>OY282608.1:99863340-102312076 GCA_958298945.1 Atherix ibis
TGTTCGTTTGTTGGTTTGTTGGTTTGTTGGCTTGTTGGTTTGTTGGTTTGTTGGCTTGTTGGTTTGTTGGTTTGATGGTTTGTTCGTTTGTTGGTTTTTTGGCTTGTTGGCTTGTTGGTTTGTTGGCTTATTGGTTTGTTGGTTTATTAGTTTGTTGGTTTGTTGGTTTATTGGTTTGTTTGTTTTTTGGCTTATTGGCTTGTTGGTTTGTTGGCTTATTGGTTTGTTGGTTTGTTGGTTTGTTGATTTGTTGGTTTGTTGGTTTGTTGGTTTGTTGGTTTGCTGGTTTGTTGGTTTGTTGGTTTGTTCGTTTGTTGGCTTGTTGGCTTGTTGGTTTGTTTGTTTGTTGGTTTGTTGATTTGTTGGTTTTTGGCTTGTTGGTTTGTTGGTTTGTTGGTTTGTTGGTTTGTTGGTTTGTTTGTTTGTTTATTTGTTGGTTTGTTCGTTTGTTGGCTTGTTAGTTTGTTCGTTTCTTGGTTTGTTGGTTTGTTGGCTTGTAGGTTTGTTGGTTTGATGGTTTGTTCGTTTGTTGGTTTGTTGGCTTGTTGGCTTGTTGGTTTGTTGGCTTGTTGGTTTGTTGGTTTGTTGGTTTGTTGGTTTGTTGGTTTGTTGGTTTGTTGGTTTGTTGGTTTGTTGGTTTGTTGGTTTGTTGGTTTGTTGGTTTGTTTGTTTGTTTATTTGTTGGTTTGTTCGTTTGTTGGCTTGTTAGTTTGTTCGTTTGTTGGTTTGTTGGCTTGTTGGCTTGTTGGTTTGTTGGTTTGTTGGTTTGTTGGCTTGTTGGTTTGTTGGTTTGATGGTTTGTTCGTTTGTTGGTTTGTTGGCTTGTTGGCTTGTTGGTTTGTTGGCTTGTTGGTTTGTTGGTTTGTTGGTTTGTTGGTTTGTTGGTTTGTTGGTTTGTTGGTTTGTTGGTTTGTTGGTTTGTTGGTTTGTTGGTTTGTTGGTTTGTTGGTTTGTTGGTTTGTTGGTTTGTTGGTTTGTTGGTTTGTTTGTTTGTTTATTTGTTGGTTTGTTCGTTTGTTGGCTTGTTAGTTTGTTCGTTTGTTGGTTTGTTGGCTTGTTGGCTTGTTGGTTTGTTGGTTTGTTGGTTTGTTGGCTTGTTGGCTTGTTGGTTTGTTGGTTTGATGGTTTGATCGTTTGTTGGTTTGTTGGCTTGTTGGCTTGTTGGTTTGTTGGTTTGTTGGTTTGTTGGCTTGTTGGCTTGTTGGTTTGTTGGTTTGTTGGTTTGTTTGTTTGTTTATTTGTTGGTTTGTTCGTTTGTTGGCTTGTTAGTTTGTTCGTTTGTTGGTTTGTTGGCTTGTTGGTTTGTTGGCTTGTTGGTTTGTTGGTTTGTTAGTTTGTTGGTTTGTTGGTTTGTTGGTTTGTTGGTTTGTTGGTTTGTTGGTTTGTTGGTTTGTTGGTTTGTTGGTTTGTTGGTTTGTTGGTTTGTTGGTTTGTTGGTTTGTTGGTTTGTTGGTTTGTTGGTTTGTTGGTTTGTTGGTTTGTTGGTTTGTTGGTTTGTTGGTTTGTTGGTTTGTTGGTTTGTTGGTTTGTTGGTTTGTTGGTTTGTTGGTTTGTTGGTTTGTTTATTTGTTGGTTTGTTCGTTTGTTAGTTTGTTGGTTTGTTGGGTTGTTTGTTTGTTGGTTTGTTGGTTTGTTGGTTTGTTGGTTTGTTAGTTTGCTGGTTTGTTGGCTTGTTGGCTTGTTGGTTTGTTGGTTTGTTGGTTTGTTGGCTTGTTGGTTTGTTGATTTGTTGGTTTGTTGGTTTATTTGTTTGTTGGTTTGTTGGTTTGTTGGTTTGTGGGTTTGTTCGTTTAATGGCTTGTTGGCTTGTTAGTTTGTTGTTTGTTGGCTTTTTGATTTGTAGTTTGTTGGTTTGTTGGTTTGTTGGGTTGTTGGTTTGTTCGTTTGTTGGTTTGTTTGTTTGTTGGTTTGTTCGCTTGTTGGCTTGTAGGTTTGTTGGTGTGTTGGCTTGTTGGTTTGTTGGTTTGCTGGTTTGTTGGATTGTTGGTTTTTTGGTTTGTTCGTTTGTTGGTTTGTTGGTTTGTTGGGTTGTTCGTTTGTTGGTTTGTTGCTTTGTTGGTTTGTTGGTTTGTTGGTTTGCTGGTTTGTTGGCTTGTTGGCTTGTTGGTTTGTTGGTTTGTTGGTTTGTTGGCTTGTTGGTTTGTTGGCTTGTTGGTTTGTTGGTTTATTTGTTTGTTGGTTTGTTCGTTGGTTGGCTTGTTGGTTTTTGGCTTGTTGGCTTGTTGGTTTGTTGGTTTGTTGGTTTGTTTGTTTGTTGGTTTGTTCGTTAGTTGGCTTGTTGGTTTTTGGCTTGTTGGCTTGTTGGTTTGTTGGTTTGTTGGTTTGTTGGTTTGTTGGTTTGTTGGTTTGTTGGTTTGTTGGTTTGTTGGTTTGTTGGTTTGTTGGTTTGTTGGTTTGTTTATTTGTTGGTTTGTTCGTTTGTTGGTTTTTTGGCTTGTTAGCTTGTTGGTTTGTTGGCTTATTGGTTTGTTGGTTTATTAGTTTGTTGGTTTGTTGGTTTATTGGTTTGTTTGTTTTTTGGCTTATTGGCTTGTTTGTTTGTTGGCTTATTGGTTTGTTGGTTTGTTGGTTTGTTGATTTGTTGGTTTGTTGGTTTGTTGGTTTGTTGGTTTGTTCGTTAGTTGGCTTGTTGGGTTTTGGCTTGTTGGTTTGTTGGTTTGTTAGTTTGCTGGTTTGTTGGCTTGTTGGCTTGTTGGTTTGTTGGTTTGTTGGTTTGTTGGCTTGTTGGTTTGTTGATTTGTTGGTTTGTTGGTTTATTTGTTTGTTGGTTTGTTGGTTTGTTGGTTTGTGGGTTTGTTCGTTTAATGGCTTGTTGGCTTGTTAGTTTGTTGTTTGTTGGCTTTTTGATTTGTAGTTTGTTGGTTTGTTGGTTTGTTGGGTTGTTGGTTTGTTCGTTTGTTGGTTTGTTTGTTTGTTGGTTTGTTCGCTTGTTGGCTTGTTGGTTTGTTGGTGTGTTGGCTTGTTGGTTTGTTGGTTTGCTGGTTTGTTGGATTGTTGGTTTGTTGGTTTGTTCGTTTGTTGGTTTGTTGGTTTGTTGGGTTGTTCGTTTGTTGGTTTGTTGCTTTGTTGGTTTGTTGGTTTGTTGGTTCGCTGGTTTGTTGGCTTGTTCGCTTGTTGGTTTGTTGGTTTGTTGGTTTGTTGGCTTGTTGGTTTGTTGGTTTGTTGGTTTGTTGGTTTATTTGTTTGTTGGTTTGTTCGTTGGTTGGCTTGTTGGTTTTTGGCTTGTTGGCTTGTTGGTTTGTTGGTTTGTTGGTTTGTTTGTTTGTTGGTTTGTTCGTTAGTTGGCTTGTTGGTTTTTGGCTTGTTGGCTTGTTGGTTTGTTGGTTTGTTGGTTTGTTGGTTTGTTGGTTTGGTGGTTTGTTGGTTTGTTGGTTTGTTGGTTTGTTGGTTTGTTGGTTTGTTGGTTTGTTTATTTGTTGGTTTGTTCGTTTGTTGGCTTGTTGGTTTGTTCGTTTGTTGGTTTGTTGGCTTGTTGGCTTGTTGGTTTGTTGGTTTGTTGGTTTGTTGGCTTGTTGGTTTGTTGGTTTGTTGGTTTGTTTGTTTATTTGTTTGTTGGTTTGTTGGTTTGTTGGTTTGTTGGTTTGTTGGTTTGTTGGTTTGTTGGTTTGTTCGTTTGTTGGTTTGTTTGTTTGTTGGTTTGTTTGTTTGTTGGTTTGTTCGTTGGTTGGCTTGTTGGTTTTTGGCTTGTTGGCTTGTTGGTTTGTTGGTTTGTTGGTTTGTTTGTTTGTTGGTTTGTTCGTTAGTTGGCTTGTTGGGTTTTGGCTTGTTGGCTTGTTGGTTTGTTGGTTTGTTGGTTTGTTGGTTTGTTGGTTTGTTGGTTTGTTGGTTTGTTGGTTTGTTGGTTTGTTGGTTTGTTGGTTTGTTGGTTTGTTTATTTGTTGGTTTGTTCGTTTGTTGGTTTGTTGGTTTGTTCGTTTGTTGGTTTGTTGGCTTGTTGGCTTGTTGGTTTGTTGGTTTGTTTGTTTGTTGGCTTGTTGGTTTGTTGGTTTGATGGTTTGTTCGTTTGTTGGTTTTTTGGCTTGTTGGCTTGTTGGTTTGTTGGCTTGTTGGTTTGTTGGTTTGTTAGTTTGTTGGTTTGTTGGTTTGTTGGTTTGTTGGTTTGTTGGTTTGTTGGTTTGTTGGTTTGTTGGTTTGTTGGTTTGTTGGTTTGTTGGTTTGTTGGTTTGTTGGTTTGTTGGTTTGTTGGTTTGTTGGTTTGTTGGTTTGTTGGTTTGTTGGTTTGTTGGTTTGTTGGTTTGTTGGTTTGTTGGTTTGTTGGTTTGTTGGTTTGTTGGTTTGTAGGTTTGTTGGTTTGTTGGTTTGTTTGTTTGTTGGTTTGTTGGTTTATTTTATTTGTTGGTTTGTTGGTTTGTTGGTTTGTTGGTTTGTTGGTTTGTTGATTTGTTCGTTTGTTGGCTTGTTGGCTTGTTGGTTTGTTTGTTTGTTGGTTTGTTCGTTGGTTGGCTTGTTGGTTTTTGGCTTGTTGGCTTGTTGGTTTGTTGGTTTGTTGGTTTCTTTGTTTGTTGGTTTGTTCGTTAGTTGGCTTGTTGGTTTTTGGCTTGTTGGCTTGTTGGTTTGTTGGTTTGTTGGTTTGTTGGTTTGTTGGTTTGTTGGTTTGTTGGTTTGTTGGTTTGTTTATTTGTTTGTTTGTTCGTTTGTTGGGTTGTTGGTTTGTTGGTTTGTTGGTTTATTTGTTTGTTGGTTTGTTGGTTTGTTGGTTTGTTGGTTTGTTGGTTTGTTCGTTTGTTGGATTGTTGGCTTGTTGGTTTGTTTGTTTGTTGGTTTGTTCGTTAGTTGGCTTGTTGGTTTTTGGCTTGTTGGCTTGTTGGTTTGTTGGCTTGTTGGTTTGTTGGTTTGTTGGTTTGTTTGTTTGTTGGTTTGTTCGTTAGTTGGCTTCTTGGTTTTTGGCTTGTTGGCTTGTTGGTTTGTTGGCTTGTTGGTTTGTTGGTTTGTTGGTTTGTTGGCTTGTTGGCTTGTTGGTTTGTTGGTTTGTTGGTTTGTTGGCTTGTTGGTTTGTTGGTTTGATGGTTTGTTCGTTTGTTGGTTTTTTGGCTTGTTGGCTTGTTGGTTTGTTGGCTTGTTGGTTTGTTGGTTTGTTAGTTTGCTGGTTTGTTGGTTTGTTGGTTTGTTGGTTTTTTGGTTTGTTGGTTTGTTGGTTTGTTGGTTTGTTGGTTTGTTGGTTTGTTGGTTTGTTGGTTTGTTGGTTTGTTGGTTTGTTGGTTTGTTGGTTTGTTGGTTTGTTGGTTTGTTGGTTTGTTGGTTTGTTGGTTTGTTAGTTTGTTGGTTTGTAGGTTTGTTGGTTTGTTGGTTTACTGGTTTGTTTGTTTGTTAGTTTGTTGGTTTGTTGGTTTGTTGGTTTGTTGGTTTGTTGATTTGTTGGTTTGTTGGTTTGTTGGTTGGTTGGTTTGTTGGTTTGTTGGTTTGTTGGTTTGTTGGTTTGTTGGTTTGTTGGTTTGTTGGTTTGTTCGTTTGTTGGCTTGTTGGCTTGTTGGTTTGTTCGTTTGTTTGTTTGTTGGTTTGTTGGTTTGATGGTTTGTTCGTTTGTTGGTTTTTTGGCTTGTTGGCTTGTTGGTTTGTTGGCTTGTTTGTTTGTTGATTTGTTAGTTTGCTGGTTTGTTGGTTTGTTGGTTTGTTGGTTTGTTGGTTTGTTGGTTTGTTGGTTTGTTGGTTTGTTGGTTTGTTGGCTTGTTGGTTTGTTGGTTTGTTGGTTTGTTGGTTTGTTGGTTTGTTGGTTTGTTGGTTTGTTGGTTTGTTGGTTTGTTGGTTTGTTGGTTTGTTTGTTTGTTTATTTGTTGGTTTGTTCGTTTGTTGGCTTGTTAGTTTGTTCGTTTGTTGGTTTGTTGGCTTGTTGGCTTGTTGGTTTGTTGGTTTGTTGGTTTGTTGGCTTGTTGGTTTGTTGGTTTGATGGTTTGTTCGTTTGTTGGTTTGTTGTCTTGTTGGCTTGTTGGTTTGTTGGTTTGTTGGTATGTTGGCTTGTTGGCTTGTTGGTTTGTTGGTTTGTTGGTTTGTTTGTTTGTTTATTTGTTGGTTTGTTCGTTTGTTGGCTTGTTATTTTGTTCGTTTGTTGGTTTGTTGGCTTGTTGGCTTGTTGGTTTGTTGGTTTGTTGGTTTGTTGGCTTGTTGGTTTGTTGGTTTGATGGTTTGTTCGTTTGTTGGTTTGTTGGCTTGTTGGCTTGTTGGTTTGTTGGCTTGTTGGTTTGTTGGTTTGTTAGTTTGTTGGTTTGTTGGTTTGTTGGTTTGTTGGTTTGTTGGTTTGCTGGTCTGTTGGTTTGTTGGTTTGTTTGTTTGTTGGTTTGTTGGTTTGTTGGTTTGTTGGTTTGTTGGTTTGCTGGTTTGTTGGCTTGTAGGCTTGTTGGTTTGTAAGTTTGTTGGTTTGTTGGCTTGTTGGTTTGTTGGTTTGTTGGTTTGTTGGTTTATTTGTTTGTTGGTTTGTTGGTTTGTTGGTTTGTTGGTTTGTTCATTTAATGGCTTGTTGGCTTGTTAGTTTGTTGTTTGTTGGCTTTTTGATTTGTAGTTTGTTGGTTTGTTGGTTTGTTGGTTTGTTGGGTTGTTGGTTTGTTCGTTTGTTGGTTTGTTTGTTTGTTGGTTTGTTCGCTTGTTGGCTTGTTGGTTTGTTGGTGTGTTGGCTTGTTGTTTTGTTGTTTGCTGGTTTGTTGGATTGTTGGTTTGTTGGTTTGTTCGTTTGTTGGTTTGTTGGTTTGTTAGGTTGTTCGTTTGTTGGTTTGTTGCTTTGTTGGTTTGTTGGTTTGTTTGTTTGCTGGTTTGTTGGCTTGTTGGTTTGTTGGTTTGTTGGTTTATTTGTTTGTTGGTTTGTTCGTTGGTTGGCTTGTTGGTTTTTGGCTTGTTGGCTTGTTGGTTTGTTGGTTTGTTGGTTTGTTTGTTTGTTGGTTTGTTCGTTAGTTGGCTTGTTGGTTTTTAGCTTGTTGGTTTGTTGGTTTGTTGGTTTGTTGGTTTGTTGGTTTGTTGGTTTGTTGGTTTGTTGGTTTGTTGGTTTGTTGGTTTGTTGGTTTGTTTATTTGTTGGTTTGTTCGTTTGTTGGCTTGTTGGTTTGTTCGTTTGTTGGTTTGTTGGCTTGTTGGCTTGTTGGTTTGTTGGTTTGTTGGTTTGTTGGCTTGTTGGTTTGTTGGTTTGTTGGTTTGTTGGTTTGTTGGTTTATTTGTTTGTTGGTTTGTTGGTTTGTTGGTTTGTTGGTTTGTTCGTTTGTTGGTTTGTTTGTTTGTTGGTTTGTTGGCTTGTTGGCTTGTTGGTTTGTTGGTTTGTTGGTTTGTTGGCTTGTTGGCTTGTTGGTTTGTTGGTTTGTTGGTTTGTTTGTTTGTTTATTTGTTGGTTTGTTCGTTTGTTGGCTTGTTAGTTTGTTCGTTTGTTGGTTTGTTGGCTTGTTGGTTTGTTGGCTTGTTGGTTTGTTGGTTTGTTAGTTTGTTGGTTTGTTGGTTTGTTGGTTTGTTGGTTTGTTGGTTTGTTGGTTTGTTGGTTTGTTGGTTTGTTGGTTTGTTGGTTTGTTGGTTTGTTGGTTTGTTGGTTTGTTGGTTTGTTGGTTTGTTGGTTTGTTGGTTTGTTGGTTTGTTGGTTTGTTGGTTTGTTGGTTTGTTGGTTTGTTGGTTTGTTGGTTTGTTGGTTTGTTGGTTTGTTGGTTTGTTGGTTTGTTTATTTGTTGGTTTGTTCGTTTGTTAGTTTGTTGGTTTGTTGGGTTGTTTGTTTGTTGGTTTGTTGGTTTGTTGGTTTGTTGGTTTGTTAGTTTGCTGGTTTGTTGGCTTGTTGGCTTGTTGGTTTGTTGGTTTGTTGGTTTGTTGGCTTGTTGGTTTGTTGATTTGTTGGTTTGTTGGTTTATTTGTTTGTTGGTTTGTTGGTTTGTTGGTTTGTTGGTTTGTGGGTTTGTTCGTTTAATGGCTTGTTGGCTTGTTAGTTTGTTGTTTGTTGGCTTTTTGATTTGTAGTTTGTTGGTTTGTTGGTTTGTTGGGTTGTTGGTTTGTTCGTTTGTTGGTTTGTTTGTTTGTTGGTTTGTTCGCTTGTTGGCTTGTTGGTTTGCTGGTTTGTTGGCTTGTTGGCTTGTTGGTTTGTTGGTTTGTTGGTTTGTTGGCTTGTTGGTTTGTTGGTTTGTTGGTTTGTTGGTTTATTTGTTTGTTGGTTTGTTCGTTGGTTGGCTTGTTGGTTTTTGGCTTGTTGGCTTGTTGGTTTGTTGGTTTGTTGGTTTGTTTGTTTGTTGGTTTGTTCGTTAGTTGGCTTGTTGGTTTTTGGCTTGTTGGCTTGTTGGTTTGTTGGTTTGTTGGTTTGTTGGTTTGTTGGTTTGGTGGTTTGTTGGTTTGTTGGTTTGTTGGTTTGTTGGTTTGTTGGTTTGTTGGTTTGTTTATTTGTTGGTTTGTTCGTTTGTTGGCTTGTTGGTTTGTTCGTTTGTTGGTTTGTTGGCTTGTTGGCTTGTTGGTTTGTTGGTTTGTTGGTTTGTTGGCTTGTTGGTTTGTTGGTTTGTTGGTTTGTTTGTTTATTTGTTTGTTGGTTTGTTGGTTTGTTGGTTTGTTGGTTTGTTGGTTTGTTGGTTTGTTGGTTTGTTCGTTTGTTGGTTTGTTTGTTTGTTGGTTTGTTTGTTTGTTGGTTTGTTCGTTGGTTGGCTTGTTGGTTTTTGGCTTGTTGGCTTGTTGGTTTGTTGGTTTGTTGGTTTGTTTGTTTGTTGGTTTGTTCGTTAGTTGGCTTGTTGGGTTTTGGCTTGTTGGCTTGTTGGTTTGTTGGTTTGTTGGTTTGTTGGTTTGTTGGTTTGTTGGTTTGTTGGTTTGTTGGTTTGTTGGTTTGTTGGTTTGTTGGTTTGTTGGTTTGTTGGTTTGTTGGTTTGTTTATTTGTTGGTTTGTTCGTTTGTTGGCTTGTTGGTTTGTTCGTTTGTTGGTTTGTTGGCTTGTTGGCTTGTCGGTTTGTTGGTTTGTTTGTTTGTTGGCTTGTTGGTTTGTTGGTTTGATGGTTTGTTCGTTTGTTGGTTTTTTGGCTTGTTGGCTTGTTGGTTTGTTGGCTTGTTGGTTTGTTGGTTTGTTAGTTTGTTGGTTTGTTGGTTTGTTGGTTTGTTGGTTTGTTGGTTTGTTGGTTTGTTGGTTTGTTGGTTTGTTGGTTTGTTGGTTTGTTGGTTTGTTGGTTTGTTGGTTTGTTGGTTTGTTGGTTTGTTGGTTTGTTGGTTTGTTGGTTTGTTGGTTTGTTGGTTTGTTGGTTTGTTGGTTTGTTGGTTTGTTGGTTTGTAGGTTTGTTGGTTTGTTGGTTTGTTTGTTTGTTGGTTTGTTGGTTTATTTTATTTGTTGGTTTGTTGGTTTGTTGGTTTGTTGGTTTGTTGGTTTGTTGATTTGTTCGTTTGTTGGCTTGTTGGCTTGTTGGTTTGTTTGTTTGTTGGTTTGTTCGTTGGTTGGCTTGTTGGTTTTTGGCTTGTTTGCTTGTTGGTTTGTTGGTTTGTTGGTTTCTTTGTTTGTTGGTTTGTTCGTTAGTTGGCTTGTTGGTTTTTGGCTTGTTGGCTTGTTGGTTTGTTGGTTTGTTGGTTTGTTGGTTTGTTGGTTTGTTGGTTTGTTGGTTTGTTGGTTTGTTTATTTGTTGGTTTGTTCGTTTGTTGGGTTGTTGGTTTGTTGGTTTGTTGGTTTATTTGTTTGTTGGTTTGTTGGTTTGTTGGTTTGTTGGTTTGTTGGTTTGTTCGTTTGTTGGATTGTTGGCTTGTTGGTTTGTTTGTTTGTTGGTTTGTTCGTTAGTTGGCTTGTTGGTTTTTGGCTTGTTGGCTTGTTGGTTTGTTGGCTTGTTGGTTTGTTGGTTTGTTGGTTTGTTTGTTTGTTGGTTTGTTCGTTAGTTGGCTTGTTGGTTTTTGGCTTGTTGGCTTGTTGGTTTGTTGGCTTGTTGGTTTGTTGGTTTGTTGGTTTGTTGGCTTGTTGGCTTGTTGGTTTGTTGGTTTGTTGGTTTGTTGGCTTGTTGGTTTGTTGGTTTGATGGTTTGTTCGTTTGTTGGTTTTTTGGCTTGTTGGCTTGTTGGTTTGTTGGCTTGTTGGTTTGTTGGTTTGTTAGTTTGCTGGTTTGTTGGTTTGTTGGTTTGTTGGTTTTTTGGTTTGTTGGTTTGTTGGTTTGTTGGTTTGTTGGTTTGTTGGTTTGTTGGTTTGTTGGTTTGTTGGTTTGTTGGTTTGTTGGTTTGTTGGTTTGTTGGTTTGTTGGTTTGTTGGTTTGTTGGTTTGTTGGTTTGTTGGTTTGTTGGTTTGTTGGTTTGTTGGTTTGTAGGTTTGTTGGTTTGTTGGTTTACTGGTTTGTTTGTTTGTTAGTTTGTTGGTTTGTTGGTTTGTTGGTTTGTTGGTTTGTTGATTTGTTGGTTTGTTGGTTTGTTGGTTGGTTGGTTTGTTGGTTTGTTGGTTTGTTGGTTTGTTGGTTTGTTGGTTTGTTGGTTTGTTCGTTTGTTGGCTTGTTGGCTTGTTGGTTTGTTCGTTTGTTTGTTTGTTGGTTTGTTGGTTTGATGGTTTGTTCGTTTGTTGGTTTTTTGGCTTGTTGGCTTGTTGGTTTGTTGGCTTGTTGGTTTGTTGATTTGTTAGTTTGCTGGTTTGTTGGTTTGTTGGTTTGTTGGTTTGTTGGTTTGTTGGTTTGTTGGTTTGTTGGTTTGTTGGTTTGTTGGCTTGTTGGTTTGTTGGTTTGTTGGTTTGTTGGTTTGTTGGTTTGTTGGTTTGTTGGTTTGTTGGTTTGTTGGTTTGTTGGTTTGTTGGTTTGTTTGTTTGTTTATTTGTTGATTTGTTCGTTTGTTGGCTTGTTAGTTTGTTCGTTTGTTGGTTTGTTGGCTTGTTGGCTTGTTGGTTTGTTGGTTTGTTGGTTTGTTGGCTTGTTGGTTTGTTGGTTTGATGGTTTGTTCGTTTGTTGGTTTGTTGTCTTGTTGGCTTGTTGGTTTGTTGGTTTGTTGGTATGTTGGCTTGTTGGCTTGTTGGTTTGTTGGTTTGTTGGTTTGTTTGTTTGTTTATTTGTTGGTTTGTTCGTTTGTTGGCTTGTTATTTTGTTCGTTTGTTGGTTTGTTGGCTTGTTGGCTTGTTGGTTTGTTGGTTTGTTGGTTTGTTGGCTTGTTGGTTTGTTGGTTTGATGGTTTGTTCGTTTGTTGGTTTGTTGGCTTGTTGGCTTGTTGGTTTGTTGGCTTGTTGGTTTGTTGGTTTGTTAGTTTGTTGGTTTGTTGGTTTGTTGATTTGTTCGTTTGTTGGTTTGCTGGTCTGTTGGTTTGTTGGTTTGTTTGTTTGTTGGTTTGTTGGTTTGTTGGTTTGTTGGTTTGTTGGTTTGCTGGTTTGTTGGCTTGTAGGCTTGTTGGTTTGTAAGTTTGTTGGTTTGTTGGCTTGTTGGTTTGTTGGTTTATTTGTTTGTTGGTTTGTTGGTTTGTTGGTTTGTTGGTTTGTTCGTTTAATGGCTTCTTGGCTTGTTAGTTTGTTGTTTGTTGGCTTTTTGATTTGTAGTTTGTTGGTTTGTTGGTTTGTTGGTTTGTTGGTTTGTTCGTTTAATGGCTTGTTGGCTTGTTAGTTTGTTGTTTGTTGGCTTTTTGATTTGTAGTTTGTTGGTTTGTTGGTTTGTTGGTTTGTTGGGTTGTTGGTTTGTTCGTTTGTTGGTTTGTTTGTTTGTTGGTTTGTTCGCTTGTTGGCTTGTTGGTTTGTTGGTGTGTTGGCTTGTTGGTTTGTTGTTTGCTGGTTTGTTGGATTGTTGGTTTGTTGGTTTGTTCGTTTGTTGGTTTGTTGGTTTGTTAGGTTGTTCGTTTGTTGGTTTGTTGCTTTCTTGGTTTGTTGGTTTGTTTGTTTGCTGGTTTGTTGGCTTGTTGGTTTGTTGGTTTGTTGGTTTATTTGTTTGTTGGTTTGTTCGTTGGTTGGCTTGTTGGTTTTTGGCTTGTTGGCTTGTTGGTTTGTTGGTTTGTTGGTTTGTTTGTTTGTTGGTTTGTTCGTTAGTTGGCTTGTTGGTTTTTAGCTTGTTGGTTTGTTGGTTTGTTGGTTTGTTGGTTTGTTGGTTTGTTGGTTTGTTGGTTTGTTGGTTTGTTGGTTTGTTGGTTTGTTGGTTTGTTTATTTGTTGGTTTGTTCGTTTGTTGGCTTGTTGGTTTGTTCGTTTGTTGGTTTGTTGGCTTGTTGGCTTGTTGGTTTGTTGGTTTGTTGGTTTGTTGGCTTGTTGGTTTGTTGGTTTGTTGGTTTGTTGGTTTGTTGGTTTATTTGTTTGTTGGTTTGTTGGTTTGTTGGTTTGTTCGTTTGTTGGTTTGTTTGTTTGTTGGTTTGTTTGTTTGTTGGTTTGTTCGTTGGTTGGCTTGTTGGTTTTTGGCTTGTTGGCTTGTTGGTTTGTTGGTTTGTTGGTTTGTTTGTTTGTTGGTTTGTTCGTTAGTTGGCTTGTTGGTTTTTAGCTTGTTGGCTTGTTGGTTTGTTGGTTTGTTGGTTTGTTGGTTTGTTGGTTTGTTGGTTTGTTGGTTTGTTTATTTGTTGGTTTGTTCGTTTGTTGGCTTGTTGGTTTGTTCGTTTGTTGGTTTGTTGGCTTGTTGGCTTGTTGGTTTGTTGGTTTGTTGGTTTGTTGGCTTGTTGGTTTGTTGGTTTGATGGTTTGTTCGTTTGTTGGTTTTTTGGCTTGTTGGCTTGTTGGTTTGTTGGCTTGTTGGTTTGTTGGTTTGTTAGTTTGTTGGTTTGTTGGTTTGTTGGTTTGTTGGTTTGTTGGTTTGTTGGTTTGTTGGTTTGTTGGTTTGTTGGTTTGTTGGTTTGTTGGTTTGTTGGTTTGTTGGTTTGTTGGTTTGTAGGTTTGTTGGTTTGTTGGTTTATTGGTTTGTTTGTTTGTTGGTTTGTTGGTTTATTTGTTTGTTGGTTTGTTGGTTTGTTGGTTTGTTCGTTTGTTGGTTTGTTGGTTTGTTGGTTTGTTGGTTTGTTGGTTTGTTGGTTTGTTGGTTTGTTGGTTTGTAGGTTTGTTGGTTTGTTGGTTTATTGGTTTGTTTGTTTGTTAGTTTGTTGGTTTGTTGGTTTGTTGGTTTGTTGGTTTGTTGATTTGTTGGTTTGTTGGTTTGTTGGTTGGTTGGTTTGTTGGTTTGTTGGTTTGTTGGTTTGTTGGTTTGTTGGTTTGTTGGTTTGTTGGTTTGTTGGTTTGTTGGTTTGTTCGTTTGTTGGCTTGTTGGCTTGTTGGTTTGTTCGTTTGTTCGTTTGTTGGTTTGTTGGTTTGTTGGCTTGTTGGTTTGTTGGTTTGTTGGTTTGTTGGCTTGTTGGTTTGTTGGTTTGATGGTTTGTTCGTTTGTTGGTTTTTTGGCTTATTGGCTTGTTGGTTTGTTGGCTTGTTGGTTTGTTGGTTTGTTAGTTTGCTGGTTTGTTGGTTTGTTGGTTTGTTGGTTTGTTAGTTTGTTGGTTTGTTGGTTTGTTGGTTTGTTGGTTTGTTGGTTTGTTGGTTTGTTGGTTTGTTGGTTTGTTGGTTTGTAGGTTTGTTGGTTTGTTGGTTTATTGGTTTGTTTGTTTGTTGGTTTGTTGGTTTGTTGGTTTGTTGGTTTGTTGGTTTGTTGATTTGTTGGTTTGTTGATTTGTTGGTTTGTTGGTTTGTTGGTTTGTTGGTTTGTTGGTTTGTTGGTTTGTTGGTTTGTTGGTTTGTTGGTTTGTTTATTTGTTGGTTTGTTCGTTTGTTGGCTTGTTGGTTTGTTGGTTTGTTAGTTTGTTGGTTTGTTGGTTTGTTGGTTTGTTGGTTTGTTGGTTTGTTGGTTTGTTGGTTTGTTGGTTTGTTGGTTTGTTGGTTTGTTGGTTTGTTGGTTTGTTGGTTTGTTAGTTTGTTGGTTTGTTGGTTTGTTGGTTTGTTGGTTTGTTGGTTTGTAGGTTTGTTGGTTTGTTGGTTTATTGGTTTGTTTGTTTGTTGGTTTGTTGGTTTATTTGTTTGTTGGTTTGTTGGTTTGTTCGTTTGTTGGCTTGTTGGCTTGTTGGTTTTTTGTTTGTTGGTTTGTTCGTTGGTTGGCTTGTTGGTTTTTGGCTTGTTGGCTTGTCGGTTTGTTGGTTTGTTTGTTTGTTGGTTTGTTCGTTAGTTGGCTTGTTGGTTTTTGGCTTGTTGGCTTGTTGGTTTGTTGGTTTGTTGGTTTGTTGGTTTGTTGGTTTGTTGGTTTGTTGGTTTGTTTATTTGTTGGTTTGTTCGTTTGTTGGCTTGTTGGTTTGTTCGTTTGTTGGTTTGTTGGCTTGTTGGCTTGTTGGTTTGTTGGTTTGTTGGTTTGTTGGCTTGTTGGTTTGTTGGTTTGTTGGTTTGTTGGTTTATTTGTTTGTTGGTTTGTTGGTTTGTTGGTTTGTTGGTTTGTTCGTTTGTTGGCTTGTTGGGTTGTTGGTTTGTTTGTTTGTTAGTTTGTTCCTTGGTTGGCTTGTTGGTTTTTGGCTTGTTGGCTTGTTGGTTTGTTGGTTTGTTTGTTTGTTGGTTTGTTCGATAGTTGGCTTGTTGGTTTTTGGCTTGTTGGTTTGTTGGCTTGTTGGTTTGTTCGTTTGTTGGTTTGTTGGCTTGTTGGCTTGTTGGCTTGTTGGTTTGTTGGTTTGTTGGTTTGTTGGCTTGTTGGTTTGTTGGTTTGATGGTTTGTTCGTTTGTTGGTTTTTTGGCTTGTTGGCTTGTTGGTTTGTTGGCTTGTTGGCTTGTTGGTTTGTTGGTTTGTTAGTTTGCTGGTTTGTTGGTTTGTTGGTTTGTTGGTTTGTTGGTTTGTTGGTTTGTTGGTTTGTTGGTTTGTTGGTTTGTTGGTTTGTTGGTTTGTTGGTTTGTAGATTTGTTGGTTTGTTGGTTTATTGGTTTGTTTGTTTGTTAGTTTGTTGGTTTGTTGGTTTGTTGGTTTGTTGGTTTGTTGATTTGTTGGTTTGTTGGTTTGTTGGTTGGTTGGTTTGTTGGTTTGTTGGTTTGTTGGTTTATTGGTTTGTTGGTTTGTTGGTTTGTTCGTTTGTTGGCATGTTGGCTTGTTGGTTTGTTGGTTTGTTGGTTTGTTGGTTTGTTGATTTGTTGGTTTGTTGGTTTGTTGGTTTGTTGGTTTGTTGGTTTGTTGGTTTGTTGGTTTGTTGGTTTGTCGGTTTGTTGGTTTGTTTATTTGTTAGTTTGTTCGTTTGTTGGTTTGTTGGTTTGTTAATTTGTTAGTTTGGTGGCTTGTTGGTGTGTTGGTTTGTTGGTTTGTTGGTTTGTTGGTTTGTTGGTTTGTTGGTTTGTTGGTTTGTTGGTTTGTTGGCTTGTTGGCTTGTTGGTTTGTTGGTTTGTTGGTTTGTTGGCTTGTTGGTTTGTTGGTTTGTTTGTTTGTTGGTTTATTTGTTTGTTGGTTTGTTGGTTTGTTGGTTTGTTGGTTTGTTCGTTTGTTGGCTTGTTGGCTTGTTGGTTTGTTTGTTTGTTGGTTTGTTGATTTGTTGGTTTGTTGGTTTGTTGGTTTGTTGGTTTGTTGGTTTGTTCGTTTGTTTGTTTGTTGGTTTGTTCGTTTGTTGGCTTGTTGGTTTGTTGGCTTGTTGGCTTGTTGGATTGTTGGTTTGTTGGCTTGTTGGCTTGTTGGTTTGTTGGTGTGTTGGTTTGTTGGCTTGTTGGTTTGTTGGTTTGTTTATTTGTTGGTTTGTTCGTTTGTTGGCTTGTTGGTTTGTTCGTTTGTTGGTTTGTTGGCTTGTTGGCTTGTTGGTTTGTTGGTTTGTTGGCTTGTTTGTTTGTTGGTTTGATGGTTTGTTCGTTTGTTGGTTTTTTGGCTTGTTGGTTTGTTGGCTGGTTGGTTTGTTGGTTTGTTTGTTTGTTGGTTTGTTCGTTAGTTGGCTTGTTGGTTTTTGGCTTGTTGGCTTGTTGCTTTGTTGGTTTGTTGGTTTGTTGGATTGTTGGTTTGTTGGTTTGTTGGTTTGTTGGTTTGTTTATTTGTTGGTTTGTTCGTTTGTTAGCTTGTTGGTTTGTTCGTTTGTTGGTTTGTTGGCTTGTTGGCTTGTTGGTTTGTTGGTTTGTTGGTTTGTTGGCCTGTTGGTTTGTTGGTTTGCTGGTTTGTTGGTTTATTTGTTTGTTGGTTTGTTGGTTTGTTGGTTTGTTGGTTTGTTCGTTTGTTGGTTTGTTTGTTTGTTGGTTTGTTGGTTTGTTGGTTTGTTGGTTTGTTGGTTTGTTGGTTTGTTGGTTTGTTGGTTTGTTGGTTTGTTTATTTGTTGGTTTGTTCGTTTGTTGGCTTGTTGGTTTGTTCGTTTGTTGGTTTGTTGGCTTGTTGGTTTGTTGGTTTGTTAGTGTGCTGGTTTGTTGGTTTGTTGGTTTGTTGGTTTGTTGGTTTGTTGGTTTGTTGGTTTGTTGGTTTGTTGGTTTGTTGGTTTGTTGGTTTGTAGGTTTGTTGGTTTGTTGGTTTGTTGGTTTGTTGGTTTGTTGGTTTGTTGATTTGTTGGTTTGTTGGTTTGTTGGTTTGTTGATTTGTTGGTTTGTTGGTTTGTTGGTTTGTTGGTTTGTTGGTTTGTTGGTTTGTTGGTTTGTTGGTTTGTTGGTTTGTTGGTTTGTAGGTTTGTTGGTTTGTTGGTTTATTGGTTTGTTTGTTTGTTAGTTTGTTGGTTTGTTGGCTTGTTCGTTTGTTGGTTTTTTGGCTTGTTGGCTTGTTGGTTTGTTGGCTTGTTTGTTTGTTGGTTTGTTAGTTTGCTGGTTTGTTGGTTTGTTGGTTTGTTGGTTTGTTGGTTTGTTGGTTTGTTGGTTTGTTGGTTTGTTGGTTTGTTGGTTTGTTGGTTTGTTGGTTTGTTGGTTTGTTGGTTTGTTGGTTTGTTGGTTTGTAAGTTTGTTGGTTTGTTGGTTTATTGGTTTGTTTGTTTGTTGGTTTGTTGGTTTGTTGGTTTGTTGGTTTGTTGGTTTGTTGATTTGTTGGTTTGTTGGTTTGTTGGTTTGTTGGTTTGTTGGTTTGTTGGTTTGTTGGTTTGTTGGTTTGTTGGTTTGTTGGTTTGTTGGTTTGTTGGTTTGTTTATTTGTTGGTTTGTTCGTTTGTTGGCTTGTTGGTTTGTTGGTTTGTTAGTTTGTTGGTTTGTTGGTTTGTTGGTTTGTTGGTTTGTTGGTTTGTTGGTTTGTAGGTTTGTTGGTTTGTTGGTTTATTGGTTTGTTTGTTTGTTGGTTTGTTGGTTTATTTGTTTGTTGGTTTGTTCGTTGGTTGGCTTGTTGGTTTTTGGCTTGTTGGCTTGTCGGTTTGTTGGTTTGTTTGTTTGTTGGTTTGTTCGTTAGTAGGCTTGTTGGTTTTTGGCTTGTTGGATTGTTGGTTTGTTGGTTTGTTGGTTTGTTGGTTTGTTGGTTTGTTGGTTTGTTGGTTTGTTGGTTTGTTGGTTTGTTTATTTGTTGGTTTGTTCGTTTGTTGGCTTGTTGGTTTGTTCGTTTGTTGGTTTTTTGGCTTGTTGGCTTGTTGGTTTGTTGGTTTGTTGGTTTGTTGGCTTGTTGGTTTGTTGGTTTGTCGGTTTGTTGGTTTATTTGTTTGTTGGTTTGTTGGTTTGTTGGTTTGTTGGTTGGTTCGTTTGTTGGCTTGTTGGCTTGTTGGTTTGTTTGTTTGTTGGTTTGTTCCTTGGTTGGCTTGTTGGTTTTTGGCTTGTTGGTTTGTTTGTTTGTTGGTTTGTTCGTTAGTTGGCTTGTTGGTTTTTGGCTTGTTGGCTTGTTGGTTTGTTGGCTTGTTGGTTTGTTCGTTTGTTGGTTTGTTGGCTTGTTGGCTTGTTGGCTAGTTGGTTTGTTGGTTTGTTGGTTTGTTGGCTTGTTGGTTTGTTGGTTTGATGGTTTGTTCGTTTGTTGGTTTTTTGGCTTGTTGGTTTGTTGGCTTGTTGGTTTGTTGGTTTGTTGGTTTGTTGGTTTGTTGGTTTGTTGGTTTGTTCGTTTGTTGGCTTTTTGGCTTGTTGGTTTGTTCGTTTGTTCGTTTGTTGTTTGTTGGTTTGTTGGCTTGTTGGTTTGTTGGCTTGTTGGTTTGTTGGTTTGATGGTTTGTTCGTTTGTTGGTTTTTTGGCTTGTTGGCTTGTTGGTTTGTTTGCTTGTTGGTTTGTTGGTTTGTTAGTTTGCTGGTTTGTTGGTTTGTTGGTTTGTTGGTTTGTTGGTTTGTTGGTTTGTTGGTTTGTTGGTTTGTTGGTTTGTTGGTTTGTTGGTTTGTTGGTTTGTTGGTTTGTTGGTTTGTTGGTTTGTTGGTTTGTTGGTTTGTTGGTTTGTTGGTTTGTAGGTTTGTTGGTTTGTTGGTTTATTGGTTTGTTTGTTTGTTGGTTTGTTGGTTTGTTGGTTTGTTGGTTTGTTGATTTGTTGATTTGTTGGTTTGTTGGTTTGTTGGTTTGTTGGTTTGTTGGTTTGTTGGTTTGTTGGTTTGTTGGTTTGTTGGTTTGTTGGTTTGTTTATTTGTTGGTTTGTTCGTTTGTTGGCTTGTTGGTTTGTTGGTTTGTTAGTTTGTTGGTTTGTTGGTTTGTTGGTTTGTTGGTTTGTTGGTTTGTTGGTTTGTAGGTTTGTTGGTTTGTTGGTTTATTGGTTTGTTTGTTTGTTGGTTTGTTGGTTTATTTGTTTGTTGGTTTGTTGGTTTATTGGTTTGTTGGTTTGTTGGTTTGTTGGTTTGTTGGTTTGTTGGTTTGTAAGTTTGTTGGTTTGTTGGTTTATTGGTTTGTTTGTTTGTTGGTTTGTTGGTTTGTTGGTTTGTTGGTTTGTTGGTTTGTTGATTTGTTGGTTTGTTGGTTTGTTGGTTTGTTGGTTTGTTGGTTTGTTGGTTTGTTGGTTTGTTGGTTTGTTGGTTTGTTGGTTTGTTTATTTGTTGGTTTGTTCGTTTGTTGGCTTGTTGGTTTGTTGGTTTGTTAGTTTGTTGGTTTGTTGGTTTGTTGGTTTGTTGGTTTGTTGGTTTGTTGGTTTGTAGGTTTGTTGGTTTGTTTGTTTATTGGTTTGTTTGTTTGTTGGTTTGTTGGTTTGTTGGTTTGTTGGTTTGTTGGTTTGTTTATTTGTTGGTTTGTTCGTTTGTTGGTTTGTTGGTTTGTTAGTTTGTTAGTTTGGTGGCTTGTTGGTGTGTTGGTTTGTTGGTTTGTTGGTTTGTTGGTTTGTTGGTTTGTTGGTTTGTTGGTTTGTTTGTTTGTTGGTTTGTTCGTTTGTTGGCTTGTTGGCTTGTTGGTTTGTTGGTTTGTTGGTTTGTTGGTTTGTTGGTTTGTTGATTTGTTGGTTTGTTGGTTTGTTGGTTTGTTGGTTTGTTCGTTTGTTCGTTTGTTGGTTTGTTGGTTTGTTGGCTTGTTGGTTTGTTGGTTTGTTGGTTTGTTGGTTTGTTGGTTTGTTGGTTTGTTGGTTTGTTAGTTTGTTAGTTTGGTGGCTTCTTGGTGTGTTGGTTTGTTGGTTTGTTGGTTTGTTGGTTTGTTGGTTTGTTGGTTTGTTGGTTTGTTGGTTTGTTGGTTTGTTGGTTTGTTTGTTTGTTGGTTTGTTCGTTTGTTGGCTTGTTGGTTTGTTGGCTTGTTGGCTTGTTGGATTGTTGGTTTGTTGGCTTGTTGGCTTGTTGGTTTGTTGGTGTGTTGGTTTGTTGGCTTGTTGGTTTGTTGGTTTGTTGGTTTGTTGGTTTATTTGTTTGTTGGTTTGTTTGTTTGTTATCTTGTTGGTTTGTTGGCTTGTTGGCTTGTTGGATTGTTGGTTTGTTGGCTTGTTGGCTAGTTGGTTTGTTGGTGTGTTGGTTTGTTGGCTTGTTGGTTTGTTGGTTTGTTGTTTTGTTGGTTTATTTGTTTGTTGGTTTGTTGGTTTGTTGGGTTGTTGGTTTGTTTGTTGGTTGGTTTGTTCGTTAGTTGGCTTGTTGGTTTTTGGCTTGTTGGCTTGTTGGTTTGTTGGTTTGTTGGTTTGTTGGTTTGTTGGTTTTTGGTTTATTGGTTTGTTGGTTTGTTGGTTTGTTTATTTGTTGGTTTGTTCGTTTGTTGGCTTGTTGGTTTGTTCGTTTGTTGGTTTGTTGGCTTGTTGGCTTGTTGGTTTGTTGGTTTGTTGGCTTGTTTGTTTGTTGGTTTGATGGTTTGATAATTTGTTCGTTTGTTGGTTTTTTGGCTTGTTGGTTTGTTGGCTGGTTGGTTTGTTGGTTTGTTTGTTTGTTGGTTTGTTCGTTAGTTGGCTTGTTGGTTTTTGGCTTGTTGGCTTGTTGGTTTGTTGGTTTGTTGGTTTGTTTGTTTGTTGGTTTGTTCGTTAGTTGGCTTGTTGGTTTGTTGGATTGTTGGTTTGTTGGTTTGTTGGTTTGTTGGTTTGTTTATTTGTTGGTTTGTTCGTTTGTTGGCTTGTTGCTTTGTTCGTTTGTTGGTTTGTTGGCTTGTTGGCTTGTTGGTTTGTTGGTTTGTTGGTTTGTTGGCTTGTTGGTTTGTTGGTTTGCTGGTTTGTTGGTTTATTTGTTTGTTGGTTTGTTGGTTTGTTGGTTTGTTGGTTTGTTCGTTTGTTGGTTTGTTTGTTTGTTGGTTTGTTTATTTGTTGGTTTGTTCGTTTGTTGGCTTGTT
Source organism: Atherix ibis (assembly GCA_958298945.1). Taxonomy (NCBI): domain Eukaryota; kingdom Metazoa; phylum Arthropoda; class Insecta; order Diptera; family Athericidae; genus Atherix; species Atherix ibis. The sequence goes on from OY282608.1 coordinate 99,883,653, forward strand.
GGTTTGTTCGTTTGTTGGTTTGTTGGTTTGTTGGCTTGTTGGTTTGTTGGTTTGTTGGTTTGTTGGCTTGTTGGTTTGTTGGTTTGTTGGTTTGTTGGTTTATTTGTTTGTTGGTTTGTTGGTTTGTTGGTTTGTTGGTTTGTTCGTTTGTTGGCTTGTTGGCTTGTTGGTTTGTTTGTTTGTTGGTTTGTTCCTTGGTTGGCTTGTTGGTTTTTGGCTTGTTGGCTTGTTGGTTTGTTGGTTTGTTGGTTTGTTTGTTTGTTGGTTTGTTCGTTAGTTCGCTTGTTGGTTTTTGGCTTGTTGGCTTGTTGGTTTGATGGTTTGTTGGTTTGTTGGTTTGTTGGTTTGTTTATTTGTTGGTTTGTTCGTTTGTTGGCTTGTTGGTTTGTTCGTTTGTTGGTTTGTTGGCTTGTTGGTTTGTTGGTTTGTTAGTTTGCTGGTTTGTTGGTTTGTTGGTTTGTTGGTTTGTTGGTTTGTTGGTTTGTTGGTTTGTTGGTTTGTTGGTTTGTTGGTTTGTTGGTTTGTTGGTTTGTTGGTTTGTTGGTTTGTTGGTTTGTTGGTTTGTTGGTTTGTTGGTTTGTTGGTTTGTTGGTTTGTTGGTTTGTTGGTTTGTTGGTTTGTTGGTTTGTTGGTTTGTAGGTTTGTTGGTTTGTTGGTTTATTGGTTTGTTTGTTTGTTAGTTTGTTGGTTTGTTGGTTTTTTGGTTTGTTGGTTTGTTGATTTGTTGGTTTGTTGGTTTGTTGGTTGGTTGGTTTGTTAGTTTGTTGGTTTGTTGGTTTGTTGGTTTGTTGGTTTGTTGGTTTGTTGGTTTGTTGGTTTGTTCGTTTGTTGGCTTGTTGGCTTGTTGGTTTGTTCGTTTGTTCGTTTGTTGGTTTGTTGGTTTGTTGGCTTTTTGGTTTGTTGGTTTGTTTGCTTGTTGGTTTGTTGGTTTGATGGTTTGTTTGTTTGTTGGTTTTTTGGCTTGTTGGCTTGTTGGTTTGTTGGCTTGTTGGTTTGTTGGTTTGTTAATTTGCTGGTTTGTTGGTTTGTTGGTTTGTTGGTTTGTTGGTTTGTTGGTTTGTCGGTTTGTTGGTTTGTTGGTTTGTTGGTTTGTTGGTTTGCTGGTTTGTTGGTTTGTTGGTTTGTTGGTTTGTTGGTTTGTTGGTTTGTTGGTTTGTTTATTTGTTGGTTTGTTCGTTTGTTGGCTTGTTGGTTTGTTGGTTTGTTGGTTTGTTGGTTTGTAGGTTTGTTGGTTTGTTGGTTTATTGGTTTGTTTGTTTGTTGGTTTATTTGTTTGTTGGTTTGTTCGTTGGTTGGCTTGTTGGTTTTTGGCTTGTTGGCTTGTCGGTTTGTTGGTTTGTTTGTTTGTTGGTTTGTTCGTTAGTTGGCTTGTTGGTTTTTGGCTTGTTGGCTTGTTGGTTTGTTGGTTTGTTGGTTTGTTGGTTTGTTGGTTTGTTGGTTTGTTGGTTTGTTTATTTGTTGGTTTGTTCGTTTGTTGGCTTGTTGGTTTGTTCGTTTGTTGGTTTGTTGGCTTGTTGGCTTGTTGGTTTGTTGGTTTGTTGGTTTGTTGGCTTGTTGGTTTGTTGGTTTGTTGGTTTGTTGGTTTGTTGGTTTATTTGTTTGTTGGTTTGTTGGTTTGTTGGTTTGTTGGTTTGTTCGTTTGTTCGTTTGTTGGCTTGTTGGCTTGTTGGTTTGTTTGTTTGTTGGTTTGTTCCTTGGTTGGCTTGTTGGTTTTTGGCTTGTTGGTTTGTTTGTTTGTTGGTTTGTTCGTTAGTTGGCTTGTTGGTTTTTGGCTTGTTGGCTTGTTGGTTTGTTGGCTTGTTGGTTTGTTCGTTTGTTGGTTTGTTGGCTTGTTGGCTTGTTGGCTTGTTGGTTTGTTGGTTTGTTGGTTTGTTGGCTTGTTGGTTTGTTGGTTTGATGGTTTGTTCGTTTGTTGGTTTTTTGGCTTGTTGGCTTGTTGGTTTGTTGGCTTGTTGGTTTGTTGGTTTGTTAGTTTGCTGGTTTGTTGGTTTGTTGGTTTGTTGGTTTGTTGGTTTGTTGGTTTGTTGGTTTGTTGGTTTGTTGGTTTATTGGTTTGTTGGTTTGTTGGTTTGTTGGTTTGTTGGTTTGTTGGTTTGTTGGTTTGTTGGTTTGTTGGTTTGTTGGTTTGTTGGTTTGTTGGTTTGTAGATATGTTGGTTTGTTGGTTTATTGGTTTGTTTGTTTGTTAGTTTGTTGGTTTGTTGGTTTGTTCGTTTGTTGGCTTGTTGGCTTGTTGGTTTGTTGGTTTGTTGGTTTGTTGGTTTGTTGATTTGTTGGTTTGTTGGTTTGTTGGTTTGTTGGTTTGTTGGTTTGTTGGTTTGTTGGTTTGTTGGTTTGTTGGTTTGTTGGTTTGTTGGTTTGTTTATTTGTTGGTTTGTTCGTTTGTTGGTTTGTTGGTTTGTTAGTTTGTAAGTTTGGTGGCTTGTTGGTGTGTTGGTTTGTTGGTTTGTTTGTTTGTTGGTTTGTTGGTTTGTTGGTTTGTTGGTTTGTTTGTTTGTTGGTTTGTTCGTTTGTTGGCTTGTTGGCTTGTTGGTTTGTTGGTTTGTTGGTTTGTTGGTTTGTTGGTTTGTTGATTTGTTGGTTTGTTGGTTTGTTGGTTTGTTGGTTTGTTCGTTTGTTCGTTTGTTGGTTTGTTGGTTTGTTGGCTTGTTGGTTTGTTGGTTTGTTGGTTTGTTGGTTTGTTGGTTTGTTGGTTTGTTAGTTTGTTAGTTTGGTGGCTTCTTGGTTTGTTGGTGTGTTGGTTTGTTGGCTTGTTGGTTTGTTGGTTTGTTGTTTTGATGGTTTATTTGCTTGTTGGTTTGTTGGTTTGTTGGTTTGTTGGTTTGTTGGTTTGTTGGTTTGTTGGTTTGTTGGTTTGCTGGCTTGCTGGTTTGTTGGCTTGTTGGCTTGTTGGTTTGTTGGTTTGTTGGTTTGTTAGCTTGTTGGTTTGTTGGTTTGTTGGTTTGTTGGTTTCTTTGTTTGTTGGTTTGTTGGTTTGTTCGTTTGTTGGCTTGTTGGCTTGTTGGTTTGTTTGTATGTTGGTTTGTTCGTTGGTTGGCTTGTTGGTTTTTGGCTTGTTGGCTTGTTGGTTTGTTGGTTTGTTGGTTTGTTTGTTGGTTGGTTTGTTCGTTAGTTGGCTTGTTGGTTTTTGGCTTGTTGGCTTGTTGGTTTGTTGGTTTGTTGGTTTGTTGGTTTGTTGGTTTTTGGTTTGTTGGTTTGTTGGTTTGTTGGTTTGTTTATTTGTTGGTTTGTTCGTTTGTTGGCTTGTTGGTTTGTTCGTTTGTTGGTTTGTTGGCTTGTTGGCTTGTTGGTTTGTTGGTTTGTTGGCTTGTTTTTTTGTTGGTTTGATGGTTTGATGGTTTGTTCGTTTGTTGGTTTATGGCTTGTTGGTTTGTTGGCTGGTTGGTTTGTTGGTTTGTTTGTTTGTTGGTTTGTTCGTTAGTTGGCTTGTTGGTTTTTGGCTTGTTGGCTTGTTGGTTTGTTGGTTTGTTGGTTTGTTTGTTTGTTGGTTTGTTCGTTAGTTGGCTTGTTGGTTTTTGGCTTGTTGGCTTGTTGGTTTGTTGGTTTGTTGGTTTGTTGGATTGTTGGTTTGTTGGTTTGTTGGTTTGTTGGTTTGTTTATTTGTTGGTTTGTTCGTTTGTTGGCTTGTTGCTTTGTTCGTTTGTTGGTTTGTTGGCTTGTTGGCTTGTTGGCTTGTTGGTTTGTTGGTTTGTTGGTTTGTTGGCTTGTTGGTTTGTTGGTTTGCTGGGTTGTTGGTTTATTTGTTTGTTGGTTTGTTGGTTTGTTGGTTTGTTGGTTTGTTCGTTTGTTGGTTTGTTTGTTTGTTGGTTTGTTTGTTTGTTGGTTTGTTCGTTGGTTGGCTTGTTGGTTTTTGGCTTGTTGGCTTGTTGGTTTGTTGGTTTGTTGGTTTGTTTATTTGTTGGTTTGTTCGTTTGTTGGCTTGTTGGTTTGTTCGTTTGTTGGTTTGTTGGCTTGTTGGCTTGTTGGTTTGTTGGTTTGTTGGTTTGTTGGCTTGTTGGTTTGTTGGTTTGTTGGTTTGTTGGTTTATTTGTTTGTTGGTTTGTTGGTTTGTTGGTTTGTTGGTTTGTTCGTTTGTTGGCTTGTTGGCTTGTTGGTTTGTTTGTTTGTTGGTTTGTTCCTTGGTTGGCTTGTTGGTTTTTGGCTTGTTGGCTTGTTGGTTTGTTGGTTTGTTGGTTTGTTTGTTTGTTGGTTTGTTCGTTAGTTCGCTTGTTGGTTTTTGGCTTGTTGGCTTGTTGGTTTGATGGTTTGTTGGTTTGTTGGTTTGTTGGTTTGTTTATTTGTTGGTTTGTTCGTTTGTTGGCTTGTTGGTTTGTTCGTTTGTTGGTTTGTTGGCTTGTTGGTTTGTTGGTTTGTTAGTTTGCTGGTTTGTTGGTTTGTTGGTTTGTTGGTTTGTTGGTTTGTTGGTTTGTTGGTTTGTTGGTTTGTTGGTTTGTTGGTTTGTTGGTTTGTTCGTTTGTTGGTTTGTTGGTTTGTTGGTTTGTTGGTTTGTTGGTTTGTTGGTTTGTTGGTTTGTTGGTTTGTTGGTTTGTTGGTTTGTTGGTTTGTTGGTTTGTAGGTTTGTTGGTTTGTTGGTTTATTGGTTTGTTTGTTTGTTAGTTTGTTGGTTTGTTGGTTTTTTGGTTTGTTGGTTTGTTGATTTGTTGGTTTGTTGGTTTGTTGGTTGGTTGGTTTGTTAGTTTGTTGGTTTGTTGGTTTGTTGGTTTGTTGGTTTGTTGGTTTGTTGGTTTGTTGGTTTGTTCGTTTGTTGGCTTGTTGGCTTGTTGGTTTGTTCGTTTGTTCGTTTGTTGGTTTGTTGGTTTGTTGGCTTTTTGGTTTGTTGGTTTGTTTGCTTGTTGGTTTGTTGGTTTGATGGTTTGTTTGTTTGTTGGTTTTTTGGCTTGTTGGCTTGTTGGTTTGTTGGCTTGTTGGTTTGTTGGTTTGTTAATTTGCTGGTTTGTTGGTTTGTTGGTTTGTTGGTTTGTTGGTTTGTTGGTTTGTCGGTTTGTTGGTTTGTTGGTTTGTTGGTTTGTTGGTTTGCTGGTTTGTTGGTTTGTTGGTTTGTTGGTTTGTTGGTTTGTTGGTTTGTTGGTTTGTTTATTTGTTGGTTTGTTCGTTTGTTGGCTTGTTGGTTTGTTGGTTTGTTGGTTTGTTGGTTTGTAGGTTTGTTGGTTTGTTGGTTTATTGGTTTGTTTGTTTGTTGGTTTATTTGTTTGTTGGTTTGTTCGTTGGTTGGCTTGTTGGTTTTTGGCTTGTTGGCTTGTCGGTTTGTTGGTTTGTTTGTTTGTTGGTTTGTTCGTTAGTTGGCTTGTTGGTTTTTGGCTTGTTGGCTTGTTGGTTTGTTGGTTTGTTGGTTTGTTGGTTTGTTGGTTTGTTGGTTTGTTGGTTTGTTTATTTGTTGGTTTGTTCGTTTGTTGGCTTGTTGGTTTGTTCGTTTGTTGGTTTGTTGGCTTGTTGGCTTGTTGGTTTGTTGGTTTGTTGGTTTGTTGGCTTGTTGGTTTGTTGGTTTGTTGGTTTGTTGGTTTGTTGGTTTATTTGTTTGTTGGTTTGTTGGTTTGTTGGTTTGTTGGTTTGTTCGTTTGTTGGCTTGTTGGCTTGTTGGTTTGTTTGTTTGTTGGTTTGTTCCTTGGTTGGCTTGTTGGTTTTTGGCTTGTTGGTTTGTTTGTTTGTTGGTTTGTTCGTTAGTTGGCTTGTTGGTTTTTGGCTTGTTGGCTTGTTGGTTTGTTGGCTTGTTGGTTTGTTCGTTTGTTGGTTTGTTGGCTTGTTGGCTTGTTGGCTTGTTGGTTTGTTGGTTTGTTGGTTTGTTGGCTTGTTGGTTTGTTGGTTTGATGGTTTTTTCGTTTGTTGGTTTTTTGGCTTGTTGGCTTGTTGGTTTGTTGGCTTGTTGGTTTGTTGGTTTGTTAGTTTGCTGGTTTGTTGGTTTGTTGGTTTGTTGGTTTGTTGGTTTGTTGGTTTGTTGGTTTGTTGGTTTGTTGGTTTGTTGGTTTGTTGGTTTATTGGTTTGTTGGTTTGTTGGTTTGTTGGTTTGTTGGTTTGTTGGTTTGTTGGTTTGTTGGTTTGTTGGTTTGTTGGTTTGTTGGTTTGTTGGTTTGTTGGTTTGTAGATATGTTGGTTTATTGGTTTATTGGTTTGTTTGTTTGTTAGTTTGTTGGTTTGTTGGTTTGTTCGTTTGTTGGCTTGTTGGCTTGTTGGTTTGTTGGTTTGTTGGTTTGTTGGTTTGTTGATTTGTTGGTTTGTTGGTTTGTTGGTTTGTTGGTTTGTTGGTTTGTTGGTTTGTTGGTTTGTTGGTTTGTTGGTTTGTTGGTTTGTTTATTTGTTGGTTTGTTCGTTTGTTGGTTTGTTGGTTTGTTAGTTTGTAAGTTTGGTGGCTTGTTGGTGTGTTGGTTTGTTGGTTTGTTGGTTTGTTGGTTTGTTGGTTTGTTGGTTTGTTGGTTTGTTGGTTTGTTTGTTTGTTGGTTTGTTCGTTTGTTGGCTTGTTGGCTTGTTGGTTTGTTGGTTTGTTGGTTTGTTGGTTTGTTGGTTTGTTGATTTGTTGGTTTGTTGGTTTGTTGGTTTGTTGGTTTGTTCGTTTGTTCGTTTGTTGGTTTGTTGGTTTGTTGGCTTGTTGGTTTGTTGGTTTGTTGGTTTGTTGGTTTGTTGGTTTGTTGGTTTGTTGGTTTGTTAGTTTGTTAGTTTGGTGGCTTCTTGGTGTGTTGGTTTGTTGGTTTGTTGGTTTGTTGGTTTGTTGGTTTGTTGGTTTGTTGGTTTGTTGGTTTGTTGGTTTGTTGGTTTGTTTGTTTGTTGGTTTGTTCGTTTGTTGGCTTGTTGGTTTGTTGGCTTGTTGGCTTGTTGGATTGTTGGTTTGTTGGCTTGTTGGCTTGTTGGTTTGTTGGTGTGTTGGTTTGTTGGCTTGTTGGTTTGTTGGTTTGTTGGTTTGTTGGTGTGTTGGTTTATTTGTTTGTTGGTTTGTTTGTTTGTTATCTTGTTGGTTTGTTGGCTTGTTGGATTGTTTGTTTGTTGGCTTGTTGGCTAGTTGGTTTGTTGGTGTGTTGGTTTGCTGGCTTGTTGGTTTGTTGGTTTGTTGGTTTGTTGGTTTATTTGTTTGTTGGTTTGTTGGTTTGTTGGTTTGTTGGTTTGTTGGTTTGTTGGTTTGTTGGTTTGTTGGTTTGCTGGTTTGTTGGCTTGTTGGCTTGTTGGTTTGTTGGTTTGTTGGTTTGTTGGCTTGTTGGTTTGTTGGTTTGTTGGTTTGTTGGTTTCTTTGTTTGTTGGTTTGTTGGTTTGTTCGTTTGTTGGCTTGTTGGCTTGTTGGTTTGTTTGTATGTTGGTTTGTTCGTTGGTTGGCTTGTTGGTTTTTGGCTTGTTGGCTTGTTGGTTTGTTGGTTTGTTGGTTTGTTTGTTTGTTGGTTTGTTCGTTAGTTGGCTTGTAAGTTTTTGGCTTGTTGGCTTGTTGGTTTGTTGGTTTGTTGGTTTGTTGGTTTGTTGGTTTTTGGTTTGTTGGTTTGTTGGTTTGTTGGTTTGTTTATTTGTTGGTTTGTTCGTTTGTTGGCTTCTTGGTTTGTTCGTTTGTTGGTTTGTTGGCTTATTGGCTTGTTGGTTTGTTGGTTTGTTGGCTTGTTTGTTTGTTGGTTTGATGGTTTGATGGTTTGTTCGTTTGTTGGTTTTTTGGCTTGTTGGTTTGTTGGCTGGTTGGTTTGTTGGTTTGTTTGTTTGTTGGTTTGTTCGTTAGTTGGCTTGTTGGGTTTTGGCTTGTTGGCTTGTTGGTTTGTTGGTTTGTTGGTTTGTTGGATTGTTGGTTTGTTGGTTTGTTGGTTTGTTGGTTTGTTTATTTGTTGGTTTGTTCGTTTGTTGGCTTGTTGGTTTGTTCGTTTGTTGGTTTGTTGGCTTGTTGGCTTGTTGGTTTGTTGGTTTGTTGGTTTGTTGGCTTGTTGGTTTGTTGGTTTGCTGGTTTGTTGGTTTATTTGTTTGTTGGTTTGTTGGTTTGTTGGTTTGTTGGTTTGTTCGTTTGTTGGTTTCTTTGTTTGTTGGTTTGTTTGTTTGTTGGTTTGTTCGTTGGTTGGCTTGTTGGTTTTTGGCTTGTTGGCTTGTTCGTTTGTTGGTTTGTTGGTTTGTTTATTTGTTGGTTTGTTCGTTTGTTGGCTTGTTGGTTTGTTCGTTTGTTGGTTTGTTGGCTTGTTGGCTTGTTGGTTTGTTGGTTTGTTGGTTTGTTGGCTTGTTGGTTTGTTGGTTTATTGGTTTGTTGGTTTATTTGTTTGTTGGTTTGTTGGTTTGTTGGTTTGTTGGTTTGTTCGTTTGTTGGCTTGTTGGCTTGTTGGTTTGTTTGTTTGTTCCTTGGTTGGCTTGTTGGTTTTTGGCTTGTTGGCTTGTTGGTTTGTTGGTTTGTTGGTTTGTTTGTTTGTTGGTTTGTTCGTTAGTTCGCTTGTTGGTTTTTGGCTTGTTGGTTTGTTGGTTTGTTGGTTTGTTGGTTTGTTGGTTTGTTGGTTTGTTGGTTTGTTGGTTTGTTGGTTTGTTGGTTTGTTGGTTTGTTTATTTGTTGGTTTGTTCGTTTGTTGGCTTGTTGGTTTGTTCGTTTGTTGGTTTGTTGGCTTGTTGGTTTGTTGGTTTGTTAGTTTGCTGGTTTGTTGGTTTGTTGGTTTGTTGGTTTGTTGGTTTGTTGGTATGTTGGTTTGTTGGTTTGTTGGTTTGTTGGTTTGTTGGTTTGTTGGTTTGTTGGTTTGTTGGTTTGTTGGTTTGTTGGTTTGTTGGTTTGTTGGTTTGTTGGTTTGTTGGTTTGTTGGTTTGTTGGTTTGTTGGTTTGTTGGTTTGTTGGTTTGTTGGTTTATAGGTTTGTTGGTTTGTTGGTTTATTGGTTTGTTTGTTTGTTAGTTTGTTGGTTTGTTGGTTTGTTGGTTTGTTGGTTTGTTGATTTGTTGGTTTGTTGGTTTGTTGGTTGGTTGGTTTGTTAGTTTGTTGGTTTGTTGGTTTGTTGGTTTGTTGGTTTGTTGGTTTGTTGGTTTGTTGGTTTGTTCGTTTGTTGGCTTGTTGGCTTGTTGGTTTGTTCGTTTGTTCGTTTGTTGGTTTGTTGGTTTGTTGGCTTTTTGGTTTGTTGGTTTGTTTGCTTGTTGGTTTGTTGGTTTGATGGTTTGTTTGTTTGTTGGTTTTTTGGCTTGTTGGCTTGTTGGTTTGTTGGCTTGTTGGTTTGTTGGTTTGTTAATTTGCTGGTTTGTTGGTTTGTTGGTTTGTTGGTTTGTTGGTTTGTTGGTTTGTCGGTTTGTTGGTTTGTTGGTTTGTTGGTTTGTTGGTTTGTTGGTTTGTTGGTTTGTTGGTTTGTTGGTTTGTTGGTTTGTTGGTTTGTTGGTTTGTAGGTTTGTTGGTTTGTTGGTTTATTGGTTTGTTTGTTTGTTGGTTTGTTGGTTTGTTGGTTTGTTGGTTTGTTGGTTTGTTGATTTGTTGGTTTGTTGGTTTGTTGGTTTGTTGGTTTCTTGGTTTGTTGGTTTGTTGGTTTGTTGGTTTGTTGGTTTGTTGGTTTGTTTGTTTGTTGGTTTGTTCGTTAGTTGGCTTGTTGGTTTTTGGCTTGTTGGCTTGTTGGTTTGTTGGCTTGTTGGTTTGTTCGTTTGTTGGTTTGTTGGCTTGTTGGCTTGTTGGCTTGTTGGTTTGTTGGTTTGTTGGTTTGTTGGCTTGTTGGTTTGTTGTTTTGATGGTTTGTTCGTTTGTTGGTTTTTTGGCTTGTTGGTTTGTTGGCTTGTTGGTTTGTTGGTTTGTTAGTTTGCTGGTTTGTTGGTTTGTTGGTTTGTTGGTTTGTTGGTTTGTTGGTTTGTTGGTTTGTTGGTTTGTTGGTTTGTTGGTTTGTTGGTTTGTTGGTTTGTTGGTTTGTTGGTTTGTTGGTTTGTTGGTTTGTTGGTTTGTTGGTTTGTTGGTTTGTTGGTTTGTTGGTTTGTTGGTTTGTTGGTTTGTTGGTTTGTTGGTTTGTTGGTTTGTTGGTTTGTAGATTTGTTGGTTTGTTGGTTTATAGGTTTGTTTGTTTGTTAGTTTGTTGGTTTGTTGGTTTGTTGGTTTGTTGGTTTGTTGATTTGTTGGTTTGTTGGTTTGTTGGTTGGTTGGTTTGTTGGTTTGTTGGTTTGTTGGTTTATTGGTTTGTTGGTTTGTTGGTTTGTTCGTTTGTTGGCTTTTTGGCTTGTTGGTTTGTTGGTTTGTTGGTTTGTTGGTTTGTTGATTTGTTGGTTTGTTGATTTGTTGGTTTGTTGGTTTGTTGGTTTGTTGGTTTGTTGGTTTGTTGGTTTGTTGGTTTGTTGGTTTGTTGGTTTGTTGGTTTGTTTATTTGTTGGTTTGTTCGTTTGTTGGCTTGTTGGTTTGTTCGTTTGTTCGTTTGTTGGTTTGTTGGTTTGTTGACTTGTTGGTTTGTTGGTTTGTTGGTTTGTTGGTTTGTTGGTTTGTTGGTTTGTTGGTTTGTTGGTTTGTTAGTTTGGTGGCTTGTTGGTGTGTTGGTTTGTTGGTTTGTTGGTTTGTTGGTTTGTTGGTTTGTTGGTTTGTTGGTTTGTTGGTTTGTTGGTTTGTTGGTTTGTTGGTTTGTTGGTTTGTTTGTTTGTTGGTTTGTTCGTTTGTTGGCTTGTTGGTTTGTTGGCTTGTTAACTTGTTGGATTGTTGGTTTGTTGGCTTGTTGGCTTGTTGGTTTGTTGGTGTGTTGGTTTGTTGGCTTGTTGGTTTGTTGGTTTGTTGGTTTGTTGGTTTATTTGTTTGTTGGTTTGTTTGTTTGTTGGCTTGTTGGTTTGTTGGCTTGTTGGCTTGTTGGATTGTTGGTTTGTTGGCTTGTTGGCTTGTTGGTTTGTTGGTGTGTTGGTTTGTTGGCTTGTTGGTTTGTTGGTTTGTTGGTTTGTTGGTTTATTTGTTTGTTGGTTTGTTGGTTTGTTGGTTTGTTGGTTTGTTGGTTTGTTGGTTTGTTGGTTTGTTGGTTTGCTGGTTTGTTGGCTTGTTGGCTTGTTGGTTTGTTGGTTTGTTGGTTTGTTGGCTTGTTGGTTTGTTGGTTTGTTGGTTTGTTGGTTTCTTTGTTTGTTGGTTTGTTGGTTTGTTGGTTTGTTCGTTTGTTGGCTTGTTGGCTTGTTGGTTTGTTTGTTTGTTGGTTTGTTCGTTGGTTGGCTTGTTGGTTTTTGGCTTGTTGGTTTGTTGGTTTGTTGGTTTGTTTGTTTGTTGGTTTGTTCGTTAGTTGGCTTGTTGGTTTTTGGCTTGTTGGCTTGTTGGTTTGTTGGTTTGTTGGTTTGTTGGTTTTTGGTTTGTTGGTTTGTTGGTTTGTTGGTTTGTTTATTTGTTGGTTTGTTCGTTTGTTGGCTTGTTGGTTTGTTCGTTTGTTGGTTTGTTGGCTTGTTGGCTTGTTGGTTTGTTGGTTTGTTGGCTTGTTTGTTTGTTGGTTTGATGGTTTGTTCGTTTGTTGGTTTTTTGGCTTGTTGGTTTGTTGGCTTGTTGGTTTGTTGGTTTGTTTGTTTGTTGGTTTGTTCGTTAGTTGGCTTGTTGGTTTTTGGCTTGTTGGCTTGTTGGTTTGTTGGTTTGTTGGCTTGTTGGTTTGTTCGTTTGTTGGTTTGTTGGCTTATTGGCTTGTTGGTTTGTTGGTTTGTTGGTTTGTTGGCTTGTTGGTTTGTTGGTTTGCTGGTTTGTTGGTTTATTTGTTTGTTGGTTTGTTGGTTTGTTGGTTTGTTGGTTTGTTCGTTTGTTGGTTTGTTTGTTTGTTGGTTTGTTTGTTTGTTGGTTTGTTCTTTGGTTGGCTTGTTGGTTTTTGGCTTGTTGGCTTGTTGGTTTGTTGGTTTGTTGGTTTGTTTATTTGTTGGTTTGTTCGTTTGTTGGCTTGTTGGTTTGTTCGTTTGTTGGTTTGTTGGCTGGTTGGCTTGTTGGTTTGTTGGTTTGTTGGTTTGTTGGCTTGTTGATTTGTTGGTTTGTTGGTTTGTTGGTTTATTTGTTTGTTGGTTTGTTGGTTTGTTGGTTTGTTGGTTTGTTCGTTTGTTGGCTTGTTGGCTTGTTGGTTTGTTTGTTTGTTGGTTTGTTCCTTGGTTGGCTTGTTGGTTTTTGGCTTGTTGGCTTGTTGGTTTGTTGGTTTGTTGGTTTGTTTGTTTGTTGGTTTGTTCGTTAGTTCGCTTGTTGGTTTTTGGCTTGTTGGTTTGTTGGTTTGTTGGTTTGTTGGTTTGTTGGTTTGTTGGTTTGTTGGTTTGTTGGTTTGTTGGTTTTTTTTATTTGTTGGTTTGTTCGTTTGTTGGCTTGTTGGTTTGTTCGTTTGTTGGTTTGTTGGCTTGTTGGTTTGTTGGTTTGTTAGTTTGCTGGTTTGTTGGTTTGTTGGTTTGTTGGTTGTTGGTTTGTTGGTTTGTTGGTTTGTTGGTTTGTTGGTTTGTTGATTTGTTGGTTTGTTGGTTTGTTGGTTTGTTGGTTTGTTGGTTTGTTGGTTTGTTGGTTTGTTGGTTTGTTGGTTTGTTGGTTTGTTGGTTTGTTGGTTTGTTGGTTTGTAGGTTTGTTGGTTTGTTGGTTTATTGGTTTGTTTGTTTGTTAGTTTATTGGTTTGTTGGTTTGTTGGTTTGTTGGTTTGTTGATTTGTTGGTTTGTTGGTTTGTTGGTTGGTTGGTTTGTTAGTTTGTTGGTTTGTTGGTATGTTGGTTTGTTGGTTTGTTGGTTTGTGGGTTTGTTCGTTTGTTGGCTTGTTGGCTTGTTGGTTTGTTCGTTTGTTCGTTTGTTGGTTTGTTGGTTTGTTGGCTTGTTGGTTTGTTGGTTTGTTTGCTTGTTGGTTTGTTGGTTTGATGGTTTGTTCGTTTGTTGGTTTTTTGGCTTGTTGGCTTGTTGGTTTGTTGGCTTGTTGGTTTGTTGGTTTGTTAATTTGCTGGATTGTTGGTTTGTTGGTTTGTTGGTTTGTTGGTTTGTTGGTTTGTTGGTTTGTTGGTTTGTTGGTTTGTTGGTTTGTTGGTTTGTTGGTTTGATGGTTTGTTGGTTTGTTGGTTTGTTGGTTTGTTGGTTTGTTGGTTTGTTGGTTTGTTGGTTTGTAGGTTTGTTGGTTTGTTGGTTTATTGGTTTGTTTGTTTGTTGGTTTGTTGGTTTGTTGGTTTGTTGGTTTGTTGGTTTGTTGATTTGTTGGTTTGTTGGTTTGTTGGTTTGTTGGTTTGTTGGTTTGTTGGTTTGTTGGTTTGTTGGTTTGTTGGTTTGTTGGTTTGTTGGTTTGTTGGTTTGTTTATTTGTTGGTTTGTTCGTTTGTTGGCTTGTTGGTTGGTTGGTTTGTTAGTTTGTTGGTTTGTTGGTTTGTTGGTTTGTTGGTTTGTTGGTTTGTGGGTTTGTTCGTTTGTTGGCTTGTTGGTTTGTTGGTTTGTTCGTTTGTTCGTTTGTTGGTTTGTTGGTTTGTTGGCTTGTTGGTTTGTTGGTTTGTTTGCTTGTTGGTTTGTTGGTTTGTTTGTTTGTTAGTTTGTTGGTTTGTTGGTTTGTTGGTTTGTTGGTTTGTTGATTTGTTGGTTTGTTGGTTTGTTGGTTGGTTGGTTTGTTAGTTTGTTGGTTTGTTGGTTTGTTGGTTTGTTGGTTTGTTGGTTTGTTGGTTTGTGGGTTTGTTCGTTTGTTGGCATGTTGGCTTGTTCGTTTGTTCGTTTGTTGGTTTGTTGGTTTGTTGGCTTGTTGGTTTGTTGGTTTGTTTACTTGTTGGTTTGTTGGTTTGATGGTTTGTTCGTTTGTTGGTTTGTTGGTTTGTTGGTTTGTTGGTTTGTTGGTTTGAAGGTTTGTTGGTTTGTTGGTTTATTGGTTTGTTTGTTTGTTGGTTTGTTGGTTTGTTGGTTTGTTGGTTTGTTGGTTTGTTGATTTGTTGGTTTGTTGGTTTGTTGGTTTGTTGGTTTGTTGATTTGTTGGTTTGTTGGTTTGTTGGTTTGTTGGTTTGTTGGTTTGTTGGTTTGTTGGTTTGTTGGTTTGTTAGTTTGTTTATTTGTTGGTTTGTTCGTTTGTTGGCTTGTTGGTTTGTTGGCTTGTTGGTTTGTTGGTTTGTTAATTTGCTGGTTTGTTCGTTTGTTGGTTTGTTGGCTTGTTGGTTTGTTGGTTTGTTCGTTTGTTGGTTTGTTGGTTTGTTGGTTTGTTAGTTTGTTAGTTTGGTGGCTTGTTGGTGTGTTGGTTTGTTGGTTTGTTCGTTTGTTGGTTTGTTGGTTTGTTGGTTTGTTGGTTTGTTGGTTTGTTGGTTTGTTGGTTTGTTGGTTTGTTGGTTTGTTGGTTTGTTTGTTTGTTTGTTTGTTGGTTTGTTGGTTTGTTGGTTTGTTTGTTTGTTGGTTTGTTCGTTAGTTCGCTTGTTGGTTTTTGGCTTGTTGGCTTGTTGGTTTGTTGGTTTGTTGGTTTGTTGGTTTGTTGGTTTGTTGTTTTGTTGGTTTGTTGGTTTGTTGGTTTGTTGGTTTGTTGTTTTGTTTATTTGTTGGTTTGTTCGTTTGTTGGCTTGTTGGTTTGTTCGTTTGTTGGTTTGTTGGCTTGTTGGTTTGTTGGTTTGTTAGTTTGCTGGTTTGTTGGTTTGTTGGTTTGTTGGTTTGTTGGTTTGTTGGTTTGTTGGTTTGTTGGTTTGTTGGTTTGTTGGTTTGTTGGTTTGTTGGTTTGTTGGTTTGTTGGTTTGTTGGTTTGTTGGTTTGTTGGTTTGTTCGTATGTTGGTTTGTTGGTTTGTTGGTTTGTTGGTTTGTAGGTTTGTTGGTTTGTTGGTTTATTGGTTTGTTTGTTTGTTAGTTTGTTGGTTTGTTGGTTTGTTGGTTTGTTGATTTGTTGGTTTGTTGGTTTGTTGGTTTGTTGGTTGGTTGGTTTGTTAGTTTGTTGGTTTGTTGGTTTGTTGGTTTGTTGGTTTGTTGGTTTGTTCGTTTGTTGGCTTGTTGGCTTGTTGGTTTGTTCGTTTGTTCGTTTGTTGGTTTGTTGGTTTGTTGGCTTGTTGGTTTGTTGGTTTGTTGGTTTGATGGTTTGTTCGTTTGTTAGTTTTTTGGCTTGTTGGCTTGTTGGTTTGTTGGCTTGTTGGTTTGTTGGTTTGTTAATTTGCTGGTTTGTTGGTTTGTTGGTTTGTTGGTTTGTTGGTTTGTTGGTTTGTTGGTTTGTTGGTTTGTTGGTTTGTTGGTTTGTTGGTTTGTTGGTTTGTTGGTTTGTTGGTTTGTTGGTTTGTTGGTTTGTTGGTTTGTTGGTTTGTTGGTTTGTTGGTTTGTTGGTTTGTTGGTTTGTTGGTTTGTTGGTTTGTAGGTTTGTTGGTTTGTTGGTTTATTGGTTTGTTTGTTTGTTGGTTTGTTGGTTTGTTGGTTTGTTGGTTTGTTGGTTTGTTGATTTGTTGGTTTGTTGGTTTGTTGGTTTGTTGGTTTGTTGGTTTGTTGGTTTGTTGGTTTGTTGGTTTGTTGGTTTGTTGGTTTGTTGGTTTGTTTATTTGTTGGTTTGTTCGTTTGTTGGCTTGTTGGTTTGTTGGCTTGTTGGTTTGTTGGTTTGTTAATTTGCTGGTTTGTTCGTTTGTTGGTTTGTTGGCTTGTTGGTTTGTTGGTTTGTTCGTTTGTTGGTTTGTTGGTTTGTTGGTTTGTTAGTTTGTTAGCTTGGCGGCTTGTTGGTGTGTTGGTTTGTTGGTTTGTTGGTTTGTTGGTTTGTTGGTTTGTTGGTTTGTTGGTTTGTTGGTTTGTTGGTTTGTTGGTTTGTTTGTTTGTTGGTTTGTTCGTTTGTTGGCTTGTTGGTTTGTTGGCTTGCTGGCTTGTTGGATTGTTGGTTTGTTGGCTTGTTGGCTTGTTGGTTTGTTGGTGTGTTGGCTTGTTGGTTTGTTGGTTTGCTGGTTTGTTGGATTGTTGGTTTGTTGGTTTGTTCGTTTGTTGGTTTGTTGGTTTGTTGGGTTGTTCGTTTGTTGGTTTGTTGGTTTGTTGGTTTGTTGGTTTGTTGGTTTGCTGGTTTGTTGGCTTGTTGGCTTGTTGGTTCGTTGGTTTGTTGGTTTGTTGGCTTGTTGGTTTGTTGGTTGTTGGTTTGTTGGTTTATTTGTTTGTTGGTTTGTTCGTTTGTTGGTTTGTTGGTTTGTTGGTTTGTTGGTTTGTTCGTTTAATGGCTTGTTGGCTTGTTAGTTTGTTGTTTGTTGGCTTTTTGATTTGTAGTTTGTTGGTTTGTTGGTTTGTTGGGTTGTTGGTGTGTTCGTTTGTTGGTTTGTTTGTTTGTTGGTTTGTTCGCTTGTTGGCTTGTTGGTTTGTTGGTGTGTTGGCTTGTTGGTTTGTTGGTTTGCTGGTTTGTTGGATTGTTGGTTTGTTGGTTTGTTCGTTTGTTGGTTTGTTGGTTTGTTGGGTTGTTCGTTTGTTGGTTTGTTGGTTTGTTGGTTTGTTGGTTTGCTGGTTTGTTGGCTGGTTGGTTTGTTGGTTTGTTGGTTTGTTGGTTTGTTGGCTTGTTGGTTTGTTGGTTTGTTGGTTTGTTGGTTTCTTTGTTTGTTGGTTTGTTGGTTTGTTGGTTTGTTGGTTTGTTCGTTTGTTGGCTTGTTGGCTTGTTGGTTTGTTTGTTTGTTGGTTTGTTCGTTGGTTGGCTTGTTGGTTTTTGGCTTGTTGGCTTGTTGGTTTGTTGGTTTGTTGGTTTGTTTGTTTGTTGGTTTGTTCGTTAGTTGGCTTGTTGGTTTTTGGCTTGTTGGCTTGTTGGTTTGTTGGTTTGTTGGTTTGTTGGTTTTTGGTTTGTTGGTTTGTTGGTTTGTTGGTTTGTTTATTTGTTGGTTTGTTCGTTTGTTGGCTTGTTGGTTTGTTCGTTTGTTGGTTTGTTGGCTTGTTGGCTTGTTGGTTTGTTGGCTTGTTGGTTTGTTGGTTTGTTAGTTTGTTGGTTTGTTGGTTTGTTGGTTTGTTGGTTTGTTGGTTTGTTGGTTTGTTGGTTTGTTGGTTTGTTGGTTTGTTGGTTTGTTGGTTTGTTGGTTTGTTGGTTTGTTGGTTTGTTGGTTTGTTGGTTTGTTGGTTTGTTGGTTTGTAGGTTTATTGGTTTGTTGGATTGTTGGTTTCTTGGTTTGTTCGTTTGTTGGTTTGTTGGTTTGTTGGGTTGTGCGTTTGTTGGTTTGTTAGTTTGTTGGTTTGTTGGTTTGTTGGTTTGCTGGTTTGTTGGTGTGTTGGCTTGTTGGTTTGTTGGTTTGCTGGTTTGTTGGATTGTTGGTTTGTTGGTTTGTTCGTTTGTTGGTTTGTTGGTTTGTTGGGTTGTTCGTTTGTTGGTTTGTTGGTTTGTTGGTTTGTTGGTTTGTTGGTTTGTTGGTTTGCTGGTTTGTTGGCTTGTTGGCTTGTTGGTTTGTTGGTTTGTTGGTTTGTTGGCTTGTTGGTTTGTTGGTTTGTTGGTTTGTTGGTTTCTTTGTTTGTTGGTTTGTTGGTTTGTTGGTTAGTTGGTTTGTTCGTTTGTTGGCTTGTTGGCTTGTTGGTTTGTTTGTTTGTTAGTTTGTTCGTTGGTTGGCTTGTTGGTTTTTGGCTTGTTGGCTTGTTGGTTTGTTGGTTTGTTGGTTTGTTGGTTTGTTGGTTTGTTGGTTTGTTGGTTTGTTGGTTTGTTCGTTTGTTGGCTTGTTGGCTTGTTGGTTTGTTTGTTTGTTGGTTTGTTCGTTGGTTGGCTTGTTGGTTTTTGGCTTGTTGGCTTGTTGGTTTTTGGCTTGTTGGCTTGTTGGTTTGTTGGTTTGTTGGTTTGTTGGTTTTTTGTTTGTTGGTTTGTTGGTTTGTTGGTTTGTTTATTTGTTGGTTTGTTCGTTTGTTGGCTTGTTGGTTTGTTCGTTTGTTGGTTTGTTGGCTTGTTGGCTTGTTGGTTTGTTGGCTTGTTGGTTTGTTGGTTTGTTAGTTTGTTGGTTTGTTGGTTTGTTGGTTTGTTGGTTTGTTGGTTTGTTGGTTTGTTGGTTTGTTGGTTTGTTGGTTTGTTGGTTTGTTGGTTTGTTGGTTTGTTGGTTTGTTGGTTTGTTGGTTTGTTGGTTTGTTGGTTTGTTGGTTTGTTGGTTTGTTGGTTTGTAGGTTTATTGGTTTGTTGGTATGTTGGTTTCTTGGTTTGTTCGTTTGTTGGTTTGTTGGTTTGTTGAGTTGTGCGTTTGTTGGTTTGTTAGTTTGTTGGTTTGTTGGTTTGTTGGTTTGCTGGTTTGTTGGTGTGTTGGCTTGTTGGTTTGTTGGTTTGCTGGTTTGTTGGATTGTTGGTTTGTTGGTTTGTTCGTTTGTTGTCTTGTTGGTTTGTTGGGTTGTTCGTTTGTTGGTTTGTTGGTTTGTTGGTTTGTTGGTTTGTTGGTTTGTTGGTTTGCTGGTTTGTTGGCTTGTTGGCTTGTTGGTTTGTTGGTTTGTTGGTTTGTTGGCTTGTTGGTTTGTTGGTTTGTTGGTTTGTTGGTTTCTTTGTTTGTTGGTTTGTTGGTTTGTTGTTTTGTTGGTTTGTTCGTTTGTTGGCTTGTTGGCTTGTTGGTTTGTTTGTTTGTTGGTTTGTTCGTTGGTTGGCTTGTTGGTTTTTGGCTTGTTGGCTTGTTGGTTTGTTGGTTTGTTGGTTTGTTGGTTTGTTGGTTTGTTGGTTTGTTGGTTTGTTGGTTTGTTGGTTTGTTGGTTTGTTGGTTTGTTGATTTGTTGGTTTGTTGGTTTGTAGGTTTGTTGGTTTGTTGGGTTATTGGTTTGTTTGTTTGTTGGTTTGTTGGTTTGTTGGTTTGTTGGTTTGTTGGTTTGTTGGTTTGTATGTTTGTTGGTTTGTTGGTTTGTTAATTTGTTGGTTTGTTGGTTTGTTGGTTTGTTGGTTGGTTGGTTTGTTGGTTTGTTGGTTTGTTGGTTTGTTGGTTTGTTGGTTTGTTGGTTTGTTGGTTTGTTCGTTTGTTGGCTTGTTGGCTTGTTGGTTTGTTCGTTTGTTTGTTTGTTGGTTTGTTGGTTTGTTGGCTTGTTGGTTTGTTGGTTTGTTGGCTTGTTGGTTTGTTGGTTTGATGGTTTGTTCGTTTGTTGGTTTTTTGGCTTGTTGGCTTGTTGGTTTGTTGGCTTATTGGTTTGTTGATTTTTTAGTTTGTTGGTTTGTTGGTTTATTGGTTTGTTTGTTTGTTGGTTTGTTGGTTTGTTGGTTTGTTGGTTTGTTGGTTTGTTGGTTTGTTGATTTGTTGGTTTGTTGGTTTGTTGGTTTGTTGGTTTGTTGGTTTGTTGGTTTGTTGGTTTGTTGGTTTGTTGGTTTGTTGGTTTGTTGGTTTGTTGATTTGTTGGTTTGTTGGTTTGTTGGTTTGTTGGTTTGTTGGTTTGTTGGTTTGTTGGTTTGTTGGTTTGTTGGTTTGTTGGTTTGTTGGTTTGTTGGTTTGTTGGTTTGTTGGTTTGTTTATTTGTTGGTTTGTTCGTTTGTTGGCTTGTTGGTTTGTTCGTTTGTTCGTTTGTTGATTTGTCGGTTTATTGGCTTGTTGGTTTGTTGGTTTGTTGGTTTGTTGGTTTGTTGGTTTGTTAGTTTGTTAGTTTGTTAGTTTGGTGGCTTGTTGGTGTGTTGGTTTGTTGGTTTGTTGGTTTGTTGGTTTGTTGGTTTGTTGGTTTGTTGGTTTGTTGGTTTGTTTGTTTGTTGGTTTGTTCGTTTGTTGGCTTATTGGTTTGTTGGCTTGTTGGCTTGTTGGCTTGTTGGATTGTTGGTTTGTTGGCTTGTTGGCTTGTTGGTTTGTTGGTGTGTTGGCTTGTTGGTTTGTTGGTTTGCTGGTTTGTTGGATTGTTCGTTTGTTGGTTTGTTGGTTTGTTGGGTTGTTCGTTTGTTGGTTTGTAGGTTTGTTGGTTTGTTGGTTTGTTGGTTTGCTGGTTTGTTGGCTTGTTGGCTTGTTGGTTTGTTGGTTTGCTGGTTTGTTGGCTTGTTGGTTTGTTGGTTTGTTGGTTTGTTGGTTTATTTGTTTGTTGGTTTGTTGGTTTGTTGGTTTGTTGGTTTGTTCGTTTAATGGCTTATTGGCTTGTTAGTTTGTTGTTTGTTGGCTTTTTGATTTGTAGTTTGTTGGTTTGTTGGTTTGTTGGGTTGTTGGTTTGTTCGTTTGTTGGTTTGTTTGTTTGTTGGTTTGTTCGCTTGTTGGCTTGTTGGTTTGTTGGTGTGTTGGCTTGTTGGTTTGTTGGTTTGCTGGTTTGTTGGATTGTTGGTTTGTTGGTTTGTTCGTTTGTTGGTTTGTTGGTTTGTTGGGTTGTTCGTTTGTTGGTTTGTTGGTTTGTTGGTTTGTTGGTTTGTTGGTTTGCTGGTTTGTTGGCTTGTTGGCTTGTTGGTTTGTTGGTTTGTTGGTTTGTTGGCTTGTTGGCTTGTTGGTTTGTTGGTTTGTTGGTTTGTTGGTTTCTTTGTTTGTTGGTTTGTTGGTTTGTTGGTTTGTTCGTTTGTTGGCTTGTTGGCTTGTTGGTTTGTTTGTTTGTTGGTTTGTTCGTTGGTTGGTTTGTTGGTTTTTGGCTTGTTGGCTTGTTGGTTTGTTGGTTTGTTGGTTTGTTTGTTTGTTGGTTTGTTCGTTAGTTGGCTTGTTGGTTTTTGGCTTGTTGGCTTGTTGGTTTCTTGGTTTTTGGTTTGTTGGTTTGTTGGTTTGTTGGTTTGTTGGTTTGTTGGCTTGTTGGTTTGTTGGTTTGATGGTTTGTTCGTTTGTTGGTTTTTTGGTTTGTTGGCTTGCTGGCTTGTTGGTTTGTTGGTTTGTTGGTTTGTTGGCTTGTTGGTTTGTTGGTTTGATGGTTTGTTCGTTTGTTGGTTTTTTGGCTTGTTGGCTTGTTGGTTTGTTGGCTTGTTGGTTTGTTGATTTGTTAGTTTGTTTGTTTGTTGGTTTGTTGGTTTGTTGGTTTGTTGGTTTGTTGGTTTGTTGGTTTGTTGGTTTGTTGGTTTGTTGGTTTGTTGGTTTGTTGGTTTGTTGGTTTGTTGGTTTGTTGGTTTGTTGGTTTGTTGGTTTGTTGGTTTGTTGGTTTGTTGGTTTGTAGGTTTGTTGGTTTGTTGGTTTATTGGTTTGTTTGTTTGTTGGTTTGTTGGTTTGTTGGTTTGTTGGTTTGTTGGTTTGTTGGTTTGTTGATTTGTTGGTTTGTTGGCTTGTTGGCTTGTTGGTTTGTTGGTTTGTTAGTTTGTTGGTTTGTTGGTTTGTTGGTTTGTTGGTTTGTTTATTTGTTGGTTTGTTCGTTTGTTGGCTTGTTGGTTTGTTCGTTTGTTGGTTTGTTGGCTTGTTGGCTTGTTGGTTTGTTGGCTTGTTGGTTTGTTGGTTTGTTAGTTTGTTGGTTTGTTGGTTTGTTGGTTTGTTGGTTTGTTGGTTTGTTGGTTTGTTGGTTTGTTGGTTTGTTGGTTTGTTGGTTTGTTGGTTTGTTGTTTTGTAGGTTTGTTGGTTTGTTGGTTTGTTGGTTTGTTGGTTTGTTGGTTTGTTGATTTGTTGGTTTGTTGGTTTGTTGGTTTGTTGGTTTGTTGGTTTGTTGGTTTGTTGGTTTGTTGGTTTGTTGGTTTGTTGGTTTGTTGGTTTGTTGGTTTGTTTATTTGTTGGTTTGTTCGTTTGTTGGCTTGTTGGTTTGTTCGTTTGTTCGTTTGTTGATTTGTCGGTTTATTGGCTTGTTGGTTTGTTGGTTTGTTGGTTTGTTGGTTTGTTGGTTTGTTGGTTTGTTAGCTTGTTAGTTTGTTAGTTTGGTGGCTTGTTGGTGTGTTGGTTTGTTGGTTTGTTGGTTTGTTGGTTTGTTGGTTTGTTGGTTTGTTGGTTTGTTTGTTTGTTGGTTTGTTCGTTTGTTGGCTTATTGGTTTGTTGGCTTGTTGGCTTGTTGGCTTGTTGGATTGTTGGTTTGTTGGCTTGTTGGCTTGTTGGTTTGTTGGTGTGTTGGCTTGTTGGTTTGTTGGTTTGCTGGTTTGTTGGATTGTTCGTTTGTTGGTTTGTTGGTTTGTTGGGTTGTTCGTTTGTTGGTTTGTAGGTTTGTTGGTTTGTTGGTTTGTTGGTTTGCTGGTTTGTTGGCTTGTTGGCTTGTTGGTTTGTTGGTTTGCTGGTTTGTTGGCTTGTTGGTTTGTTGGTTTGTTGGTTTGTTGGTTTATTTGTTTGTTGGTTTGTTGGTTTGTTGGTTTGTTGGTTTGTTCGTTTAATGGCTTATTGGCTTGTTAGTTTGTTGTTTGTTGGCTTTTTGATTTGTAGTTTGTTGGTTTGTTGGTTTGTTGGGTTGTTGGTTTGTTCGTTTGTTGGTTTGTTTGTTTGTTGGTTTGTTCGCTTGTTGGCTTGTTGGTTTGTTGGTGTGTTGGCTTGTTGGTTTGTTGGTTTGCTGGTTTGTTGGATTGTTGGTTTGTTGGTTTGTTCGTTTGTTGGTTTGTTGGTTTGTTGGGTTGTTCGTTTGTTGGTTTGTTGTTTTGTTGGTTTGTTGGTTTGTTGGTTTGTTGGCTTGTTGGCTTGTTGGTTTGTTGGTTTGTTGGTTTGTTGGTTTCTTTGTTTGTTGGTTTGTTGGTTTGTTGGTTTGTTCGTTTGTTGGCTTGTTGGCTTGTTGGTTTGTTTGTTTGTTGGTTTGTTCGTTGGTTGGTTTGTTGGTTTTTGGCTTGTTGGCTTGTTGGTTTGTTGGTTTGTTGGTTTGTTTGTTTGTTGGTTTGTTCGTTAGTTGGCTTGTTGGTTTTTGGCTTGTTGGCTTGTTGGTTTGTTGGTTTGTTGGTTTCTTGGTTTTTGGTTTGTTGGTTTGTTGGTTTGTTGGTTTGTTGGTTTGTTGGCTTGTTGGTTTGTTGGTTTGATGGTTTGTTCGTTTGTTGGTTTTTTGGTTTGTTGGCTTGCTGGCTTGTTGGTTTGTTGGTTTGTTGGTTTGTTGGCTTGTTGGTTTGTTGGTTTGATGGTTTGTTCGTTTGTTGGTTTTTTGGCTTGTTGGCTTGTTGGTTTGTTGGCTTGTTGGTTTGTTGATTTGTTAGTTTGTTTGTTTGTTGGTTTGTTGGTTTGTTGGTTTGTTGGTTTGTTGGTTTGTTGGTTTGTTGGTTTGTTGGTTTGTTGGTTTGTTGGTTTGTTGGTTTGTTGGTTTGTTGGTTTGTTGGTTTGTTGGTTTGTTGGTTTGTTGGTTTGTTGGTTTGTAGGTTTGTTGGTTTGTTGGTTTATTGGTTTGTTTGTTTGTTGGTTTGTTGGTTTGTTGGTTTGTTGGTTTGTTGGTTTGTTGGTTTGTTGGTTTGTTGATTTGTTGGTTTGTTGGCTTGTTGGCTTGTTGGTTTGTTGGTTTGTTAGTTTGTTGGTTTGTTGGTTTGTTGGTTTGTTGGTTTGTTGGTTTGTTTATTTGTTGGTTTGTTCGTTTGTTGGCTTGTTGGTTTGTTCGTTTGTTGGTTTGTTGGCTTGTTGGCTTGTTGGTTTGTTGGCTTGTTGGTTTGTTGGTTTGTTAGTTTGTTGGTTTGTTGGTTTGTTGGTTTGTTGGTTTGTTGGTTTGTTGGTTTGTTGGTTTGTTGGTTTGTTGGTTTGTTGGTTTGTTGTTTTGTAGGTTTGTTGGTTTGTTGGTTTGTTGGTTTGTTGGTTTGTTGGTTTGTAGGTTTATTGGTTTGTTGGATTGTTGGTTTCTTGGTTTGTTCGTTTGTTGGTTTGTTGGTTTGTTGGGTTGTGCGTTTGTTGGTTTGTTAGTTTGTTGGTTTGTTGGTTTGTCGGTTTGCTGGTTTGTTGGTGTGTTGGCTTGTTGGTTTGTTGGTTTGCTGGTTTGTTGGATTGTTGGTTTGTTGGTTTGTTCGTTTGTTGGTTTGTTGGTTTGTTGGGTTGTTCGTTTGTTGGTTTGTTGGTTTGTTGGTTTGTTGGTTTGTTCGTTTGTTGGTTTGTTGGTTTGCTGGTTTGTTGGCTTGTTGGCTTGTTGGTTTGTTGGTTTGTTGGTTTGTTGGCTTGTTGGTTTGTTGGTTTGTTGGTTTGTTGGTTTCTTTGTTTGTTGGTTTGTTGGTTTGTTGGTTTGTTGGTTTGTTCGTTTGTTGGCTTGTTGGCTTGTTGGTTTGTTTGTTTGTTAGTTTGTTCGTTGGTTGGCTTGTTGGTTTTTGGCTTGTTGGCTTGTTGGTTT
Organism: Atherix ibis; assembly: GCA_958298945.1. Lineage (NCBI taxonomy): Eukaryota > Metazoa > Arthropoda > Insecta > Diptera > Athericidae > Atherix > Atherix ibis. Next base: position 99,907,433 of record OY282608.1, read on the forward strand.
GTTGGTTTGTTGGTTTGTTGGTTTGTTGGTTTGTTGGTTTGTTGGTTTGTTGGTTTGTTGGTTTGTTGGTTTGTTCGTTTGTTGGCTTGTTGGCTTGTTGGTTTGTTTGTTTGTTGGTTTGTTCGTTGGTTGGCTTGTTGGTTTTTGGCTTGTTGGCTTGTTGGTTTTTGGCTTGTTGGCTTGTTGGTTTGTTGGTTTGTTGGTTTGTTGGTTTTTTGTTTGTTGGTTTGTTGGTTTGTTGGTTTGTTTATTTGTTGGTTTGTTCGTTTGTTGGCTTGTTGGTTTGTTCGTTTGTTGGTTTGTTGGCTTGTTGGCTTGTTGGTTTGTTGGCTTGTTGGTTTGTTGGTTTGTTAGTTTGTTGGTTTGTTGGTTTGTTGGTTTGTTGGTTTGTTGGCTTGTTGGTTTGTTGGTTTGTTGGTTTGTTGGTTTGTTGGTTTGTTGGTTTGTTGGTTTGTTGGTTTGTTGGTTTGTTGGTTTGTTGGTTTGTTGGTTTGTAGGTTTATTGGTTTGTTGGATTGTTGGTTTCTTGGTTTGTTCGTTTGTTGGTTTGTTGGTTTGTTGGTTTGTTCGTTGGTTGGCTTGTTGGTTTTTGGCTTGTTGGCTTGTTGGTTTTTGGCTTGTTGGCTTGTTGGTTTGTTGGTTTGTTGGTTTGTTGGTTTTTTGTTTGTTGGTTTGTTGGTTTGTTGGTTTGTTGGTTTGTTGGTTTGTTGGTTTGTTGGTTTGTTGGTTTGTTGGTTTGTTTATTTGTTGGTTTGTTCGTTTGTTGGCTTGTTGGTTTGTTCGTTTGTTCGTTTGTTGATTTGTCGGTTTATTGGCTTGTTGGTTTGTTGGTTTGTTGGTTTGTTGGTTTGTTGGTTTGTTAGTTTGTTAGTTTGTTAGTTTGGTGGCTTGTTGGTGTGTTGGTTTGTTGGTTTGTTGGTTTGTTGGTTTGTTGGTTTGTTGGTTTGTTGGTTTGTTGGTTTGTTTGTTTGTTGGTTTGTTCGTTTGTTGGCTTATTGGTTTGTTGGCTTGTTGGCTTGTTGGCTTGTTGGATTGTTGGTTTGTTGGCTTGTTGGCTTGTTGGTTTGTTGGTGTGTTGGCTTGTTGGTTTGTTGGTTTGCTGGTTTGTTGGATTGTTGGTTTGTTGGTTTGTTCGTTTGTTGGTTTGTTGGTTTGTTGGGTTGTTCGTTTGTTGGTTTGTAGGTTTGTTGGTTTGTTGGTTTGTCGGTTTGCTGGTTTGTTGGCTTGTTGGCTTGTTGGTTTGTTGGTTTGCTGGTTTGTTGGCTTGTTGGTTTGTTGGTTTGTTGGTTTGTTGGTTTATTTGTTTGTTGGTTTGTTGGTTTGTTGGTTTGTTGGTTTGTTCGTTTAATGGCTTATTGGCTTGTTAGTTTGTTGTTTGTTGGCTTTTTGATTTGTAGTTTGTTGGTTTGTTGGTTTGTTGGGTTGTTGGTTTGTTCGTTTGTTGGTTTGTTTGTTTGTTGGTTTGTTCGCTTGTTGGCTTGTTGGTTTGTTGGTGTGTTGGCTTGTTGGTTTGTTGGTTTGCTGGTTTGTTGGATTGTTGGTTTGTTGGTTTGTTCGTTTGTTGGTTTGTTGGTTTGTTGGTTTGTTGGGTTGTTCGTTTGTTGGTTTGTTGGTTTGTTGGTTTGTTGGTTTGTTGGTTTGCTGGTTTGTTGGCTTGTTGGCTTGTTGGTTTGTTGGTTTGTTGGTTTGTTGGCTTGTTGGTTTGTTGGTTTGTTGGTTTGTTGGTTTCTTTGTTTGTTGGTTTGTTGGTTTGTTGGTTTGTTCGTTTGTTGGCTTGTTGGCTTGTTGGTTTGTTTGTTTGTTGGTTTGTTCGTTGGTTGGCTTGTTGGTTTTTGGCTTGTTGGCTTGTTGGTTTGTTGGTTTGTTGGTTTGTTTGTTTGTTGGTTTGTTCGTTAGTTGGCTTGTTGGTTTTTGGCTTGTTGGCTTGTTGGTTTGTTGGTTTGTTGGTTTCTTGGTTTTTGGTTTGTTGGTTTGTTGGTTTGTTGGTTTGTTGGTTTGTTGGCTTGTTGGTTTGTTGGTTTGATGGTTTGTTCGTTTGTTGGTTTTTTGGTTTGTTGGCTTGCTGGCTTGTTGGTTTGTTGGTTTGTTGGTTTGTTGGCTTGTTGGTTTGTTGGTTTGATGGTTTGTTCGTTTGTTGGTTTTTTGGCTTGTTGGCTTGTTGGTTTGTTGGCTTGTTGGTTTGTTGATTTGTTAGTTTGTTTGTTTGTTGGTTTGTTGGTTTGTTGGTTTGTTGGTTTGTTGGTTTGTTGGTTTGTTGGTTTGTTGGTTTGTTGGTTTGTTGGTTTGTTGGTTTGTTGGTTTGTTGGTTTGTTGGTTTGTTGGTTTGTTGGTTTGTTGGTTTGTTGGTTTGTTGGTTTGTAGGTTTGTTGGTTTGTTGGTTTATTGGTTTGTTTGTTTGTTGGTTTGTTGGTTTGTTGGTTTGTTGGTTTGTTGGTTTGTTGGTTTGTTGATTTGTTGGTTTGTTGGTTTGTTGGTTGGTTGGTTTGTTGGTTTGTTGGTTTGTTGGTTTGTTGGTTTGTTGGTTTGTTGGTTTGTTGGTTTGTTGATTTGTTCGTTTGTTGGCTTGTTGGCTTGTTGGTTTGTTGGTTTGTTGGTTTGTTGGTTTGTTGGTTTGTTCGTTTGTTCGTTTGTTCGTTTGTTCGTTTGTTGGTTTGTTGGTTTGTTGGCTTGTTGGTTTATTGGTTTGTTGGTTTGTTGGTTTGTTGGTTTGTTGGTTTGTTAGTTTGTTAGTTTGGTGGCTTGTTGGTGTGTTGGTTTGTTGGTTTGTTGGTTTGTTGGTTTGTTGGTTTGTTGGTTTGTTGGTTTGTTGGTTTGTTGGTTTGTTGGTTTGTTGGTTTGTTGGTTTGTTCGTTTGTTGGCTTGTTGGCTTGTTGGTTTGTTTGGTTGTTGGTTTGTTCGTTGGTTGGCTTGTTGGTTTTTGGCTTGTTGGTTTGTTGGTTTGTTGGTTTGTTGGTTTGTTTGTTTGTTGGTTTGTTCGTTAGTTGGCTTGTTGGTTTTTGGCTTATTGGCTTGTTTGTTTGTGGGTTTGTTGGTTTGTTTGCTTGTTGGTTTGTTGGTTTGATGGTTTGTTCGTTTGTTGGTTTTTTGGCTTGTTGGCTTGTTGGTTTGTTGGCTTGTTGGTTTGTTGGTTTGTTAGTTTGTTGGTTTGTTGGTTTGTTGGTTTGTTGGTTTGTTGGTTTGTTGGTTTGTAGGTTTGTTGGTTTGTTGGTTTGTTGGTTTGTTGGTTTGTTGGTTTGTTGGTTTGTTGGTTTGTTGGTTTGTTGGCTTGTTGGTTTGTTGGTTTGTTGGTTTGTTGGTTTGTAGGTTTGTTGGTTTGTTGGTTTATTGGTTTGTTTGTTTGTTGGTTTGTTGGTTTGTTGGTTTGTTGGTTTGTTGGTTTGTTGGTTTGTTGGTTTGTTGGTTTGTTCGTTTGTTGGCTTGTTGGTTTGTTGGTTTGTTGGTTTGTTGGTTTGTTGGTTTGTTGGTTTGTTGGTTTATTCGTTTGTTCGTTTGTTGGTTTGTTGGTTTGTTGGCTTGTTGGTTTGTTGGTTTGTTGGTTTGTTGGTTTGTTGGTTTATTGGTTTGTTGGTTTGTTAGTTTGTTAGTTTGGTGGCTTGTTGGTGTGTTGGTTTGTTGGTTTGTTGGTTTGTTGGTTTGTTGGTTTGTTTGTTTGTTGGTTTGTTCGTTTGTTGGCTTGTTGGTTTGTTGGCTTGTTGGCTTGTTGGATTGTTGGTTTGTTGGATTGTTGGTTTTTTGGCTTGTTGGCTTGTTGGTTTGTTGGCTTGTTGGTTTCTTGGTTTGTTAGTTTACTGGTTTGTTGGTTTATTGGTTTGTTGGTTTGTTGGTTTGTTGGTTTGTTGGTTTGTTGGTTTGTTGGTTTGTTGGTTTGTTAGTTTGTGAGTTTGTTGGTTTGTTGGTTTGTTGGTTTGTTTGTTTGTTGGTTTGTTCGTTTCTTGGCTTGTTGGTTTGTTGGCTTGTTGGATTGTTGGTTTGTTGGCTTGTTGGCTTGTTGGTTTGTTGGCTTGTTGGTTTGTTGGTTTGTTAGTTTGCTGGTTTGTTGGTTTGTTCGTTTGTTGGTTTGTTGGTTTGTTGGTTTGTTGGTTTGTTGGTTTGTTGGTTTGTTGGTTTGTTGGTTTGTTGGTTTGTTGATTTGTTGGTTTGTTTGTTTGTTGGTTTGTTGGTGTGTTTGTTTGTTGGTTTGTTGGTTTGTTGATTTGTTGGTTTGTTGGTTTGTTGGTTTGTTGGTTTGTTGGTTTGTTGGTTTGTTGGTGTGTTGGTGTGTTGGCTTGTTGGTTTGTTGGTTTGCTGGTTTGTTGGATTGTTGGTTTGTTGGTTTGTTCGTTTGTTGGTTTGTTGGTTTGTTGGGTTGTTCGCTTGCTGGTTTGTTGGTTTGTTGGTTTGTTGGTTTGTTGGTTTGCTGGTTTTTTGGCTTGTTGGTTTGTTGGCTTGTTGGTTTGTTGGTTTGTTAGTTTGTTGGTTTGTTGGTTTGTTGGTTTGTTGGTTTGTTGGTTTGTTGGTTTGTTGGTTTGTTGGTTTGTTGGTTTGTTGGTTTGTTGGTTTGTTGGTTTGTTGGTTTGTTGGTTTGTTGGTTTGTTGGTTTGTTGGTTTGTAGGTTTGTTGGTTTGTTGGTTTATTGGTTTGTTTGTTTGTTGGTTTGTTGGTTTGTTGGTTTGTTGATTTGTTGTTTTGTTGGTTTGTTGGTTGGTTGGTTTGTTGGTTTGTTGGTTTGTTGGTTTGTTGGTTTGTTGGTTTGTTGGTTTGTTCGCTTGTTCGTTTGTTGGCTTGTTGGCTTGTTGGTTTGTTGGTTTGTTGGTTTGTTGGTTTGTTGGTTTGTTGGTTTGTTGGTTTGTTCGTTTGTTCGTTTGTTGGTTTGTTGGTTTGTTGGTTTGTTGGTTTATTGGTTTGTTGGTTTGTTAGTTTGTTAGTTTGGGGGCTTGTTGGTGCGTTGGTTTGTTGGTTTGTTGGTTTGTTGGTTTGTTGGTTTGTGAGTTTGTTGGTTTGTTGGTTTGTTTGTTTGTTGGTTTGTTCGTTTGTTGGCTTGTTGGTTTGTTGGCTTGTTGGCTTGCTGGATTGTTGGTTTGTTGGTTTGCTGGTTTGTTGGCTTGTTGGCTTGTTTGTTTGTTGGTTTGTTGGTTTGTTTGCTTGTTGGTTTGTTGGTTTGATGGTTTGTTCGTTTGTTGGTTTTTTGGCTTGTTGGCTTGTTGGTTTGTTGGTTTGTTAGTTTGTTGGTTTGTTGGTTTGTTGGTTTGTTGGTTTGTTGGTTTGTTGGTTTGTTGGTTTGTTGGTTTGTTGGTTTGTTGGTTTGTTGGTTTGTTGGTTTGTTGGTCTGTTGGTTTGTTGGTTTGTTGGTTTGTTGGTTTGTTGGTTTGTTGGTTTGTAGGTTTGTTGGTTTGTTGGTTTATTGGTTTGTTTGTTTGTTGGTTTGTTGGTTTGTTGGTTTGTTGGTTTGTTGATTTGTTGGTTTGTTGGTTTGTTGGTTGGTTGGTTTGTTGGTTTGTTGGTTTGTTGGTTTGTTGGTTTGTTGGTTTGTTGGTTTGTTGGTTTGTTCGTTTGTTGGCTTGTTGGCTTGTTGGTTTGTTGGTTTGTTGGTTTGTTGGTTTGTTGGTTTGTTGGTTTGTTGGTTTGTTCGTTTGTTCGTTTGTTGGTTTGTTGGTTTGTTGGCTTGTTGGTTTGTTGGTTTGTTGGTTTGTTGGTTTATTGGCTTGTTGGTGTGTTGGTTTGTTCGTTTTTTGGTTTGTTGGTTTGTTGGTTTCTTCGTTTGTGGGTTTGTTGGTTTGTTGGTTTGTTGGTTTGTTTGTTTGTTGGTTTGTTCGTTTGTTGGCTTGTTGGTTTGTTGGCTTGTTGGCTTGTTGGATTGTTGGTTTGTTGGTTTGTTAGTTTGCTGGTTTGTTGGTTTGTTGGTTTGTTGGTTTGTTGGTTTGTTCGTTTGTTGGTTTGTTGGTTTGTTGGCTTGTTGGTTTGTTGGTTTGTTGGTTTGTTGGTTTATTGGCTTGTTGGTGTGTTGGTTTGTTCGTTTTTTGGTTTGTTGGTTTGTTGGTTTCTTCGTTTGTGAGTTTGTTGGTTTGTTCGTTTCTTGGCTTGTTGGTTTGTTGGCTTGTTGGATTGTTGGTTTGTTGGCTTGTTGGCTTGTTGGTTTGTTGGCTTGTTGGTTTGTTGGTTTGTTAGTTTGCTGGTTTGTTGGTTTGTTCGTTTGTTGGTTTGTTGGTTTGTTGGTTTGTTGGTTTGTTGGTTTGTTGGTTTGTTGGTTTGTTGGTTTGTTGATTTGTTGGTTTGTTTGTTTGTTGGTTTGTTGGTGTGTTTGTTTGTTGGTTTGTTGGTTTGTTGATTTGTTGGTTTGTTGGTTTGTTGGTTTGTTGGTTTGTTGGTTTGTTGGTGTGTTGGTGTGTTGGCTTGTTGGTTTGTTGGTTTGCTGGTTTGTTGGATTGTTGGTTTGTTGGTTTGTTCGTTTGTTGGTTTGTTGGTTTGTTGGGTTGTTCGCTTGCTGGTTTGTTGGTTTGTTGGTTTGTTGGTTTGTTGGTTTGTTGGTTTGTTGATTTGTTGGTTTGTTGGTTTGTTGGTTGGTTGGTTTGTTGGTTTGTTGGTTTGTTGGTTTGTTGGTTTGTTGGTTTGTTGGTTTGTTGGTTTGTTGGTTTGTTGGTTTGTTCGTTTGTTGGCTTGTTGGCTTGTTGGTTTGTTGGTTTGTTGGTTTGTTGGTTTGTTGGTTTGTTGGTTTGTTCGTTTGTTCGTTTGTTGGTTTGTTGGTTTGTTGGCTTGTTGGTTTGTTGGTTTGTTGGTTTGTTGGTTTATTGGCTTGTAGGTGTGTTGGTTTGTTCGTTTTTTGGTTTGTTGGTTTGTTGGTTTCTTCGTTTGTGAGTTTGTTGGTTTGTTGGTTTGTTGGTTTGTTTGTTTGTTGGTTTGTTCGTTTGTTGGCTTGTTGGTTTGTTGGCTTGTTGGCTTGTTGGATTGTTGGTTTGTTGGTTTGTTAGTTTGCTGGTTTGTTGGTTTGTTGGTTTGTTCGTTTGTTGGCTTGTTGGTTTGTTGGCTTGTTGGCTTGTTGGATTGTTGGTTTGTTGGTTTGTTAGTTTGCTGGTTTGTTGGTTTGATGGTTTGTTGGTTTGTTGGTTTGTTGGTTTGTTGGTTTGTTGGTTTGTTGGTTTGTGAGTTTGTTTGTTTGTTGGTTTGTTGGTTTGTTTGTTTGTTGGTTTGTTCGTTTGTTGGCTTGTTGGTTTGTTGGCTTGTTGGCTTGTTGGATTGTTGGTTTGTTGGCTTGTTGGCTTGTTGGTTTGTTGGCTTGTTGGTTTGTTGGTTTGTTAGTTTGCTTGTTTGTTGGTTTGTTGGTTTGTTGGTTTGTTGGTTTGTTGGTTTGTTGGTTTGTTGGTTTGTTGGTTTGTTGATTTGTTGGTTTGTTGGTTTGTTGGTTTGTTGGTTTGTTGGTTTGTTGGTTTGTTTGTTTGTTGGTTTGTTGGTTTGTTGGTTTGTTGGTTTGTTGGTTTGTTGGTGTGTTGGCTTGTTGGTTTGTTGGTTTGCTGGTTTGTTGGATTGTTGGTTTGTTGGTTTGTTCGTTTGTTGGTTTGTTGGTTTGTTGGGTTGTTCGTTTGCTGGTTTGTTGGTTTGTTGGTTTGTTGGTTTGTTGGTTTGTTGGTTTGTTGGTTTGTTGGTTTGTAGGTTTTTTGGTTTGTTGGTTAATTGGTTTGTTTGTTTGTTAGTTTGTTGGTTTGTTGGTTTGTTGGTTTGTTGGTTTGTTGATTTGTTGGTTTGTTGGTTTGTTGGTTGGTTGGTTTGTTGGTTTGTTGGTTTGTTGGTTTGTTGGTTTGTTGGTTTGTTGGTTTGTTGGTTTGTTCGTTTGTTGGCTTGTTGGCTTGTTGGTTTGTTCGTTTGTTCGTTTGTTGGTTTGTTGGTTTGTTGGCTTGTTGGTTTGTTGGTTTGTTGGCTTGTTGGTTTGTTGGTTTGATGGTTTGTTCGTTTGTTGGTTTTTTGGCTTGTTGGCTTGTTGGTTTGTTGGCTTGTTGGTTTGTTGGTTTGTTAGTTTGCTGGTTTGTTGGTTTGTTGGTTTGTTGGTTTGTTGGTTTGTTGGTTTGTTGCTTTGTTGGTTTGTTGGTTTGTTGGTTTGTTGGTTTGTTGGTTTGTTGGTTTGTTGGTTTGTTGGTTTGTTGGTTTGTTGGTTTGTTGGTTTGTTGGTTTGTTGGTTTGTAGGTTTTTTGGTTTGTTGGTTTATAGGTTTGTTTGTTTGTTGGTTTGTTGGTTTGTTGGTTTGTTGATTTGTTGGTTTGTTGGTTTGTTGGTTTGTTGGTTTGTTGGTTTGTTGGTTTGTTGGTTTGTTGGTTTGTTGGTTTGTTGGTTTGTTGGTTTGTTGGTTTGTTGGTTTGTTGGTTTGTTGGTTTGTTGGTTTGTTTATTTGTTGGTTTGTTCGTTTGTTGGCTTGTTGGTTTGGCTTGTTGGTTTGTTGGTTTGTTGGTTTGTTGGTTTGTTGGTTTGTTAGTTTGTTAGTTTGGTGGCTTGTTGGTGTGTTGGTTTGTTGGTTTGTTGGTTTGTTGGTTAGTTGGTTTGTTGGTTTGTTGGTTTGTTGGTTTGTTGGTTTGTTGGTTTGTTTGTTTGTTGGTTTGTTCGTTTGTTGGCTTGTTGGTTTGTTGGCTTGTTGGCTTGTTGGTTTGTTGGTGTGTTGGCTTGTTGGTTTGTTGGTTTGCTGGTTTGTTGGATTGTTGGTTTGTTGGTTTGTTCGTTTGTTGGTTTGTTGGTTTGTTGGGTTGTTCGTTTGTTGGTTTGTTGGTTTGCTGGTTTGTTGGCTTGTTGGCTTGTTGGTTTGTTGGTTTGTTGGTTTGTTGGTTTGTTGGCTTGTTGGTTTGTTGGTTTGTTGGTTTGTTGGTTTATTTGTTTGTTGGTTTGTTGGTTTGTTGGTTTGTTGGTTTGTTCGTTTAATGGCTTGTTGGCTTGTTAGTTTGTTGTTTGTTGGCTTTTTGATTTGTAGTTTGTTGGTTTGTTGGTTTGTTGGGTTGTTGGTTTGTTCGTTTGTTGGTTTGTTTGTTTGTTGGTTTGTTGGTTTGTTGGCTTGTTGGCTTGTTGGTTTGTTGGTTTGTTGGTTTGTTGGCTTGTTGGTTTGTTGGTTTGATGGTTTGTTCGTTTGTTGGTTTTTTGGCTTGTTGGTTTGTTAGTTTGTTGGTTAGTTGGTTTGTTGGTTTGTTGGTTTGTTGGTTTGTTGGTTTGTTGGTTTGTTGGTTTGTTGGTTTGTTGGTTTGTTGGTTTGTTGGTTTGTTGGTTTGTTGGTTTGTTGGTTTGTTGGTTTGTTGGTTTGTTGGTTTGTTGGTTTGTAGGTTTGTTGGTTTGTTGGTTTATTGGTTTGTTTGTTTGTTGGTTTGTTGGTTTGTTGGTTTGTTGGTTTGTTGATTTGTTGGTTTGTTGGTTTGTTGGTTGGTTGGTTTGTTGGTTTGTTGGTTTGTTGGTTTGTTGGTTTGTTGGTTTGTTGATTTGTTCGTTTGTTGGCTTGTTGGCTTGTTGGTTTGTTGGTTTGTTGGTTTGTTGGTTTGTTGGTTTGTTGGTTTGTTGGTTTGTTGGTTTGTTCGTTTGTTCGTTTGTTGGTTTGTTGGTTTGTTGGCTTGTTGGTTTATTGGTTTGTTGGTTTGTTGGTTTGATGGTTTGTTGGTTTGTTAGTTTGTTAGTTTGGTGGCTTGTTGGTGTGTTGGTTTGTTGGTTTGTTGGTTTGTTGGTTTGTTGGTTTGTTGGTTTGTTGGTTTGTTGGTTTGTTGGTTTGTTCGTTTGTTGGCTTGTTGGCTTGTTGGTTTGTTTGTTTGTTGGTTTGTTCGTTGGTTGGCTTGTTGGTTTTTGGCTTGTTGGCTTGTTGGTTTGTTGGTTTGTTGGTTTGTTTGTTTGTTGGTTTGTTCGTTTGTTGGCTTGTTGGCTTGTTGGTTTGTTTGTTTGTTGGTTTGTTCGTTGGTTGGCTTGTTGGTTTTTGGCTTGTTGGCTTGTTGGTTTGTTGGCTTGTTGGTTTGTTTGTTTGTTGGTTTGTTCGTTGGTTGGCTTGTTGGTTTTTGGCTTGTTGGCTTGTTGGTTTGTTGGTTTGTTGGTTTGTTTGTTTGTTGGTTTGTTCGTTAGCTGGCTTGTTGGTTTTTGGCTTGTTGGCTTGTTGGTTTGTTGGTTTGTTGGTTTGTTGGTTTGTTGGTTTGTTGGTTTGTTGGTTTGTTGGTTTGTTGGTTTGTTGGTTTGTTGGTTTGTTGGTTTGTTGGTTTGTTGGTTTGTTTATTTGTTGGTTTGTTCGTTTGTTGGCTTGTTGGTTTGTTCGTTTGTTGGTTTGTTGGCTTGTTGGCTTGTTGGTTTGTTGGTTTGTTGGTTTGTTGGCTTGTTGGTTTGTTGGTTTGATGGTTTGTTCGTTTATTGGTTTTCTGGCTTGTTGGCTTGTTGGTTTGTTGGCTTGTTTGTTTGTTGGTTTGTTCGTTTGTTGGCTTGTTGGTTTGATGGTTTGTTCGTTTGTTGGTTTTTTGGCTTGTTGGTTTGTTGGTTTGTTGGTTTGTTGGTTTGTGAGTTTGTTGGTTTGTTGGTTTGTTTGTTTGTTGGTTTGTTCGTTTGTTGGTTTGTTGGTTTGTTGGCTTGTTGGTTTGTTGGTTTGTTGGTTTGTTGGTTTATTGGCTTGTTGGTGTGTTGGTTTGTTCGTTTTTTGGTTTGTTGGTTTGTTGGTTTCTTCGTTTGTGAGTTTGTTGGTTTGTTCGTTTCTTGGCTTGTTGGTTTGTTGGCTTGTTGGATTGTTGGTTTGTTGGCTTGTTGGCTTGTTGGTTTGTTGGCTTGTTGGTTTGTTGGTTTGTTAGTTTGCTGGTTTGTTGGTTTGTTCGTTTGTTGGTTTGTTGGTTTGTTGGTTTGTTGGTTTGTTGGTTTGTTGGTTTGTTGGTTTGTTGGTTTGTTGATTTGTTGGTTTGTTTGTTTGTTGGTTTGTTGGTGTGTTTGTTTGTTGGTTTGTTGGTTTGTTGATTTGTTGGTTTGTTGGTTTGTTGGTTTGTTGGTTTGTTGGTTTGTTGGTGTGTTGGTGTGTTGGCTTGTTGGTTTGTTGGTTTGCTGGTTTGTTGGATTGTTGGTTTGTTGGTTTGTTCGTTTGTTGGTTTGTTGGTTTGTTGGGTTGTTCGCTTGCTGGTTTGTTGGTTTGTTGGTTTGTTGGTTTGTTGGTTTGCTGGTTTTTTGGCTTGTTGGCTTGTTTGTTTGTTGGTTTGTTGGTTTGTTTGCTTGTTGGTTTGTTGGTTTGATGGATTGTTCGTTTGTTGGTTTTTTGGCTTGTTGGCTTGTTGGTTTGTTGGCTTGTTGGTTTGTTGGTTTGTTAGTTTGTTGGTTTGTTGGTTTGTTGGTTTGTTGGTTTGTTGGTTTGTTGGTTTGTTGGTTTGTTGGTTTGTTGGTTTGTTGGTTTGTTGGTTTGTTGGTTTGTTGGTTTGTTGGTTTGTTGGTTTGTTGGTCTGTTGGTTTGTTGGTTTGTTGGTTTGTTGGTTTGTTGGTTTGTTGGTTTGTTGGTTTGTTGGTTTGTTGGTTTGTTGGTTTGTAGGTTTGTTGGTTTGTTGGTTTATTGGTTTGTTTGTTTGTTGGTTTGTTGGTTTGTTGGTTTGTTGGTTTGTTGATTTGTTGTTTTGTTGGTTTGTTGGTTGGTTGGTTTGTTGGTTTGTTGGTTTGTTGGTTTGTTGGTTTGTTGGTTTGTTGGTTTGTTCGCTTGTTCGTTTGTTGGCTTGTTGGCTTGTTGGTTTGTTGGTTTGTTGGTTTGTTGGTTTGTTGGTTTGTTGGTTTGTTGGTTTGTTCGTTTGTTCGTTTGTTGGTTTGTTGGTTTGTTGGTTTGTTGGTTTATTGGTTTGTTGGTTTGTTAGTTTGTTAGTTTGGGGGCTTGTTGGTGCGTTGGTTTGTTGGTTTGTTGGTTTGTTGGTTTGTGAGTTTGTTGGTTTGTTGGTTTGTTTGTTTGTTGGTTTGTTCGTTTGTTGGCTTGTTGGTTTGTTGGCTTGTTGGCTTGCTGGATTGTTGGTTTGTTGGTTTGCTGGTTTGTTGGCTTGTTGGCTTGTTTGTTTGTTGGTTTGTTGGTTTGTTTGCTTGTTGGTTTGTTGGTTTGATGGTTTGTTCGTTTGTTGGTTTTTTGGCTTGTTGGCTTGTTGGTTTGTTGGCTTGTTGGTTTGTTGGTTTGTTAGTTTGTTGGTTTGTTGGTTTGTTGGTTTGTTGGTTTGTTGGTTTGTTGGTTTGTTGGTTTGTTGGTTTGTTGGTTTGTTGGTTTGTTGGTTTGTTGGTTTGTTGGTCTGTTGGTTTGTTGGTTTGTTGGTTTGTTGGTTTGTTGGTTTGTTGGTTTGTAGGTTTGTTGGTTTGTTGGTTTATTGGTTTGTTTGTTTGTTGGTTTGTTGGTTTGTTGGTTTGTTGGTTTGTTGATTTGTTGGTTTGTTGGTTTGTTGGTTGGTTGGTTTGTTGGTTTGTTGGTTTGTTGGTTTGTTGGTTTGTTGGTTTGTTGGTTTGTTGGTTTGTTGGTTTGTTGGTTTGTTCGTTTGTTGGCTTGTTGGCTTGTTGGTTTGTTGGTTTGTTGGTTTGTTGGTTTGTTGGTTTGTTGGTTTGTTCGTTTGTTCGTTTGTTGGTTTGTTGGTTTGTTGGCTTGTTGGTTTGTTGGTTTGTTGGTTTGTTGGTTTATTGGCTTGTAGGTGTGTTGGTTTGTTCGTTTTTTGGTTTGTTGGTTTGTTGGTTTCTTCGTTTGTGAGTTTGTTGGTTTGTTGGTTTGTTGGTTTGTTTGTTTGTTGGTTTGTTCGTTTGTTGGCTTGTTGGTTTGTTGGCTTGTTGGCTTGTTGGATTGTTGGTTTGTTGGTTTGTTAGTTTGCTGGTTTGTTGGTTTGATGGTTTGTTGGTTTGTTGGTTTGTTGGTTTGTTGGTTTGTTGGTTTGTTGGTTTGTGAGTTTGTTTGTTTGTTGGTTTGTTGGTTTGTTTGTTTGTTGGTTTGTTCGTTTGTTGGCTTGTTGGTTTGTTGGCTTGTTGGCTTGTTGGATTGTTGGTTTGTTGGCTTGTTGGCTTGTTGGTTTGTTGGCTTGTTGGTTTGTTGGTTTGTTAGTTTGCTTGTTTGTTGGTTTGTTGGTTTGTTGGTTTGTTGGTTTGTTGGTTTGTTGGTTTGTTGGTTTGTTGGTTTGTTGATTTGTTGGTTTGTTGGTTTGTTGGTTTGTTGGTTTGTTGGTTTGTTGGTTTGTTTGTTTGTTGGTTTGTTGGTTTGTTGGTTTGTTGGTTTGTTGGTTTGTTGGTGTGTTGGCTTGTTGGTTTGTTGGTTTGCTGGTTTGTTGGATTGTTGGTTTGTTGGTTTGTTCGTTTGTTGGTTTGTTGGTTTGTTGGGTTGTTCGTTTGCTGGTTTGTTGGTTTGTTGGTTTGTTGGTTTGTTGGTTTGTTGGTTTGTTGGTTTGTTGGTTTGTAGGTTTTTTGGTTTGTTGGTTAATTGGTTTGTTTGTTTGTTAGTTTGTTGGTTTGTTGGTTTGTTGGTTTGTTGGTTTGTTGATTTGTTGGTTTGTTGGTTTGTTGGTTGGTTGGTTTGTTGGTTTGTTGGTTTGTTGGTTTGTTGGTTTGTTGGTTTGTTGGTTTGTTGGTTTGTTCGTTTGTTGGCTTGTTGGCTTGTTGGTTTGTTCGTTTGTTCGTTTGTTGGTTTGTTGGTTTGTTGGCTTGTTGGTTTGTTGGTTTGTTGGCTTGTTGGTTTGTTGGTTTGATGGTTTGTTCGTTTGTTGGTTTTTTGGCTTGTTGGCTTGTTGGTTTGTTGGCTTGTTGGTTTGTTGGTTTGTTAGTTTGCTGGTTTGTTGGTTTGTTGGTTTGTTGGTTTGTTGGTTTGTTGGTTTGTTGCTTTGTTGGTTTGTTGGTTTGTTGGTTTGTTGGTTTGTTGGTTTGTTGGTTTGTTGGTTTGTTGGTTTGTTGGTTTGTTGGTTTGTTGGTTTGTTGGTTTGTTGGTTTGTAGGTTTTTTGGTTTGTTGGTTTATAGGTTTGTTTGTTTGTTGGTTTGTTGGTTTGTTGGTTTGTTGATTTGTTGGTTTGTTGGTTTGTTGGTTTGTTGGTTTGTTGGTTTGTTGGTTTGTTGGTTTGTTGGTTTGTTGGTTTGTTGGTTTGTTGGTTTGTTGGTTTGTTGGTTTGTTGGTTTGTTTATTTGTTGGTTTGTTCGTTTGTTGGCTTGTTGGTTTGGCTTGTTGGTTTGTTGGTTTGTTGGTTTGTTGGTTTGTTGGTTTGTTAGTTTGTTAGTTTGGTGGCTTGTTGGTGTGTTGGTTTGTTGGTTTGTTGGTTTGTTGGTTAGTTGGTTTGTTGGTTTGTTGGTTTGTTGGTTTGTTGGTTTGTTGGTTTGTTTGTTTGTTGGTTTGTTCGTTTGTTGGCTTGTTGGTTTGTTGGCTTGTTGGCTTGTTGGTTTGTTGGTGTGTTGGCTTGTTGGTTTGTTGGTTTGCTGGTTTGTTGGATTGTTGGTTTGTTGGTTTGTTCGTTTGTTGGTTTGTTGGTTTGTTGGGTTGTTCGTTTGTTGGTTTGTTGGTTTGCTGGTTTGTTGGCTTGTTGGCTTGTTGGTTTGTTGGTTTGTTGGTTTGTTGGTTTGTTGGCTTGTTGGTTTGTTGGTTTGTTGGTTTATTGGTTTATTTGTTTGTTGGTTTGTTGGTTTGTTGGTTTGTTGGTTTGTTCGTTTAATGGCTTGTTGGCTTGTTAGTTTGTTGTTTGTTGGCTTTTTGATTTGTAGTTTGTTGGTTTGTTGGTTTGTTGGGTTGTTGGTTTGTTCGTTTGTTGGTTTGTTTGTTTGTTGGTTTGTTGGTTTGTTGGCTTGTTGGCTTGTTGGTTTGTTGGTTTGTTGGTTTGTTGGCTTGTTTGTTTGTTGGTTTGATGGTTTGTTCGTTTGTTGGTTTTTTGGCTTGTTGGTTTGTTAGTTTGTTGGTTAGTTGGTTTGTTGGTTTGTTGGTTTGTTGGTTTGTTGGTTTGTTGGTTTGTTGGTTTGTTGGTTTGTTGGTTTGTTGGTTTGTTGGTTTGTTGGTTTGTTGGTTTGTTGGTTTGTTGGTTTGTTGGTTTGTTGGTTTGTTGGTTTGTAGGTTTGTTGGTTTGTTGGTTTATTGGTTTGTTTGTTTGTTGGTTTGTTGGTTTGTTGGTTTGTTGGTTTGTTGGTTTGTTGATTTGTTGGTTTGTTGGTTTGTTGGTTGGTTGGTTTGTTGGTTTGTTGGTTTGTTGGTTTGTTGGTTTGTTGGTTTGTTGATTTGTTCGTTTGTTGGCTTGTTGGCTTGTTGGTTTGTTGGTTTGTTGGTTTGTTGGTTTGTTGGTTTGTTGGTTTGTTGGTTTGTTGGTTTGTTCGTTTGTTCGTTTGTTGGTTTGTTGGTTTGTTGGCTTGTTGGTTTATTGGTTTGTTGGTTTGTTGGTTTGATGGTTTGTTGGTTTGTTAGTTTGTTAGTTTGGTGGCTTGTTGGTGTGTTGGTTTGTTGGTTTGTTGGTTTGTTGGTTTGTTGGTTTGTTGGTTTGTTGGTTTGTTGGTTTGTTGGTTTGTTCGTTTGTTGGCTTGTTGGCTTGTTGGTTTGTTTGTTTGTTGGTTTGTTCGTTGGTTGGCTTGTTGGTTTTTGGCTTGTTGGCTTGTTGGTTTGTTGGTTTGTTGGTTTGTTTGTTTGTTGGTTTGTTCGTTTGTTGGCTTGTTGGCTTGTTGGTTTGTTTGTTTGTTGGTTTGTTCGTTGGTTGGCTTGTTGGTTTTTGGCTTGTTGGCTTGTTGGTTTGTTGGCTTGTTGGTTTGTTTGTTTGTTGGTTTGTTCGTTGGTTGGCTTGTTGGTTTTTGGCTTGTTGGCTTGTTGGTTTGTTGGTTTGTTGGTTTGTTTGTTTGTTGGTTTGTTCGTTAGCTGGCTTGTTGGTTTTTGGCTTGTTGGCTTGTTGGTTTGTTGGTTTGTTGGTTTGTTGGTTTGTTGGTTTGTTGGTTTGTTGGTTTGTTGGTTTGTTGGTTTGTTGGTTTGTTGGTTTGTTGGTTTGTTTATTTGTTGGTTTGTTCGTTTGTTGGCTTGTTGGTTTGTTCGTTTGTTGGTTTGTTGGCTTGTTGGCTTGTTGGTTTGTTGGTTTGTTGGTTTGTTGGCTTGTTGGTTTGTTGGTTTGATGGTTTGTTCGTTTATTGGTTTTCTGGCTTGTTGGCTTGTTGGTTTGTTGGCTTGTTTGTTTGTTGGTTTGTTCGTTTGTTGGCTTGTTGGTTTGTTGGCTTGTTGGCTTTTGGATTGTTGGTTTGTTGGCTTGTTGGCTTGTTGGTTTGTTGGTGTGTTGGCTTGTTGGTTTGTTGGTTTGCTGGTTTGTTGGTTTGTTGGATTGTTGGTTTGTTGGTTTGTTCGTTTGTTGGTTTGTTGGTTTGTTGGGTTGTTCGTTTGTTGATTTGTTGGTTTGTTGGTTTGTTGGTTTGCTGGTTTGTTGGCTTGTTGGCTTGTTGGTTTGTTGGTTTGTTGGTTTGTTGGCTTGTTGGTTTGTTGGTTTGTTGGTTTGTTGGTTTATTTGTTTGTTGGTTTGTTGGTTTGTTCGTTTAATGGCTTGTTGGCTTGTTAGTTTGTTGTTTGTTGGCTTTTTGATTTGTAGTATGTTGGTTTGTTGGTTTGTTGGGTTGTTGGTTTGTTCGTTTGTTGGTTTGTTTGTTAGTTGGTTTGTTCGCTTGTTGGCTTGTTGGTTTGTTGGTGTGTTGGCTTGTTGGTTTGTTGGTTTGTTTGTTTGTTGGTTTGTTCGTTAGTTGGCTTGTTGGTTTTTGGCTTGTTGGCTTGTCGGTTTGTTGGTTTGTTGGTTTGTTGGTTTTTGGTTTGTTGGTTTGTTGGTTTGTTGGCTTGTTGGTTTGTTCATTTGTTGGTTTGTTCGTTTGTTGGCTTGTTGGTTTGTTCGTTTGTTGGTTTGTTGGCTTGTTGGCTTGTTGGTTTGTTGGTTTGTTGGTTTGTTGGCTTGTTGGTTTGTTGGTTTGATGGTTTGTTCGTTTGTTGGTTTTTTGGCTTGTTGGTTTGTTAGTTTGTTGGTTTGTTGGTTTGTTGGTTTGTTGGTTTGTTGGTTTGTTGGTTTGTTGGTTTGTTGGTTTGTTGGTTTGTTGGTTTGTTGGTTTTTTTTTTTTTTGTTTGTTGGTTTGTTGGTTTGTTGGTTTGTTGGTTTGTTGGTTTGTTGGTTTGTTGGTTTGTTGGTTTGTAGGTTTGTTGGTTTGTTGGTTTATTGGTTTGTTTGTTTGTTGGTTTGTTGGTTTGTTGGTTTGTTGGTTTGTTGATTTGTTGGTTTGTTGGTTTGTTGGTTGGTTGGTTTGTTGTTTTGTTGGTTGGTTGGTTTGTTGGTTTGTTGGTTTGTTGATTTGTTCGTTTGTTGGCTTGTTGGCTTGTTGGTTTGTTGGTTTGTTGGTTTGTTGGTTTGTTGGTTTGTTGGTTTGTTGGTTTGTTCGTTTGTTCGTTTGTTGGTTTGTTGGTTTGTTGGCTTGTTGGTTTATTGGTTTGTTGGTTTCTTGGTTTGTTGGTTTGTTGGTTTGTTCGTTTGTTGGCTTGTTGGCTTGTTGGTTTGTTTGTTTGTTGGTTTGTTCGTTGGTTGGCTTGTTGGTTTTTGGCTTGTTGGCTTGTTGGTTTGTTGGCTTGTTGGTTTGTTTGTTTGTTGGTTTGTTCGTTGGTTGGCTTGTTGGTTTTTGGCTTGTTGGCTTGTTGGTTTGTTGGTTTGTTGGTTTGTTTGTTTGTTGGTTTGTTCGTTAGCTGGCTTGTTGGTTTTTGGCTTGTTGGCTTGTTGGTTTGTTGGTTTGTTGGTTTGTTGGTTTGTTGGTTTGTTGGTTTGTTGGTTTGTTGGTTTGTTGGTTTGTTGGTTTGTTGGTTTGTTGGTTTGTTGGTTTGTTGGTTTGTTGGTTTGTTTATTTGTTGGTTTGTTCGTTTGTTGGCTTGTTGGTTTGTTCGTTTGTTGGTTTGTTGGCTTGTTGGCTTGTTGGTTTGTTGGTTTGTTGGTTTGTTGGCTTGTTGGTTTGTTGGTTTGATGGTTTGTTCGTTTATTGGTTTTCTGGCTTGTTGGCTTGTTGGTTTGTTGGCTTGTTTGTTTGTTGGTTTGTTCGTTTGTTGGCTTGTTGGTTTGTTGGCTTGTTGGCTTTTGGATTGTTGGTTTGTTGGCTTGTTGGCTTGTTGGTTTGTTGGTGTGTTGGCTTGTTGGTTTGTTGGTTTGCTGGTTTGTTGGTTTGTTGGATTGTTGGTTTGTTGGTTTGTTCGTTTGTTGGTTTGTTGGTTTGTTGGGTTGTTCGTTTGTTGTTTTGTTGGTTTGTTGGTTTGTTGGTTTGCTGGTTTGTTGGCTTGTTGGCTTGTTGGTTTGTTGGTTTGTTGGTTTGTTGGCTTGTTGGTTTGTTGGTTTGTTGGTTTGTTGGTTTATTTGTTTGTTGGTTTGTTGGTTTGTTCGTTTAATGGCTTGTTGGCTTGTTAGTTTGTTGTTTGTTGGCTTTTTGATTTGTAGTATGTTGGTTTGTTGGTTTGTTGGGTTGTTGGTTTGTTCGTTTGTTGGTTTGTTTGTTAGTTGGTTTGTTCGCTTGTTGGTTTGTTGGTTTGTTGGTGTGTTGGCTTGTTGGTTTGTTGGTTTGTTTGTTTGTTGGTTTGTTCGTTAGTTGGCTTGTTGGTTTTTGGCTTGTTGGCTTGTCGGTTTGTTGGTTTGTTGGTTTGTTGGTTTTTGGTTTGTTGGTTTGTTGGTTTGTTGGCTTGTTGGTTTGTTCATTTGTTGGTTTGTTCGTTTGTTGGCTTGTTGGTTTGTTCGTTTGTTGGTTTGTTGGCTTGTTGGCTTGTTGGTTTGTTGGTTTGTTGGTTTGTTGGCTTGTTGGTTTGTTGGTTTGATGGTTTGTTCGTTTGTTGGTTTTTTGGCTTGTTGGTTTGTTAGTTTGTTGGTTTGTTGGTTTGTTGGTTTGTTGGTTTGTTGGTTTGTTGGTTTGTTGGTTTGTTGGTTTGTTGGTTTGTTGGTTTGTTGGTTTGTTGGTTTGTTTTTTTTTTTGTTTGTTGGTTTGTTGGTTTGTTGGTTTGTTGGTTTGTTGGTTTGTTGGTTTGTTGGTTTGTTGGTTTGTAGGTTTGTTGGTTTGTTGGTTTATTGGTTTGTTTGTTTGTTGGTTTGTTGGTTTGTTGGTTTGTTGGTTTGTTGATTTGTTGGTTTGTTGGTTTGTTGGTTGGTTGGTTTGTTGTTTTGTTGGTTGGTTGGTTTGTTGGTTTGTTGGTTTGTTGATTTGTTCGTTTGTTGGCTTGTTGGCTTGTTGGTTTGTTGGTTTGTTGGTTTGTTGGTTTGTTGGTTTGTTGGTTTGTTGGTTTGTTCGTTTGTTCGTTTGTTGGTTTGTTGGTTTGTTGGCTTGTTGGTTTATTGGTTTGTTGGTTTCTTGGTTTGTTGGTTTGTTGGTTTGTTCGTTTGTTGGCTTGTTGGCTTGTTGGTTTGTTTGTTTGTTGGTTTGTTCGTTGGTTGGCTTGTTGGTTTTTGGCTTGTTGGCTTGTTGGTTTGTTGGTTTGTTGGTTTGTTTGTTTGTTGGTTTGTTCGTTAGCTGGCTTGTTGGTTTTTGGCTTGTTGGCTTGTTGGTTTGTTGGTTTGTTGGTTTGTTGGTTTGTTGGTTTGTTGGTTTGTTGGTTTGTTGGTTTGTTGGTTTGTTGGTTTGTTTATTTGTTTATTTGTTGGTTTGTTCGTTTGTTGGCTTGTTGGTTTGTTCGTTTGTTGGTTTGTTGGCTTGTTGGATTGTTGGTTTGTTGGTTTGTTGGTTTGTTGGCTTGTTGGTTTGTTGGTTTGATGGTTTGTTCGTTTGTTGGTTTTCTGGCTTGTTGGCTTGTTGGTTTGTTGGCTTGTTTGTTTGTTGGTTTGTTCGTTTGTTGGCTTGTTGGTTTGTTGGCTTGTTGGCTTGTTGGATTGTTGGTTTGTTGGCTTGTTGGCTTGTTGGTTTGTTGGTGTGTTGGCTTGTTGGTTTGTTGGTTTGCTGGTTTGTTGGATTGTTGGTTTGTTGGTTTGTTCGTTTGTTGGTTTGTTGGTTTGTTGGGTTGTTCGTTTGTTGGTTTGTTGGTTTGTTGGTTTGTTGGTTTGCTGGTTTGTTGGCTTGTTGGCTTGTTGGTTTGTTGGTTTGTTGGTTTGTTGGCTTGTTGGTTTGTTGGTTTGTTGGTTTGTTGGTTTATTTGTTTGTTGGTTTGTTGGTTTGTTGGTTTGTTGGTTTGTTCGTTTAATGGCTTGTTGGCTTGTTAGTTTGTTGTTTGTTGGCTTTTTGATTTGTAGTTTGTTGGTTTGTTGGTTTGTTGGGTTGTTGGTTTGTTCGTTTGTTGGTTTGTTTGTTTGTTGGTTTGTTCGCTTGTTGGCTTGTTGGTTTGTTGGTGTATTGGTGTGTTGGTTTGTTGGTTTGCTGGTTTGTTGGATTGTTGGTTTGTTGGTTTGTTCGTTTGTTGGTTTGTTGGTTTGTTGGGTTGTTCGTTTGTTGGTTTATTGGTTTGTTGGTTTGTTGGTTTGTTGGTTTGCTGGTTTGTTGGCTTGTTGGCTTGTTGGTTTGTTGGTTTGTTGGTTTGTTGGCTTGTTGGTTTGTTGGTTTGTTGGTTTGTTGGTTTATTTGTTTGTTGGTTTGTTGGTTTGTTGGTTTGTTGGTTTGTTCGTTTGTTGGCTTGTTGGCTTGTTGGTTTGTTTGTTTGTTGGTTTGTTCGTTGGTTGGCTTGTTGGTTTTTGGCTTGTTGGCTTGTTGGTTTGTTGGTTTGTTGGTTTGTTTGTTTGTTGGTTTGTTCGGTAGTTGGCTTATTGGTTTTTGGCTTGTTGACTTTTTGGTTTGTTGGTTTGTTGGTTTGTTGGTTTGTTGGTTTGTTGGTTTGTTGGTTTGTTTATTTGTTGGTTTGTTCGTTTGTTGGCTTGTTGGTTTGTTTGTTTGTTGGTTTGTTGGCTTGTTGGCTTGTTGGTTTGTTGTTTTGTTAGTTTGTTAGTTTGGTGGCTTGTTGGTGTGTTGGTTTGTTATTTTGTTGGTTTGTTGGTTTGTTGGTTTGTTGGTTTGTTGGTTTGTTGGTTTGTTGGTTTGTTTGTTTGTTGGTTTGTTGGTTTGTTGGTTTGTTCGTTTGTTGGCTTGTTGGTTTGTTGGCTTGTTGGCTTGTTGGATTGTAGGTTTGTTGGCTTGTTGGCTTGTTGGTTTGTTGGTGTGTTGGCTTGTTGGTTTGTTGGTTTGTTGGTTTGCTGGTTTGCTGGTTTGTTGGATTGTTGGTTTGTTGGTTTGTTCGTTTGTTGGTTTGTTGGTTTGTTGGGTTGTTCGTTTGTTGGTTTGTTGGTTTGTTGGTTTGTTGGTTTGTTGGTTTGTTGGTTTGCTGGTTTGTTGGCTTGTTGGTTTGTTGGTTTGTTGGTTTGTTAGTTTGTTGGTTTGTTGGTTTGTTGGTTTGCTGGTTTGTTGGCTTGTTGGCTTGTTGGTTTGTTGGTTTGTTGGTTTGTTGGTTTGTTGGTTTGTTGGTTTGTTGGTTTGTAGGTTTGTTGGTTTGTTGGTTTATTGGTTTGTTTGTTTGTTGGTTTGTTCGTTTGTTGGTTTGTTGGTTTGTTGATTTGTTGGTTTGTTGGTTTGTTGGTTTGTTGGTTTGTTGGTTTGTTGGTTTGCTGGTTTGTTGGTTTGTAGGTTTGTTGGTTTGTTGGTTTATTGGTTTGTTTGTTTGTTGGTTTGTTCGTTTGTTGGTTTGTTGATTTGTTGGTTTGTTGGTTTGTTGGTTTGTTGGTTTGTTGGTTTGTTGGTTTGTTGGTTTGTTGGTTTGTTGGTTTGTTGGTTTGTTGGTTTGTTGGTTTGTTGGTTTGTTGGTTTGTTGGTTTGTTGGTTTGTTGGTTTGTTGGTTTGTTTGTTTGTTCGTTTGTTGGTTTGTTGGTTTGTTGGCTTGTTGGTTTATTGGTTTGTTGGTTTGTTGGTTTGTTGGTTTGTTGGTTTGTTAGTTTGTTAGTTTGGTGGCTTGTTGGTGTGTTGGTTTGTTGGTTTGTTGGTTTGTTGGTTTGTTGGTTTGTTGGTTTGTTGGTTTGTTGGTTTGTTCGTTTGTTGGCTTGTTGGCTTGTTGGTTTGTTTGTTTGTAGGTTTGTTCGTTGGTTGGCTTGTTGGTTTTTGGCTTGTTGGCTTGTTGGTTTGTTGGTTTGTTGGTTTGTTGGTTTGTTTGTTTGTTGGTTTGTTCGTTAGCTGGCTTGTTGGTTTTTGGCTTGTTGGCTTGTTGGTTTGTTGGTTTGTTGGTTTGTTGGTTTGTTGGTTTGTTGGTTTGTTGGTTTGTTGGTTTGTTTATTTGTTGGTTTGTTCGTTGTTGGCTTGTTGGTTTGTTCGTTTGTTGGTTTGTTGGCTTGTTGGCTTGTTGGTTTGTTGGTTTGTTGGTTTGTTGGCTTGTTGGTTTGTTGGTTTGATGGTTTGTTTGTTTGTTGGTTTTTTGGCTTGTTGGCTTGTTGGTTTGTTGGCTTGTTGGTTTGTTTGTTTGTTAGTTTGCTGGTTTGTTGGTTTGTTGGTTTGTTGGTTTGTTGGTTTGTTGGTTTGTTGGTTTGTTGGTTTGTTGGTTTGTTGGTGTGTTGGTTTGTTGGTTTGTTGGTTTGTTGGTTTGTTGGTTTGTTGGTTTGTTGGTTGGTTGGTTTGTTGGTTTGTAGGTTTGTTGGTTTGTTGGTTTATTGGTTTGTTTGTTTGTTGGTTTGTTGGTTTGTTGGTTTGTTGGTTTGTTGGTTTGTTGGTTTGTTGATTTGTTGGTTTGTTGGTTTGTTGGTTTGTTGGTTTGTTGGTTTGTTGGTTTGTTGGTTTGTTGGTTTGTTGGTTTGTTGGTTTGTTGGTTTGTTGGTTTGTTGGTTTGTTCGTTTGTTGGCTTGTTGGCTTGTTGGTTTGTTGGTTGGTTGGGTTGTTGGTTTGTTGGTTTGTTGGTTTGTTCGTTTGTTCGTTTGTTGGTTTGTTGGTTTGTTGGCTTGTTGGTTTGTTGGTTTGTTGGTTTGTTGGTTTGTTGATTTGTTGGTTTGTTGGTTTGTTGGTTTGTTGGTTTGTTGGTTTGTTGGTTTGTTGGTTTGTTGGTTTGTTGGTTTGTTGGTTTGTTGGTTTGTTGGTTTGTTTATTTGTTGGTTTGTTCGTTTGTTGGCTTGTTGGTTTGGCTTGTTGGTTTGTTGGTTTGTTGGTTTGTTGGTTTGTTGGTTTGTTAGTTTGTTAGTTTGGTGGCTTGTTGTTGTGTTGGTTTGTTGGTTTGTTGGTTTGTTGGTTTGTTGGTTTGTTGGTTTGTTGGTTTGTTGGTTTGTTGGTTTGTTGGTTTGTTGGTTTGTTGGTTTGTTGGTTTGTTGGTTTGTTGGCTTGTTGCCTTGTTGGATTGTTGGTTTGTTGGCTTGTTGGCTTGTTGGTTTGTTGGTGTGTTGGCTTGTTGGTTTGTTGGTTTGCTGGTTTGTTGGATTGTTGGTTTGTTGGTTTGTTCGTTTGTTGGTTTGTTGGTTTGTTTGGTTGTTCGTTTGTTGGTTTGTTGGTTTGTTGGTTTGTTGGTTTGTTGGTTTGCTAGTTTGTTGGCTTGTTGGCTTGTTGGTTTGTTGGTTTGTTGGTTTGTTGGTTTGTTGGCTTGTTGGTTTGTTGGTTTCTTGGTTTGTTGGTTTATTTGTTTGTTGGTTTGTTGGTTTGTTGGTTTGTTGGTTTGTTCGTTTAATGGCTTGTTGGCTTGTTAGTTTGTTGTTTGTTGGCTTTTTGATTTGTAGTTTGTTGGTTTGTTGGTTTGTTGGGTTGTTGGTTTGTTCGTTTGTTGGTTTGTTTGTTTGTTGGTTTGTTCGCTTGTTGGCTTGTTAGTTTGTTGGTGTGTTGGCTTGTTGGTTTGTTGGTTTGCTGGTTGTTGGATTGTTGGTTTGTTGGTTTGTTCGTTTGTTGGTTTGTTGGTTTGTTGGGTTGTTCGTTTGTTGGTTTGTTGGTTTGTTGGTTTGTTGGTTTGCTGGTTTGTTGGCTTGTTGGCTTGTTGGTTTGTTGGTTTGTTGGTTTGTTGGCTTGTTGGTTTGTTGGTTTGTTGGTTTGTTGGTTTCTTTGTTTGTTGGTTTGTTGGTTTGTTGGTTTGTTCGTTTGTTGGTTTGTTCGTTGGTTGGCTTGTTGGTTTTTGGCTTGTTGGCTTGTTGGCTTGTTCGTTTGTTGGTTTGTTCGTTGGTTGGCTTGTTGGTTTTTGGCTTGTTGGCTTGTTGGCTTGTTGGTTTGTTGGTTTGTTGGTTTGTTGGTTTGTTTGTTTGTTGGTTTGTTCGTTAGTTGGCTTGTTGGTTTTTGGCTTGTTGGCTTGCTGGTTTGTTGGTTTGTTGGTTTATTGGTTTTTGGTTTGTTGGTTTGTTGGTTTGTTGGTTTGTTTATTTGTTGGTTTGTTCGCTTGTTGGCTTGTTGGTTTGTTCGTTTGTTGGTTTGTTGGCTTGTTGGCTTGTTGGTTTGTTGGTTTGTGGGTTTGTTGGCTTGTTGGTTTGTTGGTTTGATGGTTTGTTCGTTTGTTGGTTTTTTGGCTTGTTGGTTTGTTAGTTTGTTGGTTTGTTGGTTTGTTGGTTTGTTGGTTTGTTGGATTGTTGGTTTGTTGGTTTGTTGGTTTGTTGGTTTGTTGGTTTGTTGGTTTGTTGGTCGGTTGGTTTGTTGGTTTGTTGGTTTGTTGGCTTGTTGGCTTGTTGGTTTGTTGGTTTGTTGATTTGTTGGCTTGTTGGTTTGTTGGTTTGATGGTTTGTTGGTTTGTTGGTTTGCTGGTTTGTTGGCTTGTTGGCTTGTTGGTTTGTTGGCTTGTTGGTTTGTTGGCTTGTTGCCTTGTTGGATTGTTGGTTTGTTGGCTTGTTGGCTTGTTGGTTTGTTGGTGTGTTGGCTTGTTGGTTTGTTGGTTTGCTGGTTTGTTGGATTGTTGGTTTGTTGGTTTGTTCGTTTGTTGGTTTGTTGGTTTGTTTGGTTGTTCGTTTGTTGGTTTGTTGGTTTGTTGGTTTGTTGGTTTGTTGGTTTGCTAGTTTGTTGGCTTGTTGGCTTGTTGGTTTGTTGGTTTGTTGGTTTGTTGGTTTGTTGGCTTGTTGGTTTGTTGGTTTCTTGGTTTGTTGGTTTATTTGTTTGTTGGTTTGTTGGTTTGTTGGTTTGTTGGTTTGTTCGTTTAATGGCTTGTTGGCTTGTTAGTTTGTTGTTTGTTGGCTTTTTGATTTGTAGTTTGTTGGTTTGTTGGTTTGTTGGGTTGTTGGTTTGTTCGTTTGTTGGTTTGTTTGTTTGTTGGTTTGTTCGCTTGTTGGCTTGTTAGTTTGTTGGTGTGTTGGCTTGTTGGTTTGTTGGTTTGCTGGTTGTTGGATTGTTGGTTTGTTGGTTTGTTCGTTTGTTGGTTTGTTGGTTTGTTGGGTTGTTCGTTTGTTGGTTTGTTGGTTTGTTGGTTTGTTGGTTTGCTGGTTTGTTGGCTTGTTGGCTTGTTGGTTTGTTGGTTTGTTGGTTTGTTGGCTTGTTGGTTTGTTGGTTTGTTGGTTTGTTGGTTTCTTTGTTTGTTGGTTTGTTGGTTTGTTGGTTTGTTCGTTTGTTGGTTTGTTCGTTGGTTGGCTTGTTGGTTTTTGGCTTGTTGGCTTGTTGGCTTGTTCGTTTGTTGGTTTGTTCGTTGGTTGGCTTGTTGGTTTTTGGCTTGTTGGCTTGTTGGCTTGTTGGTTTGTTGGTTTGTTGGTTTGTTGGTTTGTTTGTTTGTTGGTTTGTTCGTTAGTTGGCTTGTTGGTTTTTGGCTTGTTGGCTTGCTGGTTTGTTGGTTTGTTGGTTTATTGGTTTTTGGTTTGTTGGTTTGTTGGTTTGTTGGTTTGTTTATTTGTTGGTTTGTTCGCTTGTTGGCTTGTTGGTTTGTTCGTTTGTTGGTTTGTTGGCTTGTTGGCTTGTTGGTTTGTTGGTTTGTGGGTTTGTTGGCTTGTTGGTTTGTTGGTTTGATGGTTTGTTCGTTTGTTGGTTTTTTGGCTTGTTGGTTTGTTAGTTTGTTGGTTTGTTGGTTTGTTGGTTTGTTGGTTTGTTGGATTGTTGGTTTGTTGGTTTGTTGGTTTGTTGGTTTGTTGGTTTGTTGGTTTGTTGGTCGGTTGGTTTGTTGGTTTGTTGGTTTGTTGGCTTGTTGGCTTGTTGGTTTGTTGGTTTGTTGATTTGTTGGCTTGTTGGTTTGTTGGTTTGATGGTTTGTTGGTTTGTTGGTTTGCTGGTTTGTTGGCTTGTTGGCTTGTTGGTTTGTTGGTTTGTTGGTTTGTTGGCTTGTTGGTTTGTTGGTTTGTTGGTTTAT
The DNA here is from genome assembly GCA_958298945.1 of Atherix ibis. NCBI lineage: Eukaryota > Metazoa > Arthropoda > Insecta > Diptera > Athericidae > Atherix > Atherix ibis. The sequence continues at coordinate 99,933,468 of OY282608.1, forward strand.
TTGTTTGTTGGTTTGTTGGTTTGTTGGTTTGTTGGTTTGTTCGTTTGTTGGCTTGTTGGCTTGTTGGTTTGTTGGTTTGTTCGTTGGTTGGCTTGTTGGTTTTTGGCTTGTTGGCTTGTTGGTTTGTTGGTTTGTTGGTTTGTTTGTTTGTTGGTTTGTTGGTTTGTTCGTTAGTTGGCTTGTTGGTTTTTGGCTTGTTGGCTTGTTGGTTTGTTGGTTTGTTGGTTTGTTGGTTTGTTGGTTTGTTGGTTTGTTGGTTTGTTGGTTTGTTTATTTGTTGGTTTGTTCGTTTGTTGGCTTGTTGGTTTGTTTGTTTGTTGGTTTGTTGGCTTGTTGGCTTGTTGGTTTGTTGGTTTGTTAGTTTGTTAGTTTGGTGGCTTGTTGGTGTGTTGGTTTGTTGGTTTGTTGGTTTGTTGGTTTGTTGGTTTGTTGGTTTGTTGGTTTGTTGGTTTGTTTGTTTGTTCGTTTGTTCGTTTGTTCGTTTGTTGGCTTGTTGGTTTGTTGGCTTGTTGGCTTGTTGGATTGTTGGTTTGTTGGCTTGTTGGCTTGTTGGTTTGTTGGTGTGTTGGCTTGTTGGTTTGTTGGTTTGCTGGTTTGTTGGATTGTTGGTTTGTTGGTTTGTTCGTTTGTTGGTTTGTTGGTTTGTTGGGTTGTTCCTTTATTGGTTTGTTGGTTTGTTGGTTTGTTGGTTTGTTGGTTTGTTGGTTTGCTGGTTTGTTGGCTTGTTGGCTTGTTGGATTGTTGGTTTGTTGGTTTGTTGGCTTGTTAGTTTGTTGGTTTGTTGGTTTGTTGGTTTATTTGTTTGTTGGTTTGTTGGTTTGTTGGTTTGTTAGTTTGTTCGTTTGATGGCTTGTTGGCTTGTTAGTTTGTTGTTTGTTGGCTTTTTGATTTGTAGTTTGTTGGTTTGTTGGTTTGTTGGGTTGTTGGTTTGTTCGTTTGTTGGTTTGTTTGTTTGTTGGTTTGTTCGCTTATTGGCTTGTTGGTTTGTTGGTGTGTTGGCTTGTTGGTTTGTTGGTTTGCTGGTTTGTTGGATTGTTGGTTTGTTGGTTTGTTCGTTTGTTGGTTTGTTGGTTTGTTGGGTTGTTCGTTTGTTGGTTTGTTGGTTTGTTGGTTAGTTGGTTTGTTGGTTTGTTGGTTTGTTGGTTTGTTGGTTTGTTAGTTTGTTCGTTTAATGGCTTGTTGGCTTGTTAGTTTGTTGTTTGTTGGCTTTTTGATTTGTAGTTTGTTGGTTTGTTGGTTTGTTGGGTTGTTGGTTTGTTCGTTTGTTGGTTTGTTTGTTTGTTGGTTTGTTCGCTTATTGGCTTGTTGGTTTGTTGGTGTGTTGGCTTGTTGGTTTGTTGGTTTGCTGGTTTGTTGGATTGTTGGTTTGTTGGTTTGTTCGTTTGTTGGTTTGTTGGTTTGTTGGGTTGTTCGTTTGTTGGTTTGTTGGTTTGTTGGTTGGTTGGTTTGTTGGTTTGTTGGTTTGTTGGTTTGTTGGTTTGTTGGTTTGTTGGTTTGTTCGTTTGTTGGCTTGTTGGCTTGTTGGTTTGTTCGTTTGTTCGTTTGTTGGTTTGTTGGTTTGTTGGCTTGTTGGTTTGTTGGTTTGTTGGCTTGTTGGTTTGTTGGTTTGATGGTTTGTTCGTTTGTTGGTTTTTTGGCTTGTTGGCTTGTTGGTTTGTTGGCTTGTTGGTTTGTTGGTTTGTTAGTTTGCTGGTTTGTTGGTTTGTTGGTTTGTTGGTTTGTTGGTTTGTTGGTTTGTTGGTTTGTTGGTTTGTTGGTTTGTTGGTTTGTTGGTTTGTTGGTTTGTAGGTTTGTTGGTTTGTTGGTTTATTGGTTTGTTTGTTTGTTGGTTTGTTGGTTTGTTGGTTTGTTGGTTTGTTGGTTTGTTGATTTGTTGGTTTGTTGGTTTGTTGGTTTGTTGGTTTGTTGGTTTGTTGGTTTGTTGTTTTTTTGGTTTGTTTATTTGTTGGTTTGTTCGTTTGTTGGCTTGTTGGTTTGGCTTGTTGGTTTGTTGGTTTGTTGGTTTGTTGGTTTGTTGGTTTGTTGGTTTGTTGGTTTGTTGGTTTGTTAGTTTGTTAGTTTGGTGGCTTGTTGGTGTGTTGGTTTGTTGGTTTGTTGGTTTGTTGGTTTGTTGGTTTGTTGGTTTGTTGGTTTGTTGGTTTGTTGGTTTGTTGGTTTGTTGGTTTGTTGGTTTGTTTGTTTGTTGGTTTGTTCGTTTGTTGGCTTGTTGGTTTGTTGGCTTGTTGGCTTGTTGGATTGTTGGTTTGTTGGCTTGTTGGCTTGTTGGTTTGTTGGTGTGTTGGCTTGTTGGTTTGTTGGTTTGCTGGTTTGTTGGATTGTTGGTTTGTTGGTTTGTTCGTTTGTTGGTTTGTTCGTTGGTTGGCTTGTTGGTTTGTTGGTTTGTTGGTTTGTTGGTTTGTTGGTTTGTTGGTTTGTTGGTTTGTTGGTTTGTTGGTTTATTTGTTTGTTGGTTTGTTGGTTTGTTGGTTTGTTGGTTTGTTCGTTTAATGGCTTGTTGGCTTGTTAGTTTGTTGTTTGTTGGCTTTTTGATTTGTAGTTTGTTGGTTTGTTGGGTTGTTGGTTTGTTCGTTTGTTGGTTTGTTTGTTTGTTGGTTTGTTCGCTTGTTGGCTTGTTGGTTTGTTGGTGTGTTGGCTTGTTGGTTTGTTGGTTTGTTGGTTTGCTGGTTGTTGGATTGTTGGTTTGTTGGTTTGTTCGTTTGTTGGTTTGTTGGTTTGTTGGGTTGTTCGTTTGTTGGTTTGTTGGTTTGTTGGTTTGTTGGTTTGTTGGCTTGTTGGTTTGTTGGTTTGTTGGTTTGTTGGTTTGTTGGCTTGTTGGTTTGTTGGTTTGTTGGTTTCTTTGTTTGTTGGTTTGTTGGTTTGTTGGTTTGTTGGTTTGTTCGTTTGTTGGTTTGTTCGTTGGTTGGCTTGTTGGTTTTTGGCTTGTTGGCTTGTTGGCTTGTTGGTTTGTTGGTTTGTTGGTTTGTTTGTTTGTTGGTTTGTTCGTTAGTTGGCTTGTTGGTTTTTGGCTTGTTGGCTTGTTGGTTTGTTGGTTTGTTGGTTTGTTGGTTTGTTGGTTTTTGGTTTGTTGGTTTGTTGGTTTGTTCGTTTGTTGGCTTCTTGGTTTGTTCGTTTGTTGGTTTGTTGGCTTGTTGGCTTGTTGGTTTGTTGGTTTGTGGGTTTGTTGGCTTGTTGGTTTGTTGGTTTCATGGTTTGTTCGTTTGTTGGTTTTTTAGCTTGTTGGTTTGTTAGTTTGTTGGTTTGTTGGTTTGTTGGTTTGTTGGTTTGTTGGTTTGTTGGTTTGTTGGTTTGTTGGTTTGTTGGTTTGTTGGTTTGTTGGTTTGTTGGTTTGTTGGTTTGTTGGTTTGTTGGTTTGTTGGTTTGTTGGTTTGTTGGTTTGTTGGTTTGTTGGTTTGTTGGTTTGTTGGTTTGTAGGTTTGTTGGTTTGTTGGTTTATTGGTTTGTTTATTTGTTGGTTTGTTGGTTTGTTGGTTTGTTGATTTGTTGGTTTGTTGGTTTGTTGGTCGGTTGGTTTGTTGGTTTGTTGGTTTGTTGGTTTGTTGGTTTGTTGGTTTGTTGATTTGTTCGTTTGTTGGCTTGTTGGCTTGTTGGTTTGTTGGTTTGTTGGTTTGTTGGTTTGTTGGTTTGTTGGTTTGTTGGTTTGTTGGTTTATTTGTTTGTTGGTTTGTTGGTTTGTTGGTTTGTTGGTTTGTTCGTTTAATGGCTTGTTGGCTTGTTAGTTTGTTGTTTGTTGGCTTTTTGATTTGTAGTTTGTTGGTTTGTTGGGTTGTTGGTTTGTTCGTTTGTTGGTTTGTTTGTTTGTTGGTTTGTTCGCTTATTGGCTTGTTGGTTTGTTGGTGTGTTGGCTTGTTGGTTTGCTGGTTTGTTGGATTGTTGGTTTGTTGGTTTGTTCGTTTGTTGGTTTGTTGGTTTGTTGGGTTGTTCGTTTGTTGGTTTGTTGGTTTGTTGGTTAGTTGGTTTGTTGGTTTGTTGGTTTGTTGGTTTGTTGGTTTGTTGGTTTGTTGGTTTGTTGGTTTGTTGGTTTGTTGGTTTGTTGGTTTGTAGGTTTGTTGGTTTGTTGGGTTATTGGTTTGTTTGTTTGTTGGTTTGTTGGTTTGTTGGTTTGTTGGTTTGTTGGTTTGTTGATTTGTTGGTTTGTTGGTTTGTTGGTTTGTTGGTTTGTTGGTTTGTTGGTTTGTTGTTTTTTTGGTTTGTTTATTTGTTGGTTTGTTCGTTTGTTGGCTTGTTGGTTTGGCTTGTTGGTTTGTTGGTTTGTTGGTTTGTTGGTTTGTTGGTTTGTTGGTTTGTTGGTTTGTTGGTTTGTTAGTTTGTTAGTTTGGTGGCTTGTTGGTGTGTTGGTTTGTTGGTTTGTTGGTTTGTTGGTTTGTTGGTTTGTTGGTTTGTTGGTTTGTTGGTTTGTTGGTTTGTTGGTTTGTTGGTTTGTTTGTTTTTTGGTTTGTTCGTTTGTTGGCTTGTTGGTTTGTTGGCTTGTTGGCTTGTTGGATTGTTGGTTTGTTGGCTTGTTGGCTTGTTGGTTTGTTGGTGTGTTGGCTTGTTGGTTTGTTGGTTTGCTGGTTTGTTGGATTGTTGGTTTGTTGGTTTGTTCGTTTGTTGGTTTGTTCGTTGGTTGGCTTGTTGGTTTGTTGGTTTGTTGGTTTGTTGGTTTGTTGGTTTGTTGGTTTGTTGGTTTGTTGGTTTGTTGGTTTATTTGTTTGTTGGTTTGTTGGTTTGTTGGTTTGTTGGTTTGTTCGTTTAATGGCTTGTTGGCTTGTTAGTTTGTTGTTTGTTGGCTTTTTGATTTGTAGTTTGTTGGTTTGTTGGGTTGTTGGTTTGTTCGTTTGTTGGTTTGTTTGTTTGTTGGTTTGTTCGCTTGTTGGCTTGTTGGTTTGTTGGTGTGTTGGCTTGTTGGTTTGTTGGTTTGTTGGTTTGCTGGTTGTTGGATTGTTGGTTTGTTGGTTTGTTCGTTTGTTGGTTTGTTGGTTTGTTGGGTTGTTCGTTTGTTGGTTTGTTGGTTTGTTGGTTTGTTGGTTTGTTGGCTTGTTGGTTTGTTGGTTTGTTGGTTTGTTGGTTTGTTGGCTTGTTGGTTTGTTGGTTTGTTGGTTTCTTTGTTTGTTGGTTTGTTGGTTTGTTGGTTTGTTGGTTTGTTGGTTTGTTCGTTGGTTGGCTTGTTGGTTTTTGGCTTGTTGGCTTGTTGGCTTGTTGGTTTGTTGGTTTGTTGGTTTGTTTGTTTGTTGGTTTGTTCGTTAGTTGGCTTGTTGGTTTTTGGCTTGTTGGCTTGTTGGTTTGTTGGTTTGTTGGTTTGTTGGTTTGTAGGTTTGTTGGTTTGTTGGTTTATTGGTTTGTTTGTTTGTTGGTTTGTTGGTTTGTTGGTTTGTTGGTTTGTTGGTTTGTTGATTTGTTGGTTTGTTGGTTTGTTGGTTTGTTGGTTTGTTGGTTTGTTGGTTTGTTGTTTTTTTGGTTTGTTTATTTGTTGGTTTGTTGGCTTGTTGGTTTGGCTTGTTGGTTTGTTGGTTTGTTGGTTTGTTGGTTTGTTGGTTTGTTGGTTTGTTGGTTTGTTGGTTTGTTAGTTTGTTAGTTTGGTGGCTTGTTGGTGTGTTGGTTTGTTGGTTTGTTGGTTTGTTGGTTTGTTGGTTTGTTGGTTTGTTGGTTTGTTGGTTTGTTGGTTTGTTGGTTTGTTGGTTTGTTGGTTTGTTGGTTTGTTTGTTTGTTGGTTTGTTCGTTTGTTGGCTTGTTGGTTTGTTGGCTTGTTGGCTTATTGGATTTTTGGTTTGTTGGCTTGTTGGCTTGTTGGTTTGTTGGTGTGTTGGCTTGTTGGTTTGTTGGTTTGCTGGTTTGTTGGATTGTTGGTTTGTTGGTTTGTTCGTTTGTTGGTTTGTTCGTTGGTTGGCTTGTTGGTTTGTTGGTTTGTTGGTTTGTTGGTTTGTTGGTTTGTTGGTTTGTTGGTTTGTTGGTTTATTTGTTTGTTGGTTTGTTGGTTTGTTGGTTTGTTGGTTTGTTCGTTTAATGGCTTGTTGGCTTGTTAGTTTGTTGTTTGTTGGCTTTTTGATTTGTAGTTTAATGGTTTGTTGGGTTGTTGGTTTGTTCGTTTGTTGGTTTGTTTGTTTGTTGGTTTGTTCGCTTGTTGGCTTGTTGGTTTGTTGGTGTGTTGGCTTGTTGGTTTGTTGGTTTGTTGGTTTGCTGGTTGTTGGATTGTTGGTTTGTTGGTTTGTTCGTTTGTTGGTTTGTTGGTTTGTTGGGTTGTTCGTTTGTTGGTTTGTTGGTTTGTTGGTTTGTTGGTTTGTTGGCTTGTTGGTTTGTTGGTTTGTTGGTTTGTTGGTTTGTTGGCTTGTTGGTTTGTTGGTTTGTTGGTTTCTTTGTTTGTTGGTTTGTTGGTTTGTTGGTTTGTTCGTTTGTTGGTTTGTTCGTTGGTTGGCTTGTTGGTTTTTGGCTTGTTGGCTTGTTGGCTTGTTGGTTTGTTGGTTTGTTGGTTTGTTTGTTTGTTGGTTTGTTCGTTAGTTGGCTTGTTGGTTTTTGGCTTCTTGGCTTGTTGGTTTGTTGGTTTGTTGGTTTGTTGGTTTGTTGGTTTTTGGTTTGTTGGTTTGTTGGTTTGTTCGTTTGTTGGCTTCTTGGTTTGTTCGTTTGTTGGTTTGTTGGCTTGTTGGCTTGTTGGTTTGTTGGTTTGTGGGTTTGTTGGCTTGTTGGTTTGTTGGTTTCATGGTTTGTTCGTTTGTTGGTTTTTTGGCTTGTTGGTTTGTTAGTTTGTTGGTTTGTTGGTTTGTTGGTTTGTTGGTTTGTTGGTTTGTTGGTTTGTTGGTTTGTTGGTTTGTTGGTTTGTTGGTTTGTTGGTTTGTTGGTTTGTTGGTTTGTTGGTTTGTTGGTTTGTTGGTTTGTTGGTTTGTTGGTTTGTTGGTTTGTTGGTTTGTTGGTTTGTTGGTTTGTTGGTTTGTTGGTTTGTAGGTTTGTTGGTTTGTTGGTTTATTGGTTTGTTTATTTGTTGGTTTGTTGGTTTGTTGGTTTGTTGATTTGTTGGTTTGTTGGTTTGTTGGTCGGTTGGTTTGTTGGTTTGTTGGTTTGTTGGTTTGTTGGTTTGTTGGTTTGTTGATTTGTTCGTTTGTTGGCTTGTTGGCTTGTTGGTTTGTTGGTTTGTTGGTTTGTTGGTTTGTTGGTTTGTTGGTTTGTTGGTTTGTTGGTTTATTTGTTTGTTGGTTTGTTGGTTTGTTGGTTTGTTGGTTTGTTGGTTTGTTCGTTTAATGGCTTGTTGGCTTGTTAGTTTGTTGTTTGTTGGCTTTTTGATTTGTAGTTTGTTGGTTTGTTGGGTTGTTGGTTTGTTCGTTTGTTGGTTTGTTTGTTTGTTGGTTTGTTGGTTTATTTGTTTGTTGGTTTGTTGGTTTGTTCGTTTGTTGGCTTGTTGGCTTGTTGGTTTTTTGTTTGTTGGTTTGTTCGTTGGTTGGTTTTTTGGCTTGTTGGCTTGTTGGTTTGTTGGCTTGTTGGATTGTTGGTTTGTTGGTTTGTTCGTTTGTTGGTTTGTTGGTTTGTTGGGTTGTTCCTTTAATGGTTTGTTGGTTTGTTGGTTTGTTGGCTTGTTGGCTTGTTGGATTGTTGGTTTGTTGGTTTGTTGGCTTGTTAGTTTGTTGGTTTGTTGGTTTGTTGGTTTATTTGTTTGTTGGTTTGTTGGTTTGTTGGTTTGTTAGTTTGTTCGTTTGATGGCTTGTTGGCTTGTTAGTTTGTTGTTTGTTGGCTTTTTGATTTGTAGTTTGTTGGTTTGTTGGTTTGTTGGGTTGTTGGTTTGTTCGTTTGTTGGTTTGTTTGTTTGTTGGTTTGTTCGCTTATTGGCTTGTTGGTTTGTTGGTGTGTTGGCTTGTTGGTTTGTTGGTTTGCTGGTTTGTTGGATTGTTGGTTTGTTGGTTTGTTCGTTTGTTGGTTTGTTGGTTTGTTGGGTTGTTCGTTTGTTGGTTTGTTGGTTTGTTGGTTAGTTGGTTTGTTGGTTTGTTGGTTTGTTGGTTTGTTGGTTTGTTGGGTTGTTGGTTTGTTCGTTTGTTGGTTTGTTTGTTTGTTGGTTTGTTCGCTTATTGGCTTGTTGGTTTGTTGGTGTGTTGGCTTGTTGGTTTGTTGGTTTGCTGGTTTGTTGGATTGTTGGTTTGTTGGTTTGTTCGTTTGTTGGTTTGTTGGTTTGTTGGGTTGTTCGTTTGTTGGTTTGTTGGTTTGTTGGTTAGTTGGTTTGTTGGTTTGTTGGTTTGTTGGTTTGTTGGTTTGTTGGTTTGTTGGTTTGTTGGTTTGTTGGTTTGTTGGCTTGTTGGTTTGTTGGTTTGTTGGCTTGTTGGCTTGTTGGTTTTTTGGTTTGATGGTTTGTTCGTTTGTTGGTTTTTTGGCTTGTTGGCTTGTTGGTTTGTTGGCTTGTTGGATTGTTGGTTTGTTCGTTTGTTGGTTTGTTGGTTTGTTGGGTTGTTCCTTTATTGGTTTGTTGGTTTGTTGGTTTGTTGGCTTGTTGGCTTGTTGGATTGTTGGTTTGTTGGTTTGTTGGCTTGTTAGTTTGTTGGTTTGTTGGTTTGTTGGTTTATTTGTTTGTTGGTTTGTTGGTTTGTTGGTTTGTTAGTTTGTTCGTTTGATGGCTTGTTGGCTTGTTAGTTTGTTGTTTGTTGGCTTTTTGATTTGTAGTTTGTTGGTTTGTTGGTTTGTTGGGTTGTTGGTTTGTTCGTTTGTTGGTTTATTTGTTTGTTGGTTTGTTCGCTTATTGGCTTGTTGGTTTGTTGGTGTGTTGGCTTGTTGGTTTGTTGGTTTGCTGGTTTGTTGGATTGTTGGTTTGTTGGTTTGTTCGTTTGTTGGTTTGTTGGTTTGTTGGGTTGTTCGTTTGTTGGTTTGTTGGTTTGTTGGTTAGTTGGTTTGTTGGTTTGTTGGTTTGTTGGTTTGTTCGTTTGTTGGTTTGTTGGTTTGTTGGCTTGTTGGTTTGTTGGTTTGTTGGCTTGTTGGCTTGTTGGTTTGTTGGTTTGATGGTTTGTTCGTTTGTTGGTTTTTTGGCTTGTTGGCTTGTTGGTTTGTTGGCTTGTTGGATTGTTGGTTTGTTGGTTTGTTCGTTTGTTGGTTTGTTGGTTTGTTGGGTTGTTCCTTTATTGGTTTGTTGGTTTGTTGGTTTGTTGGTTTGTTGGTTTGTTGGTTTGCTGGTTTGTTGGCTTGTTGGCTTGTTGGATTGTTGGTTTGTTGGTTTGTTGGCTTGTTAGTTTGTTGGTTTGTTGGTTTGTTGGTTTATTTGTTTGTTGGTTTGTTGGTTTGTTGGTTTGTTAGTTTGTTCGTTTGATGGCTTGTTGGCTTGTTAGTTTGTTGTTTGTTGGCTTTTTGATTTGTAGTTTGTTGGTTTGTTGGTTTGTTGGGTTGTTGGTTTGTTCGTTTGTTGGTTTGTTTGTTTGTTGGTTTGTTCGCTTATTGGCTTGTTGGTTTGTTGGTGTGTTGGCTTGTTGGTTTGTTGGTTTGCTGGTTTGTTGGATTGTTGGTTTGTTGGTTTGTTCGTTTGTTCGTTTGTTGGTTTGTTGGGTTGTTCGTTTGTTGGTTTGTTGGTTAGTTGGTTTGTTGGTTTGTTGGTTTGTTGGTTTGTTGGTTTGTTGGTTTGTTGGTTTGTTGGTTTGTTCGTTTGTTGGTTTGTTGGTTTGTTGGCTTGTTGGTTTGTTGGTTTGTTGGCTTGTTGGTTTGTTGGTTTGTTGGTTTGTTGGTTTGTTGGTTTGTTGGTTTGTTGGTTTGTTGGTTTGTTGGTGTGTTGGCTTGTTGGTTTGTTGGTTTGCTGGTTTGTTGGATTGTTGGTTTGTTGGTTTGTTCGTTTGTTGGTTTGTTGGTTTGTTGGGTTGTTCGTTTGTTGGTTTGTTGGTTTGTTGGTTAGTTGGTTTGTTGGTTTGTTGGTTTGTTGGTTTGTTGGTTTGTTGGTTTGTTGGTTTGTTGGTTTGTTCGTTTGTTGGTTTGTTGGTTTGTTGGCTTGTTGGTTTGTTGGTTTGTTGGCTTGTTGGTTTGTTGGTTTGTTGGTTTGTTGGTTTGTTGGTTTGTTGGTTTGTTGGTTTGTTGGTTTGTTGGTTTGTTGGTTTGTTGGCTTGTTGGTTTGTTGGTTTGTTGGCTTGTTGGCTTGTTGGTTTGTTGGTTTGATGGTTTGTTCGTTTGTTGGTTTTTTGGCTTGTTGGCTTGTTGGTTTGTTGGCTTGTTGGATTGTTGGTTTGTTGGTTTGTTCCTTTATTGGTTTGTTGGTTTGTTGGTTTGTTGGTTTGTTGGTTTGTTGGTTTGCTGGTTTGTTGGCTTGTTGGCTTGTTGGATTGTTGGATTGTTGGTTTGTTGGTTTGTTCGTTTGTTGGTTTGTTGGTTTGTTGGGTTGTTCCTTTATTGGTTTGTTGGTTTGTTGGTTTGTTGGTTTGTTGGTTTGTTGGTTTGCTGGTTTGTTGGCTTGTTGGCTTGTTGGATTGTTGGTTTGTTGGTTTGTTGGCTTGTTAGTTTGTTGGTTTGTTGGTTTGTTGGTTTATTTGTTTGTTGGTTTGTTGGTTTGTTGGTTTGTTAGTTTGTTCGTTTGATGGCTTGTTGGCTTGTTAGTTTGTTGTTTGTTGGCTTTTTGATTTGTAGTTTGTTGGTTTGTTGGTTTGTTGGGTTGTTGGTTTGTTCGTTTGTTGGTTTATTTGTTTGTTGGTTTGTTCGCTTATTGGCTTGTTGGTTTGTTGGTGTGTTGGCTTGTTGGTTTGTTGGTTTGCTGGTTTGTTGGATTGTTGGTTTGTTGGTTTGTTCGTTTGTTGGTTTGTTGGTTTGTTGGGTTGTTCGTTTGTTGGTTTGTTGGTTTGTTGGTTAGTTGGTTTGTTGGTTTGTTGGTTTGTTGGTTTGTTCGTTTGTTGGTTTGTTGGTTTGTTGGCTTGTTGGTTTGTTGGTTTGTTGGCTTGTTGGCTTGTTGGTTTGTTGGTTTGATGGTTTGTTCGTTTGTTGGTTTTTTGGCTTGTTGGCTTGTTGGTTTGTTGGCTTGTTGGATTGTTGGTTTGTTGGTTTGTTCGTTTGTTGGTTTGTTGGTTTGTTGGGTTGTTCCTTTATTGGTTTGTTGGTTTGTTGGTTTGTTGGTTTGTTGGTTTGTTGGTTTGCTGGTTTGTTGGCTTGTTGGCTTGTTGGATTGTTGGTTTGTTGGTTTGTTGGCTTGTTAGTTTGTTGGTTTGTTGGTTTGTTGGTTTATTTGTTTGTTGGTTTGTTGGTTTGTTGGTTTGTTAGTTTGTTCGTTTGATGGCTTGTTGGCTTGTTAGTTTGTTGTTTGTTGGCTTTTTGATTTGTAGTTTGTTGGTTTGTTGGTTTGTTGGGTTGTTGGTTTGTTCGTTTGTTGGTTTGTTTGTTTGTTGGTTTGTTCGCTTATTGGCTTGTTGGTTTGTTGGTGTGTTGGCTTGTTGGTTTGTTGGTTTGCTGGTTTGTTGGATTGTTGGTTTGTTGGTTTGTTCGTTTGTTGGTTTGTTGGTTTGTTGGGTTGTTCGTTTGTTGGTTTGTTGGTTTGTTGGTTAGTTGGTTTGTTGGTTTGTTGGTTTGTTGGTTTGTTGGTTTGTTGGCTTGTTGGCTTGTTGGTTTGTTGGTTTGATGGTTTGTTCGTTTGTTGGTTTTTTGGCTTGTTGGCTTGTTGGTTTGTTGGCTTGTTGGATTGTTGGTTTGTTGGTTTGTTCGTTTGTTGGTTTGTTGGTTTGTTGGGTTGTTCCTTTATTGGTTTGTTGGTTTGTTGGTTTGTTGGTTTGTTGGTTTGTTGGTTTGCTGGTTTGTTGGCTTGTTGGCTTGTTGGATTGTTGGTTTGTTGGTTTGTTGGCTTGTTAGTTTGTTGGTTTGTTGGTTTGTTGGTTTATTTGTTTGTTGGTTTGTTGGTTTGTTGGTTTGTTAGTTTGTTCGTTTGATGGCTTGTTGGCTTGTTAGTTTGTTGTTTGTTGGCTTTTTGATTTGTAGTTTGTTGGTTTGTTGGTTTGTTGGGTTGTTGGTTTGTTCGTTTGTTGGTTTGTTTGTTTGTTGGTTTGTTCGCTTATTGGCTTGTTGGTTTGTTGGTGTGTTGGCTTGTTGGTTTGTTGGTTTGCTGGTTTGTTGGATTGTTGGTTTGTTGGTTTGTTCGTTTGTTGGTTTGTTGGTTTGTTGGGTTGTTCGTTTGTTGGTTTGTTGGTTTGTTGGTTAGTTGGTTTGTTGGTTTGTTGGTTTGTTGGTTTGTTGGTTTGTTGGTTTGTTGGTTTGTTGGTTTGTTGGTTTGTTGGTTTGTTGGCTTGTTGGTTTGTTGGTTTGTTGGCTTGTTGGCTTGTTGGTTTGTTGGTTTGATGGTTTGTTCGTTTGTTGGTTTTTTGGCTTGTTGGCTTGTTGGTTTGTTGGCTTGTTGGATTGTTGGTTTGTTGGTTTGTTCGTTTGTTGGTTTGTTGGTTTGTTGGGTTGTTCCTTTATTGGTTTGTTGGTTTGTTGGTTTGTTGGTTTGTTGGTTTGTTGGTTTGCTGGTTTGTTGGCTTGTTGGTTTGTTGGCTTGTTGGTTTGTTGGTTTGTTGGTTTGATGGTTTGTTCGTTTGTTGGTTTTTTGGCTTGTTGGCTTGTTGGTTTGTTGGCTTGTTGGATTGTTGGTTTGTTGGTTTGTTCGTTTGTTGGTTTGTTGGTTTGTTGGGTTGTTCCTTTATTGGTTTGTTGGTTTGTTGGTTTGTTGGTTTGTTGGTTTGTTGGTTTGCTGGTTTGTTGGCTTGTTGGCTTGTTGGATTGTTGGTTTGTTGGTTTGTTGGCTTGTTAGTTTGTTGGTTTGTTGGTTTGTTGGTTTATTTGTTTGTTGGTTTGTTGGTTTGTTGGTTTGTTAGTTTGTTCGTTTGATAGCTTGTTGGCTTGTTAGTTTGTTGTTTGTTGGCTTTTTGATTTGTAGTTTGTTAGTTTGTTGGTTTGTTGGGTTGTTGGTTTGTTCGTTTGTTGGTTTATTTGTTTGTTGGTTTGTTCGCTTATTGGCTTGTTGGTTTGTTGGTGTGTTGGCTTGTTGGTTTGTTGGCTTGTTGGTTTGTTGGTTTGTTGGTTTGATGGTTTGTTCGTTTGTTGGTTTTTGGCTTGTTGGCTTGTTGGTTTGTTGGCTTGTTGGATTGTTGGTTTGTTGGTTTGTTCGTTTGTTGGTTTGTTGGTTTGTTGGGTTGTTCCTTTATTGGTTTGTTGGTTTGTTGGTTTGTTGGTTTGTTGGTTTGCTGGTTTGTTGGCTTGTTGGCTTGTTGGATTGTTGGTTTGTTGGTTTGTTGGCTTGTTAGTTTGTTGGTTTGTTGGTTTGTTGGTTTATTTGTTTGTTGGTTTGTTGGTTTGTTGGTTTGTTAGTTTGTTCGTTTGATGGCTTGTTGGCTTGTTAGTTTGTTGTTTGTTGGCTTTTTGATTTGTAGTTTGTTGGTTTGTTGGTTTGTTGGGTTGTTGGTTTGTTCGTTTGTTGGTTTATTTGTTTGTTGGTTTGTTCGCTTATTGGCTTGTTGGTTTGTTGGTGTGTTGGCTTGTTGGTTTGTTGGTTTGCTGGTTTGTTGGATTGTTGGTTTGTTGGTTTGTTCGTTTGTTGGTTTGTTGGTTTGTTGGGTTGTTCGTTTGTTGGTTTGTTGGTTTGTTGGTTAGTTGGTTTGTTGGTTTGTTGGTTTGTTGGTTTGTTCGTTTGTTAGTTTGTTGGTTTGTTGGCTTGTTGGTTTGTTGGTTTGTTGGCTTGTTGGCTTGTTGGTTTGTTGGTTTGATGGTTTGTTCGTTTGTTGGTTTTTTGGCTTGTTGGCTTGTTGGTTTGTTGGCTTGTTGGATTGTTGGTTTGTTGGTTTGTTCGTTTGTTGGTTTGTTGGTTTGTTGGGTTGTTCCTTTATTGGTTTGTTGGTTTGTTGGTTTGTTGGTTTGTTGGTTTGTTGGTTTGCTGGTTTGTTGGCTTGTTGGCTTGTTGGATTGTTGGTTTGTTGGTTTGTTGGCTTGTTAGTTTGTTGGTTTGTTGGTTTGTTGGTTTATTTGTTTGTTGGTTTGTTGGTTTGTTGGTTTGTTAGTTTGTTCGTTTGATGGCTTGTTGGCTTGTTAGTTTGTTGTTGGTTGGCTTTTTGATTTGTAGTTTGTTGGTTTGTTGGTTTTTTGGGTTGTTGGTTTGTTCGTTTGTTGGTTTGTTTGTTTGTTGGTTTGTTCGCTTATTGGCTTGTTGGTTTGTTGGTGTGTTGGCTTGTTGGTTTGTTGGTTTGCTGGTTTGTTGGATTGTTGGTTTGTTGGTTTGTTCGTTTGTTGGTTTGTTGGTTTGTTGGGTTGTTCGTTTGTTGGTTTGTTGGTTTGTTGGTTAGTTGGTTTGTTGGTTTGTTGGTTTGTTGGTTTGTTGGTTTGTTGGTTTGTTGGTTTGTTGGTTTGTTCGTTTGTTGGTTTGTTGGTTTGTTGGCTTGTTGGTTTGTTGGTTTGTTGGCTTGTTGGCTTGTTGGTTTGTTGGTTTGATGGTTTGTTCGTTTGTTGGTTTTTTGGCTTGTTGGCTTGTTGGTTTGTTGGCTTGTTGGATTGTTGGTTTGTTGGTTTGTTCGTTTGTTGGTTTGTTGGTTTGTTGGGTTGTTCCTTTATTGGTTTGTTGGTTTGTTGGTTTGTTGGTTTGTTGGTTTGTTGGTTTGCTGGTTTGTTGGCTTGTTGGCTTGTTGGATTGTTGGTTTGTTGGTTTGTTGGCTTGTTAGTTTGTTGGTTTGTTGGTTTGTTGGTTTATTTGTTTGTTGGTTTGTTGGTTTGTTGGTTTGTTAGTTTGTTCGTTTGATGGCTTGTTGGCTTGTTAGTTTGTTGTTTGTTGGCTTTTTGATTTGTAGTTTGTTGGTTTGTTGGTTTGTTGGGTTGTTGGTTTGTTCGTTTGTTGGTTTGTTTGTTTGTTGGTTTGTTCGCTTATTGGCTTGTTGGTTTGTTGGTGTGTTGGCTTGTTGGTTTGTTGGTTTGCTGGTTTGTTGGATTGTTGGTTTGTTGGTTTGTTCGTTTGTTGGTTTGTTGGTTTGTTGGGTTGTTCGTTTGTTGGTTTGTTGGTTTGTTGGTTAGTTGTTTTGTTGGTTTGTTGGTTTGTTGGTTTGTTGGTTTGTTGGTTTGTTGGTTTGTTGGTTTGTTGGTTTGTTGGTTTGTTGGCTTGTTGGTTTGTTGGTTTGTTGGCTTGTTGGCTTGTTGGTTTGTTGGTTTGATGGTTTGTTCGTTTGTTGGTTTTTTGGCTTGTTGGCTTGTTGGTTTGTTGGCTTGTTGGATTGTTGGTTTGTTGGTTTGTTCGTTTGTTGGTTTGTTGGTTTGTTGGGTTGTTCCTTTATTGGTTTGTTGGTTTGTTGGTTTGTTGGTTTGTTGGTTTGTTGGTTTGCTGGTTTGTTGGCTTGTTGGCTTGTTGGATTGTTGGTTTGTTGGTTTGTTGGCTTGTTAGTTTGTTGGTTTGTTGGTTTATTTGTTTGTTGGTTTGTTGGTTTGTTGGTTTGTTAGTTTGTTCGTTTGATGGCTTGTTGTCTTGTTAGTTTGTTGTTTGTTGGCTTTTTGATTTGTAGTTTGTTGGTTTGTTGGTTTGTTGGGTTGTTGGTTTGTTCGTTTGTTGGTTTATTTGTTTGTTGGTTTGTTCGCTTATTGGCTTGTTGGTTTGTTGGTGTGTTGGCTTGTTGGTTTGATGGTTTGCTGGTTTGTTGGATTGTTGGTTTGTTGGTTTGTTCGTTTGTTGGTTTGTTGGTTTGTTGGGTTGTTCGTTTGTTGGTTTGTTGGTTTGTTGGTTAGTTGGTTTGTTGGTTTGTTGGTTTGTTGGTTTGTTCGTTTGTTGGTTTGTTGGTTTGTTGGCTTGTTGGTTTGTTGGTTTGTTGGCTTGTTGGCTTGTTGGTTTGTTGGTTTGATGGTTTGTTCGTTTGTTGGTTTGTTGGTTTGTTGGTTTGTTAGTTTGTTCGTTTGATGGCTTGTTGGCTTGTTAGTTTGTTGTTTGTTGGCTTTTTGATTTGTAGTTTGTTGGTTTGTTGGTTTGTTGGGTTGTTGGTTTGTTGGTTTGTTGGTTTGTTTGTTTGTTGGTTTGTTCGCTTATTGGCTTGTTGGTTTGTTGGTGTGTTGGCTTGTTGGTTTGTTGGTTTGCGGGTTTGTTGGATTGTTGGTTTGTTGGTTTGTTCGTTTGTTGGTTTGTTGGTTTGTTGGGTTGTTCGTTTGTTGGTTTGTTGGTTTGTTGGTTAGTTGGTTTGTTGGTTTGTTGGTTTGTTGGTTTGTTGGTTTGTTGGTTTGTTGGTTTGTTGTTTTGTTGGTTTGTTGGCTTGTTGGTTTGTTGGTTTGTTGGCTTGTTGGCTTGTTGGTTTGTTGGTTTGATGGTTTGTTCGTTTGTTGGTTTTTTGGCTTGTTGGCTTGTTGGTTTGTTGGCTTGTTGGATTGTTGGTTTGTTGGTTTGTTCGTTTGTTGGTTTGTTGGTTTGTTGGGTTGTTCCTTTATTGGTTTGTTGGTTTGTTGGTTTGTTGGTTTGTTGGTTTGTTGGTTTGCTGGTTTGTTGGCTTGTTGGCTTGTTGGATTGTTGGTTTGTTGGTTTGTTGGCTTGTTAGTTTGTTGGTTTGTTGGTTTGTTGGTTTATTTGTTTGTTGGTTTGTTGGTTTGTTGGTTTGTTAGTTTGTTCGTTTGATGGCTTGTTGGCTTGTTAGTTTGTTGTTTGTTGGCTTTTTGATTTGTAGTTTGTTGGTTTGTTGGTTTGTTGGGTTGTTGGTTTGTTCGTTTGTTGGTTTATTTGTTTGTTGGTTTGTTCGCTTATTGGCTTGTTGGTTTGTTGGTGTGTTGGCTTGTTGGTTTGTTGGTTTGCTGGTTTGTTGGATTGTTGGTTTGTTGGTTTGTTCGTTTGTTGGTTTGTTGGTTTGTTGGGTTGTTCGTTTGTTGGTTTGTTGGTTTGTTGGTTAGTTGGTTTGTTGGTTTGTTGGTTTGTTGGTTTGTTCGTTTGTTGGTTTGTTGGTTTGTTGGCTTGTTGGTTTGTTGGTTTGTTGGCTTGTTGGCTTGTTGGTTTGTTGGTTTGATGGTTTGTTCGTTTGTTGGTTTTTTGGCTTGTTGGCTTGTTGGTTTGTTGGCTTGTTGGATTGTTGGTTTGTTGGTTTGTTCGTTTGTTGGTTTGTTGGTTTGTTGGGTTGTTCCTTTATTGGTTTGTTGGTTTGTTGGTTTGTTGGTTTGTTGGTTTGTTGGTTTGCTGGTTTGTTGGCTTGTTGGCTTGTTGGATTGTTGGTTTGTTGGTTTGTTGGCTTGTTAGTTTGTTGGTTTGTTGGTTTGTTGGTTTATTTGTTTGTTGGTTTGTTAGTTTGTTCGTTTGATGGCTTGTTGGCTTGTTAGTTTGTTGTTTGTTGGCTTTTTGATTTGTAGTTTGTTGGTTTGTTGGTTTGTTGGGTTGTTGGTTTGTTCGTTTGTTGGTTTATTTGTTTGTTGGTTTGTTCGCTTATTGGCTTGTTGGTTTGTTGGTGTGTTGGCTTGTTGGTTTGTTGGTTTGCTGGTTTGTTGGATTGTTGGTTTGTTGGTTTGTTCGTTTGTTGGTTTGTTGGTTTGTTGGGTTGTTCGTTTGTTGGTTTGTTGGTTTGTTGGTTAGTTGGTTTGTTGGTTTGTTGGTTTGTTGGTTTGTTGGTTTGTTGGTTTGTTGGTTTGTTGGTTTGTTGGTTTGTTGGCTTGTTGGTTTGTTGGTTTGTTGGCTTGTTGGCTTGTTGGTTTGTTGGTTTGATGGTTTGTTCGTTTGTTGGTTTTTTGGCTTGTTGGCTTGTTGGTTTGTTGGCTTGTTGGATTGTTGGTTTGTTGGTTTGTTCGTTTGCTGGTTTGTTGGTTTGTTGGGTTGTTCCTTTATTGGTTTGTTGGTTTGTTGGTTTGTTGGTTTGTTGGTTTGTTGGTTTGCTGGTTTGTTGGCTTGTTGGCTTGTTGGATTGTTGGTTTGTTGGTTTGTTGGCTTGTTAGTTTGTTGGTTTGTTGGTTTGTTGGTTTATTTGTTTGTTGGTTTGTTGGTTTGTTGGTTTGTTAGTTTGTTCGTTTGATGGCTTGTTGGCTTGTTAGTTTGTTGTTTGTTGGCTTTTTGATTTGTAGTTTGTTGGTTTGTTGGTTTGTTGGGTTGTTGGTTTGTTCGTTTGTTGGTTTATTTGTTTGTTGGTTTGTTCGCTTATTGGCTTGTTGGTTTGTTGGTGTGTTGGCTTGTTGGTTTGTTGGTTTGCTGGTTTGTTGGATTGTTGGTTTGTTGGTTTGTTCGTTTGTTGGTTTGTTGGGTTGTTCGTTTGTTGGTTTGTTGGTTTGTTGGTTAGTTGGTTTGTTGGTTTGTTGGTTTGTTGGTTTGTTCGTTTGTTGGTTTGTTGGTTTGTTGGCTTGTTGGTTTGTTGGTTTGTTGGCTTGTTGGCTTGTTGGTTTGTTGGTTTGATGGTTTGTTCGTTTGTTGGTTTGTTGGTTTGTTGGTTTGTTAGTTTGTTCGTTTGATGGCTTGTTGGCTTGTTAGTTTGTTGTTTGTTGGCTTTTTGATTTGTAGTTTGTTGGTTTGTTGGTTTGTTGGGTTGTTGGTTTGTTGGTTTGTTGGTTTGTTTGTTTGTTGGTTTGTTCGCTTATTGGCTTGTTGGTTTGTTGGTGTGTTGGCTTGTTGGTTTGTTGGTTTGCTGGTTTGTTGGATTGTTGGTTTGTTGGTTTGTTCGTTTGTTGGTTTGTTGGTTTGTTGGGTTGTTCGTTTGTTGGTTTGTTGGTTTGTTGGTTAGTTGGTTTGTTGGTTTGTTGGTTTGTTGGTTTGTTGGTTTGTTGGTTTGTTGGTTTGTTGGTTTGTTGGTTTGTTGGCTTGTTGGTTTGTTGGTTTGTTGGCTTGTTGGCTTGTTGGTTTGTTGGTTTGATGGTTTGTTCGTTTGTTGGTTTTTTGGCTTGTTGGCTTGTTGGTTTGTTGGCTTGTTGGATTGTTGGTTTGTTGGTTTGTTCGTTTGTTGGTTTGTTGGTTTGTTGGGTTGTTCCTTTATTGGTTTGTTGGTTTGTTGGTTTGTTGGTTTGTTGGTTTGTTGGTTTGCTGGTTTGTTGGCTTGTTGGCTTGTTGGATTGTTGGTTTGTTGGTTTGTTGGCTTGTTAGTTTGTTGGTTTGTTGGTTTGTTGGTTTGTTGGTTTGTTGGTTTGTTGGTTTGTTGGTTTGTTGGTTTGTTGGTTTGTTGGTTTGTTGGTTTGTTGGTTTGTTGGCTTGTTGGTTTGTTGGTTTGTTGGCTTGTTGGCTTGTTGGTTTGTTGGTTTGATGGTTTGTTCGTTTGTTGGTTTTTTGGCTTGTTGGCTTGTTGGTTTGTTGGCTTGTTGGATTGTTGGTTTGTTGGTTTGTTCGTTTGCTGGTTTGTTGGTTTGTTGGGTTGTTCCTTTATTGGTTTGTTGGTTTGTTGGTTTGTTGGTTTGTTGGTTTGCTGGTTTGTTGGCTTGTTGGCTTGTTGGATTGTTGGTTTGTTGGTTTGTTGGCTTGTTGGCTTGTTAGTTTGTTGTTTGTTGGCTTTTTGATTTGTAGTTTGTTGGTTTGTTGGTTTGTTGGGTTGTTGGTTTGTTCGTTTGTTGGTTTATTTGTTTGTTGGTTTGTTCGCTTATTGGCTTGTTGGTTTGTTGGTGTGTTGGCTTGTTGGTTTGTTGGTTTGCTGGTTTGTTGGATTGTTGGTTTGTTGGTTTGTTCGTTTGTTGGTTTGTTGGGTTGTTCGTTTGTTGGTTTGTTGGTTTGTTGGTTAGTTGGTTTGTTGGTTTGTTGGTTTGTTCGTTTGTTGGTTTGTTGGTTTGTTGGCTTGTTGGTTTGTTGGTTTGTTGGCTTGTTGGCTTGTTGGTTTGTTGGTTTGATGGTTTGTTCGTTTGTTGGTTTGTTGGTTTGTTGGTTTGTTAGTTTGTTCGTTTGATGGCTTGTTGGCTTGTTAGTTTGTTGTTTGTTGGCTTTTTGATTTGTAGTTTGTTGGTTTGTTGGTTTGTTGGTTTGTTGGTTTGTTGGTTTATTTGTTTGTTGGTTTGTTGGTTTGTTGGTTTGTTAGTTTGTTCGTTTGATGGCTTGTTGGCTTGTTAGTTTGTTGTTTGTTGGCTTTTTGATTTGTAGTTTGTTGGTTTGTTGGTTTGTTGGGTTGTTGGTTTGTTCGTTTGTTGGTTTATTTGTTTGTTGGTTTGTTCGCTTATTGGCTTGTTGGTTTGTTGGTGTGTTGGCTTGTTGGTTTGTTGGTTTGCTGGTTTGTTGGATTGTTGGTTTGTTGGTTTGTTCGTTTGTTGGTTTGTTGGGTTGTTCGTTTGTTGGTTTGTTGGTTTGTTGGTTAGTTGGTTTGTTGGTTTGTTGGTTTGTTCGTTTGTTGGTTTGTTGGTTTGTTGGCTTGTTGGTTTGTTGGTTTGTTGGCTTGTTGGCTTGTTGGTTTGTTGGTTTGATGGTTTGTTCGTTTGTTGGTTTGTTGGTTTGTTGGTTTGTTAGTTTGTTCGTTTGATGGCTTGTTGGCTTGTTAGTTTGTTGTTTGTTGGCTTTTTGATTTGTAGTTTGTTGGTTTGTTGGTTTGTTGGGTTGTTGGTTTGTTGGTTTGTTGGTTTGTTTGTTTGTTGGTTTGTTCGCTTATTGGCTTGTTGGTTTGTTGGTGTGTTGGCTTGTTGGTTTGTTGGTTTGCTGGTTTGTTGGATTGTTGGTTTGTTGGTTTGTTCGTTTGTTGGTTTGTTGGTTTGTTGGGTTGTTCGTTTGTTGGTTTGTTGGTTTGTTGGTTAGTTGGTTTGTTGGTTTGTTGGTTTGTTGGTTTGTTGGTTTGTTGGTTTGTTGGTTTGTTGGTTTGTTGGTTTGTTGGCTTGTTGGTTTGTTGGTTTGTTGGCTTGTTGGCTTGTTGGTTTGTTGGTTTGATGGTTTGTTCGTTTGTTGGTTTTTTGGCTTGTTGGCTTGTTGGTTTGTTGGCTTGTTGGATTGTTGGTTTGTTGGTTTGTTCGTTTGTTGGTTTGTTGGTTTGTTGGGTTGTTCCTTTATTGGTTTGTTGGTTTGTTGGTTTGTTGGTTTGTTGGTTTGTTGGTTTGCTGGTTTGTTGGCTTGTTGGCTTGTTGGATTGTTGGTTTGTTGGTTTGTTGGCTTGTTAGTTTGTTGGTTTGTTGGTTTGTTGGTTTGTTGGTTTGTTGGTTTGTTGGTTTGTTGGTTTGTTGGTTTGTTGGTTTGTTCGTTTGTTGGCTTGTTGGTTTGTTGGCTTGTTGGCTTGTTGGTTTGTTGGTTTGATGGTTTGTTCGTTTGTTGGTTTTTTGGCTTGTTGGCTTGTTGGTTTGTTGGCTTGTTGGATTGTTGGTTTGTTGGTTTGTTCGTTTGTTGGTTTGTTGGTTTGTTGGGTTGTTCCTTTATTGGTTTGTTGGTTTGTTGGTTTGTTGGTTTGTTGGTTTGTTGGTTTGCTGGTTTGTTGGCTTGTTGGTTTGTTGGCTTGTTGGTTTGTTGGTTTGTTGGTTTGATGGTTTGTTCGTTTGTTGGTTTTTTGGCTTGTTGGCTTGTTGGTTTGTTGGCTTGTTGGATTGTTGGTTTGTTGGTTTGTTCGTTTGTTGGTTTGTTGGTTTGTTGGGTTGTTCCTTTATTGGTTTGTTGGTTTGTTGGTTTGTTGGTTTGTTGGTTTGTTGGTTTGCTGGTTTGTTGGCTTGTTGGCTTGTTGGATTGTTGGTTTGTTGGTTTGTTGGCTTGTTAGTTTGTTGGTTTGTTGGTTTGTTGGTTTATTTGTTTGTTGGTTTGTTGGTTTGTTGGTTTGTTAGTTTGTTCGTTTGATGGCTTGTTGGCTTGTTAGTTTGTTGTTTGTTGGCTTTTTGATTTGTAGTTTGTTGGTTTGTTGGTTTGTTGGGTTGTTGGTTTGTTCGTTTGTTGGTTTATTTGTTTGTTGGTTTGTTCGCTTATTGGCTTGTTGGTTTGTTGGTGTGTTGGCTTGTTGGTTTGTTGGCTTGTTGGTTTGTTGGTTTGTTGGTTTGATGGTTTGTTCGTTTGTTGGTTTTTTGGCTTGTTGGCTTGTTGGTTTGTTGGCTTGTTGGATTGTTGGTTTGTTGGTTTGTTCGTTTGTTGGTTTGTTGGTTTGTTGGGTTGTTCCTTTATTGGTTTGTTGGTTTGTTGGTTTGTTGGTTTGTTGGTTTGCTGGTTTGTTGGCTTGTTGGCTTGTTGGATTGTTGGTTTGTTGGTTTGTTGGCTTGTTAGTTTGTTGGTTTGTTGGTTTGTTGGTTTATTTGTTTGTTGGTTTGTTGGTTTGTTGGTTTGTTAGTTTGTTCGTTTGTTGGTTTGTTGGTTTGTTGGGTTGTTCCTTTATTGGTTTGTTGGTTTGTTGGTTTGTTGGTTTGTTGGTTTGTTGGTTTGCTGGTTTGTTGGCTTGTTGGCTTGTTGGATTGTTGGTTTGTTGGTTTGTTGGCTTGTTAGTTTGTTGGTTTGTTGGTTTGTTGGTTTATTTGTTTGTTGGTTTGTTGGTTTGTTGGTTTGTTAGTTTGTTCGTTTGTTGGTTTGTTGGTTTGTTGGTTTGTTCGTTTGTTGGTTTTTTGGCTTGTTGGCTTGTTGGTTTGTTGGCTTGTTGGTTTGTTGGTTTGTTAGTTTGCTGGTTTGTTGGTTTGTTGGTTTGTTGGTTTGTTGGTTTGTTGGTTTGTTGGTTTGTTGGTTTGTTGGTTTGTTGGTTTGTTGGTTTGTAGGTTTGTTGGTTTGTTGGTTTATTGGTTTGTTTGTTTGTTGGTTTGTTGGTTTGTTGGTTTGTTGGTTTGTTGGTTTGTTGATTTGTTGGTTTGTTGGTTTGTTGGTTTGTTGGTTTGTTGGTTTGTTGGTTTGTTGTTTTTTTGGTTTGTTTATTTGTTGGTTTGTTCGTTTGTTGGCTTGTTGGTTTGGCTTGTTGGTTTGTTGGTTTGTTGGTTTGTTGGTTTGTTGGTTTGTTGGTTTGTTGGTTTGTTGGTTTGTTAGTTTGTTAGTTTGGTGGCTTGTTGGTGTGTTGGTTTGTTGGTTTGTTGGTTTGTTGGTTTGTTGGTTTGTTGGTTTGTTGGTTTGTTGGTTTGTTGGTTTGTTGGTTTGTTGGTTTGTTGGTTTGTTTGTTTGTTGGTTTGTTCGTTTGTTGGCTTGTTGGTTTGTTGGCTTGTTGGCTTGTTGGATTGTTGGTTTGTTGGCTTGTTGGCTTGTTGGTTTGTTGGTGTGTTGGCTTGTTGGTTTGTTGGTTTGCTGGTTTGTTGGATTGTTGGTTTGTTGGTTTGTTCGTTTGTTGGTTTGTTCGTTGGTTGGCTTGTTGGTTTGTTGGTTTGTTGGTTTGTTGGTTTGTTGGTTTGTTGGTTTGTTGGTTTGTTGGTTTGTTGGTTTATTTGTTTGTTGGTTTGTTGGTTTGTTGGTTTGTTGGTTTGTTCGTTTAATGGCTTGTTGGCTTGTTAGTTTGTTGTTTGTTGGCTTTTTGATTTGTAGTTTGTTGGTTTGTTGGGTTGTTGGTTTGTTCGTTTGTTGGTTTGTTTGTTTGTTGGTTTGTTCGCTTGTTGGCTTGTTGGTTTGTTGGTGTGTTGGCTTGTTGGTTTGTTGGTTTGTTGGTTTGCTGGTTGTTGGATTGTTGGTTTGTTGGTTTGTTCGTTTGTTGGTTTGTTGGTTTGTTGGGTTGTTCGTTTGTTGGTTTGTTGGTTTGTTGGTTTGTTGGTTTGTTGGTTTGTTGGCTTGTTGGTTTGTTGGTTTGTTGGTTTGTTGGTTTGTTGGCTTGTTGGTTTGTTGGTTTGTTGGTTTCTTTGTTTGTTGGTTTGTTGGTTTGTTGGTTTGTTGGTTTGTTCGTTTGTTGGTTTGTTCGTTGGTTGGCTTGTTGGTTTTTGGCTTGTTGGCTTGTTGGTTTGTTGGTTTGTTGGTTTGTTGGTTTGTTGGTTTTTGGTTTGTTGGTTTGTTGGTTTGTTCGTTTGTTGGCTTCTTGGTTTGTTCGTTTGTTGGTTTGTTGGCTTGTTGGCTTGTTGGTTTGTTGGTTTGTGGGTTTGTTGGCTTGTTGGTTTGTTGGTTTCATGGTTTGTTCGTTTGTTGGTTTTTTGGCTTGTTGGTTTGTTAGTTTGTTGGTTTGTTGGTTTGTTGGTTTGTTGGTTTGTTGGTTTGTTGGTTTGTTGGTTTGTTGGTTTGTTGGTTTGTTGGTTTGTTGGTTTGTTGGTTTGTTGGTTTGTTGGTTTGTTGGTTTGTTGGTTTGTTGGTTTGTTGGTTTGTTGGTTTGTTGGTTTGTTGGTTTGTTGGTTTGTTGGTTTGTAGGTTTGTTGGTTTGTTGGTTTATTGGTTTGTTTATTTGTTGGTTTGTTGGTTTGTTGGTTTGTTGATTTGTTGGTTTGTTGGTTTGTTGGTCGGTTGGTTTGTTGGTTTGTTGGTTTGTTGGTTTGTTGGTTTGTTGGTTTGTTGATTTGTTCGTTTGTTGGCTTGTTGGCTTGTTGGTTTGTTGGTTTGTTGGTTTGTTGGTTTGTTGGTTTGTTGGTTTGTTCGTTTGTTCGTTTGTTGGTTTGTTGGTTTGTTGGCTTGTTGGTTTATTGGTTTGTTGGTTTGTTGGTTTGTTGGTTTGTTGGTTTGTTCGTTTGTTAGTTTGGTGGCTTGTTGGTGTGTTGGTTTGTTGGTTTGTTGGTTTGTTGGTTTGTCGGTTTGTTGGTTTGTTGGTTTGTTGGTATGTTGGTTTGTTGGTTTGTTGGTTTGTTCGTTTGTTGGCTTGTTGGCTTGTTGGTTTGTTTGTTTGTTGGTTTGTTCGTTGGTTGGCTTGTTGGTTTTTGGCTTGTTGGCTTGTTGGTTTGTTGGTTTGTTGGTTTGTTTGTTTGTTGGTTTGTTCGTTAGCTGGCTTGTTGGTTTTTGGCTTGTTGGCTTGTTGGTTTGTTGGTTTGTTGGTTTGTTGGTTTGTTGGTTTGTTGGTTTGTTGGTTTGTTGGTTTGTTGGTTTGTTGGTTTGTTGGTTTGTTTATTTGTTGGTTTGTTCGTTTGTTGGCTTGTTGGTTTGTTCGTTTGTTGGTTTGTTGGCTTGTTGGCTTGTTGGTTTGTTGGTTTGTTGGTTTGTTGGCTTGTTGGTTTGTTGGTTTGATGGTTTGTTCGTTTGTTGGTTTTCTGGCTTGTTGGCTTGTTGGTTTGTTGGCTTGTTTGTTTGTTGGTTTGTTCGTTTGTTGGCTTGTTGGTTTGTTGGCTTGTTGGCTTGTTGGATTGTTGGTTTGTTGGCTTGTTGCTTTGTTGGTGTGTTGGCTTGTTGGTTTGTTGGTTTGCTGGTTTGTTGGATTGTTGGTTTGTTGGTTTGTTCGTTTGTTGGTTTGTTGGTTTGTTGGGTTGTTCATTTGTTGGTTTGTTGGTTTGTTGGTTTGTTGGTTTGCTGGTTTGTTGGCTTGTTGGCTTGTTGGTTTGTTGGTTTGTTGGTTTGTTGGTTTGTTGGCTTGTTGGTTTGTTGGTTTATTTGTTTGTTGGTTTGTTGGTTTGTTGGTTTGTTGGTTTGTTGGTTTGTTCGTTAAATGGCTTGTTGGCTTGTTAGTTTGTTGTTTGTTGGCTTTTTGATTTGTAGTTTGTTGGTTTATTGGTTTGTTGGGTTGTTGGTTTGTTCGTTTGTTGGTTTGTTTGTTTGTTGGTTTGTTCGCTTGTTGGCTTGTTGGTTTGTTGGTGTGTTGGCTTGTTGGTTTGTTGGTTTGCTGGTTTGTTGGATTGTTGGTTTGTTGGTTTGTTCGTTTGTTGGTTTGTTGGTTTTTTGGGTTGTTCGTTTGTTGGTTTGTTGGTTTGTTGGTTTGTTGGTTTGTTGGTTTGCTGGTTTGTTGGCTTGTTGGCTTGTTGGTTAGTTGGTTTGTTGGTTTGTTGGCTTGTTGGTTTGTTGGTTTGTTGGTTTGTTGGTTTGTTGGTTTATTTGTTTGTTGGTTTGTTGATTTGTTGGTTTGTTCGTTTGTTGGCTTGTTGGCTTGTTGGTTTGTTTGTTTGTTGGTTTGTTTGTTGGTTGGCTTGTTGGTTTTTGGCTTGTTGGCTTGTTGGTTTGTTGGTTTGTTGGTTTGTTTGTTTGTTGGTTTGTTCGGTAGTTGGCTTATTGGTTTTTGGCTTGTTGGCTTGTTGGTTTGTTGGTTTGTTGGTTTGTTGGTGTGTTGGTTTGTTGGTTTGTTGGTTTGTTGGTTTGTTTATTTGTTGGTTTGTTTGTTTGTTGGTTTGTTGGCTTGTTAGCTTGTTGGTTTGTTGGTTTGTTAGTTTGTTAGTTTGGTGGCTTGTTGGTGTGTTGTTTTGTTGGTTTGTTGGTTTGTTGGTTTGTTGGTTTGTTGGTTTGTTGGTTTGTTGGTTTGTTTGTTTGTTGGTTTGTTGGTTTGTTCGTTTGTTGGCTTGTTAATTTGTTGGCTTGTTGGCTTGTTGGATTGTTGGTTTGTTGGCTTGTTGGCTTGTTGGTTTGTTGGTGTGTTGGCTTGTTGGTTTGTTGGTTTGCTGGTTTGTTGGATTGTTGGTTTGTTGGTTTGTTCGTTTGTTGGTTTGTTGGTTTGTTGGGTTGTTCGTTTGTTGGTTTGTTGGTTTGTTGGTTTGTTGTTTTGTTGGTTTGTTGGTTTGCTGGTTTGTTGGCTTATTGGCTTGTTGGTTTGTTGGTTTGTTGGTTTGTTGGTTTGTTGGTTTGTTGGTTTGTTGGTTTGTAGGTTTGTTGGTTTGTTGGTTTATTGGTTTGTTTGTTTGTTGGTTTGTTGGTTTGTTGGTTTGTTGATTTGTTGATTTGTTGGTTTGTTGGTTTGTTGGTTTGTTGGTTTGTTGGTTTGTTGATTTGTTGGTTTGTTAGTTTGTTGGTTTGTTGGTTTGTTGGTTTATTGGTTTGTTGGTTTGTTGGTTTGTTGGTTTGTTGCTTTATTGGTTTGTTTGTTTGTTGGTTTGTTGGTTTATTGGTTTGTTGGTTTGTTGGTTTGTTGATTTGTTGGTTTGTTGGTTTGTTGGTTTGTTGGTTTGTTGGTTTGTTGGTTTGTTGGTTTGTTGGTTTGTTGGTTTGTTGGTTTGTTGGTTTGTTGGTTTGTTGGTTTGTTGGTTTGTTGGTTTGTTGGTTTGTAGGTTTGTTGGTTTGTTGGTTTATTGGTTGGTTTGTTTGTTGGTTTGTTGGTTTGTTGGTTTGTTGGTTTGTTGATTTGTAGGTTTGTTGGTTTGTTGGTTGGTTGGTTTGTTGGTTTGTTGGTTTGTTGGTTTGTTGGTTTGTTGGTTTGTTGGTTTGTTGGTTTGTTGGTTTGTTGGTTTGTTGATTTGTTTGTTTGTTGGTTTGTTGGTTTGTTGATTTGTTTGTTTGTTGGCTTGTTGGCTTGTTGGTTTGTTGGTTTGTTGGTTTGTTAGTTTGTTGGTTTGTTGGTTTGTTCGTTTGTTCGTTTGTTGGTTTGTTGGTTTGTTGGCTTGTTGGTTTATTGGCTTGTTGGTTTGTTGGTTTGTTGGTTTGTTGGTTTGTTGGTTTGTTAGTTTGTTAGTTTGGTGGCTTGTTGGTGTGTTGGTTTGTTGGTTTGTTGGTTTGTTGGTTTGTTGGTTTGTTGGTTTGTTCGTTTGTTGGCTTGTTGGCTTGTTGGTTTGTTTGTTTGTTGGTTTGTTCGTTGGTTGGCTTGTTGGTTTTTGGCTTGTTGGCTTGTTGGTTTGTTGGTTTGTTGGTTTGTTTGTTTGTTGGTTTGTTCGTTTGTTCGTTAGCTGGCTTGTTGGCTTGTTGGTTTGTTGGTTTGTTGGTTTGATGGTTTGTTCGTTTGTTGGTTTTTTGGCTTGTTGGTTTGTTAGTTTGTTGGTTTGTTGGTTTGTTGGTTTGTTGGTTTGTTGGTTTGTTGGTTTGTTGGTTTGTTGGTTTGTTGGTTTGTTGGTTTGTTGGTTTGTTGGTTTGTTGGTTTGTTGGTTTGTTGGTTTGTTGGTTTGTTGGTTTGTTGGTTTGTTGGTTTGTTGGTTTGTTGGTTTGTTGGTTTGTAGGTTTGTTGGTTTGTTGGTTTGTTTGTTTGTTGGTTTGTTGGTTTGTTGGTTTGTTGGTTTGTTGATTTGTTGGTTTGTTGGTTTGTTGGTCGGTTGGTTTGTTGGTTTGTTGGTTTGTTGGTTTGTTGGTTTGTTGGTTTGTTGGTTTGTTGATTTGTTCGTTTGTTGGCTTGTTGGCTTGTTGGTTTGTTGGTTTGTTGGTTTGTTGGTTTGTTGGTTTGTTGGTTTGTTGGTTTGTTGGTTTGTTCGTTTGTTCGTTTGTTCGTTTGTTGGTTTGTTGGTTTGTTGGCTTGTTGGTTTATGGGTTTGTTGGTTTGTTGGTTTGTTGGTTTGTTGGTTTGTTAGTTTGTTAGTTTGGTGGCTTGTTGGTGTGTTGGTTTGTTGGTTTGTTGGTTTGTTGGTTTGTTGGTTTGTTGGTTTGTTGGTTTGTTGGTTTGTTGGTTTGTTCGTTTGTTGGCTTGTTGGCTTGTTGGTTTGTTTGTTTGTTGGTTTGTTCGTTGGTTGGCTTGTTGGTTTTTGGCTTGTTGGTTTGTTGGTTTGTTGGTTTGTTGGTTTGTTTGTTTGTTGGTTTGTTCGTTAGCTGGCTTGTTGGTTTTTGGCTTGTTGGCTTGTTGGTTTGTTGGTATGTTGGTTTGTTGGTTTGTTGGTTTGTTGGTTTGTTGGTTTGTTGGTTTGTTGGTTTGTTGGTTTGTTGGTTTGTTGGTTTGTTGGTTTGTTGGTTTGTTTATTTGTTGGTTTGTTCGTTTGTTGGCTTGTTGGTTTGTTCGTTTGTTGGTTTTTGGCTTGTTGGCTTGTTGGTTTGTTGGTTTGTTGGTTTGTTGGTTTGTTGGTTTGTTGGTTTGTTGGTTTGTTGGTTTGTTGGTTTGTTGGTTTGTTGGTTTGTTTATTTGTTGGTTTGTTCGTTTGTTGGCTTGTTGGTTTGTTCGTTTGTTGGTTTTCTGGCTTGTTGGCTTGTTGGTTTGTTGGCTTGTTTGTTTGTTGGTTTGTTCGTTTGTTGGCTTGTTGGTTTGTTGGTTTGTTGGCTTGTTTGATTGTTGGTTTGTTGGCTTGTTGGCTTGTTGGTTTGTTGGTGTGTTGGCTTGTTGGTTTGTTGGTTTGTTGGTTTGTTGGTTTGTTCGGTTGTTCGTTTGTTGGTTTGTTGGTTTGTTGGTTTGTTGGTTTGCTGGTTTGTTGGCTTGTTGGCTTGTTGGTTTGTAAGTTTGTTGGTTTGTTGGCTTGTTGGTTTGTTGGTTTGTTGGTTTGTTGGTTTATTTGTTTGTTGGTTTGTTGGTTTGTTGGTTTGTTGGTTTGTTCGTTTAGTGGCTTGTTGGCTTGTTAGTTTGTTGTTTGTTGGCTTTTTGATTTGTAGTTTGTTGGTTTGTTGGTTTGTTGGGTTGTTGGTTTGTTCGTTTGTTGGTTTGTTTGTTTGTTGGTTTGTTCGCTTGTTGGCTTGTTGGTTTGTTGGTGTGTTGGCTTATTGGTTTGTTGGTTTGCTGATTTGTTGGATTGTTGGTTTGTTGGTTTGTTCGTTTGTTGGTTTGTTGGTTTGTTGGGTTGTTCGTTTGTTGGTTTGTTGGTTTGTTGGTTTGTTGGTTTGTTGGTTTGCTGGTTTGTTGGCTTGTTGGCTTGTTGGTTTGTTGGTTTGTTGGTTTGTTGGCTTGTTGGTTTGTTGGTTTGTTGGTTTGTTGGTTTATTTGTTTGTTGGTTTGTTGGTTTGTTGGTTTGTTGGTTTGTTCGTTTGTTGGCTTGTTGGTTTTTGGCTTGTTGGCTTGTTGGTTTGTTGGTTTGTTGGTTTGTTTGTTTGTTGGTTTGTTCGGTAGTTGGCTTATTGGTTTTTGGCTTGTTGGCTTGTTGGTTTGTTGGTTTGTTGGTTTGTTGGTTTGTTGGTTTGTTGGTTTGTTGGTTTGTTGGTTTGTTTATTTGTTGGTTTGTTCGTTTGTTGGCTTGTTGGTTTGTTTGTTTGTTGGTTTGTTGGCTTGTTGGCTTGTTGGTTTGTTGGTTTGTTAGTTTTTTAGTTTGGTGGCTTGTTGGTGTGTTGGTTTGTTGGTTTGTTGGTTTGTTGGTTTGTTGGTTTGTTGGTTTGTTGGTTTGTTGGTTTGTTGGTTTGTTTGCTTGTTGGTTTGTTGGTTTGTTCGTTTGTTGGCTTGTTGGTTTGTTGGCTTGTTGGCTTGTTGGATTGTTGGTTTGTTGGCTTGTTGGCTTGTTGGTTTGTTGGTGTGTTGGCTTGTTGGTTTGTTGGTTTGCTGGTTTGTTGGATTGTTAGTTTGTTGGTTTGTTCGTTTGTTGGTTTGTTGGTTTGTTGGTTTGTTGGGTTGTTCGTTTGTTGGTTTGTTGGTTTGTTGGTTTGTTGGTTTGTTGGTTTGTTGGTTTGTTGGTTTGCTGGTTTGTTGGTTTGTTGGTTTGTTGATTTGTTGGTTTGTTGGTTTGTTGGCTTGTTGGCTTGTTGGTTTGTTGGTTTGTTGGTTTGTTGGTTTGTCGGTTTGTTGGTTTGTTAGTTTGTTAGTTTGGTGGCTTCTTGGTGTGTTGGTTTGTTGGTTTGTTGGTTTGTTGGTTTGTTGGTTTGTTGGTTTGTTGGTTTGTTCGTTTGTTGGCTTGTTGGCTTGTTGGTTTGTTTATTTGTTGGTTTGTTCGTTGGTTGGCTTGTTGGTTTTTGGCTTGTTGGCTTGTTGGTTTGTTGGTTTGTTGGTTTGTTGGTTTGTTTGTTTGTTGGTTTGTTCGTTTGTTCGTTAGCTGGCTTGTTGGTTTGTTGGTTTGTTGGTTTGTTCGTTTGTTGGCTTGTTGGCTTGTTGGTTTGTTTGTTTGTTGGTTTGTTCGTTGGTTGGCTTGTTGGTTTTTGGCTTGTTGGTTTGTTGGTTTGTTGGTTTGTTGGTTTGTTTGTTTGTTGGTTTGTTCGTTAGCTGGCTTGTTGGTTTTTGGCTTGTTGGCTTGTTGGTTTGTTGGTATGTTGGTTTGTTGGTTTGTTGGTTTGTTGGTTTGTTGGTTTGTTGGTTTGTTGGTTTGTTGGTTTGTTGGTTTGTTGGTTTGTTGGTTTGTTGGTTTGTTTATTTGTTGGTTTGTTCGTTTGTTGGCTTGTTGGTTTGTTCGTTTGTTGGTTTTTGGCTTGTTGGCTTGTTGGTTTGTTGGTTTGTTGGTTTGTTGGTTTGTTGGTTTGTTGGTTTGTTGGTTTGTTGGTTTGTTGGTTTGTTGGTTTGTTGGTTTGTTGGTTTGTTTATTTGTTGGTTTGTTCGTTTGTTGGCTTGTTGGTTTGTTCGTTTGTTGGTTTTCTGGCTTGTTGGCTTGTTGGTTTGTTGGCTTGTTTGTTTGTTGGTTTGTTCGTTTGTTGGCTTGTTGGTTTGTTGGTTTGTTGGCTTGTTTGATTGTTGGTTTGTTGGCTTGTTGGCTTGTTGGTTTGTTGGTGTGTTGGCTTGTTGGTTTGTTGGTTTGTTGGTTTGTTGGTTTGTTCGGTTGTTCGTTTGTTGGTTTGTTGGTTTGTTGGTTTGTTGGTTTGCTGGTTTGTTGGCTTGTTGGCTTGTTGGTTTGTAAGTTTGTTGGTTTGTTGGCTTGTTGGTTTGTTGGTTTGTTGGTTTGTTGGTTTATTTGTTTGTTGGTTTGTTGGTTTGTTGGTTTGTTGGTTTGTTCGTTTAGTGGCTTGTTGGCTTGTTAGTTTGTTGTTTGTTGGCTTTTTGATTTGTAGTTTGTTGGTTTGTTGGTTTGTTGGGTTGTTGGTTTGTTCGTTTGTTGGTTTGTTTGTTTGTTGGTTTGTTCGCTTGTTGGCTTGTTGGTTTGTTGGTGTGTTGGCTTATTGGTTTGTTGGTTTGCTGATTTGTTGGATTGTTGGTTTGTTGGTTTGTTCGTTTGTTGGTTTGTTGGTTTGTTGGGTTGTTCGTTTGTTGGTTTGTTGGTTTGTTGGTTTGTTGGTTTGTTGGTTTGCTGGTTTGTTGGCTTGTTGGCTTGTTGGTTTGTTGGTTTGTTGGTTTGTTGGCTTGTTGGTTTGTTGGTTTGTTGGTTTGTTGGTTTATTTGTTTGTTGGTTTGTTGGTTTGTTGGTTTGTTGGTTTGTTCGTTTGTTGGCTTGTTGGTTTTTGGCTTGTTGGCTTGTTGGTTTGTTGGTTTGTTGGTTTGTTTGTTTGTTGGTTTGTTCGGTAGTTGGCTTATTGGTTTTTGGCTTGTTGGCTTGTTGGTTTGTTGGTTTGTTGGTTTGTTGGTTTGTTGGTTTGTTGGTTTGTTGGTTTGTTGGTTTGTTTATTTGTTGGTTTGTTCGTTTGTTGGCTTGTTGGTTTGTTTGTTTGTTGGTTTGTTGGCTTGTTGGCTTGTTGGTTTGTTGGTTTGTTAGTTTTTTAGTTTGGTGGCTTGTTGGTGTGTTGGTTTGTTGGTTTGTTGGTTTGTTGGTTTGTTGGTTTGTTGGTTTGTTGGTTTGTTGGTTTGTTGGTTTGTTTGCTTGTTGGTTTGTTGGTTTGTTCGTTTGTTGGCTTGTTGGTTTGTTGGCTTGTTGGCTTGTTGGATTGTTGGTTTGTTGGCTTGTTGGCTTGTTGGTTTGTTGGTGTGTTGGCTTGTTGGTTTGTTGGTTTGCTGGTTTGTTGGATTGTTAGTTTGTTGGTTTGTTCGTTTGTTGGTTTGTTGGTTTGTTGGTTTGTTGGGTTGTTCGTTTGTTGGTTTGTTGGTTTGTTGGTTTGTTGGTTTGTTGGTTTGTTGGTTTGTTGGTTTGCTGGTTTGTTGGTTTGTTGGTTTGTTGATTTGTTGGTTTGTTGGTTTGTTGGCTTGTTGGCTTGTTGGTTTGTTGGTTTGTTGGTTTGTTGGTTTGTCGGTTTGTTGGTTTGTTAGTTTGTTAGTTTGGTGGCTTCTTGGTGTGTTGGTTTGTTGGTTTGTTGGTTTGTTGGTTTGTTGGTTTGTTGGTTTGTTGGTTTGTTCGTTTGTTGGCTTGTTGGCTTGTTGGTTTGTTTATTTGTTGGTTTGTTCGTTGGTTGGCTTGTTGGTTTTTGGCTTGTTGGCTTGTTGGTTTGTTGGTTTGTTGGTTTGTTGGTTTGTTTGTTTGTTGGTTTGTTCGTTTGTTCGTTAGCTGGCTTGTTGGTTTTTGGCTTGTTGGCTTGTTGGTTTGTTGGTTTGTTGGTTTGATGGTTTGTTGGTTTGTTGGTTTGTTGGTTTGTCGGTTTGTTGGTTTGTTAGTTTGTTAGTTTGGTGGCTTCTTGGTGTGTTGGTTTGTTGGTTTGTTGGTTTGTTGGTTTGTTGGTTTGTTGGTTTGTTGGTTTGTTCGTTTGTTGGCTTGTTGGCTTGTTGGTTTGTTTATTTGTTGGTTTGTTGGTTTGTCGGTTTGTTGGTTTGTTAGTTTGTTAGTTTGGTGGCTTCTTGGTGTGTTGGTTTGTTGGTTTGTTGGTTTGTTGGTTTGTTGGTTTGTTGGTTTGTTGGTTTGTTCGTTTGTTGGCTTGTTGGCTTGTTGGTTTGTTTATTTGTTGGTTTGTTCGTTGGTTGGCTTGTTGGTTTTTGGCTTGTTGGTTTGTTGGTTTGTTGGTTTGTCGGTTTGTTGGTTTGTTAGTTTGTTAGTTTGGTGGCTTCTTGGTGTGTTGGTTTGTTGGTTTGTTGGTTTGTTGGTTTGTTGGTTTGTTGGTTTGTTGGTTTGTTGGTTTGTTGGTTCGTTGGTTTGTTGGTTTGTTGGTTTGTTGGTTTGTTGGTTTGTTGGTTTGTTGGTTTGTTGGTTTGTTGGTTTGTTGGTTTGTTGGTTTGTTGGTTTGTTGGTTTGTTGGTTTGTTGGTTTGTTGGTTTGTTGGTTTGTTGGTTTGTAGGTTTGTTGGTTTGTTGGTTTGTTTGTTTGTTGGTTTGTTGGTTTGTTGGTTTGTTGGTTTGTTGATTTGTTGGTTTGTTGGTTTTTTGGTCGGTTGGTTTGTTGGTTTGTTGGTTTGTTGGTTTGTTGGTTTGTTGGTTTGTTGATTTGTTCGTTTGTTGGTTTGTTGGCTTGTTGGTTTGTTGGTTTGTTGGTTTGTTGGTTTGTTGGTTTGTTGGTTTGTTGGTTTGTTCGTTTGTTCGTTTGTTGGTTTGTTGGTTTGTTGGCTTGTTGGTTTATTGGTTTGTTGGTTTGTTGGTTTGTTGGTTTGTTGGTTTGTTAGTTTGTTAGTATGGTGGCTTGTTGGTGTGTTGGTTTGTTGGTTTGTTGGTTTGTTGGTTTGTTGGTTTGTTGGTTTGTTGGTTTGGTGGTTTGGTCGTTTGTTGGCTTGTTGGCTTGTTGGTTTGTTTGTTTGTTGGTTTGTTCGTTGGTTGGCTTGTTGGATTTTGGCTTGTTGGCTTGTTGATTTGTTGGTTTGTTGGTTTGTTTGTTTGTTGGTTTGTTCGTTAGCTGGCTTGTTGGTTTTTGGCTTGTTGGCTTGTTGGTTTGTTGGTTTGTTGGTTTGTTGGTTTGTTGGTTTGTTGGTTTGTTGGTTTGTTGGTTTGTTGGTTTGTTGGTTTGTTGGTTTGTTGGTTTGTTGGTTTGTTTATTTGTTGGTTTGTTCGTTTGTTGGCTTGTTGGTTTGTTCGTTTGTTGGTTTGTTGGCTTGTTGGCTTGTTGGTTTGTTGGTTTGTTGGCTTGTTGGTTTGTTGGTTTGATGGTTTGTTCGTTTGTTGGTTTTCTGGCTTGTTGGTTTGTTGGCTTGTTTGTTTGTTGGTTTGTTCGTTTGTTGGCTTGTTGGTTTGTTGGCTTGTTGGCTTGTTGGATTGTTGGTTTGTTGGCTTGTTGGCTTGTTGGTTTGTTGGTGTGTTGGCTTGTTGGTTTGTTGGTTTGCTGGTTTGTTGGATTGTTGGTTTGTTGGTTTGTTCGTTTGTTGGTTTGTTGGTTTGTTGGGTTGTTCGTTTGTTGGTTTGTTGGTTTGTTGGTTTGTTGGTTTGCTGGTTTGTTGGCTTGTTGGCTTGTTGGTTTGTTGGTTTGTTGGTTTGTTGGCTTGTTGGTTTGTTGGTTTGTTGGTTTGTTGGTTTATTTGTTTGTTGGTTTGTTGGTTTGTTGGTTTGTTGGTTTGTTGGTTTGTTGGTTTGTTCGTTTAATGGCTTGTTGGCTTGTTAGTTTGTTGTTTGTTGGCTTTTTGATTTGTAGTTTGTTGGTTTGTTTGTTTGTTGGTTTGTTCGTTGGTTGGCTTGTTGGTTTTTGGCTTGTTGGCTTGTTGATTTGTTGGTTTGTTTGTTTGTTGGTTTGTTCGTTAGCTGGCTTGTTGGTTTTTGGCTTGTTGGCTTGTTTGTTTGTTGGTTTGTTCGCTTGTTGGTTTGTTGGTGTGTTGGCTTGTTGGTTTGTTGGTTTGCTGGTTTGTTGGATTGTTGGTTTGTTGGTTTGTTCGTTTGTTGGTTTGTTGGTTTGTTGGTTTGTTGGGTTGTTCGTTTGTTGGTTTGTTGGTTTGTTGGTTTGCTGGTTTGTTGGCTTGTTGGCTTGTTGGTTTGTTGGTTTGTTGGTCTGTTGGCTTGTTGGTTTGTTGGTTTGTTGGTTTGTTGGTTTATTTGTTTGTTGGTTTGTTGGTTTGTTGGTTTGTTGGTTTGTTCGTTTGTTGGCTTGTTGGCTTGTTGGTTTGTTTGTTTGTTGGTTTGTTCGTTGGTTGGCTTGTTGGTTTTTGGCTTGTTGGCTTGTTGGTTTGTTGGTTTGTTGGTTTGTTTGTTTGTTGGTTTGTTCGGTAGTTGGCTTATTGGTTTTTGGCTTGTTGCCTTGTTGGTTTGTGGGTTTGTTGGTTTGTTGGTTTGTTGGTTTGTTGGTTTGTTGGTTTGTTGGTTTGTTTATTTGTTGGTTTGTTCGTTTGTTGGCTTGTTGGTTTGTTTGTTTGTTTGTTGGTTTGTTGGCTTGTTGGCTTGTTGGTTTGTTGGTTTGTTAGTTTGTTAGTTTGGTGGCTTGTTGGTGTGTTGGTTTGTTGGTTTGTTGGTTTGTTGGTTTGTTGGTTTGTTGGTTTGTTGGTTTGTTGGTTTGTTGGTTTGTTGGTTTGTTTGTTTGTTGGTTTGTTGGTTTGTTCGTTTGTTGGCTTGTTGGTTTGTTGGCTTGTTGGCTTGTTGGATTGTTGGTTTGTTGGCTTGTTGGCTTGTTGGTTTGTTGGTGTGTTGGCTTGTTGGTTTGTTGGTTTGCTGGTTTGTTGGATTGTTGGTTTGTTGGTTTGTTCGTTTGTTGGTTTGTTGGTTTGTTGGGTTGTTCGTTTGTTGGTTTGTTGGTTTGTTGGTTTGTTGGTTTGTTGGTTTGTTGGTTTGCTGGTTTGTTGGTTTGTTGGTTTATTTGTTTGTTGGTTTGTTGGTTTGTTGGTTTGTTGGTTTGTTCGTTTGTTGGCTTGTTGGTTTTTGGCTTGTTGGCTTGTTGGTTTGTTGGTGTGTTGGTTTGTTTGTTTGTTGGTTTGTTCGGTAGTTGGCTTATTGGTTTTTGGCTTGTTGGCTTGTTGGTTTGTGGGTTTGTTGGTTTGTTGGTTTGTTGGTTTGTTGGTTTGTTGCTTTGTTGGTTTGTTTATTTGTTGGTTTGTTTGTTTGTTGGCTTGTTGGTTTGTTTGTTTGTTGGTTTGTTGGCTTGTTGGCTTGTTGGTTTGTTGGTTTGTTAGTTTGTTAGTTTGGTGGCTTGTTGGTGTGTTGGTTTGTTGGTTTGTTGGTTTGTTGGTTTGTTGGTTTGTTGGTTTGTTGGTTTGTTGGTTTGTTGGTTTGTTAGTTTGTTTGTTTGTTGGTTTGTTGGTTTGTTCGTTTGTTGGCTTGTTGGTTTGTTGGCTTGTTGGCTTGTTGGATTGTTGGTTTGTTGGCTTGTTGGCTTGTTGGTTTGTTGGTGTGTTGGCTTGTTGGTTTGTTGGTTTGCTGGTTTGTTGGATTGTTGGTTTGTTGGTTTGTTCGTTTGTTGGTTTGTTGGTTTGTTGGGTTGTTCGTTTGTTGGTTTGTTGGTTTGTTGGTTTGTTTGTTTTATTGGTTTGTTGGTTTGCTGGTTTGTTGGCTTGTTGGTTTGTTGGTTTGTTGGTTTGTTGGTTTGTTGGTTTGTTGGTTTGTAGGTTTGTTGGTTTGTTGGTTTATTGGTTTGTTTGTTTGTTGGTTTGTTGGTTTGTTGGTTTGTTGGTTTGTTGGTTTGTTGGTTTGTTGGTTTGTTGGTTTGTTGGTTTGTTGGTTTGTTGGTTTGTTGGTTTGTTGGTTTGTTGGTTTGTTGGTTTGTTGGTTTGTTGGTTTGTTGGTTAGTTGGTTTGTTGGTTTGTTGGTTTGTTGGTTTGTTGATTTGTTCGTTTGTTGGCTTGTTGGCTTGTTGGTTTGTTGGTTGGTTGGTTTGTTGGTTTGTTGGTTTGTTGGTTTGTTGGTTTGTTGGTTTGTTGATTTGTTGGTTTGTTGATTTGTTGGTTTGTTGGTTTGTTGGTTTGTTGGTTTGTTGGTTTGTTGGTTTGTTGGTTTGTTGGTTTGTTGGTTTGTTGGTTTGTTGGTTTGTTGGTTTGTTGGTTTGTTGGTTTGTTGGTTTGTTGGTTTGTTGGTTTGTTGGTTTGTTGGTTTGTTGGTTTGTTGGTTTGTTGGTTTGTTCGCTTGTTGGTTTGTTGGTGTGTTGGCTTGTTGGTTTGTTGGTTTGCTGGTTTGTTGGATTGTTGGTTTGTTGGTTTGTTCGTTTGTTGGTTTGTTGGTTTGTTGGTTTGTTGGGTTGTTCGTTTGTTGGTTTGTTGGTTTGTTGGTTTGCTGGTTTGTTGGCTTGTTGGCTTGTTGGTTTGTTGGTTTGTTGGTCTGTTGGCTTGTTGGTTTGTTGGTTTGTTGGTTTGTTGGTTTATTTGTTTGTTGGTTTGTTGGTTTGTTGGTTTGTTCGTTTGTTGGCTTGTTGGCTTGTTGGTTTGTTTGTTTGTTGGTTTGTTCGTTGGTTGGCTTGTTGGTTTTTGGCTTGTTGGCTTGTTGGTTTGTTGGTTTGTTGGTTTGTTTGTTTGTTGGTTTGTTCGGTAGTTGGCTTATTGGTTTTTGGCTTGTTGCCTTGTTGGTTTGTGGGTTTGTTGGTTTGTTGGTTTGTTGGTTTGTTGGTTTGTTGGTTTGTTGGTTTGTTTATTTGTTGGTTTGTTCGTTTGTTGGCTTGTTGGTTTGTTTGTTTGTTTGTTGGTTTGTTGGCTTGTTGGCTTGTTGGTTTGTTGGTTTGTTAGTTTGTTAGTTTGGTGGCTTGTTGGTGTGTTGGTTTGTTGGTTTGTTGGTTTGTTGGTTTGTTGGTTTGTTGGTTTGTTGGTTTGTTGGTTTGTTGGTTTGTTTGTTTGTTGGTTTGTTGGTTTGTTCGTTTGTTGGCTTGTTGGTTTGTTGGCTTGTTGGCTTGTTGGATTGTTGGTTTGTTGGCTTGTTGGCTTGTTGGTTTGTTGGTGTGTTGGCTTGTTGGTTTGTTGGTTTGCTGGTTTGTTGGATTGTTGGTTTGTTGGTTTGTTCGTTTGTTGGTTTGTTGTTTGTTGGGTTGTTCGTTTGTTGGTTTGTTGGTTTGTTGGTTTGTTGGTTTGTTGGTTTGTTGGTTTGCTGGTTTGTTGGTTTGTTGGTTTATTTGTTTGTTGGTTTGTTGGTTTGTTGGTTTGTTGGTTTGTTCGTTTGTTGGCTTGTTGGTTTTTGGCTTGTTGGCTTGTTGGTTTGTTGGTGTGTTGGTTTGTTTGTTTGTTGGTTTGTTCGGTAGTTGGCTTATTGGTTTTTGGCTTGTTGGCTTGTTGGTTTGTGGGTTTGTTGGTTTGTTGGTTTGTTGGTTGTTGGTTGTTGGTTTGTTGGTTTGTTTATTTGTTGGTTTGTTTGTTTGTTGGCTTGTTGGTTTGTTTGTTTGTTGGTTTGTTGGCTTGTTGGCTTGTTGGTTTGTTGGTTTGTTAGTTTGTTAGTTTGGTGGCTTGTTGGTGTGTTGGTTTGTTGGTTTGTTGGTTTGTTGGTTTGTTGGTTTGTTGGTTTGTTGGTTTGTTGGTTTGTTGGTTTGTTAGTTTGTTTGTTTGTTGGTTTGTTGGTTTGTTCGTTTGTTGGCTTGTTGGTTTGTTGCTTGTTGGCTTGTTGGATTATTGGTTTGTTGGCTTGTTGGCTTGTTGGTTTGTTGGTGTGTTGGCTTGTTGGTTTGTTGGTTTGCTGGTTTGTTGGATTGTTGGTTTGTTGGTTTGTGCGTTTGTTGGTTTGTTGGTTTGTTGGGTTGCTCGTTTGTTGGTTTGTTGGTTTGTTGGTTTGTTTGTTTTATTGGTTGTTGGTTTGCTGTTTGTTGGCTTGTTGGTTTGTTGGTTTGTTGGTTTGTTGGTTTGTTGGTTTGTTGGTTTGTAGGTTTGTTGGTTTGTTGGTTTATTGGTTTGTTTGTTTGTTGGTTTGTTGGTTTGTTGGTTTGTTGGTTTGTTGATTTGTTGGTTTGTTGGTTTGTTGGTTGCTTGGTTTGTTGGTTTGTTGGTTTGTGGGTTTGTTGGTTTGTTGGTTTGTTGATTTGTTGGTTTGTTAGTTTGTTGGTTTGTCGGTTTGTTGGTTTGTTGGGTTTGTTGGTTGTTGGTTTGTTGGTTTGTTGGTTTGTTGGTTTGTTGGTTTGTTGGTTTGTTGGTTTGTTGGTTTGTTGGTTTGTTGGTTTGTTGGTTTGTTGGTTTGTTGGTTAGTTGGTTTGTTGGTTTGTTGGTTTGTTGGTTTGTGATTTGTTCGTTTGTTGGCTTGTTGGCTTGTTGGTTGTTGGTTGGGTTGGTTGTTGTTTGTTGGTTTGTTGGTTTGTTGGTTGTTGGTTTGTGATTTGTTGGTTGTTTGTTTGTTTGTTTGTTGTGTTTGTTGGTTTGTTGGTTTGTTGGTTTGTTGGTTTGTTGGTTTGTTGGTTTGTTGGTTGTTGGTTTGTTGGTTTGTTGGTTGTGGTTTGTTGGTTTGTTGGTTTGTTGGTTTGTTGGTTTGTTGGTTTGTTGTTGTTGTTTGTTGGTTTGTTGGTTTGTTGGTTGTGTTTGTTGGTTGTGGTTTGTTGGTTTGTTGGTTTGTTGGTTTGTTGGTTTGTTGGTTTGTTGGTTTGTGGTTGTTGGTTTGTTGGTTTGTTGGTTTGTGGTTGTTGGTTTGTTGGTTTGTTGTTTGTTGGGTGGGTTGGTGTGTTGGTTTGTGGTTGTGGTTTGTGGTTGTTGGTTGTGGTTTGTTGGTTTGTTGGTTTGTTGGTTTGTTGGTTGTTGGTTTGTTGGTTGTGGTTTGTTGGTTTGTTGGTTTGTTGGTTTGCTGGTTTGGTGGTTTGTTGGTTTGTTGGTTTGTTGGTTGGTGGTTTGGTGGTTGGTGGGGTTGGTGGTTGTGGGTTGTGGGTTTGTTGGTTAATTGGTTTGTTTGTTTGTTGGTTTGTTGGTTTGTTGGTTTGTTGGTTTATTTGTTTGTTGGTTTGTTGGTTTGTTGGTTTGTTGGCTCGTTGGCTTGTTGGATTGTTAGTTTGTTGGCTTGTTGGCTTGTTGGTTTGTTGGTGTGTTGGTTTGTTCGTTGGTTGGCTTGTTGGTTCTTGGCTTGTTGGCTTGTTGGTTTGTTGGTTTGTTGGTTTGTTGGTTTGTTTGTTTGTTGGTTTGTTCGGTAGTTGGCTTGTTGGTTTTTGGCTTGTTGGCTTGT
Organism: Atherix ibis; assembly: GCA_958298945.1. Taxonomy (NCBI): domain Eukaryota; kingdom Metazoa; phylum Arthropoda; class Insecta; order Diptera; family Athericidae; genus Atherix; species Atherix ibis. The sequence goes on from OY282608.1 coordinate 99,973,526, forward strand.
TGGCTTGTTGGCTTGTTGGTTTGTTGGTTTGTTAGTTTGTTAGTTTGGTGGCTTGTTGGTGTGTTGGTTTGTTGGTTTGTTGGTTTGTTGGTTTGTTGGTTTGTTGGTTTGTTGGTTTGTTGGTTTGTTGGTTTGTTGGTTTGTTTGTTTGTTGGTTTGTTGGTTTGTTCGTTTGTTGGCTTGTTGGTTTGTTGGCTTGTTGGCTTGTTGGATTGTTGGTTTGTTGGCTTGTTGGCTTGTTGGTTTGTTGGTGTGTTGGCTTGTTGGTTTGTTGGTTTGCTGGTTTGTTGGATTGTTGGTTTGTTGGTTTGTTCGTTTGTTGGTTTGTTGGTTTGTTGGGTTGTTCGTTTGTTGGTTTGTTGGTTTGTTGGTTTGTTGGTTTGTTGGTTTGTTGGTTTGCTGGTTTGTTGGTTTGTTGGTTTATTTGTTTGTTGGTTTGTTGGTTTGTTGGTTTGTTGGTTTGTTCGTTTGTTGGCTTGTTGGTTTTTGGCTTGTTGGCTTGTTGGTTTGTTGGTGTGTTGGTTTGTTTGTTTGTTGGTTTGTTCGGTAGTTGGCTTATTGGTTTTTGGCTTGTTGGCTTGTTGGTTTGTGGGTTTGTTGGTTTGTTGGTTTGTTGGTTTGTTGGTTTGTTGCTTTGTTGGTTTGTTTATTTGTTGGTTTGTTTGTTTGTTGGCTTGTTGGTTTGTTTGTTTGTTGGTTTGTTGGCTTGTTGGCTTGTTGGTTTGTTGGTTTGTTAGTTTGTTAGTTTGGTGGCTTGTTGGTGTGTTGGTTTGTTGGTTTGTTGGTTTGTTGGTTTGTTGGTTTGTTGGTTTGTTGGTTTGTTGGTTTGTTGGTTTGTTAGTTTGTTTGTTTGTTGGTTTGTTGGTTTGTTCGTTTGTTGGCTTGTTGGTTTGTTGGCTTGTTGGCTTGTTGGATTGTTGGTTTGTTGGCTTGTTGGCTTGTTGGTTTGTTGGTGTGTTGGCTTGTTGGTTTGTTGGTTTGCTGGTTTGTTGGATTGTTGGTTTGTTGGTTTGTTCGTTTGTTGGTTTGTTGGTTTGTTGGGTTGTTCGTTTGTTGGTTTGTTGGTTTGTTGGTTTGTTTGTTTTATTGGTTTGTTGGTTTGCTGGTTTGTTGGCTTGTTGGTTTGTTGGTTTGTTGGTTTGTTGGTTTGTTGGTTTGTTGGTTTGTAGGTTTGTTGGTTTGTTGGTTTATTGGTTTGTTTGTTTGTTGGTTTGTTGGTTTGTTGGTTTGTTGGTTTGTTGATTTGTTGGTTTGTTGGTTTGTTGGTTGCTTGGTTTGTTGGTTTGTTGGTTTGTGGGTTTGTTGGTTTGTTGGTTTGTTGATTTGTTGGTTTGTTAGTTTGTTGGTTTGTCGGTTTGTTGGTTTGTTGGTTTGTTGGTTTGTTGGTTTGTTGGTTTGTTGGTTTGTTGGTTTGTTGGTTTGTTGGTTTGTTGGTTTGTTGGTTTGTTGGTTTGTTGGTTTGTTGGTTTGTTGGTTTGTTGGTTTGTTGGTTTGTTGGTTAGTTGGTTTGTTGGTTTGTTGGTTTGTTGGTTTGTTGATTTGTTCGTTTGTTGGCTTGTTGGCTTGTTGGTTTGTTGGTTGGTTGGTTTGTTGGTTTGTTGGTTTGTTGGTTTGTTGGTTTGTTGGTTTGTTGATTTGTTGGTTTGTTGATTTGTTGGTTTGTTGGTTTGTTGGTTTGTTGGTTTGTTGGTTTGTTGGTTTGTTGGTTTGTTGGTTTGTTGGTTTGTTGGTTTGTTGGTTTGTTGGTTTGTTGGTTTGTTGGTTTGTTGGTTTGTTGGTTTGTTGGTTTGTTGGTTTGTTGGTTTGTTGGTTTGTTGGTTTGTTGGTTTGTTGGTTTGTTGGTTTGTTGGTTTGTTCGCTTGTTGGTTTGTTGGTGTGTTGGCTTGTTGGTTTGTTGGTTTGCTGGTTTGTTGGATTGTTGGTTTGTTGGTTTGTTCGTTTGTTGGTTTGTTGGTTTGTTGGTTTGTTGGGTTGTTCGTTTGTTGGTTTGTTGGTTTGTTGGTTTGCTGGTTTGTTGGCTTGTTGGCTTGTTGGTTTGTTGGTTTGTTGGTCTGTTGGCTTGTTGGTTTGTTGGTTTGTTGGTTTGTTGGTTTATTTGTTTGTTGGTTTGTTGGTTTGTTGGTTTGTTCGTTTGTTGGCTTGTTGGCTTGTTGGTTTGTTTGTTTGTTGGTTTGTTCGTTGGTTGGCTTGTTGGTTTTTGGCTTGTTGGCTTGTTGGTTTGTTGGTTTGTTGGTTTGTTTGTTTGTTGGTTTGTTCGGTAGTTGGCTTATTGGTTTTTGGCTTGTTGCCTTGTTGGTTTGTGGGTTTGTTGGTTTGTTGGTTTGTTGGTTTGTTGGTTTGTTGGTTTGTTGGTTTGTTTATTTGTTGGTTTGTTCGTTTGTTGGCTTGTTGGTTTGTTTGTTTGTTTGTTGGTTTGTTGGCTTGTTGGCTTGTTGGTTTGTTGGTTTGTTAGTTTGTTCGTTTGGTGGCTTGTTGGTGTGTTGGTTTGTTGGTTTGTTGGTTTGTTGGTTTGTTGGTTTGTTGGTTTGTTGGTTTGTTGGTTTGTTGGTTTGTTTGTTTGTTGGTTTGTTGGTTTGTTCGTTTGTTGGCTTGTTGGTTTGTTGGCTTGTTGGCTTGTTGGATTGTTGGTTTGTTGGCTTGTTGGCTTGTTGGTTTGTTGGTGTGTTGGCTTGTTGGTTTGTTGGTTTGCTGGTTTGTTGGATTGTTGGTTTGTTGGTTTGTTCGTTTGTTGGTTTGTTGGTTTGTTGGGTTGTTCGTTTGTTGGTTTGTTGGTTTGTTGGTTTGTTGGTTTGTTGGTTTGTTGGTTTGCTGGTTTGTTGGTTTGTTGGTTTATTTGTTTGTTGGTTTGTTGGTTTGTTGGTTTGTTGGTTTGTTCGTTTGTTGGCTTGTTGGTTTTTGGCTTGTTGGCTTGTTGGTTTGTTGGTGTGTTGGTTTGTTTGTTTGTTGGTTTGTTCGGTAGTTGGCTTATTGGTTTTTGGCTTGTTGGCTTGTTGGTTTGTGGGTTTGTTGGTTTGTTGGTTTGTTGGTTTGTTGGTTTGTTGGTTTGTTGGTTTGTTTATTTGTTGGTTTGTTTGTTTGTTGGCTTGTTGGTTTGTTTGTTTGTTGGTTTGTTGGCTTGTTGGCTTGTTGGTTTGTTGGTTTGTTAGTTTGTTAGTTTGGTGGCTTGTTGGTGTGTTGGTTTGTTGGTTTGTTGGTTTGTTGGTTTGTTGGTTTGTTGGTTTGTTGGTTTGTTGGTTTGTTGGTTTGTTAGTTTGTTTGTTTGTTGGTTTGTTGGTTTGTTCGTTTGTTGGCTTGTTGGTTTGTTGGCTTGTTGGCTTGTTGGATTGTTGGTTTGTTGGCTTGTTGGCTTGTTGGTTTGTTGGTGTGTTGGCTTGTTGGTTTGTTGGTTTGCTGGTTTGTTGGATTGTTGGTTTGTTGGTTTGTGCGTTTGTTGGTTTGTTGGTTTGTTGGGTTGCTCGTTTGTTGGTTTGTTGGTTTGTTGGTTTGTTTGTTTTATTGGTTTGTTGGTTTGCTGGTTTGTTGGCTTGTTGGTTTGTTGGTTTGTTGGTTTGTTGGTTTGTTGGTTTGTTGGTTTGTAGGTTTGTTGGTTTGTTGGTTTATTGGTTTGTTTGTTTGTTGGTTTGTTGGTTTGTTGGTTTGTTGGTTTGTTGATTTGTTGGTTTGTTGGTTTGTTGGTTGCTTGGTTTGTTGGTTTGTTGGTTTGTGGGTTTGTTGGTTTGTTGGTTTGTTGATTTGTTGGTTTGTTAGTTTGTTGGTTTGTCGGTTTGTTGGTTTGTTGGTTTGTTGGTTTGTTGGTTTGTTGGTTTGTTGGTTTGTTGGTTTGTTGGTTTGTTGGTTTGTTGGTTTGTTGGTTTGTTGGTTTGTTGGTTTGTTGGTTTGTTGGTTTGTTGGTTTGTTGGTTAGTTGGTTTGTTGGTTTGTTGGTTTGTTGGTTTGTTGATTTGTTCGTTTGTTGGCTTGTTGGCTTGTTGGTTTGTTGGTTGGTTGGTTTGTTGGTTTGTTGGTTTGTTGGTTTGTTGGTTTGTTGGTTTGTTGATTTGTTGGTTTGTTGATTTGTTGGTTTGTTGGTTTGTTGGTTTGTTGGTTTGTTGGTTTGTTGGTTTGTTGGTTTGTTGGTTTGTTGGTTTGTTGGTTTGTTGGTTTGTTGGTTTGTTGGTTTGTTGGTTTGTTGGTTTGTTGGTTTGTTGGTTTGTTGGTTTGTTGGTTTGTTGGTTTGTTGGTTTGTTGGTTTGTTGGTTTGTTGGTTTGTTGGTTTGTTGGTTTGTTGGTTTGTTGGTTTGTTGGTTTGTTGGTTTGTTGGTTGTTGGTTTGTTGTTTGTTGGTTTGTTGGTTTGTTGATTTGTTGGTTGTTGGTTTGTTGGTTTGTTGGTTTGTTGGTTTGTTAGTTTGTTGGTTTGTTGGTTGTTGGTTTGTTGGTTTGTTGGTTTGTTGGTTTGTTGGTTTGTTGGTTTGTTGGTTTGTTGGTTTGTTGGTTTGTTGGTTTGCTGGTTTGGTGGTTTGTTGGTTTGTTGGTTTGTTGGTTTGTTGGTTTGTTGGTTTGTTGGTTTGTTGGTTTGTAGGTTTGTTGGTTTGTTGGTTAATTGGTTTGTTTGTTTGTTGGTTTGTTGGTTTGTTGGTTTGTTGGTTTATTTGTTTGTTGGTTTGTTGGTTTGTTGGTTTGTTGGCTCGTTGGCTTGTTGGATTGTTAGTTTGTTGGCTTGTTGGCTTGTTGGTTTGTTGGTGTGTTGGTTTGTTCGTTGGTTGGCTTGTTGGTTCTTGGCTTGTTGGCTTGTTGGTTTGTTGGTTTGTTGGTTTGTTGGTTTGTTTGTTTGTTGGTTTGTTCGGTAGTTGGCTTGTTGGTTTTTGGCTTGTTGGCTTGTTGGTTTGTTGGTTTGTTGGTTTGTTGGTTTGTTGGTTTGTTGGTTTGTTGGTTTGTTGGTTTGTTTATTTGTTGGTTTGTTCGTTTGTTGGCTTGTTCGTTTGTTGGTTTGTTGGTTTGTTGGGTTGTTCGTTTGTTGGTTTGTTTGTTTGTTGGTTTGTTGGTTTGTTGGTTTGTTGGTTTGCTGGTTTGTTGGCTTGTTGACTTGTTGGTTTGTTGGTTTGTTGGTTTCTTGGTTTGTTGGTTTGTAGGTTTGTTGGTTTGTTGGTTTATTGGTTTGTTTGTTTGTTGGTTTGTTGGTTTGTTGGTTTGTTGATTTGTTGGTTTGTTGGTTTGTTGGTTGGTTGGTTTGTTGGTTTGTTGGTTTGTTGGTTTGTTGGTTTGTTGGTTTGTTGATTTATTGGTTTGTTAGTTTGTTAGTTTGTTGGTTTGTTGGTTTGTTGGTTTGTTAGTTTGTTGGTTTGTTGGTTTGTTGGTTTGTTGGTTTGTTGGTTTGTTGGTTTGTTGGTTTGTTGGTTTGTTGGTTTGTTGGTTTGTTGGTTTGTTGGTTTGTTGGTTTGTTGGTTTGTTGGTTTGTTGGTTTGTTGGTTTGTTGGTTTGTTGGTTTGTTGGTTTTTTGGTTTGTTGATTTGTTCGTTTGTTGGCTTGTTGGCTTGTTGGTTTGTTGGTTGGTTGGTTTGTTGGTTTGTCGGTTTGTTGGTTTGTTGGTTTGTTGGTTTGTTGATTTGTTGGTTTGTTAGTTTGTTGGTTTGTTGGTTTGTTGGTTTGTTGGTTTGTTGGTTTGTTGGTTTGTTGGTTTGTTGGTTTATTGGTTTGTTTGTTTGTTGGTTTATTGGTTTGTTAGTTTGTTGGTTTGTTGGTTTGTTGGTTTGTTGGTTTGTTGGTTTATTGGTTTGTTTGTTTGTTGGTTTATTGGTTTGTTGGTTTGTTGGTTTGTTGATTTGTTGGTTTGTTGATTTGTTGATTTGTTGGTTTGTTAGTTTGTTGGTTTGTTGGTTTGTTGGTTTGTTGGTTTGTTGGTTTGTTGGTTTATTGGTTTGTTGGTTTGTTGGTTTGTTGGTTTGTTGGTTTGTTGGTTTGTTGGTTTGTTGGTTTGTTGGTTTGTTAGTTTGTTGGTTTGTTGGTTTGTTGGTTTGTTGGTTTGTTGGTTTGTTGGTTTGTTGGTTTGTTGGTTTGTTGGTTTGTTGGTTTGTTGGTTTGTTGGTTTGTTGGTTTGTTGGTTTGTTGGTTTGTTGGTTTGTAGGTTTGTTGGTTTATTGGTTTGTTTGTTTGTTGGTTTGTTGGTTTGTTGGTTTGTTGGTTTGTTGGTTTATTTGTTTGTTGGTTTGTTGGTTTGTTGGTTTGTTGGTTTGTTGGTTTGTTGGTGTGTTGGTTTGTTTGTTTGTTGGTTTGTTGGTTTGTTCGTTTGTTGGCTTGTTGGTTTGTTGGCTTGTTGGCTTGTTGGCTTGTTGGTTTGTTGGCTTGTTGGCTTGTTGGTTTGTTGGTGTGTTGGCTTGTTGGTTTGTTGGTTTGCTGGTTTGTTGGATTGTTGGTTTGTTGGTTTGTTCGTTTGTTGGTTTGTTGGTTTGTTGGTTTGTTGGTTTATTGGTTTGTTTGTTTGTTGGTTTGTTGGTTTGTTGGTTTGTTGGTTTGTTGATTTGTTGGTTTGTTGGTTTGTTGGTTGGTTTGTTTGTTGGTTTGTTGGTTTGTTGGTTTGTTGGTTTGTTGATTTGTTGGTTTGTTAGTTTGTTGGTTTGTTGGTTTGTTGGCTTGTTGGTTTGTTGGTTTGTTGGTTTGTTGGTTTGTTGGTTTGTTGGTTTGTTGGTTTGTTGGTTTGTTGGTTTGTTGGTTTGTTGGTTTGTTGGTTTGTTGGTTTGTTAGTTTGTTGGTTTGTTGGTTTGTTGGTTTGTTGGTTTGTTGGTTTGTTGGTTTGTTGGTTTGTTGGTTTGTTGATTTGTTCGTTTGTTGGCTTGTTGGCTTGTTGGTTTGTTGGTTGGTTGGTTTGTTGGTTTGTTGGTTTTATGGTTTGTTGGTTTGTTGGTTTGTTGATTTGTTGGTTTGTTAGTTTGTTGGTTTGCTGGTTTGTTGGTTTGTTGGTTTGTTGGTTTGTTGGTTTGTTGGTTTGTTGGTTTATTGGTTTGTTTGTTTGTTGGTTTACTGGTTTGTTGGTTTGTTGGTTTGTTGATTTGTTGGTTTGTTGGTTTGTTGATTTGTTGGTTTGTTAGTTTGTTGGTTTGTTGGTTTGTTGGTTTGTTGGTTTGTTGGTTTGTTGGTTTGTTGGTTTGTTGGTTTGTTGGTTTGTTGGTTTGTTTGTTTGTTGGTTTGTTGGTTTGTTGGTTTGTTGGTTTGTTGGTTTGTTGGTTTGTTGGTTTGTTGGTTTGTTGGTTTGTTGGTTTGTTGGTTTGTAGGTTTGTTGGTTTGTTGGTTTATTGGTTTGTTTGTTTGTTGGTTTGTTGGTTTGTTGGTTTGTTGGTTTGTTGATTTGTTGGTTTGTTGGTTTGTTGGTTGGTTGGTTTGTTGGTTTGTTGGTTTGTTGGTTTGTTGGTTTGTTGGTTTGTTGGTTTGTTGGTTTGTTGGTTTGTTGATTTGTTCGTTTGTTGGCTTGTTGGCTTGTTGGTTTGTTGGTTTGTTGGTTTGTTGGTTTGTTGGTTTGTTCGTTTGTTCGTTTGTTGGTTTGTTGGTTTGTTGGCTTGTTGGTTTATTGGTTTGTTGGGATGTTGGTTTGTTGGTTTGTTGGTTTGTTGGTTTGTTGGTTTGTTAGTTTGTTAGTTTGGTGGCTTGTTGGTGTGTTGGTTTGTTGGTTTGTTGGTTTGTTGGTTTGTTGGTTTGTTGGTTTGTTGGTTTGTTCGTTTGTTGGCTTGTTGGCTTGTTGGTTTTTGGCTTGTTGGCTTGTTGGTTTGTTGGTTTGTTGGTTTGTTTGTTTGTTGGTTTGTTCGTTAGCTGGCTTGTTGGTTTTTGGCTTGTTGGCTTGTTGGTTTGTTGGTTTGTTGGTTTGTTGGTTTGTTGGTTTGTTGGTTTGTTGGTTCGTTGGTTTGTTGGTTTGTTGGTTTGTTTATTTGTTGGTTTGTTCGTTGTTGGCTTGTTGGTTTGTTCGTTTGTTGGTTTGTTGGCTTGTTGGCTTGTTGGTTTGTTAGTTTGTTGGTTTGTTGGCTTGTTGGTTTGTTGGTTTGATGGTTTGTTTTTTTTGTTGGTTGGTTTTTTGGCTTGTTGGCTTGTTGGTTTGATGGCTTGTTGGTTTGTTTGTTTGTTAGTTTGTTGGTTTGTTGGTTTGTTGGTTTGTTGGTTTGTTGGTTTGTTGGTTTGTTGGTTTGTTGGTTTGTTGGTGTGTTGGTTTGTTGGTTTGTTGGTTTGTTGGTTTGTTGGTTTGTTGGTTTGTTGGTTTGTTGGTTTGTAGGTTTGTTGGTATGTTGGTTTATTGGTTTGTTTGTTTGTTGGTTTGTTGGTTTGTTGGTTTGTTGGTTTGTTGGTTTGTTGATTTGTTGGTTTGTTGGTTTGTTGGTTGGTTGGTTTGTTGGTTTGTTGGTTTGTTGGTTTGTTGGTTTGTTGGTTTGTTGGTTTGTTGGTTTGTTGGTTTGTTGGTTTGTTGGTTTGTTGGTTTGTTGGTTTGTTGGTATGTTCGTTTGTTGGCTTGTTGGCTTGTTGGTTTGTTGGTTTGTTGGTTTGTTGGTTTGTTTATTTGTTGGTTTGTTCGTTGTTGGCTTGTTGGTTTGTTCGTTTGTTGGTTTGTTGGCTTGTTGGCTTGTTGGTTTGTTGGTTTGTTGGTTTGTTGGCTTGTTGGTTTGTTGGTTTGATGGTTTGTTTGTTTGTTGGTTTTTTGGCTTGTTGGCTTGTTGGTTTGTTGGCTTGTTGGTTTGTTTGTTTGTTAGTTTGTTGGTTTGTTGGTTTGTTGGTTTGTTGGTTTGTTGGTTTGTTGGTTTGTTGGTTTGTTGGTTTGTTGGTGTGTTGGTTTGTTGGTTTGTTGGTTTGTTGGTTTGTTGGTTTGTTGGTTTGTTGGTTTGTAGGTTTGTTGGTTTGTTGGTTTATTGGTTTGTTTTTTTGTTGGTTTGTTGGTTTGTTGGTTTGTTGGTTTGTTGGTTTGTTGATTTGTTGCTTTGTTGGTTTGTTGGTTGGTTGGTTTGTTGGTTTGTTGGTTTGTTGGTTTGTTGGTTTGTTGAATTGTTGGTTTGTTGGTTTGTTGGTTTGTTGGTTTGTTGGTTTGTTCGTTTGTTGGCTTGTTGGCTTGTTGGTTTGTTGGTTTGTTGGTTTGTTGGTTTGTTGGTTTGTTGGTTTGTTCGTTTGTTCGTTTGTTGGTTTGTTGGTTTGTTGGCTTGTTGGTTTGTTGGTTTGTTGGTTTGTTGGTTTGTTGGTTTGTTGGTTTGTTCGTTTGTTAGTTTGTTAGTTTGGTGGCTTGTTGGTGTGTTGGTTTGTTGGTTTGTTGGTTTGTTGGTTTGTTGGTTTGTTGGTTTGTGAGTTTGTTGGTTTGTTGGTTTGTTGGTTTGTTTGTTTGTTTGTTTGTTAGTTTGTTGGCTTGTTGGTTTGTTGGCTTGTTGGCTTGTTGGATTGTTGGTTTGTTGGCTTGTTGGCTTGTTGGTTTGTTGGTGCGTTGGCTTGTTGGTTTGTTGGTTTGCTGGCTTGTTGGATTGTTGGTTAGTTGGTTTGTTCGTTTATTGGTTTGTTGGTTTGTTGGGTTGTTCGTTTGTTGGTTTGTTGGTTTGTTGGTTTGTTGGTTTGTTGGTTTGCTGGTTTGTTGGCTTGTTGGCTTGTTGGTTTGTTGGTTTGTTGGTTTGTTGGCTTGTTGGTTTGTTGGTTTGTTGGTTTGTTGGTTTTTTTGTTTGTTGAATTGTTGGTTTGTTGGTTTGTTGGTTTGTTCGTTTAATGGCTTGTTGGCTTGTTAGTTTGTTGTTTGTTGGCTTTTTGATTTGTAGTTTGTTGGTTTGTTGGTTTGTTGGGTTGTTGGTTTGTTCGTTTGTTGGTTTGTTTGTTTGTTGGTTTGTTCGCTTGTTGGCTTGTTGGTTTGTTGGTATGTTGGCTTGTTGGTTTGTTGGTTTGCTGGTTTGTTAGATTGTTGGTTTGTTGGTTTGTTCGTTTGTTGGTTTGTTGGTTTGTTGGGTTGTTCGTTTGTTGGTTTGTTGGTTTGTTGGTTTGTTGGTTTGTTGGTTTGCTGGTTTGTTGGCTTGTTGGCTAGTTGGTTTGTTTGTTTGTTGGTTTGTTGGCTTGTTGGTTTGTTGGTTTGTTGGTTTGTTGGTTTATTTGTTTGTTGGTTTGTTGGTTTGTTGGTTTGTTGGTTTGTTCGTTTGTTGGCTTGTTGGCTTGTTGGTTTGTTGGTTTGTTCGTTGGTTGGCTTGTTGGTTTTTGGCTTGTTGGCTTGTTGGCTTGTTGGTTTGTTGGTTTGTTGGTTTGTTTGTTTGTTGGTTTGTTCGTTAGTTGGCTTGTTGGTTTTTGGCTTGTTGGCTTGTTGGTTTGTTGGTTTGTTGGTTTCTTGGTTTGTTGGTTTGTTGGTTTGTTGGTTTGTTGGTTTGTTTATTTGTTGGTTCGTTCGTTTGTTGGCTTGTTGGTTTGTTTGTTTGTTGGTTTGTTGGCTTGTTGGCTTGTTGGTTTGTTGGTTTGTTAGTTTGTTAGTTTGGTGGCTTGTTGGTGTGTTGGTTTGTTGGTTTGTTGGTTTGTTGGTTTGTTGGTTTGTTTGTTTGTTGGTTTGTTGGTTTGTTGGTTTGTTGGTTTGTTTGTTTGTTCGTTTGTTCGTTTGTTGGCTTGTTGGTTTGTTGGCTTGTTGGCTTGTTGGTTTGTTGGTGTGTTGGCTTGTTGGTTTGTTGGTTTGCTGGTTTGTTGGATTGTTGGTTTGTTGGTTTGTTCGTTTGTTGGTTTGTTGGTTTGTTGGGTTGTTCGTTTGTTGGCTTGTTGGTTTGTTGGTTTGTTGGTTTGTTGGTTTGTTGGTTTGTTGGTTTGCTGGTTTGTTGGCTTGTTGGCTTGTTGGTTTGTTGGTTTGTTGGTTTGTTGGCTTGTTGGTTTGTTGGTTTGTTGGTTTGTTGGTTTATTTGTTTGTTGGTTTGTTGGTTTGTTGGTTTGTTGGTTTGTTCGTTTAATGGCTTGTTGGCTTGTTAGTTTGTTGTTTGTTGGCTTTTTGATTTGTAGTTTGTTGGTTTGTTGGTTTGTTGGGTTGTTGGTTTGTTCGTTTGTTGGTTTGTTTGTTTGTTGGTTTGTTCGCTTGTTGGCTTGTTGGTTTGTTGGTGTGTTGGCTTGTTGGTTTGTTGGTTTGCTGGTTTGTTGGATTGTTGGTTTGTTGGTTTGTTCGTTTGTTGGTTTGTTGGTTTGTTGGGTTGTTCGTTTGTTGGTTTGTTGGTTTGTTGGTTTGTTGGTTTGTTGGTTTGTTGGTTTGTTGGTTTGCTGGTTTGTTGGCTTGTTGGATTGTTGGTTTGTTGGTTTGTTGGTTTGTTGGCTTGTTGGTTTGTTGGTTTGTTGGTTTGTTGGTTTATTTGTTTGTTGGTTTGTTGTTTTGTTGGTTTGTTGGTTTGTTGGTTTGTTGGTTTGTTGGTTTGTTGGTTTGTTCGTTTGTTGGCTTGTTGGCTTGTTGGTTTGTTTGTTTGTTGGTTTGTTCGTTGGTTGGCTTGTTGGTTTTTGGCTTGTTGGCTTGTTGGTTTGTTGGTTTGTTGGTTTGTTTGTTTGTTGGTTTGTTCGTTAGTTGGCTTGTTGGTTTTTGGCTTGTTGGTATGTTGGTTTGTTGGTTTGTTGGTTTGTTGGTTTGTTGGTTTGTTGGTTTGTTGGTTTGTTGGTTTGTTGGTTTGTTTATTTTGTTGGTTTGTTCGTTTGTTGGCTTGTTGGTTTGTTTGTTTGTTGGTTTGTTGGCTTGTTGGCTTGTTGGTTTGTTGGTTTGTTGGTTTGTTGGTTTGGTAGATTGTTGGTTTGTTAGTTTGCTGGTTTGTTGGTTTGTTGGTTTGTTGGTTTGTTGGTTTGTTGGTTTGTTGGTTTGTTGGTTTGTTGGTTTGTTGGTTTGTTGGTTTGTTGGTTTGTTGGTTTGTTGGGTTGTTGGTTTGTTGGTTTGTAGGTTTGTTGGTTTGTTGGTTTATTGGTTTGTTTGTTTGTTGGTTTGTTATTTTGTTGGTTTGTTGGTTTGTTGATTTGTTGGTTTGTTGGTTTGTTGGTTTGTTGGTTTGTTGGTTTGTTGGTTTGTTGGTTTGTTGGTTTGTTGGTTTGTTGGTTTGTTTATTTGTTGGTTTGTTCGTTTGTTGGCTTGTTGGTTTGTTCGTTTGTTTGTTTGTTGGTTTGTTGGTTTGTTGGCTTGTTGGTTTGTTGGTTTGTTGGTTTGTTGGTTTGTTGGTTTGTTGGTTTGTTAGTTTGTTAGTTTGGTGGCTTGTTGGTGTGTTGGTTTGTTGGTTTGTTGGTTTGTTGGTTTGTTGGTTTGTTGGTTTGTTGGTTTGTTGGTTTGTTGGTTTGTTGGTTTGTTGGTTTGTTGGTTTGTTTGTTTGTTGGTGTGTTCGTTTGTTGGCTTGTTGGTTTGTTGGCTTGTTGGCTTGTTGGATTGTTGGTTTGTTGGCTTGTTGGCTTGTTGGTTTGTTGGTGTGTTGGCTTGTTGGTTTGATGGTTTGCTGGTTTGTTGGATTGTTGGTTTGTTGGTTTGTTCGTTTGTTGGTTTGTTGGTTTGTTGGGTTGTTCGTTTGTTGGTTTGTTGGTTTTTTGGTTTGTTGGTTTGTTGGTTTGTTGGTTTGCTGGTTTGTTGGCTTGTTGGCTTGTTGGTTTGTTGGTTTGTTGGTTTGTTGATTTGTTGGCTTGTTGGTTTGTTGGTTTGTTGGTTTGTTGGTTTGTTGGTTTATTTGTTTTTTGGTTTGTTGGTTTGTTGGTTTGTTGGTTTGTTCGTTTAATGGCTTGTTGGCTTGTTAGTTTGTTGTTTGTTGGCTTTTTGATTTGTAGTTTGTTGGATCGTTGGTTTGTTGGGTTGTTGGTTTGTTCGTTTGTTGGTTTGTTTGTTTGTTGGTTTGTTCGCTTGTTGGCTTGTTGGTTTGTTGGTGTGTTGGCTTGTTGGTTTGCTGGTTTGTTGGATTGTTGGTTTGTTGGTTTGTTCGTTTGTTGGTTTGTTGGTTTGTTGGGTTGTTCGTTTGTTGGTTTGTTGGTTTGTTGGTTTGTTGGTTTGTTGGTTTGCTGGTTTGTTGGCTTGTTGGCTTGTTGGTTTGTTGGTTTGTTGGTTTGTTAGTTTGTTAGTTTGGTGGCTTGTTGGTGTGTTGGTTTGTTGGTTTGTTGGTTTGTTGGTTTGTTGGTTTGTTGGTTTTTCGGTTTGTTGGTTTGTTGGTTTGTTGGTTTGCTGGTTTGTTTGTTTGTTGGTTTGTTCGTTTGTTGGCTTGTTGGTTTGTTGGCTTGTTGGCTTGTTGGATTGTTGGTTTGTTGGCTTGTTGGCTTGTTGGTTTGTTGGTGTGTTGGCTTGTTGGTTTGTTGGTTTGCTGGTTTGTTGGATTGTTGGCTTGTTGGTTTGTTGGTTTGTTGGTTTGTTGGTTTGTTGGCTTGTTGGTTTGTTGGTTTGTTGGTTTGTTGGTTTGTTGGTTTGTTGGTTTATTTGTTTGTTGGTTTGTTGGTTTGTTGGTTTGTTGGTTTGTTCGTTTAATGGCTTGTTGGCTTGTTAGTTTGTTGTTTGTTGGCTTTTTGATTTGTAGTTTGTTGGTTTGTTGGTTTGTTGGGTTGTTGGTTTGTTCGTTTGTTGGTTTGTTTGTTTGTTGGTTTGCTGGTTTGTTGGCTTGTTGGCTTGTTGGTTTGTTGGTTTGTTGGTTTGTTGGTTTGTTGGTTTGTTTATTTGTTGGTTTGTTCGTTTGTTCGTTTGTTGGCTTGTTGGTTTGTTTGTTTGTTGGTTTGTTGACTTGTTGGCTTGTTGGTTTGTTGGTTTGTTGGTTTGTTGGTTTGTTGGATTGTTGGTTTGTTAGTTTGCTGGTTTGTTGGTTTGTTGGTTTGTTGGTTTGTTGGTTTGTTGGTTTGTTGGTTTGTTGGTTTGTTGGTTTGTTGGTTTGTTGGTTTGTTGGTTTGTTGGTTTGTTGGTTTGTTGGTTTGTTGGTTTGTTGGTTTGTTGGGTTGTTGGTTTGTTGGTTTGTAGGTTTGTTGGTTTGTTGGTTTATTGGTTTGTTTGTTTGTTGGTTTGTTATTTTGTTGGTTTGTTGATTTGTTGGTTTGTTGGTTTGTTGGTTTGTTTATTTGTTGGTTTGTTCGTTTGTTGGCTTGTTGGTTTGTTCATTTGTTTGTTTGTTGGTTTGTTGGTTTGTTGGCTTGTTGGTTTGTTGGTTTGTTGGTTTGTTGGTTTGTTGGTTTGTTGGTTTGTTAGTTTGTTAGTTTGGTGGCTTGTTGGTGTGTTGGTGTGTTGGTTTGTTGGTTTGTTGGTTTGTTGGTTTGTTGGTTTGTTGGTTTGTTGGTTTGTTGGTGTGTTGGTTTGTTGGTTTGTTGGTTTGTTTGTTTGTTGGTTTGTTCGTTTGTTGGCTTGTTGGTGTGTTGGCTTGTTGGCTTGTTGGATTGTTGGTTTGTTGGCTTGTTGGCTTGTTGGTTTGTTGGTGTGTTGGCTTGTTGGTTTGTTGGTTTGCTGGTTTGTTGGTTTGTTGGTTTGTTGGTTTGTTCGTTTGTTGGTTTGTTGGTTTGTTGGGTTGTTCGTTTGTTGGTTTGTTGGTTTGTTGGTTTGTTGGTTTGTTGGTTTGTTGGTTTGCTGGTTTGTTAGCTTGTTGGCTTGTTGGTTTGTTGGTTTGTTGGTTTGTTGGTTTGTTGGCTTTTTGATTTGTAGTTTGTTGGTTTGTTGGTTTGTTGGGTTGTTGGTTTGTTCGTTTGTTGGTTTGTTTGTTTGTTGGTTTGTTCGTTTAATGGCTTGTTGGCTTGTTAGTTTGTTGTTTGTTGGCTTTTTGATTTGTAGTTTGTTGGTTTGTTGGTTTGTTGGGTTGTTGGTTTGTTCGTTTGTTGGTTTGTTTGTTTGTTGGTTTGTTCGCTTGTTGGCTTGTTGGTTTGTTGGTGTGTTGGCTTGTTGGTTTGTTGGTTTGCTGGTTTGTCGGATTGTTGGTTTGTTGGTTTGTTCGTTTGTTGGTTTGTTGGTTTGTTGGGTTGTTCGTTTGTTGGTTTGTTGGTTTGTTGGTTTGTTGGTTTGTTGGTTTGCTGGTTTGTTGGCTTGTTGGCTTGTTGGTTTGTTGGTTTGTTGGTTTGTTAGTTTGTTAGTTTGGTGGCTTGTTGGTGTGTTGGTTTGTTGGTTTGTTGGTTTGTTGGTTTGTTGGTTTGTTGGTTTGTTGGTTTGTTGGTTTGTCGGTTTGTTGGTTTGTTGGTTTGTTGGTTTGCTGGTTTGTTTGTTTGTTGGTTTGTTCGTTTGTTGGCTTGTTGGTTTGTTGGCTTGTTGGCTTGTTGGATTGTTGGTTTGTTGGCTTGTTGGCTTGTTGGTTTGTTGGTGTGTTGGCTTGTTGGTTTGTTGGTTTGCTGGTTTGTTGGATTGTTGGCTTGTTGGTTTGTTGGTTTGTTGGTTTGTTGGTTTGTTGGTTTGTTGGCTTGTTGGTTTGTTGGTTTGTTGGTTTGTTGGTTTGTTGGTTTATTTGTTTGTTGGTTTGTTGGTTTGTTGGTTTGTTGGTTTGTTCGTTTAATGGCTTGTTGGCTTGTTAGTTTGTTGTTTGTTGGCTTTTTGATTTGTAGTTTGTTGGTTTGTTGGTTTGTTGGGTTGTTGGTTTGTTCGTTTGTTGGTTTATTTGTTTGTTGGTTTGCTGGTTTGTTGGCTTGTTGGCTTGTTGGTTTGTTGGTTTGTTGGTTTGTTGGTTTGTTCGCTTGTTGGTTTGTTGGTTTGTTGGTTTGTTGGTTTGTTGGTTTATTTGTTTGTTGGTTTGTTGGTTTGTTGGTTTGTTGGTTTGTTCGTTTAATGGCTTGTTGGCTTGTTAGTTTGTTGTTTGTTGGCTTTTTGATTTGTAGTTTGTTGGTTTGTTGGTTTGTTGGGTTGTTGGTTTGTCCGTTTGTTGGTTTGTTTGTTTGTTGGTTTGTTCGCTTGTTGGCTTGTTGGTTTTTTGGTGTGTTGGGTTGTTGGTTTGTTGGTTTGCTGGTTTGTTGGATTGTTGGTTTGTTGGGTTGTTCGTTTGTTGGTTTGTTGGTTTGTTGGGTTGTTCGTTTGTTGGTTTGTTGGTTTGTTGGTTTGTTGGTTTGTTGGTTTGTTGGTTTGCTGGTTTGTTGGCTTGTTGGCTTGTTGGTTTGTTGGTTTGTTGGTTTGTTGGCTTGTTGGTTTGTTGGTTTGTTGGTTTGTTGGTTTCTTTGTTTGTTGGTTTGTTGGTTTGTTGGTTTGTTAATTTGTTCGTTTGTTGGCTTGTTGGCTTGTTGGTTT
The DNA here is from genome assembly GCA_958298945.1 of Atherix ibis. Taxonomy (NCBI): domain Eukaryota; kingdom Metazoa; phylum Arthropoda; class Insecta; order Diptera; family Athericidae; genus Atherix; species Atherix ibis. Next base: position 99,989,637 of record OY282608.1, read on the forward strand.
GTTTGTTTGTTGGTTTGTTCGTTGGTTGGCTTGTTGGTTTTTGGCTTGTTGGCTTGTTGGTTTGTTGGTTTGTTGGTTTGTTTTTTTGTTGGTTTGTTCGTTAGTTGGCTTGTTGGTTTTTGGCTTGTTGGCTTGTTGGTTTGTTGGTTTGTTGGTTTGTTGGTTTGTTTGTTTGTTGGTTTGTTGGTTTGTTGGGTTGTTCGTTTGTTGGTTTGTTGGTTTGTTGGTTTGTTGGTTTGCTGGTTTGTTGGCTTGTTGGCTTGTTGGTTTGTTGGTTTGTTGGTTTGTTGGCTTGTTGGTTTGTTGGTTTGTTGGTTTGTTGGTTTATTTGTTTGTTGAATTGTTGGTTTGTTGGTTTGTTGGTTTGTTCGTTTAATGGCTTGTTGGCTTGTTAGTTTGTTGTTGGTTGGCTTTTTGATTTGTAGTTTGTTGGTTTGTTGGTTTGTTGGGTTGTTGGTTTGTCCGTTTGTAGGTTTGTTTGTTTGTTGGTTTGTTCGCTTGTTGGTTTGTTGGTATGTTGGCTTGTTGGTTTGTTGGTTTGCTGGTTTGTTGGATTGTTGGTTTGTTGGTTTGTTCGTTTGTTGGTTTGTTGGTTTGTTGGGTTGTTCGTTTGTTGATTTGTTGGTTTGTTGGTTTGTTGGTTTGTTGGTTTGCTGGTTTGTTGGCTTGTTGGCTAGTTGGTTTGTTGGTTTGTTGGTTTGTTGGCTTGTTGGTTTGTTGGTTTGTTGGTTTGTTCGTTTATTTGTTTGTTGGTTTGTTGGTTTGTTGGTTTGTTTGTTTGTTGGCTTGTTGGCTTGTTGGTTTGTTGGTTTGTTCGTTGGTTGGCTTGTTGGTTTTTGGCTTGTTGGCTTGTTGGTTTGTTGGTTTGTTGGTTTGTTTGTTTGTTGGTTTGTTCGTTAGTTGGCTTGTTGGTTTTTGGCTTGTTGGCTTGTTGGTTTGTTGGTTTGTTGGTTTCTTGGTTTGTTGGTTTGTTGGTTTGTTGGTTTGTTGGTTTGTTTATTTGTTGGTTTGTTCGTTTGTTGGCTAGTTGGTTTGTTTGTTTGTTGGTTTGTTGGCTTGTTGGCTTGTTGGTTTGTTGGTTTGTTAGTTTGTTAGTTTGGTGGCTTGTTGGTGTGTTGGTTTGTTGGTTTGTTGGTTTGTTGGTTTGTTGGTTTGTTGGTTTGTTGGTTTGTTGGTTTGTTGGTTTGTTTGTTTGTTCGTTTGTTCGTTTGTTGGTTTGTTGGCTTGTTGGCTTGTTGGTTTGTTGGTGTGTTGGCTTGTTGGTTTGTTGGTTTGCTGGTTTGTTGGATTGTTGGTTTGTTGGTTTGTTCGTTTGTTGGTTTGTTGGTTTGTTGGGTTGTTCGTTTGTTGGTTTGTTGGTTTGTTGGTTTGTTGGTTTGTTGGTTGTTGGTTTGCTGGTTTGTTGGCTTGTTGGCTTGTTGGTTTGTTGGTTTGTTGGTTTGTTGGCTTGTTGGTTTGTTGGTTTGTTGGTTTGTTGGTTTGTTGGTTTATTTGTTTGTTGGTTTGTTGGTTTGTTGGTTTGTTGGTTTGTTGGTTTGTTCGTTTAATGGCTTGTTGGCTTGTTAGTTTGTTGTTTGTTGGCTTTTTGATTTGTAGTTTGTTGGTTTGTTGGTTTGTTGGGTTGTTGGTTTGTTCGTTTGTTGGTTTGTTTGTTTGTTGGTTTTTTGGTTTGTTGGTTTGTTGGTTTGTTGGTTTGTTGGTTTGTTGGTTTGTTCGTTTGTTGGCTTGTTGGCTTGTTGGTTTGTTTGTTTGTTGGTTTGTTCGTTGGTTGACTTGTTGGTTTTTGGCTTGTTGGCTTGTTGGTTTGTTGGTTTGTTGGTTTGTTGGTTTGTTGTTTTGCTAGTTTGTTGGCTTGTTGTATTGTTGGTTTGTTGGTTTGTTGGTTTGTTGGCTTGTTGGCTTGTTGGTTTGTCGGTTTGTTGGTTTGTTGGTTTGTTGGTTTATTTGTTTGTTGGTTTTTTGGTTTGTTGGTTTGTTGGTTTGTTGGTTTGTTGGTTTGTTGGTTTGTTCGTTTGTTGGCTTGTTGGCTTGTTGGTTTGTTTGTTTGTTGGTTTGTTCGTTGGTTGACTTGTTGGTTTTTGGCTTGTTGGCTTGTTGGTTTGTTGGTTTGTTGGTTTGTTGGTTTGTTTGTTTGTTGGTTTGTTCGTTAGTTGGCTTGTTGGTTTTTGGCTTGTTGGCTTGTTGGTTTGTTGGTTTGTTGGTTTGTTGGTTTGTTGGTTTGTTGGTTTGTTGGTTTGTTGGTTTGTTGGTTTGTTGGTTTGTTTACTTGTTGGTTTGTTCGTTTGTTGGCTTGTTGGTTTGTTTGTTTGTTGGTTTGTTGGCTTGTTGGCTTGTTGGTTTGTTGGTTTGTTGGTTTGTTGGTTTGTTGGTTTGTTGGTTTGTTGGTTTGTTAGTTTGCTGGTTTGTTGGTTTGTTGGTTTGTTGGTTTGTTGGTTTGTTGGTTTGTTGGTTTGTTGGTTTGTTGGTTTGTTGGTTTGTTGGTTTGTTGGTTTGTTGGTTTGTTGGTTTGTTGGGTTGTTGGTTTGTTGGTTTGTAGGTTTGTTGGTTTGTTGGTTTATTGGTTTGTTTGTTTGTTGGTTTGTTATTTTGTTGGTTTGTTGGTTTGTTGATTTGTTGGTTTGTTGGTTTGTTGGTTTGTTGGTTTGTTGGTTTGTTGGTTTGTTGGTTTGTTGGTTTGTTGGTTTGTTGGTTTGTTGGTTTGTTGGTTTGTTTATTTGTTGGTTTGTTCGTTTGTTGGCTTGTTGGTTTGTTCGTTTGTTTGTTTGTTGGTTTGTTGGTTTGTTGGCTTGTTGGTTTGTTGGTTTGTTGGTTTGTTGGTTTGTTGGTTTGTTGGTTTGTTAGTTTGTTAGTTTGGTGGCTTGTTTGTGTGTTGGTTTGTTGGTTTGTTGGTTTGTTGGTTTGTTGGTTTGTTGGTTTGTTGGTTTGTTGGTTTGTTGGTTTGTTGGTTTGTTTGTTTGTTGGTTTGTTCGTTTGTTGGCTTGTTGGTTTGTTGGCTTGTTGGCTTGTTGGATTGTTGGTTTGTTGGCTTGTTGGCTTGTTGGCTTGTTGGTTTGTTGGTGTGTTGGCTTGTTGGTTTGTTGGTTTGCTGGTTTGTTGGATTGTTGGTTTGTTGGTTTGTTCGTTTGTTGGTTTGTTGGTTTGTTGGTTTGTTGGTTTGTTGGTTTGTTGGTTTGTTGGTTTGTTGGTTTGTTGCTTTGCTGGTTTGTTGGCTTGTTGGCTTGTTGGTTTGTTGGTTTGTTGGTTTGTTGGTTTGTTGGCTTGTTGGTTTGTTGGTTTGTTGGTTTGTTGGTTTGTTGGTTTATTTGTTTGTTGGTTTGTTGGTTTGTTGGTTTGTTGGTTTGTTCGTTTCATGGCTTGTTGGCTTGTTAGTTTGTTGTTTGTTGGCGTTTTGATTTGTAGTTTGTTGGTTTGTTGGTTTGTTGGGTTGTTGGTTTGTTCGTTTGTTGGTTTGTTTGTTTGTTGGTTTGTTCGCTTGTTGCCTTGTTGGTTTGTTGGTGTGTTGGCTTGTTGGTTTGTTGGTTTGCTGGTTTGTTGGATTGTTGGTTTGTTGGTTTGTTCGTTTGTTGGTTTGTTGGTTTGTTGGATTGTTCGTTTGTTGGTTTGTTGGTTTGTTGGTTTGTTGGTTTGTTGGTTTGCTTGTTTGTTGGCTTGTTGGCTTGTTGGTTTGTTGGTTTGTTGGTTTGTTGGCTTGTTGGTTTGTTGGTTTGTTGGTTTGTTGGTTTCTTTGTTTGTTGGTTTGTTGGTTTGTTGGTTTGTTGGTTTGTTGGTTTGTTGGTTTGTTGGCTTGTTGGCTTGTTGGTTTGTTTGTTTGTTGGTTTGTTCGTTGGTTGGCTTGTTGGTTTTTGGCTTGTTGGCTTGTTGGTTTGTTGGTTTGTTGGTTTGTTTGTTTGTTGGTTTGTTCGTTAGTTGGCTTGTTGGTTTTTGGCTTGTTGGCTTGTTGGTTTGTTGGTTTGTTGGTTTGTTGGTTTTTGGTTTGTTGGTTTGTTGGTTTGTTGGTTTGTTGGTTTGTTGGCTTGTTGTATTGTTGGTTTGTTGGTTTGTTGGTTTGTTGGCTTGTTGGCTTGTTGGTTTGTTGGTTTGTTGGTTTGTTGGTTTATTTGTTTGTTGGTTTTTTGGTTTGTTGGTTTGTTGGTTTGTTGGTTTGTTGGTTTGTTGGTTTGTTCGTTTGTTGGCTTGTTGGCTTGTTGGTTTGTTTGTTTGTTGGTTTGTTCGTTGGTTGACTTGTTGGTTTTTGGCTTGTTGGCTTGTTGGTTTGTTGGTTTGTTGGTTTGTTTGTTTGTTGGTTTGTTCGTTAGTTGGCTTGTTGGTTTTTGGCTTATTGGCTTGTTGGTTTGTTGGTTTGCTGGTTTGTTGGTTTGTTGGTTTGTTGGTTTGTTGGTTTGTTGGTTTGTTGGTTTGTTGGTTTGTTTACTTGTTGGTTTGTTCGTTTGTTGGCTTGTTGATTTGTTTGTTTGTTGGTTTGTTGGCTTGTTGGCTTGTTGGTTTGTTGGTTTGTTGGTTTGTTGGTTTGTTGGTTTGTTGGTTTGTTGGTTTGTTAGTTTGCTGGTTTGTTGGTTTGTTGGTTTGTTGGTTTGTTGGTTTGTTGGTTTGTTGGTTTGTTGGTTTGTTGGTTTGTTGGTTTGTTGGTTTGTTGGTTTGTTGGTTTGTTGGTTTGTTGGTTTGTTGGGTTGTTGGTTTGTTGGTTTGTAGGTTTGTTGGTTTGTTGGTTTATTGGTTTGTTTGTTTGTTGGTTTGTTATTTTGTTGGTTTGTTGGTTTGTTGATTTGTTGGTTTGTTGGTTTGTTGGTTTGTTGGTTTGTTGGTTTGTTGGTTTGTTGGTTTGTTGGTTTGTTGGTTTGTTGGTTTGTTTATTTGTTGGTTTGTTCGTTTGTTGGCTTTTTGGTTTGTTCGTTTGTTTGTTTGTTGGCTTGTTGGTTTGTTGGCTTGTTGGTTTGTTGGTTTGTTGGTTTGTTGGTTTGTTGGTTTGTTGGTTTGTTAGTTTGTTAGTTTGGTGGCTTGTTGGTGTGTTGGTTTGTTGGTTTGTTGGTTTGTTGGTTTGTTGGTTTGTTGGTTTGTTGGTTTGTTGGTTTGTTGGTTTGTTGGTTTGTTGGTTTGTTTGTATGTTGGTTTGTTCGTTTGTTGGCTTGTTGGCTTGTTGGATTGTTGGTTTGTTGGCTTGTTGGCTTGTTGGCTTGTTGGTTTGTTGGTGTGTTGGCTTGTTGGTTTGTTGGTTTGCTGGTTTGTTGGATTGTTGGTTTGTTGGTTTGTTCGTTTGTTGGTTTGTTGGTTTGTTGGTTTGTTGGTTTGTTGGTTTGTTGGTTTGTTGGTTTGTTGGTTTGCTGGTTTGTTGGCTTGTTGGCTTGTTGGTTTGTTGGTTTGTTGGTTTGTTGGTTTGTTGGCTTGTTGGTTTGTTGGTTTGTTGGTTTGTTGGTTTGTTGGTTTATTTGTTTGTTGGTTTGTTGGTTTGTTGGTTTGTTGGTTTGTTCGTTTAATGGCTTGTTGGCTTGTTAGTTTGTTGTTTGTTGGCGTTTTGATTTGTAGTTTGTTGGTTTGTTGGTTTGTTGGGTTGTTGGTTTGTTCGTTTTTTGGTTTGTTTGTTTGTTGGTTTGTTCGCTTGTTGCCTTGTTGGTTTGTTGGTGTGTTGGCTTGTTGGTTTGTTGGTTTGCTGGTTTGTTGGATTGTTGGTTTGTTGGTTTGTTCGTTTGTTGGTTTGTTGGTTTGTTGGGTTGTTCGTTTGTTGGTTTGTTGGTTTGTTGGTTTGTTGGTTTGTTGGTTTGCTGGTTTGTTGGCTTGTTGGCTTGTTGGTTTGTTGGTTTGTTGGTTTGTTGGCTTGTTGGTTTGTTGGTTTGTTGGTTTGTTGGTTTCTTTGTTTGTTGGTTTGTTGGTTTGTTGGTTTGTTGGTTTGTTCGTTTGTTGGCTTGTTGGCTTGTTGGTTTGTTTGTTTGTTGGTTTGTTCGTTGGTTGGCTTGTTGGTTTTTGGCTTGTTGGCTTGTTGGTTTGTTGGTTTGTTGGTTTGTTTGTTTGTTGGTTTGTTCGTTAGTTGGCTTGTTGGTTTTTGGCTTGTTGGCTTGTTGGTTTGTTGGTTTGTTGGTTTGTTGGTTTTTGGTTTGTTGGTTTGTTGGTTTGTTGGTTTGTTGGTTTGTTGGTTTGTTTATTTGTTGGTATGTTCGTTTGTTGGCTTGTTGGTTTGTTCGTTTGTTGGTTTGTTGGCTTGTTGGCTTGTTGGATTGTTGGTTTGTTGGTTTGTTGGCTTGTTGGTTTGTTGGTTTGATGGTTTGTTCGTTTGTTGGTTTTTTGGCTTGTTGGCTTGTTGGTTTGTTGGCTTGTTGGTTTGTTGGTTTGTTGGTTTGTTGGTTTGTTGGTTTGTTGGTTTATTGGTTTGTTGGTTTGTTGGTTTGTTGGTTTGTTGGTTTGTTGGTTTGTTGGTTTGTAGGTTTGTTGGTTTGTTGGTTTATTGGTTTGTTTGTTTGTTGGTTTGTTGGTTTGTTGGTTTGTTGGTTTGTTGGTTTGTTGATTTGTTGGTTTGTTGGTTTGTTGGTTGGTTGGTTTGTTGGTTTGTTGGTTTGTTGGTTTGTTGGTTTGTTGGTTTGTTGGTTTGTTGGTTTGTTGATTTGTTCGTTTGTTGGCTTGTTGGCTTGTTGGCTTGTTGGTTTGTTGGTTTGTTGGTTTGTTGGTTTGCTGGTTTGTTGGTTTGTTCGTTTGTTCGTTTGTTGGTTTGTTGGTTTGTTGGCTTATTGGTTTATTGGTTTGTTGGTTTGTTGGTTTGTTGGTTTGTTGGTTTGTTGGTTTGTTAGTTTGTTAGTTTGGTGGCTTGTTGGTGTGTTGGTTTGTTGGTTTGTTGGTTTGTTGGTTTGTTGGTTTGTTGGTTTGTTGGTTTGTTGGTTTGTTGGTTTGTTGGTTTGTTCGTTTGTTGGCTTGTTGGCTTGCTGGTTTGTTTGTTTGTTGGTTTGTTCGTTAGTTGGCTTGTTGGTTTTTGGCTTCTTGGCTTGTTGGTTTGTTGGTTTATTGGTTTGTTTGTTTGTTGGTTTGTTCGTTAGTTGTCTTGTTGATTTTTGGCTTGTTGGCTTGTTGGTTTGTTGGTTTGTTGGTTTGTTGGTTTGTTGGTTTGTTGGTTTGTTGGTTTGTTGGTTTGTTGGTTTGTTGGTTTGTTGGTTTGTTGGTTTGTTGGTTTGTTTATTTGTTGGTTTGTTCGTTTGTTGGCTTGTTGGTTTGTTCGTTTGTTGGTTTGTTGGCTTGTTGGCTTGTTGGTTTATTGGTTTGTTGGTTTGTTGGCTTGTTGGTTTGTTGGTTTGATGGTTTGTTCGTTTGTTGGTTTTTTGGCTTGTTGGTTTGTTGGCTTGTTGGTTTGTTGGTTTGTTAGTTTGTTGGTTTGTTGGTTTGTTGGTTTGTTGGTTTGTTGGTTTGTTGGTTTGTTGGTTTGTTGGTTTGTTGGTTTGTTGGTTTGTTGGTTTGTTGGTTTGTTGGTTTGTTGGTTTGTTGGTTTGTTGGTTTGTTGGTTTGTTGGTTTGTTGGTTTGTTGGTTTGTTGGTTTGTTGGTTTGTTGGTTTGTTGGTTTGTTGGTTTGTTGGTTTGTAGGTTTGTTGGTTTGTTGGTTTATTGGTTTGTTTGTTTGTTGGTTTGTTGGTTTGTTGGTTTGTTGGTTTGTTGATTTGTTGGTTTGTTGGTTTGTTGGTTGGTTGGTTTGTTGGTTTGTTGGTTTGTTGGTTTGTTGGTTTGTTGGTTTGTTGGTTTGTTGGTTTGTTGGTTTGTTCGTTTGTTGGCTTGTTGGTTTGTTGGTTTGTTGGTTTGTTGGTTTGTTGGTTTGTTGGTTTGTTGGTTTGTTCGTTTGTTCGTTTGTTGGTTTGTTGGTTAGTTGGCTTGTTGGTTTGTTGGTTTGTTGGTTTGTTGGTTTGTTGGTTTGTTGGTTTGTTGGTTTGTTGGTTTGTTAGTTTGTTAGTTTGGTGGCTTGTTATTGTGTTGGTTTGTTGGTTTGTTGGTTTGTTGGTTTGTTGGTTTGTAAGTTTGTTGGTTTGTGGGTTTGTTGGTTTGTTTGTTTGTTGGTTTGTTCGTTTGTTGGCTTGTTGGTTTGTTGGCTTGTTGGCTTGTTGGATTGTTGGTTTGTTGGCTTGTTGGCTTGTTGGTTTGTTGGTGTGTTGGCTTGTTGGTTTGCTGGTTTGCTGGTTTGTTGGATTGTTGGTTTGTTCGTTTGTTGGTTTGTTGGTTTGTTGGGTTGTTCGTTTGTTGGTTTGTTGGTTTGTTGGTTTGTTGGTTTGTTGGTTTGCTGGTTTGTTGGCTTGTTGGCTTGTTGGTTTGTTGGTTTGTTGGTTTGTTGGTTTGTTGGCTTGTTGGTTTGTTGGTTTGTTGGTTTGTTGGTTTATTTGTTTGTTGGTTTGTTGGTTTGTTGGTTTGTTGGTTTGTTCGTTTAATGGCTTGTTGGCTTGTTAGTTTGTTGTTTGTTGGCTTTTTGATTTGTAGTTTGTTGGTTTGTTGGTTTGTTGGGTTGTTGGTTTGTTCGTTTGTTGGTTTGTTTGTTTGTTGGTTTGTTCGCTTGTTGGCTTGTTGGTTTGTTGGTGTGTTGGCTTGTTGGTTTGTTGGTTTGCTGTTTTGTTGGATTGTTGGTTTGTTCGTTTGTTGGTTTGTTGGTTTGTTGGGTTGTTCGTTTGTTGGTTTGTCGGTTTGTTGGTTTGTTGGTTTGTTGGTTTGCTGGTTTGTTGGCTTGTTGGCTTGTTGGTTTGTTGGTTTGTTGGCTTGTTGGTTTGTTGGTTTGTTGGTTTGTTGGTTTATTTGTTTGTTGGTTTGTTGGTTTGTTGGTTTGTTGGTTTGTTGGTTTGTTCGTTTGTTGGCTTGTTGGCTTGTTGGTTTGTTTGTTTGTTGGTTTGTTCGTTGGTTGGCTTGTTGGTTTTTGGCTTGTTGGCTTGTTGGTTTGTTGGTTTGTTGGTTTGTTTGTTTGTTGGTTTGTTCGTTAGTTGGCTTGTTGGTTTTTGGCTTGTTGGCTTGTTGGTTTGTTGGTTTGTTGGTTTGTTGGTTTGTTGGTTTGTTGGTTTGTTGGTTTGTTGGTTTGTTTATTTGTTGGTTTGTTCGTTTGTTGGCTTGTTAGTTTTGGTTTGTTTGTTTGCTTGTTTGTTGGTTTGTTGGTTTGTTGGTTTGTTGGTTTGTTGATTTGTTAGTTTGTTGGTTTGTTGGTTTGTTGGTTTGTTGGTTTGTTGGTTTGTTGGTTTGTTTATTTGTTGGTTTGTTCGTTTGTTGGCTTGTTGGTTTGTTTGTTTGTTGGTTTGTTGGCTTGTTGGCTTGTTGGTTTGTTGGTTTGTTAGTTTGTTAGTTTGGTGGCTTGTTGGTGTGTTGGTTTGTTGGTTTGTTGGTTTGTTGGTTTGTTGGTTTGTTGGTTTGTTGGTTTGTTGGTTTGTTGGTTTGTTGGTTTGTTGGTTTGTTGGTTTGTTTGTTTGTTGGTTTGTTGGTTTGTTCGTTTGTTGGCTTGTTGGTTTGTTGGCTTGTTGGCTTGTTGGATTATTGGTTTGTTGGCTTGTTGGCTTGTTGGTTTGTTGGTGTGTTGGCTTGTTGGTTTGTTGGTTTGCTGGTTTGTTGGATTGTTGGTTTGTTGGTTTGTTTGTTTGTTGGTTTGTTGGTTTGTTGGGTTGTTCGTTTGTTGGTTTGTTGGTTTGTTGGTTTGCTGGTTTGTTGGCTTGTTGGCTTGTTGGTTTGTTGGTTTGTTGGTTTGTTGGTTTGTTGGTTTGCTGGTTTGTTGGATTGTTGGTTTGTTGGTTTGTTCGTTTGTTGGTTTGTTGGTTTGTTGGTTTGTTGGGTTGTTCGTTTGTTCGTTTGTTGGTTTGTTGGTTAGTTGGCTTGTTGGTTTGTTGGTTTGTTGGTTTGTTGGTTTGTTGGTTTGTTGGTTTGTTGGTTTGTTGGTTTGTTAGTTTGTTAGTTTGGTGGCTTGTTATTGTGTTGGTTTGTTGGTTTGTTGGTTTGTTGGTTTGTTGGTTTGTAAGTTTGTTGGTTTGTGGGTTTGTTGGTTTGTTTGTTTGTTGGTTTGTTCGTTTGTTGGCTTGTTGGTTTGTTGGCTTGTTGGCTTGTTGGATTGTTGGTTTGTTGGCTTGTTGGCTTGTTGGTTTGTTGGTGTGTTGGCTTGTTGGTTTGCTGGTTTGCTGGTTTGTTGGATTGTTGGTTTGTTCGTTTGTTGGTTTGTTGGTTTGTTGGGTTGTTCGTTTGTTGGTTTGTTGGTTTGTTGGTTTGTTGGTTTGTTGGTTTGCTGGTTTGTTGGCTTGTTGGCTTGTTGGTTTGTTGGTTTGTTGGTTTGTTGGTTTGTTGGCTTGTTGGTTTGTTGGTTTGTTGGTTTGTTGGTTTATTTGTTTGTTGGTTTGTTGGTTTGTTGGTTTGTTGGTTTGTTCGTTTAATGGCTTGTTGGCTTGTTAGTTTGTTGTTTGTTGGCTTTTTGATTTGTAGTTTGTTGGTTTGTTGGTTTGTTGGGTTGTTGGTTTGTTCGTTTGTTGGTTTGTTTGTTTGTTGGTTTGTTCGCTTGTTGGCTTGTTGGTTTGTTGGTGTGTTGGCTTGTTGGTTTGTTGGTTTGCTGTTTTGTTGGATTGTTGGTTTGTTCGTTTGTTGGTTTGTTGGTTTGTTGGGTTGTTCGTTTGTTGGTTTGTCGGTTTGTTGGTTTGTTGGTTTGTTGGTTTGCTGGTTTGTTGGCTTGTTGGCTTGTTGGTTTGTTGGTTTGTTGGCTTGTTGGTTTGTTGGTTTGTTGGTTTGTTGGTTTATTTGTTTGTTGGTTTGTTGGTTTGTTGGTTTGTTGGTTTGTTCGTTTGTTGGCTTGTTGGCTTGTTGGTTTGTTTGTTTGTTGGTTTGTTCGTTGGTTGGCTTGTTGGTTTTTGGCTTGTTGGCTTGTTGGTTTGTTGGTTTGTTGGTTTGTTTGTTTGTTGGTTTGTTCGTTAGTTGGCTTGTTGGTTTTTGGCTTGTTGGCTTGTTGGTTTGTTGGTTTGTTGGTTTGTTGGTTTGTTGGTTTGTTGGTTTGTTGGTTTGTTGGTTTGTTTATTTGTTGGTTTGTTCGTTTGTTGGCTTGTTAGTTTTGGTTTGTTTGTTTGCTTGTTTGTTGGTTTGTTGGTTTGTTGGTTTGTTGGTTTGTTGATTTGTTAGTTTGTTGGTTTGTTGGTTTGTTGGTTTGTTGGTTTGTTGGTTTGTTGGTTTGTTTATTTGTTGGTTTGTTCGTTTGTTGGCTTGTTGGTTTGTTTGTTTGTTGGTTTGTTGGCTTGTTGGCTTGTTGGTTTGTTGGTTTGTTAGTTTGTTAGTTTGGTGGCTTGTTGGTGTGTTGGTTTGTTGGTTTGTTGGTTTGTTGGTTTGTTGGTTTGTTGGTTTGTTGGTTTGTTGGTTTGTTGGTTTGTTGGTTTGTTGGTTTGTTGGTTTGTTTGTTTGTTGGTTTGTTGGTTTGTTCGTTTGTTGGCTTGTTGGTTTGTTGGCTTGTTGGCTTGTTGGATTGTTGGTTTGTTGGCTTGTTGGCTTGTTGGTTTGTTGGTGTGTTGGCTTGTTGGTTTGTTGGTTTGCTGGTTTGTTGGATTGTTGGTTTGTTGGTTTGTTTGTTTGTTGGTTTGTTGGTTTGTTGGGTTGTTCGTTTGTTGGTTTGTTGGTTTGTTGGTTTGCTGGTTTGTTGGCTTGTTGGCTTGTTGGTTTGTTGGTTTGTTGGTTTGTTGGTTTGTTGGTTTGCTGGTTTGTTGGATTGTTGGTTTGTTGGTTTGTTCGTTTGTTGGTTTGTTGGTTTGTTGGGTTGTTCGTTTGTTGGTTTGTTGGTTTGTTGGTTTGTTGGTTTGTTGGTTTGCTGGTTTGTTGGCTTGTTGGCTTGGTGGTTTGTTGGTTTGTTGGTTTGTTGGTTTGTTGGCTTGTTGGTTTGTTGGTTTGTTGGTTTGTTGGTTTATTTGTTTGTTGGTTTGTTGGTTTGTTGGTTTGTTCGCTTGTTGGCTTGTTGGTTTGTTGGTGTGTTGGCTTGTTGGTTTGTTGGTTTGCTGGTTTGTTGGATTGTTGGTTTGTTGGTTTGTTCGTTTGTTGGTTTGTTGGTTTCTTGGGTTGTTCGTTTGTTGGTTTGTTGGTTTGTTGGCTTGTTGGCTTCTTGGTTTGTTGGTTTGTTGGTTTGTTGGCTTGTTGGTTTGTTGTTTTGTTGGTTTGTTGGTTTCTTTGTTTGTTGGTTTGTTGGTTTGTTGGTTTGTTGGTTTGTTCGTTTGTTGGCTTCTTGGCTTGTTGGTTTGTTTGTTTGTTGGTTTGTTCGTTGGTTGGCTTGTTGGTTTTTGGCTTGTTGGCTTGTTGGTTTGTTGGTTTGTTGGTTTGTTTGTTTGTTGGTTTGTTCGTTAGTTGGCTTGTTGGTTTTTGGCTTGTTGGCTTGTTGGTTTGTTGGTTTGTTGGTTTGTTGGTTTTTGGTTTGTTGGTTTGTTGGTTTGTTGGTTTGTTTATTTGTTGGTTTGTTCGTTTGTTGGCTTGTTGGTTTGTTCGTTTGTTGGTTTGTTGGCTTGTTGGCTTGTTGGTTTGTTGGTTTGTTGGTTTGTTGGCTTGTTGGTTTGTTGGTTTGATGGTTTGTTCGTTTGTTGGTTTTTTGGCTTGTTGGCTTGTTGGTTTGTTGGCTTGTTGGTTTGTTGGTTTGTTGGTTTGTTGGTTTGTTGGTTTGTTGGTTTGTTGGTTTGTTGGTTTGTTGGTTTGTTGGTTTGTAGGTTTGTTGGTTTGTTGGTTTATTGGTTTGTTTGTTTGTTGGTTTGTTGGTTTGTTGGTTTGTTGGTTTGTTGGTTTGTTGGTTTGTTGGTTTGTTGATTTGTTGGTTTGTTGGTTTGTTGGTTGGTTGGTTTGTTGGTTTGTTGGTTTGTTGGTTTGTTGGTTTGTTGGTTTGTTGGTTTGTTGATTTGTTCGTTTGTTGGCTTGTTGGCTTGTTGGTTTGTTGGTTTGTTCGTTTGTTGGTTTGTTGGTTTGTTCGTTTGTTCGTTTGTTGGTTTGTTGGTTTGTTGGTTTGTTGGTTTGTTGGCTTGTTGGTTTATTGGTTTGTTGGTTTGTTGGTTTGTTGGTTTGTTAGTTTGTTAGTTTGGTGGCTTGTTGGTGTGTTGGTTTGTTGGTTTGTTGGTTTGTTGGTTTGTTGGTTTGTTGGTTTGTTGGTTTGTTGGTTTGTTGGTTTGTTCGTTTGTTGGCTTGTTGGCTTGCTGGTTTGTTTGTTTGTTGGTTTGTTCGTTGGTTGGCTTGTTGGTTTTTGGCTTCTTGGCTTGTTGGTTTGTTGGTTTGTTGGTTTGTTTGTTTGTTGGGTTGTTCGTTAGTTGGTTTGTTCGTTTTTGGCTTGTTGGCTTGTTGGTTTGTTGGTTTGTTGATTTGTTGGTTTGTTGGTTTGTTGGTTTGTTGGTTTGTTGGTTTGTTGGTTTGTTGGTTTGTTGGTTTGTTGGTTTGTTTATTTGTTGGTTTGTTGGTTTGTTCGTTTGTTGGTTTGTTGGCTTGTTGGCTTGTTGGTTTATTGGTTTGTTGGTTTGTTGGCTTGTTGGTTTGTTGGTATGATGGTTTGTTCGTTTGTTGGTTTTTTGGCTTGTTGGCTTGTTGGTTTGTTGGCTTGTTGGTTTGTTGGTTTGTTAGTTTGTTGGTTTGTTGGTTTGTTGGTTTGTTGGTTTGTTGGTTTGTTGGTTTATTGGTTTGTTGGTTTGTTGGTTTGTTGGTTTGTTGGTTTGTTGTTTTGTTGGTTTGTTGGTTTGTTGGTTTGTTGGTTTGTTGGTTTGTTGGTTTGTTGGTTTGTTGGTTTGTTGGTTTGTTGGTTGGTAGGTTTGTTGGTTTGTTGGTTAATTGGTTTGTTTGTTTGTTGGTTTGTTGGTTTGTTGGTTTGTTGATTTGTTGGTTTGTTGGTTTGTTGGTTTGTTGGTTTGTTGGTTTGTTGGTTTGTTGGTTTGTTGGTTTGTTGGTTTGTTGGTTTGTTGGTTTGTTCGTTTGTTCGTTTGTTGGTTTGTTGGTTTGTTGGCTTGTTGGTTTGTTGGTTTATTGGTTTGTTGGTTTGTTGGTTTGTTGGATTGTTGGTTTGTTGGTTTGTTGGTTTGTTGGTTTGTTGGGTTGTTCGTTTGTTGGTTTGTCGGTTTGTTGGTTTGTTGGTTTGTTGGTTTGCTGGTTTGTTGGCTTGTTGGCTTGTTGGTTTGTTGGTTTGTTGGCTTGTTGGTTTGTTGGTTTGTTGGTTTGTTGGTTTATTTGTTTGTTGGTTTGTTGGTTTGTTGGTTTGTTGGTTTGTTCGTTTGTTGGCTTGTTGGCTTGTTGGTTTGTTTGTTTGTTGGTTTGTTCGTTGGTTGGCTTGTTGGTTTTTGGCTTGTTGGCTTGTTGGTTTGTTGGTTTGTTGGTTTGTTTGTTTGTTGGTTTGTTCGTTAGTTGGCTTGTTGGTTTTTGGCTTGTTGGCTTGTTGGTTTGTTGGTTTGTTGGTTTGTTGGTTTGTTGGTTTGTTGGTTTGTTGGTTTGTTGGTTTGTTTATTTGTTGGTTTGTTCGTTTGTTGGCTTGTTAGTTTTGGTTTGTTTGTTTGCTTGTTTGTTGGTTTGTTGGTTTGTTGGTTTGTTGGTTTGTTGATTTGTTAGTTTGTTGGTTTGTTGGTTTGTTGGTTTGTTGGTTTGTTGGTTTGTTGGTTTGTTTATTTGTTGGTTTGTTCGTTTGTTGGCTTGTTGGTTTGTTTGTTTGTTGGTTTGTTGGCTTGTTGGCTTGTTGGTTTGTTGGTTTGTTAGTTTGTTAGTTTGGTGGCTTGTTGGTGTGTTGGTTTGTTGGTTTGTTGGTTTGTTGGTTTGTTGGTTTGTTGGTTTGTTGGTTTGTTGGTTTGTTGGTTTGTTGGTTTGTTGGTTTGTTGGTTTGTTTGTTTGTTGGTTTGTTGGTTTGTTCGTTTGTTGGCTTGTTGGTTTGTTGGCTTGTTGGCTTGTTGGATTGTTGGTTTGTTGGCTTGTTGGCTTGTTGGTTTGTTGGTGTGTTGGCTTGTTGGTTTGTTGGTTTGCTGGTTTGTTGGATTGTTGGTTTGTTGGTTTGTTTGTTTGTTGGTTTGTTGGTTTGTTGGGTTGTTCGTTTGTTGGTTTGTTGGTTTGTTGGTTTGCTGGTTTGTTGGCTTGTTGGCTTGTTGGTTTGTTGGTTTGTTGGTTTGTTGGTTTGTTGGTTTGCTGGTTTGTTGGATTGTTGGTTTGTTGGTTTGTTCGTTTGTTGGTTTGTTGGTTTGTTGGGTTGTTCGTTTGTTGGTTTGTTGGTTTGTTGGTTTGTTGGTTTGTTGGTTTGCTGGTTTGTTGGCTTGTTGGCTTGGTGGTTTGTTGGTTTGTTGGTTTGTTGGTTTGTTGGCTTGTTGGTTTGTTGGTTTGTTGGTTTGTTGGTTTATTTGTTTGTTGGTTTGTTGGTTTGTTGGTTTGTTCGCTTGTTGGCTTGTTGGTTTGTTGGTGTGTTGGCTTGTTGGTTTGTTGGTTTGCTGGTTTGTTGGATTGTTGGTTTGTTGGTTTGTTCGTTTGTTGGTTTGTTGGTTTCTTGGGTTGTTCGTTTGTTGGTTTGTTGGTTTGTTGGCTTGTTGGCTTCTTGGTTTGTTGGTTTGTTGGTTTGTTGGCTTGTTGGTTTGTTGTTTTGTTGGTTTGTTGGTTTCTTTGTTTGTTGGTTTGTTGGTTTGTTGGTTTGTTGGTTTGTTCGTTTGTTGGCTTCTTGGCTTGTTGGTTTGTTTGTTTGTTGGTTTGTTCGTTGGTTGGCTTGTTGGTTTTTGGCTTGTTGGCTTGTTGGTTTGTTGGTTTGTTGGTTTGTTTGTTTGTTGGTTTGTTCGTTAGTTGGCTTGTTGGTTTTTGGCTTGTTGGCTTGTTGGTTTGTTGGTTTGTTGGTTTGTTGGTTTTTGGTTTGTTGGTTTGTTGGTTTGTTGGTTTGTTTATTTGTTGGTTTGTTCGTTTGTTGGCTTGTTGGTTTGTTCGTTTGTTGGTTTGTTGGCTTGTTGGCTTGTTGGTTTGTTGGTTTGTTGGTTTGTTGGCTTGTTGGTTTGTTGGTTTGATGGTTTGTTCGTTTGTTGGTTTTTTGGCTTGTTGGCTTGTTGGTTTGTTGGCTTGTTGGTTTGTTGGTTTGTTGGTTTGTTGGTTTGTTGGTTTGTTGGTTTGTTGGTTTGTTGGTTTGTTGGTTTGTTGGTTTGTAGGTTTGTTGGTTTGTTGGTTTATTGGTTTGTTTGTTTGTTGGTTTGTTGGTTTGTTGGTTTGTTGGTTTGTTGGTTTGTTGGTTTGTTGGTTTGTTGATTTGTTGGTTTGTTGGTTTGTTGGTTGGTTGGTTTGTTGGTTTGTTGGTTTGTTGGTTTGTTGGTTTGTTGGTTTGTTGGTTTGTTGATTTGTTCGTTTGTTGGCTTGTTGGCTTGTTGGTTTGTTGGTTTGTTCGTTTGTTGGTTTGTTGGTTTGTTCGTTTGTTCGTTTGTTGGTTTGTTGGTTTGTTGGTTTGTTGGTTTGTTGGCTTGTTGGTTTATTGGTTTGTTGGTTTGTTGGTTTGTTGGTTTGTTAGTTTGTTAGTTTGGTGGCTTGTTGGTGTGTTGGTTTGTTGGTTTGTTGGTTTGTTGGTTTGTTGGTTTGTTGGTTTGTTGGTTTGTTGGTTTGTTGGTTTGTTCGTTTGTTGGCTTGTTGGCTTGCTGGTTTGTTTGTTTGTTGGTTTGTTCGTTGGTTGGCTTGTTGGTTTTTGGCTTCTTGGCTTGTTGGTTTGTTGGTTTGTTGGTTTGTTTGTTTGTTGGGTTGTTCGTTAGTTGGTTTGTTCGTTTTTGGCTTGTTGGCTTGTTGGTTTGTTGGTTTGTTGATTTGTTGGTTTGTTGGTTTGTTGGTTTGTTGGTTTGTTGGTTTGTTGGTTTGTTGGTTTGTTGGTTTGTTGGTTTGTTGGTTTGTTTATTTGTTGGTTTGTTGGTTTGTTCGTTTGTTGGTTTGTTGGCTTGTTGGCTTGTTGGTTTATTGGTTTGTTGGTTTGTTGGCTTGTTGGTTTGTTGGTATGATGGTTTGTTCGTTTGTTGGTTTTTTGGCTTGTTGGCTTGTTGGTTTGTTGGCTTGTTGGTTTGTTGGTTTGTTAGTTTGTTGGTTTGTTGGTTTGTTGGTTTGTTGGTTTGTTGGTTTGTTGGTTTATTGGTTTGTTGGTTTGTTGGTTTGTTGGTTTGTTGGTTTGTTGTTTTGTTGGTTTGTTGGTTTGTTGGTTTGTTGGTTTGTTGGTTTGTTGGTTTGTTGGTTTGTTGGTTTGTTGGTTTGTTGGTTGGTAGGTTTGTTGGTTTGTTGGTTAATTGGTTTGTTTGTTTGTTGGTTTGTTGGTTTGTTGGTTTGTTGATTTGTTGGTTTGTTGGTTTGTTGGTTTGTTGGTTTGTTGGTTTGTTGGTTTGTTGGTTTGTTGGTTTGTTGGTTTGTTGGTTTGTTGGTTTGTTCGTTTGTTCGTTTGTTGGTTTGTTGGTTTGTTGGCTTGTTGGTTTGTTGGTTTATTGGTTTGTTGGTTTGTTGGTTTGTTGGTTTGTTGGTTTGTTGGTTTGTTGGTGTGTTAGTTTGTTAGTTTGGTGGCTTGTTATTGTGTTGGTTTGTTGGTTTGTTGGTTTGTTGGTTTGTTGGTTTGTTGGTTTGTTGGTTTGTGAGTTTGTTAGTTTGTTGGTTTGTTGGTTTGTTGGTTTGTTGGTTTGTTTGTTTGTTGGCTTGTTGGTTTGTTGGCTTGTTGGTTTGTTGGCTTGTTGGCTTGTTGGATTGTTGGTTTGTTGGCTTGTTGGCTTGTTGGTTTGTTGGTGTGTTGGCTTGTTGGTTTGTTGGTTTGCTGGTTTGTTGGATTGTTGGTTTGTTCGTTTGTTGGTTTGTTGGTTTGTTGGGTTGTTCGTTTGTTGGTTTGTTGGTTTGTTGGTTTGTTGGTTTGTTGGTTTGTTGGTTTGCTGGTTTCTTGGCTTGTTGGCTTGTTGGTTTGTTGGTTTGTTGGTTTGTTGGCTTGTTGGTTTGTTGGTTTGTTGGTTTGTTGGTTTATTTGTTTGTTGGTTTGTTGGTTTGTTGGTTTGTTGGTTTGTTCGTTTATTGGCTTGTTGGCTTGTTAGTTTGTTGTTTGTTGGCTTTTTGATTTGTAGTTTGTTGGTTTGTTGGTTTGTTGGGTTGTTGGTTTGTTCGTTTGTTGGTTTGTTTGTTTGTTGGTTTGTTCGCTTGTTGGCTTGTTGGTTTGTTGGTGTGTTGGCTTGTTGGTTTGTTGGTTTGCTGGTTTGTTGGATTGTTGGTTTGTTCGTTTGTTGGTTTGTTGGTTTGTTGGGTTGTTCGTTTGTTGGTTTGTTGGTTTGTTGGTTTGTTGGTTTGCTGGTTTGTTGGCTTGTTGGCTTGTTGGTTTATTGGTTTGTTGGTTTGTTGGCTTGTTGGTTTGTTGGTTTGTTGGTTTGTTGGTTTATTTGTTTGTTGGTTTGTTGGTTTGTTGGTTTGTTAGTTTGTTCGTTTGTTGGCTTGTTGGCTTGTTGGTTTGTTTGTTTGTTGGTTTGTTCGTTGGTTGGCTTGTTGGTTTTTGGCTTGTTGGCTTGTTGGTTTGTTGGTTTGTTGGTTTGTTTGTTTGTTGGTTTGTTCGTTAGTTGGCTTGTTGGTTTTTGGCTTGTTGGTTTGTTGGTTTGTTGGTTTGTTGGTTTGTTGGTTTGTTGGTTTGTTGGTTTGTTGGTTTGTTTATTTGTTGGTTTGTTCGTTTGTTGGCTTGTTGGTTTTGGTTTGTTTGTTTGTTGGTTTGTTGGTTTGTTGGTTTGTTGGTTTGTTGGTTTGTTGATTTGTTAGTTTGTTGGTTTGTTGGTTTGTGGTTTTGTTGGTTTGTTGGTTTGTTGATTTGTTAGTTTGTTGGTTTGTTGGTTTGTTGGTTTGTTGGCTTGTTGGTTTGTTTGTTTGTTGGTTTGTTGGCTTGTTGGCTTGTTGGTTTGTTGGTTTGTTAGTTTGTTAGTTTGGTGGCTTGTTGGTGTGTTTGTTTGTTGGTTTCTTGGTTTGTTGGTTTGTTGGTTTGTTGGTTTGTTGGTTTGTTGGTTTGTTGGTTTGTTTGTTTGTTGGTTTGTTCGTTTGTTCGTTTGTTGGCTTGTTGGTTTGTTGGCTTGTTGGCTTGTTGGATTGTTGGTTTGTTGGCTTGTTGGCTTGTTGGTTTGTTGGTGTGTTGGCTTGTTGGTTTGTTGGTTTGCTGGTTTGTTGGATTGTTGGTTTGTTGGTTTGTTCGTTTGTTGGTTTGTTGGTTTGTTGGGTTGTTCGTTTGTTGGTTTGTTGGTTTGTTGGTTTGTTGGTTTGTTGGTTTGTTGGTTTGCTGGTTTGTTGGCTTGTTGGCTTGTTGGTTTGTTGGTTTGTTGGTTTGTTGGTTTGTTGGTTTGTTGGTTTGTTGGTTTGTTGGTTTGTAGGTTTGTTGGTTTGTTGGTTTATTGGTTTGTTTGTTTGTTGGTTTTTTGGTTTGTTGGTTTGTTGGTTTGTTGATTTGTTGGTTTGTTGGTTGGTTGGTTGGTTGGTTTGTTGGTTTGTTCGTTTGTTGGTTTGTTGGTTTGTTGGTTTGTTGATTTGTTGGTTTGTTAGTTTGTTGGTTTGTTGGTTTGTTGGTTTGTTGGTTTGTTCATTTGTTGGTTTGTTGGTTTGTTGGTTTGTTGGTTTGTTGGTTTGTTGGTTTGTTGGTTTGTTGGTTTGTTGGTTTGTTCGTTTGTTCGTTTGTTGGTTTGTTCGTTTGTTGGCTTGTTGGTTTATTGGTTTGTTGGTTTGTTGGTTTGTTGGTTTGTTAGTTTGTTAGTTTGGTGGCTTGTTGGTTTGTTCGTTTGTTGGCTTGTTGGCTTGTTGGTTTGTTTGTTTGTTGGTTTGTTCGTTGGTTGGCTTGTTGGTTTTTGGCTTGTTGGCTTGTTGGTTTGTTGGTTTGTTGGTTTGTTTGTTTGTTGGTTTGTTCGTTAGCTGGCTTGTTGGTTTTTGGCTTGTTGGCTTGTTGGTTTGTTGGTTTGTTGGTTTGTTGGTTTGTTGGTTTGTTGGTTTGTTGGTTTGTTGATTTGTTGGTTTGTTGGTTTGTTGGTTTGTGCATTTGTTGGTTTGTTCGTTGTTGGTTTGTTGGTTTGTTCGTTTGTTGGTTTGTTGGCTTGTTGGCTTGTTGGTTTGTTGGTTTGTTGGTTTGTTGGCTTGTTGGTTTGTTGGTTTGATGGTTTGTTTGTTTGTTGGTTTTTTGGCTTGTTGGCTTGTTGGTTTGTTGGCTTGTTGGTTTGTTTGTTTGTTAGTTTGTTGGTTTGTTGGTTTGTTGGTTTGTTGGTTTGTTGGTTTGTTGGTTTGTTGGTTTGTTGGTTTGTTGGTTTGTTGGTTTGTTGGTTTGTTGGTTTGTTGGTTTGTTGGTGTGTTTGTTTGTTGGTTTGTTGGTTTGTTAGTTTGTTGGTTTGTTGGTTTGTTGGTTTGTTGGTTTTTTGGTTTGTTGGTTTGTAGGTTTGTTGGTTTGTTGGTTTATTGGTTTGTTTGTTTGTTGGTTTGTTGGTTTGTTGGTTTGTTGGTTTGTTGGTTTGTCGGTTTGTTGATTTGTTGGTTTGTTGGTTTGTTGGTTGGGTGGTTTGTTGGTTTGTTGGTTTGTTGGTTTGTTGGTTTGTTGGTTTGTTGGTTTGTTGGTTTGTTGGTTTGTTGGTTTGTTGGTTTGTTGGTTTATTGGCTTATTGGTTTGTTGGTTTGTTGGTTTGTTGGTTTGTTGGTTTGTTGGTTTGTTCGTTTGTTCGTTTGTTGGTTTGTTGGTTTGTTGGCTTGTTGGTTTGTTGGTTTGTTGGTTTGTTGGTTTGTTGGTTTGTTGGTTTGTTGGTTTGTTAGTTTGTTAGTTTGGTGGCTAGTTGGTGTGTTGATTTGTTGGTTTGTTGGTTTGTTGGTTTGTTGGTTTGTTGGTTTGTGAGTTTGTTGGTTTGTTGGTTTGTTGGTTTGTTTGTTTGTTGGTTTGTTCGTTTGTTGGCTTGTTGGTTTGTTGGCTTGTTGGCTTGTTGGATTGTTGGTTTGTTGGCTTGTTGGCTTGTTGGTTTGTTGGTGTGTTGGCTTGTTGGTTTGTTGGTTTGCTGGTTTGTTGGATTGTTGGTTTGTTGGTTTGTTCGTTTGTTGGTTTGTTGGTTTGTTGGGTTGTTCGTTTGTTGGTTTGTTGGTTTGTTGGTTTGTTGGTTTGTTGGTTTGCTGGTTTGTTGGCTTGTTGGTTTGTTGGTTTGTTGGTTTGTTGGCTTGTTGGTTTGTTGGTTTGTTGGTTTGTTGGTTTGTTGGTTTATTTTTTTGTTGGTTTGTTGGTTTGTTGGTTTGTTGGTTTGTTGGTTTGTTCGTTTAATGGCTTGTTGGCTTGTTAGTTTGTTGTTTGTTGGCTTTTTGATTTGTAGTTTGTTGGTTTGTTGGGTTGTTGGTTTGTTCGTTTGTTGGTTTGTTTGTTTGTTGGATTGTCCGCTTGTTGGCTTGTTGGTTTGTTGGTGTGTTGGCTTGTTGGTTTGTTGGTTTGCTGGTTTGTTGGATTGTTGGTTTGTTGGTTTGTTCGTTTGTTGGTTTGTTGGTTTGTTGGGTTGTTCGTTTGTTGGTTTGTTGGTTTGTTGGTTTGTTGGTTTGCTGGTTTGTTGGCTTGTTGGCTTGTTGGTTTGTTGGTTTGTTGGCTTGTTGGTTTGTTGGTTTGTTGGTTTGTTGGTTTATTTGTTTGTTGGTTTGTTGGTTTGTTGGTTTGTTGGTTTGTTGGTTTGTTCGTTTGTTGGCTTGTTGGCTTGTTGGTTTATTGGTTTGTTCGTTGGCTGGCTTGTTGGTTTTTGGCTTGTTGGCTTGTTGGTTTGTTGGTTTGTTGGTTTGTTTGTTTGTTGGTTTGTTCGTTAGTTGGCTTGTTGGTTTTTGGCTTGTTGGCTTGTTGGTTTGTTGGTTTGTTGGTTTGTTGGTTTGTTGGTTTGTTGGTTTGTTGGTTTGTTGGTTTGTTGGTTTGTTGGTTTGTTTAATTGTTGGTTTGTTCGTTTGTTGGCTTGTTGGTTTGTTTGTTGGTTGGTTTGTTGGCTTGTTGGCTTGTTGGTTTGCTGGTTTGTTAGTTTGTTAGTTTGGTGGCTTGTTGGTGTGTTGGTTTGTTGGTTTGTTGGTTTGTTGGTTTGTTGGTTTGTTGGTTTGTTGGTTTGTTGGTTTGTTGGTTTGTTGGTTTAATTGTTTGTTTGTTTGTTCGTTTGTTAGTTTGTTGGCTTATTGGTTTGTTGGCTTGTTGGCTTGTTGGATTGTTGGTTTGTTGGCTTGTTGGCTTGTCGGTTTGTTGGTGTGTTGGCTTGTTGGTTTGTTGGTTTGCTGGTTTGTTGGATTGTTGGTTTGTTGGTTTGTTCGTTTGTTGGTTTGTTGGTTTGTTGGGTTGTTCGTTTGTTGGTTTGTTGGTTTGTTGGTTTGTTGGTTTGTTGGTTTGTTGGTTTGCTGGTTTGTTGGCTTGTTGGCTTGTTGGTTTGTTGGTTTGTTGGTTTGTTGGCTTGTTGGTTTGTTGGTTTGTTGGTTTGTTGGTTTATTTGTTTGTTGGTTTGTTGGTTTGTTGGTTTGTTCGTTTAATGGCTTGTTGGCTTGTTAGTTTGTTGTTTGTTGGCTTTTTGATTTGTAGTTTGTTGGTTTGTTGGTTTGTTAGGTTGTTGGTTTGTTCGTTTGTTGGTTTGTTTGTTTGTTGGTTTGTTCGCTTGTTGGCTTGTTGGTTTGTTGGTGTGTTGGCTTGTTGGTTTGTTGGTTTGCTGGTTTGATGGATTGTTGGTTGGTTGGTTTGTTCGTTTGTTGGTTTGTTGGTTTGTTGGGTTGTTTGTTTGTTGGTTTGTTGGTTTGTTGGTTTGTTGGTTTGTTGGTTTGCTGGTTTGTTGGCTTGTTGGCTTGTTGGTTTGTTGGTTTGTTGGTTTGTTGGCTTGTTGGTTTGTTGGTTTGTTGGTTTGTTGGTTTATTTGTTTGTTGGTTTGTTGGTTTGTTGGTTTGTTGGTTTGTTCGTTTGTTGGCTTGTTGGCTTGTTGGTTTGTTTGTTTGTTGGTTTGTTCGTTGGTTGGCTTGTTGGTTTTTTTTGTTGGTTTGTTGGTTTGTTGGGTTGTTTGTTTGTTGGTTTGTTGGTTTGTTGGTTTGTTGGTTTGTTGGTTTGCTGGTTTGTTGGCTTGTTGGCTTGTTGGTTTGTTGGTTTGTTGGTTTGTTGGCTTGTTGGTTTGTTGGTTTGTTGGTTTGTTGGTTTATTTGTTTGTTGGTTTGTTGGTTTGTTGGTTTGTTGGTTTGTTCGTTTGTTGGCTTGTTGGCTTGTTGGTTTGTTTGTTTGTTGGTTTGTTCGTTGGTTGGCTTGTTGGTTTGTTGGTTTGTTGGTTTTTTGGTTTGTTTATTTGTTGGTTTGTTCGTTTGTTGGCTTGTTGGTTTGTTTGTTTGTTGGTTTGTTGGCTTGTTGGCTTGTTGGTTTGTTGGTTTGTTGGTTTGTTGGTTTGTTGGTTTGTTGGTTTGTTGGGTTGTTGGTTTGTTGGTTTGTAGGTTTGTTGGTTTGTTGGTTTATTGGTTTGTTTGTTTGTTGGTTTGTTGGTTTGTTGGTTTGTTGGTTTGTTGGTTTGTTGGGTTGTTGGTTTGTTGGTTTGTAGGTTTGTTGGTTTGTTGGTTTATTGGTTTGTTTGTTTGTTGGTTTGTTGGTTTGTTGGTTTGTTGGTTTGTTGATTTGTTGGTTTGTTGGTTTGTTGGTTTGTTGGTTTGTTGGTTTGTTGGTTTGTTGGTTTGTTGGTTTGTTGGTTGTTGGTTTGTTGGTTTGTTGGTTTGTTGGTTTGTTGTTTTGTTGGGTTGTTGGTTTGTTGGTTTGTAGGTTTGTTGGTTTGTTGGTTTATTGGTTTGTTTGTTTGTTGGTTTGTTGGTTTGTTGGTTTGTTGGTTTGTTGATTTGTTGGTTTGTTGGTTTGTTGGTTTGTTGGTTTGTTGGTTTGTTGGTTTGTTGGTTTGTTGGTTTGTTGGTTTGTTGGTTTGTTGGTTTGTTGGTTTGTTGGTTTGTTGGTTTGTTTATTTGTTGGTTTGTTCGTTTGTTGGCTTGTTGGTTTGTTCGTTTGTTCGTTTGTTGGTTTGTTGGTTTGTTTATTTGTTGGTTTGTTCGTTTGTTGGCTTGTTGGTTTGTTGGTTTGTTGGTTTGTTAGTTTGTTAGTTTGGTGGCTTGTTGGTGTATTGGTTTGTTGATTTGTTGGTTTGTTGGTTTGTTGGTTTGTTGGTTTGTTGGTTTGTTGGTTTGTTGGTTTGTTGGTTTGTTGGTTTGTTGGTTTGTTGGTTTATTTGTTTGTTGGTTTGTTCGTTTGTTGGCTTGTTGGTTTGTTGGTTTGTTGGCTTGTTGGCTTGTTGGATTGTTGGTTTGTTGGCTTGTTGGCTTGTTGGTTTGTTGGTGTGTTGGCTTGTTGGTTTGTTGGTTTGCTGGTTTGTTGGATTGTTGGTTTGTTGGTTTGTTCGTTTGTTGGGTTGTTCGTTTGTTGGTTTGTTGGTTTGTTGGTTTGTTGGTTTGTTGGTTTGTTGGTTTGTTGGTTTGTTGGCTTGTTGGTTTGTTGGTTTGTTGGTTTGTTGGTTTGTTGGCTTGTTGGTTTGTTGGTTTGTTGGTTTGTTGGTTTGTTGGTTTGTTGGTTTGTTGGTTTGTTGGTTTAATGGTTTGTTGGCTTGTTGGCTTGTTGGTTTGTTGGTTTGTTGGTTTGTTGGCTTGTTGGTTTGTTGGTTTGTTGGTTTGTTGGTTTCTTTGTTTGTTGGTTTGTTGGTTTGTTGGTTTGTTGGTTTGTTCGTTTGTTGGCTTGTTGGCTTGTTGGTTTGTTTGTTTGTTAGTTTGTTCGTTGGTTGGCTTGTTGGTTTTTGGCTTGTTGGCTTGTTGGTTTGTTGGTTTGTTGGTTTGTTTGTTTGTTGGTTTGTTCGTTAGTTGGCTTGTTGGTTTTTGGCTTGTTGGCTTGTTGGTTTGTTGGTTTGTTGGTTTGTTGGTTTGTTGGTTTGTTTATTTGTTGGTTTGTTCGTTTGTTGGCTTGTTGGTTTGTTCGTTTGTTGGTTTGTTGGCTTGTTGGTTTGTTGGCTTGTTGGTTTGTTGGCTTGTTGGTTTATTGGTTTGATGGTTTGTTTATTTGTTGGTTTGTTCGTTTGTTGGCTTGTTGGTTTGTTCGTTTGTTGGTTTGTTGGCTTGTTGGCTTGTTGGTTTGTTGGTTTGTTGGTTTGTTGGCTTGTTGGTTTGTTGGTTTGATGGTTTGTTCGTTTGTTGGTTTTTTGGCTTGTTGGCTTGTTGGTTTGTTGGTTTGTTAGTTTGTTGGTTTGTTGGTTTGTTGGTTTGTTGGTTTGTTGGTTTGTTGGTTTGTTGGTTTGTTGGTTTGTTGGTTTGTTGGTTTGTTGGTTTGTTGGTTTGTTGGTTTGTTGGTTTGTTGGTTTGTTTATTTGTTGGTTTGTTCGTTTGTTGGCTTGTTGGTTTGTTCGTTTGTTGGTTTGTTGGCTTGTTGGCTTGTTGGTTTGTTGGTTTGTTGGTTTGTTGGCTTGTTGGTTTGTTGGCTTGTTGGCTTGTTGGTTTGTTGGTTTGTTGGTTTGTTGGCTTGTTGGTTTGTTGGTTTGTTGGTTTGTTGGTTTGTTGGTTTGTTGGTTTGTTGGTTTGTTGGTTTGTTTATTTGTTGGTTTGTTCGTTTGTTGGCTTGTTGGTTTGTTCGTTTGTTGGTTTGTTGGCTTGTTGGCTTGTTGGTTTGTTGGTTTGTTCGTTTGTTGGCTTGTTGGCTTGTTGGTTTGTTTGTTTGTTAGTTTGTTCGTTGGTTGGCTTGTTGGTTTTTGGCTTGTTGGCTTGTTGGTTTGTTGGTTTGTTGGTTTGTTTGTTTGTTGGTTTGTTCGTTAGTTGGCTTGTTGGTTTTTGGCTTGTTGGCTTGTTGGTTTGTTGGTTTGTTGGTTTGTTGGTTTGTTGGTTTGTTTATTTGTTGGTTTGTTCGTTTGTTGGCTTGTTGGTTTGTTCGTTTGTTGGTGTGTTGGCTTGTTGGCTTGTTGGTTTGTTGGCTTGTTGGTTTGTTGGCTTGTTGGTTTGTTGGTTTGATGGTTTGTTTATTTGTTGGTTTGTTCGTTTGTTGGCTTGTTGGTTTGTTCGTTTGTTGGTTTGTTGGCTTGTTGGCTTGTTGGTTTGTTGGTTTGTTGGTTTGTTGGCTTGTTGGTTTGTTGGTTTGATGGTTTGTTCGTTTGTTGGTTTTTTGGCTTGTTGGCTTGTTGGTTTGTTGGTTTGTTAGTTTGTTGGTTTGTTGGTTTGTTGGTTTGTTGGTTTGTTGGTTTGTTGGTTTGTTGGTTTGTTGGTTTGTTGGTTTGTTGGTTTGTTGGTTTGTTAGTTTGTTGGTTTGTTGGTTTGTTGGTTTGTTGGTTTGTTGGTTTGTTGGTTTGTTGGTTTGTTGGTTTGTTGGTTTGTTTATTTGTTGGTTTGTTCGTTTGTTGGCTTGTTGGTTTGTTCGTTTGTTGGTTTGTTGGCTTGTTGGCTTGTTGGTTTGTTGGTTTGTTGGTTTGTTGGCTTGTTGGTTTGTTGGTTTGATGGTTTGTTCGTTTGTTGGTTTTTTGGCTTGTTGGCTTGTTGGTTTGTTGGTTTGTTAGTTTATTGGTTTGTTGGTTTGTTGGTTTGTTGGTTTGTTGGTTTGTTGGTTTGTTGGTTTGTTGGTTTGTTGGTTTGTTGGTTTGTTGGTTTGTTGCTTTGTTGGTTTTTTGGTTTGTTGGTTTGTTGGTTTGTTGGTTTGTTGGTTTGTTGGTTTGTTGGTTTGTTGGTTTGTTGATTTGTTGGTTTGTTGGTTTGTTGGTTTGTTTATTTGTTGGTTTGTTCGTTGTTGGTTTGTTGGTTTGTTCGTTAGTTGGTTTGTTGGCTTGTTGGCTTGTTGGTTTGTTGGTTTGTTGGCTTGTTGGTTTGTTGGTTTGA
Organism: Atherix ibis; assembly: GCA_958298945.1. NCBI lineage: Eukaryota > Metazoa > Arthropoda > Insecta > Diptera > Athericidae > Atherix > Atherix ibis. The sequence goes on from OY282608.1 coordinate 100,016,331, forward strand.
TGGTTTGTTTGTTTGTTGGTTTTTTGGCTTGTTGGCTTGTTGGTTTGTTGGCTTGTTGGTTTGTTTGTTTGTTAGTTTGTTGGTTTGTTGGTTTGTTGGTTTGTTGGTTTGTTGGTTTGTTGGTTTGTTGGTTTGTTCGTTTGTTCGTTTGTTGGTTTGTTGGTTTGTTGGCTTGTTGGTTTGTTGGTTTGTTGGTTTGTTGGTTTTTTGGTTTGTTGGTTTGTTAGTTTGTTAGTTTGGTGGCTTGTTGGTGTGTTGGTTTGTTGGTTTGTTGGTTTGTTGGTTTGTTGGTTTGTTGGTTTGTTGGTTTGTGAGTTTGTTGGTTTGTTGGTTTGTTGGTTTGTTTGTTTGTTGGTTTGTTCGTTTGTTGGCTTGTTGGTTTGTTGGCTTGTTGGTTTGTTTGTTTGTTAGTTTGTTGGTTTGTTGGTTTGTTGGTTTGTTGGTTTGTTGGTTTGTTGGTTTATTGGTTTGTTTGTTTGTTGGTTTGTTGGTTTGTTGGTTTGTTGGTTTGTTGGTTTGTTGGTTTGTTGGTTTGTTGGTTTGTTGGTTTGCTGGTTTGTTGGATTGTTGGTTTGTTGGTTTGTTCGTTTGTTGGTTTGTTGGTTTGTTGGGTTGTTCGTTTGTTGGTTTGTTGGTTTGTTGGTTTGTTGGTTTGTTGGTTTGCTGGTTTGTTGGCTTGTTGGCTTGTTGGTTTGTTGGTTTGTTGGTTTGTTGGCTTGTTGGTTTGTTGGTTTGTTGGTTTGTTGGTTTGTTGGTTTGTTGGTTTGTTGGTTTGTTGGCTTATTGGTTTGTTGGTTTGTTGGTTTGTTGGTTTGTTGGTTTGTTGGTTTGTTGGTTTGTTCGTTTGTTCGTTTGTTGGTTTGTTGGTTTGTTGGCTTGTTGGTTTGTTGGTTTGTTGGTTTGTTGGTTTTTTGGTTTGTTGGTTTGTTAGTTTGTTAGTTTGGTGGCTTGTTGGTGTGTTGGTTTGTTGGTTTGTTGGTTTGTTGGTTTGTTGGTTTGTTGGTTTGTTGGTTTGTGAGTTTGTTGGTTTGTTGGTTTGTTGGTTTGTTTGTTTGTTGGTTTGTTCGTTTGTTGGCTTGTTGGTTTGTTGGCTTGTTGGTTTGTTTGTTTGTTAGTTTGTTGGTTTGTTGGTTTGTTGGTTTGTTGGTTTGTTGGTTTGTTGGTTTATTGGTTTGTTTGTTTGTTGGTTTGTTGGTTTGTTGGTTTGTTGGTTTGTTGGTTTGTTGGTTTGTTGGTTTGTTGGTTTGTTGGTTTGCTGGTTTGTTGGATTGTTGGTTTGTTGGTTTGTTCGTTTGTTGGTTTGTTGGTTTGTTGGGTTGTTCGTTTGTTGGTTTGTTGGTTTGTTGGTTTGTTGGTTTGTTGGTTTGCTGGTTTGTTGGCTTGTTGGCTTGTTGGTTTGTTGGTTTGTTGGTTTGTTGGCTTGTTGGTTTGTTGGTTTGTTGGTTTGTTGGTTTATTTGTTTGTTGGTTTGTTGGTTTGTTGGTTTGTTCGTTTAATGGCTTGTTGGCTTGATAGTTTGTTGTTTGTTGGCTTTTTGATTTGTAGTTTGTTGGTTTGTTGGTTTGTTGGGTTGTTGGGTTGTTCGTTTGTTGGTTTGTTTGTTTGTTGGTTTGTTCGCTTGTTGGCTTGTTGGTTTGTTGGTGTGTTGGCTTGTTGGTTTGTTGGTTTGCTGGTTTGTTGGATTGTTGGTTTGTTGGTTTGTTCGTTTGTTGGTTTGTTGGTTTGTTGGGTTGTTCGTTTGTTGGTTTGTTGGTTTGTTGGTTTGTTGGTTTGCTGGTTTGTTGGCTTGTTGGCTTGTTGGTTTGTTGGTTTGTTGGTTTGTTGGCTTGTTGGTTTGTTGGTTTGTTGGTTTGTTGGTTTATTTGTTTGTTGGTTTGTTGGTTTGTTGGTTTGTTGGTTTGTTCGTTTGTTGGCTTGTTGGCTTGTTGGTTTATTGGTTTGTTCGTTGGTTGGCTTGTTGGTTTTTGGCTTGTTGGCTTGTTGGTTTGTTGGTTTGTTGGTTTGTTTGTTTGTTGGTTTGTTCGTTATTTGGCTTGTTGGTTTTTGGCTTGTTGGCTTGTTGGTTTGTTGGTTTGTTGGTTTGTTGGTTTGTTGGTTTGTTTATTTGTTGGTTTGTTCGTTTGTTGGCTTGTTGGTTTGTTCGTTTGTTGGTGTGTTGGCTTGTTGGCTTGTTGGTTTGTTGGCTTGTTGGTTTGTTGGCTTGTTGGTTTGTTGGTTTGATGGTTTGTTTATTTGTTGGTTTGTTCGTTTGTTGGCTTGTTGGTTTGTTCGTTTGTTGGTTTGTTGGCTTGTTGGCTTGTTGGTTTGTTGGTTTGTTGGTTTGTTGGCTTGTTGGTTTGTTGGTTTGATGGTTTGTTCGTTTGTTGGTTTTTTGGCTTGTTGGCTTGTTGGTTTGTTGGTTTGTTAGTTTGTTGGTTTGTTGGTTTGTTGGTTTGTTGGTTTGTTGGTTTGTTGGTTTGTTGGTTTGTTGGTTTGTTGGTTTGTTGGTTTGTTGGTTTGTTGGTTTGTTGGTTTGTTGGTTTGTTGGTTTGTTGGTTTGTTGGTTTGTTGGTTTGTTTATTTGTTGGTTTGTTCGTTTGTTGGCTTGTTGGTTTGTTCGTTTGTTGGTTTGTTGGCTTGTTGGCTTGTTGGTTTGTTGGTTTGTTGGTTTGTTGGCTTGTTGGTTTGTTGGTTTGATGGTTTGTTCGTTTGTTGGTTTTTTGGCTTGTTGGCTTGTTGGTTTGTTGGTTTGTTAGTTTATTGGTTTGTTGGTTTGTTGGTTTGTTGGTTTGTTGGTTTGTTGGTTTGTTGGTTTGTTGGTTTGTTGGTTTGTTGGTTTGTTGCTTTGTTGGTTTTTTGGTTTGTTGGTTTGTTGGTTTGTTGGTTTGTTGGTTTGTAGGTTTGTTGGTTTGTTGGTTTGTTGATTTGTTGGTTTGTTGGTTTGTTGGTTTGTTTATTTGTTGGTTTGTTCGTTGTTGGTTTGTTGGTTTGTTCGTTTGTTGGTTTGTTGGCTTGTTGGCTTGTTGGTTTGTTGGTTTGTTGGCTTGTTGGTTTGTTGGTTTGATGGTTTGTTTGTTTGTTGGTTTTTTGGCTTGTTGGCTTGTTGGTTTGTTGGCTTGTTGGTTTGTTTGTTTGTTAGTTTGTTGGTTTGTTGGTTTGTTGGTTTGTTGGTTTGTTGGTTTGTTGGTTTATTGGTTTGTTTGTTTGTTGGTTTGTTGGTTTGTTGGTTTGTTGGTTTGTTGGTTTGTTGGTTTGTTGGTTTGTTGGTTTGTTGGTTTGTTGGTTTGTTGGCTTATTGGTTTGTTGGTTTGTTGGTTTGTTGGTTTGTTGGTTTGTTGGTTTGTTCGTTTGTTCGTTTGTTGGTTTGTTGGTTTGTTGGCTTGTTGGTTTGTTGGTTTGTTGGTTTGTTGGTTTTTTGGTTTGTTGGTTTGTTAGTTTGTTAGTTTGGTGGCTTGTTGGTGTGTTGGTTTGTTGGTTTGTTGGTTTGTTGGTTTGTTGGTTTGTTGGTTTGTTGGTTTGTGAGTTTGTTGGTTTGTTGGTTTGTTGGTTTGTTTGTTTGTTGGTTTGTTCGTTTGTTGGCTTGTTGGTTTGTTGGCTTGTTGGTTTGTTTGTTTGTTAGTTTGTTGGTTTGTTGGTTTGTTGGTTTGTTGGTTTGTTGGTTTGTTGGTTTATTGGTTTGTTTGTTTGTTGGTTTGTTGGTTTGTTGGTTTGTTGGTTTGTTGGTTTGTTGGTTTGTTGGTTTGTTGGTTTGTTGGTTTGCTGGTTTGTTGGATTGTTGGTTTGTTGGTTTGTTCGTTTGTTGGTTTGTTGGTTTGTTGGGTTGTTCGTTTGTTGGTTTGTTGGTTTGTTGGTTTGTTGGTTTGTTGGTTTTCTGGTTTGTTGGCTTGTTGGCTTGTTGGTTTGTTGGTTTGTTGGTTTGTTGGCTTGTTGGTTTGTTGGTTTGTTGGTTTGTTGGTTTATTTGTTTGTTGGTTTGTTGGTTTGTTGGTTTGTTCGTTTAATGGCTTGTTGGCTTGATAGTTTGTTGTTTGTTGGCTTTTTGATTTGTAGTTTGTTGGTTTGTTGGTTTGTTGGGTTGTTGGGTTGTTCGTTTGTTGGTTTGTTTGTTTGTTGGTTTGTTCGCTTGTTGGCTTGTTGGTTTGTTGGTGTGTTGGCTTGTTGGTTTGTTGGTTTGCTGGTTTGTTGGATTGTTGGTTTGTTGGTTTGTTCGTTTGTTGGTTTGTTGGTTTGTTGGGTTGTTCGTTTGTTGGTTTGTTGGTTTGTTGGTTTGTTGGTTTGCTGGTTTGTTGGCTTGTTGGCTTGTTGGTTTGTTGGTTTGTTGGTTTGTTGGCTTGTTGGTTTGTTGGTTTGTTGGTTTGTTGGTTTATTTGTTTGTTGGTTTGTTGGTTTGTTGGTTTGTTGGTTTGTTCGTTTGTTGGCTTGTTGGCTTGTTGGTTTATTGGTTTGTTCGTTGGTTGGCTTGTTGGTTTTTGGCTTGTTGGCTTGTTGGTTTGTTGGTTTGTTGGTTTGTTTGTTTGTTGGTTTGTTCGTTAGTTGGCTTGTTGGTTTTTGGCTTGTTGGCTTGTTGGTTTGTTGGTTTGTTGGTTTGTTGGTTTGTTGGTTTGTTGGTTTGTTGGTTTGTTGGTTTGTTGGTTTGTTTATTTGTTGGTTTGTTCGTTTGTTGGCTTGTTGGTTTGTTTGTTGGTTGGTTTGTTGGCTTGTTGGCTTGTTGGTTTGTTGGTTTGTTAGTTTGTTAGTTTGGTGGCTTGTTGGTGTGTTGGTTTGTTGGTTTGTTGGTTTGTTGGTTTGTTGGTTTGTTGGTTTGTTTGTTTGTTCGTTTGTTCGTTTGTTGGCTTGTTGGTTTGTTGGCTTGTTGGCTTGTTGGATTGTTGGTTTGTTGGCTTGTTGGCTTGTTGGTTTGTTGGTGTGTTGGCTTGTTGGTTTGTTGGTTTGCTGGTTTGTTGGATTGTTGGTTTGTTGGTTTGTTCGTTTGTTGGTTTGTTGGTTTGTTGGGTTGTTCGTTTGTTGGTTTGTTGGTTTGTTGGTTTGTTGGTTTGTTGGTTTGCTGGTTTGTTGGCTTGTTGGCTTGTTGGTTTGTTGGTTTGTTGGTTTGTTGGCTTGTTGGTTTGTTGGTTTGTTGGTTTGTTGGTTTATTTGTTTGTTGGTTTGTTGGTTTGTTGGTTTGTTCGTTTAATGGCTTGTTGGCTTGTTAGTTTGTTGTTTGTTGGCTTTTTGATTTGTAGTTTGTTGGTTTGTTGGTTTGTTGGGTTGTTGGTTTGTTCGTTTGTTGGTTTGTTTGTTTGTTGGTTTGTTCGCTTGTTGGCTTGTTGGTTTGTTGGTGTGTTGGCTTGTTGGTTTATTGGTTTGCTGGTTTGATGGATTGTTGGTTGGTTGGTTTGTTGGTTTGTTGGATTGTTGGTTTGTTTGGTTGTTTGTGTGTTGGTTTGTTGGTTTGTTGGTTTGTTGGTTTGTTGGTTTGCTGGTTTGTTGGCTTGTTGGCTTGTTGGTTTGTTGGTTTATTGGTTTGTTGGCTTGTTGGTTTGTTGGTTTGTTGGTTTGTTGGTTTATTTGTTTGTTGGTTTGTTGGTTTGTTGGTTTGTTGGTTTGTTGGTTTGTTCGTTTGTTGGCTTGTTGGCTTGTTGGTTTGTTTGTTTGTTGGTTTGTTCGTTGGTTGGCTTGTTGGTTTTTGGCTTGTTGGCTTGTTGGTTTGTTGGTTTGTTGGTTTGTTGGTTTGTTTGTTTGTTGGTTTGTTCGTTAGTTGGCTTGTTGTTTTTTGGCTTGTTGGCTTGTTGGTTTGTTGGTTTGTTGGTTTGTTGGTTTGTTTATTTGTTGGTTTGTTCGTTTGTTGGCTTGTTGGTTTGTTTGTTTGTTGGTTTGTTGGCTTGTTGGCTTGTTGGTTTGTTGGTTTGTTGGTTTGTTGGTTTGTTGGTTTGTTGGTTTGTTAGTTTGCTGGTTTGTTGGTTTGTTGGTTTGTTGGTTTGTTGGTTTGTTGGTTTGTTGGTTTGTTGGTTTGTTGGGTTGTTGGTTTGTTGGTTTGTAGGTTTGTTGGTTTGTTGGTTTATTGGTTTGTTTGTTTGTTGGTTTGTTGGTTTGTTGGTTTGTTAATTTGTTGGTTTGTTGGTTTGTTGGTTTGTTGGTTTGTTGGTTTGTTGGTTTGTTGGTTTGTTGGTTTGTTGGTTTGTTGGTTTGTTGGTTTGTTGGTTTGTTGGTTTGTTGGTTTGTTGGTTTGTTGGTTTGTTGGTTTGTTGGTTTGTTGGTTTGTTGGGTTGTTGGTTTGTTGGTTTGTAGGTTTGTTGGTTTGCTGGTTTATTGGTTTGTTTGTTTGTTGGTTTGTTGGTTTGTTGGTTTGTTGGTTTGTTGATTTGTTGGTTTGTTGGTTTGTTGGTTTGTTGGTTTGTTGGTTTGTTGGTTTGTTGGTTTGTTGGTTTGTTGGTTTGTTGGTTTGTTGGTTTGTTGGTTTGTTGGTTTGTTGGTTTGTTGGTTTGTTGGTTTGTTGGTTTGTTGGTTTGTTGGTTTGTTGGTTTGTTGGTTTGTTGGTTTGTTGGTTTGTTCGTTTGTTGGCTTGTTGGTTTGTTCGTTTGTTCGTTTGTTGGTTTGTTGGTTTGTTGGTTTGTTTATTTGTTGGTTTGTTCGTTTGTTGGCTTGTTGGTTTGTTGGTTTGTTGGTTTGTTAGTTTGTTAGTTTGGTGGCTTGTTGGTGTGTTGGTTTGTTGATTTGTTGGTTTGTTGGTTTGTTGGTTTGTTGGTTTGTTGGTTTGTTGGTTTGTTGGTTTGTTGGTTTGTTGGTTTGTTTGTTTGTTTGTTTGTTGGTTTGTTCGTTTGTTGGCTTGTTGGTTTGTTGGCTTGTTGGCTTGTTGGATTGTTGGTTTGTTGGCTTGTTGGCTTGTTGATTTGTTGGTGTGTTGGCTTGTTGGTTTGTTGGTTTGCTGGTTTGTTGGATTGTTGGTTTGTTGGTTTGTTCGTTTGTTGGGTTATTCGTTTGTTGGTTTGTTGGTTTGTTGGTTTGTTGGTTTGTTGGTTTGTTGGTTTGTTGGCTTGTTGGCTTGTTGGTTTGTTGGTTTGTTGGTTTGTTGGTTTGTTGGTTTGTTGGCTTGTTGGTTTGTTGGTTTGTTGGTTTGTTGGTTTATTTGTTTGTTGGTTTGTTGGTTTGTTGGTTTGTGGGTTTGTTCGTTTAATGGCTTGTTGGCTTGTTAGTTTGTTGTTTGTTGGCTTTTTGATTTGTAGTTTGTTGGTTTGTTGGGTTGTTGGTTTGTTCGTTTGTTGGTTTGGTTGTTTGTTGGTTTGTTCGCTTGTTGGCTTGTTGGTTTGTTGGTGTGTTGGCTTGTTGGTTTGTTGGTTTGTTGGTTTGTTGGTTTGTTGGTTTGTTGGTTTGTTGGTTTGTTGGTTTGTTGGTTTGTTGGTTTGTTGGTTTGTTGGTTTGTTGGTTTGTTGGTTTGTTGGTTTGTTGGTTTGTTGGTTTGTTGGTTTGTTGGTTTGTTGGTTTGTTCGTTTGTTGGCTTGTTGGTTTGTTCGTTTGTTCGTTTGTTGGTTTGTTGGTTTGTTGGTTTGTTTATTTGTTGGTTTGTTCGTTTGTTGGCTTGTTGGTTTGTTGGTTTGTTGGTTTGTTAGTTTGTTAGTTTGGTGGCTTGTTGGTGTGTTGGTTTGTTGATTTGTTGGTTTGTTGGTTTGTTGGTTTGTTGGTTTGTTGGTTTGTTGGTTTGTTGGTTTGTTGGTTTGTTTGTTTGTTGGTTTGTTCGTTTGTTGGCTTGTTGGTTTGTTGGCTTGTTGGCTTGTTGGATTGTTGGTTTGTTGGCTTGTTGGCTTGTTGGTTTGTTGGTGTGTTGGCTTGTTGGTTTGTTGGTTTGCTGGTTTGTTGGATTGTTGGTTTGTTGGTTTGTTCGTTTGTTGGGTTATTCGTTTGTTGGTTTGTTGGTTTGTTGGTTTGTTGGTTTGTTGGTTTGTTGGTTTGTTGGTTTGTTGGCTTGTTGGTTTGTTGGTTTGTTGGTTTGTTGGTTTGTTGGCTTGTTGGTTTGTTGGTTTGTTGGTTTGTTGGTTTATTTGTTTGTTGGTTTGTTGGTTTGTTGGTTTGTTGGTTTGTTCGTTTAATGGCTTGTTGGCTTGTTAGTTTGTTGTTTGTTGGCTTTTTGATTTGTAGTTTGTTGGTTTGTTGGTTTGTTGGGTTTGTTCGCTTGTTGGCTTGTTGGTTTGTTGGTGTGTTGGCTTGTTGGTTTGTTGGTTTGCTGGTTTGTTGGATTGTTGGTTTGTTGGTTTGTTCGTTTGTTGGTTTGTTGGTTTGTTGGGTTGTTCGTTTGTTGGTTTGTTGGTTTGTTTGGTTGTTGGTTTGTTGGTTTGCTGGTTTGTTGGCTTGTTGGCTTGTTGGTTTGTTGGTTTGTTGGTTTGTTGGCTTGTTGGTTTGTTGGTTTGTTGGTTTGTTTGTTTCTTTGTTTGTTGGTTTGTTGGTTTGTTGGTTTGTTGGTTTGTTCGTTTGTTGGCTTGTTGGCTTGTTGGTTTGTTTGTTTGTTGGTTTGTTCGTTGGTTGGCTTGTTGGTTTTTGGCTTGTTGGCTTGTTGGTTTGTTGGTTTGTTGGTTTGTTTGTTTGTTGGTTTGTTCGTTAGTTGGCTTGTTGGTTTTTGGCTTGTTGGTTTGTTGGTTTGATGGTTTGTTCGTTTGTTGGTTTTTTGGCTTGTTGGCTTGTTGGTTTGTTGGTTTGTTAGTTCGTTGGTTTGTTGGTTTGTTGGTTTGTTCGTTTAATGGCTTGTTGGCTTGTTAGTTTGTTGTTTGTTGGCTTTTTGATTTGTAGTTTGTTGGTTTGTTGGTTTGTTGGGTTGTTGGTTTGTTCGTTTGTTGGTTTGTTTGTTTGTTGGTTTGTTCGCTTGTTGGCTTGTTGGTTTGTTGGTGTGTTGGCTTGTTGGTTTGTTTGTTTGCTGGTTTGTTGGATTGTTGGTTTGTTGGTTTGTTCGTTTGTTGGTTTGTTGGTTTGTTGGGTTGTTTGTTTGTTGGCTTGTTGGCTTGTTGGTTTGTTGGTTTGTTGGTTTGTTGGCTTGTTGGTTTGTTGGTTTGTTGGTTTGTTGGTTTCTTTGTTTGTTGGTTTGTTCGTTAGTTGGCTTGTTGGTTTTTGGCTTGTTGGTTTGTTGGTTTGATGGTTTGTTCGTTTGTTGGTTTTTTGGCTTGTTGGCTTGTTGGTTTGTTGGTTTGTTAGTTTGTTGGTTTGTTGGTTTGTTGGTTTGTTGGTTTGTTGGTTTGTTGGTTTGTTGGTTTGTTGGTTTGTTGGTTTGTTGGTTTGTTGGTTTGTTGGTTTGTTGGTTTGTTGGTTTGTTCGTTTGTTGGTTTTTTGGCTTGTTGGCTTGTTGGTTTGTTGGTTTGTTAGTTTGTTGGTTTGTTGGTTTGTTGGTTTGTTGGTTTGTTGGTTTGTTGGTTTGTTGGTTTGTTGGTTTGTTGGTTTGTTGGTTTGTTGGTTTGTTGGTTTGTTGGTTTGTTGGTTTTTTGGTTTTTTGGTTTGTTGGTTTGTTGGTTTGTTGGTTTGTTGGTTTTTGGCTTGTTGGTTTGTTGGTTTGATGGTTTGTTCGTTTGTTGGTTTTTTGGCTTGTTGGCTTGTTGGTTTGTTGGTTTGTTAGTTTGTTGGTTTGTTGGTTTGTTGGTTTGTTGGTTTGTTGGTTTGTTGGTTTGTTGGTTTGTTGGTTTGTTGGTTTGTTGGTTTGTTGGTTTGTTGGTTTGTTGGTTTGTTGGTTTGTTGGTTTGTTGGTTTGTTGGTTTTTTGGTTTGTTGGTTTGTTGGTTTGTTGGTTTGTTGGCTTGTTGGCTTGTTGGTTTGGTTGTTTGTTGGTTTGTTCGTTGGTTGGCTTGTTGGTTTTTGGCTTGTTGGCTTGTTGGTTTGTTGGTTTGTTGGTTTGTTGGTTTGTTGGTTTGTTGGTTTGTTGGTTTTTTGGTTTGTTGGTTTGTTGGTTTGTTCGTTTGTTGGCTTGTTGGCTTGTTGGTTTGGTTGTTTGTTGGTTTGTTCGTTGGTTGGCTTGTTGGTTTTTGGCTTGTTGGCTTGTTGGTTTGTTGGTTTGTTGGTTTGTTTGTTTGTTGGTTTGTTCGTTAGTTGGCTTGTTGGTTTTTGGCTTGTTGGTTTGTTGGTTTGATGGTTTGTTCGTTTGTTGGTTTTTTGGCTTGTTGGCTTGTTGGTTTGTTGGTTTGTTAGTTTGTTGGTTTGTTGGTTTGTTGGTTTGTTGGTTTGTTGGTTTGTTGGTTTGTTGGTTTGTTGGTTTGTTGGTTTGTTGGTTTGTTGGTTTGTTGGTTTGTTGGTTTGTTGGTTTGTTCGTTTGTTGGTTTTTTGGCTTGTTGGCTTGTTGGTTTGTTGGTTTGTTAGTTTGTTGGTTTGTTGGTTTGTTGGTTTTTTGGCTTGTTGGCTTGTTGGTTTGTTGGTTTGTTAGTTTGTTGGTTTGTTGGTTTGTTGGTTTGTTGGTTTGTTGGTTTGTTGGTTTGTTGGTTTGTTGGTTTGTTGGTTTGTTGGTTTGTTGGTTTGTTGGTTTGTTGGTTTGTTGGTTTTTTGGTTTGTTGGTTTGTTGGTTTGTTGGTTTGTTGGTTTGTTGGTTTGTTGGTTTGTTGGTTTGTTGGTTTGTTGGTTTGTTGGTTTGTTGGTTTTTTGGTTTGTTGGTTTGTTGGTTTGTTGGTTTGTTGGTTTTTTGGCTTGTTGGCTTGTTGGTTTGTTGGTTTGTTAGTTTGTTGGTTTGTTGGTTTGTTGGTTTGTTGGTTTGTTGGTTTGTTGGTTTGTTGGTTTGTTGGTTTGCTGGTTTGTTGGATTGTTGGTTTGTTGGTTTGTTCGTTTGTTGGTTTGTTGGTTTGTTGGGTTGTTCGTTTGTTGGTTTGTTGGTTTGTTTGGTTGTTGGTTTGTTGGTTTGCTGGTTTGTTGGCTTGTTGGCTTGTTGGTTTGTTGGTTTGTTGGTTTGTTGGCTTGTTGGTTTGTTGGTTTGTTGGTTTGTTGGTTTCTTTGTTTGTTGGTTTGTTGGTTTGTTGGTTTGTTGGTTTGTTCGTTTGTTGGCTTGTTGGCTTGTTGGTTTTTTGTTTGTTGGTTTGTTCGTTGGTTGGCTTGTTGGTTTTTGGCTTGTTGGCTTGTTGGTTTGTTGGTTTGTTGGTTTGTTTGTTTGTTGGTTTGTTCGTTTGTTGGTTTGTCGGTTTGTTGGCTTGTTGGTTTGTTGGTTTGATGGTTTGTTCGTTTGTTGGTTTTTTGGCTTGTTGGCTTGTTGGTTTGTTGGTTTGTTAGTTTGTTGGTTTGTTGGTTTGTTGGTTTGTTGGTTTGTTGGTTTGTTGGTTTGTTGGTTTGTTGGTTTGTTGGTTTGTTGGTTTGTTGGTTTGTTGGTTTGTTGGTTTGTTGGTTTGTTGGTTTTTTGGTTTGTTGGTTTGTTGGTTTGTTGGTTTGTTGGTTTGTTGGTTTGTAGGTTTGTTGGTTTGTTGGTTTATTGGTTTGTTTGTTTGTTGGTTTGTTGGTTTGTTGGTTTGTTGGTTTGTTGGTTTGTTGGTTTGTTGATTTGTTGGTTTGTTGGTTTGTTGGTTGGTTGGTTTGTTGGTTTGTTGGTTTGTTGGTTTGTTGGTTTGTTGGTTTGTTGGTTTGTTGGTTTGTTGGTTTGTTGATTTGTTCGTTTGTTGGCTTGTTGGCTTGTTGGTTTGTTGGTTTGTTGGTTTGTTGGTTTGTTTGTTTGTTGGTTTGTTCGTTATTTGGCTTGTTGGTTTTTGGCTTGTTGGCTTGTTGGTTTGTTGGTTTGTTCGTTTGTTGGTTTGTTGGTTTATTGGTTTGTTGGTTTGTTTATTTGTTGGTTTGTTCGTTTGTTGGCTTGTTGGTTTGTTTGTTTGTTGGTTTGTTGGGTTGTTGGCTTGTTGGTTTGTTGGTTTGTTGGTTTGTTGGTTTGTTGGTTTGTTAGTTTGCTGGTTTGTTGGTTTGTTGGTTTGTTGGTTTGTTGGTTTGTTGGTTTGTTGGTTTGTTGGTTTGTTGGTTTGTTGGTTTGTTGGTTTGTTGGTTTGTTGGTTTGTTGGTTTGTTGGTTTGTTGGTTTGTTGGTTTGTTGGTTTGTTGGTTTGTTGGTTTGTTGGTTTGTTGGTTTGTTGGTTTGTTGGTTTGTTGGGTTGTTGGTTTGTTGGTTTGTAGGTTTGTTGGTTTGTTGGTTTATTGGTTTGTTTGTTTGTTGGTTTGTTGGTTTGTTGGTTTGTTGATTTGTTGGTTTGTTGGTTTGTTGGTTTGTTGGTTTGTTGGTTTGTTGGTTTGTTGGTTTGTCGGTTTGTTGGTTTGTTGGTTTGTTGGTTTGTTTATTTGTTGGTTTGTTCGTTTGTTGGCTTGTTGGTTTGTTCGTTTGTTCGTTTGTTGGTTTGTTGGTTTGTTGGCTTGTTGGTTTGTTGGTTTGTTGGTTTGTTGGTTTGTTGGTTTGTTGGTTTGTTAGTTTGTTAGTTTGTTAGTTTGGTGGCTTGTTGGTGTGTTGGTTTGTTGGTTTGTTGGTTTGTTGGTTTGTTGGTTTGTTGGTTTGTTGGTTTGTTGGTTTGTTGGTTTGTTTGTTTGTTGGTTTGTTGGTTTGTTCGTTTGTTGGCTTGTTGGTTTGTTGGCTTGTTGGCTTGTTGGAATGTTGGTTTGTTGGCTTGTTGGCTTGTTGGTTTGTTGGTGTGTTGGCTTGTTGGTTTGTTGGTTTGCTGGTTTGTTGGATTGTTGGTTTGTTGGTTTGTTCGTTTGTTGTGTTGTTCGTTTGTTGGTTTGTTCGTTTGTTGGTTTGTTGGTTTGTTGGTTTGCTGGTTTGTTGGCTTGTTGGCTTGTTGTTTTTTTGGTTTGTTGGTTTGTTGGCTTGTTGGTTTGTTGGTTTGTTGGTTTGTTGGCTTGTTGGCTTGTTGGTTTATTGGTTTGTTGGTTTGTTGGCTTGTTGGTTTGTTGGTTTGATGGTTTGTTCGTTTGTTGGTTTTTTGGCTTGTTGGCTTGTTGGTTTGTTGGCTTGTTGGTTTGTTGGTTTGTAAGTTTGTTGGTTTGTTGGTTTGTTGGTTTGTTGGTTTGTTTGTTTGTTGGTTTGTTGGTTTGTTGGTTTGTTGGTTTGTTGGTTTGTTGGTTTGTTGGTTTGTTGGTTTGTTGGTTTGTTGGTTTGTTGGTTTGTTGGTTTGTTGGTTTGTTGGTTTGTTGGTTTGTTGGTTTGTTGGTTTGTTGGTTTGTAGGTTTGTTGGTTTGTTGGTTTATTGGTTTGTTTGTTTGTTGGTTTGTTGGTTTGTAGGTTTGTTGGTTTGTTGCTTTGTTGGTTTGTTGGTTTGTTGGTTGGTTGGTTTGTTGGTTTGTTGGTTAGTTGGTTTGTTGGTTTGTTGGTTTGTTGGTTTGTTGGTTTGTTGGTTTGTTCGTTTGTTGGCTTGTTGGCTTGTTGGTTTGTTGGTTTGTTGGTTTGTTGGTTTGTTGGTTCGTTGGTTTGTTCGTTTGTTCGTTTGTTGGTTTGTTGGTGTGTTGGCTTGTTGGTTTGTTGGTTTGTTGGTATGTTGGTTTGTTGGTTTGTTGGTTTGTTAGTTTGTTAGTTTGGTGGCTTGTTATTGTGTTGGTTTGTTGTTTATTGGTTTGTTGGTTTGTTGGTTTGTTGGTTTGTGAGTTTGTTGGTTTGTTGGTTTGTTGGTTTGTTTGTTTGTTGGTTTGTTCGTTTGTTGGCTTGTTGGTTTGTTGGCTTGTTGGCTTGTTGGATTGTTGGTTTGTTGGCTTGTTGGCTTGTTGGTTTGTTGGTGTATTGGCTTGTTGGTTTGTTGGGTTGCTGGTTTGTTGGATTGTTGGTTTGTTCGTTTGTTGGTTTGTTTGTTTGTTGGGTTGTTCGTTTGTTGGTTTGTTGGTTTGTTGGTTTGTTGGTTTGTTGGTTTGCTGGTTTGTTGGCTTGTTGGCTTGTTGGTTTGTTGGTTTGTTGGTTTGTTGGCTTGTTGGTTTGTTGGTTTGTTGGTTTGTTGGTTTATTTGTTTGTTGGTTTGTTGGTTTGTTGGTTTGTTGGTTTGTTCGTTTAATGGCTTGTTGGCTTGTTAGTTTGTTGTTTATTGGCTTTTTGATTTGTAGTTTGTTGGTTTGTTGGTTTGTTGGGTTGTTGGTTTGTTCGTTTGTTGGTTTGTTTGTTTGTTGGTTTGTTCGCTTGTTGGCTTGTTGGTTTGTTGATGTGTTGGCTTGTTGGTTTGTTGGTTTGCTGGTTTGTTGGATTGTTGGTTTGTTCGTTTGTTGGTTTGTTGGTTTGTTGGGTTGTTCGTTTGTTGGTTTGTTGGTTTGTTGTTTTGTTGGTTTGTTGGTTTGCTGGTTTGTTGGCTTGTTGGTTTGTTGGTTTGTTGGTTTGTTGGTTTGTTGGCTTCTTGGTTTGTTGGTTTGTTGGTTTGTTGGTTTATTTGTTTGTTGGTTTGTTGGTTTGTTGTTTTGTTGATTTGTTCGTTTGTTGGCTTGTTGGCTTCTTGGTTTGTTTGTTTGTTGGTTTGTTCGTTGGTTGGCTTGTTGGTTTTTGGCTTGTTGGCTTGTTGGTTTGTTGGTTTGTTTGTTTGTTTGTTTGTTGGTTTGTTCGTTAGTTGGCTTGTTGGTTTTTGGCTTGTTGGCTTGTTGGTTTGTTGGTTTGTTGGTTTGTTGGTTTGTTGGTTTATTTATTTGTTCGCTTGTTCGTTTGTTAGTTTGTTGGTTTGTTGGCTTGTTGGCTAGTTGGTTTGTTGGTTTGTTGGCTTGTTGGTTTGTTGATTTGTTAGTTTGTTGGCTTGTTGGTTTGTGGTTTTGTTGGTTTGTTGGTTTATTGGTTTGTTCGTTTGTTGGCTTGTTGGCTTGTTGGTTTGTTGGTTTGTTGGTTTGTTGGTTTGTTGGTTTGTTGGTTTGTTGGTTTTTTCGTTTGTTCGTTTGTTGGTTTGTTGGTTTGTTGGCTGGTTGGCTTGTTGGTTTGTTGGTGTGTTGGCTTGTTGGTTTGTTGGTTTGTTGGTTTGTTAGTTTGTTCGTTTGTTGGCTTGTTGGCTTGTTAGCTTGTTGGTTTTTTGGTTTGTTGATTTGTTCGCTTGTTCGTTTGTTGGTTTGTTGGTTTGTTGGCTTGTTGGCTAGTTGGTTTGTTGGTTTGTTGGCTTGTTGGCTTGTTGGCTTGTTGGTTTGTTGGCTTGTTGGTTTGTTGGTTTGTTTGTTTGTTTGTTTGAGGTTTGCTGGTTTGTTGGTTTGTTGGCTTGTTGGTTTGTTGGCTTGTTGGTTTGTTGGTTTGTTGGTTTTGTGGTTTGTTGGTTTGTTGGTTTGTTGGTTTGTTGATTTGTTAGTTTGTTGGTTTGTTGTTTTGTAGTTTTGTTGGTTTGTTGGTTTGTTGGGTTGTTGGTTTGTTCGTTTCTTGGCTTGTTGGGTTGTTGGTTTGTTGGTTTGTTGGCTTGTTGGTTTGTTGGTTTGTGGTTTTGTTGGTTTGTTGGTTTGTTGGTTTGTTGGTTTGTTCGTTTGTTGGCTTGTTGGCTTGTTGGTTTGTTGGTTTGTTGGTTTGTTGGTTTGTTGGTTTGTTGGTTTGTTGGTTTTTTCGTTTTTTCGTTTGTTGGTTTGTTGGTTTGTTGGCTGGTTGGCTTGTTGGTTTGTTGGTGTGTTGGCTTGTTGGTTTGTTCGTTTGTTGGCTTGTTGGTTTGTTGGTTTGTTGGTTTGTTGGTTTGTTGGTTTGTTGGTTTGTTGGTTTGTTGGTTTGTTGGTTTGTTGGTTTGTTGGTTTGTTGGTTTGTTAGTTTGTTCGTTTGTTGGCTTGTTGGCTTGTTAGCTTGTTGGTTTGTTGGTTTGTTGATTTGTTCGCTTGTTCGTTTGTTGGTTTGTTGGCTTGTTGGCTAGTTGGTTTGTTGGTTTGTTGGCTTGTTGGTTTGTTGGTTTGTTGGTTTGTTGGTTTGTTGGTTTGTTGGTTTGTTGGTTTGTTGGTTTGTTGGTTTGTTGGTTTGTTGGTTTGTTGGTTTATTGGTTTGTTTGTTTGTTTGTTTGTTGGTTTGTTGGTTTGTTCGTTTGTTGGCTTGTTGGTTTTTTGGCTTGTTGGCTTGTTGGTTTGTTGGCTTGTTGGTTTGTTGGTTTGTTTGTTTGTTTGTTTGAGGTTTGTTGGTTTGTTGGTTTGTTGGCTTGTTGGTTTGTTGGCTTGTTGGTTTGTTGGTTTGTTGGTTTTGTGGTTTGTTGGTTTGTTGGTTTTGTGGTTTGTTGATTTGTTAGTTTGTTGGTTTGTTGTTTTGTAGTTTTGTTGGTTTGTTGGTTTGTTGGGTTGTTGGTTTGTTGGTTTGTTGGTTTGTTGGCTTGTTGGCTTGTTGGTTTGTTGGTTTGTTGGCTTGTTGGCTTGTTGGTTTGTTGGTTTGTTGGTTTGTTGGTTTATTGGTTTGTTGGTTTGTTGGTTTGTTGGTTTGTTGGTTTGTTAGTTTGTTCGTTTGTTGGCTTGTTGGCTTGTTAGCTTGTTGAATTGTTGGTTTGTTGGTTTGTTCGCTTGTTCGTTTGTTGGTTTGTTGGTTTGTTGGCTTGTTGGCTTGTTGGCTTGTTGGTTTGTTGGTTTGTTGGCTTGTTGGTTTTTTGGCTTGTTGGCTTGTTGGTTTGTTGGCTTGTTGGTTTGTTGGTTTGTTTGTTTGTTCGGTTGTGGTTTGTTGGTTTGTTGGTTTGTTGGTTTGTTAGTTTGTTGGTTTGTTGGTTTATTTGTTTGTTGGTTTATTGGTTTGTTGGTTTGTTGGTTTGTTGGTTTGTTGGTTTGTTGGTTTGTTGGCTTCTTGGTTTATTTGTTTGTTGGTTTATTGGTTTGTTGGTTTGTTGGTTTGTTGGTTTATTGGTTTGTTTGTTTGTTTGTTTGTTGGTTTGTTGGTTTGTTGGTTTGTTGGTTTGTTGGTTTGTTGGCTTGTTGGTTTTTTGGCTTGTTGGCTTGTTGGTTTGTTGGCTTGTTGATTTGTTGGTTTGTTGGTTTGTTGGTTTGTTGGTTTATTTGTTTGTTGGTTTGTTGGTTTGTTGGTTTGTTGGTTTATTGGTTTGTTTGTTTGTTTGTTTGTTGGTTTGTTGGTTTGTTCGTTTGTTGGTTTGTTGGTTTGTTGGTTTGTTGATTTGTTAGTTTGTTGGTTTGTTGTTTTGTAGTTTTGTTGGTTTGTTGGTTTGTTGGGTTGTTGGTTTGTTCGTTTGTTGGCTTGTTGGCTTGTTGGTTTGTTGGTTTGTTGGTTTGTTGGTTTGTTGGTTTGTTGGTTTGTTCGTTTGTTCGTTTGTTGGTTTGTTGGTTTGTTGGGTGGTTGGCTTGTTGGTTTGTTGGTTTGTTGGTTTGTTGGTTTGTTGGTTTGTTGGTTTGTTGGTTTGTTGGTTTGTTGGTTTGTTTGTTTGAAGCTTTGTAGGTTTGTTGGTTTGTTGGCTTGTTGGTTTGTTGGTTTGTTGGTTTGTTGGTTTATTTGTTTGTTGGTTTGTTGGTTTGTTCGTTTGTTGGCTTGTTGGCTTGTTGATTTGTTTGTTTGTTGGTTTGTTCGTTTGTTGGCTTGTTGGTTTTTGGCTTGTTGTCTTGTTGGTTTGTTGGTTTGTTGGTTTGTTTGTTTGTTGGTTTGTTCGTTTGTTGGCTTGTTGGTTTGTGGCTTGTTGGCTTGTTGGTTTGTTGGTTTGTTGATTTGTTGGTTTGTTCGTTTGTTTGTTTGTTGGTTTGTTGGTTTGTTGGTTTGTTGGTTTATTTGTTTGTTGGTTTGTTGGTTTGTTGGTTTGTTCGTTTGTTGGCTTGTTGGCTTGTTGGTTTGTTTGTTTGTTGGTTTGTTGGTTTGTTGGTTTTTGGCTTGTTGGATTGTTGGTTTGTTGGTTTGTTGGTTTGTTGGTTTGTTGGGTTGTTCGTTTGTTCGTTTGTTGGTTTGTTGGTCTGTTGGTCTGTTTGTTTGTTGGTTGGTTGGTTTGTTGGTTTGTTCGTTTGTTGGCTTGTTGGCTTGTTGGTTTGTTGGTTTGTTGATTTGTTGGTTTGTTGGTTTGTTGGTTTGTTGGTTTGTTCGTTTGTTCGTTTGTTGGTTTGCTGGTTTGTTGGCTTGTGGTCTTGTTGGTTTATTGGTTTGTTGGCTTGTTGGTTTGTTGGTTTGTTGGTTTGTTGGTTTGTTGGTTTGTTTGTTTGTTGTTTTGTTGGTTTATTGGTTTGTTGGCTTGTTGGTTTGTTGGTTTGTTGGTTTGTTGGTTTTTTGGTTTGTTGGTTTGTTGGTTTGTTGGTTTGTTTATTTGTTGGTTTGTTCGTTTGTTGGCTTGTTGGTTTTGGTTTGTTTGTTTGTTGGTTTGTTGGTTTGTTGGTTTGTTGGTTTGTTGATTTGTTAGTTTGTTGGTTTGTTGGTTTGTGGTTTTATTGGTTTGTTGGTTTGTTGGTTTGTTCGTTTGTTGGCTTGTTGGCTTGTTGGTTTGTTGGTTTGTTGGTTTGTTGGTTTGTTGGTTTGTTGGTTTGTTGGTTTTTTCGTTTGTTCGTTTGTTGGTTTGTTGGTTTGTTGGCTGGTTGGCTTGTTGGTTTGTTGGTGTGTTGGTGTGTTGGCTTGTTGGTTTGTTCGTTTGTTGGCTTGTTGGTTTGTTGGTTTGTTGGTTTGTTGGTTTGTTGGTTTGTTGGTTTGTTAGTTTGTTCGTTTGTTGGCTTGTTGGCTTGTTAGCTTGTTGGTTTGTTGGTTTGTTGATTTGTTCGCTTGTTCGTTTGTTGGTTTGTTGGTTTGTTGGCTTGTTGGCTAGTTGGTTTGTTGGTTTGTTGGTTTGTTGGCTTGTTGGTTTGTTGGTTTGTTGGTTTGTTGGTTTGTTGGTTTGTTGGTTTGTTGGTTTGTTGGTTTGTTGGTTTGTTGGTTTGTTGGTTTGTTGGTTTGTTGGTTTGTTGGTTTATTGGTTTGTTTGTTTGTTTGTTTGTTTGTTGGTTGGTTTGTTCGTTTGTTGGCTTGTTGGTTTTTTGGCTTGTTGGCTTGTTGGTTTGTTGGCTTGTTGGTTTGTTGGTTTGTTTGTTTGTTTGTTTGAGGTTTGTTGGTTTGTTGGTTTGTTGGCTTGTTGGTTTGTTGGCTTGTTGGTTTGTTGGTTTGTTGGTTTTGTGGTTTGTTGGTTTGTTGGTTTGTTGGTTTGTTGATTTGTTAGTTTGTTGGTTTGTTGTTTTGTAGTTTTGTTGGTTTGTTGGTTTGTTGGGTTGTTGGTTTGTTCGTTTGTTGGCTTGTTGGTTTGTTGGTTTGTTGGTTTTTTGGCTTGTTGGTTTGTTGGTTTGTGGTTTTGTTGGTTTGTTGGTTTGTTGGTTTGTTGGTTTTTTCGTTTGTTGGCTTGTTGGCTTGTTGGTTTGTTGGTTTGTTGGTTTGTTGGTTTGTTGGTTTGTTGGTTTTTTCGTTTGTTCGTTTGTTGGTTTGTTGGTTTGTTGGCTGGTTGGCTTGTTGGTTTGTTGGTGTGTTGGCTTGTTGGTTTGTTCGTTTGTTGGCTTGTTGGTTTGTTGGTTTGTTGGCTTGTTGGTTTGTTGGTTTGTTGGTTTGTTGGTTTGTTGGTTTGTTAGTTTGTTCGTTTGTTGGCTTGTTGGCTTGTTAACTTGTTGGTTTGTTGGTTTGTTGATTTGTTTGCTTGTTCGTTTGTTGGTTTGTTGGCTTGTTGGCTAGTTGGTTTGTTGGTTTGTTGGCTTGTTGGTTTGTTGGTTTGTTGGTTTGTTGGTTTGTTGGTTTGTTGGTTTATTGGTTTGTTTGTTTGTTTGTTTGTTGGTTTGTTGGTTTGTTCGTTTGTTGGCTTGTTGGTTTTTTGGCTTGTTTGTTTGTTTGTTTGAGGTTTGTTGGTTTGTTGGTTTGTTGGCTTGTTGGTTTGTTGGCTTGTTGGTTTGTTGGTTTGTTGGTTTTGTGGTTTGTTGGTTTGTTGGTTTGTTGGTTTGTTGATTTGTTAGTTTGTTGGTTTGTTGTTTTGTAGTTTTGTTGGTTTGTTGGTTTGTTGGGTTGTTGGTTTGTTGGCTTGTTGGCTTGTTAGCTTGTTGGTTTGTTGGTTTGTTGGTTTGTTGGTTTATTGGTTTGTTGGTTTGTTGGTTTGTTGGTTTGTTAGTTTGTTGTTTTGTTGGTTTATTGGTTTGTTGGCTTGTTGGTTTGTTGGTTTGTTGGTTTGTTGGTTTTTTGGTTTGTTGGTTTGTTGGTTTGTTGGTTTGTTTATTTGTTGGTTTGTTCGTTTGTTTGCTTGTTGGTTTTGGTTTGTTTGTTTGTTGGTTTGTTGGTTTGTTGGTTTGTTGGTTTGTTGATTTGTTAGTTTGTTGGTTTGTTGGTTTGTGGTTTTATTGGTTTGTTGGTTTGTTGGTTTGTTCGTTTGTTGGCTTGTTGGCTTGTTGGTTTGTTGGTTTGTTGGTTTGTTGGTTTGTTGGTTTGTTGGTTTGTTGGTTTTTTCGTTTGTTCGTTTGTTGGTTTGTTGGTTTGTTGGCTGGTTGGCTTGTTGGTTTGTTGGTGTGTTGGCTTGTTGGTTTGTTCGTTTGTTGGCTTGTTGGTTTGTTGGTTTGTTGGTTTGTTGGTTTGTTGGTTTGTTGGTTTGTTAGTTTGTTCGTTTGTTGGCTTGTTGGCTTGTTAGCTTGTTGGTTTGTTGGTTTGTTGATTTGTTCGCTTGTTCGTTTGTTGGTTTGTTGGTTTGTTGGCTTGTTGGCTAGTTGGTTTGTTGGTTTGTTGGTTTGTTGGCTTGTTGGTTTGTTGGTTTGTTGGTTTGTTGGTTTGTTGGTTTGTTGGTTTGTTGGTTTGTTGGTTTGTTGGTTTGTTGGTTTGTTGGTTTGTTGGTTTGTTGGTTTGTTGGTTTGTTGGTTTATTGGTTTGTTTGTTTGTTTGTTGGTTGGTTTGTTCGTTTGTTGGCTTGTTGGTTTTTTGGCTTGTTGGCTTGTTGGTTTGTTGGCTTGTTGGTTTGTTGGTTTGTTTGTTTGTTTGTTTGAGGTTTGTTGGTTTGTTGGTTTGTTGGCTTGTTGGTTTGTTGGCTTGTTGGTTTGTTGGTTTGTTGGTTTTGTGGTTTGTTGGTTTGTTGGTTTGTTGGTTTGTTGATTTGTTAGTTTGTTGGTTTGTTGTTTTGTAGTTTTGTTGGTTTGTTGGTTTGTTGGGTTGTTGGTTTGTTCGTTTGTTGGCTTGTTGGTTTGTTGGTTTGTTGGTTTTTTGGCTTGTTGGTTTGTTGGTTTGTGGTTTTGTTGGTTTGTTGGTTTGTTGGTTTGTTGGTTTGTTCGTTTGTTGGCTTGTTGGCTTGTTGGTTTGTTGGTTTGTTGGTTTGTTGGTTTGTTGGTTTTTTCGTTTGTTCGTTTGTTGGTTTGTTGGTTTGTTGGCTGGTTGGCTTGTTGGTTTGTTGTTGTGTTGGCTTGTTGGTTTGTTCGTTTGTTGGCTTGTTGGTTTGTTGGTTTGTTGGCTTGTTGGTTTGTTGGTTTGTTGGTTTGTTGGTTTGTTGGTTTGTTAGTTTGTTCGTTTGTTGGCTTGTTGGCTTGTTAACTTGTTGGTTTGTTGGTTTGTTGATTTGTTCGCTTGTTCGTTTGTTGGTTTGTTGGCTTGTTGGCTAGTTGGTTTGTTGGTTTGTTGGCTTGTTGGTTTGTTGGTTTGTTGGTTTGTTGGTTTGTTGGTTTATTGGTTTGTTTGTTTGTTTGTTTGTTGGTTTGTTGGTTTGTTCGTTTGTTGGCTTGTTGGTTTTTTGGCTTGTTTGTTTGTTTGTTTGTTTGAGGTTTGTTGGTTTGTTGGTTTGTTGGCTTGTTGGTTTGTTGGCTTATTGGTTTGTTGGTTTGTTGGTTTTGTGGTTTGTTTGTTTGTTGGTTTGTTGGTTTGTTGATTTGTTAGTTTGTTGGTTTGTTGTTTTGTTGTTTTGTAGTTTTGTTGGTTTGTTGGTTTGTTGGGTTGTTGGTTTGTTGGCTTGTTGGCTTGTTAGCTTGTTGGTTTGTTGGTTTGTTGGTTTATTGGTTTGTTGGTTTGTTGGTTTGTTGGTTTGTTAGTTTGTTCGTTTGTTGGCTTGTTGGCTTGTTAGCTTGTTGATTTGTTGGTTTGTTGATTTGTTCGCTTGTTCGTTTGTTGGTTTGTTGGCTTGTTGGCTAGTTGGTTTGTTGGTTTGTTGGCTTGTTGGTTTGTTGGTTTGTTGGTTTGTTGGTTTGTTGGTTTGTTGGTTTGTTGGTTTGTTGGTTTGTTGGTTTGTTGGCTTGTTGGCTTGTTGGTTTGTTGGTTTGTTGGCTTGTTCGTTTGTTGGTTTGTTGGCTTGTTGGCTAGTTGGTTTGTTGGTTTGTTGGCTTGTTGGTTTGTTGGTTTGTTGGTTTGTTGGTTTGTTGGTTTGTTGGTTTGTTGGTTTGTTGGTTTGTTTGTTTGTTGGCTTGTTGGTTTGTTGGTTTGTTGGCTTGTTGGCTTGTTGGTTTGTTGGTTTGTTGGTTTGTTGGTTTTTTGGCTTGTTGGCTTGCTGGTTTGTTGGCTTGTTGGTTTGTTGGTTTGTTTGTTTGTTTGTTTGAGGTTTGTTGGTTTGTTGGTTTGTTGGCTTGTTGGTTTGTTGGCTTGTTGGTTTGTTGGTTTGTTGGTTTTGTGGTTTGTTGGTTTGTTGGTTTGTTGGTTTGTTGGTTTGTTGATTTTTTAGTTTGTTGGTTTGTTGTTTTGTAGTTTTGTTGGTTTGTTGGTTTGTTGGGTTGTTGGTTTGTTGGTTTGTTGGTTTGTTGGCTTGTTGGTTTGTTGGTTTGTTGGCTTGTTGGCTTGTTGGCTTGTTGGTTTGTTGGTTTGTTGGCTTGTTGGTTTTTTGGCTTGTTGGCTTGTTGGTTTGTTTGCTTGTTGGTTTGTTGGTTTGTTTGTTTGTTCGGTTGTGGTTTGTTGGTTTGTTGGTTTGTTAGTTTGTTGGTTTGTTGGTTTATTTGTTTGTTGGTTTTGTGGTTTGTTGGTTTGTTGGTTTGTTGGTTTGTTGATTTGTTAGTTTGTTGGTTTGTTGTTTTGTAGTTTTGTTGGTTTGTAGGTTTGTTGGGTTGTTGGTTTGTTCGTTTGTTGGCTTGTTGGTTTGTTGGTTTGTTGGTTTGTTGGCTTGTTGGTTTGTTGGTTTGTGGTTTTGTTGG
This sequence comes from Atherix ibis, assembly GCA_958298945.1. Classification (NCBI taxonomy): domain Eukaryota; kingdom Metazoa; phylum Arthropoda; class Insecta; order Diptera; family Athericidae; genus Atherix; species Atherix ibis. The sequence continues at coordinate 100,039,161 of OY282608.1, forward strand.
TTTGTTGGTTTGTTGGTTTGTTGGTTTGTTCGTTTGTTGGCTTGTTGGCTTGTTGGTTTGTTGGTTTGTTGGTTTGTTGGTTTGTTGGTTTGTTGGTTTGTTGGTTTTTTTTGTTTGTTCGTTTGTTGGTTTGTTGGTTTGTTGGCTGGTGGGCTTGTTGGTTTGTTGGTGTGTTGGCTTGTTGGTTTGTTTGTTTGTTGGCTTGTTGGTTTGTTGGTTTGTTGGTTTGTTGGTTTGTTGGTTTGTTGGTTTGTTGGTTTGTTAGTTTGTTCGTTTGTTGGCTTGTTGGCTTGTTAGCTTGTTGGTTTGTTGGTTTGTTGATTTGTTCGCTTGTTCGTTTGTTGGTTTGTTGGCTTGTTGGCTAATTGGTTTGTTGGTTTGTTGGATTGTTGGTTTGTTGGTTTGTTGGTTTGTTGGTTTGTTGGTTTGTTGGTTTGTTGGTTTGTTGGTTTGTTGGTTTGTTGGTTTTATTGGTTTTTTGGTTTATTGGTTTGTTTGTTTGTTTGTTTGTTGGTTTGTTGGTTTGTTCGTTTGTTGGCTTGTTGGTTTTTTGGCTTGTTGGCTTGTTGGTTTGTTGGCTTGTTGATTTGTTTGTTTGTTTGTTTGTTTGTTTGAGGTTTGTTGGTTTGTTGGTTTGTTGGCTTGTTGGTTTTTTGGCTTGTTGGTTTGTTGGTTTGTTGGTTTTGTGGTTTGTTGGTTTGTTGGTTTGTTGGTTTGTTGATTTGTTAGTTTGTTGGTTTGTTGTTTTGTAGTTTTGTTGGTTTGTTGGTTTGTTGGGTTGTTGGTTTGTTGGTTTGTTGGTTTGTTGGCTTGTTGGTTTGTTGGTTTGTTGGCTTGTTGGCTTGTTGGTTTGTTGGTTTGTTGGTTTGTTGGTTTATTAGTTTGTTGGTTTGTTGGTTTGTTGGTTTGTTAGTTTGTTCGTTTGTTGGCTTGTTGGCTTGTTAGCTTGTTGGTTTGTTGGTTTGTTGATTTGTTCGCTTGTTCGTTTGTTGGTTTGTTGGCTTGTTGGCTAGTTGGTTTGTTGGTTTGTTGGCTTGTTGGTTTGTTGGTTTGTTGGTTTGTTGGTTTGTTGGTTTGTTGGTTTGTTGGTTTGTTGGTTTGTTGGTTTGTGGGCTTGTTGGTTTGTTGGTTTGTTGGCTTGTTGGCTTGTTGGTTTGTTGGTTTGTTGGTTTGTTGGTTTTTTTGGCTTGTTGGCTTGTTGGTTTGTTGGCTTGTTGATTTGTTGGTTTGTTTGTTTGTTTGTTTGAGGTTTGTTGATTTGTTGGTTTGTTGGCTTGTTGGTTTGTTGTCTTGTTGGTTTGTTGGTTTGTTGGTTTTGTGGTTTGTTGGTTTGTTGGTTTGTTGGTTTGTTGATTTGTTAGTTTGTTGGTTTGTTGTTTTGTAGTTTTGTTGGTTTGTTGGTTTGTTGGTTTGTTGGTTTGTTGGTTTGTTGGTTTGTTGGTTTGTTGGTTTATTGGTTTGTTTGTTTTTTGTTTGTTGGTTTGTTGGTTTGTTCGTTTGTTGGCTTGTTGGTTTTTTGGTTTGTTGGCTTGTTGGTTTGTTGGTTTGTTTGTTTGTTTGTTTGAGGTTTGTTGGTTTGTTGGTTTGTTGGCTTGTTGGTTTGTTGGCTTGTTGGTTTGTTGGTTTGTTGGTTTGTTGGTTTTGTGGTTTGTTGGTTTGTTGGTTTGTTGGTTTGTTGATTTGTTAGTTTGTTGGTTTGTTGTTTTGTAGTTTTGTTGGTTTGTTGGTTTGTTGGGTTGTTGGTTTGTTGGTTTGTTGGTTTGTTGGCTTGTTGGCTTGTTGGCTTGTTGGTTTGTTTGCTTGTTGGTTTTTTTGTTTTTTTGTTTGTTCGGTTGTGGTTTGTTGGTTTGTTGGTTTGTTAGTATGTTGGTTTGTTGGTTTATTTGTTTGTTGGTTTTGTGGTTTGTTGGTTTGTTGGTTTGTTGGTTTGTTGATTTGTTAGTTTGTTGGTTTGTTGTTTTGTAGTTTTGTTGGTTTGTTGGTTTGTTGGGTTGTTGGTTTGTTCGTTTGTTGGCTTGTTGGTTTGTTGGTTTGTTGGTTTGTTGGCTTGTTGGTTTGTTGGTTTGTGGTTTTGTTGGTTTGTTGGTTTGTTGGTTTGTTGGTTTGTTCGTTTGTTGGCTTGTTGGCTTGTTGGTTTGTTGGTTTGTTGGTTTGTTGGTTTGTTGGTTTGTTGGTTTGTTGGTTTTTTCGTTTGTTCGTTTGTTGGTTTGTTGGTTTGTTGGCTGGTTGGCTTGTTGGTTTGTTGGTGTGTTGGCTTGTTGGTTTGTTCGTTTGTTGGCTTGTTGGTTTGTTGGATTGTTGGTTTGTTGGTTTGTTGGTTTGTTGGTTTGTTGGTTTGTTGGTTTGTTAGTTTGTTCGTTTGTTGGCTTGTTGGCTTGTTAGCTTGTTGGTTTGTTGGTTTGTTGATTTGTTCGCTTGTTCGTTTGTTGGTTTGTTGGCTTGTTGGCTAGTTGGTTTGTTGGTTTGTTGGCTTGTTGGTTTGTTGGTTTGTTGGTTTGTTGGTTTGTTGGTTTGTTGGCTTGTTGGCTTGTTGGTTTGTTGGCTTGTTGATTTGTTGGTTTGTTTGTTTGTTTGTTTAAGGTTTGTTGGTTTGTTGGTTTGTTGGCTTGTTGGTTTGTTGGCTTGTTGGTTTGTTGGTTTGTTGGTTTTGTGGTTTGTTGGTTTGTTGGTTTGTTGGTTTGTTGATTTGTTAGTTTGTTGGTTTGTTGTTTTGTAGTTTTGTTGGTTTGTTGGTTTGTTGGGTTGTTGGTTTGTTGGTTTGTTGGTTTGTTGGCTTGTTGGTTTGTTGGTTTGTTGGCTTGTTGGCTTGTTGGTTTGTTGGTTTGTTGGTTTGTTGGTTTATTGGTTTGTTGGTTTGTTGGTTTGTTGGTTTGTTAGTTTGTTCGTTTGTTGGCTTGTTGGCTTGTTAGCTTGTTGGTTTGTTGGTTTGTTGATTTGTTCGCTTGTTCGTTTGTTGGTTTGTTGGCTTGTTGGCTAGTTGGTTTGTTGGTTTGTTGGCTTGTTGGTTTGTTGGTTTGTTGGTTTGTTGGTTTGTTGGTTTGTTGGTTTGTTGGTTTGTTGGTTTGTTGGTTTGTTGGCTTGTTGGTTTGTTGGTTTGTTGGCTTGTTGGCTTGTTGGTTTGTTGGTTTGTTGGTTTGTTGGTTTTTTGGCTTGTTGGCTTGTTGGTTTGTTGGCTTGTTGGTTTGTTGGTTTGTTTGTTTGTTTGTTTGTTTGTTTGAGGTTTGTTGGTTTGTTGGTTTGTTGGCTTGTTGGTTTGTTGGTTTGTTGGTTTGTTGGTTTTGTGGTTTGTTGGTTTGTTGGTTTGTTGGTTTGTTGATTTGTTAGTTTGTTGGTTTGTTGTTTTGTAGTTTTGTTGGTTTGTTGGTTTGTTGGGTTGTTGGTTTGTTGGTTTGTTGGTTTGTTGGCTTGTTGGTTTGTTGGTTTGTTGGCTTGTTGGCTTGTTGGCTTGTTGGTTTGTTGGTTTGTTGGCTTGTTGGTTTTTTGGCTTGTTGGCTTGTTGGTTTGTTGGCTTGTTGGTTTGTTGGTTTGTTTGTTTGTTCGGTTGTGGTTTGTTGGTTTGTTGGTTTGTTAGTTTGTTGGTTTGTTGGTTTATTTGGTTGTTGGTTTGTTGGTTTGTTGGTTTGTTGGTTTGTTGGTTTGTTGGTTTGTTGGCTTGTTGGTTTGTTGGTTTGTTGGTTTGTTGGTTTGTTGGTTTGTTGGTTTGTTGGTTTATTGGTATGTTTGTTTGTTTGTTTGTTGGTTTGTTGGTTTGTTGGTTTGTTGGTTTGTTGGCTTGTTGGTTTTTTGGCTTGTTGGCTTGTTGGTTTATTGGTTTGTTTGTTTGTTTGTTTGTTGGTTTGTTGGTTTGTTCGTTTGTTGGCTTGTTGGTTTTTTGGCTTGTTGGCTAGTTGGTTTGTTGGTTTGTTGGCTTGTTGGTTTGTTGGTTGTTGGTTTGTTGGTTTGTTGGTTTGTTGGTTTGTTGGTTTGTTGGTTTGTTGGTTTGTTGGTTTGTTGGTTTGTTGGTTTGTTGGTTTGTTGGTTTGTTGGTTTATTGGTTTATTTGTTTGTTGGTTTGTTGGTTTGTTCGTTTGTTGGCTTGTTGGCTTGTTGGTTTGTTAGTTTGTTGGTTTGTTCATTTGTTGGCTTGTTGGTTTTTGGCTTGTTGTCTTGTTGGTTTGTTTGTTTGTTGGTTTGTTGGTTTGTTCGTTTGTTGGCTTGTTGGTTTTTTGGCTTGTTGGCTTGTTGGTTTGTTGGCTTGTTGGTTTGTTGGTTTGTTTGTTTGTTTGTTTGAGGTTTGTTGGTTTGTTGGTTTGTTGGCTTGTTGGTTTGTTGGCTTGTTGGTTTGTTGGTTTGTTGGTTTTGTGGTTTGTTGGTTTGTTGGTTTGTTGATTTGTTAGTCTGTTGGTTTGTGGTTTTGTAGTTTTGTTGGTTTGTTGGTTTGTTGGGTTGTTGGTTTGTTCGTTTGTTGGCTTTTTGGCTTGTTGGTTTGTTGGTTTGTTGGTTTGTTGGTTTGTTGGTTTGTTGGTTTGTTCGTTTGTTCGTTTGTTCGTTTGTTGGTTTGTTGGTTTGTTGGGTGGTTGGCTTGTTGGTTTGTTGGTTTGTTGGCTTGTTGGTTTGTTGGTTTGTTGGTTTGTTGGTTTGTTGGTTTGTTGGTTTGTTGGTTTGTTGGTTTGTTTGTTTGTAGCTTTGTAGGTTTGTTGGTTTGTTGGCTTGTTGGTTTGTTGGTTTGTTGGTTTGTTGGTTTATTTGTTTGTTGGTTTGTTGGTTTGTTCGTTTGTTGGCTTGTTGGCTTGTTGGTTTGTTTGTTTGTTGGTTTGTTCATTTGTTGGCTTGTTGGTTTTTGGCTTGTTTTCTTGTTGGTTTGTTGGTTTGTTGGTTTGTTTGTTAGTTGGTTTGTTCGTTTGTTGGCTTGTTGGTTTGTGGCTTGTTGGCTTGTTGGTTTGTTGGTTTGTTTATTTGTTGGTTTGTTCGTTTGTTTGTTTGTTGGTTTGTTGGTTTGTTGGTTTGTTGGTTTGTTGGTTTGTTGGTTTGTTGGTTTATTTGTTTGTTGGTTTGTTGGTTTGTTGGTTTGTTCGTTTGTTGGCTTGTTGGCTTGTTGGTTTGTTTGTTTGTTGGTTTGTTGGTTTGTTGGTTTTTGGTTTGTTGGTTTGTTGGTTTGTTCGTTTGTTCGTTTGTTGGTTTGTTGGTCTGTTGGTCTGTTGGTTTGTTGGTTTGTTGGTTTGCTGGTTTGTTCGTTTGTTGGCTTGTTGGCTTGTTGGTTTGTTGGTTTGTTGATTTGTTGGTTTGTTGGTTTGTTGGTTTGTTGGTTTGTTCGTTTGTTCGTTTGTTGGTTTGCTGGTTTGTTGGCTTGTGGTCTTGTTGGTTTATTGGTTTGTTGGCTTGTTGGTTTGTTGGTTTGTTGGTTTGTTGGTTTGTTGGTTTGTTTGTTTGTTGTTTTGTTGGTTTATTGGTTTGTTGGTTTGTTAGTTTGTTGGTTTGTTGGTTTGTTGGTTTTTTGGTTTGTTGGTTTGTTGGTTTGTTGGTTTCTTGGTTTGTTATTTTCTTGGTTTGTTGGTTTCTTGGTTTGTTGGTTTGTTGGTTTATTTGTTTGTTGGTTTGTTGGTTTGTTGGTTTGTTCGTTTGTTGGCATGTTGGCTTGTTGGTTTGTTGCTTTGTTGGTTTGTTGGTTTGTTGGTTTGTTGGTTTGTTGGTTTGTTGGTTTGTTGGTTTGTTGGTTTGTTAGTTTGTTGTTTTTGTGGTTTGGTAGCTTGTTGGCTTGTTGGTTTGTTGGTTTGTTGGCTTGTTGGCTTGTTGGTTTGTTTGTTTGTTGGTTTGTTGGCTTGTTGGTTTGTTGGTTTGATGGTTTGTTTGTTTGTTGGTTTTTTGGCTTGTTGGCTTGTTGGTTTGTTGGCTTGTTGGTTTGTTGGTTTGTTGGTTTGTTGGTTTGTTGGTTTGTTGGTTTGTTGGTTTGTTGGTTTGTTGGTTTGTTGGTTTGTTGGTTTGTTGGTTTGTTGGTTTGTTGGTTTGTTGGTTTGTTGGGTTGTTGGTTTGTTGGTTTGTTGGTTTGTTGGTTTGTTGGCTTGTTGGTTTGTTGGTTTGTTGGCTTGTTGGCTTGTTGGTTTGTTGGTTTGTTGGTTTGTTGGTTTATTGGTTTGTTGGTTTGTTGGTTTGTTGGTTTGTTAGTTTGTTCGTTTGTTGGCTTGTTGGCTTGTTAGCTTGTTGAATTGTTGGTTTGTTGGTTTGTTCGCTTGTTCGTTTGTTGGTTTGTTGGTTTGTTGGCTTGTGGGCTTATTGGCTTGTTGGTTTGTTGGTTTGTTGGCTTGTTGGTTTTTTGGCTTGTTGGCTTGTTGGTTTGTTGGCTTGTTGGTTTGTTGGTTTGTTTGTTTGTTCGGTTGTGGTTTGTTGGTTTGTTGGTTTGTTAGTTTGTTGGTTTGTTGGTTTATTTGTTTGTTGGTTTGTTGGTTTGTTGGTTTGTTGGTTTGTTGGTTTGTTGGTTTGTTGGTTTGTTAGTTTGTTGGTTTGTTGGTTTGTTGGTTTGTTGGTTTGTTGGCTTGTTGGTTTGTTGGTTTGTTGGTTTGTTGGTTTGTTGGTTTGTTGGTTTGTTGGTTTGTTGGTTTATTGGTTTGTTTGTCTGTTTGTTTGTTGGTTTGTTGGTTTGTTGGTTTGTTGGTTGGTTGGCTTGTTGGTTTTTTGGCTTGTTGGTTTTTTGGCTTGTTGGCTTGTTGGTTTGTTGGCTTGTTGGTTTGTTGGTTTGTTTGTTTGTTCGGTTGTGGTTTGTTGGTTTGTTGGTTTGTTAGTTTGCTGGTTTGTTGGTTTATTTGTTTGTTGGTTTGTTGGTTTGTTGGTTTGTTGGTTTGTTGGTTTGTTGGTTTGTTGGTTTGTTGGCTTGTTGGTTTGTTGGTTTGTTGGTTTGTTGGTTTGTTGGTTTGTGGTTTTGTTGGTTTGTTGGTTTGTTGGTTTGTTGGTTTGTTCGTTTGTTGGCTTGTTGGCTTGTTGGTTTGTTGGTTTGTTGGTTTGTTGGTTTGTTGGTTTGTTGGTTTGTTGGTTTGTTGGTTTTTTCGTTTGTTCGTTTGTTGCTTTGTTGGTTTGTTGGCTGGTTGGCTTGTTGGTTTGTTGGTGTGTTGACTTTTTGGTTTGTTCGTTTGTTGGCTTGTTGGTTTGTTGGTTTGTTGGTTTGTTGGTTTGTTGGTTTGTTGGTTTGTTGGTTTGTTGGTTTGTTAGTTTGTTCGTTTGTTGGCTTGTTGGCTTGTTAGCTTGTTGGTTTGTTGGTTTGTTGATTTGTTCGCTTGTTCGTTTGTTGGTTTGTTGGTTTTTTGGCTTGTTGGCTAGTTGGTTTGTTGGTTTGTTGGCTTGTTGGTTTGTTGGTTGTTGGTTTGTTGGTTTGTTGGTTTGTTGGTTTGTTGGTTTGTTGGTTTGTTGGTTTGTTGGTTTGTTGGTTTGTTGGTTTGTTGGTTTGTTGGTTTATTGGTTTGTTTGTTTGTTTGTTTGTTTGTTTGTTGGTTTGTTGGTTTGTTCGTTTGTTGGCTTGTTGGTTTTTTGGCTTGTTGGCTTGTTGGTTTGTTGGCTTGTTGGTTTGTTGGTTTGTTTGTTTGTTTGTTTGAGGTTTGTTGGTTTGTTGGTTTGTTGGCTTGTTGGTTTGTTGGCTTGTTGGTTTGTTGGTTTGTTGGTTTTGTGGTTTGTTGGTTTGTTGGTTTGTTGGTTTGTTGATTTGTTAGTTTGTTGGTTTGTTGTTTTGTAGTTTTGTTGGTTTGTTGGTTTGTTGGGTTGTTGGTTTGTTCGTTTGTTGGCTTGTTGGCTTGTTGGTTTGTTGGTTTGTTGGTTTGTTGGTTTGTTGGTTTGTTGGTTTGTTCGTTTGTTCGTTTGTTGGTTTGTTGGTTTGTTGGGTGGTTGGTTTGTTGGGTGGTTGGCTTGTTGGTTTGTTGGTTTGTTGGCTTGTTGGTTTGTTGGTTTGTTGGTTTGTTGGTTTGTTGGTTTGTTGGTTTGTTGGTTTGTTGGTTTGTTGGTTTGTTGGTCTGTTTGTTTGTAGCTTTGTAGGTTTGTTGGTTTGTTGGCTTGTTGGTTTGTTGGTTTGTTGGTTTGTTGGTTTATTTGTTTGTTGGTTTGTTGGTTTGTTCTTTTGTTGGCTTGTTGGCTTGTTGGTTTGTTTGTTTGTTGGTTTGTTCGTTTGTTGGCTTGTTGGTTTTTGGCTTGTTGTCTTGTTGGTTTGTTGGTTTGTTGGTTTGTTTGTTTGTTGGTTTGTTCGTTTGTTGGCTTGTTGGTTTGTGGCTTGTTGGCTTGTTGGTTTGTTGGTTTGTTGATGTGTTGGTTTGTTCGTTTGTTTGTTTGTTGGTTTGTTGGTTTGTTGGTTTGTTGGTTTGTTGGTTTACTTGTTTGTTGGTTTGTTGGTTTGTTGGTTTGTTCGTTTGTTGGCTTGTTGGCTTTTTGGTTTGTTTGTTTGTTGGTTTGTTGGTTTGTTGGTTTTTGGCTTGTTGGATTGTTGGTTTGTTGGTTTGTTGGTTTGTTGGTTTGTTCGTTTGTTCGTTTGTTGGTTTGTTGGTCTGTTGGTCTGTTGGTTTGTTGGCTTGTTGGTTTGTTGGTTTGTTGATTTGTTGGTTTGTTGGTTTGTTGGTGTGTTGGTTTGTTCGTTTGTTCGTTTGTTGGTTTGCTGGTTTGTTGGCTTGTGGTCTTGTTGGTTTATTGGTTTGTTGGCTTGTTGGTTTGTTGGTTTGTTGGTTTGTTGGTTTGTTGGTTTGTTTGTTTGTTGTTTTGTTGGTTTATTGGTTTGTTGGCTTGTTGGTTTGTTGGTTTGTTGGTTTGTTGGTTTTTTGGTTTGTTGGTTTGTTGGTTTGTTGGTTTCTTGGTTTGTTATTTTCTTGGTTTGTTGGTTTGTTGGTTTGTTGGTTTATTTGTTTGTTGGTTTGTTGGTTTGTTGGTTTGTTCGTTTGTTGGCATGTTGGCTTGTTGGTTTGTTGCTTTGTTGGTTTGTTGGTTTGTTGGTTTGTCAGTTTGTCGGTTTGTTGGTTTGTTGGTTTGTTAGTTTGTTGGTTTTGTGGTTTGGTAGCTTGTTGGCTTGTTGGTTTGTTGGTTTGTTGGCTTGTTGGCTTGTTGGTTTGTTGGTTTGTTGGTTTGTTGGCTTGTTGGTTTGTTGGTTTGATGGTTTGTTTGTTTGTTGGTTTTTTGGCTTGTTGGCTTGTTGGTTTGTTGGTTTGTTGGTTTGTTGGGTTGTTGGTTTGTTGGTTTGTTGGTTTGTTGGTTTTTTGGCTTGTTGGCTAGTTGGTTTGTTGGTTTGTTGGCTTGTTGGTTTGTTGGTTGTTGGTTTGTTGGTTTGTTGGTTTGTTGGTTTGTTGGTTTGTTGGTTTGTTGGTTTGTTGGTGTGTTGGTTTGTTGGTTTGTTGGTTTGTTGGTTTATTGGTTTGTTTGTTTGTTTGTTTGTTGGTTTGTTGGTTTGTTCGTTTGTTGGCTTGTTGGTTTTTTGGCTTGTTGGCTTGTTGGTTTGTTGGCTTGTTGGTTTGTTGGTTTGTTTGTTTGTTTGTTTGAGGTTTGTTGGTTTTTTGGTTTGTTGGTTTTGTGGTTTGTTGGTTTGTTGGTTTGTTGGTTTGTTGATTTGTTAGTTTGTTGGTTTGTTGTTTTGTAGTTTTGTTGGTTTGTTGGTTTGTTGGGTTGTTGGTTTGTTCGTTTGTTGGCTTGTTGGCTTTTTGGTTTGTTGGTTTGTAGTTTGTTGGTTTGTTGGTTTGTTGGTTTGTTCGTTTGTTCGTTTGTTGGTTTGTTGGTTTGTTGGGTGGTTGGTTTGTTGGGTGGTTGGCTTGTTGGTTTGTTGGTTTGTTGGCTTGTTGGTTTGTTGGTTTGTTGGTTTGTTGGTTTGTTGGTTTGTTGGTTTGTTGGTTTGTTTGTTTGTTGGTTTGTTGGCTTGTTGGTTTGTGGCTTGTTGGCTTGTTGGTTTGTTGGTTTGTTGATTTGTTGGTTTGTTCATTTGTTTGTTTGTTGGTTTGTTGGTTTGTTGGTTTGTTGGTTTGTTGGTTTATTTGTTTGTTGGTTTGTTGGTTTGTTGGTTTGTTCGTTTGTTGGCTTGTTGGCTTTTTGGTTTGTTTGTTTGTTGGTTTGTTGGTTTGTTGGTTTTTGGCTTGTTGGATTGTTGGTTTGTTGGTTTGTTGGTTTGTTGGTTTGTTCGTTTGTTCGTTTGTTGGTTTGTTGGTCTGTTGGTCTGTTGGTTTGTTGGTTTGTTGGTTTGTTGGTTTGTTCGTTTGTTGGCTTGTTGGCTTGTTGGTTTGTTGGTTTGTTGATTTGTTGGTTTGTTGGTTTGTTGGTGTGTTGGTTTGTTCGTTTGTTCGTTTGTTGGTTTGCTGGTTTGTTGGCTTGTGGTCTTGTTGGTTTATTGGTTTGTTGGCTTGTTGGTTTGTTGGTTTGTTGGTTTGTTGGTTTGTTGGTTTGTTTGTTTGTTGTTTTGTTGGTTTATTGGTTTGTTGGCTTGTTGGTTTGTTGGTTTGTTGGTTTGTTGGTTTTTTGGTTTGTTGGTTTGTTGGTTTGTTGGTTTCTTGGTTTGTTATTTTCTTGGTTTGTTGGTTTGTTGGTTTGTTGGTTTATTTGTTTGTTGGTTTGTTGGTTTGTTGGTTTGTTCGTTTGTTGGCATGTTGGCTTGTTGGTTTGTTGCTTTGTTGGTTTGTTGGTTTGTTGGTTTGTTGGTTTTGTGGTTTGGTAGCTTGTTGGCTTGTTGGTTTGTTGGTTTGTTGGCTTGTTGGCTTGTTGGTTTGTTGGTTTGTTGGTTTGTTGGCTTGTTGGTTTGTTGGTTTGATGGTTTGTTTGTTTGTTGGTTTTTTGGCTTGTTGGCTTGTTGGTTTGTTGGTTTGTTGGTTTGTTGGGTTGTTGGTTTGTTGGTTTGTTGGTTTGTTGGTTTGTTGGCTTGTTGGTTTGTTGGTTTGTTGGCTTGTTGGCTTGTTGGTTTGTTGGTTTGTTGGTTTGTTGGTTTATTGGTTTGTTGGTTTGTTGGTTTGTTGGTTTGTTAGTTTGTTCGTTTGTTGGCTTGTTGGCTTGTTAGCTTGTTGAATTGTTGGTTTGTTGGTTTGTTCGCTTGTTCGTTTGTTGGTTTGTTGGTTTGTTGGCTTGTTGGCTTGTTGGCTTGTTGGCTTGTTGGTTTGTTGGTTTGTTGGCTTGTTGGTTTTTTGGCTTGTTGGCTTGTTCGTTTGTTGGCTTGTTGGTTTGTTGGTTTGTTTGTTTGTTCGGTTTTGGTTTGTTGGTTTGTTGGTTTGTTAGTTTGTTGGTTTGTTGGTTTATTTGTTTGTTGGTTTGTTGGTTTGTTGGTTTGTTGGTTTGTTGGTTTGTTGGTTTGTTGGTTTGTTGGCTTGTTGGTTTGTTGGTTTGTTGGTTTGTTGGTTTGTTGGTTTGTTGGTTTGTTGGTTTGTTGGTTTATTGGTTTGTTTGTTTGTTTGTTTGTTGGTTTGTTGGTTTGTTGGTTTGTTGGTTTGTTGGCTTGTTGGTTTTTTGGCTTGTTGGCTTGTTGGTTTGTTGGCTTGTTGGTTTGTTGGTTTGTTGGTTTGTTGGTTTGTTGGTTTATTTGTTTGTTGGTTTGTTGGTTTGTTGGTTTGTTGATTTGTTGGTTTGTTGGTTTGTTGGTTTGTTGGTTTGTTAGTTTGTAGGTTTGTAGGTTTGTTGGTTTGTTGGTTTGTTGGTTTGTTGGTTTGTTAGTTTGTTGGCTTGTTGGTTTGTTCGTTTGTTGGTTTGTTGGTTTGCTGGTTTGTTGGTTTGTTGCTTTGTTCGTTTGTTGGTTTGTTGGCTTATTGGCTTGTTGGTTTGTTTGTTTGTTGGTTTGTTGGCTTGTTGCTTTGTTGGTTTGATGGTTTGTTTGTTTGTTGGTTTTTTGGCTTGTTGGCTTGTTGGCTTGTTGGCTTGTTGGTTTGTTGGTTTGTTGGTTTGTTGGTTTATTGGTTTATTGGTTTGTTGGTTTGTTGGTTTGTTGGTTTGTTGGTTTGTTGGTTTGTTGGTTTGTTGGTTTGTTGGTTTGTTGGTTTGTTGGTTTGTTGGTTTGTTGGTTTGTTGGTTTGTTGGTTTGTTGGTTTGTTGGTTTGTTGGTTTGTTGGTTTGTTGGTTTGTTGGTTTGTTGGTTTATTGGTTTGTTTGTTTGTTGGTTTGTTGGTTTGTTGATTTGTTAGTTTGTTGGTTTGTTGGTTTGTGGTTTTGTTGGTTTGTTGGTTTGTTGGTTTGTTGGTTTGTTGGTTTGTTCGTTTGTTGGCTTGTTGGTTTGTTGGTTTGTTGGTTTGTTGGTTTGTTGGTTTGTTGGTTTGTTGGTTTGTTGGTTTTTTCGTTTGTTCGTTTGTTGGTTTGTTGGTTTGTTGGCTGGTTGGCTTGTTGGTTTGTTGGTGTGTTGGCTTGTTGGTTTGTTCGTTTGTTGGCTTGTTGGTTTGTTGGTTTGTTGGTTTGTTGGTTTGTTGGTTTGTTGGTTTGTTAGTTTGTTCGTTTGTTGGCTTGTTGGCTTGTTAGCTTGTTGGTTTGTTGGTTTGTTGATTTGTTCGCTTGTTCGGTTGTTGGTTTGTTGGTTTGTTGGCTTGTTGGCTAGTTGGTTTGTTGGTTTGTTGGCTTGTTGGTTTGTTGGTTTGTTGGTTTGTTGGTTTGTTGGTTTGTTGGTTTGTTGGTTTGTTGGTTTGTTGGTTTGTTGGTTTGTTGGTTTGTTGGTTTGTTGGTTTGTTGGTTTATTGGTTTGTTTGTTTGTTTGTTTGTTGGTTTGTTGGTTTGTCCGTTTGTTGGCTTGTTGGTTTTTTGGCTTGTTGGCTTGTTGGTTTGTTGGCTTGTTGGTTTATTGGTTTGTTTGTTTGTTTGTTTGAGGTTTGTTGGTTTGTTGGTTTGTTGGCTTGTTGGTTTGTTGGCTTGTTGGTTTGTTGGTTTGTTGGTTTTGTGGTTTGTTGGTTTGTTGGTTTGTTGGTTTGTTGATTTGTTAGTTTGTTGGTCTGTTGTTTTGTAGTTTTGTTGGTTTGTTGGTTTGTTGGGTTGTTGGTTTGTTCGTTTGTTGGCTTGTTGGCTTGTTGGTTTGTTGGTTTGTTGGTTTGTTGGTTTGTTGGTTTGTTGGTTTGTTCGTTTGTTCGTTTGTTGGTTTGTTGGTTTGTTGGGTGGTTGGCTTGTTGGTTTGTTGGTTTGTTGGCTTGTTGGTTTGTTGGTTTGTTGGTTTGTTGGTTTGTTGGTTTATTGGATTGTTGGTTTGTTGGTTTGTTTGTTTGTAGCTTTGTAGGTTTGTTGGTTTGTTGGCTTGTTGGTTTGTTGGTTTGTTGGTTTGTTGGTTTATTTGTTTGTTGGTTTGTTGATTTGTTCGTTTATTGGCTTGTTGGCTTGTTGGTTTGTTTGTTTGTTGGTTTGTTCGTTTGTTGGTTTGTTGGTTTTTGGCTTGTTGTCTTGCTGGTTTGTTGGTTTGTTGGTTTGTTGGTTTGTTCGTTTGTTCGTTTGTTGGTTTGTTGGTCTGTTGGTCTGTTGGTTTGTTGGTTTGTTGGTTTGTTGGTTTGTTCGTTTGTTGGCTTGTTGGCTTGTTGGTTTGTTGGTTTGTTGATTTGTTGGTTTGTTGGTTTGTTGGTGTGTTGGTTTGTTCGTTTGTTCGTTTGTTGGTTTGCTGGTTTGTTGGCTTGTGGTCTTGTTGGTTTATTGGTTTGTTGGCTTGTTGGTTTGTTGGTTTGTTGGTTTGTTGGTTTGTTGGTTTGTTTGTTTGTTGTTTTGTTGGTTTATTGGTTTGTTGGCTTGTTGGTTTGTTGGTTTGTTGGTTTGTTGGTTTTTTGGTTTGTTGGTTTGTTGGCTTGTTGGTTTCTTGGTTTGTTATTTTCTTGGTTTGTTGGTTTGTTGGTTTATTTGTTTGTTGGTTTGTTGGTTTGTTGGTTTGTTCGTTTGTTGGCATGTTGGCTTGTTGGTTTGTTGCTTTGTTGGTTTGTTGGTTTGTTGGTTTGTTGGTTTTGTGGTTTGGTAGCTTGTTGGCTTGTTGGTTTGTTGGTTTGTTGGCTTGTTGGCTTGTTGGTTTGTTGGTTTGTTGGTTTGTTGGCTTGTTGGTTTGTTGGTTTGATGGTTTGTTTGTTTGTTGGTTTTTTGGCTTGTTGGCTTGTTGGTTTGTTGGTTTGTTGGTTTGTTGGGTTGTTGGTTTGTTGGTTTGTTGGTTTGTTGGTTTGTTGGCTTGTTGGTTTGTTGGTTTGTTGGCTTGTTGGCTTGTTGGTTTGTTGGTTTGTTGGTTTGTTGGTTTATTGGTTTGTTGGTTTGTTGGTTTGTTGGTTTGTTAGTTTGTTCGTTTGTTGGCTTGTTGGCTTGTTAGCTTGTTGAATTGTTGGTTTGTTGGTTTGTTCGCTTGTTCGTTTGTTGGTTTGTTGGTTTGTTGGCTTGTTGGCTTGTTGGCTTGTTGGTTTGTTGGTTTGTTGGCTTGTTGGTTTTTTGGCTTGTTGGCTTGTTGGTTTGTTGGCTTGTTGGTTTGTTGGTTTGTTTGTTTGTTCGGTTTTGGTTTGTTGGTTTGTTGGTTTGTTAGTTTGTTGGTTTGTTGGTTTATTTGTTTGTTGGTTTGTTGGTTTGTTGGTTTGTTGGTTTGTTGGTTTGTTGGTTTGTTGGTTTGTTGGCTTGTTGGTTTGTTGGTTTGTTGGTTTGTTGGTTTGTTGGTTTGTTGGTTTGTTGGTTTGTTGGTTTGTTGGTTTATTGGTTTGTTTGTTTGTTTGTTTGTTGGTTTGTTGGTTTGTTGGTTTGTTGGTTTGTTGGCTTGTTGGTTTTTTGGCTTGTTGGCTTGTTGGTTTGTTGGCTTGTTGGTTTGTTGGTTTGTTGGTTTGTTGGTTTGTTGGTTTATTTGTTTGTTGGTTTGTTGGTTTGTTGGTTTGTTGATTTGTTGGTTTGTTGGTTTGTTGGTTTGTTGGTTTGTTGGTTTGTTAGTTTGTATGTTTGTAGGTTTGTTGGTTTGTTGGTTTGTTGGTTTGTTGGTTTGTTAGTTTGTTGGCTTGTTGGTTTGTTCGTTTGTTGGTTTGTTGGTTTGCTGGTTTGTTGGTTTGTTGCTTTGTTCGTTTGTTGGTTTGTTGGCTTATTGGCTTGTTGGTTTGTTTGTTTGTTGGTTTGTTGGCTTGTTGCTTTGTTGGTTTGATGGTTTGTTTGTTTGTTGGTTTTTTGGCTTGTTGGCTTGTTGGCTTGTTGGCTTGTTGGTTTGTTGGTTTGTTGGTTTGTTGGTTTATTGGTTTATTGGTTTGTTGGTTTGTTGGTTTGTTGGTTTGTTGGTTTGTTGGTTTGTTGGTTTGTTGGTTTGTTGGTTTGTTGGTTTGTTGGTTTGTTGGTTTGTTGGTTTGTTGGTTTGTTGGTTTGTTGGTTTGTTGGTTTGTTGGTTTGTTGGTTTGTTGGTTTGTTGGTTTGTTGGTTTGTTGGTTTATTGGTTTGTTTGTTTGTTGGTTTGTTGGTTTGTTGATTTGTTAGTTTGTTGGTTTGTTGGTTTGTGGTTTTGTTGGTTTGTTGGTTTGTTGGTTTGTTGGTTTGTTGGTTTGTTCGTTTGTTGGCTTGTTGGTTTGTTGGTTTGTTGGTTTGTTGGTTTGTTGGTTTGTTGGTTTGTTGGTTTGTTGGTTTTTTCGTTTGTTCGTTTGTTGGTTTGTTGGTTTGTTGGCTGGTTGGCTTGTTGGTTTGTTGGTGTGTTGGCTTGTTGGTTTGTTCGTTTGTTGGCTTGTTGGTTTGTTGGTTTGTTGGTTTGTTGGTTTGTTGGTTTGTTGGTTTGTTAGTTTGTTCGTTTGTTGGCTTGTTGGCTTGTTAGCTTGTTGGTTTGTTGGTTTGTTGATTTGTTCGCTTGTTCGGTTGTTGGTTTGTTGGTTTGTTGGTTTGTTGGCTTGTTGGTTTGTTGGTTTGTTGGTTTGTTGGTTTGTTGGTTTGTTGGTTTGTTGGTTTGTTGGTTTGTTGGTTTGTTGGTTTGTTGGTTTGTTGGTTTGTTGGTTTGTTGGTTTATTGGTTTGTTTGTTTGTTTGTTTGTTGGTTTGTTGGTTTGTCCGTTTGTTGGCTTGTTGGTTTTTTGGCTTGTTGGCTTGTTGGTTTGTTGGCTTGTTGGTTTATTGGTTTGTTTGTTTGTTTGTTTGAGGTTTGTTGGTTTGTTGGTTTGTTGGCTTGTTGGTTTGTTGGCTTGTTGGTTTGTTGGTTTGTTGGTTTTGTGGTTTGTTGGTTTGTTGGTTTGTTGGTTTGTTGATTTGTTAGTTTGTTGGTCTGTTGTTTTGTAGTTTTGTTGGTTTGTTGGTTTGTTGGGTTGTTGGTTTGTTCGTTTGTTGGCTTGTTGGCTTGTTGGTTTGTTGGTTTGTTGGTTTGTTGGTTTGTTGGTTTGTTGGTTTGTTCGTTTGTTCGTTTGTTGGTTTGTTGGTTTGTTGGGTGGTTGGCTTGTTGGTTTGTTGGTTTGTTGGCTTGTTGGTTTGTTGGTTTGTTGGTTTGTTGGTTTGTTGGTTTATTGGTTTGTTGGTTTGTTGGTTTGTTTGTTTGTAGCTTTGTAGGTTTGTTGGTTTGTTGGCTTGTTGGTTTGTTGGTTTGTTGGTTTGTTGGTTTATTTGTTTGTTGGTTTGTTGATTTGTTCGTTTATTGGCTTGTTGGCTTGTTGGTTTGTTTGTTTGTTGGTTTGTTCGTTTGTTGGCTTGTTGGTTTTTGGCTTGTTGTCTTGCTGGTTTGTTGGTTTGTTGGTTTGTTTGTTTGTTGGTTTGTTCGTTTGTTGGCTTGTTGGTTTGTGGCTTGTTGGCTTGTTGGTTTGTTGGTTTGTTGATTTGTTGGTTTGTTCGTTTGTTTGTTTGTTGGTTTGTTGGTTTGTTGGTTTGTTGGTTTATTTGTTTGTTGGTTTGTTGGTTTGTTGGTTTGTTCGTTTGTTGGCTTGTTGGCTTGTTGGTTTGTTTGTTTGTTGGTTTGTTGGTTTGTTGGTTTTTGGCTTGTTGGATTGTTGGTTTGTTGGTTTGTTGGTTTGTTGGTTTGTTCGTTTGTTCGTTTGTTCGTTTGTTCGTTTGTTGGTTTGTTGGTTTGTTGGTCTGTTGGTCTGTTGGTTTGTTGGTTTGTTGGTTTGTTGGTTTGTTCGTTTGTTGGCTTGTTGGCTTGTTGGTTTGTTGGTTTGTTGATTTGTTGGTTTGTTGGTTTGTTGGTTTGTTGGTTTGTTCGTTTGTTCGTGTGTTGGTTTGCTGGTTTGTTGGCTTGTGGTCTTGTTGGTTTATTGGTTTGTTGGCTTGTTGGTTTGTTGGTTTGTTGGTTTGTTGGTTTGTTGGTTTGTTTGTTTGTTGTTTTGTTGGTTTATTGGTTTGTTGGCTTGTTGGTTTGTTGGTTTGTTGGTTTGTTGGTTTTTTGGTTTGTTGGTTTGTTGGTTTGTTGGTTTCTTGGTTTGTTATTTTCTTGGTTTGTTGGTTTGTTGGTTTGTTGGTTTGTTGGTTTATTTGTTTGTTGGTTTGTTGGTTTGTCGGTTTGTTGGTTTGTTGGTTTGTTCGTTTGTTGGCATGTTGGCTTGTTGGTTTGTTGCTTTGTTGGTTTGTTGGTTTGTTGGTTTGTTGGTTTGTTGGTTTGTTGGTTTGTTGGTTTGTTGGTTTGTTAGTTTGTTGGTTTTGTGGTTTGGTAGCTTGTTGGCTTGTTGGTTTGTTGGTTTGTTGGTTTGTTGGGTTGTTGGTTTGTTGGCTTGTTGGTTTTTTGGTTTGTTGGTTTGTTGATTTGTTCGTTTGTTCGTTTGTTGGTTTGTTGGTTTGCTGGTTTGTTGGTATGTTGGTTTTTTCGTTTGTTGGTTTGTTGGTTTGTTGGTTTGTTGGTTTGTTGGTTTGTTGGTTTGTTGGTTTGTTGGTTTGTTGGTTTGTTGGTTTGTTGGTTTGTTGGTTTGTTGGTTTTTTGGTTTGTTGGTTTTTTGGTTTGTTGGCTTGTTGGTTTGTTGGTTTGTTGGTTTGTTGGTTTGTTGGTTTGTTGGTTTGTTGGTTTGTTCGTTTGTTGGTTTGTTGGTTTTGTGGCTTGTTGGCTTGCCTGTTTGTTGGTTTGTTGGGTTGTTCATTTGTTGGTTTGTTGGTTTGTTGGCTTGTTGGTTTGTTGGTTTGTTGGTTTGTTGGTTTGTTGGTTTGTTGGTTTGTTAGTTTGTTGGTTTCTTAGTTTGTTGGTTTGTTGGTTAGTTGGTTTGTTGGTTTGTTTGTTTTTTGGTTTGTTCGTTTGTTGGCTTGTTGGTTTATTGGCTTGTTGGTATATTGGTTTGTTGGCTTGTTGGTTTGTTGGTTTGTTGGCTTGCTGGCTTGTTGGTTTGTTGGCTTGTTGGTTTGTTGATTTGTTGGTTTGTTGGTTTGTTGGTTTGGTGGTTTGTTGGTTTGTTGGTTTGTTGGTTTGTTGGTTTGTTGGTTTGTTGGTTTGTTGGTTTGTTGGTTTGTTGGTTTGTTCGTTTGTTGGTTTGTTGGTTTTGTGGCTTGTTGGCTTGCCTGTTTGTTGGTTTGTTGGGTTGTTCATTTGTTGGTTTGTTGGTTTGTTGGCTTGTTGGTTTGTTGGTTTGTTGGTTTGTTGGTTTGTTGGTTTGTTGGTTTGTTGGTTTGTTGGTTTGTTGGTTTGTTGGTTTGTTGGTTTGTTGGTTTGTTGGTTTGTTGGTTTATTGGTTTGTTTGTTTGTTTGTTTGTTGGTTTGTTGGTTTGTCCGTTTGTTGGCTTGTTGGTTTTTTGGCTTGTTGGCTTGTTGGTTTGTTGGCTTGTTGGTTTATTGGTTTGTTTGTTTGTTTGTTTGAGGTTTGTTGGTTTGTTGGTTTGTTGGCTTGTTGGTTTGTTGGCTTGTTGGTTTGTTGGTTTGTTGGTTTTGTGGTTTGTTGGTTTGTTGGTTTGTTGGTTTGTTGATTTGTTAGTTTGTTGGTCTGTTGTTTTGTAGTTTTGTTGGTTTGTTGGTTTGTTGGGTTGTTGGTTTGTTCGTTTGTTGGCTTGTTGGCTTGTTGGTTTGTTGGTTTGTTGGTTTGTTGGTTTGTTGGTTTGTTGGTTTGTTCGTTTGTTCGTTTGTTGGTTTGTTGGTTTGTTGGGTGGTTGGCTTGTTGGTTTGTTGGTTTGTTGGCTTGTTGGTTTGTTGGTTTGTTGGTTTGTTGGTTTGTTGGTTTATTGGTTTGTTGGTTTGTTGGTTTGTTTGTTTGTAGCTTTGTAGGTTTGTTGGTTTGTTGGCTTGTTGGTTTGTTGGTTTGTTGGTTTGTTGGTTTATTTGTTTGTTGGTTTGTTGATTTGTTCGTTTATTGGCTTGTTGGCTTGTTGGTTTGTTTGTTTGTTGGTTTGTTCGTTTGTTGGCTTGTTGGTTTTTGGCTTGTTGTCTTGCTGGTTTGTTGGTTTGTTGGTTTGTTTGTTTGTTGGTTTGTTCGTTTGTTGGCTTGTTGGTTTGTGGCTTGTTGGCTTGTTGGTTTGTTGGTTTGTTGATTTGTTGGTTTGTTCGTTTGTTTGTTTGTTGGTTTGTTGGTTTGTTGGTTTGTTGGTTTATTTGTTTGTTGGTTTGTTGGTTTGTTGGTTTGTTCGTTTGTTGGCTTGTTGGCTTGTTGGTTTGTTTGTTTGTTGGTTTGTTGGTTTGTTGGTTTTTGGCTTGTTGGATTGTTGGTTTGTTGGTTTGTTGGTTTGTTGGTTTGTTCGTTTGTTCGTTTGTTCGTTTGTTCGTTTGTTGGTTTGTTGGTTTGTTGGTCTGTTGGTCTGTTGGTTTGTTGGTTTGTTGGTTTGTTGGTTTGTTCGTTTGTTGGCTTGTTGGCTTGTTGGTTTGTTGGTTTGTTGATTTGTTGGTTTGTTGGTTTGTTGGTTTGTTGGTTTGTTCGTTTGTTCGTGTGTTGGTTTGCTGGTTTGTTGGCTTGTGGTCTTGTTGGTTTATTGGTTTGTTGGCTTGTTGGTTTGTTGGTTTGTTGGTTTGTTGGTTTGTTGGTTTGTTTGTTTGTTGTTTTGTTGGTTTATTGGTTTGTTGGCTTGTTGGTTTGTTGGTTTGTTGGTTTGTTGGTTTTTTGGTTTGTTGGTTTGTTGGTTTGTTGGTTTCTTGGTTTGTTATTTTCTTGGTTTGTTGGTTTGTTGGTTTGTTGGTTTGTTGGTTTATTTGTTTGTTGGTTTGTTGGTTTGTCGGTTTGTTGGTTTGTTGGTTTGTTCGTTTGTTGGCATGTTGGCTTGTTGGTTTGTTGCTTTGTTGGTTTGTTGGTTTGTTGGTTTGTTGGTTTGTTGGTTTGTTGGTTTGTTGGTTTGTTGGTTTGTTAGTTTGTTGGTTTTGTGGTTTGGTAGCTTGTTGGCTTGTTGGTTTGTTGGTTTGTTGGTTTGTTGGGTTGTTGGTTTGTTGGCTTGTTGGTTTTTTGGTTTGTTGGTTTGTTGATTTGTTCGTTTGTTCGTTTGTTGGTTTGTTGGTTTGCTGGTTTGTTGGTATGTTGGTTTTTTCGTTTGTTGGTTTGTTGGTTTGTTGGTTTGTTGGTTTGTTGGTTTGTTGGTTTGTTGGTTTGTTGGTTTGTTGGTTTGTTGGTTTGTTGGTTTGTTGGTTTGTTGGTTTTTTGGTTTGTTGGTTTTTTGGTTTGTTGGCTTGTTGGTTTGTCGGCGTGTTGGTTTGTTAGTTTGTTGGTTTCTTAGTTTGTTGGTTTGTTGGTTAGTTGGTTTGTTGGTTTGTTTGTTTTTTGGTTTGTTCGTTTGTTGGCTTGTTGGTTTATTGGCTTGTTGGTATATTGGTTTGTTGGCTTGTTGGTTTGTTGGTTTGTTGGCTTGCTGGCTTGTTGGTTTGTTGGCTTGTTGGTTTGTTGATTTGTTGGTTTGTTGGTTTGTTGGTTTGGTGGTTTGTTGGTTTGTTGGTTTGTTGGTTTGTTGGTTTGTTGGTTTGTTGGTTTGTTGGTTTGTTCGTTTGTTGGTTTGTTGGTTTTGTGGCTTGTTGGCTTGCCTGTTTGTTGGTTTGTTGGGTTGTTCATTTGTTGGTGTGTTGGTTTGTTGGTTTGTTGGTTTGTTGGCTTGTTGGTTTGTTGGTTTTTTGGTTTGTTGGCTTGTTGGCTTGTTGGTTTGTTGGTTTGTTGGCTTGCTGGCTTGTTGGTTTGTTGGCTTGTTGGTTTGTTGATTTGTTGGTTTGTTGGTTTGTTGGTTTGGTGGTTTGTTGGTTTGTTGGTTTGTTGGTTTGTTGGTTTGTTGGTTTGTTGGTTTGTTGGTTTGTTGGTTTGTTCGTTTGTTGGTTTGTTGGTTTGTTGGTTTGTTGGTTTGTTGGTTTGTTGGTTTGTTGGTTTGTTGGTTTGTTGGTTTGTTGGTTTGTTGGTTTGTTGGTTTGTTGGTTTGTTGGTTTGTTGGTTTGTTGGTTTGTTGGTTTGTTGGTTTGTTGGTTTGTTGGTTTGTTGGTTTGTTTGTTCGTTGGCTTGTTGGTTTGTTTGCTTGTTGGCTTGTTGGTTTGTTGTTTGCTGGCTTGTTGGCTTGTTGGTTTTTTGGTTTGTAGGTTTGTTGGTTTGTTGGTTTGTTGGTTTGTTGGTTTGTTGGGTTGTTCGTTTGTTGGTTTGTTTGTTTGTTGGTTTGTTCGTTTGTTGCCTTGTTGGTTTGTTGGCTTGTTGGCTTGTTGGGTTGTTGGTTTGTTGGCTTGTTGATTTGTTCGTTTGTTGATATGTTGGTTTGTTGGTTTGTTCGTTTGTTGGTTTGTTTATTTGTTGGTTTGTTCGTTTGTGTGCTTTTTGGTTTGCTGGTTTGTTAGCTTGTTGATATATTGGTTTGTTGGTTTTTTGGTTTGTTGGTTTGTTGGTTTGTTGTTTGGTTCGTTTGTTGGTTTGTTGGTTTGTTGGTTGGTTCGTTTGTTGGTTTGTTGGTTTGTTTGTTTGTTGGTTTGTTCGTTTGTTGGCTTGTTGGTTTG
Source organism: Atherix ibis (assembly GCA_958298945.1). NCBI lineage: Eukaryota > Metazoa > Arthropoda > Insecta > Diptera > Athericidae > Atherix > Atherix ibis. Next base: position 100,060,833 of record OY282608.1, read on the forward strand.
TTGGCTTGTTGGCTTGTTAGTTTGTTGTTTGTTGGCCTTTTGATTTGTAGTTTGTTGGTTTGGTGGTTTGTTGGTTTGTTCGTTTGTTGGTTTGTTTGTTTGTTGGTTTGTTCGTTTGTTGGCTTGTTGGTTTGTTGGTTTGTTGGTTTGTTGGTTTGTTGGTTTGTTGGTTTGTTAGTTTGTTGGTTTGTTGGTTTGTTGGTTTGTTGGTTTGTTGGTTTGTTGGTTTGTTGGTTTGTTTGTTGGTTTGTTGGTTTGTTCGTTTGTTGGCTTGTTGGTTTGTTGGCTTGTTGGTTTGTTGGTTTGTTTGTTTGTTCGTTTGTTGGTTTGTTGGTTTGTTGGCTTGTTGGTTTGTTGGTTTGTTGGTTTGTTGGTTTGTTGGCTTGTTGTTTTGTTGGTTTGTTGGTTTGTTGGCTTGTTGGTTTGTTGGTTTGTTGGTTTGTTGGTTTGCTGGTTTGTTGGTTGGTTCGTTTGTTGGCTTGTTGGTTCGTTTGTTTGTTGGTTTGTTCGTTTGTTGGCTTGTTGGTTTTTGGCTTGTTGTCTTGCTGGTTTGTTTGTTTGTTGGTTTGTTTGTTTGTTGGTTTGTTCGTTTGTTGGCTTGTTGGTTTGTGGCTTGTTGGCTTATTGGTTTGTTGGTTTGTTGATTTGTTGGTTTGTTCGTTTGTTTGTTTGTTGGTTTGTTGGTTTGTTGGTTTGTTGGTTTATTTGTTTGTTGGTTTGTTGGTTTGTTCGTTTGTTGGCTTGTTGGCTTGTTGGTTTGTTTGTTTGTTGGTTTGTTGGTTTGTTGGTTTTTGGCTTGTTGGATTGTTGGTTTGTTGGTTTGTTGGTTTGTTGGTTTGTTCGTTTGTTCGTTTGTTCGTTTGTTGGTTTGTTGGTTTGTTGGTCTGTTGGTCTGTTGGTTTGTTGGTTTGTTGGTTTGTTGGTTTGTTCGTTTGTTGGCTTGTTGGCTTGTTGGTTTGTTGGTTTGTTGATTTGTTGGTTTGTTGGTTTGTTGGTTTGTTGGTTTGTTCGTTTGTTCGTTTGTTGGTTTGCTGGTTTGTTGGCTTGTGGTCTTGTTGGTTTATTGGTTTGTTGGCTTGTTGGTTTGTTGGTTTGTTGGTTTATTGGTTTGTTTGTTTGTTGTTTTGTTGGTTTATTGGTTTGTTGGCTTGTTGGTTTGTTGGTTTGTTGGTTTGTTGGTTTTTTGGTTTGTTGGTTTGTTGGTTTGTTGGTGTCTTGGTTTGTTATTTTCTTAGTTTGTTGGTTTGTTTGTTTGTTGGTTTGTTGGTTTATTTGTTTGTTGGTTTGTTGGTTTGTCGGTTTGTTGGTTTGTTGGTTTGTTCGTTTGTTGGCATGTTGGCTTGTTGGTTTGTTGCTTTGTTGGTTTGTTGGTTTGTTGGTTTGTTGGTTTGTTGGTTTGTTGGTTTGTTGGTTTGTTGGTTTGTTGGTTTGTTAGTTTGTTGGTTTTGTGGTTTGGTAGCTTGTTGGCTTGTTGGTTTGTTGGTTTGTTGGTTTGTTGGGTTGTTGGTTTGTTGGCTTGTTGGTTTTTTGGTTTGTTGGTTTGTTGATTTGTTCGTTTGTTCGTTTGTTGGTTTGTTGGTTTGCTGGTTTGTTGGTATGTTGGTTTGTTGGTTTGTTGGTTTGTTGGTTTGTTGGTTTGTTGGTTTGTTGGTTTGTTGGTTTTTTGGTTTGTTGGTTTTTTGGTTTGTTGGCTTGTTGGTTTGTCGGCGTGTTGGTTTGTTAGTTTGTTGGTTTCTTAGTTTGTTGGTTTGTTGGTTAGTTGGTTTGTTGGTTTGTTTGTTTTTTGGTTTGTTCGTTTGTTGGCTTGTTGGTTTATTGGCTTGTTGGTATATTGGTTTGTTGGCTTGTTGGTTTGTTGGTTTGTTGGCTTGCTGGCTTGTTGGTTTGTTGGCTTGTTGGTTTGTTGATTTGTTGGTTTGTTGGTTTGTTGGTTTGTTGGTTTGTTGGTTTGTTGGTTTGTTGGTTTGTTGGTTTGTTGGTTTGTTGGTTTGTTGGTTTGTTCGTTTGTTGGTTTGTTGGTTTTGTGGCTTGTTGACTTGCCTGTTTGTTGGTTTGTTGGGTTGTTCATTTGTTGGTGTGTTGGTTTGTTGGTTTGTTGGTTTGTTGGCTTGTTGGTTTGTTGGTTTTTTGGTTTGTTGGCTTGTTGGCTTGTTGGTTTGTTGGTTTGTTGGCTTGCTGGCTTGTTGGTTTGTTGGCTTGTTGGTTTGTTGATTTGTTGGTTTGTTGGTTTGTTGGTTTGGTGGTTTGTTGATTTGTTGGTTTGTTGGTTTGTTGGTTTGTTGGTTTGTTGGTTTGTTGGTTTGTTGGTTTGTTCGTTTGTTGGTTTGTTGGTTTGTTGGTTTGTTGGTTTGTTGGTTGTTAGTTTGTTGGTTTGTTGGTTTGTTGGTTTGTTGGTTTGTTGGTTTGTTGGTTTGTTGGTTTGTTGGTTTGTTGGTTTGTTGGTTTGTTGGTTTGTTGGTTTGTTTGTTCGTTGGCTTGTTGGTTTGTTTGCTTGTTGGCTTGTTGGTTTGTTGTTTGCTGGCTTGTTGGCTTGATGGTGTTTTGGTTTGTAGGTTTGTTGGTTTGTTGGTTTGTTGGTTTGTTGGTTTGTTGGGTTGTTCGTTTGTTGGTTTGTTTGTTTGTTGGTTTGTTCGTTTGTTGGCTTGTTGGTTTGTTGGCTTGTTGGCTTGTTGGATTGTTGGTTTGTTGGCTTGTTGATTTGTTCGTTTGTTGATTTGTTGGTTTGTTGGTTTGTTCGTTTGTTGGTTTGTTTATTTGTTGGTTTGTTCGTTTGTGTGCTTTTTGGTTTGCTGGTTTGTTAGCTTGTTGATATGTTGGTTTGTTGGTTTTTTGGTTTGTTGGTTTGTTGTTTGGTTCGTTTGTTGGTTTGTTGGTTTGTTGGTTGGTTCGTTTGTTGGTTTGTTGGTTTGTTTGTTTGTTGGTTTGTTCGTTTGTTGGCTTGTTGGTTTGTTGGCTTGTTGGCTTGTTAGTTTGTTGTTTGTTGGCCTTTTGATTTGTAGTTTGTTGGTTTGTTGGTTTGTTGGTTTGTTCGTTTGTTGGTTTGTTTGTTTGTTGGTTTGTTCGTTTGTTGGCTTGTTGGTTTGTTGGTTTGTTGTTTTGTTGGTTTGTTGGTTTGTTGGTTTGTTAGTTTGTTGGTTTGTTGGTTTGTTGGTTTGTTGGTTTGTTGGTTTGTTGGTTTGTTGGTTTGTTGGTTTGTTTGTTGGTTTGTTGGTTTGTTCGTTTGTTGGCTTGTTGGTTTGTTGGCTTGTTAGTTTGTTGGTTTGTTTGTTTATTCGTTTGTTGGTTTGTTGGTTTGTTGGCTTGTTGGTTTGTTGGTTTGTTGGTTTGTTGGTTTGTTGGCTTGTTGTTTTGTTGGTTTGTTGGTTTGTTGGCTTGTTGGTTTGTTGGTTTGTTGGTTTGTTGGTTTGCTGGTTTGTTGGTTTGTTTGTTTGTTGGTTTCTTCGTTTGTTGGCTTGTTGGTTTGTTGGCTTGTTGGCTTGTTAGTTTGTTGTTTGTTGGCTTTTTGATTTGTAGTTTGTTGGTTTGTTGGTTTGTTGGTTTGTTCGTTTGTTGGTTTGTTTGTTTGTTGGTTTGTTCGTTTGTTGGCTTGTTGGTTTGTTGGTGTGTTGGCTTGTTGGTTTGTTGGTTTGCTGGTTTGTTGGTTTGTTGGTTTGTTGGTTTGTTGGTTTGCTGGTTTGTTCGTTTGTTGGTTTGTTGGTTTGTTGGTTTGTTGGTTCGTTGGTTTGTTGGTTTGTTCGTTTGTTGGTTTGTTGGTTTGTTGGTTTGTTGGTTTGTTGGTTTGTTGGTTTGATGGTTTTTGGTTTGTTGGCTTGTTGGCTTGTTGGTTTGTTGGTTTGTTGGCTTGTTGGTTTGTTGGTTTATTTGTTTGTTGGTTTGTTCGTTTGTTGGCTTGTTGGTTTGTTGGCTTGTTGGTTTGTTCGTTTGTTGATTTGTTGGTTTGTTGGTTTGTTTGTTTGTTCGTTTGTTGGTTTGTTGGTTTGCTGGCTTGTTGGTTTGTTGGTTTGTTGGTTTGTTGGTTTGTTGGTTTGTTGGTTTGTTGGTTTATGGGTTTGTTGGTTTGTTGGCTTTTTTTTTTGTTGGTTTGTTGGTTTGTTGGTTTGTTGGTTTGATGGTTTGTTGGTTTGTTGGTTTGTTAGTTTGGTAGCTTGTTGGTATGTTGGTTTGTTGGTTTGTTGGTTTGTTGGTTTGTTGGTTTGTTGGTTTGTTGGTTTGTTGGTTTGTTGGTTTGTTTGTTTATTGGTTTGTTCGTTTGTTGGCTTGTTGGTTTGTTGGCTTGTTGGCTTGTTGGATTGTTGGTTTGTTGGCTTGTTGATTTGTTTGTTTGTTGATTTGTTGGTTTGTTGGTTTGTTGGTTAGTTCGTTTGTTGGTTTGTTGGTTTGTTGGTTTGTTCGTTTGTTGGTTTGTCGGTTTGTTGGTTTGTTGGATTGTTGGTTTTTTTGGTTTGTTGGCTTGTTGGCTTGTTGGTTTGTTGGTTTGTTCGTTTGTTGGTTTGTTTGTTTGTTGGTTTGTTTGTTTGTTGGTTTGTTTGTTTGTTGGTTTGTTGATTTGTTCGTTTGTTCGTTTGTTGGTTTGTTGGTTTGCTGGTTTGTTGGTATGTTGGTTTTTTCGTTTGTTGGTTTGTTGGTTTGTTGGTTTGTTGGTTTGTTCGTTTGTTAGTTTGTTGGTTTGTTGGTTTGTTGGTTTGTTGGTTTTTTGGTTTGTTGGTTTTTTGGTTTGTTGGCTTGTTGGTTTGTCGGCGTGTTGGTTTGTTAGTTTGTTGGTTTCTTAGTTTGTTGGTTTGTTGGTTAGTTGGTTTGTTGGTTTGTTTGTTTTTTGGTTTGTTCGTTTGTTGGCTTGTTGGTTTATTGGCTTGTTGGTATATTGGTTTGTTGGCTTGTTGGTTTGTTGGTTTGTTGGCTTGCTGGCTTGTTGGTTTGTTGGCTTGTTGGTTTGTTGATTTGTTGGTTTGTTGGTTTGTTGGTTTGGTGGTTTGTTGGTTTGTTGGTTTGTTGGTTTGTTGGTTTGTTGGTTTGTTGGTTTGTTGGTTTGTTCGTTTGTTGGTTTGTTGGTTTTGTGGCTTGTTGGCTTGCCTGTTTGTTGGTTTGTTGGGTTGTTCATTTGTTGGTGTGTTGGTTCGTTGGTTTGTTGGTTTGTTGGCTTGTTGGTTTGTTGGTTTTTTGGTTTGTTGGCTTGTTGGCTTGTTGGTTTGTTGGTTTGTTGGCTTGCTGGCTTGTTGGTTTGTTGGCTTGTTGGTTTGTTGATTTGTTGGTTTGTTGGTTTGTTAGTTTGGTGGTTTGTTGATTTGTTGGTTTGTTGGTTTGTTGGTTTGTTGGTTTGTTGGTTTGTTGGTTTGTTGGTTTGTTCGTTTGTTGGTTTGTTGGTTTGTTGGTTTGTTGGTTTGTTGGTTTGTTGGTTTGTTGGTTTGTTGGTTTGTTGGTTTGTTGGTTTGTTGGTTTGTTGGTTTGTTGGTTTGTTGGTTTGTTGGTTTGTTGGTTTGTTGGTTTGTTGGTTTGTTGGTTTGTTGGTTTGTTTGTTCGTTGGCTTGTTGGTTTGTTGGCTTGCTGGCTTGTTAGTTTGTTGGTTGTTGGCTTTTTGATTTGTAGTTTGTTGGTTTGTTGGTTTGTTGGTTTGTTCGTTTATTGGTTTGTTGGTTTGTTGGTGTTTTGGCTTGTTGTTTTGTTGGTTTATTGGTTTGTTGGCTTGTTGGTTTTTTGGTTTGTTGGTTTGTTGGTTTCTTGGTTTGTTATTTTCTTGGTTTATTGGTTTGTTGGTTTGTTGGTTTGTTGGTTTTTTGGTTTGTTGGTTTGTTGGTTTGTTGGTTTCTTGGTTTGTTATTTTCTTGGTTTGTTGGTTTGTTGGTTTGTTGGTTTGTTGGTTTATTTGTTTGTTGGTTTGTTGGTTTGTTGGTTTGTTCGTTTGTTGGCATGTTGGCTTGTTGGTTTGTTGCTTTGTTGGTTTTTTGGTTTGTTGGTTTGTTGGTTTGTTGGTTTGTTGGTTTGTTGGTTTGTTAGTTTGTTGGTTTTGTGGTTTGGTAGCTTGTTGGCTTGTTGGTTTGTTGGTTTGTTGGTTTGTTGGGTTGTTGGTTTGTTGGCTTGTTGGTTTGTTGGTTTGTTGGTTTGTTGGTTTGTTCGTTTGTTCGTTTGTTGGTTTGTTGGTTTGCTGGTTTGTTGGTATGTTGGTTTTTTCGTTTGTTGGTTTGTTGGTTTGTTGGTTTGTTGGTTTGTTCGTTTGTTAGTTTGTTGGTTTGTTGGTTTGTTGGTTTGTTGGTTTGTTGGTTTGTTGGTTTGTTGGTTTGTTGGTTTGTTGGTTTGTTGGTTTTTTGGTTTGTTGGTTTTTTGGTTTGTTGGCTTGTTGGTTTGTCGGCGTGTTGGTTTGTTAGTTTGTTGGTTTCTTAGTTTGTTGGTTTGTTGGTTAGTTGGTTTGTTGGTTTGTTTGTTTTTTGGTTTGTTCGTTTGTTGGCTTGTTGGTTTATTGGCTTGTTGGTATGTTGGTTTGTTGGCTTGTTGGCTTGTTGGTTTGTTGGTTTGTTGGTTTTGTGGCTTGTTGGCTTGCCTGTTTGTTGGTTTGTTGGGTTGTTCATTTGTTGGTGTGTTGGTTTGTTGGTTTGTTGGTTTGTTGGCTTGTTGGTTTGTTGGTTTTTTGGTTTGTTGGCTTGTTGGCTTGTTGGTTTGTTGGTTTGTTGGCTTGCTGGCGTGTTGGTTTGTTGGCTTGTTGGTTTGTTGATTTGTTGGTTTGTTGGTTTGTTGGTTTGGTGGTTTGTTGGTTTGTTGGTTTGTTGGTTTGTTGGTTTGTTGGTTTGTTGGTTTGTTGGTTTGTTGGTTTGTTGGTTTGTTGGTTTGTTGGTTTGTTGGTTTGTTGGTTTGTTGGTTTGTTGGTTTGTTGGTTTGTTGGTTTGTTGGTTTGTTGGTTTGTTTGTTCGTTGGCTTGTTGGTTTGTTTGCTTGTTGGCTTGTTGGTTTGTTGTTTGCTGGCTTGTTGGTTTGTTGGTTTGTTGGTTTGTTGGTTTGTTGGCTTGTTGGTTTTTTGGTTTGTTGGTTTGTTGGTTTGTTGGTTTGTTGGTTTGTTGGTTTGTTCGTTTGTTGGTTTGTTGGTTTGTTGGTTTGTTGGTTTGTTGGTTTGTTGGTTTGTTTGTTTGTTGGTTTGTTCGTTTGTTGGCTTGTTGGTTTGTTGGCTTGTTGGCTTGTTGGATTGTTGGTTTGTTGGCTTGTTGATTTGTTCGTTTGTTGATTTGTTGGTTTGTTGGTTTGTTCGTTTGTTGGTTTGTTTGTTTGTTGGTTTGTTCGTTTGTGTGCTTTTTGGTTTGCTGGTTTGTTAGCTTGTTGATATGTTGGTTTGTTGGTTTTTTGGTTTGTTGGTTTGTTGTTTGGTTCGTTTGTTGGTTTGTTGGTTTGTTGGTTGGTTCGTTTGTTGGTTTGTTGGTTTGTTTGTTTGTTGGTTTGTTCGTTTGTTGGCTTTTTGGTTTGTTAGCTTGTTAGTTTGTTGTTTGTTGGCCTTTTGATTTGTAGTTTTTTGGTTTGTTGGTTTGTTGGTTTGTTCGTTTGTTGGTTTGTTTGTTTGTTGGTTTGTTCGTTTGTTGGTTGGCTTGTTGGTTTGTTGGTTTGTTGGTTTGTTGGTTTGTTGGTTTGTTGGTTTGTTGGTTTGTTGGTTTGTTGGTTTGTTGGTTTGTTGGTTTGTTGGTTTGTTGGCTTGTTGGTTTGTTTGTTGGTTTGTTGGTTTGTTCGTTTGTTGGCTTGTTGGTTTGTTGGCTTGTTGGTTTGTTGGTTTGTTTGTTTGTTCGTTTGTTGGTTTGTTGGTTTGTTGGCTTGTTGGTTTGTTGGTTTGTTGTTTTGTTGGCTTGTTGTTTTTTTGGTTTGTTGGTTTGTTGGCTTGTTGGTTTGTTGGTTTGTTGGTTTGTTGGTTTGTTGGTTTGCTGGTTTGTTGGTTTGTTTGTTTGTTGGTTTCTTCGTTTGTTGGCTTGTTGGTTTGTTGGCTTGTTGGCTTGTTAGTTTGTTGTTTGTTGGGTTTTTGATTTGTAGTTTGTTGGTTTGTTGGTTTGTTGGTTTGTTCGTTTGTTGGTTTGTTTGTTTGTTGGTTTGTTCGTTTGTTGGCTTGTTGGTTTGTTGGTGTGTTGGCTTGTTGGTTTGTTGGTTTGCTGGTTTGTTGGTTTGTTGGTTTGTTGGTTTGTTGGTTTCCTGGTTTGTTCGTTTGTTGGTTTGTTGGTTTGTTGGTTTGTTGGTTCGTTGGTTTGTTGGTTTGTTCGTTTGTTGGTTTGTTGGTTTATTGGTTTGTTGGCTTGTTGGTTTGTTGGCTTGTTGGTTTGTTCGTTTGTTGATTTGTTGGTTTGTTGGTTTGTTGGTTTGCTGGCTTGTTGGTTTGTTGGTTTGTTGGTTTGTTGGTTTGTTGGTTTGTTGGTTTGTTGATTTATGGGTTTGTTGGTTTGTTGGCTTTTTTTTTTGTTGGTTTGTTGGTTTGTTGGTTTGATGGTTTGTTGGTTTGTTGGTTTGTTAGTTTGGTGGCTTGTTGGTATGTTGGTTTGTTGGTTTGTTGGTTTGTTGGTTTGTTGGTTTGTTGGTTTGTTGGTTTGTTTGTTTGTTGGTTTGTTGGTTTGTTGGCTTGTTAGTTTGTTGGTTTGTTTGTTGGTTTGTTTGTTGGTTTGCTGGTTTGTTGGCTTGTTGGTTTGTTGGCTTGTTGGCTTGTTGGATTGTTGGTTTGTTGGCTTGTCGATTTGTTCGTTTGTTGATTTGTTGGTTTGTTGGTTTGTTGGTTTGTTCGTTTGTTGGTTTGTTTGTTTGTTGGTTTGTTCGTTTGTGTGCTTTTTGGTTTGCTGGTTTGTTGGCTTGTTGATTTGTTGGTTTGTGGGGTTTTTGGTTTGTTGGTTTGTTGGTTGGTTCGTTTGTTGGTTTGTTGGTTTGTTGGTTTGTTCATTTGTTGGTTTGTTGGTTTGTTGGTTTGTTGGATTGTTGGTTTTTTGGTTTGTTGGCTTGTTGGCTTGTTGGTTTGTTGGTTTGTTCGTTTGTTGGTTTGTTGGTTTGTTGGTTTGTTTGTTTGTTGGTTTGTTTGTTTGTTGGCTTGTTGGTTTGTTGGCTTGTTAGTTTGTTGGTTTGTTTGTTGGTTTGTTTGTTGGTTTGCTGGTTTGTTGGCTTGTTGGTTTATTGGTTTGTTGGTTTGTTTGTTTGATGGTTTGTTCGTTTGTTGGCTTGTTGGTTTGTTGGTTTGTTGGTTTGTTGGTTTTTTGGTGTGTTGGCTTGTTGGCTTGTTGGTTTGTTGGTTTGTTGGTTTGTTGGTTTGTTGGTTTGTTCGTTTGTTGATTTGTTGGTTTGTTGGTTTGTTGGTTTGTTGGTTTGTTGGTTTGTTGGTTTGTTGGTTTGTTTGTTTGTTGGTTTGTTCGTTTGTTCGTTTGTTGGTTTGTTGGTTTGTTGGCTTGTTGGTTTGTTAGTTTGTTGGTTTGTTGGTTTGTTGGTTTGTTGGTTTGTTGGTTTGTTGGTTTGTTGGTTTGTTGGTTTGTTGGTTTGTTGGTTTGTTGGTTTGTTGGTTTTTGGCTTGTTGGATTGTTGGTTTGTTGGTTTGTTGATTTGTTGGTTTGTTGGTTTGTTGGTTTGTTGGTTTGTTCGTTTGTTGGTTTGCTGGTTTGTTGGCTTGTGGTCTTGTTGGTTTTTTGGTTTGTTGGCTTGTTGGTTTGTTGGTTTGTTGGTTTGTTGGTTTGTTGGTGTGTTGGCTTGTTGGCTTGTTGGTTTGTTGGATTGTTGGTTTGTTGGTTTGTTGGTTTGTTGGTTTGTTGGTTTGTTAGTTGGTTGGTTTGTTGGTTTGTTGGTTTGTTGGTTTGTTGGTTTGTTGGTTTGTTGGTTTGTTGGTTTGTTGGTTTGTTGGTTTGTTGGTTTGTTTGTTGGTTTGTTGGTTTGTTCGTTTGTTGGCTTGTTGGTTTTTTGGCTTGTTGGTTTGTTGGTTTGTTTGTTTGTTCGTTTGTTGGTTTGTTGGTTTGTTGACTTGTTGGTTTGTTGGTTTGTTGGTTTGTTGGTTTGTTGGCTTGTTGTTTTGTTGGTTTGTTGGTTTGTTGGCTTGTTGGTTTGTTGGTTTGTTGGTTTGTTGGTTTGCTGGTTTGTTGGTTTGTTTGTTTGTTGGTTTCTTCGTTTGTTGGCTTGTTGGTTTGTTGGTTTGTTGGTTTGTTGGTTTGTTGGTTTGTTGGTTTGTTGGTTTGTTAGTTTGTTGGTTTGTTGGTTTGTTGGTTTGTTGGTTTGTTGGTTTGTTGGTTTGTTGGTTTGTTGGTTTGTTTGTTGGTTTGTTGGTTTGTTCGTTTGTTGGCTTGTTGGTTTGTTGGCTTGTTGGTTTGTTGGTTTGTTTGTTTGTTCGTTTGTTGGTTTGTTGGTTTGTTGGCTTGTTGGTTTGTTGGTTTGTTGGTTTATTGGTTTGTTGGCTTGTTGTTTTGTTGGTTTGTTGGTTTGTTGGCTTGTTGGTTTGTTGGTTTGTTGGTTTGTTGGTTTGCTGGTTTGTTGGTTTGTTTGTTTGTTGGTTTCTTCGTTTGTTGGCTTGTTGGTTTGTTGGCTTGTTGGCTTGTTAGTTTGTTGTTTGTTGGCTTTTTGATTTGTAGTTTGTTGGTTTGTTGGTTCGTTGGTTTGTTCGTTTGTTGGTTTGTTTGTTTGTTGGTTTGTTCGTTTGTTGGCTTGTTGGTTTGTTAGTGTGTTGGCTTGTTGGTTTGTTGGTTTGCTGGTTTGTTGGTTTGTTGGTTTGTTGGTTTGTTGGTTTGCTGGTTTGTTCGTTTGTTGGTTTGTTGGTTTGTTGGTTTGTTGGTTCGTTGGTTTGTTGGTTTGTTCGTTTGTTGGTTTGTTGGTTTGTTGGTTTGTTGGTTTGTTGGTTTGTTGGTTTGATGGTTTTTGGTTTGTTGGCTTGTTGGCTTGTTGGTTTGTTGGTTTGTTGGCTTGTTGGTTTGTTGGTTTATTTGTTTGTTGGTTTGTTCGTTTGTTGGCTTGTTGGTTTGTTGGCTTGTTGGTTTGTTCGTTTGTTGATTTGTTGGTTTGTTGGTTTGTTTGTTTGTTCGTTTGTTGGTTTGTTGGTTTGTTGGCTTGTTGGTTTGTTCGTTTGTTAATTTGTTGGTTTGTTGGTTTGTTTGTTTGTTCGTTTGTTGGTTTGTTGGTTTGCTGGCTTGTTGGTTTGTTGGTTTGTTGGTTTGTTGGTTTGTTGGTTTGTTGGTTTGTTGGTTTATGGGTTTGTTGGTTTGTTGGCTTTTTTTTTTTGTTGGTTTGTTGGTTTGTTGGTTTGTTGGTTTGTTGGTTTGATGGTTTGTTGGTTTGTTGGTTTGTTAGTTTGGTAGCTTGTTGGTATGTTGGTTTGTTGGTTTGTTGGTTTGTTGGTTTGTTGGTTTGTTGGTTTGTTGGTTTGTTGGTTTGTTGGTTTGTTTGTTTATTGGTTTGTTCGTTTGTTGGCTTGTTGGTTTGTTGGCTTGTTGGCTTGTTGGATTGTTGGTTTGTTGGCTTGTTGATTTGTTCGTTTGTTGATTTGTTGGTTTGTTGGTTTGTTGGTTAGTTCGTTTGTTGGTTTGTTGGTTTGTTGGTTTGTTCGTTTGTTGGTTTGTCGGTTTGTTGGTTTGTTGGATTGTTGGTTTTTTTGGTTTGTTGGCTTGTTGGCTTGTTGGTTTGTTGGTTTGTTCGTTTGTTGGTTTGTTTGTTTGTTGGTTTGTTTGTTTGTTGGTTTGTTTGTTTGTTGGCTTGTTGGTTTGTTGGCTTGTTAGTTTGTTGGTTTGTTTGTTGGTTTGTTTGTTGGTTTGCTGGTTTGTTGGCTTGTTGGTTTATTGGTTTGTTGGTTTGTTTGTTTGTTGGTTTGTTCGTTTGTTGGCTTGTTGGCTTGTTGGTTTGTTGGTTTGTTGGTTTTTTGGTGTGTTGGCTTGTTGGTTTGTTGGTTTGTTGGTTTGTTGGTTTGTTGGTTTGTTGGTTTGTTGGTTTGTTGATTTGTTGGTTTGTTGGTTTGTTGGTTTGTTGGTTTGTTGGTTTGTTGGTTTGTTGGTTTGTTTGTTTGTTGGTTTGTTCGTTTGTTCGTTTGTTGGTTTGTTGGTTTGTTGGCTTGTTGGTATGTTAGTTTGCTGGTTTGTTGGTTTGTTGGTTTGTTGGTTTGTTGGTTTGTTGGTTTGTTGGTTTGTTGGTTTGTTGGTTTGTTGGTTTGTTGGTTTGTTCGTTTGTTGGTTTGTTTGTTTGTTGGTTTGTTCGTTTGTGTGCTTTTTGGTTTGCTGGTTTGTTGGCTTGTTGATTTGTTGGTTTGTGGGGTGTTTGGTTTGTTGGTTTGTTGGTTGGTTCGTTTGTTGGTTTGTTGGTTTGTTGGTTTGTTCGTTTGTTGGTTTGTTGGTTTGTTGGTTTGTTGGATTGTTGGTTTTTTTGGTTTGTTGGCTTGTTGGCTTGTTGGTTTGTTGGTTTGTTCGTTTGTTGGTTTGTTGGTTTGTTGGTTTGTTTGTTTGTTGGTTTGTTTGTTTGTTGGCTTGTTGGTTTGTTGGCTTGTTAGTTTGTTGGTTTGTTTGTTGGTTTGTTTGTTGGTTTGCTGGTTTGTTGGCTTGTTGGTTTATTGGTTTGTTGGTTTGTTTGTTTGATGGTTTGTTCGTTTGTTGGCTTGTTGGTTTGTTGGTTTGTTGGTTTGTTGGTTTTTTGGTGTGTTGGCTTGTTGGCTTGTTGGTTTGTTGGTTTGTTGGTTTGTTGGTTTGTTGGTTTGTTCGTTTGTTGATTTGTTGGTTTGTTGGTTTGTTGGTTTGTTGGTTTGTTGGTTTGTTGGTTTGTTGGTTTGTTTGTTTGTTGGTTTGTTCGTTTGTTCGTTTGTTGGTTTGTTGGTTTGTTGGCTTGTTGGTTTGTTAGTTTGTTGGTTTGTTGGTTTGTTGGTTTGTTGGTTTGTTGGTTTGTTGGTTTGTTGGTTTGTTGGTTTGTTGGTTTGTTGGTTTGTTGGTTTGTTGGTTTTTGGCTTGTTGGATTGTTGGTTTGTTGGTTTGTTGATTTGTTGGTTTGTTGGTTTGTTGGTTTGTTGGTTTGTTCGTTTGTTGGTTTGCTGGTTTGTTGGCTTGTGGTCTTGTTGGTTTTTTGGTTTGTTGGCTTGTTGGTTTGTTGGTTTGTTGGTTTGTTGGTTTGTTGGTGTGTTGGCTTGTTGGCTTGTTGGTTTGTTGGATTGTTGGTTTGTTGGTTTGTTGGTTTGTTGGTTTGTTGGTTTGTTAGTTGGTTGGTTTGTTGGTTTGTTGGTTTGTTGGTTTGTTGGTTTGTTGGTTTGTTGGTTTGTTGGTTTGTTTGTTGGTTTGTTGGTTTGTTCGTTTGTTGGCTTGTTGGTTTGTTGGCTTGTTGGTTTGTTGGTTTGTTTGTTTGTTTGTTTGTTCGTTTGTTGGTTTGTTGGTTTGTTGGCTTGTTGGTTTGTTGGTTTGTTGGTTTGTTGGTTTGTTGGCTTGTTGTTTTGTTGGTTTGTTGGTTTGTTGGCTTGTTGGTTTGTTGGTTTGTTGGTTTGTTGGTTTGCTGGTTTGTTGGTTTGTTTGTTTGTTGGTTTCTTCGTTTGTTGGCTTGTTGGTTTGTTGGTTTGTTGGTTTGTTGGTTTGTTGGTTTGTTGGTTTGTTAGTTTGTTGGTTTGTTGGTTTGTTGGTTTGTTGGTTTGTTGGTTTGTTGGTTTGTTGGTTTGTTGGTTTGTTTGTTGGTTTGTTGGTTTGTTCGTTTGTTGGCTTGTTGGTTTGTTGGCTTGTTGGTTTGTTGGTTTATTTGTTTGTTCGTTTGTTGGTTTGTTGGTTTGTTGGCTTGTTGGTTTGTTGGTTTGTTGGTTTATTGGTTTGTTGGCTTGTTGTTTTGTTGGTTTGTTGGTTTGTTGGCTTGTTGGTTTGTTGGTTTGTTGGTTTGTTGGTTTGCTGGTTTGTTGGTTTGTTTGTTTGTTGGTTTCTTCGTTTGTTGGCTTGTTGGTTTGTTGGCTTGTTGGCTTGTTAGTTTGTTGTTTGTTGGCTTTTTGATTTGTAGTTTGTTGGTTTGTTGGTTCGTTGGTTTGTTCGTTTGTTGGTTTGTTTGTTTGTTGGTTTGTTCGTTTGTTGGCTTGTTGGTTTGTTAGTGTGTTGGCTTGTTGGTTTGTTGGTTTGCTGGTTTGTTGGTTTGTTGGTTTGTTGGTTTGTTGGTTTGCTGGTTTGTTCGTTTGTTGGTTTGTTGGTTTGTTGGTTTGTTGGTTCGTTGGTTTGTTGGTTTGTTCGTTTGTTGGTTTGTTGGTTTGTTGGTTTGTTGGTTTGTTGGTTTGTTGGTTTGATGGTTTTTGGTTTGTTGGCTTGTTGGCTTGTTGGTTTGTTGGTTTGTTGGCTTGTTGGTTTGTTGGTTTATTTGTTTGTTGGTTTGTTCGTTTGTTGGCTTGTTGGTTTGTTGGCTTGTTGGTTTGTTCGTTTGTTGATTTGTTGGTTTGTTGGTTTGTTTGTTTGTTCGTTTGTTGGTTTGTTGGTTTGTTGGCTTGTTGGTTTGTTCGTTTGTTGATTTGTTGGTTTGTTGGTTTGTTTGTTTGTTCGTTTGTTGGTTTGTTGGTTTGCTGGCTTGTTGGTTTGTTGGTTTGTTGGTTTGTTGGTTTGTTGGTTTGTTGGTTTGTTGGTTTATGGGTTTGTTGGTTTGTTGGCTTTTTTTTTTGTTGGTTTGTTGGTTTGTTGGTTTGTTGGTTTGATGGTTTGTTGGTTTGTTGGTTTGTTAGTTTGGTAGCTTGTTGGTATGTTGGTTTGTTGGTTTGTTGGTTTGTTGGTTTGTTGGTTTGTTGGTTTGTTGGTTTGTTGGTTTGTTGGTTTGTTTGTTTATTGGTTTGTTCGTTTGTTGGCTTGTTGGTTTGTTGGCTTGTTGGCTTGTTGGATTGTTGGTTTGTTGGCTTGTTGATTTGTTCGTTTGTTGATTTGTTGGTTTGTTGGTTTGTTGGTTAGTTCGTTTGTTGGTTTGTTGGTTTGTTGGTTTGTTCGTTTGTTGGTTTGTCGGTTTGTTGGTTTGTTGGATTGTTGGTTTTTTTGGTTTGTTGGCTTGTTGGCTTGTTGGTTTGTTGGTTTGTTCGTTTGTTGGTTTGTTTGTTTGTTGGTTTGTTTGTTTGTTGGTTTGTTTGTTTGTTGGCTTGTTGGTTTGTTGGCTTGTTAGTTTGTTGGTTTGTTTGTTGGTTTGTTTGTTGGTTTGCTGGTTTGTTGGCTTGTTGGTTTATTGGTTTGTTGGTTTGTTTGTTTGTTGGTTTGTTCGTTTGTTGGCTTGTTGGTTTGTTGGTTTGTTGGTTTGTTGGTTTTTTGGTGTGTTGGCTTGTTGGTTTGTTGGTTTGTTGGTTTGTTGGTTTGTTGGCTTGTTGGTTTGTTGATTTGTTGGTTTGTTGGTTTGTTGGTTTGTTGGTTTGTTGGTTTGTTGGTTTGTTGGTTTGTTTGTTTGTTGGTTTGTTCGTTTGTTCGTTTGTTGGTTGGTTGGTTTGTTGGTTTGTTGGTTTGCTGGTTTGTTGGCTTGTTGGTTTGTTGGTTTGTTGGCTTGTTGGTTTGTTGGTTTATTTGTTTGTTGGTTTGTTCGTTTGTTGGCTTGTTGGTTTGTTGGCTTGTTGGTTTGTTCGTTTGTTGATTTGTTGGTTTGTTGGTTTGTTTGTTTGTTCGTTTGTTGGTTTGTTGGTTTGCTGGCTTGTTGGTTTGTTGGTTTGTTGGTTTGTTGGTTTGTTGGTTTGTTGGTTTGTTGGTTTATGGGTTTGTTGGTTTGTTGGCTTTTTTTTTTGTTGGTTTGTTGGTTTGTTGGTTTGTTGGTTTGATGGTTTGTTGGTTTGTTGGTTTGTTAGTTTGGTAGCTTGTTGGTATGTTGGTTTGTTGGTTTGTTGGTTTGTTGGTTTGTTGGTTTGTTGGTTTGTTGGTTTGTTGGTTTGTTGGTTTGTTTGTTTATTGGTTTGTTCGTTTGTTGGCTTGTTGGTTTGTTGGCTTGTTGGCTTGTTGGATTGTTGGTTTGTTGGCTTGTTGATTTGTTCGTTTGTTGATTTGTTGGTTTGTTGGTTTGTTGGTTAGTTCGTTTGTTGGTTTGTTGGTTTGTTGGTTTGTTCGTTTGTTGGTTTGTCGGTTTGTTGGTTTGTTGGATTGTTGGTTTTTTTGGTTTGTTGGCTTGTTGGCTTGTTGGTTTGTTGGTTTGTTCGTTTGTTCGTTTGTTGGTTTGTTTGTTTGTTGGTTTGTTTGTTTGTTGGTTTGTTTGTTTGTTGGCTTGTTGGTTTGTTGGCTTGTTAGTTTGTTGGTTTGTTTGTTGGTTTGTTTGTTGGTTTGCTGGTTTGTTGGCTTGTTGGTTTATTGGTTTGTTGGTTTGTTTGTTTGTTGGTTTGTTCGTTTGTTGGCTTGTTGGTTTGTTGGTTTGTTGGTTTGTTGGTTTTTTGGTGTGTTGGCTTGTTGGCTTGTTGGTTTGTTGGTTTGTTGGTTTGTTGGTTTGTTGGTTTGTTGGTTTGTTGATTTGTTGGTTTGTTGGTTTGTTGGTTTGTTGGTTTGTTGGTTTGTTGGTTTGTTGGTTTGTTTGTTTGTTGGTTTGTTCGTTTGTTCGTTTGTTGGTTTGTTGGTTTGTTGGCTTGTTGGTATGTTAGTTTGCTGGTTTGTTGGTTTGTTGGTTTGTTGGTTTGTTGGTTTGTTGGTTTGTTGGTTTGTTGGTTTGTTGGTTTGTTGGTTTGTTGGTTTGTTGGTTTTTGGCTTGTTGGATTGTTGGTTCGTTGGTTTGTTGGTTTGTTGGTTTGTTCGTTTGTTCGTTTGTTCGTTTGTTCGTTTGTTGGTTTGTTGGTTTGTTGGTCTGTTGGTCTGTTGGTTTGTTGGTTTGTTGGTTTGTTGGTTTGTTGGTTTGTTCGTTTGTTGGTTTGTTGGTTTGTTGACTTGTTGGTTTGTTAGTTTGCTGGTTTGTTGGTTTGTTGGTTTGTTGGTTTGTTGGTTTGTTGGTTTGTTGGTTTGTTGGTTTGTTGGTTTGTTGGTTTTTGGCTTGTTGGATTGTTGGTTTGTTGGTTTGTTGGTTTGTTGGTTTGTTGGTTTGTTGGTTTGTTGGTCTGTTGGTCTGTTGGTTTGTTGGTTTGTTGGTTTGTTGGTTTGTTGGTTTGTTGGTTTGTTCGTTTGTTCGTTTGTTGGTTTGTTCGTTTGTTGGTTTGCTGGTTTGTTGGCTTGTGGTCTTGTTGGTTTATTGGTTTGTTGGCTTGTTGGTTTGTTGGTTTGTTCGTTTGTAAGTGTGTTGGCTTGTTGGTTTGTTGGTTTGTTGGTTTGTTGGTTGGTTGGTTTGTTGGCTTGTTGGTTTGTTGGTTTGTCTGTTTGTTCGTTTGTTGGTTTGTTGGTTTGTTGGCTTGTTGGTTTGATGGTCTGTTGGTTTGTTGGTTTGCTGGTTTGTTGGTTTGTTGGTTTGTTGGTTTGTTGGCTTGCTGGTTTGTTGGCTTGTTGTTTTGTTGGTTTGTTGGTTTGTTGGCTTGTTGGTTTGTTGGTTTGTTGGTTTGCTGGTTTGTTGGTTTGTTTGTTTGTTGGTTTCTTCGTTTGTTGGCTTGTTGGTTTGTTGGCTTGCTGGCTTGTTAGTTTGTTGTTTGTTGGCTTTTTGATTTGTAGTTTGTTGGTTTGTTGGTTTGTTGGTTTGTTCGTTTATTGGTTTGTTTGTTTGTTGGTTTGTTCGTTTGTTGGCTTGTTGGTTTGTTGGTGTTTTGGCTTGTTGTTTTGTTGGTTTATTGGTTTGTTGGCTTGTTGGTTTTTTGGTTTGTTGGTTTGTTGGTTTGTTGGTTTCTTGGTTTGTTATTTTCTTGGTTTGTTGGTTTGTTGGTTTGTTGGTTTGTTGGTTTTTTGGTTTGTTGGTTTGTTGGTTTGTTGGTTTCTTGGTTTGTTATTTTCTTGGTTTGTTGGTTTGTTGGTTTGTTGGTTTGTTGGTTTATTTGTTTGTTGGTTTGTTGGTTTGTTGGTTTGTTCGTTTGTTGGCATGTTGGCTTGTTGGTTTGTTGCTTTGTTGGTTTTTTGGTTTGTTGGTTTGTTGGTTTGTTGGTTTGTTGGTTTGTTGGTTTGTTAGTTTGTTGGTTTTGTGGTTTGGTAGCTTGTTGGCTTGTTGGTTTGTTGGTTTGTTGGTTTGTTGGGTTGTTGGTTTGTTGGCTTGTTGGTTTGTTGGTTTGTTGGTTTGTTGGTTTGTTCGTTTGTTCGTTTGTTCGTTTGTTGGTTTGTTGGTTTGCTGGTTTGTTGGTATATTGGTTTTTTCGTTTGTTGGTTTGTTGGTTTGTTGGTTTGTTCGTTTGTTAGTTTGTTGGTTTGTTGGTTTGTTGGTTTGTTGGTTTGTTGGTTTGTTGGTTTGTTGGTTTGTTGGTTTGTTGGTTTTTTGGTTTGTTGGTTTTTTGGTTTGTTGGCTTGTTGGTTTGTCGGCGTGTTGGTTTGTTAGTTTGTTGGTTTCTTAGTTTGTTGGTTTGTTGGTTAGTTGGTTTGTTGGTTTGTTTGTTTTTTGGTTTGTTCGTTTGTTGGCTTGTTGGTTTATTGGCTTATTGGTATGTTGGTTTGTTGGCTTGTTGGCTTGTTGGTTTGTTGGTTTGTTGGTTTTGTGGCTTGTTGGCTTGCCTGTTTGTTGGTTTGTTGGGTTGTTCATTTGTTGGTGTGTTGGTTTGTTGGTTTGTTGGTTTGTTGGCTTGTTGGTTTGTTGGTTTTTTGGTTTGTTGGCTTGTTGGCTTGTTGGTTTGTTGGTTTGTTGGCTTGCTGGCGTGTTGGTTTGTTGGCTTGTTGGTTTGTTGATTTGTTGGTTTGTTGGTTTGTTGGTTTGGTGGTTTGTTGGTTTGTTGGTTTGTTGGTTTGTTGGTTTCTTGGTTTGTTGGTTTGTTGGTTTGTTGGTTTGTTGGTTTGTTCGTTTGTTGGTTTGTTGGTTTGTTGGTTTGTTGGTTTGTTGGTTTGTTGGTTTGTTGGTTTGTTGGTTTGTTGGTTTGTTGGTTTGTTGGTTTGTTGGTTTGTTGGTTTGTTGGTTTGTTGGTTTGTTGGTTTGTTGGTTTGTTGGTTTGTTGGTTTGTTTGTTCGTTGGCTTGTTGGTTTGTTTGCTTGTTGGCTTGTTGGTTTGTTGTTTGCTGGCTTGTTGGTTTGTTGGTTTGTTGGTTTGTTGGTTTGTTGGCTTGTTGGTTTTTTGGTTTGTTGGTTTGTTGGTTTGTTGGTTTGTTGGTTTGTTGGTTTGTTCGTTTGTTGGTTTGTTGGTTTGTTGGTTTGTTGGTTTGTTGGTTTGTTGGTTTGTTTGTTTGTTGGTTTGTTCGTTTGTTGGCTTGTTGGTTTGTTGGCTTGTTGGCTTGTTGGATTGTTGGTTTGTTGGCTTGTTGATTTGTTCGTTTGTTGATTTGTTGGTTTGTTGGTTTGTTCGTTTGTTGGTTTGTTTGTTTGTTGGTTTGTTCGTTTGTGTGCTTTTTGGTTTGCTGGTTTGTTAGCTTGTTGATATGTTGGTTTGTTGGTTTTTTGGTTTGTTGGTTTGTTGTTTGGTTCGTTTGTTGGTTTGTTGGTTTGTTGGTTGGTTCGTTTGTTGGTTTGGTGGTTTGTTTGTTTGTTGGTTTGTTCGTTTGTTGGCTTGTTGGTTTGTTAGCTTGTTAGTTTGTTGTTTGTTGGCCTTTTGATTTGTAGTTTTTTGGTTTGTTGGTTTGTTGGTTTGTTCGTTTGTTGGTTTGTTTGTTTGTTGGTTTGTTCGTTTGTTGGTTGGCTTGTTGGTTTGTTGGTTTGTTGGTTTGTTGGTTTGTTGGTTTGTTGGTTTTTTGGTTTGTTGGTTTGTTGGTTTGTTGGTTTGTTGGTTTGTTGGTTTGTTGGTTTGTTGGTTTGTTTGTTGGTTTTTTGGTTTGTTCGTTTGTTGGCTTGTTGGTTTGTTGGCTTGTTGGTTTGTTGGTTTGTTTGTTTGTTCGTTTGTTGGTTTGTTGGTTTGTTGGCTTGTTGGTTTGTTGGTTTGTTGGTTTGTTGTTTTGTTGGCTTGTTGTTTTTTTGGTTTGTTGGTTTGTTGGCTTGTTGGTTTGTTGGTTTGTTGGTTTGTTGGTTTGCTGGTTTGTTGGTTTGTTTGTTTGTTGGTTTCTTCGTTTGTTGGCTTGTTGGTTTGTTGGCTTGTTGGCTTGTTAGTTTGTTGTTTGTTGGGTTTTTGATTTGTAGTTTGTTGGTTTGTTGGTTTGTTGGTTTGTTCGTTTGTTGGTTTGTTTGTTTGTTGGTTTGTTCGTTTGTTGGCTTGTTGGTTTGTTGGTGTGTTGGCTTGTTGGTTTGTTGGTTTGCTGGTTTGTTGGTTTTTGGTTTGTTGGTTTGTTGGTTTGCTGGTTTGTTCGTTTGTTGGTTTGTTGGTTTGTTGGTTTGTTGGTTCGTTGGTTTGTTGGTTTGTTCGTTTGTTGGTTTGTTGGTTTATTGGTTTGTTGGCTTGTTGGTTTGTTGGCTTGTTGGTTTGTTCGTTTGTTGATTTGTTGGTTTGTTGGTTTGTTGGTTTGCTGGCTTGTTGGTTTGTTGGTTTGTTGGTTTGTTGGTTTGTTGGTTTGTTGGTTTGTTGATTTATGGGTTTGTTGGTTTGTTGGCTTTTTTTTTGTTGGTTTGTTGGTTTGTTGGTTTGATGGTTTGTTGGTTTGTTGGTTTGTTAGTTTGGTGGCTTGTTGGTATGTTGGTTTGTTGGTTTGTTGGTTTGTTGGTTTGTTGGTTTGTTGGTTTGTTGGTTTGTTTGTTTGTTGGTTTGTTCGTTTGTAGGCTTGTTGGTTTGTTGGCTTGTTGGCTTGTTGGATTGTTGGTTTGTTGGCTTGTCGATTTGTTCGTTTGTTGATTTGTTGGTTTGTTGGTTTGTTGGTTTGTTCGTTTGTTGGTTTGTTTGTTTGTTGGTTTGTTCGTTTGTGTGCTTTTTGGTTTGCTGGTTTGTTGGCTTGTTGATTTGTTGGTTTGTGGGGTTTTTGGTTTGTTGGTTTGTTGGTTGGTTCGTTTGTTGGTTTGTTGGTTTGTTGGTTTGTTCGTTTGTTGGTTTGTTGGTTTGTTGGTTTGTTGGATTGTTGGTTTTTTTGGTTTGTTGGCTTGTTGGCTTGTTGGTTTGTTGGTTTGTTCGTTTGTTGGTTTGTTGGTTTGTTGGTTTGTTTGTTTTTTGGTTTGTTTGTTTGTTGGCTTGTTGGTTTGTTGGCTTGTTAGTTTGTTGGTTTGTTTGTTGGTTTGTTTGTTGGTTTGCTGGTTTGTTGGCTTGTTGGTTTATTGGTTTGTTGGTTTGTTTGTTTGATGGTTTGTTCGTTTGTTGGCTTGTTGGTTTGTTGGTTTGTTGGTTTGTTGGTTTTTTGGTGTGTTGGCTTGTTGGCTTGTTGGTTTGTTGGTTTGTTGGTTTGTTGGTTTGTTGGTTTTTTCGTTTGTTGATTTGTTGGTTTGTTGGTTTGTTGGTTTGTTGGTTTGTTTGTTTGTTGGTTTGTTCGTTTGTTCGTTTGTTGGTTTGTTGGTTTGTTGGCTTGTTGGTTTGTTAGTTTGTTGGTTTGTTGGTTTGTTGGTTTGTTGGTTTGTTGGTTTGTTGGTTTGTTGGTTTGTTGGTTTGTTGGTTTGTTGGTTTGTTGGTTTTTGGCTTGTTGGATTGTTGGTTTGTTGGTTTGTTGATTTGTTGGTTTGTTGGTTTGTTGGTTTGTTGGTTTGTTCGTTTGTTGGTTTGCTGGTTTGTTGGCTTGTGGTCTTGTTGGTTTTTTGGTTTGTTGGCTTGTTGGTTTGTTGGTTTGTTGGTTTGTTGGTTTGTTGGTGTGTTGGCTTGTTGGCTTGTTGGTTTGTTGGATTGTTGGTTTGTTGGTTTGTTGGTTTGTTGGTTTGTTGGTTTGTTAGTTGGTTGGTTTGTTGGTTTGTTGGTTTGTTGGTTTGTTGGTTTGTTGGTTTGTTGGTTTGTTGGTTTGTTGGTTTGTTTGTTGGTTTGTTGGTTTGTTGGTTTGTTCGTTTGTTGGCTTGTTGGTTTGTTGGCTTGTTGGTTTGTTGGTTTGTTTGTTTGTTCGTTTGTTGGTTTGTTGGTTTGTTGGCTTGTTGGTTTGTTGGTTTGTTGGTTTGTTGGTTTGTTGGCTTGTTGTTTTGTTGGTTTGTTGGTTTGTTGGCTTGTTGGTTTGTTGGTTTGTTGGTTTGTTGGTTTGCTGGTTTGTTGGTTTGTTTGTTTGTTGGTTTCTTCGTTTGTTGGCTTGTTGGTTTGTTGGTTTGTTGGTTTGTTGGTTTGTTGGTTTGTTAGTTTGTTGGTTTGTTGGTTTGTTGGTTTGTTGGTTTGTTGGTTTGTTGGTTTGTTGGTTTGTTGGTTTGTTTGTTGGTTTGTTGGTTTGTTCGTTTGTTGGCTTGTTGGTTTGTTGGCTTGTTGGTTTGTTGGTTTGTTTGTTTGTTCGTTTGTTGGTTTGTTGGTTTGTTGGCTTGTTGGTTTGTTGGTTTGTTGGTTTATTGGTTTGTTGGCTTGTTGTTTTGTTGGTTTGTTGGTTTGTTGGCTTGTTGGTTTGTTGGTTTGTTGGTTTGTTGGTTTGCTGGTTTGTTGGTTTGTTTGTTTGTTGGTTTCTTTGTTTGTTGGCTTGTTGGTTTGTTGGCTTGTTGGCTTGTTAGTTTGTTGTTTGTTGGCTTTTTGATTTGTAGTTTGTTGGTTTGTTGGTTCGTTGGTTTGTTCGTTTGTTGGTTTGTTTGTTTGTTGGTTTGTTCATTTGTTGGCTTGTTGGTTTGTTAGTGTGTTGGCTTGTTGGTTTGTTGGTTTGCTGGTTTGTTGGTTTGTTGGTTTGTTGGTTTGTTGGTTTGCTGGTTTGTTCGTTTGTTGGTTTGTTGGTTTGTTGGTTTGTTGGTTCGTTGGTTTGTTGGTTTGTTCGTTTGTTGGTTTGTTGGTTTGTTGGTTTGTTGGTTTGTTGGTTTGTTGGTTTGATGGTTTTTGGTTTGTTGGCTTGTTGGCTTGTTGGTTTGTTGGTTTGTTGGCTTGTTGGTTTGTTGGTTTATTTGTTTGTTGGTTTGTTCGTTTGTTGGCTTGTTGGTTTGTTGGCTTGTTGGTTTGTTCGTTTGTTGATTTGTTGGTTTGTTGGTTTGTTTGTTTGTTCGTTTGTTGGTTTGTTGGTTTGCTGGCTTGTTGGTTTGTTGGTTTGTTGGTTTGTTGGTTTATTGGTTTGTTGGTTTGTTGGTTTATGGGTTTGTTGGTTTGTTGGTTTGTTGGCTTTTTTTTTTGTTGGTTTGTTGGTTTGTTGGTTTGTTGGTTTGATGGTTTGTTGGTTTGTTGGTTTGTTAGTTTGGTGGCTTGTTGGTATGTTGGTTTGTTGGTTTGTTGGTTTGTTGGTTTGTTGGTTTGTTGGTTTGTTGGTTTGTTGGTTTGTTTGTTTATTGGTTTGTTCGGTTGTTGGCTTGTTGGTTTGTTGGCTTGTT
Source organism: Atherix ibis (assembly GCA_958298945.1). Classification (NCBI taxonomy): domain Eukaryota; kingdom Metazoa; phylum Arthropoda; class Insecta; order Diptera; family Athericidae; genus Atherix; species Atherix ibis. The sequence continues at coordinate 100,084,024 of OY282608.1, forward strand.
GGCTTGTTGGATTGTTGGTTTGTTGGCTTGTTGATTTGTTCGTTTGTTGATTTGTTGGTTTGTTGGTTTGTTGGTTTGTTCGTTTGTTGGTTTGTTTGTTTGTTGGTTTGTTCGTTTGTGTGCTTTTTGGTTTGCTGGTTTGTTGGCTTGTTGATTTGTTGGTTTGTGGGATTTTTGGTTTGTTGGTTGGTTCGTTTGTTGGTTTGTTGGTTTGTTGGTTTGTTCGTTTGTTGGTTTGTCGGTTTGTTGGTTTTTTGGATTGTTGGTTTTTTTGGTTTGTTGGCTTGTTGGCTTGTTGGTTTGTTGGTTTGTTCGTTTGTTGGTTTGTTGGTTTGTTGGTTTGTTGGTTTGCTGGTTTGTTCGTTTGTTGGTTTGTTGGTTTGTTGGTTTGTTGGTTCGTTGGTTTGTTGGTTTGTTCGTTTGTTGGTTTGTTGGTTTGTTGGTTTGTTGGTTTGTTGGTTTGTTGGTTTGATGGTTTTTGGTTTGTTGGCTTGTTGGCTTGTTGGTTTGTTGGTTTGTTGGCTTGTTGGTTTGTTGGTTTATTTGTTTGTTGGTTTGTTCGTTTGTTGGCTTGTTGGTTTGTTGGCTTGTTGGTTTGTTCGTTTGTTGATTTGTTGGTTTGTTGGTTTGTTTGTTTGTTCGTTTGTTGGTTTGTTGGTTTGCTGGCTTGTTGGTTTGTTGGTTTGTTGGTTTGTTGGTTTATTGGTTTGTTGGTTTGTTGGTTTATGGGTTTGTTGGTTTGTTGGTTTGTTGGCTTTTTTTTTTGTTGGTTTGTTGGTTTGTTGGTTTGTTGGTTTGATGGTTTGTTGGTTTGTTGGTTTGTTAGTTTGGTGGCTTGTTGGTATGTTGGTTTGTTGGTTTGTTGGTTTGTTGGTTTGTTGGTTTGTTGGTTTGTTGGTTTGTTGGTTTGTTTGTTTATTGGTTTGTTCGTTTGTTGGCTTGTTGGTTTGTTGGCTTGTTGGCTTGTTGGATTGTTGGTTTGTTGGCTTGTTGATTTGTTCGTTTGTTGATTTGTTGGTTTGTTGGTTTGTTGGTTTGTTCGTTTGTTGGTTTGTTTGTTTGTTGGTTTGTTCGTTTGTGTGCTTTTTGGTTTGCTGGTTTGTTGGCTTGTTGATTTGTTGGTTTGTGGGATTTTTGGTTTGTTGGTTTGTTGGTTGGTTCGTTTGTTGGTTTGTTGGTTTGTTGGTTTGTTCGTTTGTTGGTTTGTCGGTTTGTTGGTTTTTTGGATTGTTGGTTTTTTTGGTTTGTTGGCTTGTTGGCTTGTTGGTTTGTTGGTTTGTTCGTTTGTTGGTTTGTTGGTTTGTTGGTTTGTTTGTTTGTTGGTTTGTTGGTTTGTTTGTTTGTTGGCTTGTTGGTTTGTTGGCTTGTTAGTTTGTTGGTTTGTTTGTTGGTTTGTTTGTTGGTTTGCTGGTTTGTTGGCTTGTTGGTTTCTTGGTTTGTTGGTCTGTTTGTTTGTTGGTTTGTTGGCTTGTTGGTTTGTTGGTTTGTTGGTTTGTTGGTTTTTTGGTGTGTTGGCTTGTTGGCTTGTTGGTTTGTTGGTTTGTTGGTTTGTTGGTTTGTTGGTTTGTTGGTTTGTTGATTTGTTGGTTTGTTGGTTTGTTGGTTTGTTGGTTTGTTGGTTTGTTGGTTTGTTGGTTTGTTTGTTTGTTGGTTTGTTCGTTTGTTCGTTTGTTGGTTTGTTGGTTTGTTGGCTTGTTGGTTTGTTAGTTTGCTGGTTTGTTGGTTTGTTGGTTTGTTGGTTTGTTGGTTTGTTGGTTTGTTGGTTTGTTGGTTTGTTGGTTTGTTGGTTTGTTGGTTTGTTGGTTTTTGGCTTGTTGGATTGTTGGTTTGTTGGTTTGTTGGTTTGTTGGTTTGTTCGTTTGTTCGTTTGTTCGTTTGTTGGTTTGTTGTTTTGTTGGTCTGTTGGTCTGTTGGTTTGTTGGTTTGTTGGTTTGTTGGTTTGTTCGTTTGTTGGTTTGTTGGTTTGTTGACTTGTTGGTTTGTTAGTTTGCTGGTTTGTTGGTTTGTTGGTTTGTTGGTTTGTTGGTTTGTTGGTTTGTTGGTTTGTTGGTTTGTTGGTTTTTGGCTTGTTGGATTGTTGGTTTGTTGGTTTGTTGGTTTGTTGGTTTGTTGGTTTGTTCGTTTGTCCGTTTGTTCGTTTGTTCGTTTGTTGGTTTGTTGGTTTGTTGGTCTGTTGGTCTGTTGGTTTGTTGGTTTGTTGGTTTGTTGGTTTGTTGGTTTGTTGGTTTGTTCGTTTGTTGGCTTGTTGGCTTGTTGGTTTGTTGGTTTGTTGATTTGTTGGTTTGTTGGTTTGTTGGTTTGTTGGTTTGTTCGTTTGTTGGTTTGCTGATTTGTTGGCTTGTGGTCTTGTTGGTTTATTGGTTTGTTGGCTTGTTGGTTTGTTGGTTTGTTGGTTTGTTGGTTTGTTGGTGTGTTGGCTTGTTGGCTTGTTGGTTTGTTGGTTTGTTGGTTTGTTGGTTTGTTGGTTTGTTAGTTTGTTGGTTTGTTGGCTTGTTGGTTTGTTGGTTTGTTTGTTTGTTCGTTTGTTGGTTTGTTGGTTTGTTGGCTTGTTGGTTTGATGGTCTGTTGGTTTGTTGGTTTGCTGGTTTGTTGGTTTGTTGGTTTGTTGGTTTGTTGGCTTGCTGGTTTGTTGGCTTGTTGTTTTGTTGGTTTGTTGGTTTGTTGGCTTGTTGGTTTGTTGGTTTGTTTGTTTGTTGGTTTCTTCGTTTGTTGGCTTGTTAGTTTGTTGGCTTGTTGGCTTGTTAGTTTGTTGTTTGTTGGCTTTTTGATTTGTAGTTTGTTGGTTTGTTGGTTCGTTGGTTTGTTCGTTTGTTGGTTTGTTTGTTTGTTGGTTTGTTCGTTTGTTGGCTTGTTGGTTTGTTAGTGTGTTGGCTTGTTGGTTTGTTGGTTTGCTGGTTTGTTGGTTTGTTGGTTTGTTGGTTTGTTGGTTTGCTGGTTTGTTCGTTTGTTGGTTTGTTGGTTTGTTGGTTTGTTGGTTCGTTGGTTTGTTGGTTTGTTCGTTTGTTGGTTTGTTGGTTTGTTGGTTTGTTGGTTTGTTGGTTTGTTGGTTTGATGGTTTGATGGTTTTTGGTTTGTTGGCTTGTTGGCTTGTTGGTTTGTTGGTTTGTTGGCTTGTTGGTTTGTTGGTTTATTTGTTTGTTGGTTTGTTCGTTTGTTGGCTTGTTGGTTTGGTGGCTTGTTGGTTTGTTCGTTTGTTGATTTGTTGGTTTGTTGGTTTGTTTGTTTGTTCGTTTGTTGGTTTGTTGGTTTGCTGGCTTGTTGGTTTGTTGGTTTGTTGGTTTGTTGGTTTGTTGGTTTGTTGGTTTGTTGGTTTATGGGTTTGTTGGTTTGTTTGTTTATTGGTTTGTTCGTTTGTTGGCTTGTTGGTTTGTTGGCTTGTTGGCTTGTTGGATTGTTGGTTTGTTGGCTTATTGATTTGTTCGTTTGTTGATTTGTTGGTTTGTTGGTTTGTTGGTTTGTTCGTTTGTTGGTTTGTTTGTTTGTTGGTTTGTTCGTTTGTGTGCTTTTTGGTTTGCTGGATTGTTGGCTTGTTGATTTGTTGGTTTGTGGGATTTTTGGTTTGTTGGTTTGTTGGTTGGTTCGTTTGTTGGTTTGTTGGTTTGTTGGTTTGTTCGTTTGTTGGTTTGTCGGTTTGTGGGTTTTTTGGATTGTTGGTTTTTTTGGTTTGTTGGCTTGTTGGCTTGTTGGTTTGTTGGTTTGTTCGTTTGTTGGTTTGTTGGTTTGTTGGTTTGTTTGTTTGTTGGTTTGTTTGTTTGTTGGCTTGTTGGTTTGTTGGCTCGTTAGTTTGTTGGTTTGTTTGTTGGTTTGTTTGTTGGTTTGCTGGTTTGTTGGCTTGTTGGTTTCTTGGTTTGTTGGTCTGTTTGTTTGTTGGTTTGTTGGCTTGTTGGTTTGTTGGTTTGTTGGTTTGTTGGTTTTTTGGTGTGTTGGCTTGTTGGTTTGTTGGTTTGTTGGTTTGTTGGTTTGTTGGTTTGTTGGTTTGTTGATTTGTTGGTTTGTTGGTTTGTTGGTTTGTTGGTTTGTTGGTTTGTTGGTTTGTTGGTTTGTTTGTTTGTTGGTTTGTTCGTTTGTTCGTTTGTTGGTTTGTTGGTTTGTTGGCTTGTTGGTTTGTTAGTTTGCTGGTTTGTTGGTTTGTTGGTTTGTTGGTTTGTTGGTTTGTTGGTTTGTTGGTTTGTTGGTTTGTTGGTTTGTTGGTTTGTTGGTTTGTTGGTTTTTGGCTTGTTGGGTTGTTGGTTTGTTGGTTTGTTGGTTTGTTGGTTTGTTCGTTTGTTCGTTTGTTCGTTTGTTGGTTTGTTGTTTTGTTGGTCTGTTGGTCTGTTGGTTTGTTGGTTTGTTGGTTTGTTGGTTTGTTCGTTTGTTGGTTTGTTGGTTTGTTGACTTGTTGGTTTGTTAGTTTGCTGGTTTGTTGGTTTGTTGGTTTGTTGGTTTGTTGGTTTGTTGGTTTGTTGGTTTGTTGGTTTGTTGGTTTTTGGCTTGTTGGATTGTTGGTTTGTTGGTTTGTTGGTTTGTTGGTTTGTTGGTTTGTTCGTTTGTTCGTTTGTTCGTTTGTTCGTTTGTTCGTTTGTTGGTTTGTTGGTTTGTTGGTCTGTTGGTCTGTTGGTTTGTTGGTTTGTTGGTTTGTTGGTTTGTTGGTTTGTTGGTTTGTTCGTTTGTTGGCTTGTTGGCTTGTTGGTTTGTTGGTTTGTTGATTTGTTGGTTTGTTGGTTTGTTGGTTTGTTGGTTTGTTCGTTTGTTGGTTTGCTGATTTGTTGGCTTGTGGTCTTGTTGGTTTATTGGTTTGTTGGCTTGTTGGTTTGTTGGTTTGTTGGTTTGTTGGTGTGTTGGCTTGTTGGCTTGTTGGTTTGTTGGTTTGTTGGTTTGTTGGTTTGTTGGTTTGTTGGCTTGTTGGTTTGTTGGTTTGTTTGTTTGTTCGTTTGTTGGTTTGTTGGTTTGTTGGCTTGTTGGTTTGATGGTCTGTTGGTTTGTTGGTTTGCTGGTTTGTTGGTTTGTTGGTTTGTTGGTTTGTTGGCTTGCTGGTTTGTTGGCTTGTTGTTTTGTTGGTTTGTTGGTTTGTTGGCTTGTTGGTTTGTTGGTTTGTTGGTTTGCTGGTTTGTTGGTTTGTTTGTTTGTTGGTTTCTTCGTTTGTTGGCTTGTTGGTTTGTTGGCTTGTTGGCTTGTTAGTTTGTTGTTTTTTGGCTTTTTGATTTGTAGTTTGTTGGTTTGTTGGTTTGTTGGTTTGTTCGTTTATTGGTTTGTTTGTTTGTTGGTTTGTTCGTTTGTTGGCTTGTTGGTTTGTTGGTGTTTTGGCTTGTTGTTTTGTTGGTTTATTGGTTTGTTGGCTTGTTGGTTTTTTGGTTTGTTGGTTTGTTGGTTTGTTGGTTTCTTGCTTTGTTATTTTCTTGGTTTGTTGGTTTGTTGGTTTTTTGGTTTGTTGGTTTGTTGGTTTGTTGGTTTCTTGGTTTGTTATTTTCTTGGTTTGTTGGTTTGTTGGTTTGTTGGTTTGTTGGTTTATTTGTTTGTTGGTTTGTTGGTTTGTTCGTTTGTTGGCATGTTGGCTTGTTGGTTTGTTGCTTTGTTGGTTTTTTGGTTTGTTGGTTTGTTGGTTTGTTGGTTTGTTGGTTTGTTGGTTTGTTAGTTTGTTAGTTTGTTGGTTTTGTGGTTTGGTAGCTTGTTGGCTTGTTGGTTTGTTGGTTTGTTGGTTTGTTGGGTTGTTGATTTGTTGGCTTGTTGGTTTGTTGGTTTGTTGGTTTGTTGGTTTGTTCGTTTGTTCGTTTGTTGGTTTGTTGGTTTGCTGGTTTGTTGGTATGTTGGTTTTTTCGTTTGTTGGTTTGTTGGTTTGTTGGTTTGTTGGTTTGTTCGTTTGTTAGTTTGTTGGTTTGTTGGTTTGTTGGTTTGTTGGTTTGTTGGTTTGTTGGTTTGTTGGTTTGTTGGTTTGTTGGTTTGTTGGTTTTTTGGTTTGTTGGTTTTTTGGTTTGTTGGCTTGTTGGTTTGTCGGCGTGTTGGTTTGTTAGTTTGTTGGTTTCTTAGTTTGTTGGTTTGTTGGTTAGTTGGTTTGTAGGTTTGTTTGTTTTTTGGTTTGTTCGTTTGTTGGCTTGTTGGTTTATTGGCTTGTTGGTATGTTGGTTTGTTGGCTTGTTGGCTTGTTGGTTTGTTGGTTTGTTGGTTTGTTGGTTTTGTGGCTTGTTGGCTTGCCTGTTTGTTGGTTTGTTGGGTTGTTCATTTGTTGGTGTGTTGGTTTGTTGGTTTGTTGGTTTGTTGGCTTGTTGGTTTGTTGGTTTTTTGGTTTGTTGGCTTGTTGGCTTGTTGGTTTGTTGGTTTGTTGGCTTGCTGGCGTGTTGGTTTGTTGGCTTGTTGGTTTGTTGATTTGTTGGTTTGTTGGTTTGGTGGTTTGTTGGTTTGTTGGTTTGTTGGTTTGTTGGTTTGTTGGTTTGTTGGTTTGTTGGTTTGTTGGTTTGTTGGTTTGTTGGTTTGTTCGTTTGTTGGTTTGTTGGTTTGTTGGTTTATTGGTTTGTTGGTTTGTTGGTTTGTTGATTTGTTGGTTTGTTGGTTTGTTGGTTTGTTGGTTTGTTGGTTTGTTGGTTTGTTGGTTTGTTGGTTTGTTGGTTTGTTGGTTTGTTGGTTTGTTGGTTTGTTGGTTTGTTGGTTTGTTGGTTTGTTTGTTCGTTGGCTTGTTGGTTTGTTTGCTTGTTGGCTTGTTGGTTTGTTGTTTGCTGGCTTGTTGGTTTGTTGGTTTGTTGGTTTGTTGGTTTGTTGGTTTGTTGGCTTGTTGGTTTTTTGGTTTGTTGGTTTGTTGGTTTGTTGGTTTGTTGGTTTGTTGGTTTGTTCGTTTGTTGGTTTGTTGGTTTGTTGGTTTGTTGATTTGTTGGTTTGTTGGTTTGTTGGTTTGTTTGTTTGTTGGTTTGTTCGTTTGTTGGCTTGTTGGTTTGTTGGCTTGTTGGCTTGTTGGATTGTTGGTTTGTTGGCTTGTTGATTTGTTCGTTTGTTGATTTGTTGGTTTGTTGGTTTGTTCGTTTGTTGGTTTGTTTGTTTGTTGGTTTGTTCGTTTGTGTGCTTTTTGGTTTGCTGGTTTGTTAGCTTGTTGATATGTTGGTTTGTTGGTTTTTTGGTTTGTTGGTTTGTTGTTTGGTTCGTTTGTTGGTTTGTTGGTTTGTTGGTTTGTTGGTTTGTTTGTTTGTTGGTTTGTTCGTTTGTTGGCTTGTTGGTTTGTTGGCTTGTTAGTTTGTTGTTTGTTGGCCTTTTGATTTGTAGTTTGTTGGTTTGTTGGTTTGTTGGTTTGTTCGTTTGTTGGTTTGTTTGTTTGTTGGTTTGATCGTTTGTTGGCTTGTTGGTTTGTTGGTTTGTTGGTTTGTTGGTTTGTTGGTTTGTTGGTTTGTTGGTTTGTTGGTTTGTTGGTTTGTTGGTTTGTTGGTTTGTTGGTTTGTTGGTTTGTTGGTTTGTTTGTTGGTTTGTTGGTTTGTTCGTTTGTTGGCTTGTTGGTTTGTTGGCTTGTTGGTTTGTTGGTTTGTTTGTTTGTTCGTTTGTTGGTTTGTTGGTTTGTTGGCTTGTTGGTTTGTTGGTTTGTTGGTTTGTTGGTTTGTTGGCTTGTTGTTTTGTTGGTTTGTTGGTTTGTTGTCTTGTTGGTTTGTTGGTTTGTTGGTTTGTTGGTTTGCTGGTTTGTTGGTTTGTTTGTTTGTTGGTTTCTTCGTTTGTTGGCTTGTTGGTTTGTTGGCTTGTTGGCTTGTTAGTTTGTTGTTTGTTGGCTTTTTGATTTGTAGTTTGTTGGTTTGTTGGTTTGTTGGTTTGTTCGTTTGTTGGTTTGTTTGTTTGTTGGTTTGTTCGTTTGTTGGCTTGTTGGTTTGTTGGTGTGTTGGCTTGTTGGTTTGTTGGTTTGCTGGTTTGTTGGTTTGTTGGTTTGTTGGTTTGTTGGTTTGTTGGTTTGCTGGTTTGTTCGTTTGTTGGTTTGTTGGTTTGTTGGTTTGTTGGTTCGTTGGTTTGTTGGTTTGTTCGTTTGTTGGTTTGTTGGTTTGTTGGTTTGTTGGTTTGTTGGTTTGATGGTTTTTGGTTTGTTGGCTTGTTGGCTTGTTGGTTTGTTGGTTTGTTGGCTTGTTGGTTTGTTGGTTTATTTGTTTGTTGGTTTGTTTGTTTGTTGGCTTGTTGGTTTGTTGGCTTGTTGGTTTGTTCGTTTGTTGATTTGTTGGTTTGTTGGTTTGTTTGTTTGTTCGTTTGTTGGTTTGTTGGTTTGCTGGCTTGTTGGTTTGTTGGTTTGTTGGTTTGTTGGTTTGTTGGTTTGTTGGTTTGTTGGTTCATGGGTTTGTTGGTTTGTTGGTTTGTTATCTTTTTTTTTTGTTGGTTTGTTGGTTTGTTGGTTTGATGGTTTGTTGGTTTGTTGGTTTGTTAGTTTGGTGGCTTGTTGGTATGTTGGTTTGTTGGTTTGTTGGTTTGTTGGTTTGTTGGTTTGTTGGTTTGTTTGTTTGTTGGCTTGTTGGCTTGTTGGATTGTTGGTTTGTTGGCTTGTCGATTTGTTCGTTCGTTGATTTGTTGGTTTGTTGGTTTGTTGGTTTGTTCGTTTGTTGGTTTGTTTGTTTGTTGGTTTGTTCGTTTGTGTGCTTTTTGGTTTGCTGGTTTGTTGGCTTGTTGATTTGTTGGTTTAAGGGGTTTTTGGTTTGTTGGTTTGTTGGTTGGTTGGTTTGTTGGCTTGTTAGTTTGTTGGTTTGTTTGTTGGTTTGTTTGTTGGTTTGCTGGTTTGTTGGTTTGTTGGTTTATTGGTTTGTTGGTTTGTTTGTTTGTTGGTTTGTTCGTTTGTTGGCTTGTTGGTTTGTTGGTTTGTTGGTTTGTTGGTTTTTTGGTGTGTTGGCTTGTTGGCTTGTTGGTTTGTTGGTTTGTTGGTTTGTTGGTTTGTTGGTTTGTTGGTTTGTTGGTTTGTTGGTTTGTTGGTTTGTTTGTTTGTTGGTTTGTTCGTTTGTTCGTTTGTTGGTTTGTTGGTTTGTTGGCTTGTTGGTTTGTTAGTTTGTTGGTTTGTTGGTTTGTTGGTTTGTTGGTTTGTTGGTTTGTTGGTTTGTTGGTTTGTTGGTTTGTTGGTTTTTGGCTTGTTGGATTGTTGGTTTGTTGGTTTGTTGATTTGTTGGTTTGTTGGTTTGTTGGTTTGTTGGTTTGTTCGTTTGTTGGTTTGCTGGTTTGTTGGCTTGTGGTCTTGTTGGTTTATTGGTTTGTTGGCTTGTTGGTTTGTTGGTTTGTTGGTTTGTTGGTTTGTTGGTGTGTTGGCTTGTTGGCTTGTTGGTTTGTTGGATTGTTGGTTTGTTGGTTTGTTGATTTGTTGGTTTGTTGGTTTGTTGGTTTGTTGGTTTGTTCGTTTGTTGGTTTGCTGGTTTGTTGGCTTGTGGTCTTGTTGGTTTATTGGTTTGTTGGCTTGTTGGTTTGTTGGTTTGTTGGTTTGTTGGTTTGTTGGTGTGTTGGCTTGTTGGCTTGTTGGTTTGTTGGTTTGTTGGTTTGTTGGTTTGTTGGTTTGTTGGCTTGTTGGTTTGTTGGTTTGTTTGTTTGTTCGTTTGTTGGTTTGTTGGTTTGTTGGCTTGTTGGTTTGTTGGTCTGTTGGTTTGTTGGTTTGTTGGTTTGTTGGTTTGTTGGTTTGTTGGTTTGTTGGTTTGTTGGTTTGTTGGTTTGTTGGTTTGTTGGTTTGTTGGCTTGCTGGTTTGTTGGCTTGTTGGTTTATTGGTTTGTTGGTTTGTTGGCTTGTTGTTTTGTTGGTTTGTTGGTTTGTTGGCTTGTTGGTTTGTTGGTTTGTTGGTTTGCTGGTTTGTTGGTTTGTTTGTTTGTTGGTTTCTTCGTTTGTTGGCTTGTTGGTTTGTTGGCTTGTTGGCTTGTTAGTTTGTTGTTTATTGGCTTTTTGATTTGTAGTTTGTTGGTTTGTTGGTTTGTTGGTTTGTTCGTTTATTGGTTTGTTTGTTTGTTGGTTTGTTCGTTTGTTGGTTTGTTGGTGTTTTGGCTTGTTGGTTTGTTGGTTTGCTGATTTGTTGGTTTGTTGGTTTGTTGGTTTGCTGGTTTGTCCGTTTGTTGGTTTGTTGGTTTGATGGTTTTTGGTTTGTTGGCTTGTTGGCTTGTTGGTTTGTTGGTTTGTTGGCTTGTTGGTTTGCTGGTTTATTTGTTTGTTGGTTTGTTGGTTTGCTGGCTTGTTGGCTTGTTGGTTTGTTGGTTTGTTGGTTTATTGGTTTGTTGGTTTGTTGGTTTATTGGTTTTTTGGTTTGTTGGTTTGTTGGCTTTTTGGTTTGTTGGTTTGTTGGTTTGTTGGTTTGTTGGTTTGCTGGTTTGTTGGTTTGTTGGTTTGTTGGTTTGCTGGTTTGTTCGTTTGTTGGTTTGTTGGTTTGTTGGTTTGTTGGTTTGTTGGTTTGTTGGTTTGTTGGTTTGTTGGTTTGTTCGTTTGTTGGTTTGTTGGTTTGTTGGTTTGTTGGTTTGTTGGTTTGATGGTTTTTGGTTTGTTGGCTTGTTGGCTTGTTCGTTTGTTGGTTTGTTGGCTTGTTGGTTTGTTGGTTTATTTGTTTGTTGGTTTGTTCGTTTGTTGGCTTGTTGGTTTGTTGGCTTGTTGGTTTGTTCGTTTGTTGATTTGTTGGTTTGTTGGTTTGTTTGTTTGTTCGTTTGTTGGTTTGTTGGTTTGCTGGCTTGTTGGTTTGTTGGTTTGTTGGTTTGTTGGTTTGTTGGTTTGTTGGTTTGTTGGTTTATTGGTTTGTTGGTTTGTTGGTTTGTTGCCTTTTTGGTTTGTTGGTTTGTTGATTTGTTGGTTTGTTGGCTTGTTTGTTTGTTCGTTTGTTGGTTTGTTGGTTTGCTGTCTTGTTTGTTTGTTCGTTTGTTGGTTTGCTGGTTTGCTGGCTTGTTGGCTTGTTGGTTTGTTGGTTTGTTTGTTTGTTGGTTTGTTCGTTTGTTGGCTTGTTGGTTTGTTGGTTTGTTGGTTTGTTGGTTTGTTGGTTTGTTGGTTTGTTGGTTTGTTGGTTTGTTGGTTTGTTGGTTTGTTGGTTTGTTGGTTTGTTGGTTTGTTGGTTTGTTGGTTTGTTGGTTTGTTTGTTGGTTTGTTGGTTTGTTCGTTTGTTGGCTTGTTGGTTTGTTGGCTTGTTGGCTTGTTGGTTTGTTTGTTTGTTCGTTTGTTGGTTTGTTGGTTTGTTGGCTTGTTGGTTTGTTGGTCTGTTGGTTTGTTGGTTTGTTGGTTTGTTGGTTGGTTGGTTTGTTGGTTTGTTGGTTTGTTGGTTTGTTGGTTTGTTGGTTTGTTGGCTTGCTTGTTTGTTGGCTTGTTGGTTTGTTAGTTTGTTGGTTTGTTGGCTTGTTGTTTTGTTGGTTTGTTGGTTTGTTGGTTTGTTGGCTTGTTGGTTTGTTGGTTTGCTGGTTTGTTGGTTTGTTAGTTTGTTGGTTTCTTCGTTTGTTGGCTTGTTGGTTTGTTGGCTTGTTGGCTTGTTAGTTTGTAGTTTGTTGGCTTTTTGATTTGTAGTTTGTTGGTTTGTTGGTTTGTTGGTTTTTTCGTTTATTGGTTTGTTTGTTTGTTGGTTTGTTCGTTTGTTGGCTTGTTGGTTTGTTGGTGTTTTGGCTTGTTGGTTTGTTGGTTTGCTGGTTTGTTGGTTTGTTGGTTTGTTGGTTTGCTGGTTTGTCCGTTTGTTGGTTTGTTGGTTTGTTGGTTTGATGGTTTTTGGTTTGTTGGCTTGTTGGCTTGTTGGTTTGTTGGTTTGTTGGCTTGTTGGTTTGTTGGTTTATTTGTTTGTTGGTTTGTTCGTTTGTTGGCTTGTTGGTTTGTTGGCTTGTTGGTTTGTTCGTTTGTTGATTTGTTGGTTTGTTGGTTTGTTTGTTTGTTCGTTTGTTGGTTTGTTGGTTTGCTGGCTTGTTGGCTTGTTGGTTTGTTGGTTTGTTGGTTTATTGGTTTGTTGGTTTGTTGGTTTGTTGGCTTTTTGGTTTGTTGGTTTGTTGGTTTGTTGGTTGGCTGGTTTGTTCGCTTGTTGGTTTGTTGGTTTGTTGGTTTGTTGGTTTGTTGGTTTGTTGGTTTGTTCGTTTGTTGGTTTGTTGGTTTGTTGGTTTGTTGGTCTGTTGGTTTGATGGTTTTTGGTTTGTTGGCTTGTTGGCTTGTTGGTTTGTTGGTTTGTTGGTTTGTTGGCTTGTTGGTTTGTTGGTTTATTTGTTTGTTGGTTTGTTCGTTTGTTGGCTTGTTGGTTTGTTGGCTTGTTGGTTTGTTCGTTTGTTGATTTGTTGGTTTGTTGGTTTGTTTGTTTGTTCGTTTGTTGGTTTGTTGGTTTGCTGGCTTGTTGGTTTGTTGGTTTGTTGGTTTGTTGGTTTGTTGGTTTGTTGGTTTGTTGGTTTGTTGGTTTGTTGGTTTGTTGGTTTGTTGGTTTGTTGGTTTGTTGGTTTGTTGGTTTGTTAGTTTGGTGGCTTTTTGGTATGTTGGTTTGTTGGTTTGTTGGTTTGTTGGTTTGTTGGTTTGTTGGTTTGTTTGTTTGTTGGTTTGTTCGTTTGTTGCCTTGTTGGTTTGTTGGCTTATTGATTTGTTGGTTTGTTGGGTTTTTGGTTTGTTGGTTTGTTGGTTGGTTCGTTTGTTGGTTTGTTGGTTTGTTGGTTTATTGGTTTGTTGGTTTGTTGGTTTGTTGGCTTTTTGGTTTGTTGGTTTGTTGGTTTGTTGGTTTGCTGGTTTGTTCGTTTGTTGGTTTGTTGGTTTGTTGGTTTGTTGGTTTGTTCGTTTGTTGGTTTGTTGGTTTGTTGGTTTGTTGGTTTGTTGGTTTGTTGGTTTGATGGTTTTTGGTTTGTTGGCTTGTTGGCTTGTTGGTTTGTTGGTTTGTTGGTTTGTTGGCTTGTTGGTTTGTTGGTTTATTTGTTTGTTGGTTTGTTCGTTTGTTGGCTTGTTGGTTTGTTGGCTTGTTGGTTTGTTCGTTTGTTGATTTGTTGGTTTGTTGGTTTGTTTGTTTGTTCGTTTGGTGGTTTGTTGGTTTGCTGGCTTGTTGGTTTGTTTGTTTGTTGGTTTGTTGGTTTGTTGGTTTGTTGGTTTGTTGGTTTGTTGGTTTGTTGGTTTGTTGGTTTGTTGGTTTGTTGGTTTGTTGGTTTGTTAGTTTGGTGGCTTTTTGTTATGTTGGTTTGTTGGTTTGTTGGTTTGTTGGTTTGTTGGTTTGTTGGTTTGTTTGTTTTTTGGTTTGTTCGTTTGTTGGCTTGTTGGTTTGTTGGCTTATTGATTTGTTGGTTTGTTGGGTTTTTGGTTTGTTGGTTTGTTGGTTGGTTCGTTTGTTGGTTTGTTGGTTTGTTGGTTTGTTCGTTTGTTGGTTTGTTGGTTTGTTGGTTTGTTGGATTGTTGGTTTTTTTGGTTTGTTGGCTTGTTGGCTTGTTGGTTTGTTGGTTTGTTCGTTTGTTGGTTTGTTGGTTTGTTGGTTTGTTTGTTTGTTGGTTTGTTTGTTTGTTGTCTTGTTGGTTTGTTGGCTTGTTTGTTTTTTGGTTTGTTTGTTGGTTTGTTTGTTGGTTTGCTGGTTTGTTGGCTTGTTGGTTTATTGGTTTGTTGGATTGTTTGTTTGTTGGTTTGTTCGTTTGTTGGCTTGTTGGTTTGTTGGTTTGTTGGTTTGTTGGTTTTTTGGTGTGTTGGCTTGTTGGCTTGTTGGTTTGTTGGTTTGTTGGTTTGTTGGTTTGTTGGTTTGTTCGTTTGTTGATTTGTTGGTTTGTTGGTTTGTTGGTTTGTTGGTTTGTTGGTTTGTTGGTTTGTTGGTTTGTTGGTTTGTTGGTTTGTTTGTTTGTTGGTTTGTTCGTTTGTTCGTTTGTTGGTTTGTTGGTTTGTTGGCTTGTTGGTTTGTTAGTTTGTTGGTTTGTTGGTTTGTTGGTTTGTTGGTTTGTTGGTTTGTTGGTTTGTTGGTTTGTTGGTTTGTTGGTTTGTTGGTTTGTTGGTTTTTGGCTTGTTGGATTGTTGGTTTGTTGGTTTGTTGGTTTGTTGGTTTGTTCGTTTGTTCGTTTGTTGGTTTGTTGGTTTGTGGTCTGTTGGTCTGTTGGCTTGTTGGTTTGTTGGTTTGTTAATTTGTTCGTTTGTTGGCTTGTTGGCTTGTTGGTTTGTTGGTTTGTTGATTTGTTGGTTTGTTGGTTTGTTGGTTTGTTGGTTTGTTGGTTTGTTCGTTTGTTCGTTTGTTGGTTTGCTGGTTTGTTAGTTTGTTGGTTTGTTGGCTTGTTGGTTTGTTGGTTTATTTGTTTGTTGGTTTGTTCGTTTGTTGGCTTGTTGGTTTGTTGGCTTGTTGGTTTGTTCGTTTGTTGATTTGTTGGTTTGTTGGTTTGTTTGTTTGTTCGTTTGTTGGTTTGTTGGTTTGCTGGCTTGTTGGCTTGTTGGTTTGTTGGTTTGTTGGTTTATTGGTTTGTTGGTTTGTTGGTTTGTTGGCTTTTTGGTTTGTTGGTTTGTTGGTTTGTTGGTTTGCTGGTTTGTTCGCTTGTTGGTTTGTTGGTTTGTTGGTTTGTTGGTTTGTTGGTTTGTTGGTTTGTTCGTTTGTTGGTTTGTTGGTTTGTTGGTTTGTTGGTCTGTTGGTTTGATGGTTTTTGGTTTGTTGGCTTGTTGGCTTGTTGGTTTGTTGGTTTGTTGGTTTGTTGGCTTGTTGGTTTGTTGGTTTATTTGTTTGTTGGTTTGTTCGTTTGTTGGCTTGTTGGTTTGTTGGCTTGTTGGTTTGTTCGTTTGTTGATTTGTTGGTTTGTTGGTTTGTTTGTTTGTTCGTTTGTTGGTTTGTTGGTTTGCTGGCTTGTTGGTTTGTTGGTTTGTTGGTTTGTTGGTTTGTTGGTTTGTTGGTTTGTTGGTTTGTTGGTTTGTTGGTTTGTTGGTTTGTTGGTTTGTTGGTTTGTTAGTTTGGTGGCTTTTTGGTATGTTGGTTTGTTGGTTTGTTGGTTTGTTGGTTTGTTGGTTTGTTGGTTTGTTGGTTTGTTTGTTTGTTGGTTTGTTCGTTTGTTGCCTTGTTGGTTTGTTGGCTTATTGATTTGTTGGTTTGTTGGGTTTTTGGTTTGTTGGTTTGTTGGTTGGTTCGTTTGTTGGTTTGTTGGTTTGTTGGTTTATTGGTTTGTTGGTTTGTTGGTTTGTTGGCTTTTTGGTTTGTTGGTTTGTTGGTTTGTTGGTTTGCTGGTTTGTTCGTTTGTTGGTTTGTTGGTTTGTTGGTTTGTTGGTTTGTTCGTTTGTTGGTTTGTTGGTTTGTTGGTTTGTTGGTTTGTTGGTTTGTTGGTTTGATGGTTTTTGGTTTGTTGGCTTGTTGGCTTGTTGGTTTGTTGGTTTGTTGGTTTGTTGGCTTGTTGGTTTGTTGGTTTATTTGTTTGTTGGTTTGTTCGTTTGTTGGCTTGTTGGTTTGTTGGCTTGTTGGTTTGTTCGTTTGTTGATTTGTTGGTTTGTTGGTTTGTTTGTTTGTTCGTTTGGTGGTTTGTTGGTTTGCTGGCTTGTTGGTTTGTTTGTTTGTTGGTTTGTTGGTTTGTTGGTTTGTTGGTTTGTTGGTTTGTTGGTTTGTTGGTTTGTTGGTTTGTTGGTTTGTTGGTTTGTTGGTTTGTTAGTTTGGTGGCTTTTTGTTATGTTGGTTTGTTGGTTTGTTGGTTTGTTGGTTTGTTGGTTTGTTGGTTTGTTTGTTTTTTGGTTTGTTCGTTTGTTGGCTTGTTGGTTTGTTGGCTTATTGATTTGTTGGTTTGTTGGGTTTTTGGTTTGTTGGTTTGTTGGTTGGTTCGTTTGTTGGTTTGTTGGTTTGTTGGTTTGTTCGTTTGTTGGTTTGTTGGTTTGTTGGTTTGTTGGATTGTTGGTTTTTTTGGTTTGTTGGCTTGTTGGCTTGTTGGTTTGTTGGTTTGTTCGTTTGTTGGTTTGTTGGTTTGTTGGTTTGTTTGTTTGTTGGTTTGTTTGTTTGTTGTCTTGTTGGTTTGTTGGCTTGTTTGTTTGTTGGTTTGTTTGTTGGTTTGTTTGTTGGTTTGCTGGTTTGTTGGCTTGTTGGTTTATTGGTTTGTTGGATTGTTTGTTTGTTGGTTTGTTCGTTTGTTGGCTTGTTGGTTTGTTGGTTTGTTGGTTTGTTGGTTTTTTGGTGTGTTGGCTTGTTGGCTTGTTGGTTTGTTGGTTTGTTGGTTTGTTGGTTTGTTGGTTTGTTCGTTTGTTGATTTGTTGGTTTGTTGGTTTGTTGGTTTGTTGGTTTGTTGGTTTGTTGGTTTGTTGGTTTGTTGGTTTGTTGGTTTGTTTGTTTGTTGGTTTGTTCGTTTGTTCGTTTGTTGGTTTGTTGGTTTGTTGGCTTGTTGGTTTGTTAGTTTGTTGGTTTGTTGGTTTGTTGGTTTGTTGGTTTGTTGGTTTGTTGGTTTGTTGGTTTGTTGGTTTGTTGGTTTGTTGGTTTTTGGCTTGTTGGATTGTTGGTTTGTTGGTTTGTTGGTTTGTTGGTTTGTTCGTTTGTTCGTTTGTTGGTTTGTTGGTTTGTGGTCTGTTGGTCTGTTGGCTTGTTGGTTTGTTGGTTTGTTAATTTGTTCGTTTGTTGGCTTGTTGGCTTGTTGGTTTGTTGGTTTGTTGATTTGTTGGTTTGTTGGTTTGTTGGTTTGTTGGTTTGTTGGTTTGTTCGTTTGTTCGTTTGTTGGTTTGCTGGTTTGTTGGTCTGTTGGTTTATTGGTTTGTTGGTTTGTTGGCTTTTTGGTTTGTTGGTTTGTTGGTTTGTTGGTTTGTTGGTTTGCTGGTTTGTTGGTTTGTTGGTTTGTTGGTTTGCTGGTTTGTTCATTTGTTGGTTTGTTGGTTTGTTGGTTTGTTGGTTTGTTGGTTTGTTGGTTTGTTGGTTTGTTCGTTTGTTGGTTTGTTGGTTTGTTGGTTTGTTGGTTTGTTGGTTTGTTGGTTTGATGGTTTTTGGTTTGTTGGCTTGTTGGCTTGTTCGTTTGTTGGTTTGTTGGCTTGTTGGTTTGTTGGTTTATTTGTTTGTTGGTTTGTTCGTTTGTTGGCTTGTTGGTTTGTTGGCTTGTTGGTTTGTTCGTTTGTTGATTTGTTGGTTTGTTGGTTTGTTTGTTTGTTCGTTTGTTGGTTTGTTGGTTTGCTGGCTTGTTGGTTTGTTGGTTTGTTGGTTTGTTGGTTTGTTGGTTTGTTGGTTTGTTGGTTTATTGGTTTGTTGGTTTGTTGGTTTGTTGGCTTTTTGGTTTGTTGGTTTGTTGATTTGTTGGTTTGTTGGTTTGTTTGTTTGTTCGTTTGTTGGTTTGTTGGTTTGCTGGCTTGTTTGTTTGTTCGTTTGTTGGTTTGTTGGTTTGCTGGCTTGTTGGCTTGTTGGTTTGTTGGTTTGTTTGTTTGTTGGTTTGTTCGATTGTTGGCTTGTTGGTTTGTTGGTTTGTTGGTTTGTTGGTTTGTTGGTTTGTTGGTTTGTTGGTTTGTTGGTTTGTTGGTTTGTTGGTTTGTTGGTTTGTTGGTTTGTTTGTTGGTTTGTTGGTTTGTTCGTTTGTTGGCTTGTTGGTTTGTTGGCTTGTTGGCTTGTTGGTTTGTTTGTTTGTTCGTTTGTTGGTTTTTTGGTTTGTTGGCTTGTTGGTTTGTTGGTCTGTTGGTTTGATAGTTTGTTGGTTTGTTGGTTTGTTGGTTTGTTGGTTTGTTGGTTTGTTGGCTTGCTTGTTTGTTGGCTTGTTGGTTTGTTAGTTTGTTGGTTTGTTGGCTTGTTGTTTTGTTGGTTTGTTGGTTTGTTGGTTTGTTGGCTTGTTGGTTTGTTGGTTTGCTGGTTTGTTGGTTTGTTTGTTTGTTGGTTTCTTCGTTTGTTGGCTTGTTGGTTTGTTGGCTTGTTGGCTTGTTAGTTTGTTGTTTGTTGGCTTTTTAATTTGTAGTTTGTTGGTTTGTTGGTTTGTTGGTTTGTTCGTTTATTGGTTTGTTTGTTTGTTGGTTTGTTCGTTTGTTGGCTTGTTGGTTTGTTGGTGATTTGGCTTGTTGGTTTGTTGGTTTGCTGGTTTGTTGGTTTGTTGGTTTGTTGGTTTGCTGGTTTGTCCGTTTGTTGGTTTGTTGGTTTGTTGGTTTGATGGTTTTTGGTTTGTTGGCTTGTTGGCTTGTTGGTTTGTTGGTTTGTTGGCTTGTTGGTTTGTTGGTTTATTTGTTTGTTGGTTTGTTTGTTTGTTGGCTTGTTGGTTTGTTGGCTTGTTGGTTTGTTCGTTTGTTGATTTGTTGGTTTGTTGGTTTGTTTGTTTGTTCGTTTGTTGGTTTGTTGGTTTGCTGGCTTGTTGGCTTGTTGGTTTGTTGGTTTGTTGGTTTATTGGTTTGTTGGTTTGTTGGTTTGTTGGCTTTTTGCTTTGTTGGTTTGTTGGTTTGTTGGTTTGCTGGTTTGTTCGTTTGTTGGTTTGTTGGTTTGTTGGTTTGTTGGTTTGTTGGTTTGTTGGTTTGTTCGTTTGTTGGTTTGTTGGTTTGTTGGTTTGTTGGTTTGTTGGTTTGATGGTTTTTGGTTTGTTGGCTTGTTGGCTTGTTGGTTTGTTGGTTTGTTGGTTTGTTGGCTTGTTGGTTTGTTGGTTTATTTGTTTGTTGGTTGTTCGTTTGTTGGCTTGTTGGTTTGTTGGCTTGTTGGTTTGTTCGTTTGTTGATTTGTTGGTTTGTTGGTTTGTTTGTTTGTTCGTTTGTTGGTTTGTTGGTTTGCTGGCTTGTTGGTTTGTTGGTTTGTTGGTTTGTTGTTTTGTTGGTTTGTTGGTTTGTTGGTTTGTTGGTTTGTTGGTTTGTTAGTTTGGTGGCTTTTTGGTATGTTGGTTTGTTGGTTTGTTGGTTTGTTGGTTTGTTGGTTTGTTGGTTTGTTGGTTTGTTTGTTTGTTGGTTTGTTCGTTTGTTGCCTTGTTGGTTTGTTGGCTTATTGATTTGTTGGTTTGTTGGGTTTTTGGTTTGTTGGTTTGTTGGTTGGTTCGTTTGTTGGTTTGTTGGTTTATTGGTTTGTTGGTTTGTTGGTTTGTTGGCTTTTTGGTTTGTTGGTTTGTTGGTTTGTTGGTTTGCTGGTTTGTTCGTTTGTTGGTTTGTTGGTTTGTTGGTTTGTTGGTTTGTTCGTTTGTTGGTTTGTTGGTTTGTTGGTTTGTTGGTTTGTTGGTTTGATGGTTTTTGGTTTGTTGGCTTGTTGGCTTGTTGGTTTGTTGGTTTGTTGGTTTGTTGGCTTGTTGGTTTGTTGGTTTATTTGTTTGTTGGTTTGTTCGTTTGTTGGCTTGTTGGTTTGTTGGCTTGTTGGTTTGTTCGTTTGTTGATTTGTTGGTTTGTTGGTTTGTTTGTTTGTTCGTTTGTTGGTTTGTTGGTTTGCTGGCTTGTTGGTTTGTTGGTTTGTTGGTTTGTTGGTTTGTTGGTTTGTTGGTTTGTTGGTTTGTTAATTTGTTGGTTTGTTGGTTTGTTGGTTTGTTGGTTTGTTAGTTTGGTGGCTTTTTGGTATGTTGGTTTGTTGGTTTGTTGGTTTGTTGGTTTGTTGGTTTGTTGGTTTGTTGGTTTGTTGGTTTGTTTGTTTGTTGGTTTGTTCGTTTGTTGGCTTCTTGGTTTGTTGGCTTATTGATTTGTTGGTTTGTTGGGTTTTTGGTTTGTTGGTTTGTTGGTTGGTTCGTTTGTTGGTTTGTTGGTTTGTTGGTTTGTTCGTTTGTTGGTTTGTTGGTTTGTTGGTTTGTTGGATTGTTGGTTTTTTTGGTTTGTTGGCTTGTTGGCTTGTTGGTTTGTTGGTTTGTTCGTTTGTTGGTTTGTTGGTTTGTTGGTTTGTTTGTTTGTAGGTTTGTTTGTTTGTTGGCTTGTTGGTTTGTTGGCTTGTTAGTTTGTTGGTTTGTTTGTTGGTTTGTTTGTTGGTTTGCTGGTTTGTTGGCTTGTTGGTTTATTGGTTTGTTGGTTTGTTTGTTTGTTGGTTTGTTCGTTTGTTGGCTTGTTGGTTTGTTGGTTTGTTGGTTTGTTGGTTTTTTGGTGTGTTGGCTTGTTGGTTTGTTGGTTTGTTGGTTTGTTGGTTTGTTGGTTTGTTCGTTTGTTGATTTGTTGGTTTGTTGGTTTGTTGGTTTGTTGGTTTGTTGGTTTGTTGGTTTGTTGGTTTGTTGGTTTGTTTGTTTGTTGGTTTGTTCGTTTGTTCGTTTGTTGGTTTGTTGGTTTGTTGGCTTGTTGGTTTGTTAGTTTGTTGGTTTGTTGGTTTGTTGGTTTGTTGGTTTGTTGGTTTGTTGGTTTGTTGGATTGTTGGATTGTTGGTTTGTTGGTTTGTTGGTTTTTGGCTTGTTGGATTGTTGGTTTGTTGGTTTGTTGGTTTGTTGGTTTGTTCGTTTGTTCGTTTGTTGGTTTGTTGGTTTGTTGGTCTGTTGGTCTGTTGGTTTGTTGGTTTGTTGGTTTGTTAATTTGTTCGTTTGTTGGCTTGTTGGTTTGTTGGTTTGTTGGTTTGTTGATTTGTTGGTTTGTTGGTTTGTTGGTTTGTTGGTTTGTTCGTTTGTTCGTTTGTTGGTTTGCTGGTTTGTTGGTCTGTTGGTTTGTTGGTTTGTTGGTTTGTTGGTTTGTTGGTTTGTTGGTTTGTTCGTTTGTCCGTTTGTTGGTTTGTTGGTTTGTTGGTTTGTTTGTTTGTTGGTTTGTTTGTTTGTTGGCTTGTTGGTTTGTTAGCTTGTTAGTTTGTTGGTTTGTTTGTTGGTTTGTTTGTTGGTTTGCTGGTTTGTTGGCTTGTTGGTTTATTGGTTTGTTGGTTTGTTTGTTTGTTGGTTTGTTCGTTTGTTGGCTTGTTGGTTTGTTGGTTTGTTGGTTTGTTGGTTTGTTGGTTTGTTGGTTTGTTGGTTTGTTCGTTTGTTGATTTGTTGGTTTGTTGGTTTGTTGGTTTGTTGGTTTGTTGGCTTGTTGGATTGTTGGTTTGTTGGTTTATTGGTTTGTTGGTTTGTTCGTTTGTTCGTTTGTTGGTTTGTTGGTTTGTTGGTCTGTTGGTTTGTTGGTTTGTTTGTTTGTTGGTTTGTTAATTTGTTCGTTTGTTGGCTTGTTGGCTTGTTGGTTTATTGGTTTGTTGGCTTGTTGGTTTGTTGGTTTGTTGGTTTGTTGGTTTGTTGGTGTGTTGGCTTGTTGGCTTGTTGGTTTGTTGGTTTGTTGGTTTGTTGGTTTGTTGGTTTGTTGGCTTGTTGGTTTGTTGGTTTGTTTGTTTGTTCGTTTGTTGGTTTGTTGGTTTGTTGGCTTGTTGGTTTGTTGGTCTGTTGGTTTGTTCGTTTGTTGGTTTGTTGGTTTGTTGCTTTGTTGGTTTGTTGGTTTGTTGGTTTGTTGGTTTGTTGGTTTGTTGGCTTGCTGGTTTGTTGGCTTGTTGGTTTATTGGTTTGTTGGTTTGTTGGCTTGTGTTTTTGTTGGTTTGTTGGTTTGTTGGCTTGTTGGTTTGTTGGTTTGTTGGTTTGCTGGTTTGTTGGTTTGTTTGTTTGTTGGTTTCTTCGTTTGTTGGCTTGTTGGTTTGTTGGCTTGTTGGCTTGTTAGTTTGTTGTTTGTTGGCTTTTTGATTTGTAGTTTGTTGGTTTGTTGGTTAGTTGGTTTGTTCGTTTATTGGTTTGTTTGTTTGTTGGTTTGTTCGTTTGTTGGCTTGTTGGTTTGTTGGTGTTTTGGCTTGTTGGTTTGTTGGTTTGCTGGTTTGTTGGTTTGTTGGTTTGTTGGTTTGCTTATTTGTCCGTTTGTTGGTTTGTTGGTTTGTTGGTTTGATGGTTTTTGGTTTGTTGGCTTGTTGGCTTGTTGGTTTGTTGGTTTGTTGGCTTGTTGGTTTGCTGGTTTATTTGTTTGTTCGTTTGTTGGCTTGTTGGTTTGTTGGCTTGTTGGTTTGTTCGTTGGTTGATTTGTTGGTTTGTTGGTTTGTTTGTTTGTTCGTTTGTTGGTTTGTTGGTTTGCTGGCTTGTTGGCTTGTTGGTTTGTTGGTTTGTTGGTTTGTTGGTTTGTTGGTTTGTTGGTTTATTGGTTTGTTGGTTTGTTGGTTTGTTGGCTTTTTGGTTTGTTGGTTTGTTGGTTTGTTGGTTTGTTGGTTTGCTGGTTTGCTGGTTTGTTGGTTTGTTGGTTTGTTGGTTTGCTGGTTTGTTCGTTTGTTGGTTTGTTGGTTTGTTGGTTTGTTGGTTTGTTGGTTTGTTGGTTTGTTGGTTTGTTGGTTTGTTCGTTTGTTGGTTTGTTGGTTTGTTGGTTTGTTGGTTTGTTGGTTTGATGGTTTTTGGTTTGTTGGCTTGTTGGCTTGTTCGTTTGTTGGTTTGTTGGCTTGTTGGTTTGTTGGTTTATTTGTTTGTTGGTTTGTTCGTTTGTTGGCTTGTTGGTTTGTTGGCTTGTTGGTTTGTTCGTTTGTTGATTTGTTGGTTTGTTGGTTTGTTTGTTTGTTCGTTTGTGGGTTTGTTGGTTTGCTGGCTTGTTGGTTTGTTGGTTTGTTGGTTTGTTGGTTTATTGGTTTGTTGGTTTGTTGGTTTGTTGGCTTTTTGGTTTGTTGGTTTGTTGATTTGTTGGTTTGTTGGTTTGTTTGTTTGTTCGTTTGTTGGTTTGTTGGTTTGCTGGCTTGTTTGTTTGTTCGTTTGTTGGTTTGTTGGTTTGCTGGCTGGTTGGCTTGTTGGTTTGTTGGTTTGTTTGTTTGTTGGTTTGTTGGTTTGTTGGTTTGTTGGTTTGTTGGTTTGTTGGTTTGTTGGTTTGTTGGTTTGTTGGTTTGTTGGTTTGTTGGTTTGTTGGTTTGTTGGTTTGTTGGTTTGTTGGTTTGTTGGTTTGTTGGTTTGTTTGTTGGTTAGTTGGTTTGTTCGTTTGTTGGTTTGTTGGTTTGTTTGTTTGTTCGTTTGTTGGTTTGTTGGTTTGTTGGCTTGTTGGTTTGTTGGTCTGTTGGTTTGTTGGTTTGTTGGTTTGTGGGTTTGTTGGTTTGTTGGTTTGTTGGTTTGTTGGCTTGCTTGTTTGTTGGCTTGTTGGTTTGTTAGTTTGTTGGTTTGTTGGCTTGTTGTTTTGTTGGTTTGTTGGTTTGTTGGTTTGTTGGTTTGTTGGTTTGTTGGTTTGTTGGTTTGTTGGTTTGTTGGTTTGTTTGTTGGTTTGTTGGTTTCTTCGTTTGTTGGCTTGTTGGTTTGTTGGCTTGTTGGTTTGTTGGTTTGTTTGTTTGTTCGTTTGTTGGTTTGTTGGTTTGTTGGCTTGTTAGTTTATTGGTCTGTTGGATTGTTGGTTTGTTGGTTTGTTGGTTTGTTGGTTTGTTGGCTTGCTTGTTTGTTGGCTTGTTGGTTTGTTAGTTTGTTGGTTTGTTGGTTTGTTTGTTTGTTCGTTTGTTGGTTTGTTGGTTTGCTGGCTTGTTTGTTTGTTCGTTTGTTGGTTTGCTGGCTTGTTGGTTTGTTGGTTTGTTGGTTTGTTCGTTTGTTGGTTTGTTTGTTTGTTCGTTTGTTCGTTTGGTGGCTTGTTGGTTTGTTGGTGTGTTGGCTTGTTGGTTTCTTGGTTTGTTGGTTTGTTGGTTTGCTGGTTTGTTCGTTTGTTGGTTTGTTGGTTTGTTGGTTTGTTGGTTTGTTGGTTTGTTGGTTTGTTGGTTTGTTCGTTTGTTGGTTTGTTGGTTTGTTGGTTTGTTGGTTTGTTGGTTTATTGGTTTGATGATTTTTGGTTTGTTTGCTTGTTGGCTTGTTGGTTTGTTGGTTTGTTGGCTTGTTGGTTTGTTGGTTTATTTGTTTGTTGGTTTGTTCTTTTGTTCGTTTGTTGGTTTGTTGGTTTGCTGGCTTGTTGGTTTGTTGGTTTGTTGGTTTGTCGGTTTGTTGGTTTGTTGGTTTGTTGGTTTGTTGGTTTATGGGTTTGTTGGTTTGTTGGTTTGTTGGCTTTTTTTTTTTGGTTTGTTGGTTTGTTGGTTTGTTGGTTTCTTGGTTTGTTGGTTTGGTGGTTTGTTGGTTTGTTGGTTTGTTAGTTTGGTGGCTTGTTGGTATATTGGTTTGGTGGTTTGTTGGTTTGTTGGTTTGTTGGTTTGTTGGTTTGTTGGTTTGTTGGTTTGTTGGTTTGTTGGTTTGTTGGTTTGTTTGTTTGTTGGTTTATTCGTTTGTTGGCTTGTTGGTTTGTTGGCTTGTTGGCTTGTTGGATTGTTGGTTTGTTGGCTTGTTGATTTGTTCGTTTGTTGATTTGTTGGTTTGTTGGTTTGTTGGTTTGTTCGTTTGTTGGTTTGTTTGTTTGTTGGTTTGTTCGTTTGTGTGCTTTTTGGTTTGCTGGTTTGTTGGCTTGTTGATTTGTTGGTTTGTTGGGTTTTTGGTTTGTTGGTTTGTTGGTTGGTTCGTTTGTTGGTTTGTTGGTTTGTTGGTTTGTTGGTTTGTTCGTTTGTTGGTTTGTTGGTTTGTTGGTTTGTTGGATTGTTGGTTTTTTTGGTTTGTTGGCTTGTTGGCTTGTTGGTTTGTTGGTTTGTTCGTTTGTTGGTTTGTTGGTTTGTTGGTTTGTTTGTTTGTTGGTTTGTTTGTTTGTTGGCTTGTTGGTTTGTTGGCTTGTTAGTTTGTTGGTTTGTTTGTTTGTTTGTTTGTTGGTTTGCTGGTTTGTTGGCTTGTTGGTTTATTGGTTTGTTGGTTTGTTTGTTTATTGGTTTGTTGGTTTGTTGGCTTGTTGGTTTGTTGGTTTGTTGGTTTGTTGGTTTGTTGGTTTGTTGGTTTTTTGGTGTGTTGGCTTGTTGGTTTGTTCGTTTGTTGGTTTGTTGGTTTGTTGGTTTGTTCGTTTGTTGATTTGTTGGTTTGTTGGTTTGTTGGTTTGTTGGTTTGTTGGTTTGTTGGTTTGTTGGTTTGTTTGTTTGTTGGTTTGTTCGTTTGTTCGTTTGTTGGTTTGTTGGTTTGTTGGCTTGTTGGTTTGTTGGCTTGTTGGTGTGTTGTTTTGTTGGTTTGTAGGTTTGTTGGTTTGTTGGCTTTTTGGTTTTTTAGCTTGTTGGTTTGTTGGTTTGTTGGTTTGTTGGTTTGTTGGTTTGTTGGCTTGTTGGCTTGTTGGTTTGTGGGTTTGTTGGCTTGTTGGTTTGTTGGTTTGTTGGTTTGTTGGTTTGTTGGTTTGTTGGTTTGTTTGTTTGTTGGTTTGTTTGTTTGTTCGTTTGTTGGTTTGTTGGTTTGTTGGCTTGCTGGTTTGTTGGTTTATTGGCTTGTTGGTTTGTTGGTTTGTTGGTTTGTTGGTTTGTTGGTTTGTTGGTTTGTTGGTTTGTTTGTTTGTTGGTTTGTTGGTTTGTTGGTTTGTTGGTTTGTTGGTTTGTTGGTTTGTTGGTTTGTTGGTTTGTTGGTTTGTTTGCTTGTTGGTTTGTTGGTTTGTTAGTTTTTTGGTTTGTTGGCTTGTTGGCTTGTTGGTTTGTTGGTTTGTTGGCTTGTTGGTTTGTCGGTTTGTTCGTTTATTGGTTTGTTGGTTTATTGGTTTGTTGGCTTGTTGTGTTGTTGTTTTGTTGTTTTGTTGTTTTGTTGGTTTTTTGGTTTGTTGGTTTGTTGGTTTGTTGGTTTGTTGGTTTGTTGGTTTGTTGGTTTGTTGGTTTGTTGGTTTGTTGGTTTGTTGGTTTGTTGGTTTGTTGGTTTGTTGGTTTGTTGGTTTGTTAGTTTGTTTGTTGGTTTGTTGGTTTGTTCGTTTGTTGGCTTGTTGGTTTGTTGGCTTGTTGGTTTGTTGGTTTGTTCGTTTGTTCGTTTGTTGGTTTGTTGGTTTGTTGGCTTGTTGGTTTGTTGGTCTGTTGGCTTGTTGGTTTATTGGTTTGTTGGTTTGTTGGCTTGTTGTTTTGTTGGTTTCTTCGTTTGTTGGCTTGTTGGTTTGTTGGCTTGTTGGCTTGTTAGTTTGTTGTTTGTTGGCTTTTTGATTTGTAGTTTGTTGGTTTGTTGGTTTGTTGGTTTGTTCGTTTATTGGTTTGTTTGTTTGTTGGTTTGTTCGTTTTTTGGCTTGTTGGTTTGTTGGTGTTTTGGCTTGTTGGTTTGTTGGTTTGCTGGCTTGTTGGTTTGTTGGTTTGTTGGTTTGCTGGTTTGTCAGTTTGTGGGTTTGTTGGTTTGTTGGTTTGATGGTTTTTGGTTTGTTGGCTTGTTGGCTTGTTGGTTTGTTAGTTTGTTGGCTTGTTGGTTTGTTGGTTTATTTGTTTGTTGGTTTGTTCGTTTGTTGGCTTGTTGGTTTGTTGGCTTGTTGGTTTGTTCGTTTGTTGATTTGTTGGTTTGTTGGTTTGTTTGTTTGTTCGTTTGTTGGTTTGTTGGTTTGCTGGCTTGTTGGCTTGTTGGTTTGTTGGTTTGTTGGTTTGTTGGTTTGTTGGTTTGTTGGTTTGTTGGTTTATTGGTTTGTTGGTTTGTTGGTTTGTTGGCTTTTTGGTTTGTTGGTTTGTTGGTTTGTTGGTTTGTTGGTTTGCTGGTTTGTTGGTTTGTTGGTTTGTTGGTTTGCTGGTTTGTTCGTTTGTTGGTTTATTGGTTTGTTGGTTTGTTGGTTTGTTGGTTTGTTGGTTTGTTGGTTTGTTGGTTTGTTCGTTTGTTGGTTTGTTGGTTTGTTGGTTTGTTGGTTTGTTGGTTTGATGGTTTTTGGTTTGTTGGCTTGTTGGCTTGTTGGTTTGTTGGTTTGTTGGCTTGTTGGTTTGTTGGTTTATTTGTTTGTTGGTTTGTTCGTTTGTTGGCTTGTTGGTTTGTTGGCTTGTTGGTTTGTTCGTTTGTTGATTTGTTGGTTTGTTGGTTTGTTTGTTTGTTCGTTTGTTAGTTTGTTGGTTTGCTGGCTTGTTGGTTTGTTGGTTTGTTGGTTTGTTTGTTTGTTGGTTTGTTGGTTTGTTGGTTTGTTGGTTTATGGGTTTGTTGGTTTGTTAGTTTGTTGGCTTTTTTTTTTGTTGGTTTGTTGGTTTGTTGGTTTGTTGGTTTGTTGGTTTGTTGGTTTGTTGGTTTGTTAGTTTGGTGGCTTGTTGGTATGTTGGTTTGTTGGTTTGTTGGTTTGTTGGTTTGTTGGTTTGTTGGTTTGTTGGTTTGTTGGTTTGTCGGTTTGTTTGTTTGTTGGTTTGTTCGTTTGTTGGCTTGTTGGTTTGTTGGCTTGTTGGCTTGTTGGATTGTTGGTTTGTTGGCTTGTTGATTTGTTCGTTTGTTGATTTGTTGGTTTGTTGGCTTGTTGGTTTGTTCGTTTGTTGGTTTGTTTGTTTGTTGGTTTGTTCGTTTGTGTGCTTTTTGGTTTGCTGGTTTGTTGGCTTGTTGATTTGTTGGTTTGTTGGGTTTTTGGTTTGTTGGTTTGTTGGTTGGTTCGTTTGTTGGTTTGTTGGTTTGTTGGTTTGTTGGTTTGTTGGTTTGTTGGTTTGTTGGTTTATTTGTTTGTTGGTTTGTTCGTTTGTTGGCTTGTTGGTTTGTTGGCTTGTTGGTTTGTTCGTTTGTTGATTTGTTGGTTTGTTGGTTTGTTTGTTTGTTCGTTTGTTAGTTTGTTGGTTTGCTGGCTTGTTGGTTTGTTGGTTTGTTGGTTTGTTGGTTTGTTGGTTTGTTGGTTTGTTGGTTTGTTGGTTTATGGGTTTGTTGGTTTGTTAGTTTGTTGGCTTTTTTTTTTGTTGGTTTGTTGGTTTGTTGGTTTGTTGGTTTGTTGGTTTGTTGGTTTGTTGGTTTGTTGGTTTGTTAGTTTGGTGGCTTGTTGGTATGTTGGTTTGTTGGTTTGTTGGTTTGTTGGTTTGTTGGTTTGTTGGTTTGTTGGTTTGTTGGTTTGTTGGTTTGTCGGTTTGTTTGTTTGTTGGTTTGTTCGTTTGTTGGCTTGTTGGTTTGTTGGCTTGTTGGCTTGTTGGATTGTTGGTTTGTTGGCTTGTTGATTTGTTCGTTTGTTGATTTGTTGGTTTGTTGGCTTGTTGGTTTGTTCGTTTGTTGGTTTGTTTGTTTGTTGGTTTGTTCGTTTGTGTGCTTTTTGGTTTGCTGGTTTGTTGGCTTGTTGATTTGTTGGTTTGTTGGGTTTTTGGTTTGTTGGTTTGTTGGTTGGTTCGTTTGTTGGTTTGTTGGTTTGTTGGTTTGTTGGTTTGTTGGTTTGTTCGTTTGTTGGTTTGTTGGTTTGTTGGTTTGTTGGATTGTTGGTTTTTTTGGTTTGTTGGCTTGTTGGCTTGTTGGTTTGTTGGTTTGTTCGTTTGTTGGTTTGTTGGTTTATTGATTTGTTTGTTTGTTGGTTTGTTCGTTTGTTGGCTTGTTGGTTTGTTGGCTTGTTAGTTTGTTGGTTTGTTTGTTTGTTTGTTTGTTTGTTGGTTTGCTGGTTTGTTGGCTTGTTGGTTTATTGGTTTGTTGGTTTGTTTGTTTGTTGGTTTGTTCGTTTGTTGGCTTGTTGGTTTGTTGGTTTGTTGGTTTGTTGGTTTTTTGGTGTGTTGGCTTGTTGGTTTGTTGGTTTGTTGGCTTGTTGGCTTGTTGGTTTGTTGGTTTGTTGGCTTGTTGGTTTGTCGGTTTGTTCGTTTATTGGTTTTCCATCGTTTATTGGTTTGTTGGCTTGTTGTGTTGTTGTTTTGTTGTTTTGTTGGATTGTTGGTTTGTTGGTTTGTTGGTTTGTTGGTTTGTTGGTTTTTTGGTGTGTTGGCTTATTGGTTTGTTGGTTTGTTGGTTTGTTGGTTTGTTGGTTTGTTGGTTTGTTCGTTTGTTGATTTGTTGGTTTCTTGGTTTGTTGGTTTGTTGGTTTGTTGGTTTGTTGGTTTGTTGGTTTGTTGGTTTGTTGGTTTGTTGGTTTGTTTGTTTGTTGGTTTGTTCGTTTGTTCGTTTGTTGGTTTGTTTGTTTGTTGGCTTGTTGGTTTGTTAGTTTGTTGGTTTGTTGGTTTGTTGGTTTGTTGGTTTGTTGGTTTGTTGGTCTGTTGGTTTGTTGGTTTGTTGGTTTGTTGGTTTGTTGGTTTGTTTGCTTGTTGGTTTGTTGGTTTGTTAGTTTTTTGGTTTGTTGGCTTGTTGGCTTGTTGGTTTGTTGGTTTGTTGGCTTGTTGGTTTGTCGGTTTGTTCGTTTATTGGTTTGTTGGTTTGTTGGTTTGTTGGCTTGTTGTGTTGTTGTTTTGTTGTTTTGTTGGTTTGTTAGTTTGTTGGTTTGTTGGTTTGTTGGTTTGTTGGTTTGTTGGTTTGTTGGTTTGTTGGTTTGTTGGTTTGTTGGTTTGTTGGTTTGTTGGTTTGTTGGTTTGTTGGTTTGTTGGTTTGTTGGTTTGTTGGTTTGTTGGTTTGTTGGTTTGTTGGTTTGTTGGTTTGTTGGTTTGTTGGTTTGTTGGTTTGTTGGCTTGTTGGTTTGTCGGTTTGTTCGTTTATTGGTTTGTTGGTTTGTTGGTTTGTTGGCTTGTTGTGTTGTTGTTTTGTTGTTTTGTTGGTTTGTTGGTTTGTTGGTTTGTTGGTTTGTTGGTTTGTTGGTTTGTTGGTTTGTTGGTTTGTTGGTTTGTTGGTTTGTTGGTTTGTTGGTTTGTTGGTTTGTTGGTTTGTTGGTCTGTTGGTTTGTTGGTTTGTTGGTTTGTTGGTTTGTTGGTTTGTTTGCTTGTTGGTTTGTTGGTTTGTTAGTTTTTTGGTTTGTTGGCTTGTTGGCTTGTTGGTTTGTTGGTTTGTTGGCTTGTTGGTTTGTCGGTTTGTTCGTTTATTGGTTTGTTGGTTTGTTGGTTTGTTGGCTTGTTGTGTTGTTGTTTTGTTGTTTTGTTGGTTTGTTGGTTTGTTGGTTTGTTGGTTTGTTGGTTTGTTGGTTTGTTGGTTTGTTGGTTTGTTGGTTTGTTGGTTTGTTGGTTTGTTGGTTTGTTGCTTTGTTGGTTTGTTGGTTTGTTGGTTTGTTGGTTTGTTAGTTTGTTTGTTGGTTTGTTGGTTTGTTCGTTTGTTGGCTTGTTGGTTTGTTGGCTTGTTGGTTTGTTGGTTTGTTTGTTTGTTCGTTTGTTGGTTTGTTGGTTTGTTGGCTTGTTGGTTTGTTGGTCTGTTGGTTTGTTGGCTTGTTGGTTTATTGGTTTGTTGGTTTGTTGGCTTGTTGTTTTGTTGGTTTGTTGGTTTGTTGGCTTGTTGGTTTGTTGGTTTGTTGGTTTGCTGGTTTGTTGGTTTGTTTGTTTGTTGGTTTCTTCGTTTGTTGGCTTGTTGGTTTGTTGGCTTGTTGGCTTGTTAGTTTGTTGTTTGTTGGCTTTTTGATTTGTAGTTTGTTGGTTTGTTGGTTTGTTGGTTTGTTCGTTTATTGGTTTGTTTGTTTGTTGGTTTGTTCGTTTGTTGGCTTGTTGGTTTGTTGGTGTTTTGGCTTGTTGGTTTGTTGGTTTGCTGGTTTGTTGGTTTGTTGGTTTGTTGGTTTGCTGGTTTGTCCGTCTGTTGGTTTGTTGGTTTGTTGGTTTGATGGTTTTTGGTTTGTTGGCTTGTTGGCTTGTTGCTTTGTTGGTTTGTTGGCTTGTTGGTTTGCTGGTTTATTTGTTTGTTGGTTTGTTCGTTTGTTGGCTTGTTGGTTTGTTGGCTTGTTGGTTTGTTCGTTTGTTGATTTGTTGGTTGTTGGTCTGTTTGTTTGTTCGTTTGTTGGTTTGTTGGTTTGCTGGCTTGTTGGCTTGTTGGTTTGTTGGTTTGTTGGTTTGTTGGTTTGTTGGTTTGTTGGTTTATTGGTTTGTTGGTTTGTTGGTTTGTTGGCTTTTTGGTTTGTTGGTTTGTTGGTTTGTTGGTTTGTTGGTTTGTTGGTTTGCTGGTTTGTTGGTTTGTTGGTTTGTTGGTTTGCTTGTTTGTTCGTTCGTTGGTTTGTTGGTTTGTTGGTTTGTTGGTTTGTTGGTTTGTTGGTTTGTTGGCTTGTTGGTTTGTCGGTTTGTTCGTTTATTGGTTTGTTGGTTTGTTGGTTTGTTGGCTTGTTGTGTTGTTGTTTTGTTGTTTTGTTGGTTTGTTGGTTTGTTGGTTTGTTGGTTTGTTGGTTTGTTGGTTTGTTGGTTTGTTGGTTTGTTGGTTTGTTGGTTTGTTGGTTTGTTGGTCTGTTGGTTTGTTGGTTTGTTGGTTTGTTGGTTTGTTGGTTTGTTTGCTTGTTGGTTTGTTGGTTTGTTAGTTTTTTGGTTTGTTGGCTTGTTGGCTTGTTGGTTCGTTGGTTTGTTGGCTTGTTGGTTTGTCGGTTTGTTCGTTTATTGGTTTGTTGGTTTGTTGGTTTGTTGGCTTGTTGTGTTGTTGTTTTGTTGTTTTGTTGGTTTGTTGGTTTGTTGGTTTGTTGGTTTGTTGGTTTGTTGGTTTGTTGGTTTGTTGGTTTGTTGGTTTGTTGGTTTGTTGGTTTGTTGCTTTGTTGGTTTGTTGGTTTGTTGGTTTGTTGGTTTGTTAGTTTGTTTGTTGGTTTGTTGGTTTGTTCGTTTGTTGGCTTGTTGGTTTGTTGGCTTGTTGGTTTGTTGGTTTGTTTGTTTGTTCGTTTGTTGGTTTGTTGGTTTGTTGGCTTGTTGGTTTGTTGGTCTGTTGGTTTGTTGGCTTGTTGGTTTATTGGTTTGTTGGTTTGTTGGCTTGTTGTTTTGTTGGTTTGTTGGTTTGTTGGCTTGTTGGTTTGTTGGTTTGTTGGTTTGCTGGTTTGTTGGTTTGTTTGTTTGTTGGTTTCTTCGTTTGTTGGCTTGTTGGTTTGTTGGCTTGTTGGCTTGTTAGTTTGTTGTTTGTTGGCTTTTTGATTTGTAGTTTGTTGGTTTGTTGGTTTGTTGGTTTGTTCGTTTATTGGTTTGTTTGTTTGTTGGTTTGTTCGTTTGTTGGCTTGTTGGTTTGTTGGTGTTTTGGCTTGTTGGTTTGTTGGTTTGCTGGTTTGTTGGTTTGTTGGTTTGTTGGTTTGCTGGTTTGTCCGTCTGTTGGTTTGTTGGTTTGTTGGTTTGATGGTTTTTGGTTTGTTGGCTTGTTGGCTTGTTGCTTTGTTGGTTTGTTGGCTTGTTGGTTTGCTGGTTTATTTGTTTGTTGGTTTGTTCGTTTGTTGGCTTGTTGGTTTGTTGGCTTGTTGGTTTGTTCGTTTGTTGATTTGTTGGTTTGTTGGTCTGTTTGTTTGTTCGTTTGTTGGTTTGTTGGTTTGCTGGCTTGTTGGCTTGTTGGTTTGTTGGTTTGTTGGTTTGTTGGTTTGTTGGTTTGCTGGTTTGTTGGTTTGTTGGTTTGTTGGTTTGCTTGTTTGTTCGTTCGTTGGTTTGTTGGTTTGTTGGTTTGTTGGTTTGTTGCTTTGTTGGTTTGTTCGTTTGTTGGTTTGTTGGTTTGTTGGTTTGTTGGTTTGATGGTTTTTGGTTTGTTGGCTTGTTGGCTTGTTGGTTTGTTGGTTTATTTGTTTGTTGGTTTGTTCGTTTGTTGGCTTGTTGGTTTGTTGGCTTGTTGGTTTGTTCGTTTGTTGGTTTGTTGGTTTGTTGGTTTGTTCGTTTATTGGTTTGTTTGTTTGTTGGTTTGTTCGTTTGTTGGCTTGTTGGTTTGTTGGTGTTTTGGCTTGTTGGTTGGTTGGTTTGCTGGTTTGTTGGTTTGTTGGTTTGTTGGTTTGCTGGTTTGTTGGTTTGTTGGTTTGTTGGTTTGATGTTTTTTGGTTTGTTGGCTTGTTGGCTTGTTGCTTTGTTGGTTTGTTGGCTTGTTGGTTTGCTGGTTTATTTGTTTGTTGGTTTGTTGGTTTGCTGGTTTGTTGGTTTGTTGGTTTGTTGGTTTGCTGGTTTGTTCGTTTGTTGGTTTGTTGGTTTGTTGGTTTGTTGGTTTGTTGGTTTGTTGGTTTGTTGGTTTGTTGGTTTGTTCGTTTGTTGGTTTATTGGTTTGTTGGTTTGTTGGTTTGTTGGTTTGATGGTTTTTGGTTTGTTGGCTTGTTGGCTTGTTCGTTTGTTGATTTGTTGGCTTGTTGGTTTGTTGGTTTATTTGTTTGTTGGTTTGTTCGTTTGTTGGCTTGTTGGTTTGTTGGCTTGTTGGTTTGTTCGTTTGTTGATTTGTTGGTTTGTTGGTTTGTTTGTTTGTTCGTTTGTTGGTTTGTTGGTTTGCTGGCTTGTTGGTTTGTTGGTTTGTTGGTTTGTTGGTTTGTTGGTTTGTTGGTTTGTTGGTTTGCTGGCTTGTTGGCTTGTTGGTTTGTTGGTTTGTTGGCTTTTTGGTTTGTTGGTTTGTTGATTTGTTGGTTTGTTGGTTTGTTGATTTGTTGGTTTGTTGGTTTGTTTGTTTGTTCGTTTGTTGGTTTGTTGAATTGCTGGCTTGTTTGTTTGTTCGTTTGTTGGTTTGTTGGTTTGCCGGCTTGTTGGCTTGTTGGTTTGTTGGTTTGTTTGTTTGTTGGTTTGTTCGTTTGTTGGCTTGTTGGTTTGTTGGTTTGTTGGTTTGTTGGTTTGTTGGTTTGTTGGTTTGTTGGTTTGTTGGCTTTTTGGTTTGTTGGTTTGTTGATTTGTTGGTTTGTTGGTTTGTTGATTTGTTGGTTTGTTGGTTTGTTTGTTTGTTCGTTTGTTGGTTTGTTGAATTGCTGGCTTGTTTGTTTGTTCGTTTGTTGGTTTGTTGGTTTGCTGGCTTGTTGGCTTGTTGGTTTGTTGGTTTGTTTGTTTGTTGGTTTGTTCGTTTGTTGGCTTGTTGGTTTGTTGGTTTGTTGGTTTGTTGGTTTGTTGGTTTGTTGGTTTGTTGGTTTGTTGGTTTGTTGGTTTGTTGGTTTGTTGGTTTGTTGGTTTGTTGGTTTGTTTGTTGGTTTGTTGGTTTGTTCGTTTGTTGGCTTGTTGGTTTGTTGGCTTGTTGGTTTGTTGGTTTGTTTGTTTGTTCGTTTGTTGGTTTGTTGGTTTGTTGGCTTGTTGGTTTGTTGGTCTGTTGGTTTGTTGGTTTGTTGGTCTGTTGGTTTGTTGGTTTGTTGATTTGTTGGCTTGCTTGTTTGTTGGCTTGTTGGTTTGTTGGTTTGTTGGTTTGTTGGCTTGTTGTTTTGTTGGTTTGTTGGTTTGTTGGTTTGTTGGTTTATTGGTTTGTTGGTTTGTTGGTTTGTTGGCTTGTTGGTTTGTTGGTCTGTTGGCTTGTTGGTTTGTTGGTTTGTTTGTTTGTTGGTTTGTTGGTTTGTTGGTTTGATGGTTTTTGGTTTGTTGGTTTGTTGATTTGTTGGTTTGTTGGTTTGTTTGTATGTTCGTTTGTTGGTTTGTTGAATTGCTGGCTTGTTTGTTTGTTCGTTTGTTGGTTTGTTGGTTTGCTGGCTTGTTGGCTTGTTGGTTTGTTGGTTTGTTGGTTTGTTGGTATGTTGGTTTGTTGGTTTGTTGGTTTGTTGGTTTGTTGGTTTGTTGGTTTGTTGGTTTGTTTGTTGGTTTGTTGGTTTGTTCGTTTGTTGGCTTGTTGGTTTGTTGGCTTGTTGGTTTGTTGGTTTGTTTGTTTGTTCGTTTGTTTGTTTGTTGGTTTGTTG
Source organism: Atherix ibis (assembly GCA_958298945.1). Taxonomy (NCBI): domain Eukaryota; kingdom Metazoa; phylum Arthropoda; class Insecta; order Diptera; family Athericidae; genus Atherix; species Atherix ibis. The sequence goes on from OY282608.1 coordinate 100,117,985, forward strand.
GCTTGTTGGTTTGTTGGTCTGTTGGTTTGTTGGTTTGTTGGTTTGTTGGTTTTTTGGTTTGTTGATTTGTTGGCTTGCTTGTTTGTTGGCTTGTTGGTTTGTTGGTTTGTTGGTTTATTTGTTTGTTGGTTTGTTTGTTTGTTCGTTTGTTGGTTTGTTGGTTTGTTGGCTTGTTGGTTTGTTGGTCTGTTGGCTTGTTGGTTTGTTGGTTTGTTTGTTTGTTGGTTTGTTGGTTTGTTGGTTTGATGGTTTTTGGTTTGTTGGCTTGTTGGCTTGTTGGTTTGTTGGTTTATTTGTTTGTTGGTTTGTTCGTTTGTTGGCTTGTTGGCTTGTTGGCTTGTTGGTTTGTTCGTTTGTTGGTTTGTTGGTTTGTTGGTTTGTTGGTTTGTTCGTTTGTTGGCTTGTTGGTTTGTTGGTTTGTTGGTTTGTTGGTTTGTTGGTTTGTTGGTTTGTTGGTTTGTTGGTTTTTGGTTTGTTGGTTTGTTGATTTGTTGGTTTGTTGGTTTGTTGATTTGTTGGTTTGTTGGTTTGTTTGTTTGTTCGTTTGTTGGTTTGTTGAATTGCTGGCTTGTTTGTTTGTTCGTTTGTTGGTTTGTTGGTTTGCTGGCTTGTTGGCTTGTTGGTTTGTTGGTTTGTTTGTTTGTTGGTTTGTTCGTTTGTTGGCTTGTTGGTTTGTTGGTTTGTTGGTTTGTTGGTTTGTTGGTTTGTTGGTTTGTTGGTTTGTTGGTTTGTTGGTTTGTTGGTTTGTTGGTTTGTTGGTTTGTTGGTTTGTTGGTTTGTTTGTTGGTTTGTTGGTTTGTTCGTTTGTTGGCTTGTTGGTTTGTTGGCTTGTTGGTTTGTTGGTTTGTTTGTTTGTTCGTTTGTTGGTTTGTTGGTTTGTTGGCTTGTTGGTTTGTTGGTCTGTTGGTTTGTTGGTTTGTTGGTCTGTTGGTTTGTTGGTTTGTTGATTTGTTGGCTTGCTTGTTTGTTGGCTTGTTGGTTTGTTGGTTTGTTGGTTTGTTGGCTTGTTGTTTTGTTGGTTTGTTGGTTTGTTGGTTTGTTGGTTTATTGGTTTGTTGGTTTGTTGGTTTGTTGGCTTGTTGGTTTGTTGGTCTGTTGGCTTGTTGGTTTGTTGGTTTGTTTGTTTGTTGGTTTGTTGGTTTGTTGGTTTGATGGTTTTTGGTTTGTTGGTTTGTTGATTTGTTGGTTTGTTGGTTTGTTTGTTTGTTCGTTTGTTGGTTTGTTGAATTGCTGGCTTGTTTGTTTGTTCGTTTGTTGGTTTGTTGGTTTGCTGGCTTGTTGGCTTGTTGGTTTGTTGGTTTGTTGGTTTGTTGGTATGTTGGTTTGTTGGTTTGTTGGTTTGTTGGTTTGTTGGTTTGTTGGTTTGTTGGTTTGTTTGTTGGTTTGTTGGTTTGTTCGTTTGTTGGCTTGTTGGTTTGTTGGCTTGTTGGTTTGTTGGTTTGTTTGTTTGTTCGTTTGTTGGTTTGTTGGTTTGTTGGCTTGTTGGTTCGTTGGTCTGTTGGTTTGTTGGTTTGTTGGTTTGTTGGTTTTTTGGTTTGTTGATTTGTTGGCTTGCTTGTTTGTTGGCTTGTTGGTTTGTTGGTTTGTTGGTTTATTTGTTTGTTGGTTTGTTTGTTTGTTCGTTTGTTGGTTTGTTGGTTTGTTGGCTTGTTGGTTTGTTGGTCTGTTGGCTTGTTGGTTTGTTGGTTTGTTTGTTTGTTGGTTTGTTGGTTTGTTGGTTTGATGGTTTTTGGTTTGTTGGCTTGTTGGCTTGTTGGTTTGTTGGTTTATTTGTTTGTTGGTTTGTTCGTTTGTTGGCTTGTTGGCTTGTTGGCTTGTTGGTTTGTTCGTTTGTTGGTTTGTTGGTTTGTTGGTTTGTTGGTTTGTTGGTTTGTTGGTTTGTTGGTTTGTTGGTTTGTTGGTTTGTTGGTTTGTTGGTTTGTTGGTTTGTTGGTTTGTTGGTTTGTTGGTTTGTTGGCTTGTTGGTTTGTCGGTTTGTTCGTTTATTGGTTTGTTGGTTTGTTGGTTTGTTGGCTTGTTGTGTTGTTGTTTTGTTGTTTTGTTGGTTTGTTGGTTTGTTGGTTTGTTGGTTTGTTGGTTTGTTGGTTTGTTGGTTTGTTGGTTTGTTGGTTTGTTGGTTTGTTGGTTTGTTGGTTTGTTGGTCTGTTGGTTTGTTGGTTTGTTGGTTTGTTGGTTTGTTGGTTTGTTTGCTTGTTGGTTTGTTGGTTTGTCAGTTTTTTGGTTTGTTGGCTTGTTGGCTTGTTGGTTTGTTGGTTTGTTGGCTTGTTGGTTTGTCGGTTTGTTCGTTTATTGGTTTGTTGGTTTGTTGGTTTGTTGGCTTGTTGTGTTGTTGTTTTGTTGTTTTGTTGGTTTGTTGGTTTGTTGGTTTGTTGGTTTGTTGGTTTGTTGGTTTGTTGGTTTGTTGGTTTGTTGGTTTGTTGGTTTGTTGGTTTGTTGGTTTGTTGCTTTGTTGGTTTGTTGGATTGTTGGTTTGTTGGTTTGTTAGTTTGTTTGTTGGTTTGTTGGTTTGTTCGTTTGTTGGCTTGTTGGTTTGTTGGCTTGTTGGTTTGTTGGTTTGTTTGTTTGTTCGTTTGTTGGTTTGTTGGTTTGTTGGCTTGTTGGTTTGTTGGTCTGTTGGTTTGTTGGCTTGTTGGTTTATTGGTTTGTTGGTTTGTTGGTTTGTTGGCTTGTTGTTTTGTTGGTTTGTTGGTTTGTTGGCTTGTTGGTTTGTTGGTTTGTTGGTTTGCTGGTTTGTTGGTTTGTTTGTTTGTTGGTTTCTTCGTTTGTTGGCTTGTTGGTTTGTTGGCTTGTTGGCTTGTTAGTTTGTTGTTTGTTGGCTTTTTGATTTGTAGTTTGTTGGTTTGTTGGTTTGTTGGTTTGTTCGTTTATTGGTTTGTTTGTTTGTTGGTTTGTTCGTTTGTTGGCTTGTTGGTTTGTTGGTGTTTTGGCTTGTTGGTTTGTTGGTTTGCTGGTTTGTTGGTTTGTTGGTTTGTTGGTTTGCTGGTTTGTCCGTCTGTTGGTTTGTTGGTTTGTTGGTTTGATGGTTTTTGGTTTGTTGGCTTGTTGGCTTGTTGCTTTGTTGGTTTGTTGGCTTGTTGGTTTGCTGGTTTATTTGTTTGTTGGTTTGTTCGTTTGTTGGCTTGTTGGTTTGTTGGCTTGTTGGTTTGTTCGTTTGTTGATTTGTTGGTTTGTTGGTCTGCTTGTTTGTTCGTTTGTTGGTTTGTTGGTTTGCTGGCTTGTTGGCTTGTTGGTTTGTTGGTTTGTTGGTTTGTTGGTTTGTTGGTTTGTTGGTTTATTGGTTTGTTGGTTTGTTGGTTTGTTGGCTTTTTGGTTTGTTGGTTTGTTGGTTTGTTGGTTTGTTGGTTTGCTGGTTTGTTGGTTTGTTGGTTTGTTGGTTTGCTGGTTTGTTCGTTCGTTGGTTTGTTGGTTTGTTGGTTTGTTGGTTTGTTGGTTTGTTGGTTTGTTGGTTTGTTGGTTTGTTCGTTTGTTGGTTTGTTGGTTTGTTGGTTTGTTGGTTTGATGGTTTTTGGTTTGTTGGCTTGTTGGCTTGTTGGTTTGTTGGTTTATTTGTTTGTTGGTTTGTTCGTTTGTTGGCTTGTTGGTTTGTTGGCTTGTTGGTTTGTTCGTTTGTTGGTTTGTTGGTTTGTTGGTTTGTTCGTTTATTGGTTTGTTTGTTTGTTGGTTTGTTCGTTTGTTGGCTTGTTGGTTTGTTGGTGTTTTGGCTTGTTGGTTTGTTGGTTTGCTGGTTTGTTGGTTTGTTGGTTTGTTGGTTTGCTGGTTTGTCCGTTTGTTGGTTTGTTGGTTTGTTGGTTTGATGTTTTTTGGTTTGTTGGCTTGTTGGCTTGTTGCTTTGTTGGTTTGTTGGCTTGATGGTTTGCTGGTTTATTTGTTTGTTGGTTTGTTGGTTTGCTGGTTTGTTGGTTTGTTGGTTTGTTGGTTTGCTGGTTTGTTCGTTTGTTGGTTTGTTGGTTTGTTGGTTTGTTGGTTTGTTGGTTTGTTGGTTTGTTGGTTGGTTCGTTTGTTGGTTTATTGGTTTGTTGGTTTGTTGGTTTGTTGGTTTGATGGTTTTTGGTTTGTTGGCTTGTTGGTTTGTTCGTTTGTTGGTTTGTTGGCTTGTTGGTTTGTTGGTTTATTTGTTTGTTGGTTTGTTCGTTTGTTGGCTTGTTGGTTTGTTGGCTTGTTGGTTTGTTCGTTTGTTGATTTGTTGGTTTGTTGGTTTGTTTGTTTGTTCGTTTGTTGGTTTGTTGGTTTGCTGGCTTGTTGGTTTGTTGGTTTGTTGGTTTGTTGGTTTGTTGGTTTGTTGGTTTGTTGGTTTGCTGGCTTGTTGGCTTGTTGGTTTGTTGGTTTGTTGGCTTTTTGGTTTGTTGGTTTGTTGATTTGTTGGTTTGTTGGTTTGTTGATTTGTTGGTTTGTTGGTTTGTTTGTTTGTTCGTTTGTTGGTTTGTTGAATTGCTGGCTTGTTTGTTTGTTCGTTTGTTGGTTTGTTGGTTTGCTGGCTTGTTGGCTTGTTGGTTTGTTGGTTTGTTTGTTTGTTGGTTTGTTCGTTTGTTGGCTTGTTGGTTTGTTGGTTTGTTGGTTTGTTGGTTTGTTGGTTTGTTGGTTTGTTGGTTTGTTGGCTTTTTGGTTTGTTGGTTTGTTGATTTGTTGGTTTGTTGGTTTGTTGATTTGTTGGTTTGTTGGTTTGTTTGTTTGTTCGTTTGTTGGTTTGTTGAATTGCTGGCTTGTTTGTTTGTTCGTTTGTTGGTTTGTTGGTTTGCTGGCTTGTTGGCTTGTTGGTTTGTTGGTTTGTTTGTTTGTTGGTTTGTTCGTTTGTTGGCTTCTTGGTTTGTTGGTTTGTTGGTTTGTTGGTTTGTTGGTTTGTTGGTTTGTTGGTTTGTTGGTTTGTTGGTTTGTTGGTTTGTTGGTTTGTTGGTTTGTTTGTTGGTTTGTTGGTTTGTTCGTTTGTTGGCTTGTTGGTTTGTTGGCTTGTTGGTTTGTTGGTTTGTTTGTTTGTTCGTTTGTTGGTTTGTTGGTTTGTTGGCTTGTTGGTTTGTTGGTCTGTTGGTTTGTTGGTTTGTTGGTCTGTTGGTTTGTTGGTTTGTTGATTTGTTGGCTTGCTTGTTTGTTGGCTTGTTGGTTTGTTGGTTTGTTGGTTTGTTGGCTTGTTGTTTTGTTGGTTTGTTGGTTTGTTGGTTTGTTGGTTTATTGGTTTGTTGGTTTGTTGGTTTGTTGGCTTTTTGGTTTGTTGGTTTGTTGATTTGTTGGTTTGTTGGTTTGTTTGTTTGTTCGTTTGTTGGTTTGTTGAATTGCTGGCTTGTTTGTTTGTTCGTTTGTTGGTTTGTTGGTTTGCTGGCTTGTTGGCTTGTTGGTTTGTTGGTTTGTTGGTTTGTTGGTATGTTGGTTTGTTGGTTTGTTGGTTTGTTGGTTTGTTGGTTTGTTGGTTTGTTGGTTTGTTAGTTTGTTTGTTGGTTTGTTGGTTTGTTCGTTTGTTGGCTTGTTGGTTTGTTGGCTTGTTGGTTTGTTGGTTTGTTTGTTTGTTCGTTTGTTGGTTTGTTGGTTTGTTGGCTTGTTGGTTTGTTGGTCTGTTGGTTTGTTGGTTTGTTGGTTTGTTGGTTTGTTGGTTTGTTGGTTTGTTGATTTGTTGGCTTGCTTGTTTGTTGGCTTGTTGGTTTGTTGGTTTGTTGGTTTATTTGTTTGTTGGTTTGTTTGTTTGTTCGTTTGTTGGTTTGTTGGTTTGTTGGCTTGTTGGTTTGTTGGTCTGTTGGCTTGTTGGTTTGTTGGTTTGTTTGTTTGTTGGTTTGTTGGTTTGTTGGTTTGATGGTTTTTGGTTTGTTGGCTTGTTGGCTTGTTGGTTTGTTGGTTTATTTGTTTGTTGGTTTGTTCGTTTGTTGGCTTGTTGGCTTGTTGGCTTGTTGGTTTGTTCGTTTGTTGGTTTGTTGGTTTGTTGGTTTGTTCGTTTATTGGTTTGTTTGTTTGTTGGTTTGTTCGTTTGTTGGCTTGTTGGTTTGTTGGTGTTTTGGCTTGTTGGTTTGTTGTTTTGCTGGTTTGTTGGTTTGTTGGTTTGTTGGTTTGCTGGTTTGTCCGTTTGTTGGTTTGTTGGTTTGTTGGTTTGATGTTTTTGGTTTGTTGGCTTGTTGGCTTGTTGCTTTGTTGGTTTGTTGGCTTGTTGGTTTGCTTGTTTATTTGTTTGTTGGTTTGTTCGTTTGTTGGCTTGTTGGTTTGTTGGCTTGTTGGTTTGTTCGTTTGTTGATTTGTTGGTTTGTTGGTTTGTTTGTTTGTTCGTTTGTTGGTTTGTTGGTTTGCTGGCTTGTTGGCTTGTTGGTTTGTTGGTTTGTTGGTTTGTTGGTTTATTGGTTTGTTGGTTTGTTGGTTTGTTGGCTTTTTGGTTTGTTGGTTTGTTGGTTTGTTGATTTATTAGTTTGTTGGTTTGTTGGTTTGTTGGCTTTTTGGTTTGTTGGTTTGTTGATTTGTTGGTTTGTTGGTTTGTTTGTTTGTTCGTTTGTTGGTTTGTTGAATTGCTGGCTTGTTTGTTTGTTCGTTTGTTGGTTTGTTGGTTTGCTGGCTTGTTGGCTTGTTGGTTTGTTGGTTTGTTTGTTTGTTGGTTTGTTCGTTTGTTGGCTTGTTGGTTTGTTGGTTTGTTGGTTTGTTGGTTTGTTGGTTTGTTGGTTTGTTGGTTTGTTGGTTTGTTGGTTTGTTGGTTTGTTGGTTTGTTGGTTTGTTTGTTGGTTTGTTGGTTTGTTCGTTTGTTGGCTTGTTGGTTTGTTGGCTTGTTGGTTTGTTGGTTTGTTTGTTTGTTCGTTTGTTGGTTTGTTGGTTTGTTGGCTTGTTGGTTTGTTGGTCTGTTGGTTTGTTGGTTTGTTGGTTTGTTGGCTTGTTGGTTTGTTGGTTTGTTTGTTTGTTGGTTTGTTCGTTTGTTGGCTTGTTGGTTTGTTGATTTGTTGGTTTGTTGGTTTGTTGGTTTGTTGGTTTGTTGGTTTGTTGGTTTGTTGGTTTGTTGGTTTGTTGGTTTGTTGGTTTGTTGGTTTGTTAGTTTGTTGGTTTGTTTGTTGGTTTGTTGGTTTGTTCGTTTGTTGGCTTGTTGGTTTGTTGGCTTGTTGGTTTGTTGGTTTGTTTGTTTGTTCGTTTGTTGGTTTGTTCGTTTGTTGGCTTGTTGGTTTGTTGGCTTGTTGGTTTGTTGGTTTGTTTGTTTGTTCGTTTGTTGGTTTGTTGGTTTGTTGGCTTGTTGGTTTGTTGGTTTGTTGGTTTGTTGGTTTGTTGATTTGTTGGCTTGCTTGTTTGTTGGCTTGTTGGTTTGTTGGTTTGTTGGTTTGTTGGCTTGTTGTTTTGTTGGTTTGTTGGTTTGTTGGCTTGTTGGTTTGTTGGTTTGTTGGTTTGCTGGTTTGTTGGTTTGTTTGTTTGTTGGTGTCTTCGTTTGTTGGCTTGTTGGTTTGTTGGCTTGTTGGCTTGTTAGTTTGTTGTTTGTTGGCTTTTTGATTTGTAGTTTGTTGGTTTGTTGGTTTGTTGGTTTGTTCGTTTGTTGGTTTGTTTGTTTGTTGGTTTGTTCGTTTGTTGGCTTGTTGGTTTGTTGGTGTGTTGGTTTTTTGGTTTATTGGTTTGTTGGTTTGTTGGTTTGTTGGCTTTTTGGTTTGTTGGTTTGTTGATTTGTTGGTTTGTTGGTTTGTTTGTTTGTTCGTTTGTTGGTTTGTTGAATTGCTGGCTTGTTTGTTTGTTCGTTTGTTGGTTTGTTGGTTTGCTGGCTTGTTGGCTTGTTGGTTTGTTGGTTTGTTTGTTTGTTGGTTTGTTCGTTTGTTGGCTTGTTGGTTTGTTGGTTTGTTGGTTTGTTGGTTTGTTGGTTTGTTGGTTTGTTGGTTTGTTGGTTTGTTGGTTTGTTGATTTGTTGGTTTGTTGGTTTGTTGGTTTGTTTGTTGGTTTGTTGGTTTGTTCGTTTGTTGGCTTGTTGGTTTGTTGGCTTGTTGGTTTGTTGGTTTGTTTGTTTGTTCGTTTGTTGGTTTGTTGGTTTGTTGGCTTGTTGGTTTGTTGGTCTGTTGGTTTGTTGGTTTGTTGGTTTGTTGGCTTGTTGGTTTGTTGGTTTGTTTGTTTGTTGGTTTGTTCGTTTGTTGGCTTGTTGGTTTGTTGGTTTATTTGTTTGTTGGTTTGTTCGTTTGTTGGCTTGTTGGCTTGTTGGCTTGTTGGTTTGTTCGTTTGTTGGTTTGTTGGTTTGTTGGTTTGTTCGTTTATTGGTTTGTTTGTTTGTTGGTTTGTTCGTTTGTTGGCTTGTTGGTTTGTTGGTGTTTTGGCTTGTTGGTTTGTTGGTTTGCTGGTTTGTTGGTTTGTTGGTTTGTTGGTTTGCTGGTTTGTCCGTTTGTTGGTTTGTTGGTTTGTTGGTTTGATGTTTTTGGTTTGTTGGCTCGTTGGCTTGTTGCTTTGTTGGTTTGTTGGCTTGTTGGTTTGCTGGTTTATTTGTTTGTTGGTTTGTTCGTTTGTTGGCTTGTTGGTTTGTTGGCTTGTTGGTTTGTTCGTTTGTTGATTTGTTGGTTTGTTGGTTTGTTTGTTTGTTCGTTTGTTGGTTTGTTGGTTTGCTGGCTTGTTGGCTTGTTGGTTTGTTGGTTTGTTGGTTTGTTGGTTTGTTGGTTTATTGGTTTGTTGGTTTGTTGGTTTGTTGGCTTTTTGGTTTGTTGGTTTGTTGGTTTGTTGGTTTATTGGTTTGTTGGTTTGTTGGTTTGTTGGCTTTTTGGTTTGTTGATTTGTTGGTTTGTTGGTTTGTTTGTTCGTTTGTTGGTTTGTTGAATTGCTGGCTTGTTTGTTTGTTCGTTTGTTGGTTTGTTGGTTTGCTGGCTTGTTGGCTTGTTGGTTTGTTGGTTTGTTTGTTTGTTGGTTTGTTCGTTTGTTGGCTTGTTGGTTTGTTGGTTTGTTGGTTTGTTGGTTTGTTGGTTTGTTGGTTTGTTGGTTTGTTGGTTTGTTGGTTTGTTGGTTTGTTGGTTTGTTGGTTTGTTTGTTGGTTTGTTGGTTTGTTCGTTTGTTGGCTTGTTGGTTTGTTGGCTTGTTGGTTTGTTGGTTTGTTTGTTTGTTCGTTTGTTGGTTTGTTGGTTTGTTGGCTTGTTGGTTTGTTGGTCTGTTGGTTTGTTGGTTTGTTGGTTTGTTGGCTTGTTGGTTTGTTGGTTTGTTTGTTTATTGGTTTGTTCGTTTGTTGGCTTGTTGGTTTGTTGGTTTGTTGGTTTGTTGGTTTGTTGGTTTGTTGGTTTGTTGGTTTGTTGGTTTGTTGGTTTGTTGGTTTGTTGGTTTGTTGGTTTGTTGGTTTGTTGGTTTGTTGGTTTGTTGGTTTGTTTGTTGGTTTGTTGGTTTGTTCGTTTGTTGGCTTGTTGGTTTGTTGGCTTGTTGGTTTGTTGGTTTGTTTGTTTGTTCGTTTGTTGGTTTGTTGGTTTGTTGGCTTGTTGGTTTGTTGGTCTGTTGGTTTGTTGGTTTGTTGGTTTGTTGGTTTGTTGGTTTGTTGATTTGTTGGCTTGCTTGTTTGTTGGCTTGTTGGTTTGTTGGTTTGTTGGTTTGTTGGCTTGTTGTTTTGTTGGTTTGTTGGTTTGTTGGCTTGTTGGTTTGTTGGTTTGTTGGTTTTCTGGTTTGTTGGTTTGTTGGTTTGTTTGTTTGTTGGTGTCTTCGTTTGTTGGCTTGTTGGTTTGTTGGCTTGTTGGCTTGTTAGTTTGTTGTTTGTTGGCTTTTTGATTTGTAGTTTGTTGGTTTGTTGGTTTGTTGGTTTGTTGGTTTGTTGGTTTGTTGGTTTGTTCGTTTGTTGGTTTGTTTGTTTGTTGGTTTGTTCGTTTGTTGGCTTGTTGGTTTGTTGGTGTGTTGGCTTGTTGGTTTGTTGGTTTGCTGGTTTGTTGGTTTGTTGGTTTGTTGGTTTGCTGGTTTGTTTGTTTGTTGGTTTGTTGGTTTGTTGGTTTGTTGGTTTGTTGGTTTGTTGGTTTGTTGGTTTGTTCGTTTGTTGGTTTGTTGATTTGTTGGTTTGTTGGTTTGTTGGTTTGTTGGTTTGATGGTTTTTGGTTTGTTGGCTTGTTGGTTTGTTGGTTTGTTGGCTTGTTGGTTTGTTGGTTTATTTGTTTGTTGGTTTGTTCTTTTGTTGGCTTGTTGGTTTGTTGGCTTGTTGATTTGTTCGTTTGTTGATTTGTTGGTTTGTTGGTTTGTTTGTTTGTTCGTTTGTTGGTTTGTTGGTTTGCTGGCTTGTTGGTTTGTTGGTTTGTTGGTTTGTTGGTTTGTTGGTTTGTTGGTTTGTTGGTTTGTTGGTTTGTTGGTTTGTTGGTTTGTTGGTTTGTTGTTTTATGGGTTTGTTGGTTTGTTGGTTTGTTGGCTTTTTTTTTTTGTTGGTTTGTTAGTTTGTTGGTTTGTTGGTTTGTCGGTTTGTTGGTTTATTGGTTTGTTGGTTTGTTGGTTTGTTAGTTTGGTGGCTTGTTGGTATGTTGGTTTGTTGGTTTATTGGTTTGTTGGTTTGTTGGTTTGTTGGTTTGTTGGTTTGTTGGTTTGTTGGTTTGTTGGTTTGTTGGTTTGTTGGTTTGTTCGTTTGTTGGCTTGTTGGTTTGTTGGCTTGTTGGCTTGTTGGATTGTTGGTTTGTTGGCTTGTTGATTTGTTGGTTTGTTGGTTTGTTGGTTTGTTCGTTTGTTGGTTTGTTTGTTTGTTGGTTTGTTGGTTTGTTGGTTTGTTAGTTTGTTTGTTGGCTTGTTGGTTTGTTGGTTTGTTGGCTTGTTGGCTTGTTGGTTTGTTGGTTTGTTGGCTTGTTGGTTTGTCGGTTTGTTCGTTTATTGGTTTGTTGGTTTATTGGTTTGTTGGCTTGTTGTGTTGTTGTTTTGTTGTTTTGTTGGTTTGTTGGTTTGTTGGTTTGTTGGTTTGTTGGTTTGTTGGTTTGTTGGTTTGTTGGTTTGTTCGTTTGTTGGCTTGTTGGTTTGTTGGTTTGTTGGTTTGTTGGTTTGTTGGTTTGTTGGTTTGTTGGTTTGTTGGTTTGTTGGTTTGTTAGTTTGTTTGTTGGTTTGTTGGTTTGTTCGTTTGTTGGATTGTTGGTTTGTTGGTTTGTTTGTTTGTTGGTTTGTTCGTTTGTTGGCTTCTTGGTTTGTTGGTTTGTTGGTTTGTTGGTTTTTTGGTGTGTTGGCTTGTTGGTTTGTTGGTTTGTTAGTTTGTTGGTTTGTTGGTTTGTTCGTTTAATGATTTGTTGGTTTGTTGGTTTGTTGGTTTGTTGGTTTGTTGGTTTGTTGGTTTGTTGGTTTGTTGGTTTGTTGGTTTGTTTGTTTGTTGGTTTGTTCGTTTGTTCGTTTGTTGGTTTGTTGGTTTGTTGGCTTGTTGGTTTGTTAGTTTGTTGGTTTGTTGGTTTGTTGGTTTGTTGGTTTGTTGGTCTGTTGGTTTGTTGGTTTGTTGGTTTGTTGGTTTGTTTGCTTGTTGGTTTGTTGGTTTGTTAGTTTTTTGGTTTGTTGGCTTGTTGGCTTGTTGGTTTGTTGGTTTGTTGGCTTGTTGGTTTGTCGGTTTGTTCGTTTATTGGTTTGTTGGTTTGTTGGTTTGTTGGCTTGTTGTGTTGTTGTTTTGTTGTTTTGTTGGTTTGTTGGTTTGTTGGTTTGTTGGTTTGTTGGTTTGTTGGTTTGTTGGTTTGTTGGTTTGTTGGTTTTTTGGTTTGTTGGTTTGTTGGTTTGTTGGTTTGTTGGTTTGTTGGTTTGTTGGTTTGTTGGTTTGTTAGTTTGTTTGTTGGTTTGTTGGTTTGTTCGTTTGTTGGCTTGTTGGTTTGTTGGCTTGTTGGTTTGTTGGTTTGTTTGTTTGTTCGTTTGTTGGTTTGTTGGTTTGTTGGCTTGTTGGTTTGTTGGTTTGTTGGTTTGTTGGTTTGTTGGTTTGTTGGTTTGTTGGTTTGTTGGTTTGTTGGTTTGTTGGTTTGTTGGCTTGCTGGTTTGTTGGCGTGTTGGTTTATTGGTTTGTTGGTTTGTTGGCTTGTTGTTTTGTTGGTTTGTTGGTTTGTTGGCTTGTTGGTTTGTTGGTTTGTTGGTTTGCTGGTTTGTTGGTTTGTTTGTTTGTTGGTTTCTTCGTTTGTTGGCTTGTTGGTTTGTTGGCTTGTTGGCTTGTTAGTTTGTTGTTTGTTGGCTTTTTGATTTGTAGTTTGTTGGTTTGTTGGTTTGTTGGTTTGTTGGTTTGTTCGTTTATTGGTTTGTTTGTTTGTTGGTTTGTTCGTTTGTTGGCTTGTTGGTTTGTTGGTGTTTTGGCTTGTTGGTTTGTTGGTTTGCTGGTTTGTTGGTTTGTTGGTTTGTTGGTTTGCTGGTTTGTCCGTTTGTTGGTTTGTTGGTTTGTTGGTTTGATGGTTTTTGGTTTGTTGGCTTGTTGGCTTGTTGGTTTGTTGGTTTGTTGGCTTGTTGGTTTGCTGTTTTATTTGTTTGTTGGTTTGTTCGTTTGTTGGCTTGTTGGTTTGTTGGCTTGTTGGTTTGTTCGTTTGTTGATTTGTTAGTTTGTTGGTTTGTTTGTTTGTTCGTTTGTTGGGTTTGTTGGTTTGCTGGCTTGTTGGCTTGTTGGTTTGTTGGTTTGTTGGTTTGTTGGTTTGTTGGTTTGTTGGTTTATTGGTTTGTTGGTTTGTAGGTTTGTTGGCTTTTTGGTTTGTTGGTTTGTTGGTTTGTTGGTTTGTTGGTTTGCTGGTTTGTTGGTTTGTTGGTTTGTTGGTTTGCTGGTTTGTTGGTTTGTTGGTTTGTTGGTTTGTTGGTTTGTTGGTTTGTTGGTTTGTTGGCTTGCTGGTTTGTTGGCGTGTTGGTTTATTGGTTTGTTGGTTTGTTGGCTTGTTGTTTTGTTGGTTTGTTGGTTTGTTGGCTTGTTGGTTTGTTGGTTTGTTGGTTTGCTGGTTTGTTGGTTTGTTTGTTTGTTGGTTTCTTCGTTTGTTGGCTTGTTGGTTTGTTGGCTTGTTGGCTTGTTAGTTTGTTGTTTGTTGGCTTTTTGATTTGTAGTTTGTTGGTTTGTTGGTTTGTTGGTTTGTTCGTTTATTGGTTTGTTTGTTTGTTGGTTTGTTCGTTTGTTGGCTTGTTGGTTTGTTGGTGTTTTGGCTTGTTGGTTTGTTGGTTTGCTGGTTTGTTGGTTTGTTGGTTTGTTGGTTTGCTGGTTTATCCGTTTGTTGGTTTGTTGGTTTGTTGGTTTGATGGTTTTTGGTTTGTTGGCTTGTTGGCTTGTTGGTTTGTTGGTTTGTTGGCTTGTTGGTTTGCTGTTTTATTTGTTTGTTGGTTTGTTCGTTTGTTGGCTTGTTGGTTTGTTGGCTTGTTGGTTTGTTCGTTTGTTGATTTGTTGGTTTGTTGGTTTGTTTGTTTGTTCGTTTGTTGGGTTTGTTGGTTTGCTGGCTTGTTGGCTTGTTGGTTTGTTGGTTTGTTGGTTTGTTGGTTTGTTGGTTTGTTGGTTTATTGGTTTGTTGGTTTGTAGGTTTGTTGGCTTTTTGGTTTGTTGGTTTGTTGGTTTGTTGGTTTGTTGGTTTGCTGGTTTGTTGGTTTGTTGGTTTGTTGGTTTGCTGGTTTGTTCGTTTGTTGGTTTGTTGGTTTGTTGGTTTGTTGGTTTGTTGGTTTGTTCGTTTGTTGGTTTGTTGGTTTGTTGGTTTGTTGGTTTGTTGGTTTGATGGTTTTTGGTTTGTTGGCTTGTTGGCTTGTTCGTTTGTTGGTTTGTTGGCTTGTTGGTTTGTTGGTTTATTTGTTTGTTGGTTTGTTCGTTTGTTGGCTTGTTGGTTTGTTGGCTTGTTGGTTTGTTCGTTTGTTGATTTGTTGGTTTGTTGGTTTGTTTGTTTGTTCGTTTGTTGGTTTGTTGGTTTGCTGGCTTGTTGGTTTGTTGGTTTGTTGGTTTGTTGGTTTGTTTGTTTGTTGGTTTGTTCGTTTGTTCGTTTGTTGGTTTGTTGGTTTGTTGGCTTGTTGGTTTGTTAGTTTGTTGGTTTGTTGGTTTGTTGGTTTGTTGGTTTGTTGGTCTGTTGGTTTGTTGGTTTGTTGGTTTGTTGGTTTGTTTGCTTGTTGGTTTGTTGGTTTGTTAGTTTTTTGGTTTGTTGGCTTGTTGGCTTGTTGGTTTGTTGGTTTGTTGGCTTGTTGGTTTGTCGGTTTGTTCGTTTATTGGTTTGTTGGTTTGTTGGTTTGTTGGCTTGTTGTGTTGTTGTTTTGTTGTTTTGTTGGTTTGTTGGTTTGTTGGTTTGTTGGTTTGTTGGTTTGTTGGTTTGTTGGTTTGTTGGTTTGTTGGTTTGTTGGTTTGTTGGTTTTTTGGTTTGTTGGTTTGTTGGTTTGTTGGTTTGTTGGTTTGTTGGTTTGTTGGTTTGTTGGTTTGTTAGTTTGTTTGTTGGTTTTTTGGTTTGTTCGTTTGTTGGCTTGTTGGTTTGTTGGCTTGTTGGTTTGTTGGTTTGTTTGTTTGTTCGTTTGTTGGTTTGTTGGTTTGTTGGCTTGTTGGTTTGTTGGTCTGTTGGTTTGTTGGTTTGTTGGTTTGTTGGTTTGTTGGTTTGTTGGTTTGTTGGTTTGTTGGTTTGTTGGTTTGTTGGTTTGTTGGCTTGCTGGTTTGTTGGCGTGTTGGTTTATTGGTTTGTTGGTTTGTTGGCTTGTTGTTTTGTTGGTTTGTTGGTTTGTTGGCTTGTTGGTTTGTTGGTTTGTTGGTTTGCTGGTTTGTTGGTTTGTTTGTTTGTTGGTTTCTTCGTTTGTTGGCTTGTTGGTTTGTTGGCTTGTTGGCTTGTTAGTTTGTTGTTTGTTGGCTTTTTGATTTGTAGTTTGTTGGTTTGTTGGTTTGTTGGTTTGTTCGTTTATTGGTTTGTTTGTTTGTTGGTTTGTTCGTTTGTTGGCTTGTTGGTTTGTTGGTGTTTTGGCTTGTTGGTTTGTTGGTTTGCTGGTTTGTTGGTTTGTTGGTTTGTTGGTTTGCTGGTTTGTCCGTTTGTTGGTTTGTTGGTTTGTTGGTTTGATGGTTTTTGGTTTGTTGGCTTGTTGGCTTGTTGGTTTGTTGGTTTGTTGGCTTGTTGGTTTGCTGTTTTATTTGTTTGTTGGTTTGTTCGTTTGTTGGCTTGTTGGTTTGTTGGTTTGTTGGTTTGTTCGTTTGTTGATTTGTTGGTTTGTTGGTTTGTTTGTTTGTTCGTTTGTTGGGTTTGTTGGTTTGCTGGCTTGTTGGCTTGTTGGTTTGTTGGTTTGTTGGTTTGTTGGTTTGTTGGTTTGTTGGTTTATTGGTTTGTTGGTTTGTAGGTTTGTTGGCTTTTTGGTTTGTTGGTTTGTTGGTTTGTTGGTTTGTTGGTTTGCTGGTTTGTTGGTTTGTTGGTTTGTTGGTTTGCTGGTTTGTTCGTTTGTTGGTTTGTTGGTTTGTTGGTTTGTTGGTTTGTTGGTTTGTTCGTTTGTTGGTTTGTTGGTTTGTTGGTTTGTTGGTTTGTTGGTTTGATGGTTTTTGGTTTGTTGGCTTGTTGGCTTGTTCGTTTGTTGGTTTGTTGGCTTGTTGGTTTGTTGGTTTATTTGTTTGTTGGTTTGTTCGTTTGTTGGCTTGTTGGTTTGTTGGCTTGTTGGTTTGTTCGTTTGTTGATTTGTTGGTTTGTTGGTTTGTTTGTTTGTTCGTTTGTTGGCTTGTTGGTTTGCTGGCTTGTTGGTTTGTTGGTTTGTTGGTTTGTTGGTTTGTTGGTTTGTTGGTTTGTTGGTTTGTTGGTTTATTGGTTTGTTGGTTTGTTGGTTTGTTGGCCTTTTGGTTTGTTGGTTTGTTGATTTGTTGGTTTGTTGGTTTGTTTGTTTGTTCGTTTGTTGGTTTGTTGGTTTACTGGCTTGTTTGTTTGTTGGTTTGTAGGTTTGCTGGCTTGTTGGCTTGTTGGTTTGTTTGTTTGTTTGTTGGTTGGTTTGTTCGTTTTTTGGCTTGTTGGTTTGTTGGTTTGTTGGTTTGTTGGTTTGTTGGCTTGTTGGTTTGTTGGTTTGTTGGTTTGTTGGTTTGTTGGTTTGTTGGTTTGTTGGTTTGTTGGTTTGGTGGTTTGTTTGTTGGTTTGTTGGTTTGTTCGTTTGTTGGCTTGTTGGTTTGTTGGCTTGTTGGTTTGTTGGTTTGTTTGTTTGTTAGTTTGTTGGTTTGTTGGTTTGTTGGCTTGTTGGTTTGTTGGTCTGTTGGTTTGTTGGTTTGTTGGTTTGTTGGTTTGTTGGTTTGTTGGTTTGTTGGTTTGTTAGTTTGTTGGTTTGTTGGCTTGCTTGTTTGTTGGCTTGTTGGTTTGTTGGTTTGTTGGTTTGTTGGCTTGTTGTTTTGTTGGTTTGTTGGTTTGTTGGCTTGTTGGTTTGTTGGTTTGTTGGTTTGCTGGTTTGTTGGTTTGTTTGTTTGTTGGTTTCTGCGTTTGTTGGCTTGTTGGTTTATTGGCTTGTTGGCTTGTTAGTTTGTTGTTTGTTGGCTTTTTGATTTGTAGTTTGTTAGTTTGTTGGTTTGTTGGTTTGTTCGTTTGTTGGTTTGTTTGTTTGTTGGTTTGTTCGTTTGTTGGCTTGTTGGTTTGTTGGTTTGTTAGTTTGCTGGTTTGTTGGTTTGTTGGTTTGTTGGTTTGTTGGTTTGTTCGTTTGTTGGTTTGTTGGTTTGTTGGTTTGTTGGTTTGTTGGTTTGATGGTTTTTGGTTTGTTGGCTTGTTGGCTTGTTGGTTTGTTGGTTTGTTGGTTTGTTGGTTTGTTGGTTTGTTCGTTTGTTGGTTTGTTGGTTTGTTGGTTTGTTGGTTTGTTGGTTTGATGGTTTTTGGTTTGTTGGCTTGTTGGCTTGTTGGTTTGTTGGTTTGTTGGCTTGTTGGTTTGTTGGTTTATTTGTTTGTTGGTTTGTTCTTTTGTTGGCTTGTTGGTTTGTTGGCTTGTTGGTTTGTTCGTTTGCTGATTTGTTGGTTTGTTGGTTTGTTTGTTTGTTTGTTTGTTGGTTTGTTGGTTTGCTGGCTTGTTGGTTTGTTGGTTTGTTGGTTTGTTGGTTTGTTGGTTTGTTGGTTTGTTGGTTTGTTGGTTTATGGGTTTGTTGGTTTGTTGGTTTGTTGGCTTTTTTTTTGTTGGTTTGTTGGTTTGTTGGTTTGGTGGTTTGTTGAATTGTTGGTTTGTTAGTTTGTTGGTTTGTTAGTTTGGTGGCTTGTTGGTATGTTGGTTTGTTGGTTTGTTGGTTTGTTGGTTTGTTGGTTTGTTGGTTTGTTGGTTTGTTGGTTTGTTAGTTTGTTTGTTTGTTGGTTTGTTCGTTTGTTGGCTTGTTGGTTTGTTGGCTTGTTGGCTTGTTGGATTGTTGGTTTGTTGGCTTGTTGATTTGTTCGTTTGTTGATTTGTTGGTTTGTTGGTTTGTTGGTTTGTTCGTTTGTTGGTTTGTTTGTTTGTTGGTTTGTTCGTTTGTGTGCTTTTTGGTTTGCTGGTTTGTTGGCTTGTTGATTTGTTGGTTTGTTGGGTTTTTGGTTTGTTGGTTTGTTGGTTGGTTCGTTTGTTGGTTTGTTGGTTTGTTGGTTTGTTGGTTTGTTCGTTTGTTGGTTTGTTGGTTTGTTGGTTTGTTGGATTGTTGGTTTTTTTGGTTTGTTGGCTTGTTGGCTTGTTGGTTTGCTGGTTTGTTCGTTTGTTGGTTTGTTGGTTTGTTTGTTTGTTGGTTTGTTTGTTTGTTGGCTTGTTGGTTTGTTGGCTTGTTAGTTTGTTTTTTTTGTTTGTTTGTTTGTTTGTTGGTTTGCTGGTTTGTTGGCTTGTTGGTTTATTGGTTTGTTGGTTTGTTTGTTTGTTGGGTTGTTCGTTTGTTGGCTTGGTGGTTTGTTGCTTTGTTGGTTTGTTGGTTTTTTGGTGTGTTGGCTTGTTGGTTTGTTGGTTTGTTGGTTTGTTG
Organism: Atherix ibis; assembly: GCA_958298945.1. Lineage (NCBI taxonomy): Eukaryota > Metazoa > Arthropoda > Insecta > Diptera > Athericidae > Atherix > Atherix ibis. The sequence continues at coordinate 100,135,683 of OY282608.1, forward strand.
GTTTGTTGGTTTGTTCGTTTGTTGATTTGTTGGTTTGTTGGTTTGTTGGTTTGTTGGTTTGTTGGTTTGTTGGTTTGTTGGTTTGTTGGTTTGTTGGTTTGTTGGTTTGTTTGTTTGTTGGTTTGTTGGTTTGTTCGTTTGTTCGTTTGTTCGTTTGTTGGTTTGTTGGTTTGTTGGCTTGTTGGTTTGTTAGTTTGTTGGTTTGTTGGTTTGTTGGTTTGTTGGTTTGTTGGTTTGTTGGTTTGTTGGTTTGTTGGTTTGTTGGTTTGTTGGTTTGTTGGTTTGTTGGTTTGTTGGTTTGTTGGTTTGTTGGTTTGTTGGTTTGTTGGTTTGTTTGCTTGTTGGTTTGTTGGTTTGTTAGTTTTTTGGTTTGTTGGCTTGTTGGCTTGTTGGTTTGTTGGTTTGTTGGCTTGTTGGTTTGTCGGTTTGTTCGTTTATTGGTTTGTTGGTTTATTGGTTTGTTGGCTTGTTGTGTTGTTGTTTTGTTGGTTTGCTGGTTTGTTGGTTTGTTGGTTTGTTGGTTTGCTGGTTTGTTCGTTTGTTGGTTTGTTGGTTTGTTGGTTTGTTGATTTGTTGGTTTGTTGGTTTGTTGGTCTGTTCGTTTGTTGGTTTGTTGGTTTGTTGGTTTGTTGGTTTGTTGGTTTGTTGGTTTGATGGTTTTTGGTTTGTTGGCTTGTTGGTTTGTTGGTTTGTTGGCTTGTTGGTTTGTTGGTTTATTTGTTTGTTGGTTTGTTCTTTTGTTGGCTTGTTGGCTTGTTGGCTTGTTGATTTGTTCGTTTGTTGATTTGTTGGTTTGTTTGTTTGTTCGTTTGTTGGTTTGTTGGTTTGCTGGCTTGTTGGTTTGTTGGTTTGTTGGTTTGTTGGTTTGTTGGTTTGTTGGTTTGTTGGTTTGTTGGTTTATGGGTTTGTTGGTTTGTTGGTTTGTTGGCTTTTTTTTGTTGGTTTGTTGGTTTGTTGGTTTGTTAGTTTGTTAGTTTGGTGGCTTGTTGGTTTGTTGGTTTGTTTGTTTGTTGGTTTGTTCGTTTGTTGGCTTGTTGGTTTGTTGGCTTGTTGGCTTGTTGGATTGTTGGTTTGTTGGCTTGTTGATTTGTTCGTTTGTTGATTTGTTGGTTTGTTGGTTTGTTGGTTTGTTCGTTTGTTGGTTTGTTTGTTTGTTGGTTTGTTGGTTTGTTGGTTTGTTAGTTTGTTTGTTGGCTTGTTGGTTTGTTGGTTTGTTGGCTTGTTGGCTTGTTGGTTTGTTGGTTTGTTGGCTTGTTGGTTTGTCGGTTTGTTCGTTTATTGGTTTGTTGGTTTATTGGTTTGTTGGCTTGTTGTGTTGTTGTTTTGTTGTTTTGTTGTTTTGTTGGTTTGTTGGTTTGTTGGTTTGTTGGTTTGTTGGTTTGTTGGTTCGTTGGTTTGTTGGTTTGTTGGTTTGTTGGTTTGTTGGTTTGTTGGTTTGTTGGTTTGTTGGTTTGTTGGTTTGTTGGTTTGTTGGTTTGTTGGTTTGTTAGTTTGTTTGTTAGTTTGTTGGTTTGTTCGTTTGTTGGCTTGTTGGTTTGTTGGTTTGTTTGTTTGTTGGTTTGTTCGTTTGTTGGCTTGTTGGTTTGTTGGTTTGTTGGTTTGTTGGTTTTTTGGTGTGTTGGCTTGTTGGTTTGTTGGTTTGTTGGTTTGTTGGTTTGTTGGTTTGTTGGTTTGTTCGTTTGTTGATTTGTTGGTTTGTTGGTTTGTTGGTTTGTTGGTTTGTTGGTTTGTTGGTTTGTTCGTTTGTTCGTTTGTTGGTTTGTTGGTTTGTTGGCTTGTTGGTTTGTTAGTTTGTTGGTTTGTTGGTTTGTTGGTTTGTTGGTTTGTTGGTCTGTTGGTTTGTTGGTTTGTTGGTTTGTTGGTTTGTTGGTTTGTTGGTTTGTTTGCTTGTTGGTTTGTTGGTTTGTTAGTTTTTTGGTTTGTTGGCTTGTTGGCTTGTTGGTTTGTTGGTTTGTTGGCTTGTTGGTTTGTCGGTTTGTTCGTTTATTGGTTTGTTGGTTTGTTGGTTTGTTGGCTTGTTGTGTTGTTGTTTTGTTGTTTTGTTGGTTTGTTGGTTTGTTGGTTTGTTGGTTTGTTGGTTTGTTGGTTTGTTGGTTTGTTGGTTTGTTAGTTTTTTTGTTGGTTTGTTGGTTTGTTCGTTTGTTGGCTTGTTGGTTTGTTGGCTTGTTGGCTTGTTGGTTTGTTGGTCTGTTGGTTTGTTGGTTTGTTGGTTTGTTGGTTTGTTGGTTTGTTGGTTTGTTGGTTTGTTGGTTTTTGGTTTGTTGGTTTGTTGGTTTGTTGGTTTGTTGGTTTGTTGGTTTGTTGGCTTGTTAGTTTGTTTGTTGGTTTGTTAATTTGTTCGTTTGTTGGCTTGTTGGTTTGTTGGCTTGTTGGCTTGTTGGTTTGTTGGTCTGTTGGTTTGTTGGTTTGTTGGTTTGTTGGTTTGTTGGTTTGTTAGTTTGTTTGTTGGTTTGTTGGTTTGTTCGTTTGTTGGCTTGTTGGTTTGTTGGCTTGTTGGTTTGTTGGTTTGTTTGTTTGTTCGTTTGTTGGTTTGTTGGTTTGTTGGCTTGTTGGTTTGTTGGTCTGTTGGTTTGTTGGTTTGTTGGTTTGTTGGTTTGTTGGTTTGTTGGTTTGTTGGTTTGTTGGCTTGCTGGTTTGTTGGCTTGTTGGTTTATTGGTTTGTTGGTTTGTTGGCTTGTTGTTTTGTTGGTTTGTTGTTTGTTGGCTTGTTGGTTTGTTTGTTTGTTGGTTTGCTGGTTTGTTGGTTTGTTTGTTTGTTGGTTTCTTCGTTTGTTGGCTTGTTGGTTTGTTGGCTTGTTGGCTTGTTAGTTTGTTGTTTGTTGGCTTTTTTTTTGTTGTGTTGTTGTTTTGTTGTTTTGTTGGTTTGTTGGTTTGTTGGTTTGTTGGTTTGTTGGTTTGTTGGTTTGTTTGTTTGTTCGTTTGTTGGTTTGTTGGTTTGTTGGCTTGTTGGTTTCTTGGTCTGTTGGTTTGTTCGTTTATTGGTTTGTTTGTTTGTTGGTTTGTTCGTTTGTTGGCTTGTTGGTTTATTGGTGTTTTGGCTTGTTGGTTTGTTGGTTTGCTGGTTTGTTGGTTTGTTGGTTTGTTGGTTTGTTGGTTTGCTGGTTTGTCCGTTTGTTGGTTTGTTGGTTTGTTGGTTTGATGGTTTTTGGTTTGTTGGCTTGTTGGCTTGTTGGTTTGTTGGTTTGTTGGCTTGTTGGTTTGCTGGTTTATTTGTTTGTTGGTTTGTTCGTTTGTTGGCTTGTTGGTTTGTTGGCTTGTTGGTTTGTTCGTTTGTTGATTTGTTGGTTTGTTGGTTTGTTTGTTTGTTCGTTTGTTGGGTTTGTTGGTTTGCTGGCTTGATGGCTTGTTGGGTTGTTGGTTTGTTGGTTTGTTGGTTTGTTGGTTTGTTGGTTTGTTGGTTTATTGGTTTGTTGGTTTGTTGGTTTGTTGGCTTTTTAGTTTGTTGGTTTGTTCGTTTGTTGGTTTGTTGGTTTGTTGGTTTGTTGGTTTGTTGGTTTGATGGTTTTTGGTTTGTTGGCTTGTTGGCTTGTTCGTTTGTTGGTTTGTTGGCTTGTTGGTTTGTTGGTTTATTTGTTTGTTGGTTTGTTCGTTTGTTGGCTTGTTGGTTTGTTGGCTTGTTGGTTTGTTCGTTTGTTGATTTGTTGGTTTGTTGGTTTGTTTGTTTGTTCGTTTGTTGGTTTGTTGGTTTGCTGGCTTGTTGGTTTGTTGGTTTGTTGGTTTGTTGGTTTGTTGGTTTGTTGGTTTATTGGTTTGTTGGTTTGTTGGTTTGTTGGCTTTTTGGTTTGTTGGTTTGTTGATTTGTTGGTTTGTTGGTTTGTTTGTTTGTTCGTTTGTTGGTTTGTTGGTTTGCTGGCTTGTTTGTTTGTTCGTTTGTTGGTTTGTTGGTTTGCTGGCTTGTTGGCTTGTTGGTTTGTTGGTTTGTTTGTTTGTTGGTTTGTTCGTTTGTTGGCTTGTTGGTTTGTTGGTTTGTTGGTTTGTTGGTTTGTTGGTTTGATGGTTTTTGGTTTGTTGGCTTGTTGGCTTGTTCGTTTGTTGGTTTGTTGGCTTGTTGGTTTGTTGGTTTATTTGTTTGTTGGTTTGTTCGTTTGTTGGCTTGTTTGTTTGTTGGCTTGTTGGTTTGTTCGTTTGTTGATTTGTTGGTTTGTTGGTTTGTTTGTTTGTTCGTTTGTTGGTTTGTTGGTTTGCTGGCTTGTTGGTTTGTTGGTTTGTTGGTTTGTTGGTTTGTTGGTTTGTTGGTTTGTTGGTTTATTGGTTTGTTGGTTTGTTGGTTTGTTGGCTTTTTGGTTTGTTGGTTTGTTGATTTGTTGGTTTGTTGGTTTGTTTGTTTGTTCGTTTGTTGGTTTGTTGGTTTGCTGGGTTGTTTGTTTGTTCGTTTGTTGGTTTGTTGGTTTGCTGGCTTGTTGGCTTGTTGGTTTGTTGGTTTGTTTGTTTGTTGGTTTGTTCGTTTGTTGGCTTGTTGGTTTGTTGGTTTGTTGGTTTGTTGGTTTGTTGGTTTGTTGGTTTGTTCGTTTGTTGGTTTGTTGGTTTGTTGGTTTGTTGGTTTGTTGGTTTGTTTGTTGGTTTATTGGTTTGTTCGTTTGTTGGCTTGTTGGTTTGTTGGCTTGTTGGTTTGTTGGTTTGTTTGTTTGTTTGTTCGTTTGTTGGTTTGTTTGTTTGTTTGTTCGTTTGTTGGTTTGTTGGTTTGTTTGTTTGTTTGTTCGTTTGTTGGTTTGTTGGTTTGTTGGTTTGTTGGTCTGTTGGTTTGTTGGTTTGTTGGTTTGTTGGTTTGTTGGTTTATTGGTTTGTTGGTTTGTTGGTTTGTTGGCTTGCTTGTTTGTTAGATTGTTGGTTTGTTGGTTTGTTGGTTTGTTGGCTTGTTGTTTTGTTGGTTTGTTGGTTTGTTGACTTGTTGGTTTGTTGGTTTGTTGGTTTGCTGGTTTGTTGGTTTGTTTGTTTGTTGGTTTCTTCGTTTGTTGGCTTGTTGGTTTGTTGGCTTGTTGGCTTGTTAGTTTGTTGTTTGTTGGCTTTTTGATTTGTAGTTTGTTGATTTGTTGGTTTGTTGGTTTGTTGGTTTGTTGGTTTGTTGGTTTGTTGGTTTGTTGGTTTGTTGGTTTGTTGGTTTGTTGGTTTGTTGGTTTGTTTGCTTGTTGGTTTGTTGGTTTGTTAGTTTTTTGGTTTGTTGGCTTGTTGGCTTGTTGGTTTGTTGGTTTGTTGGCTTGTTGGTTTGTCGGTTTGTTCGTTTATTGGTTTGTTGGTTTATTGGTTTGTTGGCTTGTTGTGTTGTTGTTTTGTTTTTTTGTTGGTTTGTTGGTTTGTTGGTTTGTTGGTTTGTTGGTTTGTTGGTTTGTTGGTTTGTTGGTTTGTTGGTTTGTTGGTTTGTTGGTTTGTTGGTTTGTTGGTTTGTTGGTTTGTTGGTTTGTTGGTTTGTTGGTTTGTTGGTTTGTTGGTTTGTTGGTTTGTTGGTTTGTTAGTTTGTTAGTTTGTTTGTTGGTTTGTTCGTTTGGTGGCTTGTTGGTTTGTTGGTTTGTTAGTTTGTTTGTTGGTTTGTTGGTTTGTTCGTTTGGTGGCTTGTTGGTTTGTTGGCTTGTTGGTTTGTTGGTTTGTTGGTTTGTTGGTTTGCTGGTTTGTTCGTTTGTTGGTTTGTTGGTTTGTTGGTTTGTTGGTTTGTTGGTTTGTTGGTTTGTTCGTTTGTTGGTTTGTTGGTTTGTTGGTTTGTTGGTTTGTTGGTTTGATGGTTTTTGGTTTGTTGGCTTGTTGGCTTGTTGGTTTGTTGGTTTGTTGGCTTGTTGGTTTGTTGGTTTATTTGTTTGTTGGTTTGTTCGTTTGTTGGCTTGTTGGTTTGTTGGTTTGTTCGTTTGTTGGTTTGTTGGTTTGTTGGTTTGTTGGTTTGTTGGTTTGTTGGTTTGTTGGTTTGTTGGTTTATGGGTTTGTTGGTTTGTTGGTTTGTTGGCTTTTTTTTTGTTGGTTTGTTGGTTTGTTGATTTGTTGGTTTGTTGGTTTGTTGGTTTGTTGGTTTGTTGGTTTGTTAGTTTGGTGGCTTGTTGGTATGTTGGTTTGTTGGTTTGTTGGTTTGTTGGTTTGTTGGTTTGTTGGTTTGTTGGTTTGTTGGTTTGTTGGTTTGTTGGTTTGTTGGTTTGTTAGTTTGTTTGTTTGTTGGTTTGTTCGTTTGTTGGCTTGTTGGTTTGTTGGCTTGTTGGCTTGTTGGATTGTTGGTTTGTTGGCTTGTTGATTTGTTCGTTTGTTGATTTGTTCGTTTGTTGGTTTGTTCGTTTGTTGGTTTGTTTGTTTGTTGGTTTGTTCGTTTGTGTGCTTTTTGGTTTGCTGGTTTGTTGGCTTGTTGATTTGTTGGTTTGTTGGGTTTTTGGTTTGTTGGTTTGTTGGTTGGTTCGTTTGTTGGTTTGTTGGTTTGTTCGTTTGTTGGTTTGTTGGTTTGTTGGTTTGTTGGATTGTTGGTTTTTTTGTTTTGTTGGCTTGTTGGCTTGTTGGTTTGTTGGCTTGTTCGTTTGTTGGTTTGTTGGTTTGTTTGTTTGTTGGTTTGTTTGTTTGTTGGCTTGTTGGTTTGTTTGCTTGTTAGTTTGTTGGTCTGTTTGTTTGTTTGTTTGTTGGTTTGCTGGTTTGTTGGCTTGTTGGTTTGTTGGTTTGTTGGTTTGTTTGTTTGTTGGTTTGTTCATTTGTTGGCTTGTTGGTTTGTTGCTTTGTTGGTTTGTTGGTTTTTTGGTGTGTTGGCTTGTTGGTTTGTTGGTTTGTTGGTTTGTTGGCTTGTTAAGTTGTTGTTTTGTTGGTTTGCTGGTTTGTTGGTTTGTTGGTTTGTTGGTTTGCTGGTTTGTTCGTTTGTTGGTTTGTTGGTTTGTTGGTTTGTTGGTTTGTTGGTTTGTTGGTTTGTTCGTTTGTTGGTTTGTTGGTTTGTTGGTTTGTTCGTTTGTTGGTTTGTTGGTTTGTTGGTTTGTTGGTTTGTTGGTTTGTTGGTTTGATGGTTTTTGGTTTGTTGGCTTGTTGGCTTGTTGGTTTGTTGGTTTGTTGGCTTGTTGGTTTGTTGGTTTATTTGTTTGTTGGTTTGTTCGTTTGTTGGCTTGTTGGTTTGTTGGTTTGTTCGTTTGTTGGTTTGTTGGTTTGTTGGTTTGTTGGTTTGTTGGTTTGTTGGTTTGTTGGTTTGTTGGTTTATGGGTTTGTTGGTTTGTCGGTTTGTTGGCTTTTTTTTTGTTGGTTTGTTGGTTTGTTGGTTTGTTGGTTTGTTGGTTTGTTGGTTTGTTGGTTTGTTGGTTTGTTAGTTTGGTGGCTTGTTGGTATGTTGGTTTGTTGGTTTGTTGGTTTGTTGGTTTGTTGGTTTGTTGGTTTGTTGGTTTGTTGGTTTGTTGGTTTGTTGGTTTGTTGGTTTGTTGGTTTGTTAGTTTGTTTGTTTGTTGGTTTGTTCGTTTGTTGGCTTGTTGGTTTGTTGGCTTGTTGGCTTGTTGGATTGTTGGTTTGTTGGCTTGTTGATTTGTTCGTTTGTTGATTTGTTCGTTTGTTGGTTTGTTCGTTTGTTGGTTTGTTTGTTTGTTGGTTTGTTCGTTTGTGTGCTTTTTGGTTTGCTGGTTTGTTGGCTTGTTGATTTGTTGGTTTGTTGGGTTTTTGGTTTGTTGGTTTGTTGGTTGGTTCGTTTGTTGGTTTGTTGGTTTGTTGGTTTGTTCGTTTGTTGGTTTGTTGGTTTGTTGGTTTGTTGGATTGTTGGTTTTTTTGTTTTGTTGGCTTGTTGGCTTGTTGGTTTGTTGGCTTGTTCGTTTGTTGGTTTGTTGGTTTGTTTGTTTGTTGGTTTGTTTGTTTGTTGGCTTGTTGGTTTGTTTGCTTGTTAGTTTGTTGGTCTGTTTGTTTGTTTGTTTGTTGGTTTGCTGGTTTGTTGGCTTGTTGGTTTGTTGGTTTGTTGGTTTGTTTGTTTGTTGGTTTGTTCGTTTGTTGGCTTGTTGGTTTGTTGCTTTGTTGGTTTGTTGGTTTTTTGGTGTGTTGGCTTGTTGGTTTGTTGGTTTGTTGGTTTGTTGGTTTGTTGGTTTGTTCGTTTGTTGATTTGTTGGTTTGTTGGTTTGTTGGTTTGTTGGTTTGTTGGTTTGTTGGTTTGTTGGTTTGTTGGTTTGTTTGTTTGTTGGTTGGTTCGTTTGTTCGTTTGTTGGTTTGTTGGTTTGTTGGCTTGTTGGTTTGTTAGTTTGTTGGTTTGTTGGTTTGTTGGTTTGTTGGTTTGTTGGTTTGTTGGTTTGTTGGTTTGTTGGTTTGTTGGTTTGTTGGTTTGTTGGTTTGTTGGTTTGTTGGTTTGTTGGTTTGTTGGTTTGTTGGTTTGTTGGTTTGTTGGTTTGTTGGTTTGTTGGTTTGTTGGTTTGTTGGTTTGTTTGCTTGTTGGTTTGTTGGTTTGTTAGTTTTTTGGTTTGTTGGCTTGTTGGCTTGTTGGTTTGTTGGTTTGTTGGCTTGTTGGTTTGTCGGTTTGTTCGTTTATTGGTTTGTTGGTTTATTGGTTTGTTGGCTTGTTAAGTTGTTGTTTTGTTGGTTTGCTGGTTTGTTGGTTTGTTGGTTTGTTGGTTTGCTGGTTTGTTCGTTTGTTGGTTTGTTGGTTTGTTGGTTTGTTGGTTTGTTAGTTTGTTGGTTTGTTCGTTTGTTGGTTTGTTGGTTTGTTGGTTTGTTGGTTTGTTGGTTTGTTGGTTTGATGGTTTTTGGTTTGTTGGCTTGTTGGTTTGTTGGTTTGTTGGCTTGTTGGTTTATTGGTTTATTTGTTTGTTGGTTTGTTCTTTTGTTGGCTTGTTGGTTTGTTGGCTTGTTGATTTGTTCGTTTGTTGATTTGTTGGTTTGTTTGTTTGTTCGTTTGTTGGGTTTGTTGGTTTGCTGGCTTGTTGGCTTGTTGGTTTGTTGGTTTGTTGGTTTGTTGGTTTGTTGGTTTGTTGGTTTATTGGTTTGTTGGTTTGTTGGTTTGTTGGCTTTTTAGTTTGTTGGTTTGTTGGTTTGTTGGTTTGTTGGTTTGTTGGTTTGTTGGTTTGTTGGTTTGATGGTTTTTGGTTTGTTGGCTTGTTGGCTTGTTCGTTTGTTGGTTTGTTGGCTTGTTGGTTTGTTGGTTTATTTGTTTGTTGGTTTGTTCGTTTGTTGGCTTGTTGGTTTGTTGGCTTGTTGGTTTGTTCGTTTGTTGATTTGTTGGTTTGTTGGTTTGTTTGTTTGTTCGTTTGTTGGTTTGTTGGTTTGCTGGCTTGTTGGTTTGTTGGTTTGTTGGTTTGTTGGTTTGTTGGTTTGTTGGTTTGTTGGTTTGTTGGTTTGTTGGTTTATTGGTTTGTTGGTTTGTTGGTTTGTTGGCTTTTTGGTTTGTTGGTTTGTTGATTTGTTGGTTTGTTGGTTTGTTTGTTTGTTCGTTTGTTGGTTTGTTGGTTTGCTGGCTTGTTTGTTTGTTCGTTTGTTGGTTTTGTTGGTTTGCTGGCTTGTTGGCTTGTTGGTTTGTTGGTTTGTTTGTTTGTTGGTTTGTTCGTTCGTTGGCTTGTTGGTTTGTTGGTTTGTTGGTTTGTTGGTTTGTTGGTTTGATGGTTTTTTGTTTGTTGGCTTGTTGGCTTGTTCGTTTGTTGGTTTGTTGGCTTGTTGGTTTGTTGGTTTATTTGTTTGTTGGTTTGTTCGTTTGTTGGCTTGTTGGTTTGTTGGCTTGTTGGTTTGTTCGTTTGTTGATTTGTTGGTTTGTTGGTTTGTTTGTTTGTTCGTTTGTTGGTTTGTTGGTTTGCTGGCTTGTTGGTTTGTTGGTTTGTTGGTTTGTTGGTTTGTTGGTTTGTTGGTTTGTTGGTTTATTGGTTTGTTGATTTGTTGGTTTGTTGACTTTTTGGTTTGTTGGTTTGTTGATTTGTTGGTTTGTTGGTTTGTTTGTTTGTTCGTTTGTTGGTTTGTTGGTTTGCTGGGTTGTTTGTTTGTTCGTTTGTTGGTTTGTTGGTTTGCTGGCTTGTTGGCTTGTTGGCTTGTTGGTTTGTTGGTTTGTTTGTTTGTTGGTTTGTTCGTTTGTTGGCTTGTTGGTTTGTTGGTTTGTTGGTTTGTTGGTTTATTGGTTTGTTGGTTTGTTGGTTTGTTGGTTTGTTGGTTTGTTGGTTTGTTGGTTTGTTGGTTTGTTGGTTTGTTTGTTGGTTTATTGGTTTGTTCGTTTGTTGGCTTGTTGGTTTTTTGGCTTGTTGGTTTGTTGGTTTGTTTGTTTGTTTGTTCGTTTGTTGGTTTGTTGGTTTGTTGGCTTGTTGGTTTGTTGGTCTGTTGGTTTGTTGGTTTGTTGGTTTGTAGGTTTGTTAGTTTGTTGGTTTGTTGGTTTGTTGGCTTGCTTGTTTGTTGGCTTGTTGGTTTGTTGGTTTGTTGGTTTGTTGGCTTGTTGTTTTGTTGGTTTGTTGGTTTGTTGACTTGTTGGTTTGTTGGTTTGTTGGTTTGCTGGTTTGTTGGTTTGTTTGTTTGTTGGTTTCTTCGTTTGTTGGCTTGTTGGTTTGTTGGCTTGTTGGCTTGTTAGTTTGTTGTTTGTTGGCTTTTTGATTTGTAGTTTGTTGGTTTGTTGGTTTGTTGGTTTTTTTGTTTGTTGGTTTGTTGGTTTGTTGGTTTGTTGGTTTGTTGGTTTGTTGGTTTGTTGGTTTGTTGGTTTGTTGGTTTGTTTGCTTGTTGGTTTGTTGGTTTGTTGGTTTGTTAGTTTTTTGGTTTGTTGGCTTATTGGCTTGTTGGTTTGTTGGTTTGTTGGCTTGTTGGTTTGTCGGTTTGTTCGTTTATTGGTTTGTTGGTTTATTGGTTTGTTGGCTTGTTGTGTTGTTGTTTTGTTGTTTTGTTGGTTTGTTGGTTTGTTGGTTTGTTGGTTTGTTGGTTTGTTGGTTTGTTGGTTTGTTGGTTTGTTGGTTTGTTGGTTTGTTGGTTTGTTGGTTTGTTGGTTTGTTGGTATGTTGGTTTGTTGGTTTGTTGGTTTGTTAGTTTGTTAGTTTGTTTGTTGGTTTGTTGGTTTGTTCGTTTGGTGGCTTGTTGGTTTGTTGGTTTGTTAGTTTGTTTGTTGGTTTGTTGGTTTGGTCGTTTGGTGGCTTGTTGGTTTGTTGGCTTGTTGGTTTGTTGGTTTGTTTGTTTGTTCGTTTGTTGGTTTGTTGGTTTGTTGGCTTGTTGGTTTGTTGGTCTGTTGGTTTGTTGGTTTGTTGGTTTGTTGGTTTGTTGGTTTGTTGGTTTGTTGGTTTGTTGGCTTGCTGGTTTGTTGGCTTGTTGGTTTATTGGTTTGTTGGTTTGTTGGCTTGTTGTTTTGTTGGTTTGTTCGTTTGTTGGCTTGTTGGTTTGTTGGCTTGTTGGCTTGTTAGTTTGTTGTTTGTTGGCTTTTTGATTTGTAGTTTGTTGGTTTGTTGGTTTGTTGGTTTGTTCGTTTATTGGTTTGTTTGTTTGTTGGTTTGTTCGTTTGTTGGCTTGTTGGTTTGTTGGTGTTTTGGCTTGTTGGTTTGTTGGTTTGCTGGTTTGTTGGTTTGTTGGTTTGTTGGTTTGCTGGTTTGTCCGTTTGTTGGTTTGTTGGTTTGTTGGTTTGATGGTTTTTGGTTTGTTGGTTTGTTGGTTTGTTTGTTTGTTCGTTTGTTGGTTTGTTGGTTTGCTGGCTTGTTGGCTTGTTGGTTTCTTGGTTTGTTGGTTTGTTGGTTTGTTGGTTTGTTGGTTTATTGGTTTGTTGGTTTGTTGGTTTGTTGGCTTTTTGGTTTGTTGGTTTGTTGGTTTGTTGGTTTGTTGGTTTGCTGGTTTGTTGGTTCGTTGGTTTGTTGGTTTGCTGGTTTGTTCGTTTGTTGGTTTGTTGGTTTGTTGGTTTGTTGGTTTGTTGGTTTGTTGGTTTGTTGGTTTGTTCGTTTGTAGGTTTGTTGGTTTGTTGGTTTGTTGGTTTGTTGGTTTGATGGTTTTTGGTTTGTTGTCTTGTTGGCTTGTTGGTTTGTTGGTTTGTTGGCTTGTTGGTTTGTTGGTTTATTTGTTTGTTGGTTTGTTCGTTTGTTGGCTTGTTGGTTTGTTGGCTTGTTGGTTTGTTCGTTTGTTGATTTGTTGGTTTGTTGGTTTGTTTGTTTGTTCGTTTGTTGGTTTGTTGGTTTGCTGGCTTATTGGTTTGTTGGTTTGTTGGTTTGTTGGTTTGTGGGTTTGTTGGTTTATGCGTTTGTTGGTTTGTTGGGTTGTTGGCTTTTTTTTTGTTGATTTGTTGGTTTGTTGGTTTGTTGGTTTGTTGGTTTGTTGGTTTGTTGGTTTGTTGGTTTGTTGGTTTGTTGGTTTGTTGGTTTGTTGGTTTGTTGGTTTGTTATTTTGGTGGCTTGTTGGTATTTTGGTTTGTTGGTTTGTTGGTTTGTTGGTTTGTTGGTTTGTTGGTTTGTTGGTTTGTTTGTTTGTTGGTTTGTTCGTTTGTTGGCTTGTTGGTTTGTTGGCTTGTTGGCTTGTTGGATTGTTGGTTTGTTGGCTTGTTGATTTGTTCGTTTGTTGATTTGTTGGTTTGTTGGTTTGTTGGTTTGTTCGTTTGTTGGTTTGTTTGTTTGTTGGTTTGTTCGTTTGTGTGCTTTTTGGTTTGCTGGTTTGTTGGCTTGTTGATTTGTTGGTTTGTTGGGTTTTTGGTTGGTTGGCTTGTTGATTTGTTCGTTTGTTGATTTGTTTGTTTGTTGGTTTGTTGGTTTGTTCGTTTGTTGGTTTGTTGGTTTGTTGGTTTGTTGGATTGTTGGTTTTTTTGGTTTGTTGGCTTGTTGGCTTGTTTGTTTGTTGGTTTGTTCGTTTGTTGGTTTGTTGGTTTATAGATTTGTTTGTTTGTTGGTTTGTTCGTTTGTTGGCTTGTTGGTTTGTTGGCTTGGTAGTTTGTTGGTTTGTTTGTTTGTTTGTTTGTTTGTTGGTTTGCTGGTGTGTTGGCTTGTTGGTTTATTGGTTTGTTGGTTTGTTTGTTTGTTGGCTTGTTCGTTTGTTGGCTTGTTGGTTTGTTGGTTTGTTGGTTTGTTGGTTTTTTGGTGTGTTGGCTTGTTGGCTTGTTGGCTTGTTGGTTTGTTGGTTTGTTGGTTTGTTGGTTTGTTAGTTTGTTGGTTTGTTGGTTTGTTCGTTTGTTGATTTGTTGGTTTGTTGGTTTGTTGGTTTGTTGGTTTGTTGGTTTGTTGGTTTGTTGGTTTGTTGGTTTGTTGGTTTGTTTGTTTGTTGGTTTGTTCGTTTGTTCGTTTGTTGGTTTGTTGGTTTGTTGGCTTGTTGGTTTGTTAGTTTGTTGGTTTGTTGGTTTGTTGGTTTGTTGGTTTGTTGGTTTGTTGGTTTGTTGGTTTGTTGGTTTGTTGGTTTGTTGGTTTGTTGGTTTGTTGGTTTGTTGGTTTGTTGGTTTGTTGGTTTGTTGGTTTGTTGGTTTGTTGGTTTGTTGGTTTGTTGGTTTGTTGGTTTGTTGGTTTGTTGGTTTGTTGGTTTGTTGGTTTGTGTGCTTGTTGGTTTGTTGGTTTGTTAGTTTTTTGGTTTGTTGGCCTGTTGGCTTGTTGGTTTGTTGGTTTGTTGGTTTGTTGGCTTGTTGGTTTGTCGGTTCGTTCGTTTATTGGTTTGTGGTTTGTTGGCTTGTTGTGTTGTTGTTTTGTTGTTTTGTTGGTTTGTTGGTTTGTTGGTTTGTTCGTTTGTTGGTTTGTTGGTTTGTTGGTTTGTTGGTTTGTTGGTTTGTTGGTTTGTTGGTTTGTTGGTTTGTTGGTTTGTTGGTTTGTTGGTTTGTTGGTTTGTTGGTTTGTTGGCTTTTTAGTTTGTTTGTTGGTTTGTTGGTTTGTTCGTTTGTTGGCTTGTTGGTTTGTTGGCTTGTTGGTTTGTTGGTTTGTTTGTTTGTTCGTGTGTTGGTTTGTTGGTTTGTTGGCTTGTTGGTCTGTTGGTTTGTTGGTTTGTTGGTTTGTTGGTTTGTTGGTTTGTTGGTTTGTTGGTTTGTTAGTTTGTTAGTTTGTTGGTTTGTTGGTTTGTTGGTTTGTTGGCTTGCTGGTTTGTTGGCTTGTTGGTTTATTGGTTTGTTGGTTTGTTGCTTTTTGTTTTGTTGGTTTGTTGGTTTGTTGGCTTGTTGGTTTGTTGGTTTGTTGGTTTGCTGGTTTGTTGGTTTATTTGTTTGTTGGTTTCTTCGTTTGTTGGCTTGTTGGTTTGTTGGCTTGTTGGCTTGTTAGTTTGTTGTTTGTTGGCTTTTTGATTTGTAGTTTGTTGGTTTGTTGGTTTGTTGGTTTGTTCGTTTATTGGTTTGTTTGTTTGTTGGTTTGTTCGTTTGTTGGCTTGTTGGTTTGTTGGTGTGTTAGCTTGTTGGTTTGTTGGTTTGCTGGTTTGTTGGTTTGTTAGTTTGTTGGTTTGCTGGTTTGTTCGTTTGTTGGTTTGTTGGTTTGTTGGTTTGTTGGTTTGATGGTTTTTGGTTTGTTGGCTTGTTGGCTTGTTGGTTTGTTCGTTTGTTGGTTTGTTGGTTTGCTGGCTTGTTGGCTTGTTGGTTTGTTGGTTTGTTGGTTTGTTGGTTTGTTGGTTTATTGGTTTTGTTGGTTTGTTGGTTTGTTGGTTTGTTGGTTTGTTGGATTTTTGGTTTAATGGTTTGTTGGTTTGTTGGTTTGTTGGTTTGCTGGTTTGTTGGTTTGTTGGTTTGTTGGTTTGCTGGTTTGTTCGTTTGTTGGTTTGTTGGTTTGTTGATTTGTTGGTTTGTTGGTTTGTTGGTTTGTTCGTTTGTTGGTTTGTTGGTTTGTTGGTTTGTTGGTTTGTTGGTTTGATGGTTTTTGGTTTGTTGGCTTGTTGGCTTGTTGGTTTGTTGGTTTGTTGGCTTGTTGGTTTGTTGGTTTATTTGTTTGTTGGTTTGTTCGTTTGTTGGCTTGTTGGTTTGTTGGCTTGTTGGTTTGTTCGTTTGTTGATTTGTTGGTTTGTTGGTTTGTTTGTTTGTTCGTTTGTTGGTTTGTTGGTTTGCTGGCTTGTTGGTTTGTTGGTTTGTTGGTTTGTTGGTTTGTTGGTTTGTTGGTTTATGGGTTTGTTGGTTTGTTGGTTTGTTGGCTTTTTTTTTGTTGGTTTGTTGGTTTGTTGGTTTGTTGGTTTGTTGGTTTGTTGGTTTGTTGGTTTGTTGGTTTGTTGGTTTGTTGGTTTGTTGGTTTGTTGGTTTGTTAGTTTGGTGGCTTGTTGGTATGTTGGTTTGTTGGTTTGTTGGTTTGTTCGTTTGTTGGCTTGTTGGTTTGTTGGCTTTTTTTTTGTTGGTTTGTTGGTTTGTTGGTTTGTTGGTTTGTTGGTTTGTTGGTTTGTTGGTTTGTTGGTTTGTTGGTTTGTTGGTTTGTTCGTTTCTTGGTTTGTTGGTTTGTTGGTTTGTTGGTTTGTTGGTTTGTTGGTTTGTTCGTTTGTTGGTTTGTTGGTTTGTTGGTTTGTTGGTTTGTTGGTTTGATGGTTTTTGGTTTGTTGGCTTGTTGGCTTGTTGGTTTGTTGGTTTGTTGGCTTGTTGGTTTGTTGATTTATTTGTTTGTTGGTTTGTTCGTTTGTTGGCTTGTTGGTTTGTTGGCTTGTTGGTTTGTTCGTTTGTTGATTTGTTGGTTTGTTGGTTTGTTTGTTTGTTCGTTTGTTGGTTTGTTGGTTTGCTGGCTTGTTGGTTTGTTGGTTTGTTGGTTTGTTGGTTTGTTGGTTTGTTGGTTTGTTGGTTTATGGGTTTGTTGGTTTGTTGGTTTGTTGGCTTTTTTTTTGTTGGTTTGTTGGTTTGTTGGTTTGTTGGTTTGTTGGTTTGTTGGTTTGTTGGTTTGTTGGTTTGTTGGTTTGTTGGTTTGTTGGTATGTTGGTTTGTTAGTTTGGTGGCTTGTTGGTTTGTTGGTTTGTTTGTTTGTTGGTTTGTTCGTTTGTTGGCTTGTTGGTTTGTTGGCTTGTTGGCTTGTTGGATTGTTGGTTTGTTGGCTTGTTGATTTGTTCGTTTGTTGATTTGTTGGTTTGTTGGTTTGTTGGTTTGTTCGTTTGTTGGTTTGTTTGTTTGTTGGTTTGTTCGTTTGTGTGCTTTTTGGTTTGCTGGTTTGTTGGCTTGTTGATTTGTTGGTTGTTGAGTTTTTGGTTTGTTGGTTTGTTGGTTGGTTCGTTTGTTGGTTTGTTTGTTTGTTGGTTTGTTGGTTTGTTCGTTTGTTGGTTTGTTGGTTTGTTGGTTTGTTGGATTGTTGGTTTTTTTGGTTTGTTGGCTTGTTGGCTTGTTGGTTTGTTGGTTTGTTCTTTTGTTGGTTTGTTGGTTTATTGATTTGTTTGTTTGTTGGTCTGTTCGTTTGTTGGCTTGTTGGTTTGTTGGCTTGTTAGTTTGTTGGTTTGTTTGTTTGTTTGTTGGTTTGTTGGTTTGTTGGTTTGTTGGTTTGTTTGTTTGTTGGTTTGTTCGTTTGTTGGCTTGTTGGTTTGTTGGCTTGTTGGCTTGTTGGATTGTTGGTTTGTTGGCTTGTTGATTTGTTCGTTTGTTGATTTGTTGGTTTGTTGGTTTGTTGGTTTGTTCGTTTGTTGGTTTGTTTGTTTGTTGGGTTGTTCGTTTGTGTGCTTTTTGGTTTGCTGGTTTGTTGGCTTGTTGATTTGTTGGTTTGTTGGGTTTTTGGTTTGTTGGTTTGTTGGTTGGTTCGTTTGTTGGTTTGTTTGTTTGTTGGTTTGTTGGTTTGTTCGTTTGTTGGTTTGTTGGTTTGTTGGTTTGTTGGATTATTGTTTTTTTTGGTTTGTTGGCTTGTTGGCTTGTTGGTTTGTTGGTTTGTTCGTTTGTTGGTTTGTTGGTTTATTGATTTGTTTGTTTGTTGGTCTGTTCGTTTGTTGGCTTGTTGGTTTGTTGGCTTGTTAGTTTGTTGGTTTGTTTGTTTGTTTGTTTGTTTGTTGGTTTGCTGGTTTGTTGGCTTGTTGGTTTATTGGTTTGTTGGTTTGTTTGTTTGTTGGTTTGTTGGTTTGTTGGCTTGTTGGTTTGTTGGTTTTTTGGTTTGTTGGTTTTTTGGTGTGTTGGCTTGTTGGCTTGTTGGTTTGTTGGTTTGTTGGTTTTTTGGTTTGTTGGTTTGTTCGTTTGTTGATTTGTTGGTTTGTTGGTTTGTTGGTTTGTTGGTTTGTTGGTTTGTTTGTTTGTTGGTTTGTTGGTTTGTTAGTTTTTTGGTTTGTTGGCTTGTTGGCTTGTTGGTTTGTTGGTTTGTTGGCTTGTTGGTTTGTCGGTTTGTTCGTTTATTGGTTTGTTGGTTTGTTGGTTTGTTGGCTTGTTGTGTTGTTGTTTTGTTGTTTTGTTGGTTTTTTGGTTTGTTGGTTTGTTCGTTTGTTGGTTTGTTGGTTTGTTGGTTTGTTGGTTTGGTGGTTTGTTAGTTTGTTTGTTGGTTTGTTGGTTTTTCGTTTGTTGGCTTGTTGGTTTGTTGGCTTGTTGGTTTGTTGGTTTGTTTGTTTGTTCGTTTGTTGGATTGTTGGTTTGTTGGTTTGTTGGCTTGTTGGTTTGTTGGTCTGTTGGTTTGTTGGTTTGTTGGTTTGTTGGTTTGTTGGTTTGTAGGTTTGTTGGTTTGTTGGTTTGTTGGTTTGTTGGCTTGCTGGTTTGTTGGCTTGTTGGTTTATTGGTTTGTTGGTTTGTTGCTTTTTGTTTTGTTGGTTTGTTGGTTTGTTGGCTTGTTGGTTTGTTGGTTTGTTGGTTTGCTGGTTTGTTGGTTTGTTTGTTTGTTGGTTTCTTCGTTTGTTGGCTTGTTGGTTTGTTGGCTTGTTGGCTTGTTAGTTTGTTGTTTGTTGGCTTTTTGAGTTGTAGTTTGTTGGTTTGTTGGTTTGTTGGTTTGTTCGTTTATTGATTTGTTTGTTTGTTCGTTTGTTGGCTTGTTGGTTTGTTGGTGTGTTAGCTTGTTGGTTTGTTGGTTTGCTGGTTTGTTAATTTGTTAGTTTGTTGGTTTGCTGGTTTGTCCGTTTGTTGGTTTGTTCGTTTGTTGGTTTGTTGGTTTGTTGGTTTGTTGGTTTGTTGGTTTGTTGGTTTGATGGTTTTTGGTTTGTTGGCTTGTGGCTTGTTGGTTTGTTGGTTTGTTGGTTTGTTGGCTTGTTGGTTTGTTGGTTTATTTGTTTGTTGGTTTGTTCGTTTGTTGGCTTGTTGGTTTGTTGGCTTGTTGGTTTGTTCGTTTGTTGATTTGTTGGTTTGTTGGTTTGTTTGTTCGTTTGTTGGTTTGTTGGTTTGCTGGCTTGTTGGCTTGTTGGTTTGTTGGTTTGTTGGTTTGTTGGTTTGTTGGTTTGTTGGTATATTGGTCTGTTGGTTTGTTGGTTTGTTGGCTTTTTGGTTTTTTGGTTTGTTGGTTTGTTGGTTTGTTGGTTTGTTGGTTTGTTGGTTTGTTGGTTTGTTGGTTTGTTGGTTTGTTGGTTTGTTCGTTTGGTGGCTTGTTGGTGTGTTGGTTTGTTGGTTTGTTGGTTTGTTGGTTTGTTGGTTTGTTGGTTTGTTGGTTTGTTGGTTTGTTTGTTTGTTGGTTTGTTCGTTGGTTGGCTTGTTGGTTTGTTGGTTTGCTGGCTTGTTGGTTTGTTGGTTTGTTGATTTGTTGGTTTGTTGGTTTGTTGGTTTATTGGTTTGTTGGTTTGTTGGTTTGTTGGCTTTTTGGTTTGTTGGGTTGTTGGTTTGTTGGCTTTTTGGTTTTTTGGTTTGTTGGTTTGTTGGTTTGTTGGTTTGTTGGTTTGTTGGTTTGTTGGTTTGTTGGTTTGTTGGTTTGTTGGTTTGTTGGTTTGTTGGTTTGTTGGTTTGTTGGTTTGTTGGTTTGTTAGTTTGGTGGCTTGTTGGTGTGTTGGTTTGTTGGTTTGTTGGTTTGTTGGTTTGTTGGTTTGTTGGTTTGTTGGTTTGTTGGTATGTTTGTTTGTTGGTTTGTTCGTTTGTGTGCTTTTTGGTTTGCTGGTTTGTTGGCTTGTTGATTTGTTGGTTTGTTGGGTTTTTGGTTTGTTGGTTTGTTGGTTTGTTCGTTTGTTGGCTTGTTGGTTTGTTGGCTTGTTGGCTTGTTAGTTTGTTGTTTGTTGGCCTTTTGATTTGTAGTTTGTTGGTTTGTTGGTTTGTTGGTTTGTTCGTTTGTTCGTTTGTTGGCTTGTTGGTTTGTTGGTGTGTTAGCTTGTTGGTTTGTTGGTTTGCTGGTTTGTTGGTTTGTTAGTTTGTTGGTTTGCTGGTTTGTTCGTTTGTTGGTTTGTTGGTTTGTTGGTTTGTTGGTTTGATGGTTTTTGGTTTGTTGGCTTGTTGGCTTGTTGGTTTGTTCGTTTGTTGGTTTGTTGGTTTGCTGGCTTGTTGGCTTGTTGGTTTGTTGGTTTGTTGGTTTGTTGGTTTGTTGGTTTATTGGTTTTGTTGGTTTTTTGGTTTGTTGGTTTGTTGGTTTGTTGGATTTTTGGTTTAATGGTTTGTTGGTTTGTTGGTTTGTTGGTTTGCTGGTTTGTTGGTTTGTTGGTTTGTTGGTTTGCTGGTTTGTTCGTTTGTTGGTTTGTTGGTTTGTTGATTTGTTGGTTTGTTGGTTTGTTGGTTTGTTCGTTTGTTGGTTTGTTGGTTTGTTGGTTTGTTGGTTTGTTGGTTTGTTGGTTTGATGGTTTTTGGTTTGTTGGCTTGTTGGCTTGTTGGTTTGTTGGTTTGTTGGCTTGTTGGTTTGTTGGTTTATTTGTTTGTTGGTTTGTTCGTTTGTTGGCTTGTTGGTTTGTTGGCTTTTTGGTTTGTTTGTTTGTTGATTTGTTGGTTTGTTGGTTTGTTTGTTTGTTCGTTTGTTGGTTTGTTGGTTTGCTGGCTTGTTGGTTTGTTGGTTTGTTGGTTTGTTGGTTTGTTGGTTTGTTGGTTTATGGGTTTGTTGGTTTGTTGGTTTGTTGGCTTTTTTTTTGTTGGTTTGTTGGTTTGTTGGTTTGTTGGTTTGTTGGTTTGTTGGTTTGTTGGTTTGTTGGTTTGTTGGTTTGTTGGTTTGTTGGTTTGTTAGTTTGGTGGCTTGTTGGTATGTTGGTTTGTTGGTTTGTTGGTTTGTTCGTTTGTTGGCTTGTTGGTTTGTTGGCTTTTTTTTTGTTGGTTTGTTGGTTTGTTGGTTTGTTGGTTTGTTGGTTTGTTGGTTTGTTGGTTTGTTGGTTTGTTGGTTTGTTGGTTTGTTCGTTTCTTGGTTTGTTGGTTTGTTGGTTTGTTGGTTTGTTGGTTTGTTGGTTTGTTCGTTTGTTGGTTTGTTGGTTTGTTGGTTTGTTGGTTTGTTGGTTTGATGGTTTTTGGTTTGTTGGCTTGTTGGCTTGTTGGTTTGTTGGTTTGTTGGCTTGTTGGTTTGTTGATTTATTTGTTTGTTGGTTTGTTCGTTTGTTGGCTTGTTGGTTTGTTGGCTTGTTGGTTTGTTCGTTTGTTGATTTGTTGGTTTGTTGGTTTGTTTGTTTGTTCGTTTGTTGGTTTGTTGGTTTGCTGGCTTGTTGGTTTGTTGGTTTGTTGGTTTGTTGGTTTGTTGGTTTGTTGGTTTGTTGGTTTATGGGTTTGTTGGTTTGTTGGTTTGTTGGCTTTTTTTTTGTTGGTTTGTTGGTTTGTTGGTTTGTTGGTTTGTTGGTTTGTTGGTTTGTTGGTTTGTTGGTTTGTTGGTTTGTTGGTTTGTTGGTTTGTTAGTTTGGTGGCTTGTTGGTTTGTTGGTTTGTTTGTTTGTTGGTTTGTTCGTTTGTTGGCTTGTTGGTTTGTTGGCTTGTTGGCTTGTTGGATTGTTGGTTTGTTGGCTTGTTGATTTGTTCGTTTGTTGATTTGTTGGTTTGTTGGTTTGTTGGTTTGTTCGTTTGTTGGTTTGTTTGTTTGTTGGTTTGTTCGTTTGTGTGCTTTTTGGTTTGCTGGTTTGTTGGCTTGTTGATTTGTTGGTTTGTTGAGTTTTTGGTTTGTTGGTTTGTTGGTTGGTTCGTTTGTTGGTTTGTTTGTTTGTTGGTTTGTTGGTTTGTTCGTTTGTTGGTTTGTTGGTTTGTTGGTTTGTTGGATTGTTGGTTTTTTTGGTTTGTTGGCTTGTTGGCTTGTTGGTTTGTTGGTTTGTTCGTTTGTTGGTTTGTTGGTTTATTGATTTGTTTGTTTGTTGGTCTGTTCGTTTGTTGGCTTGTTGGTTTGTTGGCTTGTTAGTTTGTTGGTTTGTTTGTTTGTTTGTTGGTTTGTTGGTTTGTTGGTTTGTTGGTTTGTTTGTTTGTTGGTTTGTTCGTTTGTTGGCTTGTTGGTTTGTTGGCTTGTTGGCTTGTTGGATTGTTGGTTTGTTGGCTTGTTGATTTGTTCGTTTGTTGATTTGTTGGTTTGTTGGTTTGTTGGTTTGTTCGTTTGTTGGTTTGTTTGTTTGTTGGGTTGTTCGTTTGTGTGCTTTTTGGTTTGCTGGTTTGTTGGCTTGTTGATTTGTTGGTTTGTTGGGTTTTTGGTTTGTTGGTTTGTTGGTTGGTTCGTTTGTTGGTTTGTTTGTTTGTTGGTTTGTTGGTTTGTTCGTTTGTTGGTTTGTTGGTTTGTTGGTTTGTTGGATTATTGTTTTTTTTGGTTTGTTGGCTTGTTGGCTTGTTGGTTTGTTGGTTTGTTCGTTTGTTGGTTTGTTGGTTTATTGATTTGTTTGTTTGTTGGTCTGTTCGTTTGTTGGCTTGTTGGTTTGTTGGCTTGTTAGTTTGTTGGTTTGTTTGTTTGTTTGTTTGTTTGTTGGTTTGCTGGTTTGTTGGCTTGTTGGTTTATTGGTTTGTTGGTTTGTTTGTTTGTTGGTTTGTTCGTTTGTTGGCTTGTTGGTTTGTTGGTTTTTTGGTTTGTTGGTTTTTTGGTGTGTTGGCTTGTTGGCTTGTTGGTTTATTGGTTTGTTGGTTTTTTGGTTTGTTGGTTTGTTCGTTTGTTGATTTGTTGGTTTGTTGGTTTGTTGGTTTGTTGGTTTGTTGGTTTGTTTGTTTGTTGGTTTGTTGGTTTGTTAGTTTTTTGGTTTGTTGGCTTGTTGGCTTGTTGGTTTGTTGGTTTGTTGGCTTGTTGGTTTGTCGGTTTGTTCGTTTATTGGTTTGTTGGTTTGTTGGTTTGTTGGCTTGTTGTGTTGTTGTTTTGTTGTTTTGTTGGTTTTTTGGTTAGTTGGTTTGTTCGTTTGTTGGTTTGTTGGTTTGTTGGTTTGTTGGTTTGTTGGTTTGTTGGTTTGTTGGTTTGTTAGTTTGTTTGTTGGTTTGTTGGTTTTTCGTTTGTTGGCTTGTTGGTTTGTTGGCTTGTTGGTTTGTTGGTTTGTTTGTTTGTTCGTTTGTTGGATTGTTGGTTTGTTGGTTTGTTGGCTTGTTGGTTTGTTGGTCTGTTGGTTTGTTGGTTTGTTGGTTTGTTGGTTTGTTGGTTTGTTGGTTTGTTGGTTTGTTGGTTTGTTGGTTTGTTGGCTTGCTGGTTTGTTGGCTTGTTGGTTTATTGGTTTGTTGGTTTGTTGCTTTTTGTTTTGTTGGTTTGTTGGTTTGTTGGCTTGTTGGTTTGTTGGTTTGTTGGTTTGCTGGTTTGTTGGTTTGTTTGTTTGTTGGTTTCTTCGTTTGTTGGCTTGTTGGTTTGTTGGCTTGTTGGCTTGTTAGTTTGTTGTTTGTTGGCTTTTTGAGTTGTAGTTTGTTGGTTTGTTGGTTTGTTGGTTTGTTCGTTTATTGATTTGTTTGTTTGTTCGTTTGTTGGCTTGTTGGTTTGTTGGTGTGTTAGCTTGTTGGTTTGTTGGTTTGCTGGTTTGTTAATTTGTTAGTTTGTTGGTTTGCTGGTTTGTCCGTTTGTTGGTTTGTTCGTTTGTTGGTTTGTTGGTTTGTTGGTTTGTTGGTTTGTTGGTTTGATGGTTTTTGGTTTGTTGGCTTGTGGCTTGTTGGTTTGTTGGTTTGTTGGTTTGTTGGCTTGTTGGTTTGTTGGTTTATTTGTTTGTTGGTTTGTTCGTTTGTTGGCTTGTTGGTTTGTTGGCTTGTTGGTTTGTTCGTTTGTTGATTTGTTGGTTTGTTGGTTTGTTTGTTTGTTCGTTTGTTGGTTTGTTGGTTTGCTGGCTTGTTGGCTTGTTGGTTTGTTGGTTTGTTGGTTTGTTGGTTTGTTGGTTTGTTGGTTTATTGGTTTGTTGGTTTGTTGGTTTGTTGGCTTTTTGGTTTTTTGGTTTGTTGGTTTGTTGGTTTGTTGGTTTGTTGGTTTGTTGGTTTGTTGGTTTGTTGGTTTGTTGGTTTGTTGGTTTGTTGGTTTGTTGGTTTGTTGGTTTGTTGGTTTGTTAGTTTGGTGGCTTGTTGGTGTGTTGGTTTGTTGGTTTGTTGGTTTGTTGGTTTGTTGGTTTGTTGGTTTGTTGGTTTGTTGGTTTGTTGGTTTGTTTGTTTGTAGGTTTGTTCGTTGGTTGGCTTGTTGGTTTGTTGGTTTGCTGGCTTGTTGGTTTGTTGGTTTGTTGGTTTGTTGGTTTGTTGGTTTGTTGGTTTATTGGTTTGTTGGTTTGTTGGTTTGTTGGTTTTTTGGTTTGTTGGGTTGTTGGTTTGTTGGTTTGTTGGTTTGTTGGTTTGTTGGTTTGTTGGTTTGTTGGTTTGTTGGTTTGTTAGTTTGGTGGCTTGTTGATTTGTTCGTTTGTTGATTTGTTGGTTTGTTCGTTTGTTGGTATATTTGTTTGTTGGTTTGTTCGTTTGTGTGCTTTTTGGTTTGCTGGTTTGTTGGCTTGTTGATTTGTTGGTTTGTTGGGTTTTTGGTTTGTTGGTTTGTTGGTTGGTTCGTTTGTTGGTTTGTTTGTTTGTTGGTTTGTTGGTTTGTTCGTTTGTTGGTTTGTTGGTTTGTTGGTTTGTTGGATTATTGTTTTTTTTGGTTTGTTGGCTTGTTGGCTTGTTGGTTTGTTGGTTTGTTCGTTTGTTGGTTTGTTGGTTTATTGATTTGTTTGTTTGTTGGTCTGTTCGTTTGTTGGCTTGTTGGTTTGTTGGCTTGTTAGTTTGTTGGTTTGTTTGTTTGTTTGTTTGTTTGTTGGTTTGCTGGTTTGTTGGCTTGTTGGTTTATTGGTTTGTTGGTTTGTTTGTTTGTTGGTTTGTTCGTTTGTTGGCTTGTTGGTTTGTTGGTTTTTTGGCTTGTTGGTTTTTTGGTGTGTTGGCTTGTTGGCTTGTTGGTTTGTTGGTTTGTTGGTTTTTTTGGTTTGTTGGTTTGTTCGTTTGTTGATTTGTTGGTTTGTTGGTTTGTTGGTTTGTTGGTTTGTTGGTTTGTTTGTTTGTTGGTTTGTTGGTTTGTTAGTTTTTTGGTTTGTTGGCTTGTTGGCTTGTTGGTTTGTTGGTTTGTTGGCTTGTTGGTTTGTCGGTTTGTTGGTTTGTTGGCTTGTTGTGTTGTTGTTTTGTTGTTTTGTTGGTTTTTTGGTTTGTTGGTTTGTTCGTTTGTTGGTTTGTTGGTTTGTTGGTTTGTTGGTTTGTTGGTTTGTTGGTTTGTTGGTTTGTTGGTTTGTTAGTTTGTTTGTTGGTTTGTTGGTTTTTCGTTTGTTGGCTTGTTGGTTTGTTGGCTTGTTGGTTTGTTGGTTTGTTTGTTTGTTCGTTTGTTGGATTGTTGGTTTGTTGGTTTGTTGGCTTGTTGGTTTGTTGGTCTGTTGGTTTGTTGGTTTGTTGGTTTGTTGGTTTGTTGGTTTGTTGGTTTGTTGGTTTGTTGGTTTGTTGGTTTGTTGGCTTGCTGGTTTGTTGGCTTGTTGGTTTATTGGTTTGTTGGTTTGTTGCTTTTTGTTTTGTTGGTTTGTTGGTTTGTTGGCTTGTTGGTTTGTTGGTTTGTTGGTTTGCTGGTTTGTTGGTTTGTTTGTTTGTTGGTTTCTTCGTTTGTTGGCTTGTTGGTTTGTTGGCTTGTTGGCTTGTTAGTTTGTTGTTTGTTGGCTTTTTGAGTTGTATTTTGTTGGTTTGTTGGTTTGTTGGTTTGTTCGTTTATTGATTTGTTTGTTTGTTCGTTTGTTGGCTTGTTGGTTTGTTGGTGTGTTAGCTTGTTGGTTTGTTGGTTTGCTGGTTTGTTAATTTGTTAGTTTGTTGGTTTGCTGGTTTGTCCGTTTGTTGGTTTGTTCGTTTGTTGGTTTGTTGGTTTGTTAGTTTGTTGGTTTGTTGGTTTGATGGTTTTTGGTTTGTTGGCTTGTGGCTTGGTGGTTTGTTGGTTTGTTGGTTTGTTGGCTTGTTGGTTTGTTGGTTTATTTGTTTGTTGGTTTGTTCGTTTGTTGGCTTGTTGGTTTGTTGGCTTGTTGGTTTGTTCGTTTGTTGATTTGTTGGTTTGTTGGTTTGTTTGTTTGTTCGTTTGTTGGTTTGTTGGTTTGCTGGCTTGTTGGCTTGTTGGTTTGTTGGTTTGTTGGTTTGTTGGTTTGTTGGTTTGTTGGTTTATTGGTTTGTTGGTTTGTTGGTTTGTTGGCTTTTTGGTTTTTTGGTTTGTTGGTTTGTTGGTTTGTTGGTTTGTTGGTTTGTTGGTTTGTTGGTTTGTTGGTTTGTTGGTTTGTTGGTTTGTTGGTTTGTTGGTTTGTTGGTTTGTTGGTTTGTTAGTTTGGTGGCTTGTTAGTGTGTTGGTTTGTTGGTTTGTTGGTTTGTTGGTTTGTTGGTTTGTTGGTTTGTTGGTTTGTTGGTTTGTTTGTTTGTTGGTTTGTTCGTTGGTTGGCTTGTTGGTTTGTTGGTTTGCTGGCTTGTTGGTTTGTTGGTTTGTTGGTTTGTTGGTTTGTTGGTTTGTTGGTTTGTTGGTTTATTGGTTTGTTGGTTTGTTGGTTTGTTGGTTTTTTGGTTTGTTGGGTTGTTGGTTTGTTGGTTTGTTGGTTTGTTGGTTTGTTGGTTTGTTGGTTTGTTGGTTTGTTGGTTTGTTAGTTTGGTGGCTTGTTGATTTGTTCGTTTGTTGATTTGTTGGTTTGTTCGTTTGTTGGTATATTTGTTTGTTGGTTTGTTCGTTTGTGTGCTTTTTGGTTTGCTGGTTTGTTGGCTTGTTGATTTGTTGGTTTGTTGGGTTTTTGGTTTCTTGGTTTGTTGGTTGGTTCGTTTGTTGGTTTGTTGGTTTGTTGGTATGTTCGTTTGTTGGTATGTTTGTTTGTTGGTTTGTTCGTTTGTGTGCTTTTTGGTTTGCTGGTTTGTTGGCTTGTTGATTTGTTGGTTTGTTGGGTTTTTGGTTTGTTGGTTTGTTGGTTTGTTCGTTTGTTGGCTTGTTGGTTTGTTGGCTTGTTGGCTTGTTAGTTTGTTGTTTGTTGGCCTTTTGATTTGTAGTTTGTTGGTTTGTTGGTTTGTTGGTTTGTTCGTTTGTTGGTTTGTTTGTTTGTTGGTTTGTTCGTTTGTTGGCTTGTTGGTTTGTTGGTTTGTTGGTTTGTTGGTTTTTTGGTGTGTTGGCTTGTTGGCTTGTTGGTTTGTTGGTTTGTTGGCTTGTTGGTTTGTTCGTTTGTTGGTTTGTTGGTTTGTTGGTTTGTTGGTTTGTTGGTTTGTTGGTTTGTTGGTTTGTTGGTTTGTTGGTTTGTTTGTTTGTTGGTTTGTTCGTTTGTTCGTTTGTTGGTTTGTTGGTTTGTTGGCTTGTTGGTTTGTTAGTTTGTTGGTTTGTTGGTTTGTTGGTTTGTTGGTTTGTTGGTTTGTTGGTTTGTTTGCTTGTTGGCTTGTTGGTTTGTTAGTTTTTTGGTTTGTTGGCTAGTTGGCTTGTTGGTTTGTTGGTTTGTTGGCTTGTTGGTTTGTCGGTTTGTTCATTTATTGGTTTGTTGGTTTGTTGGTTTGTTGGTTTGTTGGCTTGTTGTGTTGTTGTTTTGTCGGTTTGTTGGTTTATTGGTTTGTTGGTTTGTTGGTTTGTTGGTTTGTTGGTTTGTTGGTTTGTTGGTTTGTTGGTTTGTTGGTTTGTTGGTTTGTTGGTTTGTTGGTTTGTTGGTTTTTTGGTTTGTTTGTTGGTTTGTTGGTTTGTTCGTTTGGTGGCTTGTTGGTTTGTTGGCTTGTTGGTTTGTTGGTTTGTTTGTTTGTTCGTTTGTTGGTTTGTTGGTTTTTTGGCTTGTTGGTTTGTTGGTTTGTTGGTTTGTTGGTTTGTTGGTTTGTTTGCTTGTTGGCTTGCTGGTTTGTTGGCTTGTTGGTTTGTTGGTTTGTTGGTTTGTTGGCTTGTTGTTTTGTTGGTTTGTTGGTTTGTTGGCTTGTTGGTTTGTTGGTTTGTTGGTTTGCTGGTTTGTTGGTTTGTTTGTTTGTTGGTTTCTTCGTTTGTTGGCTTGTTGGTTTGTTTGCTTGTTGGCTTGTTAGTTTGTTGTTTGTTGGCTTTTTGATTTGTAGTTTGTTAGTTTGTTGGTTTGTTGGTTTGTTGGTTTGTTGGCTTGTTGGTTTGTTGGTGTGTTAGCTTGTTGGTTTGCTGGTTTGTTGGTTTGTTGGTTTGTTGGTTTGCTGGTTTGTTCGTTTGTTGGTTTGTTGGTTTGTTGGTTTGTTGGTTTGTTGGTTTGTTGGTTTGTTGGTTTGTTGGTTTGTTGGTTTGTTGGTTTGTTGGTTTGATGGTTTTTGGTTTGTTGGCTTGTTGGTTTGTTGGTTTGTTGGCTTGTTGGTTTGTTGGTTTAATTGTTTGTTGGTTTGTTCGTTTGTTGGCTTGTTAGTTTGTTGGCTTGTTGGTTTGTTCGTTTGTTGATTTGTTGGTTTGTTGGTTTGTTTGTTTGTTCGTTCGTTGGTTTGTTGGTTTGCTGGCTTGTTGGTTTGTTGGTTTGTTGGTTTGTTGGTTTGTTGGTTTGTTGGTTTGTTGGTTTATGGGTTTGTTGGTTTGTTGGTTTGTTGGCGTTTTGGTTTGTTGGTTTGTTGGTTTGTTGGTTTGTTGGTTTGTTGGTTTGTTGGAATGTTGGTTTCTTGGTTTGTTGGTTTGTTAGTTTGGTGGCTTGTTGGTGTGTTGGTTTGTTGGTTTGTTGGTTTGTTGGTTTGTTGGTTTGTTGGTTTGTTGGTTTGTTGGTTTGTTTGTTTGTTGGTTTGTTCGTTTAATGGCTTGTTGGTTTGTTGGCTTGTTGGCTTGTTGGATTATTGGTTTGTTGGCTTTTTGATTTGTTCGTTTGTTGATTTGTTGGTTTGTTGGTTTGTTGGTTTGTTCGTTTGTTGGTTTGTTTGTTTGTTGGTTTGTTGGTTTGTTGGTTTGTTGGTTTGTTGGTTTGTTGGTTTGTTGGTTTGTTGGTTTGTTGGTTTGTTGGTTTGTTGGTTTGTTGGTTTGTTGGTTTGTTGGTTTGTTGGTTTGTTGGTGTGTTGGCTTGTTGGTTTGTTGGTTTGCTGGTTTGTTGGATTGTTGGTTTCTTGGTTTGTTCGTTTGTTGGTTTGTTGGTTTGTTGGGTTGTTCGTTTGCTGGTTTGTTGGTTTGTTGGTTTGTTGGTTTGTTGGTTTGTTGGTTTGCCGGTTTGTTGGCTTGTTGGTTTGTTGGTTTGTTGGTTTGTTGGTTTGTTGGTTTGTTGGTTTGTTGGTTTGTTGGTTTGTTGGTTTGTTGGTTTGTTGGTTTGTTGGTTTGTTGGTTTGTTGGTTTGTTGGTTTGTAGGATTGTTGGTTTGTTGGTTTATTGGTTTGTTTGTTTGTTAGTTTGTTGGTTTGTTGGTTTGTTGGTTCGTTGGTTTGTTGATTTGTT
This sequence comes from Atherix ibis, assembly GCA_958298945.1. NCBI lineage: Eukaryota > Metazoa > Arthropoda > Insecta > Diptera > Athericidae > Atherix > Atherix ibis. The sequence continues at coordinate 100,163,968 of OY282608.1, forward strand.
GGTTTGTTGGTTTGTTGGTTTGTTGGTTGGTTGGTTTGTTGGTTTGTTGGTTTGTTGGTTTGTTGGTTTGTTGGTTTGTTGGTTTGTTCGTTTGTTGGCTTGTTGGCTTGTTGGTTTGTTCATTTATTCGTTTGTTGGTTTGTTGGTTTGTTGGCTTGTTGGTTTGTTGGTTTGTTGGCTTGTTGGTTGGTTGGTTTGATGGTTTGTTCGTTTGTTGGTTTTTTGGCTTGTTGGCTTGTTGGTTTGTTGGCTTGTTGGTTTGTTGGTTTGTTAGTTTGCTGGTTTGTTGGTTTGTTGGTTTGTTGGTTTGTTGGTTTGTTGGTTTGTTGGTTTGTTGGTTTGTTGGTTTGTTGGTTTGTTGGTTTGTTGGTTTGTTGGTTTGTTGGTTTGTTGGTTTGTTGGTTTGTTGGTTTGTTGGTTTGTTGGTTTGTTGGTTTGTTGGTTTGTTGGTTTGTTGGTTTGTTGGTTTGTTGGTTTGTAGGTTTGTTGGTTTGTTGGTTTATTGGTTTGTTTGTTTGTTGGTTTGTTGGTTTGTTGGTTTGTTGGTTTGTTTATTTGTTGGTTTGTTGGTTTGTTGGTTTGTTGGTTTATTGGTTTGTTGGTTTGTTGGTTTGTTGGTTTGTTGGTTTGTTGGTTTGTTGGTTTGTTGGTTTGTTTATTTGTTGGTTTGTTCGTTTGTTGGCTTGTTGGTTTGGCTTGTTGGTTTGTTGGTTTGTTGGTTTGTTGGTTTGTTGGTTTGTTAGTTTGTCAGTTTGGTGGCTTGTTGGTGTGTTGGTTTGCTGGTTTGTTGGTTTGTTGGTTTGTTGGTTTGTTGGTTTGTTGGTTTGTTGGTTTGTTGGTTTGTTGGTTTGTTTGTTTGTTGGTTTGTTGGTTTGTTGGCTTGTTGGTTTGTTGGCTTGTTGGCTTGTTGGATTGTTGGTTTGTTGGCTTGTTGGCTTGTTGTTTTGTTGGTGTGTTGGCTTGTTGGTTTGTTGGTTTGCTGGTTTGTTGGATTGTTGGTTTGTTGGTTTGTTCGTTTGTTGGTTTGTTGGTTTGTTGGGTTGTTCGTTTGTTGGTTTGTTGGTTTGTTGGTTTGTTGGTTTGTTGGTTTGCTGATTTGTTGGCTTGTTGGCTTGTTGGTTTGTTGGTTTGTTGGTTTGTTGGTTTGTTGGTTTGTTGGCTTGTTGGTTTGTTGGTTTGTTGGTTTCTTGGTTTATTTGTTTGTTGTTTTGTTGGTTTGTTGGTTTGTTAGTTTGTTGGTTTGTTCGTTTAATGGCTTGTTGGCTTGTTAGTTTGTTGTTTGTTGGCTTTTTGATTTGTAGTTTGTTGGTTTGTTGGTTTGTTGGGTTGTTGGTTTGTTCGTTTGTTGGTTTGTTTGTTTGTTGGTTTGTTCGCTTGTTGGTGTGTTGGTTTGTTGGTTTGTTGGTTTGTTGGTTTGTTGGTTTGCTGGCTTGTTGGCTTGTTGGCTTGTTAGTTTGTTGGTTTGTTGGTTTGTTGGCTTATTGGTTTGTTGGTTTGTTGGTTTGTTGGTTTCTTTGTTTGTTGGTTTGTTGGTTTGTTCGTTTGTTGGTTTGTTCGTTTGTTGGTTTGTTCGTTGGTTGGCTTGTTGGTTTTTGGCTTGTTGGCTTGTTGGTTTGTTGGTTTGTTGGTTTGTTTGTTTGTTGGTTTGTTCGTTAGTTGGCTTGTTGGTTTTTGGCTTGTTGGCTTGTTGGTTTGTTGGTTTGTTGGTTTGTTGGTTTTTGGTTTGTTGGTTTGTTGGTTTGTTGGTTTGTTTATTTGTTGGTTTGTTCGTTTGTTAGCTTGTTGGTTTGTTCGTTTGTTGGTTTGTTGGCTTGTTGGCTTGTTGGTTTGTTGGTTTGTTGGTTTGTTGGTTTGTTGGCTTGTTGGTTTGTTGGTTTGATGGTTTTTCGTTTGTTGGTTTTTTGGCTTGTTGGCTTGTTGGTTTGTTGGCTTGTTGGTTTGTTGGTTTGTTGGTTTGTTGGTTTGTTGGTTTGTTGGTTTGTTGGTTTGTTGGTTTGTTGGTTTGTTGGTTTGTTGGTTTGTTGGTTTGTTGGTTTGTTGGTTTGTTGGTTTGTTGGTTTGTTGGTTTGTTGGTTTGTTGGTTTGTAGGTTTGTTGGTTTGTTGGTTTATTGGTTTGTTTGTTTGTTGGTTTGTTAATTTGTTGGTTTGTTGGTTTGTTGATTTGTTGGTTTGTTGGTTTGTTGGTTGGTTGGTTTGTTGGTTTGTTGGTTTGTTGGTTTGTTGGTTTGTTGGTTTGTTGATTTGTTCGTTTGTTGGCTTGTTGGCTCGTTGGTTTGTTGGTTTGTTGGTTTGTTGGTTTGTTGGTTTGTTGGTTTGTTCGTTTGTTCGTTTGTTGGTTTGTTGGTTTGTTGGCTTGTTGGTTTATTGGTTTGTTGGTTTGTTGGTTTGTTGGTTTGTTGGTTTGTTGGTTTGTTAGTTTGTTAGTTTGGTGGCTTGTTGGTGTGTTGGTTTGTTGGTTTGTTGGTTTGTTGGTTTGTTGGTTTGTTGGTTTGTTGGTTTGTTGGTTTGTTGGTTTGTTGGTTTGTTGGTTTGTTGGTTTGTTGGTTTGTTCGTTTGTTGGCTTGTTGGCTTGTTGGTTTGTTTGTTTGTTGGTTTGTTCGTTGGTTGGCTGGTTGGTTTTTGGCTTGTTGGCTTGTTGGTTTGTTGGTTTGTTGGTTTGTTTGTTTGTTGGTTTGTTCGTTAGCTGGCTTGTTGGTTTTTGGCTTGTTGGATTGTTGGTTTGTTGGTTTGTTTATTTGTTGGTTTGTTCGTTTGTTGGCTTGTTGGTTTGTTCGTTTGTTGGTTTGTTGGCTTGTTGGCTTGTTGGTTTGTTGGTTTGTTGGTTTGTTGGCTTGTTGGTTTGTTGGTTTGATGGTTTGTTCGTTTGTTGGTTTTTTGGCTTGTTGGCTTGTTGGTTTGTTGGCTTGTTGGTTTGTTTGTTTGTTAGTTTGTTAGTTTGTTGGTTTGTTGGTTTGTTGGTTTGTTGGTTTGTTGGTTTGTTGGTTTGTTGGTTTGTTGGTTTGTTGGTTTGTTGGTTTGTTGGTTTGTTGGTTTGTTGGTTTGTTGGTTTGTTGGTTTGTTGGTTTGTTGGTTTGTTGGTTTGTTGGTTTGTTGGTTTGTTGGTTTGTTGGTTTGTAGGTTTGTTGGTTTGTTGGTTTATTGGTTTGTTTGTTTGTTGGTTTGTTGGTTTGTTGGTTTGTTGGTTTGTTGGTTTGTTGATTTGTTGGTTTGTTGGTTTGTTGGTTGGTTGGTTTGTTGGTTTGTTGGTTTGTTGGTTTGTTGGTTTGTTGGTTTGTTGGTTTGTTGGTTTGTTGGTTTGTTGGTTTGTTCGTTTGTTGGCTTGTTGGCTTGTTGGTTTGTTGGTTTGTTGGTTTGTTGGTTTGTTGGTTTGTTGGTTTGTTCGTTTGTTCGTTTGTTGGTTTGTTGGTTTGTTGGCTTGTTGGTTTGTTGGTTTGTTGGTTTGTTGGTTTGTTGGTTTGTAGGTTTGTTAGTTTGTTAGTTTGGTGGCTTGTTGGTGTGTTGGTTTGTTGGTTTGTTGGTTTGTTGGTTTGTTGGTTTGTTGGTTTGTTGGTTTGTGAGTTTGTTGGTTTGTTGGTTTGTTAGTTTGTTAGTTTGGTGGCTTGTTGGTGTGTTGGTTTATTGGTTTGTTGGTTTGTTGGTTTGTTGGTTTGTTGGTTTGTTGGTTTGTGAGTTTGTTGGTTTGTTGGTTTGTTTGTTTGTTGGTTTGTTCGTTTGTTGGCTTGTTGGTTTGTTGGTTTGCTGGTTTGTTGGATTGTTGGTTTGTTGGTTTGTTCGTTTGTTGGTTTGTTGGTTTGTTGGGTTGTTCGTTTGTTGGTTTGTTAGTTTGTTGGTTTGTTGGTTTGTTGGTTTGCTGGTTTGTTGGCTTGTTGGCTTGTTGGTTTGTTGGTTTGTTGGCTTGTTGGTTTGTTGGCTTGTTGGCTTGTTGGATTGTTGGTTTGTTGGCTTGTTGGCTTGTTGGTTTGTTGGTGTGTTGGCTTGTTGGTTTGTTGGTTTGCTGGTTTGTTGGATTGTTGGTTTGTTGGTTTGTTCGTTTGTTGGTTTGTTGGTTTGTTGGGTTGTTCGTTTTTTGGTTTGTTAGTTTGTTGGTTTGTTGGTTTGTTGGTTTGTTGGTTTGTTGGTTTGTTGGTTTGTTGGTTTGTTGGTTTGTTGGTTTGTTGGTTTGTTGGTTTGTTGGTTTGTTGGTTTGTTGGTTTGTTGGTTTGTTGGTTTGTTGGTTTGTTGGTTTGTTGGTTTGTTGGTTTGTTGGTTTGTTGGTTTGTAGGTTTGTTGGTTTGTTGGTTTATTGGTTTGTTTGTTTGTTGGTTTGTTGGTTTGTTGGTTTGTTGGTTTGTTGGTTTGTTGATTTGTTGGTTTGTTGGTTTGTTGGTTGGTTGGTTTGTTGGTTTGTTGGTTTGTTGGTTTGTTGGTTTGTTGGTTTGTTGGTTTGTTGGTTTGTTGGTTTGTTGGTTTGTTCGTTTGTTGGCTTGTTGGCTTGTTGGTTTGTTGGTTTGTTGGTTTGTTGGTTTGTTGGTTTGTTGGTTTGTTCGTTTGTTCGTTTGTTGGTTTGTTGGTTTGTTGGCTTGTTGGTTTGTTGGTTTGTTGGTTTGTTGGTTTGTTGGTTTGTAGGTTTGTTAGTTTGTTAGTTTGGTGGCTTGTTGGTGTGTTGGTTTGTTGGTTTGTTGGTTTGTTGGTTTGTTGGTTTGTTGGTTTGATGGTTTGTGAGTTTGTTGGTTTGTTGGTTTGTTTGTTTGTTGGTTTGTTCGTTTGTTGGCTTGTTGGTTTGTTGGCTTGTTGGCTTGTTGGATTGTTGGTTTGTTGGCTTGTTGGCTTGTTGGTTTGTTGGTGTGTTGGCTTGTTGGTTTGTTGGTTTGCTGGTTTGTTGGATTGTTGGTTTGTTGGTTTGTTCGTTTGTTGGTTTGTTGGTTTGTTGGGTTGTTCGTTTGTTGGTTTGTTAGTTTAATGGTTTATTTGTTTGTTGGTTTGTTGGTTTGTTGGTTTGTTCGCTTAATGGCTTGTTGGCTTGTTAGTTTGTTGTTTGTTGGCTTTTTGATTTGTAGTTTGTTGGTTTGTTGGTTTGTTGGGTTGTTGGTTTGTTCGTTTGTTGGTTTGTTCGTTTGTTGGTTTGTTCGCTTGTTGGCTTGTTGGTTTGTTGGTGTGTTGGCTTGTTGGTTTGTTGGTTTGCTGGTTTGTTGGATTGTTGGTTTGTTGGTTTGTTCGTTTGTTGGTTTGTTGGTTTGTTGGGTTGTTCGTTTGTTGGTTTGTTGGTTTGTTGGTTTGTTGGTTTGTTGGTTTGTTGGTTTGCTGGTTTGTTGGCTTGTTGGCTTGTTGGTTTGTTGGTTTGTTGGTTTGTTGGCTTTTTGGTTTGTTGGTTTGTTGGTTTGTTGGTTTATTTATTTGTTGGTTTGTTGGTTTGTTGGTTTGTTGGTTTGTTCGTTTGTTAGCTTGTTGGCTTGTTGGTTTGTTGGTTTTTTGGTTTGTTTGTTTGTTGGTTTGTCCGTTAGTTGGCTTGTTGGTTTTTGGCTTGTTGGCTTGTTGGTTTGTTGGTTTGTTGGGGTGTTGGTTTGTTGGTTTGTTGGTTTGTTGGTTTGTTGGTTTGTTGGTTTGTTGGTTTGTTGGTTTGTTTATTTGTTGGTTTGGTCGTTTGTGGGCTTGTTGGTTTGTTTGTTTGTTGGTTTGTTGGCTTGTTGGCTTGTTGGTTTGTTGGTTTGTTAGTTTGTTAGTTTGGTGGCTTGTTGGTGTGTTGGTTTGTTGGTTTGTTGGTTTGTTGGTTTGTTGGTTTGTTGGTTTGTTGGTTTGTTTGTTTGTTGGTTTGTTGGTTTGTTCGTTTGTTGGCTTGTTGGTTTGTTGGCTTGTTGGCTTGTTGGATTTTTGGTTTGTTGGCTTGTTGGCTTGTTGGTTTGTTGGTGTGTTGGCTTGTTGGTTTGTTGGTTTGCTGGTTTGTTGGATTGTTGGTTTGTTGGTTTGTTCGTTTGTTGGTTTGTTGGTTTGTTGGGTTGTTCGTTTGTTGGTTTGTTGGTTTGTTGGTTTGTTGGTTTGTTAGTTTGTTGGTTTGCTGGTTTGTTGGCTTGTTAGCTTGTTGGTTTGTTGGTTTGTTGGTTTGTTGGTTTGTTGGTTTGTTGGTTTGTAGGTTTGTTGGTTTGTTGGTTTATTGGTTTGTTTGTTTGTTGGTTTGTTGGTTTGTTGGTTTGTTGGTTTGTTGATTTGTTGGTTTGTTGGTTTGTTAGTTTGTTGGTTTGTTGGCTTGTTGATTTGTTGGTTTGATGGTTTGTTCGTTTGTTGGTTTTTTGGCTTGTTGGCTTGTTGGTTTGTTGGCTTGTTGGTTTGTTTGTTTGTTAGTTTGTTGGTTTGTGTGTTTGTTGGTTTGTTGGTTCGTTGGTTTGTTGGTTTGTTGGTTTGTTGGTTTGTTGGTTTGTTGGTTTGTTGGTTTGTTGGTTTGTTGGTTTGTTGGTTTGTTGGTTTGTTGGTTTGTTGGTTTGTTGGTTTGTTGGTTTATTGGTTTGTTGGTTTGTAGGTTTGTTGGTTTGTTGGTTTATTAGTTTGTTTGTTTGTTGGTTTGTTGGTTTGTTGGTTTGTTGGTTTGTTGGTTTGTTCGTTTGTTCGTTTGTTGGTTTGTTGGTTTGTTGGCTTGTTGGTTTGTTGGTTTGTTGGTTTGTTGGTTTGTTGGTTTGTTGGTTTGTTGGTTTGTTTGTTTGTTGGTTTGTTCGTTAGTTGGCTTGTGGGTTTTTGGCTTGTTGGCTTGTTGGTTTGTTGGTTTGTTGGTTTGTTGGTTTGTTGGTTTGTTGGTTTTTGGTTTGTTGGTTTGTTGGTTTGTTGGTTTGTTTATTTGTTGGTTTGTTCGTTTGTTGGCTTGTTGGTTTGTTCTTTTGTTCGGGTTTGTTGGCTTGTTGGCTTATTGGTTTGTTGGTTTGTTGGTTTGTTGGCTTGTTGGTTTGTTGGTTTGATGGTTTTTCGTTTGTTGGTTTTTTGGCTTGTTGGCTTGTTGGTTTGTTGGCTTGTTGGTTTGTTGGTTTGTTAGTTTGTTGGTTTGTTGGTTTGTTGGTTTGTTGGTTTGTTGGTTTGTTGGTTTGTTGGTTTGTTGGTTTGTTGGTTTGTTGGTTTGTTGGTTTGTTGGTTTGTTGGTTTGTTGGTTTGTTGGTTTGTTGGTTTGTTGGTTTGTTGGTTTGTTGGTTTGTTGGTTTGCAGGGTTGTTGGTTTGTTGGTTTATTGGTTTGTTTGTTTGTTGGTTTGTTGGTTTGTTGGTTTGTTGGTTTGTTGATTTGTTGGTTGGTTGGTTTGTTGGTTGGTTGGTTTGTTGGTTTGTTGGTTTGTTGGTTTGTTGGTTTGTTGGTTTGTTGATTTGTTCGTTTGTTGGCTTGTTGGCTCGTTGGTTTGTTGGTTTGTTGGTTTGTTGGTTTGTTGGTTTGTTGGTTTGTTCGTTTGTTCGTTTGTTGGTTTGTTGGTTTGTTGGCTTGTTGGTTTATTGGTTTGTTGGTTTGTTGGTTTGTCGGTTTGTTGGTTTGTTAGTTTGTTAGTTTGGTGGCTTGTTGGTGTGTTGGTTTGTTGGTTTGTTGGTTTGTTGGTTTTTTTGGTTTGTTGGTTTGTTGGTTTGTTGGTTTGTTGGTTTGTTCGTTTGTTGGCTTGTTGGCTTGTTGGTTTGTTTGTTTGTTGGTTTGTTCGTTGGTTGGCTTGTTGGTTTTTGGCTTGTTGGCTTGTTCGTTTGTTGGTTTGTTGGTTTGTTTGTTTGTTGGTTTGTTCGTTAGCTGGCTTGTTGGTTTTTGGCTTGTTGGATTGTTGGTTTGTTGGTTTGTTTATTTGTTGGTTTGTTCGTTTGGTGGCTTGTTGGTTTGTTCGTTTGTTGGTTTGTTGGCTTGTTGGCTTGTTGGTTTGTTGGTTTGTTGGTTTGTTGGCTTGTTGGTTTGTTGGTTTGATGGTTTGTTCGTTTGTTGGTTTTTTGGCTTGTTGGCTTGTTGGTTTGTTGGCTTGTTGGTTTGTTTGTTTGTTAGTTTGTTGGTTTGTTGGTTTGTTGGTTTTTTGGTTTGTTGGTTTGTTGGTTTGTTGGTTTGTTGGTTTGTTGGTTTGTTGGTTTGTTGGTTTGTTGGTTTGTTGGTTTGTTGGTTTGTTGGTTTGTTGGTTTGTTGGTTTGTTGGTTTGTTGGTTTGTTGGTTTGTTGGTTTGTTGGTTTGTTGGTTTGTTGGTTTGTTGGTTTGTTGGTTTGTAGGTTTATTGGTTTGTTGGTTTATTGGTTTGTTTGTTTGTTGGTTTGTTGGTTTGTTGGTTTGTTGGTTTGTTGGTTTTTTGATTTGTTGGTTTGTTGGTTTGTTGGTTGGTTGGTTTGTTGGTTTGTTGGTTTGTTGGTTTGTTGGTTTGTTGGTTTGTTGGTTTGTTGGTTTGTTGGTTTGTTGGTTTGTTGGTTTGTTCGTTTGTTGGTTTGTTCGTTTGTTGGCTTGTTGGCTTGTTGGTTTGTTGGTTTGTTGGTTTGTTGGTTTGTTGGTTTGTTGGTTTGTTGGTTTGTTCGTTTGTTCGTTTGTTCGTTTGTTGGTTTGTTGGTTTGTTGGCTTGTTGGTTTGTTGGTTTGTTGGTTTGTTGGTTTGTTGGTTTGTTGGTTTGTTAGTTTGTTAGTTTGGTGGCTTGTTGGTGTGTTGGTTTGTTGGTTTGTTGGTTTGTTGGTTTGTTGGTTTGTGAGTTTGTGAGTTTGTTGGCTTGCTGGTTTGTTGGTTTGTTTGTTTGTTGGTTTGTTCGTTTGTTGGCTTGTTGGTTTGTTGGCTTGTTGGCTTGTTGGATTGTTGGTTTGTTGGCTTGTTGGCTTGTTGGTTTGTTGGTGTGTTGGGTTGTTGGTTTGTTGGTTTGCTGGTTTGTTGGATTGTTGGTTTGTTGGTTTGTTCGTTTGTTGGTTTGTTGGTTTGTTGGGTTGTTCGTTTGTTGGTTTGTTGGTTTGTTGGTTTCTTGGTTTGCTGGTTTGTTGGCTTGTTGGCTTGTTGGTTTGTTGGTTTGTTGGTTTGTTGGCTTGTTGGTTTGTTGGTTTGTTGGTTTAATGGTTTATTTGTTTGTTGGTTTGTTGGTTTGTTGGTTTGTTGGTTTGTTGGTTTGTTCGCTTAATGGCTTGTTGGCTTGTTAGTTTGTTGTTTGTTGGCTTTTTGATTTGTAGTTTGTTGGTTTGTTGGTTTGTTGGTTTTTGGTTTGTTGGTTTGTTGGTTTGTTGGTTTGTTTATTTGTTGGTTTGTTCGTTTGTTGGCTTGTTGGTTTGTTCGTTTGTTGGTTTGTTGGCTTGTTGGCTTGTTGGTTTGTTGGTTTGTTGGTTTGTTGGCTTGTTGGTTTGTTGGTTTGATGGTTTTTCGTTTGTTGATTTTTTGGCTTGTTGGCTTGTTGGTTTGTTGGCTTGTTGGTTTGTTGGTTTGTTAGTTTGTTGGTTTGTTGGTTTGTTGGTTTGTTGGTTTGTTGGTTTGTTGGTTTGTTGGTTTGTTGGTTTGTTGGTTTGTTGGTTTGTTGGTTTGTTGGTTTGTTGGTTTGTTGGTTTGTTGGTTTGTTGGTTTGTTGGTTTGTAGGTTTGTTGGTTTGTTGGTTTATTGGTTTGTTTGTTTGTTGGTTTGTTGGTTTGTTGGTTTGTTGGTTTGTTGATTTGTTGGTTTGTTGGTTTGTTGGTTGGTTGGTTTGTTGGTTTGTTGGTTTGTTGGTTTGTTGGTTTGTTGGTTTGTTGATTTGTCCGTTTGTTGGCTTGTTGGCTCGTTGGTTTGTTGGTTTGTTGGTTTGTTGGTTTGTTGGTTTGTTGGTTTGTTCGTTTGTTCGTTTGTTGGTTTGTTGGTTTGTTGGCTTGTTGGTTTATTGGTTTGTTGGTTTGTTGGTTTGTCGGTTTGTTGGTTTGTTAGTTTGTTAGTTTGGTGGCTTGTTGGTGTGTTGGTTTGTTGGTTTGTTGGTTTGTTGGTTTGTTGGTTTGTTGGTTTGTTGGTTTGTTGGTTTGTTGGTTTGTTCGTTTGTTGGCTTGTTGGCTTGTTGGTTTGTTTGTTTGTTGGTTTGTTCGTTGGTTGGCTTCTTGGTTTTTGGCTTGTTGGCTTGTTGGTTTGTTGGTTTATTGGTTTGTTTGTTTGTTGGTTTGTTCGTTAGCTGGCTTGTTGGTTTTTGGCTTGTTGGATTGTTGGTTTGTTGGTTTGTTTATTTGTTGGTTTGTTCGTTTGGTGGCTTGTTGGTTTGTTCGTTTGTTGGTTTGTTGGCTTGTTGGCTTGTTGGTTTGTTGCTTTGTTGGTTTGTTGGCTTGTTGGTTTGTTGGTTTGATTGTTTGTTCGTTTGTTGGTTTTTTGGCTTGTTGGCTTGTTGGTTTGTTGGCTTGTTGGTTTGTTTGTTTGTTAGTTTGTTGGTTTGTTGGTTTGTTGGTTTGTTGGTTTGTTGGTTTGTTGGTTTGTTGGTTTGTTGGTTTGTTGGTTTGTTGGTTTGTTGGTTTGTTGGTTTGTTGGTTTGTTGGTGTGTTGGCTTGTTGGTTTGTTGGTTTGCTGGTTTGTTGGATTGTTGGTTTGTTGGTTTGTTCGTTTGTTGGTTTGTTGGTTTGTTGGGTTGTTCGTTTGTTGGTTTGTTGGTTTGTTGGTTTGTTGGTTTGTTGGTTTGCTGGTTTGTTGGCTTGTTGGCTTGTTGGTTTGTTGGTTTGTTGGTTTGTTGGCTTGTTGGTTTGTTGGTTTGTTGGTTTGTTGGTTTATTTGTTTGTTGGTTTGTTGGTTTGTTGGTTTGTTGGTTTGTTCGTTTGTTAGCTTGTTGGCTTGTTGGTTTGTTTGTTTGTTGGTTTGTTCGTTGATTGGCTTGTTGGTTTTTGGCTTGTTGGCTTGTTGGTTTGTTGGTTTGTTGGTTTGTTTGTTTGTTGGTTTGTCCGTTAGTTGGCTTGTTGGTTTTTGGCTTGTTGGCTTGTTGGTTTGTTGGTTTGTTGGTTTGTTGGTTTGTTGGTTTGTTGGTTTGTTGGTTTTTTGGTTTGTTGGTTTGTTGGTTTGTTGGTTTGTTTATTTGTTGGTTTGGTCGTTTGTGGGCTTGTTGGTTTGTTTGTTTGTTGGTTTGTTGGCTTGTTGGCTTGTTGGTTTGTTGGTTTGTTAGTTTGTTAGTTTGGTGGCTTGTTGGTGTGTTGGTTTGTTGGTTTGTTGGTTTGTTGGTTTGTTGGTTTGTTGGTTTGTTGGTTTGTTAGTTTGTTGGTTTGTTTGTTTGTTGGTTTGTTGGTTTGTTCGTTTGTTGGCTTGTTGGTTTGTTCGTTTGTTGGCTTGTTGGATTTTTGGTTTGTTGGCTTGTTGGCTTGTTGGTTTGTTGGTGTGTTGGCTTGTTGGTTTGTTGGTTTGCTGGTTTGTTGGATTGTTGGTTTGTTGGTTTGTTCGTTTGTTGGTTTGTTGGTTTGTTGGGTTGTTCGTTTGTTGGTTTGTTGGTTTGTTGGTTTGTTGGTTTGTTAGTTTGTTGGTTTGCTGGTTTGTTGGCTTGTTAGCTTGTTGGTTTGTTGGTTTGTTGGTTTGTTGGTTTGTTGGTTTGTTGGTTTGTAGGTTTGTTGGTTTGTTGGTTTATTGGTTTGTTTGTTTGTTGGTTTGTTGGTTTGTTGGTTTGTTGGTTTGTTGATTTGTTGGTTTGTTGGTTTGTTAGTTTGTTGGTTTGTTGGCTTGTTGATTTGTTGGTTTGATGGTTTGTTCGTTTGTTGGTTTTTTGGCTTGTTGGCTTGTTGGTTTGTTGGCTTGTTGGTTTGTTTGTTTGTTAGTTTGTTGGTTTGTTGGTTTGTTGGTTTGTTGATTCGTTGGTTTGTTGGTTTGTTGGTTTGTTGGTTTGTTGGTTTGTTGGTTTGTTGGTTTGTTGGTTTGTTGGTTTGTTGGTTTGTTGGTTTGTTGGTTTGTTGGTTTGTTGGTTTGTTGGTTTGTTGGTTTGTTGGTTTGTAGGTTTGTTGGTTTGTTGGTTTATTAGTTTGTTTGTTTGTTGGTTTGTTGGTTTGTTGGTTTGTTGGTTTGTTGGTTTGCTCGTTTGTTCGTTTGTTGGTTTGTTGGTTTGTTGGCTTGTTGGTTTGTTGGTTTGTTGGTTTGTTGGCTTGTTGGTTTGTTGGTTTGATGGTTTTTCGTTTGTTGGTTTTTTGGCTTGTTGGCTTGTTGGTTTGTTGGCTTGTTGGTTTGTTGGTTTGTTAGTTTGTTGGTTTGTTGGTTTGTTGGTTTGTTGGTTTGTTGGTTTGTTGGTTTGTTGGTTTGTTGGTTTGTTGGTTTGTTGGTTTGTTGGTTTGTTGGTTTGTTGGTTTGTTGGTTTGTTGGTTTGTTGGTTTGTTGGTTTGTTTATTTGTTGGTTTGTTCGTTTGTTGGCTTGTTGGTTTGTTCGTTTGTTGGTTTGTTGGCTTGTTGGCTTGTTGGTTTGTTGGTTTGTTGGTTTGTTGGCTTGTTGGTTTGTTGGTTTGATGGTTTTTCGTTTGTTGGTTTTTTGGCTTGTTGGCTTGTTGGTTTGTTGGCTTGTTGGTTTGTTGGTTTGTTAGTTTGTTGGTTTGTTGGTTTGTTGGTTTGTTGGTTTGTTGGTTTGTTGGTTTGTTGGTTTGTTGGTTTGTTGGTTTGTTGGTTTGTTGGTTTGTTGGTTTGTTGGTTTGTTGGTTTGTTGGTTTGTTGGTTTGTAGGTTTGTTGGTTTGTTGGTTTATTGGTTTGTTTGTTTGTTGGTTTGTTGGTTTGTTGGTTTGTTGGTTTGTTGATTTGTTGGTTTGTTGGTTTGTTGGTTGGTTGGTTTGTTGGTTTGTTGGTTTGTTGGTTTGTTGGTTTGTTGGTTTGTTGGTTTGTTCGTTTGTTCGTTTGTTGGTTTGTTGGTTTGTTGGCTTGTTGGTTTATTGGTTTGTTGGTTTGTTGGTTTGTCGGTTTGTTGGTTTATTAGTTTGTTAGTTTGGTGGCTTGTTGGTGTGTTGGTTTGTTGGTTTGTTGGTTTGTTGGTTTGTTGGTTTGTTGGTTTGTTGGTTTGTTGGTTTGTTGGTTTGTTGGTTTGTTCGTTTGTTGGCTTGTTGGCTTGTTGGTTTGTTTGTTTGTTGGTTTGTTCGTTGGTTGGCTTGTTGGTTTTTGGCTTGTTGGCTTGTTGGTTTATTGGTTTGTTGGTTTGTTTGTTTGTTGGTTTGTTCGTTAGCTGGCTTGTTGGTTTTTGGCTTGTTGGATAGTTGGTTTGTTGGTTTGTTTATTTGTTGGTTTGTTCGTTTGGTGGCTTGTTGGTTTGTTCGTTTGTTGGCTTGTTGGCTTGTTGGCTTGTTGGTTTGTTGGTTTGTTGGTTTGTTGGCTTGTTGGTTTGTTGGTTTGATGGTTTTTCGTTTGTTGGTTTTTTGGCTTGTTGGCTTGTTGGTTTGTTGGCTTGTTGGTTTGTTGGTTTGTTAGTTTGTTGGTTTGTTGGCTTGTTGGTTTGTTGGCTTGTTGGTTTGTTTGTTTGTTAGTTTGTTGGTTTGTTGGTTTGTTGGTTTGTTGGTTTGTTGGTTTGTTGGTTTGTTGGTTTGTTGGTTTGTTGGTTTGTTGGTTTGTTGGTTTGTTGGTTTGTTGGTTTGTTAGTTTGTTGGTTTGTTGGTTTGTTGGTTTGTAGGTTTGTTGGTTTGTTGGTTTATTGGTTTGTTTGTTTGTTGGTTTGTTGGTTTGTTGGTTTGTTGGTTTGTTGGTTTGTTGATTTGTTGGTTTGTTGGTTTGTTGGTTGGTTGGTTTGTTGGTTTGTTGGTTTGTTGGTTTGTTGGTTTGTTGGTTTGTTGGTTTGTTGGTTTGTTGGTTTGTTGGTTTGTTGGTTTGTTCGTTTGTTGGTTTGTTCGTTTGTTGGCTTGTTGGCTTGTTGGTTTGTTGGTTTGTTGGTTTGTTGGTTTGTTGGTTTGTTGGTTTGTTGGTTTGTTCGTTTGTTCGTTTGTTGGTTTGTTGGTTTGTTGGCTTGTTGGTTTGTTGGTTTGTTGGTTTGTTGGTTTGTTGGTTTGTTGGTTTGTTAGTTTGTTAGTTTGGTGGCTTGTTGGTGTGTTGGTTTGTTGGTTTGTTGGTTTGTTGGTTTGTTGGTTTGTTGGTTTGTGAGTTTGTGAGTTTGTTGGTTTGTTGGTTTGTTGGTTTGTTTGTTTGTTGTTTTTTCGTTTGTTGGCTTGTTGGTTTGTTGGCTTGTTGGCTTGTTGGATTGTTGGTTTGTTGGCTTGTTGGCTTGTTGGTTTGTTGGTGTGTTGGCTTGTTGGTTTGTTGGTTTGCTGGTTTGTTGGATTGTTGGTTTGTTGGTTTGTTCGTTTGTTGGTTTGTTGGTTTGTTGGGTTGTTCGTTTGTTGGTTTGTTGGTTTGTTGGTTTGTTGGTTTGCTGGTTTGTTGGCTTGTTGGCTTGTTGGTTTGTTGGTTTGTTGGTTTGTTGGCTTGTTGGTTTGTTGGTTTGTTGGTTTAATGGTTTATTTGTTTGTTGGTTTGTTGGTTTGTTGGTTTGTTGGTTTGTTCGCTTAATGGCTTGTTGGCTTGTTAGTTTGTTGTTTGTTGGCTTTTTGATTTGTAGTTTGTTGGTTTGTTGGTTTGTTGGTTTGTTGGTTTGTTGGTTTGTTGGTTTGTTGGTTTTTGGTTTGTTGGTTTGTTGGTTTGTTGGTTTGTTTATTTGTTGGTTTGTTCGTTTGTTGGCTTGTTGGTTTGTTCGTTTGTTGGTTTGTTGGCTTGTTGGCTTGTTGGTTTGTTGGTTTGTTGGTTTGTTGGCTTGTTGGTTTGTTGGTTTGATGGTTTTTCGTTTGTTGGTTTTTTGGCTTGTTGGCTTGTTGGTTTGTTGGCTTGTTGGTTTGTTGGTTTGTTAGTTTGTTGGTTTGTTGGTTTGTTGGTTTGTTGGTTTGTTGGTTTGTTGGTTTGTTGGTTTGTTGGTTTGTTGGTTTGTTGGTTTGTTGGTTTGTTGGTTTGTTGGTTTGTTGGTTTGTTGGTTTGTTGGTTTGTAGGTTTGTTGGTTTGTTGGTTTATTGGTTTGTTTGTTTGTTGGTTTGTTGGTTTGTTGGTTTGTTGGTTTGTTGATTTGTTGGTTTGTTGGTTTGTTGGTTGGTTGGTTTGTTGGTTTGTTGGTTTGTTGGTTTGTTGGTTTGTTGGTTTGTTGATTTGTTCGTTTGTTGGCTTGTTGGCTCGTTGGTTTGTTGGTTTGTTGGTTTGTTGGTTTGTTGGTTTGTTGGTTTGTTCGTTTGTTCGTTTGTTGGTTTGTTGGTTTGTTGGCTTGTTGGTTTATTGGTTTGTTGGTTTGTTGGTTTGTCGGTTTGTTGGTTTGTTAGTTTGTTAGTTTGGTGGCTTGTTGGTGTGTTGGTTTGTTGGTTTGTTGGTTTGTTGGTTTGTTGGTTTATTGGTTTGTTGGTTTGTTGGTTTGTTGGTTTGTTCGTTTGTTGGCTTGTTGGCTTGTTGGTTTGTTTGTTTGTTGGTTTGTTCGTTGGTTGGCTTGTTGGTTTTTGGCTTGTTGGCTTGTTGGTTTGTTGGTTTATTGGTTTGTTTGTTTGTTGGTTTGTTCGTTAGCTGGCTTGTTGGTTTTTGGCTTGTTGGATTGTTGGTTTGTTGGTTTGTTTATTTGTTGGTTTGTTCGTTTGGTGGCTTGTTGGTTTGTTCGTTTGTTGGTTTGTTGGCTTGTTGGCTTGTTGGTTTGTTGGTTTGTTGGTTTGTTGGCTTGTTGGTTTGTTGGTTTGATGGTTTGTTCGTTTGTTGGTTTTTTGGCTTGTTGGCTTGTTGGTTTGTTGGCTTGTTGGTTTGTTTGTTAGTTAGTTTGTTGGTTTGTTGGTTTGTTGGTTTGTTGGTTTGTTGGTTTGTTGGTTTGTTGGTTTGTTGGTTTGTTGGTTTGTTGGTTTGTTGGTTTGTTGGCTTGTTGGTTTGTTGGTTTGTTGGTTTGTTGGTTTGTTGGTTTGTTGGTTTGTTGGTTTGTTGGTTTGTAGGTTTGTTGGTTTGTTGGTTTATTGGTTTATTGGTTTGTTTGTTTGTTGGTTTGTTGGTTTGTTGGTTTGTTGGTTTGTTGGTTTGTTGATTTGTTGGTTTGTTGGTTTGTTGGTTGGTTGGTTTGTTGGTTTGTTGGTTTGTTGGTTTGTTGGTTTGTTGGTTTGTTGGTTTGTTGGTTTGTTGGTTTGTTGGTTTGTTGGTTTGTTGGTTTGTTCGTTTGTTGGCTTGTTGGCTTGTTGGTTTGTTGGTTTGTTGGTTTGTTGGTTTGTTGGTTTGTTGGTTTGTTGGTTTGTTCGTTTGTTCGTTTGTTGGTTTGTTGGTTTGTTGGCTTGTTGGTTTGTTGGTTTGTTGGTTTGTTGGTTTGTTGGTTTGTTGGTTTGTTGGTTTGTTAGTTTGTTAGTTTGGTGGCTTGTTGGTGTGTTGGTTTGTTGGTTTGTTGGTTTGTTGGTTTGTTGGTTTGTGAGTTTGTGAGTTTGTTGGTTTGTTGGTTTGTTGGTTTGTTTGTTTGTTGGTTTGTTCGTTTGTTGGCTTGTTGGTTTGTTGGCTTGTTGGCTTGTTGGATTGTTGGTTTGTTGGTTTGTTGGCTTGTTGGTTTGTTGGTGTGTTGGCTTGTTGGTTTGTTGGTTTGCTGGTTTGTTGGATTGTTGGTTTGTTGGTTTGTTCGTTTGTTCGTTTGTTGGTTTGTTGGTTTGTTGGTTTGTTCGCTTAATGGCTTGTTGGCTTGTTAGTTTGTTGTTTGTTGGCTTTTTGATTTGTCGTTTGTTGGTTTGTTGGTTTGTTGGGTTGTTGGTTTGTTCGTTTGTTGGTTTGTTCGTTTCTTGGTTTGTTCGCTTGTTGGCTTATTGGTTTGTTAGTGTGTTGGCTTGTTGGTTTGTTGGTTTGCTCGTTTGTTGGCTTGTTGGCTTGTTGGTTTGTTGGTTTGTTGGTTTGTTGGCTTGTTGGTTTGTTGGTTTGTTGGTTTAATGGTTTATTTGTTTGTTGGTTTGTTGGTTTGTTGGTTTGTTGGTTTGTTCGCTTAATGGCTTGTTGGCTTGTTAGTTTGTTGTTTGTTGGCTTTTTGATTTGTCGTTTGTTGGTTTGTTGGTTTGTTGGGTTGTTGGTTTGTTCGTTTGTTGGTTTGTTCGTTTCTTGGTTTGTTCGCTTGTTGGCTTATTGGTTTGTTAGTGTGTTGGCTTGTTGGTTTGCTGGTTTGTTGGATTGTTGGTTTGTTGGTTTGTTCGTTTGTTGGTTTGTTGGTTTGTTGGGTTGTTCGTTTGTTGGTTTGTTGGTTTGTTGGTTTGTTGGTTTGCTGGTTTGTTGGCTTGTTGGCTTGTTGGTTTGTTGGTTTGTTGGTTTGTTGGCTTGTTGGTTTGTTGGTTTGTTGGTTTGTTGGTTTATTTGTTTGTTGGTTTGTTGGTTTGTTGGTTTGTTGGTTTTTCGTTTGTTAGCTTGTTGGCTTGTTGGTTTGTTTGTTTGTTGGTTTGTTCGTTGGTTGGCTTGTTGGTTTTTGGCTTGTTGGCTTGTTGGTTTGTTGGTTTGTTGGTTTGTTTGTTTGTTGGTTTGTTCGTTAGTTGGCTTGTTGGTTTTCGGCTTGTTGGCTTGTTGGTTTGTTGGTTTGTTGGTTTGTTGGTTTGTTGGTTTGTTGGTTTGTTGGTTTGTTGGTTTGTTGGTTTGTTGGTTTGTTGGTTTGTTTATTTGTTGGTTTGGTCGTTTGTTGGCTTGTTATTTTGTTTGTTTGTTGGTTTGTTGGCTTGTTGGCTTGTTGGTTTGTTGGTTTGTTAGTTTGTTAGTTTGGTGGCTTGTTGGTGTGTTGGTTTGTTGGTTTGTTGGTTTGTTGGTTTGTTGGTTTGTTGGTTTGTTGGTTTGTTGGTTTGTTTGTTTGTTGGTTTGTTGGTTTGTTCGTTTGTTGGCTTGTTGGTTTGTTGGCTTGTTGGCTTGTTGGATTTTTGGTTTGTTGGCTTGTTGGCTTGTTGGTTTGTTGGTGTGTTGGCTTGTTGGTTTGTTGATTTGCTGGTTTGTTGGATTGTTGGTTTGTTGGTTTGTTCGTTTGTTGGTTTGTTGGTTTGTTGGGTTGTTCGTTTGTTGGTTTGTTGGTTTGTTGGGTTGTTCGTTTGTTGGTTTGTTGGTTTGTTGGTTTGTTGGTTTGTTAGTTTGTTGGTTTGCTGGTTTGTTGGCTTGTTGGCTTGTTGGTTTGTTGGTTTGTTGGTTTGTTGGTTTGTTGGTTTGAAGGTTTGTTGGTTTGTTGGTTTATTTGTTTGTTAGTTTGTTGGTTTGTTGGTTTGTTGGTTTGTTGGTTCGTTGGTTTGTTGGTTTGTTGGTTTGTTAGTTTGTTGGTTTGTTGGTTTGTTGGTTTGTTGGTTTGTTGGTTTGTTGGTTTGTTGGTTTGTTGGTTTGTTGGTTTGTTGGTTTGTTGGTTTGTTGGTTTGTTGGTTTGTTGGTTTGTTGGTTTGTAGGTTTGTTGGTTTGTTGGTTTATTGGTTTGTTTGTTTGTTGGTTTGTTGGTTTGTTGATTTGTTGGTTTGTTGGTTTGTTGGTTGGTTGGTTTGTTGGTTTATTGGTTTGTTGGTTTGTTGGTTTGTTGGTTTGTTGGTTTGTTGGTTTGTTGGTTTGTTGGTTTGTTGGTTTGTTGGTTTGTTGGTTTGTTCGTTTGTTCGTTTGTTGGTTTGTTGGTTTGTTGGTTTGTTGGTTTGTTGGTTTGTTGGTTTGTTGGTTTGTTCGTTTGTTGGCTTGTTGGCTTGTTGGTTTGTTGGTTTGTTGGTTTGTTGGTTTGTTGGTTTGTTGGTTTGTTGGTTTGTTCGTTTGTTCGTTTGTTGGTTTGTTGGTTTGTTGGCTTGTTGGTTTGTTGGTTTGTTGGTTTGTTGGTTTGTAGGTTTGTTAGTTTGTTAGTTTGGTGGCTTGTTGGTGTGTTGGTTTGTTGGTTTGTTGGTTTGTTGGTTTGTTGGTTTGTTGGTTTGTTGGTTTGTTAGTTTGTTGGTTTGTTGGTTTGTTGGTTTGTTTGTTTGTTGGTTTGTTCGTTTGTTGGCTTTTTGGTTTGTTGGCTTGTTGGCTTGTTGGATTGTTGGTTTGTTGGCTTGTTGGCTTGTTGGTTTGTTGTTGGGTTGGCTTGTTGGTTTGTTGGTGTGCTGGTTTGTTGGATTGTTGGTTTGTTGGTTTGTTCGTTTGTTGGTTTGTTGGGTTGTTCGTTTGTTGGTTTGTTGGTTTGTTGGTTTGTTGGTTTGTTGGTTTGCTGGTTTGTTGGCTTGTTGGCTTGTTGGTTTGTTGGTTTGTTGGTTTGTTGGCTTGTTGGTTTGTTGGTTTGTTGGTTTGTTGGTTTATTTGTTTGTTGGTTTGTTGGTTTGTTGGTTTGTTGGTTTGTTGGTTTGTTCGTTTAATGGCTTGTTGGCTTGTTAGTTTGTTGGTTTTTTGATTTGTAGTTTGTTGGTTTGTTGGTTTGTTGGGTTGTTGGTTTGTTTGTTTGTTGGTTTGTTTGTTTGTTGGCTTGTTCGCTTGTTGGCTTGTTGGTTTGTTGGTGTGTTGGCTTGTTGGTTTGTTGGTTTGCTGGTTTGTTGGATTGTTGGTTTGTTGGTTTGTTCGTTTGTTGGTTTGTTGGGTTGTTCGTTTGTTGGTTTGTTGGTTTGTTGGTTTGTTGGTTTGTTGGTTTGTTGGTTTGCTGGTTTGTTGGCTTGTTGGCTTGTTGGTTTGTTGGTTCGTTGGTTTGTTGGCTTGTTGGTTTGTTGGTTTGTTGGTTTGTTGGTTTATTTGTTTGTTGGTTTGTTGGTTTGTTGGTTTGTTGGTTTGTTCGTTTGTTGGCTTGTTGGCTTGTTGGTTTGCTTGTTTGTTGGTTTGTTCGTTGGTTGGCTTGTTGGTTTTTGGCTTGTTGGCTTGTTGGTTTGTTGGTTTGTTGGTTTGTTTGTTTGTTGTTTTGTTCGTTAGTTGGCTTGTTGGTTTTTGGCTTGTTGGCTTGTTGGTTTGTTGGTTTGTTGGTTTGTTGGTTTGTTGGTTTGTTGGTTTGTTGGTTTGTTGGTTTGTTGGTTTGTTGGTTTGTTGGTTTGTTTATTTGTTCGTTTGATCGTTTGTTGGCTTGTTGGTTTGTTTGTTTGTTGGTTTGTCTTGTTGGCTTGTTGGTTTGTTGGTTTGTTAGTTTGTTAGTTTGGTGGCTTGTTGGTGTGTTGGTTGGTTGGTTTGTTGGTTTGTTGGTTTGTTGGTTTGTTGGTTTGTTGGTTTGTTGGTTTGTTTGTTTGTTGGTTTGTTGGTTTGTTCGTTTGTTGGCTTGTTGGTTTGTTGGCTTGTTGGCTTGTTGGATTGTTGGTTTGTTGGCTTGTTGGCTTGTTTGTTTGTTGGTGTGTTGGCTTGTTGGTTTGTTGGTTTGCTGGTTTGTTGGATTGTTGGTTTGTTGGTTTGTTCGTTTGTTGGTTTGTTGGTTTGTTGGGTTGTTCGTTTGTTGGTTTGTTGGTTTGTTGGTTTGTTGGTTTGTTGGTTTGTTGGTTTGCTGGTTTGTTGGCTTGTTGGCTTGTTGGTTTGTTGGTTTGTTGGTTTGTTGGTTTGTTGGTTTGTTGGTTTGTAGGTTTGTTGGTTTGTTGGTTTATTGGTTTGTTTGTTTGTTGGTTTGTTGGTTTGTTGGTTTGTTGGTTTGTTGATTTGTTGGTTTGTTGGTTTGTTGGTTGGTTGGTTTGTTGGTTTGTTGGTTTGTTGGTTTGTTGGTTTGTTGGTTTGTTGATTTGTTGGTTTGTTAGTTTGTTAGTTTGTTGGTTTGTTAGTTTGTTGGTTTGTTGGTTTGTTGGTTTGTTGGTTTGTTGGTTTGTTGGTTTGTTGGTTTGTTGGTTTGTTGGTTTGTTGGTTTGTTGGTTTGTTGGTTTGTTGGTTTGTTGGTTTGTTGGTTTGTTGGTTTGTTGGTTTGTTGGTTTGTTGGTTTGTTGGTTTGTAGGTTTGTTGGTTTGTTGGTTTATTGGTTTGTTTGTTTGTTGGTTTGTTGGTTTGTTGGTTTGTTGGTTTGTTGAGTTGTTGGTTTGTTAGTTTGTTGGTTGGTTGGTTTGTTGGTTTGTTGGTTTGTTGGTTTATTGGTTTGTTGGTTTGTTGGTTTGTTGATTTGTTCGTTTGTTGGCTTGTTGGCTTGTTGGTTTGTTGGTTTGTTGGTTTGTTGGTTTGTTGGTTTGTTGGTTTGTTGGTTTGTTCGTTTGATGGTTTGTTGGTTTGTTGGGTTGTTGGTTTATTGGTTTGTTGGTTTGTTGGTTTGTTGGTTTGTTGGTTTGTTAGTTTGTTAGGTTGGTGGCTTGTTGGTGTGTTGGTTTGTTGGCTTGTTGGTTTGTTGGTTTGTTGGTTTGTTGGTTTGTTGGTCTGTTCGGTTGTTGGCTTGTTGGTTTGTTTGTTTGTTGGTTTGTTCGTTGGTTGGCTTGTTGGTTTTTGGCTTGTTGGCTTGTTGGTTTGTTGGTTTGTTGGTTTGTTTGTTTGTTGGTTTGTTCGTTAGCTGGCTTGTTGGTTTTTGGCTTGTTAGTTTGTTGGTTTGTTGGTTTGTTGGTTTGTTGGTTTTTTGGTTTGTTGGTTTGTCGGTTTGTTGGTTTGTTGGTTGGTTGCTTTGTTTATTTGTTGGTTTGTTCGTTTGTTGGCTTGTTGGTTTGTTCGTTTCTTGGTTTGTTGGCTTGTTGCCTTGTTGGTTTGTTGGTTTGTTGGTTTGTTGGCTTGTTGGTTTGTTGGTTTGATGGTGTGTTCGTTTGTTGGTTTTTTGGCTTGTTGGCTTGTTGGTTTGTTGGCTTGTTGGTTTGTTTGTTTGTTAGTTTGTTGGTTTTTTGGTTTGTTGGTTTGTTGGTTTGTTGGTTTGTTGGTTTGTTGGTTTGTTGGTTTGTTGGTTTGTTGGTTTGTTGGTTTGTTGGTTTGTAGGTTTGTTGGTTTGTTGGTTTATTGGTTTGTTTGTTTGTTGGTTTGTTGGTTTGTTGGTTTGTTGGTTTGTTGGTTTGTTGATTTGTTGGTTTGTTGGTTTGTTGGTTGGTTGGTTTGTTGGTTTGTTGGTTTGTTGGTTTGTTGGTTTGTTAGTTTGTTGGTTTGTTCGTTTGTTGGCTTGTTGGCTTGTTGGTTTGTTGCTTTGTTGGTTTGTTGGTTTGTTGGTTTGTTGGTTTGTTCGTTTGTTCGTTTGTTGGTTTGTTGGTTTGTTGGCTTGTTGGTTTGTTGGTTTGTTGGTTTGTTGGTTTGTTGGTTTGTTGGTTTGTTGGTTTGTTAGTTTGTTAGTTTGGTGGCTTGTTGGTGTGTTGGTTTGTTGGTTTGTTGGTTTGTTGGTTTGTTGGTTTGTTGGTTTGTGAGTTTGTTGGTTTGTTTTTTTGTTGGTTTGTTGGTTTGTTTGTTTGTTGGTTTGTTCGTTTGTTGGCTTGTTGGTTTGTTGGCTTGTTGGCTTGTTAGATTGTTGGTTTGTTGGCTTGTTGGCTTGTTGGTTTGTTGGTGTGTTGGCTTATTGGTTTGTTGGTTTGCTGGTTTGTTGGATTGTTGGTTTGTTGGTTTGTTCGTTTGTTGGTTTGTTGGTTTGTTGGGTTGTTCGTTTGTTGGTTTGTTGGTTTGTTGGTTTGTTGGTTTGTTGGTTTGTTGGTTTGTTGGTTTGCTGGTTTGTTGGCTTGTTGGCTTGTTGGTTTGTTGGTTTGTTGTTTTGTTGGTTTGTTGGCTTGTTGGTTTGTTGGTTTGTTGGTTTGTTGGTTTATTTGTTTGTTGGTTTGTTGGTTTGTTGGTTTGTTGGTTTGTTCGTTTGTTGGCTTGTTGGATTGTTGGTTCGTTTGTTTGTTGGTTTGTTCGTTGGTTGGCTTGTTGGTTTTTGGCTTGTTGGCTTGTTGGTTTGTTGGTTTGTTGGTTTGTTGGTTTGTTTGTTTGTTGGTTTGTTCGTTAGTTGGCTTATTGGTTTTTGGCTTGTTGGCTTGTTGGTTTGTTGGTTTGTTGGTTTGTTGGTTTGTTGGTTTGTTGGTTTGTTGGTTTGTTTATTTGTTGGTTTGTTCGTTTGTTGGCTTGTTGGTTTGTTTGTTTGTTGGTTTGTTGGCTTGTTGGCTTGTTGGTTTGTAGGTTTGTTAGTTTGTTAGTTTGGTGGCTTGTTGGTGTGTTGGTTTGTTGGTTTGTTGGTTTGTTGGTTTGTTGGTTTGTTGGTTTGTTGGTTTGTTGGTTTGTTGGTTTGTTGGTTTGTTGGTTTGTTTGTTTGTTGGTTTGTTCGTTTGTTGGCTTGTTGGTTTGTTGGCTTGTTGGCTTGTTGGATTGTTGGTTTGTTGGCTTGTTGGCTTGTTGGTTTGTTGGTGTGTTGGCTTGTTGGTTTGTTGGTTTGCTGGTTTGTTGGATTGTTGGTTTGTTGGTTTGTTCGTTTGTTGGTTTGTTGGTTTGTTGGGTTGTTCGTTTGTTGGTTTGTTGGTTTGTTGGTTTGTTGGTTTGTTGGTTTGTTGGTTTGCTGGTTTGTTGGCTTGTTGGCTTGTTGGTTTGTTGGTTTGTTGGTTTGTTGGCTTGTTGGTTTGTTGGTTTGTTGGTTTGTTGGTTTATTTGTTTGTTGGTTTGTTGGTTTGTTGGTTTGTTGGTTTGTTGGTTTGTTCGTTTAATGGCTTGTTGGCTTGTTAGTTTGTTGTTTGTTGGCTTTTTGATTTGTAGTTTGTTGGTTTGTTGGTTTGTTGGGTTGTTGGTTTGTTCGTTTGTTGGTTTGTTTGTTTGTTGGTTTGTTCGCTTGTTGGCTTGTTGGTTTGTTGGTGTGTTGGCTTGTTGGTTTGTTGGTTTGCTGGTTTGTTGGATTGTTGGTTTGTTGGTTTGTTCGTTTGTTGGTTTGTTGGTTTGTTGGGTTGTTCGTTTGTTGGTTTGTTGGTTTGTTGATTTGTTGGTTTGCTGGTTTGTTGGCTTGTTGGCTTGTTGGTTTGTTGGTTTGTTGGTTTGTTGGCTTGTTGGTTTGTTGGTTTGTTGGCTTGTTGGTTTGTTGGTTTGTTGGTTTGTTGGTTTATTTGTTTGTTGGTTTGTTGGTTTGTTGGTTTGTTGGTTTGTTGGTTTGTTGGTTTGTTCGTTTATTGGCTTGTTGGCTTGTTAGTTTGTTGTTTGTTGGCTTTTTGATTTGTAGTTTGTTGGTTTGTTGGTTTGTTGGGTTGTTGGTTTGTTCGTTTGTTGGTTTGTTTGTTTGTTGGTTTGTTCGCTTGTTGGCTTGTTGGTTTGTTGGTGTGTTGGCTTGTTGGTTTGTTGGTTTGCTGGTTTGTTGGATTGTTGGTTTGTTGGTTTGTTCGTTTGTTGGTTTGTTGGTTTGTTGGGTTGTTCGTTTGTTGGTTTGTTGGTTTGTTGGTTTGTTGGTTTGCTGGTTTGTTGGATTGTTGGATTGTTGGTTTGTTGGTTTGTTCGTTTGTTGGTTTGTTGGTTTGTTGGGTTATTCGTTTGTTGGTTTGTTGGTTTGTTGGTTTGTTGGTTTGTTGGTTTGTTGGTTTGCTGGTTTGTTGGCTTGTTGGCTTGTTGGTTTGTTGGTTTGTTGGTTTGTTGGTTTGTTGGTTTGTTGGTTTGTTGGTTTGTTGGTTTATTTGTTTGTTGGTTTGTTGGTTTGTTGGTTTGTTGGTTTGTTCGTTTAATGTCTTGTTGGCTTGTTAGTTTGTTGTTTGTTGGCTTTTTGATTTGTAGTTTGTTGGTTTGTTGGGTTGTTGGTTTGTTCGTTTGTTGGTTTGTTTGTTTGTTGGTTTGTTCGCTTGTTGGCTTGTTGGTTTGTTGGTGTGTTGGCTTGTTGGTTTGTTGGTTTGCTGGTTTGTTGGATTGTTGGTTTGTTGGTTTTTTCGTTTGTTGGTTTGTTGGTTTGTTGGTTTGTTGGTTTGTTGGTTTGTTGGTTTATTTGTTTGTTGGTTTGTTGGTTTGTTGGTTTGTTGGTTTGTTGGTTTGTGCGTTTGTTGGCTTGTTGGCTTGTTGGTTTGTTTGTTTGTTGGTTTGTTCGTTGGTTGGCTTGTTGGTTTTTGGCTTGTTGGCTTGTTGGTTAGTTGGTTTGTTTGTTTGTTGGTTTGTTCGTTAGTTGGCTTATTGGTTTTTGGCTTGTTGGCTTGTTGGTTTGTTGGTTTGTTGGTTTGTTGGTTTGTTGGTTTGTTGGTTTGTTGGTTTGTTGGTTTGTTGGTTTGTTTATTTGTTGGTTTGTTCGTTTGTTGGCTTGTTGGTTTGTTTGTTTGTTGGTTTGTTGGCTTGTTGGCTTGTTAGTTTGTTGGTTTGTTGGTTTGTTGGTTTGTTGGTTTGTTAGTTTGCTGGTTTGTTGGTTTGTTGGTTTGTTGGTTTGTTGGTTTGTTGGTTTGTTGGTTTGTTGGTTTGTTGGTTTGTTGGTTTGTTGGTTTGTTGGTTTGTTGGTTTGTTGGTTTGTTGGTTTGTTGGTTTGTTGGTTTGTTGGGTTGTTGGTTTGTTGGTTTGTAGGTTTGTTGGTTTGTTGGTTTATTGGTTTGTTTGTTTGTTGGTTTGTTGGTTTGTTTGTTTGTTGATTTGTTGGTTTGTTGGTTTGTTGGTTTGTTGGTTTGTTGGTTTGTTGGTTTGTTGGTTTGTTGGTTTGTTGGTTTGTTGGTTTGTTTATTTGTTGGTTTGTTCGTTTGTTGGCTTGTTGGTTTGTTGGTTTGTTCGTTTGTTGGTTCGTTGGTTTGTTGGCTTGTTGGTTTGTTGGTTTGTTGGTTTGTTGGTTTGTTGGTTTGTTGGTTTGTTGGTTTGTTGGTTTGTTAGTTTGTTAGTTTGGTGGCTTGTTGGTGTGTTGGTTTGTTGGTTTGTTGGTTTGTTGGTTTGTTGGTTTGTTGGTTTGTTGGTTTGTTGGTTTGTTGGTTTGTTGGTTTGTTGGTTTGTTGGTTTGTTGGTTTGTTGGTTTGTTGGTTTGTTGGTTTGTTGGTTTGTTGGTTTGTTTGTTTGTTGGTTTGTTCTTTTGTTGGCTTGTTGGTTTGTTGGCTTGTTGGCTTGTTGGATTGTTGGTTTGTTGGGTTGTTGGCTTGTTGGTTTGTTGGTGTGTTGGCTTGTTGGTTTGTTGGTTAGCTGGTTTGTTGGATTGTTGGTTTGTTGGTTTGTTCGTTTGTTGGTTTGTTGGTTTGTTGGGTTGTTCGTTTGTTGGATTGTTGGTTTGTTGGCTTGTTGGTTTGTTGGTTTGTTGGTTTGTTGGCTTGTTGGTTTGTTGGTTTGTTGGTTTGTTGGTTTGTTGGTTTGTTGGGTTGTTCGTTTGTTGGATTGTTGGTTTGTTGGCTTGTTGGTTTGTTGGTTTGTTGGTTTGTTGGTTTATTCGTTTAATGGCTTGTTGGCTTGTTAGTTTGTTGTTTGTTGGCTTTTTGATTTGTAGTTTGTTGGTTTGTTGGTTTGTTGGGTTGTTGGTTTGTTCGTTTGTTGGTTTGTTTGTTTGTTGGTTTGTTCGCTTGTTGGCTTGTTGGTTTGTTGGTGTGTTGGCTTGTTGGTTTGTTGGTTTGTTGGTTTGTTGGATTGTTGGTTTGTTGGTTTGTTCGTTTGTTGGTTTGTTGGTTTGTTGGGTTGTTTGTTTGTTGGTTTGTTGGTTTGTTAGTTTGTTGGTTTGCTGGTTTGTTGGCTTGTTGGCTTGTTGGTTTGTTGGTTTGTTGGTTTGTTGGCTTGTTGGTTTGTTGGTTTGTTGGTTTGTTGGTTTCTTTGTTTGTTGGTTTGTTGGTTGGTTGGTTTGTTGGTTTGTTCGTTTGTTGGCTTGTTGGCTTGTTGGTTTGTTTGTTTGTTGGTTTGTTCGTTGGTTGGCTTGTTGGTTTTTGGCTTGTTGGCTTGTTGCTTTGTTGGTTTGTTGGTTTGTTTGTTTGTTGGTTTGTTCGTTAGTTAACTTGTTGGTTTTTTGCTTGTTGGCTTGTTGGTTTGTTGGTTTGTTGGTTTGTTGGTTTTTGGTTTGTTGGTATGTTGGTTTGTTGGTTTGTTTATTTGTTGGTTTGTTCGTTTGTTGGCTTGTTGGTTTGTTCGTTTATTGGTTTGTTGGCTTGTTGGCTTGTTGGTTTGTTGGTTTGTTGGTTTGTTGGCTTGTTGGTTTGTTGGTTTGTTGGTTTGTTAGTTTGTTGGTTTGTTGGTTTGTTGGTTTGTTGGTTTGTTGGTTTGTTGGTTTGTTGGTTTGTTGGTTTGTTGGTTTGTTGGTTTGTTGGTTTGTTGGTTTGTTGGTTTGTTGGTTTGTTGGTTTGTAGGTTTGTTGGTTTGTTGGTTTATTGGTTTGTTTGTTTGTTGGTTTGTTGGTTTGTTGGTTTGTTGGTTTGTTGGTTTGTTGATTTGTTGGTTTGTTGGTTTGTTGGTTGGTTGGTTTGTTGGTTTGTTGGTTTGTTGGTTTGTTGGTTTGTTGGTTTGTTGGTTTGTTGATTTGTTCGTTTGTTGGCTTGTTGGCTTGTTGGTTTGTTGGTTTGTTGGTTTGTTGGTTTGTTGGTTTGTTGGTTTGTTCGTTTGTTTGTTTGTTGGTTTGTTGGTTTGTTGGCTTGTTGGTTTATTGGTTTGTTGGTTTGTTGGTTTGTTGGTTTGTTAGTTTGTTAGTTTGGTGGCTTGTTGGTGTGTTGGTTTGTTGGTTTGTTGGTTTGTTGGTTTGTTGGTTTGTTGGTTTGTTGGTTTGTTGGTTTGTTGGTTTGTTGGTTTGTTGGTTTGTTCGTTTGTTGGCTTGTTGGCTTGTTGGTTTGTTTGTTTGTTGGTTTGATCGTTGGTTGGCTTGTTGGTTTTTGGCTTCTTGGCTTGTTGGTTTGTTGGTTTGTTGGTTTGTTGGTTTGTTGGTTTGTTGGTTTGTTGGTTTGTTGGTTTGTTGGTTTGTTGATTTGTTGGTTTGTTTATTTGTTGGTTTGTTCGTTTGTTGGCTTGTTGGTTTGTTCGTTTGTTGGTTTGTTGGCTTGTTGGCTTGTTGGTTTATTGGTTTGTTGGTTTGTTGGCTTGTTGGTTTGTTGGTTTGATGGTTTGTTCGTTTGTTGGTTTTTTGGCTTGTTGGCTTGTTGGTTTGTTGGCTTGTTGGTTTGTTGGTTTGTTAGTTTGTTGGTTTGTTGGTTTGTTGGTTTGTTGGTTTGTTGGTTTGTTGGTTTGTTGGTTTGTTGGTTTGTTGGTTTGTTGGTTTGTTGGTTTGTTGGTTTGTTGGTTTGTTGGTTTGTTGGTTTGTTGGTTTGTTGGTTTGTTGGTTTGTTGGTTTGTTGGTTTGTTGGTTTGTTGGTTTGTAGGTTTGTTGGTTTGTTGGTTAATTGGTTTGTTTGTTTGTTGGTTTGTTGGTTTGTTGGTTTGTTGGTTTGTTGATTTGTTGGTTTGTTGGTTTGTTGGTTGGTTGGTTTGTTGGTTTGTTGGTTTGTTGGTTTGTTGGTTTGTTGGTTTGTTGGTTTGTTGGTTTGTTCGTTTGTTGGCTTGTTGGCTTGTTGGTTTGTTGGTTTTTTGGTTTGTTGGTTTGTTGGTTTGTTGGTTTGTTGGTTTGTTCGTTTGTTCGTTTGTTGGTTTGTTGGTTTGTTGGCTTGTTGGTTTGTTGGTTTGTTGGTTTGTTGGTTTGTTGGTTTGTTGGTTTGTTAGTTTGTTAGTTTGGTGGCTTGTTATTGTGTTGTTTTGTTGGTTTGTTGGTTTGTTGGTTTGTTGGTTTGTGAGTTTGTTGGTTTGTTGGTTTGTTGGATTGTTTGTTTGTTGGCTTGTTGGCTTGTTGGATTGTTGGTTTGTTGGCTTGTTGGCTTGTTGGTTTGTTGGTGTGTTGGCTTGTTGGTTTGTTGGTTTGCTGGTTTGTTGGATTGTTGGTTTGTTCGTTTGTTGGTTTGTTGGTTTGTTGGGTTGTTCGTTTGTTGGTTTGTTGGTTTGTTGGTTTGTTGGTTTGTTGGTTTGCTGGTTTGTTGGCTTGTTGGCTTGTTGGTTTGTTGGTTTGTTGGCTTGTTGGTTTGTTGGTTTGTTGGTTTGTTAGTTTATTTGTTTGTTGGTTTTTTGGTTTGCTGGTTTGTTGGTTTGTTTGTTTAATGGCTTGTTGGCTTGTTAGTTTGTTGTTTGTTGGCTTTTTGATATGTAGTTTGTTGGTTTGTTGGTTTGTTGGGTTGTTGGTTTGTTCGTTTGTTGGTGTGTTTGTTTGTTGGTTTGTTCGCTTGTTGGCTTGTTGGTTTGTTGGTGTGTTGGCTTGTTGGTTTGTTGGTTTGCTGGTTTGTTGGATTGTTGGTTTGTTGGTTTGTTCGTTTGTTGGTTTGTTGGTTTGTTGGGTTGTTCGTTTGTTGGTTTGTTGGTTTGTTGGTTTGTTGGTTTGTTGGTTTGTTGGTTTGTTGGTTTGCTGGTTTGTTGGCTTGTTGGCTTATTGGTTTGTTGGTTTGTTGGTTTGTTGGCTTGTTGGTTTGTTGGTTTGTTGGTTTGTTGGTTTATTTGTTTGTTGGTTTGTTGGTTTGTTGGTTTGTTGGTTTGTTCGTTTGTTGGCTTGTTGGCTTGTTGGTTTGTTTGTTTGTTGGTTTGTTCGTTGGTTGGCTTGTTGGTTTTTGGTTTGTTGGCTTGTTGGTTTGTTGGTTTGTTGGTTTGTTTGTTTGTTGGTTTGTTCGTTAGTTGGCTTGTTGGTTTTTGGCTTGTTGGCTTGTTGGTTTGTTGGTTTGTTGGTTTGTTGGTTTGTTGGTTTATTGGTTTGTTGGTTTGTTGGTTTGTTTATTTGTTGGTTTGTTCGTTTGTTGGCTTGTTGGTTTTGGTTTGTTTGTTTGTTGGTTTGTTGGTTTGTTGGTTTGTTGGTTTGTTGGTTTGTTGATTTGTTAGTTTGTTGGTTTGTTGGTTTGTTGGTTTGTTGGTTTTTTCGTTTGTTCGTTTGTTGGTTTGTTGGTTTGTTGGCTGGTTGGCTTGTTGGTTTGTTGGTGTGTTGGTTTGTTCGTTTGTTGGTTTGTTGGTTTGTTGGGTTGTTCGGTTGTTGGTTTGTTGGTTTGTTGGTTTATTGGTTTGTTGGTTTGCTGGTTTGTTGGATTGTTGGATTGTTGGTTTGTTGGTTTGTTCGTTTGTTGGTTTGTTGGTTTGTTGGGTTGTTCGTTTGTTGGTTTGTTGGTTTGTTGGTTTGTTGGTTTGTTGGTTTGTTGGTTTGTTGGTTTGCTGGTTTGTTGGCTTCTTGGCTTGTTGGTTTGCTGGTTTGTTGGTTTGTTGGCTTGTTGGTTTGTTGGTTTGTTGGTTTGTTGGTTTATTTGTTTGTTGGTTTGTTGGTTTGTTGGTTTGTCGGTTTGTTCGTTTAATGGCTTGTTGGCTTGTTAGTTTGTTGTTTGTTGGCTTTTTGATTTGTAGTTTGTTGGTTTGTTGGTTTGTAGGGTTTTTGGTTTGTTTGTTTGTTGGTTTGTTCGCTTGTTGGCTTGTTGGTTTGTTGGTGTGTTGGCTTGTTGGTTTGTTGGTTTGCTGGTTTGTTGGTTTGCTGGTTTGTTGAATTGTTGGTTTGTTGGTTTGTTCGTTTGTTGGTTTGTTGGTTTGTTGGGTTGTCCGTTTGTTGGTTTGTTGGTTTGTTGGTTTGTTGGTTTGTTGGTTTGCTGGTTTGTTGGCTTGTTGGCTTGTTGGTTTGTTGGTTTGTTGGTTTGTTGGCTTGTTGGTTTGTTGGTTTGTTGGTTTGTTGGTTTATTTGTTTGTTGGTTTGTTGGTTTGTTGGTTTGTTGGTTTGTGCGTTTGTTGGCTTGTTGGCTTGTTGGTTTGTTTGTTTGTTGGTTTGTTCGTTGGTTGGCTTGTTGGTTTTTGGCTTGTTGGCTTGTTGGTTTGTTGGTTTGTTTGTTTGTGGTTTGTTCGTTAGTTGGCTTGTTGGTTTTTGGCTTGTTGGCTTGTTGGTTTGTTGGTTTGTTGGTTTGTTGGTTTGTTGGTTTGTTGGTTTGTTGGTTTGTTGGTTTGTTTATTTGTTGGTTTGTTCGTTTGTTGGCTTGTTGGTTTGTTTGTTTGTTGGTTTGTTGGCTTGTTGGCTTGTTGGTTTGTTGGTTTGTTGGTTTGTTGGTTTGTTGGTTTGTTAGTTTGCTGGTTTGTTGGTTTGTTGGTTTGTTGGTTTGTTGGTCTGTTGGTTTGTTGGTTTGTTGGTTTGTTGGTTTGTTGGTTTGTTGGTTTGTTGGTTTGTTGGTTTGTTGGTTTGTTGGTTTGTTATGTTGTTGGTTTGTTGGTTTGTAGGTTTGTTGGTTTGTTGGTTTATTGGTTTGTTTGTTTGTTGGTTTGTTGGTTTGTTGGTTTGTTGGTTTGTTTGTTTGTTGATTTGTTGGTTTGTTGGTTTGTTGGTTTGTTGGTTTGTTGGTTTGTTGGTTTGTTGGTTTGTTGGTTTGTTGGTTTGTTTATTTGTTGGTTTGTTCGTTTGTTGGCTTGTTGGTTTGTTCGTTTGTTCGTTTGTTCGTTTGTTGGTTTGTTGGTTTGTTGGCTTGTTGGTTTGTTGGTTTGTTGGTTTGTTGGTTTGTTGGTTTGTTGGTTTGTTAGTTTGTTAGTTTGGTGGCTTGTTGGTGTATTGGTTTGTTGGTTTGTTGGTTTGTTGGTTTGTTGGTTTGTTGGTTTGTTGGTTTGTTGGTTTGTTGGTTTGTTGGTTTGTTTGTTTGTTGGTTTGTTCGTTTGTTGGCTTGTTGGTTTATTGGCTTGTTGGCTTGTTGGATTGTTGGTTTGTTGGCTTGTTGGCTTGTTGGTTTGTTGGTGTGTTGGCTTGTTGGTTTGTTGGTGTGTTGGCTTGTTGGTTTGTTGGTTAGCTGGTTTGTTGGATTGTTGGTTTGTTGGTTTGTTCGTTTGTTGGTTTGTTGGTTTGTTGGGTTGTTCGTTTGTTGGATTGTTGGTTTGTTGGCTTGTTGATTTGTTGGTTTGTTGGTTTGTTGGTTTGTTGGCTTGTTGGTTTGTTGGTTTGTTGGTTTGTTGGTTTATTTGTCTGTTGGTTTGTTGGTTTGTTGGTTTGTTGGTTTGTTCGTTTAATGGCTTGTTGGCTTGTTAGTTTGTTGTTTGTTGGCTTTTTGATTTGTAGTTTGTTGGTTTGTTGGTTTGTTGGTTTGTTGGTTTGTTAGTTTGTTAGTTTGGTGGCTTGTTGGTGTATTGGTTTGTTGGTTTGTTGGTTTGTTGGTTTGTTGGTTTGTTGGTTTGTTGGTTTGTTGGTTTGTTGGTTTGTTGGTTTGTTTGTTTGTTGGTTTGTTCGTTTGTTGGCTTGTTGGTTTATTGGCTTGTTGGCTTGTTGGATTGTTGGTTTGTTGGCTTGTTGGCTTGTTGGTTTGTTGGTGTGTTGGCTTGTTGGTTTGTTGGTGTGTTGGCTTGTTGGTTTGTTGGTTAGCTGGTTTGTTGGATTGTTGGTTTGTTGGTTTGTTCGTTTGTTGGTTTGTTGGTTTGTTGGGTTGTTCGTTTGTTGGATTGTTGGTTTGTTGGCTTGTTGATTTGTTGGTTTGTTGGT
Source organism: Atherix ibis (assembly GCA_958298945.1). Taxonomy (NCBI): domain Eukaryota; kingdom Metazoa; phylum Arthropoda; class Insecta; order Diptera; family Athericidae; genus Atherix; species Atherix ibis. The sequence continues at coordinate 100,195,947 of OY282608.1, forward strand.
TTGTTGGTGTGTTGGCTTGTTGGTTTGTTGGTGTGTTGGCTTGTTGGTTTGTTGGTTAGCTGGTTTGTTGGATTGTTGGTTTGTTGGTTTGTTCGTTTGTTGGTTTGTTGGTTTGTTGGGTTGTTCGTTTGTTGGATTGTTGGTTTGTTGGCTTGTTGATTTGTTGGTTTGTTGGTTTGTTGGTTTGTTGGCTTGTTGGTTTGTTGGTTTGTTGGTTTGTTGGTTTATTTGTCTGTTGGTTTGTTGGTTTGTTGGTTTGTTGGTTTGTTCGTTTGTTGGCTTGTTGGCTTGTTAGTTTGTTGTTTGTTGGCTTGTTGGCTTGTTGCTTTGTTGGTGTGTTGGCTTGTTGGTTTGTTGGTTTGCTGGTTTGTTGGATTGTTGGTTTGTTGGTTTGTTTGTTTGTTGGTTTGTTGGTTTGTTGGGTTGTTCGTTTGTTGGTTTGTTGGTTTGTTGGTTTGTTGGTTTGTTGGTTTACTGGTTTGTTGGCTTGTTGGCTTGTTGGTTTGTTGGTTTGTTGGTTTGTTGGCTTGTTGGTTTGTTGGTTTGTTGGTTTGTTGGTTTCTTTGTTTGTTGGTTTGTTGGTTTGTTGGTTTGTTGGTTTGTTCGTTTGTTGGCTTGTTGGCTTGTTGGTTTGTTTGTTTGTTGGTTTGTTCGTTGGTTGGCTTGTTGGTTTTTGGCTTATTGGCTTGTTGGTTTGTTGGTTTGTTGGTTTGTTTGTTTGTTGGTTTGTTCGTTAGTTGGCTTGTTGGTTTTTGGCTTGTTGGCTTGTTGGTTTGTTGGTTTGTTGGTTTGTTGCTTTTTGGTTTGTTGGTTTGTTGGTTTGTTGGTTTGTTTATTTGTTGGTTTGTTCGTTTGTTGGCTTGTTGGTTTGTTCGTTTATTGGTTTGTTGGCTTGTTGGTTTGTTGGCTTGTTGGTTTGTTGGTTTGATGGTTTGTTCGTTTGTTGGTTTTTTGGCTTGTTGGCTTGTTGGTTTGTTGGCTAGTTGGTTTGTTGGTTTGTTAGTTTGTTGGTTTGTTGGTTTGTTGGTTTGTTGGTTTGTTGGTTTGTTGGTTTGTTGGTTTGTTGGGTTGTTGGTTTGTTGGTTTGTTGGTTTGTTGGTTTGTTGGTTTGTTGGTTTGTTGGTTTGTAGGTTTGTTGGTTTGTTGGTTTATTGGTTTGTATGTTTGTTGGTTTGTTGGTTTGTTGGTTTGTTGATTTGTTGGTTTGTTGGTTTGTTGGTTGGTTGGTTTGTTGGTTTGTTGGTTTGTTGGTTTGTTGGTTTGTTGGTTTGTTGGTTTGTTGGTTTGTTGGTTTGTTGATTTGTTCGTTTGTTGGCTAGTTGGTTTGTTGGTTTGTTGGTTTGTTGGTTTGTTGGTTTGTTCGTTTGTTCGTTTGTTCCTTTGTTGGTTTGTTGGTTTGTTGGCTTGTTGGTTTATTGGTTTGTTGGTTTCTTGGTTTGTTGGTTTGTTAGTTTGTTAGTTTGGTGGCTTGTTGGTGTGTTGGTTTGTTGGTTTGTTGGTTTGTTGGTTTGTTGGTTTGTTGGTTTGTTGGTTTGTTGGTTTGTTGGTTTGTTCGTTTGTTGGCTTGTTGGCTTGTTGGTTTGTTTGTTTGTTGGTTTGTTCGTTGGTTGGCTTGTTGGTTTTTGGCTTCTTGGCTTGTTGGTTTGTTGGTTTGTTGGTTTGTTTGTTTGTTGGTTTGTTCGTTAGTTGGCTTGTTGGTTTTTGGCTTGTTGGCTTGTTGGTTTTTTGGTTTGTTGGTTTGTTGGTTTGTTGGTTTGTTGGTTTGTTGGTTTGTTGGTTTGTTGGTTTGTTGGTTTGTTGGTTTGTTGGTTTGTTTATTTGTTGGTTTGTTCGTTTGTTGGCTTGTTGGTTTGTTCGTTTGTTGGTTTGTTGGCTTGTTGGCTTGTTGGTTTATTGGTTTGTTGGTTTGTTGGCTTGTCGGTTTGTTGGTTTGTTGGTTTGTTGGTTTGTTGGTTTGTTGGTTTGTTGGTTTGTTGGTTTGTTGGTTTGTTGGTTTGTTGTTTTGTTGGTTTGTTGGTTTGTTGGTTTGTTGGTTTGTTGGTTTGTTGGTTTGTTGGTTTGTAGGTTTTTTGGTTTGTTGGTTTATTGGTTTGTTTGTTTGTTGGTTTGTTGGTTTGTTGGTTTGTTGGTTTGTTGGTTTGTTGATTTGTTGGTTTGTTGGTTTGTTGGTTGGTTGGTTTGTTGGTTTGTTGGTTTGTTGGTTTGTTGGTTTGTTGGTTTGTTGGTTTGTTGGTTTGTTGGTTTGTTGGTTTGTTGGTTTGTTGGTTTGTTCGTTTGTTGGCTTGTTGGCTTGTTGGTTTGTTGGTTTTTTGGTTTGTTGGTTTGTTGGTTTGTTGGTTTGTTCGTTTGTTCGTTTGTTGGTTTGTTGGTTTGTTGGCTTGTTGGTTTGTTGGTTTGTTGGTTTGTTGGTTTGTTGGTTTGTTGGTTTGTGAGTTTGTTAGTTTGGTGGCTTGTTATTGTGTTGGTTTGTTGGTTTGTTGGTTTGTTGGTTTGTTGGTTTGTTGGTTTGTGAGTTTGTTGGTTTGTTGGTTTGTTGGATTGTTTGTTTGTTGGTTTGTTCGTTTATTGGCTTGTTGGTTTGTTGGCTTGTTGGCTTGTTGGATTGTTGGTTTGTTGGCTTGTTGGCTTGTTGGTTTGTTGGTGTGTTGGCTTGTTGGTTTGTTGGTTTGCTGGTTTGTTGGATTGTTGGTTTGTTCGTTTGTTGGTTTGTTGGTTTGTTGGGTTGTTCGTTTGTTGGTTTGTTGGTTTGTTGGTTTCTTGGTTTGTTGGTTTGCTGGTTTGTTGGCTTGTTGGCTTGTTGGTTTGTTGGTTTGTTGGTTTGTTGGCTTGTTGGTTTGTTGGTTTGTTGGTTTGTTGGTTTATTTGTTTGTTGGTTTGTTGGTTTGCTGGTTTGTTGGTTTGTTCGTTTAATGGCTTGTTGGCTTGTTAGTTTGTTGTTTGTTGGCTTTTTGATTTGTAGTTTGTTGGTTTGTTGGTTTGTTGGGTTGTTGGTTTGTTCTTTTGTTGGTTTGTTTGTTTGTTGGTTTGTTCGCTTGTTGGCTTGTTGGTTTGTTGGTGTGTTGGCTTGTTGGTTTGTTGGTTTGCTGGTTTGTTGGATTGTTGGTTTGTTGGTTTGTTCGTTTGTTGGTTTGTTGGTTTGTTGGGTTGTTCGTTTGTTGGTTTGTTGGTTTGTTGGTTTGTTGGTTTGTTGGTTTGTTGGTTTGTTGGTTTGTTGGTTTGTTGGTTTGCTGGTTTGTTGGCTTGTTGGCTTATTGGTTTGTTGGTTTGTTGGTTTGTTGGTTTGTTGGTTTGTTGGTTTGTTGGTTTGTTGGTTTCTTTGTTTGTTGGTTTGTTGGTTTGTTGGTTTGTTGGTTTGTTCGTTTGTTGGCTTGTTGGCTTGTTGGTTTGTTTGTTTGTTGGTTTGTTCGTTGGTTGGCTTGTTCGTTTTTGGCTTGTTGGCTTGTTGGTTTGTTGGTTTGTTGGTTTGTTTGTTTGTTGGTTTGTTCGTTAGTTGGCTTGTTGGTTTTTGGCTTGTTGGCTTGTTGGTTTGTTGGTTTGTTGGTTTGTTGGTTTGTTGGTTTGTGGGTTTGTTGGTTTGTTGGTTTGTTGGTTTGTTTATTTGTGGGTTTGTTCGTTTGTTGGCTTGTTGGTTTTGGTTTGTTTGTTTGTTGGTTTGTTGGTTTGTTGGTTTGTTAGTTTGTTGATTTGTTAGTTTGTTGGTTTGTTGGTTTGTGGTTTTGTTGGTTTGTTGGTTTGTTGGTTTGTTGGTTTGTTGGTTTGTTCGTTTGTTGGCTTGTTGGCTTGTTGGTTTGTTGGTTTGTTGGTTTGTTGGTTTGTTGGTTTGTTGGTTTTTTCGTTTGTTCGTTTGTTGGTTTGTTGGTTTGTTGGCTGGTTGGCTTGTTGGTTTGTTGGTGTGTTGGCTTGTTGGTTTGTTCGTTTGTTGGCTTGTTGGTTTGTTGGTTTGTTGGTTTGTTGGTTTGTTGGTTTGTTGGTTTGTTGGTTTGTTAGTTTGTTCGTTTGTTGGCTTGTTGGCTTGTTAGCTTGTTGGTTTGTTGGTTTGTTGTTTTGTTCGCTTGTTCGTTTGTTGGTTTGTTGGTTTGTTGGCTTGTTGGCTAGTTGGTTTGTTGGTTTGTTGGCTTGTTGGTTTGTTGGTTTGTTGGTTTGTTGGTTTGTTGGTTTGTTGGTTTGTTGGTTTGTTGGTTTGTTGGTTTGTTGGTTTATTGGTTTGTTTGTTTGTTTGTTTGTTGGTTTGTTCGTTTGTTGGCTTGTTGGTTTTTTGGCTTGTTGGCTTGTTGGTTTGTTGGCTTGTTGGTTTGGTGGTTTGTTTGTTTGTTTGTTTGAGGTTTGTTGGTTTGTTGGTTTGTTGGCTTGTTGGTTTGTTAGCTTGTTGGTTTGTTGGTTTGTTGGTTTTGTGGTTTGTTGGTTTGTTGGTTTGTTGGTTTGTTGATTTGTTAGTTTGTTGGTTTGTTGTTTTGTAGTTTTGTTGGTTTGTTGGTTTGTTGGGTTGTTGGTTTGTTCGTTTGTTGGCTTGTTGGCTTGTTGGTTTGTTGGTTTGTTGGCTTGTTGGTTTGTTGGTTTGTGGTTTTGTTAGTTTGTTGGTTTGTTGGTTTGTTCGTTTGTTGGCTTGTTGGCTTGTTGGTTTGTTGGTTTGTTGGTTTGTTGGTTTGTTGGTTTGTTGGTTTGTTGGCTGGTTGGCTTGTTGGTTTGTTGGTGTGTTGGCTTGTTAGTTTGTTCGTTTGTTGGCTTGTTGGTTTGTTGGTTTGTTGGTTTGTTGGTTTGTTGGTTTGTTAGTTTGTTCGTTTGTTGGCTTGTTGGCTTGTTAGCTTGTTGATTTGTTGGTTTGTTGATTTGTTCGCTTGTTCGTTTGTTGGTTTGTTGGTTTGTTGGCTTGTTGGCTAGTTGGTTTGTTGGTTTGTTGGCTTGTTGGTTTGTTGGTTTGTTGGTTTGTTGGTTTGTTGGTTTGTTGGTTTGTTGGTTTGTTGGTTTGTTGGTTTGTTGGTTTGTTGGTTTGTTGGTTTATTGGTTTGTTTGTTTGTTTGTTTGTTGGTTTGTTGGTTTGTTCGTTTGTTGGCTTGTTGGTTTTATGACTTGTTGGCTTGTTGGTTTGTTGGCTTGTTGGTTTGTTGGTTTGTTTGTTTGTTTGTTTGAGGTTTGTTGGTTTGTTGGTTTGTTGGCTTGTTGGTTTGTTGGCTTGTTGGTTTGTTGGTTTGTTGGTTTTGTGGTTTGTTGGTTTGTTGGTTTGTTGGTTTGTTGATTTGTTAGTTTGTTGGTTTGTTGTTTTGTAGTTTTGTTGGTTTGTTGGTTCGTTGGGTTGTTGGTTTGTTGGTTTGTTGGTTTGTTGGCTTGTTGGTTTGTTGGTTTGTTGGCTTGTTGGCTTGTTGGTTTGTTGGTTTGTTGGTTTGTTGGTTTATTGGTTTGTTGGTTTGTTGGTTTGTTGGTTTGTTGGTTTGTTGGTTTGTTAGTTTGTTCGTTTGTTGGCTTGTTGGCTTGTTAGCTTGTTGAATTGTTGGTTTGTTGGTTTGTTCGCTTATTCGTTTGTTCGTTTGTTGGTTTGTTGGTTTGTTGGCTTGTTGGCTTGTTGGCTTGTTGGTTTGTTGGTTTGTTGGCTTGTTGGTTTTTTGGCTTGTTGGCTTGTTGGTTTGTTGGCTTGTTGGTTTGTTGGTTTGTTGGTTTGTTTGTTTGTTCGGTTGTGGTTTGTTGGTTTGTTGGTTTGTTGGTTTGTTGGTTTGTTGGTTTGTTGATTTGTTAGTTTGTTGGTTTGTTGGTTTGTGGTTTTGTTGGTTTGTTGGTTTGTTGGTTTGTTCGTTTGTTGGCTTGTTGGCTTGTTGGTTTGTTGGTTTGTTGGTTTGTTGGTTTGTTGGTTTGTTGGTTTTTTCGTTTGTCCGTTTGTTCGTTTGTTGGTTTGTTGGTTTGTTGGCTGGTTGGCTTGCTGGTTTGTTGGTGTGTTGGCTTATTGGTTTGTTCGTTTGTTGGCTTGTTGGCTTGTTGGCTTGTTGGTTTGTTGGTTTGTTGGCTTGTTGGTTTTTTGGCTTGTTGGCTTGTTGGTTTGTTGGCTTGTTGGTTTGTTGGTTTGTTGGTTTGTTTGTTTGTTCGGTTGTGGTTTGTTGGTTTGTTGGTTTGTTGGTTTGTTGGTTTGTTGGTTTGTTGATTTGTTAGTTTGTTGGTTTGTTGGTTTGTGGTTTTGTTGGTTTGTTGGTTTGTTGGTTTGTTCGTTTGTTGGCTTGTTGGCTTGTTGGTTTGTTGGTTTGTTGGTTTGTTGGTTTGTTGGTTTGTTGGTTTTTTCGTTTGTCCGTTTGTTCGTTTGTTGGCTTGTTGGCTTGTTAGCTTGTTGAATTGTTGGTTTGTTGGTTTGTTCGCTTATTCGTTTGTTCGTTTGTTGGTTTGTTGGTTTGTTGGCTTGTTGGCTTGTTGGCTTGTTGGTTTGTTGGTTTGTTGGCTTGTTGGTTTTTTGGCTTGTTGGCTTGTTGGTTTGTTGGCTTGTTGGTTTGTTGGTTTGTTGGTTTGTTTGTTTGTTCGGTTGTGGTTTGTTGGTTTGTTGGTTTGTTGGTTTGTTGGTTTGTTGGTTTGTTGATTTGTTAGTTTGTTGGTTTGTTGGTTTGTGGTTTTGTTGGTTTGTTGGTTTGTTGGTTTGTTCGTTTGTTGGCTTGTTGGCTTGTTGAATTGTTGGTTTGTTGGTTTGTTGGTTTGTTGGTTTGTTGGTTTGTTAGTTTGTTCGTTTGTAGGCTTGTTGGCTTGTTAGCTTGTTGGTTTGTTGGTTTGTTGATTTGTTCGCTTGTTCGTTTGTTGGTTTGTTGGTTTGTTGGCTTGTTGGCTAGTTGGTTTGTTGGTTTGTTGGCTTGTTGGTTTGTTGGTTTGTTGGTTTGTTGGTTTGTTGGTTTGTTGGTTTGTTGGTTTGTTGGTTTGTTGGTTTGTTGGTTTGTTGGTTTGTTGGTTTATTGGTTTGTTTGTTTGTTTGTTTGTTGGTTTGTTCGTTTGTTGGCTTGTTGGTTTTTTGGCTTGTTGGCTTGTTGGTTTGTTGGCTTGTTGGTTTGTTGGTTTGTTTGTTTGTTTGTTTGAGGTTTGTTGGTTTGTTGGTTTGTTGGCTTGTTGGTTTGTTGGCTTGTTGGTTTGTTGGTTTGTTGGTTTTGTGGTTTGTTGGTTTGTTGGTTTGTTGGTTTGTTGGTTTGTTGGCTTGTTGGTTTGTTGGTTTGTGGTTTTGTTGGTTTGTTGGTTTGTTGGTTTGTTGGTTTGTTGGTTTGTTCGTTTGTTGGCTTGTTGGCTTGTTGGTTTGTTGGTTTGTTGGTTTGTTGGTTTGTTGGTTTGTTGGTTTTTTCGTTTGTTCGTTTGTTGGTTTGTTGGTTTGTTGGCTGGTTGGCTTGTTGGTTTGTTGGTGTGTTGGCTTGTTGGTTTGTTCGTTTGTTGGCTTGTTGGTTTGTTGGTTTGTTGGTTTGTTGGTTTGTTGGTTTGTAGGTTTGTTAGTTTGTTCGTTTGTTGGCTTGTTGGCTTGTTAGCTTGTTGGTTTGTTGGTTTGTTGATTTGTTCGCTTGTTCGTTTGTTGGTTTGTTGGTTTGTTGGCTTGTTGGCTAGTTGGTTTGTTGGTTTGTTGGCTTGTTGGTTTGTTGGTTTGTTGGTTTGTTGGTTTGTTGGTTTGTTGGTTTGTTGGTTTGTTGGTTTGTTGGTTTGTTGGTTTGTTGGTTTGTTGGTTTGTTGGTTTGTTGGTTTGTTGGTTTATTGGTTTGTTTGTTTGTTTGTTTGTTGGTTTGTTGGTTTGTTCGTTTGTTGGCTTGTTGGTTTTTTAGCTTGTTGGCTTGTTGGTTTGTTGGCTTGTTGGTTTGTTGGTTTGTTTGTTTGTTTGTTTGAGGTTTGTTGGTTTGTTGGTTTGTTGGTTTGTTAGTTTGTTCGTTTGTTGGCTTGTTGGCTTGTTAGCTTGTTGGTTTGTTGGTTTGTTGATTTGTTCGCTTGTTCGTTTGTTGGTTTGTTGGTTTGTTGGCTTGTTGGCTAGTTGGTTTGTTGGTTTGTTGGCTTGTTGGTTTGTTGGTTTGTTGGTTTGTTGGTTTGTTGGTTTGTTGGTTTGTTGGTTTGTTGGTTTGTTGGTTTGTTGGTTTGTTGGTTTGTTGGTTTGTTGGTTTGTTGGTTTGTTGGTTTATTGGTTTGTTTGTTTGTTTGTTTGTTGGTTTGTTGGTTTGTTCGTTTGTTGGCTTGTTGGTTTTTTGGCTTGTTGGCTTGTTGGTTTGTTGGCTTGTTGGTTTGTTGGTTTGTTTGTTTGTTTGTTTGAGGTTTGTTGGTTTGTTGGTTTGTTGGTTTGTTGGCTTGTTGGTTTGTTGGCTTGTTGGTTTGTTGGTTTGTTGGTTTTGTGGTTTGTTGGTTTGTTGGTTTGTTGGTTTGTTGGTTTGTTGATTTGTTAGTTTGTTGGTTTGTTGTTTTGTAGTTTTGTTGGTTTGTTGGTTTGTTGGGTTGTTAGTTTGTTGGTTTGTTGGTTTGTTGGCTTGTTGGTTTGTTGGTTTGTTGGTTTGTTGGCTTGTTGGCTTGTTGGTTTGTTGGTTTGTTGGTTTGTTGGTTTATTGGTTTGTTGGTTTGTTGGTTTGTTGGTTTGTTAGTTTGTTCGTTTGTTGGCTTGTTGGCTTGTTAGCTTGTTGAATTGTTGGTTTGTTGGTTTGTTGGTTTGTTCGCTTGTTCGTTTGTTGGTTTGTTGGTTTGTTGGCTTGTTGGCTTGTTGGCTTGTTGGTTTGTTGGTTTGTTGGCTTGTTGGTTTTTTGGCTTGTTGGCTTGTTGGTTTGTTGGCTTGTTCGTTTGTTGGTTTGTTGGTTTGTTGGCTTGTTGGCTTGTTGGTTTGTTGGCTTGTTGGTTTGTTGGTTTGTTTGTTTGTTCGGTTGTGGTTTGTTGGTTTGTTGGTTTGTTAGTTTGTTGGTTTGTTGGTTTATTTGTTTGTTGGTTTGTTGGTTTGTTGGTTTGTTGGTTTGTTGGTTTGTTGGTTTGTTGGTTTGTTGGCTTGTTGGTTTGTTGGTTTGTTGGTTTGTTGGTTTGTAGGTTTGTTGGTTTATTGGTTTGTTTGTTTGTTTGTTTGTTGGTTTGTTGGTTTGTTGGTTTGTTGGTTTGTTGGCTTGTTGGTTTTTTGGCTTGTTGGCTTGTTGGTTTGTTGGCTTGTTGGTTTGTTGGTTTGTTGTTTTGTTGGTTTATTTGTTTGTTGGTTTGTTGGTTTGTTGGTTTGTTGGTTTGTTGGTTTGTTGGTTTGTTGGTTTGTTGGTTTGTTAGTTTGTAGGTTTGTAGGTTTGTTGGTTTGTTGGTTTGTTGGTTTGTTGGTTTGTTAGTTTGTTGGCTTGTTGGTTTGATCGTTTGTTGGTTTGTTGGTTTGCTGGTTTGTTGGTTTGTTGCTTTGTTCGTTTGTTGGTTTGTTGGCTTGTTGGCTTGTTGGTTTGTTGGTTTGTTGGTTTGTTGGCTTGTTGGTTTGTTGGTTTGATGGTTTGTTTGTTTGTTGGTTTTTGGCTTGTTGGCTTGTTGGTTTGTTGGTTTGTTGGCTTGTTGGTTTGTTGGTTTGTTGGTTTGTTGGTTTGTTGGTTTGTTGGTTTGTTGGTTTGTTGGTTTGTTGGTTTGTTGGTTTGTTGGTTTGTTGGTTTGTTGGTTTGTTGGTTTGTTGGTTTGTTGGTTTGTTGGTTTGTTGGTTTGTTGGTTTGTTGGTTTGTTGGTTTGTTGGTTTGTTGGTTTATTGGTTTGTTTGTTTGTTGGTTTGTTGGTTTGTTGATTTGTTAGTTGGTTGGTTTGTTGGTTTGTGGTTTTGTTGGTTTGTTGGTTTGTTGGTTTGTTGGTTTGTTCGTTTGTTGGCTTGTTGGCTTGTTGGTTTGTTGGTTTGTTGGTTTGTTGGTTTGTTGGTTTGTTGGTTTGTTGGTTTGTTGGTTTTTTTGTTTGTTCGTTTGTTGGTTTGTTGGTTTGTTGGCTGGTTGGCTTGTTGGTTTGTTGGTGTGTTGGCTTGTTGGTTTGTTCGTTTCTTGGCTTGTTGGTTTGTTGGTTTGTTGGTTTGTTGGTTTGTTGGCTTGTTGGTTTGTTGGTTTGTTAGTTTGTTCGTTTGTTGGCTTGTTGGCTTGTTAGCTTGTTGGTTTGTTGCTTTGTTGATTTGTTCGCTTGTTCGTTTGTTGGTTTGTTGGTTTGTTGGCTTGTTGGCTAGTTGGTTTGTTGGTTTGTTGGCTTGTTGGTTTGTTGGTTTGTTGGTTTGTTGGTTTGTTGGTTTGTTGGTTTGTTGGTTTGTTGGTTTGTTGGTTTGTTGGTTTGTTGGTTTATTGGTTTGTTTGTTTGTTTGTTTGTTGGTTTGTTGGTTTGTTCGTTTGTTGGCTTGTTGGTTTTTTGGCTTGTTGGCTTGTTGATTTGTTGGCTTGTTGGTTTGTTGGTTTGTTTGTTTGTTTGTTTGAGGTTTGTTGGTTTGTTGGTTTGTTGGCTTGTTGGTTTGTTGGCTTGTTGGTTTGTTGGTTTGTTGGTTTTGTGGTTTGTTGGTTTGTTGGTTTGTTGGTTTGTTGATTTGTTGGTTTGTTGGTTTGTTGGTTTGTTGGTTTGTTGGTTTGTTGGTTTGTTCGTTTGATCGTTTGTTGGTTTTTTGGGTGGTTGGCTTGTTGGTTTGTTGGTTTGTTGGCTTGTTGGTTTGTTGGTTTGTTGGTTTGTTGGTTTGTTGGTTTGTTGGTTTGTTGGTTTGTTTGTTTGTAGCTTTGTAGGTTTGTTGGTTTGTTGGCTTGTTGGTTTGTTGGTTTGTTGGTTTGTTGGTTTATTTGTTTGTTGGTTTGTTGGTTTGTTCGTTTGTTGGCTTGTTGGCTTGTTGGTTTGTTTGTTTGTTGGTTTGTTCGTTTCTTGGCTTGTTGGTTTTTGGCTTGTTGTCTTGTTGGTTTGTTCGCTTGTTCGTTTGTTGGTTTGTTGGTTTGTTGGCTTGTTGGCTTGTTGGCTTGTTGGTTTGTTGGTTTGTTGGTTTGTTGGTTTGTTGGTTTGTTGGTTTGTTGGTTTATTGGTTTGTTTGTTTGTTTGTTTGTTGGTTTGTTGGTTTGTTCGTTTGTTGGCTTGTTGGTTTTTTGGCTTGTTGGCTTGTTGGTTTGTTCGCTTGTTGGTTTGTTGGTTTGTTTGTTTGTTTGTTTGAGGTTTGTTGGTTTGTTGGTTTGTTGGTTTGTTAGTTTGTTCGTTTGTTGGCTTGTTGGCTTGTTAGCTTGTTGGTTTGTTGGTTTGTTGATTTGTTCGCTTGTTCGTTTGTTGGTTTGTTGGTTTGTTGGCTTGTTGGCTAGTTGGTTTGTTGGCTTGTTGGTTTGTTGGTTTGTTGGTTTGTTGGTTTGTTGGTTTGTTGGTTTGTTGGTTTGTTGGTTTGTTGGTTTGTTGGTTTGTTGGTTTGTTGGTTTGTTGGTTTGTTGGTTTGTTGGTTTATTGGTTTGTTTGTTTGTTTGTTTGTTGGTTTGTTGGTTTGTTCGTTTGTTGGCTTGTTGGTTTTTTGGCTTGTTGGCTTGTTGGTTTGTTGGCTTGTTGGTTTGTTGGTTTGTTTGTTTGTTTGTTTGAGGTTTGTTGGTTTGTTGGTTTGTTGGCTTGTTGGTTTGTTGGCTTGTTGGTTTGTTGGTTTGTTGGTTTTGTGGTTTGTTGGTTTGTTGGTTTGTTGGTTTGTTGGTTTGTTGATTTGTTAGTTTGTTGGTTTGTTGTTTTGTAGTTTTGTTGGTTTGTTGGTTTGTTGGGTTGTTAGTTTGTTGGTTTGTTGGTTTGTTGGCTTGTTGGTTTGTTGGTTTGTTGGTTTGTTGGCTTGTTGGCTTGTTGGTTTGTTGGTTTGTTGGTTTGTTGGTTTATTGGTTTGTTGGTTTGTTGGTTTGTTGGTTTGTTAGTTTGTTCGTTTGTTGGCTTGTTGGCTTGTTAGCTTGTTGAATTGTTGGTTTGTTGGTTTGTTGGTTTGTTCGCTTGTTCGTTTGTTGGTTTGTTGGTTTGTTGGCTTGTTGGCTTGTTGGCTTGTTGGTTTGTTGGTTTGTTGGCTTGTTGGTTTTTTGGCTTGTTGGCTTGTTGGTTTGTTGGCTTGTTGGTTTGTTGGTTTGTTTGTTTGTTCGGTTGTGGTTTGTTGGTTTGTTGGTTTGTTAGTTTGTTGGTTTGTTGGCTTATTTGTTTGTTGGTTTGTTGGTTTGTTGGTTTGTTGGTTTGTTGGTTTGTTGGTTTGTTGGTTTGTTGGCTTGTTGGTTTGTTGGTTTGTTGGTTTGTTGGTTTGTAGGTTTGTTGGTTTATTGGTTTGTTTGTTTGTTTGTTTGTTGGTTTGTTGGTTTGTTGGTTTGTTGGTTTGTTGGCTTGTTGGTTTTTTGGCTTGTTGGCTTGTTGGTTTGTTGGCTTGTTGGTTTGTTGGTTTGTTGTTTTGTTGGTTTATTTGTTTGTTGGTTTGTTGGTTTGTTGGTTTGTTGGTTTGTTGGTTTGTTGGTTTGTTGGTTTGTTGGTTTGTTGGTTTGTTAGTTTGTAGGTTTGTAGGTTTGTTGGTTTGTTGGTTTGTTGGTTTGTTGGTTTGTTAGTTTGTTGGCTTGTTGGTTTGATCGTTTGTTGGTTTGTTGGTTTGCTGGTTTGTTGGTTTGTTGCTTTGTTCGTTTGTTGGTTTGTTGGCTTGTTGGCTTGTTGGTTTGTTGGTTTGTTGGTTTGTTGGCTTGTTGGTTTGTTGGTTTGATGGTTTGTTTGTTTGTTGGTTTTTGGCTTGTTGGCTTGTTGGTTTGTTGGTTTGTTGGCTTGTTGGTTTGTTGGTTTGTTGGTTTGTTGGTTTGTTGGTTTGTTGGTTTGTTGGTTTGTTGGTTTGTTGGTTTGTTGGTTTGTTGGTTTGTTGGTTTGTTGGTTTGTTGGTTTGTTGGTTTGTTGGTTTGTTGGTTTGTTGGTTTGTTGGTTTGTTGGTTTGTTGGTTTGTTGGTTTGTTGGTTTGTTGGTTTGTTGGTTTATTGGTTTGTTTGTTTGTTGGTTTGTTGGTTTGTTGATTTGTTAGTTGGTTGGTTTGTTGGTTTGTGGTTTTGTTGGTTTGTTGGTTTGTTGGTTTGTTGGTTTGTTCGTTTGTTGGCTTGTTGGCTTGTTGGTTTGTTGGTTTGTTGGTTTGTTGGTTTGTTGGTTTGTTGGTTTGTTGGTTTGTTGGTTTTTTTGTTTGTTCGTTTGTTGGTTTGTTGGTTTGTTGGCTGGTTGGCTTGTTGGTTTGTTGGTGTGTTGGCTTGTTGGTTTGTTCGTTTCTTGGCTTGTTGGTTTGTTGGTTTGTTGGTTTGTTGGTTTGTTGGCTTGTTGGTTTGTTGGTTTGTTAGTTTGTTCGTTTGTTGGCTTGTTGGCTTGTTAGCTTGTTGGTTTGTTGCTTTGTTGATTTGTTCGCTTGTTCGTTTGTTGGTTTGTTGGTTTGTTGGCTTGTTGGCTAGTTGGTGTGTTGGTTTGTTGGCTTGTTGGTTTGTTGGTTTGTTGGTTTGTTGGTTTGTTGGTTTGTTGGTTTGTTGGTTTGTTGGTTTGTTGGTTTGTTGGTTTGTTGGTTTGTTGGTTTATTGGTTTGTTTGTTTGTTTGTTTGTTGGTTTGTTGGTTTGTTCGTTTGTTGGCTTGTTGGTTTTTTTTGGCTTGTTGGCTTGTTGATTTGTTGGCTTGTTGGTTTGTTGGTTTGTTTGTTTGTTTGTTTGAGGTTTGTTGGTTTGTTGGTTTGTTGGCTTGTTGGTTTGTTGGCTTGTTGGTTTGTTGGTTTGTTGGTTTTGTGGTTTGTTGGTTTGTTGGTTTGTTGGTTTGTTGATTTGTTGGTTTGTTGGTTTGTTGGTTTGTTGGTTTGTTGGTTTGTTGGTTTGTTCGTTTGTTCGTTTGTTGGTTTTTTGGGTGGTTGGCTTGTTGGTTTGTTGGTTTGTTGGCTTGTTGGTTTGTTGGTTTGTTGGTTTGTTGGTTTGTTGGTTTGTTGGTTTGTTTGTTTGTAGCTTTGTAGGTTTGTTGGTTTGTTGGCTTGTTGGTTTGTTGGTTTGTTGGTTTGTTGGTTTATTTGTTTGTTGGTTTGTTGGTTTGTTCGTTTGTTGGCTTGTTGGCTTGTTGGTTTGTTTGTTTGTTGGTTTGTTCGTTTGTTGGCTTGTTGGTTTTTGGCTTGTTGTCTTGTTGGTTTGTTCGCTTGTTCGTTTGTTGGTTTGTTGGTTTGTTGGCTTGTTGGCTTGTTGGCTTGTTGGTTTGTTGGTTTGTTGGCTTGTTGGTTTTTTGGCTTGTTGGCTTGTTGGTTTGTTGGCTTGTTGGTTTGTTGGTTTGTTTGTTTGTTCGGTTGTGGTTTGTTGGTTTGTTGGTTTGTTAGTTTGTTGGTTTGTTGGTTTATTTGTTTGTTGGTTTGTTGGTTTGTTGGTTTGTTGGTTTGTTGGTTTGTTGGTTTGTTGGCTTGTTGGTTTGTTGGTTTGTTGGTTTGTTGGTTTGTAGGTTTGTTGGTTTATTGGTTTGTTTGTTTGTTTGTTTGTTGGTTTGTTGGTTTGTTGGTTTGTTGGTTTGTTGGCTTGTTGGTTTTTTGGCTTGTTGGCTTGTTGGTTTGTTGGCTTGTTGGTTTGTTGTTGTTTTGTTGGTTTATTTGTTTGTTGGTTTGTTGGTTTGTTGGTTTGTTGGTTTGTTGGTTTGTTGGTTTGTTGGTTTGTTGGTTTGTTGGTTTGTTGGTTTGTTAGTTTGTAGGTTTGTAGGTTTGTTGGTTTGTTGGTTTGTTGGTTTGTTGGTTTGTTAGTTTGTTGGCTTGTTGGTTTGGTCGTTTGTTGGTTTGTTGGTTTGCTGGTTTGTTGGTTTGTTGCTTTGTTCGTTTGTTGGTTTGTTGGCTTGTTGGCTTGTTGGTTTGTTGGTTTGTTGGTTTGTTGGCTTGTTGGTTTGTTGGTTTGATGGTTTGTTTGTTTGTTGGTTTTTGGCTTGTTGGCTTGTTGGTTTGTTGGTTTGTTGGCTTGTTGGTTTGTTGGTTTGTTGGTTTGTTGGTTTGTTGGTTTGTTGGTTTGTTGGTTTGTTGGTTTGTTGGTTTGTTGGTTTGTTGGTTTGTTAATTTGTTGGTTTGTTGGTTTGTTGGTTTGTTGGTTTGTTGGTTTGTTGGTTTGTTGGTTTGTTGGTTTGTTGGTTTGTTGGTTTGTTGGTTTGTTGGTTTATTGGTTTGTTTGTTTGTTGGTTTGTTGGTTTGTTGATTTGTTAGTTGGTTGGTTTGTTGGTTTGTGGTTTTGTTGGTTTGTTGGTTTGTTGGTTTGTTGGTTTGTTCGTTTGTTGGCTTGTTGGCTTGTTGGTTTGTTGGTTTGTTGGTTTGTTAGTTTGTTGGTTTGTTGGTTTGTTGGTTTTTTTGTTTGTTCGTTTGTTGGTTTGTTGGTTTGTTGGCTGGTTGGCTTGTTGGTTTGTTGGTGTGTTGGCTTGTTGGTTTGTTCGTTTCTTGGCTTGTTGGTTTGTTGGTTTGTTGGCTTGTTGGTTTGTTGGTTTGTTAGTTTGTTCGTTTGTTGGCTTGTTGGCTTGTTAGCTTGTTGGTTTGTTGCTTTGTTGATTTGTTCGCTTGTTCGTTTGT
The DNA here is from genome assembly GCA_958298945.1 of Atherix ibis. NCBI lineage: Eukaryota > Metazoa > Arthropoda > Insecta > Diptera > Athericidae > Atherix > Atherix ibis. Next base: position 100,211,372 of record OY282608.1, read on the forward strand.
TGGTTTGTTGGTTTGTTGGCTTGTTGGCTAGTTGGTTTGTTGGTTTGTTGGCTTGTTGGTTTGTTGGTTTGTTGGTTTGTTGGTTTGTTGGTTTGTTGGTTTGTTGGTTTGTTGGTTTGTTGGTTTGTTGGTTTGTTGGTTTATTGGTTTGTTTGTTTGTTTGTTTGTTGGTTTGTTGGTTTGTTCGTTTGTTGGCTTGTTGGTTTTTTGGCTTGTTGGCTTGTTGATTTGTTGGCTTGTTGGTTTGTTGGTTTGTTTGTTTGTTTGTTTGAGGTTTGTTGGTTTGTTGGTTTGTTGGCTTGTTGGTTTGTTGGCTTGTTGGTTTGTTGGTTTGTTGGTTTTGTGGTTTGTTGGTTTGTTGGTTTGTTGGTTTGTTGATTTGTTGGTTTGTTGGTTTGTTGGTTTGTTGGTTTGTTGGTTTGTTGGTTTGTTCGTTTGTTCGTTTGTTGGTTTTTTGGGTGGTTGGCTTGTTGGTTTGTTGGTTTGTTGGCTTGTTGGTTTGTTGGTTTGTTGGTTTGTTGGTTTGTTGGTTTGTTGGTTTGTTTGTTTGTAGCTTTGTAGGTTTGTTGGTTTGTTGGCTTGTTGGTTTGTTGGTTTGTTGGTTTGTTGGTTTATTTGTTTGTTGGTTTGTTGGTTTGTTCGTTTGTTGGCTTGTTGGCTTGTTGGTTTGTTTGTTTGTTGGTTTGTTCGTTTGTTGGCTTGTTGGTTTTTGGCTTGTTGTCTTGTTGGTTTGTTGGTTTGTTTGTTTGTTGGTTTGTTGGTTTGTTCGTTTGTTGGCTTGTTGGTTTGTGGCTTGTTGGCTTATTGGTTTGTTGGTTTGTTGATTTGTTGGTTTGTTCGTTTGTTTGTTTGTTGGTTTGTTGGTTTGTTGGTTTGTTGGTTTGTTGGTTTGTTGGTTTGTTGGTTTGTTGGTTTGTTGGTTTATTGGTTTATTGGTTTGTTTGTTTGTTGGTTTGTTGGTTTGTTGATTTGTTAGTTGGTTGGTTTGTTGGTTTGTGGTTTTGTTGGTTTGTTGGTTTGTTAGTTTGTTGGTTTGTTCGTTTGTTGGCTTGTTGGCTTGTTGGTTTGTTGGTTTGTTGGTTTGTTGGTTTGTTGGTTTGTTGGTTTGTTGGTTTTTTTGTTTGTTCGTTTGTTGGTTTGTTGGTTTGTTGGCTGGTTGGCTTGTTGGTTTGTTGGTGTGTTGGCTTGTTGGTTTGTTCGTTTCTTGGCTTGTTGGTTTGTTGGTTTGTTGGCTTGTTGGTTTGTTGGTTTGTTAGTTTGTTCGTTTGTTGGCTTGTTGGCTTGTTAGCTTGTTGGTTTGTTGCTTTGTTGATTTGTTCGCTTGTTCGTTTGTTGGTTTGTTGGTTTGTTGGCTTGTTGGCTAGTTGGTTTGTTGGTTTGTTGGCTTGTTGGTTTGTTGGTTTGTTGGTTTGTTGGTTTGTTGGTTTGTTGGTTTGTTGGTTTGTTGGTTTGTTGGTTTGTTGGTTTGTTGGTTTATTGGTTTGTTTGTTTGTTTGTTTGTTGGTTTGTTGGTTTGTTCGTTTGTTGGCTTGTTGGTTTTTTGGCTTGTTGGCTTGTTGATTTGTTGGCTTGTTGGTTTGTTGGCTTGTTTGTTTGTTTGTTTGAGGTTTGTTGGTTTGTTGGTTTGTTGGCTTGTTGGTTTGTTGGCTTGTTGGTTTGTTGGTTTGTTGGTTTTGTGGTTTGTTGGTTTGTTGGTTTGTTGGTTTGTTGATTTGTTGGTTTGTTGGTTTGTTGGTTTGTTGGTTTGTTGGTTTGTTGGTTTGTTCGTTTGTTCGTTTGTTGGTTTTTTGGGTGGTTGGCTTGTTGGTTTGTTGGTTTGTTGGCTTGTTGGTTTGTTGGTTTGTTGGTTTGTTGGTTTGTTGGTTTGTTGGTTTGTTTGTTTGTAGCTTTGTAGGTTTGTTGGTTTGTTGGCTTGTTGGTTTGTTGGTTTGTTGGTTTGTTGGTTTATTTGTTTGTTGGTTTGTTGGTTTGTTCGTTTGTTGGCTTGTTGGCTTGTTGGTTTGTTTGTTTGTTGGTTTGTTCGTTTGTTGGCTTGTTGGTTTTTGGCTTGTTGTCTTGTTGGTTTGTTGGTTTGTTTGTTTGTTGGTTTGTTGGTTTGTTCGTTTGTTGGCTTGTTGGTTTGTGGCTTGTTGGCTTATTGGTTTGTTGGTTTGTTGATTTGTTGGTTTGTTCGTTTGTTTGTTTGTTGGTTTGTTGGTTTGTTGGTTTGTTGGTTTGTTGGTTTGTTGGTTTGTTGGTCTGTTGGTCTGTTGGTTTGTTGGTTTGTTGGTTTGTTGGTTTGTTCGTTTGTTGGCTTGTTGGCTTGTTGGTTTGTTGGTTTGTTGATTTGTTGGTTTGTTGGTTTGTTGGTTTGTTGTTTTGTTCGTTTGTTCGTTTGTTGGTTTGCTGGTTTGTTGGCTTGTGGTCTTGTTGGTTTATTGGTTTGTTGGCTTGTTGGTTTGTTGGTTTGTTGGTTTGTTGGTTTGTTTGTTTGTTGTTTTGTTGGTTTATTGATTTGTTGGCCTGTTGGTTTGTTGGTTTGTTGGTTTTTTGGTTTGTTGGTTTGTTGGTTTGTTGGTTTCTTGGTTTGTTATTTTCTTGGTTTGTTGGTTTGTTGGTTTGTTGGTTTGTTGGTTTATTTGTTTGTTGGTTTGTTGGTTTGTTGGTTTGTTCGTTTGTTGGCATGTTGGCTTGTTGGTTTGTTGCTTTGTTGGTTTGTTGGTTTGTTGGTTTGTTGGTTTGTTGGTTTGTTGGTTTGTTGGTTTGTTGGTTTGTTGGTTTGTTGGTTTGTTGGTTTGTTGGTTTGTTAGTTTGTTGGTTTTGTGGTTTGGTTGCTTGTTGGCTTGTTGGTTTGTTGGTTTGTTGGCTTGTTGGCTTGTTGGTTTGTTGGTTTGTTGGTTTGTTGGCTTGTTGGTTTGTTGGTTTGATGGTTTGTTTGTTTGTTGGTTTTTTGGCTTGTTGGCTTGTTGGTTTGTTGGCTTGTTGGTTTGTTGGTTTGTTGGTTTGTTGGTTTGTTGGTTTGTTGGTTTGTTGGTTTGTTGGTTTGTTCGTTTGTTGGTTTGTTGGTTTGTTGGTTTGTTGGTTTGTTGGTTTGTTGGTTTGTTGGTTTGTTAGTTTGTTGGTTTGTTGGTTTGTTGGTTTGTTGGTTTGTTGGGTTGTTGGGTTGTTGGTTTGTTGGTTTGTTGGTTTGTTGGCTTGTTGGTTTGTTGGTTTGTTGGCTTGTTGGCTTGTTGGTTTGTTGGTTTGTTGGTTTGTTGGTTTGTTGGTTTGTTAGTTTGTTAGTTTGGTGGCTTGTTATTGTGTTGGTTTGTTGGTTTGTTGGTTTGTTGGTTTGTTGGTTTGTGAGTTTGTTGGATTGTTGGTTTGTTGGTTTGTTTGTTTGTTGGTTTGTTCGTTTGTTGGCTTGTTGGATTGTTGGTTTGTTGGCTTGTTGGCTTGTTGGTTTGCTGGTGTGTTGGCTTGTTGGTTTGTTGGTTTGCTGGTTTGTTGGATTGTTGGTTTGTTCGTTTATTGGTTTGTTGGTTTGTTGGGTTGTTCGTTTGTTGGTTTGTTGGTTTGTTGGTTTGTTGGTTTGCTGGTTTGTTGGCTTGTTGGCTTGTTGGTTTGTTGGTTTGATGGTTTGTTGGCTTGTTGGTTTGTTGGTTTGTTGGTTTGTTGGTTTATTTGTTTGTTGGTTTGTTGGTTTGTTGGTTTGTTGGTTTGTTCGTTTAATGGCTTGTTGGCTTGTTAGTTTGTTGTTTGTTGGCTTTTTGATTTGTAGTTTGTTGGTTTGTTGGTTTGTTGGGTTGTTGGTTTGTTCGTTTGTTGGTTTGTTTGTTTGTTGGTTTGTTCGCTTGTTGGCTTGTTGGTTTGTTGGTGTGTTGGCTTGTTGGTTTGTTGGTTTGCTGGTTTGTTGGATTGTTGGTTTTTTGGTTTGTTCGTTTGTTGATTTGTTGGTTTTGTGGTTTGGTTGCTTGTTGGCTTGTTGGTTTGTTGGTTTGTTGGCTTGTTGGCTTGTTGGTTTGTTGGTTTGTTGGTTTGTTGGCTTGTTGGTTTGTTGGTTTGATGGTTTGTTTGTTTGTTGGTTTTTTGGCTTGTTGGCTTGTTGGTTTGTTGGCTTGTTGGTTTGTTGGTTTGTTGGTTTGTTGGTTTGTTGGTTTGTTGGTTTGTTGGTTTGTTCGTTTGTTGGTTTGTTGGTTTGTTGGTTTGTTGGTTTGTTGGTTTGTTGGTTTGTTGGTTTGTTAGTTTGTTGGTTTGTTGGTTTGTTGGTTTGTTGGTTTGTTGGGTTGTTGGGTTGTTGGTTTGTTGGTTTGTTGGTTTGTTGGCTTGTTGGTTTGTTGGTTTGTTGGTTTGTTGGCTTGTTGGCTTGTTGGTTTGTTGGTTTGTTGGTTTGTTGGTTTGTTGGTTTGTTAGTTTGTTAGTTTGGTGGCTTGTTATTGTGTTGGTTTGTTGGTTTGTTGGTTTGTTGGTTTGTTGGTTTGTTGGTTTGTGAGTTTGTTGGATTGTTGGTTTGTTGGTTTGTTTGTTTGTTGGTTTGTTCGTTTGTTGGCTTGTTGGATTGTTGGTTTGTTGGCTTTTTGGCTTGTTGGTTTGCTGGTGTGTTGGCTTGTTGGTTTGTTGGTTTGCTGGTTTGTTGGATTGTTGGTTTGTTCGTTTATTGGTTTGTTGGTTTGTTGGGTTGTTCGTTTGTTGGTTTGTTGGTTTGTTGGTTTGTTGGTTTGCTGGTTTGTTGGCTTGTTGGCTTGTTGGTTTATTGGTTTGTTGGTTTGTTGGCTTGTTGGTTTGTTGGTTTGTTGGTTTGTTGGTTTATTTGTTTGTTGGTTTGTTGGTTTGTTGGTTTGTTGGTTTGTTCGTTTAATGGCTTGTTGGCTTGTTAGTTTGTTGTTTGTTGGCTTTTTGATTTGTAGTTTGTTGGTTTGTTGGTTTGTTGGGTTGTTGGTTTGTTCGTTTGTTGGTTTGTTTGTTTGTTGGTTTGTTCGCTTGTTGGCTTGTTGGTTTGTTGGTGTGTTGGCTTGTTGGTTTGTTGGTTTGCTGGTTTGTTGGATTGTTGGTTTTTTGGTTTGTTCGTTTGTTGGTTTGTTGGTTTGTTGGGTTGTTCGTTTGTTGGTTTGTTGGTTTGTTGGTTTGTTGGTTTGCTGGTTTGTTGACTTGTTGGCTTGTTGGTTTGTTGGTTTGTTGGTTTGTTGGTTTGTTGGTTTGTTGGTTTGTTGGTTTGTTGGTTTGTTGGCTTGTTGGCTTGTTGGTTTGTTTGTTTGTTGGTTTGTTCGTTGGTTGGCTTGTTGGTTTTTGGCTTGTTGGCTTGTTGGCTTGTTGGTTTGTTGGTTTGTTGGCTTGTTGGCTTGTTGGTTTGTTGGTTTGTTGGTTTGTTGGCTTTTTGGTTTGTTGGTTTGATGGTTTGTTTGTTTGTTGGTTTTTTGGCTTGTTGGCTTGTTGGTTTGTTGGCTTGTTGGTTTGTTGGTTTGTTGGTTTGTTGGTTTGTTGGTTTGTTGGTTTGTTGGTTTGTTGGTTTGTTGGTTTGTTCGTTTGTTGGTTTGTTGGTTTGTTGGTTTGTTGGTTTGTTGGTTTGTTGGTTTGTTGGTTTGTTAGTTTGTTGGTTTGTTGGGTTGTTGGTTTGTTCGTTTGTTGGTTTGTTTGTTTGTTGGTTTGTTCGCTTGTTGGCTTGTTGGTTTGTTGGTGTGTTGGCTTGTTGGTTTGTTGGTTTGCTGGTTTGTTGGATTGTTGGTTTTTTGGTTTGTTCGTTTGTTGGTTTGTTGGTTTGTTGGGTTGTTCGTTTGTTGGTTTGTTGGTTTGTTGGTTTGTTGGTTTGCTGGTTTGTTGACTTGTTGGCTTGTTGGTTTGTTGGTTTGTTGGTTTGTTGGTTTGTTGGTTTGTTGGTTTGTTGGTTTGTTGGCTTGTTGGCTTGTTGGTTTGTTTGTTTGTTGGTTTGTTGGTTTGTTGGTTTGTTGGTTTGTTGGTTTGTTGGTTTGTTGGTTTGTTGGTTTGTTGGTTTGTTGGTTTATTGGTTTGTTTGTTTGTTGGTTTGTTGGTTTGTTGATTTGTTAGTTGGTTGGTTTGTTGGTTTGTGGTTTTGTTGGTTTGTTGGTTTGTTGGTTTGTTGGTTTGTTCGTTTGTTGGCTTGTTGGCTTGTTGGTTTGTTGGTTTGTTGGTTTGTTGATTTGTTGGTTTGTTGGTTTGTTGGTTTGTTGGTTTGTTGGTTTGTTGGTTTGTTGGTTTGTTCGTTTGTTCGTTTGTTGGTTTTTTGGGTGGTTGGCTTGTTGGTTTGTTGGTTTGTTGGCTTGTTGGTTTGTTGGTTTGTTGGTTTGTTGGTTTGTTGGTTTGTTGGTTTGTTTGTTTGTAGCTTTGTAGGTTTGTTGGTTTGTTGGCTTGTTGGTTTGTTGGTTTGTTGGTTTGTTGGTTTATTTGTTTGTTGGTTTGTTGGTTTGTTCGTTTGTTGGCTTGTTGGCTTGTTGGTTTGTTTGTTTGTTGGTTTGTTCGTTTGTTGGCTTGTTGGTTTTTGGCTTGTTGTCTTGTTGGTTTGTTGGTTTGTTTGTTTGTTGGTTTGTTGGTTTGTTCGTTTGTTGGCTTGTTGGTTTTTGGCTTGTTGGCTTATTGGTTTGTTGGTTTGTTGATTTGTTGGTTTGTTCGTTTGTTTGTTTGTTGGTTTGTTGGTTTGTTGGTTTGTTGGTTTGTTGGTTTGTTGGTTTGTTGGTTTGTTGGTCTGTTGGTCTCTTGGTTTGTTGGTTTGTTGGTTTGTTGGTTTGTTCGTTTGTTGGCTTGTTGGCTTGTTGGTTTGTTGGTTTGTTGATTTGTTGGTTTGTTGGTTTGTTGGTTTGTTGTTTTGTTCGTTTGTTCGTTTGTTGGTTTGCTGGTTTGTTGGCTTGTGGTCTTGTTGGTTTATTGGTTTGTTGGCTTGTTGGTTTGTTGGTTTGTTGGTTTGTTGGTTTGTTTGTTTGTTGTTTTGTTGGTTTATTGATTTGTTGGCCTGTTGGTTTGTTGGTTTGTTGGTTTGTTGGTTTTTTGGTTTGTTGGTTTGTTGGTTTGTTGGTTTCTTGGTTTGTTATTTCGTTTGTTTGTTTGTTGGTTTGTTGGTTTGTTGGTTTGTTGCTTTGTTGGTTTGTTGGTTTGTTGGTTTGTTGGTTTGTTGGTTTGTTGGTTTGTTGGTTTGTTGGTTTGTTGGTTTGTTGGTTTGTTGGTTTGTTGGTTTGTTGGTTTGTTGGTTTGTTGGTTTGTTGGTTTGTTGGTTTTGTGGTTTGTTGGTTTGTTGGTTTGTTGGTTTGTTGATTTGTTGGTTTGTTGGTTTGTTGGTTTGTTGGTTTGTTGGTTTGTTGGTTTGTTCGTTTGTTCGTTTGTTGGTTTTTTGGGTGGTTGGCTTGTTGGTTTGTTGGTTTGTTGGCTTGTTGGTTTGTTGGTTTGTTGGTTTGTTGGTTTGTTGGTTTGTTGGTTTGTTTGTTTGTAGCTTTGTAGGTTTGTTGGTTTGTTGGCTTGTTGGTTTGTTGGTTTGTTGGTTTGTTGGTTTATTTGTTTGTTGGTTTGTTGGTTTGTTCGTTTGTTGGCTTGTTGGCTTGTTGGTTTGTTTGTTTGTTGGTTTGTTCGTTTGTTGGCTTGTTGGTTTTTGGCTTGTTGTCTTGTTGGTTTGTTGGTTTGTTTGTTTGTTGGTTTGTTGGTTTGTTCGTTTGTTGGCTTGTTGGTTTGTGGCTTGTTGGCTTATTGGTTTGTTGGTTTGTTGATTTGTTGGTTTGTTCGTTTGTTTGTTTGTTGGTTTGTTGGTTTGTTGGTTTGTTGGTTTGTTGGTTTGTTGGTTTGTTGGTTTGTTGGTTTGTTGGTTTATTGGTTTGTTTGTTTGTTGGTTTGTTGGTTTGTTGATCTGTTAGTTGGTTGGTTTGTTGGTTTGTGGTTTTGTTGGTTTGTTGGTTTGTTGGTTTGTTGGTTTGTTCGTTTGTTGGCTTGTTGGCTTGTTGGTTTGTTGGTTTGTTGGTTTGTTGGTTTGTTGGTTTGTTGGTTTGTTGGTTTTTTTGTTTGTTCGTTTGTTGGTTTGTTGGTTTGTTGGCTGGTTGGCTTGTTGGTTTGTTGGTGTGTTGGCTTGTTGGTTTGTTCGTTTCTTGGCTTGTTGGTTTGTTGGTTTGTTGGCTTGTTGGTTTGTTGGTTTGTTAGTTTGTTCGTTTGTTGGCTTGTTGGCTTGTTAGCTTGTTGGTTTGTTGCTTTGTTGATTTGTTCGCTTGTTCGTTTGTTGGTTTGTTGGTTTGTTGGCTTGTTGGCTAGTTGGTTTGTTGGTTTGTTGGCTTGTTGGTTTGTTGGTTTGTTGGTTTGTTGGTTTGTTGGTTTGTTGGTTTGTTGGTTTGTTGGTTTGTTGGTTTGTTGGTTTGTTGGTTTGTTGGTTTATTGGTTTGTTTGTTTGTTTGTTTGTTGGTTTGTTGGTTTGTTCGTTTGTTGGCTTGTTGGTTTTTTGGCTTGTTGGCTTGTTGATTTGTTGGCTTGTTGGTTTGTTGGTTTGTTTGTTTGTTTGTTTGAGGTTTGTTGGTTTGTTGGTTTGTTGGCTTGTTGGTTTGTTGGCTTGTTGGTTTGTTGGTTTGTTGGTTTTGTGGTTTGTTGGTTTGTTCGTTTGTTGGTTTGCTGGTTTGTTGGCTTGTGGTCTTGTTGGTTTATTGGTTTGTTGGCTTGTTGGTTTGTTGGTTTGTTGGTTTGTTGGTTTGTTTGTTTGTTGTTTTGTTGGTTTATTGATTTGTTGGCCTGTTGGTTTGTTGGTTTGTTGGTTTGTTGGTTTTTTGGTTTGTTGGTTTGTTGGTTTGTTGGTTTCTTGGTTTGTTATTTTCTTGGTTTGTTGGTTTGTTGGTTTGTTGGTTTGTTGGTTTATTTGTTTGTTGGTTTGTTGGTTTGTTGGTTTGTTCGTTTGTTGGCATGTTGGCTTGTTGGTTTGTTGCTTTGTTGGTTTGTTGGTTTGTTGGTTTGTTGGTTTGTTGGTTTGTTGGTTTGTTGGTTTGTTGGTTTGTTGGTTTGTTGGTTTGTTGGTTTGTTGGTTTGTTGGTTTGTTAGTTTGTTGGTTTTGTGGTTTGGTTGCTTGTTGGCTTGTTGGTTTGTTGGTTTGTTGGCTTGTTGGCTTGTTGGTTTGTTGGTTTGTTGGTTTGTTGGCTTGTTGGTTTGTTGGTTTGATGGTTTGTTTGTTTGTTGGTTTTTTGGCTTGTTGGCTTGTTGGTTTGTTGGCTTGTTGGTTTGTTGGTTTGTTGGTTTGTTATTTTGTTGGTTTGTTGGTTTGTTGGTTTGTTGGTTTGTTCGTTTGTTGGTTTGTTGGTTTGTTGGTTTGTTGGTTTGTTGGTTTGTTGGTTTGTTGGTTTGTTAGTTTGTTGGTTTGTTGGTTTGTTGGTTTGTTGGTTTGTTGGGTTGTTGGGTTGTTGGTTTGTTGGTTTGTTGGTTTGTTGGCTTGTTGGTTTGTTGGTTTGTTGGCTTGTTGGCTTGTTGGTTTGTTGGTTTGTTGGTTTGTTGGTTTGTTGGTTTGTTAGTTTGTTAGTTTGGTGGCTTGTTATTGTGTTGGTTTGTTGGTTTGTTGGTTTGTGAGTTTGTTGGATTGTTGGTTTGTTGGTTTGTTTGTTTGTTGGTTTGTTCGTTTGTTGGCTTGTTGGATTGTTGGTTTGTTGGCTTGTTGGCTTGTTGGTTTGCTGGTGTGTTGGCTTGTTGGTTTGTTGGTTTGCTGGTTTGTTGGATTGTTGGTTTGTTCGTTTATTGGTTTGTTGGTTTGTTGGGTTGTTCTTTTGTTGGTTTGTTGGTTTGTTGGTTTGTTGGTTTGCTGGTTTGTTGGCTTGTTGGCTTGTTGGTTTGTTGGTTTGTTGGTTTGTTGGCTTGTTGGTTTGTTGGTTTGTTGGTTTGTTGGTTTATTTGTTTGTTGGTTTGTTGGTTTGTTGGTTTGTTGGTTTGTTCGTTTAATGGCTTGTTGGCTTTTTAGTTTGTTGTTTGTTGGCTTTTTGATTTGTAGTTTGTTGGTTTGTTGGTTTGTTGGGTTGTTGGTTTGTTCGTTTGTTGGTTTGTTTGTTTGTTGGTTTGTTCGCTTGTTGGCTTGTTGGTTTGTTGGTGTGTTGGCTTGTTGGTTTGTTGGTTTGCTGGTTTGTTGGATTGTTGGTTTTTTGGTTTGTTCGTTTGTTGGTTTGTTGGTTTGTTGGGTTGTTCGTTTGTTGGTTTGTTGGTTTGTTGGTTTGTTGGTTTGCTGGTTTGTTGACTTGTTGGCTTGTTGGTTTGTTGGTTTGTTGGTTTGTTGGTTTGTTGGTTTGTTGGTTTGTTGGTTTGTTGGCTTGTTGGCTTGTTGGTTTGTTTGTTTGTTGGTTTGTTCGTTGGTTGGCTTGTTGGTTTTTGGCTTGTTGGCTTGTTGGCTTGTTGGTTTGTTGGTTTGTTGGCTTGTTGGCTTGTTGGTTTGTTGGTTTGTTGGTTTGTTGGCTTGTTGGTTTGTTGGTTTGATGGTTTGTTTGTTTGTTGGTTTTTTGGCTTGTTGGCTTGTTGGTTTGTTGGCTTGTTGGTTTGTTAGTTTGTTGGTTTGTTGGTTTGTTGGTTTGTTGGTTTGTTGGTTTGTTGGTTTGTTCGTTTGTTGGTTTGTTGGTTTGTTGGTTTGTTGGTTTGTTGGTTTGTTGGTTTGTTGGTTTGTTAGTTTGTTGGTTTGTTGGGTTGTTGGTTTGTTCGTTTGTTGGTTTGTTTGTTTGTTGGTTTGTTCGCTTGTTGGCTTGTTGGTTTGTTGGTGTGTTGGCTTGTTGGTTTGTTGGTTTGCTGGTTTGTTGGATTGTTGGTTTTTTGGTTTGTTCGTTTGTTGGTTTGTTGGTTTGTTGGGTTGTTCGTTTGTTGGTTTGTTGGTTTGTTGGTTTGTTGGTTTGCTGGTTTGTTGACTTGTTGGCTTGTTGGTTTGTTGGTTTGTTGGTTTGTTGGTTTGTTGGTTTGTTGGTTTGTTGGTTTGTTGGCTTGTTGGCTTGTTGGTTTGTTTGTTTGTTTGTTTGTTGGTTTGTTGGTTTGTTGGTTTGTTGGTTTGTTGGTTTGTTGGTTTGTTGGTTTGTTGGTTTGTTGGTTTGTTGGTTTATTGGTTTGTTTGTTTGTTGGTTTGTTGGTTTGTTGATTTGTTAGTTGGTTGGTTTGTTGGTTTGTGGTTTTGTTGGTTTGTTGGTTTGTTGGTTTGTTGGTTTGTTCGTTTGTTGGCTTGTTGGCTTGTTGGTTTGTTGGTTTGTTGGTTTGTTGGTTTGTTGGTTTGTTGGTTTGTTGGTTTTTTTGTTTGTTCGTTTGTTGGTTTGTTGGTTTGTTGGCTGGTTGGCTTGTTGGTTTGTTGGTGTGTTGGCTTGTTGGTTTGTTCGTTTCTTGGCTTGTTGGTTTGTTGGTTTGTTGGCTTGTTGGTTTGTTGGTTTGTTAGTTTGTTCGTTTGTTGGCTTGTTGGCTTGTTAGCTTGTTGGTTTGTTGCTTTGTTGATTTGTTCGCTTGTTCGTTTGTTGGTTTGTTGGTTTGTTGGCTTGTTGGCTAGTTGGTTTGTTGGTTTGTTGGCTTGTTGGTTTGTTGGTTTGTTGGTTTGTTGGTTTGTTGGTTTGTTGGTTTGTTGGTTTGTTGGTTTGTTGGTTTGTTGGTTTGTTGGTTTATTGGTTTGTTTGTTTGTTTGTTTGTTGGTTTGTTGGTTTGTTCGTTTGTTGGCTTGTTGGTTTTTTGGCTTGTTGGCTTGTTGATTTGTTGGCTTGTTGGTTTGTTGGTTTGTTTGTTTGTTTGTTTGAGGTTTGTTGGTTTGTTGGTTTGTTGGCTTGTTGGTTTGTTGGCTTGTTGGTTTGTTGGTTTGTTGGTTTTGTGGTTTGTTGGTTTGTTGGTTTGTTGGTTTGTTGATTTGTTGGTTTGTTGGTTTGTTGGTTTGTTGGTTTGTTGGTTTGTTGGTTTGTTCGTTTGTTCGTTTGTTGGTTTTTTGGGTGGTTGGCTTGTTGGTTTGTTGGTTTGTTGGCTTGTTGGTTTGTTGGTTTGTTGGTTTGTTGGTTTGTTGGTTTGTTGGTTTGTTTGTTTGTAGCTTTGTAGGTTTGTTGGTTTGTTGGCTTGTTGGTTTGTTGGTTTGTTGGTTTGTTGGTTTATTTGTTTGTTGGTTTGTTGGTTTGTGCGTTTGTTGGCTTGTTGGCTTGTTGGTTTGTTTGTTTGTTGGTTTGTTCGTTTGTTGGCTTGTTGGTTTTTGGCTTGTTGTCTTGTTGGTTTGTTGGTTTGTTTGTTTGTTGGTTTGTTGGTTTGTTCATTTGTTGGCTTGTTGGTTTATGGCTTGTTGGCTTATTGGTTTGTTGGTTTGTTGATTTGTTGGTTTGTTCGTTTGTTTGTTTGTTGGTTTGTTGGTTTGTTGGTTTGTTGGTTTGTTGGTTTGTTGGTTTGTTGGTTTGTTGGTTTGTTGGTTTGTTGGTTTGTTGGTTTATTGGTTTGTTTGTTTGTTGGTTTGTTGGTTTGTTGATTTGTTAGTTGGTTGGTTTGTTGGTTTGTGGTTTTGTTGGTTTGTTGGTTTGTTGGTTTGTTGGTTTGTTCGTTTGTTGGCTTGTTGGCTTGTTGGTTTGTTGGTTTGTTGGTTTGTTGGTTTGTTGGTTTGTTGGTTTGTTGGTTTTTTTGTTTGTTCGTTTGTTGGTTTGTTGGTTTGTTGGCTGGTTGGCTTGTTGGTTTGTTGGTGTGTTGGCTTGTTGGTTTGTTCGTTTCTTGGCTTGTTGGTTTGTTGGTTTGTTGGCTTGTTGGTTTGTTGGTTTGTTAGTTTGTTCGTTTGTTGGCTTGTTGGCTTGTTAGCTTGTTGGTTTGTTGCTTTGTTGATTTGTTCGCTTGTTCGTTTGTTGGTTTGTTGGTTTGTTGGCTTGTTGGCTAGTTGGTTTGTTGGTTTGTTGGCTTGTTGGTTTGTTGGTTTGTTGGTTTGTTGGTTTGTTGGTTTGTTGGTTTGTTGGTTTGTTGGTTTGTTGGTTTGTTGGTTTGTTGGTTTATTGGTTTGTTTGTTTGTTTGTTTGTTGGTTTGTTGGTTTGTTCGTTTGTTGGCTTGTTGGTTTTTTGGCTTGTTGGCTTGTTGATTTGTTGGCTTGTTGGTTTGTTGGTTTGTTTGTTTGTTTGTTTGAGGTTTGTTGGTTTGTTGGTTTGTTGGCTTGTTGGTTTGTTGGCTTGTTGGTTTGTTGGTTTGTTGGTTTTGTGGTTTGTTGGTTTGTTGGTTTGTTGGTTTGTTGATTTGTTGGTTTGTTGGTTTGTTGGTTTGTTGGTTTGTTGGTTTGTTGGTTTGTTCGTTTGTTCGTTTGTTGGTTTTTTGGGTGGTTGGCTTGTTGGTTTGTTGGTTTGTTGGCTTGCTGGTTTGTTGGTTTGTTGGTTTGTTGGTTTGTTGGTTTGTTGGTTTGTTTGTTTGTAGCTTTGTAGGTTTGTTGGTTTGTTGGCTTGTTGGTTTGTTGGTTTGTTGGTTTGTTGGTTTATTTGTTTGTTGGTTTGTTGGTTTGTTAGTTTGTTGGCTTGTTGGCTTGTTGGTTTGTTTGTTTGTTGGTTTGTTCGTTTGTTGGCTTGTTGGTTTTTGGCTTGTTGTCTTGTTGGTTTGTTGGTTTGTTTGTTTGTTGGTTTGTTGGTTTGTTCGTTTGTTGGCTTGTTGGTTTGTGGCTTGTTGGCTTATTGGTTTGTTGGTTTGTTGATTTGTTGGTTTGTTCGTTTGTTTGTTTGTTGGTTTGTTGGTTTGTTGGTTTGTTGGTTTGTTGGTTTGTTGGTTTGTTGGTTTGTTGGTCTGTTGGTCTGTTGGTTTGTTGGTTTGTTGGTTTGTTGGTTTGTTCGTTTGTTGGCTTGTTGGCTTGTTGGTTTGTTGGTTTGTTGATTTGTTGGTTTGTTGGTTTGTTGGTTTGTTCGTTTGTTGGCTTGTTGGTTTTTGGCTTGTTGTCTTGTTGGTTTGTTGGTTTGTTTGTTTGTTGGTTTGTTGGTTTGTTCGTTTGTTGGCTTGTTGGTTTATGGCTTGTTGGCTTATTGGTTTGTTGGTTTGTTGATTTGTTGGTTTGTTCGTTTGTTTGTTTGTTGGTTTGTTGGTTTGTTGGTTTGTTGGTTTGTTGGTTTGTTGGTTTGTTGGTTTGTTGGTTTGTTGGTTTGTTGGTTTGTTGGTTTATTGGTTTGTTTGTTTGTTGGTTTGTTGGTTTGTTGATTTGTTAGTTGGTTGGTTTGTTGGTTTGTGGTTTTGTTGGTTTGTTGGTTTGTTGGTTTGTTGGTTTGTTCGTTTGTTGGCTTGTTGGCTTGTTGGTTTGTTGGTTTGTTGGTTTGTTGGTTTGTTGGTTTGTTGGTTTGTTGGTTTTTTTGTTTGTTCGTTTGTTGGTTTGTTGGTTTGTTGGCTGGTTGGCTTGTTGGTTTGTTGGTGTGTTGGCTTGTTGGTTTGTTCGTTTCTTGGCTTGTTGGTTTGTTGGTTTGTTGGTTTGTTGGCTTGTTGGTTTGTTGGTTTGTTAGTTTGTTCGTTTGTTGGCTTGTTGGCTTGTTAGCTTGTTGGTTTGTTGCTTTGTTGATTTGTTCGCTTGTTCGTTTGTTGGTTTGTTGGTTTGTTGGCTTGTTGGCTAGTTGGTTTGTTGGTTTGTTGGCTTGTTGGTTTGTTGGTTTGTTGGTTTGTTGGTTTGTTGGTTTGTTGGTTTGTTGGTTTGTTGGTTTGTTGGTTTGTTGGTTTGTTGGTTTATTGGTTTGTTTGTTTGTTTGTTTGTTGGTTTGTTGGTTTGTTCGTTTGTTGGCTTGTTGGTTTTTTGGCTTGTTGGCTTGTTGATTTGTTGGCTTGTTGGTTTGTTGGTTTGTTTGTTTGTTTGTTTGAGGTTTGTTGGTTTGTTGGTTTGTTGGCTTGTTGGTTTGTTGGCTTGTTGGTTTGTTGGTTTGTTGGTTTTGTGGTTTGTTGGTTTGTTGGTTTGTTGGTTTGTTGATTTGTTGGTTTGTTGGTTTGTTGGTTTGTTGGTTTGTTGGTTTGTTGGTTTGTTCGTTTGTTGGTTTGTTGGTTTGTTCGTTTGTTTGTTTGTAGCTTTGTAGGTTTGTTGGTTTGTTGGCTTGTTGGTTTGTTGGTTTGTTGGTTTGTTGGTTTATTTGTTTGTTGGTTTGTTGGTTTGTTAGTTTGTTGGCTTGTTGGCTTGTTGGTTTGTTTGTTTGTTGGTTTGTTCGTTTGTTGGCTTGTTGGTTTTTGGCTTGTTGTCTTGTTGGTTTGTTGGTTTGTTTGTTTGTTGGTTTGTTGGTTTGTTCGTTTGTTGGCTTGTTGGTTTGTGGCTTGTTGGCTTATTGGTTTGTTGGTTTGTTGATTTGTTGGTTTGTTCGTTTGTTTGTTTGTTGGTTTGTTGGTTTGTTGGTTTGTTGGTTTGTTGGTTTGTTGGTTTGTTGGTTTGTTGGTTTGTGGCTTGTTGGCTTATTGGTTTGTTGGTTTGTTGATTTGTTGGTTTGTTCGTTTGTTTGTTTGTTGGTTTGTTGGTTTGTTGGTTTGTTGGTTTGTTGGTTTGTTGGTTTGTAGGTTTGTTGGTTTGTTGGTCTGTTGGTTTGTTGGTTTGTTGGTTTGTTGGTTTGTTCGTTTGTTGGCTTGTTGGCTTGTTGGTTTGTTGGTTTGTTGATTTGTTGGTTTGTTGGTTTGTTGGTTTGTTCGTTTGTTGGCTTGTTGGTTTTTGGCTTGTTGTCTTGTTGGTTTGTTGGTTTGTTTGTTTGTTGGTTTGTTGGTTTGTTCGTTTGTTGGCTTGTTGGTTTATGGCTTGTTGGCTTATTGGTTTGTTGGTTTGTTGATTTGTTGGTTTGTTCGTTTGTTTGTTTGTTGGTTTGTTGGTTTGTTGGTTTGTTGGTTTGTTGGTTTGTTGGTTTGTTGGTTTGTTGGTTTGTTGGTTTGTTGGTTTGTTGGTTTATTGGTTTGTTTGTTTGTTGGTTTGTTGGTTTGTTGATTTGTTAGTTGGTTGGTTTGTTGGTTTGTGGTTTTGTTGGTTTGTTGGTTTGTTGGTTTGTTGGTTTGTTCGTTTGTTGGCTTGTTGGCTTGTTGGTTTGTTGGTTTGTTGGTTTGTTGGTTTGTTGGTTTGTTGGTTTGTTGGTTTTTTTGTTTGTTCGTTTGTTGGTTTGTTGGTTTGTTGGCTGGTTGGCTTGTTGGTTTGTTGGTGTGTTGGCTTGTTGGTTTGTTCGTTTCTTGGCTTGTTGGTTTGTTGGTTTGTTGGCTTGTTGGTTTGTTGGTTTGTTAGTTTGTTCGTTTGTTGGCTTGTTGGCTTGTTAGCTTGTTGGTTTGTTGCTTTGTTGATTTGTTCGCTTGTTCGTTTGTTGGTTTGTTGGTTTGTTGGCTTGTTGGCTAGTTGGTTTGTTGGTTTGTTGGCTTGTTGGTTTGTTGGTTTGTTGGTTTGTTGGTTTGTTGGTTTGTTGGTTTGTTGGTTTGTTGGTTTGTTGGTTTGTTGGTTTGTTGGTTTATTGGTTTGTTTGTTTGTTTGTTTGTTGGTTTGTTGGTTTGTTCGTTTGTTGGCTTGTTGGTTTTTTGGCTTGTTGGCTTGTTGATTTGTTGGCTTGTTGGTTTGTTGGTTTGTTTGTTTGTTTGTTTGAGGTTTGTTGGTTTGTTGGTTTGTTGGCTTGTTGGTTTGTTGGCTTGTTGGTTTGTTGGTTTGTTGGTTTTGTGGTTTGTTGGTTTGTTGGTTTGTTGGTTTGTTGATTTGTTGGTTTGTTGGTTTGTTGGTTTGTTGGTTTGTTGGTTTGTTGGTTTGTTCGTTTGTTCGTTTGTTGGTTTTTTGGGTGGTTGGCTTGTTGGTTTGTTGGTTTGTTGGCTTGTTGGTTTGTTGGTTTGTTGGTTTGTTGGTTTGTTGGTTTGTTGGTTTGTTTGTTTGTAGCTTTGTAGGTTTGTTGGTTTGTTGGCTTGTTAGTTTGTTGGTTTGTTGGTTTGTTGGTTTATTTGTTTGTTGGTTTGTTGGTTTGTTAGTTTGTTGGCTTGTTGGCTTGTTGGTTTGTTTGTTTGTTGGTTTGTTCGTTTGTTGGCTTGTTGGTTTTTGGCTTGTTGTCTTGTTGGTTTGTTGGTTTGTTTGTTTGTTGGTTTGTTGGTTTGTTCGTTTGTTGGCTTGTTGGTTTGTGGCTTGTTGGCTTATTGGTTTGTTGGTTTGTTGATTTGTTGGTTTGTTCGTTTGTTTGTTTGTTGGTTTGTTGGTTTGTTGGTTTGTTGGTTTGTTGGTTTGTTGGTTTGTTGGTTTGTTGGTCTGTTGGTCTGTTGGTTTGTTGGTTTGTTGGTTTGTTGGTTTGTTCGTTTGTTGGCTTGTTGGCTTGTTGGTTTGTTGGTTTGTTGATTTGTTGGTTTGTTGGTTTGTTGGTTTGTTGTTTTGTTCGTTTGTTCGTTTGTTGGTTTGCTGGTTTGTTGGCTTGTGGTCTTGTTGGTTTATTGGTTTGTTGGCTTGTTGGTTTGTTGGTTTGTTGGTTTGTTGGTTTGTTTGTTTGTTGTTTTGTTGGTTTATTGATTTGTTGGCCTGTTGGTTTGTTGGTTTGTTGGTTTGTTGGTTTTTTGGTTTGTTGGTTTGTTGGTTTGTTGGTTTCTTGGTTTGTTATTTTCTTGGTTTGTTGGTTTGTTGGTTTGTTGGTTTGTTGGTTTATTTGTTTGTTGGTTTGTTGGTTTGTTGGTTTGTTCGTTTGTTGGCATGTTGGCTTGTTGGTTTGTTGCTTTGTTGGTTTGTTGGTTTGTTGGTTTGTTGGTTTGTTGGTTTGTTGGTTTGTTGGTTTGTTGGTTTGTTGGTTTGTTGGTTTGTTGGTTTGTTGGTTTGTTGGTTTGTTAGTTTGTTGGTTTTGTGGTTTGGTTGCTTGTTGGCTTGTTGGTTTGTTGGTTTGTTGGCTTGTTGGCTTGTTGGTTTGTTGGTTTGTTGGTTTGTTGGCTTGTTGGTTTGTTGGTTTGATGGTTTGTTTGTTTGTTGGTTTTTTGGCTTGTTGGCTTGTTGGTTTGTTGGCTTGTTGGTTTGTTGGCTTGTTGGTTTGTTGGTTTGTTGGTTTGTTGGTTTGTTGGTTTGTTGGTTTGTTCGTTTGTTGGTTTGTTGGTTTGTTGGTTTGTTGGTTTGTTGGTTTGTTGGTTTGTTGGTTTGTTGGTTTGTTAGTTTGTTGGTTTGTTGGTTTGTTGGTTTGTTGGTTTGTTGGGTTGTTGGGTTGTTGGTTTGTTGGTTTGTCGGTTTGTTGGCTTGTTGGTTTGTTGGTTTGTTGGCTTGTTGGCTTGTTGGTTTGTTGGTTTGTTGGTTTGTTGGTTTGTTGGTTTGTTAGTTTGTTAGTTTGGTGGCTTGTTATTATGTTGGTTTGTTGGTTTGTTGGTTTGTTGGTTTGTTGGTTTGTGAGTTTGTTGTATTGTTGGTTTGTTGGTTTGTTTGTTTGTTGGTTTGTTCGTTTGTTGGCTTGTTGGATTGTTGGTTTGTTGGCTTGTTGGCTTGTTGGTTTGCTGGTGTGTTGGCTTGTTGGTTTGTTGGTTTGCTGGTTTGTTGGATTGTTGGTTTGTTCGTTTATTGGTTTGTTGGTTTGTTGGGTTGTTCGTTTGTTGGTTTGTTGGTTTGTTGGTTTGTTGGTTTGCTGGTTTGTTGGCTTGTTGGCTTGTTGGTTTGTTGGTTTGTTGGTTTGTTGGCTTGTTGGTTTGTTGGTTTGTTGGTTTGTTGGTTTATTTGTTTGTTGGTTTGTTGGTTTGTTGGTTTGTTGGTTTGTTTGTTTAATGGCTTGTTGGCTTGTTAGTTTGTTGTTTGTTGGTTTGTTGGTTTGTTGGGTTGTTGGTTTGTTCGTTTGTTGGTTTGTTTGTTTGTTGGTTTGTTCGCTTGTTGGCTTGTTGGTTTGTTGGTGTGTTGGCTTGTTGGTTTGTTGGTTTGCTGGTTTGTTGGATTGTTGGTTTTTTGGTTTGTTCGTTTGTTGGTTTGTTGGTTTGTTGGGTTGTTCGTTTGTTGGTTTGTTGGTTTGTTGGTTTGTTGGTTTGCTGGTTTGTTGACTTGTTGGCTTGTTGGTTTGTTGGTTTGTTGGTTTGTTGGTTTGTTGGTTTGTTGGTTTGTTGGCTTGTTGGCTTGTTGGTTTGTTTGTTTGTTGGTTTGTTCGTTGGTTGGCTTGTTGGTTTTTGGCTTGTTGGCTTGTTGGTTTGTTGGTTTGTTGGTTTGTTTGTTTGTTGGTTTGTTCGTTAGTTGGCTTGTTGGTTTTTGGCTTGTTGGCTTGTTGGTTTGTTGGTTTGTTAGTTTGTTGGTTTGTTGGTTTGTTGGTTTGTTGGTTTGTTGGTTTGTTGGTTTGTTTATTTGTTGGTTTGTTCGTTTGTTGGCTTATTGGTTTTGGTTTGTTGGTTTGTTGGTTTGTTGTTTTGTTGATTTGTTAGTTTGTTGGTTTGTTGGTTTGTGGTTTTGTTGGTTTGTTGGTTTGTTAGTTTGTTGGTTTGTTCGTTTGTTGGCTTGTTGGCTTGTTGGTTTGTTGGTTTGTTGGTTTGTTGGTTTGTTGGTTTGTTGGTTTGTTGGTTTGTTGGTTTGCTGGTTTTTTCGTTTGTTCGTTTGTTGGTTTGTTGGTTTGTTGGCTGGTTGGCTTGTTGGTTTGTTGGTGTGTTGGCTTGTTGGTTTGTTCGTTTGTTGGCTTGTTGGTTTGTTGGTTTGTTGGTTTGTTGGTTTGTTGGTTTGTTAGTTTATTCGTTTGTTGGCTTGTTGGCTTGTTAACTTGTTGGTTTGTTGGTTTGTTGATTTGTTCGCTTGTTCGTTTGTTGGTTTGTTGGTTTGTTGGCTTGTTAACTAGTTGGTTTGTTGGTTTGTTGGCTTGTTGGTTTGTTGGTTTGTTGGTTTGTTGATTTGTTGGTTTGTTGGTTTATTGGTTTGTTTGTTTGTTTGTCTGTTGGTTTGTTCGTTTGTTGGCTTGTTGGTTTTTTGGCTTGTTGGCTTGTTGGTTTGTTGGCTTGTTGGTTTGTTGGTTTGTTTGTTTGTTTGTATGAGGTTTGTTGGTTTGTTGGTTTGTTGGCTTGTTGGTTTGTTGGCTTGTTGGTTTGTTGGTTTGTTAGTTTTGTGGTTTGTTGGTTTGTTGGTTTGTTGGTTTGTTGATTTGTTAGTTTGTTGGTTTGTTGTTTTGTAGTTTTGTTGGTTTGTTGGTTTGTTGGGTTGTTGGTTTGTTCGTTTGTTGGCTTGTTGGCTTGTTGGTTTGTTGGTTTGTTGGCTTGTTGGTTTGTTAGTTTGTGGTTTTGTTGGTTTGTTGGTTTGTTGGTTTGTTGGTTTGTTGGTTTGTTCCTTTGTTGGCTTGTTGGCTTGTTGGTTTGTTGGTTTGTTGGTTTGTTGGTTTGTTGGTTTGTTGGTTTGTTGGTTTTTTCGTTTGTTCGTTTGTTGGTTTGTTGGTTTGTTGGCTGGTTGGCTTGTTGGTTTGTTGGTGTGTTGGCTTGTTGGTTTGTTTGTTTGTTGGCTTGTTGGTTTGTTGGTTTGTTGGTTTGTTGGTTTGTTGGTTTGTTGGTTTGTTGGTTTGTTAGTTTGTTGGTTTGTTAGTTTGTTCGTTTGTTGGCTTGTTGGCTTGTTATCTTGTTGGTTTGTTGGTTTGTTGATTTGTTCGCTTGTTCGTTTGTTGGTTTGTTGGTTTGTTGGCTTGTTGGCTAGTTGGTTTGTTGGTTTGTTGGCTTGTTGGTTTGTTGGTTTGTTGGTTTGTTGGTTTGTTGGTTTGTTGGTTTGTTGGTTTGTTGGTTTGTTGGTTTGTTGGTTTATTGGTTTGTTTGTTTGTTTGTTTGTTGGTTTGTTGGTTTGTTCGTTTGTTGGCTTGTTGGTTTTTTGACTTGTTGGCTTGTTGGTTTGTTGGCTTGTTGGTTTGTTGGTTTGTTGGTTTGTTTGTTTGTTTGTTTGAGGTTTGTTGGTTTGTTGGTTTGTTGGCTTGTTGGTTTGTTGGCTTGTTGGTTTGTTGGTTTGTTGGTTTTGTGGTTTGTTGGTTTGTTGGTTTGTTGGTTTGTTGATTTGTTAGTTTGTTGGTTTGTTGTTTTGTAGTTTTGTTGGTTTGTTGGTTTGTTGGTTTGTTGGTTTGTTGGTTTGTTGGTTTGTTGGCTTGTTGGTTTGTTGGTTTGTTGGCTTGTTGGCTTGTTGGTTTGTTGGTTTGTTGGTTTGTTGGTTTATTGGCTTGTTGGTTTGTTGGTTTGCTGGTTTGTTGGTTTATTTGTTTGTTGGTTTGTTGGTTTGTTGGTTTGTTGGTTTGTTGGTTTGTTGGTTTGTTAGTTTGTAGGTTTGTAGGTTTGTTGGTTTGTTGGTTTGTTGGTTTGTTGGTTTGTTAGTTTGTTGGCTTGTTGGTTTGTTCGTTTGTTGGTTTGTTGGTTTGCTGGTTTGTTGGTTTGTTGCTTTGTTCGTTTGTTGGTTTGTTGGCTTGTTGGTTTGTTGGTTTGTTGGTTTGTTGGCTTGTTGGTTTGTTGGTTTGATGGTTTGTTCGTTTGTTGGTTTTTTGGCTTGTTGGCTTGTTGGTTTGTTGGCTTGTTGGTTTGTTGGTTTGTTGGTTTGTTGGTTTGTTGGTTTGTTGGTTTGTTGGTTTGTTGGTTTGTTAGTTTGTTGGTTTGTTGGTTTGTTGGTTTGTTGGTTTGTTGGTTTGTTGGTTTGTTGGTTTGTTGGTTTGTTGGTTTGTTGGTTTGTTGGTTTGTTGGTTTGTTGGTTTGTTGGTTTATTGGTTTGTTTGTTTGTTGGTTTGTTGGTTTGTTGATTTGTTAGTTTGTTGGTTTGTTGGTTTGTGGTTTTGTTGGTTTGTTGGTTTGTTGGTTTGTTGGTTTGTTCGTTTGTTGGCTTGTTGGCTTGTTGGTTTGATGGTTTGTTGGTTTGTTGGTTTGTTGGTTTGTTGGTTTGTTGGTTTTTTCGTTTGTTCGTTTGTTGGTTTGTTGGTTTGTTGGTTTTTTCGTTTGTTGGTTTGTTGGTGTGTTGGCTTGTTGGTTTGTTCGTTTGTTGGCTTGTTGGTTTGTTGGTTTGTTGGTTTGTTGGTTTGTTTGTTTGTTGGTTTGTTGGTTTGTTGGTTTGTTGGTTTGTTAGTTTGTTCGTTTGTTGGCTTGTTGGCTTGTTAGCTTGTTGGTTTGTTGGTTTTTTGATTTGTTCGCTTGTTCGTTTGTTGGTTTGTTGGTTTGTTGGCTTGTTGGCTAGTTGGTTTGTTGGTTTGTTGGCTTGTTGGTTTGTTGGTTTGTTGGTTTGTTGGTTTGTTGGTTTGTTGGTTCGTTGGTTTGTTGGTTTGTTGGTTTGTTGGTTTGTTGGTTTGTTGGTTTGTTGGTTTGTTGGTTTGTTGGTTTGTTGGTTTATTGGTTTGTTTGTTTGTTTGTTTGTTGGTTTGTTGGTTTGTTCGTTTGTTGGCTTGTTGGTTTTTTGGCTTGTTGGCTTGTTGGTTTGTTGGCTTGTTGGTTTGTTGGTTTGTTTGTTTGTTTGTTTGAGGTTTGTTGGTTTGTTGGTTTGTTGGCTTGTTGGTTTGTTGGCTTGTTGGTTTGTTGGTTTGTTGGTTTTGTGGTTTGTTGGTTTGTTGGTTTGTTGGTTTGTTGATTTGTTAGTTTGTTGGTTTGTTGTTTTGTAGTTTTGTTGGTTTGTTGATTTGTTGGGTTGTTGGTTTGTTCGTTTGTTGGCTTGTTGGCTTGTTGGTTTGTTGGTTTGTTGGTTTGTTGGTTTGTTGGTTTGTTGGTTTGTTGGTTTGTTCGTTTGTTCGTTTGTTGGTTTGTTGGTTTGTTGGGTGGTTGGCTTGTTGGTTTGTTGGTTTGTTGGCTTGTTGGTTTGTTGGTTTGTTGGTTTGTTGGTTTGTTGGTTTGTTGGTTTGTTTGTTTGTAGCTTTGTAGGTTTGTTGGTTTGTTGGCTTGTTGGTTTGTTGGTTTGTTGGTTTGTTGGTTTATTTGTTTGTTGGTTTGTTGGTTTGTTCGTTTGTCGGCTTGTTGGCTTGTTGGTTTGTTTGTTTGTTGGTTTGTTCGTTTGTTGGCTTGTTGGTTTTTGGCTTGTTGTCTTGTTGGTTTGTTGGTTTGTTGGTTTGTTTGTTTGCTGGTTTGTTCGTTTGTTGGCTTGTTGGTTTGTGGCTTGTTGGCTTGTTGGTTTGTTGGTTTGTTGATTTGTTGGTTTGTTCGTTTGTTTGTTTGTTGGTTTGTTGGTTTGTTGGTTTGTTGGTTTGTTGGTTTATTTGTTTGTTGGTTTGTTGGCTTGTTGGTTTGTTCGTTTGTTCGTTTGTTGGTTTGTTGGTTTGTTGGTCTGTTGGTCTGTTGGTTTGTTGGTTTGTTGGTTTGTTGGTTTGTTCGTTTGTTGGCATGTTGGCTTGTTGGTTTGTTGCTTTGTTGGTTTGTTGGTTTGTTGGTTTGTTGGTTTGTTGGTTTGTTAGTTTGTTGGTTTTGTGGTTTGGTAGCTTGTTGGCTTGTTGGTTTGTTGGTTTGTTGGCTTGTTGGCTTGTTGGTTTGTTGGTTTGTTGGTTTGTTGGCTTGTTGGTTTGTTGGTTTGATGGTTTGTTTGTTTGTTGGTTTTTTGGCTTGTTGGCTTGCTGGTTTGTTGGCTTGTTGGTTTGTTGGTTTGTTGGTTTGTTGGTTTGTTGGTTTGTTGGTTTGTTGGTTTGTTGGTTTGTTGGTTTGTTGGTTTGTTGGTTTGTTGGTTTGTTGGTTTGTTGGTTTGTTGGTTTGTTGGTTTGTTGGTTTGTTGGTTTGTTGGTTTGTTGGCTTGTTGGTTTGTTGGTTTGATGGTTTGTTTGTTTGTTGGTTTTTTGGCTTGTTGGCTTGCTGGTTTGTTGGCTTGTTGGTTTGTTGGTTTGTTGGTTTGTTGGTTTGTTGGTTTGTTGGTTTGTTGGTTTGTTGGTTTGTTGGTTTGTTGGTTTGTTGGTTTGTTGGTTTGTTGGTTTGTTGGTTTGTTGGTTTGTTGGTTTGTTGATTTGTTGGTTTGTTGGGTTGTTGGTTTGTTGGTTTGTTGGTTTGTTGGCTTGTTGGTTTGTTGGTTTGTTGGTTTGTTGGCTTGTTGGCTTGTTGGCTTGTTGGCTTGTTGGTTTGTTGGTTTGTTGGCTTGTTGGTTTTTTTGGCTTGTTGGCTTGTTGGTTTGTTGGCTTGTTGGTTTGTTGGTTTGTTGGTTTGTTAGTTTGTTGGTTTGTTGGTTTATTTGTTTGTTGGTTTGTTGGTTTGTTGGTTTGTTGGTTTGTTGGTTTGTTGGTTTGTTGGTTTGTTGGCTTGTTGGTTTGTTGGTATGTTGGTTTGTTGGTTTGTTGGTTTGTTGGTTTGTTGGTTTGTTGGTTTGTTTGTTTGTTTGTTTGTTGGTTTGTTGGTTTGTTGGTTTGTTGGTTTGTTGGCTTGTTGGTTTTTTGGCTTGTTGGCTTGTTGGTTTGTTGGCTTGTTGGTTTGTTGGTTTGTTGGTTTGTTGGTTTATTTGTTTGTTAGTTTGTAGGTTTGTAGGTTTGTTGGTTTGTTGGTTTGTTGGTTTGTTGGTTTGTTAGTTTGTTAGTTTGTTGGCTTGTTGGTTTGTTCGTTTGTTGGTTTGTTGGTTTGCTGATTTGTTAGTTTGTTGCTTTGTTCGTTTGTTGGTTTGTTGGCTTGTTGGCTTGTTGGTTTGTTGGTTTGTTGGTTTGTTGGCTTGTTGGTTTGTTGGTTTGATGGTTTGTTTGTTTGTTGGTTTTTTGGCTTGTTGGCTTGTCGGTTTGTTGCCTTGTTGGTTTGTTGGTTTGTTGGTTTGTTGGTTTGTTGGTTTGTTGGTTTGTTGGTTTGTTGGTTTGTTAGTTTGTTGGTTTGTTGGTTTGTTGGTTTGTTGGTTTGTTGGTTTGTTGGTTTGTTGGTTTGTTGGTTTGTTGGTTTGTTGGTTTGTTGGCTTGTTGGTTTGTTGGTTTGATGGTTTGTTTGTTTGTTGGTTTTTTGGCTTGTTGGCTTGTTGGTTTGTTGGCTTGTTGGTTTGTTGGTTTGTTGGTTTGTTGGTGTGTTGGTTTGTTGGTTTGTTGGTTTGTTAGTTTGTTGGTTTGTTGGTTTGTTGGTTTGTTGGTTTGTTCGTTTGTTCGTTTGTTGGTTTGTTGGTTTGTTGGTCTGTTGGTCTGTTGGTTTGTTGGTTTGTTGGTTTGTTGGTTTGTTGGTTTGTTGGTTTGTTGGTTTGTTGGTTTGTTGGTTTATTGGTTTGTTTGTTTGTTGGTTTGTTGGTTTTTTGATTTGTTAGTTTGTTGGTTTGTTGGTTTGTGGTTTTGTTGGTTTGTTGGTTTGTTGGTTTGTTGGTTTGTTGGTTTGTTGGTTTGTTGGTTTGTTGGTTTGTTGGTTTGTTGGTTTGTTGGTTTATTGGTTTGTTTGTTTGTTGGTTTGTTGGTTTTTTGAGTTGTTAGTTTGTTGGTTTGTTGGTTTGTGGTTTTGTTGGCTTGTTGGTTTGTTGGTTTGTTCGTTTGTTGGCTTGTTGGTTTGTTGAGTTGTTGGTTTATTGGTTTGTTGGTTTGTTGGCTTGTTGGTTTGTTGGTTTGTTGGCTTGTTGGCTTGTTGGTTTGTTGGTTTGTTGGTTTGTTGGTTTATTGGTTTGTTCGTTTGTTGGTTTGCTTGTTTGTTGGCTTGTGGTCTTGTTGGCTTATTGGTTTGTTGGCTTGTTGGTTTGTTGGTTTGTTGGTTTGTTGGTTTGTTGGTTTGTTTGTTTGTTGTTTTGTTGGTTTATTGGTTTGTTGGCTTGTTGGTTTGTTGGTTTGTTGGTTTGTTAGTTTTTTGGTTTGTTGGTTTGTTGGTTTGTTGGTTTCTTGGTTTGTTATTTTCTTGGTTTGTTGGTTTGTTGGTTTGTTGGTTTATTTGTTTGTTGGTTTGTTGGTTTGTTGGTTTGTTCGTTTGTTGGCATGTTGGCTTGTTGGTTTGTTGCTTTGTTGATTTGGTGGTTTGTTGGTTTGTTGGTTTGTTGGTTTGTTGGTTTGTTGGTTTGTTGGTTTGTTGGGTTGTTGGTTTGTTGGTTTGTTGGTTTGTTGGTTTGTTGGTTTATTGGTTTGATGGTTTGTTTGTTTGTTGGTTTTTTGGCTTGTTGGTTTGTTGGTTTGTTGGTTTGTTGGTTTGTTGGTTTGTTGGTTTGTTGGTTTGTTGGTTTGTTGGTTTGTTGGTTTGTTGGTTTGTTGGTTTGTTGGTTTGTTGGTTTGTTGGTTTGTTGGTTTGTTGGGTTGTTGGTTTGTTGGTTTGTTGGTTTGTTGGTTTGTTGGCTTGTTGGTTTGTTGGTTTGTTGGCTTGTTGGCTTGTTGGTTTGTTGGTTTGTTGGTTTGTTGGTTTATTGGTTTGTTGGTTTGTTGGTTTGTTAGTTTGTTCGTTTGTTGGCTTGTTGGCATGTTAGCTTGTTGAATTGTTGGTTTGTTGGTTTGTTCGCTTGTTGGCTTGTTGGCTTGTTGGTTTGTGTTGGTTTGTTGGCTTGTTGGTTTTTTGGCTTGTTGGCTTGTTGGTTTGTTGGCTTGTTGGTTTGTTGGTTTGTTTGTTTGTTCGGTTGTGGTTTGTTGGTTTGTTGGTTTGTTGGGTTGTTAGTTTGTTGGTTTGTTGGTTTATTTGTTTGTTGGTTTGTTGGTTTGTTGGTTTGTTGGTTTGTTGGTTTGCTGGTTTGTTGGCTTGTGGTCTTGTTGGCTTATTGGTTTGTTGGCTTGTTGGTTTGTTGGTTTGTTGGTTTGTTGGTTTGTTGGTTTGTTGGTTTGTTTGTTTGTTGTTTTGTTGGTTTATTGGTTTGTTGGCTTGTTGGTTTGTTGGTTTGTTGGTTTGTGGGTTTTTTGGTTTGTTGGTTTGTTGGTTTGTTGGTTTCTTGGTTTGTTATTTTCTTGGTTTGTTGGTTTGTTGGTTTGTTGGTTTGTTGGTTTATTTGTTTGTTGGTTTGTTGGTTTGTTGGTTTGTTCGTTTGTTGGCATGTTGGCTTGTTGGTTTGTTGCTTTGTTGGTTTGTTGGTTTGTTGGTTTGTTGATTTGTTGGTTTGTTGGTTTGTTGGTTTGTTAGTTTGTTGGTTTTGTGGTTTGGTAGCTAGTTGGTTTGTTGGTTTGTTGGCTTGTTGGCTTGTTGGTTTGTTGGTTTGTTGGTTTGTTGGCTTGTTGGTTTGTTGGTTTGATGGTTTGTTTGTTTGTTGGTTTTTTGGCTTGTTGGCTTGTTGGTTTGTTGGCTTGTTGGTTTGTTGGTTTGTTGGTTTGTTGGTTTGTTGGTTTGTTGGTTTGTTGGTTTGTTGGTTTGTTGGTTTGTTGGTTTGTTGGTTTGTTGGTTTGTTGGTTTGTTGGTTTGTTAATTTGTTGGTTTGTTGGTTTGTTGGTTTGTTGGGTTGTTGGTTTGTTGGTTTGTTGGTTTGTTGGCTTGTTGGTTTGTTGGTTTGTTGGCTTGTTGGCTTGTTGGTTTGTTGGTTTGTTGGTTTGTTGGTTTATTGGTTTGTTGGTTTGTTGGTTTGTTGGTTTGTTGGTTTGTTAGTTTGTTCGTTTGTTGGCTTGTTGGCATGTTAGCTTGTTGAATTGTTGGTTTGTTGGTTTGTTCGCTTGTTGACTTGTTGGCTTGTTGGTTTGTGTTGGTTTGTTGGCTTGTTGGTTTTTTGGCTTGTTGGCTTGTTGGTTTGTTGGCTTGTTGGTTTGTTGATTTGTTTCTTTGTTCGGTTGTGGTTTGTTGGTTTGTTGGTTTGTTGGTTTGTTGGTTTGTTAGTTTATTCGTTTGTTGGCTTGTTGGCTTGTTAACTTGTTGGTTTGTTGGTTTGTTGATTTGTTCGCTTGTTCGTTTGTTGGTTTGTTGGTTTGTTGGCTTGTTAACTAGTTGGTTTGTTGGTTTGTTGGCTTGTTGGTTTGTTGGTTTGTTGGTTTGTTGGTTTGTTGGTTTGTTGGTTTGTTGATTTGTTGGTTTGTTGGTTTATTGGTTTGTTTGTTTGTTTGTTTGTTGGTTTGTTCGTTTGTTGGCTTGTTGGTTTTTTGGCTTATTGGCTTGTTGGTTTGTTGGCTTGTTGGTTTGTTGGTTTGTTTGTTTGTTTGTTTGAGGTTTGTTGGTTTGTTGGTTTGTTGGCTTGTTGGTTTGTTGGCTTGTTGGTTTGTTGGTTTGTTAGTTTTGTGGTTTGTTGGTTTGTTGGTTTGTTGGTTTGTTGATTTGTTAGTTTGTTGGTGTGTTGTTTTGTAGTTTTGTTGGTTTGTTGATTTGTTGGGTTGTTGGTTTGTTCGTTTGTTGGCTTCTTGGCTTGTTGGTTTGTTGGTTTGTTGGCTTGTTGGTTTGTTAGTTTGTGGTTTTGTTGGTTTGTTGGTTTGTTGGTTTGTTGGTTTGTTGGTTTGTTCCTTTGTTGGCTTGTTGGCTTGTTGGTTTGTTGATTTGTTGGTTTGTTGGTTTGTTGGTTTGTTGGTTTGTTGGTTTTTTCGTTTGTTCGTTTGTTGGTTTGTTGGTTTGTTGGCTGGTTGGCTTGTTGGTTTGTTGGTGTGTTGGCTTGTTGGTTTGTTTGTTTGTTGGCTTGTTGGTTTGTTGGTTTGTTGGTTTGTTGGTTTGTTGGTTTGTTGGTTTGTTGGTTTGTTAGTTTGTTGGTTTGTTAGTTTGTTTGTTTGTTGGCTTGTTGGCTTGTTATCTTGTTGGTTTGTTGGTTTGTTGATTTGTTCG
The DNA here is from genome assembly GCA_958298945.1 of Atherix ibis. Taxonomy (NCBI): domain Eukaryota; kingdom Metazoa; phylum Arthropoda; class Insecta; order Diptera; family Athericidae; genus Atherix; species Atherix ibis. The sequence continues at coordinate 100,239,663 of OY282608.1, forward strand.
CTTGTTCGTTTGTTGGTTTGTTGGTTTGTTGGCTTGTTGGCTAGTTGGTTTGTTGGTTTGTTGGCTTGTTGGTTTGTTGGTTTGTTGGTTTGTTGGTTTGTTGGTTTGTTGGTTTGTTGGTTTGTTGGTTTGTTGGTTTGTTGGTTTATTGGTTTGTTTGTTTGTTTGTTTGTTGGTTTGTTCGTTTGTTGGCTTGTTGGCATGTTAGCTTGTTGAATTGTTGGTTTGTTGGTTTGTTCGCTTGTTGACTTGTTGGCTTGTTGGTTTGTGTTGGTTTGTTGGCTTGTTGGTTTTTTGGCTTGTTGGCTTGTTGGTTTGTTGGCTTGTTGGTTTGTTGATTTGTTTCTTTGTTCGGTTGTGGTTTGTTGGTTTGTTGGTTTGTTGGTTTGTTGGTTTGTTAGTTTATTCGTTTGTTGGCTTGTTGGCTTGTTAACTTGTTGGTTTGTTGGTTTGTTGATTTGTTCGCTTGTTCGTTTGTTGGTTTGTTGGTTTGTTGGCTTGTTAACTAGTTGGTTTGTTGGTTTGTTGGCTTGTTGGTTTGTTGGTTTGTTGGTTTGTTGGTTTGTTGGTTTGTTGGTTTGTTGATTTGTTGGTTTGTTGGTTTATTGGTTTGTTTGTTTCTTTGTTTGTTGGTTTGTTCGTTTGTTGGCTTGTTGGTTTTTTGGCTTATTGGCTTGTTGGTTTGTTGGCTTGTTGGTTTGTTGGTTTGTTTGTTTGTTTGTTTGAGGTTTGTTGGTTTGTTGGTTTGTTGGCTTGTTGGTTTGTTGGCTTGTTGGTTTGTTGGTTTGTTAGTTTTGTGGTTTGTTGGTTTGTTGGTTTGTTGGTTTGTTGATTTGTTAGTTTGTTGGTTTGTTGTTTTGTAGTTTTGTTGGTTTGTTGATTTGTTGGGTTGTTGGTTTGTTCGTTTGTTGGCTTCTTGGCTTGTTGGTTTGTTGGTTTGTTGGCTTGTTGGTTTGTTAGTTTGTGGTTTTGTTGGTTTGTTGGTTTGTTGGTTTGTTGGTTTGTTGGTTTGTTCCTTTGTTGGCTTGTTGGCTTGTTGGTTTGTTGGTTTGTTGGTTTGTTGGTTTGTTGGTTTGTTGGTTTGTTGGTTTGTTAGTTTGTTGGTTTGTTAGTTTGTTTGTTTGTTGGCTTGTTGGCTTGTTATCTTGTTGGTTTGTTGGTTTGTTGATTTGTTCGCTTGTTCGTTTGTTGGTTTGTTGGTTTGTTGGCTTGTTGGCTTGTTGGTTTGTTGGCTTGTTGGCTAGTTGGTTTGTTGGTTTGTTGGCTTGTTGGTTTGTTGGTTTGTTGGTTTGTTGGTTTGTTGGTTTGTTGGTTTGTTGGTTTGTTGGTTTGTTGGTTTGTTGGTTTATTGGTTTGTTGATTTGTTGGTTTGTTGGTTTATTGGTTTGTTTGTTTCTTTGTTTGTTGGTTTGTTCGTTTGTTGGCTTGTTGGTTTGTTGGCTTGTTGGCTAGTTGGTTTGTTGGTTTGTTGGCTTGTTGGTTTGTTGGTTTGTTGGTTTGTTGGTTTGTTGGTTTGTTGGTTTGTTCGTTTGTTGGCTTGTTGGTTTGTTGGCTTGTTGGCTAGTTAGTTTGTTGGTTTGTTGGCTTGTTGGTTTGTTGGTTTGTTGGTTTGTTGGTTTGTTGGTTTGTTGGTTTGTTGGTTTGTTGGTTTGTTGGTTTGTTGGTTTATTGGTTTGTTGATTTGTTGGTTTGTTGGTTTATTGGTTTGTTTGTTTCTTTGTTTGTTGGTTTGTTCGTTTGTTGGCTTGTTGGTTTTTTGGCTTATTGGCTTGTTGGTTTGTTGGCTTGTTGGTTTGTTGGTTTGTTTGTTTGTTTGTTTGAGGTTTGTTGGTTTGTTGGTTTGTTGGCTTGTTGGTTTGTTGGCTTGTTGGTTTGTTGGTTTGTTAGTTTTGTGGTTTGTTGGTTTGTTGGTTTGTTGGTTTGTTGATTTGTTAGTTTGTTGGTTTGTTGTTTTGTAGTTTTGTTGGTTTGTTGATTTGTTGGGTTGTTGGTTTGTTCGTTTGTTGGCTTCTTGGCTTGTTGGTTTGTTGGTTTGTTGGCTTGTTGGTTTGTTAGTTTGTGGTTTTGTTGGTTTGTTGGTTTGTTGGTTTGTTGGTTTGTTGGTTTGTTCCTTTGTTGGCTTGTTGGCTTGTTGGTTTGTTGGTTTGTTGGTTTGTTGGTTTGTTGGTTTGTTGGTTTGTTGGTTTGTTGGTTTGTTAGTTTTTTCGTTTGTTCGTTTGTTGGTTTGTTGGTTTGTTGGCTGGTTGGCTTGTTGGTTTGTTGGTGTGTTGGCTTGTTGGTTTGTTTGTTTGTTGGTTTGTTGGTTTGTTGGTTTGTTGGTTTGTTGGTTTGTTGGTTTGTTAGTTTGTTGGTTTGTTAGTTTGTTTGTTTGTTGGCTTGTTGGCTTGTTATCTTGTTGGTTTGTTGGTTTGTTGATTTGTTCGCTTGTTCGTTTGTTGGTTTGTTGGTTTGTTGGCTTGTTGGCTAGTTGGTTTGTTGGTTTGTTGGCTTGTTGGTTTGTTGGTTTGTTGGTTTGTTGGTTTGTTGGTTTGTTGGTTTGTTGGTTTGTTGGTTTGTTGGTTTGTTGGTTTATTGGTTTGTTTGTTTGTTTGTTTGTTGGTTTGTTGGTTTGTTCGTTTGTTGGCTTGTTGGTTTTTTGACTTGTTGGCTTGTTGGTTTGTTGGCTTGTTGGTTTGTTGGTTTGTTTGTTTGTTTGTTTGAGGTTTGTTGGTTTGTTGTTTTGTTGGTTTGTTGGTTTGTTGGCTTGTTGGTTTGTTGGTTTGTTGGTTTTGTGGTTTGTTGGTTTGTTGGTTTGTTGGTTTGTTGATTTGTTAGTTTGTTGGTTTGTTGTTTTGTAGTTTTGTTGGTTAGTTGGTTTGTTGGGTTGTTGGTTTGTTGGTTTGTTGGTTTGTTGGCTTGTTGGTTTGTTGGTTTGTTGGCTTGTTGGCTTGTTGGTTTGTTGGTTTGTTGGTTTATTGGTTTATTGGCTTGTTGGTTTGTTGGTTTGCTGGTTTGTTGGTTTATTTGTTTGTTGGTTTGTTGGTTTGTTGGTTTGTTGGTTTGTTGGTTTGTTGGTTTGTTAGTTTGTAGGTTTGTAGGTTTGTTGGTTTGTTGGTTTGTTGGTTTGTTGGTTTGTTAGTTTGTTGGCTTGTTGGTTTGTTCGTTTGTTGGTTTGTTGGTTTGCTCGTTTGTTGGTTTGTTGCTTTGTTCGTTTGTTGGTTTGTTGGCTTGCTGGTTTGTTGGTTTGTTGGTTTGTTGGCTTGTTGGTTTGTTGGTTTGATGGTTTGTTCGTTTGTTGTTTTTTTGGCTTGTTGGCTTGTTGGTTTGTTGGCTTGTTGGTTTGTTGGTTTGTTGGTTTGTTGGTTTGTTGGCTTGTTGGTTTGTTGGTTTGTTGGTTTGTTGGTTTGTTGGTTTGTTGGTTTGTTGGTTTGTTGGTTTGTTGGTTTGTTGGTTTGTTGGTTTGTTGGTTTGTTGGTTTGTTGGTTTGTTGGTTTATTGGTTTATTGGTTTGTTTGTTTGTTGGTTTGTTGGTTTGTTGATTTGTTAGTTTGTTGGTTTGTTGGTTTGTGGTTTTGTTGGTTTGTTGGTTTGTTGGTTTGTTGGTTTGTTCGTTTGTTGGCTTGTTGGCTTGTTGGTTTGTTGGTTTGTTGGTTTGTTGGTTTGTTGGTTTGTTGGTTTGTTGGTTTTTTCGTTTGTTCGTTTGTTGGTTTGTTGGTTTGTTGGCTGGTTGGCTTGTTGGTTTGTTGGTGTGTTGGCTTGTTGGTTTGTTCGTTTGTTGGCTTGTTGGTTTGTTGGTTTGTTGGTTTGTTGGTTTGTTGGTTTGTTGGTTTGTTAGTTTGTTCGTTTGTTGGCTTGTTGGCTTGTTAGCTTGTTGGTTTGTTGGTTTGTTGATTTGTTCGCTTGTTCGTTTGTTGGTTTGTTGGTTTGTTGGCTTGTTGGCTAGTTGGTTTGTTGGTTTGTTGGCTTGTTGGTTTGTTGGTTTGTTGGTTTGTTGGTTTGTTGGTTTGTTGGTTCGTTGGTTTGTTGGTTTGTTGGTTTGTTGGTTTGTTGGTTTGTTGGTTTGTTGGTTTGTTGGTTTGTTGGTTTATTGGTTTGTTTGTTTGTTTGTTTGTTGGTTTGTTCGTTTGTTGGCTTGTTGGTTTTTTGGCTTGTTGGCTTGTTGGTTTGTTGGCTTGTTGGTTTATTGGTTTGTTTGTTTGTTTGTTTGAGGTTTGTTAATTTGTTGGTTTGTTGGCTTGTTGGTTTGTTGGCTTGTTGGTTTGTTGGTTTGTTGGTTTTGTGGTTTGTTGGTTTGTTGGTTTGTTGGTTTGTTGGTTTGTTGATTTGTTAGTTTGTTGGTTTGTTGTTTTGTAGTTTTGTTGGTTTGTTGATTTGTTGGGTTGTTGGTTTGTTCGTTTGTTGGCTTGTTGGCTTGTTGGTTTGTTGGTTTGTTGGTTTGTTGGTTTGTTGGTTTGTTGGTTTGTTCGTTTGTTCGTTTGTTGGTTTGTTGGTTTGTTGGGTGGTTGGCTTGTTGGTTTGTTGGTTTGTTGGCTTGTTGGTTTGTTGGTTTGTTGGTTTGTTGGTTTGTTGGTTTGTTGGTTTGTTGGTTTGTTTGTTTGTAGCTTTGTAGGTTTGTTGGTTTGTTGGCTTGTTGGTTTGTTGGTTTGTTGGTTTGTTGGTTTATTTGTTTGTTGGTTTGTTGGTTTGTTCGTTTGTCGGCTTGTTGGCTTGTTGGTTTGTTTGTTTTTTGGTTTGTTCGTTTGTTGGCTTGTTGGTTTTTGGCTTGTTGTCTTGTTGGTTTGTTGGTTTGTTGGTTTGTTTGTTTGTTGGTTTGTTCGTTTGTTGGCTTGTTGGTTTGTGGCTTGTTGGCTTGTTGGTTTGTTGGTTTGTTGATTTGTTGGTTTGTTCGTTTGTTTGTTTGTTGGTTTGTTGGTTTGTTGGTTTGTTGGTTTGTTGGTTTGTTGGTTTGTTGGTTTATTTGTTTGTTGGTTTGTTGGCTTGTTGGTTTGTTCGTTTGTTCGTTTGTTGGTTTGTTGGTTTGTTGGTCTGTTGGTCTGTTGGTTTGTTGGTTTGTTGGTTTGTTGGTTTGTTCGTTTGTTGGCTTGTTGGCTTGTTGGTTTGTTGGTTTGTTGATTTGTTGGTTTGTTGGTTTGTTGGTTTGTTGGTTTGTTCGTTTGTTCGTTTGTTGGTTTGCTGGTTTGTTGGCTTGTGGTATTGTTGGTTTATTGGTTTGTTGGCTTGTTGGTTTGTTGGTTAGTTGGTTTGTTGGTTTGTTGGTTTGTTTGTTTGTTGTTTTGTTGGTTTATTGGTTTGTTGGCTTGTTGGTTTAATGGTTTGTTGGTTTGTTGGTTTGTTGGTTTTTTGGTTTGTTGGTTTGTTGGTTTGTTGGTTTCTTGGTTTGTTATTTTCTTGGTTTGTTGGTTTGTTGGTTTATTTGTTTGTTGGTTTGTTGGTTTGTTGGTTTGTTCGTTTGTTGGCATGTTGGCTTGTTGGTTTGTTGCTTTGTTGGTTTGTTGGTTTGTTGGTTTGTTGGTTTGTTGGTTTGTTGGTTTGTTAGTTTGTTGGTTTTGTGGTTTGGTAGCTTGTTGGCTTGTTCGTTTGTTGGTTTGTTGGCTTGTTGGCTTGTTGGCTTGTTGGTTTGTTGGTTTGTTGGTTTGTTGGCTTGTTGGTTTGTTGGTTTGATGGTTTGTTTGTTTGTTGGTTTTTTGGCTTGTTGGCTTGCTGGTTTGTTGGCTTGTTGGTTTGTTGGTTTGTTGGTTTGTTGGTTTGTTGGTTTGTTGGTTTGTTGGTTTGTTGGTTTGTTGGTTTGTTGGTTTGTTGGTTTGTTGGTTTGTTGGTTTGTTGGTTTGTTGGTTTGTTGGTTTGTTGGTTTGTTGGTTTGTTGATTTGTTGGTTTGTTGGGTTGTTGGTTTGTTGGTTTGTTGGTTTGTTCGCTTGTTGGTTTGTTGGTTTGTTGGCTTGTTGGCTTGTTGGTTTGTTGGTTTGTTGGTTTGTTGGTTTATTGGTTTGTTGGTTTGTTGGTTTGTTGGTTTGTTAGTTTGTTCGTTTGTTGGCTTGTTGGCTTGTTAGCTTGTTGAATTGTTGGTTTGTTGGTTTGTTCGCTTGTTCGTTTGTTGGTTTGTTGGTTTGTTGGCTTGTCGGCTTGTTGGCTTGTTGGTTTGTTGGTTTGTTGGCTTGTTGGTTTTTTGGCTTGTTGGTTGGTTGGTTTGTTGGTTTGTTGGTTTGTTGGTTTGTTGGTTTGTTAGTTTGTTAGTTTGGTGGCTTGTTATTGTGTTGGTTTGTTGGTTTGTTGGTTTGTTGGTTTGTTGGTTTGTGAGTTTGTTGAATTGTTGGTTTGTTGGTTTGTTTGTTTGTTGGTTTGTTCGTTTGTTGGCTTGTTGGATTGTTGATTTGTTGGCTTGTTGGCTTGTTGGTTTGCTGGTGTGTTGGCTTGTTGGTTTGTTGGTTTGCTGGTTTGTTGGATTGTTGGTTTGTTCGTTTATTGGTTTGTTGGTTTGTTGGGTTGTTCGTTTGTTGGTTTGTTGGTTTGTTGGTTTGTTGGTTTGCTGGTTTGTTGGCTTGTTGGTTTGTTGGTTTGTTGGTTTGTTGGCTTGTTGGTTTGTTGGTTTGTTGGTTTGTTGGTTTATTTGTTTGTTGGTTTGTTGGTTTGTTGGTTTGTTGGTTTGTTCGTTTAATGGCTTGTTGGCTTGTTAGTTTGTTGTTTGTTGGCTTTTTGATTTGTAGTTTGTTGGTTTGTTGGTTTGTTGGGTTGTTGGTTTGTTCGTTTGTTGGTTTGTTTGTTTGTTGGTTTGTTCGCTTGTTGGCTTGTTGGTTTGTTGGTGTGTTGGCTTGTTGGTTTGTTGGTTTGCTGGTTTGTTGGATTGTTGGTTTTTTGGTTTGTTCGTTTGTTGGTTTGTTGGTTTGTTGGGTTGTTCGTTTGTTGGTTTGTTGGTTTGTTGGTTTGTTGGTTTGCTGGTTTGTTGACTTGTTGGCTTGTTGGTTTGTTGGTTTGTTGGTTTGTTGGTTTGTTGGTTTGTTGGTTTGTTGGTTTGTTGGTTTGTTGGCTTGTTGGCTTGTTGGTTTGTTTGTTTGTTGGTTTGTTCGTTGGTTGGCTTGTTGGTTTTTGGCTTGTTGGCTTGTTGGTTTGTTGGTTTGTTGGTTTGTTTGTTTGTTGGTTTGTTCGTTAGTTGGCTTGTTGGTTTTTGGCTTGTTGGCTTGTTGGTTTGTTGGTTTGTTGGTTTGTTGGTTTGTTGGTTTGTTGGTTTGTTGGTTTGTTGGTTTGTTTATTTGTTGGTTTGTTCGTTTGTTGGCTTATTGGTTTTGGTTTGTTGGTTTGTTGGTTTGTTGTTTTGTTGATTTGTTAGTTTGTTGGTTTGTTGGTTTGTGGTTTTGTTGGTTTGTTGGTTTGTTAGTTTGTTGGTTTGTTCGTTTGTTGGCTTGTTGGCTTGTTGGTTTGTTGGTTTGTTGGTTTGTTGGTTTGTTGGTTTGTTGGTTTGTTGGTTTGTTGGTTTGCTGGTTTTTTCGTTTGTTCGTTTGTTGGTTTGTTGGTTTGTTGGCTGGTTGGCTTGTTGGTTTGTTGGTGTGTTGGCTTGTTGGTTTGTTCGTTTGTTGGCTTGTTGGTTTGTTGGTTTGTTGGTTTGTTGGTTTGTTGGTTTGTTAGTTTATTCGTTTGTTGGCTTGTTGGCTTGTTAACTTGTTGGTTTGTTGGTTTGTTGATTTGTTCGCTTGTTCGTTTGTTGGTTTGTTGGTTTGTTGGCTTGTTAACTAGTTGGTTTGTTGGTTTGTTGGCTTGTTGGTTTGTTGGTTTGTTGGTTTGTTGGTTTGTTGGTTTGTTGGTTTGTTGATTTGTTGGTTTGTTGGTTTATTGGTTTGTTTGTTTGTTTGTTTGTTGGTTTGTTCGTTTGTTGGCTTGTTGGTTTTTTGGCTTGTTGGCTTGTTGGTTTGTTGGCTTGTTGGTTTGTTGGTTTGTTTGTTTGTTTGTTTGAGGATTGTTGGTTTGTTGGTTTGTTGGCTTGTTGGTTTGTTGGCTTGTTGGTTTGTTGGTTTGTTGGTTTTGTGGTTTGTTGGTTTGTTGGTTTGTTGGTTTGTTGATTTGTTACTTTGTTGGTTTGTTGTTTTGTAGTTTTGTTGGTTTGTTGGTTTGTTGGGTTGTTGGTTTGTTCGTTTGTTGGCTTGTTGGCTTGTTGGTTTGTTGGTTTGTTGGCTTGTTGGTTTGTTAGTTTGTGGTTTTGTTGGTTTGTTGGTTTGTTGGTTTGTTGGTTTGTTGGTTTGTTCCTTTGTTGGCTTGTTGGCTTGTTGGTTTGTTGGTTTGTTGGTTTGTTGGTTTGTTGGTTTGTTGGTTTGTTGGTTTTTTCGTTTGTTCGTTTGTTGGTTTGTTGGTTTGTTGGCTGGTTGGCTTGTTGGTTTGTTGGTGTGTTGGCTTGTTGGTTTGTTTATTTGTTGGCTTGTTGGTTTGTTGGTTTGTTGGTTTGTTGGTTTGTTGGTTTGTTGGTTTGTTGGTTTGTTAGTTTGTTGGTTTGTTAGTTTGTTCGTTTGTTGGCTTGTTGGCTTGTTATCTTGTTGGTTTGTTGGTTTGTTGATTTGTTCGCTTGTTCGTTTGTTGGTTTGTTGGTTTGTTGGCTTGTTGGCTAGTTGGTTTGTTGGTTTGTTGGCTTGTTGGTTTGTTGGTTTGTTGGTTTGTTGGTTTGTTGGTTTGTTGGTTTGTTGGTTTGTTGGTTTGTTGGTTTGTTGGTTTGTTGGTTTATTGGTTTGTTTGTTTGTTTGTTTGTTGGTTTGTTGGTTTGTTCGTTTGTTGGCTTGTTGGTTTTTTGACTTGTTGGCTTGTTGGTTTGTTGGCTTGTTGGTTTGTTGGTTTGTTTGTTTGTTTGTTTGAGGTTTGTTGGTTTGTTGGTTTGTTGGCTTGTTGGTTTGTTGGCTTGTTGGTTTGTTGGTTTGTTGGTTTTGTGGTTTGTTGGTTTGTTGGTTTGTTGGTTTGTTGATTTGTTAGTTTGTTGGTTTGTTGTTTTGTAGTTTTGTTGGTTTGTTGGTTTGTTGGGTTGTTGGTTTGTTGGTTTGTTGGTTTGTTGGCTTGTTGGTTTGTTGGTTTGTTGGCTTGTTGGCTTGTTGGTTTGTTGGTTTGTTGGTTTGTTGGTTTATTGGCTTGTTGGTTTGTTGGTTTGCTGGTTTGTTGGTTTATTTGTTTGTTGGTTTGTTGGTTTGTTGGTTTGTTGGTTTGTTGGTTTGTTGGTTTGTTGGTTTGTTAGTTTGTAGGTTTGTAGGTTTGTTGGTTTGTTGGTTTGTTGGTTTGTTGGTTTGTTAGTTTGTTGGCTTGTTGGTTTGTTCGTTTGTTGGTTTGTTGGTTTGCTGGTTTGTTGGTTTGTTGCTTTGTTCGTTTGTTGGTTTGTTGGCTTGTTGGTTTGTTGGTTTGTTGGTTTGTTGGCTTGTTGGTTTGTTGGTTTGATGGTTTGTTCGTTTGTTGGTTTTTTGGCTTGTTGGCTTGTTGGTTTGTTGGCTTGTTGGTTTGTTGGTTTGTTGGTTTGTTGGTTTGTTGGTTTGTTGGTTTGTTGGTTTGTTGGTTTGTTGGTTTGTTGGTTTGTTAGTTTGTTGGTTTGTTGGTTTGTTGGTTTGTTGGTTTGTTGGTTTGTTGGTTTGTTGGTTTGTTGGTTTGTTGGTTTGTTGGTTTGTTGGTTTGTTGGTTTGTTGGTTTATTGGTTTGTTTGTTTGTTGGTTTGTTGGTTTGTTGATTTGTTAGTTTGTTGGTTTGTTGGTTTGTGGTTTTGTTGGTTTGTTGGTTTGTTAGTTTGTTGGTTTGTTCGTTTGTTGGCTTGTTGGCTTGTTGGTTTGATGGTTTGTTGGTTTGTTGGTTTGTTGGTTTGTTGGTTTGTTGGTTTTTTCGTTTGTTTGTTTGTTGGTTTGTTGGTTTGTTGGTTTTTTCGTTTGTTGGTTTGTTGGTGTGTTGGCTTGTTGGTTTGTTCGTTTGTTGGCTTGTTGGTTTGTTGGTTTGTTGGTTTGTTGGTTTGTTTGTTTGTTGGTTTGTTGGTTTGTTGGTTTGTTGGTTTGTTGGTTTGTTAGTTTGTTCGTTTGTTGGCTTGTTGGCTTGTTAGCTTGTTGGTTTGTTGGTTTGTTGATTTGTTCGCTTGTTCGTTTGTTGGTTTGTTGGTTTGCTGGCTTGTTGGCTAGTTGGTTTGTTGGTTTGTTGGCTTGTTGGTTTATTGGTTTGTTGGTTTGTTGGTTTGTTGGTTTGTTGGTTCGTTGGTTTGTTGGTTTGTTGGTTTGTTGGTTTGTTGGTTTGTTGGTTTGTTGGTTTGTTGGTTTGTTGGTTTGTTGGTTTATTGGTTTGTTTGTTTGTTTGTTTGTTGGTTTGTTGGTTTGTTCGTTTGTTGGCTTGTTGGTTTTTTGGCTTGTTGGCTTGTTGGTTTGTTGGCTTGTTGGTTTGTTGGTTTGTTTGTTTGTTTGTTTGAGGTTTGTTGGTTTGTTGGTTTGTTGGCTTGTTGGTTTGTTGGCTTGTTGGTTTGTTGGTTTGTTGGTTTTGTGGTTTGTTGGTTTGTTGGTTTGTTGGTTTGTTGATTTGTTAGTTTGTTGGTTTGTTGTTTTGTAGTTTTGTTGGTTTGTTGATTTGTTGGGTTGTTGGTTTGTTCGTTTGTTGGCTTGTTGGCTTGTTGGTTTGTTGGTTTGTTGGTTTGTTGGTTTGTTGGTTTGTTGGTTTGTTCGTTTGTTCGTTTGTTGGTTTGTTGGTTTGTTGGGTGGTTGGCTTGTTGGTTTGTTGGTTTGTTGGCTTGTTGGTTTGTTGGTTTGTTGGTTTGTTGGTTTGTTGGTTTGTTGGTTTGTTTGTTTGTAGCTTTGTAGGTTTGTTGGTTTGTTGGCTTGTTGGTTTGTTGGTTTGTTGGTTTGTTGGTTTATTTGTTTGTTGGTTTGTTGGTTTGTTCGTTTGTCGGCTTGTTGGCTTGTTGGTTTGTTTGTTTGTTGGTTTGTTCGTTTGTTGGCTTGTTGGTTTTTGGCTTGTTGTCTTGTTGGTTTGTTGGTTTGTTGGTTTGTTTGTTTGTTGGTTTGTTCGTTTGTTGGCTTGTTGGTTTGTGGCTTGTTGGCTTGTTGGTTTGTTGGTTTGTTGATTTGTTGGTTTGTTCGTTTGTTTGTTTGTTGGTTTGTTGGTTTGTTGGTTTGTTGGTTTGTTGGTTTATTTGTTTGTTGGTTTGTTGGCTTGTTGGTTTGTTCGTTTGTTCGTTTGTTGGTTTGTTGGTTTGTTGGTCTGTTGGTCTGTTGGTTTGTTGGTTTGTTGGTTTGTTGGTTTGCTCGTTTGTTGGCTTGTTGGCTTGTTGGTTTGTTGGTTTGTTGATTTGTTGGTTTGTTGGTTTGTTGGTTTGTTGGTTTGTTCGTTTGTTCGTTTGTTGGTTTGCTGGTTTGTTGGCTTGTGGTATTGTTGGTTTATTGGTTTGTTGGCTTGTTGGTTTGTTGGTTAGTTGGTTTGTTGGTTTGTTGGTTTGTTTGTTTGTTGTTTTGTTGGTTTATTGGTTTGTTGGCTTGTTGGTTTAATGGTTTGTTAGTTTGTTGGTTTGTTGGTTTTTTGGTTTGTTGGTTTGTTGGTTTGTTGGTTTCTTGGTTTGTTATTTTCTTGGTTTGTTGGTTTGTTGGTTTGTTGGTTTATTTGTTTGTTGGTTTGTTGGTTTGTTGGTTTGTTCGTTTGTTGGCATGTTGGCTTGTTGGTTTGTTGCTTTGTTGGTTTGTTGGTTTGTTGGTTTGTTGGTTTGTTGGTTTGTTAGTTTGTTGGTTTTGTGGTTTGGTAGCTTGTTGGCTTGTTGGTTTGTTGGTTTGTTGGCTTGTTGGCTTGTTGGTTTGTTGGTTTGTTGGTTTGTTGGCTTGTTGGTTTGTTGGTTTGATGGTTTGTTTGTTTGTTGGTTTTTTGGCTTGTTGGCTTGCTGGTTTGTTGGCTTGTTGGTTTGTTGGTTTGTTGGTTTGTTGGTTTGTTGGTTTGTTGGTTTGTTGGTTTGTTGGTTTGTTGGTTTGTTGGTTTGTTGGTTTGTTGGTTTGTTGGTTTGTTGGTTTGTTGGTTTGTTGGTTTGTTGATTTGTTGGTTTGTTGGGTTGTTGGTTTGTTGGTTTGTTGGTTTGTTGGCTTGTTGGTTTGTTGGTTTGTTGGCTTGTTGGCTTGTTGGTTTGTTGGTTTGTTGGTTTGTTGGTTTATTGGTTTGTTGGTTTGTTGGTTTGTTGGTTTGTTAGTTTGTTCGTTTGTTGGCTTATTGGCTTGTTAGCTTGTTGAATTGTTGGTTTGTTGGTTTGTTCGCTTGTTCGTTTGTTGGTTTGTTGGTTTGTTGGCTTGTTGGCTTGTTGGCTTGTTGGCTTGTTGGTTTGTTGGTTTGTTGGCTTGTTGGTTTTTTTGGCTTGTTGGCTTGTTGGTTTGTTGGCTTGTTGGTTTGTTGGTTTGTTGGTTTGTTAGTTTGTTGGTTTGTTGGTTTATTTGATTGTTGGTTTGTTGGTTTGTTGGTTTGTTGGTTTGTTGGTTTGTTGGTTTGTTGGTTTGTTGGCTTGTAGGTTTCTTGGTTTGTTGGTTTGTTGGTTTGTTGGTTTGTTGGTTTGTTGGTTTGTTGGTTTGTTTGTTTGTTTGTTTGTTGGTTTGTTGGTTTGTTGGTTTGTTGGTTTGTTGGCTTGTTGGTTTTTTGGCTTGTTGGCTTGTTGGTTTGTTGGCTTGTTGGTTTGTTGGTTTGTTGGTTTGTTGGTTTATTTGTTTGTTAGTTTGTAGTTTTGTAGGTTTGTTGGTTTGTTGGTTTGTTGGTTTGTTGGTTTGTTAGTTTGTTAGTTTGTTGGCTTGTTGGTTTGTTCGTTTGTTGGTTTGTTGGTTTGCTGATTTGTTAGTTTGTTGCTTTGTTCGTTTGTTGGTTTGTTGGCTTGTTGGCTTGTTGGTTTGTTGGTTTGTTGGTTTGTTGGCTTGTTGGTTTGTTGGTTTGATGGTTTGTTTGTTTGTTGGTTTTTTGGCTTGTTGGCTTGTCGGTTTGTTGGCTTGTTGGTTTGTTGGTTTGTTGGTTTGTTGGTTTGTTGGTTTGTTGGTTTGTTGGTTTGTTGGTTTGTTAGTTTGTTGGTTTGTTGGTTTGTTGGTTTGTTGGTTTGATGGTTTGTTGGTTTGTTGGTTTGTTGGTTTGTTGGTTTGTTGGTTTGTTGGTTTGTTGGCTTGTTGGTTTGTTGGTTTGATGGTTTGTTTGTTTGTTGGTTTTTTGGCTTGTTGGCTTGTTGGTTTGTTGGCTTGTTGGTTTGTTGGTTTGTTGGTTTGTTGGTTTGTTGGTTTGTTGGTTTGTTGGTTTGTTAGTTTGTTGGTTTGTTGGTTTGTTGGTTTGTTGGTTTGTTCGTTTGTTCGTTTGTTGGTTTGTTGGTTTGTTGGTCTGTTGGTCTGTTGGTTTGTTGGTTTGTTGGTTTGTTGGTTTGTTGGTTTGTTGGTTTGTTGGTTTGTTGGTTTGTTGGTTTATTGGTTTGTTTGTTTGTTGGTTTGTTGGTTTTTTGATTTGTTAGTTTGTTGGTTTGTTGGTTTGTGGTTTTGTTGGTTTGTTGGTTTGTTGGTTTGTTGGTTTGTTGGTTTGTTGGTTTGTTGGTTTGTTGGTTTGTTGGTTTGTTGGTTTGTTGGTTTGTTGGTTTATTGGTTTGTTTGTTTGTTGGTTTGTTGGTTTTTTGAGTTGTTAGTTTGTTGGTTTGTTGGTTTGTGGTTTTGTTGGCTTGTTGGTTTGTTGGTTTGTTCGTTTGTTGGCTTGTTGGTTTGTTGAGTTGTTGGTTTATTGGTTTGTTGGTTTGTTGGCTTGTTGGTTTGTTGGTTTGTTGGCTTGTTGGCTTGTTGGTTTGTTGGTTTGTTGGTTTGTTGGTTTATTGGTTTGCTCGTTTGTTGGTTTGCTTGTTTGTTGGCTTGTGGTCTTGTTGGCTTATTGGTTTGTTGGCTTGTTGGTTTGTTGGTTTGTTGGTTTGTTGGTTTGTTGGTTTGTTTGTTTGTTGTTTTGTTGGTTTATTGGTTTGTTGGCTTGTTGGTTTGTTGGTTTGTTGGTTTGTTAGTTTTTTGGTTTGTTGGTTTGTTGGTTTGTTGGTTTCTTGGTTTGTTATTTTCTTGGTTTGTTGGTTTGTTGGTTTGTTGGTTTATTTGTTTGTTGGTTTGTTGGTTTGTTGTTTTGTTCGTTTGTTGGCATGTTGGCTTGTTGGTTTGTTGCTTTGTTGATTTGGTGGTTTGTTGGTTTGTTGGTTTGTTGGTTTGTTGGTTTGTTGGTTTGTTGGTTTGTTGGTTTGTTGGGTTGTTGGTTTGTTGGTTTGTTGGTTTGTTGGTTTGTTGGTTTATTGGTTTGATGGTTTGTTTGTTTGTTGGTTTTTTGGCTTGTTGGTTTGTTGGTTTGTTGGTTTGTTGGTTTGTTGGTTTGTTGGTTTGTTAGTTTGTTGGTTTTGTGGTTTGGTAGCTTGTTGGCTTGTTGGTTTGTTGGTTTGTTGGCTTGTTGGCTTGTTGGTTTGTTGGTTTGTTGGTTTGTTGGCTTGTTGGTTTGTTGGTTTGATGGTTTGTTTGTTTGTTGGTTTTTTGGCTTGTTGGCTTGCTGGTTTGTTGGCTTGTTGGTTTGTTGGTTTGTTGGTTTGTTGGTTTGTTGGTTTGTTGGTTTGTTGGTTTGTTGGTTTGTTGGTTTGTTGGTTTGTTGGTTTGTTGGTTTGTTGGTTTGTTGGTTTGTTGGTTTGTTGATTTGTTGGTTTGTTGGGTTGTTGGTTTGTTGGTTTGTTGGTTTGTTGGCTTGTTGGTTTGTTGGTTTGTTGGCTTGTTGGCTTGTTGGTTTGTTGGTTTGTTGGTTTGTTGGTTTATTGGTTTGTTGGTTTGTTGGTTTGTTGGTTTGTTAGTTTGTTCGTTTGTTGGCTTATTGGCTTGTTAGCTTGTTGAATTGTTGGTTTGTTGGTTTGTTCGCTTGTTCGTTTGTTGGTTTGTTGGTTTGTTGGCTTGTTGGCTTGTTGGCTTGTTGGCTTGTTGGTTTGTTGGTTTGTTGGCTTGTTGGTTTTTTTGGCTTGTTGGCTTGTTGGTTTGTTGGCTTGTTGGTTTGTTGGTTTGTTGGTTTGTTAGTTTGTTGGTTTGTTGGTTTATTTGATTGTTGGTTTGTTGGTTTGTTGGTTTGTTGGTTTGTTGGTTTGTTGGTTTGTTGGTTTGTTGGCTTGTAGGTTTCTTGGTTTGTTGGTTTGTTGGTTTGTTGGTTTGTTGGTTTGTTGGTTTGTTGGTTTGTTTGTTTGTTTGTTTGTTGGTTTGTTGGTTTGTTGGTTTGTTGGTTTGTTGGCTTGTTGGTTTTTTGGCTTGTTGGCTTGTTGGTTTGTTGGCTTGTTGGTTTGTTGGTTTGTTGGTTTGTTGGTTTATTTGTTTGTTAGTTTGTAGGTTTGTAGGTTTGTTGGTTTGTTGGTTTGTTGGTTTGTTGGTTTGTTAGTTTGTTAGTTTGTTGGCTTGTTGGTTTGTTCGTTTGTTGGTTTGTTGGTTTGCTGATTTGTTAGTTTGTTGCTTTGTTCGTTTGTTGGTTTGTTGGCTTGTTGGCTTGTTGGTTTGTTGGTTTGTTGGTTTGTTGGCTTGTTTTTTTGTTGGTTTGATGGTTTGTTTGTTTGTTGGTTTTTTGGCTTGTTGGCTTGTCGGTTTGTTGGCTTGTTGGTTTGTTGGTTTGTTGGTTTGTTGGTTTGTTGGTTTGTTGGTTTGTTGGTTTGTTGGTTTGTTAGTTTGTTGGTTTGTTGGTTTGTTGGTTTGTTGGTTTGTTGGTTTGTTGGTTTGTTGGTTTGTTGGTTTGTTGGTTTGTTGGTTTGTTGGCTTGTTGGTTTGTTGGTTTGATGGTTTGTTTGTTTGTTGGTTTTTTGGCTTGTTGGCTTGTTGGTTTGTTGGCTTGTTGGTTTGTTGGTTTGTTGGTTTGTTGGTTTGTTGGTTTGTTGGTTTGTTGGTTTGTTAGTTTGTTGGTTTGTTGGTTTGTTGGTTTGTTGGTTTGTTCGTTTGTTCGTTTGTTGGTTTGTTGGTTTGTTGGTCTGTTGGTCTGTTGGTTTGTTGGTTTGTTGGTTTGTTGGTTTGTTGGTTTGTTGGTTTGTTGGTTTGTTGGTTTGTTGGTTTATTGGTTTGTTTGTTTGTTGGTTTGTTGGTTTTTTGATTTGTTAGTTTGTTGGTTTGTTGGTTTGTGGTTTTGTTGGTTTGTTGGTTTGTTGGTTTGTTGGTTTGTTGGTTTGTTGGTTTGTTGGTTTGTTGGTTTGTTGGTTTGTTGGTTTGTTGGTTTATTGGTTTGTTTGTTTGTTGGTTTGTTGGTTTTTTGAGTTGTTAGTTTGTTGGTTTGTTGGTTTGTGGTTTTGTTGGCTTGTTGGTTTGTTGGTTTGTTCGTTTGTTGGCTTGTTGGTTTGTTGAGTTGTTGGTTTATTGGTTTGTTGGTTTGTTGGCTTGTTGGTTTGTTGGTTTGTTGGCTTGTTGGCTTGTTGGTTTGTTGGTTTGTTGGTTTGTTGGTTTATTGGTTTGCTCGTTTGTTGGTTTGCTTGTTTGTTGGCTTGTGGTCTTGTTGGCTTATTGGTTTGTTGGCTTGTTGGTTTGTTGGTTTGTTGGTTTGTTGGTTTGTTGGTTTGTTTGTTTGTTGTTTTGTAGGTTTATTGGTTTGTTGGCTTGTTGGTTTGTTGGTTTGTTGGTTTGTTAGTTTTTTGGTTTGTTGGTTTGTTGGTTTGTTGGTTTCTTGGTTTGTTATTTTCTTGGTTTGTTGGTTTGTTGGTTTGTTGGTTTATTTGTTTGTTGGTTTGTTGGTTTGTTGTTTTGTTCGTTTGTTGGCATGTTGGCTTGTTGGTTTGTTGCTTTGTTGATTTGGTGGTTTGTTGGTTTGTTGGTTTGTTGGTTTGTTGGTTTGTTGGTTTGTTGGTTTGTTGGTTTGTTGGGTTGTTGGTTTGTTGGTTTGTTGGTTTGTTGGTTTGTTGGTTTATTGGTTTGATGGTTTGTTTGTTTGTTGGTTTTTTGGCTTGTTGGTTTGTTGGTTTGTTGGTTTGTTGGTTTGTTGGTTTGTTGGTTTGTTGGTTTGTTGGTTTGTTGGTTTGTTGGTTTGTTGGTTTGTTGGTTTGTTGGTTTGTTGGTTTGTTGGTTTGTTGGGTTGTTGGTTTGTTGGTTTGTTGGTTTGTTGGTTTGTTGGCTTGTTGGTTTGTTGGTTTGTTGGCTTGTTGGCTTGTTGGTTTGTTGGTTTGTTGGTTTGTTGGTCTATTGGTTTGTTGGTTTGTTGGTTTGTTGGTTTGTTAGTTTGTTCGTTTGTTGGCTTGTTGGCATGTTAGCTTGTTGAATTGTTGGTTTGTTGGTTTGTTCGCTTGTTGGCTTGTTGGCTTGTTGGTTTGTGTTGGTTTGTTGGCTTGTTGGTTTTTTGGCTTGTTGGCTTGTTGGTTTGTTGGCTTGTTGGTTTGTTGGTTTGTTTGTTTGTTCGGTTGTGGTTTGTTGGTTTGTTGGTTTGTTGGTTTGTTAGTTTGTTGGTTTGTTGGTTTATTTGTTTGTTGGTTTGTTGGTTTGTTGGTTTGTTGGTTTGTTGGTTTGCTGGTTTGTTGGCTTGTGGTCTTGTTGGCTTATTGGTTTGTTGGCTTGTTGGTTTGTTGGTTTGTTGATTTGTTGGTTTGTTGGTTTGTTTGTTTGTTGTTTTGTTGGTTTATTGGTTTGTTGGCTTGTTGGTTTGTTGGTTTGTTGGTTTGTGGGTTTTTTGGTTTGTTGGTTTGTTGGTTTGTTGGTTTCTTGGTTTGTTATTTTCTTGGTTTGTTGGTTTGTTGGTTTGTTGGTTTGTTGGTTTATTTGTTTGTTGGTTTGTTGGTTTGTTGGTTTGTTCGTTTGTTGGCATGTTGGCTTGTTGGTTTGTTGCTTTGTTGGTTTGTTGGTTTGTTGGTTTGTTGATTTGTTGGTTTGTTGGTTTGTTGGTTTGTTAGTTTGTTGGTTTTGTGGTTTGGTAGCTTGTTGGTTTGTTGGCTTGTTGGCTTGTTGGTTTGTTGGTTTGTTGGTTTGTTGGCTTGTTGGTTTGTTGGTTTGATGGTTTGTTTGTTTGTTGGTTTTTTGGCTTGTTGGCTTGTTGGTTTGTTGGCTTGTTGGTTTGTTGGTTTGTTGGTTTGTTGGTTTGTTGGTTTGTTGGTTTGTTGGTTTGTTGGTTTGTTGGTTTGTTGGTTTGTTGGTTTGTTGGTTTGTTGGTTTGTTGGTTTGTTAATTTGTTGGTTTGTTGGTTTGTTGGTTTGTTGGGTTGTTGGTTTGTTGGTTTGTTGGTTTGTTGGCTTATTGGTTTGTTGGTTTGTTGGCTTGTTGGCTTGTTGGTTTGTTGGTTTGTTGGTTTGTTGGTTTATTGGTTTGTTGGTTTGTTGGTTTGTTGGTTTGTTAGTTTGTTCGTTTGTTGGCTTGTTGGCATGTTAGCTTGTTGAATTGTTGGTTTGTTGGTTTGTTCGCTTGTTGACTTGTTGGCTTGTTGGTTTGTGTTGGTTTGTTGGCTTGTTGGTTTTTTGGCTTGTTGGCTTGTTGGTTTGTTGGCTTGTTGGTTTGTTGATTTGTTTCTTTGTTCGGTTGTGGTTTGTTGGTTTGTTGGTTTGTTGGTTTGTTGGTTTGTTAGTTTATTCGTTTGTTGGCTTGTTGGCTTGTTAACTTGTTGGTTTGTTGGTTTGTTGATTTGTTCGCTTGTTCGTTTGTTGGTTTGTTGGTTTGTTGGCTTGTTAACTAGTTGGTTTGTTGGTTTGTTGGCTTGTTGGTTTGTTGGTTTGTTGGTTTGTTGGTTTGTTGGTTTGTTGGTTTGTTGGTTTGTTGATTTGTTGGTTTGTTGGTTTATTGGTTTGTTTGTTTGTTTGTTTGTTGGTTTGTTCGTTTGTTGGCTTGTTGGTTTTTTGGCTTATTGGCTTGTTGGTTTGTTGGCTTGTTGGTTTGTTGGTTTGTTTGTTTGTTTGTTTGAGGTTTGTTGGTTTGTTGGTTTGTTGGCTTGTTGGTTTGTTGGCTTGTTGGTTTGTTGGTTTGTTAGTTTTGTGGTTTGTTGGTTTGTTGGTTTGTTGGTTTGTTGATTTGTTAGTTTGTTGGTTTGTTGTTTTGTAGTTTTGTTGGTTTGTTGATTTGTTGGGTTGTTGGTTTGTTCGTTTGTTGGCTTCTTGGCTTGTTGGTTTGTTGGTTTGTTGGCTTGTTGGTTTGTTAGTTTGTGGTTTTGTTGGTTTGTTGGTTTGTTGGTTTGTTGGTTTGTTGGTTTGTTCCTTTGTTGGCTTGTTGGCTTGTTGGTTTGTTGATTTGTTGGTTTGTTGGTTTGTTGGTTTGTTGGTTTGTTGGTTTTTTCGTTTGTTCGTTTGTTGGTTTGTTGGTTTGTTGGCTGGTTGGCTTGTTGGTTTGTTGGTGTGTTGGCTTGTTGGTTTGTTTGTTTGTTGGCTTGTTGGTTTGTTGGTTTGTTGGTTTGTTGGTTTGTTGGTTTGTTGGTTTGTTGGTTTGTTAGTTTGTTGGTTTGTTAGTTTGTTTGTTTGTTGGCTTGTTGGCTTGTTATCTTGTTGGTTTGTTGGTTTGTTGATTTGTTCGCTTGTTCGTTTGTTGGTTTGTTGGTTTGTTGGCTTGTTGGCTAGTTGGTTTGTTGGTTTGTTGGCTTGTTGGTTTGTTGGTTTGTTGGTTTGTTGGTTTGTTGGTTTGTTGGTTTGTTGGTTTGTTGGTTTGTTGGTTTGTTGGTTTATTGGTTTGTTTGTTTGTTTGTTTGTTGGTTTGTTCGTTTGTTGGCTTGTTGGCATGTTAGCTTGTTGAATTGTTGGTTTGTTGGTTTGTTCGCTTGTTGACTTGTTGGCTTGTTGGTTTGTGTTGGTTTGTTGGCTTGTTGGTTTTTTGGCTTGTTGGCTTGTTGGTTTGTTGGCTTGTTGGTTTGTTGATTTGTTTCTTTGTTCGGTTGTGGTTTGTTGGTTTGTTGGTTTGTTGGTTTGTTGGTTTGTTAGTTTATTCGTTTGTTGGCTTGTTGGCTTGTTAACTTGTTGGTTTGTTGGTTTGTTGATTTGTTCGCTTGTTCGTTCGTTGGTTTGTTGGTTTGTTGGCTTGTTAACTAGTTGGTTTGTTGGTTTGTTGGCTTGTTGGTTTGTTGGTTTGTTGGTTTGTTGGTTTGTTGGTTTGTTGGTTTGTTGATTTGTTGGTTTGTTGGTTTATTGGTTTGTTTGTTTCTTTGTTTGTTGGTTTGTTCGTTTGTTGGCTTGTTGGTTTTTTGGCTTATTGGCTTGTTGGTTTGTTGGCTTGTTGGTTTGTTGGTTTGTTTGTTTGTTTGTTTGAGGTTTGTTGGTTTGTTGGTTTGTTGGCTTGTTGGTTTGTTGGCTTGTTGGTTTGTTGGTTTGTTAGTTTTGTGGTTTGTTGGTTTGTTGGTTTGTTGGTTTGTTGATTTGTTAGTTTGTTGGTTTGTTGTTTTGTAGTTTTGTTGGTTTGTTGATTTGTTGGGTTGTTGGTTTGTTCGTTTGTTGGCTTCTTGGCTTGTTGGTTTGTTGGTTTGTTGGCTTGTTGGTTTGTTAGTTTGTGGTTTTGTTGGTTTGTTGGTTTGTTGGTTTGTTGGTTTGTTGGTTTGTTCCTTTGTTGGCTTGTTGGCTTGTTGGTTTGTTGGTTTGTTGGTTTGTTGGTTTGTTGGTTTGTTGGTTTGTTGGTTTGTTGGTTTTTCGTTTGTTCGTTTGTTGGTTTGTTGGTTTGTTGGCTGGTTGGCTTGTTGGTTTGTTGGTGTATTGGCTTGTTGGTTTGTTTGTTTGTTGGCTTGTTGGTTTGTTGGTTTGTTGGTTTGTTGGTTTGTTGGTTTGTTGGTTTGTTGGTTTGTTAGTTTGTTGGTTTGTTAGTTTGTTTGTTTGTTGGCTTGTTGGCTTGTTATCTTGTTGGTTTGTTGGTTTGTTGATTTGTTCGCTTGTTCGTTTGTTGGTTTGTTGGTTTGTTGGCTTGTTGGCTAGTTGGTTTGTTGGTTTGTTGGCTTGTTGGTTTGTTGGTTTGTTGGTTTGTTGGTTTGTTGGTTTGTTGGTTTGTTGGTTTGTTGGTTTGTTGGTTTGTTGGTTTATTGGTTTGTTTGTTTGTTTGTTTGTTGGTTTGTTGGTTTGTTCGTTTGTTGGCTTGTTGGTTTTTTGACTTGTTGGCTTGTTGGTTTGTTGGCTTGTTGGTTTGTTGGTTTGTTTGTTTGTTTGTTTGAGGTTTGTTGGTTTGTTGGTTTGTTGGCTTGTTGGTTTGTTGGCTTGTTGGTTTGTTGGTTTGTTGGTTTTGTGGTTTGTTGGTTTGTTGGTTTGTTGGTTTGTTGATTTGTTAGTTTGTTGGTTTGTTGTTTTGTAGTTTTGTTGGTTAGTTGGTTTGTTGGGTTGTTGGTTTGTTGGTTTGTTGGTTTGTTGGCTTGTTGGTTTGTTGGTTTGTTGGCTTGTTGGCTTGTTGGTTTGTTGGTTTGTTGGTTTATTGGTTTATTGGCTTGTTGGTTTGTTGGTTTGCTGGTTTGTTGGTTTATTTGTTTGTTGGTTTGTTGGTTTGTTGGTTTGTTGGTTTGTTGGTTTGTTAGTTTGTAGGTTTGTAGGTTTGTTGGTTTGTTGGTTTGTTGGTTTGTTGGTTTGTTAGTTTGTTGGCTTGTTGGTTTGTTCGTTTGTTGGTTTGTTGGTTTGCTCGTTTGTTGGTTTGTTGCTTTGTTCGTTTGTTGGTTTGTTGGCTTGCTGGTTTGTTGGTTTGTTGGTTTGTTGGCTTGTTGGTTTGTTGGTTTGATGGTTTGTTCGTTTGTTGTTTTTTTGGCTTGTTGGCTTGTTGGTTTGTTGGCTTGTTGGTTTGTTGGTTTGTTGGTTTGTTGGTTTGTTGGCTTGTTGGTTTGTTGGTTTGTTGGTTTGTTGGTTTGTTGGTTTGTTGGTTTGTTGGTTTGTTGGTTTGTTGGTTTGTTGGTTTGTTGGTTTGTTGGTTTGTTGGTTTGTTGGTTTATTGGTTTGTTTGTTTGTTGGTTTGTTGGTTTGTTGATTTGTTAGTTTGTTGGTTTGTTGGTTTGTGGTTTTGTTGGTTTGTTGGTTTGTTGGTTTGTTGGTTTGTTCGTTTGTTGGCTTGTTGGCTTGTTGGTTTGTTGGTTTGTTGGTTTGTTGGTTTGTTGGTTTGTTGGTTTGTTGGTTTTTTCGTTTGTTCGTTTGTTGGTTTGTTGGTTTGTTGGCTGGTTGGCTTGTTGGTTTGTTGGTGTGTTGGCTTGTTGGTTTGTTCGTTTGTTGGCTTGTTGGTTTGTTGGTTTGTTGGTTTGTTGGTTTGTTGGTTTGTTGGTTTGTTAGTTTGTTCGTTTGTTGGCTTGTTGGCTTGTTAGCTTGTTGGTTTGTTGGTTTGTTGATTTGTTCGCTTGTTCGTTTGTTGGTTTGTTGGTTTGTTGGCTTGTTGGCTAGTTGGTTTGTTGGTTTGTGGGCTTGTTGGTTTGTTGGTTTGTTGGTTTGTTGGTTTGTTGGTTTGTTGGTTCGTTGGTTTGTTGGTTTGTTGGTTTGTTGGTTTGTTGGTTTGTTGGTTTGTTGGTTTGTTGGTTTGTTGGTTTATTGGTTTGTTTGTTTGTTTGTTTGTTGGTTTGTTGGTTTGTTCGTTTGTTGGCTTGTTGGTTTTTTGGCTTGTTGGCTTGTTGGTTTGTTGGCTTGTTGGTTTATTGGTTTGTTTGTTTGTTTGTTTGAGGTTTGTTGGTTTGTTGGTTTGTTGGCTTGTTGGTTTGTTGGCTTGTTGGTTTGTTGGTTTGTTGGTTTTGTGGTTTGTTGGTTTGTTGGTTTGTTGGTTTGTTGGTTTGTTGATTTGTTAGTTTGTTGGTTTGTTGTTTTGTAGTTTTGTTGGTTTGTTGATTTGTTGGGTTGTTGGTTTGTTCGTTTGTTGGCTTGTTGGCTTGTTGGTTTGTTGGTTTGTTGGTTTGTTGGTTTGTTGGTTTGTTGGTTTGTTGGTTTGTTCGTTTGTTCGTTTGTTGGTTTGTTGGTTTGTTGGGTGGTTGGCTTGTTGGTTTGTTGGTTTGTTGGCTTGTTGGTTTGTTGGTTTGTTGGTTTGTTGGTTTGTTGGTTTGTTGGTTTGTTGGTTTGTTTGTTTGTAGCTTTGTAGGTTTGTTGGTTTGTTGGCTTGTTGGTTTGTTGGTTTGTTGGTTTGTTGGTTTATTTGTTTGTTGGTTTGTTGGTTTGTTCGTTTGTCGGCTTGTTGGCTTGTTGGTTTGTTTGTTTGTTGGTTTGTTCGTTTGTTGGCTTGTTGGTTTTTGGCTTGTTGTCTTGTTGGTTTGTTGGTTTGTTGGTTTGTTTGTTTGTTGGTTTGTTCGTTTGTTGGCTTGTTGGTTTGTGGCTTGTTGGCTTGTTGGTTTGTTGGTTTGTTGATTTGTTGGTTTGTTCGTTTGTTTGTTTGTTGGTTTGTTGGTTTGTTGGTTTGTTGGTTTGTTGGTTTGTTGGTTTGTTGGTTTATTTGTTTGTTGGTTTGTTGGCTTGTTGGTTTGTTTGTTTGTTCGTTTGTTGGTTTGTTGGTTTGTTGGTCTGTTGGTCTGTTGGTTTGTTGGTTTGTTGGTTTGTTGGTTTGTTCGTTTGTTGGCTTGTTGGCTTGTTGGTTTGTTGGTTTGTTGATTTGTTGGTTTGTTGGTTTGTTGGTTTGTTGGTTTGTTCGTTTGTTCGTTTGTTGGTTTGCTGGTTTGTTGGCTTGTGGTATTGTTGGTTTATTGGTTTGTTGGCTTGTTGGTTTGTTGGTTAGTTGGTTTGTTGGTTTGTTGGTTTGTTTGTTTGTTGTTTTGTTGGTTTATTGGTTTGTTGGCTTGTTGGTTTAATGGTTTGTTGGTTTGTTGGTTTTTTGGTTTGTTGGTTTGTTGGTTTGTTGGTTTCTTGGTTTGTTATTTTCTTGGTTTGTTGGTTTGTTGGTTTATTTGTTTGTTGGTTTGTTGGTTTGTTGGTTTGTTCGTTTGTTGGCATGTTGGCTTGTTGGTTTTTTGCTTTGTTGGTTTGTTGGTTTGTTGGTTTGTTGGTTTGTTGGTTTGTTAGTTTGTTGGTTTTGTGGTTTGGTAGCTTGTTGGCTTGTTCGTTTGTTGGTTTGTTGGCTTGTTGGCTTGTTGGCTTGTTGGTTTGTTGGTTTGTTGGTTTGTTGGCTTGTTGGTTTGTTGGTTTGATGGTTTGTTTGTTTGTTGGTTTTTTGGCTTGTTGGCTTGCTGGTTTGTTGGCTTGTTGGTTTGTTGGTTTGTTGGTTTGTTGGTTTGTTGGTTTGTTGGTTTGTTGGTTTGTTGGTTTGTTGGTTTGTTGGTTTGTTGGTTTGTTGGTTTGTTGGTTTGTTGGTTTGTTGGTTTGTTGGTTTGTTGGTTTGTTGATTTGTTGGTTTGTTGGGTTGTTGGTTTGTTGGTTTGTTGGTTTGTTCGCTTGTTGGTTTGTTGGTTTGTTGGCTTGTTGGCTTGTTGGTTTGTTGGTTTGTTGGTTTGTTGGTTTATTGGTTTGTTGGTTTGTTGGTTTGTTGGTTTGTTAGTTTGTTCGTTTGTTGGCTTGTTGGCTTGTTAGCTTGTTGAATTGTTGGTTTGTTGGTTTGTTCGCTTGTTCGTTTGTTGGTTTGTTGGTTTGTTGGCTTGTCGGCTTGTTGGCTTGTTGGTTTGTTGGTTTGTTGGCTTGTTGGTTTTTTGGCTTGTTGGCTTGTTGGTTTGTTGGCTTGTTGGTTTGTTGGTTTGTTGGTTTGTTAGTTTGTTGGTTTGTTGGTTTATTTGTTTGTTGGTTTGTTGGTTTGTTGGTTTGTTGGTTTGTTGGTTTGTTGGTTTGTTGGTTTGTTGGTTTGTTGGCTTGTTGGTTTGTTGGTTTGTTGGTATGTTGGTTTGTTGGTTTGTTGGTTTGTTGGTTTGTTGGTTTGTTTGTTTGTTTGTTTGTTGGTTTGTTGGTTTGTTGGTTTGTTGGTTTGTTGGCTTGTTGGTTTTTTGGCTTGTTGGCTTGTTGGTTTGTTGGCTTGTTGGTTTGTTGGTTTGTTGGTTTGTTGGTTTATTTGTTTGTTAGTTTGTAGGTTTGTAGGTTTGTTGGTTTGTTGGTTTGTTGGTTTGTTAGTTTGTTAGTTTGTTGGCTTGTTGGTTTGTTCGTTTGTTGGTTTGTTGGTTTGCTGGTTTGTTGGTTTGTTGCTTTGTTCGTTTGTTGGTTTGTTGGCTTGTTGGCTTGCTGGTTTGTTGGTTTGTTGGTTTGTTGGCTTGTTGGGTTGTTGGTTTGATGGTTTGTTTGTTTGTTGGTTTTTTGGCTTGTTGGCTTGTTGGTTTGTTGGCTTTTTGGTTTGTTGGTTTGTTGGTTTGTTGGTTTGTTGGTTTGTTGGTTTGTTGGTTTGTTGGTTTGTTGGTTTGTTGGTTTGTTGGTTTGTTGGTTTGTATGTTTGTTGGTTTGTTGGTTTGTTGGTTTGTTGGTTTGTTGGTTTGTTGGCTTGTTGGTTTGTTGGTTTGATGGTTTGTTTGTTTGTTGGTTTTTTGGCTTGTTGGCTTGTTGGTTTGTTGGCTTGTTGGTTTGTTGGTTTGTTGGTTTGTTGGTTTGTTGGTTTGTTGGTTTGTTGGTTTGTTGGTTTGTTGGTTTGTTGGTTTGTTGGTTTGTTGGTTTGTTCGTTTGTTCGTTTGTTGGTTTGTTGGTTTGTTGGTCTGTTGGTCTGTTGGTTTGTTGGTTTGTTGGTTTGTTGGTTTGTTGGTTTGTTGGTTTGTTGGTTTGTTGGTTTGTTGGTTTGTTGGTTTATTGGTTTGTTTGTTTGTTGGTTTGTTGGTTTTTTGATTTGTTAGTTTGTTGGTTTGTTGGTTTGTGGTTTTGTTGGTTTGTTGGTTTGTTGGTTTGTTGGTTTGTTGGTTTGTTGGTTTGTTGGTTTGTTGGTTTGTTGGTTTGTGGTTTTGACGGCTTGTTGGTTTGTTGGTTTGTTCGTTTGTTGGCTTGTTGGTTTGTTGGGTTGTTGGTTTGTTGGTTTGTTGGTTTGTTGGCTTGTTGGTTTGTTGGTTTGTTGGCTTGTTGGCTTGTTGGCTTGTTGGTTTGTTGGTTTGTTGGTTTGTTGGTTTGTTGGTTTATTGGTTTGTTCGTTTGTTGGTTTGCTTGCTTGTTGGCTTGTGGTCTTGTTGGCTTATTGGTTTGTTGGCTTGTTGGTTTGTTGGTTTGTTGGTTTGTTGGTTTGTTGGTTTGTTTGTTTGTTGTTTTGTTGGTTTGTTGGTTTGTTGGCTTGTTGGTTTGTTGGTTTGTTGGTTTGTTGGTTTTTTGGTTTGTTGGTTTGTTGGTTTGTTGGTTTCTTGGTTTGTTATTTTCTTGGTTTGTTGGTTTGTTGGTTTGTTGGTTTATTTGTTTGTTGGTTTGTTGGTTTGTTGGTTTGTTCGTTTGTTGGCATGTTGGCTTCTTGGTTTGTTGCTTTGTTGGTTTGTTGGTTTGTTGGTTTGTTGGTTTGTTGGTTTGTTGGTTTGTTGGTTTGTTGGTTTGTTGGTTTGTTGGTTTGTTGGGTTGTTGGTTTGTTGGTTTGTTGGTTTGTTGGTTTGTTGGTTTGTTGGTTTGATGGTTTGTTTGTTTGTTGGTTTTTTGGCTTGTTGGCTTGTTGGTTTGTTGGTTTGTTGGTTTGTTGGCTTGTTGGTTTGTTGGTTTGATGGTTTGTTTGTTTGTGGGTTTTTTGGCTTGTTGGCTTGTTGGTTTGTTGGCTTGTTGGTTTGTTGGTTTGTTGGTTTGTTGGTTTGTTGGTTTGTTGGTTTGTTGGTTTGTTGGTTTGTTGGTTTGTTGGTTTGTTGGTTTGTTGGTTTGTTGGTTTATTGGTTTGTTGGTTTGTTGGTTTGTTGGTTTGTTGGGTTGTTGGTTTGTTGGTTTGTTGGTTTGTTGGCTTGTTGGTTTGTTGGTTTGTTGGCTTGTTGGCTTGTTGGTTTGTTGGTTTGTTGGTTTGTTGGTTTATTGGTTTGTTGGTTTGTTGGTTTGTTGGTTTGTTAGTTTGTTCGTTTGTTGGCTTGTTGGCATGTTAGCTTGTTGAATTGTTGGTTTGTTGGTTTGTTCGCTTGTTGGCTTGTTGGCTTGTTGGTTTGTGTTGGTTTGTTGGCTTGTTGGTTTTTTGGCTTGTTGGCTTGTTGGTTTGTTGGCTTGTTGGTTTGTTGGTTTGTTTGTTTGTTCAGTTGTGGTTTGTTGGTTTGTTGGTTTGTTGGTTTGTTAGTTTGTTGGTTTGTTGGTTTATTTGTTTGTTGGTTTGTTGGTTTGTTGGTTTGTTGGTTTGTTGGTTTGCTGGTTTGTTGGCTTGTGGTCTTGTTGGCTTATTGGTTTGTTGGCTTGTTGGTTTGTTGGTTTGTTGGTTTGTTGGTTTGTTGGTTTGTTTGTTTGTTGTTTTGTTGGTTTATTGGTTTGTTGGCTTGTTGGTTTGTTGGTTTGTTGGTTTGTTGGTTTTTTGGTTTTTTGGTTTGTTGGTTTGTTGGTTTGTTGGTTTCTTGGTTTGTTATTTTCTTGGTTTGTTGGTTTGTTGGTTTGTTGGTTTGTTGGTTTATTTGTTTGTTGGTTTGTTGGTTTGTTGGTTTGTTCGTTTGTTGGCATGTTGGCTTGTTGGTTTGTTGCTTTGTTGGTTTGTTGGTTTGTTGGTTTGTTGATTTGTTGGTTTGTTGGTTTGTTGGTTTGTTAGTTTGTTGGTTTTGTGGTTTGGTAGCTTGTTGGTTTCTTGGTTTGTTGGCTTGTTGGCTTGTTGGTTTGTTGGTTTGTTGGTTTGTTGGCTTGTTGGTTTGTTGGTTTGATGGTTTGTTTGTTTGTTGGTTTTTTGGCTTGTTGGCTTGTTGGTTTGTTGGCTTGTTGGTTTGTTGGTTTGTTGGTTTGTTGGTTTGTTGGTTTGTTGGTTTGTTGGTTTGTTGGTTTGTTGGTTTGTTGGTTTGTTGGTTTTTTGGTTTGTTGGTTTGTTGGTTTGTTGGTTTGTTGGTTTGTTAATTTGTTGGTTTGTTGGTTTGTTGGTTTGTTGGGTTGTTGGTTTGTTGGTTTGTTGGTTTGTTGGCTTGTTGGTTTGTTGGTTTGTTGGCTTGTTGGCATGTTAGCTTGTTGAATTTTTGGTTTGTTAGTTTGTTCGCTTGTTGGCTTGTTGGCTTGTTGGTTTGTGTTGGTTTGTTGGCTTGTTGGTTTTTTGGCTTGTTGGCTTGTTGGTTTGTTGGCTTGTTGGTTTGTTGGTTTGTTTCTTTGTTCGGTTGTGGTTTGTTGGTTTGTTGGTTTGTTGGTTTATTTGTTTGTTGGTTTGTTGGTTTGTTGGTTTGTTGGTTTGTTGGTTTGTTGGCTTGTTGGTTTGTTGGTTTGTTGGTTTGTTGGTTTGTTGGTTTGTTGGTTTGTTGGTTTATTGGTTTGTTTGTTTGTTTGTTTGTTGGTTTGTGGGTTTGTTGGTTTGTTGGTTTGTTGGTTTGTTGGCTTGTTGGTTTTTTGGCTTGTTGGCTTGTTGGTTTGTTGGCTTGTTGGTTTGTTGGTTTGGTGGTTTGTTAGTTTGTAGGTTTGTAGGTTTGTTGGTTTGTTGGTTTGTTGGTTTGTTGGTTTGTTGGTTTGTTAGTTTGTTGGTTTGTTGGTTTGTTCGTTTGTTGGTTTGTTGGTTTGCTGGTTTGTTGGTTTGTTGCTTTGTTCGTTTGTTGGTTTGTTGGCTTGTTGGCTTGTTGGTTTGTTGGTTTGTTGGTTTGTTGGTTTGTTGGTTTGTTGGTTTGATGTTTTGTTTGTTTGTTGGTTTTTTGGCTTGTTGGCTTGTTGGTTTGTTGGCTTGTTGGTTTGTTGGTTTGTTGGTTTGTTGGTTTGTTGGTTTGTTGGTTTGTTGGTTTATTGGTTTGTTGGTTTGTTGGTTTGTTGGTTTGTTGGTTTGTTGGTTTGTTGGTTTGTTGGTTTGTTGGTTTGTTGGTTTGTTGGTTTGTTGGTTTGTTGGTTTATTGGTTTGTTTGTTTGTTGGTTTGTTGGTATTTTGATTTGTTAGTTTGTTGGTTTGTGGTTTTGTTGGTTTGTTGGTTTGTTGGTTTGTTGGTTTGTTGGCTTGTCGGCTTGTTGGCTTGTTGGTTTGTTGGTTTGTTGGCTTGTTGGTTTTTTGGCTTGTTGGCTTGTTGGTTTGTTGGCTTGTTGGTTTGTTGGTTTGTTGGTTTGTTAGTTTGTTGGTTTGTTGGTTTATTTGTTTGTTGGTTTGTTGGTTTGTTGGTTTGTTGGTTTGTTGGTTTGTTGGCTTGTTGGTTTGTTGGTTTGTTGGTTTGTTGGTTTGTTGGTTTGTTTGTTTGTTTGTTTGTTAGTTTGTTTGTTTGTTTGTTTGTTGGTTTGTTGGTTTGTTGGTTTGTTGGTTTGTTGGCTTGTTGGTTTTTTGGCTTGTTGGCTTGTTGGTTTGTTGGCTTGTTGGTTTGTTGGTTTGTTGGTTTGTTGGTTTATTTGTTTGTTAGTTTGTAGGTTTGTAGGTTTGTTGGTTTGTTGGTTTGTTGGTTTGTTAGTTTGTTAGTTTGTTGGCTTGTTGGTTTGTTCGTTTGTTGGTTTGTTGGTTTGCTGGTTTGTTGGTTTGTTGCTTTGTTCGTTTGTTGGATTGTTGGCTTGTTGGCTTGCTGGTTTGTTGGTTTGTTGGTTTGTTGGCTTGTTGGTTTGTTGGTTTGATGGTTTGTTTGTTTGTTGGTTTTTTGGCTTGTTGGCTTGTTGGTTTGTTGGCTTGTTGGTTTGTTGGTTTGTTGGTTTGTTGGTTTGTTGGTTTGTTGGTTTGTTGGTTTGTTGGTTTGTTGGTTTGTTGGTTTGTTGGTTTGTTGGTTTGTATGTTTGTTGGTTTGTTGGTTTGTTGGTTTGTTGGTTTGTTGGCTTGTTGGTTTGTTGGTTTGATGGTTTGTTTGTTTGTTGGTTTTTTGGCTTGTTGGCTTGTTGGTTTGTTGGCTTGTTGGTTTGTTGGTTTGTTGGTTTGTTGGTTTGTTGGTTTGTTGGTTTGTTGGTTTGTTGGTTTGTTGGTTTGTTGGTTTGTTGGTTTGTTGGTTTGTTGGTTTGTTGGTTTGTTGGTTTGTTCGTTTGTTCGTTTGTTGGTTTGTTGGTTTGTTGGTCTGTTGGTCTGTTGGTTTGTTGGTTTGTTGGTTTGTTGGTTTGTTGGTTTGTTGGTTTGTTGGTTTGTTGGTTTGTTGTATTATTGGTTTGTTTGTTTGTTGGTTTGTTGGTTTTTTGATTTGTTAGTTTGTTGGTTTGTTGGTTTGTGGTTTTGTTGGTTTGTTGGTTTGTTGGTTTGTTGGTTTGTTGGTTTGTTGGTTTGTTGGTTTGTTGGTTTGTTGGTTTGTTGGTTTGTTGGTTTGTTGGTTTGTTGGTTTATTGGTTTGTTTGTTTGTTGGTTTGTTGGTTTTTTGATTTGTTAGTTTGTTGGTTTGTGGTTTTGTTGGCTTGTTGGTTTGTTGGTTTGTTCGTTTGTTGGCTTGTTGGTTTGTTGGGTTGTTGGTTTGTTGGTTTGTTGGTTTGTTGGCTTGTTGGTTTGTTGGTTTGTTGGCTTGTTGGCTTGTTGGTTTGTTGGTTTGTTGGTTTGTTGGTTTGTTGGTTTATTGGTTTGTTCGTTTGTTGGTTTGCTTGTTTGTTGGCTTGTGGTCTTGTTGGCTTATTGGTTTGTTGGCTTGTTGGTTTGTTGGTTTGTTGGTTTGTTGGTTTGTTGGTTTGTTTGTTTGTTGTTTTGTTGGTTTGTTGGTTTGTTGGCTTGTTGGTTTGTTGGTTTGTTGGTTTGTTGGTTTTTTGGTTTGTTGGTTTGTTGGTTTGTTGGTTTCTTGGTTTGTTATTTTCTTGGTTTGTTGGTTTGTTGGTTTGTTGGTTTATTTGTTTGTTGGTTTGTTGGTTTGTTGGTTTGTTCGTTTGTTGGCATGTTGGCTTCTTGGTTTGTTGCTTTGTTGGTTTGTTGGTTTGTTGGTTTGTTGGTTTGTTGGTTTGTTGGTTTGTTGGTTTGTTGGTTTGTTGGGTTGTTGGTTTGTTGGTTTGTTGGTTTGTTGGTTTGTTGGTTTGTTGGTTTGATGGTTTGTTTGTTTGTTGGTTTTTTGGCTTGTTGGCTTGTTGGTTTGTTGGTTTGTTGGTTTGTTGGCTTGTTGGTTTGTTGGTTTGATGGTTTGTTTGTTTGTTGGTTTTTTGGCTTGTTGGCTTGTTGGTTTGTTGGCTTGTTGGTTTGTTGGTTTGTTGGTTTGTTGGTTTGTTGGTTTGTTGGTTTGTTGGTTTGTTGGTTTGTTGGTTTGTTGGTTTGTTGGTTTGTTGGTTTGTTGGTTTGTTGGTTTGTTGGTTTGTTGGTTTGTTGGTTTGTTGGTTTGTTGGGTTGTTGGTTTGTTGGTTTGTTGGTTTGTTGGCTTGTTGGTTTGTTGGTTTGTTGGCTTGTTGGCTTGTTGGTTTGTTGGTTTGTTGGTTTGTTGGTTTATTGGTTTGTTGGTTTGTTGGTTTGTTGGCTTATTACCATGTTAGCTTGTTGAATTGTTGGTTTGTTGGTTTGTTCGCTTGTTGGCTTGTTGGCTTGTTGGTTTGTGTTGGTTTGTTGGCTTGTTGGTTTTTTGGCTTGTTGGCTTGTTGGTTTGTTGGCTTGTTGGTTTGTTGGTTTGTTTGTTTGTTCAGTTGTGGTTTGTTGGTTTGTTGGTTTGTTGGTTTGTTAGTTTGTTGGTTTGTTGGTTTATTTGTTTGTTGGTTTGTTGGTTTGTTGGTTTGTTGGTTTGTTGGTTTGTTGGTTTGCTGGTTTGTTGGCTTGTGGTCTTGTTGGCTTATTGGTTTGTTGGCTTGTTGGTTTGTTGGTTTGTTGGTTTGTTGGTTTGTTGGTTTGTTTGTTTGTTTTTTTGTTGGTTTATTGGTTTGTTGGCTTGTTGGTTTGTTGGTTTGTTGGTTTGTTGGTTTTTTGGTTTTTTGGTTTGTTGGTTTGTTGGTTTGTTGGTTTCTTGGTTTGTTATTTTCTTGGTTTGTTGGTTTGTTGGTTTGTTGGTTTATTTGTTTGTTGGTTTGTTGGTTTGTTGGTTTGTTCGTTTGTTGGCATGTTGGCTTGTTGGTTTGTTGCTTTGTTGGTTTGTTGGTTTGTTGGTTTGTTGATTTGTTGGTTTGTTGGTTTGTTGGTTTGTTAGTTTGTTGGTTTTGTGGTTTGGTAGCTTGTTGGTTTGTTGGTTTGTTGGCTTGTTGGCTTTTTGGTTTGTTGGTTTGTTGGTTTGTTGGCTTGTTGGTTTGTTGGTTTGATGGTTTGTTTGTTTGTTGGTTTTTTGGCTTGTTGGCTTGTTGGTTTGTTGGCTTGTTGGTTTGTTGGTTTGTTGGTTTGTTGGTTTGTTGGTTTGTTGGTTTGTTGGTTTGTTGGTTTGTTGGTTTGTTGGTTTGTTGGTTTGTTGGTTTGTTGGTTTGTTGGTTTGTTGGTTTGTTGGTTTGTTGGTTTGTTAATTTGTTGGTTTGTTGGTTTGTTGGTTTGTTGGGTTGTTGGTTTGTTGGTTTGTTGGTTTGTTGGCTTGTTGGTTTGTTGGTTTGTTGGCTTGTTGGCATGTTAGCTTGTTGAATTTTTGGTTTGTTGGTTTGTTCGCTTGTTGGCTTGTTGGCTTGTTGGTTTGTGTTGGTTTGTTGGCTTGTTGGTTTTTTGGCTTGTTGGCTTGTTGGTTTGTTGGCTTGTTGGTTTGTTGGTTTGTTTCTTTGTTCGGTTGTGGTTTGTTGGTTTGTTGGTTTATTTGTTTGTTGGTTTGTTGGTTGTTGGTTTGTTGGTTTGTTGGTTTGTTGGCTTGTTGGTTTGTTGGTTTGTTGGTTTGTTGGTTTGTTGGTTTGTTGGTTTGTTGGTTTATTGGTTTGTTTGTTTGTTTGTTTGTTGGTTTGTGGGTTTGTTGGTTTGTTGGTTTGTTGGTTTGTTGGCTTGTTGGTTTTTTGGTTTGTTGGCTTGTTGGTTTGTTGGCTTGTTGGTTTGTTGGTTTGGTGGTTTGTTAGTTTGTAGGTTTGTAGGTTTGTTGGTTTGTTGGTTTGTTGGTTTGTTGGTTTGTTGGTTTGTTAGTTTGTTGGTTTGTTGGTTTGTTCGTTTGTTGGTTTGTTGGTTTGCCGGTTTGTTGGTTTGTTGCTTTGTTCGTTTGTTGGTTTGTTGGCTTGTTGGCTTGTTGGTTTGTTGGTTTGTTGGTTTGTTGGTTTGTTGGTTTGTTGGTTTGATGGTTTGTTTGTTTGTTGGTTTTTTGGCTTGTTGGCTTGTTGGTTTGTTGGCTTGTTGGTTTGTTGGTTTGTTGGTTTGTTGGTTTGTTGGTTTGTTGGTTTATTGGTTTGTTGGTTTGTTGGTTTGTTGGTTTGTTGGTTTGTTGGTTTGTTGGTTTGTTGGTTTGTTGGTTTGTTGGTTTGTTGGTTTGTTGGTTTGTTGGTTTATTGGTTTGTTGGTTTATTGGTTTGTTTGTTTGTTGGTTTGTTGGTATTTTGATTTGTTAGTTTGTTGGTTTGTTGGTTTGTGGTTTTGTTGGTTTGTTGGTTTGTTGGTTTGTTCAGTTGTGGTTTGTTGGTTTGTTGGTTTGTTGGTTTGTTAGTTTGTTGGTTTGTTGGTTTATTTGTTTGTTGGTTTGTTGGTTTCTTGGTTTGTTGGTTTGTTGGTTTGTTGGTTTGCTGGTTTGTTGGCTTGTGGTCTTGTTGGCTTATTGGTTTGTTGGCTTGTTGGTTTGTTGGTTTGTTGGTTCGTTGGTTTGTTGGTTTGTTTGTTTGTTGTTTTGTTGGTTTATTGGTTTGTTGGCTTGTTGGTTTGTTGGTTTGTTGGTTTGTTGGTTTTTTGGTTTTTTGGTTTGTTGGTTTGTTGGTTTGTTGGTTTCTTGGTTTGTTATTTTCTTGGTTTGTTGGTTTGTTGGTTTATTTGTTTGTTGGTTTGTTGGTTTGTTGGTTTGTTCGTTTGTTGGCATGTTGGCTTGTTGGTTTGTTGCTTTGTTGGTTTGTTGGTTTGTTGGTTTGTTGATTTGTTGGTTTGTTGGTTTGTTGGTTTGTTAGTTTGTTGGTTTTGTGGTTTGGTAGCATGTTGGTTTGTTGGTTTGTTGGCTTGTTGGCTTGTTGGTTTGTTGGTTTGTTGGTTTGTTGGCTTGTTGGTTTGTTGGTTTGATGGTTTGTATGTTTGTTGATTTTTTGGCTTGTTGGCTTGTTGGTTTGTTGGCTTGTTGGTTTGTTGGTTTGTTGGTTTGTTGGTTTGTTGGTTTGTTGGTTTGTTGGTTTGTTGGTTTGTTGGTTTGTTGGTTTGTTGGTTTGTTGGTTTGTTGGTTTGTTGGTTTGTTGGTTTGTTAATTTGTTGGTTTGTTGGTTTGTTGGTTTGTTGGGTTGTTGGTTTGTTGGTTTGTTGGTTTGTTGGCTTGTTGGTTTGTTGGTTTGTTGGCTTGTTGGCATGTTAGCTTGTTGAATTTTTGGTTTGTTGGTTTGTTCGCTTGTTGGCTTGTTGGCTTGTTGGTTTGTGTTGGTTTGTTGGCTTGTTGGTTTTTTGGCTTGTTGGCTTGTTGGTTTGTTGGCTTGTTGGTTTGTTGGTTTGTTTCTTTGTTCGGTTGTGTTTTGTTGGTTTGTTGGTTTGTTGGTTTATTTGTTTGTTGGTTTGTTGGTTTGTTGGTTTGTTGGTTTGTTGGTTTGTTGGCTTGTTGGTTTGTTGGTTTGTTGGTTTGTTGCTTTGTTGGTTTGTTGGTTTGTTGGTTTATTGGTTTGTTTGTTTGTTTGTTTGTTGGTTTGTGGGTTTGTTGGTTTGTTGGTTTGTTGGTTTGTTGGCTTGTTGGTTTTTTGGCTTGTTGGCTTGTTGGTTTGTTGGCTTGTTGGTTTGTTGGTTTGGTGGTTTGTTAGTTTGTAGGTTTGTAGGTTTGTTGGTTTGTTGGTTTGTTGGTTTGTTGGTTTGTTGGTTTGTTAGTTTGTTGGTTTGTTGGTTTGTTCGTTTGTTGGTTTGTTGGTTTGCTGGTTTGTTGGTTTGTTGCTTTGTTCGTTTGTTGGTTTGTTGGCTTGTTGGCTTGTTGGTTTGTTGGTTTGTTGGTTTGTTGGTTTGTTGGTTTGTTGGTTTGATGGTTTGTTTGTTTGTTGGTTTTTTGGCTTGTTGGCTTGTTGGTTTGTTGGCTTGTTGGTTTGTTGGTTTGTTGGTTTGTTGGTTTGTTGGTTTGTTGGTTTATTGGTTTGTTGGTTTGTTGGTTTGTTGGTTTGTTGGTTTGTTGGTTTGTTGGTTTGTTGGTTTGTTGGTTTGTTGGTTTGTTGGTTTGTTGGTTTGTTGGTTTGTTGGTTTATTGGTTTGTTTGTTTGTTGGTTTGTTGGTATTTTGATTTGTTAGTTTGTTGGTTTGTTGGTTTGTGGTTTTGTTGGTTTGTTGGTTTGTTGGTTTGTTGGTTTGTTCGTTTGTTGGCTTGTTGGCTTGTTGGTTTGTTGGTTTGTTGGTTTGTTGATTTGTTGGTTTGTTGGTTTGTTGGTTTTTTCGTTTGTTCGTTTGTTGGTTTGTTGGTTTGTTGGCTGGTTGGCTTGTTGGTTTGTTGGTGTGTTGGCTTGTTGGTTTGTTCGTTTGTTGGCTTGTTGGTTTGTTGGTTTGTTGGTTTGTTGGTTTGTTGGTTTGTTGGTTTGTTGGTTTGTTAGTTTGTTCGTTTGTTGGCTTGTTGGCTTGTTAGCTTGTTGGTTTGTTGGTTTGTTGATTTGTTCGCTTGTTCGTTTGTTGGTTTGTTGGTTTGTTGGCTTGTTGGCTAGTTGGTTTGTTGGTTTGTTGGTTTGTTGGTTTGTTGGTTTGTTGGTTTGTTGGTTTGTTGGTTTGTTGGTTTGTTGGTTTGTTGGTTTGTTGGTTTGTTGGTTTGTTGGTTTGTTGGTTTGTTGGTTTGCTGGTTTATTGGTTTGTTTGTTTGTTTGTTTGTTGGTTTGTTGGTTTGTTCGTTTGTTGGCTTGTTGGTTTTTTGGCTTGTTGGCTTGTTGGTTTGTTGGCTTGTTGGTTTGTTGGTTTGTTTGTTTGTTTGTTTGAGGTTTGTTGGTTTGTTGGTTTGTTGGCTTGTTGGTTTGTTGGCTTGTTGGTTTGTTGGTTTGTTGGTTTTGTGGTTTGTTGGTTTGTTGGTTTGTTGGTTTGTTGATTTGTTAGTTTGTTGGTTTGTTGTTTTGTAGTTTTGTTGGTTTGTTGGTTTGTTGGGTTGTTGGTTTGTTCGTTTGTTGGCTTGTTGGCTTGTTGGTTTGTTGGTTTGTTGGTTTGTTGGTTTGTTGGTTTGTTGGTTTGTTCGTTTGTTCGTTTGTTGGTTTGCTGGTTTGTTGGGTGGTTGGCTTGTTGGTTTGTTGGTTTGTTGGCTTGTTGGTTTGTTGGTTTGTTGGTTTGTTGGTTTGTTGGTTTGTTGGTTTGTTGGTTTGTTGGTTTGTTGGTTTGTTTGTTTGTAGCTTTGTAGGTTTGTTGGTTTGTTGGCTTGTTGGTTTGTTGGTTTGTTGGTTTGTTGGTTTATTTGTTTGTTGGTTTGTTGGTTTGTTCGTTTGTTGGCTTGTTGGCTTGTTGGTTTGTTTGTTTGTTGGTTTGTTCGTTTGTTGGCTTGTTGGTTTTTGGCTTGTTGTCTTGTTGGTTTGTTGGTTTGTTGGTTTGTTTGTTTGTTGGTTTGTTCGTTTGTTGGCTTGTTGGTTTGTGGCTTGTTGGCTTGTTGGTTTGTTGGTTTGTTGATTTGTTGGTTTGTTCGTTTGTTTGTTTGTTGGTTTGTTGGTTTGTTGGTTTGTTGGTTTGTTGGTTTATTTGTTTGTTGGTTTGTTGGTTTGTTGGTTTGTTCGTTTGTTGGCTTGTTGGCTTGTTGGTTTGTTTGTTTGTTGGTTTGTTGGTTTGTTGGTTTTTGGCTTGTTGGATTGTTGGTTTGTTGGTTTGTTGGTTTGTTGGTTTGTTCGTTTGTTCGTTTGTTGGTTTGTTGGTTTGTTGGTCTGTTGGTCTGTTGGTTTGTTGGTTTGTTGGTTTGTTGGTTTGTTCGTTTGTTGGCTTGTTGGCTTGTTGGTTTGTTGGTTTGTTGATTTGTTGGTTTGTTGGTTTGTTGGTTTGTTGGTTTGTTGGTTTGTTCGTTTGTTCGTTTGTTGGTTTGCTGGTTTGTTGGCTTGTGGTCTTGTTGGTTTATTGGTTTGTTGGCTTGTTGGTTTGTTGGTTTGTTGGTTTGTTGGTTTGTTGGTTTGTTGGTTTGTTGGTTTGTTGGTTTGTTGGTTTGTTGGTTTGTTTGTTTGTTGGTTTGTTCGTTTGTTGGCTTGTTGGTTTGTGGCTTGTTGGCTTGTTGGTTTGTTGGTTTGTTGATTTGTTGGTTTGTTCGTTTGTTTGTTTGTTGGTTTGTTGGTTTGTTGGTTTGTTGGTTTGTTGGTTTATTTGTTTGTTGGTTTGTTGGTTTGTTGGTTTGTTCGTTTGTTGGCTTGTTGGCTTGTTGGTTTGTTTGTTTGTTGGTTTGTTGGTTTGTTGGTTTTTGGCTTGTTGGATTGTTGGTTTGTTGGTTTGTTGGTTTGTTGGTTTGTTCGTTTGTTCGTTTGTTGGTTTGTTGGTTTGTTGGTCTGTTGGTCTGTTGGTTTGTTGGTTTGTTGGTTTGTTGGTTTGTTCGTTTGTTGGCTTGTTGGCTTGTTGGTTTGTTGGTTTGTTGATTTGTTGGTTTGTTGGTTTGTTGGTTTGTTGGTTTGTTGGTTTGTTCGTTTGTTCGTTTGTTGGTTTGCTGGTTTGTTGGCTTGTGGTCTTGTTGGTTTATTGGTTTGTTGGCTTGTTGGTTTGTTGGTTTGTTGGTTTGTTGGTTTGTTGGTTTGTTGGTTTGTTGGTTTGTTGGTTTGTTGGTTTGTTGGTTTGTTGGTTTGTTGGTTTGTTGGTTTGTTGGTTTGTTGGTTTGTTGGTTTGTTGGTTTGTTAGTTTGTTGGTTTTGTGGTTTGGTAGCTTGTTGGCTTGTTGGTTTGTTGGTTTGTTGGTTTGTTGGGTTGTTGGTTTGTTGGCTTGTTGGTTTGTTGGTTTTTTTGGTTTGTTCGTTTGTTCGTTTGTTCGTTTGTTCGTTTGTTGGTTTGTTGGTTTGCTGGTTTGTTGGTATGTTGGTTTTTTCGTTTGTTGGTTTATTCGTTTGTTAGTTTGTTGGTATGTTGGTTTGTTGGTTTGTTGGTTTGTTGGTTTGTTGGTTTGTTGGTTTGTTGGTTTTTTGGTTTGTTGGTTTTTTGGTTTGTTGGCTTGTTGGTTTGTCGGCGTGTTGGTTTGTTAGTTTGTTGGTTTCTTAGTTTGTTGGTTTGTTGGTTAGTTGGTTTGTTGGTTTGTTTGTTTTTTGGTTTGTTCGTTTGTTGGCTTGTTGGTTTATTGGCTTGTTGGTATGTTGGTTTGTTGGCTTGTTGGTTTGTTGGTTTGTTGGTTTTGTGGCTTGTTGGCTTGCCTGTTTGTTGGTTTGTTGGGTTGTTCATTTGTTGGTGTGTTGGTTTGTTGGTTTGTTGGTTTGTTGGCTTGTTGGTTTGTTGGTTTTTTGGTTTGTTAGCTTGTTGGCTTGCTGGCTTGTTGGTTTGTTGGCTTGTTGGTTTGTTGATTTGTTGGTTTGTTGGTTTATTGGTTTGTTGGTTTGTTGGTTTGTTGGTTTGTTGGTGTGTTGGTTTGTTGGTTTGTTGGTTTGTTGGTTTGTTGGTTTGCTCGTTTGTTGGTTTGTTGGTTTGTTGGTTTGTTGGTTTGTTGGTTTGTTGGTTTGTTGGTTTGTTGGTTTGTTGGTTTGTTGGTTTGTTGGTTTGGTAGCTTGTTGGCTTGCTGGCTTGTTGGTTTGTTGGCTTGTTGGTTTGTTGATTTGTTGGTTTGTTGGTTTGTTGGTTTGTTGGTTTGTTGGTTTGTTGGTTTGTTGGTTTGTTGGTTTGTTGGTGTGTTGGTTTGTTGGTTTGTTGGTTTGTTGGTTTGTTGGTTTGCTCGTTTGTTGGTTTGTTGGTTTGTTGGTTTGTTGGTTTGTTGGTTTGTTGGTTTGTTGGTTTGTTGGTTTGTTGGTTTGTTGGTTTGTTGGTTTGTTGGTTTGTTGGTTTGTTGGTTTGTTGGTTTGTTGGTTTGTTGGTTTGTTGGTTTGTTGGTTTGTTGGTTTGTTAGTTTGTTGGTTTGTTGGTTTGTTGGTTTGTTGGTTTGTTATTTTGTTGGTTTGTTGGTTTGTTGGTTTGTTGGTTTGTTTGTTTGCTGGTTTGTTCGTTTGTTGGCTTGTTGGTTTGTTGGCTTGTTGGCTTGTTGGATTGTTGGTTTGTTGGCTTGTTGATTTGTTTGTTTGTTGATTTGTTGGTTTGTTGGTTTGTTCGTTTGTTGGTTTGTTTGTTTGTTGGTTTGTTCGTTTGTGTGCTTTTTGGTTTGCTGGTTTGTTGGCTTGTTGATATGTTGGTTTGTTGGCTTGTTGATTTGTTTGTTTGTTGGTTTGTTGGTTGGTTCATTTGTTGGTTTGTTGGTTTGTTTGTTTGTTGGTTTGTTCGTTTGTTGCCTTGTTGGTTTGTTGGCTTGTTGGCTTGTTAGTTTGTTGTTTGTTGGCCTTTTGATTTGCAGTTTGCTGGTTTGTTGGTTTGTTGGTTTGTTCGTTTGTTGGTTTGTTTGTTTGTTGGTTTGTTGGTTTGTTGGTTTGTTCGTTTGTTGGTTTGTTTGTTTGTTGGTTTGTTCGTTTGTTGGTTTGTTGGTTTGTTGGTTTGTTGGTTTGTTGGTTTGTTGGTTTGTTGGTTTGTTGGTTTGTTCGTTTGTTGGCTTGTTGGTTTGTTGGCTTGTTGGTTTGTTGGTTTGTTTGTTTGTTCGTTTGTTGGTTTGTTGGTTTGTTGGATTGTTGGTTTGTTGGTCTGTTGGTTTGTTGGTTTGTTGGTTTGTTGGTTTGTTGGTTTGTTGGTTTGTTGGTTTGTTGGTTTGTTGGTTTGTTGGTTTGTTGGTTTGTTGGTTTGTTGGCTTGCTTGTTTGTTGGCTTGTTGGTTTGTTGGTTTGTTGGTTTGTTGGTTTGTTGGCTTGTTGTTTTGTTGGTTTGTTGGTTTGTTGGCTTGTTGGTTTGTTGGTTTGCTGGTTTGTTGGTTTGTTTGTTTGTTGGTTTCTTCGTTTGTTGGCTTGTTGGTTTGTTGGCTTGTTGGCTTGTTAGTTTGTT
This sequence comes from Atherix ibis, assembly GCA_958298945.1. Taxonomy (NCBI): domain Eukaryota; kingdom Metazoa; phylum Arthropoda; class Insecta; order Diptera; family Athericidae; genus Atherix; species Atherix ibis. Next base: position 100,279,327 of record OY282608.1, read on the forward strand.
GGTTTGTTGGTTTGTTGGTTTGTTCGTTTGTTGGTTTGTTGGTTTGTTGGTTTGTTGGTTTGTTGGTTTGTTAGTTTGTTGGTTTGTTGGTTTGTTGGTTTGTTGGTTTGTTGGTTTGTTTGCTTGTTGGTTTGTTCGTTTGTTGGCTTGTTGGTTTGTTGGTGTGTTGGCTTGTTAGTTTGTTGGTTTTCTGGTTTGTTGGTTTGTCGGTTTGTTGGTTTGCTGGTTTGTTCGTTTGTTGGTTTGTTGGTTTGTTGGTTTGTTGGTTTGTTGGTTTGTTGGTTTGTTGGTTTGTTCGTTTGTTGGTTTGTTAGTTTGTTGGTTTGTTGGTTTGTTGGTTTGATGGTTTTTGGTTTGTTGGCTTGTTGGCTTGTTGGTTTGTTGGTTTGTTGGCTTGTTGGTTTGTTGGTTTATTTGTTTGTTGGTTTGTTCGTTTGTTGGCTTGTTGGTTTGTTCGTTTGTTGATTTGTTGGTTTGTTAGTTTGTTTGTTTGTTCGTTTGTTGGTTTGTTGGTTTGCTGGCTTGTTGGTTTGTTGGTTTGTTGGTTTGTTGGTTTGTTGGTTTGTTGGTTTGTTGGTTTATGGGTTTGTTGGTTGGTTGGTTTGTTGGCTTTTTTTTTGTTGGTTTGTTGGTTTGTTGGTTTGTTGGTTTGTTGGTTTGTTGGTTTGTTGGTTTGTTGGTTTGTTAGTTTGTTAGTTTGGTGGCTTGTTGGTATGTTGGTTTGTTGGTTTGTTGGTTTGTTGGTTTGTTGGTTTGTTGGTTTGTTGGTTTGTTTGTTTGTTGGTTTGTTCGTTTGTTGGCTTGTTGGTTTGTTGGCTTGTTGGCTTGTTGGATTGTTGGTTTGTTGGCTTGTTGATTTGTTCGTTTGTTGATTTGTTGGTTTGTTGGTTTGTTGGTTTGTTCGTTTGTTGGTTTGATTGTTTGTTGGTTTGTTCGTTTGTGTGCTTTTTGGTTTGCTGGTTTGTTGGCTTATTGATTTGTTGGTTTGTTGGGTATTTGGTTTATTGGTTTGTTGGTTTGTTGGCTTGTTGTGTTGTTGTTTTGTTGTTTTGTTGGTTTGTTGGTTTGTTGGTTTGTTGGGTTGTTGGTTTTTTTGGTTTGTTGGCTTGTTGGTTTGTTGGTTTGTTCGTTTGTTGGTTTGTTGGTTTGTTGGTTTGTTTGTTTGTTGGTTTGTTTGTTTGTTGGCTTGTTGGTTTGTTGGCTTGTTAGTTTGTTGGTTTGTTTGTTTGTTTGTTTGTTGGTTTGCTGGTTTGTTGGCTTGTTGGTTTATTGGTTTGTTGGTTTGTTTGTTTGTTGGTTTGTTCGTTTGTTGGCTTGTTGGTTTGTTGGTTTGTTGGTTTGTTGGTTTTTTGGTGTGTTGGCTTGTTGGCTTGTTGGTTTGTTGGTTTGTTGGTTTGTTGGTTTGTTGGTTTGTTGGTTTGTTGGTTTGTTCGTTTGTTGATTTGTTGGTTTGTTGGTTTGTTGGTTTGTTGGTTTGTTGGTTTGTTGGTTTGTTGGTTTGTTTGTTTGTTGGTTTGTTCGTTTGTTCGTTTGTTGGTTTGTTGGTTTGTTGGATTGTTGGTTTGTTAGTTTGTTGGTTTGTTGGTTTGTTGGTTTGTTGGTTTGTTGGTTTGATGGTTTGTTGGTTTGTTGGTTTGTTGGTTTGTTTGCTTGTTGGTTTGTTGGTTTGTTAGTTTTTTGGTTTGTTGGCTTGTTGGCTTGTTGGTTTGTTGGTTTGTTGGCTTGTTGGTTTGTCGGTTTGTTCGTTTATTGGTTTGTTGGTTTGTTGGCTTGTTGTGTTGTTGTTTTGTTGTTTTGTTGGTTTGTTGGTTTGTTGGTTTGTTGGTTTGTTGGTTTGTTGGTTTGTTGGTTTGTTGGTTTGTTGGTTTGTTGGTTTGTTGGTTTGTTGGTTTGTTGGTTTGTTGGTTTGTTGGTTTGTTGGTTTGTTGGTTTGTTAGTTTGTTTGTTGGTTTGTTGGTTTGTTCGTTTGTTGGCTTGTTGGTTTGTTGGCTTGTTGGTTTGTTGGTTTGTTTGTTTGTTGGTTTGTTGGTTTGTTGGTTTGTTGGCTTGTTGGTTTGTTGGTCTGTTGGTTTGTTGGTTTGTTGGTTTGTTGGTTTGTTGGTTTGTTGGTTTGTTGGTTTGTTGGTTTGTTGGTTTGTTGGTTTGTTGGCTTGCTGGTTTGTTGGCTTGTTGGTTTATTGGTTTGTTGGTTTGTTGGCTTGTTGTTTTGTTGGTTTGTTGGTTTGTTGGCTTGTTGGTTTGTTGGTTTGTTGGTTTGCTGGTTTGTTGGTTTGTTTGTTTGTTGGTTTCTTCGTTTGTTGGCTTGTTGGTTTGTTGGCTTGTTGGCTTGTTAGTTTGTTTTTTGTTGGCTTCTTGATTTGTAGTTTGTTGGTTTGTTGGTTTGTTGGTTTGTTCGTTTATTGGTTTGTTTGTTTGTTGGTTTGTTCGTTTGCTGGCTTGTTGGTTTGTTGGTGTTTTGGCTTGTTGGTTTGTTGCTTTGCTGGTTTGTTGGTTTGTTGGTTTGTTGGTTTGCTGGTTTGTCCGTTTGTTGGTTTGTTGGTTTGTTGTTTTGATGGTTTTTGGTTTGTTGGCTTGTTGGCTTGTTGGTTTGTTGGTTTGTTGGCTTGTTGGTTTGCTGGTTTATATGTTTGTTGGTTTGTTAGTTTGTTGGCTTGTTGGTTTGTTGGCTTGTTGGTTTGTTCGTTTGTTGATTTGTTGGTTTGTTGGTTTGTTTGTTTGTTTGTTTGTTGGTTTGTTGGTTTGCTGGCTTGTTGGCTTGTTGGATTGTTGGTTTGTTGGTTTGTTGGTTTGTTGGTTTATTGGTTTGTTTGTTTGTTGGTTTGTTGGCTTTTTGGTTTGTTCGTTTGGTGGTTTGTTGGTTTGTAGGTTTGCTGGTTTGTTGGTTTGTTGGTTTGTTGGTTTGCTGGTTTGTTCGTTTGTTGGTTTGTTGGTTTGTTGGTTTGTTGGTTTGTTGGTTTGTTGGTTTGTTGGTTTGTTGGTTTGTTCGTTTGTTGGTTTGTTGGTTTGTTGGTTTGTTGGTTTGTTGGTTTGTTGGTTTGATGGTTTTTGGTTTGTTGGCTTGTTGGCTTGTTGGCTTGTTCGTTTGTTGGTTTGTTGGCTTGTTGGTTTGTTGGTTTATTTGTTTGTTGGTTTGTTCGTTTGTTGGCTTGTTGGTTTGTTGGTTTGTTGGTTTGTTGGTTTGTTGGTTTGTTGGTTTGTTGGTTTGTTGGTTTGTTGGTTTGTTGGTTTGTTGGTTTGCTCGTTTGTTGGTTTGTTGGTTTGTTGGTTTGTTGGTTTGTTGGTTTGTTGGTTTGTTGGTTTGTTGGTTTGTTGGTTTGTTGGTTTGTTGGTTTGGTAGCTTGTTGGCTTGCTGGCTTGTTGGTTTGTTGGCTTGTTGGTTTGTTGATTTGTTGGTTTGTTGGTTTGTTGGTTTGTTGGTTTGTTGGTTTGTTGGTTTGTTGGTTTGTTGGTTTGTTGGTGTGTTGGTTTGTTGGTTTGTTGGTTTGTTGGTTTGTTGGTTTGCTCGTTTGTTGGTTTGTTGGTTTGTTGGTTTGTTGGTTTGTTGGTTTGTTGGTTTGTTGGTTTGTTGGTTTGTTGGTTTGTTGGTTTGTTGGTTTGTTGGTTTGTTGGTTTGTTGGTTTGTTGGTTTGTTGGTTTGTTGGTTTGTTGGTTTGTTGGTTTGTTAGTTTGTTGGTTTGTTGGTTTGTTGGTTTGTTGGTTTGTTATTTTGTTGGTTTGTTGGTTTGTTGGTTTGTTGGTTTGTTTGTTTGCTGGTTTGTTCGTTTGTTGGCTTGTTGGTTTGTTGGCTTGTTGGCTTGTTGGATTGTTGGTTTGTTGGCTTGTTGATTTGTTTGTTTGTTGATTTGTTGGTTTGTTGGTTTGTTCGTTTGTTGGTTTGTTTGTTTGTTGGTTTGTTCGTTTGTGTGCTTTTTGGTTTGCTGGTTTGTTGGCTTGTTGATATGTTGGTTTGTTGGCTTGTTGATTTGTTTGTTTGTTGGTTTGTTGGTTGGTTCATTTGTTGGTTTGTTGGTTTGTTTGTTTGTTGGTTTGTTCGTTTGTTGCCTTGTTGGTTTGTTGGCTTGTTGGCTTGTTAGTTTGTTGTTTGTTGGCCTTTTGATTTGCAGTTTGCTGGTTTGTTGGTTTGTTGGTTTGTTCGTTTGTTGGTTTGTTTGTTTGTTGGTTTGTTGGTTTGTTGGTTTGTTCGTTTGTTGGTTTGTTTGTTTGTTGGTTTGTTCGTTTGTTGGTTTGTTGGTTTGTTGGTTTGTTGGTTTGTTGGTTTGTTGGTTTGTTGGTTTGTTGGTTTGTTCGTTTGTTGGCTTGTTGGTTTGTTGGCTTGTTGGTTTGTTGGTTTGTTTGTTTGTTCGTTTGTTGGTTTGTTGGTTTGTTGGATTGTTGGTTTGTTGGTCTGTTGGTTTGTTGGTTTGTTGGTTTGTTGGTTTGTTGGTTTGTTGGTTTGTTGGTTTGTTGGTTTGTTGGTTTGTTGGTTTGTTGGTTTGTTGGTTTGTTGGCTTGCTTGTTTGTTGGCTTGTTGGTTTGTTGGTTTGTTGGTTTGTTGGTTTGTTGGCTTGTTGTTTTGTTGGTTTGTTGGTTTGTTGGCTTGTTGGTTTGTTGGTTTGCTGGTTTGTTGGTTTGTTTGTTTGTTGGTTTCTTCGTTTGTTGGCTTGTTGGTTTGTTGGCTTGTTGGCTTGTTAGTTTGTTGGTTTGTTGGTTTGTTGGTTTGTTCGTTTGTTGGTTTGTTGGTTTGTTGGTTTGTTGGTTTGTTGGTTTGTTGGTTTGTTAGTTTGTTGGTTTGTTGGTTTGTTGGTTTGTTGGTTTGTTGGTTTGTTTGCTTGTTGGTTTGTTCGTTTGTTGGCTTGTTGGTTTGTTGGTGTGTTGGCTTGTTAGTTTGTTGGTTTTCTGGTTTGTTGGTTTGTCGGTTTGTTGGTTTGCTGGTTTGTTCGTTTGTTGGTTTGTTGGTTTGTTGGTTTGTTGGTTTGTTGGTTTGTTGGTTTGTTGGTTTGTTCGTTTGTTGGTTTGTTAGTTAGTTGGTTTGTTGGTTTGTTGGTTTGATGGTTTTTGGTTTGTTGGCTTGTTGGCTTGTTGGTTTGTTGGTTTGTTGGCTTGTTGGTTTGTTGGTTTATTTGTTTGTTGGTTTGTTCGTTTGTTGGCTTGTTGGTTTGTTCGTTTGTTGATTTGTTGGTTTGTTAGTTTGTTTGTTTGTTCGTTTGTTGGTTTGTTGGTTTGCTGGCTTGTTGGTTTGTTGGTTTGTTGGTTTGTTGGTTTGTTGGTTTGTTGGTTTGTTGGTTTATGGGTTTGTTGGTTGGTTGGTTTGTTGGCTTTTTTTTTGTTGGTTTGTTGGTTTGTTGGTTTGTTGGTTTGTTGGTTTGTTGGTTTGTTGGTTTGTTGGTTTGTTAATTTGTTAGTTTGGTGGCTTGTTGGTATGTTGGTTTGTTGGTTTGTTGGTTTGTTGGTTTGTTGGTTTGTTGGTTTGTTTGTTTGTTGGTTTGTTCGTTTGTTGGCTTGTTGGTTTGTTGGCTTGTTGGCTTGTTGGATTGTTGGTTTGTTGGCTTGTTGATTTGTTCGTTTGTTGATTTGTTGGTTTGTTGGTTTGTTGGTTTGTTCGTTTGTTGGTTTGATTGTTTGTTGGTTTGTTCGTTTGTGTGCTTTTTGGTTTGCTGGTTTGTTGGCTTATTGATTTGTTGGTTTGTTGGGTATTTGGTTTATTGGTTTGTTGGTTTGTTGGCTTGTTGTGTTGTTGTTTTGTTGTTTTGTTGGTTTGTTGGTTTGTTGGTTTGTTGGGTTGTTGGTTTTTTTGGTTTGTTGGCTTGTTGGTTTGTTGGTTTGTTCGTTTGTTGGTTTGTTGGTTTGTTGGTTTGTTTGTTTGTTGGTTTGTTTGTTTGTTGGCTTGTTGGTTTGTTGGCTTGTTAGTTTGTTGGTTTGTTTGTTTGTTTGTTTGTTGGTTTGCTGGTTTGTTGGCTTGTTGGTTTATTGGTTTGTTGGTTTGTTTGTTTGTTGGTTTGTTCGTTTGTTGGCTTGTTGGTTTGTTGGTTTGTTGGTTTGTTGGTTTTTTGGTGTGTTGGCTTGTTGGCTTGTTGGTTTGTTGGTTTGTTGGTTTGTTGGTTTGTTGGTTTGTTGGTTTGTTGGTTTGTTGGTTTGTTCGTTTGTTGATTTGTCGGTTTGTTCGTTTATTGGTTTGTTGGTTTGTTGGCTTGTTGTGTTGTTGTTTTGTTGTTTTGTTGGTTTGTTGGTTTTTTGGTTTGTTGGTTTGTTGGTTTGTTGGTTTGTTGGTTTGTTGGTTTGTTGGTTTGTTGGTTTGTTGGTTTGTTGGTTTGTTGGTTTGTTGGTTTGTTGGTTTGTTGGTTTGTTGGTTTGTTAGTTTGTTTGTTGGTTTGTTGGTTTGTTCGTTTGTTGGCTTGTTGGTTTGTTGGCTTGTTGGTTTGTTGGTTTGTTTGTTTGTTGGTTTGTTGGTTTGTTGGTTTGTTGGCTTGTTGGTTTGTTGGTCTGTTGGTTTGTTGGTTTGTTGGTTTGTTGGTTTGTTGGTTTGTTGGTTTGTTGGTTTGTTGGTTTGTTGGTTTGTTGGTTTGTTGGCTTGCTGGTTTGTTGGCTTGTTGGTTTATTGGTTTGTTGGTTTGTTGGCTTGTTGTTTTGTTGGTTTGTTGGTTTGTTGGCTTGTTGGTTTGTTGGTTTGTTGGTTTGCTGGTTTGTTGGTTTGTTTGTTTGTTGGTTTCTTCGTTTGTTGGCTTGTTGGTTTGTTGGCTTGTTGGCTTGTTAGTTTGTTTTTTGTTGGCTTCTTGATTTGTAGTTTGTTGGTTTGTTGGTTTGTTGGTTTGTTCGTTTATTGGTTTGTTTGTTTGTTGGTTTGTTCGTTTGCTGGCTTGTTGGTTTGTTGGTTTTTTGGCTTGTTGGTTTGTTGCTTTGCTGGTTTGTTGGTTTGTTGGTTTGTTGGTTTGCTGGTTTGTCCGTTTGTTGGTTTGTTGGTTTGTTGTTTTGATGGTTTTTGGTTTGTTGGCTTGTTGGCTTGTTGGTTTGTTGGTTTGTTGGCTTGTTGGTTTGCTGGTTTATATGTTTGTTGGTTTGTTAGTTTGTTGGCTTGTTGGTTTGTTGGCTTGTTGGTTTGTTCGTTTGTTGATTTGTTGGTTTGTTGGTTTGTTTGTTTGTTCGTTTGTTGGTTTGTTGGTTTGCTGGCTTGTTGGCTTGTTGGATTGTTGGTTTGTTGGTTTGTTGGTTTGTTGGTTTATTGGTTTGTTTGTTTGTTGGTTTGTTGGCTTTTTGGTTTGTTCGTTTGGTGGTTTGTTGGTTTGTAGGTTTGCTGGTTTGTTGGTTTGTTGGTTTGTTGGTTTGCTGGTTTGTTCGTTTGTTGGTTTGTTGGTTTGTTGGTTTGTTGGTTTGTTGGTTTGTTGGTTTGTTGGTTTGTTGGTTTGTTGGTTTGTTCGTTTGTTGGTTTGTTGGTTTGTTGGTTTGTTGGTTTGTTGGTTTGTTGGTTTGATGGTTTTTGGTTTGTTGGCTTGTTGGCTTGTTGGCTTGTTCGTTTGTTGGTTTGTTGGCTTGTTGGTTTGTTGGTTTATTTGTTTGTTGGTTTGTTCGTTTGTTGGCTTGTTGGTTTGTTGGTTTGTTGGTTTGTTGGTTTGTTGGTTTGTTGGTTTGTTGGTTTGTTGGTTTGTTGGTTTGTTGGTTTGTTGGTTTGTTGGTTTGTTGGTTTGTTAGTTTGTTTGTTGGTTTGTTGGTTTGTTCGTTTGTTGGCTTGTTGGTTTGTTGGCTTGTTGGTTTGTTGGTTTGTTTGTTTGTTGGTTTGTTGGTTTGTTGGTTTGTTGGCTTGTTGGTTTGTTGGTCTGTTGGTTTGTTGGTTTGTTGGTTTGTTGGTTTGTTGGTTTGTTGGTTTGTTGGTTTGTTGGTTTGTTGGCTTGCTGGTTTGTTGGCTTGTTGGTTTATTGGTTTGTTGGTTTGTTGGCTTGTTGTTTTGTTGGTTTGTTGGTTTGTTGGCTTGTTGGTTTGTTGGTTTGTTGGTTTGCTGGTTTGTTGGTTTGTTTGTTTGTTGGTTTCTTCGTTTGTTGGCTTGTTGGTTTGTTGGCTTGTTGGCTTGTTAGTTTGTTGTTTGTTGGCTTCTTGATTTGTAGTTTGTTGGTTTGTTGGTTTGTTGGTTTGTTCGTTTATTGGTTTGTTTGTTTGTTGGTTTGTTCGTTTGTTGGGTTGTTGGTTTGTTGGTGTTTTGGCTTCTTGGTTTGTTGGTTGGCTGGTTTGTTGGTTTGTTGGTTTGTTGGTTTGCTGGTTTGTCCGTTTGTTGGTTTGTTGGTTTGTTGGTTTGATGGTTTTTGGTTTGTTGGCTTGTTGGCTTGTTGGTTTGTTGGTTTGTTGGCTTGTTGGTCTGCTGGTTTATATGTTTGTTGGTTTGTTCGTTTGTTGGCTTGTTGGTTTGTTGGCTTGTTGGTTTGTTCGTTTGTTGATTTGTTGGTTTGTTGGTTTGTTTGTTTGTTCGTTTGTTGGTTTGTTGGTTTGCTGGCTTGTTGGCTTGTTGGATTGTTGGTTTGTTGGTTTGTTGGTTTGTTGGTTTGTTGGTTTATTGGTTTGTTGGTTTGTTGGTTTGTTGGCTTTTTGGTTTGTTGGTTTGTTGGTTTGTTGGTTTGTTGGTTTGCTGGTTTGTTGGTTTGTTGGTTTGTTGGTTTGCTGGTTTGTTCGTTTGTTGGTTTGTTGGTTTGTTGGTTTGTTGGTTTGTTGGTTTGTTGGTTTGTTGGTTTGTTCGTTTGTTGGTTTGTTGGTTTGTTGGTTTGTTGGTTTGTTGGTTTGCTGGTTTGTCCGTTTGTTGGTTTGTTGGTTTGTTGGTTTGATGGTTTTTGGTTTGTTGGCTTGTTGGCTTGTTGGTTTGTTGGTTTGTTGGCTTGTTGGTTTGCTGGTTTATATGTTTGTTGGTTTGTTCGTTTGTTGGCTTGTTGGTTTGTTGGCTTGTTGGTTTGTTCGTTTGTTGATTTGTTGGTTTGTTGGTTTGTTTGTTTGTTCGTTTGTTGGTTTGTTGGTTTGCTGGCTTGTTGGCTTGTTGGATTGTTGGTTTGTTGGTTTGTTGGTTTGTTGGTTTGTTGGTTTGTTGGTTTATTGGTTTGTTGGTTTGTTGGTTTGTTGGTTTGTTGGCTTTTTGGTTTGTTGGTTTGTTGGTTTGTTGGTTTGTTCGTTTATTGGTTTGTTTGTTTGTTGGTTTGTTCGTTTGTTGGCTTGTTGGTTTGTTGGTGTTTAGGCTTGTTGGTTTGTTGGTTTGCTGGTTTGTTGGTTTGTTGGTTTGTTGGTTTGTTGGTTTGTTAGTTTGTTGGTTTGTTGGTTTGTTGGTTTGCTGGTTTGTCCGTTTGTTGGTTTGTTGGTTTGTTGGTTTGATGGTTTTTGGTTTGTTGGTTTGTTGGCTTGTTGGTTTGTTGGTTTGTTGGCTTGTTGGTTTGTTAGTTTGTTTGTTGGTTTGTTGGTTTGTTCGTTTGTTGGCTTGTTGGTTTGTTGGCTTGTTGGTTTGTTGGTTTGTTTGTTTGTTGGTTTGTTGGTTTGTTGGTTTGTTGGCTTGTTGGTTTGTTGGTCTGTTGGTTTGTTGGTTTGTTGGTTTGTTGGTTTGTTGGTTTGTTGGTTTGTTTGTTTGTTGGTTTGTTGGTTTGTTGGCTTGCTGGTTTGTTGGCTTGTTGGTTTATTGGTTTGTTGGTTTGTTGGTTTGTTGGCTTGTTGTTTTGTTGGTTTGTTGGTTTGTTGGCTTGTTGGTTTGTTGGTTTGTTGGTTTGCTGGTTTGTTGGTTTGTTTGTTTGTTGGTTTGTTCGTTTGTTGGCTTGTTGGTTTGTTGGCTTGTTGGTTTGTTCGTTTGTTGATTTGTTGGTTTGTTTGTTTGTTCGTTTGTTGGTTTGTTGGTTTGCTGGCTTGTTGGCTTGTTGGATTGTTGGTTTGTTGGTTTGTTGGTTTATTGGTTTGTTGGTTTGTTGGTTTGTTGGCTTTTTGGTTTGTTGGTTTGGTGGTTTGTTGGTTTGTTGGTTTGCTGGTTTGTTGGTTTGTTGGTTTGTTGGTTTGCTGGTTTGTTCGTTTGTTGGTTTGTTGGTTTGTTGGTTTGTTGGTTTGTTGGTTTGTTGGTTTGTTGGTTTGTTGGTTTGTTGGTTTGTTGGTTTGTTCGTTTGTTGGTTTGTTGGTTTGTTGGTTTGTTGGTTTGTTGGTTTGATGGTTTTTGGTTTGTTGGCTTGTTGGCTTGTTCGTTTGTTGGTTTGTTGGCTTGTTGGTTTGTTGGTTTATTTGTTTGTTGGTTTGTTCGTTTGTTGGCTTGTTGGTTTGTTGGTTTGTTGGTTTGTTGGTTTGTTGGTTTGTTGGTTTGTTGGTTTGTTGGTTTGTTGGTTTGTTGGTTTGTTGGTTTGTTGGTTTGTTGGTTTGTTGGTTTGTTGGTTTGTTAGTTTGTTCGTTGGGTTGTTGGTTTGTTCGTTTGTTGGCTTGTTGGTTTGTTGGCTTGTTGGTTTGTAGTTTGTTTGTTTGTTGGTTTGTTGGTTTGTTGGTTTGTTGGCTTGTTGGTTTGTTGGTCTGTTGGTTTGTTGGTTTGTTGGTTTGTTGGTTTGTTGGTTTGTTGGTTTGTTGGTTTGTTGGTTTGTTGGTTTGTTGGCTTGCTGGTTTGTTGGCTTGTTGGTTTATTGGTTTGTTGGTTTGTTGGCTTGTTGTTTTGTTGGTTTGTTGGTTTGTTGGCTTGTTGGTTTGTTGGTTTGTTGGTTTGCTGGTTTGTTGGTTTGTTTGTTTGTTGGTTTCTTCGTTTGTTGGCTTGTTGGTTTGTTGGCTTGTTGGCTTGTTAGTTTGTTGTTTGTTGGCTTCTTGATTTGTAGTTTGTTGGTTTGTTGGTTTGTTGGTTTGTTCGTTTATTGGTTTGTTTGTTTGTTGGTTTGTTCGTTTGTTGGTTTGTTGGTTTGTTGGTTTGCTGGTTTGTTCGTTTGTTGGTTTGTTGGTTTGTTGGTTTGTTGGTTTGTTGGTTTGTTGGTTTGTTGGTTTGTTGGTTTGTTCGTTTGTTGGTTTGTTGGTTTGTTGGTTTGTTGGTTTGTTGGTTTGATGGTTTTTGGTTTGTTGGCTTGTTGGCTTGTTCGTTTGTTGGTTTGTTGGCTTGTTGGTTTGTTGGTTTATTTGTTTGTTGGTTTGTTAGTTTGTTTGTTGGTTTGTTGGTTTGTTGGTTTGTTGGTTTGTTGGTTTGTTGGTTTATTGGTTTGTTGGTTTGTTGGTTTGTTGGTTTGTTGGCTTTTTGGTTTGTTGGTTTGTTGGTTTGTTGGTTTGTTCGTTTATTGGTTTGTTTGTTTGTTGGTTTGTTCGTTTGTTGGCTTGTTGGTTTGTTGGTGTTTAGGCTTGTTGGTTTGTTGGTTTGCTGGTTTGTTGGTTTGTTGGTTTGTTGGTTTGTTGGTTTGTTAGTTTGTTGGTTTGTTGGTTTGTTGGTTTGTTGGTTTGCTGGTTTGTCCGTTTGTTGGTTTGTTGGTTTGTTGGTTTGATGGTTTTTGGTTTGTTGGCTTGTTGGCTTGTTGGTTTGTTGGTTTGTTGGCTTGTTGGTTTGTTAGTTTGTTTGTTGGTTTGTTGGTTTGTTCGTTTGTTGGCTTGTTGGTTTGTTGGCTTGTTGGTTTGTTGGTTTGTTTGTTTGTTGGTTTGTTGGTTTGTTGGTTTGTTGGCTTATTGGTTTGTTGGTCTGTTGGTTTGTTGGTTTGTTGGTTTGTTGGTTTGTTGGTTTGTTGGTTTGTTGGTTTGTTGGTTTGTTGGCTTGTTGTTTTGTTGGTTTGTTGGTTTGTTGGCTTGTTGGTTTGTTGGTTTGTTGGTTTGCTGGTTTGTTGGTTTGTTTGTTTGTTGGTTTGTTCGTTTGTTGGCTTGTTGGTTTGTTGGCTTGTTGGTTTGTTCGTTTGTTGATTTGTTGGTTTGTTGGTTTGTTTGTTTGTTCGTTTGTTAGTTTGTTGGTTTGCTGGCTTGTTGGCTTGTTGGTTTATTGGTTTGTTGGTTTGTTGGTTTGTTGGCTTTTTGGTTTGTTGGTTTGGTGGTTTGTTGGTTTGTTGGTTTGCTGGTTTGTTGGTTTGTTGGTTTGTTGGTTTGCTGGTTTGTTCGTTTGTTGGTTTGTTGGTTTGTTGGTTTGTTGGTTTGTTGGTTTGTTGGTTTGTTGGTTTGTTGGTTTGTTCGTTTGTTGGTTTGTTGGTTTGTTGGTTTGTTGGTTTGTTGGTTTGATGGTTTTTGGTTTGTTGGCTTGTTGGCTTGTTCGTTTGTTGGTTTGTTGGCTTGTTGGTTTGTTGGTTTATTTGTTTGTTGGTTTGTTCGTTTGTTGGCTTGTTGGTTTGTTGGTTTGTTGGTTTGTTGGTTTGTTGGTTTGTTGGTTTGTTGGTTTGTTGGTTTGTTGGTTTGTTGGTTTGTTGGTTTGTTGGTTTGTTGGTTTGTTGGTTTGTTAGTTTGTTTGTTGGTTTGTTGGTTTGTTCGTTTGTTGGCTTGTTGGTTTGTTGGCTTGTTGGTTTGTTGGTTTGTTTGTTTGTTGGTTTGTTGGTTTGTTGGTTTGTTGGCTTGTTGGTTTGTTGGTCTGTTGGTTTGTTGGTTTGTTGGTTTGTTGGTTTGTTGGTTTGTTGGTTTGTTGGTTTGTTGGTTTGTTGGTTTGTTGGCTTGCTGGTTTGTTGGCTTGTTGGTTTATTGGTTTGTTGGTTTGTTGGCTTGTTGTTTTGTTGGTTTGTTGGTTTGTTGGCTTGTTGGTTTGTTGGTTTGTTGGTTTGCTGGTTTGTTGGTTTGTTTGTTTGTTGGTTTCTTCGTTTGTTGGCTTGTTGGTTTGTTGGCTTGTTGGCTTGTTAGTTTGTTGTTTGTTGGCTTCTTGATTTGTAGTTTGTTGGTTTGTTGGTTTGTTGGTTTGTTCGTTTATTGGTTTGTTTGTTTGTTGGTTTGTTCGTTTGTTGGTTTGTTGGTTTGTTGGTTTGCCGGTTTGTTCGTTTGTTGGTTTGTTGGTTTGTTGGTTTGTTGGTTTGTTGGTTTGTTGGTTTGTTGGTTTGTTGGTTTGTTCGTTTGTTGGTTTGTTGGTTTGTTGGTTTGTTGGTTTGTTGGTTTGATGGTTTTTGGTTTGTTGGCTTGTTGGCTTGTTCGTTTGTTGGTTTGTTGGCTTGTTGGTTTGTTGGTTTATTTGTTTGTTGGTTTGTTCGTTTGTTGGCTTGTTGGTTTGTTGGTTTGTTGGTTTGTTGGTTTGTTGGTTTGTTGGTTTGATGGTTTGTTGGTTTGTTGGTTTGTTGGTTTGTTGGTTTGTTGGTTTGTTGGTTTGTTGGTTTGTTAGTTTGTTTGTTGGTTTGTTGGTTTGTTCGTTTGTTGGCTTGTTGGTTTGTTGGCTTGTTTGTTTGTTGGTTTGTTGGTTTGTTGGCTTGTTGGTTTGTTGGTCTGTTGGTTTGTTGGTTTGTGGGCTTGTTGTTTTGTTGGTTTGTTGGTTTGTTGGCTTGTTGGTTTGTTGGTTTGTTGGTTTGCTGGTTTGTTGGTTTGTTTGTTTGTTGGTTTCTTCGTTTGTTGGCTTGTTGGTTTGTTGGCTTGTTGGCTTGTTAGTTTGTTGTTTGTTGGCTTCTTGATTTGTAGTTTGTTGGTTTGTTTGTTTGTTGGTTTGTTCGTTTGTTGGCTTGTTGGTTTGTTGGTGTTTTGGCTTGTTGGTTTGTTGGTTTGCTGGTTTGTTGGTTTGTTGGTTTGTTGGTTTGCTGGTTTGTCCGTTTGTTGGTTTGTTGGTTTGTTGGTTTGATGGTTTTTGGTTTGTTGGCTTGTTGGCTTGTTGGTTTGTTGGTTTGTTGGCTTGTTGGTTTGCTGGTTTATATGTTTGTTGGTTTGTTCGTTTGTTGGCTTGTTGGTTTGTTGGCTTGTTGGTTTGTTCGTTTGTTGATTTGTTGGTTTGTTGGTTTGTTTGTTTGTTCGTTTGTTGGTTTGTTGGTTTGCTGGCTTGTTGGCTTGTTGGATTGTTGGTTTGTTGGTTTGTTGGTTTGTTGGTTTGTTGGTTTGTTGGTTTATTGGTTTGTTGGTTTGTTGGTTTGTTGGCTTTTTGGTTTGTTGGTTTGTTGGTTTGTTGGTTTGTTGGTTTGCTGGTTTGTTGGTTTGTTGGTTTGTTGGTTTGCTGGTTTGTTCGTTTGTTGGTTTGTTGGTTTGTTGGTTTGTTGGTTTGTTGGTTTGTTGGTTTGTTGGTTTGTTGGTTTGTTGGTTTGTTCGTTTGTTGGTTTGTTGGTTTGTTGGTTTGTTGGTTTGTTGGTTTGCTGTTTTGTCCGTTTGTTGGTTTGTTGGTTTGTTGGTTTGATGGTTTTTGGTTTGTTGGCTTGTTGGCTTGTTGGTTTGTTGGTTTGTTGGCTTGTTGGTTTGCTGGTTTATATGTTTGTTGGTTTGTTCGTTTGTTGGCTTGTTGGTTTGTTGGCTTGTTGGTTTGTTCGTTTGTTGATTTGTTGGTTTGTTGGTTTGTTTGTTTGTTCGTTTGTTGGTTTGTTGGTTTGCTGGCTTGTTGGCTTGTTGGATTGTTGGTTTGTTGGTTTGTTGGTTTGTTGGTTTGTTGGTTTGTTGGTTTATTGGTTTGTTGGTTTGTTGGTTTGTTGGTTTGCTGGCTTTTTGGTTTGTTGGTTTGTTGGGTTGTTGGTTTGTTCGTTTATTGGTTTGTTTGTTTGTTGGTTTGTTCGTTTGTTGGCTTGTTGGTTTGTTGGTGTTTAGGCTTGTTGGTTTGTTGGTTTGCTGGTTTGTTGGTTTGTTTGTTTGTTGGTTTGTTGGTTTGTTAGTTTGTTGGTTTGTTGGTTTGTTGGTTTGTTGGTTTGCTTGTTTGTCCGTTTGTTGGTTTGTTGGTTTGTTGGTTTGATGGTTTTTGGTTTGTTGGCTTGTTGGCTTGTTGGTTTGTTGGTTTGTTGGCTTGTTGGTTTGTTAGTTTGTTTGTTGGTTTGTTGGTTTGTTCGTTTGTTGGCTTGTTGGTTTGTTGGCTTGTTGGTTTGTTGGTTTGTTTGTTTGTTGGTTTGTTGGTTTGTTGGTTTGTTGGCTTGTTGGTTTGTTGGTCTGTTGGTTTGTTGGTTTGTTGGTTTGTTGGTTTGTTGGTTTGTTGGTTTGTTGGTTTGTTGGTTTGTTGGTTTGCTGGTTTGTTGGCTTGTTGGTTTATTGGTTTGTTGGTTTGTTGGCTTGTTGTTTTGTTGGTTTGTTGGTTTGTTGGCTTGTTGGTTTGTTGGTTTGTTGGTTTGCTGGTTTGTTGGTTTGTTTATTTGTTGGTTTCTTCGTTTGTTGGCTTGTTGGTTTGTTGGCTTGTTGGCTTGTTAGTTTGTTGTTTGTTGGCTTCTTGATTTGTAGTTTGTTGGTTTGTTGGTTTGTTGGTTTGTTCGTTTATTGGTTTGTTTGTTTTTTGGTTTGTTCGTTTGTTGGCTTGTTGGTTTATTGGTGTTTTGGCTTGTTGGTTTGTTGGTTTGCTGGTTTGTTGGTTTGTTGGTTTGTTGGTTTGCTGGTTTGTTGGTTTGTTGGTTTGTTGGTTTGTTGGTTTGATGGTTTTTGGTTTGTTGGCTTGTTGGCTTGTTGGTTTGTTGGTTTGTTGGCTTGTTGGTTTGCTGGTTTATATGTTTGTTGGTTTGTTCGTTTGTTGGCTTGTTGGTTTGTTGGCTTGTTGGTTTGTTCGTTTGTTGATTTGTTGGTTTGTTGGTTTGTTTGTTTGTTCGTTTGTTGGTTTGTTGGTTTGCTGGCTTGTTGGCTTGTTGGATTGTTGGTTTGTTGGTTTGTTGGTTTGTTGGTTTGTTGGTTTATTGGTTTGTTGGTTTGTTGGTTTGTTGGCTTTTTGGTTTGTTGGTTTGTTGGTTTGTTGGTTTGTTGGTTTGCTGGTTTGTTGGTTTGTTGGTTTGTTGGTTTGCTGGTTTGTTCGTTTGTTGGTTTGTTGGTTTGTTGGTTTGTTGGTTTGTTGGTTTGTTGGTTTGTTGGTTTGTTCGTTTGTTGGTTTGTTGGTTTGTTGGTTTGTTGGTTTGTTGGTTTGTTGGTTTGATGGTTTTTGGTTTGTTGGCTTGTTGGCTTGTTCGTTTGTTGGTTTGTTGGCTTGTTGGTTTGTTGGTTTATTTGTTTGTTGGTTTGTTCGTTTGTTGGCTTGTTGGTTTGTTGGCTTGTTGGTTTGTTCGTTTGTTGATTTGTTGGTTTGTTGGTTTGTTTGTTTGTTCGTTTGTTGGTTTGTTGGTTTGCTGGCTTGTTGGTTTGTTGGTTTGTTGGTTTGTTGGTTTGTTGGTTTGTTGGTTTATTGGTTTGTTGGTTTGTTGGTTTGTTGGCTTTTTGGTTTGTTGGTTTGTTGATTTGTTGGTTTGTTGGTTTGTTTGTTTGTTCGTTTGTTGGTTTGTTGGTTTGCTGGCTTGTTTGTTTGTTCGTTTGTTGGTTTGTTGGTTTGCTGGCTTGTTGGCTTGTTGGTTTGTTGGTTTGTTTGTTTGTTGGTTTGTTCGTTTGTTGGCTTGTTGGTTTGTTGGTTTGTTGGTTTGTTGGTTTGTTGGTTTGTTGGTTTGTTGGTTTGTTGGTTTGTTGGTTTGTTGGTTTGTTGGTTTGTTGGTTTGTTGGTTTGTTGGTTTGTTGGTTTGTTTGTTGGTTTGTTGGTTTGTTGGTTTGTTGGTTTGTTGGTTTGTTGGTTTGTTGGTTTGTTAGTTTGTTAGTTTGTTGGTTTGTTGGTTTGTTGGTTTGTTGGTTTGTTGGTTTGTTTGCTTGTTGGTTTGTTGGTTTGTTAGTTTTTTGGTTTGTTGGCTTGTTGGCTTGTTGGTTTGTTGGTTTGTTGGCTTGTTGGTTTGTCGGTTTGTTCGTTTATTGGTTTGTTGGTTTGTTCGTTTGTTGGCTTGTTGTGTTGTTGTTTTGTTGTTTTGTTGGTTTGTTGGTTTGTTGGTTTGTTGGTTTGTTGGTTTGTTGGTTTGTTGGTTTGTTGGTTTGTTGGTTTGTTGGTTTGTTGGTTTGTTGGTTTGTTGGTTTGTTGGTTTGTTGGTTTGTTGGTTTGTTGGTTTGTTGGTTTGTTGGTTTGTTGGTTTGTTAGTTTGTTTGTTGGTTTGTTGGTTTGTTCGTTTGTTGGCTTGTTGGTTTGTTGGCTTGTTGGTTTGTTGGTTTGTTTGTTTGTTGGTTTGTTGGTTTGTTGGTTTGTTGGCTTGTTGGTTTGTTGGTCTGTTGGTTTGTTGGTTTGTTGGTTTGTTGGTTTGTTGGTTTGTTGGTTTGTTGGTTTGTTGGTTTGTTGATTTGTTGGTTTGTTGGCTTGCTGGTTTGTTGGCTTGTTGGTTTATTGGTTTGTTGGTTTGTTGGCTTGTTGTTTTGTTGGTTTGTTGGTTTGTTGGCTTGTTGGTTTGTTGGTTTATTGGTTTCCTGGTTTGTTGGTTTGTTTGTTTGTTGGTTTCTTCGTTTGTTGGCTTGTTGGTTTGTTGGCTTGTTGGCTTGTTAGTTTGTTGTTTGTTGGCTTCTTGATTTGTAGTTTGTTGGTTTGTTGGTTTGTTGGTTTGTTCGTTTATTGGTTTGTTTGTTTGTTGGTTTGTTCGTTTGTTGGCTTGTTGGTTTGTTGGTGTTTTGGCTTGTTGGTTTGTTGGTTTGCTGGTTTGTTGGTTTGTTGGTTTGTTGGTTTGCTGGTTTGTCCGTTTGTTGGTTTGTTGGTTTGTTGGTTTGATGGTTTTTGGTTTGTTGGCTTGTTGGCTTGTTGGTTTGTTGGTTTGTTGGCTTGTTGGTTTGCTGGTTTATATGTTTGTTGGTTTGTTCGTTTGTTGGCTTGTTGGTTTGTTGGCTTGTTGGTTTGTTCGTTTGTTGATTTGTTGGTTTGTTGGTTTGTTTGTTTGTTCGTTTGTTGGTTTGTTGGTTTGCTGGCTTGTTGGCTTGTTGGATTGTTGGTTTGTTGGTTTGTTGGTTTGTTGGTTTGTTGGTTTATTGGTTTGTTGGTTTGTTGGTTTGTTGGTTTGTTGGCTTTTTGGTTTGTTGGCTTGTTGGTTTGTTGGTTTGTTTGTTTGTTGGTTTGTTGGTTTGTTGGTTTGTTGGCTTGTTGGTTTGTTGGTCTGTTGGTTTGTTGGTTTGTTGGTTTGTTGGTTTGTTGGTTTGTTGGTTTGTTGGTTTGTTGGCTTGCTGGTTTGTTGGCTTGTTGGTTTTTTGGTTTGTTGGTTTGTTGGCTTGTTGTTTTGTTGGTTTGTTGGCTTGTTGGTTTGTTGGTTTGTTGGTTTGCTGGTTTGTTGGTTTGTTTGTTTGTTGGTTTCTTCGTTTGTTGGCTTGTTGGTTTGTTGGTGTTTTGGCTTGTTGGTTTGTTGGTTTGTTGGCTTGTTGGTTTGCTGGTTTATATGTTTGTTGGTTTGTTCGTTTGTTGGCTTGTTGGTTTGTTGGCTTGTTGGTTTGTTCGTTTGTTGATTTGTTGGTTTGTTGGTTTGTTTGTTTGTTCGTTTGTTGGTTTGTTCGTTTGCTGGCTTGTTGGCTTGTTGGATTGTTGGTTTGTTGGTTTGTTGGTTTGTTGGTTTGTTGGTTTGTTGGTTTATTGGTTTGTTGGTTTGTTGGTTTGTTGGTTTGTTGGCTTTTTGGTTTGTTGGTTTGTTGGTTTGTTGGTTTGTTCGTTTATTGGTTTGTTTGTTTGTTGGTTTGTTCGTTTGTTGGCTTGTTGGTTTGTTGGTGTTTAGGCTTGTTGGTTTGTTGGTTTGCTGGTTTGTTGGTTTGTTGGTTTGTTGGTTTGTTGGTTTGTTAGTTTGTTGGTTTGTTGGTTTGTTGGTTTGTTGGTTTGTTGGTTTGCTGGTTTGTCCGTTTGTTGGTTTGTTGGTTTGTTGGTTTGATGGTTTTTGGTTTGTTGGCTTGTTGGCTTGTTGGTTTGTTGGTTTGTTGGCTTGTTGGTTTGTTAGTTTGTTTGTTGGTTTGTTGGTTTGTTCGTTTGTTGGCTTGTTGGTTTGTTGGCTTGTTGGTTTGTTGGTTTGTTTGTTTGTTGGTTTGTTGGTTTGTTGGTTTGTTGGCTTGTTGGTTTGTTGGTCTGTTGGTTTGTTGGTTTGTTGGTTTGTTGGTTTGTTGGTTTGTTGGTTTGTTGGTTTGTTGGTTTGTTGGTTTGTTGGCTTGCTGGTTTGTTGGCTTGTTGGTTTATTGGTTTGCTGGTTTGTTGGTTTGTTGGTTTGTTGGTTTCCTGGTTTGTCCGTTTGTTGGTTTGTTGGTTTGTTGGTTTGATGGTTTTTGGTTTGTTGGCTTGTTGGCTTGTTGGTTTGTTGGTTTGTTGGCTTGTTGGTTTGCTGGTTTATATGTTTGTTGGTTTGTTCGTTTGTTGGCTTGTTGGTTTGTTGGCTTGTTGGTTTGTTCGTTTGTTGATTTGTTGGTTTGTTGGTTTGTTTGTTTGTTCGTTTGTTGGTTTGTTGGTTTGCTGGCTTGTTGGCTTGTTGGATTGTTGGTTTGTTGGTTTGTTGGTTTGTTGGTTTGTTGGTTTATTGGTTTGTTGGTTTGTTGGTTTGTTGGTTTGTTGGCTTTTTGGTTTGTTGGCTTGTTGGTTTGTTGGTTTGTTTGTTTGTTGGTTTGTTGGTTTGTTGGTTTGTTGGCTTGTTGGTTTGTTGGTCTGTTGGTTTGTTGGTTTGTTGGTTTGTTGGTTTGTTGGTTTGTTGGTTTGTTGGTTTGTTGGCTTGCTGGTTTGTTGGCTTGTTGGTTTTTTGGTTTGTTGGTTTGTTGGCTTGTTGTTTTGTTGGTTTGTTGGCTTGTTGGTTTGTTGGTTTGTTGGTTTGCTGGTTTGTTGGTTTGTTTGTTTGTTGGTTTCTTCGTTTGTTGGCTTGTTGGTTTGTTGGTGTTTTGGCTTGTTGGTTTGTTGGTTTGTTGGCTTGTTGGTTTGCTGGTTTATATGTTTGTTGGTTTGTTCGTTTGTTTGTTTGTTGGTTTCTTCGTTTGTTGGCTTGTTGGTTTGTTGGTGTTTTGGCTTGTTGGTTTGTTGGCTTGTTGGTTTGTTCGTTTGTTGATTTGTTGGTTTGTTGGTTTGTTTGTTTGTTCGTTTGTTGGTTTGTTCGTTTGCTGGCTTGTTGGCTTGTTGGATTGTTGGTTTGTTGGTTTGTTGGTTTGTTGGTTTGTTGGTTTGTTGGTTTATTGGTTTGTTGGTTTGTTGGTTTGTTGGTTTGTTGGCTTTTTGGTTTGTTGGTTTGTTGGTTTGTTGGTTTGTTCGTTTATTGGTTTGTTTGTTTGTTGGTTTGTTCGTTTGTTGGCTTGTTGGTTTGTTGGTGTTTAGGCTTGTTGGTTTGTTGGTTTGCTGGTTTGTTGGTTTGTTGGTTTGTTGGTTTGTTGGTTTGTTAGTTTGTTGGTTTGTTGGTTTGTTGGTTTGTTGGTTTGTTGGTTTGCTGGTTTGTCCGTTTGTTGGTTTGTTGGTTTGTTGGTTTGATGGTTTTTGGTTTGTTGGCTTGTTGGCTTGTTGGTTTGTTGGTTTGTTGGCTTGTTGGTTTGTTAGTTTGTTTGTTGGTTTGTTGGTTTGTTCGTTTGTTGGCTTGTTGGTTTGTTGGCTTGTTGGTTTGTTGGTTTGTTTGTTTGTTGGTTTGTTGGTTTGTTGGCTTGTTGGTTTGTTGGTTTGTTGGTTTGTTGGTTTGTTGGTTTGTTGGTTTGTTGGTTTGTTGGTTTGTTGGTTTGTTGGCTTGCTGGTTTGTTGGCTTGTTGGTTTATTGGTTTGTTGGTTTTTTGGCTTGTTGTTTTGTTGGTTTGTTGGTTTGTTGGCTTGTTGTTTTGTTGGTTTGTTGGTTTGCTGGTTTGTTGGTTTGTTTGTTTGTTGGTTTCTTCGTTTGTTGGCTTGTTGGTTTGTTGGCTTGTTGGCTTGTTAGTTTGTTGTTTGTTGGCTTCTTGATTTGTAGTTTGTTGGTTTGTTTGTTTGTTGGTTTGTTCGTTTATTGGTTTGTTTGTTTGTTGGTTTGTTCGTTTGTTGGCTTGTTGGTTTGTTGGTGTTTTGGCTTGTTGGTTTGTTGGTTTGCTGGTTTGTTGGTTTGTTGGTTTGTTGGTTTGCTGGTTTGTCCGTTTGTTGGTTTGTTGGTTTGTTGGTTTGATGGTTTTTGGTTTGTTGGCTTGTTGGCTTGTTGGTTTGTTGGTTTGTTGGCTTGTTGGTTTGCTGGTTTATATGTTTGTTGGTTTGTTCGTTTGTTGGCTTGTTGGTTTGTTGGCTTGTTGGTTTGTTCGTTTGTTGATTTGTTGGTTTGTTGGTTTGTTTGTTTGTTCGTTTGTTGGTTTGTTGGTTTGCTGGCTTGTTGGCTTGTTGGATTGTTGGTTTGTTGGTTTGTTGGTTTGTTGGTTTGTTGGTTTATTGGTTTATTGGTTTGTTGGTTTGTTGGTTTGTTGGCTTTTTGGTTTGTTGGTTTGTTGGTTTGTTGGTTTGTTGGTTTGTTGGTTTGCTGGTTTGTTGGTTTGTTGGTTTGTTGGTTTGCTGGTTTGTTCGTTTGTTGGTTTGTTGGTTTGTTGGTTTGTTGGTTTGTTGGTTTGTTGGTTTGTTGGTTTGTTCGTTTGTTGGTTTGTTGGTTTGTTGGTTTGTTGGTTTGTTGGTTTGATGGTTTTTGGTTTGTTGGCTTGTTGGCTTGTTCGTTTGTTGGTTTGTTGGCTTGTTGGTTTGTTGGTTTATTTGTTTGTTGGTTTGTTCGTTTGTTGGCTTGTTGGTTTGTTGGCTTGTTGGTTTGTTCGTTTGTTGATTTGTTGGTTTGTTGGTTTGTTTGTTTGTTCGTTTGTTGGTTTGTTGGTTTGCTGGCTTGTTGGTTTATTGGTTTGTTGGTTTGTTGGTTTGTTGGTTTGTTGGTTTGTTGGTTTATTGGTTTGTTGGTTTGTTGGTTTGTTGGCTTTTTGGTTTGTTGGTTTGTTGATTTGTTGGTTTGTTGGTTTGTTTGTTTGTTCGTTTGTTGGTTTGTTGGTTTGCTGGCTTGTTTGTTTGTTCGTTTGTTGGTTTGTTGGTTTGCTGGCTTGTTGGCTTGTTGGTTTGTTGGTTTGTTTGTTTGTTGGTTTGTTCGTTTGTTGGCTTGTTGGTTTGTTGGTTTGTTGGTTTGTTGGTTTGTTGGTTTGTTGGTTTGTTGGTTTGTTGGTTTGTTGGTTTGTTGGTTTGTTGGTTTGTTGGTTTGTTGGTTTGTTGGTTTGTTGGTTTGTTGGTTTGTTGGTTTGTTGGTTTGTTTGTTGGTTTGTTGGTTTGTTGGTTTGTTGGTTTGTTGGTTTGTTGGTTTGTTAGTTTGTTGGTTTGTTGGTTTGTTGGTTTGTTGGTTTGTTGGTTTGTTTGCTTGTTGGTTTGTTGGTTTGTTAGTTTTTTGGTTTGTTGGCTTGTTGGCTTGTTGGTTTGTTGGTTTGTTGGCTTGTTGGTTTGTCGGTTTGTTCGTTTATTGGTTTGTTGGTTTGTTCATTTGTTGGCTTGTTGTGTTGTTGTTTTGTTGTTTTGTTGGTTTGTTGGTTTGTTGGTTTGTTGGTTTGTTGGTTTGTTGGTTTGTTGGTTTGTTGGTTTGTTGGTTTGTTGGTTTGTTGGTTTGTTGGTTTGTTGGTTTGTTGGTTTGTTGGTTTGTTAGTTTGTTTGTTGGTTTGTTGGTTTGTTCGTTTGTTGGCTTGTTGGTTTGTTGGCTTGTTGGTTTGTTGGTTTGTTTGTTTGTTGGTTTGTTGGTTTGTTGGTTTGTTGGCTTGTTGGTTTGTTGGTCTGTTGGTTTGTTGGTTTGTTGGTTTGTTGGTTTGTTGGTTTGTTGGTTTGTTGGTTTGTTGGTTTGTTGGCTTGCTGGTTTGTTGGCTTGTTGGTTTATTGGTTTGTTGGTTTGTTGGCTTGTTGTTTTGTTGGTTTGTTGGTTTGTTGGCTTGTTGGTTTGTTGGTTTGTTGGTTTCCTGGTTTGTTGGTTTGTTTGTTTGTTAGTTTCTTCGTTTGTTGGCTTGTTGGTTTGTAGTTTGTTGGTTTGTTGGTTTGTTGGTTTGTTCGTTTATTGGTTTGTTTGTTTGTTGGTTTGTTCGTTTGTTGGCTTGTTTGTTTGTTGGTGTTTTGGCTTGTTGGTTTGTTGGTTTGCTGGTTTATTGGTTTGTTGGTTTGTTGGTTTGCTGGTTTGTCCGTTTGTTGGTTTGTTGGTTTATTGGTTTGATGGTTTTTGGTTTGTTGGCTTGTTGGCTTGTTGGTTTGTTGGTTTGTTGGCTTGTTGGTTTGCTGGTTTATATGTTTATTGGTTTGTTCGTTTGTTGGCTTGTTGGTTTGTTGGCTTGTTGGTTTGTTTGTTTGTTCGTTTGTTGGTTTGTTGGTTTGCTGGCTTGTTGGCTTGTTGGATTGTTGGTTTGTTGGTTTGTTGGTTTGTTGGTTTGTTGGTTTATTGGTTTGTTGGTTTGTTGGTTTGTTGGTTTGTTGGCTTTTTGGTTTGTTGGCTTGTTGGTTTGTTGGTTTGTTTGTTTGTTGGGTTGTTGGTTTGTTGGTTTGTTGGCTTGTTGGTTTGTTGGTCTGTTGGTTTGTTGGTTTGTTGGTTTGTTGGTTTGTTGGTTTGTTGGTTTGTTGGTTTGTTGGTTTGTTGGCTTGCTGGTTTGTTGGCTTGTTGGTTTATTGGTTTGTTGGTTTGTTGGCTTGTTGTTTTGTTGGTTTGTTGGTTTGTTGGCTTGTTGGTTTGTTGGTTTGTTGGTTTGCTGGTTTGTTGGTTTGTTTGTTTGTTGGTTTCTTCGTTTGTTGGCTTGTTGGTTTGTTGGTGTTTTGGCTTGTTGGTTTGTTGGTTTACTGGTTTGTTGGTTTGTTGGTTTGTTGGTTTGCTGGTTTGACCGTTTGTTGGTTTGTTGGTTTGTTGGTTTGATGGTTTTTGGTTTGTTGGCTTGTTGGCTTGTTGGTTTGTTGGTTTGTTGGCTTGTTGGTTTGCTGGTTTATATGTTTGTTGGTTTGTTCGTTTGTTGGCTTGTTGGTTTGTTGGCTTGTTGGTTCGTTCGTTTGTTGATTTGTTGGTTTGTTTGTTTGTTTGTTTGTTCGTTTGTTGGTTTGTTGGTTTGCTGGCTTGTTGGCTTGTTGGATTGTTGGTTTGTTGGTTTGTTGGTTTGTTGGTTTGTTGGTTTATTGGTTTGTTGGTTTGTTGGTTTATTGGTTTGTTGGCTTTTTGGTTTGTTGGTTTGTTGGTTTGTTGGTTTGTTGGTTTGCTGGTTTGTTGGTTTGTTGGTTTGTTGGTTTGCTGGTTTGTTCGTTTGTTGGTTTGTTGGTTTGTTGGTTTGTTGGTTTGTTGGTTTGTTGGTTTGTTGGTTTGTTCGTTTGTTGGTTTGTTGGTTTGTTGGTTTGTTGGTTTGTTGGTTTGATGGTTTTTGGTTTGTTGGCTTGTTGGTTTGTTGGTTTATTTGTTTGTTGGTTTGTTCGTTTGTTGGCTTGTTGGTTTGTTGGCTTGTTGGTTTGTTCGTTTGTTGATTTGTTGGTTTGTTGGTTTGTTTGTTTGTTCGTTTGTTGGTTTGTTGGTTTGCTGGCTTGTTGGTTTGTTGGTTTGTTGGTTTGTTGGTTTGTTGGTTTGATGTTTATTGGTTTGTTGGTTTGTTGGTTTGTTGGCTTTTTGGTTTGTTGGTTTGTTGGTTTGTTGATTTGTTGGTTTGTTGGTTTGTTTGTTTGTTCGTTTGTTGGTTTGTTGGTTAGCTGGCTTGTTTGTTTGTTCGTTTGTTGGTTTGTTTGTTTGCTGGCTTGTTGACTTGTTGGTTTGTTGGTTTGTTTGTTTGTTGGTTTGTTCGTTTGTTGGCTTGTTGGTTTGTTGGTTTGTTGGTTTGTTGGTTTGTTGGTTTGTTGGTTTGTTGGTTTGTTGGTTTGTTGGTTTGTTGGTTTGTTGGTTTGTTGGTTTGTTGGTTTGTTGGTTTGTTTGTTGGTTTGTTGGTTTGTTCATTTGTTGGCTTGTTGGTTTGTTGGCTTGTTGGTTTGTTGGTTTGTTGTTTGTTCGTTTGTTGGTTTGTTGGTTTGTTGCCTTGTTGGTTTGTTGGTCTGTTGGTTTGTTGGTTTGTTGGTTTGTTGGTTTGTTGGTTTGTTGGTTTGTTGGTTTGTTGGTTTGTTGGTTTGTTGGCTTGCTTGTTTGTTGGCTTGTTGGTTTGTTGGTTTGTTGGTTTGTTGGCTTGTTGTTTTGTTGGTTTGTTGGTTTGTTGGCTTGTTGGTTTGTTGGTTTGTTGGTTTGCTGGTTTGTTGGTTTGTTTGTTTGTTGGTTTCTTCGTTTGTTGGCTTGTTGGTTTGTTGGCTTGTTGGCTTGTTAGTTTGTTGTTTGTTGGTTTGTTGGTTTGTTGGTTTGTTGGTTTGTTGGTTTGTTGGTTTGTTGGTTTGTTGGCTTGCTGGTTTGTTGGCTTGTTGGTTTATTGGTTTGTTGGTTTGTTGGCTTGTTGTTTTGTTGGTTTGTTGGTTTGTTGGCTTGTTGGTTTGTTGGTTTGTTGGCTTGTTGGTTTGTTGGTTTGTTGGCTTGTTGGTTTGCTGGTTTATATGTTTGTTGGTTTGTTCGTTTGCTGGCTTGTTGGTTTGTTGGCTTGTTGGTTTGTTCGTTTGTTGATTTGTTGGTTTGTTGGTTTGTTTGTTTGTTCGTTTGTTGGTTTGTTGGTTTGCTGGCTTGTTGGCTTGTTGGATTGTTGGTTTGTTGGTTTGTTGGTTTGTTGGTTTGTTGGTTTATTGGTTTGTTGGTTTGTTGGTTTGTTGGTTTCTTGGCTTTTTGGTTTGTTGGTTTGTTGGTTTGGTGGTTTGCTGGTTTGTTGGTTTGTTGGTTTGTTGGTTTGCTGGTTTGATCGTTTGTTGGTTTGTTGGTTTGTTGGTTTGTTGGTTTGTTGGTTTGTTGGTTTGTTGGTTTGTTGGTTTGTTGGTTTGTTCGTTTGTTGGTTTGTTGGTTTGTTGGTTTGTTGGTTTGTTGGTTTGATGGTTTTTGGTTTGTTGGCTTGTTGGCTTGTTCGTTTGTTGGTTTGTTGGCTTGTTGGTTTGTTGGTTTATTTGTTTGTTGGTTTGTTCGTTTGTTGGCTTGTTGGTTTGTTGGCTTGTTGGTTTGTTCGTTTATTGGTTTGTTTGTTTGTTGGTTTGTTCGTTTGTTGGCTTGTTGGTTTGTTGGTGTTTTGGCTTGTTGGTTTGTTGGTTTGCTGGTTTATTGGTTTGTTGGTTTGTTGGTTTGCTGGTTTGTCCGTTTGTTGGTTTGTTGGTTTGTTGGTTTGATGGTTTTTGGCTTGTTCGTTTGTTGGTTTGTTGGCTTGTTGGTTTGTTGGCTAATTTGTTTGTTGGTTTGTTCGTTTGTTGGCTTGTTGGTTTGTTGGCTTTTTGGTTTGTTGGTTTGTTGGTTTGTTGGTTTGTTGGTTTGCTGGTTTGTTGGTTTGTTGGTTTGTTGGTTTGCTGGTTTGTTCGTTTGTTGGTTTGTTGGTTTGTTGGTTTCCTGGTTTCCTGGTTTGTTGGTTTGTTTGTTTGTTGGTTTCTTCGTTTGTTGGTTTGTTGGTTTGTTTGCTTGTTGGTTTGTTGGTTTGTTGGTTTGATGGTTTGTTGGCTTGTTGGCTTGTTGGATTGTTGGTTTGTTGGTTTGTTGGTTTGTTGGTTTGTTTGTTGGTTTGTAAGTTTGTTGGTTTGTTGGTTTGTTGGTTTGTTGGTTTGTTAGTTTGTTGGCTTGTTGGTTTGTTGGTTTGTTTGTTTGTTCGTTTGTTGGTTTGTTGGTTTGTTGGCTTGTTGGTTTGTTGGTCTGTTGGTTTGTTGGTTTGTTGGTTTGTTGGTTTGTTGGTTTGTTGGTTTGTTGGTTTGTTGGTTTGTTGGCTTGCTTGTTTGTTGGCTTGTTGGTTTGTTGGTTTGTTGGTTTGTTGGCTTGTTGTTTTGTTGGTTTGTTGGTTTGTTGGTTTGCTGGTTTGTTGGTTTGTTTGTTTGTTGGTTTCTTCGTTTGTTGGCTTGTTGGTTTGTTGGCTTGTTGGCTTGTTAGTTTGTTGTTTGTTGGTTTGTTGGTTTGTTGGTTTGTTGGTTTGTTGGTTTGTTGGTTTGTTGGCTTGCTGGTTTGTTGGCTTGTTGGTTTATTGGTTTGTTGGTTTGTTGGCTTGTTGTTTTGTTGGTTTGTTGGTTTGTTGGCTTGTTGGTTTGTTGGTTTGTTGGCTTGTTGGTTTGTTGGTTTGTTGGCTTGTTGGTTTGCTGGTTTATATGTTTGTTGGTTTGTTCGTTTGTTGGCTTGTTGGTTTGTTGGCTTGTTGGTTTGTTCGTTTGTTGATTTGTTGGTTTGTTGGTTTGTTTGTTTGTTCGTTTGTTGGTTTGTTGGTTTGCTGGCTTGTTGGCTTGTTGGATTGTTGGTTTGTTGGTTTGTTGGTTTGTTGGTTTGTTGGTTTATTGGTTTGTTGGTTTGTTGGTTTGTTGGTTTCTTGGCTTTTTGGTTTGTTGGTTTGTTGGTTTGTTGGTTTGCTGGTTTGTTGGTTTGTTGGTTTGTTGGTTTGCTGGTTTGATCGTTTGTTGGTTTGTTGGTTTGTTGGTTTGTTGGTTTGTTGGTTTGTTGGTTTGTTGGTTTGTTGGTTTGTTGGTTTGTTCGTTTGTTGGTTTGTTGGTTTGTTGGTTTGTTGGTTTGTTGGTTTGTTGGTTTGATGGTTTTTGGTTTGTTGGCTTGTTGGCTTGTTCGTTTGTTGGTTTGTTGGCTTGTTGGTTTGTTGGTTTATTTGTTTGTTGGTTTGTTCGTTTGTTGGCTTGTTGGTTTGTTGGCTTGTTGGTTTGTTCGTTTATTGGTTTGTTTGTTTGTTGGTTTGTTCGTTTGTTGGCTTGTTGGTTTGTTGGTGTTTTGGCTTGTTGGTTTGTTGGTTTGCTGGTTTATTGGTTTGTTGGTTTGTTGGTTTGCTGGTTTGTCCGTTTGTTGGTTTGTTGGTTTGTTGGTTTGATGGTTTTTGGCTTGTTCGTTTGTTGGTTTGTTGGCTTGTTGGTTTGTTGGTTAATTTGTTTGTTGGTTTGTTCGTTTGTTGGCTTGTTGGTTTGTTGGCTTTTTGGTTTGTTGGTTTGTTGGTTTGTTGGTTTGTTGGTTTGCTGGTTTGTTGGTTTGTTGGTTTGTTGGTTTGCTGGTTTGTTCGTTTGTTGGTTTGTTGGTTTGTTGGTTTCCTGGTTTGTTGGTTTGTTTGTTTGTTGGTTTCTTCGTTTGTTGGTTTGTTGGTTTGTTTGCTTGTTGGTTTGTTGGTTTGTTGGTTTGATGGTTTGTTGGCTTGTTGGCTTGTTGGTTTGTTGGTTTGTTGGTTTGTTGGTTTGTTGGTTTGTTTGTTGGTTTGTTGGTTTGTTGGTTTGTTGGTTTGTTGGTTTGTTGGTTTGTTGGTTTGTTAGTTTGATGGTTTGTTGGTTTGTTCGTTTGTTGGTTTGTTGGCTTGTTGGTTTGTTGGTTTATTTGTTTGTTGGTTTGTTCGTTTGTTGGCTTGTTGGTTTGTTGGCTTGTTGGTTTGTTCGTTTGTTGATTTGTTGGTTTGTTGGTTTGTTTGTTTGTTCGTTTGTTGGTTTGTTGGTTTGCTGGCTTGTTGGTTTGTTGGTTTGTTGGTTTGTTGGTTTGTTGGTTTGTTGGTTTGTTGGTTTGTTGGTTTGTTGGTTTGTTGGTTTGTTGGTTTGTTGGTTTGTTGGTTTGTTAGTTTGTTGGTTTGTTGGTTTGTTGGTTTGTTGGTTTGTTGGTTTGTTGGTTTGTTTGCTTGTTGGTTTGTTGGTTTGTTAGTTTTTTGGTTTGTTGGCTTGTTGGCTTGCTGGTTTGTTGGTTTGTTGGCTTGTTGGTTTGTCGGTTTGTTCGTTTATTGGTTTGTTGGTTTGTTCGTTTGTTGGCTTGTTGTGTTGTTGTTTTGTTGTTTTGTTGGTTTGTTGGTTTGTTGGTTTGTTGGTTTGTTAGTTTGTTGGTTTGTTGGTTTGTTGGTTTGTTGGTTTGTTGGTTAGTTGGTTTGTTGGTTTGTTGGTTTGTTGGTTTGTTGGTTTGTTGGTTTGTTAGTTTGTTTGTTGGTTTGTTGGTTTGTTGGTTTGTTTGTTTGTTCGTTTGTTGGTTTGTTGGTTTGCTGGCTTGTTTGTTTGTTCTTTTGTTGGTTTGTTGGTTTGCTGGCTTGTTGGCTTGTTGGTTTGTTGGTTTGTTTGTTTGTTGGTTTGTTCGTTTGTTGGCTTGTTGGTTTGTTGGTTTGTTGGTTTGTTGGTTTGTTGGTTTGTTGGTTTGTTGGTTTGTTGGTTTGTTGGTTTGTTGGTTTGTTGGTTTGTTGGTTTGTTGGTTTGTTGGTTTGTTGGTTTGTTGGTTTGTTGGTTTGTTGGTTTGTTTGTTGGTTTGTTGGTTTGTTCGTTTGTTGGCTTGTTGGTTTGTTGGCTTGTTGGTTTGTTGGTTTGTTTGTTTGTTCGTTTGTTGGTTTGTTGGTTTGTTGGCTTGTTGGTTTGTTGGTCTGTTGGTTTGTTGGTTTGTTGGTTTGTTGGTTTGTTGGCTTGTTGGTTTGTTGGTTTGTTGGTTTGCTGGTTTGTTGGTTTGTTTGTTTGTTGGTTTCTTCGTTTGTTGGCTTGTTGGTTTGTTGGTTTGTTGGTTTGTTGGTTTGTTGGTTTGTTGGTTTGTTAGTTTGTTTGTTGGTTTGTTGGTTTGTTGGTTTGTTTGTTTGTTCGTTTGTTGGTTTGTTGGTTTGCTGGCTTGTTTGTTTGTTCTTTTGTTGGTTTGTTGGTTTGCTGGCTTGTTGGCTTGTTGGTTTGTTGGTTTGTTTGTTTGTTGGTTTGTTCGTTTGTTGGCTTGTTGGTTTGTTGGTTTGTTGGTTTGTTGGTTTGTTGGTTTGTTGGTTTGTTGGTTTGTTGGTTTGTTGGTTTGTTGGTTTGTTGGTTTGTTGGTTTGTTGGTTTGTTGGTTTGTTGGTTTGTTGGTTTGTTGGTTTGTTGGTTTGTTGGTTTGTTGGTTTGTTTGTTGGTTTGTTGGTTTGTTCGTTTGTTGGCTTGTTGGTTTGTTGGCTTGTTGGTTTGTTGGTTTGTTTGTTTGTTCGTTTGTTGGTTTGTTGGTTTGTTGGCTTGTTGGTTTGTTGGTCTGTTGGTTTGTTGGTTTGTTGGTTTGTTGGTTTGTTGGCTTGTTGGTTTGTTGGTTTGTTGGTTTGCTGGTTTGTTGGTTTGTTTGTTTGTTGGTTTCTTCGTTTGTTGGCTTGTTGGTTTGTTGGTTTGTTGGCTTGTTGGTTTGTTGGTTTGTTGGTTTGTTCGTTTATTGGTTTGTTTGTTTGTTGGTTTGTTCGTTTGTTGGCTTGTTGGTTTGTTGGTGTTTTGGCTTGTTGGTTTGTTGGTTTGCTGGTTTGTTGGTTTGTTGGTTTGTTGGTTTGCTGGTTTGTCCGTTTGTTGGTTTGTTGGTTTGTTGGTTTGATGGTTTTTGGTTTGTTGGCTTGTTGGCTTGTTGGTTTGTTGGTTTGTTGGCTTGTTGGTTTGCTGATTTATATGTTTGTTGGTTTGTTCGTTTGTTGGCTTGTTGGTTTGTTGGCTTGTTGGTTTGTTCGTTTGTTGATTTGTTGGTTTGTTGGTTTGTTTGTTTGTTCGTTTGTTGGTTTGTTGGTTTGCTGGCTTGTTGGCTTGTTGGATTGTTGGTTTGTTGGTTTGTTGGTTTGTTGGTTTGTTGGTTTATTGGTTTGTTGGTTTGTTGGTTTGTTGGTTTGTTGGCTTTTTGGTTTGTTGGTTTGTTGGTTTGTTGGTTTGTTGGTTTGCTGGTTTGTTGGTTTGTTGGTTTGTTGGTTTGCTGGTTTGTTCGTTTGTTGGTTTGTTGGTTTGTTGGTTTGTTGGTTTGTTGGTTTGTTGGTTTGTTGGTTTGTTGGTTTGTTGGTTTGTTCGTTTGTTAGTTTGTTGGTTTGTTGGTTTGTTGGTTTGTTGGTTTGATGGTTTTTGGTTTGTTGGCTTGTTGGCTTGTTCGTTTGTTGGTTTGTTGGCTTGTTGGTTTGTTGGTTTATTTGTTTGTTGGTTTGTTCGTTTGTTGGCTTGTTGGTTTGTTGGCTTGTTGGTTTGTTCGTTTGTTGATTTGTTGGTTTGTTGGTTTGTTTGTTTGTTCGTTTGTTGGTTTGTTGGTTTGCTGGCTTGTTGGTTTGTTGGTTTGTTGGTTTGTTGGTTTGTTGGTTTGTTGGTTTGTTGGTTTATTGGTTTGTTGGTTTGTTGGTTTGTTGGCTTTTTGGTTTGTTGGTTTGTTGATTTGTTGGTTTGTTGGTTTGTTTGTTTGTTCGTTTGTTGGCTTGTTGGTTTTTTGGTTTGTTTGTTTGTTCGTTTGTTGGTTTGTTGGTTTGTTGACTTGTTGGTTTGTTGGTCTGTTGGTTTGTTGGTTTGTTGGTTTGTTGGTTTGTTGGTTTGTTGGTTTGTTGGTTTGTTGGTTTGTTGGCTTGCTTGTTTGTTGGCTTGTTGGTTTGTTGGTTTGTTGGTTTGTTGGCTTGTTGTTTTGTTGGTTTGTTGGTTTGTTGGCTTGTTGGTTTGTTGGTTTGTTGGTTTGCTGGTTTGTTGGTTTGTTTGTTTGTTGGTTTCTTCGTTTGTTGGCTTGTTGGTTTGTTGGCTTGTTGGCTTGTTAGTTTGTTGTTTGTTGGCTTTTTGATTTGTAGTTTGTTGGTTTGTTCGTTTGTTGGTTTGTTCGTTTGTTGGTTTGTTTGTTTGTTGGTTTGTTCGTTTGTTGGCTTGTTGGTTTGTTGGTGTGTTGGCTTGTTGGTTTGTTGGTTTGCTGGTTTGTTGGTTTGTTGGTTTGTTGGTTTGTTGGTTTGCTGGTTTGTTCGTTTGTTGGTTTGTTGGTTTGTTGGTTTGTTGGTTTGTTGGTTTGTTGGTTTGTTCGTTTGTTGGTTTGTTGGTTTGTTGGTTTGTTGGTTTGTTGGTTTGATGGTTTTTGGTTTGTTGGCTTGTTGGTTTGTTGGCTTGTTGGTTTGTTCGTTTGTTGATTTGTTGGTTTGTTGGTTTGTTTGTTTGTTCGTTTGTTGGTTTGTTGGTTTGCTGGCTTGTTGGTTTGTTGCTTTGTTGGTTTGTTGGTTTGTTGGTTTGTTGGTTTGTTGGTTTGTTGGTTTATGGGTTTGTTGGTTTGTTGGTTTATTGGCTTTTTGTTTGTTGGTTTGTTGGTTTGTTGGTTTGTTGGTTTGTTGGTTTGTTGGTTTGTTGGTTTGTTGGTTTGTTGGTTTGTTAGTTTGGTGGCTTGTTGGTATGTTGGTTTGTTGGTTTGTTGGTTTGTTGGTTTGTTGGTTTGTTGGTTTGTTGGTTTGTTGGTTTGTTGGTTTGTTAGTTTGGTGGCTTGTTGGTATGTTGGTTTGTTGGTTTGATGGTTTGTTGGTTTGTTGGTTTGTTGGTTTGTTGGTTTGTTGGTTTGTTGGTTTGTTTGTTTGTTGGTTTGTTCGTTTGTTGGCTTGTTGGTTTGTTGGCTTGTTGGCTTGTTGATTTGTTGGTTTGTTGGGTTTTTGGTTTGTTGGTTTGTTGGTTGGTTCGTTTGTTGGTTTGTTGGTTTGTTGGTTTCTTGGTTTGTTCGTTTGTTGGTTTGTTGGTTTGTTGGTTTGTTGGATTGTTGGTTTTTTTGGTTTGTTGGCTTGTTGGCTTGTTGGTTTGTTGGTTTGTTCGTTTGTTGGTTTGTTGGTTTGTTGGTTTGTTTGTTTGTTGGTTTGTTTGTTTGTTGGCTTGTTGGTTTGTTGGCTTGTTAGTGTGTTGGTTTGTTCGTTTATTGGTTTGTTTGTTTGTTGGTTTGTTCGTTTGTTGGCTTGTTGGTTTGTTGGTGTTTTGGCTTGTTGGTTTGCTGGTTTGTTGGTTTGCTGGTTTGTCCGTTTGTTGGTTTGTTGGTTTGTTGGTTTGATGGTTTTTGGTTTGTTGGCTTGTTGGCTTGTTGGTTTGTTGGTTTGTTGGCTTGTTGGTTTGTTGGTTTATTTGTTTGTTGGTTTGTTCGTTTGTTGGCTTGTTGGTTTGTTGGCTTGTTGGTTTGTTCGTTTGTTGATTTGTTGGTTTGTTGGTTTGTTTGTTTGTTCGTTTGTTGGTTTGTTGGTTTGCTGGCTTGTTGGCTTGTTGGTTTGTTGGTTTGTTGGTTTGTTGGTTTGTTGGTTTGTTGGTTTGTTGGTTTATTGGTTTGTTGGTTTGTTGGTTTGTTGGCTTTTTGGTTTGTTGGTTTGTTGGTTTGTTCGTTTGTTGATTTGTTGGTTTGTTGGTTTGTTTGTTTGTTCGTTTGTTGGTTTGTTGGTTTGCTGGCTTGTTGGCTTGTTGGTTTGTTGGTTTGTTGGTTTGTTGGTTTGTTGGTTTGTTGGTTTGTTGGTTTATTGGTTTGTTGGTTTGTTGGTTTGTTGGCTTTTTGGTTTGTTGGTTTGTTGGTTTGTTGGTTTGTTGGTTTGCTGGTTTGTGGTTTGTTGGTTTGTTGGTTTGCTGGTTTGTTCGTTTGTTGGTTTGTTGGTTTGTTGGTTTGTTGGTTTGTTGGTTTGTTGGTTTGTTGGTTTGTTGGTTTGTTGGTTTGTTGGTTTGTTCGTTTGTTGGTTTGTTGGTTTGTTGGTTTGTTGGTTTGTTGGTTTGATGGTTTTTGGTTTGTTGGCTTGTTGGCTTGTTGGTTTGTTGGTTTGTTGGCT
Source organism: Atherix ibis (assembly GCA_958298945.1). NCBI lineage: Eukaryota > Metazoa > Arthropoda > Insecta > Diptera > Athericidae > Atherix > Atherix ibis. The sequence continues at coordinate 100,312,557 of OY282608.1, forward strand.
TGTTGGTTTGTTGGTTTATTTGTTTGTTTGTTTGTTCGTTTGTTGGCTTGTTGGTTTGTTGGCTTGTTGGTTTGTTCGTTTGTTGATTTGTTGGTTTGTTGGTTTGTTTGTTTTTTCGTTTGTTGGTTTTTTGGTTTGCTGGCTTAATGGTTTGTTGGTTTGTTGGTTTGTTGGTTTGTTGGTTTGTTGGTTTGTTGGTTTATGGGTTTGTTGGTTTGTTGGTTTGTTGGCTTTTTTTTTGTTGGTTTGTTGGTTTGTTGGTTTGTTGGTTTGTTGGTTTGTTGGTTTGTTGGTTTGTTAGTTTTGTGGCTTGTTAGTATGTTGGTTTGTTGGTTTGTTGGTTTGTTGGTTTTTTGGTTTGTTGGTTTGTTGGTTTGTTTGTTTGTTGGTTTGTTCGTTTGTTGGCTTGTTGGTTTGTTGGCTTGTTGGCTTTTTGGATTGTTGGTTTGTTGGCTTGTTGATTTGTTCGTTTGTTGATTTGTTGGTTTGTTGGTTTGTTGGTTTGTTCGTTTGTTGGTTTGTTTGTTTGTTGGTTTGTTCGTTTGTGTGCTTTTTGGTTTGCTGGTTTGTTGGCTTGTTGATTTGTTGGTTTGTTGGGTTTTTGGTTTGTTGGTTTGTTGGTTGGTTCGTTTGTTGGTTTGTTGGTTTGTTGGTTTGTTGGTTTGTTGGTTTGTTGGTTTGTTGGTTTGTTGGTTTGTTCGTTTGTTGGTTTGTTGGTTTGTTGGTTTGTTGGTTTGATGGTTTTTGGTTTGTTGGCTTGTTGGCTTGTTCGTTTGTTGGTTTGTTGGCTTGTTGGTTTGTTGGTTTATTTGTTTGTTGGTTTGTTCGTTTGTTGGCTTGTTGGTTTGCTGGCTTGTTGGTTTGTTGGTTTGTTGGTTTGTTGGTTTGTTGGTTTGTTGGTTTGTTGGTTTGTTGGTTTGTTGGTTTATTGGTTTGTTGGTTTGTTGGTTTGTTGGCTTTTTGGTTTGTTGGTTTGTTGATTTGTTGGTTTGTTGGTTTGTTTGTTTGTTCGTTTGTTGGTTTGTTGGTTTGCTGGCTTGTTTGTTTGTTCGTTTGTTGGTTTGTTGGTTTGCTGGCTTGTTGGCTTGTTGGTTTGTTGGTTTGTTTGTTTGTTGGTTTGTTCGTTTGTTGGCTTGTTGGTTTGTTGGTTTGTTGGTTTGTTGGTTTGTTGGTTTGTTGGTTTGTTGGTTTGTTGGTTTGTTGGTTTGTTGGTTTGTTGGTTTGTTGGTTTGTTGGTTTGTTGGTTTGTTGGTTTGTTGGTTTGTTTGTTGGTTTGTTGGTTTGTTGGTTTGTTGGTTTGTTGGTTAGTTGGTTTGTTGGTTTGTTGGTTTGTTAGTTTGTTGGTTTGTTGGTTTGTTGGTTTGTTGGTTTGTTGGTTTGTTTGCTTGTTGGTTTGTTGGTTTGTTAGTTTTTTGGTTTGTTGGCTTGTTGGCTTGTTGGTTTGTTGGTTTGTTGGCTTGTTGGTTTGTCGGTTTGTTCGTTTATTGGTTTGTTGGTTTGTTCGTTTGTTGGCTTGTTGTGTTGTTGTTTTGTTGTTTTGTTGGTTTGTTGGTTTGTTGGTTTGTTGGTTTGTTGGTTTGTTGGTTTGTTGGTTTGTTGGTTTGTTGGTTTGTTGGTTTGTTGGTTTGTTGGTTTGTTGGTTTGTTGGTTTATTGGTTTGTTGGTTTGTTAGTTTGTTTGTTGGTTTGTTGGTTTGTTCGTTTGTTCGTTTGTTGGCTTGTTGGTTTGTTGGCTTGTTGGTTTGTTGGTTTGTTTGTTTGTTGGTTTGTTGGTTTGTTGGTTTGTTGGCTTGTTGGTTTGTTGGTCTGTTGGTTTGTTGGTTTGTTGGTTTGTTGGTTTGTTGGTTTGTTGGTTTGTTGGTTTGTTGCTTTGTTGGTTTGTTGGCTTGCTGGTTTGTTGGCTTGTTGGTTTATTGGTTTGTTGGTTTGTTGGCTTGTTGTTTTGTTGGTTTGTTGGTTTGTTGGCTTGTTGGTTTGTTGGTTTGTTGGTTTCCTGGTTTGTTGGTTTGTTTGTTTGTTGGTTTCTTCGTTTGTTGGCTTGTTGGTTTGTTGGCTTGTTGGCTTGTTAGTTTGTTGTTTGTTGGCTTCTTGATTTGTAGTTTGTTGGTTTGTTGGTTTGTTGGTTTGTTCGTTTATTGGTTTGTTTGTTTGTTGGTTTGTTCGTTTGTTGGCTTGTTGGTTTGTTGGTGTTTTGGCTTGTTGGTTTGTTGGTTTGCTGGTTTGTTGGTTTGTTGGTTTGTTGGTTTGCTGGTTTGTCCGTTTGTTGGTTTGTTGGTTTGTTGGTTTGATGGTTTTTGGTTTGTTGGCTTGTTGGCTTGTTGGTTTGTTGGTTTGTTGGCTTGTTGGTTTGCTGGTTTAAATGTTTGTTGGTTTGTTCGTTTGTTGGCTTGTTGGTTTGTTGGCTTGTTGGTTTGTTCGTTTGTTGATTTGTTGGTTTGTTGGTTTGTTTGTTTGTTCGTTTGTTGGTTTGTTGGTTTGCTGGCTTGTTGGCTTGTTGGATTGTTGGTTTGTTGGTTTGTTGGTTTGTTGGTTTGTTGGTTTATTGGTTTGTTGGTTTGTTGGTTTGTTGGTTTGTTGGCTTTTTGGTTTGTTGGCTTGTTGGTTTGTTGGTTTGTTTGTTTGTTGGTTTGTTGGTTTGTTGGTTTGTTGGCTTGTTGGTTTGTTGGTCTGTTGGTTTGTTGGTTTGTTGGTTTGTTGGTTTGTTGGTTTGTTGGTTTGTTGGTTTGTTGGTTTGTTGGTTTGTTCGTTTGTTGGTTTGTTGGTTTGTTGGTTTGTTGGTTTGATGGTTTTTGGTTTGTTGGCTTGTTGGCTTGTTCGTTTGTTGGTTTGTTGGCTTGTTGGTTTGTTGGTTTATTTGTTTGTTGGTTTGTTCGTTTGTTGGCTTGTTGGTTTGCTGGCTTGTTGGTTTGTTGGTTTGTTGGTTTGTTGGTTTGTTGGTTTGTTGGTTTGTTGGTTTGTTGGTTTGTTGGTTTATTGGTTTGTTGGTTTGTTGGTTTGTTGGCTTTTTGGTTTGTTGGTTTGTTGATTTGTTGGTTTGTTGGTTTGTTTGTTTGTTCGTTTGTTGGTTTGTTGGTTTGCTGGCTTGTTTGTTTGTTCGTTTGTTGGTTTGTTGGTTTGCTGGCTTGTTGGCTTGTTGGTTTGTTGGTTTGTTTGTTTGTTGGTTTGTTCGTTTGTTGGCTTGTTGGTTTGTTGGTTTGTTGGTTTGTTGGTTTGTTGGTTTGTTGGTTTGTTGGTTTGTTGGTTTGTTGGTTTGTTGGTTTGTTGGTTTGTTGGTTTGTTGGTTTGTTGGTTTGTTTGTTGGTTTGTTGGTTTGTTGGTTTGTTGGTTTGTTGGTTTGTTGGTTTGTTGGTTTGTTGGTTTGTTAGTTTGTTGGTTTGTTGGTTTGTTGGTTTGTTGGTTTGTTGGTTTGTTTGCTTGTTGGTTTGTTGGTTTGTTAGTTTTTTGGTTTGTTGGCTTGTTGGCTTGTTGGTTTGTTGGTTTGTTGGCTTGTTGGTTTGTCGGTTTGTTCGTTTATTGGTTTGTTGGTTTGTTCGTTTGTTGGCTTGTTGTGTTGTTGTTTTGTTGTTTTGTTGGTTTGTTGGTTTGTTGGTTTGTTGGTTTGTTGGTTTGTTGGTTTGTTGGTTTGTTGGTTTGTTGGTTTGTTGGTTTGTTGGTTTGTTGGTTTGTTGGTTTGTTGGTTTGTTGGTTTATTGGTTTGTTGGTTTGTTAGTTTGTTTGTTGGTTTGTTGGTTTGTTGGTTTGTTGGTTTGTTGGCTTGTTGGTTTGTTGGTCTGTTGGTTTGTTGGTTTGTTGGTTTGTTGGTTTGTTGGTTTGTTGGTTTGTTGGTTTGTTGCTTTGTTGGTTTGTTGGCTTGCTGGTTTGTTGGCTTGTTGGTTTATTGGTTTGTTGGTTTGTTGGCTTGTTGTTTTGTTGGTTTGTTGGTTTGTTGGCTTGTTGGTTTGTTGGTTTGTTGGTTTCCTGGTTTGTTGGTTTGTTTGTTTGTTGGTTTCTTCGTTTGTTGGCTTGTTGGTTTGTTCGCTTGTTGGCTTGTTAGTTTGTTGTTTGTTGGCTTCTTGATTTGTAGTTTGTTGGTTTGTTGGTTTGTTGGTTTGTTCGTTTATTGGTTTGTTTGTTTGTTGGTTTGTTCGTTTGTTGGCTTGTTGGTTTGTTGGTGTTTTGGCTTGTTGGTTTGTTGGTTTGCTGGTTTGTTGGTTTGTTGGTTTGTTGGTTTGCTGGTTTGTCCGTTTGTTGGTTTGTTGGTTTGTTGGTTTGATGGTTTTTGGTTTGTTGGCTTGTTGGCTTGTTGGTTTGTTGGTTTGTTGGCTTGTTGGTTTGCTGGTTTATATGTTTGTTGGTTTGTTCGTTTGTTGGCTTGTTGGTTTGTTGGCTTGTTGGTTTGTTCGTTTGTTGATTTGTTGGTTTGTTGGTTTGTTTGTTTGTTCGTTTGTTGGTTTGTTGGTTTGCTGGCTTGTTGGCTTGTTGGATTGTTGGTTTGTTGGTTTGTTGGTTTGTTGGTTTGTTGGTTTATTGGTTTGTTGGTTTGTTGGTTTGTTGGTTTGTTGGCTTTTTGGTTTGTTGGCTTGTTGGTTTGTTGGTTTGTTTGTTTGTTGGTTTGTTGGTTTGTTGGTTTGTTGGCTTGTTGGTTTGTTGGTCTGTTGGTTTGTTGGTTTATTGGTTTGTTGGTTTGTTGGTTTGTTGGTTTGTTGGTTTGTTGGTTTGTTGGCTTGCTCGTTTGTTGGCTTGTTGGTTTATTGGTTTGTTGGTGTGTTGGCTTGTTGTTTTGTTGGTTTGTTGGTTTGTTGGCTTGTTGGTTTGTTGGTTTGCTGGTTTGTTGGTTTGTTTGTTTGTTGGTTTCTTCGTTTGTTGGCTTGTTGGTTTGTTGGTGTTTTGGCTTGTTGGTTTGTTGGTTTACTGGTTTGTTGGTTTGTTGGTTTGTTGGTTTGCTGGTTTGACCGTTTGTTGGTTTGTTGGTTTGTTGGTTTGATGGTTTTTGGTTTGTTGGCTTGTTGGCTTGTTGGTTTGTTGGTTTAATGGCTTGTTGGTTTGCTGGTTTATATGTTTGTTGGTTTGTTCGTTTGTTGGCTTGTTGGTTTGTTGGCTTGTTGGTTTGTTCGTTTGTTGATTTGTTGGTTTGTTGGTTTGTTTGTTTGTTCGTTTGTTGGTTTGTTGGTTTGCTGGCTTGTTGGCTTGTTGGATTGTTGGTTTGTTGGTTTGTTGGTTTGTTGGTTTGTTGGTTTATTGGTTTGTTGGTTTGTTGGTTTGTTGGTTTGTTGGCTTTTTGGTTTGTTGGTTTGTTGGTTTGTTGGTTTGCTGGTTTGTTGGTTTGTTGGTTTGTTGGTTTGCTGGTTTGTTCGTTTGTTGGTTTGTTGGTTTGTTGGTTTGTTGGTTTGTTGGTTTGTTGGTTTGTTGGTTTGTTGGTTTGTTCGTTTGTTGGTTTGTTGGTTTGTTGGTTTGTTGGTTTGTTGGTTTGATGGTTTTTGGTTTGTTGGCTTGTTGGCTTGTTCGTTTGTTGGTTTGTTGGCTTGTTGGTTTGTTGGTTTATTTGTTTGTTGGTTTGTTCGTTTGTTGGCTTGTTGGTTTGTTGGCTTGTTGGTTTGTTCGTTTGTTGATTTGTTGGTTTGTTGGTTTGTTTGTTTGTTCGTTTGTTGGTTTGTTGGTTTGCTGGCTTGTTGGTTTGTTGGTTTGTTGGTTTGTTGGTTTGTTGGTTTGTTGGTTTGTTGGTTTGTTGGTTTATTGGTTTGTTGGTTTGTTGGTTTGTTGGCTTTTTGGTTTGTTGGTTTGTTGATTTGTTGGTTTGTTGGTTTGTTTGTTTGTTCGTTTGTTGGTTTGTTGGTTAGCTGGCTTGTTTGTTTGTTCGTTTGTTGGTTTGTTGGTTTGCTGGCTTGTTGACTTGTTGGTTTGTTGGTTTGTTTGTTTGTTGGTTTGTTCGTTTGTTGGCTTGTTGGTTTGTTGGTTTGTTGGTTTGTTGGTTTGTTGGTTTGTTGGTTTGTTGGTTTGTTGGTTTGTTGGTTTGTTGGTTTGTTGGTTTGTTGGTTTGTTGGTTTGTTGGTTTGTTGGTTTGTTTGTTGGTTTGTTGGTTTGTTCGTTTGTTCGTTTGTTGGCTTGTTGGTTTGTTGGCTTGTTGGTTTGTTGGTTTGTTTGTTTGTTCGTTTGTTGGTTTGTTGGTTTGTTGGCTTGTTGGTTTGTTGGTCTGTTGGTTTGTTGGTTTGTTGGTTTGTTGGTTTGTTGGTTTGTTGGTTTGTTGGTTTGTTGGTTTGTTGGCTTGCTTGTTTGTTGGCTTGTTGGTTTGTTGCTTTGTTGGTTTGTTGGCTTGTTGTTTTGTTGGTTTGTTGGTTTGTTGGCTTGTTGGTTTGTTGGTTTGTTGGTTTGCTGGTTTGTTGGTTTGTTTGTTTGTTGGTTTCTTCGTTTGTTGGCTTGTTGGTTTGTTGGCTTGTTGGCTTGTTAGTTTGTTGTTTGTTGGTTTGTTGGTTTGTTGGTTTGTTGGTTTGTTGGTTTGTTGGTTTGTTGGCTTGCTGGTTTGTTGGCTTGTTGGTTTATTGGTTTGTTGGTTTGTTGGCTTGTTGTTTTGTTGGTTTGTTGGTTTGTTGGCTTGTTGGTTTGTTGGTTTGTTGGCTTGTTGGTTTGTTGGTTTGTTGGCTTGTTGGTTTGCTGGTTTATATGTTTGTTGGTTTGTTCGTTTGTTGGCTTGTTGGTTTGTTGGCTTGTTGGTTTGTTCGTTTGTTGATTTGTTGGTTTGTTGGTTTGTTTGTTTGTTCGTTTGTTGGTTTGTTGGTTTGCTGGCTTGTTGGCTTGTTGGATTGTTGGTTTGTTGGTTTGTTGGTTTGTTGGTTTGTTGGTTTATTGGTTTGTTGGTTTGTTGGTTTGTTGGTTTGTTGGCTTTTTGGTTTGTTGGTTTGTTGGTTTGTTGGTTTGCTGGTTTGTTGGTTTGTTGGTTTGTTGGTTTGCTGGTTTGTTCGTTTGTTGGTTTGTTGGTTTGTTGGTTTGTTGGTTTGTTGGTTTGTTGGTTTGTTGGTTTGTTCGTTTGTTGGTTTGTTGGTTTGTTGGTTTGTTCGTTTGTGTGCTTTTTGGTTTGCTGGTTTGTTGGCTTGTTGATTTGTTGGTTTGTTGGGTTTTTGGTTTGTTGGTTTGTTGGTTGGTTCGTTTGTTGGTTTGTTGGTTTGTTGGTTTGTTGGTTTGTTGGTTTGTTGGTTTGTTGGTTTGTTGGTTTGTTCGTTTGTTGGTTTGTTGGTTTGTTGGTTTGTTGGTTTGTTGGTTTGATGGTTTTTGGTTTGTTGGCTTGTTGGCTTGTTCGTTTGTTGGTTTGTTGGCTTGTTGGTTTGTTGGTTTATTTGTTTGTTGGTTTGTTCGTTTGTTGGCTTGTTGGTTTGTTGGCTTGTTGGTTTGTTCGTTTGTTGATTTGTTGGTTTGTTGATTTGTTTGTTTGTTCGTTTGTTGGTTTGTTGGTTTGCTGGCTTGTTGGTTTGTTGGTTTGTTGGTTTGTTGGTTTGTTGGTTTGTTGGTTTGTTGGTTTGTTGGTTTATTGGTTTGTTGGTTTGTTGGTTTGTTGGCTTTTTGGTTTGTTGGTTTGTTGATTTGTTGGTTTGTTGGTTTGTTTGTTTGTTCGTTTGTTGGTTTGTTGGTTTGCTGGCTTGTTTGTTTGTTCGTTTGTTGGTTTGTTGGTTTGCTGGCTTGTTGGCTTGTTGGTTTGTTGGTTTGTTTGTTTGTTGGTTTGTTCGTTTGTTGGCTTGTTGGTTTGTTGGTTTGTTGGTTTGTTGGTTTGTTGGTTTGTTGGTTTGTTGGTTTGTTGGTTTGTTGGTTTGTTGGTTTGTTGGTTTGTTGGTTTGTTGGTTTGTTGGTTTGTTGGTTTGTTTGTTGGTTTGTTGGTTTGTTGGTTTGTTGGTTTGTTGGTTTGTTGGTTTGTTGGTTTGTTAGTTTGTTGGTTTGTTGGTTTGTTGGTTTGTTGGTTTGTTGGTTTGTTTGCTTGTTGGTTTGTTGGTTTGTTAGTTTTTTGGTTTGTTGGCTTGTTGGCTTGTTGGTTTGTTGGTTTGTTGGCTTGTTGGTTTGTCGGTTTGTTCGTTTATTGTTTTGTTGGTTTGTTCGTTTGTTGGCTTGTTGTGTTGTTGTTTTGTTGTTTTGTTGGTTTGTTGGTTTGTTGGTTTGTTGGTTTGTTGGTTTGTTGGTTTGTTGGTTTGTTGGTTTGTTGGTTTGTTGGTTTGTTGGTTTGTTGGTTTGTTGGTTTGTTGGTTTGTTGGTTTGTTGGTTTATTAGTTTGTTTGTTGGTTTGTTGGTTTGTTCGTTTGTTCGTTTGTTGGCTTGTTGGTTTGTTGGCTTGTTGGTTTGTTGGTTTGTTTGTTTGTTGGTTTGTTGGTTTGTTGGTTTGTTGGCTTGTTGGTTTGTTGGTCTGTTGGTTTGTTGGTTTGTTGGTTTGTTGGTTTGTTGGTTTGTTGGTTTGTTGGTTTGTTGGTTTGTTGGTTTGTTGGCTTGCTGGTTTGTTGGCTTGTTGGTTTATTGGTTTGTTGGTTTGTTGGCTTGTTGTTTTGTTGGTTTGTTGGTTTGTTGGCTTGTTGGTTTGTTGGTTTGTTGGTTTCCTGGTTTGCTGGTTTGTTTGTTTGTTGGTTTCTTCGTTTGTTGGCTTGTTGGTTTGTTGGCTTGTTGGCTTGTTAGTTTGTTGTTTGTTGGCTTCTTGATTTGTAGTTTGTTGGTTTGTTGGTTTGTTGGTTTGTTCGTTTATTGGTTTGTTTGTTTGTTGGTTTGTTCGTTTGTTGGCTTGTTGGTTTGTTGGTGTTTTGGCTTGTTGGTTTGTTGGTTTGCTGGTTTGTTGGTTTGTTGGTTTGTTGGTTTGCTGGTTTGTCCGTTTGTTGGTTTGTTGGTTTGTTGGTTTGATGGTTTGATGGTTTTTGGTTTGTTGGCTTGTTGGCTTGTTGGTTTGTTGGTTTGTTGGCTTGTTGGTTTGCTGGTTTATATGTTTGTTGGTTTGTTCGTTTGTTGGCTTGTTGGTTTGTTGGCTTGTTGGTTTGTTCGTTTGTTGATTTGTTGGTTTGTTTGTTTGTTCGTTTGTTGGTTTGTTGGTTTGCTGGCTTCTTGGCTTGTTGGATTGTTGGTTTGTTGGTTTGTTGGTTTGTTGGTTTGTTGGTTTATTGGTTTGTTGGTTTGTTGGTTTGTTGGTTTGTTGGCTTTTTGGTTTGTTGGCTTGTTGGTTTGTTGGTTTGTTTGTTTGTTGGTTTGTTGGTTTGTTGGTTTGTTGGCTTGTTGGTTTGTTGGTCTGTTGGTTTGTTGGTTTGTTGGTTTGTTGGTTTGTTGGTTTGTTGGTTTGTTGGTTTGTTGGTTTGTTGGCTTGCTGGTTTGTTGGCTTGTTGGTTTATTGGTTTGTTGGTGTGTTGGCTTGTTGTTTTGTTGGTTTGTTGGTTTGTTGGCTTGTTGGTTTGTTGGTTTGTTGGTTTGCTGGTTTGTTGGTTTGTTTGTTTGTTGGTTTCTTCGTTTGTTAGCTTGTTGGTTTGTTGGTGTTTTGGCTTGTTGGTTTGTTGGTTTACTGGTTTGTTGGTTTGTTGGTTTGTTGGTTTGCTGGTTTGACCGTTTGTTGGTTTGTTGGTTTGTTGGTTTGATGGTTTTTGGTTTGTTGGCTTGTTGGCTTGTTGGTTTGTTGGTTTGTTGGCTTGTTGGTTTGCTGGTTTATATGTTTGTTGGTTTGTTCGTTTGTTGGCTTGTTGGTTTGTTGGCTTGTTGGTTTGTTCGTTTGTTGATTTGTTGGTTTGTTGGTTTGTTTGTTTGTTCGTTTGTTGGTTTGTTGGTTTGCTGGCTTGTTGGCTTGTTGGATTGTTGGTTTGTTGGTTTGTTGGTTTGTTGGTTTGTTGGTTTATTGGTTTGTTGGTTTGTTGGTTTGTTGGTTTGTTGGCTTTTTGGTTTGTTGGTTTGTTGGTTTGTTGGTTTGTTGGTTTGCTGGTTTGTTGGTTTGTTGGTTTGTTGGTTTGCTGGTTTGTTCGTTTGTTGGTTTGTTGGTTTGTTGGTTTGTTGGTTTGTTGGTTTGTTGGTTTGTTGGTTTGTTCGTTTGTTGGTTTGTTGGTTTGTTGGTTTGTTGGTTTGTTGGTTTGATGGTTTTTGGTTTGTTGGCTTGTTGGCTTGTTCGTTTGTTGGTTTGTTGGCTTGTTGGTTTGTTGGTTTATTTGTTTGTTGGTTTGTTCGTTTGTTGGCTTGTTGGTTTGTTGGCTTGTTGGTTTGTTCGTTTGTTGATTTGTTGGTTTGTTGGTTTGTTTGTTTGTTCGTTTGTTGGTTTGTTGGTTTGCTGGCTTGTTGGTTTGTTGGTTTGTTGGTTTGTTGGTTTGTTGGTTTGTTGGTTTGTTGGTTTGTTGGTTTATTGGTTTGTTGGTTTGTTGGTTTGTTGGCTTTTTGGTTTGTTGGTTTGTTGATTTGTTGGTTTGTTGGTTTGTTTGTTTGTTCGTTTGTTGGTTTGTTGGTTAGCTGGCTTGTTTGTTTGTTCGTTTGTTGGTTTGTTGGTTTGCTGGCTTGTTGACTTGTTGGTTTGTTGGTTTGTTTGTTTGTTGGTTTGTTCGTTTGTTGGCTTGTTGGTTTGTTGGTTTGTTGGTTTGTTGGTTTGTTGGTTTGTTGGTTTGTTGGTTTGTTGGTTTGTTGGTTTGTTGGTTTGTTGGTTTGTTGGTTTGTTGGTTTGTTGGTTTGTTGGTTTGTTTGTTGGTTTGTTGGTTTGTTCGTTTGTTCGTTTGTTGGCTTGTTGGTTTGTTGGCTTGTTGGTTTGTTGGTTTGTTTGTTTGTTCGTTTGTTGGTTTGTTGGTTTGTTGGCTTGTTGGTTTGTTGGTCTGTTGGTTTGTTGGTTTGTTGGTTTGTTGGTTTGTTGGTTTGTTGGTTTGTTGGTTTGTTGGCTTGCTTGTTTGTTGGCTTGTTGGTTTGTTGCTTTGTTGGTTTGTTGGCTTGTTGTTTTGTTGGTTTGTTGGTTTGTTGGCTTGTTGGTTTGTTGGTTTGTTGGTTTGCTGGTTTGTTGGTTTGTTTGTTTGTTGGTTTCTTCGTTTGTTGGCTTGTTGGTTTGTTGGCTTGTTAGTTTGTTGTTTGTTGGTTTGTTGGTTTGTTGGTTTGTTGGTTTGTTGGTTTGTTGGTTTGTTGGCTTGCTGGTTTGTTGGCTTGTTGGTTTATTGGTTTGTTGGTTTGTTGGCTTGTTGTTTTGTTGGTTTGTTGGTTTGTTGGCTTGTTGGTTTGTTGGTTTGTTGGCTTGTTGGTTTGTTGGTTTGTTGGCTTGTTGGTTTGCTGGTTTATATGTTTGTTGGTTTGTTCGTTTGTTGGCTTGTTGGTTTGTTGGCTTGTTGGTTTGTTCGTTTGTTGATTTGTTGGTTTGTTGGTTTGTTTGTTTGTTCGTTTGTTGGTTTGTTGGTTTGCTGGCTTGTTGGCTTGTTGGATTGTTGGTTTGTTGGTTTGTTGGTTTGTTGGTTTGTTGGTTTATTGGTTTGTTGGTTTGTTGGTTTGTTGGTTTGTTGGCTTTTTGGTTTGTTGGTTTGTTGGTTTGTTGGTTTGCTGGTTTGTTGGTTTGTTGGTTTGTTGGTTTGCTGGTTTGTTCGTTTGTTGGTTTGTTGGTTTGTTGGTTTGTTGGTTTGTTGGTTTGTTGGTTTGTTGGTTTGTTCGTTTGTTGGTTTGTTGGTTTGTTGGTTTGTTGGTTTGAGGGTTTTTGGTTTGTTGGCTTGTTGGCTTGTTCGTTTGTTGGTTTGTTGGCTTGTTGGTTTGTTGGTTTATTTGTTTGTTGGTTTGTTCGTTTGTTGGCTTGTTGGTTTGTTGGCTTGTTGGTTTGTTCGTTTATTGGTTTGTTTGTTTGTTGGTTTGTTCGTTTGTTGACTTGTTGGTTTGTTGGTGTTTTGGCTTGTTGGTTTGTTGGTTTGCTGGTTTGTTGGTTTGTTGGTTTGTTGGTTTGCTGGTTTGTCCGTTTGTTGGTTTGTTGGTTTGTTGGTTTGATGGTTTTTGGCTTCTTCGTTTGTTGGTTTGTTGGCTTGTTGGTTTGTTGGTTAATTTGTTTGTTGGTTTGTTCGTTTGTTGGCTCGTTGTTTTGTTGGCTTTTTGGTTTGTTGGTTTGTTGGTTTGTTGGTTTGTTGGTTTGCTGGTTTGTTGGTTTTTTGGTTTGTTGGTTTGCTGGTTTGTTCGTTTGTTGGTTTGTTGGTTTGTTGGTTTCCTGGTTTGTTGGTTTGTTTGTTTGTTGGTTTCTTCGTTTGTTGGTTTGTTGGTTTGTGTGCTTGTTGGTTTGTTGGTTTGTTGGTTTGATGGTTTGTTGGCTTGTTGGCTTGTTGGTTTGTTGGTTTGTTGGTTTGTTGGTTTGTTGGTTTGTTTGTTGGTTTCTTGGTTTGTTGGTTTGTTGGTTTGTTGGTTTGTTGGTTTGTTGGTTTGTTAGTTTGTTGGTTTGTTGGTTTGTTCGTTTGTTGGTTTGTTGGCTTGTTGGTTTGTTGGTTTATTTGTTTGTTGGTTTGTTCGTTTGTTGGCTTGTTGGTTTGTTGGCTTGTTGGTTTGTTCGTTTGTTGATTTGTTGGTTTGTTGGTTTGTTTGTTTGTTCGTTTGTTGGTTTGTTGGTTTGCTGGCTTGTTGGTTTGTTGGTTTGTTGGTTTGTTGGTTTGTTGGTTTGTTGGTTTGTTGGTTTGTTGGTTTGTTGGTTTGTTGGTTTGTTGGTTTGTGGTTTGTTAGTTTGTTGGTTTTTTGGTTTGTTGGCTTGTTGGCTTGCTGGTTTGTTGGTTTGTTGGCTTGTTGGTTTGTCGGTTTGTTCGTTTATTGCTTTGTTGGTTTGTTCGTTTGTTGGCTTGTTGTGTTGTTGTTTTGTTGTTTTGTTGGTTTGTTGGTTTGTTGGTTTGTTGGTTTGTTGGTTTGTTGGTTTGTTGGTTTGTTGGTTTGTTGGTTTGTGGGTTTGTTGGTTTGTTGGTTTGTTGGTTTGTTGGTTTGTTGGTTTGTTGGTTTGTTGGTTTGTTGGTTTGTTGGTTTGTTGGTTTGTTGGTTTGTTGGTTTGTTGGTTTGTTGGTTTGTTGGTTTGTTCGTTTGTTGGTTTGTTGGTTTGTTGGTTTGTTGGTTTGTTGGTTTGTTGGTTTGTTAGTTTGTTTGTTGGTTTGTTGGTTTGTTGGTTTGTTTGTTTGTTCGTTTGTTGGTTTGTTGGTTTGCTGGCTTGTTTGTTTGTTCGTTTGTTGGTTTGTTGGTTTGCTGGCTTGTTGGCTTGTTGGTTTGTTGGTTTGTTTGTTTGTTGGTTTGTTCGTTTGTTGGCTTGTTGGTTTGTTGGTTTGTTTGTTTGTTGGTTTGTTGGTTTGTTGGTTTGTTGGTTTGTTGGTTTGTTGGTTTGTTGGTTTGTTGGTTTGTTGGTTTGTTGGTTTGTTGGTTTGTTGGTTTGTTTGTTGGTTTGTTGGTTTGTTCGTTTGTTGGCTTGTTGGTTTGTTGGCTTGTTGGTTTGTTGGTTTGTTTGTTTGTTCTTTTGTTGGTTTGTTGGTTTGTTGGCTTGTTGGTTTGTTGGTCTGTAGGTTTGTTGGTTTGTTGGTTTGTTGGTTTGTTGGTTTGTTGGTTTGTTGGTTTGTTGGTTTGTTGGTTTGTTGGTTTGTTGGTTTGTTGGTTTGTTGGTTTGTTGGTTTGTTGGTTTGTTGGCTTGTTGGTTTGTTGGTTTGTTGGTTTGCTGGTTTGTTGGTTTGTTTGTTTGTTGGTTTCTTCGTTTGTTGGCTTGTTGGTTTCTTGGCTTGTTGGCTTGTTAGTTTGTTGTTTGTTGGCTTCTTGATTTGTAGTTTATTGGTTTGTTGGTTTGTTGGTTTGTTCGTTTATTGGTTTGTTTGTTTGTTGGTTTGTTCGTTTGTTGGCTTGTTGGTTTGTTGGTGTTTTGGCTTGTTAGTTTGTTGGTTTGCTGGTTTGTTGGTTTGTTGGTTTGTTGGTTTGCTGGTTTGTCCGTTTGTTGGTTTGTTGGTTTGTTGGTTTGATGGTTTTTGGTTTGTTGGCTTGTTGGCTTGTTGGTTTGTTGGTTTGTTGGTTTGTTGGCTTGTTGGTTTGCTGGTTTATATGTTTGTTGGTTTGTTCATTTGTTGGCTTGTTGGTTTGTTGGCTTGTTGGTTTGTTCGTTTGTTGATTTGTTGGTTTGTTGGTTTGTTTGTTTGTTCGTTTGTTGGTTTGTTGGTTTGCTGGCTTGTTGGCTTGTTGGATTGTTGGTTTGTTGGTTTGTTGGTTTGTTGGGTTGTTGGTTTATTGGTTTGTTGGATTGTTGGTTTGTTGGTTTGTTGGCTTTTTGGTTTGTTGGTTTGTTGGTTTGTTGGTTTGTTGGTTTGTTGGTTTGTTGGTTTGTTGGTTTGTTGGTTTGTTGGTTTGCTGGTTTGTTGGTTTGTTGGTTTGTTGGTTTGCTGGTTTGTTCGTTTGTTGGTTTGTTGGTTTGTTGGTTTGTTGGTTTGTTGGTTTGTTGGTTTGTTGGTTTGTTGGTTTGTTGGTTTGTTGGTTTGTTCGTTTGTTGGTTTGTTGGTTTATTGGTTTGTTGGTTTGTTGGTTTGTTGGCTTTTTGGTTTGTTGGTTTGTTGATTTGTTGGTTTGTTGGTTTGTTTGTTTGTTCGTTTGTTGGTTTGTTGGTTTGCTGGCTTGTTTGTTTGTTCGTTTGTTGGTTTGTTGGTTTGCTGGCTTGTTGGCTTGTTGGTTTGTTGGTTTGTTGGTTTGTTGGTTTGTTTGTTGGTTTGTTGGTTTGTTCGTTTGTTGGCTTGTTGGTTTTTTGGCTTGTTGGTTTGTTGGTTTGTTTGTTTGTTCGTTTGTTGGTTTGTTGGTTTGTTGGCTTGTTGGTTTGTTGGTCTGTTGGTTTGTTGGTTTGTTGGTTTGTTGGTTTGTTGGTTTGTTGGCTTGCTTGTTTGTTGGCTTTTTGGTTTGTTGGTTTGTTGGTTTGTTGGCTTGTTGTTTTGTTGGTTTGTTGGTTTGTTGGCTTGTTGGTTTGTTGGTTTGTTGGTTTGCTGGTTTGTTGGTTTGTTTGTTTGTTGGTTTCTTCGTTTGTTGGCTTGTTGGTTTGTTGGCTTGTTGGCTTGTTAGTTTGTTGTTTGTTGGCTTTTTGATTTGTAGTTTGTTGGTTTGTTCGTTTGTTGGTTTGTTCGTTTGTTGGTTTGTTTGTTTGTTGGTTTGTTCGTTTGTTGGCTTGTTGGTTTGTTGGTGTGTTGGCTTGTTGGTTTGTTGGTTTGCTGGTTTGTTGGTTTGTTGGTTTGTTGGTTTGTTGGTTTGCTGGTTTGTTCGTTTGTTGGTTTGTTGGTTTGTTGGTTTGTTGGTTTGTTGGTTTGTTGGTTTGTTCGTTTGTTGGTTTGTTGGTTTGTTGGTTTGTTGGTTTGTTGGTTTGATGGTTTTTGGTTTGTTGGCTTGTTGGTTTGTTGGCTTGTTGGTTTGTTCGTTTGTTGATTTGTTGGTTTGTTGGTTTGTTTGTTTGTTCGTTTGTTGGTTTGTTGGTTTGCTGGCTTGTTGGTTTGTTGGTTTGTTGGTTTGTTGGTTTGTTGGTTTGTTGGTTTGTTGGTTTGTTGATTTATGGGTTTGTTGGTTTGTTGGTTTGTTGGCTTTTTTTTTTGTTGGTTTGTTGGTTTGTTGGTTTGTTGGTTTGTTGGTTTGTTGGTTTGTTGGTTTGTTGGTTTGTTGGTTTGTTGGTTTGTTAGTTTGGTGGCTTGTTGGTATGTTGGTTTGTTGGTTTGTTGGTTTGTTGGTTTGTTGGTTTGTTGGTTTGTTGGTTTGTTGGTTTGTTGGTTTGTTAGTTTGGTGGCTTGTTGGTATGTTGGTTTGTTGGTTTGATTATTTGTTGGTTTGTTGGTTTGTTGGTTTGTTGGTTTGTTGGTTTGTTGGTTTGTTTGTTTGTTGGTTTGTTCGTTTGTTGGCTTGTTGGTTTGTTGGCTTGTTGGCTTGTTGGATTGTTGGTTTGTTGGCTTGTTGATTTGTTCGTTTGTTGATTTGTTGGTTTGTTGGTTTGTTGGTTTGTTCGTTTGTTGGTTTGTTTGTTTGTTGGTTTGTTCGTTTGTGTGCTTTTTGGTTTGCTGGTTTGTTGGCTTGTTGATTTGTTGGTTTGTTGGGTTTTTGGTTTGTTGGTTTGTTGGTTGGTTCGTTTGTTGGTTTGTTGGTTTGTTGGTTTGTTGGTTTGTTCGTTTGTTGGTTTGTTGGTTTGTTGGTTTGTTGGATTGTTGGTTTTTTTGGTTTGTTGGCTTGTTGGCTTGTTGGTTTGTTGGTTTGTTCGTTTGTTGGTTTGTTGGTTTGTTGGTTTGTTGGTTTGTTTGTTTGTTGGTTTGTTTGTTTGTTGGCTTGTTGGTTTGTTGGCTTGTTAGTGTGTTGGTTTGTTCGTTTATTGGTTTGTTTGTTTGTTGGTTTGTTCGTTTGTTGGCTTGTTGGTTTGTTGGTGTTTTGGCTTGTTGGTTTGTTGGTTTGTTGGTTTGTTGGTTTGTTTGTTTGTTGGTTTGTTTGTTTGTTGGCTTGTTGGTTTGTTGGCTTGTTAGTGTGTTGGTTTGTTCGTTTATTGGTTTGTTTGTTTGTTGGTTTGTTCGTTTGTTTGTTTGCTGGTTTGTTGGTTTGCTGGTTTGTCCGTTTGTTGGTTTGTTGGTTTGTTGGTTTGATGGTTTTTGGTTTGTTGGCTTGTTGGCTTGTTGGTTTGTTGGTTTGTTGGCTTGTTGGTTTGTTGGTTTATTTGTTTGTTGGTTTGTTCGTGTGTTGGCTTGTTGGTTTGTTGGCTTGTTGGTTTGTTCGTTTGTTGATTTGTTGGTTTGTTGGTTTGTTTGTTTGTTCGTTTGTTGGTTTGTTGGTTTGCTGGCTTGTTGGCTTGTTGGTTTGTTGGTTTGTTGGTTTGTTGGTTTGTTGGTTTGTTGGTTTGTTGGTTTATTGGTTTGTTGGTTTGTTGGTTTGTTGGCTTTTTGGTTTGTTGGTTTGTTGGTTTGTTGGTTTGTTGGTTTGCTGGTTTGTGGTTTGTTGGTTTGTTGGTTTGCTGGTTTGTTCGTTTGTTGGTTTGTTGGTTTGTTGGTTTGTTGGTTTGTTGGTTTGTTGGTTTGTTGGTTTGTTCGTTTGTTGGTTTGTTGGTTTGTTGGTTTGTTGGTTTGTTGGTTTGACGGTTTTTGGTTTGTTGGCTTGTTGGCTTGTTGGTTTGTTGGTTTGTTGGCTTGTTGGTTTGTTGGTTTATTTGTTTCTTGGTTTGTTCGTTTGTTGGCTTGTTGGTTTGTTGGCTTGTTGGTTTGTTCGTTTGTTGATTTGTTGGTTTGTTGGTTTGTTTGTTTGTTCGTTTGTTGGTTTGTTGGTTTGCTGGCTTAATGGTTTGTTGGTTTGTTGGTTTGTTGGTTTGTTGGTTTGTTGTTTTATGGGTTTGTTGGTTTGTTGTTTTATGGGTTTGTTGGTTTGTTGGTTTGTTGGCTTTTTTGTTGTTGGTTTGTTGGTTTGTTGGTTTGTTGGTTTGTTGGTTTGTTGGTTTGTTGGTTTGTTGGTTTGTTAGTTTGGTGGCTTGTTAGTATGTTGGTTTGTTGGTTTGTTGGTTTGTTGGTTTGTTGTTTTGTTGGTTTGTTGGTTTGTTTGTTTGTTGGTTTGTTCGTTTGTTGGCTTGTTGGTTTGTTGGCTTGTTGGCTTGTTGGATTGTTGGTTTGTTGGCTTGTTGATTTGTTCGTTTGTTGATTTGTTGGTTTGTTGGTCTGTTGGTTTGTTCGTTTGTTGGTTTGTTTGTTTGTTGGTTTGTTCGTTTGTGTGCTTTTTGGTTTGCTGGTTGGTTGGCTTGTTGATTTGTTGGTTTGTTGGGTTTTTGGTTTGTTGGTTTGTTGGTTGGTTCGTTTGTTGGTTTGTTGGTTTGTTGGTTTGTTGGTTTGTTCGTTTGTTGGTTTGTTGGTTTGTTGGTTTGTTGGATTGTTGGTTTTTTTGGTTTGTTGGCTTGTTGGCTTGTTGGTTTGTTGGTTTGTTCGTTTGTTGGTTTGTTGGTTTATTGATTTGTTTGTTTGTTGGTTTGTTCGTTTGTTGGCTTGTTGGTTTGTTGGCTTGTTAGTTTGTTGGTTTGTTTGTTTGTTTGTTTGTTTGTTGGTTTGCTGGTTTGTTGGCTTGTTGGTTTATTGGTTTGTTGGTTTGTTTGTTTGTTGGTTTGTTCATTTGTTGGCTTGTTGGTTTGTTGGTTTGTTCGTTTGTTGATTTGTTGGTTTGTTGGTTTGTTTGTTTGTTCGTTTGTTGGTTTGTTGGTTTGCTGGCTTGTTGGTTTGTTGGTTTGTTGGTTTGTTGGTTTGCTGGTTTATGGGTTTGTTGGTTTGTTGGTTTGTTGGCTTTTTTTTTTGTTGGTTTGTTGGTTTGTTGGTTTGTTGATTTGTTGGTTTGTTGGTTTGTTGGTTTGTTAGTTTGGTGGCTTGTTGGTATGTTGGTTTGTTGGTTTGTTGGTTTGTTGGTTTGGTGGTTTGTTGGTTTGTTGGTTTGTTGATTTGTTTGTTTGTTGGTTTGTTGGTTTGTTCGTTTGTTAGCTTGTTGTTTTGTTGGCTTGTTGGCTTGTTTGATTGTTGGTTTGTTGGCTTGTTGATTTGTTCGTTTGTTGATTTGTTGGTTTGTTAGTTTGTTGGCTTGTGCGTTTGTTGGTTTGTTTGTTTGTTGGTTTGTTCGTTTGTTGGCTTGTTAGTTTGTTGGTTTGTTTGTTTGTTTGTTTGTTTGTTGGTTTGCTGGTTTGTTGGTTTATTGGTTTGTTGGTTTGTTTGTTTGTTGGTTTGTTCGTTTGTTGGCTTGTTGGTTTGTTGGTTTGTTGGTTTGTTGGTTTTTTGGTGTGTTGGCTTGTTGGCTTGTTGGTTTGTTGGTTTGTTGGTTTGTTGGTTTGTTGGTTTGTTGGTTTGTTCGTTTGTTGATTTGTTGGTTTGTTGGTTTGTTGGTTTGTTGGTTTGTTTGTTTGTTGGTTTGTTTGTTTGTTGGTTTGTTCGTTTGTTGGCTTGTTGGTTTGTTGGTTTGTTGGTTTGTTGGTTTTTTGGTGTGTTGGCTTGTTGGCTTGTTGGTTTGTTGGTTTGTTGGTTTGTTGGTTTGTTGGTTTGTTGGTTTGTTCGTTTGTTGATTTGTTGGTTTGTTGGTTTGTTGGTTTGTTGGTTTGTTGGTTTGTTTGTTTGTTGGTTTGTTCGTTTGTTCGTGTGTTCGTTTGTTGGTTTGTTGGTTTGTTGGCTTGTTGGTTTGTTAGTTTGTTGGTTTGTTGGTTTGTTGGTTTGTTGGTTTGTTGGTTTGTTGGTTTGTTGGTTTGTTGGTTTGTTGGTTTGTTGGTTTGTTAGTTTGGTGGCTTGTTAGTATGTTGGTTTGTTGGTTTGTTGGTTTGTTGGTTTGTTGGTTTGTTGGTTTGTTGGTTTGTTTGTTTGTTGGTTTGTTCGTTTGTTGGCTTGTTGGTTTGTTGGCTTGTTGGCTTGTTGGATTGTTGGTTTGTTGGCTTGTTGATTTGTTCGTTTGTTGATTTGTTGGTTTGTTGGTTTGTTGGTTTGTTCGTTTGTTGGTTTGTTTGTTTGTTGGTTTGTTCGTTTGTGTGCTTTTTGGTTTGCTGGTTGGTTGGCTTGTTGATTTGTTGGTTTGTTGGGTTTTTGGTTTGTTGGTTTGTTGGTTGGTTCGTTTGTTGGTTTGTTGGTTTGTTGGTTTGTTCGTTTGTTGGTTTGTTGGTTTGTTGGTTTGTTGGATTGTTGGTTTTTTTGGTTTGTTGGCTTGTTGGCTTGTTGGTTTGTTGGTTTGTTCGTTTGTTGGTTTGTTGGTTTATTGAATTGTTTGTTTGTTGGTTTGTTCGTTTGTTGGCTTGTTGGTTTGTTGGCTTGTTGGTTTATTGGTTTGTTGGTTTGTTTGTTTGTTGGTTTGTTCATTTGTTGGCTTGTTGGTTTGTTGGTTTGTTCGTTTGTTGATTTGTTGGTTTGTTGGTTTGTTTGTTTGTTCGTTTGTTGGTTTGTTGGTTTGCTGGCTTGTTGGTTTGTTGGTTTGTTGGTTTGTTGGTTTGCTGGTTTATGGGTTTGTTGGTTTGTTGGTTTGTTGGCTTTTTTTTTTGTTGGTTTATTGGTTTGTTGGTTTGTTGGTTTGTTGGTTTGTTGGTTTGTTAGTTTGGTGGCTTGTTGGTATGTTGGTTTGTTGGTTTGTTGGTTTGTTGGTTTGTTGGTTTGTTGGTTTGTTGATTTGTTTGTTTGTTGGTTTGTTCGTTTGTTAGCTTGTTGTTTTGTTGGCTTGTTGGCTTGTTTGATTGTTCGTTTGTTGGCTTGTTGATTTGTTCGTTTGTTGATTTGTTGGTTTGTTAGTTTGTTGGTTTGTTCGTTTGTGTGCTTTGTGGTTTGCTGGTTTGTTGGCTTGTTGATTTGTTGGTTTGTTGGCTTGTTGGTTTGTTGGTTTGTTTGTTTGTTGGTTTGTTGGTTTATTGATTTGTTTGTTTGTTGGTTTGTTCGTTAGTTGGCTTGTTGGTTTGTTGGCTTGTTAGTTTGTTGGTTTGTTTGTTTGTTTGTTTGTTTGTTGGTTTGCTGGTTTGTTGGCTTGTTGGTTTATTGGTTTGTTGGTTTGTTTGTTTGTTGGTTTGTTCGTTTGTTGGCTTGTTGGTTTGTTGGTTTGTTGGTTTTTTGGTGTGTTGGCTTGTTGGCTTGTTGGTTTGTTGGTTTGTTGGTTTGTTGGTTTGTTGGTTTGTTGGTTTGTTCGTTTGTTGATTTTTTGGTTTGTTGGTTTGTTGGTTTGTTGGTTTGTTGGTTTGTTTGTTTGTTGGTTTGTTCGTTTGTTCGTTTGTTCGTTTGTTGGTTTGTTGGTTTGTTGGCTTGTTGGTTTGTTAGTTTGTTGGTTTGTTGGTTTGTTGGTTTGTTGGTTTGTTGGTTTGTTGGTTTGTTGGTTTGTTGGTTTGTTGGTTTGTTGGTTTGTTGGTTTGTTGGTTTGTTGGTTTGTTGGTTTGTTGGTTTGTTGGTTTGTTGGTTTGTTGGTTTGTTGGTTTGTTGGTTTGTTGGTTTGTTGGTTTGTTGGTTTGTTGGTTTGTTGGTTTGTTAGCTTGTTGGTTTGTTGGTTTGTTAGTTTTTTGGTTTATTGGCTTGTTGGCTTGTTGGTTTGTTGGTTTGTTGGCTTGTTGGTTTGTCGATTTGTTCGTTTATTGGTTTGTTTGTTTGTTGGTTTGTTGTGTTGTTGTTTTGTTGTTTTGTTGGTTTGTTGGTTTGTTGGTTTGTTGGTTTGTTGGTTTGTTGGTTTGTTGGTTTGTTAATTTGTTGGTTTGTTGGTTTGTTGGTTTGTTGGTTTGTTGGTTTGTTGGTTTGTTGGTTTGTTGGTTTGTTAGTTTGTTTGTTGGTTTGTTGGTTTGTTCGTTTGTTGGCTTGTTGGTTTGTTGGCTTGTTGGTTTGTTGGTTTGTTTGTTTGTTCGTTTGTTGGTTTGTTGGTTTGTTGGCTTGTTGGTTTGTTGGTCTGTTGGTTTGTTTGTTTGTTGGTTTGTTGGTTTGTTGGTTTGTTGGTTTGTTGGTTTGTTGGTTTGTTGGTTTGTTGGCTTGCTGGTTTGTTGGCTTGTTGGTTTATTGGTTTGTTGGTTTGTTGCTTTTTGTTTTGTTGGTTTGTTGGTTTGTTGGCTTGTTGGTTTGTTGGTTTGTTGGTTTGCTGGTTTGTTGGTTTGTTTGTTTGTTGGTTTCTTCGTTTGTTGGCTTGTTGGTTTGTTGGCTTGTTGGCTTGTTAGTTTGTTGTTTGTTGGCTTTTTGATTTGTAGTTTGTTGGTTTGTTAGTTTGTTGTTTTGTTCGTTTATTGGTTTGTTTGTTTGTTGGTTTGTTCGTTTGTTGGCTTGTTGGTTTGTTGGTGTGTTGGCTTGTTGGTTTGTTGGTTTGCTGGTTTGTTGGTTTGTTGGTTTGTTGGTTTCCTGGTTTGTACGTTTGTTGGTTTGTTGGTTTGTTGGTTTGTTGGTTTGTTGGTTTGTTGGTTTGTTCGTTTGTTCGTTTGTTGGTTTGTTGGTTTGTTGGTTTGTTGGTTTGTTGGTTTGATGGTTTTTGGTTTGTTGGCTTGTTGGCTTGTTGGTTTGTTGGTTTGTTGGTTTGTTGGCTTGTTGGTTTGTTGGTTTATTTGTTTGTTGTTTTGTTCGTTTGTTGGCTTGTTGGTTTGTTGGCTTGTTGGTTTGTTCGTTTGTTGATTTGTTGGTTTGTTGGTTTGTTTGTTTGTTCGTTTGTTGGTTTGTTGGTTTGCTGGCTTGTTGGCTTGTTGGTTTGTTGGTTTGTTGGTTTGTTGGTTTGTTGGTTTGTTGGTTTGTTGGTTTATTGGTTTGTTGGTTTGTTGGTTTGTTGGCTTTTTGGTTTGTTGGTTTGTTGGTTTGTTGGTTTGTTGGTTTGTTGGTTTGTTGGTTTGTTGGTTTGTTAGTTTGGTGGCTTGTTGGTGTGTTGGTTTGTTGGTTTGTTGGTTTGTTGGTTTGTTGGTTTGTTGGTTTGTTGGTTTGTTGGTTTGTTGGTTTGTTGGTTTGTTGGTTTGTTGGTTTGTTGGTTTGTTGGTTTGTTTGCTTGTTGGTTTGTTGGTTTGTTAGTTTTTTGGTTTGTTGGCTTGTTGGCTTGCTGGTTTGTTGGTTTGTTGGCTTGTTGGTTTGTCGGTTTGTTCGTTTATTGCTTTGTTGGTTTGTTCGTTTGTTGGCTTGTTGTGTTGTTGTTTTGTTGTTTTGTTGGTTTGTTGGTTTGTTGGTTTGTTGGTTTGTTGGTTTGTTGGTTTGTTGGTTTGTTGGTTTGTTGGTTTGTGGGTTTGTTGGTTTGTTGGTTTGTTGGTTTGTTGGTTTGTTGGTTTGTTGGTTTGTTGGTTTGTTGGTTTGTTGGTTTGTTGGTTTGTTGGTTTGTTGGTTTGTTGGTTTGTTGGTTTGTTGGTTTGTTGGTTTGTTGGTTTGTTGGTTTGTTGGTTTGTTGGTTTGTTGGTTTGTTGGTTTGTTAGTTTGTTTGTTGGTTTGTTGGTTTGTTGGTTTGTTTGTTTGTTCGTTTGTTGGTTTGTTGGTTTGCTGGCTTGTTTGTTTGTTCGTTTGTTGGTTTGTTGGTTTGCTGGCTTGTTGGCTTGTTGGTTTGTTGGTTTGTTTGTTTGTTGGTTTGTTCGTTTGTTGGCTTGTTGGTTTGTTGGTTTGTTTGTTTGTTGGTTTGTTGGTTTGTTGGTTTGTTGGTTTGTTGGTTTGTTGGTTTGTTGGTTTGTTGGTTTGTTGGTTTGTTGGTTTGTTGGTTTGTTGGTTTGTTGGTTTGTTGGTTTGTTTGTTGGTTTGTTGGTTTGTTCGTTTGTTGGCTTGTTGGTTTGTTGGCTTGTTGGTTTGTTGGTTTGTTTGTTTGTTCGTTTGTTGGTTTGTTGGTTTGTTGGCTTGTTGGTTTGTTGGTCTGTAGGTTTGTTGGTTTGTTGGTTTGTTGGTTTGTTGGTTTGTTGGTTTGTTGGTTTGTTGGTTTGTTGGTTTGTTGGTTTGTTGGTTTGTTGGTTTGTTGGTTTGTTGGTTTGTTGGTTTGTTGGCTTGTTGGTTTGTTGGTTTGTTGGTTTGCTGGTTTGTTGGTTTGTTTGTTTGTTGGTTTCTTCGTTTGTTGGCTTGTTGGTTTCTTGGCTTGTTGGCTTGTTAGTTTGTTGTTTGTTGGCTTCTTGATTTGTAGTTTATTGGTTTGTTGGTTTGTTGGTTTGTTCGTTTATTGGTTTGTTTGTTTGTTGGTTTGTTCGTTTGTTGGCTTGTTGGTTTGTTGGTGTTTTGGCTTGTTGGTTTGTTGGTTTGCTGGTTTGTTGGTTTGTTGGTTTGTTGGTTTGCTGGTTTGTCCGTTTGTTGGTTTGTTGGTTTGTTGGTTTGATGGTTTTTGGTTTGTTGGCTTGTTGGCTTGTTGGTTTGTTGGTTTGTTGGTTTGTTGGCTTGTTGGTTTGCTGGTTTATATGTTTGTTGGTTTGTTCGTTTGTTGGCTTGTTGGTTTGTTGGCTTGTTGGTTTGTTCGTTTGTTGATTTGTTGGTTTGTTGGTTTGTTTGTTTGTTCGTTTGTTGGTTTGTTGGTTTGCTGGCTTGTTGGCTTGTTGGATTGTTGGTTTGTTGGTTTGTTGGTTTGTTGGGTTGTTGGTTTATTGGTTTGTTGGATTGTTGGTTTGTTGGTTTGTTGGCTTTTTGGTTTGTTGGTTTGTTGGTTTGTTGGTTTGTTGGTTTGTTGGTTTGTTGGTTTGTTGGTTTGTTGGTTTGTTGGTTTGCTGGTTTGTTGGTTTGTTGGTTTGTTGGTTTGCTGGTTTGTTCGTTTGTTGGTTTGTTGGTTTGTTGGTTTGTTGGTTTGTTGGTTTGTTGGTTTGTTGGTTTGTTGGTTTGTTGGTTTGTTGGTTTGTTGGTTTGTTCGTTTGTTGGTTTGTTGGTTTGTTGGTTTGTTGGTTTGTTGGTTTGTTGGTTTATTGGTTTGTTGGTTTGTTGGTTTGTTGGCTTTTTGGTTTGTTGGTTTGTTGATTTGTTGGTTTGTTGGTTTGTTTGTTTGTTCGTTTGTTGGTTTGTTGGTTTGCTGGCTTGTTTGTTTGTTCGTTTGTTGGTTTGTTGGTTTGCTGGCTTGTTGGCTTGTTGGTTTGTTGGTTTGTTGGTTTGTTGGTTTGTTTGTTGGTTTGTTGGTTTGTTCGTTTGTTGGCTTGTTGGTTTTTTGGCTTGTTGGTTTGTTGGTTTGTTTGTTTGTTCGTTTGTTGGTTTGTTGGTTTGTTGGCTTGTTGGTTTGTTGGTCTGTTGGTTTGTTGGTTTGTTGGTTTGTTGGTTTGTTGGTTTGTTGGCTTGCTTGTTTGTTGGCTTTTTGGTTTGTTGGTTTGTTGGTTTGTTGGCTTGTTGTTTTGTTGGTTTGCTGGTTTGTTGGCTTGTTGGTTTGTTGGTTTGTTGGTTTGCTGGTTTGTTGGTTTGTTTGTTTGTTGGTTTCTTCGTTTGTTGGCTTGTTGGTTTGTTGGCTTGTTGGCTTGTTAGTTTGTTGTTTGTTGGCTTTTTGATTTGTAGTTTGTTGGTTTGTTCGTTTGTTGGTTTGTTCGTTTGTTGGTTTGTTTGTTTGTTGGTTTGTTCGTTTGTTGGCTTGTTGGTTTGTTGGTGTGTTGGCTTGTTGGTTTGTTGGTTTGCTGGTTTGTTGGTTTGTTGGTTTGTTGGTTTGTTGGTTTGCTGGTTTGTTCGTTTGTTGGTTTGTTGGTTTGTTGGTTTGTTGGTTTGTTGGTTTGTTGGTTTGTTGGTTTGTTCGTTTGTTGGTTTGTTGGTTTGTTGGTTTGTTGGTTTGTTGGTTTGATGGTTTTTGGTTTGTTGGCTTGTTGGTTTGTTGGCTTGTTGGTTTGTTCGTTTGTTGATTTGTTGGTTTGTTGGTTTGTTTGTTTGTTCGTTTGTTGGTTTGTTGGTTTGCTGGCTTGTTGGTTTGTTGGTTTGTTGGTTTGTTGGTTTGTTGGTTTGTTGGTTTGTTGGTTTGTTGATTTATGGGTTTGTTGGTTTGTTGGTTTGTTGGCTTTTTTTTTTGTTGGTTTGTTGGTTTGTTGGTTTGTTGGTTTGTTGGTTTGTTGGTTTGTTGGTTTGTTGGTTTGTTGGTTTGTTGGTTTGTTAGTTTGGTGGCTTGTTGGTATGTTGGTTTGTTGGTTTGTTGGTTTGTTGGTTTGTTGGTTTGTTGGTTTGTTGGTTTGTTGGTTTGTTGGTTTGTTAGTTTGGTGGCTTGTTGGTATGTTGGTTTGTTGGTTTGATGGTTTGTTGGTTTGTTGGTTTGTTGATTTGTTCGTTTGTTGATTTGTTGGTTTGTTGGTTTGTTGGTTTGTTCGTTTGTTGGTTTGTTTGTTTGTTGGTTTGTTCGTTTGTGTGCTTTTTGGTTTGCTGGTTTGTTGGCTTGTTGATTTGTTGGTTTGTTGGGTTTTTGGTTTGTTGGTTTGTTGGTTGGTTCGTTTGTTGGTTTGTTGGTTTGTTGGTTTGTTGGTTTGTTCGTTTGTTGGTTTGTTGGTTTGTTGGTTTGTTGGATTGTTGGTTTTTTTGGTTTGTTGGCTTGTTGGCTTGTTGGTTTGTTGGTTTGTTCGTTTGTTGGTTTGTTGGTTTGTTGGTTTGTTGGTTTGTTTGTTTGTTGGTTTGTTTGTTTGTTGGCTTGTTGGTTTGTTGGCTTGTTAGTGTGTTGGTTTGTTCGTTTATTGGTTTGTTTGTTTGTTGGTTTGTTCGTTTGTTGGCTTGTTGGTTTGTTGGTGTTTTGGCTTGTTGGTTTGTTGGTTTGCTGGTTTGTTTGTTTGCTGGTTTGTTGGTTTGCTGGTTTGTCCGTTTGTTGGTTTGTTGGTTTGTTGGTTTGATGGTTTTTGGTTTGTTGGCTTGTTGGCTTGTTGGTTTGTTGGTTTGTTGGCTTGTTGGTTTGTTGGTTTATTTGTTTGTTGGTTTGTTCGTGTGTTGGCTTGTTGGTTTGTTGGCTTGTTGGTTTGTTCGTTTGTTGATTTGTTGGTTTGTTGGTTTGTTTGTTTGTTCGTTTGTTGGTTTGTTGGTTTGCTGGCTTGTTGGCTTGTTGGTTTGTTGGTTTGTTGGTTTGTTGGTTTGTTGGTTTGTTGGTTTGTTGGTTTATTGGTTTGTTGGTTTGTTGGTTTGTTGGCTTTTTGGTTTGTTGGTTTGTTGGTTTGTTGGTTTGTTGGTTTGCTGGTTTGTGGTTTGTTGGTTTGTTGGTTTGCTGGTTTGTTCGTTTGTTGGTTTGTTGGTTTGTTGGTTTGTTGGTTTGTTGGTTTGTTGGTTTGTTGGTTTGTTCGTTTGTTGGTTTGTTGGTTTGTTGGTTTGTTGGTTTGTTGGTTTGACGGTTTTTGGTTTGTTGGCTTGTTGGCTTGTTGGTTTGTTGGTTTGTTGGCTTGTTGGTTTGTTGGTTTATTTGTTTGTTGGTTTGTTCGTTTGTTGGCTTGTTGGTTTGTTGGCTTGTTGGTTTGTTCGTTTGTTGATTTGTTGGTTTGTTGGTTTGTTTGTTTGTTCGTTTGTTGGTTTGTTGGTTTGCTGGCTTAATGGTTTGTTGGTTTGTTGGTTTGTTGGTTTGTTGTTTTATGGGTTTGTTGGTTTGTTGTTTTATGGGTTTGTTGGTTTGTTGGTTTGTTGGCTTTTTTTTGTTGGTTTGTTGGTTTGTTGGTTTGTTGGTTTGTTGGTTTGTTGGTTTGTTGGTTTGTTGGTTTGTTGGTTTGTTTGTTTGTTAGTTTGGTGGCTTGTTAGTATGTTGGTTTGTTGGTTTGTTGGTTTGTTGGTTTGTTGGTTTGTTGGTTTGTTGGTTTGTTTGTTTGTTGGTTTGTTCGTTTGTTGGCTTGTTGGTTTGTTGGCTTGTTGGCTTGTTGGATTGTTGGTTTGTTGGCTTGTTGATTTGTTCGTTTGTTGATTTGTTGGTTTGTTGGTCTGTTGGTTTGTTCGTTTGTTGGTTTGTTTGTTTGTTGGTTTGTTCGTTTGTGTGCTTTTTGGTTTGCTGGTTGGTTGGCTTGTTGATTTGTTGGTTTGTTGGGTTTTTGGTTTGTTGGTTTGTTGGTTGGTTCGTTTGTTGGTTTGTTGGTTTGTTGGTTTGTTGGTTTGTTCGTTTGTTGGTTTGTTGGTTTGTTGGTTTGTTGGATTGTTGGTTTTTTTGGTTTGTTGGCTTGTTGGCTTGTTGGTTTGTTGGTTTGTTCGTTTGTTGGTTTGTTGGTTTATTGATTTGTTTGTTTGTTGGTTTGTTCGTTTGTTGGCTTGTTGGTTTGTTGGCTTGTTAGTTTGTTGGTTTGTTTGTTTGTTTGTTTGTTTGTTGGTTTGCTGGTTTGTTGGCTTGTTGGTTTATTGGTTTGTTGGTTTGTTTGTTTGTTGGTTTGTTCATTTGTTGGCTTGTTGGTTTGTTGGTTTGGTCGTTTGTTGATTTGTTGGTTTGTTGGTTTGTTTGTTTGTTCGTTTGTTGGTTTGTTGGTTTGCTGGCTTATTGGTTTGTTGGTTTGTTGGTTTGTTGGTTTGCTGGTTTATGGGTTTGTTGGTTTGTTGGTTTGTTGGCTTTTTTTTTTGTTGGTTTGTTGGTTTGTTGGTTTGTTGATTTGTTGGTTTGTTGGTTTGTTGGTTTGTTAGTTTGGTGGCTTGTTGGTATGTTGGTTTGTTGGTTTGTTGGTTTGTTGGTTTGTTGGTTTGTTGGTTTGTTGGTTTGTTGGTTTGTTGATTTGTTTGTTTGTTGGTTTGTTGGTTTGTTCGTTTGTTAGCTTGTTGTTTTGTTGGCTTGTTGGCTTGTTTGATTGTTGGTTTGTTGGCTTGTTGATTTGTTCGTTTGTTGATTTGTTGGTTTGTTAGTTTGTTGGCTTGTGCGTTTGTTGGTTTGTTTGTTTGTTGGTTTGTTCGTTTGTTGGCTTGTTAGTTTGTTGGTTTGTTTGTTTGTTTGTTTGTTTGTTGGTTTGCTGGTTTGTTGGTTTATTGGTTTGTTGGTTTGTTTGTTTGTTGGTTTGTTCGTTTGTTGGCTTGTTGGTTTGTTGGTTTGTTGGTTTGTTGGTTTTTTGGTGTGTTGGCTTGTTGGCTTGTTGGTTTGTTGGTTTGTTGGTTTGTTGGTTTGTTGGTTTGTTGGTTTGTTCGTTTGTTGATTTGTTGGTTTGTTGGTTTGTTGGTTTGTTGGTTTGTTGGTTTGTTTGTTTGTTGGTTTGTTTGTTTGTTGGTTTGTTCGTTTGTTGGCTTGTTGGTTTGTTGGTTTGTTGGTTTGTTGGTTTTTTGGTGTGTTGGCTTGTTGGCTTGTTGGTTTGTTGGTTTGTTGGTTTGTTGGTTTGTTGGTTTGTTGGTTTGTTCGTTTGTTGATTTGTTGGTTTGTTGGTTTGTTGGTTTGTTGGTTTGTTGGTTTGTTTGTTTGTTGGTTTGTTCGTTTGTTCGTTTGTTGGTTTGTTGGTTTGTTGGCTTGTTGGTTTGTTAGTTTGTTGGTTTGTTGGTTTGTTGGTTTGTTGGTTTGTTGGTTTGTTGGTTTGTTGGTTTGTTGGTTTGTTGGTTTGTTGGTTTGTTAGTTTGGTGGCTTGTTAGTAAGTTGGTTTGTTGGTTTGTTGGTTTGTTGGTTTGTTGGTTTGTTGGTTTGTTGGTTTGTTTGTTTGTTGGTTTGTTCGTTTGTTGGCTTGTTGGTTTGTTGGCTTGTTGGCTTGTTGGATTGTTGGTTTGTTGGCTTGTTGATTTGTTCGTTTGTTGATTTGTTGGTTTGTTGGTTTGTTGGTTTGTTCGTTTGTTGGTTTGTTTGTTTGTTGGTTTGTTCGTTTGTGGGCTTTTTGGTTTGCTGGTTGGTTGGCTTGTTGATTTGTTGGTTTGTTGGGTTTTTGGTTTGTTGGTTTGTTGGTTGGTTCGTTTGTTGGTTTGTTGGTTTGTTGGTTTGTTGGTTTGTTCGTTTGTTGGTTTGTTGGTTTGTTGGTTTGTTGGATTGTTGGTTTTTTTGGTTTGTTGGCTTGTTGGCTTGTTGGTTTGTTGGTTTGTTCGTTTGTTGGTTTGTTGGTTTATTGAATTGTTTGTTTGTTGGTTTGTTCGTTTGTTGGCTTGTTGGTTTGTTGGCTTGTTGGTTTATTGGTTTGTTGGTTTGTTTGTTTGTTGGTTTGTTCATTTGTTGGCTTGTTGGTTTGTTGGTTTGTTCGTTTGTTGATTTGTTGGTTTGTTGGTTTGTTTGTTTGTTCGTTTGTTGGTTTGTTGGTTTGCTGGCTTGTTGGTTTGTTGGTTTGTTGGTTTGCTGGTTTATGGGTTTGTTGGTTTGTTGGTTTGTTGGCTTTTTTTTTTGTTGGTTTATTGGTTTGTTGGTTTGTTGGTTTGTTGGTTTGTTGGTTTGTTGGTTTGTTAGTTTGGTGGCTTGTTGGTATGTTGGTTTGTTGGTTTGTTGGTTTGTTGGTTTGTTGGTTTGTTGGTTTGTTGATTTGTTTGTTTGTTGGTTTGTTCGTTTGTTAGCTTGTTGTTTTGTTGGCTTGTTGGCTTGTTTGATTGTTGGTTTGTTGGCTTGTTGATTTGTTCGTTTGTTGATTTGTTGGTTTGTTAGTTTGTTGGTTTGTTCGTTTGTTGGTTTGTTTGTTTGTTGGTTTGTTCGTTTGTGTGCTTTGTGGTTTGCTGGTTTGTTGGCTTGTTGATTTGTTGGTTTGTTGGGTTTTTGGTTTGTTGGTTTGTTGGTTGGTTCGTTTGTTGGTTTGTTGGTTTGTTGGTTTGTTGGTTTGTTCGTTTGTTGGTTTGTTGGTTTGTTGGTTTGTTGGATTGTTGGTTTTTTTGGTTTGTTGGCTTGTTGGCTTGTTGGTTTGTTGGTTTGTTGGTTTATTGATTTGTTTGTTTGTTGGTTTGTTCGTTAGTTGGCTTGTTGGTTTGTTGGCTTGTTAGTTTGTTGGTTTGTTTGTTTGTTTGTTTGTTTGTTGGTTTGCTGGTTTGTTGGCTTGTTGGTTTATTGGTTTGTTGGTTTGTTTGTTTGTTGGTTTGTTCGTTTGTTGGCTTGTTGGTTTGTTGGTTTGTTGGTTTTTTGGTGTGTTGGCTTGTTGGCTTGTTGGTTTGTTGGTTTGTTGGTTTGTTGGTTTGTTGGTTTGTTGGTTTGTTCGTTTGTTGATTTTTTGGTTTGTTGGTTTGTTGGTTTGTTGGTTTGTTGGTTTGTTTGTTTGTTGGTTTGTTCGTTTGTTCGTTTGTTCGTTTGTTGGTTTGTTGGTTTGTTGGCTTGTTGGTTTGTTAGTTTGTTGGTTTGTTGGTTTGTTGGTTTGTTGGTTTGTTGGTTTGTTGGTTTGTTGGTTTGTTGGTTTGTTGGTTTGTTGGTTTGTTGGTTTGTTGGTTTGTTGGTTTGTTGGTTTGTTGGTTTGTTGGTTTGTTGGTTTGTTGGTTTGTTGGTTTGTTGGTTTGTTGGTTTGTTGGTTTGTTGGTTTGTTGGTTTGTTGGTTTGTTTGCTTGTTGGTTTGTTGGTTTGTTAGTTTTTTGGTTTATTGGCTTGTTGGCTTGTTGGTTTGTTGGTTTGTTGGCTTGTTGGTTTGTCGATTTGTTCGTTTATTGGTTTGTTTGTTTGTTGGTTTGTTGTGTTGTTGTTTTGTTGTTTTGTTGGTTTGTTGGTTTGTTGGTTTGTTGGTTTGTTGGTTTGTTGGTTTGTTGGCTTGTTGGTTTGTTGGTTTGTTGGTTTGTTGGTTTGTTGGTTTGTTGGTTTGTTGGTTTGTTGGTTTGTTGGTTTGTTAGTTTGTTTGTTGGTTTGTTGGTTTGTTCGTTTGTTGGCTTGTTGGTTTGTTGGCTTGTTGGTTTGTTGGTTTGTTTGTTTGTTCGTTTGTTGGTTTGTTGGTTTGTTGGCTTGTTGGTTTGTTGGTCTGTTGGTTTGTTTGTTTGTTTGTTTGTTGGTTTGTTGGTTTGTTGGTTTGTTGGTTTGTTGGTTTGTTGGTTTGTTGGTTTGTTGGTTTGTTGGCTTGCTGGTTTGTTGGCTTGTTGGTTTATTGGTTTGTTGGTTTGTTGCTTTTTGTTTTGTTGGTTTGTTGGTTTGTTGGCTTGTTGGTTTGTTGGTTTGTTGGTTTGCTGGTTTGTTGGTTTGTTTGTTTGTTGGTTTCTTCGTTTGTTGGCTTGTTGGTTTGTTGGCTTGTTGGCTTGTTAGTTTGTTGTTTGTTGGCTTTTTGATTTGTAGTTTGTTGGTTTGTTAGTTTGTTGTTTTGTTCGTTTATTGGTTTGTTTGTTTGTTGGTTTGTTCGTTTGTTGGCTTGTTGGTTTGTTGGTGTGTTGGCTTGTTGGTTTGTTGGTTTGCTGGTTTGTTGGTTTGTTGGTTTGTTGGTTTCCTGGTTTGTACGTTTGTTGGTTTGTTGGTTTGTTGGTTTGTTGGTTTGTTGGTTTGTTGGTTTGTTCGTTTGTTCGTTTGTTGGTTTGTTGGTTTGTTGGTTTATTGGTTTGTTGGTTTGATGGTTTTTGGTTTGTTGGCTTGTTGGCTTGTTGGTTTGTTGGTTTGTTGGCTTGTTGGTTTGTTGGTTTATTTGTTTGTTGTTTTGTTCGTTTGTTGGCTTGTTGGTTTGTTGGCTTGTTGGTTTGTTCGTTTGTTGATTTGTTGGTTTGTTGGTTTGTTTGTTTGTTCGTTTGTTGGTTTGTTGGTTTGCTGGCTTGTTGGCTTGTTGGTTTGTTGGTTTGTTGGTTTGTTGGTTTGTTGGTTTGTTGGTTTGTTGGTTTGTTGGTTTGTTGGTTTGTTGGTTTATTGGTTTGTTGGTTTGTTGGTTTGTTGGCTTTTTGGTTTGTTGGTTTGTTGGTTTGTTGGTTTGTTGGTTTGTTGGTTTGTTGGTTTGTTGGTTTGTTAGTTTGGTGGCTTGTTGGTGTGTTGGTTTGTTGGTTTGTTGGTTTGTTGGTTTGTTGGTTTGTTGGTTTGTTGGTTTGTTTGTTTGTTGGTTTGTTCGTTTGTTGGCTTGTTGGTTTGTTGGTTTGCTGGCTTGTTGGTTTGTTGGTTTGTTGGTTTGTTGGTTTGTTGGTTTGTTGGTTTATTGGTTTGTTGGTTTGTTGGTTTGTTGGCTTTTTGGTTTGTTGGGTTGTTGGTTTGTTGGTTTGTTGGTTTGTTGGTTTGTTGGTTTGTTGGTTTGTTGGTTTGTTAGTTTGGTGGCTTGTTGGTGTGTTGGTTTGTTGGTTTGTTGGTTTGTTGGTTTGTTGGTTTGTTGGTTTGTTGGTTTGTTGGTTTGTTTGTTTGTTTTGTTGGCTTGTTGGTTTGTCGGTTTGTTCGTTTATTGGTTTGTTGGTTTGTTGGTTTGTTGGCTTGTTGTGTTGTTGTTTTGTTGTTTTGTTGGTTTGTTGGTTTGTTGGTTTGTTGGTTTGTTGGTTTGTTGGTTTGTTGGTTTGTTGGTTTGTTGGTTTGTTGGTTTGTTGGTTTGTTGGTTTGTTGGTTTGTTGGTTTGTTGGTTTGTTGGTTTGTTAGTTTGTTTGTTGGTTTGTTGGTTTGTTCGTTTGTTGGCTTGTTGGTTTGTTGGCTTGTTGGTTTGTTGGTTTGTTTGTTTGTTCGTTTGTTGGTTTGTTGGTTTGTTGGCTTGTTGGTTTGTTGGTCTGTTGGTTTGTTGGTTTGTTGGTTTGTTGGTTTGTTGGTTTGTTGGTTTGTTGGTTTGTTGGTTTGTTGGTTTGTTGGTTTGTTGGTTTGTTGGCTTGCTGGTTTGTTGGCTTGTTGGTTTATTGGTTTGTTGGTTTGTTGCTTTTTGTTTTGTTGGTTTGTTGGTTTGTTGGCTTGTTGGTTTGTTGGTTTGTTGGTTTGCTGGTTTGTTGGTTTGTTTGTTTGTTGGTTTCTTCGTTTGTTGGCTTGTTGGTTTGTTGGCTTGTTGGCTTGTTAGTTTGTTGTTTGTTGGCTTTTTGATTTGTAGTTTGTTGGTTTGTTGGTTTGTTGGTTTGTTCGTTTATTGGTTTGTTTGTTTGTTGGTTTGTTCGTTTGTTGGCTTGTTGGTTTGTTGGTGTGTTGGCTTGTTGGTTTGTTGGTTTGCTGGTTTGTTGGTTTGTTGGTTTGTTGGTTTGCTGGTTTGTCCGTTTGTTGGTTTGTTGGTTTGTTGGTTTGTTGGTTTGTTGGTTTGTTCGTTTGTTGGTTTGTTGGTTTGTTGGTTTGTTGGTTTGTTGGTTTGATGGTTTTTGGTTTGTTGGCTTGTTGGCTTGTTGGTTTGTTGGTTTGTTGGCTTGTTGGTTTGTTGGTTTATTTGTTTGTTGGTTTGTTCGTTTGTTGGTTCGTTGGTTTGCTGGCTTGTTGGCTTGTTGGTTTGTTGGTTTGTTGGTTTGTTGGTTTGTTGGTTTGTTGGTTTATTGGTTTGTTGGTTTGTTGGTTTGTTGGCTTTTTGGTTTGTTGGTTTGTTGGTTTGTTGGTTTGTTGGTTTGTTGGTTTGTTGGTTTGTTGGTTTGTTGGTTTGTTGGTTTGTTGGTTTATTTGTTTGTTAGTTTGGTGGCTTGTTGGTGTGTTGGTTTGTTGGTTTGTTGGTTTGTTAGTTTGTTCGTTTGTTGGTTTGTTGGTTTGTTGGTTTCTTTGTTTGTTGGTTTGTTCGTTTGTTGGCTTGTTGGTTTGTTGGTTTGCTGGCTTGTTGGTTTGTTGGTTTGTTGGTTTGTTGGTTTGTTGGTTTGTTGGTTTATTGGTTTAATGGTTTGTTGGTTTGTTGGCTTTTTGGTTTGTTGGGTTGTTGGTTTGTTGGTTTGTTGGTTTGTTGGTTTGTTGGTTTGTTGGTTTGTTGGTTTGTTGGTTTGTTAGTTTGGTGGCTTGTTGGTGTGTTGGTTTGTTGGTTTGTTGGTTTGTTGGTTTGTTGGTTTGTTGGTTTGTTGGTTTGTTGGTTTGTTGGTTTGTTTGTTTGTTGGTTTGTTCATTTGTTGGCTTGTTGGTTTGTTGGCTTGTTGGCTTGTTGGATTGTTGGTTTGTTGGCTTGTTGATTTGTTCGTTTGTTGATTTGTTGGTTTGTTCGTTTGTTGGTATGTTTGTTTGTTGGTTTGTTCGTTTGTGTGCTTTTTGGTTTGCTGGTTTGTTGGCTTGTTGATTTGTTGGTTTGTTGGGTTTTTGGTTTGTTGGTTTGTTGGTTGGTTCGTTTGTTGGTTTGTTGGTTTGTTGGTTTGTTCGTTTGTTGGTATGTTTGTTTGTTGGTTTGTTCGTTTGTTGGCTTGTTGGTTTGTTGGCTTGTTAGTTTGTTGGTTTGTTTGTTTGTTCGTTTGTTGGTTTGCTGGTTTGTTGGCTTGTTGGTTTGTTGGTTTGTTGGTTTGTTGGTTTGTTGGTTTGTTGGTTTGTTGGTTTGTTGGTTTGTTGGTTTGTTGGTTTGTTGGTTTGTTGGTTTGTTTGTTTGTTGGTTTGTTGGTTTGTTGTTTTGTTGGTTTGTTGGTTTGTTCGTTTGTTGGCTTGTTGGTTTGTTGGCTTGTTGGCTTGTTGGTTTGCTGGTTTGTTGGCTTTTTGGTTTGTTGGATTGTTGGTTTTTTTGGTTTGTTGGCTTGTTGGTTTGTTGGTTTGTTCGTTTGTTGGTTTGTTGGTTTGTTGGTTTGTTTGTTTGTTGGTTTGTTCGTTTGTTGGCTTGTTGGTTTGTTGGCTTGTTAGTTTGTTGGTTTGTTTGTTTGTTCGTTTGTTGGTTTGCTGGTTTGTTGGCTTGTTGGTTTGTTATTTTGTTGGTTTGTTGGTTTGTTGGTTTGTTGGTTTGTTGGTTTGTTGGTTTGTTGGTTTGTTGGCTTGTTGGTTTGTTGGCTTGTTGGTTTGTTGGTTTGTTGGTTTGTTGGTTTGTTGTTTTGTTGGTTTGTTGGTTTGTTTGTTTGTTGGTTTGTTCGCTTGTTGGCTTGTAGATTTGTTGGTGTGTTGGCTTGTTGGTTTGTTGGTTTGCTGGTTTGTTGGATTGTTGGTTTGTTGGTTTGTTCGTTTGTTGGTTTGTTGGTTTGTTGGTTTGTTGGTTTGTTGGTTTTTTGGTTTGTTCGTTTGTTGGTTTGTTGGTTTGTTGGTTTGTTGGTTTGTTGGTTTGCTGGTTTGTTGGCTTGTTGGTTTGTTCGTTTGTTGGTTTGTTGGTTTGTTTGTTTGTTCGTTTGTTGGCTTGTTGGTTTGTTGGTTTGTTTTTTTGTTTGTTCGTTTGTTGGTTTGTTGGTTGGTTGGCTTGTTGGTTTGTTGGTTTGTTGGTTTGTTGGTTTGTTGGTTTGTTGGTTTGTTGGTTTGTTGGTTTGTTGGTTTGTTGGTTTGTTGGTTTGTTGGCTTGTTGGTTTGTTGGCTTGTTGGTTTGTTGGTTTGTTGGTTTGTTGGTTTGTTGTTTTGTTGGTTTGTTGGTTTGTTGGCTTGTTGGTTTGTTGGTTTGTTGGCTTGTTGGTTGGTTCGGTTGTTGGTTTGCTGGTTTGTTGGTTTGTTTGTTTGTTGGTTTGTTCGTTTGTTGGCTTGTTGGTTTATTGGCTTGTTGGCTTGTTAGTTTGTTGTTTGTTGGCTTTTTGATTAGTAGTTTGTTGGTTTGTTGGTTTGTTGGTTTGTTCGTTTGTTGGTTTGTTTGTTTGTTGGTTTGTTCGTTTGTTGGCTTGTTGGTTTGTTGGTGTGTTGGCTTGTTGGCTTGTTGGTTTGCTGGTTTGTTGGTTTGTTGGTTTGTTCTTTTGTTGGTTTGTTGGTTTGTTGGTTTGCTGGTTTTTTGGTTTGTTGGCTTGTTGGTTTGTTGGTTTATTGGTTTGTTGGTTTGTTGGCTTGTTGGTTTGTTGGTTTATTTGTTTGTTCGTTTGTTGGCTTGTTGATTTGTTGGCTTATTGGTTTGTTCGTTTGTTTGTTTGTTGGTTTGTTGGTTTGTTTGTTTGTTTGTTTGTTGGTGTATTGGTTTGGTGGTTTGTTGGTTTGTTGGTTTGTTGGTTTGTTGGTTTGTTGGTTTGTTGGTTTGTTGGTTTATTGGTTTGTTGGTTTGTTGGTTTGTTGGCTTGTTGGTTTGTTGGTTTGTTGGTTTGTTGGTTTGTTGGTTTGTTCGTTTGGTGGGTTGTTGGTTTGTTGGTTTGTTGGTTTGTTGGTTTGTTGGTTTGTTGGTTTGTTGGTTTGTTGGTTTGTTGGTTTTTTGGTTTGTTGGCTTGTTGGTTTGTTGGTTTATTTGTTTGTTGGTTTGTTCGTTTGTTGGCTTGTTGGTTTGTTCGTTTGTTGGTTTGTTGGTTTGTTGGTTTGTTTGTTTGTTCGTTTGTTGGTTTGTTGGTTTGTTGGCTTGTTGGTTTGTTGGTTTGTTGGTTTGTTGGTTTGTTGGTTTGTAGGTTTGTTGGTTTGTTGGTTTGCTGGTGTTTTGGGTTGTTGGCCTGTTGGCTTGTTGGTTTGTTGGTTTGTTGGCTTGTTTGTTTGTTGGTTTATTTGTTTGTTGGTTTGTTCGTTTGTTGGCTTGTTGGTTTGTTGGCCTGTTGGTTTGTTCGTTTGTTGGTTTGTTGGTTTGTTGGTTTGTTAGTTTGGTGGCTTGTTGGTTTGTTGGTTTGTTTGTTTGCTGGTTTGTTGGTTTGTTGGTTTGTTGGTTTGTTGGTTTGTTGGTTTGTTTGTTTGTTGGTTTGTTGGTTTGTTCGTTTGTTGGCTTGTTGGTTTGTTGGCTTGTCGGCTTTTAGGTTTGTTGGTTTGTTGGCTGGTTGATTTGTTCGTTTGTTGATTTGTTGGTTTGTTGGTTTGTTGGTTTCTTGGTTTGTTGGTTTGTTCGTTTGTGTGCTTTTTGGTTTGTTGGTTTGTTGGCTTGTTGGTATGTTGGTTTGTTGGATTTTTGGTTTGTTGGTTTGTTGGTTTTTTTCGTTTGTTGGTTTGTTGGTTTGTTTATTTGTTGGTTCGTTGGTTTGTTGGTTTGTTGGATTGTTGGTTTTTTGGTTTGTTGGCTTGTTGGCTTGTTGGTTTGTTGGTTTGTTGGCTTGTTGGTTTGTTGGTTTGTTGGTTTGTTGGTTTGTTTTATTGTTGGTTTGTTCGTTTGTTGGCTTGTTGGTTTGTTGGCTTGTTGGCTTGTTGGTTTGTTGGTTTGTTAGCTTGTTGATTTGTTCGTTTGTTGATTTGTTGGTTTGTTGGTTTGTTGGTTTGTTGGTTTGTTCGTTTGTTGGTTTGATTGTTTGTTGGTTTGTTCGTTTATGTGCTTTTTGGTTTGTTGGTTTGTTGGCTTGTTGGTTTGTTAGTTTGTTGGGTTTTTGGTTTGTTGTTTTGTTGGTTGGTTCGTTTGTTGGTTTGTTGGTTTGTTGGTTTGTTGGTTTGTTGGTTTGTTGGTTTGTTGGTTTGTTGGTTTGTTGGTTTGTTCATTTGTTGGTTTGTTGGTTTGTTGGTTTGTTGGATTGTTGGTTTTTTGGTTTGTTGGCTTGTTGGTTTGTTGGTGTGTTGGCTTGTTGGTTTGTTGGTTTGTTGGTTTGTTGGTTTGTTGGTTTGTTGGTTTTTTGGTTTGTTGGCTTGTTAGTTTGTTGGTTTGTTGGTTTGTTGGCTTGTTGGTTTGTTGGTTTGTTGGTTTGTTGGTTTGTTGGCTTGTTGGTTTATTGGTTTGTTGGTTTGTTCGTTTGTTGGCTTGTTGGTTTCTTGGTTTGTTGGTTTGTTCGTTTGTGTGCTTTTTGGTTTGTTGGTTTGTTGGCTTGTTGGTATGTTGGTTTGTTGGGTTTTTGGTTTGTTGGTTTGTTGGTTTTTTTCGTTTGTTGGTTTGTTGGTTTGTTGGTTTGTTTATTTGTTGGTTTGTTGGCTTGTTGGCTTGTTGGTTTGTTGGTTTGTTGGCTGGTTGATTTGTTCGTTTATTGATTTGTTGGTTTGTTGGTTTGTTGGTTTGTTGGTTTCTTGGTTTGTTGGTTTGTTCGTTTGTGTGCTTTTTGGTTTGTTGGTTTGTTGGCTTGTTGGTATGTTGGTTTGTTGGGTTTTTGGTTTGTTGGTTTGTTGGTTTTTTTCGTTTGTTGGTTTGTTGGTTTGTTGGTTTGTTTATTTGTTGGTTCGTTGATTTGTTGGTTTGTTGGATTGTTGGTTTTTTGGTTTGTTGGCTTGTTGGCTTGTTGGTTTGTTGGTTTGTTGGCTTGTTGGTTTGTTGGTTTGTTGGTTTGTTGGTTTGTTTTATTGTTGGTTTGTTCGTATGTTGGCTTGTTGGTTTGTTGGCTTGTTGGCTTGTTGGTTTTTTGGTTTGTTAGCTTGTTGATTTGTTCATTTGTTGATTTGTTGGTTTGTTGGTTTGTTGGTTTGTTGGTTTGTTCGTTTGTTGGTTTGTTTGTTTGTTGGTTTGTTCGTTTATGTGCTTTTTGGTTTGTTGGTTTGTTGGCTTGTTGGTTTGTTGGTTTGTTGGGTTTTTGGTTTGTTGGTTTGTTGGTTGGTTCGTTTGTTGGTTTGTTGGTTTGTTGGTTTGTTGGTTTGTTGGTTTGTTGGTTTGTTGGTTTGTTGGTTTGTTGGTTTGTTGGTTTGTTCATTTGTTGGTTTGTTGGTTTGTTGGTTTGTTGGTTTGTTGGATTGTTGGTTTTTTGGTTTGTTGGCTTGTTGGTTTGTTGGTGTGTTGGCTTGTTGGTTTGTAGGTTTGTTGGTTTGTTGGTTTGTTGGTTTGTTGGTTTTTTGGTTTGTTGGCTTGTTAGTTTGTTGGTTTGTTGGTTTGTTGGCTTGTTGGCTTGTTGGTTTGTTGGTTTGTTGGTTTGTTGGCTTGTTGGTTTATTGGTTTGTTGGTTTGTTCGTTTGTTGGCTTGTTGGCTTGTTGGTTTGTTGATTTGTTGGTTTGTTGGTTTGTTGATTTGTTGGTTTGTTGGTTTGTTGGTTTGTTGGTTTGTTGGATTGTTGGTTTGTTGGTTTGTTGGTTTGTTGGTTTGTTGGTTTGTTGGTTTGTTGGTTTGTTGGTTTGTTGGTTTGGTTTGTTGGTTTGTTGGTTTGTTGGTTTGTTAGTTTGTTGGTTTGTTTGATTGTTGGTTTGTTGGTTTGTTGGTTTGTTGGTTTGTTGGTTTGTTTGTTTGTTTGTTTGTTGGTTTTTTTCGTTTGTTGGCTTGTTGGTTTGTTGGCTTGTTAGCTTGTTGGTTTGTTGATTTTTTGTTTGTTGGTTTGTTGGATTGTTGGTTTGTTCGTTTGTTGGTTTGTTGGTTAGTTGTTGTGTTGGTTTGTTGGCTTGTTGGTTTGTTGGTTTGTTGGTTTGTTGGTTTGTTGGTTTGTTGGTTTGTTTGTTTGTTGGTTTGTTCGTTTGTTCGTTTGTTTGTTTGTTAGCTTGTTGGTTTTTTGGCTTGTTGGTTTGTTGGTTTGTTGGTTTGTTGGCTTGTTGGTTTATTGGTTTGTAGGTTTGTTCGTTTGTTGGCTTGTTGGTTTGTTGATTTGTTGGTTTGTTGGTTTGTTGGTTTGTTGGTTGGTTGGTTTGTTGGTTTGTTGGTTTGTTGGTTTGTTGGTTTGTTGGTTTGTTGGTTTTTTGGTTTGTTGGTTTGTTGGTTTGTTGGTTTGTTGGTTTGTTGGTTTGTTGGTTTGTTGGTTTGTTGGTTTGTTGGTTTGTTGGTTTGTTGGTTTGTTGGTTTGTTGGTTTGTTGGTTTGTTGGTTTGTTGGTTTGTTGGTTTGTTGGTTTGTTGGTTTGTTGGTTTGTTGGTTTGTTGGCTTGTTGGTTTATTGGTTTGTTGGTTTGTTCGTTTGTTGGCTTGTTGGTTTCTTGGTTTGTTGGTTTGTTCGTTTGTGTGCTTTTTGGTTTGTTGGTTTGTTGGCTTGTTGGTATGTTGGTTTGTTGGGTTTTTGGTTTGTTGGCTTGTTGGTTTTTTTCGTTTGTTGGTTTGTTGGTTTGTTGGTTTGTTTATTTGTTGGTTCGTTGGTTTGTTGGTTTGTTGGATTGTTGGTTTTTTGGTTTGTTGGCTTGTTGGCTTGTTGGTTTGTTGGTTTGTTGGCTGGTTGATTTGTTCGTTTATTGATTTGTTGGTTTGTTGGTTTGTTGGTTTGTTGGTTTGTTCGTTTGTGTGCTTTTTGGTTTGTTGGTTTGTTGGCTTGTTGGTATGTTGGTTTGTTGGGTTTTTGGTTTGTTGGTTTGTTGGTTTTTTTCGTTTGTTGGTTTGTTGGTTTGTTGGTTTGTTTATTTGTTGGTTCGTTGATTTGTTGGTTTGTTGGATTGTTGGTTTTTTGGTTTGTTGGCTTGTTGGCTTGTTGGTTTGTTGGTTTGTTGGCTTGTTGGTTTGTTGGTTTGTTGGTTTGTTGGTTTGTTTTATTGTTGGTTTGTTTGTTTGTTTGTTTGTTGGTTTTTTTCGTTTGTTGGCTTGTTGGTTTGTTGGCTTGTTAGCTTGTTGGTTTGTTGATTTTTTGTTTGTTGGTTTGTTGGATTGTTGGTTTGTTCGTTTGTTGGTTTGTTGGTTAGTTGTTGTGTTGGTTTGTTGGCTTGTTGGTTTGTTGGTTTGTTGGTTTGTTGGTTTGTTGGTTTGTTGGTTTGTTTGTTTGTTGGTTTGTTCGTTTGTTCGTTTGTTTGTTTGTTAGCTTGTTGGTTTTTTGGCTTGTTGGTTTGTTGGTTTGTTGGTTTGTTGGCTTGTTGGTTTATTGGTTTGTAGGTTTGTTCGTTTGTTGGCTTGTTGGTTTGTTGATTTGTTGGTTTGTTGGTTTGTTGGTTTGTTGGTTGGTTGGTTTGTTGGTTTGTTGGTTTGTTGGTTTGTTGGTTTGTTGGTTTGTTGGTTTTTTGGTTTGTTGGTTTGTTGGTTTGTTGGTTTGTTGGTTTGTTGGTTTGTTGGTTTGTTGGTTTGTTGGTTTGTTGGTTTGTTGGTTTGTTGGTTTGTTGGTTTGTTGGTTTGTTGGTTTGTTGGTTTGTTGGTTTGTTGGTTTGTTGGTTTGTTGGTTTGTTGGTTTGTTGGTTTGTTGGCTTGTTGGTTTATTGGTTTGTTGGTTTGTTCGTTTGTTGGCTTGTTGGTTTCTTGGTTTGTTGGTTTGTTCGTTTGTGTGCTTTTTGGTTTGTTGGTTTGTTGGCTTGTTGGTATGTTGGTTTGTTGGGTTTTTGGTTTGTTGGTTTGTTGGTTTTTTTCGTTTGTTGGTTTGTTGGTTTGTTGGTTTGTTTATTTGTTGGTTCGTTGGTTTGTTGGTTTGTTGGATTGTTGGTTTTTTGGTTTGTTGGCTTGTTGGCTTGTTGGTTTGTTGGTTTGTTGGCTGGTTGATTTGTTCGTTTATTGATTTGTTGGTTTGTTGGTTTGTTGGTTTGTTGGTTTGTTCGTTTGTGTGCTTTTTGGTTTGTTGGTTTGTTGGCTTGTTGGTATGTTGGTTTGTTGGGTTTTTGGTTTGTTGGTTTGTTGGTTTTTTTCGTTTGTTGGTTTGTTGGTTTGTTGGTTTGTTTATTTGTTGGTTCGTTGATTTGTTGGTTTGTTGGATTGTTGGTTTTTTGGTTTGTTGGCTTGTTGGCTTGTTGGTTTGTTGGTTTGTTGGCTTGTTGGTTTGTTGGTTTGTTGGTTTGTTGGTTTGTTTTATTGTTGGTTTGTTCGTATGTTGGCTTGTTGGTTTGTTGGCTTGTTGGCTTGTTGGTTTGTTGGTTTGTTAGCTTGTTGATTTGTTCATTTGTTGATTTGTTGGTTTGTTGGTTTGTTGGTTTGTTGGTTTGTTCGTTTGTTGGTTTGTTTGTTTGTTGGTTTGTTCGTTTATGTGCTTTTTGGTTTGTTGGTTTGTTGGCTTGCTGGTTTGTTGGTTTGTTGGGTTTTTGGTTTGTTGGTTTGTTGGTTGGTTCGTTTGTTGGTTTGTTGGTTTGTTGGTTTGTTGGTTTGTTGGTTTGTTGGTTTGTTGGTTTGTTGGTTTGTTGGTTTGTTCATTTGTTGGTTTGTTGGTTTGTTGGTTTGTTGGTTTGTTGGTTTGTTGGATTGTTGGTTTTTTGGTTTGTTGGCTTGTTGGTTTGTTGGTGTGTTGGCTTGTTGGTT
The DNA here is from genome assembly GCA_958298945.1 of Atherix ibis. Lineage (NCBI taxonomy): Eukaryota > Metazoa > Arthropoda > Insecta > Diptera > Athericidae > Atherix > Atherix ibis. The sequence continues at coordinate 100,354,457 of OY282608.1, forward strand.
TGTAGGTTTGTTGGTTTGTTGGTTTGTTGGTTTGTTGGTTTTTTGGTTTGTTGGCTTGTTAGTTTGTTGGTTTGTTGGTTTGTTGGCTTGTTGGCTTGTTGGTTTGTTGGTTTGTTGGTTTGTTGGCTTGTTGGTTTATTGGTTTGTTGGTTTGTTCGTTTGTTGGCTTGTTGGCTTGTTGGTTTGTTGATTTGTTGGTTTGTTGGTTTGTTGATTTGTTGGTTTGTTGGTTTGTTGGTTTGTTGGTTTGTTGGATTGTTGGTTTGTTGGTTTGTTGGTTTGTTGGTTTGTTGGTTTGTTGGTTTGTTGGTTTGTTGGTTTGTTGGTTTGGTTTGTTGGTTTGTTGGTTTGTTGGTTTGTTAGTTTGTTGGTTTGTTTGATTGTTGGTTTGTTGGTTTGTTGGTTTGTTGGTTTGTTGGTTTGTTTGTTTGTTTGTTTGTTGGTTTTTTTCGTTTGTTGGCTTGTTGGTTTGTTGGCTTGTTAGCTTGTTGGTTTGTTGATTTTTTGTTTGTTGGTTTGTTGGATTGTTGGTTTGTTCGTTTGTTGGTTTGTTGGTTAGTTGTTGTGTTGGTTTGTTGGCTTGTTGGTTTGTTGGTTTGTTGGCTTGTTGGTTTATTGGTTTGTAGGTTTGTTCGTTTGTTGGCTTGTTGGTTTGTTGATTTGTTGGTTTGTTGGTTTGTTGGTTTGTTGGTTTGTTGGTTTGTTCGTTTGTGTGCTTTTTGGTTTGTTGGTTTGTTGGCTTGTTGGTATGTTGGTTTGTTGGGTTTTTGGTTTGTTGGTTTGTTGGTTTTTTTCGTTTGTTGGTTTGTTGGTTTGTTGGTTTGTTTATTTGTTGGTTCGTTGATTTGTTGGTTTGTTGGATTGTTGGTTTTTTGGTTTGTTGGCTTGTTGGCTTGTTGGTTTGTTGGTTTGTTGGCTTGTTGGTTTGTTGGTTTGTTGGTTTGTTGGTTTGTTTTATTGTTGGTTTGTTTGTTTGTTTGTTTGTTGGTTTTTTTCGTTTGTTGGCTTGTTGGTTTGTTGGCTTGTTAGCTTGTTGGTTTGTTGATTTTTTGTTTGTTGGTTTGTTGGATTGTTGGTTTGTTCGTTTGTTGGTTTGTTGGTTAGTTGTTGTGTTGGTTTGTTGGCTTGTTGGTTTGTTGGTTTGTTGGTTTGTTGGTTTGTTGGTTTGTTGGTTTGTTTGTTTGTTGGTTTGTTCGTTTGTTCGTTTGTTTGTTTGTTAGCTTGTTGGTTTTTTGGCTTGTTGGTTTGTTGGTTTGTTGGTTTGTTGGCTTGTTGGTTTATTGGTTTGTAGGTTTGTTCGTTTGTTGGCTTGTTGGTTTGTTGATTTGTTGGTTTGTTGGTTTGTTGGTTTGTTGGTTGGTTGGTTTGTTGGTTTGTTGGTTTGTTGGTTTGTTGGTTTGTTGGTTTGTTGGTTTTTTGGTTTGTTGGTTTGTTGGTTTGTTGGTTTGTTGGTTTGTTGGTTTGTTGGTTTGTTGGTTTGTTGGTTTGTTGGTTTGTTGGTTTGTTGGTTTGTTGGTTTGTTGGTTTGTTGGTTTGTTGGTTTGTTGGTTTGTTGGTTTGTTGGTTTGTTGGTTTGTTGGTTTGTTGGTTTGTTGGCTTGTTGGTTTATTGGTTTGTTGGTTTGTTCGTTTGTTGGCTTGTTGGTTTCTTGGTTTGTTGGTTTGTTCGTTTGTGTGCTTTTTGGTTTGTTGGTTTGTTGGCTTGTTGGTATGTTGGTTTGTTGGGTTTTTGGTTTGTTGGTTTGTTGGTTTTTTTCGTTTGTTGGTTTGTTGGTTTGTTGGTTTGTTTATTTGTTGGTTCGTTGGTTTGTTGGTTTGTTGGATTGTTGGTTTTTTGGTTTGTTGGCTTGTTGGCTTGTTGGTTTGTTGGTTTGTTGGCTGGTTGATTTGTTCGTTTATTGATTTGTTGGTTTGTTGGTTTGTTGGTTTGTTGGTTTGTTCGTTTGTGTGCTTTTTGGTTTGTTGGTTTGTTGGCTTGTTGGTATGTTGGTTTGTTGGGTTTTTGGTTTGTTGGTTTGTTGGTTTTTTTCGTTTGTTGGTTTGTTGGTTTGTTGGTTTGTTTATTTGTTGGTTCGTTGATTTGTTGGTTTGTTGGATTGTTGGTTTTTTGGTTTGTTGGCTTGTTGGCTTGTTGGTTTGTTGGTTTGTTGGCTTGTTGGTTTGTTGGTTTGTTGGTTTGTTGGTTTGTTTTATTGTTGGTTTGTTCGTATGTTGGCTTGTTGGTTTGTTGGCTTGTTGGCTTGTTGGTTTGTTGGTTTGTTAGCTTGTTGATTTGTTCATTTGTTGATTTGTTGGTTTGTTGGTTTGTTGGTTTGTTGGTTTGTTCGTTTGTTGGTTTGTTTGTTTGTTGGTTTGTTCGTTTATGTGCTTTTTGGTTTGTTGGTTTGTTGGCTTGCTGGTTTGTTGGTTTGTTGGGTTTTTGGTTTGTTGGTTTGTTGGTTGGTTCGTTTGTTGGTTTGTTGGTTTGTTGGTTTGTTGGTTTGTTGGTTTGTTGGTTTGTTGGTTTGTTGGTTTGTTGGTTTGTTCATTTGTTGGTTTGTTGGTTTGTTGGTTTGTTGGTTTGTTGGTTTGTTGGATTGTTGGTTTTTTGGTTTGTTGGCTTGTTGGTTTGTTGGTGTGTTGGCTTGTTGGTTTGTAGGTTTGTTGGTTTGTTGGTTTGTTGGTTTGTTGGTTTTTTGGTTTGTTGGCTTGTTAGTTTGTTGGTTTGTTGGTTTGTTGGCTTGTTGGCTTGTTGGTTTGTTGGTTTGTTGGTTTGTTGGCTTGTTGGTTTATTGGTTTGTTGGTTTGTTCGTTTGTTGGCTTGTTGGCTTGTTGGTTTGTTGATTTGTTGGTTTGTTGGTTTGTTGATTTGTTGGTTTGTTGGTTTGTTGGTTTGTTGGTTTGTTGGATTGTTGGTTTGTTGGTTTGTTGGTTTGTTGGTTTGTTGGTTTGTTGGTTTGTTGGTTTGTTGGTTTGTTGGTTTGGTTTGTTGGTTTGTTGGTTTGTTGGTTTGTTAGTTTGTTGGTTTGTTTGATTGTTGGTTTGTTGGTTTGTTGGTTTGTTGGTTTGTTGGTTTGTTGGTTTGTTTGTTTGTTTGTTTGTTGGTTTTTTTCGTTTGTTGGCTTGTTGGTTTGTTGGCTTGTTAGCTTGTTGGTTTGTTGATTTTTTGTTTGTTGGTTTGTTGGATTGTTGGTTTGTTCGTTTGTTGGTTTGTTGGTTAGTTGTTGTGTTGGTTTGTTGGCTTGTTGGTTTGTTGGTTTGTTGGCTTGTTGGTTTATTGGTTTGTAGGTTTGTTCGTTTGTTGGCTTGTTGGTTTGTTGATTTGTTGGTTTGTTGGTTTGTTGGTTTGTTGGTTGGTTGGTTTGTTGGTTTGTTGGTTTGTTGGTTTGTTGGTTTGTTGGTTTGTTGGTTTTTTGGTTTGTTGGTTTGTTGGTTTGTTGGTTTGTTGGTTTGTTGGTTTGTTGGTTTGTTGGTTTGTTGGTTTGTTGGTTTGTTGGTTTGTTGGTTTGTTGGTTTGTTGGTTTGTTGGTTTGTTGGTTTGTTGGTTTGTTGGTTTGTTGGTTTGTTGGTTTGTTGGTTTGTTGGTTTGTTGGTTTGTTGGTTTGTTTGTTTGTTTGTTTGTTGGTTTTTTCGTTTGTTGGCTTGTTGGTTTGTTGGCTTGTTGGCTTGTTGGTTTGTTGGTTTTTTGTTTGTTGGTTTGTTGGATTGTTGGTTTGTTCGTTTGTTGGTTTGATGGTTTGTTGTTGTGTTGGTTTGTTGGTTTGTTGGCTTGTTGGTTTGTTTGTTAGTTGGTTTTTTAGTTTGTTGGTTTGTTTGTTTGTTGGCTTGTTGGTTTGTTGATTTTGTTGGTTTGTTGGTTTTTTGGTTTGTTGGCTTGCTGGTTTGTTGGTTTGTTGGTTTCTTGGCTTGTTGGTTTGTTGGTTTGTTGGTTTTTTCGTTTGTTGGCTTGTTGGTTTATTGGTTTGTTGGTTTGTTAGTTTGTTGGTTTGTTGGTTTGTTGGTTTGTTTGTTTGTTGGTTTGTTGGTTTGTTGATTTGTTGGTTTTTCGGTTTGTTGGTTTTTTGGTTCGTTGGCTTGTTGGTTTGTTGGCTTGTAGGTTTGTTGGTTTGTTTGTTTGTTCGTTTGTTGGTTTGTTGGGTTGTTGGTTTGTTGGTTTGTTGGTTTGTTGGTTTGTTGGTTTATTGGTTTGTTGGTTTGTTGGTTTGTTGGTTTGTTGGTTTGTTGGTTCGTTGGTTTGTTGGTTTGTTGGTTTGTTGGCTTGTTGGTTTGTTGGTTTGTTGGTTTGTTGGTTTTTTGGTTTCTTGGCTTGTTGACTTCTTGGTTTGTTGGCTTGTTGGTTTGTTGGTTTGTTCGTTTGTTGGTTTGTTGGTTTTTTGTTTTGTTGGTTTGTTGATTTGTTGGTTTGTTGGCTTGTTGGCTTGTTGGTTTGTTGTTTTGTTCATTTGTTGGTTTGTTGGTTTGTTGGCTTGTTGTTTTGTTCGTTTGTTGGTTTGTTCGTTTGTTGGTTTGTTGGTTTGTTCGTTTGTTAGTTTGTTGGTTTATTGGTTTGTTGGTTTGTTTGTTTGTTGGTTTGTTCGTTTGTTGGCTAGTTGGTTTGTTGGTTTGTTGGGTTGTTGGCTTGTTCGTTTATTGGTTTGTTGGTTTGTTCGTTTGTTGGCTTGTTGGCTCGCTTGTTTGTTGGTTTGTTGGTTTGTTGGTTTGCTGGTTTGTTGGCTTGTTGGTTTGTTCGTTTGTTGGTTTGTTGGTTTGTTTGTTTGTTCGTTTGTTGGCTTGTTGGTTTGTTGGTTTGTTGGTTTGTTTGTTTGTTCGTCTGTTGTCTTGTTGGTTTGTTGGCTTGTTGGCTTGTAGGTTCGTTGGTTTGTTGGTTTGTTGGTTTGTTGGTTTGTTGGTTTGTTGGTTTGTTGGTTTGTTGGCTTGTTTGTTCGTTGTTTTGTTGGTTTCTTCATTTGTTGGTTCGTTGGTTTGTTGGTTTGTTCGTTTGTTGGTTTGTTGGTTTGTTGGTTTGTTGGCTTGCTCGTTTGTTGGCTTGTTGGTTTGTTGGCTTGTTGGTTTGTTGTTTTGTTTGCTTATTGGTTACTTGGTTTGTTGTTTTGTTGGTTTGTTGGTTTGTTGGTTTGCTGGCTTGTTGGCTTGTTGGTTTGTTGGTTTGTTGGCTTGTTTGTTTGTTGGTTTGTTGGTTTCTTGGTTTGTTGGTTTATTGGTTTGTTGGTTTGTACGTTTGTTTGTTTGTTGGTTTGTTGGTTTGTTGGCTTGTTGGTTTGTTGGCTTTTTGGTTTGTGGGCTTGTTGGCTTGTTGGTTTATTGGTTTGTTGGTTTGTTGCTTTGTTGGTTTGTTGGTTTGTTGGTTTGTTTGTTTGTTTGTTTATTGGTTTTTTCGTTTGTTGGATTGTTGGTTTGTTGGCTTGTTCGCTTGTTGGTTTGTTGGTTTGTCGATTTGTTGGTTTGTTGGTTTGTTCGTTTGTTGGTTTGTTGTTTTGTTGTTTTTTTATTTTGTTTGTCTGTTGGTTTGTTCGTTTGTTGGCTTGTTGGTTTGTTGTCTTGTTGGTTTGTTGGTTTGTTGGTTTGTTGGTTTGTTGGTTTGTTGGTTTGTTTGTTTGTTTATTTGTTGGTTTGTTGGTTTGTTGGCTTGTTGGTTTGTTGGTTTGTTGGTTTGTTGATTTGTTGGTTTCTTGGTTTGTTGGTTTCTTGGTTTATTGGCTTGTTGGCTTGCTGGTTTGTTGGCTTGTTGGTTTGTTGGTTTGTTGGTTTGTTGGTTTGTTGGTTTGTTGGTTTTTTGGTTTGTTGGTTTGTTGGTTTGTTTGTTTGTTGGTTTGTTCGTTTGTTGGCTTGTTGATTTGTTGGCTTGTTGGCTTGTTGGTTTGTTGGTTTGTTGGTTTGTTGGTTTGTTGGTTTTTTGGTTTCTTGGCTTGTTGACTTCTTGGTTTGTTGGTTTGTTGGCTTGTTGGTTTGTTGGTTTGTTCGTTTGTTGGTTTGTTGGTTTCTTGGTTTGTTGGTTTGTTGATTTGTTGGTTTGTTGGCTTGTTTGCTTGTTGGTTTGTTGTTTTGTTCATTTGTTGGTTTGTTGGTTTGTTGGCTTGTTGTTTTATTCGTTTGTTGGTTTGTTCGTTTGTTGGTTTGTTGGTTTGTTCGTTTGTTCGTTTGTTAGTTTGTTGGTTTATTGGTTTGTTGGTTTGTTTGTTTGTTGGTTTGTTCGTTTGTTGGCTAGTTGGTTTGTTGGTTTGTTGGGTTGTTGGCTTGTTCGTTTATTGGTTTGTTGGTTTGTTCGTTTGTTGGCTTGTTGGCTCGCTTGTTTGTTGGTTTGTAGGTTTGTTGGTTTGTAAGTTTATTGGTTTGTTGGTTTGTTGGTTTGTTGGTTTGTTGGTTTGTTTGTTTGCTGGTTTGTTGGTTTGTTTGTTTGTTGGTTTGTTTGTTTGTTTGTTTGTTGGTTTGTTCGTTTGTTGGTTTGTTGGTTTGTTGGTTTGTTGGTTAGTTGGTTTGTTGGTTTGTTCGTTTGTTGGTTTGTTGGCTTGTTGGTTTGTTGGTTTTTTGGTTTGTTGGTTTGTTGGTTTGTTCGTTTGTTGGTTTGTTTGTTTGTTGGTTTGTTCGTTTATGTGCTTTTTGGTTTGTTGGTTTGTTGGTTTGTTGGTTTGTTGGTTTGTTGGATTGTTGGTTTGTTGGTTTGTTGGTTTGTTGGTTTGTTGGTTTGTTGGTTTGTTGGTTTGTTGGTTTGTTGGTTTGGTTTGTTGGTTTGTTGGTTTGTTGGTTTGTTAGTTTGTTGGTTTGTTTGATTGTTGGTTTGTTGGTTTGTTGGTTTGTTGGTTTGTTGGTTTGTTTGTTTGTTTGTTTGTTGGTTTTTTTCGTTTGTTGGCTTGTTGGTTTGTTGGCTTGTTAGCTTGTTGGTTTGTTGATTTTTTGTTTGTTGGTTTGTTGGATTGTTGGTTTGTTCGTTTGTTGGTTTGTTGGTTAGTTGTTGTGTTGGTTTGTTGGCTTGTTGGTTTGTTGGTTTGTTGGCTTGTTGGTTTATTGGTTTGTAGGTTTGTTCGTTTGTTGGCTTGTTGGTTTGTTGATTTGTTGGTTTGTTGGTTTGTTGGTTTGTTGGTTTGTTGGTTTGTTCGTTTGTGTGCTTTTTGGTTTGTTGGTTTGTTGGCTTGTTGGTATGTTGGTTTGTTGGGTTTTTGGTTTGTTGGTTTGTTGGTTTTTTTCGTTTGTTGGTTTGTTGGTTTGTTGGTTTGTTTATTTGTTGGTTCGTTGATTTGTTGGTTTGTTGGATTGTTGGTTTTTTGGTTTGTTGGCTTGTTGGCTTGTTGGTTTGTTGGTTTGTTGGCTTGTTGGTTTGTTGGTTTGTTGGTTTGTTGGTTTGTTTTATTGTTGGTTTGTTTGTTTGTTTGTTTGTTGGTTTTTTTCGTTTGTTGGCTTGTTGGTTTGTTGGCTTGTTAGCTTGTTGGTTTGTTGATTTTTTGTTTGTTGGTTTGTTGGATTGTTGGTTTGTTCGTTTGTTGGTTTGTTGGTTAGTTGTTGTGTTGGTTTGTTGGCTTGTTGGTTTGTTGGTTTGTTGGTTTGTTGGTTTGTTGGTTTGTTGGTTTGTTTGTTTGTTGGTTTGTTCGTTTGTTCGTTTGTTTGTTTGTTAGCTTGTTGGTTTTTTGGCTTGTTGGTTTGTTGGTTTGTTGGTTTGTTGGCTTGTTGGTTTATTGGTTTGTAGGTTTGTTCGTTTGTTGGCTTGTTGGTTTGTTGATTTGTTGGTTTGTTGGTTTGTTGGTTTGTTGGTTGGTTGGTTTGTTGGTTTGTTGGTTTGTTGGTTTGTTGGTTTGTTGGTTTGTTGGTTTTTTGGTTTGTTGGTTTGTTGGTTTGTTGGTTTGTTGGTTTGTTGGTTTGTTGGTTTGTTGGTTTGTTGGTTTGTTGGTTTGTTGGTTTGTTGGTTTGTTGGTTTGTTGGTTTGTTGGTTTGTTGGTTTGTTGGTTTGTTGGTTTGTTGGTTTGTTGGTTTGTTGGTTTGTTGGTTTGTTGGCTTGTTGGTTTATTGGTTTGTTGGTTTGTTCGTTTGTTGGCTTGTTGGTTTCTTGGTTTGTTGGTTTGTTCGTTTGTGTGCTTTTTGGTTTGTTGGTTTGTTGGCTTGTTGGTATGTTGGTTTGTTGGGTTTTTGGTTTGTTGGTTTGTTGGTTTTTTTCGTTTGTTGGTTTGTTGGTTTGTTGGTTTGTTTATTTGTTGGTTCGTTGGTTTGTTGGTTTGTTGGATTGTTGGTTTTTTGGTTTGTTGGCTTGTTGGCTTGTTGGTTTGTTGGTTTGTTGGCTGGTTGATTTGTTCGTTTATTGATTTGTTGGTTTGTTGGTTTGTTGGTTTGTTGGTTTGTTCGTTTGTGTGCTTTTTGGTTTGTTGGTTTGTTGGCTTGTTGGTATGTTGGTTTGTTGGGTTTTTGGTTTGTTGGTTTGTTGGTTTTTTTCGTTTGTTGGTTTGTTGGTTTGTTGGTTTGTTTATTTGTTGGTTCGTTGATTTGTTGGTTTGTTGGATTGTTGGTTTTTTGGTTTGTTGGCTTGTTGGCTTGTTGGTTTGTTGGTTTGTTGGCTTGTTGGTTTGTTGGTTTGTTGGTTTGTTGGTTTGTTTTATTGTTGGTTTGTTCGTATGTTGGCTTGTTGGTTTGTTGGCTTGTTGGCTTGTTGGTTTGTTGGTTTGTTAGCTTGTTGATTTGTTCATTTGTTGATTTGTTGGTTTGTTGGTTTGTTGGTTTGTTGGTTTGTTCGTTTGTTGGTTTGTTTGTTTGTTGGTTTGTTCGTTTATGTGCTTTTTGGTTTGTTGGTTTGTTGGCTTGCTGGTTTGTTGGTTTGTTGGGTTTTTGGTTTGTTGGTTTGTTGGTTGGTTCGTTTGTTGGTTTGTTGGTTTGTTGGTTTGTTGGTTTGTTGGTTTGTTGGTTTGTTGGTTTGTTGGTTTGTTGGTTTGTTCATTTGTTGGTTTGTTGGTTTGTTGGTTTGTTGGTTTGTTGGTTTGTTGGATTGTTGGTTTTTTGGTTTGTTGGCTTGTTGGTTTGTTGGTGTGTTGGCTTGTTGGTTTGTAGGTTTGTTGGTTTGTTGGTTTGTTGGTTTGTTGGTTTTTTGGTTTGTTGGCTTGTTAGTTTGTTGGTTTGTTGGTTTGTTGGCTTGTTGGCTTGTTGGTTTGTTGGTTTGTTGGTTTGTTGGCTTGTTGGTTTATTGGTTTGTTGGTTTGTTCGTTTGTTGGCTTGTTGGCTTGTTGGTTTGTTGATTTGTTGGTTTGTTGGTTTGTTGATTTGTTGGTTTGTTGGTTTGTTGGTTTGTTGGTTTGTTGGATTGTTGGTTTGTTGGTTTGTTGGTTTGTTGGTTTGTTGGTTTGTTGGTTTGTTGGTTTGTTGGTTTGTTGGTTTGGTTTGTTGGTTTGTTGGTTTGTTGGTTTGTTAGTTTGTTGGTTTGTTTGATTGTTGGTTTGTTGGTTTGTTGGTTTGTTGGTTTGTTGGTTTGTTTGTTTGTTTGTTTGTTGGTTTTTTTCGTTTGTTGGCTTGTTGGTTTGTTGGCTTGTTAGCTTGTTGGTTTGTTGATTTTTTGTTTGTTGGTTTGTTGGATTGTTGGTTTGTTCGTTTGTTGGTTTGTTGGTTAGTTGTTGTGTTGGTTTGTTGGCTTGTTGGTTTGTTGGTTTGTTGGCTTGTTGGTTTATTGGTTTGTAGGTTTGTTCGTTTGTTGGCTTGTTGGTTTGTTGATTTGTTGGTTTGTTGGTTTGTTGGTTTGTTGGTTGGTTGGTTTGTTGGTTTGTTGGTTTGTTGGTTTGTTGGTTTGTTGGTTTGTTGGTTTTTTGGTTTGTTGGTTTGTTGGTTTGTTGGTTTGTTGGTTTGTTGGTTTGTTGGTTTGTTGGTTTGTTGGTTTGTTGGTTTGTTGGTTTGTTGGTTTGTTGGTTTGTTGGTTTGTTGGTTTGTTGGTTTGTTGGTTTGTTGGTTTGTTGGTTTGTTGGTTTGTTGGTTTGTTGGTTTGTTGGTTTGTTGGTTTGTTGGTTTGTTTGTTTGTTTGTTTGTTGGTTTTTTCGTTTGTTGGCTTGTTGGTTTGTTGGCTTGTTGGCTTGTTGGTTTGTTGGTTTTTTGTTTGTTGGTTTGTTGGATTGTTGGTTTGTTCGTTTGTTGGTTTGATGGTTTGTTGTTGTGTTGGTTTGTTGGTTTGTTGGCTTGTTGGTTTGTTTGTTAGTTGGTTTTTTAGTTTGTTGGTTTGTTTGTTTGTTGGCTTGTTGGTTTGTTGATTTTGTTGGTTTGTTGGTTTTTTGGTTTGTTGGCTTGCTGGTTTGTTGGTTTGTTGGTTTCTTGGCTTGTTGGTTTGTTGGTTTGTTGGTTTTTTCGTTTGTTGGCTTGTTGGTTTATTGGTTTGTTGGTTTGTTAGTTTGTTGGTTTGTTGGTTTGTTGGTTTGTTTGTTTGTTGGTTTGTTGGTTTGTTGATTTGTTGGTTTTTCGGTTTGTTGGTTTTTTGGTTCGTTGGCTTGTTGGTTTGTTGGCTTGTAGGTTTGTTGGTTTGTTTGTTTGTTCGTTTGTTGGTTTGTTGGGTTGTTGGTTTGTTGGTTTGTTGGTTTGTTGGTTTGTTGGTTTATTGGTTTGTTGGTTTGTTGGTTTGTTGGTTTGTTGGTTTGTTGGTTCGTTGGTTTGTTGGTTTGTTGGTTTGTTGGCTTGTTGGTTTGTTGGTTTGTTGGTTTGTTGGTTTTTTGGTTTCTTGGCTTGTTGACTTCTTGGTTTGTTGGCTTGTTGGTTTGTTGGTTTGTTCGTTTGTTGGTTTGTTGGTTTTTTGTTTTGTTGGTTTGTTGATTTGTTGGTTTGTTGGCTTGTTGGCTTGTTGGTTTGTTGTTTTGTTCATTTGTTGGTTTGTTGGTTTGTTGGCTTGTTGTTTTGTTCGTTTGTTGGTTTGTTCGTTTGTTGGTTTGTTGGTTTGTTCGTTTGTTAGTTTGTTGGTTTATTGGTTTGTTGGTTTGTTTGTTTGTTGGTTTGTTCGTTTGTTGGCTAGTTGGTTTGTTGGTTTGTTGGGTTGTTGGCTTGTTCGTTTATTGGTTTGTTGGTTTGTTCGTTTGTTGGCTTGTTGGCTCGCTTGTTTGTTGGTTTGTTGGTTTGTTGGTTTGCTGGTTTGTTGGCTTGTTGGTTTGTTCGTTTGTTGGTTTGTTGGTTTGTTTGTTTGTTCGTTTGTTGGCTTGTTGGTTTGTTGGTTTGTTGGTTTGTTTGTTTGTTCGTCTGTTGTCTTGTTGGTTTGTTGGCTTGTTGGCTTGTAGGTTCGTTGGTTTGTTGGTTTGTTGGTTTGTTGGTTTGTTGGTTTGTTGGTTTGTTGGTTTGTTGGCTTGTTTGTTCGTTGTTTTGTTGGTTTCTTCATTTGTTGGTTCGTTGGTTTGTTGGTTTGTTCGTTTGTTGGTTTGTTGGTTTGTTGGTTTGTTGGCTTGCTCGTTTGTTGGCTTGTTGGTTTGTTGGCTTGTTGGTTTGTTGTTTTGTTTGCTTATTGGTTACTTGGTTTGTTGTTTTGTTGGTTTGTTGGTTTGTTGGTTTGCTGGCTTGTTGGCTTGTTGGTTTGTTGGTTTGTTGGCTTGTTTGTTTGTTGGTTTGTTGGTTTCTTGGTTTGTTGGTTTATTGGTTTGTTGGTTTGTACGTTTGTTTGTTTGTTGGTTTGTTGGTTTGTTGGCTTGTTGGTTTGTTGGCTTTTTGGTTTGTGGGCTTGTTGGCTTGTTGGTTTATTGGTTTGTTGGTTTGTTGCTTTGTTGGTTTGTTGGTTTGTTGGTTTGTTTGTTTGTTTGTTTATTGGTTTTTTCGTTTGTTGGATTGTTGGTTTGTTGGCTTGTTCGCTTGTTGGTTTGTTGGTTTGTCGATTTGTTGGTTTGTTGGTTTGTTCGTTTGTTGGTTTGTTGTTTTGTTGTTTTTTTATTTTGTTTGTCTGTTGGTTTGTTCGTTTGTTGGCTTGTTGGTTTGTTGTCTTGTTGGTTTGTTGGTTTGTTGGTTTGTTGGTTTGTTGGTTTGTTGGTTTGTTTGTTTGTTTATTTGTTGGTTTGTTGGTTTGTTGGCTTGTTGGTTTGTTGGTTTGTTGGTTTGTTGATTTGTTGGTTTCTTGGTTTGTTGGTTTCTTGGTTTATTGGCTTGTTGGCTTGCTGGTTTGTTGGCTTGTTGGTTTGTTGGTTTGTTGGTTTGTTGGTTTGTTGGTTTGTTGGTTTTTTGGTTTGTTGGTTTGTTGGTTTGTTTGTTTGTTGGTTTGTTCGTTTGTTGGCTTGTTGATTTGTTGGCTTGTTGGCTTGTTGGTTTGTTGGTTTGTTGGTTTGTTGGTTTGTTGGTTTTTTGGTTTCTTGGCTTGTTGACTTCTTGGTTTGTTGGTTTGTTGGCTTGTTGGTTTGTTGGTTTGTTCGTTTGTTGGTTTGTTGGTTTCTTGGTTTGTTGGTTTGTTGATTTGTTGGTTTGTTGGCTTGTTTGCTTGTTGGTTTGTTGTTTTGTTCATTTGTTGGTTTGTTGGTTTGTTGGCTTGTTGTTTTATTCGTTTGTTGGTTTGTTCGTTTGTTGGTTTGTTGGTTTGTTCGTTTGTTCGTTTGTTAGTTTGTTGGTTTATTGGTTTGTTGGTTTGTTTGTTTGTTGGTTTGTTCGTTTGTTGGCTAGTTGGTTTGTTGGTTTGTTGGGTTGTTGGCTTGTTCGTTTATTGGTTTGTTGGTTTGTTCGTTTGTTGGCTTGTTGGCTCGCTTGTTTGTTGGTTTGTAGGTTTGTTGGTTTGTAAGTTTATTGGTTTGTTGGTTTGTTGGTTTGTTGGTTTGTTGGTTTGTTTGTTTGCTGGTTTGTTGGTTTGTTTGTTTGTTGGTTTGTTTGTTTGTTTGTTTGTTGGTTTGTTCGTTTGTTGGTTTGTTGGTTTGTTGGTTTGTTGGTTAGTTGGTTTGTTGGTTTGTTCGTTTGTTGGTTTGTTGGCTTGTTGGTTTGTTGGTTTTTTGGTTTGTTGGTTTGTTTGTTTGTTGGTTTGTTGGTTTGTTGGCTTGTTGGTTTGTTGGTTTGTTGGTTTGTTCGTTTGTTGGTTTTTTGGTTTGTTGGTTTGTTGGTTTGTTGGCTTGTTGGTTTGTTGGTTTGTTGGTTTGTTGGTTTGTGGGTTTGTTGGTTTAATTGTTTGTTGGTTTTTTGTTTTTTTGGTTTTTTCGTTTGTTGGTTTGTTGGTTTGTTGACTTGTTGGCTGGTTGGTTTGTTGGTTTGTTGGCTTGTTGGTTTGTTGGTTTGTTGCTTTGTTTGTTTGTTGGTTTGTTCTTTTGTTGTCTTGTTGGTTTGTTGGCTTGTTGGCTTGTAGGTTCGTTGGTTTGTTGGTCTGTTGGTTTGTTGGTTTGTTGGTTTGTTGGCTTGTTTGTTCGTTGTTTTGTTGGTTTCTTCATTTGTTGGTTCGTTGGTTTGTTGGTTTGTTCGTTTGTTGGTTTGTTGGTTTGTTGGTTTGTTGGCTTGCTCGTTTGTTGGCTTGTTGGTTTGTTGGCTTGTTGGTTTGTTGGTTTGTTGGCTTATTGGTTACTTGGTTTGTTGTTTTGTTGGTTTGTTGGTTTGTTGGTTTGCTGGCTTGTTGGCTTGTTGGTTTGTTGGTTTGTTGGCTTGTTTGGGTGTTGGTTTGTTGGTTTGTTGGTTTGTTGGTTTATTGGTTTGTTGGTTTGTACGTTTGTTTGTTTGTTGGTTTGTTGGTTTGTTGGCTTGTTGGTTTGTTGGCTTTTTGGTTTGTGGGCTTGTTGGCTTGTTGGTTTATTGGTTTGTTGGTTTGTTGCTTTGTTGGTTTGTTGGTTTGTTGGTTTGTTGGTTTGTTTGTTTGTTGGTTTTTTCGTTTGTTGGATTGTTGGTTTGTTGGTTTGTTCGCTTGTTGGTTTGTTGGTTTGTCGATTTGTTGGTTTGTTGGTTTGTTCGTTTGTTGGTTTGTTGTTTTGTTGTTTTTTTATTTTGTTTGTCTGTTGGTTTGTTCGTTTGTTGGCTTGTTGGTTTGTTGTCTTGTTGGTTTGTTGGTTTGTTGGTTTGTTGGTTTGTTTGTTTGTTTATTTGTTGGTTTGTTGGTTTGTTGGCTTGTTGGTTTGTTGGTTTGTTGGTTTGTTGATTTGTTGGTTTCTTGGTTTGTTGGTTTGTTGGTTTGTTGGTTTATTGGCTTGTTGGCTTGCTGGTTTGTTGGTTTGTTGGTTTGTTGGTTTGTTGGTTTGTTGGTTTGTTGGTTTGTTGGTTTTTTGGTTTTTTGGTTTGTTGGTTTGTTGGTTTGTTTGTTTGTTGGTTTGTTCGTTTGTTGGCTTGTTGATTTATTGGCTTGTTGGCTTGTTGGTTTGTTGGTTTGTTGGTTTGTTGGTTTGTAGGTTTGTTGGTTTTTTGGTTTGTTGGTTTGTTGGTTTGTTTGTTTGTTGGTTTCTTCGTTTGTTGGCTTGTTGATTTGTTGGCTTGTTGGCTTGTTGGTTTGTTGGTTTGTTTGTTAGTTAATTTGTTCGTTTGTTGTCTTGTTGGTTTGTTGGCTTGTTGGCTTGTAGGTTTGTTAATTTGTTGGTTTGTTGGTTTGTTTGTTTGTTGGTTTGTTGGCTTGTTTGTTCGTTGGTTTGTTGGTTTCTTGGTTTGTTGGTTCGTTGGTTTGTTGGTTTGTTCGTTTGTTGGCTTGTTGGTTTGTTGGTTTGTTGGCTTGCTCGTTTGTTGGCTTGTTGGTTTGTTGGCTTGTTGGCTTGTTGGTTTGTTGGTTTATTGGCTTATTGGTTACTTGGTTTGTTGTTTTGTTGGTTTGTTGGTTTGTTGGTTTGTTGGCTTGTTGGCTTGTTGGTTTGTTGGTTTGTCGGCTCGTTTGTTTGTTGGTTTGTTGGTTTGTTGGTTTCTTGGTTTGTTGGTTTGTTGGTTTGTTGGTTTGTACGTTTGGTTGTTTGTTGGTTCGTTGGTTTGTTGGCTTGTTGGTTTGTTGGCTTTTTGCTTTGTGGGCTTGTTGGCTTGTTGGTTTGTTGGCTTGTTGGTTTGTTAGTTTGTTGGCTTGTTCGCTTGTTGGTTTGTTGGTTTGTCGATTTGTTGGTTTGTTGGTTTGTTCGTTTGTTGGTTTGTTGGTTTGTTAGTATGTTTGTCTGTTGGTTTGTTCGTTTGTTGGCTTGTTGGTTTGTTGTCTTGTTGGTTTGTTGGTTTGTGGTTTGTTGGTTGGTTGGTTTGTTGGTTTGTTCATTTGTTGGTTTGTTAATTTGTTGGCTTGTTGGTTTGTTGGTTTTTTGGCTTGTTGGTTTGTTGGTTTGTTGTTTGTTGGTTTGTTGGTTTGTTGGTTTTTTGGTTTGTTGGTTTGTCGGTTTGTTGGTTTGTTGGCTTTTTGCTTTGTGGGCTTGTTGGCTTGTTGGTTTGTTGGCTTGTTGGTTTGTTAGTTTGTTGGCTTGTTCGCTTGTTGGTTTGTTGGTTTGTCGATTTGTTGGTTTGTTGGTTTGTTCGTTTGTTGGTTTGTTGGTTTGTTAGTTTGTTTGTCTGTTGGTTTGTTCGTTTGTTGGCTTGTTGGTTTCTTGTCTTGTTGGTTTGTTGGTTTGTTGGCTTGTTGGCTTGCTGGTTTTTTGGCTTGTTGGTTTGTTGGTTTGTTGTTTGTTGGTTTGTTGGTTTGTTGGTTTTTTGGTTTGTTGGCTTGTTGGCTTGCTGGTTTTTTGGCTTGTTGGTTTGTTGGTTTGTTGTTTGTTGGTTTGTTGGTTTGTTGGTTTTTTGGTTTGTTGGTTTGTCGGTTTGTTGGTTTGTTGGTTTGTTCGTTTGTTGGTTTGTTGGTTTGTTGGTTTGTTGGTTTGTGGGTTTGTTGGTTTGTTGGTTTGTTGGTTTTTTCGTTTGTTGGTTTGTTGGTTTGTTGACTTGTTGGCTGGTTGGTTTGTTGGTTTGTTGGCTTGTTGGTTTGTTGGTTTATTGCTTTGTTTGTTTGTTGGTTTGTTCGTTTGTTGTCTTGTTGGTTTGTTGGCTTGTTGGCTTGTAGGTTCGTTGGTTTGTTGGTTTGTTGGTTTGTTGGTTTGTTGGTTTGTTGGCTTGTTTGTTCGTTGTTTTGTTGGTTTCTTCATTTGTTGGTTCGTTGGTTTGTTGGTTTGTTCGTTTGTTGGTTTGTTGGTTTGTTGGTTTGTTGGCTTGCTCGTTTGTTGGCTTGTTGGTTTGTCGGCTTGTTGGTTTGTTGGTTTGTTGGCTTATTGGTTACTTGGTTTGTTGTTTTGTTGGTTTGTTGGTTTGTTGGTTAGCTGGCTTGTTGGCTTCTTGGTTTGTTGGTTTGTTGGCTTGTTTGGGTGTTGGTTTGTTGGTTTCTTGGTTTGTTGGTTTATTGGTTTGTTGGTTTGTACGTTTGTTTGTTTGTTGGTTTGTTGGTTTGTTGGCTTGTTGGTTTGTTGGCTTTTTGGTTTGTGGGCTTGTTGGCTTGTTGGTTTATTGGTTTGTTGGTTTGTTGCTTTGTTGTTTTGTTGGTTTGTTGGTTTGTTGGTTTGTTTGTTTGTTGGTTTTTTCGTTTGTTGGATTGTTGGTTTGTTGGTTTGTTCGCTTGTTGGTTTGTTGGTTTGTCGATTTGTTGGTTTGTTGGTTTGTTCGTTTGTTGGTTTGTTGTTTTGTTGTTTTTTTATTTTGTTTGTCTGTTGGTTTGTTCGTTTGTTGGCTTGTTGGTTTGTTGTCTTGTTGGTTTGTTGGTTTGTTGGTTTGTTGGTTTGTTGGTTTGTTTGTTTGTTTATTTGTTGGTTTGTTGGTTTGTTGGCTTGTTGGTTTGTTGGTTTGTTGGTTTGTTGATTTGTTGGTTTCTTGGTTTGTTGGTTTGTTGGTTTATTGGCTTGTTGGCTTGCTGGTTTGTTGGCTTGTTGGTTTGTTGGTTTGTTGGTTTGTTGGTTTGTTGGTTTGTTGGTTTGTTGGTTTTTTGGTTTGTTGGTTTGTTGGTTTGTTTGTTTGTTTGTTTGTTCGTTTGTTGGCTTGTTGATTTGTTGGCTTGTTGGCTTGTTGGTTTGTTGGTTTGTTGGTTTGTTGGTTTGTAGGTTTGTTGGTTTTTTGGTTTGTTGGTTTGTTGGTTTGTTTGTTTGTTGGTTTCTTCGTTTGTTGGCTGGTTGATTTGTTGGCTTGTTGGCTTGTTGGTTTGTTGGTTTGTTTGTTTGTTGGTTTGTTCGTTTGTTGTCTTGTTGGTTTGTTGGCTTGTTGGCTTGTAGGTTTGTTAATTTGTTGGTTTGTTGGTTTGTTGGTTTGTTGGTTTGTTGGCTTGTTTGTTCGTTGGTTTGTTGGTTTCTTGGTTTGTTGGTTCGTTGGTTTGTTGGTTTGTTCGTTTGTTGGTTTGTTGGTTTGTTGGTTTGTTGGCTTGCTCGTTTGTTGGCTTGTTGGTTTGTTGGCTTGTTGTTTTGTTGGTTTGTTGGTTTGTTGGTTTGTTGGCTTGTTGGCTTGTTGGTTTGTTGGTTTGTCGGCTCGTTTGTTTGTTGGTTTGTTTGTTTGTTGGTTTGTTGGTTTCTTGGTTTGTTGGTTTGTTGGTTTGTTGGTTTGTACGTTTGGTTGGTTGTTGGTTTGTTGGTTTGTTGGCTTGTTGGTTTGTTGGCTTTTTGCTTTGTGGGCTTGTTGGCTTGTTGGTTTGTTGGCTTGTTGGTTTGTTAGTTTGTTGGCTTGTTCGCTTGTTGGTTTGTTGGTTTGTCGATTTGTTGGTTTGTTGGTTTGTTGGTTTGTTAGTTTGTTTGTCTGTTGGTTTGTTCGTTTGTTGGCTTGTTGGTTTGTTGTTTTGTTGGTTTGTTGGTTTGTTGGTTTGTTGGTTTGTTGGTTTGTTGGTTTGTTCATTTGTTGGTTTGTTAATTTGTTGGCTTGTTGGTTTGTTGGTTTTTTGGCTTGTTGGTTTGTTGGTTTGTTGTTTGTTGGTTTGTTGGTTTGTTGGTTTTTTGGTTTGTTTGTTTGTCGGTTTGTTGGTTTGTTGGCTTTTTGCTTTGTGGGCTTGTTGGCTTGTTGGTTTGTTGGCTTGTTGGTTTGTTAGTTTGTTGGCTTGTTCGCTTGTTGGTTTGTTGGTTTGTCGATTTGTTGGTTTGTTGGTTTGTTCATTTGTTGGTTTGTTGGTTTGTTAGTTTGTTTGTCTGTTGGTTTGTTCGTTTGTTGGCTTGTTGGTTTGTTGTCTTGTTGATTTGTTGGTTTGTTGGTTTGTTGGTTTGTTGGTTTGTTGGTTTGTTGGTTTGTTGGTTTGTTGGCTTGTTGGCTTGCTGGTTTTTTGGCTTGTTGGTTTGTTGGTTTGTTGTTTGTTGGTTTGTTGGTTTGTTGGTTTTTTGGTTTGTTGGTTTGTCGGTTTGTTGGTTTGTTGGTTTGTTCGTTTGTTGGTTCGTTGGTTTGTTGGTTTGTTGGTTTGTTCGTTTGTTGGTTTGTTGGTTTGTTGGTTTGTTGGTTTGTTGGTTTGTTGGTTTGTTGGTTTGGTGGTTTGTTGGTTTGTTCGTTTGTTCGTATGTTGGCTTGTTGGCTTGTTGGTTTGTTGGTTTGTTGGTTTGTTGGTTTGTTGGTTTGTTGGTTTGTTGGTTTGTTGGTTTTTTGGTTTTTTGGTTTTTTGGTTTGTTTGTTTATTCGTTTGTTGGTTTGTTGTTTTTTTGGTTTGTTGGTTTGTTGGTTTGTTCGTTTGTTAGTTTGTTGGTTTGTTGGTTTGCTGGTTTGTTTGTTTGTTGGTATGTTGGTTTGTTGGTTTGCTGGTTTGTTGGCTTGTTGGTTTGTTGATTTGTTAGTTTGTTGGCTTGTTGGTTTGTTGGTTACTTGGTTTGTTGTTTTGGTGGTTTGTTGGCTTGTTGGTTTGTTGGTTTTTTGGTTTGTTGGTTTGTCGGTTTGGTGGTTTGTTGGTTTTTTGGTTTGTTGGTTTGTCGGTTTGTTGGCTTGTTGGCTTGTTGGTTTGTTGGTTTGTTGGTTTGTTGGTTTGTTGGTTTGTTGGTTTGTTGGTTTGTTGGTTTGTTGGTTTGTTGGTTTGTTGGTTTGTTGGTTTATTTGTTTGTTGGTTTGTTGGTTTGTTGGTTTGTTGGTTTGTTGGTTTGTTGGTTTGTTTGTTGGTTGGTTTGTTTGATTGTCGGTTTGTTCGTTGTTGATTTGTTGGTTACTTGGTTTGTTAGTTTGTTGGTTTGTTGGTTTGTTTGCTTGTTGGTTTTTGGGTTTGTTGGTTTGTTGGTTAGTTGGTTTGTTTGTTTGTTCGTTTGTTGGTTTGTTGGTTTGTTAGTTTAATGGCTTGTTGGTTTGTTGGTTTGTTGGTTTGTTTGTTTGTTGGTTTGTTGGCTTGTTTGTTCGTTGGTTTGTTGGTTTCTTGGTTTGTTGGTTCGTTGGTTTGTTGGTTTGTTCGTTTGTTGGTTTGTTGGTTTGTTGGTTTGTTGGCTTGCTCGTTTGTTGGCTTGTTGGTTTGTTGGCTTGTTGGCTTGTTGGTTTGTTGGTTTATTGGCTTATTGGTTACTTGGTTTGTTGTTTTGTTGGTTTGTTGGTTTGTTGGTTTGTTGGCTTGTTGGCTTGTTGGTTTGTTGGTTTGTCGGCTCGTTTGTTTGTTGGTTTGTTGGTTTGTTGGTTTCTTGGTTTGTTGGTTTGTTGGTTTGTTGGTTTGTACGTTTGGTTGTTTGTTGGTTCGTTGGTTTGTTGGCTTGTTGGTTTGTTGGCTTTTTGCTTTGTGGGCTTGTTGGCTTGTTGGTTTGTTGGCTTGTTGGTTTGTTAGTTTGTTGGCTTGTTCGCTTGTTGGTTTGTTGGTTTGTCGATTTGTTGGTTTGTTGGTTTGTTCGTTTGTTGGTTTGTTGGTTTGTTAGTATGTTTGTCTGTTGGTTTGTTCGTTTGTTGGCTTGTTGGTTTGTTGTCTTGTTGGTTTGTTGGTTTGTGGTTTGTTGGTTGGTTGGTTTGTTGGTTTGTTCATTTGTTGGTTTGTTAATTTGTTGGCTTGTTGGTTTGTTGGTTTTTTGGCTTGTTGGTTTGTTGGTTTGTTGTTTGTTGGTTTGTTGGTTTGTTGGTTTTTTGGTTTGTTGGTTTGTCGGTTTGTTGGTTTGTTGGCTTTTTGCTTTGTGGGCTTGTTGGCTTGTTGGTTTGTTGGCTTGTTGGTTTGTTAGTTTGTTGGCTTGTTCGCTTGTTGGTTTGTTGGTTTGTCGATTTGTTGGTTTGTTGGTTTGTTCGTTTGTTGGTTTGTTGGTTTGTTAGTTTGTTTGTCTGTTGGTTTGTTCGTTTGTTGGCTTGTTGGTTTCTTGTCTTGTTGGTTTGTTGGTTTGTTGGCTTGTTGGCTTGCTGGTTTTTTGGCTTGTTGGTTTGTTGGTTTGTTGTTTGTTGGTTTGTTGGTTTGTTGGTTTTTTGGTTTGTTGGCTTGTTGGCTTGCTGGTTTTTTGGCTTGTTGGTTTGTTGGTTTGTTGTTTGTTGGTTTGTTGGTTTGTTGGTTTTTTGGTTTGTTGGTTTGTCGGTTTGTTGGTTTGTTGGTTTGTTCGTTTGTTGGTTTGTTGGTTTGTTGGTTTGTTGGTTTGTGGGTTTGTTGGTTTGTTGGTTTGTTGGTTTTTTCGTTTGTTGGTTTGTTGGTTTGTTGACTTGTTGGCTGGTTGGTTTGTTGGTTTGTTGGCTTGTTGGTTTGTTGGTTTATTGCTTTGTTTGTTTGTTGGTTTGTTCGTTTGTTGTCTTGTTGGTTTGTTGGCTTGTTGGCTTGTAGGTTCGTTGGTTTGTTGGTTTGTTGGTTTGTTGGTTTGTTGGTTTGTTGGCTTGTTTGTTCGTTGTTTTGTTGGTTTCTTCATTTGTTGGTTCGTTGGTTTGTTGGTTTGTTCGTTTGTTGGTTTGTTGGTTTGTTGGTTTGTTGGCTTGCTCGTTTGTTGGCTTGTTGGTTTGTCGGCTTGTTGGTTTGTTGGTTTGTTGGCTTATTGGTTACTTGGTTTGTTGTTTTGTTGGTTTGTTGGTTTGTTGGTTAGCTGGCTTGTTGGCTTCTTGGTTTGTTGGTTTGTTGGCTTGTTTGGGTGTTGGTTTGTTGGTTTCTTGGTTTGTTGGTTTATTGGTTTGTTGGTTTGTACGTTTGTTTGTTTGTTGGTTTGTTGGTTTGTTGGCTTGTTGGTTTGTTGGCTTTTTGGTTTGTGGGCTTGTTGGCTTGTTGGTTTATTGGTTTGTTGGTTTGTTGCTTTGTTGTTTTGTTGGTTTGTTGGTTTGTTGGTTTGTTTGTTTGTTGGTTTTTTCGTTTGTTGGATTGTTGGTTTGTTGGTTTGTTCGCTTGTTGGTTTGTTGGTTTGTCGATTTGTTGGTTTGTTGGTTTGTTCGTTTGTTGGTTTGTTGTTTTGTTGTTTTTTTATTTTGTTTGTCTGTTGGTTTGTTCGTTTGTTGGCTTGTTGGTTTGTTGTCTTGTTGGTTTGTTGGTTTGTTGGTTTGTTGGTTTGTTGGTTTGTTTGTTTGTTTATTTGTTGGTTTGTTGGTTTGTTGGCTTGTTGGTTTGTTGGTTTGTTGGTTTGTTGATTTGTTGGTTTCTTGGTTTGTTGGTTTGTTGGTTTATTGGCTTGTTGGCTTGCTGGTTTGTTGGCTTGTTGGTTTGTTGGTTTGTTGGTTTGTTGGTTTGTTGGTTTGTTGGTTTGTTGGTTTTTTGGTTTGTTGGTTTGTTGGTTTGTTTGTTTGTTTGTTTGTTCGTTTGTTGGCTTGTTGATTTGTTGGCTTGTTGGCTTGTTGGTTTGTTGGTTTGTTGGTTTGTTGGTTTGTAGGTTTGTTGGTTTTTTGGTTTGTTGGTTTGTTGGTTTGTTTGTTTGTTGGTTTCTTCGTTTGTTGGCTGGTTGATTTGTTGGCTTGTTGGCTTGTTGGTTTGTTGGTTTGTTTGTTTGTTGGTTTGTTCGTTTGTTGTCTTGTTGGTTTGTTGGCTTGTTGGCTTGTAGGTTTGTTAATTTGTTGGTTTGTTGGTTTGTTGGTTTGTTGGTTTGTTGGCTTGTTTGTTCGTTGGTTTGTTGGTTTCTTGGTTTGTTGGTTCGTTGGTTTGTTGGTTTGTTCGTTTGTTGGTTTGTTGGTTTGTTGGTTTGTTGGCTTGCTCGTTTGTTGGCTTGTTGGTTTGTTGGCTTGTTGGCTTGTTGGTTTGTTGGTTTATTGGCTTATTGGTTACTTGGTTTGTTGTTTTGTTGGTTTGTTGGTTTGTTGGTTTGTTGGCTTGTTGGCTTGTTGGTTTGTTGGTTTGTCGGCTCGTTTGTTTGTTGGTTTGTTTGTTTGTTGGTTTGTTGGTTTCTTGGTTTGTTGGTTTGTTGGTTTGTTGGTTTGTACGTTTGGTTGGTTGTTGGTTTGTTGGTTTGTTGGCTTGTTGGTTTGTTGGCTTTTTGCTTTGTGGGCTTGTTGGCTTGTTGGTTTGTTGGCTTGTTGGTTTGTTAGTTTGTTGGCTTGTTCGCTTGTTGGTTTGTTGGTTTGTCGATTTGTTGGTTTGTTGGTTTGTTGGTTTGTTAGTTTGTTTGTCTGTTGGTTTGTTCGTTTGTTGGCTTGTTGGTTTGTTGTTTTGTTGGTTTGTTGGTTTGTTGGTTTGTTGGTTTGTTGGTTTGTTGGTTTGTTCATTTGTTGGTTTGTTAATTTGTTGGCTTGTTGGTTTGTTGGTTTTTTGGCTTGTTGGTTTGTTGGTTTGTTGTTTGTTGGTTTGTTGGTTTGTTGGTTTTTTGGTTTGTTTGTTTGTCGGTTTGTTGGTTTGTTGGCTTTTTGCTTTGTGGGCTTGTTGGCTTGTTGGTTTGTTGGCTTGTTGGTTTGTTAGTTTGTTGGCTTGTTCGCTTGTTGGTTTGTTGGTTTGTCGATTTGTTGGTTTGTTGGTTTGTTCATTTGTTGGTTTGTTGGTTTGTTAGTTTGTTTGTCTGTTGGTTTGTTCGTTTGTTGGCTTGTTGGTTTGTTGTCTTGTTGATTTGTTGGTTTGTTGGTTTGTTGGTTTGTTGGTTTGTTGGTTTGTTGGTTTGTTGGTTTGTTGGCTTGTTGGCTTGCTGGTTTTTTGGCTTGTTGGTTTGTTGGTTTGTTGTTTGTTGGTTTGTTGGTTTGTTGGTTTTTTGGTTTGTTGGTTTGTCGGTTTGTTGGTTTGTTGGTTTGTTCGTTTGTTGGTTCGTTGGTTTGTTGGTTTGTTGGTTTGTTCGTTTGTTGGTTTGTTGGTTTGTTGGTTTGTTGGTTTGTTGGTTTGTTGGTTTGTTGGTTTGGTGGTTTGTTGGTTTGTTCGTTTGTTCGTATGTTGGCTTGTTGGCTTGTTGGTTTGTTGGTTTGTTGGTTTGTTGGTTTGTTGGTTTGTTGGTTTGTTGGTTTGTTGGTTTTTTGGTTTTTTGGTTTGTTTGTTTATTCGTTTGTTGGTTTGTTGTTTTTTTGGTTTGTTGGTTTGTTGGTTTGTTCGTTTGTTAGTTTGTTGGTTTGTTGGTTTGCTGGTTTGTTTGTTTGTTGGTATGTTGGTTTGTTGGTTTGCTGGTTTGTTGGCTTGTTGGTTTGTTGATTTGTTAGTTTGTTGGCTTGTTGGTTTGTTGGTTACTTGGTTTGTTGTTTTGGTGGTTTGTTGGCTTGTTGGTTTGTTGGTTTTTTGGTTTGTTGGTTTGTCGGTTTGGTGGTTTGTTGGTTTTTTGGTTTGTTGGTTTGTCGGTTTGTTGGCTTGTTGGCTTGTTGGTTTGTTGGTTTGTTGGTTTGTTGGTTTGTTGGTTTGTTGGTTTGTTGGTTTGTTGGTTTGTTGGTTTGTTGGTTTGTTGGTTTGTTGGTTTATTTGTTTGTTGGTTTGTTGGTTTGTTGGTTTGTTGGTTTGTTGGTTTGTTGGTTTGTTTGTTGGTTGGTTTGTTTGATTGTCGGTTTGTTCGTTGTTGATTTGTTGGTTACTTGGTTTGTTAGTTTGTTGGTTTGTTGGTTTGTTTGCTTGTTGGTTTTTGGGTTTGTTGGTTTGTTGGTTAGTTGGTTTGTTTGTTTGTTCGTTTGTTGGTTTGTTGGTTTGTTAGTTTAATGGCTTGTTGGTTTGTTGGTTTGTTGGCTTGTTAGTTTGTTGGTTTATTGGTTTGTTGGTTAGTTGGCTTGTTGGTTACTTGGTTTGTTGGTTTATTGGTTTGTTGGTTTGTTGGCTTGTTGGTTTGTTGGTTTGTTGGTTTGTTGGTTACTTGGTTTGTTGTTTTGTTGGTTTGTTGGCTTGTTGGTTTGTTGGTTTTTTGGTTTGTTGGTTTGTCGGTTTGTTGGTTGGTTGGTTTTTTGGTTTGTTGGTTTGTTGGTTTGTTGGTTTGTTGGTTTATTTGTTTATTTGTTTGTTGGTTTGTTGGTTTGTTGGTTTGTTGGTTTGTTGGTTTGTTGGTTTGTTGGGTGTTGGTTTGTTGGTTTGTTGGTTTATTTGTTTGTTGGTTTGTTGGTTTGTTGGTTTGTTGGTTTGATGGTTTGTTTGTTTGTTGGTTTGTTTGATTGTCGGTTTGTTCGTTGTTGATTTGTTGGTTACTTGGTTTGTTAGTTTGTTGGTTTGTTGGTTTGTTTGCTTGTTGGTTTTTGGGTTTGTTGGTTTGTTGGTTTGTTGGCTTGTTTGTTTGTTTGTTTGTTGGTTTGTTGGTTTGTTAGTTTAATGGCTTGTTGGTTTGTTGGCTTGTCGATTTGTTGGTTTGTTGGTTTGTTCGTTTGTTGGTTTGTTGTTTTGTTAGTTTGTTTGTCTGTTGGTTTGTTCATTTGTTGGCTTGTTGGTTTGTTGTCTTGTTGGTTTGTTGGTTTGTTGGTTTGTTGGTTTGTTGGTTTGTTGGTTTGTTGGTTTGTTGGTTTGTTGGTTTGTTGGCTTGTTGGCTTGCTGGTTTTTTGGCTTGTTGGTTTGTTGGTTTGTTGTTTGTTGGTTTGTTGGTTTGTTGGTTTTTTGGTTTGTAGGTTTGTCGGTTTGTTGGTTTGTTGGTTTGTTCGTTTGTTGGTTCGTTGGTTTGTTGGTTTGTTGGTTTGTTCGTTTGTTGGTTTGTTGGTTTGTTGGTTTGTTGGTTTGTTGGTTTGTTCGTTTGTTGGTTTGGTGGTTTGTTGGTTTGTTCGTTTGTTCGTATGTTGGCTTGTTGGCTTGTTGGTTTGTTGGTTTGTTGGTTTGTTGGTTTGTTGGTTTGTTGGTTTGTTGGTTTGTTGGTTTGTTGGTTCGTTGGTTTGTTGGTTTTTTGGTTTTTTGGTTTGTTGGTTTATTCGTTTGTTGGTTTGTTGTTTTGTTGGTTTGTTGGTTTGTTGGTTTGTTCGTTTGTTAGTTTGTTGGTTTGTTGGTTTGCTGGTTTGTTTGTTTGTTGGTATGTTAGTTTGTTGGTTTGCTGGTTTGTTGGCTTGTTGGTTTGTTGATTTGTTAGTTTGTTGGTTTGTTGGTTTGTTGGTTTCTTGGTTTGTTGTTTTGGTGGTTTGTTGGCTTGTTGGTTTGTTGGTTTTTTGGTTTGTTGGTTTGTCGGTTTGTTGGTTTGTTGGTTTTTTGGTTTGTTGGTTTGTTGGTTTGTTGGTTTGTTGGTTTATTTGTTTGTTGGTTTGTTTGTTTGTTGGTTTGTTGGTTTGTTGGTTTGTTGGTTTGTTGGTTTGTTGGTTTGTTGGTTTGTTGGTTTATTTGTTTGTTGGTTTGTTGGTTTGTTGGTTTGTTGGTTTGTTGGTTTGTTGGTTTGTTTGTTTGTTGGTTTGTTTGATTGTCGGTTTGTTCGTTGTTGATTTGTTGGTTACTTAGTTTGTTAGTTTGTTGGTTTTTTGGTATGTTTGCTTGTTGGTTTTTGGGTTTGTTGGTTTGTTGGTTAGTTGGTTTGTTTGTTTGTTCGTTTGTTGGTTTATTGGTTTGTTAGTTTAATGGCTTGTTGGTTTGTTGGCTTGTTAGTCTGTTGGTTTATTGGTTTGTTGGTTAGTTGGCTTGTTGCTTCTTGGTTTGTTGGTTTGTTGGTTTGTTGGTTTGTTGGCTTGTTGGTTTGTTGGTTTGTTGGTTTGTTGGTTACTTGGTTTGTTGTTTTGTTGGTTTGTTGGCTTGTTGGTTTGTTGGTTTTTTGGTTTGTTGGTTTGTCGTTTTTTGGTTTGTTGGTTTTTTGGTTTGTTGGTTTGTTGGTTTGTTGGTTTGTTGGTTTATTTGTTTGTTGGTTTGTTGGTTTGTTGGTTTGTTGGTTTGTTGGTTTGTTGGTTGTTGGTTTGTTGGTTTGTTGGTTTATTTGTTTGTTGGTTTGTTGGTTTGTCGGTTTGTTCGTTGTTGATTTGTTGGTTACTTGGTTTGTTACTTTGTTGGTTTGTTGGTTTGTTTGCTTGTTGGTTTTTGGGTTTGTTGGTTTGTTGGTTTGTTGGCTTGTTTGCTTGTTCGTTTGTTGGTTTGTTGGTTTGTTAGTTTAATGGCTTGTTGGTTTGTTTGCTTGTTAATTTGTTGGTTTATTGGTTTGTTGGTTAGTTGGCTTGTTGGTTACTTGGTTTGTTGGTTTGTTGGTTTGTTGGTTTGTTGGCTTGTTGGTTTTTTGGTTTGTTGGTTTTTTGGTTTGTTGGTTTGTTGGTTTGTTGGCTTGTTGGTTTGTTGGGTTTTTGGTTTGTTGGTTTGTTGGCTTGTTGGCTTGTTGGTTTGTTGGTTTTTTGGCTTGTTGGTTTGTTGGTTTTTTGGTTTGTTAGTTTGTCGGTTTGTTGGTTTGTTTTTTTTTGGTTTGTTGGTTTGTTGGTTTGTTGGTTTGTTGGTTTATTTGTTTGTTGGTTTGTTGGTTTGTTGGTTTGTTAGTTTGTTGGTTTATTTGTTTGTTGGTTTGTTGGTTTGTTGGTTTGTTTGTTTGTTTGTTGGTTTGTTGGATTGTTCGTTTGTTGGTTTGTTGGTTACTTGGTTTGTTGGTTTGTTGGTTTGTTGGCTTGTTGGTTTGTTGGTTTGTTGGTTTGTTGGTTTGTTGGTTTGTTGGATTTTTGGTTTGTTGATTTGTTGGTTTGTTGGTTTGTTTGTTTGTTCGTTTTTCGGTTGGTTGGTTTGTTAGTTTGTTGGCTTAATGGTTTGTTGGATTGTTGGTTTGTTGGTTTGTTGGTTTGCTGGTTGGTTGGCTTGTTGGTTTGTTGGTTTGTTGGTTGTTGGTTTGTTGGTTTGTTGGTTTATTTGTTTGTTGGTTTGTTGGTTTGTTGGTTTGTTGGTTGTTTGGTTTGTTGGTTTGTCGGTTTGTTGGTTTGTTGGTTTTTTGGTTTGTTGGTTTGTTGGTTTGTTGGTTTGTTGGTTTATTTGTTTGTTGGTTTTTTGGTTTGTTGGTTTGTTGGTTTGTTGGTTGTTGGTTTGTTGGTTTGTTGGTTTATTTGTTTGTTGGTTTGTTGGTTTGTTGGTTTGTTGGTTTGTTGGTTTGTTGGTTTGTTTGTTTGTTGGTTTGTTTGATTGTCGGTTTGTTCGTTGTTGATTTGTTGGGTACTTGGTTTGTGAGTTTGTTGGTTTGTTGGTTTGTTTGCTTGTTGGTTTTTGGGTTTGTTGGTTTGTTGGTTTGTTGGCTTGTTTGTTTGTTCGTTTGTTGGTTTGTTGGTTTGTTAGTTTAATGGCTTGTTGGTTTGTTGGCTTGTTAGTTTGTTGGTTTATTGGTTTGTTGGTTAGTTGGCTTGTTGGTTACTTGGTTTGTTGGTTTGTTGGTTTGTTGGTTTGTTTGTTTGTTGGTTTGTTGGCTTGTTGGTTTGTTGGTTTGTTGGTTTTTTGGTTTGTTGGCTTGTTGGTTTGTTGGCTTGTTGGTGTGTTGGGTTTTTGGTTTGTTGGTTTGTTGGCTTGTTGGCTTGTTGGTTTGTTGGTTTTTTGGCTTGTTGGTTTGTTGGTTTTTTTGTTTGTTGGTTGTCGGTTTGTTGGTTTGTTGGTTTTTTGGTTTGTTGGTTTGTTGGTTTGTTGGTTTGTTTGTTTATTTGTTTGTTGGTTTGTTGGTTTGTTGGTTTGTTGGTTTGTTGGTTTATTTGTTTGTTGGTTTGTTGGTTTGTTGGTTTGTTTGTTTGTTTGTTGGTTTGTTGGATTGTTCGTTTGTTGGTTTGTTGGTTACTTGGTTTGTTGGTTTGTTGGTTTGTTGGCTTGTTGGTTTGTTGGTTTGTTGGTTTGTTGGTTTGTTGGATTTTTGGTTTGTTGATTTGTTGGTTTGTTGGTTTGTTTGTTTGTTCGTTTTTCGGTTGGTTGGTTTGTTAGTTTGTTGGCTTAATGGTTTGTTGGATTGTTGGTTTGTTGGTTTGTTGGTTTGCTGGTTTGTTGGCTTGTTGGTTTGTTGATTTGTTAGTTTGTTGGTTTGTTGGTTTGTTGGTTACTTGGTTTGTTGGTTTGTTGGTTTGTTGTTTTGTTGGTTTATTTGTTTGTTGGTTTGTTGGTTTGTTGGTTTGTTGGTTTGTTGGTTTGTTGGTTTATTTGTTTGTTGGTTTGTTGGTTTGTTGATTTGTTGGTTTGTTGGTTTGTTGGTTTGTTTGTTGGTTTGTTGGATTGTTCGTTTGTTGGTTTGTTGGTTACTTGGTTTATTGGTTTGTTGGTTTGTTGGCTTGTTGGTTTGTTGGTTTGTTGGCTTGTTGGTTTGTTGGATTTTTGGTTTGTTGTTTGTTGGTTTGTTGGTTTGTTTGTTTGTTCGTTTTTCGGTTGGTTGGTTTGTTAGTTTGTTGGCTTTATGGTTTGTTTTATTGTTGGTTTGTTAGTTTGTTGGTTTGTTGGTTTGTTGGCTTGTTGGGTTGTTGGTTTGTTGGTTTGTTAGTTTGTTGGTTTGTTGGTTTGTTTGCTTGTTGGTTTTTGGGTTTGTTGGTTTGTTGGTTTGTTGGTTTGTTGATTTGTTTGTTTGTTCGTTTGTTGGTTTGTTGGTTTGTTAGTTTAATGGCTTGTTGGTTTGTTGGTTTGTTGGCTTGTTAGTTTGTTGGTTTATTGGTTTGTTGGTTAGTTGGCTTGCTGGTTACTTGGGTTGTTGGTTTGTTGGTTTGTTGGTTTGTTGGCTTGTTGGTTTGTTGGTTTGTTGGTTTGTTGGTTTTTTGGTTTGTTGGCTTGTTGGTTTGTTGGGTTTTTGGCTTGTTGGTTTGTTGGCTTGTTGGCTTGTTGGTTTGTTGGTTTTTTGGCTTGTTGGTTTGTTGATTTGTTGGTTTGTTGGTTTGTTGGTTTGTTGGTTTGTTGGTTTGTTAGCTTGTTGGCTTGTTGGCTTGTTGGTTTGTTGGTTTGTTCGTTTGTTCGTTTGTTCGGTTGTTGATTTGTTCGTTTGGTGGCTTTTTGGTTTGTTGGTTTGTTGGTTTGTTGGTTTGTTGGTTTGTTCGTTTGTTGGTTTGTTGGTTTGTTGGTTTATTTGTTTATTGGGTTGTTCGGTTTTTGGCTTGTTGGTTTGTTGGCTTGTTGATTTCTTGGTTTGTTGGTTTGTTGGATTGTTGGTTTGTTGGTTTGTTGGTTTGTTGGTTTGTTGGTTTGTTGGTTTGCTGGTTTGTTGTTTTGTTGGTTTGCGGGTTTGTTGGTTTGTTGGTTTGTTGGTTTGTTGGTTTGTTGGTTTGTTGGGTTGTTGGTTTGTTGGTTTGTTGGTTTGTTGGTTTGTTGGTTTGTTGGTTTGTTTGTTTGTTTCTTAGTTGGTTTGTTTGTTTGTTTGTTTGTTGGTTTTTTCGTTTGTTGGCTTGTTGTTTTGTTGGCTTGTTGGCTTGTTGGTTTGTTGGTTTTTCGTTTGTTGGTTTGTTGGATTGTTGGTTTATTTGTTTGTTGGTTTGTTGGTTTGTTGGTTTGTTTGTTTGTTTATTTGTTGGTTTGTTCGTTTGTTGGTTTGTTGGCTTGTTGGTTTGTTGGTTTGTTGGTTTGTTGATTTGTTGGTTTGTTGGTTTGTTGGTTTGTTGGTTTGTTGGTTTATTGGCTTGTTGGCTTGCTGGTTTGTTGGCTTGTTGGTTTGTTGGTTTGTTGGTTTGTTGGTTTGTTGGTTTGTTGGTTTGTTGGTTTTTTGGTTTGTTGGTTTGTTGGTTTGTTTGTTTGTTGGTTTGTTCGTTTGTTGGCTTGTTGATTTGTTGGCTTGTTGGCTTGTTGGTTTGTTGGTTTGTTGGTTTGTTGGTTTGTTGGTTTTGTGGTTTGTTGGTTTGTTGGTTTGTTTGTGTGTTGGTTTGTTCGTTTGTTGGCTTGTTGGTTTGTTGGTTTGTTGGCTTGTTGGTTTGTTGGTTTATTGGCTTATTGGTTACTTGGTTTGTTGTTTTGTTGGTTTGTTGGCTTGTTTGTTCGTTGGTTTGTTGGTTTCTTGGTTTGTTGGTTCGTTGGTTTGTTGGTTTGTTCGTTTGTTGGTTTGTTGGTTTGTTGGTTTGTTGGCTTGCTCGTTTGTTGGCTTGTTGGTTTGTTGGCTTGTTGGCTTGTTGGTTTGTTGGTTTATTGGCTTATTGGTTACTTGGTTTGTTGTTTTCTTGGTTTGTTGGTTTGTTGGTTTGTTGGCTTGTTGGCTTGTTGGCTTGTTGGTTTGTTGGTTTGTCGGCTTGTTTGTTTGTTGGTTTGTTGGTTTCTTGGTTTGTTGGTTTGTTAGTTTGTTGGTTTGTACGTTTGGTTGTTTGTTGGTTTGTTGGTTTGTTGGCTTGTTGGTTTGTTGGCTTTTTGCTTTGTGGGCTTGTTGGCTTGTTGGTTTGTTGGCTTGTTGGTTTGTTAGTTTGTTGGCTTGTTGGTTTATTGGTTTGTTGGTTTGTTGCTTTGTTGGTTTGTTGGTTTGTTGGTTTATTGGTTTGTTTGTTTGTTGGTTTTTTCGTTTGTTGGCTTGTTGGTTTGTTGGTTTGTTCGCTTGTTGGTTTGTTGGTTTGTCGATTTGTTGGTTTGTTGGTTTGTTCGTTTGTTGGTTTGTTGGTTTGTTAGTTTGTTGGTTTGTTGGTTTGTTCGTTTGTTGTTTCGTTGGTTTGTTGGTTTGTTGGTTTGTTCGTTTGTTGGCTTGTTGGTTTGTTGTCTTGTTGGTTTGTTGGTTTGTTGGTTTGTTGGTTTGTTGGTTTGTTCATTTGTTGGTTTATTAATTTGTTGGCTTGTTGGTTTGTTGGTTTGTTGGTTTGTTGATTTGTTGGTTTGTTGGTTTGTTGGTTTGTTGGTTTGTTGGTTTGTTGGTTTGTTGGTTTGTTGGTTTGTTGGCTTGTTGGCTTGCTGGTTTTTTGGCTTGTTGGTTTGTTGAATTGTTGTTTGTTGGTTTGTTGGTTTGTTGGTTTTTTGGTTTGTTGGTTTGTCGGTTTGTTGGTTTGTTGGTTTGTTCGTTTGTTGTTTCGTTGGTTTGTTGGTTTGTTGGTTTGTTCGTTTGTTGGTTTGTTGGTTTGTTGGTTTGTTGGTTTGTTGGTTTGTTGGTTTGTTCGTTTGTTGGTATGTTTGTTTGTTGGTTTGTTCGTTTGTGTGCTTTTTGGTTTGCTGGTTTGTTGGCTTGTTGATTTGTTGGTTTGTTGGGTTTTTGGTTTGTTGGTTTGTTGGTTTGTTCGTTTGTTGGCTTGTTGGTTTGTTGGCTTGTTGGCTTGTTAGTTTGTTGTTTGTTGGCCTTTTGATTTGTAGTTTGTTGGTGTGTTGGTTTGTTGGTTTGTTCGTTTGTTGGTTTGTTTGTTTGTTGGTTTGTTCGTTTGTTGGCTTGTTGGTTTGTTGGTTTGTTGGTTTGTTGGGTTTTTGGTGTGTTGGCTTGTTGGCTTGTTGGTTTGTTGGCTTGTTGGTTTGTTCGTTTGTTGGTTTGTTGGTTTGTTGGTTTGTTGGTTTTTTGGTTTGTTGGTTTGTTGGTTTGTTGGTTTGTTGGTTTGTTGGTTTGTTGGTTTGTTGGTTTGTTTGTTTGTTGGTTTGTTCGTTTGTTCGTTTGTTGGTTTGTTGGTTTGTTGGCTTGTTGGTTTGTTAGTTTGTTGGTTTGTTGGTTTGTTGGTTTGTTGGTTTGTTGGTTTGTTGGTTTGTTTGCTTGTTGGTTTGTTTGTTTGTTAGTTTTTTGGTTTGTTGGCTTGTTGGCTTGTTGGTTTGTTGGTTTGTTGGCTTGTTGGTTTGTCGGTTTGTTGGTTTGTTGGTTTGTTGGTTTGTTGGTTTGTTGGTTTGTTGGTTTGTTGGTTTGTTGGTTTGTTGGTTTGTTGGTTTTTTGGTTTGTTTGTTGGTTTGTTGGTTTGTTCGTTTGGTGGCTTGTTGGTTTGTTGGCTTGTTGGTTTGTTGGTTTGTTTGTTTGTTCGTTTGTTGGTTTGTTGGTTTGTTGGTTTGTTGGCTTGTTGGTTTGTTGGTTTGTTGGTTTGTTGGTTTGTTGGTTTGTTGGCTTGCTGGTTTGTTGGCTTGTTGGTTTGTTGGTTTGTTGGTTTGTTGGCTTGTTGTTTTGTTGGTTTGTTGGTTTGTTGGCTTGTTGGTTTGTTGGTTTGTTGGTTTGCTGGTTTGTTGGTTTGTTTGTTTGTTGGTTTCTTCGTTTGTTGGCTTGTTGGTTTGTTGGCTTGTTGGCTTGTTAGTTTGTTGTTTGTTGGCTTTTTGATTTGTAGTTTGTTAGTTTGTTGGTTTGTTGGTTTGTTCGTTTGTTGGTTTGTTTGTTTGTTGGTTTGTTCGTTTGTTGGCTTGTTGGTTTGTTGGTGTGTTGGCTTGTTGGTTTGCTGGTTTGTTGGTTTGTTGGTTTGTTGGTTTGCTGGTTTGTTCGTTTGTTGGTTTGTTGGTTTGTTGGTTTGTTGGTTTGTTGGTTTGTTGGTTTGTTGGTTTGTTGGTTTGTTGGTTTGTTGGTTTGTTGGTTTGTTGGTTTGTTGGTTTGTTGGTTTGTTGGTTTGATGGTTTTTGGTTTGTTGGCTTATTGGCTTGTTGGTTTGTTGGTTTGTTGGCTTGTTGGTTTGTTGGTTTAATTGTTTGTTGGTTTGTTTGTTTGTTGGCTTGTTGGTTTGTTGGCTTGTTGGTTTGGTCGTTTGTTGATTTGTTGGTTTGTTGGTTTGTTTGTTTGTTCGTTCGTTGGTTTGCTGGTTTGCTGGCTTGTTGGTTTGTTGGTTTGTTGGTTTGTTGGTTTATGGGTTTGTTGGTTTGTTGGTTTGTTGGCGTTTTGGTTTGTTGGTTTGTTGGTTTGTTGGTTTGTTGGAATGTTGGTTTCTTGGTTTGTTGGTTTGTTAGTTTGGTGGCTTGTTGGTGTGTTGGTTTGTTGGTTTGTTGGTTTGTTGGTTTGTTGGTTTGTTGGTTTGTTGGTTTGTTTGTTTGTTGGTTTGTTCGTTTGATGGCTTGTTGGTTTGTTGGCTTGTTGGCTTGTTGGATTATTGGTTTGTTGGCTTGTTGATTTGTTCGTTTGTTGATATGTTGGTTTGTTGGTTTGTTGGTTTGTTCGTTTGTTGGTTTGTTTGTTTGTTGGTTTGTTCGTTTGTGTGCTTTTTGGTTTGCTGGTTTGTTTGCTTATTGATTTGTTGGTTTGTTGGGTTTTTGGTTTTTTGGTTTGTTGGTTGGTTCGTTTGTTGGTTTGTTGGTTTGTTGGTTTGTTGGTTTGTTGGTTTGTTCGTTTGTTGGTTTGTTGGTTTGTTGGTTTGTTGGATTGTTGGTTTTTTTGGTTTGTTGGCTTGTTGGCTTGTTGGTTTGTTGGTTTGTTCGTTTGTTGGTTTGTTGGTTTGTTGGTTTGTTTGTTTGTTGGTTGGTTCGTTTGTTGGCTTGTTGGTTTGTTGGCTTGTTAGTTTGTTGGTTTGTTTGTTTGTTCGTTTGTTGGTTTGTTGGTTTGTTGGTTTGTTGGTTTGTTGGTTTGTTGGTTTGTTGGTTTGTTGGTTTGTTGGTTTGTTGGTTTGTTGTTTTGTTGGTTTGTTGGTTTGTTCGTTTGTTGGCTTGTTGGTTTGTTGGCTTGTTGGCTTGTTGGTTTGCTGGTTTGTTGGCTTGTTGGTTTGTTGGTTTGTTGGTTTCTTGGTTTGTTGGTTTGTTGGTTTGTTGGTTTGTTGGTTTGTTGGTTTGTTGGATTGTTGGTTTTTTTGATTTGTTGGCTTGTTGGTTTGTTGGTTTGTTCGTTTGTTGGTTTGTTGGTTTGTTGGTTTGTTTGTTTGTTGGTTTGTTCGTTTGTTGGCTTGTTGGTTTGTTGGCTTCTTAGTTTGTTGGTTTGTTTGTTTGTTCGTTTGTTGGTTTGCTGGTTTGTTGGCTTGTTGGTTTGTTGGTTTGTTGGTTTGTTGGTTTGTTGGTTTGTTGGTTTGTTGGTTTGTTGGTTTGTTGGCTTGTTGGTTTGTTGGCTTGTTGGTTTGTTGGTTTGTTGGTTTGTTGGTTTGTTGTTTTGTTGGTTTGTTGGTTTGTTTGTTTGTTGGTTTGTTCGCTTGTTGGCTTGTAGATTTGTTGGTGTGTTGGCTTGTTGGTTTGTTGGTTTGCTGGTTTGTTGGTTTGTTGGTTTGTTGGTTTGTTCGTTTGTTGGTTTGTTGGTTTGTTGGTTTGTTGGTTTTTTGGTTTGTTCGTTTGTTGGTTTGTTGGTTTGTTGGTTTGTTGGTTTGTTGGTTTGCTGGTTTGTTGGCTTGTTGGTTTGTTCGTTTGTTGGTTTGTTGGTTTGTTGGTTTGTTTGTTTGTTCGTTTGTTGGCTTGGTTGTTTGTTGGTTTGTTTGTTTGTTCGTTTGTTGATTTGTTGGTTGGTTGGCTTGTTGGTTTGTTGGTTTGTTGGTTCGTTGGTTTGTTGGTTTGTTGGTTTGTTGGTTTGTTGGTTTGTTGGCTTGTTGGTTTGTTGGCTTGTTGGTTTGTTGGTTTGTTGGTTTGTTGGTTTGTTGTTTTGTTGGTTTGTTGGTTTGTTGGCTTGTTGGTTTGTTGGTTTGTTGGCTTGTTGGTTGGTTCGGTTGTTAGTTTGCTGGTTTGTTGGTTTGTTTGTTTGTTGGTTTGTTCGTTTGTTGGCTTGTTGGTTTATTGGCTTGTTGGCTTGTTGGTTGGTTCGGTTGTTGGTTTTGCTGGTTTGTTGGTTTGTTTGTTTGTTGGTTTGTTCGTTTGTTGGCTTGTTGGTTTGTTGGCTTGTTAGTTTGTTTGTTTGTTCGTTTGTTGGTTTGCTGGTTTGTTGGCTTGTTGGTTTGTTGGTTTGTTGGTTTGTTGGTTTGTTGGTTTGTTGGTTTGTTGGTTTGTTGGTTTGTTGGCTTGTTGGTTTGTTGGCTTGTTAATTTGTTGGTTTGTTGGTTTGTTGATTTGTTGTTTTGTTGGTTTGTTGGTTTGTTTGTTTGTTGGTTTGTTCGCTTGTTGGCTTGTAGATTTGTTGGTGTGTTGGCTTGTTGGTTTGTTGGTTTGCTGGTTTGTTGGATTGTTGGTTTGTTGGTTTGTTCGTTTGTTGGTTTGTTGGTTTGTTGGTTTGTTGGTTTTTTGGTTTGTTCGTTTGTTGGTTTGTTGGTTTGTTGGTTTGTTGGTTTGTTGGTTTGCTGGTTTGTTGGCTTGTTGGTTTGTTCGTTTGTTGGTTTGTTGGTTTGTTTGTTTGTTCGTTTGTTGGCTTGTTGGTTTGTTGGTTTGTTTGTTTGTTCGTTTGTTGGTTTGTTGGTTGGTTGGCTTGTTGGTTTGTTGGTTTGTTGGTTTGTTGGTTCGTTGGTTTGTTGGTTTGTTGGTTTGTTGGTTTGTTGGTTTGTTGGCTTGTTGGTTTGTTGGCTTGTTGGTTTGTTGGTTTGTTGGTTTGTTGGTTTGTTGTTTTGTTGGTTTGTTGGTTTGTTGGCTTGTTGGTTTGTTGGTTTGTTGGCTTGTTGGTTGGTTCGGTTGTTGGTTTGCTGGTTTGTTGGTTTGTTGGTTTGCTGGTTTGTTGGTTTGTTTGCTTGTTGGTTTGTTGGTTTGTTAGTTTTTTGGTTTGTTGGCTTGTTGGCTTGTTGGTTTGTTGGTTTGTTGGCTTGTTGGTTTGTCGGTTTGTTGGTTTGTTGGTTTGTTGGTTTGTTGGTTTGTTGGTTTGTTGGTTTGTTGGATTGTTGGTTTGTTGGTTTGTTGGTTTGTTGGTTTGTTGGTTTTTTGGTTTGTTTGTTGGTTTGTTGGTTTGTTCGTTTGGTGGCTTGTTGGTTTGTTGGCTTGTTGGTTTGTTGGTTTGTTTGTTTGTTCGTTTGTTGGTTTGTTGGTTTGTTGGCTTGTTGGTTTGTTGGTTTGTTGGTTTGTTGGTTTGTTGGTTTGTTGGTTTGTTGGTTTGTTGGCTTGCTGGTTTGTTGGCTTGTTGGTTTGTTGGTTTGTTGGTTTGTTGGCTTGTTGTTTTGTTGGTTTGTTGGTTTGTTGGCTTGTTGGTTTGTTGGTTTGTTGGTTTGCTGGTTTGTTGGTTTGTTTGTTTGTTGGTTTCTTCGTTTGTTGGCTTGTTGGTTTGTTGGCTTGTTGGCTTGTTACTTTGTTGTTTGTTGGCTTTTTGATTTGTAGTTTGTTAGTTTGTTGGTTTGTTGGTTTGTTTGTTTGTTGGTTTGTTTGTTTGTTGGTTTGTTCGTTTGTTGGCTTGTTGGTTTGTTGGTGTGTTGGCTTGTTGGTTTGCTGGTTTGTTGGTTTGTTGGTTTGTTGGTTTGCTGGTTTGTTCGTTTGTTGGTTTGTTGGTTTGTTGGTTTGTTGGTTTGTTGGTTTGTTGGTTTGTTGGTTTCTTGGTTTGTTGGTTTGTTGGTTTGTTGGTTTGTTGGTTTGTTGGTTTGATGGTTTTTGGTTTGTTGGCTTGTTGTCTTGTTGGTTTGTTGGTTTGTTGGCTTGTTGGTTTGTTGGTTTAATTGTTTGTTGGTTTGTTCGTTTGTTGGCTTGTTGGTTTGTTGGCTTGTTGGTTTGGTCGTTTGTTGATTTGTTGGTTTGTTGGTCTGTTTGTTTGTTCGTTCGTTGGTTTGCTGGTTTGCTGGCGTGTTGGTTTGTTGGTTTGTTGGTTTGTTGGTTTGTTGGTTTGCTGGTTTATGGGTTTGTTGGTTTGTTGGTTTGTTGGCGTTTTGGTTTGTTGGTTTGTTGGTTTGTTGGTTTGTTGGAATGTTGGTTTCTTGGTTTGTTGGTTTGTTAGTTTGGTGGCTTGTTGGTGTGTTGGTTTGTTGGTTTGTTGGTTTGTTGGTTTGTTGGTTTGTTGGTTTGTTGGTTTGTTGGTTTGTTGGTTTGTTTGTTTGTTGGTTTGTTCGTTTGATGGCTTGTTGGTTTGTTGGCTTGTTGGCTTGTTGGATTATTGGTTTGTTGGCTTGTTGATTTGTTCGTTTGTTGATTTGTTGGTTTGTTAGTTTGTTGGTTTGTTCGTTTGTTGGTTTGTTTGTTTGTTGGTTTGTTCGTTTGTGTGCTTTTTGGTTTGCTGGTTTGTTGGCTTATTGATTTGTTGGTTTGTTGGGTTTTTGGTTTTTTGGTTTGTTGGTTGGTTCGTTTGTTGGTTTGTTGGTTTGTTGGTTTGTTGGTTTGTTGGTTTATTCGTTTGTTGGTTTGTTGGTTTGTTGGTTTGTTGGATTGTTGGTTTTTTTGGTTTGTTGGCTTGTTGGCTTGTTGGTTTGTTGGTTTGTTCGTTTGTTGGTTTGTTGGTTTGTTGGTTTGTTTGTTTGTTGGTTGGTTCGTTTGTTGGCTTGTTGGTTTGTTGGCTTGTTAGTTTGTTGGTTTGTTTGTTTGTTCGTTTGTTGGTTTGCTGGTTTGTTGGCTTGTTGGTTTGTTGGTTTGTTGGTTTGTTGGTTTGTTGGTTTGTTGGTTTGTTGGTTTGTTGGTTTGTTGGTTTGTTGGTTTGTTGGTTTGTTGGTTTGTTGGTTTGTTGATTTGTTGGTTTGTTGGTTTGTTGGTTTGTTGGTTTGTTGTTTTGTTGGTTTGTTGGTTTGTTCGTTTGTTGGCTTGTTGGTTTGTTGGCTTTTTGGCTTGTTGGTTTGCTGGTTTGTTGGCTTGTTGGCTTGTTGGTTTGTTGGTTTGTTCGTTTGTTGGTTTGTTGGTTTGTTGGTTTGTTTGTTTGTTGGTTTGTTCGTTTGTTGGCTTGTTGGTTTGTTGGCTTGTTAGTTTGTTTGTTTGTTCGTTTGTTGGCTTGTTGGTTTGTTGGCTTTTTGGCTTGTTGGTTTGCTGGTTTGTTGGCTTGTTGGTTTGTTGGTTTGTTGGTTTCTTGGTTTGTTGGTTTGTTGGTTTGTTGGTTTGTTGGATTGTTGGTTTTTTTGGTTTGTTGGCTTGTTGGCTTGTTGGTTTGTTGGTTTGTTCGTTTGTTGGTTTGTTGGTTTGTTGGTTTGTTTGTTTGTTGGTTTGTTCGTTTGTTGGCTTGTTGGTTTGTTGGCTTGTTAGTTTGTTTGTTTGTTCGTTTGTTGGTTTGCTGGTTTGTTGGCTTGTTGGTTTGTTGGTTTGTTGGTTTATTGGTTTGTTGGTTTGTTGGTTTATTGGTTTGTTGGTTTGTTGGCTTGTTGGTTTGTTGGCTTGTTGGTTTGTTGGTTTGTTGGTTTGTTGGTTTGTTGTTTTGTTGGTTTGTTGGTTTGTTTGTTTGTTGGTTTGTTCGCTTGTTGGCTTGTAGATTTGTTGGTGTGTTGGCTTGTTGGTTTGTTGGTTTGTTGGATTGTTGGTTTGTTGGTTTGTTCGTTTGTTGGTTTGTTCGTTTGTTGGTTTGTTGGTTTTTTGGTTTGTTCGTTTGTTGGTTTGTTGGTTTGTTGGTTTGTTGGTTTGTTGGTTTGCTGGTTTGTTGGCTTGTTGGTTTGTTCGTTTGTTGGTTTGTTGGTTTGTTTGTTTGTTCGTTTGTTGGCTTGTTGGTTTGTTGGTTTGTTTGTTTGTTCGTTTGTTGGTTTGTTGGTTGGTTGGCTTGTTAGTTTGTTGGTTCGTTGGTTTGTTGGTTGGTTGGTTTGTTGGTTTGTTGGTTTGTTGGCTTGTTGGTTTGTTGGCTTGTTGGTTTGTTGGTTTGTTGGTTTGTTGGTTTGTTGTTTTGTTGGTTTGTTGGTTTGTTGGCTTGTTGGTTTGTTGGTTTGTTGGCTTGTTGGTTGGTTCGGTTGTTGGTTTGCTGGTTTGTTGGTTTGTTTGTTTGTTGGTTTGTTCGTTTGTTGGCTTGTTGGTTTATTGGCTTGTTGGCTTGTTAGTTTGTTGTTTGTTGGCTTTTTGATTTGTAGTTTGTTGGTTTGTTGGTTTGTTGGTTTGTTGGTTTGTTGGTTTGTTCGTTTGTTGGTTTGTTTGTTTGTTGGTTTGTTCGTTTGTTGGCCTGTTGGTTTGTTGGCATGTTGGCTTGTTGGCTTGTTGGTTTGCTGGTTTGTTGGTTTATTCGTTTGTTGGTTTGTTGGTTTGTTGGTTTGTTGGTTTGTTGGTTTGTTGGTTTGTTGGTTTGTTCTTTTGTTGGTTTGTTGGTTTGTTGGTTTGCTGGTTTTTTGGTTTGTTGGCTTGTTGGCTTGTTGGTTTGTTGGTTTGTTGGTTTGTTGGTTTGTTGGTTTGTTGGCTTGTTGGTTTGTTGGTTTATTTGTTTGTTCGTTTGTTGGCTTGTTGATTTGTTGGCTTGTTGGTTTGTTCGTTTGTTGGTTTGTTGGTTTGTTGGTTTGTTTGTTTATTTGTTTGTTGGTGTGTTGGTTTGGTGGTTTGTTGGTTTGTTGGTTTGTTGGTTTGTTGGTTTGTTGGTTTGTTGGATTGTTGGTTTATTGGTTTGTTGGTTTGTTGGTTTGTTGGCTTGTTGGTTTGTTGGTTTGTTGGTTTGTTGGTTTGTTGGTTTGTTCGTTTGGTTGGTTGTTGGTTTGTTGGTTTGTTGGTTTGTTGGTTTGTTGGTTTGTTGGTTTGTTGGTTTTTTTGGTTTGTTGGCTTGTTGGTTTGTTGGTTTATTTGTTTGTTGGTTTGTTCGTTTGTTGGCTTGTTGGTTTGTTCGTTTGTTGGTTTGTTGGTTTGTTGGTTTGTTTGTTTGTTCGTTTGTTGGTTTGTTGGTTTGTTGGTTTGTTGGCTTGTTGGCTTGTTGGTTTGTTGGTTTGTTGGTTTGTTGGTTTGTTGGTTTGTTGGTTTGTTGGTTTGCTGGTGTTTTGGGTTGTTGGCCTGTTGGCTTGTTGGTTTGTTGGTTTGTTGGCTTGTTTGTTTGTTGGTTTATTTGTTTGTTGGTTTGTTCGTTTGTTGGCTTGTTGGTTTGATGGCTTGTTGGTTTGTTCGTTTGTTGGTTTGTTGGTTTGTAGGTTTGTTGGTTTGTTTGTTTGTTCGCTTGTTGGTTTGTTGGTTTGTTGGCTTGTTGGTTTGTTGGTTTGTTGGTTTGTTGGTTTGTTGGTTTGTTAGTTTGGTGGCTTGTTGGTTTGTTGGTTTGTTTGTTTGCTGGCTTGTTGGTTTGTTGGTTTGTTGGTTTGTTGGTTTGTTGGTTTGTTTGTTTGTTGGTTTGTTCGTTTGTTGGCTTGTTGGTTTGTTGGCTTGTCAGCTTTTTGGTTTGTTGGTTTGTTGGCTGGTTGATTTGTTCGTTTGTTGATTTGTTGGTTTGTTGGTTTGTTGGTTTGTTGGTTTGTTCGTTTGTGTGCTTTTTGGTTTGTTGGTTTGTTGGCTTGTTGGTTTGTTGGTTTGTTGGGTTTTTGGTTTGTTGGTTTGTTGGTTTTTTTCGTTTGTTGGTTTGTTGGTTTGTTGGTTTGTTTATTTGTTGGTTTGTTGGTTTGTTGGTTTGTTGGATTGTTGGTTTTTTGGTTTGTTGGCTTGTTGGCTTGTTGGTTTGTTGGTTTGTTGGCTTGTTGGTATGTTGGTTTGTTGGTTTGTTGGTTTGTTTTATTGTTGGTTTGTTCGTTTGTTGGCTTGTTGGTTTGTTGGCTTGTTGGCTTGTTGGTTTGTTGGTTTGTTGGCTTGTTGATTTGTTCGTTTGTTGATTTGTTGGTTTGTTGGTTTGTTGGTTTGTTGGTTTGTTCGTTTGTTGGTTTGTTTGTTTGTTGGTTTGTTCGTTTATGTGCTTTTTGGTTTGTTGATTTGTTCGCTTGTTGGTTTGTTGGTTTGTTGGGTTTTTGGTTTGTTGGTTTGTTGGTTGGTTCGTTTGTTGGTTTGTTGGTTTGTTGGTTTGTTGGTTTGTTGGTTTGTTGGTTTGTTGGTTTGTTGGTTTGTTCATTTGTTGGTTTGTTGGTTTGTTGGTTTGTTGGATTGTTGGTTTTTTGGTTTGTTGGCTTGTTGGTTTGTTGGTGTGTTGGCTTGTTGGTTTGTTGGTTTGTTGGTTTGTTGGTTTGTTGGTTTTTTGGTTTGTTGGCTTGTTAGTTTGTTGGTTTGTTGGTTTGTTGGCTTGTTGGCTTGTTGGTTTGTTGGTTTGTTGGTTTGTTGGCTTGTTGGTTTATTGGTTTGTTGGTTTGTTCGTTTGTTGGCTTATTGGCTTGTTGGTTTGTTGATTTGTTGGTTTGTTGGTTTGTTGATTTGTTGGTTTGTTGGTTTGTTGGTTTATTGGTTTGTTGGATTGTTGGTTTGTTGGTTTGTTGGTTTGTTGGTTTGTTGGTTTGTTGGTTTGTTGGTTTGTTGGTTTGTTGGTTTGTTGGTTTGTTGGTTTGTTGGTTTGTTGGTTTGTTAGTTTGTTGGTTTGTTTGTTTGTTGGTTTGTTGGTTTGTTGGTTTGTTGGTTTGTTTGTTTGTTTGTTTGTTGGTTTTTTCGTTTGTTGGCTTGTTGGTTTGTTGGCTTGTTGGCTTGTTGGTTTGTTGATTTTTTGTTTGTTGGATTGTTGGTTTGTTCGTTTGTTGGTTTGTTGGTTAGTTCTTGTGTTGGTTTGTTGGCTTGTTGGTTTGTTGGTTTGTTCATTTGTTGGTTTGTTGGTTTGTTGGTTTGTTGGATTGTTGGTTTTTTGGTTTGTTGGCTTGTTGGTTTGTTGGTGTGTTGGCTTGTTGGTTTGTTGGTTTGTTGGTTTGTTGGTTTGTTGGTTTGTTGGTTTTTTGTTTGTTGGCTTGTTAGTTTGTTGGTTTGTTGGTTTGTTGGCTTGTTGGCTTGTTGGTTTGTTGATTTGTTGGTTTGTTGGCTTGTTGGTTTATTGGTTTGTTGGTTTGTTCGTTTGTTGGCTTGTTGGCTTGTTGGTTTGTTGATTTGTTGGTTTGTTGGTTTGTTGATTTGTTGGTTTGTTGGTTTGTTGGTTTATTGGTTTGTTGGATTGTTGGTTTGTTGGTTTGTTGGTTTGTTGGTTTGTTGGTTTGTTGGTTTGTTGGTTTGTTGGTTTGTTGGTTTGTTGGTTTGTTGGTTTGTTGGTTTGTTAGTTTGTTGGTTTGTTTGTTTATTGGTTTGTTGGTTTGTTGGTTTGTTGGTTTGTTTGTTTGTTTGTTTGTTGGTTTTTTCGTTTGTTGGCTTGTTGGTTTGTTGGCTTCTTGGCTTGTTGGTTTGTTGATTTTTTGTTTGTTGGTTTGTTCGTTTGTTGGTTTGTTGGTTAGTTCTTGTGTTGGTTTGTTGGCTTGTTGGTTTGTTGGTTTGTTGGTTTGTTGGTTTGTTGGTTTGTTGGTTTGTTGGTTTGTTGGTTTGTTGGTTTGTTCGTTTGTTTGTTTGTTCGTTTGTTCGTTTGTTAGCTTGTTGGTTTTTTGGCTTGTTGGTTTGTTGGTTTGTTGGTTTGTTGGCTTGTTGGTTTATTGGTTTGTAGGTTTATTGGTTTGTAGGTTTGTTCGTTTGTTGGCTTGTTGGCTTGTTGGTTTGTTGATTTGTTGGTTTGTTGGTTTGTTGGTTTGTTGGTTTGTTGGTTGGTTGGTTTGTTGGTTTGTTAATTTGTTGGTTTGTTGGTTTGTTGGTTTGTTGGTTTTTTGGTTTGTTGGTTTGTTGGTTTGTTGGTTTGTTGGTTTGATGGTTTGTTGGTTTGTTGGTTTGTTGGTTTGTTGGTTTGTTGGTTTGTTGGTTTGTTGGTTTGTTGGTTTGTTGGTTTGTTTGTTTGTTCGTTTGTTGGTTTGTTTGTTAGTTGGTTTTTTGGTTTGTTGGTTTGTTGGTTTCTTGGCTTGTTGGTTTGTTCGTTTGTTGGTTTGTTGGGTTGTTGGTTTGTTGGTTTGTTGGT
This sequence comes from Atherix ibis, assembly GCA_958298945.1. NCBI lineage: Eukaryota > Metazoa > Arthropoda > Insecta > Diptera > Athericidae > Atherix > Atherix ibis. The sequence goes on from OY282608.1 coordinate 100,396,794, forward strand.
TTGTTAGTTTGTTGGTTTGTTGGTTTGTTGGTTTGTTTGTTTGTTGGTTTGTTGGTTTGTTGGTTTGTTGGTTTTTCGGTTTGTTGGTTTTTTGGTTCGTTGGCTTGTTGGTTTGTTGGCTTGTAGGTTTGTTGGTTTGTTTGTTTGTTCGTTTGTTGGTTTGTTGGGTTGTTAGTTTGTTGGTTTGTTGGTTTGTTGGTTTGTTGGTTTGTTGGTTTGTTGGTTTGTTGGTTTGTTGGTTTGTTGGTTTGTTGGTTTGTTGGTTTGTTGGTTTGTTGGTTTGTTGGTTTGTTGGTTTGTTGGTTTGTTGGTTTGTTGGTTTTTTGGTTTCTTGGCTTGTTGACTTCTTGGTTTGTTGGTTTGTTGGTTTGTTGGTTTGTTGGTTTGTTCGTTTGTTGGTTTGTTGGTTTCTTGGTTTGTTGGTTTGTTGATTTGTTGGTTTGTTCGTTTGTTGGCTAGTTGGTTTGTTGGGTTGTTGGCTTGTTCGTTTATTGGTTTGTTGGTTTGTTCGTTTGTTGGCTTGTTGGCTCGCTTGTTTGTTGGTTTGTTGTTTTGTTCATTTGTTGGTTTGTTGGTTTGTTGGCTTGTTGTTTTGTTCGTTTGTTAGTTTGTTCGTTTGTTGGTTTGTTGGTTTGTTCGTTTGTTAGTTTGTTGGTTTATTGGTTTGTTGGTTTGTTTGTTTGTTGGTTTGTTCGTTTGTTGGCTAGTTGGTTTGTTGGGTTGTTGGCTTGTTCGTTTATTGGTTTGTTGGTTTGTTCGTTTGTTGGCTTGTTGGCTCGCTTGTTTGTTGGTTTGTTGGTTTGTTGGTTTGTTGGTTTGCTGGTTTGTTGGCTTGTTGGTTTGTTCGTTTGTTGGTTTGTTGGTTTGTTTGTTTGTTCGTTTGTTGGCTTGTTGGTTTGTTGGTTTGTTTGTTTGTTCGTTTGTTGTCTTGTTGGTTTGTTGGCTTGTTGGCTTGTAGGTTCGTTGGTTTGTTGGTTTGTTGGTTTGTTGGTTTGTTGGTTTGTTGGTTTGTTGGCTTGTTTGTTCGTTGTTTTGTTGGTTTCTTCATTTGTTGGTTCGTTGGTTTGTTGGTTTGTTCGTTTGTTGGTTTGTTGGTTTGTTGGTTTGTTGGCTTGCTCGTTTGTTGGCTTGTTGGTTTGTTGGCTTGTTGGTTTGTTGTTTTGTTTGCTTATTGGTTACTTGGTTTGTTGTTTTGTTGGTTTGTTGGTTTGTTGGTTTGCTGGCTTGTTGGCTTGTTGGTTTGTTGGTTTGTTGGCTTGTTTGTTTGTTGGTTTGTTGGTTTCTTGGTTTGTTGGTTTATTGGTTTGTTGGTTTGTACGTTTGTTTGTTTGTTGGTTTGTTGGTTTGTTGGTTTGTTGGTTTGTTGGTTTGTTGGCTTGTTGGTTTGTTGGCTTTTTGGTTTGTGGGCTTTTTGGATTGTTGGTTTATTGGTTTGTTGGTTTGTTGCTTTGTTGGCTTGTTGGTTTGTTGGTTTGTTTGTTTGTTTGTTTGTTGGTTTTTTCGTTTGTTGGATTGTTGGTTTGTTGGCTTGTTCGCTTGTTGGTTTGTTGGTTTGTCGATTTGTTGGTTTGTTCGTTTGTTGGTTTGTTGTTTTGTTGTTTTTTTATTTTGTTTGTCTGTTGGTTTGTTCGTTTGTTGGCTTGTTGGTTTGTTGTCTTGTTGGTTTGTTGGTTTGTTGGTTTGTTGGTTTGTTGGTTTGTTTGTTTGTTTATTTGTTGATTTGTTGGTTTGTTGGCTTGTTGGTTTGTTGGTTTGTTGGTTTGTTGATTTGTTGGTTTCTTGGTTTGTTGGTTTGTTGGTTTGTTGGTTTATTGGCTAGTTGGCTTGCTGGTTTGTTGGCTTGTTTGTTTGTTGGTTTGTTGGTTTGTTGGTTTGTTGGTTTGTTGGTTTGTTCGTTTGTGTGCTTTTTGGTTTGTTGGTTTGTTGGCTTGTTGGTTTGTTGGTTTGTTGGGTTTTTGGTTTGTTGGTTTGTTGGTTTTTTTCGTTTGTTGGTTTGTTGGTTTGTTGGTTTGTTTATTTGTTGGTTTGTTGGTTTGTTGGTTTGTTGGATTGTTGGTTTTTTGGTTTGTTGGCTTGTTGGCTTGTTGGTTTGTTGGTTTGTTGGCTTGTTGGTATGTTGGTTTGTTGGTTTGTTGGTTTGTTTTATTGTTGGTTTGTTCGTTTGTTGGCTTGTTGGTTTGTTGGCTTGTTGGCTTGTTGGTTTGTTGGTTTGTTGGCTTGTTGATTTGTTCGTTTGTTGATTTGTTGGTTTGTTGGTTTGTTGGTTTGTTGGTTTGTTCGTTTGTTGGTTTGTTTGTTTGTTGGTTTGTTCGTTTATGTGCTTTTTGGTTTGTTGATTTGTTCGCTTGTTGGTTTGTTGGTTTGTTGGGTTTTTGGTTTGTTGGTTTGTTGGTTGGTTCGTTTGTTGGTTTGTTGGTTTGTTGGTTTGTTGGTTTGTTGGTTTGTTGGTTTGTTGGTTTGTTGGTTTGTTCATTTGTTGGTTTGTTGGTTTGTTGGTTTGTTGGATTGTTGGTTTTTTGGTTTGTTGGCTTGTTGGTTTGTTGGTTTGTTGGTTTGTTCGTTTGTTGGTTTGTTTGTTTGTTGGTTTGTTCGTTTATGTGCTTTTTGGTTTGTTGATTTGTTCGCTTGTTGGTTTGTTGGTTTGTTGGGTTTTTGGTTTGTTGGTTTGTTGGTTGGTTCGTTTGTTGGTTTGTTGGTTTGTTGGTTTGTTGGTTTGTTGGTTTGTTGGTTTGTTGGTTTGTTGGTTTGTTCATTTGTTGGTTTGTTGGTTTGTTGGTTTGTTGGATTGTTGGTTTTTTGGTTTGTTGGCTTGTTGGTTTGTTGGTGTGTTGGCTTGTTGGTTTGTTGGTTTATTGGTTTGTTGGTTTGTTGGTTTGTTGGTTTTTTGGTTTGTTGGCTTGTTAGTTTGTTGGTTTGTTGGTTTGTTGGCTTGTTGGCTTGTTGGTTTGTTGGTTTGTTGGTTTGTTGGCTTGTTGGTTTATTGGTTTGTTGGTTTGTTCGTTTGTTGGCTTGTTGGCTTGTTGGTTTGTTGATTTGTTTGTTTGTTGGTTTGTTGATTTGTTGGTTTGTTGGTTTGTTGGTTTATTGGGATGTTGGATTGTTGGTTTGTTGGTTTGTTGGTTTGTTGGTTTGTTGGTTTGTTGGTTTGTTGGTTTGTTGGTTTGTTGGTTTGTTGGTTTGTTGGTTTGTTGGTTTGTTGGTTTGTTAGTTTGTTGGTTTGTTTGTTTGTTGGTTTGTTGGTTTGTTGGTTTGTTGGTTTGTTTGTTTGTTTGTTTGTTGGTTTTTTCGTTTGTTGGCTTGTTGGTTTGTTGGCTTGTTGGCTTGTTGGTTTGTTGATTTTTTGTTTGTTGGTTTGTTGGATTGTTGGTTTGTTCGTTTGTTGGTTTGTTGGTTAGTTCTTGTGTTGGTTTGTTGGCTTGTTGGTTTGTTGGTTTGTTCATTTGTTGGTTTGTTGGTTTGTTGGTTTGTTGGATTGTTGGTTTTTTGGTTTGTTGGCTTGTTGGTTTGTTGGTGTGTTGGCTTGTTGGTTTGTTGGTTTGTTGGTTTGTTGGTTTGTTGGTTTTTTGTTTGTTGGCTTGTTAGTTTGTTGGTTTGTTGGTTTGTTGGCTTGTTGGCTTGTTGGTTTGTTGATTTGTTGGTTTGTTGGCTTGTTGGTTTATTGGTTTGTTGGTTTGTTCGTTTGTTGGCTTGTTGGCTTGTTGGTTTGTTGATTTGTTGGTTTGTTGGTTTGTTGATTTGTTGGTTTGTTGGTTTGTTGGTTTATTGGTTTGTTGGATTGTTGGTTTGTTGGTTTGTTGGTTTGTTGGTTTGTTGGTTTGTTGGTTTGTTGGTTTGTTGGTTTGTTGGTTTGTTGGTTTGTTGGTTTGTTGGTTTGTTGGTTTGTTTGTTTGTTGGTTTGTTGGTTTGTTGGTTTGTTGGTTTGTTTGTTTGTTTGTTTGTTGGTTTTTTCGTTTGTTGGCTTGTTGGTTTGTTGGCTTGTTGGCTTGTTGGTTTGTTGATTTTTTGTTTGTTGGTTTGTTCGTTTGTTGGTTTGTTGGTTAGTTCTTGTGTTGGTTTGTTGGCTTGTTGGTTTGTTGGTTTGTTGGTTTGTTGGTTTGTTGGTTTGTTGGTTTGTTGGTTTGTTGGTTTGTTGGTTTGTTGGTTTGTTCGTTTGTTTGTTTGTTCGTTTGTTCGTTTGTTAGCTTGTTGGTTTTTTGGCTTGTTGGTTTGTTGGTTTGTTGGTTTGTTGGCTTGTTGGTTTATTGGTTTGTAGGTTTGTTCGTTTGTTGGCTTGTTGGCTTGTTGGTTTGTTGATTTGTTGGTTTGTTGGTTTGTTGGTTTGTTGGTTTGTTGGTTGGTTGGTTTGTTGGTTTGTTAATTTGTTGGTTTGTTGGTTTGTTGGTTTGTTGGTTTTTTGGTTTGTTGGTTTGTTGGTTTGTTGGTTTGTTGGTTTGTTGGTTTGTTGGTTTGATGGTTTGTTGGTTTGTTGGTTTGTTGGTTTGTTGGTTTGTTGGTTTGTTGGTTTGTTGGTTTGTTGGTTTTTGGTTTGTTTGTTTGTTCGTTTGTTGGTTTGTTTGTTAGTTGGTTTTTTGGTTTGTTGGTTTGTTGGTTTCTTGGCTTGTTGGTTTGTTCGTTTGTTGGTTTGTTGGGTTGTTGGTTTGTTGGTTTGTTGGTTTGTTAGTTTGTTGGTTTGTTGGTTTGTTGGTTTGTTGGTTTGTTTGTTTGTTGGTTTGTTGGTTTGTTGGTTTGTTGGTTTTTCGGTTTGTTGGTTTTTTGGTTCGTTGGCTTGTTGGTTTGTTGGCTTGTAGGTTTGTTGGTTTGTTTGTTTGTTCGTTTGTTGGTTTGTTGGGTTGTTGGTTTGTTGGTTTGTTGGTTTGTTGGTTTGTTGGTTTGTTGGTTTGTTGGTTTGTTGGTTTGTTGGTTTGTTGGTTTGTTGGTTTGTTGGTTTGTTGGTTTGTTGGTTTGTTGGTTTGTTGGTTTTTTGGTTTCTTGGCTTGTTGACTTCTTGGTTTGTTGGTTTGTTGGTTTGTTGGTTTGTTCGTTTGTTGGTTTGTTGGTTTCTTGGTTTGTTGGTTTGTTGATTTGTTGGTTTGTTGGCTTGTTGGCTTGTTGGTTTGTTGTTTTGTTCATTTGTTGGTTTGTTGGTTTGTTGGCTTGTTGTTTTGTTCGTTTGTTAGTTTGTTCGTTTGTTGGTTTGTTGGTTTGTTCGTTTGTTAGTTTGTTGGTTTATTGGTTTGTTGGTTTGTTTGTTTGTTGGTTTGTTCGTTTGTTGGCTAGTTGGTTTGTTGGGTTGTTGGCTTGTTCGTTTATTGGTTTGTTGGTTTGTTCGTTTGTTGGCTTGTTGGCTCGCTTGTTTGTTGGTTTGTTGGTTTGTTGGTTTGTTGGTTTGCTGGTTTGTTGGCTTGTTGGTTTGTTCGTTTGTTGGTTTGTTGGTTTGTTTGTTTGTTCGTTTGTTGGCTTGTTGGTTTGTTGGTTTGTTTGTTTGTTCGTTTGTTGTCTTGTTGGTTTGTTGGCTTGTTGGCTTGTAGGTTCGTTGGTTTGTTGGTTTGTTGGTTTGTTGGTTTGTTGGTTTGTTGGTTTGTTGGCTTGTTTGTTCGTTGTTTTGTTGGTTTCTTCATTTGTTGGTTCGTTGGTTTGTTGGTTTGTTCGTTTGTTGGTTTGTTGGTTTGTTGGTTTGTTGGCTTGCTCGTTTGTTGGCTTGTTGGTTTGTTGGCTTGTTGGTTTGTTGTTTTGTTTGCTTATTGGTTACTTGGTTTGTTGTTTTGTTGGTTTGTTGGTTTGTTGGTTTGCTGGCTTGTTGGCTTGTTGGTTTGTTGGTTTGTTGGCTTGTTTGTTTGTTGGTTTGTTGGTTTCTTGGTTTGTTGGTTTATTGGTTTGTTGGTTTGTACGTTTGTTTGTTTGTTGGTTTGTTGGTTTGTTGGTTTGTTGGTTTGTTGGTTTGTTGGCTTGTTGGTTTGTTGGCTTTTTGGTTTGTGGGCTTGTTGGATTGTTGGTTTATTGGTTTGTTGGTTTGTTGCTTTGTTGGTTTGTTGGTTTGTTGGTTTGTTTGTTTGTTTGTTTGTTGGTTTTTTCGTTTGTTGGATTGTTGGTTTGTTGGCTTGTTCGCTTGTTGGTTTGTTGGTTTGTCGATTTGTTGGTTTGTTCGTTTGTTGGTTTGTTGTTTTGTTGTTTTTTTATTTTGTTTGTCTGTTGGTTTGTTCGTTTGTTGGCTTGTTGGTTTGTTGTCTTGTTGGTTTGTTGGTTTGTTGGTTTGTTGGTTTGTTGGTTTGTTTGTTTGTTTATTTGTTGGTTTGTTGGTTTGTTGGCTTGTTGGTTTGTTGGTTTGTTGGTTTGTTGATTTGTTGGTTTCTTGGTTTGTTGGTTTGTTGGTTTGTTGGTTTATTGGCTAGTTGGCTTGCTGGTTTGTTGGCTTGTTTGTTTGTTGGTTTGTTGGTTTGTTGGTTTGTTGGTTTGTTGGTTTTTTGGTTTGTTGGTTTGTTGGTTTGTTTGTTTGTTGGTTTGTTCGTTTGTTGGCTTGTTGATTTGTTGGCTTGTTGGCTTGTTGGTTTGTTGGTTTGTTGGTTTGTTGGTTTGTTGGTTTGTTGGTTTTTTGGTTTCTTGGCTTGTTGACTTCTTGGTTTGTTGGTTTGTTGGCTTGTTGGTTTGTTGGTTTGTTCGTTTGTTGGTTTGTTGGTTTCTTGGTTTGTTGGTTTGTTGATTTGTTGGTTTGTTTGCTTGTTGGCTTGTTGGTTTATTGTTTTGTTCATTTGTTGGTTTGTTGGTTTGTTGGCTTGTTGTTTTGTTCGTTTGTTGGTTTGTTCGTTTGTTGGTTTGTTGGTTTGTTCGTTTGTTAGTTTGTTGGTTTATTGGTTTTTTGGTTTGTTTGTTTGTTGGTTTGTTCGTTTGTTGGCTAGTTGGTTTGTTGAATTGTTGGGTTGTTGGCTTGTTTGTTTATTGGTTTGTTGGTTTGTTCGTTTGTTGGCTTGTTGGCTCGCTTGTTTGTTGGTTTGTAGGTTTTTGGTTTGTTAGTTTATTGGTTTGTTGGTTTGTTGGTTTGTTGGTTTGTTGGTTTGTTGGTTTGTAGGTTTGTTGGTTTTTTGGTTTGTTGGTTTGTTGGTTTGTTTGTTTGTTGGTTTGTTCGTTTGTTGGCTTGTGGATTTGTTGGCTTGTTGGCTTGTTGGTTTGTTGGTTTGTTTGTTTGTTGGTTTGTTCGTTTGTTGTCTTGTTGGTTTGTTGGCTTGTTGGCTTGTAGGTTTGTTAATTTGTTGGTTTGTTGGATTGTTGGTTTGTTGGTTTGTTGTCTTGTTTGTTCGTTGTTTTGTTGGTTTGTTGGTTTCTTGGTTTGTTCGTTTGTTGGTTTGTTGGTTTGTTGGTTTGTTGGCTTGCTCGTTTGTTGGCTTGTTGGTTTGTTGGCTTGTTGGCTTGTTGGTTTGTTGGTTTATTGGCTTATTGGTTACTTGGTTTGTTGTTTTGTTGGTTTGTTGGTTTGTTGGTTTGTTGGCTTGTTGGCTTGTTGGTTTGTTGGTTTGTCGGCATGTTTGTTTGTTGGTTTGTTGGTTTCTTGGTTTGTTGGTTTGTTGGTTTGTTGGTTTGTACGTTTGGTTGTTTGTTGTTTTGTTGGTTTGTTGGCTTGTTGGTTTGTTGGCTTTTTGCTTTGTGGGCTTGTTGGCTTGTTGGTTTGTTGGCTTGTTGGTTTGTTAGTTTGTTGGCTTGTTCGCTTGTTGGTTTGTTGGTTTGTCGATTTGTTGGTTTGTTGGTTTGTTCGTTTGTTGGTTTGTTGGTTTGTTAGTTTGTTTGTCTGTTGGTTTGTTCGTTTGTTGGCTTGTTGGTTTGTTGTCTTGTTGGTTTGTTGGTTTGTTGGTTTGTTGGTTTGTTGGTTTGTTCATTTGTTGGTTTGTTAATTGGTTGGCTTGTTGGTTTGTTGGTTTTTTGGTTTGTTGGTTTGTTGGTTTGTTGTTTGTTGGTTTGTTGGTTTGTTGGTTTTTTGGTTTGTTGGTTTGTCGGTTTGTTGGTTTGTTGGCTTTTTGCTTTGTGGGCTTGTTGGCTTGTTGGTTTGTTGGCTTGTTGGTTTGTTAGTTTGTTGGCTTGTTCGCTTGTTGGTTTGTTGGTTTGTCGATTTGTTGGTTTGTTGGTTTGTTCGTTTGTTGGTTTGTTGGTTTGTTAGTTTGTTTGTCTGTTGGTTTGTTCGTTTGTTGGCTTGTTTGTTTGTTGTCTTGTTGGTTTGTTGGTTTGTTGGTTTGTTGGTTTGTTGGTTTGTTGGTTTGTTGGTTTGTTGGTTTGTTGGTTTGTTGGCTTGTTGGCTTGCTGGTTTTTTGGCTTGTTGGTTTGTTGGTTTGTTGTTTGTTGGTTTGTTGGTTTGTTGGTTTTTTGGTTTGTTGGTTTGTCGGTTTGTTGGTTTGTTGGTTTGTTCGTTTGTTGGTTAGTTGGTTTTGTTGGTTTGTTGGTTTGTTCGTTTGTTGGTTTGTTGGTTTGTTGGTTTGTTGGTTTGTTGGTTTGTTCGTTTGTTGGTTTGGTGGTTTGTTGGTTTGTTCGTTTGTTCGTATGTTGGCTTGTTGGCTTGTTGGTTTGTTGGTTTGTTGGTTTGTTGGTTTGTTGGTTTGTTGGTTTGTTGGTTTGTTGGTTTTTTGGTTTTTTGGTTTGTTGGTTTATTCCTTTGTTGGTTTGTTGTTTTGTTGGTTTGTTGGTTTGTTCGTTTGTTAGTTTGTTGGTTTGTTGGTTTGCTGGTTTGTTTGTTTGTTGGTATGTTGGTTTGTTGGTTTGCTGGTTTGTTGGCTTGTTGGTTTGTTGATTTGTTAGTTTGTTGGTTTGTTGGTTTGTTGGTTACTTGGTTTGTTGTTTTGGTGGTTTGTTGGCTTGTTGGTTTGTTGGTTTTTTGGTTTGTTGGTTTGTCGGTTTGTTGGTTTGTTGGTTTTTTGGTTTGTTGGTTTGTTGGTTTGTTGGTTTGTTGGTTTATTTGTTTATTGGTTTGTTGGTTTGTTGGTTTGTTGGTTTGTTGGTTTGTTGGTTTGTTGGTTTGTTGGTTTGTTGGTTTGTTGGTTTGTTGGTTAGTTGGTTTATTTGTTTGTTGGTTTGTTGGTTTGTTGGTTTGTTGGTTTGTTGGTTTGTTTGTTTGTTGGTTTGTTTGATTGTCGGTTTGTTCGTTGTTGATTTGTTGGTTACTTGGTTTGTTAGTTTGTTGGTTTGTTGGTTTGTTTGCTTGTTGGTTTTTGGGTTTGTTGGTTTGTTGGTAAGTTGGTTTGTTTGTTTGTTCGTTTGTTGGTTTTTTGGTTTGTTAGTTTAATGGCTTGTTGGTTTGTTGGTTTGTTGGCTTGTTAGTTTGTTGGTTTATTGGTTTATTGGTTAGTTGGCTTGTTGGTTACTTGGTTTGTTGGTTTTTTGGTTTGTTGGTTTGTTGGCTTGTTGGTTTGTTGGTTTGTTGGTTTGTTGGTTACTTGGTTTGTTGGTTTGTTGGCTTGTTGGTTTGTTGGTTTTTTGGTTTGTTGGTTTGTCGGTTTGTTGGTTTGTTGGTTTTTTGGTTTATTTGTTTGTTGGTTTGTTGGTTTGTTGGTTTGTTGGTTTGTTAGTTGTTGGTTTGTTGGTTTGTTGGTTTATTTGTTTGTTGGTTTGTTGGTTTGTTGGTTTGTTGGTTTGTTGGTTTGTTTGTTTGTTGGTTTGTTTGATTGTCGGTTTGTTCGTTGTTGATTTGTTGGTTACTTGGTTTGTTAGTTTGTTGGTTTGTTGGTTTGTTTGCTTGTCGGTTTTTGGGTTTGTTGGTTTGTTGGTTTGTTGGCTTGTTTGTTTGTTCGTTTGTTGGTTTGTTGGTTTGTTAGTTTAATGGCTTGTTGGTTTGTTGGCTTGTCGATTTGTTGGTTTGTTGGTTTGTTCGTTTGTTGGTTTGTTGGTTTGTTAGTTTGTTTGTCTGTTGGTTTGTTCGTTTGTTGGCTTGTTGGTTTGTTGTCTTGTTGGTTTGTTGGTTTGTTGGTTTGTTGGTTTGTTGGTTTGTTGGTTTGTTGGTTTGTTGGTTTGTTGGCTTGTTGGCTTGCTGGTTTTTTGGCTTGTTGGTTTGTTGGTTTGTTGTTTGTTGTTTTGTTGGTTTGTTGGTTTTTTGGTTTGTTGGTTTGTTGGTTTGTCGGTTTGTTGGTTTGTTGGTTTGTTCGTTTGTTGGTTCGTTGGTTTGTTGGTTTGTTGGTTTGTTCGTTTGTTGGTTTGTTGGTTTGTTGGTTTGTTGGTTTGTTGGTTTGTTCGTTTGTTGGTTTGGTGGTTTGTTGGTTTGTTCGTTTGTTCGTATGTTGGCTTGTTGGCTTGTTGGTTTGTTGGTTTGTTGGTTTGTTGGTTTGTTGGTTTGTTGGTTTGTTGGTTTGTTGGTTTTTTGGTTTTTTTGTTTGTTGGTTTATTCGTTTGTTGGTTTGTTGTTTTGTTGGTTTGTTGGTTTGTTGGTTTGTTCGTTTGTTAGTTTGTTGGTTTGTTGGTTTGCTGGTTTGTTTGTTTGTTGGTATGTTGGTTTGTTGGTTTGCTGGTTTGTTGGCTTGTTGGTTTGTTGATTTGTTAGTTTGTTGGTTTGTTGGTTTGTTGGTTACTTGGTTTGTTGTTTTGGTGGTTTGTTGGTTTGTTGTTTTGTTGGTTTGTTTGTTTGTTGGTTTGTTTGATTGTCGGTTTGTTCGTTGTTGATTTGTTGGTTACTTGGTTTGTTAGTTTGTTGGTTTGTTGGTTTGTTTGCTTGTTGGTTTTTGGGTTTGTTGGTTTGTTGGTTAGTAGGTTTGTTTGTTTGTTCGTTTGTTGGTTTGTTGGTTTGTTAGTTTAATGGCTTGTTGGTTTGTTGGTTTTTTGGCTTGTTAGTTTGTTGGTTTATTGGTTTGTTGGTTAGTTGGCTTGTTGGTTACTTGGTTTGTTGGTTTGTTGGTTTGTTGGTTTGTTGGCTTGTTGGTTTGTTGGTTTGTTGGTTTGTTGGTTACTTGGTTTGTTGTTTTGTTGGTTTGTTGGCTTGTTGGTTTGTTGGTTTTTTGGTTTGTTGGTTTGTCGATTTGTTGGTTTGTTGGTTTTTTGGTTTGTTGGTTTGTTGGTTTGTTGGTTTGTTGGTTTATTTGTTTGTTGGTTTGTTGGTTTGTTGGTTTGTTGGTTTGTTGGTTTGTTGGTTGTTGGTTTGTTGGTTTGTTGGTTTATTTGTTTGTTGGTTTGTTTGATTGTCGGTTTGTTCGTTGTTGATTTGTTGGTTACTTGGTTTGTTAGTTTGTTGGTATGTTGGTTTGTTTGCTTGTTGGTTTTTGGGTTTGTTGGTTTGTTGGTTTGTTGGCTTGTTTGTTTGTTCGTTTGTTGGTTTGTTGGTTTGTTAGTTTAATGGCTTGTTGGTTTGTTGGCTTGTCGATTTGTTGGTTTGTTGGTTTGTTCGTTTGTTGGTTTGTTGGTTTGTTAGTTTGTTTGTCTGTTGGTTTGTTCGTTTGTTGGCTTGTTGGTTTGTTGTCTTGTGGGTTTGTTGGTTTGTTGGTTTGTTGGTTTGTTGGTTTGTTGGTTTGTTTGTTTGTTGGTTTGTTGGTTTGTTGGCTTGTTGGCTTGCTGGTTTTTTGGCTTGTTGGTTTGTTGGTTTGTTGTTTGTTGTTTTGTTGGTTTGTTGGTTTTTTGGTTTGTTGGTTTGTTGGTTTGTTGGTTTGTTCGTTTGTTGGTTCGTTGGTTTGTTGGTTTGTTGGTTTGTTAGTTTGTTGGTTTGTTGGTTTGTTGGATTGTTGGTTTGTTGGTTTGTTCGTTTGTTGGTTTGGTGGTTTGTTGGTTTGTTCGTTTGTTCGTATGTTGGCTTGTTGGCTTGTTGGTTTGTTGGTTTGTTGGTTTGTTGGTTTGTTGGTTTGTTGGTTTGTTGGTTTGTTGGTTTTTTGGTTTTTTGGTTTGTTGGTTTATTCGTTTGTTGCTTTGTTGTTTCGTTGGTTTGTTGGTTTGTTGGTTTGTTCGTTTGTTAGTTTGTTGGTTTGTTGGTTTGCTGGTTTGATTGTTTGTTGGTATGTTGGTTTGTTGGTTTGCTGGTTTGTTGGCTTGTTGGTTTGTTGATTTGTTAGTTTGTTGGTTTGTTGGTTTGTTGGTTACTTGGTTTGTTGCTTTGGTGGTTTGTTGGCTTGTTGGTTTGTTGGTTTTTTGGTTTGTTGGTTTGCCGGTTTGTTGGTTTGTTGGTTTTTTGGTTTGTTGGTTTGTTGGTTTGTTGGTTTGTTGGTTTGTTGGTTTATTAGTTTGTTGGTTTGTTGGTTTGTTGGTTTGTTGGTTTGTTGGTTTGTTGGTTTGTTGGTTTGTTGGTTTGTTGGTTTGTTGGTTTATTTGTTTGTTGGTTTGTTGGTTTGTTGGTTTGTTGGTTTGTTGGTTTGTTGGTTTGTTTGTTTGTTGGTTTGTTTGATTGTCGGTTTGTTCGTTGTTGATTTGTTGGTTACTTGGTTTGTTAGTTTGTTGGTTTGTTGGTTTGTTTGCTTGTTAGTTTTTGGGTTTGTTGGTTTGTTGGTTAGTTGGTTTGTTTGTTTGTTCGTTTGTTGGTTTGTTGGTTTGTTAGTTTAATGGCTTGTTGGTTTGTTGGTTTGTTGGCTTGTTAGTTTGTTGGTTTATTGGTTTGTTGGTTAGTTGGCTTGTTGGTTACTTGGTTTGTTGGTTTGTTGGTTTGTTGGTTTGTTGGCTTGTTGGTTTGTTGGTTTGTTGGTTTGTTGGTTACTTGGTTTGTTGTTTTGTTGGTTTGTTGGCTTGTTGGTTTGTTGGTTTTTTGGTTTGTTGGTTTGTCGATTTGTTGGTTTGTTGGTTTTTTGGTTTGTTGGTTTGTTGGTTTGTTGGTTTGTTGGTTTGTTGGTTTATTTGTTTGTTGGTTTGTTGGTTTGTTGGTTTGTTGGTTTGTTGGTTTGTTGGTTTGTTGGTTGTTGGTTTGTTGGTTTGTTGGTTTATTTGTTTGTTGGTTTGTTGGTTTGTTGGTTTGTTGGTTTGTTGGTTTGTTTGTTTGTTGGTTTGTTTGATTGTCGGTTTGTTCGTTGTTGATTTGTTGGTTACTTGGTTTGTTAGTTTGTTGGTTTGTTGGTTTGTTTGCTTGTTGGTTTTTGGGTTTATTGGTTTGTTGGTTTGTTGGCTTGTTTGTTTGTTCGTTTGTTGGTTTGTTGGTTTGTTAGTTTAATGGCTTGTTGGTTTGTTGGCTTGTTAGTTTGTTGGTTTATTGGTTTGTTGGTTAGTTGGCTTGTTGGTTACTTGGTTTGTTGGTTTGTTAGTTTAACGGCTTGTTGGTTTGTTGGCTTGTTAGTTTGTTGGCTTAATGGTTTGTTGGATTGTTGGTTTGTTGGTTTGTTGGTTTGCTGGTTTGTTGGCTTGTTGGTTTGTTGATTTGTTAGTTTGTTGGTTTGTTGGTTTGTTGGTTACTTGGTTTGTTGGTTTGTTGGTTTGTTGGTTTGTTGGCTTGTTGGTTTGTTGGTTTTTTGGTTTGTTGGTTTGTCGGTTTGTTGGTTTGTTGGTTTTTTGGTTTGTTGGTTTGTTGGTTTGTTGGTTTATTTGTTTGTTAGTTTGTTGGTTTGTTGGTTTGTTGGTTTGTTGGTTTGTTGGTTTGTTGGTTTGTTTGTTTGTTTGTTGGTTTGTTGGATTGTTCGTTTGTTGGTTTGTTGGTTACTTGGTTTGTTGGTTTGTTGGTTTGTTGGCTTGTTGGTTTGTTGGTTTGTTGGTTTCTTGGATTTTTGGTTTGTTGGTTTGTTGGTTTGTTTGTTTGTTCGTTTTTCGGTTGCTTGGTTTGTTAGTTTGTTGGCATTATGGTTTGTTTTATTGTTGGTTTGTTGGTTTGTTGGTTTGTTGGTTTGTTGGCTTGTTGGGTTGTTGGTTTGTTGGTTTGTTAGTTTGTTGGTTTGTTGGCTTGTTGGTTTGTTGGTTTGTTGGCTTGTTGGTTTGTTGGTTTGTTGGTTTGTTGGTTAGTTGGTTTATTGGTTTGTTGGTTTGTTTGATTGTTGGTTTGTTCGTTTGTTGATTTGTTGGTTACTTGGCTTGTTAGTTTGATGGTTTGTTGGTTTGTTTGCTTGTTGGTTTTTGGGTTTGTTGGTTTGTTGGTTTGTTGATTTGTTTGTTTGTTCGTTTGTTGGTTTGTTGGTTTGTTAGTTTAATGGCTTGTTGGTTTGTTGGTTTGTTGGTTTGTTGGCTTGTTAGTTTGTTGGTTTATTGGTTTGTTGGTTAGTTGGCTTGTTGGTTACTTGGTTTGTTGGTTTGTTGGTTTGTTGGTTTGTTGGCTTGTTGGTTTGTTGGTTTGTTGGTTTTTTGGTTTGTTGGCTTGTTGGTTTGTTGGGTTTTTGGCTTGTTGGTTTGTTGGCTTGTTGGCTTGTTGGTTTGTTGGCTTTTTGGCTTGTTGGTTTGTTGGTTTGTTGGTTTGTTGGTTTGTTGGTTTGTTGGTTTGTTGGTTTGTTAGCTTGTTGGCTTGTTGGCTTGTTGGTTTGTTGGTTTGTTCGTTTGTTCGTTTGTTCGGTTGTTGATTTGTTCGTTTGGTGGTTTTTTGGTTTGTTGGTTTGTTGGTTTGTTGGTTTGTTGGTTTGTTCGTTTGTTGGTTTGTTGGTTTGTTGGTTTATTTGTTTATAGGATTGTTCGGTTTTTGGCTTGTTGGTTTGTTGGCTTGTTGATTTCTTGGTTTGTTGGTTTGTTGGATTGTTGGTTTGTTGGTTTGTTGGTTTGTTGGTTTGTTGGTTTGTTGGTTTGCTGGTTTGTTGGTTTGTTGGTTTGCGGGTTTGTTTGTTTGTTGGTTTGTTGGTTTGTTGGTTTGTTGGTTTGTTGGTTTGTTGGTTTGTTGGTTTGTTGGTTTGTTTGTTTGTTTGTTAGTTGGTTTGTTTGTTTGTTTGTTTGTTGGTTTTTTCGTTTGTTGGCTTGTTAGTTTGTTGGCTTGTTGGCTTGTTGGTTTGTTGGTTTTTCGTTTGTTGGTTTGTTGGATTGTTGGTTTATTTGTTTGTTGGTTTGTTGGTTTGTTGGTTTGTTGGTTTGTTGGTTTGTTGGTTTTTTGGTTTGTTTGTTTGTTTATTTGTTGGTTTGTTGGTTTGTTGGCTTGTTGGTTTGTTGGTTTGTTGGTTTGTTGATTTGTTGGTTTCTTGGTTTGTTGGTTTGTTGGTTTGTTGGTTTATTGGCTTGTTGGCTTGCTAGTTTGTTGGCTTGCTGGTTTGTTGGTTTGTTGGTTTGTTGATTTGTTGGTTTGTTGGTTTTTTGGTTTGTTGGTTTGTTGGTTTGTTTGTTTGTTTGTTTGTTGGTTTGTTCGTTTTTTGGCTTGTTGATTTGTTGGCTTGTTGGCTTGTTGGTTTGTTGGTTTGTTGGTTTGTTGGTTTGTTGGTTTGTTGGTTTTTTGGTTTGTTGGTTTGTTGGTTTGTTGGTTTGTTGGTTTGTTCGTTTTTTGGCTTGTTGATTTGTTGGCTTGTTGGCTTGTTGGTTTGTTGGTTTGTTTGTTTGTTGGTTTGTTCGTTTGTTGTCTTGTTGGTTTGTTGGCTTGTTGGCTTGTAGGTTTGTTAATTTGTTGGTTTGTTGGTTTGTTGGCTTGTTTGTTCGTTGGTTTGTTCGTTTCTTGGTTTGTTGGTTCGTTGGTTTGTTGGTTTGTTCGTTTGTTGGTTTGTTGGTTTGTTGGTTGTTGGCTTGCTCGTTTGTTGGCTTGTTGGTTTGTTGGCTTGTTAGCTTGTTGGTTTGTTGGTTTATTGGCTTATTGGTTACTTGGTTTGTTGTTTTGTTGGTTTGTTGGTTTGTTGGTTTGTTGGCTTGTTGGCTGGTTGGTTTGTTGGTTTGTCGGCTTATTTGTTTGTTGGTTTGTTGGTTTCTTGGTTTGTTGGTTTGTTGGTTTGTTGGTTTGTACGTTTGGTTGTTTGTTGGTTTGTTGGTTTGTTGGCTTGTTGGTTTGTTGGGTTTTTGCTTTGTGGGCTTGTTGGCTTGTTGGTTTGTTAGCTTGTCGGTTTGTTAATTTGTTGGCTTGTTGGTTTATTGGTTTGTTGGTTTGTTGCTTTGTTGGTTTGTTGGTTTGTTGGTTTGTTGGTTTGTTTGTTTGTTGGTTTTTTCGTTTGTTGGCTTGTTGGTTTGTTGGTTTGTTCGCTTGTTGGTTTGTTGGTTTGTCGATTTGTTGGTTTGTTGGTTTGTTCGTTTGTTGGTTTGTTGGTTTGTTAGTTTGTTTGTCTGTTGGTTTGTTCGTTTGTTGGCTTGTTGGTTTGTTGTCTTGGTGGTTTGTTGGTTTGTTGGTTTGTTGGTTTGTTGGTTTGTTCATTTGTTGGTTTGTTAATTTGTTGGCTTGTTGGTTTGTTGGTTTGTTGGTTTGTTGGTTTGTTGGTTTGTTGGTTTTTTGGTTTGTTGGTTTGTTGGTTTGTTGGTTTGTTGGTTTGTTGGCTTGTTGGCTTGCTGGTTTTTTGGCTTGTTGGTTTGTTGAATTGTTGTTTGTTGGTTTGTTGGTTTGTTGGTTTTTTGGTTTGTTGGTTTGTCGGTTTGTTGGTTTGTTGGTTTGTTCGTTTGTTGGTTCGTTGGTTTGTTGGTTTGTTGGTTTGTTCGTTTGTTGGTTTGTTGGTTTGTTGGTTTGTTGGTTTGTTGGTTTGTTCGTTTGTTCGTTTGGTGGTTTGTTGGTTTGTTCGTTTGTTCGTTTGTTGGCTTGTTGGCTTGTTGGTTTGTTGGTTTTTTGGTTTGTTGGTTTGTCGGTTTGTTGGTTTGTTGGTTTTTTGGTTTGTTGGTTTGTTGGCTTGTTGGTTTGTTGGTTTATTTGTTTGTTGGTTTGTTGGTTTGTTGGTTCGTTGGTTTGTTGGTTTGTTGGTTTGTTGGTTTGTTGGTTTGTTGGTTTGTTGGTTTGTTGGTTTATTTGTTTGTTGGTTTGTTGGTTTGTTGGTTTGTTGGTTTGTTGGTTTGTTGGTTTGTTTGTTTGTTGGTTTGTTTGATTGTCGGTTTGTTCGTTGTTGATTTGTTGGTTACTTGGTTTGTTAGTTTGTTGGTTTGTTGGTTTGTTTGCTTGTTGGTTTTTGGGTTTGTTGGTTTGTTGGTTAGTTGGTTTGTTTGTTTGTTCGTTTGTTGGTTTCTTTTTTTGTTAGTTTAATGGCTTGTTGGTTTGTTGGCTTGTTAGTTTGTTGGTTTATTGGTTTGTTGGTTAGTTGGCTTGTTGGTTACTTGGTTTGTTGGTTTGTTGGTTTGTTGGTTTGTTGGCTTGTTGGTTTGTTGGTTTGTTGGTTTGTTGGTTACTTGGTTTGTTGTTTTGTTGGTTTGTTGGCTTGTTGGTTTGTTGGTTTTTTGGTTTGTTGGTTTGTCGGTTTGTTGGTTTGTTGGTTTTTTGGTTTGTTGGTTTGTTGGTTTGTTGGTTTGTTGGTTTGTTGGTTTATTTGTTTGTTGGTTTGTTGGTTTGTTGGTTTGTTGGTTGTTGGTTTGTTGGTTTGTTGGTTTATTTGTTTGTTGGTTTGTTGGTTTGTTGGTTTGTTGGTTTGTTGGTTTGTTTGTTTGTTGGTTTGTTTGATTGTCGGTCTGTTCGTTGTTGATTTGTTGGTTACTTGGTTTGTTAGTTTGTTGGTTTGTTGGTTTGTTTGCTTGTTGGTTTTTGGGTTTGTTGGTTTGTTGGTTTGTTGGTTTGTTTGTTTGTTCGTTTGTTGGTTTGTTGGTTTGTTAGTTTAATGGCTTGTTGGTTTGTTGGCTTGTTAGTTTGTTGGTTTATTGGTTTGTTGGTTAGTTGGCTTGTTGGTTACTTGGTTTGTTGGTTTGTTGGTTTGTTGGTTTGTTGGTTTGTTGGTTTGTTGGCTTGTTGGTTTGTTGGTTTGTTGGTTTTTTGGTTTGTTGGCTTGTTGGTTTGTTGGCTTGTTGGTTTGTTGGGTTTTTGGCTTGTTGGTTTGTTGGCTGGTTGGCTTGTTGGTTTGTTGGTTTTTTGGCTTGTTGGTTTGTTGGTTTTTTGGTTTGTTGGTTTGTCGGTTTATTTGTTTGTTGGTTTGTTGGTTTGTTTGTTTGTTTGTTGGTTTGTTGGATTGTTCGTTTGTTGGTTTGTTGGTTACTTGGTTTGTTGGTTTGTTGGTTTGTTGGCTTGTTGGTTTGTTGGGTTGTTGGTTTGTTGGTTTGTTGGATTTTTGGTTTGTTGGTTTGTTGGTTTGTTGGTTTGTTTGTTTGTTCGTTTTTCGGTTGGTTGGTTTGTTAGTTTGTTGGCTTAATGGTTTGTTGGATTGTTGGTTTGTTGGTTTGTTGGTTTGTTGGCTTGTTGGTTTGTTGATTTGTTAGTTTGTTGGTTTTTTGGTTTGTTGGTTTGTTGGTTTGTTGGTTCGTTGGTTTATTTGTTTGTTGGTTTGTTGGTTTGTTGGTTTGTTGGTTTGTTGGTTTATTTGTTTGTTGGTTTGTTGGTTTGTTGGTTTGTTTGTTCGTTTGTTGGTTTGATGGATTCTTCGTTTGTTGGTTTGTTGGTTACTTGGTTTGTTGGTTTGTTGGTTTGTTGGCTTGTTGGTTTGTTGGTTTGTTGGTTTGTTGGTTTGTTGGATTTTTGGTTTGTTGGTTTGTTGGTTTGTTGGTTTGTTTGTTTGTTCGTTTTTCGGTTGGTTGGTTTGTTAGTTTGTTGGCTTAATGGTTTGTTGGATTGTTGGTTTGTTGGTTTGTTGGTTTGCTGGTTTGTTGGCTTGTTGGTTTGTTGATATGTTAGTTTGTTGGTTTGTTGGTTTGTTGGTTACTTGGTTTGTTGGTTTGTTGGTTTGTTGGCTTGTTGGTTTGTTGGTTTTTTGGTTTGTTGGTTTGTCGGTTTGTTGGTTTGTTGGTTTTTTGGTTTGTTGGTTTGTTGGTTTGTTGGTTTGTTGGTTTATTTGTTTGTTGGTTTGTTGGTTTGTTGGTTTGTTGGTTTGTTGGTTTGTTGGTTTATTTGTTTGTTGGTTTGTTGGTTTGTTGGTTTGTTGGTTTGTTGGTTTGTTGGTTTTTGGGTTTGTTGGTTTGTTGGTTTGTTGGTTTGTTTGTTTGTTCGTTTGTTGGTTTGTTGGTTTGTTAGTTTAATGGCTTGTTGTTTTGTTGGCTTGTTAGTTTGTTGGTTTATTGGTTTGTTGGTTAGTTGGCTTGTTGGTTACTTGGTTTGTTGGTTTGTTGGTTTGTTGGTTTGTTGGTTTGTTGGTTTGTTGGTTTGTTGGCTTGTTCGTTTGTTGGTTTGTTGGTTTTTTGGTTTGTTGGCTTGTTGGTTTGTTGGCTTGTTGGTTTGTTGGGTTTTTGGCTTGTTGGTTTGTTGGCTGGTTGGCTTGTTGGTTTGTTGGTTTTTTGGCTTGTTGGTTTGTTGGTTTTTTGGTTTGTTGGTTTGTCGGTTTATTTGTTTGTTGGTTTGTTGGTTTGTTTGTTTGTTTGTTGGTTTGTTGGATTGTCCGTTTGTTGGTTTATTGGTTACTTGGTTTGTTGGTTTGTTGGTTTGTTGGCTTGTTGGTTTGTTGGGTTGTTGGTTTGTTGGTTTGTTGGATTTTTGGTTTGTTGGTTTGTTGGTTTGTTGGTTTGTTTGTTTGTTCGTTTTTCGGTTGGTTGGTTTGTTAGTTTGTTGGCTTAATGGTTTGTTGGATTGTTGGTTTGTTGGTTTGTTGGTTTGTTGGCTTGTTGGTTTGTTGATTTGTTAGTTTGTTGGTTTTTTGGTTTGTTGGTTTGTTGGTTTGTTGGTTTGTTGGTTTATTTGTTTGTTGGTTTGTTGGTTTGTTGGTTTGTTGGTTTGTTGGTTTGTTGGTTTATTTGTTTGTTGGTTTGTTGGTTTGTTGGTTTGTTTGTTCGTTTGTTGGTTTGTTGGATTCTTCGTTTGTTGGTTTGTTGGTTACTTGGTTTGTTGGTTTGTTGGTTTGTTGGCTTGTTGGTTTGTTGGTTAGTTGGTTTGTTGGTTTGTTGGATTTTTGGTTTGTTGGTTTGTTGGTTTGTTGGTTTGTTTGTTTGTTCGTTTTTCGGTTGGTTGGTTTGTTAGTTTGTTGGCATAATGGTTTGTTGGATTGTTGGTTTGTTGGTTTGTTGGTTTGCTGGTTTGTTGGCTTGTTGGTTTGTTGATTTGTTAGTTTGTTGGTTTGTTGGTTACTTGGTTTGTTGGTTTGTTGGTTTGTTGGCTTGTTGGTTTGTTGGTTTTTTGGTTTGTTGGTTTGTCGGTTTGTTGGTTTGTTGGTTTTTTGGTTTGTTGGTTTGTTGGTTTGTTGGTTTGTTGGTTTATTTGTTTGTTGGTTTGTTGGTTTGTTGGTTTGTTGGTTTGTTGGTTTATTTGTTTGTTGGTTTGTTGGTTTGTTGGTTTGTTGGTTTGTTGGTTTGTTGGTTTGTTGGTTTGTTGGTTTGTTTGTTTGTTTGTTGGTTTGTTGGATTGTTCGTCTGTTGGTTTGTTGGTTACTTGGTTTGTTGGTTTGTTGGTTTGTTAGCTTGTTGGTTTGTTGGTTTGTTGGTTTGTTGGATTTTTGGTTTGTTGTTTGTTGGTTTGTTGGTTTGTTTGTTTGTTCATTTTTCGGCTGGTTGGTTTGTTAGTTTGTTGGCTTTATGGTTTGTTGGATTGTTGGTTTGTTGGTTTGTTGGTTTGTTGGTTTGTTGGCTTGTTGGGTTGTTGGTTTGTTGGTTTGTTAGTTTGTTCGTTTGTGGGCTTGTTGGTTTGTTGGTTTGTTGGCTTGTTGGTTTGTTGGTTTGTTGGTTTGTTGGTTAGTTGGTTTATTGGTTTGTTGGTTTGTTTGATTGTTGGTTTGTTCGTTTGTTGACTTGTTGGTTACTTGGTTTGTTAGTTTGTTGGTTTGTTTGTTTGTTTGCTTGTTGGTTTTTGGGTTTGTTGGTTTGTTGGTTTGTTGATTTGTTTGTTTGTTCGTTTGTTGGTTTGTTGGTTTATTAGTTTAATGGCTTGTTGGTTTGTTGGTTTGTTGGCTTGTTAGTTTAATGGCTTGTTGGTTTGTTGGTTTGTTGGCTTGTTAGTTTGTTGGTTTATTGGTTTGTTGGTTAGTTGGCTTGTTGGTTACTTGGTTTGTTGGTTTGTTGGTTTGTTGGTTTGTTGGCTTGTTGGTTTGTTGGTTTTTTGGTTTTTTGGTTTGTTGGCTTGTTGGTTTGTTGGGTTTTTGGCTTGTTGGTTTGTTGGCTTGTTGGCTTGTTGGTTTGTTGGTTTTTTGGCTTGTTGGTTTGTTGGTTTGTTGGTTTGTTGGTTTGTTGGTTTGTTGGTTTGTTGGTTTGTTAGCTTGTTGGCTTGTTGGGTTGTTGGTTTATTGGTTTGTTTGTTTGTTCGTTTGTTCGGTTGTTGATTTGTTCGTTTGGTGGCTTTTTGGTTTGTTGGTTTGTTGGTTTGTTGGTTTGTTGGTTTGTTGGTTTGTAGGTTTGTTCGTTTGTTGGTTTGTTGGTTTGTTGGTTTATTTGTTTATTGGGTTGTTCGTTTTTTGGCTTGTTGGTTTGTTGGCTTGTTGATTTCTTGGTTTGTTGGTTTGTTGGATTGTTGGTATGTTGGTTTGTTGGTTTGGTGGTTTGTTGGTTTGTTGGTTTGCTGGTTTGTTGGTTTGTTGGTTTGCGGGTTTGTTGGTTTGTTGGTTTGTTGGTTTGTTGGTTTGTTGGTTTGTTGGTTTGTTGGTTTGTTGGTTTGTTTGTTAGTTGGTTTGTTTGTTTGTTTGTTTGTTGGTTTTTTCGTTTGTTGGCTTGTTGGTTTGTTGGCTTGTTGGCTTGTTGGTTTGTTGGTTTTTCGTTTGTTGGTTTGTTGGATTGTTGGTTTGTTCGTTTGTTGGTTTGTTGGTTTGTTCGTTTGTTGGTTTGTTGGTTTGTTGTTGTGTTGGTTTGTTGGTTTGTTCGTTTGTTGGTTTGTTGGTATGTTGGTTTGTTGGTTTGTTGGTTCGTTGGTTTGTTGGTTTGTTCGTTAGGTGATTTTGTTGGTGTGTTGGTTTGTTGGCTTATTGGTTTCTTGGTTTGTTGTTTTGTTGGTTTGTTGGTTTGTTGGTTTTTCGTTTGTTGGTTTGTTGGATTGTTGTTGTGTTGGTTTGTTGGTTTGTTCGTTTGTTGGTTTGTTGGTTTGTTGGTTTGTTGGTTTGTTGGTTTGTTGGTTTGTTGGTTTGTTCGTTAGGTGATTTTGTTGGTGTGTTGGTTTGTTGGCTTATTGGTTTCTTGGTTTGTTGTTTTGTTGGTTTGTTGGTTTGTTGGTTTTTCGTTTGTTGGTTTGTTGGATTGTTGTTGTGTTGGTTTGTTGGTTTATTGGCTTGTTGGTTTGTTGGTTTGTTCGTTTGTTGGTTTGTTGGTTTGTTGGTTTGTTGGTTTCTTCGTTTGTTAGTTTGTTGGTTTGTTGGTTTGTTGGTTTGTTTGGATGTTGGTTTGTTCATTTGTTGGCTTGTTGGTTTGTTGGTTTGTTGGGTTGTTATCTTGTTGGTTTATTGGTTTGTTGGTTTGTTTGTTTGTTGGCTTGTTGGCTTGTTGGTTTGTTGGTTTGTAGGTTTGTTGGTTTGTTAGTTTGTTGGTTTGTTGGTTTGTTGGTTTGTTGGTTTGTTGGTTTGTTGGTTTGTTGGTTTGTTGGTTTGTTGGTTTGTTGGTTTTTTGGTTTCTTGGCTTGTTGGATTCTTGGTTTGTTGGTTTGTTGGCTTGTTGGTTTGTTGGTTTGTTTGTTTGTTGGTTTGTTTGTTTGTTTGTTTGTTGGTGTGTTCCTTTGTTGGCTTGTTGATTTGTCGATTTGTTGGTTTGTTGGTTTGTTCGTTTGTTGGTTTGTTGGTTTGTTGGTTTGTTGGTTTGTTGGTTTGTTGGTTTGTTGGTTTGTTGGTTTGTTGGTTTGTTTGTTAGTTGGTTTGTTTGTTTGTTTGTTTGATGGTTTTTTCGTTTGTTGGCTTGTTGGTTTGTTGGCTTGTTGGCTTGTTGGTTTGTTGGTTTTTCGATTGTTGGTTTGTTGGATTGTTGGTTTGTTCGTTTGTTGGTTTGTTGGTTTGTTGTTGTGTTGGTTTGTTGGTTTGTTGGCTTGTTGGTTTGTTGGTTTGTTCGTTTGTTGGTTTGTTGGTTTGTTGGTTTGTTGGTTTGTTGGTTTGTTGGATTGTTGGTTTGTTCGTTTGTTGGTTTGTTGGTTTGTTGTTGTGTTGGTTTGTTGGTTTGTTGGCTTGTTGGCTTGTTGGTTTGTTGGTGTGTTCGTTTGTTGGTTTGTTGGTTTGTTTGTTTGTTGGTTTGTTGGTTTGTTGGTTTGTTGGTTTGTTCGTTTGGTTTGTTTGTTTGTTGGTTTGTTCGTTTGTTGGCTTGTTGGTTTGTTGGTTTGTTGGGTTGTTATCTTGTTGGTTTATTGGTTTGTTGGTTTGTTCGTTTGTTGGCTTGTTGGCTTGTTGGTTTGTTGGTTTGTAGGTTTGTTGGTTTGTTAATTTGTTGGTTTGTTGGTTTGTTGGTTTGTTGGTTTGTTGGTTTGTTGGTTTGTTGGTTTGTTGGTTTGTTGGCTTTTTGGTTTCTTGGCTTGTTGGCTTCTTGGTTTGTTGGTTTGTTGGCTTGTTGGTTTGTTGGTTTGTTTGATTGTTGGTTTGTTTGTTTGTTTGTTTGTTGGTGTGTTCCTTTGTTGGCTTGTTGATTTGTAGATTTGTTGGTTTGTTGGTTTGTTCGTTTGTTGGTTTGTTGGTTTGTTAGTTTGTTTGTCTGTTGGTTTGTTCGTTTGTTGGCTTGTTGGTTTGTTGTCTTGTTGGTTTGTTGGTTTGTTGGTTTGTTGGTTTGTTGGTTTGTTCATTTGTTGGTTTGTTAATTTGTTGGCTTGTTGGTTTGTTGGTTTGTTGGTTTGTTGGTTTGTTGGTTTGTTGGTTTGTTGGTTTGTTGGTTTGTTGGTTTGTTGGTTTGTTGGTTTGTTGGCTTGTTGGCTTGCTGGTTTTTTGGCTTGTTGGTTTGTTGGTTTGTTGTTTGTTGGTTTGTTGGTTTGTTGGTTTTTTGGTTTGTTGGTTTATCGGTTTGTTGGTTTGTTGGTTTGTTCGTTTGTTGGTTCGTTGGTTTGTTGGTTTTTTGGTTTGTTCGTTTGTTGGTTTGTTGGTTTGTTGGTTTGTTGGTTTGTTGGTTTGTTCGTTTGTTGGTTTGGTTGTTTGTTGGTTTGTTCGTTTGTTCGTTTGTTGGCTTGTTGGCTTGTTGGTTTGTTGGATTGTTGGTTTATTGGTTTGTTGGTTTGTTGGTTTGTTGGTTTGTTGGTTTGTTGGTTTTTTGGTTTTTTGGTTTGTTGGTTTATTCGTTTGTTGGTTTGTTGTTTTGTTGGTTTGTTGGTTTGTTGGTTTGTTCGTTTGTTAGTTGGTTGGTTTGTTGGTTTGCTGGTTTGTTTGTTTGTTGGTATGTTGGTTTGTTGGTTTGCTGGTTTGTTGGCTTGTTGGTTTGTTGATTTGTTAGTTTGTTGGTTTGTTGGTTTGTTGGTTACTTGGTTTGTTGTTTTGTTGGTTTGTTGGCTTGTTGGTTTGTTGGTTTTTTGGTTTGTTGGTTTGTCGGTTTGTTGGTTTGTTGGTTTTTTGGTTTGTTGGTTTGTTGGTTTGTTGGTTTGTTGGTTTATTTGTTTGTTGGTTTGTTGGTTTGTTGGTTTGTTGGTTTGTTGGTTTGTTGGTTTGTTGGTTTGTTGGTTTGTTGGTTTGTTGGTTTATTTGTTTGTTGGTTTGTTGGTTTGTTGGTTTGTTGGTTTGTTGGTTTGTTTGTTTGTTGGTTTGTTTGATTGTCGGTTTGTTCGTTGTTGATTTGTTGGTTACTTGGTTTGTTAGTTTGTTGGTTTGTTGGTTTGTTTGCTTGTTGGTTTTTGGGTTTGTTGGTTTGTTAGTTAGTTGGTTTGTTTGTTTGTTCGTTTGTTGGTTTGTTGGTTTGTTAGTTTAATGGCTTGTTGGTTTGTTGGTTTGTCGGCTTGTTAGTTTGTTGGTTTATTGGTTTGTTGGTTAGTTGGCTTGCTGGTTACTTGGTTTGATGGTTTTTTCGTTTGTTGGCTTGTTGGTTTGTTGGCTTGTTGGCTTGTTGGTTTGTTGGTTTTTCGTTTGTTGGTTTGTTGGATTGTTGGTTTGTTCGTTTGTTGGTTTGTTGGTTTGTTGTTGTGTTGGTTTGTTGGTTTGTTGGCTTGTTGGTTTGTTGGTTTGTTCGTTTGTTGGTTTGTTGGTTTGTTGGTTTGTTGGTTTGTTGGTTTGATGGTTTGTTGGTTTGTTCGTTAGGTGATTTTGTTGGTGTGTTGGTTTGTTGGCTTATTGGTTTCTTGGTTTGTTGTTTTGTTGGTTTGTTGGTTTGTTGGTTTTTCGTTTGTTGGTTTGTTGGATTGTTGGTTTGTTCGTTTGTTGGTTTGTTGGTTTGTTGTTGTGTTGGTTTGTTGGTTTGTTGGCTTGTTGGTTTGTTGGTGTGTTCGTTTGTTGGTTTGTTGGTTTGTTTGTTTGTTGGTTTGTTGGTTTGTTGGTTTGTTGGTTTGTTCGTTTGGTTTGTTTGTTTGTTGGTTTGTTCGTTTGTTGGCTTGTTGGTTTGTTGGTGTGTTGGGTTGTTATCTTGTTGGTTTATTGGTTTGTTGGTTTGTTCGTTTGTTGGCTTGTTGGCTTGTTGGTTTGTTGGTTTGTAGGTTTGTTGGTTTGTTAATTTGTTGGTTTGTTGGTTTGTTGGTTTGTTGGTTTGTTGGTTTGTTGGTTTGTTGGTTTGTTTGTTAGTTGGTTTGTTTGTTTGTTTGTTTGATGGTTTTTTCGTTTGTTGGCTTGTTGGTTTGTTGGCTTGTTGGCTTGTTGGTTTGTTGGTTTTTCGATTGTTGGTTTGTTGGATTGTTGGTTTGTTCGTTTGTTGGTTTGTTGGTTTGTTGTTGTGTTGGTTTGTTGGTTTGTTGGCTTGTTGGTTTGTTGGTTTGTTCGTTTGTTGGTTTGTTGGTTTGTTGGTTTGTTGGTTTGTTGGTTTGTTGGATTGTTGGTTTGTTCGTTTGTTGGTTTGTTGGTTTGTTGTTGTGTTGGTTTGTTGGTTTGTTGGCTTGTTGGTTTGTTGGTGTGTTCGTTTGTTGGTTTGTTGGTTTGTTTGTTTGTTGGTTTGTTGGCTTGTTGGTTTGTTGGTTTGTTGGGTTGTTATCTTGTTGGTTTATTGGTTTGTTGGTTTGTTCGTTTGTTGGCTTGTTGGCTTGTTGGTTTGTTGGTTTGTAGGTTTGTTGGTTTGTTAATTTGTTGGTTTGTTGGTTTGTTGGTTTGTTGGTTTGTTGGTTTGTTGGTTTGTTGGTTTGTTGGTTTGTTGGTTTGTTGGTTTGTTGGCTTTTTGGTTTCTTGGCTTGTTGGCTTCTTGGTTTGTTGGTTTGTTGGCTTGTTGGTTTGTTGGTTTGTTTGATTGTTGGTTTGTTTGTTTGTTTGTTTGTTGGTGTGTTCCTTTGTTGGCTTGTTGATTTGTAGATTTGTTGGTCTGTTGGTTTGTTCGTTTGTTGGTTTGTTGGTTTGTTAGTTTGTTTGTCTGTTGGTTTGTTCGTTTGTTGGCTTGTTGGTTTGTTGTCTTGTTGGTTTGTTGGTTTGTTGGTTTGTTGGTTTGTTGGTTTGTTCATTTGTTGGTTTGTTAATTTGTTGGCTTGTTGGTTTGTTGGTTTGTTGGTTTGTTGGTTTGTTGGTTTGTTGGTTTGTTGGTTTGTTGGTTTGTTGGTTTGTTGGTTTGTTGGCTTGTTGGCTTGCTGGTTTTTTGGCTTGTTGGTTTGTTGGTTTGTTGTTTGTTGGTTTGTTGGTGTGTTGGTTTTTTGGTTTGTTGGTTTGTCGGTTTGTTGGTTTGTTGGTTTGTTCGTTTGTTGGTTTGTTGGTTTGTTGGTTTTTTGGTTTGTTCGTTTGTTGGTTTGTTGGTTTGTTGGTTTGTTGGTTTGTTGGTTTGTTCGTTTGTTGGTTTGGTTGTTTGTTGGTTTGTTCGTTTGTTCGTTTGTTGGCTTGTTGGCTTGTTGGTTTGTTGGATTGTTGGTTTGTTGGTTTGTTGGTTTGTTGGTTTGTTGGTTTGTTGGTTTGTTGGTTTTTTGGTTTTTTGGTTTGTTGGTTTATTCGTTTGTTGGTTTGTTGTTTTGTTGGTTTGTTGGTTTGTTGGTTTGTTCGTTTGTTAGTTTGTTGGTTTGTTGGTTTGCTGGTTTGTTTGTTTGTTGGTATGTTGGTTTGTTGGTTTGTTGGTTTGTTGGCTTGTTGGTTTGTTGATTTGTTAGTTTGTTGGTTTGTTGGTTTGTTGGTTACTTGGTTTGTTGTTTTGTTGGTTTGTTGGCTTGTTGGTTTGTTGGTTTTTTGGTTTGTTGGTTTGTCGGTTTGTTGGTTTGTTGGTTTTTTGGTTTGTTGGTTTGTTGGTTTGTTGGTTTGTTGGTTTATTTGTTTGTTGGTTTGTTGGTTTGTTGGTTTGTTGGTTTGTTGGTTTGTTGGTTTGTTGGTTTGTTGGTTTGTTGGTTTATTTGTTTGTTGGTTTGTTGGTTTGTTGGTTTGTTGGTTTGTTGGTTTGTTTGTTTGTTGGTTTGTTTGATTGTCGGTTTGTTCGTTGTTGATTTGTTGGTTACTTGGTTTGTTAGTTTGTTGGTTTGTTGGTTTGTTTGCTTGTTGGTTTTTGGGTTTGTTGGTTTGTTGGTTAGTTGGTTTGTTTGTTTGTTCGTTTGTTGGTTTGTTGGTTTGTTAGTTTAATGGCTTGTTGGTTTGTTGGTTTGTCGGCTTGTTAGTTTGTTGGTTTATTGGTTTGTTGGTTAGTTGGCTTGCTGGTTACTTGGTTTGATGGTTTTTTCGTTTGTTGGCTTGTTGGTTTGTTGGCTTGTTGGCTTGTTGGTTTGTTGGTTTTTCGTTTGTTGGTTTGTTGGATTGTTGGTTTGTTCGTTTGTTGGTTTGTTGGTTTGTTGTTGTGTTGGTTTGTTGGTTTGTTGGCTTGTTGGTTTGTTGGTTTGTTCGTTTGTTGGTTTGTTGGTTTGTTGGTTTGTTGGTTTGTTGGTTTGTTGGTTTGTTGGTTTGTTCGTTAGGTGATTTTGTTGGTGTGTTGGTTTGTTGGCTTATTGGTTTCTTGGTTTGTTGTTTTGTTGGTTTGTTGGTTTGTTGGTTTTTCGTTTGTTGGTTTGTTGGATTGTTGGTTTGTTCGTTTGTTGGTTTGTTGGTTTGTTGTTGTGTTGGTTTGTTGGCTTGTTGGCTTGTTGGTTTGTTGGTGTGTTCGTTTGTTGGTTTGTTGGTTTGTTTGTTTGTTGGTTTGTTGGTTTGTTGGTTTGTTGGTTTGTTCGTTTGGTTTGTTTGTTTGTTGGTTTGTTCGTTTGTTTGCTTGTTGGTTTGTTGGTTTGTTGGGTTGTTATCTTGTTGGTTTATTGGTTTGTTGGTTTGTTCGTTTGTTGGCTTGTTGGCTTGTTGGTTTGTTGGTTTGTAGGTTTGTTGGTTTGTTAATTTGTTGGTTTGTTGGTTTGTTGGTTTGTTGGTTTGTTGGTTTGTTGGTTTGTTGGTTTGTTGGTTTGTTGGTTTGTTGGTTTGTTGGCTTTTTGGTTTCTTGGCTTGTTGGCTTCTTGGTTTGTTGGTTTGTTGGCTTGTTGGTTTGTTGGTTTGTTTGATTGTTGGTTTGTTTGTTTGTTTGTTTGTTGGTGTGTTCCTTTGTTGGCTTGTTGATTTGTAGATTTGTTGGTTTGTTGGTTTGTTCGTTTGTTGGTTTGTTGGTTTGTTAGTTTGTTTGTCTGTTGGTTTGTTCGTTTGTTGGCTTGTTGGTTTGTTGTCTTGTTGGTTTGTTGGTTTGTTGGTTTGTTGGTTTGTTCATTTGTTGGTTTGTTAATTTGTTGGCTTGTTGGTTTGTTGGTTTGTTGGTTTGTTGGTTTGTTGGTTTGTTGGTTTGTTGGTTTGTTGGTTTGTTGGCTTGTTGGCTTGCTGGTTTTTTGGCTTGTTGGTTTGTTGGTTTGTTGGTTTGTTGTTTGTTGGTTTGTTGGTTTGTTGGTTTTTTGGTTTGTTGGTTTGTCGGTTTGTTGGTTTGTTGGTTTGTTCGTTTGTTGGTTCGTTGGTTTGTTGGTTTTTTGGTTTGTTCGTTTGTTGGTTTGTTGGTTTGTTGGTTTGTTGGTTTGTTGGTTTGTTCGTTTGTTGGTTTGGTTGTTTGTTGGTTTGTTCGTTTGTTCGTTTGTTGGCTTGTTGGCTTGTTGGTTTGTTGGTTTGTCGGTTTTTTGGTTTTTTGGTTTGTTGGTTTATTCGTTTGTTGGTTTGTTGTTTTGTTGGTTTGTTGGTTTGTTGGTTTGTTCGTTTGTTAGTTTGTTGGTTTGTTGGTTTGCTGGTTTGTTTGTTTGTTGGTATGTTGGTTTGTTGGTTTGCTGGTTTGTTGGCTTGTTGGTTTGTTGATTTGTTAGTTTGTTGGTTTGTTGGTTTGTTGGTTACTTGGTTTGTTGTTTTGTTTGTTTGTTGGCTTGTTGGTTTGTTGGTTTTTTGGTTTGTTGGTTTGTCGGTTTGTTGGTTTGTTGGTTTTTTGGTTTGTTGGTTTGTTGGTTTGTTGGTTTGTTGGTTTATTTGTTTGTTGGTTTGTTGGTTTGTTGGTTTGTTGGTTTGTTGGTTTGTTGGTTTGTTGGTTTGTTGGTTTGTTGGTTTGTTGGTTTATTTGTTTGTTGATTTGTTGGTTTGTTGGTTTGTTGTTGGTTTGTTTGTTTGTTGGTTTGTTTGATTGTCGGTTTGTTCGTTATTGATTTGTTGGTTACTTGGTTTGTTAGTTTGTTGGTTTGTTGGTTTGTTTGCTTGTTGGTTTTTGGGTTTTTTGGTTTGTTGGTTAGTTGGTTTGTTTGTTTGTTCGTTTGTTGGTTTGTTGGTTTGTTAGTTTAATGGCTTGTTGGTTTGTTGGTTTGTCGGCTTGTTAGTTTGTTCGTTTATTGGTTTGTTGGTTAGTTGGCTTGCTGGTTACTTGGTTTGTTGGTTTGTTGGTTTGTTGGTTTGTTGTTTTGTTGGTTTGTTGGCTTCTTGGTTTGGTGGTTTTTTGGTTTGTTGGTTTGTGGGTTTGTTGGTTTGTTGGTTTTTTGGTTTATTGGTTTGTTGGTTTGTTGGTTTGTTGGTTTATTTGTTTGTTGGTGTGTTGGTTTGTTGGTTTGTTGGTTTGTTGGTTGTTGGTTTGTTGGTTTGTTGGTTTATTTGTTTGTTGGTTTGTTAGTTTGTTGGTTTGTTGGTTTGTTGGTTTGTTGGTTTGTTTGCTTGTTGGTTTTTGGGTTTGTTGGTTTTTGGGTTTGTTGGTTTGTTGGTTTGTTGGTTTGTTGGTTTGTTTGTTTGTTCGTTTGTTGGTTTGTTGGTTTGTTAGTTTAATGGCTTGTTGGTTTGTTGGCTTGTTAGTTTGTTGGTTTATTGGTTTGTTGGTTAGTTGGCTTGTTGGTTACTTGGTTTGTTGGTTTGTTGGTTTGTTGGTTTGTTGGTTTGTTGGCTTGTTGGTTTGTTGGTTTGTTGGTTTTTTGGTTTGTTGGCTTGTTGGTTTGTTGGCTTGTTAGTTTGTTGGTTTTTTGGCTTGTTGGTTTGTTGGTTTTTTGGATTGTTGGTTTGTCGGTTTGTTGGTTTGTTGGTTTTTTGGTTTGTTGGTTTGTTGGTTTGTTGGTTTATTTGTTTGTTGGTTTGTTGGTTTGTTGGTTTGTTGGTTTGTTGGTTTGTTGGTTTGTTGGTTTATTTGTTTGTTGGTTTGTTGGTTTGTTGGTTTGTTGGTTTGTTGGTTTGTTGGTTTGTTTGTTTGTTGGTTTGTTGGATTGTTCGTTTGTTGGTTTGTTGGTTAATTGGTTTGTTGGTTTGTTGGCTTGTTGGTTTGTTGGTTTGTTGGTTTGTTGGATTTTTGGTTTGTTGCTTGTTGGTTTGTTGGTTTGTTTGTTTGTTCGTTTTTTGGTTGGTTGGTTTGTTAGTTTGTTGGCTTTATGGATTGTTGGATTGTTCGTTTGTTGGTTTGTTGGTTTGTTGGTTTGTTGGCTTGTTGGGTTGTTGGTTTGTTGGTTTGTTAGTTTGTTGGTTTGTTGGCTTGTTGGTTTGTTGGCTTGTTAGTTTGTTGGTTTGTTGGTTTGTTGGTTAGTTGGTTTATTGGTTTGTTGGTTTGTTTGATTGTTGGTTTGTTCGTTTGTTGATTTGTTGGTTACTTGGTTTGTTAGTTTGTTGGTTTGTTGGTTTGTTTGCTTGTTGGTTTTTGGGTTTGTTGGTTTGTTGGTTTGTTGATTTGTTTGTTTGTTCGTTTGTTGGTTTGTTGGTTTGTTAGTTTAATGGCTTGTTGGTTTGTTGGTTTGTTGGCTTGTTATTATTATTTATTTGACAGGTTTCCATTTTCTACATTTGTACAATTTTTTGTTTTAACACATACATGCATTTTTTATGCACACATAGTCATGAGAACACAGTCGCTCCTATGGAGCACATAGCGGCACCAGAAAACTCCGTTAACTCTCCTCCGTCTGCCTCTGCCCTGGGTTCCTGCCTGAGGTACGGTCTTGAGGTACGGTCCGGAATCTTCCGTGAACTCTCTTCCATCTGCTTGTGCCTTTGGGTTTTTGCCTGAGGTACGGTTTTTGCCCTGAGTACGATGAAAGCCAAATGAGTTCTTGCCTGAGGTACGGTCCGGTTGATTCTTCTTGCGCTGTTTCTTGATAAGGTGGTTTTTTATAGCTTGCGGCTTATCAGGCCAGCGAAGCAACCTCCAGTGACGTTGGGGGACCCTACGGACTACATATATAAGGCTTGTAGTCAGGCCTTTCACTCCGGCACCAATGCCGAGATGTCGGCAGCGGGAATCGAACCCGCCACCTACCGAGTGTGAGTCGGTCACCTTGACCATTGCACCACACACTCGGCTTGGTAGTTTGTTGGTTTATTGGTTTGTTGGTTAGTTGGCTTGTTGGTTACTTGGTTTGTTGGTTTGTTGGTTTGTTGGTTTGTTGGCTTGTTGGTTTGTTGGTTTGTTGGTTTTTTGGTTTGTTGGCTTGTTGGTTTGTTGGGTTTTTGGCTTGTTGGTTTGTTGGCTTGTTGGCTTGTTGGTTTGTTGGTTTTTTGGCTTGTTGGTTTGTTGGTTTGTTGGTTTGTTGGTTTGTTGGTTTGTTGGTTTGTTGGTTTGTTGGTTTGTTAGCTTGTTGGCTTGTTGGCGTGTTGGTTTGTTGATTTGTTCGTTTGTTCGTTTGTTCGGTTGTTGATTTGTTTGTTTGTTAGCTTTTTGGTTTGTTGGTTTGTTGGTTTGTTGGTTTGTTCGTTTGTTGGTTTGTTGGTTTGTTGGTTTATTTGTTTATTGGGTTGTTCGTTTTTTGGCTTGTTGGTTTGTTGGCTTGTTGACTTCTTGGTTTGTTGGTTTTTTGGATTGTTGGTTTGTTGGTTTATTGGTTTGTTGGTTTGTTGGTTTGTTGGTTTGTTCGTTTGTTCGTTTGTTCGGTTGTTGATTTGTTCGTTTGTTGGCTTTTTGGTTTGTTAGTTTGTTGGTTTGTTGGTTTGTTGGTTTGTTGGTTTGTTCGTCTGTTGGTTTGTTGGTTTGTTGGCTTGTTGATTTCTTGGTTTGTTGGTTTGTTGGATTGTTGGTTTGTTGGTTTGCTGGTTTGTTGGTTTGTTGGTTTGTTGGTTTGCTGGTTTGTTGGTTTGTTGGTTTGCGGGTTTGTTGGTTTGTTGGTTTGTTGGTTTGTTGGTTTGTTTGTTAGTTGGTTTGTTTGTTTGTTTGTTTGTTGGTTTGTTGGTTTGCGGGTTTGTTGGTTTGTTGGTTTGTTGGTTTGTTGGTTTGTTTGTTAGTTGGTTTGTTCGTTTGTTGGTTTGTTGGTTTGTTCGTTTGTTGGTTTGTTGGTTTGTTGGCTTGTTGGTTTGTTGGTTTGTTGGTTTGTTGGTTTGTTCGTTTGTTGGTTTGTTGGTTTGTTCGTTTGTTGGTTTGTTGGTTTGTTGGCTTGTTGGTTTGTTGGTTTGTTGGTTTGTTCGTTTGTTGGTTTGTTGGTTTGTTGGTTTGTTGGTTTGTTCGTTTGTTAGTTTGTTGGTTTGTTGGTTTGTTGGTTTGTTTGTTTGTTGGTTTGTTCGTTTGTTGGCTTGTTGGTTTGTTGGTTTGTTGGGTTGTTATCTTGTTGGTTTGTTGGTTTGTTCGTTTGTTGGCTTGTTGGCTTGTTGGTTTGTTGGTTTGTAGGTTTGTTGGTTTGTTAGTTTGTTGGTTTGTTGGTTTGTTGGTTTGTTGGTTTGTTGGTTTGTTGGTTTGTTTGTTTGTTGGTTTGTTTATTTGTTTGTTTGTTGGTTTGTTCCTTTGTTGGCTTGTTGATTTGTTCGATTGTTGGCTCGTTGGTTTGTTTGTTTGTTCGTTTGTTGGTTTGTTGGTTTGTTGGTTTGTTGGTTTGTTCGTTTGTTGGTTTGTTGGTTTGTTGGTTTGTTGGCTTGTTGGTTTGTTCGTTTGTTGGTTTGTTGGTTTGTTGGTTTGTTCGTTCGTTGGCTTGTTGGCTTGTTGGTTTATTGGTTTGTTGGTTTGTTGGCTTATTGGTTTCTTGGTTTGTTGTTTTGTTGGTTTGTTGGTTTGTTGGTTTTTCGTTTGTTGGTTTGTTGGATTGTTGGTTTGTTCGTTTCTTGGTTTGTTGGTTTGTTGTTGTGTTGGTTTGTTGGTTTGTTGGCTTGTTGGTTTGTTGGTTTGTTCGTTTGTTGGTTTGTTGGTTTGTTGGTTTATTGGTTTGTTGGTTTGTTGGTTTTTTTGTTTGTTGGCCTGTTGGTTTGTTGGTTTGTTCGCTTGTTGGTTTGTTGGTTTGTCGATTTGTTGGTTTGTTGGTTTGTTCGTTTGTTGGTTTGTTAGTTTGTTTGTTTGTTGGTTTGTTCGTTTGTTGGCTTGTTGGTTTGTTGTCTTGTTGGTTTGTTGGTTTGTTGGTTTGTTGGTTTGTTGGTTTGTTGGTTTGTTGGTTTGTTGGTTTGTTGGTTTGTTGGTTTGTTGGTTTGTTGGCTTGTTGGTTTGTTGGTTTGTTGGTTTTTTGGTTTGTTGGCTTGTTGGTTTGTTGGCTTGTTGGTTTGTTGGTTTGTTGGCTTGTTGGTTTGTTGGTTTGTTGGTTTGTTGGTTTGTTGGTTTTTTGGTTTGTTGGTTTGTCGGTTTGTTGGTTTGTTGGTTTTTTGGTTTGTTGGTTTGTTGGTTTGTTGGTTTATTTGTTTGTTGGTTTGTTGGTTTGTTGGTTTGTTGGTTTGTTGGTTTGTTTGTTTGTTGGTTTGTTGGATTGTTCGTTTGTTGGTTTGTTGGTTAATTGGTTTGTTGGTTTGTTGGCTTGTTGGTTTGTTGGTTTGTTGGTTTGTTGGATTTTTGGTTTGTTGCTTGTTGGTTTGTTGGTTTGTTTGTTTGTTTGTTTTTTGGTTGGTTGGTTTGTTAGTTTGTTGGCTTTATGGATTGTTGGATTGTTGGTTTGTTGGTTTGTTGGTTTGTTGGTTTGTTGGCTTGTTGGGTTGTTGGTTTGTTGGTTTGTTAGTTTGTTGGTTTGTTGGCTTGTTGGTTTGTTGGCTTGTTAGTTTGTTGGTTTGTTGGTTTGTTGGTTAGTTGGTTTATTGGTTTGTTGGTTTGTTTGATTGTTGGTTTGTTCGTTTGTTGATTTGTTGGTTACTTGGTTTGTTAGTTTGTTGGTTTGTTGGTTTGTTTGCTTGTTGGTTTTTGGGTTTGTTGGTTTGTTGGTTTGTTGATTTGTTTGTTTGTTCGTTTTTTGGTTTGTTGGTTTGTTAGTTTAATGGCTTGTTGGTTTGTTGGTTTGTTGGCTTGTTATTATTATTTATTTGACAGGTTTCCATTTTCTACATTTGTACAATTTTTTTTTTAACACATACATGCATTTTTTATACACACATAGTCATGAGAACACAGTCGCTCCTATGGAGCACATAGCGGCACCAGAAAACTCCGTTAACTCTCCTCCGTCTGCCTCTGCCCTGGGTTCCTGCCTGAGGTACGGTCTTGAGGTACGGTCCGGAATCTTCCGTGAACTCTCTTCCATCTGCTTGTGCCTTTGGGTTTTTGCCTGAGGTACGGTTTTTGCCCTGAGTACGATGAAAGCCAAATGAGTTCTTGCCTGCGGTACGGTCCGGTTGATTCTTCTTGCGCTGTTTCTTGATAAGGTGGTTTTTTATAGCTTGCGGCTTATCAGGCCAGCGAAGCAACCTCCAGTGACGTTGGGGGACCCTACGGACTACATATATAAGGCTTGTAGTCAGGCCTTTCACTCCGGCACCAATGCCGAGATGTCGGCAGCGGGAATCGAACCCGCCACCTACCGAGTGTGAGTCGGTCACCTTGACCATTGCACCACACACTCGGCTTGGTAGTTTGTTGGTTTATTGGTTTGTTGGTTAGTTGGCTTGTTGGTTACTTGGTTTGTTGGTTTGTTGGTTTGTTGGTTTGTTGGCTTGTTGGTTTGTTGGTTTGTTGGTTTTTTGGTTTGTTGGCTTGTTGGTTTGTTGGGTTTTTGGCTTGTTGGTTTGTTGGCTTGTTGGCTTGTTGGTTTGTTGGTTTTTTGGCTTGTTGGTTTGTTGGTTTGTTGGTTTGTTGGTTTGTTGGTTTGTTGGTTTGTTGGTTTGTTGGTTTGTTAGCTTGTTGGCTTGTTGGCGTGTTGGTTTGTTGATTTGTTCGTTTGTTCGTTTGTTCGGTTGTTGATTTGTTTGTTTGTTAGCTTTTTGGTTTGTTGGTTTGTTGGTTTGTTGGTTTGTTGGTTTGTTCGTTTGTTGGTTTGTTGGTTTGTTGGTTTATTTGTGTATTGGGTTGTTCGTTTTTTGGCTTGTTGGTTTGTTGGCTTGTTGACTTCTTGGTTTGTTGGTTTTTTGGATTGTTGGTTTGTTGGTTTGTTGGTTTGTTGGTTTGTTGGTTTGTTGGTTTGTTGGTTTGTTCGTTTGTTCGTTTGTTCGGTTGTTGATTTGTTCGTTTGTTGGCTTTTTGGTTTGTTGGTTTGTTGGTTTGTTGGTTTGTTGGTTTGTTGGTTTGTTCGTCTGTTGGTTTGTTGGTTTGTTGGCTTGTTGATTTCTTGGTTTGTTGGTTTGTTGGATTGTTGGTTTGTTGGTTTGCTGGTTTGTTGGTTTGTTGGTTTGTTGGTTTGCTGGTTTGTTGGTTTGTTGGTTTGCGGGTTTGTTGGTTTGTTGGTTTGTTGGTTTGTTGGTTTGTTGGTTTGTTTGTTAGTTGGTTTGTTTGTTTGTTTGTTTGTTGGTTTTTTCGTTTGTTGGCTTGTTGGTTTGTTGGCTTGTTGGCTTGTTGGTTTGTTGGTTTTTCGTTTGTTGGTTTGTTGGATTGTTGGTTTGTTCGTTTGTTGGTTTGTTGGTTTGTTGGTTTGTTCGTTTGTTGGTTTGTTGGTTTGTTGGCTTGTTGGTTTGTTGGTTTGTTGGTTTGTTGGTTTGTTGGTTAGGTGATTTTGTTGGTGTGTTGGTTTGTTGGCTTATTGGTTTCTTGGTTTGTTGTTTTGTTGGTTTGTTGGTTTATTGGTTTTTCGTTTGTTGGTTTGTTGGTTTGTTCGTTTGTTGGTTTGTTGGTTTGTTGTTGTGTTGGTTTGTTGGTTTGTTGGTTTGTTGGTTTGTTCGTTTGTTGGTTTGTTGGTTTGTTGGTTTGTTGGTTTGTTGGTTTGTTCGTTTGTTAGTTTGTTGGTTTGTTGGTTTGTTGGTTTGTTTGTTTGTTGGTTTGTTCGTTTGTTGGCTTGTTGGTTTGTTGGTTTGTTGGGTTGTTATCTTGTTGGTTTGTTGGTTTGTTCGTTTGTTGGCTTGTTGGCTTGTTGGTTTGTTGGTTTGTAGGTTTGTTGGTTTGTTAGTTTGTTGGTTTGTTGGTTTGTTGGTTTGTTGGTTTGTTGGTTTGTTGGTTTGTTGGTTTGTTGGATTGTGGGTTTTTTGGTTTGTTGGTTTGTTGGTTTGTTGGTTTGTTGGTTTATTTGTTTGTTGGTTTGTTGGTTTGTTGGTTTGTTGGTTTGTTGGTTTGTTGGTTTGTTGGTTTATTTGTTTGTTGGTTTGTTGGTTTGTTGGTTTGTTTGTTTGTTTGTTGGTTTGTTTGTTTGTTGGTTTGTTTGATTGTTGGTTTTTTCGTTGTTGATTTGTTGGTTACTTGGTTTGTTAGTTTGTTGGTTTGTTGGTTTGTTTGCTTGTTGGTTTTTGGGTTTGATGGTTTGTTGGTTTGTTGGTTTGTTGGTTTGTTCGTTTGTTGGTTTGTTGGTTTGTTGGTTTGTTGGTTTGTTGGTTTGTTGGTTTGTTCGTTTGTTCGTTTGTTAGTTTGTTGGTTTGTTGGTTTGTTGGTTTGTTTGTTTGTTGGTTTGTTCGTTTGTTGGCTTGTTGGTTTGTTGGTTTGTTGGGTTGTTATCTTGTTGGTTTGTTGGTTTGTTCGTTTGTTGGCTTGTTGGCTTGTTGGTTTGTTGGTTTGTAGGTTTGTTGGTTTGTTAGTTTGTTGGTTTGTTGGTTTGTTCGTTTGTTGGCTTGTTGGCTTGTTGGTTTGTTGGTTTGTAGGTTTGTTGGTTTGTTCGTTTGTTGGTTTGTTGGTTTGTTGGTTTGTTGGTTTGTTGGTTTGTTGGTTTGTTCGTTTGTTAGTTTGTTGGTTTGTTGGTTTGTTGGTTTGTTTGTTTGTTGGTTTGTTCGTTTGTTGGCTTGTTGGTTTGTTGGTTTGTTGGGTTGTTATCTTGTTGGTTTGTTGGTTTGTTCGTTTGTTGGCTTGTTGGCTTGTTGGTTTGTTGGTTTGTAGGTTTGTTCGTTTGTTGGTTTGTTGGTTTGTTGGTTTGTTGGTTTGTTGGTTTGTTCGTTTGTTAGTTTGTTGGTTTGTTGGTTTGTTGGTTTGTTTGTTTGTTGGTTTGTTCGTTTGTTGGCTTGTTGGTTTGTTGGTTTGTTGGGTTGTTATCTTGTTGGTTTGTTGGTTTGTTCGTTTGTTGGCTTGTTGGCTTGTTGGTTTGTTGGTTTGTAGGTTTGTTGGTTTGTTAGTTTGTTGGTTTGTTGGTTTCTTGGTTTGTTGGCTTGTTGGTTTGTTGGTTTGTTTGTTTGTTGGTTTGTTTATTTGTTTGTTTGTTGGTTTGTTCCTTTGTTGGCTTGTTGATTTGTTCGATTGTTGGCTCGTTGGTTTGTTTGTTTGTTCGTTTGTTGGTTTGTTGGTTTGTTGGTTTGTTGGTTTGTTCGTTTGTTGGTTTGTTGGTTTGTTGGTTTGTTGGCTTGTTGGTTTGTTCGTTTGTTGGTTTGTTGGTTTGTTGGTTTGTTCGTTCGTTGGCTTGTTGGCTTGTTGGTTTATTGGTTTGTTGGTTTGTTGGCTTATTGGTTTCTTGGTTTGTTGTTTTGTTGGTTTGTTGGTTTGTTGGTTTTTCGTTTGTTGGTTTGTTGGATTGTTGGTTTGTTCGTTTCTTGGTTTGTTGGTTTGTTGTTGTGTTGGTTTGTTGGTTTGTTGGCTTGTTGGTTTGTTGGTTTGTTGGTTTGTTCGTTTGTTGGTTTGTTGGTTTGTTGGTTTATTGGTTTGTTGGTTTGTTGGTTTGTTGGTTTGTTGGTTTGTTCGTTTGCTAGTTTGTTGGCTTGTTTGTTTGTTGGTTTGTTGGTTTCTTGGTTTGTTGGTTTGTTGGTTTGTTGGTGTGTACGTTTGGTTGTTTGTTGGTTTGTTGGTTTGTTGGCTTGTTGGTTTGTTGGCTTTTTGCTTTGTGGGCTTGTTGGCTTGTTGGTTTGTTGGCTTATTGGTTTGTTAGTTTGTTGGTTTGTTGGTTTATTGGCTTATTGGTTACTTGGTTTGTTGTTTTGTTGGTTTGTTGGTTTGTTGGTTTGTTGGCTTGTTGGCTTGTTGGTTTGTTGGTTTGTTGGCTTGTTTGTTTGTTGGTTTGTTGGTTTCTTGGTTTGTTGGTTTGTTGGTTTGTACGTTTGGTTGTTTGTTGTTTTGTTGGTTTGTTGGCTTGTTCGTTTGTTGGCTTTTTGCTTTGTGGGCTTGTTGGCTTGTTGGTTTGTTGGCTTGTTGGTTTGTTAGTTTGTTGGCTTGTTGGTTTATTGGTTTGTTGGTTTGTTGGTTTGTTGGTTTGTTGGTTTGTTGGTTTGTTGGTTTGTTGGTTTGTTTGTTTGTTGGTTTTTTTGTTTGTTGGCCTGTTGGTTTGTTGGTTTGTTGGTTTGTTGGTTTGTTCATTTGTTGGTTTGTTAATTTGTTGGCTTGTTGGTTTGTTGGTTTGTCGATTTGTTGGTTTGTTGGTTTGTTCGTTTGTTGGTTTGTTGGTTTGTTAGTTTGTTTGTTTGTTGGTTTGTTCGTTTGTTGGCTTGTTGGCTTGCTGGTTTTTTGGCTTGTTGGTTTGTTGGTTTGTTGGTTTGTTCATTTGTTGGTTTGTTAATTTGTTGGCTTGTTGGTTTGTTGGTTTGTTGGTTTGTTGGTTTGTTGGTTTGTTGGTTTGTTGGTTTGTTGGTTTATTGGTTTGTTCGTTTGTTGGCTTGTTGGCTTGCTGGTTTTTTGGCTTGTTGGTTTGTTGGTTTGTTGTTTGTTGGTTTGTTGGTTTGTTGGTTTTTTGGTTTGTTGCTTTGTCGGTTTGTTGGTTTGTTGGTTTGTTCGTTTGTTGGTTCGTTGGTTTGTTGGTTTGTTGGTTTGTTGGTTTGTTCGTTTGTTCGTTTGTTGGTTTGTTGGTTTGTTGGTTTGTTGGTTTGTTGGTTTGTTCGTTTTGTTGGTTTGTTGGTTTGTTCGTTTGTTCGTTTGTTGGCTTGTTGGCTTGTTGGTTTGTTGGTTTGTTGGTTTGTTGGTTTGTTGGTTTGTTGGTTTGTTGGTTTGTTGGTTTGTTGGTTTTTTGGTTTGTTGGTTTATTCGTTTGTTGGTTTGTTGTTTTGTTGGTTTGTTGGTTTGTTGGTTTGTTCGTTTGTTAGTTTGTTGGTTTGTTGGTTTGCTGGTTTGTTTGTTTGTTGGTATGTTGGTTTGTTGGTTTGCTGGTTTGTTGATTTGTTAGTTTGTTGGTTTGTTGGTTTGTTGGTTACTTGGTTTGTTGGTTTGTTGGTTTGTTGGCTTGTTGGTTTGTTGGTTTTTTGGTTTGTTGGTTTGTCGGTTTGTTGGTTTGTTGGTTTTTTGGTTTGTTGGTTTGTTGGTTTGTTGGTTTGTTGGTTTATTTGTTTGTTGGTTTGTTGGTTTGTTGGTTTGTTGGTTTGTTGGTTTGTTGGTTTGTTGGTTTATTTGTTTGTTGGTTTGTTGGTTTGTTGGTTTGTTGGTTTGTTGGTTTGTTTGTTTGTTGGTTTGTTTGATTGTTGGTTTTTTCGTTGTTGATTTGTTGGTTACTTGGTTTGTTAGTTTGTTGGTTTGTTAGTTTGTTGGTTTGTTGGTTTGTTTGCTTGTTGGTTTTTGGGTTTGTTGGTTTGTTGGTTTGTTGGTTTGTTTGTTTGTTCGTTTGTTGGTTTGTTGGTTTGTTAGTTTAATGGCTTGTTGGTTTGTTGGTTTGTGGCTTGTTAGTTTGTTGGTTTATTGGTTTGTTGGTTAGTTGGCTTGTTGGTTACTTGGTTTGTTGGTTTGTTGGTTTGTTGGTTTGTTGGTTTGTTGGTTTGTTGGTTTGTTGGTTTGTTGGTTTGTTGGTTTTTTGGTTTGTTGGCTTGTTGGTTTGTTGGGATGTTGGCTTGTTGGTTTGTTGGTTTTTAGGCTTGTTGGTTTGTTGGCTTGTTGGCTTGTTGGTTTGTTGGTTTTTTGGCTTGTTGGTTTGTTGATTTTGTTGGTTTGTTGGTTTGTTGGTTTTTTGGTTTGTTGGCTTGTTGGCTTTTTGGTTTGTTGGTTTGTTGGTTTGTTCGTTTGTTGGTTTGTTGGTTTGTTCGTTTGTCCGTTTGTTGGCTTATTGGCTTGTTGGTCTGTTGGTTTGTTGGTTTGTTGGCTTGTTGGTTTGTTGGTTTGTTCGTTTGTTGGTTTGTTGGTTTGTTGGTTTGTTGTTTTGTTGGTTTGTTCGTTTGTTGGTTTGTTCGTTTGTTAGCTTGTTGTTTTGTTGGTTTGTTCGTTTGTTGGTTTGCTGCTTTGTTGGTTTGTTGGGTTGTTATCTTGTTGGTTTATTGGTTTGTTGGTTTGTTCGTTTGTTGGCTTGTTGGCTTGTAGGTTTGTTGGTTTGTTGGTTTGTTGGTTTGTTAGTTTGTTGGCTTGTTGGTTTGCTGGTTTGTTGGTTTGTTGGTTTGTTGGTTTGTTGGTTTGTTGGTTTTTTGGTTTCTTGGCTTGTTGGCTTCTTGGTTTGTTGGTTAGTTGGCTTGTTGGTTTGTTGGTTTGATTGTTTGTTGGTTTGTTTGTTTGTTTGTTTGTTGGTTTGTTCCTTTGTTGGCTTGTTGGTTTGTTCGATTGTTGGTTTGTTGGTTTGTTCGTTTGTTGGTTTGTTGGCTTGTTGGCTTGTTGGTTTGTTGGTTTTTTGGCTTGTTGGTTTGTTGGTTTGTTGGTTTGTTGGTTAGTTGGTTTGTTGGTTTGTTGGTTTGTTGGCTTGTTGGCTTGTTGGCTTGTTGGTTTGTTGGTTTGTTCGTTTGTTCGTTTGTTCGGTTGTTGATTTGTTCGTTTGTTGGCTTTTTGGTTTGTTGGTTTGTTCGTTTGTTGGTTTGTTGGTTTGTTGGTTTGTTGGTTTGTTTGTTTGTTTGTTTGTTGGTTTTTTCGTTTGTCGGCTTGTTGGTTTGTTGGCTTGTTGGTTTGTTGGTTTGTTCGTTTGTTGGTTTGTTGGTTTATTGGTTTGTTGGTTTGTTGGTTTGTTGGTTTGTTGGTTTGTTGGTTTGTTCGTTAGTTGGTTTTTTGGTTTGTTTGTTTGTTGGCTGGTTGGTTTGTTGGTTTGTTGGTTTCGTCGTTTGTTGGTTTTTGTTGGTTTGTTTGATTTTGTTGGTTTGTTGGTTTGTTGGTTTTTTGGTTTGTTAGCTTGTTGGCTTGTTGGTTTGTTGGTTTGTTGGTTTCGTCGTTTGTTGGTTTGTTGGTTTGTTCGTTTGTTCGTTTGTTGGCTTGTTGGTTTGTTGGTTTGTTGGGTTGTTATCTTGTTGGTTTATTCGTTTGTTGGTTTGTTCGTTTGTTGGCTTGTTGGCTTGTTGGTTTATTGGTTTGTTGGTTTGTTGGTTTATTGGTTTCTTGGTTTGTTGTTTTGTTTGTTTGTTGGTTTGTTGGTTTTTCGTTTGTTGGTTTGTTGGATTGTTGGTTTGTTCGTTTGTTGGTTTGTTGGTTTGTTGGTTTGTTGGGTGGTTATCTTGTTGGTTTATTGGTTTGTTTGTTTGTTCGTTTGTTGGCTTGTTGGCTTTTTGGTTTATTGGTTTGTTGGTTTGTTGGCTTATTGGTTTCTTGGTTTGTTGTTTTGTTTGTTTGTTGGTTTGTTGGTTTGTTGGTTTGTTGGTTTGTTCGTTTGTTAGCTTGTTGTTTTGTTGGTTTGTTCGTTTGTTGGTTTGCTGCTTTTTTGGTTTGTTGGGTTGTTATCTTGTTGGTTTATTGGTTTGTTGGTTTGTTCGTTTGTTGGCTTGTTGGCTTGTAGGTTTGTTGGTTTGTTGGTTTGTTGGTTTGTTAGTTTGTTGGCTTGTTGGTTTGCTGGTTTGGTGGTTTGTTGGTTTGTTGGTTTGTTGGTTTGTTGGTTTGTTGGTTTTTTGGTTTCTTGGCTTGTTGGCTTCTTGGTTTGTTGGTTAGTTGGCTTGTTGGTTTGTTGGTTTGATTGTTTGTTGGTTTGTTTGTTTGTTTGTTTGTTGGTTTGTTCCTTTGTTGGCTTGTTGGTTTGTTCGATTGTTGGTTTGTTGGTTTGTTCGTTTGTTGGTTTGTTGGCTTGTTGGTTTGTTGGTTTTTTGGCTTGTTGGTTTGTTGGTTTGTTGGTTTGTTGGTTAGTTGGTTTGTTGGTTTGTTGGTTTGTTGGCTTGTTGGCTTGTTGGCTTGTTGGTTTGTTGGTTTGTTCGTTTGTTCGGTTGTTGATTTGTTCGTTTGTTGGCTTTTTGGTTTGTTGGTTTGTTGGTTTGTTCGTTTGTTGGTTTGTTGGTTTGTTGGTTTGTTGGTTTCTTGGTTTGTTGGTTTGTTGGTTTGTTGGTTTGTTGGTTTGTTGGTTTGTTCGTTAAATGGTTTTTTGGTTTGCTGGTTTGTTTGTTTGTTGGCTTGTTGGTTTGTTGATTTTGTTGGTTTGTTGGTTTGTTGGTTTTTTGGTTTGTTAGCTTGTTGGCTTATTGGTTTGTTGGTTTGTTGGTTTCTTCGTTTGTTGGTTTTTTGGTTTGTTCGTTTTTCGTTTGTTGGCTTGTTGGTTTATTGGTTTGTTGGGCTGTTATCTTGTTGGTTTATTGGTTTGTTGGTTTGTTCGTTTGTTGGCTTGTTGGCTTGTTGGTTTATTGGTTTGTTGGTTTGTTGGCTTATTGGTTTCTTGGTTTGTTGTTTTGTTGGTTTGTTGGTTTGTTGGTTTGTTGGTTTTTTGGTTTCTTGGCTTGTTGGCTTCTTGGTTTGTTGGTTTGTTGGCATGTTGGTTTGTTGGTTTGTTTGTTTGCTGGTTTGTTGGTTTGTTTGTTTGTTTGTATGTTGTTTTTTTCCTTTGTTGGCTTGTTGGTTTGTTCGATTGTTATTTTGTTGGTTTGTTCGTTTGTTGGTTTGTTGGCTTGTTGGCTTGTTGGCTTGTTGGTTTGTTGGTTTTTTGGCTTGTTGGTTTGTTGGTTTGTTGGTTTGTTGGTTAGTTGGTTTGTTGGTTTGTTGGTATGTTGGCTTGTTGGCTTGTTGGCTTGTTGGTTTGTTGGTTTGTTCGTTTGTTCGTTTGTTCGGTTGTTGATTTGTTCGTTTGTTGGCTTTTTGGTTTGTTGGT
The DNA here is from genome assembly GCA_958298945.1 of Atherix ibis. NCBI lineage: Eukaryota > Metazoa > Arthropoda > Insecta > Diptera > Athericidae > Atherix > Atherix ibis. Next base: position 100,440,082 of record OY282608.1, read on the forward strand.
TTGTTCGTTTGTTGGTTTGTTGGTTTGTTGGTTTGTTGGTTTGTTGGTTTCTTGGTTTCTTGGTTTCTTGGTTTGTTGGTTTGTTGGTTTGTTGGTTTGTTGGTTTGTTTGTTTGCTGGTTTGTTGGTTTGTTGGTTTGCGGGTTTGTTGGTTTTTTGGTTTGTTGGTTTGTTGGTTTGTTGGTTTGTTGGTTTGTTGGTTTGTTGGTTTGTTGGTTTGTTGGTTTGTTGGTTTGTTGGTTTGTTGGTTTGTTGGTTTGTTGGTTTGTTGGTTTGTTTGTTTGTTGGTTTGTTGGTTTGTTGGTTTGTTTGTTTGTTTGTTTGTTGGTTTTTTCGTTTGTCGGCTTGTTGGTTTGTTGGCTTGTTGGTTTGTTGGTTTGTTCGTTTGTTGGTTTGTTGGTTTATTGGTTTGTTGGTTTGTTGGTTTGTTGGTTTGTTGGTTTGTTCGTTAGTTGGTTTTTTGGTTTGTTGGTTTGTTTGTTTGTTGGCTGGTTGGTTTGTTGGTTTGTTGGTTTCGTCGTTTGTTGGTTTTTGTTGGTTTGTTTGATTTTGTTGGTTTGTTGGTTTGTTGGTTTTTTGGTTTGTTAGCTTGTTGGCTTGTTGGTTTGTTGGTTTGTTGGTTTCGTCGTTTGTTGGTTTGTTGGTTTGTTCGTTTGTTCGTTTGTTGGCTTGTTGGTTTGTTGGTTTGTTGGGTTGTTATCTTGTTGGTTTATTCGTTTGTTGGTTTGTTCGTTTGTTGGCTTGTTGGCTTGTTGGTTTATTGGTTTGTTGGTTTGTTGGTTTATTGGTTTCTTGGTTTGTTGTTTTGTTTGTTTGTTGGTTTGTTGGTTTTTCGTTTGTTGGTTTGTTGGATTGTTGGTTTGTTCGTTTGTTGGTTTGTTGGTTTGTTGGTTTGTTGGTTTGTTCGTTTGTTAGCTTGTTGTTTTGTTGGTTTGTTCGTTTGTTGGTTTGCTGCTTTGTTGGTTTGTTGGGTTGTTATCTTGTTGGTTTATTGGTTTGTTGGTTTGTTAGTTTGTTGGCTTGTTGGTTTGCTGGTTTGTTGGTTTGTTGGTTTGTTGGTGTGTTGGTTTGTTGGTTTTTTGGTTTCTTGGCTTGTTGGCTTCTTGGTTTGTTGGTTAGTTGGCTTGTTGGGTTGTTGGTTTGATTGTTTGTTGGTTTGTTTGTTTGTTTGTTTGTTGGTTTGTTCCTTTGTTGGCTTGTTGGTTTGTTCGATTGTTGGTTTGTTGGTTTGTTGGTTTGCTGGTTTGTTGGTTTGTTGGTTTGCGGGTTTGTTGGTTTTTTGGTTTGTTGGTTTGTTGGTTTGTTGGTTTGTTGGTTTGTTGGTTTGTTGGTTTGTTGGTTTGTTGGTTTGTTGGTTTGTTGGTTTGTTGGTTTGTTGGTTTGTTGGTTTGTTTGTTTGTTGGTTTGTTGGTTTGTTGGTTTGTTTGTTTGTTTGTTTGTTGGTTTTTTCGTTTGTCGGCTTGTTGGTTTGTTGGCTTGTTGGTTTGTTGGTTTGTTCGTTTGTTGGTTTGTTGGTTTATTGGTTTGTTGGTTTGTTGGTTTGTTGGTTTGTTGGTTTGTTGGTTTGTTCGTTAGTTGGTTTTTTGGTTTGTTTGTTTGTTGGCTGGTTGGTTTGTTGGTTTGTTGGTTTCGTCGTTTGTTGGTTTTTGTTGGTTTGTTTGATTTTGTTGGTTTGTTGGTTTGTTGGTTTTTTGGTTTGTTAGCTTGTTGGCTTGTTGGTTTGTTGGTTTGTTGGTTTCGTCGTTTGTTGGTTTGTTGGTTTGTTCGTTTGTTGGTTTGTTGGCTTGTTGGTTTGTTGGTTTGTTGGGTTGTTATCTTGTTGGTTTATTCGTTTGTTGGTTTGTTCGTTTGTTGGCTTGTTGGCTTGTTGGTTTATTGGTTTGTTGGTTTGTTGGTTTATTGGTTTCTTGGTTTGTTGTTTTGTTTGTTTGTTGGTTTGTTGGTTTTTCGTTTGTTGGTTTGTTGGATTGTTGGTTTGTTCGTTTGTTGGTTTGTTGGTTTGTTGGTTTGTTGGGTGGTTATCTTGTTGGTTTATTGGTTTGTTTGTTTGTTCGTTTGTTGGCTTGTTGGCTTTTTGGTTTATTGGTTTGTTGGTTTGTTGGCTTATTGGTTTCTTGGTTTGTTGTTTTGTTTGTTTGTTGGTTTGTTGGTTTGTTGGTTTGTTGGTTTGTTCGTTTGTTAGCTTGTTGTTTTGTTGGTTTGTTCGTTTGTTGGTTTGCTGCTTTTTTGGTTTGTTGGGTTGTTATCTTGTTGGTTTATTGGTTTGTTGGTTTGTTCGTTTGTTGGCTTGTTGGCTTGTAGGTTTGTTGGTTTGTTGGTTTGTTGGTTTGTTAGTTTGTTGGCTTGTTGGTTTGCTGGTTTGGTGGTTTGTTGGTTTGTTGGTTTGTTGGTTTGTTGGTTTTTTGGTTTCTTGGCTTGTTGGCTTCTTGGTTTGTTGGTTAGTTGGCTTGTTGGTTTGTTGGTTTGATTGTTTGTTGGTTTGTTTGTTTGTTTGTTTGTTGGTTTGTTCCTTTGTTGGCTTGTTGGTTTGTTCGATTGTTGGTTTGTTGGTTTGTTCGTTTGTTGGTTTGTTGGCTTGTTGGTTTGTTGGTTTTTTGGCTTGTTGGTTTGTTGGTTTGTTGGTTTGTTGGTTAGTTGGTTTGTTGGTTTGTTGGTTTGTTGGCTTGTTGGCTTGTTGGCTTGTTGGTTTGTTGGTTTGTTCGTTTGTTCGTTTGTTCGGTTGTTGATTTGTTCGTTTGTTGGCTTTTTGGTTTGTTGGTTTGTTGGTTTGTTCGTTTGTTGGTTTGTTGGTTTGTTGGTTTGTTGGTTTCTTGGTTTGTTGGTTTGTTGGTTTGTTGGTTTGTTGGTTTGTTGGTTTGTTCGTTAAATGGTTTTTTGGTTTGCTGGTTTGTTTGTTTGTTGGCTTGTTGGTTTGTTGATTTTGTTGGTTTGTTGGTTTGTTGGTTTTTTGGTTTGTTAGCTTGTTGGCTTATTGGTTTGTTGGTTTGTTGGTTTCTTCGTTTGTTGGTTTTTTGGTTTGTTCGTTTTTCGTTTGTTGGCTTGTTGGTTTATTGGTTTGTTGGGCTGTTATCTTGTTGGTTTATTGGTTTGTTGGTTTGTTCGTTTGTTGGCTTGTTGGCTTGTTGGTTTATTGGTTTGTTGGTTTGTTGGCTTATTGGTTTCTTGGTTTGTTGTTTTGTTGGTTTGTTGGTTTGTTGGTTTGTTGGTTTTTTGGTTTCTTGGCTTGTTGGCTTCTTGGTTTGTTGGTTTGTTGGCTTGTTGGTTTGTTGGTTTGTTTGTTTGCTGGTTTGTTGGTTTGTTTGTTTGTTTGTATGTTGTTTTTTTCCTTTGTTGGCTTGTTGGTTTGTTCGATTGTTATTTTGTTGGTTTGTTCGTTTGTTGGTTTGTTGGCTTGTTGGCTTGTTGGCTTGTTGGTTTGTTGGTTTTTTGGCTTGTTGGTTTGTTGGTTTGTTGGTTTGTTGGTTAGTTGGTTTGTTGGTTTGTTGGTATGTTGGCTTGTTGGCTTGTTGGCTTGTTGGTTTGTTGGTTTGTTCGTTTGTTCGTTTGTTCGGTTGTTGATTTGTTCGTTTGTTGGCTTTTTGGTTTGTTGGTTTGTTCGTTTGTTGGTTTGTTGGTTTGTTGGTTTGTTGGTTTGTTGGTTTCTTGGTTTCTTGGTTTCTTGGTTTGTTGGTTTGTTGGTTTGTTGGTTTGTTGGTTTGTTGGTTTGCTGGTTTGTTGGTTTGTTGGTTTGCGGGTTTGTTGGTTTTTTGGTTTGTTGGTTTGTTGGTTTGTTGGTTTGTTGGTTTGTTGGTTTGTTGGTTTGTTGGTTTGTTGGTTTGTTGGTTTGTTGGTTTGTTGGTTTGTTGGTTTGTTGGTTTGTTGGTTTGTTTGTTTGTTGGTTTGTTGGTTTGTTGGTTTGTTTGTTTGTTTGTTTGTTGGTTTTTTCGTTTGTCGGCTTGTTGGTTTGTTGGCTTGTTGGTTTGTTGGTTTGTTCGTTTGTTGGTTTGTTGGTTTATTGGTTTGTTGGTTTGTTGGTTTGTTGGTTTGTTGGTTTGTTCGTTAGTTGGTTTTTTGGTTTGTTGGTTTGTTTGTTTGTTGGCTGGTTGGTTTGTTGGTTTGTTGGTTTCGTCGTTTGTTGGTTTTTGTTGGTTTGTTTGATTTTGTTGGTTTGTTGGTTTGTTGGTTTTTTGGTTTGTTAGCTTGTTGGCTTGTTGGTTTGTTGGTTTGTTGGTTTCGTCGTTTGTTGGTTTGTTGGTTTGTTCGTTTGTTCGTTTGTTGGCTTGTTGGTTTGTTGGTTTGTTGGGTTGTTATCTTGTTGGTTTATTCGTTTGTTGGTTTGTTCGTTTGTTGGCTTGTTGGCTTGTTGGTTTATTGGTTTGTTGGTTTGTTGGTTTATTGGTTTCTTGGTTTGTTGTTTTGTTTGTTTGTTGGTTTGTTGGTTTTTCGTTTGTTGGTTTGTTGGATTGTTGGTTTGTTCGTTTGTTGGTTTGTTGGTTTGTTGGTTTGTTGGGTTGTTATCTTGTTGGTTTATTGGTTTGTTTGTTTGTTCGTTTGTTGGCTTGTTGGCTTGTTGGTTTATTGGTTTGTTGGTTTGTTGGCTTATTGGTTTCTTGGTTTGTTATTTTGTTTGTTTGTTGGTTTGTTGGTTTGTTGGTTTGTTGGTTTGTTCGTTTGTTAGCTTGTTGTTTTGTTGGTTTGTTCGTTTGTTGGTTTGCTGCTTTGTTGGTTTGTTGGGTTGTTATCTTGTTGGTTTATTGGTTTGTTGGTTTGTTAGTTTGTTGGCTTGTTGGTTTGCTGGTTTGTTGGTTTGTTGGTTTGTTGGTGTGTTGGTTTGTTGGTTTTTTGGTTTCTTGGCTTGTTGGCTTCTTGGTTTGTTGGTTAGTTGGCTTGTTGGGTTGTTGGTTTGATTGTTTGTTGGTTTGTTTGTTTGTTTGTTTGTTGGTTTGTTCCTTTGTTGGCTTGTTGGTTTGTTCGATTGTTGGTTTGTTGGTTTGTTCGTTTGTTGGTTTGTTGGCTTGTTGGTTTGTTGGTTTTTTGGCTTGTTGGTTTGTTGGTTTGTTGGTTTGTTGGTTAGTTGGTTTGTTGGTTTGTTGGTTTGTTGGCTTGTTGGCTTGTTGGCTTGTTGGTTTGTTGGTTTGTTCGTTTGTTCGTTTGTTCGGTTGTTGATTTGTTCGTTTGTTGGCTTTTTGGTTTGTTGGTTTGTTGGTTTGTTCGTTTGTTGGTTTGTTGGTTTGTTGGTTTGTTGGTTTCTTGGTTTGTTGGTTTGTTGGTTTGTTGGTTTGTTGGTTTGTTGGTTTGTTGGTTTGTTGGTTTGTTGGTTTGTTGGTTTGCTGGTTTGTTGGTTTGTTGGTTTGCGGGTTTGTTGGTTTGTTGGTTTGTTGGTTTGTTGGTTTGTTGGTTTGTTGGTTTGTTGGTTTGTTGGTTTGTTGGTTTGTTGGTTTGTTTGTTTGTTGGTTTGTTGGTTTGTTGGTTTGTTGGTTTGTTTGTTTGTTTGTTTGCTGGTTTTTTCGTTTGCAGGCTTGTTGGTTTGTTGGCTTGTTGGTTTGTTGGTTTTTCGTTTGTTGGATTGTTGGTTTGTTCGTTTGTTGGTTTGTTGGTTTGTTGTTGTGTTGGTTTGTTGGTTTGTTGGTTTGTTGGTTTGTTGGTTTGTTGGTTTGTTGGTTTGTTGGTTTATTGGTTTGTTGGTTTGTTGGTTTGTTGGTTTGTTGGTTTGTTCGTTAAATGGTTTTTTGGTTTGCTGGTTTGTTTGTTTGTTGGCTTGTTGGTTTGTTGATTTTGTTGGTTTGTTGGTTTGTTGGTTTTTTGGTTTGTTAGCTTGTTGGCTTATTGGTTTGTTGGTTTGTTGGTTTCTTCGTTTGTTGGTTTTTTGGTTTGTTCGTTTTTCGTTTGTTGGCTTGTTGGTTTATTGGTTTGTTGGGTTGTTATCTTGTTGGTTTATTGGTTTGTTGGTTTGTTCGTTTGTTGGCTTGTTGGCTTGTTGGTTTATTGGTTTGTTGGTTTGTTGGCTTATTGGTTTCTTGGTTTGTTGTTTTGTTGGTTTGTTGGTTTGTTGGTTTGTTGGTTTTTTGGTTTCTTGGCTTGTTGGCTTCTTGGTTTGTTGGTTTGTTGGCTTGTTGGTTTGTTGGTTTGTTTGTTTGTTGGTTTGTTGGTTTGTTTGTTTGTTTGTTTGTTGGTTTGTTCCTTTGTTGGCTTGTTGGTTTGTTCGATTGTTATTTTGTTGGTTTGTTCGTTTGTTGGTTTGTTGGCTTGTTGGCTTGTTGGCTTGTTGGTTTGTTGGTTTTTTGGCTTGTTGGTTTGTTGGTTTGTTGGTTTGTTGGTTAGTTGGTTTGTTGGTTTGTTGGTATGTTGGCTTGTTGGCTTGTTGGCTTGTTGGTTTGTTGGTTTGTTGGTTTGTTCGTTTGTTCGTTTGTTCGGTTGTTGATTTGTTCGTTTGTTGGCTTTTTGGTTTGTTGGTTTGTTGGTTTGTTGGTTTGTTGGTTTGTTGGTTTGTTGGTTTCTTGGTTTCTTGGTTTCTTGGTTTGTTGGTTTGTTGGTTTGTTGGTTTGTTGGTTTGTTGGTTTGTTGGTTTGTTGGTTTGTTGGTTTGTTGGTTTGCTGGTTTGTTGGTTTGTTGGTTTGCGGGTTTGTTGGTTTTTTGGTTTGTTGGTTTGTTGGTTTGTTGGTTTGTTGGTTTGTTGGTTTGTTGGTTTGTTGGTTTGTTGGTTTGTTGGTTTGTTGGTTTGTTGGTTTGTTGGTTTGTTTGTTTGTTGGTTTGTTGGTTTGTTGGTTTGTTTGTTTGTTTGTTTGTTGGTTTTTTCGTTTGTCGGCTTGTTGGTTTGTTGGCTTGTTGGTTTGTTGGTTTGTTCGTTTGTTGGTTTGTTGGTTTATTGGTTTGTTGGTTTGTTGGTTTGTTGGTTTGTTGGTTTGTTGGTTTGTTGGTTTGTTCGTTAGTTGGTTTTTTGGTTTGTTGGTTTGTTTGTTTGTTGGCTGGTTGGTTTGTTGGTTTGTTGGTTTCGTCGTTTGTTGGTTTTTGTTGGTTTGTTTGATTTTGTTGGTTTGTTGGTTTGTTGGTTTTTTGGTTTGTTAGCTTGTTGGCTTGTTGGTTTGTTGGTTTGTTGGTTTCGTCGTTTGTTGGTTTGTTGGTTTGTTCGTTTGTTCGTTTGTTGGCTTGTTGGTTTGTTGGTTTGTTGGGTTGTTATCTTGTTGGTTTATTCGTTTGTTGGTTTGTTCGTTTGTTGGCTTGTTGGCTTGTTGGTTTATTGGTTTGTTGGTTTGTTGGTTTATTGCTTTCTTGGTTTGTTGTTTTGTTTGTTTGTTGGTTTGTTAGTTTGTTGGCTTGTTGGTTTGCTGGTTTGTTGGTTTGTTGGTTTGTTGGTTTGTTGGTTTGTTGGTTTTTTGGTTTCTTGGCTTGTTGGCTTCTTGGTTTGTTGGTTAGTTGGCTTGTTGGTTTGTTGGTTTGATTGTTTGTTGGTTTATTTGTTTGTTTGTTTGTTGGTTTGTTCCTTTGTTGGCTTGTTGGTTTGTTCGATTGTTGGTTTGTTGGTTTGTTCGTTTGTTGGTTTGTTGGCTTGTTGGTTTGTTGGTTTTTTGGCTTGTTGGTTTGTTGGTTTGTTGGTTTGTTGGTTAGTTGGTTTGTTGGTTTGTTGGTTTGTTGGCTTGTTGGCTTGTTGGCTTGTTGGTTTGTTGGTTTGTTCGTTTGTTCGTTTGTTCGGTTGTTGATTTGTTCATTTGTTGGCTTTTTGGTTTGTTGGTTTGTTGGTTTGTTCGTTTGTTGGTTTGTTGGTTTGTTGGTTTGTTGGTTTCTTGGTTTGTTGGTTTGTTGGTTTGTTCGTTAAATGGTTTTTTGGTTTGCTGGTTTGTTTGTTTGTTGGCTTGTTGGTTTGTTGATTTTGTTGGTTTGTTGGTTTGTTGGTTTTTTGGTTTGTTAGCTTGTTGGCTTATTGGTTTGTTGGTTTGTTGGTTTCTTCGTTTGTTGGTTTTTTGGTTTGTTCGTTTTTCGTTTGTTGGCTTGTTGGTTTATTGGTTTGTTGGGCTGTTATCTTGTTGGTTTATTGGTTTGTTGGTTTGTTCGTTTGTTGGCTTGTTGGCTTGTTGGTTTATTGGTTTGTTGGTTTGTTGGCTTATTGGTTTCTTGGTTTGTTGTTTTGTTGGTTTGTTGGTTTGTTGGTTTGTTGGTTTGTTGGTTTGTTGGTTTGTTGGTTTGTTGGTTTGTTGGTTTGTTTGTTTGTTTGTTTGTTGATTTGTTCGTTTGTTGGCTTTTTGGTTTGTTGGTTTGTTCGTTTGTTGGTTTGTTGGTTTGTTGGTTTGTTGGTTTGTTGGTTTCTTGGTTTCTTGGTTTCTTGGTTTGTTGGTTTGTTGGTTTGTTGGTTTGTTGGTTTGTTGGTTTGCTGGTTTGTTGGTTTGTTGGTTTGCGGGTTTGTTGGTTTTTTGGTTTGTTGGTTTGTTGGTTTGTTGGTTTGTTGGTTTGTTGGTTTGTTGGTTTGTTGGTTTGTTGGTTTGTTGGTTTGTTGGTTTGTTGGTTTGTTGGTTTGTTGGTTTGTTGGTTTGTTGGTTTGTTTGTTTGTTTGTTTGTTGGTTTGTTGGTTTGTTGGTTTGTTGGTTTGTTTGTTTGTTTGTTTGTTGGTTTTATCGTTTGTCGGCTTGTTGGTTTGTTGGCTTGTTGGTTTGTTGGTTTGTTCGTTTGTTGGTTTGTTGGTTTATTGGTTTGTTGGTTTGTTGGTTTGTTGGTTTGTTGGTTTGTTCGTTAGTTGGTTTTTTGGTTTGTTGGTTTGTTTGTTTGTTGGCTGGTTGGTTTGTTGGTTTGTTGGTTTCGTCGTTTGTTGGTTTTTGTTGGTTTGTTTGATTTTGTTGGTTTGTTGGTTTGTTGGTTTTTTGGTTTGTTAGCTTGTTGGCTTGTTGGTTTGTTGGTATGTTGGTTTCGTCGTTTGTTGGTTTGTTGGTTTGTTCGTTTGTTCGTTTGTTGGCTTGTTGATTTGTTGGTTTGTTGGGTTGTTATCTTGTTGGTTTATTCGTTTGTTGGTTTGTTCGTTTGTTGGCTTGTTGGCTTGTTGGTTTATTGGTTTGTTGGTTTGTTGGTTTATTGGTTTCTTGGTTTGTTGTTTTGTTTGTTTGTTGGTTTGTTGGTTTTTCGTTTGTTGGTTTGTTGGATTGTTGGTTTGTTCGTTTGTTGGTTTGTTGGTTTGTTGGTTTGTTGGGTTGTTATCTTGTTGGTTTATTGGTTTGTTTGTTTGTTCGTTTGTTGGCTTGTTGGCTTGTTGGTTTATTGGTTTGTTGGTTTGTTGGCTTATTGGTTTCTTGGTTTGTTATTTTGTTTGTTTGTTGGTTTTTTGGTTTGTTGGTTTGTTGGTTTGTTCGTTTGTTAGCTTGTTGTTTTGTTGGTTTGTTCGTTTGTTGGTTTGCTGCTTTGTTGGTTTGTTGGGTTGTTATCTTGTTGGTTTATTGGTTTGTTGGTTTGTTAGTTTGTTGGCTTGTTGGTTTGCTGGTTTGTTGGTTTGTTGGTTTGTTGGTTTGTTGGTTTGTTGGTTTTTTGGTTTCTTGGCTTGTTGGCTTCTTGGTTTGTTGGTTAGTTGGCTTGTTGGTTTGTTGGTTTGATTGTTTGTTGGTTTGTTTGTTTGTTTGTTTGTTGGTTTGTTCCTTTGTTGGCTTCTTGGTTTGTTCGATTGTTGGTTTGTTGGTTTGTTCGTTTGTTGGTTTGTTGGCTTGTTGGTTTGTTGGTTTTTTGGCTTGTTGGTTTGTTGGTTTGTTGGTTTGTTGGTTAGTTGGTTTGTTGGTTTGTTGGTTTGTTGGCTTGTTGGCTTGTTGGCTTGTTGGTTTGTTGGTTTGTTCGTTTGTTCGTTTGTTCGGTTGTTGATTTGTTCGTTTGTTGGCTTTTTGGTTTGTTGGTTTGTTGGTTTGTTCGTTTGTTGGTTTGTTGGTTTGTTGGTTTGTTGGTTTCTTGGTTTGTTGGTTTGTTGGTTTGTTGGTTTGTTGGTTTGTTGGTTTGTTGGTTTGTTGGTTTGTTGGTTTGTTGGTTTGTTCGTTTGCTGGTTTGTTGGTTTGTTGGTTTGCGGGTTTGTTGGTTTGTTGGTTTGTTGGTTTGTTGGTTTGTTGGTTTGTTGGTTTGTTGGTTTGTTGGTTTGTTGGTTTGTTTGTTTGTTAGTTTGTTGGTTTGTTGGTTTGTTGGTTTGTTTGTTTGTTTGTTTGTTGGTTTTTTCGTTTGCTGGCTTGTTGGTTTGTTGGCTTGTTGGTTTGTTGGTTTTTCGTTTGTTGGATTGTTGGTTTGTTCGTTTGTTGGTTTGTTGGTTTGTTGTTGTGTTGGTTTGTTGGTTTGTTGGTTTGTTGGTTTGTTGGTTTGTTGGTTTGTTGGTTTGTTGGTTTATTGGTTTGTTGGTTTGTTGGTTTGTTGGTTTGTCGGTTTGTTCGGTAAATGGTTTTTTGGTTTGCTGGTTTGTTTGTTTGTTGGCTTGTTGGTTTGTTGATTTTGTTGGTTTGTTGGTTTGTTGGTTTTTTGGTTTGTTAGCTTGTTGGCTTATTGGTTTGTTGGTTTGTTGGTTTCTTCGTTTGTTGGTTTTTTGGTTTGTTCGTTTTTCGTTTGTTGGCTTGTTGGTTTATTGGTTTTTTGGGTTGTTATCTTGTTGGTTTATTGGTTTGTTGGTTTGTTCGTTTGTTGGCTTGTTGGCTTGTTGGTTTATTGGTTTGTTGGTTTGTTGGCTTATTGGTTTCTTGGTTTGTTGTTTTGTTGGTTTGTTGGTTTGTTGGTTTGTTGGTTTTTTGGTTTCTTGGCTTGTTGGCTTCTTGGTTTGTTGGTTTGTTGGCTTGTTGGTTTGTTGGTTTGTTTGTTTGTTGTTTTGTTGGTTTGTTTGTTTGTTTGTTTGTTGGTTTGTTCCTTTGTTGGCTTGTTGGTTTGTTCGATTGTTATTTTGTTGGTTTGTTCGTTTGTTGGTTTGTTGGCTTGTTGGCTTGTTGGCTTGTTGGTTTGTTGGTTTTTTGGCTTGTTGGTTTGTTGGTTTGTTGGTTTGTTGGTTAGTTGGTTTGTTGGTTTGTTGGTATGTTGGCTTGTTGGCTTGTTGGCTTGTTGGTTTGTTGGTTTGTTCGTTTGTTCGTTTGTTCGGTTGTTGATTTGTTCGTTTGTTGGCTTTTTGGTTTGTTGGTTTGTTCGTTTGTTGGTTTGTTGGTTTGTTGGTTTGTTGGTTTGTTGGTTTCTTGGTTTCTTGGTTTGTTGGTTTGTTGGTTTGTTGGTTTGTTGGTTTGTTGGTTTGTTGGTTTGTTGGTTTGTTGGTTTGTTGGTTTGTTGGTTTGTTGGTTTGCTGGTTTGTTGGTTTGTTGGTTTGCGGGTTTGTTGGTTTTTTGGTTTGTTGGTTTGTTGGTTTGTTGGTTTGTTGGTTTGTTGGTTTATTGGTTTGTTGGTTTGTTGGTTTATTGCTTTCTTGGTTTGTTGTTTTGTTTGTTTGTTGGTTTGTTAGTTTGTTGGCTTGTTGGTTTGCTGGTTTGTTGGTTTGTTGGTTTGTTGGTTTGTTGGTTTGTTGGTTTTTTGGTTTCTTGGCTTGTTGGCTTCTTGGTTTGTTGGTTAGTTGGCTTGTTGGTTTGTTGGTTTGATTGTTTGTTGGTTTATTTGTTTGTTTGTTTGTTGGTTTGTTCCTTTGTTGGCTTGTTGGTTTGTTCGATTGTTGGTTTGTTGGTTTGTTCGTTTGTTGGTTTGTTGGCTTGTTGGTTTGTTGGTTTTTTGGCTTGTTGGTTTGTTGGTTTGTTGGTTTGTTGGTTAGTTGGTTTGTTGGTTTGTTGGTTTGTTGGCTTGTTGGCTTGTTGGCTTGTTGGTTTGTTGGTTTGTTCGTTTGTTCGTTTGTTCGGTTGTTGATTTGTTCATTTGTTGGCTTTTTGGTTTGTTGGTTTGTTGGTTTGTTCGTTTGTTGGTTTGTTGGTTTGTTGGTTTGTTGGTTTCTTGGTTTGTTGGTTTGTTGGTTTGTTCGTTAAATGGTTTTTTGGTTTGCTGGTTTGTTTGTTTGTTGGCTTGTTGGTTTGTTGATTTTGTTGGTTTGTTGGTTTGTTGGTTTTTTGGTTTGTTAGCTTGTTGGCTTATTGGTTTGTTGGTTTGTTGGTTTCTTCGTTTGTTGGTTTTTTGGTTTGTTCGTTTTTCGTTTGTTGGCTTGTTGGTTTATTGGTTTGTTGGGCTGTTATCTTGTTGGTTTATTGGTTTGTTGGTTTGTTCGTTTGTTGGCTTGTTGGCTTGTTGGTTTATTGGTTTGTTGGTTTGTTGGCTTATTGGTTTCTTGGTTTGTTGTTTTGTTGGTTTGTTGGTTTGTTGGTTTGTTGGTTTGTTGGTTTGTTGGTTTGTTGGTTTGTTGGTTTGTTGGTTTGTTTGTTTGTTTGTTTGTTGATTTGTTCGTTTGTTGGCTTTTTGGTTTGTTGGTTTGTTCGTTTGTTGGTTTGTTGGTTTGTTGGTTTGTTGGTTTGTTGGTTTCTTGGTTTCTTGGTTTCTTGGTTTGTTGGTTTGTTGGTTTGTTGGTTTGTTGGTTTGTTGGTTTGCTGGTTTGTTGGTTTGTTGGTTTGCGGGTTTGTTGGTTTTTTGGTTTGTTGGTTTGTTGGTTTGTTGGTTTGTTGGTTTGTTGGTTTGTTGGTTTGTTGGTTTGTTGGTTTGTTGGTTTGTTGGTTTGTTGGTTTGTTGGTTTGTTGGTTTGTTGGTTTGTTTGTTTGTTTGTTTGTTGGTTTGTTGGTTTGTTGGTTTGTTTGTTTGTTTGTTTGTTGGTTTTATCGTTTGTCGGCTTGTTGGTTTGTTGGCTTGTTGGTTTGTTGGTTTGTTCGTTTGTTGGTTTGTTGGTTTATTGGTTTGTTGGTTTGTTGGTTTGTTGGTTTGTTGGTTTGTTCGTTAGTTGGTTTTTTGGTTTGTTGGTTTGTTTGTTTGTTGGCTGGTTGGTTTGTTGGTTTGTTGGTTTCGTCGTTTGTTGGTTTTTGTTGGTTTGTTTGATTTTGTTGGTTTGTTGGTTTGTTGGTTTTTTGGTTTGTTAGCTTGTTGGCTTGTTGGTTTGTTGGTATGTTGGTTTCGTCGTTTGTTGGTTTGTTGGTTTGTTCGTTTGTTCGTTTGTTGGCTTGTTGATTTGTTGGTTTGTTGGGTTGTTATCTTGTTGGTTTATTCGTTTGTTGGTTTGTTCGTTTGTTGGCTTGTTGGCTTGTTGGTTTATTGGTTTGTTGGTTTGTTGGTTTATTGGTTTCTTGGTTTGTTGTTTTGTTTGTTTGTTGGTTTGTTGGTTTTTCGTTTGTTGGTTTGTTGGATTGTTGGTTTGTTCGTTTGTTGGTTTGTTGGTTTGTTGGTTTGTTGGGTTGTTATCTTGTTGGTTTATTGGTTTGTTTGTTTGTTCGTTTGTTGGCTTGTTGGCTTGTTGGTTTATTGGTTTGTTGGTTTGTTGGCTTATTGGTTTCTTGGTTTGTTATTTTGTTTGTTTGTTGGTTTTTTGGTTTGTTGGTTTGTTGGTTTGTTCGTTTGTTAGCTTGTTGTTTTGTTGGTTTGTTCGTTTGTTGGTTTGCTGCTTTGTTGGTTTGTTGGGTTGTTATCTTGTTGGTTTATTGGTTTGTTGGTTTGTTAGTTTGTTGGCTTGTTGGTTTGCTGGTTTGTTGGTTTGTTGGTTTGTTGGTTTGTTGGTTTGTTGGTTTTTTGGTTTCTTGGCTTGTTGGCTTCTTGGTATGTTGGTTAGTTGGCTTGTTGGTTTGTTGGTTTGATTGTTTGTTGGTTTGTTTGTTTGTTTGTTTGTTGGTTTGTTCCTTTGTTGGCTTCTTGGTTTGTTCGATTGTTGGTTTGTTGGTTTGTTCGTTTGTTGGTTTGTTGGCTTGTTGGTTTGTTGGTTTTTTGGCTTGTTGGTTTGTTGGTTTGTTGGTTTGTTGGTTAGTTGGTTTGTTGGTTTGTTGGTTTGTTGGCTTGTTGGCTTGTTGGCTTGTTGGTTTGTTGGTTTGTTCGTTTGTTCGTTTGTTCGGTTGTTGATTTGTTCGTTTGTTGGCTTTTTGGTTTGTTGGTTTGTTGGTTTGTTCGTTTGTTGGTTTGTTGGTTTGTTGGTTTGTTGGTTTCTTGGTTTGTTGGTTTGTTGGTTTGTTGGTTTGTTGGTTTGTTGGTTTGTTGGTTTGTTGGTTTGTTGGTTTGTTGGTTTGTTGGTTTGTTGGTTTGCTGGTTTGTTGGTTTGTTGGTTTGCGGGTTTGTTGGTTTGTTGGTTTGTTGGTTTGTTGGTTTGTTGGTTTGTTGGTTTGTTGGTTTGTTGGTTTGTTGGTTTGTTTGTTTGTTAGTTTGTTGGTTTGTTGGTTTGTTTGTTTGTTTGTTTGTTTGTTTGTTGGTTTTTTCGTTTGCTGGCTTGTTGGTTTGTTGGCTTGTTGGTTTGTTGGTTTTTCGTTTGTTGGATTGTTGGTTTGTTCGTTTGTTGTTGTGTTGGTTTGTTGGTTTGTTGGTTTGTTGGTTTGTTGGTTTGTTGGTTTGTTGGTTTGTTGGTTTATTGGTTTGTTGGTTTGTTGGTTTGTTGGTTTGTCGGTTTGTTCGGTAAATGGTTTTTTGGTTTGCTGGTTTGTTTGTTTGTTGGCTTGTTGGTTTGTTGATTTTGTTGGTTTGTTGGTTTGTTGGTTTTTTGGTTTGTTAGCTTGTTGGCTTATTGGTTTGTTGGTTTGTTGGTTTCTTCGTTTGTTGGTTTTTTGGTTTGTTCGTTTTTCGTTTGTTGGCTTGTTGGTTTATTGGTTTTTTGGGTTGTTATCTTGTTGGTTTATTGGTTTGTTGGTTTGTTCGTTTGTTGGCTTGTTGGCTTGTTGGTTTATTGGTTTGTTGGTTTGTTGGCTTATTGGTTTCTTGGTTTGTTGTTTTGTTGGTTTGTTGGTTTGTTGGTTTGTTGGTTTTTTGGTTTCTTGGCTTGTTGGCTTCTTGGTTTGTTGGTTTGTTGGCTTGTTGGTTTGTTGGTTTGTTTGTTTGTTGTTTTGTTGGTTTGTTTGTTTGTTTGTTTGTTGGTTTGTTCCTTTGTTGGCTTGTTGGTTTGTTCGATTGTTATTTTGTTGGTTTGTTCGTTTGTTGGTTTGTTGGCTTGTTGGCTTGTTGGCTTGTTGGTTTGTTGGTTTTTTGGCTTGTTGGTTTGTTGGTTTGTTGGTTTGTTGGTTAGTTGGTTTGTTGGTTTGTTGGTATGTTGGCTTGTTGGCTTGTTGGCTTGTTGGTTTGTTGGTTTGTTCGTTTGTTCGTTTGTTCGGTTGTTGATTTGTTCGTTTGTTGGCTTTTTGGTTTGTTGGTTTGTTCGTTTGTTGGTTTGTTGGTTTGTTGGTTTGTTGGTTTGTTGGTTTCTTGGTTTCTTGGTTTGTTGGTTTGTTGGTTTGTTGGTTTGTTGGTTTGTTGGTTTGTTGGTTTGTTGGTTTGTTGGTTTGTTGGTTTGTTGGTTTGTTGGTTTGCTGGTTTGTTGGTTTGTTGGTTTGCGGGTTTGTTGGTTTTTTGGTTTGTTGGTTTGTTGGTTTGTTGGTTTGTTGGTTTGTTGGTTTGTTGGTTTGTTGGTTTGTTGGTTTGTTGGTTTGTTGGTTTGTTGGTTTGTTTGTTTGTTAGTTTGTTGGTTTGTTGGTTTGTTTGTTTGTTTGTTTGTTGGTTTTTTCGTTTGTTGGCTTGTTGGTTTGTTGGCTTGTTGGTTTGTTGGTTTGTTCGTTTGTTGGTTTGTTGGTTTATTGGTTTGTTGGTTTGTTGGTTTGTTGGTTTGTTGGTTTGTTGGTTTGTTGGTTTGTTCGTTAGTTGGTTTTTTGGTTTGTTGGTTTGTTTGTTTGTTGGCTGGTTGGTTTGTTGGTTTGTTGGTTTCGTCGTTTGTTGGTTTTTGTTGGTTTGTTTGATTTTGTTGGTTTGTTGGTTTGTTGGTTTTTTGGTTTGTTAGCTTGTTGGCTTGTTGGTTTGTTGGTTTCGTCGTTTGTTGGTTTGTTGGTTTGTTCGTTTGTTCGTTTGTTGGCTTGTTGGTTTGTTGGTTTGTTGGGTTGTTATCTTGTTGGTTTATTCGTTTGTTGGTTTGTTCGTTTGTTGGCTTGTTGGCTTGTTGGTTTATTGGTTTGTTGGTTTGTTGGTTTATTGGTTTCTTGGTTTGTTGTTTTGTTTGTTTGTTGGTTTGTTGGTTTTTCGTTTGTTGGTTTGTTGGATTGTTGGTTTGTTCGTTTGTTGGTTTGTTGGTTTGTTGGTTTGTTGGGTTGTTGGCTTGTTGGTTTATTGGTTTGTTGGTTTGTTGGCTTATTGGTTTCTTGGTTTGTTGTTTTGTTTGTTTGTTGGTTTGTTGGTTTTTCGTTTGTTGGCTTGTTGGTTTATTGGTTTGTTGGGTTGTTATCTTGTTGGTTTATTGGTTTGTTGGTTTGTTGGTTTGTTGGTTTGTTCGTTTGTTAGTTTGTTGGTTTGTTGGTTTGTTGGTTTGTTTGTTTGTTGGTTTGTTCGTTTGTTGGCTTGTTAGTTTGTTGGTTTGTTGGGTTGTTATCTTGTTGGTTTGTTGGTTTGTTGGTTTGTTGGTTTGTTGGTTTGTTGGTTTTTTGGTTTCTTGGCTTGTTGGCTTCTTGGTTTGTTGGTTTCTTGGCTTGTTGGTTTGTTGGTTTGTTTGTTTGTTGGTTTGTTCCTTTGTTGGCTTGTTGGTTTGTTCGATTGTTGGTTTGTTGGTTTGTTCGTTTGTTGGTTTGTTGGCTTGTTGGCTTGTTGGCTTGTTGGTTTGTTGGTTTTTTGGCTTGTTGGTTTGTTGGTTTGTTGGTTTGTTGGTTAGTTGGTTTGTTGGTTTGTTGGTTTGTTCGTTTGTTCGTTTGTTGGCTTGTTGGTTTGTTGGTTTGTTGGGTTGTTATCTTGTTGGTTTATTCGTTTGTTGGTTTGTTCGTTTGTTGGCTTGTTGGCTTGTTGGTTTATTGGTTTGTTGGTTTGTTGGCTTATTGGTTTCTTGGTTTGTTGTTTTGTTTGTTTGTTGGTTTGTTGGTTTTTCGTTTGTTGGTTTGTTGGATTGTTGGTTTGTTCGTTTGTTGGTTTGTTTGATTGTTCGTTTGTTGGCTTGTTGGCTTGTTGGTTTATTGGTTTGTTGGTTTGTTGGCTTATTGGTTTCTTGGTTTGTTCTTTTGTTTGTTTGTTGGTTTGTTGGTTTTTCGTTTGTTGGCTTGTTGGTTTATTGGTTTGTTGGGTTGTTATCTTGTTGGTTTATTGGTTTGTTGGTTTGTTGGTTTGTTGGTTTGTTCGTTTGTTAGTTTGTTGGTTTGTTGGTTTGTTGGTTTGTTTGTTTGTTGGTTTGTTCGTTTGTTGGCTTGTTAGTTTGTTGGTTTGTTGGGTTGTTATCTTGTTGGTTTGTTGGTTTGTTGGTTTGTTGGTTTGTTGGTTTGTTGGTTTTTTGGTTTCTTGGCTTATTGGCTTCTTGGTTTGTTGGTTTGTTGGCTTGTTGGTTTGTTCGTTTGTTTGTTTGCTGGTTTGTTCCTTTGTTGGCTTGTTGGTTTGTTCGATTGTTGGTTTGTTGGTTTGTTCGTTTGTTGGTTTGTTGGCTTGTTGGCTTGTTGGCTTGTTGGTTTGTTGGTTTTTTGGCTTGTTGGTTTGTTGGTTTGTTGGTTTGTTGGTTAGTTGGTTTGTTGGTTTGTTGGTTTGTTGGCTTGTTGGCTTGTTGGCTTGTTGGTTTGTTGGTTTGTTAATTTGTTGGTTTGTTGGTTTGTTGGTTTGTTGGTTTCTTGGTTTCTTGGTTTGTTGGTTGGTTGGTTTGTTGGTTTGTTGGTTTGTTGGTTTGTTGGTTTGTTGGTTTGTTGGTTTGTTGGTTTGCTGGTTTGTTGGTTTGTTGGTTTGCGGGTTTGTTGGTTTGTTGGTTTGTTGGTTTGTTGGTTTGTTGGTTTGTTGGTTTGTTGGTTTGTTGGTTTGTTGGTTTGTTGGTTTGTTGGTTTGTTGGTTTGTTGGTTTGTTGGTTTGTTGGTTTGTTTGTTTGTTGGTTTGTTGGTTTGTTGGTTTGTTTGTTTGTTTGTTTGTTGGTTTTTTCGTTTGTTGGCTTGTTGGTTTGTTGGCTTGTTGGCTTGTTGGTTTGTTGGTTTTTCGTTTGTTGGTTTGTTGGATTGTTGGTTTGTTCGTTTGTTGGTTTGTTGGTTTGTTGTTGTGTTGGTTTGTTGGTTTGTTGGCTTGTTGGTTTGTTGGTTTGTTCGTTTGTTGGTTTGTTGGTTTATTGGTTTGTTGGTTTGTTGGTTTGTTGGTTTGTTGGTTTGTTGGTTTGTTCGTTAGTTGGTTTTTTGGTTTGTTGGTTTGTTTGTTTGTTGGCTGGTTGGTTTGTTGATTTTGATGGTTTGTTGGTTTGTTGGTTTTTTGGTTTGTTAGCTTGTTGGCTTGTTGGTTTGTTGGTTTGTTGGTTTCTTCGTTTGTTGGTTTGTTGGTTTGTTCGTTTGTTCGTTTGTTGGCTTGTTGGCTTGTTGGTTTGTTGGGTTGTTATCTTGGTGGTTTATTGGTTTGTTGGTTTGTTCGTTTGTTGGCTTGTTGGCTTGTTGGTTTATTGGTTTGTTGGTTTGTTGGCTTATTGGTTTCTTGGTTTGTTGTTTTGTTTGTTTGTTGGTTTGTTGGTTTTTCGTTTGTTGGTTTGTTGGATTGTTGGTTTGTTCGTTTGTTGGTTTGTTGGTTTGTTATTGTGTTAGTTTGTTGGATTGTTGGCTTCTTGGTTTGTTGGTTTATTCGTTTGTTGGTTTGTTGGTTTGTTGGTTTGTTGGTTTGTTCGTTTGTTAGTTTGTTGGGTTGTTGGTTTGTTGGTTTGTTTGTTTGTTGGTTTGTTCGTTTGTTGGCTTGTTGGTTTGTTGGTTTGTTGGGTTGTTATCTTGTTGGTTTATTGGTTTGTTGGTTTGTTCGTTTGTTGGCTTGTTGTCTTGTTGGTTTGTTGGTTTGTAGGTTTGTTGATTTGTTAGTTTCTTGGTTTGTTAGTTTGTTGGTTTGTTGGTTTGTTGGTTTGTTGGTTTGTTGGTTTGTTGGTTTGTCGGTTTGTTGGTTTTTTGGTTTCTTGGCTTGTTGGGTTCTTGGTTTGTTGGTTTGTTGGTTTGTTGGTTTGTTGGTTTGTTGGTTTGTTGGTTTGTTGGTTTGTTGGTTTGTTGGTTTGTTGGTTTGTTGGTTTTTTGGTTTGTTGGCTTGTTGGTTTGTTGGGATGTTGGCTTGTTGGTTTGTTGGTTTTTTGGCTTGTTGGTTTGTTGGCTTGTTGGCTTGTTGGTTTGTTGGTTTTTTGGCTTGTTGGTTTGTTGGTGTGGTGGTTTGTTTGTTTGTTGGCTTGTTGGTTTGTTGATTTTGTTGGTTTGTTGGTTTGTTGGTTTTTTGGTTTGTTGGCTTGTTGGCTTGTTGGTTTGTTGGTTTGTTGGTTTGTTAGTTTGTTGGTTTGTTGGTTTGTTGGTTTGTTCGTTTGTCCGTTTGTTGGCTTATTGGCTTGTTGATTTGTTGGTATGTTGGTTTGTTGGCTTGTTGGTTTGTTGGTTTGTTCGTTTGTTGGTTTGTTGGTTTGTTGGCTTGTTGTTTTGTTGGTTTGTTCGTTTGTTGGTTTGTTCGTTTGTTAGCTTGTTGTTTTGTTGGTTTGTTCGTTTGTTGGTTTGCTGCTTTGTTGGTTTGTTGGGTTGTTATCTTGTTGCTTTATTGGTTTGTTGGTTTGTTTGTTTGTTGGTTTGTTTGTTTGTTTGTTTGTTGGTTTGTTCCTTTCTTGGCTTGTTGGTTTGTTCGATTCTTGGTTTGTTGGTTTGTTCGTTTGTTGGTTTGTTGGCTTGTTGGCTTGTTGGTTTGTTGGTTTTTTGGCTTGTTGGTTTGTTGGTTTGTTGGTTTGTTGGTTAGTTGGTTTGTTGGTTTGTTGGTTTGTTGGCTTGTTGGCTTGTTGGCTTGTTGGTTTGTTTGTTTGTTGGCTTTTTGGTTTGTTGGTTTGTTCGTTTGTTGGTTTGTTGGTTTGTTGGTTTGTTGGTTTGTTGGTTTGTTGGTTTGTTGGTTTGTTGGTTTGTTGGTTTGTTGGTTTGTTGGTTTGTTGGTTTGTTGGTTTGTTGGTTTGCTGGTTTGTTGGTTTGTTGGTTTGCGGGTTTGTTGGTTTGTTGGTTTGTTGGTTTGTTGGTTTGTTGGTTTGTTGGTTTGTTGGTTTGTTGGTTTGTTGGTTTGTTTGTTTGTTGGTTTGTCGGTTTGTTGGTTTGTTTGTTTGTTTGTTTGTTTGTTGGTTTTTTCGTTTGCTGGCTTGTTGGTTTGTTGGCTTGTTGGCTTGTTGGTTTGTTGGTTTTTCGTTTGTTGGATTGTTGGTTTGTTCGTTTGTTGGTTTGTTGGTTTGTTGTTGTGTTGGTTTGTTGGTTTGTTGGTTTGTTGGTTTGTTGGTTTGTTGGTTTGTTGGTTTGTTGGTTTATTGGTTTGTTGGTTTGTTGGTTTGTTGGTTTGTTGGTTTGTTCGTTAGTTGGTTTTTTGGTTTGCTGGTTTGTTTGTTTGTTGGCTTGTTGGTTTGTTGATTTTGTTGGTTTGTTGGTTTGTTGGTTTTTTGGTTTGTTAGCTGGTTGGCTTATTGGTTTGTTGGTTTGTTGGTTTCTTCGTTTGTTGGTTTTTTGGTTTGTTCGTTTTTCGTTTGTTGGCTTGTTGGTTTATTGGTTTGTTGGGTTGTTATCTTGTTGGTTTATTGGTTTGTTGGTTTGTTCGTTTGTTGGCTTGTTGGCTTGTTCGTTTATTGGTTTGTTGGTTTGTTGGCTTATTGGTTTCTTGGTTTGTTGTTTTGTTGGTTTGTTGGTTTGTTGGTTTTTTGGTTTCTTGGCTTGTTGGCTTCTTGGTTTGTTGGTTTGTTGGCTTGTTGGTTTGTTGGTTTGTTTGTTTGTTGGTTTGTTCGTTTGTTTGTTTGTTGGTTTGTTCCTTTGTTGGCTTGTTGGTTTGGTCGATTGTTATTTTGTTGGTTTGTTCGTTTGTTGGTTTGTTGGCTTGTTGGCTTGTTGGCTTGTTGGTTTGTTGGTTTTTTGGCTTGTTGGTTTGTTGGTTTGTTGGTTTGTTGGTTAGTTGGTTTGTTGGTTTGTTGGTACGTTGGCTTGTTGGCTTGTTGGCTTGTTGGTTTGTTGGTTTGTTCGTTTGTTCGTTTGTTCGGTTGTTGATTTGTTCGTTTGTTGGCTTTTTGGTTTGTTGGTTTGTCCGTTTGTTGGTTTGTTGGTTTGTTGGTTTGTTGGTTTGTTGGTTTCTTGGTTTCTTGGTTTCTTGGTTTGTTGGTTTGTTGGTTTGTTGGTTTGTTGGTTTGTTGGTTTATTGGTTTGTTGGTTTGTTGGTTTGCTGGTTTGTTGGTTTGTTGGTTTGCGGGTTTGTTGGTTTGTTGGTTTGTTGGTTTGTTGCTTTGTTGGTTTGTTGGTTTGTTGGTTTGTTGGTTTGTTGGTTTGTTGGTTTGTTGGTTTGTTGGTTTGTTGGTTTGTTGGTTTGTTTTTTTGTTGGTTTGTTGGTTTGTTGGTTTGTTGGTTTGTTGGTTTGTTTGTTTGTTTGTTTGTTGGTTTTTTCATTTGTTGGCTTGTTGGTTTGTTGGCTTGTTGGCTTGTTGGTTTGTTGTTTTTCGTTTGTTGGTTTGTTGGATTGTTGGCTTGTTGGTTTGTTGGCTTGTTGGCTTGTTGGTTTGTTGGTTTTTCGTTTGTTGGCTTGTTGGTTTGTTGTTTTTCGTTTGTTGGTTTGTTGGATTGTTGGCTTGTTGGTTTGTTGGCTTGTTGGCTTGTTGGTTTGTTGGTTTTTCGTTTGTTGGTTTGTTGGATTGTTGGTTTGTTCGTTTGTTGGTTTGTTGGGTTGTTATCTTGTTGGTTTATTGGTTTGTTAATTTGTTCGTTTGTTGGCTTGTTGGGTTGTTGGTTTATTGGTTTGTTGGTTTGTTGGCTTATTGGTTTCTTGGTTTGTAGTTTTGTTGGTTTGTTGGTTTGTTGGTTTTTCGTTTGTTGGTTTGTTGGATTGTTGGTTTGTTCGTTTGTTGGTTTGTTGGTTTGTTGTTGTGTTGGTTTGCTGGTTTGTTGGCTTGTTGGTTTGTTGGTTTGTTGGTTTGTTGGTTTGTTGGTTTGTTGGTTTGTTCGTTTGTTAGTTTGTTGGTTTGTTGGTTTGTTGGTTTGTTTGTTTGTTGGTTTGTTCATTTGTTGGCTTGTTGGTTTGTTGGTTTGTTGGGTTGTTATCTTGTTGGTTTATTGGTTTGTTGGTTTGTTCGTTTGTTGGCTTGTAGGTGTGTTGGTTTGTAGGTTTGTTGGTTTGTTATTTTGTTGGTTTGTTGGTTTGTTGGTTTGTTGGTTTGTTGGTTTGTTGGTTTGTTGGTTTTTTGGTTTCTTGGCTTGTTGGCTTCTTGGTTTGTTGGTTTGTTTGCTTGTTGGTTTGTTGGTTTGTTTGTTTGTTGGTTTGTTTGTTTGTTTGTTTGTTGGTTTGTTCCTTTGTTGGCTTGTTGGTTTGTTCGATTGTTGGTTTGTTGGTTTGTTCGTTTGTTGGTTTGTTGGCTTGTTGGCTTGTTGGCTTGTTGGCTTGTTGGTTTGTTGGTTTTTTGGCTTGTTGGTTTGTTGGTTTGTTGGTTAGTTGGTTTGTTGGTTTGTTGGTTTGTTGGCTTGTTGGCTTGTTGGCTTGTTGGTTTGTTGGTTTGTTGGTTTGTTGGTTTGTTGGTTTGTTGGTTTCTTGGTTTCTTGGTTTGTTGGTCGGTTGGTTTGTTGGTTTGTTGGTTTGTTGGTTTGTTGGTTTGTTGGTTTGTTGGTTTGCTGGTTTGTTGGTTTGTTGGTTTGCGGGTTTGTTGGTTTGTTGGTTTGTTGGTTTGTTGGTTTGTTGGTTTGTTGGTTTGTTGGTTTGTTGGTTTGTTGGTTTGTTGGTTTGTTGGTTTGTTTGTTTGTTGGTTTGTTGGTTTGTTGGTTTGTTTGTTTGTTTGTTTGTTGGTTTTTTCGTTTGTTGGCTTGTTGGTTTGTTGGCTTGTTGGCTTGTTGGTTTGTTGGTTTGTTCATGTGTTGGTTTGTTGGTTTGTTGGCTTGTTGGTTTGTTGGTTTGTTCGTTTGTTGGTTTGTTGGTTTATTGGTTTGTTGGTTTGTTGGTTTGTTGGTTTGTTGGTTTGTTGGTTTGTTGGTTTGTTGGTTTGTTGGTTTGTTCGTTAGTTGGTTTTTTGGTTTGTTGGTTTGTTTGTTTGTTGGCTGGTTGGTTTGTTGATTTTGTTGGTTTGTTGGTTTGTTGGTTTTTTGGTTTGTTAGCTTGTTGGCTTGTTAGTTTGTTGGTTTGTTTGTTACTTCGTTTGTTGGTTTGTTGGTTTGTTCGTTTGTTCGTTTGTTCGTTTGTTGGCTTGTTGGTTTGTTGGTTTGTTGGGTTGTTATCTTGGTGGTTTATTGGTTTGTTGGTTTGTTCGTTTGTTGGCTTGTTGGCTTGTTGGTTTATTGGTTTGTTGGTTTGTTGGCTTATTGGTTTCTTGGTTTGTTGTTTTGTTTGTTTGTTGGTTTGTTGGTTTTTCGTTTGTTGGTTTGTTGGATTGTTGGTTTGTTCGTTTGTTGGTTTGTTGGTTTGTTGTTGTGTTGGTTTGTTGGTTTGTTGGCTTCTTGGTTTGATGGTTTATTCGTTTGTTGGTTTGTTGGTTTGTTGGTTTGTTGGTTTGTTCGTTAGTTAGTTTGTTGGTTTGTTGGTTTGTTGGTTTGTTTGTTTGTTGGTTTGTTCGTTTGTTGGCTTGTTGGTTTGTTGGTTTGTTGGGTTGTTATCTTGTTGGTTTATTGGTTTGTTGGTTTGTTCGTTTGTTGGCTTGTTGTCTTGTTGGTTTGTTGGTTTGTAGGTTTGTTGATTTGTTAGTTTGTTGGTTTGTTAGTTTGTTGGTTTGTTGGTTTGTTGGTTTGTTGGTTTGTTGGTTTGTTGGTTTGTCGGTTTGTTGGTTTTTTGGTTTCTTGGCTTGTTGGCTTCTTGGTTTGTTGTTTTGTTGGCTTGTTGGTTTGTTGGTTTGTTTGTTTGTTGGTTTGTTTGTTTGTTTGTTTGTTGGTTTGTTCCTTTGTTGGCTTGTTGATTTGTTCGATTGTTGGCTTGTTGGTTTGTTGGTTTGTTGGTTTGTTGGTTTGTTGGTTTGTTCGTTTGTTAGTTTGTTGGTTTGTTGGTTTGTTGGCTTGTTGGTTTGTTCGTTTGTTGGTTTGTTGGTTTGTTGGTTTGTTGGTTTGTTGGTTTGTTGGCTTGTTGGCTTGTTGGTTTGTTGGCTTGTTGGTTTGTTGGTTTTTTGGTTTGTTGGTTTGTTTGTTTGCTGGTTTGTTGGTTTGTTGGCTTTTTGGTTTGTTGGTTTGTTGGTTTGTTCGTTTGTTGGTTTTTTGGTTTGTTGGTTTGTTGGTTTGTTGGTTTGATAGTTTGTTCGTTTGTTGGTTTTTTGGTTTGTTGGTTTGTTGGTTTGTTGGCTTGTTGGTTTGTTGGTTTGTTTGTTTGTTGGTTTGTTGGTTTGTTGGTTTGTTGGTTTAATTGTTTGTTGGTTTGTTGGTTTTTTCGTTTGTTGGTTTGTTGGCTTGTTGGCTGGTTGGTTTGGTGGTTTGTTGGCTTGTTGGTTTGTTGGTTTGTTGCTTTGTTTGTTTGTTGGTTTGTTCGTTTGTTGTCTTGTTGGTTTGTTGGCTTGTTGGCTTGTAGGTTTGTTGGTTTGTTGGTTTGTTGGTTTGTTGGTTTGTTGGTCTGTTGGCTTGTTTGTTCGTTGGTTTGTTGGTTTCTTGGTTTGTTGGCTCGTTGGTTTGTCGGTTTGTTCGTTTGTTGGTTTGTTGGTTTGTTGGCTTGATCGTTTGTTGGCTTGTTGGTTTGTTGGCTTGTTGGCTTGTTGGTTTGTGGGTTTGTTGGCTTATTGGTTTCTTGGTTTGTTGTTTTGTTGGTTTGTTGGTTTGTTGGTTTGTTGGTTTGTTGGCTTGTTTGTTTGTTGGTTTGTTGGTTTCTTGGTTTCTTGGTTTGTTGGTTTGTTGGTTTGTTGGTTTGTACGTTTGTTGGTTTGTTGGTTTGTTGGTTTGTTGGCTTGTTGGTTTGTTGGCTTTTTGGTTTGTTGGCTTGTTGGCTTGTTGGTTTGTTGGCTTGTTGATTTGTTAGTTTGTTGGTTTGTTGGTTTGTTGGTTTGTTGATTTGTTGCTTTGTTGGTTTATTGGTTTGGTGGTTTGTTGGTTTGTTTGTTTGTTGGTTTTTTCGTTTGTTGGCTTGTTGGTGTGTTGGTTTGTTCGCTTGTTGGTTTGTTGGTTTGTCGATTTGT
This sequence comes from Atherix ibis, assembly GCA_958298945.1. Classification (NCBI taxonomy): domain Eukaryota; kingdom Metazoa; phylum Arthropoda; class Insecta; order Diptera; family Athericidae; genus Atherix; species Atherix ibis. Next base: position 100,465,114 of record OY282608.1, read on the forward strand.
TGGTTTGTTGGTTTGTTCGTTTGTTGATTTGTTGGTTTGTTGGTTTGTTGGTTTGTTCATTTGTTGGTTTGTTGGTTTGTTGGCTTGTTGGTTTGTTGGTTTGTTGGTTTGTTGGTTTGTTGGTTTGTTGGTTTGTTGGTTTGTTGGTTTGTTGGTTTGTTGGCTTGTTGGCTTGCTGGTTTGTTGGCTTGTTGGTTTTTTGGTTTGTTGGTTTGTTGGTTTGTTGGTTTGTTTGTTTGTTGGTTTGTTCGTTTATTGGTTTGTTGGTTTGTTGGTTTGTTGGTTTGTTGGTTTGTTCGTTTGTTGGTTTGGTGGTTTGTTGGTTTGTTCGTTTGTTCGTTTGTTGGCTTGTTGGTTTGTTGGTTTGTTGGTTTGTTGGTTTGTTGGTTTGTTGGTTTGTTGGTTTTTTGGTTTTTTGGTTTGTTGGTTTATTCGTTGGTTGGTTTGTTGTTTTGTGGGTTTGTTGGTTTGTTGGTTTGTTCGTTTGTTAGTTTGTTGGTTTGTTGGTTTGTTGGTTTGTTGGTTTGTTTGTTTGTTGGTATGTGGGTTTGTTGGTTTGCTGGTTTGTTGGCTTGTCGGTTTGTTGGTTTGTTGGTTTGTTAGTTTGTTGGTTTGGTGGTTTGTTGGTTTGTTCGTTTGTTCGTTTGTTGGCTTGTTGGTTTGTTGGTTTTTTGGTTTGCTGGTTTGCTGGTTTGTCGGTTTGTTGGTTTGTTGGTTTTTTGGTTTGTAGGTTTGTTGGTTTGTTGGTTTGTTAGTTTGTTGGTTTGTTAGTTTGTTGGTTTGTTGGTTTGTTGGTTTGTTGGTTTGTTGGTTTGTTGGTTTGTTGGTTTTTTGGTTTCTTAGCTTGTTGGCTTCTTGGTTTGTTGGTTTGTTGGCTTATTGGTTTGTTGGTTTGTTTGTTTGTTGGTCTGTTTGTTTGTTTGTTTGTTGGTTTGCTCCTTTGTTGGCTTGTTGGTTTGTTCGATTGTTGGCTTGTTGGTTTGTTGGTTTGTTCGTTTTTGGTTTGTTGGTTTGTTGGTTTGTTGGTTTGTTGGTGTGTTCGTTTGTTGGTTTTTTGGTTTCTTGGCTTGTTGGCTTGTTGGTTTGTTGGTTTGTTGGCTTGTTGGTTTGTTGGTTTTTTGGTTTGTTGGTTTGTTTGTTTGCTAGTTTGTTGGTTTGTTGGTTTGTTGGTTTGTTGGTTTGTTCGTTTGTTGGTTTTTTGGTTTGTTGGTTTGTTGGTTTGTTGGTTTGATAGTTTGTTCGTTTGTTGGTTTTTTGGTTTGTTGGTTTGTTGGCTTGTTGGTTTGTTGGCATGTTGGTTTGTTGGTTTGTTAGTTTAATTGTTTGTTGGTTTGTTGGTTTTTTCGTTTGTTGGTTTGTTGGGTTGTTGGCTGGTTGGTTTGGTGGTTTGTTGGCTTTTTGGTTTGTTGGTTTGTTGCTTTGTTTGTTTGTTGGTTTGTTCGTTTGTTGTCTTGTTGGTTTGTTGGCTTGTTGGCTTGTAGGTTTGTTCGTTTGTTGTCTTGTTGGTTTGTTGGCTTGCTGGCTTGTAGGTTTGTTGGCTTATTGGTTTCTTGGTTTGTTGTTTTGTTGGTTTGTTGGTTTATTGGTTTGTTGGTTTGTTGGCTTGTTGGTTTGTTCGATTGTTGGCTTATTGGTTTGTTGGTTTGTTCGTTTGTTGGTTTGTTGGTTTGTTGGTTTGTTGGTTTGTTGGTGTGTTCGTTTGTTGGTTTGTTGGTTTGTTGGTTTGTTGGCTTGTTGGTTTGTTCGTTTGTCTGTTTGTTTGTTTGTTGGTTTGTTCCTTTGTTGGCTTGTTGGTTTGTTCGATTGTTGGCTTATTGGTTTGTTGGTTTGTTCGTTTGTTGGTTTGTTTGTTTGTTGGTTTGTTGGTTTGTTGGTGTGTTCATTTGTTGGTTTGTTGGTTTGTTGGTTTGTTGGCTTGTTGGTTTGTTCGTTTGTTGGTTTGTTGGTTTGTTGGTTTGTTGGTTTATTGGCTTGTTGGCTTGTTGGTTTGTTGGCTTCTTGGTTTGTTGGTTTTTTGATTTGTTGGTTTGTTTGTTTGCTACTTTGTTGGTTTGTTGGTTTGTTGGTTTGTTCGTTTGTTGGTTTTTTGGTTTGTTGGTTTGTTGGTTTGTTGGTTTGATAGTTTGTTCGTTTGTTGGTTTTTTGGTTTGTTGGTTTGTTGGCTTGTTGGTTTGTTGGCATGTTGGTTTGTTGGTTTGTTAGTTTAATTGTTTGTTGGTTTGTTGGTTTTTTCTTTTGTTGGTTTGTTGGGTTGTTGGCTGGTTGGTTTGGTGGTTTGTTGGCTTTTTGGTTTGTTGGTTTGTTGCTTTGTTTGTTTGTTGGTTTGTTCGTTTGTTGTCTTGTTGGTTTGTTGGCTTGTTGGCTTGTAGGTTTGTTCGTTTGTTGTCTTGTTGGTTTGTTGGCTTGCTGGCTTGTAGGTTTGTTGGCTTATTGGTTTCTTGGTTTGTTGTTTAGTTGGTTTGTTGGTTTATTGGTTTGTTGGTTTGTTGGCTTGGTGGCTTATTAGTTTGTTGGTTTGTTGGCTTGTTTGTTTGTTGGTTTGTTGGTTTCTTGGTTTGTTGGTTTGTTGGTTTGTTGGTTTGTACGTTTGTTGGTTTGTTGTTTTGTTGGTTTGTCGGTTTGTTGGCTTGTTGGTTTGTTGGTTTGTTTGTTTGTTTGTTTGTTGGTTTGTTCCTTTGTTGGCTTGTTGATTTGTTCGATTGTTGGCTTGTTGGTTTATTGGTTTGTTGGTTTGTTGGTTTGTTGGTTTGTTGGTTTGTTCGTTTGTTAGTTTGTTGGTTTGTTGGTTTGTTGGCTTGTTGGTTTGTTCGTTTGTTGGTTTGTTGGTTTGTTGGTTTGTTGGTTTGTTGGCTTGTTGGCTTGTTGGTTTGTTGGCTTGTTGGTTTGTTGGTTTTTTGGTTTGTTGGTTTGTTTGTTTGCTGGTTTGTTGGTTTGTTGGCTTTTTGGTTTGTTGGTTTGTTGGTTTGTTCGTTTGTTGGTTTTTTGGTTTGTTGGTTTGTTGGTTTGTTGGTTTGATAGTTTGTTCGTTTGTTGGTTTTTTGGTTTGTTGGTTTGTTGGTTTGTTGGCTTGTTGGTTTGTTGGTTTGTTTGTTTGTTGGTTTGTTGGTTTGTTGGTTTAATTGTTTGTTGGTTTGTTGGTTTTTTCGTTTGTTGGTTTGTTGGCTTGTTGGCTGGTTGGTTTGGTGGTTTGTTGGCTTGTTGGTTTGTTGGTTTGTTGCTTTGTTTGTTTGTTGGTTTTTTCGTTTGTTGTCTTGTTGGTTTGTTGGCTTGTTGGCTTGTAGGTTTGTTGGTTTGTTGGTTTGTTGGTTTGTTGGTTTGTTGGTTTGTTGGTCTGTTGGCTTGTTTGTTCGTTGGTTTGTTGGTTTGTTGGTTTGTTGGCTCGTTGGTTTGTCAGTTTGTTCGTTTGTTGGTTTGTTGGTTTGTTGGTTTGTTGGCTTGATCGTTTGTTGGCTTGTTGGTTGGTTGGCTTGTTGGCTTGTTGGTTTGTGGGTTTGTTGGCTTATTGGTTTCTTGGTTTGTTGTTTTGTTGGTTTGTTGGTTTGTTGGTTTGTTGGTTTGTTGGTTTGTTGGCTTGTTTGTTTGTTGGTTTGTTGGTTTGTTGGTTTCTTGGTTTGTTGGTTTGTTGGTTTGTTGGTTTGTACGTTTGTTGGTTTGTTGGTTTGTTGGTTTGTTGGCTTGTTGGTTTGTTGGCTTTTTTGTTTGTTGGCTTGTTGGCTTGTTGGTTTGTTGGCTTGCTGATTTGTTAGTTTGTTGGTTTGTTGGTTTGTTGGTTTGTTGATTTGTTGCTTTGTTGGTTTATTGGTTTGGTGGTTTGTTGGTTTGTTTGTTTGTTGGTTTTTTCGTTTGTTGGCTTGTTGGTGTGTTGGTTTGTTCGCTTGTTGGTTTGTTAGTTTGTCGATTTGTTGGTTTGTTGGTTTGTTCGTTCGTTGATTTGTTGGTTTGTTGGTTTGTTGGTTTGTTGGTTTGTTCATTTGTTGGTTTGTTGGTTTGTTGGCTTGTTGGTTTGTTGGTTCGTTGGTTTGTTGGTTTGTTGGTTTGTTGGTTTGTTGGTTTGTTGGTTTGTTGGTTTGTTGGCTTGTTGGCTTGCTGGTTTGTTGGCTTGTTGGTTTTTTGGTTTGTTGGTTTGTTGGTTTGTTGGTTTGTTTGTTTGTTGGTTTGTTCGTTTATTGGTTTGTTGGTTTGTTGGTTTGTTGGTTTGTTGGTTTGTTCGTTTGTTGGTTTGGTGGTTTGGTGGTTTGTTCGTTTGTTCGTTTGTTGGCTTGTTGGTTTGTTGGTTTGTTGGTTTGTTGGTTTGTTGGTTTGTTGGTTTGTTGGTTTGTTGGTTTTTTGGTTTTTTGGTTTGTTGGTTTATTCGTTGGTTGGTTTGTTGTTTTGTTGGTTTGTTGGTTTGTTGGTTTGTTCGTTTGTTAGTTTGTTGGTTTGTTGGTTTGTTGGTTTGTTGGTTTGTTAGTTTGTTGGTTTGGTGGTTTGTTGGTTTGTTCGTTTGTTCGTTTGTTGGTTTGTTGGTTTGTTGGTTTTTTGGTTTGCTGGTTTGCTGGTTTGTCGGTTTGTTGGTTTGTTGGTTTTTTGGTTTGTAGGTTTGTTGGTTTGTTAGTTTGTTGGTTTGTTAGTTTGTTGGTTTGTTGGTTTGTTGGTTTGTTGGTTTGTTGGTTTGTTGGTTTGTTGGTTTTTTGGTTTCTTAGCTTGTTGGCTTCTTGGTTTGTTGGTTTGTTGGCTTATTGGTTTGTTGGTTTGTTTGTTTGTTGGTCTGTTTGTTTGTTTGTTTGTTGGTTTGCTCCTTTGTTGGCTTGTTGGTTTGTTCGATTGTTGGCTTGTTGGTTTGTTGGTTTGTTCGTTTGTTGGTTTGTTGGTTTGTTGGTTTGTTGGTTTGTTGGTGTGTTCGTTTGTTGGTTTTTTGGTTTCTTGGCTTGTTGGCTTGTTGGTTTGTTGGTTTGTTGGCTTGTTGGTTTGTTGGTTTTTTGGTTTGTTGGTTTGTTTGTTTGCTAGTTTGTTGGTTTGTTGGTTTGTTGGTTTGTTCGTTTGTTGGTTTTTTAGTTTGTTGGTTTGTTGGTTTGTTGGTTTGATAGTTTGTTCGTTTGTTGGTTTTTTGGTTTGTTGGTTTGTTGGCTTGTTGGTTTGTTGGCATGTTGGTTTGTTGGTTGTTAGTTTAATTGTTTGTTGGTTTGTTGGTTTTTTCGTTTGTTGGTTTGTTGGGTTGTTGGCTGGTTGGTTTGGTGGTTTGTTGGCTTTTTGGTTTGTTGGTTTGTTGCTTTGTTGGTTTGGTGGTTTGTTGGTTTGTTCGTTTGTTGTCTTGTTGGTTTGTTGGCTTGTTGGCTTGTAGGTTTGTTCGTTTGTTGTCTTGTTGGTTTGTTGGCTTGCTGGCTTGTAGGTTTGTTGGCTTATTGGTTTCTTGGTTTGTAGTTTTGTTGGTTTGTTGGTTTATTGGTTTGTTGGTTTGTTGGCTTGGTGGCTTATTGGTTTGTTCCTTTGTTGGCTTGTTGGTTTGTTCGATTGTTGGCTTATTGGTTTGTTGGTTTATTCGTTTGTTGGTTTGTTGGTTTGTTGGTTTGTTGGTTTGTTGGTGTGTTCGTTTGTTGGTTTGTTGGTTTGTTGGTTTGTTGGCTTGTTGGTTTGTTCGTTTGTTTGTTTGTTTGTTTGTTGGTTTGTTCCTTTGTTGGCTTGTTGGTTTGTTCGATTGTTGGCTTATTGGTTTGTTGGTTTGTTCGTTTGTTGGTTTGTTTGTTTGTTGGTTTGTTGGTTTGTTGGTGTGTTCATTTGTTGGTTTGTTGGTTTGTTGGTTTGTTGGCTTGTTGGTTTGTTCGTTTGTTGGTTTGTTGGTTTGTTGGTTTGTTGGTTTATTGGCTTGTTGGCTTGTTGGTTTGTTGGCTTGTTGGTTTGTTGGTTTTTTGATTTGTTGGTTTGTTTGTTTGCTAGTTTGTTGGTTTGTTGGTTTGTTGGTTTGTTGGTTTGTTCGTTTGTTGGTTTTTTGATTTGTTGGTTTGTTGGTTTGTTGGTTTGATAGTTTGTTCGTTTGTTGGTTTTTTGGTTTGTTGGTTTGTTGGCTTGTTGGTTTGTTGGCATGTTGGTTTGTTGGTTTGTTGGTTTGTTAGTTTAATTGTTTGTTGGTTTGTTCGTTTTTTCGTTTGTTGGTTTGTTGGGTTGTTGGCTGGTTGGTTTGGTGGTTTGTTGGCTTTTTGGTTTGTTGGTTTGTTGGTTTTTTTTTTTGTTGGTTTGTTCGTTTGTTGTCTTGTTGGTTTGTTGGCTTGTTGGCTTGTAGGTTTGTTCGTTTGTTGTCTTGTTGGTTTGTGGCTTGCTGGCTTGTAGGTTTGTTGGCTTATTGGTTTCTTAGTTTGTTGTTTTGTTGGTTTGTTGGTTTATTGGTTTGTTGGTTTGTTGGCTTGGTGGCTTATTGGTTTGTTGGTTTGTTGGCTTGTTTGTTTGTTGGTTTGTTGGTTTCTTGGTTTGTTGGTTTGTTGGTTTGTTGGTTTGTACGTTTGTTGGTTTGTTGTTTTGTTGGTTTGTCGGTTTGTTGGCTTGTTGGTTTGTTGGCTTTTTGGTTTGTTGGCTTGTTGGCTTGTTGGTTTATTGGCTTGTTGATTTGTTAGTTTGTTGGTTTGTTGGTTTGTTGGTTTGTTGGTTTGTTGCTTTGTTGGTTTATTGGTTTGTTGGTTTGTTGGTTTGTTGGTTTGTTGGTTTGTTTGTTTGTTGGTTTTTTCGTTTGTTGGCTTGTTGGTTTGTTGGTTTGTTCGCTTGTTGGTTTGTTGGTTTGTCGATTTGTTGGTTTGTTGGTTTGTTCGTTTGTTGGTTTGTTGGTTTTTTTGGTTTGTTGGTTTGTTAGTTTGTTTGTCTGTTGGTTTGTTCGTTTGTTGGCTTGTTGGTTTGTTGTCTTGTTGGATTGTTGGTTTTTGGTTTGTTGGTTTGTTGGTTTGTTGGTTTGTTGGTTTGTTCATTTGTTGGTTTGTTGGTTTGTTGGCTTGTTGGTTTGTTGGTTTGTTGGTTTGTTGGTTTGTTGGTTTGTTGCTTTGTTGGTTTGTTGGTTTGTTGGTTTGTTGGTTTGTTGGTTTGTTGGCTTGTTGGCTTGCTGGTTTGTTGGCTTGTTGGTTTGTTGGTTTGTTGGTTTGTTGGTTTGTTTGTTTGTTGGTTTGTTCGTTTGTCGGTTTGTTGGTTTGTTGGCTTGTTGGTTTGTTGGTTTGTTGGTTTGTTGGTTTGTTGGTTTGTTAGTTTGTTTGTCTGTTGGTTTGTTCGTTTGTTGGCTTGTTGGTTTGTTGTCTTGTTGGATTGTTGGTTTTTGGTTTGTTGGTTTGTTGGTTTGTTGGTTTGTTGGTTTGTTCATTTGTTGGTTTCTTGGCTTGTTGGTTTGTTGGTTTGTTGTTTTGTTGGTTTGTTGGTTTGGTGGTTTGTTGGTTTGTTCGTTTGTTCGTTTGTTGGGTTGTTGGCTTGCTGGTTTGTTGGTTTGTTGGTTTGTTGGTTTATTGGTTTGTTGGTTTGTTGGCTTTTTTGTTTGTTGGTTTATTCGTTTGTTGGTTCGTTGTTTTGTTGGTTTGTTGGTTTGTTGGTTTGTTCATTTGTTAGTTTGTTGGTTTGTTGGGGTGTTGGTTTGTTGGTTTGTTTGTTTGTTGGTATGTCGGTTTGTTGGTTTGCTGGTTTGTTGGCTTGTTGGTTTTTGGTTTGTTAGTTTGTTGGTTTGTTGGTTTGTTGGTTACTTGATTTGTTGGTTAGTTGGTTTGTTGGTTTGTTGGTTTGTCGGTTTGTTGGTTTATTTGTTTGTTGGTTTGTTGGTTTGTTGGTTTATTGGTTTGTTGGTTTGTTGGTTTGTTGGTTTATTTGTTTGTTGGTTTGTTGGTTTGTTGGTTTGTTTGTTTGTTGGTTTGTCTGTTTGTTGGTTTGTTGGTTTGTTCGTTTGTTGGTTTGTTGGTTACTTGGTTTTTTGGTTTGTTGGTTTGTTGGCTTGTTGATTTGTTTATTTGTTGAATTTTTGGTTTGTTGGTTTGTTGGTTTGTTTGTTTGTTCGTTTTTTGGTTTTTTGGTTTCTTGGCTTGTTGGCTTCTTGGTTTGTTGGTTTGTTGGCTTGTTGGTTTGTTGGTTTGTTTATTTGTTGGTTTGTTTGTTTGTTTGTTTGTTGGTTTGTTCCTTTGTTGGCTTGTTGGTTTGTTGGTTTGTTCGCTTGTTGGTTTGTTGGTTTGTCGATTTGTTGGTTTGTTGGTTTGTTCGTTTGTTGGTTTGTTGGTTTTTTTGGTTTGTTGGTTTGTTAGTTTGTTTGTCTGTTGGTTTGTTCGTTTGTTGGCTTGTTGGTTTGTTGTCTTGTTGGATTGTTGGTTTTTGGTTTGTTGGTTTGTTGGTTTGTTGGTTTGTTGGTTTGTTCATTTGTTGGTTTGTTGGTTTGTTGGCTAGTTGGTTTGTTGGTTTGTTGGTTTCTTGGTTTGTTGGTTTGTTGCTTTGTTGGTTTGTTGGTTTGTTGGTTTGTTGGTTTGTTGGTTTGTTGGCTTGTTGGCTTGCTGGTTTGTTGGCTTGTTGGTTTGTTGGTTTGTTGGTTTGTTGGTTTGTTTGTTTGTTGGTTTGTTCGTTTGTCGGTTTGTTGGTTTGTTGGCTTGTTGGTTTGTTGGTTTGTTGGTTTGTTGGTTTGTTGGTTTGTTAGTTTGTTTGTCTGTTGGTTTGTTCGTTTGTTGGCTTGTTGGTTTGTTGTCTTGTTGGATTGTTGGTTTTTGGTTTGTTGGTTTGTTGGTTTGTTCATTTGTTGGTTTCTTGGCTTGTTGGTTTGTTGGTTTGTTGTTTTGTTGGTTTGTTGGTTTGGTGGTTTGTTGGTTTGTTCATTTGTTCGTTTGTTGGCTTGTTGGCTTGCTGGTTTGTTGGTTTGTTGGTTTGTTGGTTTATTGGTTTGTTGGTTTGCTGGCTTTTTTGTTTGTTGGTTTATTCGTTTGTTGGTTCGTTGTTTTGTTGGTTTGTTGGTTTGTTGGTTTGTTCGTTTGTTAGTTTGTTGGTTTGTTGGGGTGTTGGTTTGTTGGTTTGTTTGTTTGTTGGTATGTCGGTTTGTTGGTTTGCTGGTTTGTTGGCTTGTTGGTTTTTGGTTTGTTAGTTTGTTGGTTTGTTGGTTTGTTGGTTACTTGATTTGTTGGTTAGTTGGTTTGTTGGTTTGTTGGTTTGTCGGTTTGTTGGTTTATTTGTTTGTTGGTTTGTTGGTTTGTTGGTTTATTGGTTTGTTGGTTTGTTGGTTTGTTGGTTTATTTGTTTGTTGGTTTGTTGGTTTGTTGGTTTGTTGGTTTGTTGGTTTGTCTGTTTGTTGGTTTGTTGGTTTGTTCGTTTGTTGGTTTGTTGGTTACTTGGTTTGTTGGTTTGTTGGTTTGTTGGCTTGTTGATTTGTTGGTTTGTTGGATTTTTGGTTTGTTGGTTTGTTGGTTTGTTTGTTTGTTCGTTTTTTGGTTTTTTGGTTTCTTGGCTTGTTGGCTTCTTGGTTTGTTGGTTTGTTGGCTTGTTGGTTTGTTGGTTTGTTTATTTGTTGGTTTGTTTGTTTGTTTGTTTGTTGGTTTCTTCATTTGTTGGCTTGTTGGTTTGTTGGTTTGTTCGTTTGGTGGTTTGTTGGTTTGTTGGTTTGTTGGTTTGTTGGTTTGTTGGTTTGTTGGTTTGTTGGTTTGTTGGTTTGTTGGTTTGTTGGTTTGTTGGTTTGTTGGCTTGTTGGTTTGTTCGTTTGTTGGTTTGTTGGTTTGTTGGTTTGTTGGTTTGTTGGCTTGTTGGCTTGTTGGTTTGTTGGCTTGTTGGTTTGTTGGTTTGTTGGTTTGTTGGTTTGTTGGTTTCTTGGTTTAATTGTTTGTTGGTTTGTTGGTTTTTTCGTTTGTTGGTTTGTTGGCTTGTTGGTTTGTTGGTTTGTTGCTTTGTTTGTTTGTTGGTTTGTTCGTTTGTTGTCTTGTTGGTTTATTGGTTTGTTGGCTTGTAGGTTTGTTGGTTTGTTGGTTTGTTGGTTTGTTGGTTTGTTCGTTTGTTGGTTTGTTGGCTTGTTTGTTCGTTGGTTTGTTGGTTTCTTGGTTTGTTGGCTCGTTGGTTTGTTGGTTTGTTCGTTTGTTGGTTTGTTGGTTTGTTGGTTTGTTGGTTTGTTGACTTGCTCGTTTGTTGGCTTGTTGGTTTGATAGTTTGTCCGTTTGTTGGTTTTTTGGTTTGTTGGTTTGTTGGTTTGTTGGTTTGTTGGTTTGTTGGTTTGTTGGTTTGTTGGTTTGTTGGTTTGTTGATTTGTTGGCTCGTTGGTTTGTTGGTTTGTTCGTTTTTTGGTTTGTTGGTTTGTTGGTTTGTTGGCTTGCTCGTTTGTTGGCTTGTTGGTTTGATAGTTTGTTCGTTTGTTGGTTTTTTGGTTTGTTGGTTTGTTGGTTTGTTTGTTTGCTGGTTTGTTGGTTTGTTGGCTTGTTGGTTTGTTGGTTTGTTGGTTTGTTCGTTTGTTGGTTTGTTGGTTTGATAGTTTGTTCGTTTGTTGGTTTTTTGGTTTGTTGGTTTGTGGGTTTGTTGGCTTGTTGGTTTGTTGGTTTGTTGGTTTGCTGGTTTATTGGTTTGTTGGTTTAATTGTTATTTGGTTTGTTGGTTTTTTCGTTTGTTGGTTTGTTGGTTTGTTGGCTTGTTGGCTGGTTGGTTTGTTGGTTTGTTGGCTTGTTGGTTTGTTGGTTTGTTGCTTTGTTTGTTTGTTGGTTTGTTCGTTTGTTGTCTTGTTGGTTTGTTGGCTTGTTGGCTTGTAGGTTTGTTGGTTTGTTGGTTTCTTGGTTTGTTGGTTTGTTGGTTTGTTGGTTTGTTGGTTTGTTGGTTTGTTGGCTTGTTTGTTCGTTGTTTTGTTGGTTTCTTGGTTTGTTGGCTCGTAGGTTTGTTGTTTTGTTGGTTTGTTGGTTTGTTGGTTTGTTGGCTGGTTGGCTTGTTGGTTTGTTGGTTTGTTGGCTTGTTTGTTTGTTGGTTTGTTGGTTTCTTGGTTTGTTGGTTTGTTGGTTTGTTGGTTTGTACGTTTGTTGGTTTGTTGGTTTGTTGGTTTGTTGGCGTGTTGGTTTGTTGGCTTTTTGGTTTGTTGGCTTGTTGGCTTGTTGGTTTGTTGGCTTGTTGGTTTGCTAGTTTGTTAATTTGTTGGTTTGTTGGTTTGTTGGTGTGTTGCTTTGTTGGTTTGTTGGTTTGTTGTTTTGTTGGTTTGTTGGTTTGTTGGTTTGTTGGTTTGTTTGTTTGTTGGTTTTTTCGTTTGTTGGCTTTTTGGTTTGTTGGTTTGTTTGCTTGTTGGTTTGTTGGTTTATCGATTTGTTGGTTTTTTGGTTTGTTTGTTTGTTGGTTTGTTGGTTTGTTGGTTTGTTAGTTTGTTTGTCTGTTGGTTTGTTCGTTTGTTGGCTTGTTGGTTTATTGTCTTGTTGGTTTGTAGGTTTGTTGGTTTGTTGGTTTGTTGGTTTATTCATTTGTTGGTTTGTTGGTTTGTTCGTTTGTTGGCTTGTTGATTTGTTGGCTTGTTGGCTTGTTGGTTTGTTGGTTTGTTGGCTTGTTGGTTTGTTGGCTTGTTGGCTTGTCGGGTTCGGTTTGTTGGTTTGTTGGTTTGTTGGTTTGTTGGTTTGTTGGTTTGTTGGTTTGTTGGTTTGTTGGTTTGTTGGTTTGTTGGTTTGTTGGTTTGTTGGTTTGTTGGTTTGTTGGTTTGTTGATTTGCTGGTTTGCTGGTTTGTTGGTTTGTGGGTTTGTTGGTTTGTTGGTTTGTTGGTTTGTTGGTTTGTTGGTTTGTTGTTTTGTTGGTTTGTCGGTTTGTTGGTTTGTTGGTTTGTTGGTTTGTTTGTTTGTTGGTTTGTTTGTTTGTTCGTTTTTTGGTTTTTTGGTTTCTTGGCTTGTGGGCTTCTTGGTTTGTTGGTTTGTTGGCTTGTTGGTTTGTTGGTTTGTTTATTTGTTGGTTTGTTTGTTTGTTTGTTTGTTGGTTTGTTCCTTTGTTGGCTTGTTGGTTTGTTGGTTTGTTTGTTTGTTTGTTCGTTGGTTTTTTCTTTTGTTGGCTTGTTGGTTTGTTGGTTTTTCGTTTGTTGGTTTGTTGGATTGTTGGTTTGTTCGTTTGTTGGTTTGTTGGTTTGTTGTTGTGTTGGTTTGTTGGTTTGTTGGCTTATTGGTTTGTTGGTATGTTCGTTTGTTGGTTTGTTGGTTTGTTGGTTTATTGGTTTGTTCGTTAGTTGGTTTTTTGGTTTGTTGGTTTGTTTGTTTGTTGTCTTGTTGGTTTGTTGATTTTGTTGGTTTGTTGGTTTGTTGGTTTTTTCGTTTGTTGGCTTGTTGGCTTGTTGGTTTGTTGGTTTGTTGGTTTGTTCGTTTGTTGGTTTGTTGGTTTGTTCGTTTGTTGGTTTGTTGGCTTGTTGGCTTGTTGGATTGTTGGTTTGTTGGTCTGTTGGCTTGTTGGTTTGTTGGTTTGTTGGTTTGTTGGTTTGTTGGTTTGTTCGTTTGTTGGTTTGTTGGTTTGTTGGTTTGTTGGTTTGTTGGTTTGTTGATTTGTTGGTTTGTTGGCTTGTTGGCTTGTTGGTTTGTTGGTTTGTCGTCTGTTGGTTTGTTGGTTTGTTGGCTTGTTGTTTTGTTGGTTTGTTCGTTTGTTGATTTGTTGGTTTGTTGGTTTGTTGGTTTGTTCGTTTGTTAGTTTGTTGGTTTATTGTCTTGTTGGTTTGTTGGTTTGTTGGTTTGTTGGTTTGTTGGCTTGTTTGTTCGTTGGTTTGTTGGTTTCTTGGTTTGTTGGCTCGTAGGTTTGTTGCTTTGTTGTTTTGTTGGTTTGTTGGTTTGTTGGTTTGTTGGCTTGTTGGCTTGTTGGTTTGTTGGTTTGTTGGCTTGTTTGTTTGTTGGTTTGTTGGTTTCTTGGTTTGTTGGTTTGTTGGTTTGTACGTTTGTTGGTTTGTTGGTTTGTTGGTTTGTTGACTTGTTGGTTTGTTGGCTTTTTGGTTTGTTGGCTTGTTGGCTTGTTGGTTTGTTGGCTTGTTGGTTTGCTAGTTTGTTAATTTGTTGGTTTGTTGGTTTGTTGGTGTGTTGCTTTGTTGGTTTGTTGGTTTGTTGTTTTGTTGGTTTGTTGGTTTGTTGGTTTGTTGGTTTGTTTGTTTGTTGGTTTTTTCGTTTGTTGGCTTTTTGGTTTATTGGTTTGTTTGCTTGTTGGTTTGTTGGTTTGTCGATTTGTTGGTTTTTTGGTTTGTTTGTTTGTTGGTTTGTTGGTTTGTTGGTTTGTTAGTTTTTTTGTCTGTTGGTTTGTTCGTTTGTTGGCTTGTTGGTTTATTGTCTTGTTGGTTTGTAGGTTTGTTGGTTTGTTGATTTGTTGGTTTATTCATTTGTTGGTTTGTTGGTTTGTTCGTTTGTTGGCTTGTTGATTTGTTGGCTTGTTGGCTTGTTGGTTTGTTGGTTTGTTGGCTTCTTGGTTTGTTGGCTTGTTGGTTTGTCGGGTTCGGTTTGTTGGTTTGTTGGTTTGTTGGTTTGTTGGTTTGTTGGTTTGTTGGTTTGTTGGTTTGTTGGTTTGTTGGTTTGTTGGTTTGTTGGTTTGTTGGTTTGTTGATTTGCTGGTTTGCTGGTTTGTTGGTTTGTGGGTTTGTTGGTTTGTTGGTTTGTTGGTTTGTTGGTTTGTTGGTTTGTTGTTTTGTTGGTTTGTCGGTTTGTTGGTTTGTTGGTTTGTTGGTTTGTTTGTTTGTTGGTTTGTTTATTTGTTCGTTTTTTGGTTTTTTGGTTTCTTGGCTTGTTGGCTTCTTGGTTTGTTGGTTTGTTGGCTTGTTGGTTTGTTGGTTTGTTTATTTGTTGGTTTGTTTGTTTGTTTGTTTGTTGGTTTGTTCCTTTGTTGGCTTGTTGGTTTGTTGGTTTGTTTGTTTGTTTGTTCGTTGGTTTTTTCTTTTGTTGGCTTGTTGGTTTGTTGGTTTTTCGTTTGTTGGTTTGTTGGATTGTTGGTTTGTTCGTTTGTTGGTTTGTTGGTTTGTTGTTGTGTTGGTTTGTTGGTTTGTTGGCTTATTGGTTTGTTGGTATGTTCGTTTGTTGGTTTGTTGGTTTGTTGGTTTATTGGTTTGTTCGTTAGTTGGTTTTTTGGTTTGTTGGTTTGTTTGTTTGTTGTCTTGTTGGTTTGTTGATTTTGTTGGTTTGTTGGTTTGTTGGTTTTTTCGTTTGTTGGCTTGTTGGCTTGTTGGTTTGTTGGTTTGTTGGTTTGTTCGTTTGTTGGTTTGTTGGTTTGTTCGTTTGTTGGTTTGTTGGCTTGTTGGCTTGTTGGATTGTTGGTTTGTTGGTCTGTTGGCTTGTTGGTTTGTTGGTTTGTTGGTTTGTTGGTTTGTTGGTTTGTTGGTTTGTTGGTTTGTTGGTTTTTTGGTTTCTTGGCTTGTTGGCTTCTTGGTTTGTTGGCTTGTTGGTTTGTTGGTTTGTTCGTTTGTTGGTTTGTTGGTTTGTTGGTTTGTTGGTTTGTTGGTTTGTTGGTTTGTTGATTTGTTGGTTTGTTGGCTTGTTGGCTTGTTGGTTTGTTGGTTTGTCATCTGTTGGTTTGTTGGTTTGTTGGCTTGTTGTTTTGTTGGTTTGTTCGTTTGTTGGTTTGTTGGTTTGTTGGTTTGTTGGTTTGTTCGTTTGTTAGTTTGTTGGTTTATTGTCTTGTTGGTTTGTTGGTTTGTTGATTTGTTGGTTTGTTGGTTTGTTGGTTTATTCATTTGTTGGTTTGTTGGTTTGTTCGTTTGTTGGCTTGTTGATTTGTTGGCTGATTGGCTTGTTGGTTTGTTGGTTTGGTGGCTTGTTGGTTTGTTGGCTTGTTGGTTTGTCGGTTTGTTGGTTTGTTGGTTTGTTGGTTTGTTGGTTTGTTGTTTTGTTGGTTTGTTGGTTTGTTGGTTTGTTGGTTTGTTGGTTTGTTGGTTTGTTGGTTTGTTGGTTTGTTGGTTTGTCGGTTTGTTGGTTTGTTGGTTTGTTGGTTTGTTGGTTTGTTCGTTTGTTGGTTTGTTGGTTTGTTGGTTTGTTGGTTTGTTGGTTTGTTGGTTTGTTGGTTTGTTGGTTTGTTGGTTTGTTGGTTTGTTGGTTTGTTAGTTTGCTGGTTTGTTGCTTTGTTGGTTTGTTGGTTTGTTGGTTTGTTGGTTTGTTTGTTTGTTCGTTTTTTGGTTTTTTGGTTTCTTGGCTTGTTGGCTTCTTGGTTTGTTGGTTTGTTGGCTTGTTGGTTTGTTGGTTTGTTTATTTGTTGGTTTGTTTGTTTGTTTGTTTGTTGGTTTGTTCCTTTGTTGGTTTGTTGGTTTCTTGGTTTGTTCGTTTGGTGGTTTGTTGGTTTGTTGGTTTGTTGGTTTGTTGGTTTGTTGGTTTGTTGGTTTGTTGGTTTGTTGGTTTGTTGGTTTGTTGGCTTGTTGGTTTGTTCGTTTGTTGGTTTGTTGGTTTGTTGGTTTGTTGGTTTGTTGGCTTGTTGGCTTGTTGGTTTGTTGGCTTGTTGGTTTGTTGGTTTGTTGGTTTGTTGGTTTGTTGGTTTCTTGGTTTAATTGTTTGTTGGTTTGTTGGTTTTTTCGTTTGTTGGTTTGTTGGCTTGTTGGTTTGTTGGTTTGTTGCTTTGTTTGTTTGTTGGTTTGTTCGTTTGTTGTCTTGTTGGTTTATTGGTTTGTTGGCTTGTAGGTTTGTTGGTTTGTTGGTTTGTTGGTTTGTTCGTTTTTTGTTGGCTTGTTTGTTCGTTGGTTTGTTGGTTTCTTGGTTTGTTGGCTCGTTGGTTTGTTGGTTTGTTCGTTTGTTGGTTTGTTGGTTTGTTGGTTTGTTGGTTTGTTGACTTGCTCGTTTGTTGGCTTGTTGGTTTGATAGTTTGTCCGTTTGTTGGTTTTTTGGTTTGTTGGTTTGTTGGTTTGTTGGTTTGTTGGTATGTTGGTTTGTTGGTTTGTTGGTTTGTTGGTTTGTTGGCTCGTTGGTTTGTTGGTTTGTTCGTTTATTGGTTTGTTGGTTTGTTGGCTTGCTCGTTTGTTGGCTTGTTGGTTTGATAGTTTGTTCGTTTGTTTTTTTTGGTTTGTTGGTTTGTTGGTTTGTTTGTTTGCTGGTTTGTTGGTTTGTTGGCTTGTTGGTTTGTTGGTTTGTTGGTTTGTTCGTTTGTTGGTTTGTTGGTTTGATAGTTTGTTCGTTTGTTGGTTTTTTGGTTTGTTGGTTTGTTGGTTTGTTGGCTTGTTGGTTTGTTGGTTTGTTGGTTTGCTGGTTTATTGGTTTGTTGGTTTAATTGTTATTTGGTTTGTTGGTTTTTTCGTTTGTTGGTTTGTTGGTTTGTTGGCTTGTTGGCTGGTTGGTTTGTTGGGTTGTTGGCTTGTTGGTTTGTTGGTTTGTTGCTTTGTTTGTTTGTTGGTTTGTTCGTTTGTTGTCTTGTTGGTTTGTTGGCTTGTTGGCTTGTAGGTTTGTTGGTTTGTTGGTATCTTGGTTTGTTGGTTTGTTGGTTTGTTGGTTTGTTGGTTTGTTGGCTAGTTTGTTCGTTGGTTTGTTGGTTTCTTGGTTTGTTGGCTCGTAGGTTTGTTGGTTTGTTGTTTTGTTGGTTTGTTGGTTTGTTGGTTTGTTGGCTTGTTTGCTTGTTGGTTTGTTGGTTTGTTGGCTTGTTTGTTTGTTGGTTTGTTGGTTTGTTGGTTTGTTGGTTTGTTGGTTTGTTGGTTTGTTGTTTTCTTGGTTTGTTGGTTTGTTGGTTTGTTGGTTTGTTGGTTTGTTGGTTTGTTGGTTTGTTTGTTTGTTGGTTTGTTTGTTTGTTTGTTCGTTGGTTTTTTCGTTTGTTGGCTTGTTGGTTTGTTGCCTTGTTGGCTTGTTGGTTTGTTGGTTTTTCGTTTGTTGGTTTGTTGGATTGTTGGTTTGTTCGTTTGTTGGTTTGTTGGTTTGTTGTTGTGTTGGTTTTTTGGTTTGTTGGCTTATTGGTTTGTTGGTTTGTTCGTTTGTTGGTTTGTTGGTTTGTTGGTTTGTTGGTTTGTTGGTTTGTTCGTTAGTTGGTTTTTTGGTTTGTTGGTTTGTTTGTTTGTTGGCTTGTTGGTTTGTTGATTTTGTTGGTTTGTTGGTTTGTTGGTTTTTTGGTTTGTTGGCTTGTTGGGTTGTTGGTTTGTTGGTTTGTTGGTTTGTTCGTTTGTTGGTTTGTTGGTCTGTTAGTTTGTTTGTTTGTTGGTTTGTTGGTTTGTTGGTTTGTTGGTTTGTTGATTTGTTGGTTTGTTGGCTTGTTGGCTTGTTGTTTTGTTGGTTTGTTCGTTTGTTGGTTTGTTGGTTTGTTGGTTTGTTGGTTTGTTCGTTTGTTAGTTTGTTGGTTTGTTGGTTTGTTGGTTTGTTGGTTTGTTGGTTTGTTTGTTTGTTGGTTTGTTCGTTTGTTGACTTGTTGGTTTGTTGGTTTGTTGGGTTGTTATCTTGTTGGTTTATTGGTTTGTTGGTTTGTTCGTTTGTTGGCTTGTTGGCTTGTTGGTTTGTTGGTCTGTAGGTTTGTTGGCTTGTTAGTTTGTTGGTTTGTTGGTTCGTTGGTTTGTTGGTTTGTTGGTTTTTTGGTTTGTTGGTTTGTTGGTTTTTTGGTTTCTTGGTTTGTTGGCTTCTTGGTTTGTTGGTTTGTTGGCTTGTTGGTTTGTTGGTTTGTTGGTTTGTTTGTTTGTTGGTTTGTTGGTTTTTTCGTTTGTTGGTTTTTTCGTTTGTTGGTTTGTTGCTTTGTTTGTTTGTTGGTTTGTTGTCTTGTTGGTTTGTTGGCTTGTTGACTTGTAGGTTTGTTGGTTTGTTGGTTTGTTGGTTTGTTGGTTTGTTGCTTTGTTGGTTCGTTGGTTTGTTGGTTTGTTGGTTTGTTGGTTTCTTGGTTTGTTGGCTTCTTGGTTTGTTGGTTTGTTGGCTTGTTGGTTTGTTGGTTTGTTTGTTTGTTGGTTTGTTGGTTTTTTCGTTTGTTGGTTTGTTGCTTTGTTTGTTTGTTGGTTTGTTGTCTTGTTGGTTTGTTGGCTTGTTGACTTGTAGGTTTGTTGGTTTGTTGGTTTGTTTGTTTCTTGGTGTGTTCCTTTGTTGGCTTGTTGGTTTGTTCGATTGTTGGCTTGTTGGTTTTATGGTTTATTCGTTTGTTGGTTTGTTGGTTTGTTGGTTTGTTCGTTTGTTGGTTTGTTGGTTTGTTGGTTTGTTGGCTTGTTGGTTTGTTCGTTTGTTGGTTTGTTGGTTTGTTGGTTTGTTGGTTTTTTGGTTTACTGGGTTGTTGGTTTGTTGGTTTGATAGTTTGTTCGTTTGTTGGTTTTTTGGTTTGTTGGTTTTTTGGCTTGTTGGTTTGTTGGTTTGTTGGTTTAATGGTTTGTTGGTTTGTTGGTTTGTTGGTTTGTTGGTTTAATTGTTTGTTGGTTTGTTGGTTTTTTCGTTTGTTGGTTTGTTGCTTTGTTTGTTTGTTGGTTTGTTGTCTTGTTGGTTTGTTGGCTTGTTGACTTGTAGGTTTGTTGGTTTGTTGGTTTGTTGGTTTGTTGCTTTGTTGGTTTGTTGGTTTGTTGGTTTGTTGGCTTGTTTGTTCGTTGGTTTGTTGGTTTCTTGGTTTGTTGGCTCGTTGGTTTGTTGGTTTGGTCGTTCGTTGGTTTGTTGGTTTGTTGGTTTGTTGGCTTGCTCGTTTGTTGGCTTGTTGGTTTGTTGGCTTGTTGGCTTGTTGGTTTGTTGGTTTGTTGGCTTATTGGTTTCTTGGTTTGTTATTTTGTTGGTTTGTTGGTTTGTTGGTTTGTTGGCTTGTTGGCTTGTTGGTTTGTTGGTTTGTTGGCTTGTTTGTTTGTTGGTTTGTTGGTTTCTTGGTTTCTTGGTTTGTTGGTTTGTTGGTTTGTTGGTTTGTTTGTTTGTTTGTTTGTTATTTTTTGTTTGTTGGCTTGTTGGTTTGTTGGTTTGTTCGCTTGTTGGTTTGTTGGTTTGTCGATTTGTTGGTTTGTTGATTTGTTCGTTTGTTGGTTTGTTGGTTTGTTGGTTTGTTGGTTTGTATGTTTGTTTGTCTGTTGGTTTGTTCATTTGTTGACTTGTTGGTTTGTTGTCTTGTTGGTTTGTTGGTTTGTTGGTTTTTGTTTGTTGGTTTGTTGGTTTGTTCGTTTGTTGGTTTGTTGGTTACTTGGTTTGTTGGTTTGTTGGTTTGTTGGCTTGTTGGTTTGTTAGTTTGTTGGATTTTTGGTTTGTTGGTTTGTTGGTTTGTTGGTTTGTTTGTTTGTTCGTTTTTTGGTTTGTTGGTTTGTTGGCTTGTTGGTTTGTTGGTTTGTTGGTTTGTTGGTTTGTTGGCTGGTTGGTTTGTTGGTTTGGTGGCTTGTTGGTTTGTTGGTTTGTTGGTTTGTTGGTTTGTTGGTTTGTTGGTTTGTTGGTTTTTTTGATTGTTGGTTTGTTCGTTTGTTGATTTGTTGGTTACTTGGTTTGTTAGTTTGTTGGTTTGTTGGTTTGTTGGTTTTTGGGTTTGTTGGTTTGTTGGTTTGATTGTTTGTTCGTTTGTTGGTTTGTTTGTTTGTAAGTTTAATGGCTTGTTGGTTTGTTGGTTTGTTGGCTTGTTAGTTTGTTGGTTTATTGGTTTGTTGGTTACTTGGCTTGTTGGTTACTTGGTTTGTTGGTTTGTTGGTTTGTTGGCTTGTTGGTTTGTTGGTTTTTTGGCTTGTTGGTTTGTTGGCTTGTTGGCTTGTTGGTTTGTTGGTTTGTTCGTTTGTTCGTTTGTTCGGTTGTTGATTTCTTCGTTTCTTAGCTTTTTGGTTTGTTGGTTTGTTCGTTTGTTGGTTTGTTGGTTTGTTGGTTTGTTCGTTTATTGGTTTGTTGGTTTGTTGGTTTATTTGTTTATTGAGTTGTTCGCTTTTTGGCTTGTTGGTTTGTTGGCTTGTTGGTTTGTTGGTTTGTTGGTTTGTTGGTTTGTTGGTTTGTTAGTTTGTTTGTCTGTTGGTTTGTTCGTTTATTGGCTTGTTGGTCTGTTGGCTTGTTGGTGTTTGTTGGTTTGTTGGTTTGTTGGTTAGTTGGCTTGTTGGTTTGTTGGTTTGTTGGTTTGTTGGTTTGTTGGTTTGTTGGTTTGTTGGTTTGTTGGTTTGTTGGTTTGTTGGTTTGTTGGTTTGTTGGCTTGTTGGCTTGCTGGTTTGTTGGCTTGTTGGTTTGTTGGTTTGTTGGTTTGTTGGTTTGTTGGTTTGTTGGTTTGTTGGTTTTTTGGTTTGTTGGTTTGTTGGTTTGTTTGTTTGTTGGTTTGTTCATTTGTTGGCTTGTTGGCTTGTTGATTTGTTGGTTTGTTGGCTTGTTGGTTTGTTCGTTTGTTGGCTTGTTGGTTTGTTGGCTCGTTGGTTTGTCGGTTTGTTTGTTTGTTGGTTCGTTGTTTTGTTGGTTTGTTGGTTTGTTCGTTTGTTGGTTTGTTGGTTTGTTGGTTTGTTGGTTTGTTGGTTTGTTGCTTTGTTGGTTTGTTGGTTTGTTCGTTTGTTGGTTTGGTGGGTTGTTGGTTTGTTGGTTTGTTGGTTTGTTGGTTACTTAGTTTGTTGGTTTGTTGGTTTGTTGGTTTGTTGGCTTGTTGGTTTGTTGGTTTTTTGGTTTGTTGGTTTGTCGGTTTGTTGGTTTGTTGGTTTTTTGGTTTGTTGGTTTGTTGGTTTGTTGGTTTGTTGGTTTGTTGGTTTGTTGGTTTGTTGGTTTGTTGGTTTGTTGGTTTGTTGGTTTGTTTGTTTTTGGTTTGTTGGTTTGTTCGTTTGTTGGTTTGTTGGTTACTTGGTTTGTTGGTTTGTTGGCGTGTTGGTTTGTTGGTTTGTTGGTTTTTTGGTTTGTTGGATTGTTGGTTTGTTGGTTTGTTTGTTTGTTCGTTTGTTGGTATGTTGGTTTGTTGGGTTGTTGGTTTGTTGGCTTAATGATTTGTTGGATTGTTGGTTTGTTGGTTTGTTGGCTTGTTGGCTTGTTGGTTTGTTGGTTTGTTAGTTTGTTGGTTTGTTGGTTTGTTGGTTTGTTGGCTTGTGGGTTTGTTGGTTTGTTGGTTTGTTGGTTTGTTGGTTTGTTGGTTTGTTGGTTTGTTTGTTTGTTGGTTTTTTCGTTTGTTGGTTTGTTGGTTTGGTGGCTTGTTGGTTTGTTGGTTTGTTGGTTTGTTGGTTTGTTGGTTTGTTGGTTTGTTGGTTTTTTTGATTGTTGGTTTGTTCGTTTGTTGATTTGTTGGTTACTTGGTTTGTTAGTTTGTTGGTTTGTTGGTTTGTTGGTTTTTGGGTTTGTTGGTTTGTTGGTTTGATTGTTTGTTCGTTTGTTGGTTTGTTTGTTTGTAAGTTTAATGGCTTGTTGGTTTGTTGGTTTGTTGGCTTGTTAGTTTGTTGGTTTATTGGTTTGTTGGTTACTTGGCTTGTTGGTTACTTGGTTTGTTGGTTTGTTGGTTTGTTGGCTTGTTGGTTTGTTGGTTTTTTGGCTTGTTGGTTTGTTGGCTTGTTGGCTTGTTGGTTTGTTGGTTTGTTCGTTTGTTCGTTTGTTCGGTTGTTGATTTCTTCGTTTCTTAGCTTTTTGGTTTGTTGGTTTGTTCGTTTGTTGGTTTGTTGGTTTGTTGGTTTGTTCGTTTATTGGTTTGTTGGTTTGTTGGTTTATTTGTTTATTGAGTTGTTCGCTTTTTGGCTTGTTGGTTTGTTGGCTTGTTGGTTTGTTGGTTTGTTGGTTTGTTGGTTTGTTGGTTTGTTAGTTTGTTTGTCTGTTGGTTTGTTCGTTTATTGGCTTGTTGGTCTGTTGGCTTGTTGGTGTATGTTGGTTTGTTGGTTTGTTGGTTAGTTGGCTTGTTGGTTTGTTGGTTTGTTGGTTTGTTGGTTTGTTGGTTTGTTGGTTTGTTGGTTTGTTGGTTTGTTGGTTTGTTGGTTTGTTGGTTTGTTGGCTTGTTGGCTTGCTGGTTTGTTGGCTTGTTGGTTTGTTGGTTTGTTGGTTTGTTGGTTTGTTGGTTTGTTGGTTTGTTGGTTTTTTGGTTTGTTGGTTTGTTGGTTTGTTTGTTTGTTGGTTTGTTCATTTGTTGGCTTGTTGGCTTGTTGATTTGTTGGTTTGTTGGCTTGTTGGTTTGTTCGTTTGTTGGCTTGTTGGTTTGTTGGCTCGTTGGTTTGTCGGTTTGTTTGTTTGTTGGTTCGTTGTTTTGTTGGTTTGTTGGTTTGTTCGTTTGTTGGTTTGTTGGTTTGTTGGTTTGTTGGTTTGTTGGTTTGTTGCTTTGTTGGTTTGTTGGTTTGTTCGTTTGTTGGTTTGGTGGGTTGTTGGTTTGTTGGTTTGTTGGTTTGTTGGTTACTTAGTTTGTTGGTTTGTTGGTTTGTTGGTTTGTTGGCTTGTTGGTTTGTTGGTTTTTTGGTTTGTTGGTTTGTCGGTTTGTTGGTTTGTTGGTTTTTTGGTTTGTTGGTTTGTTGGTTTGTTGGTTTGTTGGTTTGTTGGTTTGTTGGTTTGTTGGTTTGTTGGTTTGTTGGTTTGTTTGTTTTTGGTTTGTTGGTTTGTTCGTTTGTTGGTTTGTTGGTTACTTGGTTTGTTGGTTTGTTGGCGTGTTGGTTTGTTGGTTTGTTGGTTTTTTGGTTTGTTGGATTGTTGGTTTGTTGGTTTGTTTGTTTGTTCGTTTGTTGGTATGTTGGTTTGTTGGGTTGTTGGTTTGTTGGCTTAATGATTTGTTGGATTGTTGGTTTGTTGGTTTGTTGGCTTGTTGGCTTGTTGGTTTGTTGGTTTGTTAGTTTGTTGGTTTGTTGGTTTGTTGGTTTGTTGGCTTGTTGGTTTGTTGGTTTGTTGGCTTGTTGGTTTGTTGGATTGTTGGTTTGTTGGTTTGTTGGTTTGTTGGTTTGTTGGTTTGTTTGATAGTTGGTTTGTTCGTTTGTTGATTTGTTGGTTACTTGGTTTGTTAGTTTGTTCGTTTGTTGGTTTTTTGGTTTGTTGGTTTTTTGGTTTGTTGGCTTGTTGGTTTGTTGGTTTGTTGGTTTGCTGGTTTATTGGTTTGTTGGTTTAATTGTTATTTGGTTTGTTGGCTTGTTGGCTGGTTGGTTTGTTGGTTTGTTGGCTTGTTGGTTTGTTGGTTTGTTGCTTTGTTTGTTTGTTGGTTTGTTCGTTTGTTGTATTGTTGGTTTGTTGGCTTGTTGGCTTGTAGGTTTGTTGGTTTGTTGGTTTCTTGGTTTGTTGGTTTGTTGGTTTGTTGGTTTGTTGGTTTGTTGGCTAGTTTGTTCGTTGGTTTTTTGGTTTCTTGGTTTGTTGGCTCGTAGGTTTGTTGGTTTGTTGTTTTGTTGGTTTGTTGGTTTGTTGGTTTGTTGGCTTGTTGTCTTGTTGGTTTGTTGGTTTGTTGGTTTGTTTGTTTGTTGGTTTGTTGGTTTGTTGGTTTGTTGGTTTGTACGTTTGTTGGTTTGTTGGTTTGTTGGTTTGTTGGCTTGTTGGTTTGTTGGCTTTTTGGTTTGTTGGCTTGTTGGCTTGTTGGTTTGTTGGCTTGTTGGTTTGCTAGTTTGTTGGTTTGTTGGTTTGTTTTTTTGTTGGTTTTTTCGTTTGTTGGCTTTTTGGTTTGTTGGTTTGTTTGCTTGTTGGTTTGTTGGTTTGTCGATTTGTTGGTTTTTTGGTTTGTTTGTTTGTTGGTTTGTTGGTTTGTTGGTTTGTTAGTTTGTTTGTCTGTTGGTTTGTTCGTTTGTTGGCTTGTTGGTTTATTGTCTTGTTGGTTTGTAGGTTTGTTGGTTTGTTGGTTTGTTGGTTTATTCATTTGTTGGTTTGTTGGTTTGTTCGTTTGTTGGCTTGTTGATTTGTTGGCTTGTTGGCTTGTTGGTTTGTTGGTTTGTTGGCTTGTTGGTTTGTTGGCTTGTTGGTTTGTCGGTTTCGGTTTGTTGGTTTGTTGGTTTGTTGGTTTGTTGGTTTGTTGGTTTGTTGGTTTGTTGGTTTGTTGGTTTGTTGGTTTGTTGGTTTGTTGGTTTGTTGGTTTGTTGGTTTGTTGGTTTGTTGGTTTGTTGGTTTGTTGGTTTGTTGGTTTGTTGGTTTGTTGATTTGCTGGTTTACTGGTTTGTTGGTTTGTGGGTTTGTTGGTTTGTTGGTTTGTTGGTTTGTTGGTTTGTTGGTTTGTTGGTTTGTTTGTTTGTTGGTTTTTTCGTTTGTTGGCTTTTTGGTTTGTTGGTTTGTTGGTTTGTTGGTTTGTTGGTTTGTTGGTTTGTTGGTTTGTTGGTTTGTTGGTTTGTTGGTTTGTTGGTTTGTTGGTTTGTTGGTTTGTTGGTTTGTTGGTTTGTTGGTTTGTTGGTTTGTTGGTTTGTTGGTTTGTTGGTTTGTTGATTTGCTGGTTTGCTGGTTTGTTGGTTTGTAGGTTTGTTGGTTTGTTGGTTTGTTGGTTTGTTGGTTTGTTGGTTTGTTGTTTTGTTGGTTTGTCGGTTTGTTGGTTTATTGGTTTGTTTGTTTGTTGGTTTGTTGGTTTGTTTGTTTGTTTGTTCGTTGGTTTTTTCTTTTGTTGGCTTGTTGGTTTGTTGGTTTTTCGTTTGTTGGTTTGTTGGATTGTTGGTTTGTTCGTTTGTTGGTTTGTTGGTTTGTTGTTGTGTTGGTTTGCTGGTTTGTTGGCTTATTGGTTTGTTGGTTTGTTCGTTTGTTGGTTTGTTGGTTTGTTGGTTTGTTGGTTTATTGGTTTGTTCGTTAGTTAGTTTTTTGGTTTGTTGGTATGTTTGTTTGTTGTCTTGTTGGTTTGCTGATTTTGTTGGTTTGTTGGTTTGTTGGTTTGTTGGTTTTTTCGTTTGTTGGCT
Organism: Atherix ibis; assembly: GCA_958298945.1. Classification (NCBI taxonomy): domain Eukaryota; kingdom Metazoa; phylum Arthropoda; class Insecta; order Diptera; family Athericidae; genus Atherix; species Atherix ibis. The sequence goes on from OY282608.1 coordinate 100,489,623, forward strand.
TGTTGGCTTGTTGGTTTGTTGGTTTGTTGGTTTGTTCGTTTGTTGGTTTGTTGGTTTGTTCGTTTGTTGGTTTGTTGGCTTGTTGGCTTGTTGGTTTGTTGGTTTGTTGGTCTGCTGGTTTGTTGGTTTGTTGGTTTGTTGGTTTGTTGGTTTGTTGGTTTGTTGGTTTGTTGGTTTGTTGGTTTGTTGGTTTTTTGGTTTCTTGGCTTGTTGGCTTCTTGGTTTGTTGGCTTGTTGGTTTGTTGGTTTGTTCGTTTGTTGGTTTGTTGGTTTGTTGGTTTGTTGGTTTGTTGGTTTGTTGGTTTGTTGATTTGTTGGTTTGTTGGCTTGTTGGCTTGTTGGTTTGTTGGTTTGTCGTCCGTTGGTTTGTTGGTTTTTTGGCTTGTTGTTTTGTTGGTTTGTTGGTTTGTTCGTTTGGTAGTTTGTTGGTTTATTGTCTTGTTGGTTTGTTGGTTTGTTGGTTTGTTGGTTTGTTGGTTTATTCATTTGTTGGTTTGTTGGTTTGTTCGTTTGTTGGCTTGTTGATTTGTTGGCTGATTGGCTTGTTGGTTTGTTGGTTTGGTGGCTTGTTGGTTTGTTGGCTTGTTGGTTTGTCGGTTTGTTGGTTTGTTGGTTTGTTGGTTTTTTGGTTTGTTGGTTTGTTGGTTTGTTGGTTTGTTGGTTTGTTGGTTTGTTGGTTTGTTGGTTTGTCGGTTTGTTGGTTTGTTGGTTTGTTGGTTTGTTGGTTTGTTCGTTTGTTGGTTTGTTGGTTTGTTGGTTTGTTGGTTTGTTGGTTTGTTGGTTTGTTGGTTTGTTGGTTTGTTGGTTTGTTGGTTTGTTGGTTTGTTAGTTTGCTGGTTTGTTGGTTTGTTGGTTTGTTGGTTTCTTGGTTTGTTGGTTTATTGTTTTGTTGGTTTGTTGGTTTGTTGGTTTGTTGGTTTGTTGGTTTGTTGGTTTGTTTGTTTGTTTGTTTGTTTGTTTGTTTGTTTGTTTGTTCGTTGGTTTTTTCGTTTGTTGGCTTGTTGGTTTGTTGCTTGTTGGCTTGTTGGTTTGTTGGTTTTTCGTTTGTTGGTTCGTTGGATTGTTGGTTTGTTCGTTTGTTGTTTGTTGGTTTGTTGTTGTGTTGGTTTGTTGGTTTGTTGGCTTATTGGTTTGTTGGTTTGTTCGTTTGTTGGTTTGTTGGTTTGTTGGTTTGTTGGTTTGTTGGTTTGTTGGTTTGTTCGTTAGTTGGTTTTTTGATTTGTTGGTTTGTTTGTTTGTTGGCTTGTTGGTTTGTTGATTTTGTTGGTTTGTTGGTTTGTTGGTTTTTTGGTTTGTTGGCTTGTTGGGTTGTTGGTTTGTTGGTTTGTTGGTTTGTTCGTTTGTTGGTTTGTTGGTCTGTTGGTTTGTTTGTTGGTTTGTCGGTTTGTTGGTTTGTTGGTTTGTTGGTTTGTTGGTTTGTTGGTTTTTTGGTTTCTTGGCTTGTTGGCTTCTTGGTTTGTTGGTTTGTTGGCTTGTTGGTTTGCTGGTTTGTTCGTTTGTTGGTTTGTTGGTTTGTTGGTTTGTTGGTATGTTGGTTTGTTGGTTTGTTGATTTGTTGGTTTGTTGGCTTGTTGGCTTGTTGTTTTGTTGGTTTGTTCGTTTGTTGGTTTGTTGGTTTGTTGGTTTGTTGGTTTGTTGGTTTGTTCGTTTGTTAGTTTGTTGGTTTGTTGGTTTGTTGGTTTGTTGGTTTGTTGGTTTGTTGGTTTGTTCGTTTGTTGACTTGTTGGTTTGTTGGTTTGTTGGGTTGTTATCTTGTTGGTTTATTGGTTTGTTGGTTTGTTCGTTTGTTGGCTTGTTGGCTTGTTGGTTTGTTGGTTTGTAGGTTTGTTGGTTTGTTAGTTTGTTGGTTTGTTGGTTCGTTGGTTTGTTGGTTTGTTGGTTTGTTGGTTTGTTGGTTTGTTGGTTTTTTGGTTTCTTGGTTTGTTGGCTTCTTGGTTTGTTGGTTTGTTGGCTTGTTGGTTTGTTGGTTTGTTTGTTTGTTGGTTTGTTTGTTTGTTTGTTTCTTGGTGTGTTCCTTTGTTGGCTTGTTGGTTTGTTCGATTGTTGGCTTGTTGGTTTTATGGTTTATTCGTTTGTTGGTTTGTTGGTTTGTTGGTTTGTTGGTTTGTTCGTTTGTTGGTTTGTTGGTTTGTTGGTTTGTTGGTTTGTTGGCTTGTTGGTTTGTTCGTTTGTTGGTTTGTTGGTTTGTTGGTTTGTTGGTTTTTTGGTTTACTGGGTTGTTGGTTTGTTGGTTTGATAGTTTGTTCGTTTGTTGGTTTTTTGGTTTGTTGGTTTTTTGGCTTGTTGGTTTGTTGGTTTGTTGGTTTAATGGTTTGTTGGTTTGTTGGTTTGTTGGTTTAATTGTTTGTTGGTTTGTTGGTTTTTTCGTTTGTTGGTTTGTTGCTTTGTTTGTTTGTTGGTTTGTTGTCTTGTTGGTTTGTTGGCTTGTTGACTTGTAGGTTTGTTGGTTTGTTGGTTTGTTGGTTTGTTGGTTTGTTGCTTCGTTGGTTTGTTGGTTTGTTGGTTTGTTGGCTTGTTTGTTCGTTGGTTTGTTGGTTTCCTGGTTTGTTGGCTCGTTGGTTTGTTGGTTTGCTCGTTTGTTGGTTTGTTGGTTTGTTGGTTTGTTGGTTTGTTGGCTTGCTCGTTTGTTGACTTGTTGGTTTGTTGGCTTGTTGGCTTGTTGGTTTGTTGGTTTGTTGGCTTATTGGTTTCTTGGTTTGTTATTTTGTTGGTTTGTTGGTTTGTTGCCTTGTTGGCTTGTTGGTTTGTTGGTTTGTTGGCTTGTTTGTTTGTTGGTTTGTTGGTTTCTTGGTTTCTTGGTTTGTTGGTTTGTTGGTTTGTTGGTTTGTTTGTTTGTTTGTTTGTTATTTTTTCGTTTGTTTGCTTGTTGGTTTGTTGGTTTGTTCGCTTGTTGGTTTGTTGGTTTGTCGATTTGTTGGTTTGTTGATTTGTTCGTTTGTTGGTTTGTTGGTTTGTTGGTTTGTTGGTTTATATGTTTGTTTGTCTGTTGGTTTGTTCATTTGTTGACTTGTTGGTTTGTTGTCTTGTTGGTTTGTTGGTTTGTTGGTTTTTGTTTGTTGGTTTGTTGGTTTGTTCGTTTGTTGGTTTGTTGGTTACTTGGTTTGTTGGTTTGTTGGTTTGTTGGCTTGTTGGTTTGTTGGTTTGTTGGATTTTTGGTTTGTTGGTTTGTTGGTTTGTTGGTTTGTTTGTTTGTTCGTTTTTTGGTTTGTTGGTTTGTTGGCTTGTTGGTTTGTTGGTTTGTTGGTTTGTTGGTTTGTTGGCTGGTTGGTTTGTTGGTTTGGTGGCTTGTTGGTTTGTTGGTTTGTTGGTTTGTTGGTTTGTTGGTTTGTTGGTTTTTTTGATTGTTGGTTTGTTCGTTTGTTGATTTGTTGGTTACTTGGTTTGTTAGTTTGTTGGTTTGTTGGTTTGTTGGTTTTTGGGTTTGTTGGTTTGTTGGTTTGATTGTTTGTTCGTTTGTTGGTTTGTTCGTTTGTTAGTTTAATGGCTTGTTGGTTTGTTGGTTTGTTGGCTTGTTAGTTTGTTGGTTTATTGGTTTGTTGGTTACTTGGCTTGTTGGTTACTTGGTTTGTTGGTTTGTTGGTTTGTTGGCTTGTTGGTTTGTTGGTTTTTTGGCTTGTTGGTTTGTTGGCTTGTTGGTTTGTTGGTTTGTTGGTTTGTTAGTTTGTTTGTCTGTTGGTTTGTTCGATTGTTGGCTTGTTGGTCTGTTGGCTTGTTGGTGTTTGTTGGTTTGTTGGTTTGTTGGTTAGTTGGCTTGTTGGTTTGTTGGTTTGTTGGTTTGTTGGTTTGTTGGTTTGTTGGTTTGTTGGTTTGTTGGTTTGTTGGTTTGTTGGTTTGTTGGTTTGTTGGTTTGTTGGCTTGTTGGCTTGCTGGTTTGTTGGCTTGTTGGTTTGTTGGTTTGTTGGTTTGTTGGTTTGTTGGTTTTTTGGTTTGTTGGTTTGTTGGTTTGTTTGTTTGTTGGTTTGTTCATTTGTTGGCTTTTTTTTTTTTGGTTTGTTGGTTTGTCGGTTTGTTGGTTTCTTGGTTTTTTGGTTTGTTGGTTTGTTGGTTTGTTGGTTTGTTGGTTTATTTGTTTGTTGGTTTGTTGGTTTGTTGGTTTGTTGGTTTGTTGGTTTATTTGTTTGTTGGTTTGTTGGTTTGTTGGTTTGTTGGTTTGTTGGTTTGTTTGTTTTTGGTTTGTTGGTTTGTTCGTTTGTTGACTTGTTGGTTTGTTGGTTTGTTGGGTTGTTATCTTGTTGGTTTATTGGTTTGTTGGTTTGTTCGTTTGTTGGCTTGTTGGCTTGTTGGTTTGTTGGTCTGTAGGTTTGTTGGCTTGTTAGTTTGTTGGTTTGTTGGTTCGTTGGTTTGTTGGTTTGTTGGTTTGTTGGTTTGTTGGTTTGTTGGTTTTTTGGTTTCTTGGTTTGTTGGCTTCTTGGTTTGTTGGTTTGTTGGCTTGTTGGTTTGTTGGTTTGTTGGTTTGTTTGTTTGTTGGTTTGTTGGTTTTTTCGTTTGTTGGTTTGTTGCTTTGTTTGTTTGTTGGTTTGTTGTCTTGTTGGTTTGTTGGCTTGTTGACTTGTAGGTTTGTTGGTTTGTTGGTTTGTTGGTTTGTTGGTTTGTTGCTTTGTTGGTTCGTTGGTTTGTTGGTTTGTTGGTTTGTTGGTTTGTTGGTTTGTTGGTTTGTTGGTTTTTTGGTTTCTTGGTTTGTTGGCTTCTTGGTTTGTTGGTTTGTTGGCTTGTTGGTTTGTTGGTTTGTTTGTTTGTTGGTTTGTTGGTTTTTTCGTTTGTTGGTTTGTTGCTTTGTTTGTTTGTTGGTTTGTTGTCTTGTTGGTTTGTTGGCTTGTTGACTTGTAGGTTTGTTGGTTTGTTGGTTTGTTTGTTTCTTGGTGTGTTCCTTTGTTGGCTTGTTGGTTTGTTCGATTGTTGGCTTGTTGGTTTTATGGTTTATTCGTTTGTTGGTTTGTTGGTTTGTTGGTTTGTTCGTTTGTTGGTTTGTTGGTTTGTTGGTTTGTTGGCTTGTTGGTTTGTTCGTTTGTTGGTTTGTTGGTTTGTTGGTTTGTTGGTTTTTTGGTTTACTGGGTTGTTGGTTTGTTGGTTTGATAGTTTGTTCGTTTGTTGGTTTTTTGGTTTGTTGGTTTTTTGGCTTGTTGGTTTGTTGGTTTGTTGGTTTAATGGTTTGTTGGTTTGTTGGTTTGTTGGTTTGTTGGTTTAATTGTTTGTTGGTTTGTTGGTTTTTTCGTTTGTTGGTTTGTTGCTTTGTTTGTTTGTTGGTTTGTTGTCTTGTTGGTTTGTTGGCTTGTTGACTTGTAGGTTTGTTGGTTTGTTGGTTTGTTGGTTTGTTGGTTTGTTGCTTTGTTGGTTTGTTGGTTTGTTGGTTTGTTGGCTTGTTTGTTCGTTGGTTTGTTGGTTTCTTGGTTTGTTGGCTCGTTGGTTTGTTGGTTTGGTCGTTTGTTGGTTTGTTGGTTTGTTGGTTTGTTGGCTTGCTCGTTTGTTGGCTTGTTGGTTTGTTGGCTTGTTGGCTTGTTGGTTTGTTGGTTTGTTGGCTTATTGGTTTCTTGGTTTGTTATTTTGTTGGTTTGTTGGTTTGTTGGTTTGTTGGCTTGTTGGCTTGTTGGTTTGTTGGTTTGTTGGCTTGTTTGTTTGTTGGTTTGTTGGTTTCTTGGTTTCTTGGTTTGTTGGTTTGTTGGTTTGTTGGTTTGTTTGTTTGTTTGTTTGTTATTTTTTGTTTGTTGGCTTGTTGGTTTGTTGGTTTGTTCGCTTGTTGGTTTGTTGGTTTGTCGATTTGTTGGTTTGTTGATTTGTTCGTTTGTTGGTTTGTTGGTTTGTTGGTTTGTTGGTTTGTATGTTTGTTTGTCTGTTGGTTTGTTCATTTGTTGACTTGTTGGTTTGTTGTCTTGTTGGTTTGTTGGTTTGTTGGTTTTTGTTTGTTGGTTTGTTGGTTTGTTCGTTTGTTGGTTTGTTGGTTACTTGGTTTGTTGGTTTGTTGGTTTGTTGGCTTGTTGGTTTGTTAGTTTGTTGGATTTTTGGTTTGTTGGTTTGTTGGTTTGTTGGTTTGTTTGTTTGTTCGTTTTTTGGTTTGTTGGTTTGTTGGCTTGTTGGTTTGTTGGTTTGTTGGTTTGTTGGTTTGTTGGCTGGTTGGTTTGTTGGTTTGGTGGCTTGTTGGTTTGTTGGTTTGTTGGTTTGTTGGTTTGTTGGTTTGTTGGTTTGTTGGTTTTTTTGATTGTTGGTTTGTTCGTTTGTTGATTTGTTGGTTACTTGGTTTGTTAGTTTGTTGGTTTGTTGGTTTGTTGGTTTTTGGGTTTGTTGGTTTGTTGGTTTGATTGTTTTTTCGTTTGTTGGTTTGTTTGTTTGTAAGTTTAATGGCTTGTTGGTTTGTTGGTTTGTTGGCTTGTTAGTTTGTTGGTTTATTGGTTTGTTGGTTACTTGGCTTGTTGGTTACTTGGTTTGTTGGTTTGTTGGTTTGTTGGCTTGTTGGTTTGTTGGTTTTTTGGCTTGTTGGTTTGTTGGCTTGTTGGCTTGTTGGTTTGTTGGTTTGTTCGTTTGTTCGTTTGTTCGGTTGTTGATTTCTTCGTTTCTTAGCTTTTTGGTTTGTTGGTTTGTTCGTTTGTTGGTTTGTTGGTTTGTTGGTTTGTTCGTTTATTGGTTTGTTGGTTTGTTGGTTTATTTGTTTATTGAGTTGTTCGCTTTTTGGCTTGTTGGTTTGTTGGCTTGTTGGTTTGTTGGTTTGTTGGTTTGTTGGTTTGTTGGTTTGTTAGTTTGTTTGTCTGTTGGTTTGTTCGTTTATTGGCTTGTTGGTCTGTTGGCTTGTTGGTGTTTGTTGGTTTGTTGGTTTGTTGGTTAGTTGGCTTGTTGGTTTGTTGGTTTGTTGGTTTGTTGGTTTGTTGGTTTGTTGGTTTGTTGGTTTGTTGGTTTGTTGGTTTGTTGGTTTGTTGGTTTGTTGGCTTGTTGGCTTGCTGGTTTGTTGGCTTGTTGGTTTGTTGGTTTGTTGGTTTGTTGGTTTGTTGGTTTGTTGGTTTTTTGGTTTGTTGGTTTGTTGGTTTGTTTGTTTGTTGGTTTGTTCATTTGTTGGCTTGTTGGCTTGTTGATTTGTTGGTTTGTTGGCTTGTTGGTTTGTTCGTTTGTTGGCTTGTTGGTTTGTTGGCTCGTTGGTTTGTCGGTTTGTTTGTTTGTTGGTTCGTTGTTTTGTTGGTTTGTTGGTTTGTTCGTTTGTTGGTTTGTTGGTTTGTTGGTTTGTTGGTTTGTTGGTTTGTTGCTTTGTTGGTTTGTTGGTTTGTTCGTTTGTTGGTTTGGTGGGTTGTTGGTTTGTTGGTTTGTTGGTTTGTTGGTTACTTAGTTTGTTGGTTTGTTGGTTTGTTGGTTTGTTGGCTTGTTGGTTTGTTGGTTTTTTGGTTTGTTGGTTTGTCGGTTTGTTGGTTTGTTGGTTTTTTGGTTTGTTGGTTTGTTGGTTTGTTGGTTTGTTGGTTTCTTGGTTTGTTGGTTTGTTGGTTTGTTGGTTTGTTGGTTTGTTTGTTTTTGGTTTGTTGGTTTGTTCGTTTGTTGGTTTGTTGGTTACTTGGTTTGTTGGTTTGTTGGCGTGTTGGTTTGTTGGTTTGTTGGTTTTTTGGTTTGTTGGATTGTTGGTTTGTTGGTTTGTTTGTTTGTTCGTTTGTTGGTATGTTGGTTTGTTGGGTTGTTGGTTTGTTGGCTTAATGATTTGTTGGATTGTTGGTTTGTTGGTTTGTTGGCTTGTTGGCTTGTTGGTTTGTTGGTTTGTTAGTTTGTTGGTTTGTTGGTTTGTTGGTTTGTTGGCTTGTTGGTTTGTTGGTTTGTTGGCTTGTTGGTTTGTTGGATTGTTGGTTTGTTGGTTTGTTGGTTTGTTGGTTTGTTGGTTTGTTGGTTTGTTTGATAGTTGGTTTGTTCGTTTGTTGATTTGTTGGTTACTTGGTTTGTTAGTTTGTTCGTTTGTTGGTTTTTTGGTTTGTTGGTTTGTTGGTTTGTTGGCTTGTTGGTTTGTTGGTTTGTTGGTTTGCTGGTTTATTGGTTTGTTGGTTTAATTGTTATTTGGTTTGTTGGCTTGTTGGCTGGTTGGTTTGTTGGTTTGTTGGCTTGTTGGTTTGTTTTTTTGTTGCTTTGTTTGTTTGTTGGTTTGTTCGTTTGTTGTATTGTTGGTTTGTTGGCTTGTTGGTTTGTTGGCTAGTTTGTTCGTTGGTTTTTTGGTTTCTTGGTTTGTTGGCTCGTAGGTTTTTTGGTTTGTTGTTTTGTTGGTTTGTTGGTTTGTTGGTTTGTTGGCTTGTTGTCTTGTTGGTTTGTTGGTTTGTTGGTTTGTTTGTTTGTTGGTTTGTTGGTTTGTTGGTTTGTTGGTTTGTACGTTTGTTGGTTTGTTGGTTTGTTGGTTTGTTGGCTTGTTGGTTTGTTGGCTTTTTGGTTTGTTGGCTTGTTGGCTTGTTGGTTTGTTGGCTTGTTGGTTTGCTAGTTTGTTGGTTTGTTGGTTTGTTTTTTTGTTGGTTTTTTCGTTTGTTGGCTTTTTGGTTTGTTGGTTTGTTTGCTTGTTGGTTTGTTGGTTTGTCGATTTGTTGGTTTTTTGGTTTGTTTGTTTGTTGGTTTGTTGGTTTGTTGGTTTGTTAGTTTGTTTGTCTGTTGGTTTGTTCGTTTGTTGGCTTGTTGGTTTATTGTCTTGTTGGTTTGTAGGTTTGTTGGTTTGTTGGTTTGTTGGTTTATTCATTTGTTGGTTTGTTGGTTTGTTCGTTTGTTGGCTTGTTGATTTGTTGGCTTGTTGGCTTGTTGGTTTGTTGGTTTGTTGGCTTGTTGGTTTGTTGGCTTATTGGTTTGTCGGTTTCGGTTTGTTGGTTTGTTGGTTTGTTGGTTTGTTGGTTTGTTGGTTTGTTGGTTTGTTGGTTTGTTGGTTTGTTGGTTTGTTGGTTTGTTGGTTTGTTGGTTTGTTGGTTTGTTGGTTTGTTGGTTTGTTGGTTTGTTGGTTTGTTGGTTTGTTGATTTGCTGGTTTACTGGTTTGTTGGTTTGTGGGTTTGTTGGTTTGTTGGTTTGTTGGTTTGTTGGTTTGTTGGTTTGTTGGTTTGTTTGTTTGTTGGTTTTTTCGTTTGTTGGCTTTTTGGTTTGTTGGTTTGTTGGTTTGTTGGTTTGTTGGTTTGTTGGTTTGTTGGTTTGTTGGTTTGTTGGTTTGTTGGTTTGTTGGTTTGTTGGTTTGTTGGTTTGTTGGTTTGTTGGTTTGTTGGTTTGTTGGTTTGTTGATTTGCTGGTTTGCTGGTTTGTTGGTTTGTAGGTTTGTTGGTTTGTTGGTTTGTTGGTTTGTTGGTTTGTTGGTTTGTTGTTTTGTTGGTTTGTCGGTTTGTTGGTTTATTGGTTTGTTTGTTTGTTGGTTTGTTGGTTTGTTTGTTTGTTTGTTTGTTTGTTCGTTGGTTTTTTCTTTTGTTGGCTTGTTGGTTTGTTGGTTTTTCGTTTGTTGGTTTGTTGGATTGTTGGTTTGTTCGTTTGTTGGTTTGTTGGTTTGTTGTTGTGTTGGTTTGCTGGTTTGTTGGCTTATTGGTTTGTTGGTTTGTTCGTTTGTTGGTTTGTTGGTTTGTTGGTTTGTTGGTTTATTGGTTTGTTCGTTAGTTAGTTTTTTGGTTTGTTGGTATGTTTGTTTGTTGTCTTGTTGGTTTGTTGATTTTGTTGGTTTGTTGGTTTGTTGGTTTGTTGGTTTTTTCGTTTGTTGGCTTATTGGCTTGTTGGTTTGTTGGTTTGTTGGTTTGTTCGTTTGTTGGTTTGTTGGTTTGTTCGTTTGTTGGTTTGTTGGCTTGTTGGCTTGTTGGTTTGTTGGTTTGTTGGTCTGCTGGTTTGTTGGTTTGTTGGTTTGTTGGTTTGTTGGTTTGTTGGTTTGTTGGTTTGTTGGTTTGTTGGTTTGTTGGTTTTTTGGTTTCTTGGCTTGTTGGCTTCTTGGTTTGTTGGCTTGTTGGTTTGTTGGTTTGTTCGTTTGTTGGTTTGTTGGTTTGTTGGTTTGTTGGTTTGTTGGTTTGTTGATTTGTTGGTTTGTTGGCTTGTTGGCTTGTTGGTTTGTTGGTTTGTCGTCCGTTGGTTTGTTGGTTTGTTGGCTTGTTGTTTTGTTGGTTTGTTGGTTTGTTGGTTTGTTGGTTTGTTCGTTTGGTAGTTTGTTGGTTTATTGTCTTGTTGGTTTGTTGGTTTGTTGGTTTGTTGGTTTGTTGGTTTATTCATTTGTTGGTTTGTTGGTTTGTTCGTTTGTTGGCTTGTTGATTTGTTGGCTGATTGGCTTGTTGGTTTGTTGGTTTGGTGGCTTGTTGGTTTGTTGGCTTGTTGGTTTGTCGGTTTGTTGGTTTGTTGGTTTGTTGGTTTTTCGGTTTGTTGGTTTGTTGGTTTGTTGGTTTGTTGGTTTGTTGGTTTGTTGGTTTGTCGGTTTGTTGGTTTGTTGGTTTGTTGGTTTGTTGGTTTGTTCGTTTGTTGGTTTGTTGGTTTGTTGGTTTGTTGGTTTGTTGGTTTGTTGGTTTGTTGGTTTGTTGGTTTGTTGGTTTGTTGGTTTGTTGGTTTGTTAGTTTGCTGGTTTGTTGGTTTGTTGGTTTGTTGGTTTCTTGGTTTGTTGGTTTGTTGTTTTGTTGGTTTGTTGGTTTGTTGGTTTGTTGGTTTGTTGGTTTGTTGGTTTGTTGGTTTGTTTGTTTGTTTGTTTGTTTGTTTCTTTGTTTGTTTGTTCGTTGGTTTTTTCGTTTGTTGGCTTGTTGGTTTGTTGCTTGTTGGCTTGTTGGTTTGTTGGTTTTTCGTTTGTTGGTTCGTTGGATTGTTGGTTTGTTCGTTTGTTGTTTGTTGGTTTGTTGTTGTGTTGGTTTGTTGGTTTGTTGGCTTATTGGTTTGTTGGTTTGTTCGTTTGTTGGTTTGTTGGTTTGTTGGTTTGTTGGTTTGTTGGTTTGTTGGTTTGTTCGTTAGTTGGTTTTTTGGTTTGTTGGTTTGTTTGTTTGTTGGCTTGTTGGTTTGTTGATTTTGTTGGTTTGTTGGTTTGTTGGTTTTTTGGTTTGTTGGCTTGTTGGGTTGTTGGTTTGTTGGTTTGTTGGTTTGTTCGTTTGTTGGTTTGTTGGTCTGTTGGTTTGTTTGTTGGTTTGTCGGTTTGTTGGTTTGTTGGTTTGTTGGTTTGTTGGTTTGTTGGTTTTTTGGTTTCTTGGCTTGTTGGCTTCTTGGTTTGTTGGTTTGTTGGCTTGTTGGTTTGCTGGTTTGTTCGTTTGTTGGTTTGTTGGTTTGTTGGTTTGTTGGTATGTTGGTTTGTTGGTTTGTTGATTTGTTGGTTTGTTGGCTTGTTGGCTTGTTGTTTTGTTGGTTTGTTCGTTTGTTGGTTTGTTGGTTTGTTGGTTTGTTGGTTTGTTCGTTTGTTAGTTTGTTGGTTTGTTGGTTTGTTGGTTTGTTGGTTTGTTGGTTTGTTGGTTTGTTCGTTTGTTGACTTGTTGGTTTGTTGGTTTGTTGGGTTGTTATCTTGTTGGTTTATTGGTTTGTTGGTTTGTTAGTTTGTTGGCTTGTTGGCTTGTTGGTTTGTTGGTTTGTAGGTTTGTTGGTTTGTTAGTTTGTTGGTTTGTTGGTTCGTTGGTTTGTTGGTTTGTTGGTTTGTTGGTTTGTTGGTTTGTTGGTTTTTTGGTTTCTTGGTTTGTTGGCTTCTTGGTTTGTTGGTTTGTTGGCTTGTTGGTTTGTTGGTTTGTTTGTTTGTTGGTTTGTTTGTTTGTTTGTTTCTTGGTGTGTTCCTTTGTTGGCTTGTTGCTTTGTTCGATTGTTGGCTTGTTGGTTTTATGGTTTATTCGTTTGTTGGTTTGTTGGTTTGTTGGTTTGTTGGTTTGTTCGTTTGTTGGTTTGTTGGTTTGTTGGTTTGTTGGTTTGTTGGCTTGTTGGTTTGTTCGTTTGTTGGTTTGTTGGTTTGTTGGTTTGTTGGTTTTTTGGTTTACTGGGTTGTTGGTTTGTTGGTTTGATAGTTTGTTCGTTTGTTGGTTTTTTGGTTTGTTGGTTTTTTGGCTTGTTGGTTTGTTGGTTTGTTGGTTTAATGGTTTGTTGGTTTGTTGGTTTGTTGGTTTAATTGTTTGTTGGTTTGTTGGTTTTTTCGTTTGTTGGTTTGTTGCTTTGTTTGTTTGTTGGTTTGTTGTCTTGTTGGTTTGTTGGCTTGTTGACTTGTAGGTTTGTTGGTTTGTTGGTTTGTTGGTTTGTTGGTTTGTTGCTTCGTTGGTTTGTTGGTTTGTTGGTTTGTTGGCTTGTTTGTTCGTTGGTTTGTTGGTTTCCTGGTTTGTTGGCTCGTTGGTTTGTTGGTTTGCTCGTTTGTTGGTTTGTTGGTTTGTTGGTTTGTTGGCTTGCTCGTTTGTTGGCTTGTTGGTTTGTTGGCTTGTTGGCTTGTTGGTTTGTTGGTTTGTTGGCTTATTGGTTTCTTGGTTTGTTATTTTGTTGGTTTGTTGGTTTGTTGCCTTGTTGGCTTGTTGGTTTGTTGGTTGGTTGGCTTGTTTGTTTGTTGGTTTGTTGGTTTCTTGGTTTCTTGGTTTGTTGGTTTGTTGGTTTGTTGGTTTGTTTGTTTGTTTGTTTGTTATTTTTTCGTTTGTTTGCTTGTTGGTTTGTTGGTTTGTTCGCTTGTTGGTTTGTTGGTTTGTCGATTTGTTGGTTTGTTGATTTGTTCGTTTGTTGGTTTGTTGGTTTGTTGGTTTGTTGGTTTATATGTTTGTTTGTCTGTTGGTTTGTTCATTTGTTGACTTGTTGGTTTGTTGTCTTGTTGGTTTGTTGGTTTGTTGGTTTTTGTTTGTTGGTTTGTTGGTTTGTTCGTTTGTTGGTTTGTTGGTTACTTGGTTTGTTGGTTTGTTGGTTTGTTGGCTTGTTGGTTTGTTGGTTTGTTGGACTTTTGGTTTGTTGGTTTGTTGGTTTGTTGGTTTGTTTGTTTGTTCGTTTTTTGGTTTGTTGGTTTGTTGGCTTGTTGGTTTGTTGGTTTGTTGGTTTGTTGGTTTGTTGGCTGGTTGGTTTGTTGGTTTGGTGGCTTGTTGGTTTGTTGGTTTGTTGGTTTGTTGGTTTGTTGGTTTGTTGGTTTTTTTGATTGTTGGTTTGTTCGTTTGTTGATTTGTTGGTTACTTGGTTTGTTAGTTTGTTGGTTTGTTGGTTTGTTGGTTTTTGGGTTTGTTGGTTTGTTGGTTTGATTGTTTGTTCGTTTGTTGGTTTGTTCGTTTGTTAGTTTAATGGCTTGTTGGTTTGTTGGTTTGTTGGCTTGTTAGTTTGTTGGTTTATTGGTTTGTTGGTTACTTGGCTTGTTGGTTACTTGGTTTGTTGGTTTGTTGGTTTGTTGGCTTGTTGGTTTGTTGGTTTTTTGGCTTGTTGGTTTGTTGGCTTGTTGGCTTGTTGGTTTTTTGGTTTGTTCGTTTGTTCGTTTGTTCGGTTGTTGATTTGTTCGTTTGTTAGCTTTTTGGTTTGTTGGTTTGTTCGTTTGTTTGGGGTGTTGGTTTGTTGGTTTGTTCGTTTATTGGTTTGTTGGGTTGTTGGTTTATTTGTTTATTGGGTTGTTCGCTTTTTGGCTTGTTGGTTTGTTGGCTTGTTGGTTTGTTGGTTTGTTGGTTTGTTAGTTTGTTTGTCTGTTGGTTTGTTCGATTGTTGGCTTGTTGGTCTGTTGGCTTGTTGGTGTTTGTTGGTTTGTTGGTTTGTTGGTTAGTTGGCTTGTTGGTTTGTTGGTTTGTTGGTTTGTTGGTTTGTTGGTTTGTTGGTTTGTTGGTTTGTTGGTTTGTTGGTTTGTTGGTTTGTTGGTTTGTTGGTTTGTTGGCTTGTTGGCTTGCTGGTTTGTTGGCTTGTTGGTTTGTTGGTTTGTTGGTTTGTTGGTTTGTTGGTTTTTTGGTTTGTTGGTTTGTTGGTTTGTTTGTTTGTTGGTTTGTTCATTTGTTGGCTTTTTTTTTTGGTTTGTTGGTTTGTCGGTTTGTTGGTTTGTTGGTTTTTTGGTTTGTTGGTTTGTTGGTTTGTTGGTTTGTTGGTTTATTTGTTTGTTGGTTTGTTGGTTTGTTGGTTTGTTGGTTTGTTGGTTTATTTGTTTGTTGGTTTGTTGGTTTGTTGGTTTGTTGGTTTGTTGGTTTGTTTGTTTTTGGTTTGTTGGTTTGTTCGTTTGTTGGTTTGTTGGTTACTTGGTTTGTTGGTTTGTTGGCGTGTTGGTTTGTTCGTTTGTTGGTTTTTTGGTTTGTTGGATTGTTGGTTTGTTGGTTTGTTTGTTTGTTCGTTTGTTGGTATGTTGGTTTGTTGGGTTGTTGGTTTGTTGGCTTAATGGTTTGTTGGATTGTTGGTTTGTTGGTTTGTTGGCTTGTTGGCTTCTTGGTTTGTTGGTTTGTTAGTTTGTTGGTTTGTTGGTTTGTTGGTTTGTTGGCTTGTTGGTTTGTTGGTTTGTTGGCTTGTTGGTTTGTTGGATTGTTATTTTGTTGGTTTGTTGGTTTGTTGGTTTGTTGGTTTGTTTGATAGTTGGTTTGTTCGTTTGTTGATTTGTTGGTTACTTGGTTTGTTAGTTTGTTGGTTTGTTGGTTTGTTGGTTTGTTGGTTTTTGGGTTTGCTGGTTTGTTGGTTTGTTGGTTTGTTTGTTTGTTCGCTTGTTGGTTTGTTGGTTTGTTAGTTTAATGGCTTTATGGTTTGTTGGTTTGTTGGCTTGTTAGTTTCTTAGTTTGTTGGTTTGTTGGTTAGTTGGCTTGTTGGTTACGTGGCTTGTTGATTTGTTGGCTTGTTGGCTTGTTGGTTTGTTGGTTTGTTTGCTTGTTGGTTTGTTCGTTTGTTGGCTTGTTGGATTGTTGGTTTGTTGGTTTTTTGGCTTGTTGGTTTGTTGGTTTGTTGGTTTCTTGGTTTGTTGGTTTGTTGGTTTGTTGGCTTGTTGGCTTGTTGGTTTGTTGGTTTGTTCGTTTGTTCGTTTGTTCGGTTGTTGATTTGTTCGTTTGTTGGCTTTTTGGTTTGTTAGTTTGTTCGTTTGTTGGTTTGTTGGTTTGTTGGTTTGTTGGTTTGTTGGTTTGTTGGTTTGTTGGTTTGTTCGTTTATTGGTTTGTTGGTTTGTTGGTTTATTTGTTTATTGGGTTGTTCGCTTTTTGGCTTGTTGGTTTGTTGGCTTGTTGGTTTGTTGGTTTGTTGGTTTGTTGGTTTGTTGGTTTGTTGGTTTGTTAGTTTGTTTGTCTGTTGGTTTGTTCGTTTGTTAGCTTGTTGGTTTGTTGGCTTGTTGGTTTGTTGGTTTGTTGGTTTGTTGGTTTGTTGGCTTGTTGGTTTGTTGGTTTGCTGGTTTGTTGGTTTGTTGGTTTGTTGGCTTGTTGGTTTGTTGGTTTGCTGGTTTGTTGGTTTGTTGGTTTGTTGGTTTGTTGGTTTGTTGGTTTGTTTGTTTGTTGGTTTGTTGGTTTGTTAGCTTGTTGGCTTGCTGGTTTGTTGGCTTGTTGGTTTGTTGGTTTGTTGGTTTGTTGGTTTGTTGGTTTGTTGGTTTTTTGGTTTGTTGGTTTGTTGGTTTGTTCGTTTGTTGGTTTGTTGGTTACTTGGTCTGTTGGTTTGTTGGCGTGTTGGTTTGTTGGTTTGTTGGTTTTTTGGTTTGTTGGATTGTTGGTTTGTTGGTTTGTTTGTTTGTTCGTTTGTTGGTATGTTGGTTTGTTGGGTTGTTGGTTTGTTGGCTTAATGGTTTGTTGGATTGTTGGTTTGTTGGTTTGTTGGCTTGTTGGCTTCTTGGTTTGTTGGTTTGTTAGTTTGTTGGTTTGTTGGTTTGTTGGTTTGTTGGCTTGTTGGTTTGTTGGTTTGTTGGCTTGTTGGTTTGTTGGATTGTTGGTTTGTTGGTTTGTTGGTTTGTTGGTTTGTTGGTTTGTTTGATAGTTGGTTTGTTCGTTTGTTGATTTGTTGGTTACTTGGTTTGTTAGTTTGTTGGTTTGTTGGTTTGTTGGTTTGTTGGATTTTGGGTTTGCTGGTTTGTTGGTTTGTTGGTTTGTTTGTTTGTTCGCTTGTTGGTTTGTTGGTTTGTTAGTTTAATGGCTTTATGGTTTGTTGGTTTGTTGGCTGGTTAGTTTGTTAGTTTGTTGGTTTGTTGGTTAGTTGGCTTGTTGGTTACGTGGCTTGTTGATTTGTTGGCTTGTTGGCTTGTTGGTTTGTTGGTTTGTTTGCTTGTTGGTTTGTTCGTTTGTTGGCTTGTTGGTTTGTTGGCTTGTTGGTTTGTCGGTTTGTTGGTTTGTTGGTTTGTTGGTTTGTTCGTTTGTTGGTTTGTTGGTTCGTTGGTTTGTTGGTTTGTTGGTTTGTTGGTTTGTTGGTTTTTTGGTTTACTGGGTTGTTGGTTTGTTGGTTTGATAGTTTGTTCGTTTGTTGGTTTTTTGGTTTGTTGGTTTTTTGGCTTGTTGGTTTGTTGGTTTGTTGGTTTAATGGTTTGTTGGTTTGTTGGTTTGTTGGTTTAATTGTTTGTTGGTTTGTTGGTTTTTTCGTTTGTTGGTTTGTTGCTTTGTTTGTTTGTTGGTTTGTTGTCTTGTTGGTTTGTTGGCTTGTTGACTTGTAGGTTTGTTGGTTTGTTGGTTTGTTGGTTTGTTGGTTTGTTGCTTCGTTGGTTTGTTGGTTTGTTGGTTTGTTGGCTTGTTTGTTTGTTGGTTTGTTGGTTTCTTGGTTTCTTGGTTTGTTGGTTTGTTGGTTTGTTGGTTTGTTTGTTTGTTTGTTTGTTATTTTTTCGTTTGCTTGCTTGTTGGTTTGTTGGTTTGTTCGCTTGTTGGTTTGTTGGTTTGTCGATTTGTTGGTTTGTTGATTTGTTCGTTTGTTGGTTTGTTGGTTTGTTGGTTTGTTGGTTTATATGTTTGTTTGTCTGTTGGTTTGTTCATTTGTTGACTTGTTGGTTTGTTGTCTTGTTGGTTTGTTGGTTTGTTGGTTTTTGTTTGTTGGTTTGTTCGTTTGTTGGTTTGTTGGTTACTTGGTTTGTTGGTTTGTTGGTTTGTTGGCTTGTTGGTTTGTTGGTTTGTTGGATTTTTGGTTTGTTGGTTTGTTGGTTTGTTGGTTTGTTTGTTTGTTCGTTTTTTGGTTTGTTGGTTTGTTGGCTTGTTGGTTTGTTGGTTTGTTGGTTTGTTGGTTTGTTGGCTGGTTGGTTTGTTGGTTTGGTGGCTTGTTGGTTTGTTGGTTTGTTGGTTTGTTGGTTTGTTGGTTTGTTGGTTTTTTTGATTGTTGGTTTGTTCGTTTGTTGATTTGTTGGTTACTTGGTTTGTTAGTTTGTTGGTTTGTTGGTTTGTTGGTTTTTGGGTTTGTTGGTTTGTTGGTTTGATTGTTTGTTCGTTTGTTGGTTTGTTCGTTTGTTAGTTTAATGGCTTGTTGGTTTGTTGGTTTGTTGGCTTGTTAGTTTGTTGGTTTATTGGTTTGTTGGTTACTTGGCTTGTTGGTTACTTGGTTTATTGGTTTGTTGGTTTGTTGGCTTGTTGGTTTGTTGGTTTTTTGGCTTGTTGGTTTGTTGGCTTGTTGGCTTGTTGGTTTGTTGGTTTGTTCGTTTGTTCGTTTGTTCGGTTGTTGATTTGTTCGTTTGTTAGCTTTTTGGTTTGTTGGTTTGTTCGTTTGTTTGGGGTGTTGGTTTGTTGGTTTGTTCGTTTATTGGTTTGTTGGGTTGTTGGTTTATTTGTTTATTGGGTTGTTAGCTTTTTGGCTTGTTGGTTTGTTGGCTTGTTGGTTTGTTGGTTTGTTGGTTTGTTGGTTTGTTGGTTTGTTAGTTTGTTTGTCTGTTGGTTTGTTCGTTTGTTGGCTTGTTGGTCTGTTGGCTTGTTGGTGTTTGTTGGTTTGTTGGTTTGTTGGTTAGTTGGCTTGTTGGTTTGTTGGTTTGTTGGTTTGTTGGTTTGTTGGTTTGTTGGTTTGTTGGTTTGTTGGTTTGTTGGTTTGTTGGTTTGTTGGTTTGTTGGTTTGTTGGTTTGTTGGTTTGTTGGTTTGTTGATTTGTTGGCTTGTTGGCTTGCTGGTTTGTTGGCTTGTTGGTTTGTTGGTTTGTTGGTTTGTTGGTTTGTTGGGTTTTTGGTTTGTTGGTTTGTTGGTTTGTTTGTTTGTTGGTTTGTTCATTTGTTGGCTTTTTTTTTTTTTTGGTTTGTTGGTTTGTCGGTTTGTTGGTTTGTTGGTTTTTTGGTTTGTTGGTTTGTTGGTTTGTTGGTTTGTTGTTTTTTTTGTTTGTTGGTTTGTTGGTTTGTTGGTTTGTTGGTTTGTTGGTTTATTTGTTTGTTGGTTTGTTGGTTTGTTGGTTTGTTGGTTTGTTGGTTTGTTGATTTGTTTGTTTTTGGTTTGTTGGTTTGTTCGTTTGTTGGTTTGTTGGTTACTTGTTTTGTTGGTTTGTTGGCGTGTTGGTTTGTTGGTTTGTTGGTTTTTTGGTTTGTTGGATTGTTGGTTTGTTGGTTTGTTTGTTTGTTCGTTTGTTGGTATGTTGGTTTGTTGGGTTGTTGGTTTGTTGGCTTAATGGTTTGTTGGATTGTTGGTTTGTTGGTTTGTTGGCTTGTTAGTTTGTTGGTTTGTTGGTTTGTTGGTTTGTTGGCTTGTTGGTTTGTTGGTTTGTTGGCTTGTTGGTTTGTTGGATTGTTGGTTTGTTGGTTTGTTGGTTTGTTGGTTTGTTGGTTTGTTTGATAGTTGGTTTGTTCGTTTGTTGATTTGTTGGTTACTTGGTTTGTTGATTTGTTGGTTACTTGGTTTGTTAGTTTGTTGGTTTGTTGGTTTGTTGGTTTGTTGGTTTGTTGGTTTTTGGGTTTGCTGGTTTGTTGGTTTGTTGGTTTGTTTGTTTGTTCGCTTGTTGGTTTGTTGGTTTGTTCGTTTAATGGCTTTATGGTTTGTTGGTTTGTTGGCTTGTTAGTTTGTTAGTTTGTTGGTTTGTTGGTTAGTTGGCTTGTTGGTTACGTGGCTTGTTGATTTGTTGGCTTGTTGGCTTGTTGGTTTGTTGGTTTGTTTGCTTGTTGGTTTGTTCGTTTGTTGGCTTGTTGGCTTGTTGGCTTGTTGGTTTGTTGGTTTTTTGGCTTGTTGGTTTGTTGGTTTGTTGGTTTCTTGGTTTGTTGGTTTGTTGGTTTGTTGGCTTGTTGGCTTGTTGGTTTGTTGGTTTGTTCGTTTGTTCGGTTGTTGATTTGTTCGTTTGTTGGCTTTTTGGTTTGTTAGTTTGTTCGTTTGTTGGTTTGTTGGTTTGTTGGTTTGTTGGTTTGTTGGTTTGTTGGTTTGTTCGTTTATTGGTTTGTTGGTTTGTTGGTTTATTTATTTATTGGGTTGTTCGCTTTTTGGCTTGTTGGTTTGTTGGCTTGTTGGTTTGTTGGTTTGTTGGTTTGTTGGTTTGTTGGTTTGTTGGTTTGTTAGTTTGTTTGTCTGTTGGTTTGTTCGTTTGTTAGCTTGTTGGTTTGTTGGCTTGTTGGTTTGTTGGTTTGTTGGTTTGTTGGTTTGTTGGCTTGTTGGTTTGTTGGTTTGCTGGTTTGTTGGTTTGTTGGTTTGTTGGTTTGTTGGTTTGTTGGTTTGTTGGTTTGTTGGTTTGTTGGTTTGTTAGCTTGTTGGCTTGCTGGTTTGTTGGCTTGTTGGTTTGTTGGTTTGTTGGTTTGTTGGTTTGTTGGTTTGTTGGTTTTTTGGTTTGTTGGTTTGTTGGTTTGTTCGTTTGTTGGTTTGTTGGTTACTTGGTTTGTTGGTTTGTTGGCGTGTTGGTTTGTTGGTTTGTTGGTTTTTTGGTTTGTTGGATTGTTGGTTTGTTGGTTTGTTTGTTTGTTCGTTTGTTGGTATGTTGGTTTGTTGGGTTGTTGGTTTGTTGGCTTAATGGTTTGTTGGATTGTTGGTTTGTTGGTTTGTTGGCTTGTTGGCTTCTTGGTTTGTTGGTTTGTTAGTTTGTTGGTTTGTTGGTTTGTTGGTTTGTTGGCTTGTTGGTTTGTTGGTTTGTTGGCTTGTTGGTTTGTTGGATTGTTGGTTTGTTGGTTTGTTGGTTTGTTGGTTTGTTGGTTTGTTTGATAGTTGGTTTGTTCGTTTGTTGATTTGTTGGTTACTTGGTTTGTTAGTTTGTTGGTTTGTTGGTTTGTTGGTTTGTTGGTTTTTGGGTTTGCTGGTTTGTTGGTTTGTTGGTTTGTTTGTTTGTTCGCTTGTTGGTTTGTTGGTTTGTTAGTTTAATGGCTTTATGGTTTGTTGGTTTGTTGGCTTGTTAGTTTGTTAGTTTGTTGGTTTGTTGGTTAGTTGGCTTGTTGGTTACGTGGCTTGTTGATTTGTTGGCTTGTTGGCTTGTTGGTTTGTTGGTTTGTTTGCTTGTTGGTTTGTTCGTTTGTTGGCTTGTTGGTTTGTTGGCTTGTTGGTTTGTCGGTTTGTTGGTTTGTTGGTTTGTTGGTTTGTTCGTTTGTTGGTTTGTTGGTTCGTTGGTTTGTTGGTTTGTTGGTTTGTTCGTTTGTTAGTTTGTTGGTTTGTTGGTTGGTTGGTTTGTTGGTTTGTTGGTTTGTTCGTTTGTTGGTTTGGTGGTTTGTTGGTTTGTTGGTTTGTTGGTTTGTTCGTTTGTTAGTTTGTTGGTTTGTTGGTTTGTTGGATTGTTGGTTTGTTTGTTTGTTGGTATGTTAGTTTGTTGGTTTGCTTGTTTGTTGGCTTGTTGGTTTGTTGGTTTGTTAGTTTGTTGGTTTGTTGGTTTGTTGGTTACTTGGTTTGTTGGTTTGTTGGTTTGTTGGCTTGTTGGTTTGTTGGTTTTTTGGTTTGTTGGTTTGTTGGTTTGTCGGTTTGTTGGTTTGTTGGTTTTTTGGTTTGTTGGTTTGTTGGTTTGTTGGTTTGTTGGTTTGTTAGTTTATTTGTTTGTTGGTTTGTTGGTTTGTTGGTTTATTGGTTTGTTGGTTTGTTGGTTTGTTGGTTTGTTGGTTTGTTGGTTTGTTTCTTTGTTTGTTTGTTGGTTTGTTGGTTACTTGGTTTGTTGGTTTGTTGGTTTGTTGGCTTGTTGGTTTGTTGGTTTGTTGGATTTTTGGTTTGTTGGTTTGTTGGTTTATTGGTTTGTTTGTTTGTTTGTTCGTTTTTTGGTTTGTGTGTTTGTTGGTTTGTTGGCTTAATGGTTTGTTGGATTGTTGGTTTGTGGTTTGTTGGTTTGTTGGTTTGTTGGCTTGTTGGCTTGTTGGCTTGTTGGTTTGTTGGTTTGTTGGTTTGTTGGTTTGTTGGCTTGTTAGTTTGTTGGTTTGGTGGCTTGTTGGTTTGTTGGTTTGTTGGTTTGTTGGTTTGTTTGTTTGTTGATTTGTTGGTTTGTTGGTTTTTTTGATTGTTGGTTTGTTCGTTTGTTGATTTGTTGGTTACTTGGTTTGTTAGTTTGTTGGTTTGTTGGCTTGCTAGTTTGTAAGTTTATTGGTTTGTTGGTTAGTTGGCTTGTTGGTTATTTGGTTTGTTGGTTTGTTGGCTTGTTGGTTTGTTGGCTTGTTGGCTTGTTGGTTTGTTGGTTTTTTGGCTTGTTGGTTTGTTGGTTTGTTGGTTTCTTGGTTTGTTGGTTTGCTGGTTTGTTGGCTTGTTGGCTTGTTGGTTTGTTGGTTTGTTCGTTTGTTCGTTTGTTCGGTTGTTGATTTGTTCGTTTGTTGGCTTTTTGGTTTGTTAGTTTGTTCGTTTGTTGGTTTGTTGGTTTGTTGGTTTGTTGGTTTTTTGGCTTGTTGGTTTGTTGGCTTGTTGGCTTGTTGGTTTGTTGGTTTTTTGGCTTGTTGGTTTGTTGGTTTGTTGGTTTCTTGGTTTGTTGGTTTGTTGGTTTGTTGGCTTGTTGGCTTGTTGGTTTGTTGGTTTGTTCGTTTGTTCGTTTGTTCGGTTGTTGATTTGTTCGTTTGTTGGCTTTTTGGTTTGTTAGTTTGTTCGTTTGTTGGTTTGTTGGTTTGTTGGTTTGTTGGTTTGTTGGTTTGTTGGTTTGTTCGTTTATTGGTTTGTTGGTTTGTTGGTTTATTTGTTTATTGGGTTGTTCGCTTTTTGGCTTGTTGGTTTGTTGGCTTGTTGGTTTGTTGGTTTGTTGGTTTGTTGGTTTGTTGGTTTGTTGGTTTGTTAGTTTGTTTGTCTGTTGATTTGTTCGTTTGTTAGCTTGTTGGTTTGTTGGCTTGTTGGTTTGTTGGTTTGTTGGTTTGTTGGTTTGTTGGTTTGTTGGCTTGTTGGTTTGTTGGTTTGCTGGTTTGTTGGTTTGTTGGTTTGTTGGTTTGTTGGTTTGTTGGTTTGTTGGTTTGTTGGTTTGTTAGCTTGTTGGCTTGCTGGTTTGTTGGTTTGTTGGCTTGTTGGTTTGTTGGTTTGTTGGTTTGTTGGTTTGTTGGTTTGTTGGTTTTTTGGTTTGTTGGTTTGTTGGTTTGTTTGTTTGTTGGTTTGTTCATTTGTTGGCTTGTTGATTTGTTGGCTTGTTGGTTTGTTGGCTTGTTGGTTTGTTTGTTTGTTGGCTTGTTGGTTTGTTGGCTTGTTGGTTTGTTGGCTTGTTGGTTTGTCGGTTTGTTGGTTTGTTGTTTTGTTGGTTTGTTCGTTTGTTGGTTTGTTGGTTTGTTGGTTCGTTGGTTTGTTAGTTTGTTGGTTTGTTCGTTTGTTGGTTTGTTGGTTTGTTGGTTTGTTGGTTTGTTGCTTTGTTGGTTTGTTGGTTTGTTCGTTTGTTGGTTTGGTGGTTTGTTGGTTTGTTCGTTTGTTCGTTTGTTGGCTTGTTGGCTTGTTGGTTTGTTGGTTTGTTAGTTTGTTGGTTTGTTGGTTTGTTGGCTTGTTGGTTTGTTGGTTTTTTGGTTTATTGGTTTGTCGGTTTGTTGGTTTGTTGGTTTTTTGGTTTGTTGGTTTGTTGGTTTGTTGTTTTGTAGGTTTATTTGTTTGTTGGTTTGTTGACTTGTTGGTTTGTTGGTTTGTTGGTTTATTTGTTTGTTGGTTTGTTGGTTTGTTGGTTTGTTGGTTTGTTGGTTTGTTGGTTTGTTGGTTTGTTTGTTTGTTGGTTTGTTGGTTTGTTCGTTTGTTGGTTTGTTGGTTACTTGGTTTGTTGGTTTGTTGGCTTGTTGGTTTGTTGGTTTGTTGGTTTTTTGGTTTGTTGGTTTGTTGGTTTGTTGGTTTGTTTGTTTGTTCGTTTGTTGGTTTGTTGGTTTGTTGGTTTGTTGGTTTGTTGGCTTAATGGTTTGTTGGATTGTTGGTTTGTTGGTTTGTTGGTTTGTTGGTTTGTTGGTTTGTTGGTTTGTTGGCTCGTTGGTTTGTTGGTTTGTTGGTTTGTTGCCTTGTTGGTTTGTTGGTTTGTTTGTTTGTTGGTTTGTTGGTTTGTTTGATAGTTGGTTTGTTCGTTTGTTGATTTGTTGGTTACTTGGTTTGTTAGTTTGTTGGTTTGTTGGTTTGTTGGTTTGTTGGTTTTTGGGTTTGCTGGTTTGTTAGTTTGTTGGTTTGTTTGTTTGTTCGCTTGTTGGTTTGTTGGTTTGTTAGTTTAATGGCTTGTTGGTTTGTTGGTTTGTTGGCTTGTCAGTTTGTTGGTTTGTTGGTTTGTTGGTTAGTTGGCTTGTTGGTTACTTGGCTTGTTGATTTGTTGGTTTGTTGGCTTGTTGGTTTGTTGGTTTGTTGGCTTGTTGGTTTGTTCGTTTGTTGGCTTGTTGGTTTGTTGGCTTGTTGGTTTGTCGGTTTGTTGGTTTGTTGGTTTGTTGGTTTGTTCGTTTGTTGGTTTGTTGGTTCGTTGGTTTGTTCGTTTGTTCGTTTGTTGGCTTGTTGGTTTGTTGGTTTGTTGGTTTGTTGGTTTGTTCGTTTGTTGGTTTGGTGGTTTGTTGGTTTGTTCGTTTGTTTGTTTGTTGGTTTGTTGGTTTGTTGGTTTGTTGGTTTGTTTGTTTGTTGGTATGTTGGTTTGTTGGTTTGTTGGTTTGCTGGTTTGTTGGCTTGTTGGTTTGTTGGTTTGTTAGTTTGTTGGTTTGTTGGTTTGTTGGTTACTTGGTTTGTTGGTTTGTTGGTTTGTTGGCTTGTTTGTTTGTTGGTTTTTTGGTTTGTTGGTTTGTCGGTTTATTGGTTTGTTGGTTTTTTGGTTTGTTGGTTTGTTGGTTTGTTGGTTTGTTGGTTTATTTGTTTGTTGGTTTGTTGGATTGTTTGTTTGTTGGTTTGTTGGTTTGTTGGTTTGTTGGTTTGTTGGTTTGTTGGTTTGTTTGTTTGTTGGTTTATTTGTGTGTTGGTTTGTTGGTTTGTTGGTTTGTTGGTTTGTTCGTTTGTTGGTTTGTTGGCTACTTGGTTTGTTGGTTTGTTGGTTTGTTGGCTTACTGGTTTGTTGGTTTGTTGGTTTGTTGGTTTTTTGGTTTGTTGGTTTGTTGGTTTGTTGGTTTGTTTGTTTGTTCCTTTGTTGGTTTGTTGGTTTGTTGGTTTGTTGGTTTGTTGGTTTGTTGGCTTAATGGTTTGTTGGATTGTTGGTATGTTGGTTTGTTGGCTTGTTGGCTTGTTGTTTTGTTGGTTTGTTGGCTTGTTCGTTTGTTGGTTTGTTGGCTTGTTGGTTTGTTGGTTTGTTGGTTTGTTGGTTTGTTGGTTTGTTGGTTTGTTGGTTTGTTGGTTTGTTGGTTTGTTGGTTTGTTGGTTTGTTTGTTTGTTGGTATGTTGGTTTGTTGGTTTGTTGGTTTGCTGGTTTGTTGGCTTGTTGGTTTGTTGGTTTGTTAGTTTGTTGGTTTGTTGGTTTGTTGGTTACTTGGTTTGTTGGTTTGTTGGTTTGTTGGCTTGTTTGTTTGTTGGTTTTTTGGTTTGTTGGTTTGTCGGTTTATTGGTTTGTTGGTTTTTTGGTTTGTTGGTTTGTTGGTTTGTTGGTTTGTTGGTTTATTTGTTTGTTGGTTTGTTGGATTGTTTGTTTGTTGGTTTGTTGGTTTGTTGGTTTGTTGGTTTTTGGGTTTGTTGGTTTGTTGGTTTGTTGGTTTGTTTGTTTGTTAGTTTGTTCGTTTGTTGGTTTGTTAGTTTAATGGCTTGTTGGTTTGTTGGTTTGTTGGCTTGTTAGTTTATTGGTTTGTTGGTTAGTTGGCTTGTTTGTTACTTGGTTTGTTGGTTTGTTGGTTTGTTGGTTTGTTGGCTTATTGGTTTGTTGGTTTTTTGGTTTGTTGGCTTGTTGGCCTGTTGGCTTGTTGGTTTGTTGGCTTGTTGGCTTGTTGGTTTGTTGGTTTGTTCATTTGTTGGTTTGTTGGCTTGTTGGCTTGTTGGTTTGTTGGTTTTTTGGTTGGTTGGTTTGTTTGTTTGTTGGTTTGCTAGTTTGCTGGTTTGTTGGTTTGTTGGTTTGTTGGCTTGTTGGCTTGTTGGTTTGTTGGTTTGTTCGTTTGTTCGTTTGTTCGGTTGTTGGTTTGTTCGTTTGTTGGTTTGTTGGTTTTTTGGTTTGTTCGTTTGTTGGTTTGTTGGTTTATTGGTTTGTTGGTTTGTTCGTTTGTTGGTTTGTTGGTTTGTTTGTTTGTTTGTTTATTGGGTTGTTCGTTTGTTGGCTTGTTGGTTTGTTTGCTTGTTGGTTTGTTGGTTTATTAGTTTGTTGGTTTGTTGGCTTGTTTGTTTGTTGGTTTGTTGGTTTGTTGTTTGTTGGTTTGTTGGTTTTTTAGTTTGTTGGCTTGTTGGTTTGTTGGCTTGTTGGTTTTTTCGTTTGTTGGTTTGTTGGTTTGTTGGTTTGTTTGTTTGTTGGCTTGTTGGCTTGTTGGCTTGTTGGTTTGTTGGTTTGTTGGTTTGTTGGTTTGTTGGTTTGTTTGTTTGTTCGTTTGTTGGTTTGTTGGTTTGTTGGTTTGTTGGTTTGTTGGCTTAATGGTTTGTTGGATTGTTGGTTTGTTGGTTTGTTGGTTTGTTGGTTTGTTGGTTTGTTGGTTTGTTGGTTTGTTGGCTTGTTGGTTTGTTGGTTTGTTGGCTTGTTGGTTTGTTGGTTTGTTGGTTTGTTGGTTTGTTGGTTTGTTTGATAGTTAGTTTGTTCGTTTGTTGATTTGTTGGTTACTTGGTTTGTTAGTTTGTTGGTTTGTTGGTTTGTTGGTTTGTTGGTTTTTGGGTTTGCTGGTTTGTTGGTTTGTTGGTTTCTTTGTTTGTTCGCTTGTTGGTTTGTTAGTTTGTTAGTTTAATGGCTTGTTGGTTTGTTGGTTTGTTGGCTTGTTAGTATGTTGGTTTGTTGGTTTGTTGGTTAGTTGGCTTGTTGGTTACTTGGCTTGTTGATTTGTTGGCTTGTTGGCTTGTTGGTTTATTGGTTTGTTGGCTTGTTGGTTTGTTCGTTTGTTGGCTTGTTGGTTTGTTGGCTTGTTGCTTTGTCTGTTTGTTGGTTTGTTGGTTTGTTGGTTTGTTCGTTGGTTGGTTTGTTGGTTCGTTGGTTTGTTGGTTTGTTGGTTTGTTCGTTTGTTGGTTTGTTGGTTTGTTGGTTTGTTGGTTTGTTGGTTTGTTGGTTTGTTGGTTTGTTGGTTTGTTGGTTTGTTCGTTTGTTGGTTTGGTGGTTTGTTGGTTTGTTCGTTTGTTCGTTTGTTGGCTTGTTGGCTTGTTGGTTTGCTGGTTTGTTGGTTTGTTGGTTTGTTGGTTTGTTG
Organism: Atherix ibis; assembly: GCA_958298945.1. Lineage (NCBI taxonomy): Eukaryota > Metazoa > Arthropoda > Insecta > Diptera > Athericidae > Atherix > Atherix ibis. The sequence goes on from OY282608.1 coordinate 100,515,932, forward strand.
GTTTGTTGGTTTGTTGGTTTGTTGGTTTGTTGGTTTATTCGTTTGTTGGTTTATTGTTTTGTTGGTTTGTTGGTTTGTTCGTTTGTTAGTTTGTTGGTTTGTTGGTTTGTTGGTTTGTTGGTTTTTTGGTTTGTTGGTTTGTTTGTTTGTCGGTATGTTGGTTTGTTGGTTTGCTGGTTTGTTGGCTTGTTGGTTTGTTGGTTTGTTAGTTTGTTGGTTTGTTGGTTACTTGGTTTGTTGGTTTGTTGGTTTGTTGGTTTGTTGGCTTGTTGGTTCGTTGGTTTTTTGGTTTGTTGGTTTGTCGGTTTGTTGGTTTGTTGGTTTTTTGGTTTGTTGGTTTGTTGGTTTGTTGGTTTGTTGGTTTATTTGTTTGTTGGTTTGTTGGTTTGTTGGTTTGTTGGTTTGTTGGTTTGTTGGTTTGTTAGTTTGTCGGTTTGTTAGTATATTTGTTTGTTGGTTTGTTGGTTTATTGGTTTGTTGGTTTGTTGGTTTGTTGGTTTGTTGGTTTGTTGGTTTGTTGGTTTGTTGGTTTGTTGGTTTGTTGATTTGTTGGTTAGTTGGTTTGTTTGTTTGTTTGTTTGTTGGTTTGGTGGTTTGTTGGTTTGTTCGTTTGTTTTTTTGTTGGCTTGTTGGCTTGTTGGTTTGTTGGTTTGTTGGTTTGTTGGTTTGTTGGTTTGTTGGTTTGTTGGTTTGTTGGTTTGTTGGTTTGTTGGTTTGTTGGTTTGTTGGTTTGTTGGTTTGTTGGTTTGTTGGTTTGTTGGTTTATTCGTTTGTTGGTTTGTTGTTTTGTAGGTTTATTTGTTTGTTGGTTTGTTGACTTGTTGGTTTGTTGGTTTGTTGGTTTGTTGGTTTGTTGGTTTGTTGGTTTGTTGGTTTTTGGGTTTGTTGGTTTGTTGGTTTGTTGGTTTGTTTGTTTGTTCGTTTGTTCGTTTGTTGGTTTGTTAGTTTAATGGCTTGTTGGTTTGTTGGTTTGTTGGCTTGTTAGTTTATTGGTTTGTTGGTTTGTTGGTTAGTTGGCTTGTTTGTTACTTGGTTTGTTGGTTTGTTGGTTTGTTGGTTTGTTGGCTTATTGGTTTGTTGGTTTTTTGGTTTGTTGGCCTGTTGGCTTGTTGGTTTGTTGGCTTGTTGGCTTGTTGGTTTGTTGGTTTTTTGGCTTGTTGGTTTGTTGGTTTGTTGGTTTGCTAGTTTGCTGGTTTGTTGGTTTGTTGGTTTATTAGCTTGTTGGCTTGTTGGTTTGTTGGTTTGTTCGTTTGTTCGTTTGTTCGGTTGTTGGTTTGTTGGTTTGTTCGTTTGTTGGTTTGTTGGTTTGTTGGTTTGTTCATTTGTTGGTTTGTTGGTTTATTGGTTTGTTGGTTTGTTCGTTTGTTGGTTTGTTGGTTTGTTTGTTTGTTTGTTTATTGGGTTGTTCGTTTGTTGGCTTGTTGGTTTGTTGGCTTGTTGGTTTGTTGGTTTGTTAGTTTGTTGGTTTGTTGGCTTGTTTGTTTGTTGGTTTGTTGGTTTGTTGGTTTGTTGGTTTTTTAGTTTGTTGGCTTGTTGGTTTGTTGGCTTGTTGGTTTTTTCGTTTGTTGGTTTGTTGGTTTGTTGGTTTGTTTGTTTGTTGGCTTGTTGGCTTGTTGGCTTGTTGGTTTGTTGGTTTGTTGGTTTGTTGGTTTGTTGGTTTGTTTGTTTGTTCGTTTGTTGGTTTGTTGGTTTGTTGGTTTGTTGGTTTGTTGGTTTGTTGGCTTAATGGTTTGTTGGATTGTTGGTTTGTTGGTTTGTTGGTTTGTTGGTTTGTTGGTTTGTTGGTTTGTTGGCTTGTTGGTTTGTTGGTTTGTTGGCTTGTTGGTTTGTTGGTTTGTTGGTTTGTTGGTTTGTTGGTTTGTTTGATAGTTAGTTTGTTCGTTTGTTGATTTGTTGGTTACTTGGTTTGTTAGTTTGTTGGTTTGTTGGTTTGTTGGTTTGTTGGTTTTTGGGTTTGCTGGTTTGTTGGTTTGTTGGTTTCTTTGTTTGTTCGCTTGTTGGTTTGTTGGTTTGTTAGTTTAATGGCTTGTTGGTTTGTTGGTTTGTTGGCTTGTTAGTTTGTTGGTTTGTTGGTTTGTTGGTTAGTTGGCTTGTTGGTTACTTGGCTTGTTGATTTGTTGGCTTGTTGGCTTGTTGGTTTGTTGGTTTGTTGGCTTGTTGGTTTGTTCGTTTGTTGGCTTGTTGGTTTGTTGGCTTGTTGCTTTGTCTGTTTGTTGGTTTGTTGGTTTGTTCGTTGGTTGGTTTGTTGGTTCGTTGGTTTGTTGGTTTGTTGGTTTGTTCGTTTGTTGGTTTGTTGGTTTGTTGGTTTGTTGGTTTGTTGGTTTGTTGGTTTGTTGGTTTGTTGGTTTGTTGGTTTGTTTGTTTGTTCGTTTGTTGGTTTGGTGGTTTGTTGGTTTGTTCGTTTGTTCGTTTGTTGGCTTGTTGGCTTGTTGGTTTGCTGGTTTGTTGGTTTGTTGGTTTGTTGGTTTGTTGGTTTGTTGGTTTGTTGGTTTGTTGGTTTGTTGGTTTGTTGGTGTGTTGGTTTATTCGTTTGTTGGTTTATTGTTTTGTTGGTTTGTTGGTTTGTTCGTTTGTTAGTTTGTTGGTTTGTTGGTTTGTTGGTTTGTTGGTTTGTTGGTTTGTTTGTTTGTCGGTATGTTGGTTTGTTGGTTTGCTGGTTTGTTGGCTTGTTGGTTTGTTGGTTTGTTAGTTTGTTGGTTTGTTGGTTACTTGGTTTGTTGGCTTGTTGGTTCGTTGGTTTTTTGGTTTGTTGGTTTGTCGGTTTGTTGGTTTGTTGGTTTTTTGGTTTGTTGGTTTGTTGGTTTGTTGGTTTGTTGGTTTATTTGTTTGTTGGTTTGTTGGTTTGTTGGTTTGTTGGTTTGTTGGTTTGTTGGTTTGTTAGTTTGTTGGTTTGTTGGTTTGTTAGTATATTTGTTTGTTGGTTTGTTGGTTTATTGGTTTGTTGGTTTGTTGGTTTGTTGGTTTGTTAGTTTGTTGGTTTGTTGGTTTGTTGATTTGTTGGTTAGTTGGTTTGTTTGTTTGTTTGTTTGTTGGTTTGGTGGTTTGTTGGTTTGTTCGTTTGTTTTTTTGTTGGCTTGTTGGCTTGTTGGTTTGTTGGTTTGTTGGTTTGTTGGTTTGTTGGTTTGTTGGTTTGTTGGTTTGTTGGTTTGTTGGTTTGTTGGTTTGTTGGTTTGTTGGTTTGTTGGTTTGTTGGTTTGTTGGTTTGTTGGTTTGTTGGTTTGTTGGTTTGTTGGTTTATTCGTTTGTTGGTTTGTTGTTTTGTTGGTTTGTTAGTTTGTTGGTTTGTTCGTTTGTTAGTTTGTTGGTTTGTTGGTTTGTTGGTTTGTTGGTTTGTTGGTTTGTTGATTTGTTGGTTAGTTGGTTTGTTTGTTTGTTTGTTTGTTGGTTTGGTGGTTTGTTGGTTTGTTCGTTTGTTTTTTTGTTGGCTTGTTGGCTTGTTGGTTTGTTGGTTTGTTGGTTTGTTGGTTTGTTGGTTTGTTGGTTTGTTGGTTTGTTGGTTTGTTGGTTTGTTGGTTTGTTGGTTTGTTGGTTTGTTGGTTTGTTGGTTTGTTGGTTTGTTGGTTTGTTGGTTTGTTGGTTTGTTGGTTTATTCGTTTGTTGGTTTGTTGTTTTGTTGGTTTGTTAGTTTGTTGGTTTGTTCGTTTGTTAGTTTGTTGGTTTGTTGGTTTGTTGGTTTGTTGGTTTGTTGGTTTGTTGGTTTGTTGGTTTGTTTGTTTCTTGGTATGTGGGTTTGTTGGTTTGTTGGTTTGCTGGTTTGTTGGCTTGTTGGTTTGTTGGTTTGTTAGTTTGTTGGTTTGTTGGTTTGTTGGTTACTTGGTTTGTTGGTTTGTTGGTTTGTTGGCTTGTTGGTTTGTTGGTTTGTTGGTTTGTTGGTTTGTCGGTTTGTTGTTTTGTTGGTTTTTTGGTTTGTTGGTTTGTTGGTTTGTTGGTTTGTTGGTTTATTTGTTTGTTGGTTTGTTGGATTGTTGGTTTGTTGGTTTGTTGGTTTGTTGGTTTGTTGGTTTGTTGGTTTGTTGGTTTATTTGTTTGTTGGTTTGTTGGTTTGTTGGTTTGTTGGTTTGTTGGTTTGTTGGTTTGTTTGTTTGTTCGTTTGTTAGTTTGTTCGTTTGTTGGTTTGTTGGCTACTTGGTTTGTTGGTTTGTTGGTTTGTAGGCTTATTGGTTTGTTGGTTTGTTGGTTTGTTGGTTTTTTGGTTTGTTGGTTTGTTGGTTTGTTGGTTTGTTTGTTTGTTCCTTTGTTGGTTTGTTGGTTTGTTGGTTTGTTGGTTTGTTGGCTTAATGTTTTGTTGGATTGTTGGTTTGTTGGTTTGTTGGCTTGCTGGCTTGTTGTTTTGTTGGTTTGTTGGCTTGTTGGTTTGTTGGTTTGTTGGCTTGTTGGTTTGTTGGTTTGTTGGTTTGTTGGTTTGTTGGTTTGTTGGTTTGTTGGTTTGTTGGTTTGTTGGTTTGTTGGTTTGTTTGATTGTTGGTTTGTTCGTTTGTTGATTTGTTGGTTACTTGGTTTGTTAGTTTGTTGGTTTGTTGGTTTGTTGGTTTGTTGGTTTTTGGGTTTGTTGGTTTGTTGGTTTGTTGGTTTGTTTGTTTGTTCGTTTGTTCGTTTGTTGGTTTGTTAGTTTAATGGCTTGTTGGTTTGTTGGTTTGTTGGCTTGTTAGTTTATTGGTTTGTTGGTTTGTTGGTTAGTTGGCTTGTTTGTAACTTGGTTTGTTGGTTTGTTGGTTTGTTGGTTTCTTGGCTTATTGGTTTGTTGGTTTTTTGGTTTGTTGGCTTATTGGCTTGTTGGCTTGTTGGTTTGTTGGCTTGTTGGCTTGTTGGTTTGTTGGTTTTTTGGCTTGTTGGTTTGTTGGCTTGTTGGCTTGTTGGTTTGTTGGTTTTTTGTTTTGTTGGTTTGTTGGTTTGTTGGTTTGTTAGTTTGTTGGTTTGTTGGTTTGTTGGTTTGTTGGCTTGTTGGCTTGTTGGTTTGTTGGTTTGTTCGTTTGTTCGTTTGTTCGGTTGTTGGTTTGTTCGTTTGTTGGCTTGTTGGTTTGTTGGTTTGTTCGTTTGTTGGTTTGTTGGTTTATTGGTTTGTTGGTTTGTTCGTTTGTTGGTTTGCTGGTTTGTTGGTTTGTTTGTTTATTGGGTTGTTCGTTTGTTGGCTTGTTGGTTTGTTGGCTTGTTGGTTTGTTGGTTTGTTGGTTTGTTGGTTTGTTTGTTTGTTGGTTTGTTGGTTTGTTGGTTTGTTGGTTTGTTGGCTTGTTGGTTTGTTGATTTTGTTATTTTGTTGGTTTGTTGGTTTGTTGGTTTGTTCGTTTGTTGGTTTGTTGGTTTGTTGGTTTGTTTGTTTGTTGGTTTGTTGGCTTGTTGGTTTGTTGGTTTGTTGGTTTTTTGGCTTGTTGGCTTGTTGGTTTGTTGGTTTGTTCGTTTGTTCGTTTGTTCGGTTGTTGGTTTGTTCGTTTGTTGGCTTGTTGGTTTGTTGGTTTGTTCGTTTGTTCGGTTGTTGGTTTGTTGGTTTGTTAGTTTGTTTGTTTGTTTGTTTGTTTGTTCGTTTGTTGGTTTGTTGGTTTGTTGGTTTGTTGGTTTGTTGGCTTAATGGTTTGTTGGATTGTTGGTTTGTTGGTTTGTTGGCTTGTTGGCTTGTTGGTTTGTTGGTTTGTTGGTTTGTTGGTTTGTTGGTTTGTTGGCTTGTTGGTTTGTTGGTTTGTTGGTTTGTTGGTTTGTTGGGTTGTTGGTTTGTTGGTTTGTTAGTTTGTTGGTTTGTTGGTTTGTTGGTTTGTTGGCTTGTTGGCTTGTTGGTTTGTTGGTTTGTTCGTTTGTTCGTTTGTTCGGTTGTTGGTTTGTTCGTTTGTTGGCTTGTTGGTTTGTTGGTTTGTTCGTTTGTTGGTTTGTTGGTTTATTGGTTTGTTAGTTTGTTCGTTTGTTGGATTGTTGGTTTGTTGGTTTGTTTGTTTATTGGGTTGTTCGTTTGTTGGCTTGTTGGTTTGTTGGCTTGTTGGTTTGTTGGTTTGTTGGTTGGTTGGTTTGTTGGCTTGTTTGTTTGTTGCTTTATTGGTTTGTTGGTTTGTTGGTTTTTTAGTTTGTTGGCTTGTTGGTTTGTTGGCTTGTTGGTTTGTTGGTTTGTTGGTTTGTTGGTTTGTTGGTTTGTTGGTTTGTTGGTTTGTTGGTTTGTTGGTTTATTCGTTTGTTGGTTTGTTGTTTTGTTTGTATGTTAGTTTGTTGGTTTGTTCGTTTGTTAGTTTGTTGTTTTGTTGGTTTGTTGGTTTGTTGGTTTGTTGGTTTGTTGGTTTGTTGGTTTGTTTGTTTGTTGGTATGTTGGTTTGTTGGTTTGTTGGTTTGCTGGTTTGTTGGCTTGTTGGTTTGTTGGTTTGTTAGTTTGTTGGTTTGTTGGTTTGTTGGTTACTTGGTTTGTTGGTTTGTTGGTTTGTTGGCTTGTTGGTTTGTTGGTTTTTTGGTTTGTTGGTTTGTCGGTTTGTTGGTTTGTTGGTTTTTTGGTTTGTTGGTTTGTTGGTTTGTTGGTTTGTTGGTTTATTTGTTTGTTGGTTTGTTGGATTGTTGGTTTGTTGGTTTGTTGGTTTGTTGGTTTGTTGGTTTGTTGGTTTATTTGTTTGTTGGTTTGTTGGTTTGTTGGTTTGTTGGTTTGTTGGTTTGTTGGTTTGTTGGTTTGTTTGTTTGTTCGATTGTTAGTTTGTTCGTTTGTTGGTTTGTGGGCTACTTGCTTTGTTGGTTTGTTGGTTTGTTGGCTTATTGGTTTGCTGGGTTGTTGGTTTGTTGGTTTTTTGGTTTGTTGGTTTGTTGGTTTGTTGGTTTGTTTGTTTGTTCCTTTGTTGGTTTGTTGGTTTGTTGGTTTGTTGGTTTGTTGGCTTAATGTTTTGTTGGATTGTTGGTTTGTTGGTTTGTTGGCTTGTTGGCTTGTTGTTTTGTTGGTTTGTTGGCTTGTTGGTTTGTTGGTTTGTTGGCTTGTTGGTTTGTTGGTTTGTTGGTTTGTTGGTTTGTTGGTTTGTTGGTTCGTTGGTTTGTTTGATTGTTGGTTTGTTCGTTTGTTGATTTGTTGGTTACTTGGTTTGTTAGTTTGTTGGTTTCTTGGTTTGTTGGTTTGTTGGTTTGTTGATTTTTAGGTTTGTTGGTTTTTTTGGTTTGTTGGTTTGTTTGTTTGTTCGTTTGTTCGTTTGTTGGTTTGTTAGTTTAATGGCTTGTTGGTTTGTTGGTTTGTTGGCTTGTTAGTTTATTGGTTTGTTGGTTTGTTGGTTAGTTGGCTTGTTTGTAACTTGGTTTGTTGGTTTGTTGGTTTGTTGGCTTATTGGTTTGTTGGTTTTTTGGTTTGTTGGCTTGTTGGCTTGTTGGCTTGTTGGTTTGTTGGCTTGTTGGCTTGTTGGTTTGTTGGTTTTTTGGCTTGTTGGTTTGTTGGCTTGTTGGCTTGTTGGTTTGTTGGTTTTTTGGTTTGTTGGTTTGTTGGTTTGTTGGTTTGTTAGTTTGTTGGTTTGTTGGTTTGTTGGTTTGTTGGCTTGTTGGCTTGTTGGTTTGTTGGTTTTTTCGTTTGTTCGTTTGTTCGATTGTTGGTTTGTTGGTTTGTTGGTTTGTTGGTTTGTTGGTTTATTCGTTTGTTGGTTTGTTGTTTTGTTGGTATGTTAGTTTGTTGGTTTGTTCGTTTGTTAGTTTGTTGTTTTGTTGGTTTGTTGGTTTGTTGGTTTGTTGGTTTGTTGGTTTGTTGGTTTGTTTGTTTGTTGGTATGTTGGTTTGTTGGTTTGTTGGTTTGTTGGCTTGTTGGTTTGTTGGTTTGTTGGTTTGTTGGTTTGTTGGGTTGTTGGTTTGTTGGTTTGTTAGTTTGTTGGTTTGTTGGTTTGTTGGTTTGTTGGCTTGTTGGCTTGTTGGTTTGTTGGTTTGTTCGTTTGTTCGTTTGTTCGGTTGTTGGTTTGTTCGTTTGTTGGCTTGTTGGTTTGTTGGTTTGTTCGTTTGTTGGTTTGTTGGTTTATTGGTTTGTTAGTTTGTTCGTTTGTTGGTTTGTTGGTTTGTTGGTTTGTTTGTTTATTGGGTTGTTCGTTTGTTGGCTTGTTGGTTTGTTGGCTTGTTGGTTTGTTGGTTTGTTGGTTGGTTGGTTTGTTGGCTTGTTTGTTTGTTGCTTTATTGGTTTGTTGGTTTGTTGGTTTTTTAGTTTGTTGGCTTGTTGGTTTGTTGGCTTGTTGGTTTGTTGGTTTGTTGGTTTGTTGGTTTGTTGGTTTGTTGGTTTGTTGGTTTGTTGGTTTGTTGGTTTATTCGTTTGTTGGTTTGTTGTTTTGTTGGTATGTTAGTTTGTTGGTTTGTTCGTTTGTTAGTTTGTTGTTTTGTTGGTTTGTTGGTTTGTTGGTTTGTTGGTTTGTTGGTTTGTTGGTTTGTTTGTTTGTTGGTATGTTGGTTTTTTGGTTTGTTGGTTTGCTGGTTTGTTGGCTTGTTGGTTTGTTGGTTTGTTAGTTTGTTGGTTTGTTGGTTTGTTGGTTACTTGGTTTGTTGGTTTGTTGGTTTGTTGGCTTGTTGGTTTGTTGGTTTTTTGGTTTGTTGGTTTGTCGGTTTGTTGGTTTGTTGGTTTTTTGGTTTGTTGGTTTGTTGGTTTGTTGGTTTGTTGGTTTATTTGTTTGTTGGTTTGTTGGATTGTTGGTTTGTTGGTTTGTTGGTTTGTTGGTTTGTTGGTTTGTTGGTTTATTTGTTTGTTGGTTTGTTGGTTTGTTGGTTTGTTGGTTTGTTGGTTTGTTGGTTTGTTTGTTTGTTCGATTGTTAGTTTGTTCGTTTGTTGGTTTGTGGGCTACTTGCTTTGTTGGTTTGTTGGTTTGTTGGCTTATTGGTTTGTTGGGTTGTTGGTTTGTTGGTTTTTTGGTTTGTTGGTTTGTTGGTTTGTTGGTTTGTTTGTTTGTTCCTTTGTTGGTTTGTTGGTTTGTTGGTTTGTTGGTTTGTTGGCTTAATGTTTTGTTGGATTGTTGGTTTGTTAGTTTGTTGGCTTGTTGGCTTGTTGTTTTGTTGTTTTGTTGGTATGTTAGTTTGTTGGTTTGTTCGTTTGTTAGTTTGTTGTTTTGTTGGTTTGTTGGTTTGTTGGTTTGTTGGTTTGTTGGTTTGTTGGTTTGTTTGTTTGTTGGTATGTTGGTTTGTTGGTTTGTTGGTTTGCTGGTTTGTTGGCTTGTTGGTTTGTTGGTTTGTTAGTTTGTTGGTTTGTTGGTTTGTTGGTTACTTGGTTTGTTGGTTTGTTGGTTTGTTGGCTTGTTGGTTTGTTGGTTTTTTGGTTTGTTGGTTTGTCGGTTTGTTGGTTTGTTGGTTTTTTGGTTTGTTGGTTTGTTGGTTTGTTGGTTTGTTGGTTTATTTGTTTGTTGGTTTGTTGGATTGTTGGTTTGTTGGTTTGTTGGTTTGTTGGTTTGTTGGTTTGTTGGTTTATTTGTTTGTTGGTTTGTTGGTTTGTTGGTTTGTTGGTTTGTTGGTTTGTTGGTTTGTTTGTTTGTTCGATTGTTAGTTTGTTCGTTTGTTGGTTTGTGGGCTACTTGCTTTGTTGGTTTGTTGGTTTGTTGGCTTATTGGTTTGTTGGGTTGTTGGTTTGTTGGTTTTTTGGTTTCTTGGTTTGTTGGTTTGTTGGTTTGTTTGTTTGTTCATTTGTTGGTTTGTTGGTTTGTTGGTTTGTTGGTTTGTTGGCTTAATGTTTTGTTGGATTGTTGGTTTGTTGGTTTGTTGGCTTGTTGGCTTGTTGTTTTGTTGGTTTGTTGGCTTGTTGGTTTGTTGGTTTGTTGGCTTGTTGGTTTGTTGGTTTGTTGGTTTGTTGGTTTGTTGGTTTGTTGGTTTGTTGGTTCGTTGGTTTGTTTGATTGTTGGTTTGTTCGTTTGTTGATTTGTTGGTTACTTGGTTTGTTAGTTTGTTGGTTTCTTGGTTTGTTGGTTTGTTGGTTTGTTGGTTTTTAGGTTTGTTGGTTTTTTTGGTTTGTTGGTTTGTTTGTTTGTTCGTTTGTTCGTTTGTTGGTTTGTTAGTTTAATGGCTTGTTGGTTTGTTGGTTTGTTGGCTTGTTAGTTTATTGGTTTGTTGGTTTGTTGGTTAGTTGGCTTGTTTGTAACTTGGTTTGTTGGTTTGTTGGTTTGTTGGTTTATTGGTTTGTTGGTTTTTTGGTTTGTTGGCTTGTTGGCTTGTTGGCTTGTTGGTTTGTTGGTTTTTTCGTTTGTTCGTTTGTTCGGTTGTTGGTTTGTTCGTTTGTTGGCTTGTTGGTTTGTTGGTTTGTTGGTTTGTTAGTTTGTTGGTTTGTTGGTTTGTTGGTTTGTTGGTTTGTTGGTTTGTTGGTTTGTTGGCTTGTTGGCTTGTTGGTTTGTTGGTTTGTTCGTTTGTTCGTTTGTTCGGTTGTTGGTTTGTTCGTTTGTTGGCTTGTTGGTTTGTTGGTTTGTTCGTTTGTTGGTTTGTTGGTTTATTGGTTTGTTGGTTTGTTCGTTTGTTGGTTTGCTGGTTTGTTGGTTTGTTTGTTTATTGGGTTGTTCGTTTGTTGGCTTGTTGGTGTGTTGGCTTGTTGGTTTGTTGGTTTGTTGGTTTGTTGGTTTGTTTGTTTGTTGGTTTGTTGGTTTGTTGGTTTGTTGGTTTGTTGGCTTGTTGGTTTGTTGATTTTGTTATTTTGTTGGTTTGTTGGTTTGTTGGTTTGTTCGTTTGTTGGTTTGTTGGTTTGTTGGTTTGTTTGTTTGTTGGTTTGTTGGCTTGTTGGTTTGTTGGTTTGTTGGTTTTTTGGCTTGTTGGCTTGTTGGTTTGTTGGTTTGTTCGTTTGTTCGTTTGTTCGGTTGTTGGTTTGTTCGTTTGTTGGCTTGTTGGTTTGTTGGTTTGTTCGTTTGTTCGGTTGTTGGTTTGTTGGTTTGTTAGTTTGTTTGTTTGTTTGTTTGTTTGTTCGTTTGTTGGTTTGTTGGTTTGTTGGTTTGTTGGTTTGTTGGCTTAATGGTTTGTTGGATTGTTGGTTTGTTGGTTTGTTGGCTTGTTGGCTTGTTGGTTTGTTGATTTGTTGGTTTGTTGGTTTGTTGGTTTGTTGGCTTGTTGGTTTGTTGGTTTGTTGGCTTGTTGGTTTGTTGGTTTGTTGGTTTGTTGGTTTGTTGGGTTGTTGGTTTGTTGGTTTGTTAGTTTGTTGGTTTGTTGGTTTGTTGGTTTGTTGGCTTGTTGGCTTGTTGGTTTGTTGGTTTGTTCGTTTGTTCGTTTGTTCGGTTGTTGGTTTGTTCGTTTGTTGGCTTGTTGGTTTGTTGGTTTGTTCGTTTGTTGGTTTGTTGGTTTATTGGTTTGTTAGTTTGTTCGTTTGTTGGATTGTTGGTTTGTTGGTTTGTTTGTTTATTGGGTTGTTCGTTTGTTGGCTTGTTGGTTTGTTGGCTTGTTGGTTTGTTGGTTTGTTGGTTGGTTGGTTTGTTGGCTTGTTTGTTTGTTGCTTTATTGGTTTGTTGGTTTGTTGGTTTTTTAGTTTGTTGGCTTGTTGGTTTGTTGGCTTGTTGGTTTGTTGGTTTGTTGGTTTGTTGGTTTGTTGGTTTGTTGGTTTGTTGGTTTGTTGGTTTGTTGGTTTATTCGTTTGTTGGTTTGTTGTTTTGTTGGTATGTTAGTTTGTTGGTTTGTTCGTTTGTTAGTTTGTTGTTTTGTTGGTTTGTTGGTTTGTTGGTTTGTTGGTTTGTTGGTTTGTTGGTTTGTTTGTTTGTTGGTATGTTGGTTTGTTGGTTTGTTGGTTTGCTGGTTTGTTGGCTTGTTGGTTTGTTGGTTTGTTAGTTTGTTGGTTTGTTGGTTTGTTGGTTACTTGGTTTGTTGGTTTGTTGGTTTGTTGGCTTGTTGGTTTGTTGGTTTTTTGGTTTGTTGGTTTGTCGGTTTGTTGGTTTGTTGGTTTTTTGGTTTGTTGGTTTGTTGGTTTGTTGGTTTGTTGGTTTATTTGTTTGTTGGTTTGTTGGATTGTTGGTTTGTTGGTTTGTTGGTTTGTTGGTTTGTTGGTTTGTTGGTTTATTTGTTTGTTGGTTTGTTGGTTTGTTGGTTTGTTGGTTTGTTGGTTTGTTGGTTTGTTGGTTTGTTTGTTTGTTCGATTGTTAGTTTGTTCGTTTGTTGGTTTGTGGGCTACTTGCTTTGTTGGTTTGTTGGTTTGTTGGCTTATTGGTTTGTTGGGTTGTTGGTTTGTTGGTTTTTTGGTTTGTTGGTTTGTTGGTTTGTTGGTTTGTTTGTTTGTTCCTTTGTTGGTTTGTTGGTTTGTTGGTTTGTTGGTTTGTTGGCTTAATGTTTTGTTGGATTGTTGGTTTGTTGGTTTGTTGGCTTGTTGGCTTGTTGTTTTGTTGGTTTGTTGGCTTGTTGGTTTGTTGGTTTGTTGGCTTGTTGGTTTGTTGGTTTGTTGGTTTGTTGGTTTGTTGGTTTGTTGGTTCGTTGGTTTGTTTGATTGTTGGTTTGTTCGTTTGTTAATTTGTTGGTTACTTGGTTTGTTAGTTTGTTGGTTTCATGGTTTGTTGGTTTGTTGGTTTGTTGGTTTTTAGGTTTGTTGGTTTTTTTGGTTTGTTGGTTTGTTTGTTTGTTCGTTTGTTCGTTTGTTGGTTTGTTAGTTTAATGGCTTGTTGGTTTGTTGGTTTGTTGGCTTGTTAGTTTATTGGTTTTTTGGTTTGTTGGTTAGTTGGCTTGTTTGTAACTTGGTTTGTTGGTTTGTTGGTTTGTTGGCTTATTGGTTTGTTGGTTTTTTGGTTTGTTGGCTTGTTGGCTTGTTGGCTTGTTGGTTTGTTGGCTTGTTGGCTTGTTGGTTTGTTGGTTTTTTGGCTTGTTGGTTTGTTGGCTTGTTGGCTTGTTGGTTTGTTGGTTTTTTGGTTTGTTGGTTTGTTGGTTTGTTGGTTTGTTAGTTTGTTGGTTTGTTGGTTTGTTGGTTTGTTGGCTTGTTGGCTTGTTGGTTTGTTGGTTTTTTCGTTTGTTCGTTTGTTCGATTGTTGGTTTGTTGGTTTGTTGGTTTGTTGGTTTATTCGTTTGTTGGTTTGTTGTTTTGTTGGTATGTTAGTTTGTTGGTTTGTTCGTTTGTTAGTTTGTTGTTTTGTTGGTTTGTTGGTTTGTTGGTTTGTTGGTTTGTTGGTTTGTTGGTTTGTTTGTTTGTTGGTATGTTGGTTTGTTGGTTTGTTGGTTTGTTGGCTTGTTGGTTTGTTGGTTTGTTGGTTTGTTGGTTTGTTGGGTTGTTGGTTTGTTGGTTTGTTAGTTTGTTGGTTTGTTGGTTTGTTGGTTTGTTGGCTTGTTGGCTTGTTGGTTTGTTGGTTTGTTCGTTTGTTGGTTTGTTGGTTTATTGGTTTGTTGGTTTGTTCGTTTGTTGGTTTGTTGGTTTGTTGGTTTGTTTGTTTATTGGGTTGTTCGTTTGTTGGCTTGTTGGTTTGTTGGCTTGTTGGTTTGTTGGTTTGTTGGTTGGTTGGTTTGTTGGCTTGTTTGTTTGTTGCTTTATTGGTTTGTTGGTTTGTTGGTTTTTTAGTTTGTTGGCTTGTTGGTTTGTTGGCTTGTTGGTTTGTTGGTTTGTTGGTTTGTTGGTTTGTTGGTTTGTTGGTTTGTTGGTTTGTTGGTTTGTTGGTTTATTCGTTTGTTGGTTTGTTGTTTTGTTGGTATGTTAGTTTGTTTGTTTGTTCGTTTGTTAGTTTGTTGTTTTGTTGGTTTGTTGGTTTGTTGGTTTGTTGGTTTGTTGGTTTGTTGGTTTGTTTGTTTGTTGGTATGTTGGTTTGTTGGTTTGTTGGTTTGCTGGTTTGTTGGCTTGTTGGTTTGTTGGTTTGTTAGTTTGTTGGTTTGTTGGTTTGTGGGTTACTTGGTTTGTTGGTTTGTTGGTTTGTTGGCTTGTTGGTTTGTTGGTTTTTTGGTTTGTTGGTTTGTCGGTTTGTTGGTTTGTTGGTTTTTTGGTTTGTTGGTTTGTTGGTTTGTTGGTTTGTTGGTTTATTTGTTTGTTGGTTTGTTGGATTGTTGGTTTGTTGGTTTGTTGGTTTGTTGGTTTGTTGGTTTGTTGGTTTATTTGTTTGTTGGTTTGTTGGTTTGTTGGTTTGTTGGTTTGTTGGTTTGTTTGTTTGTTCGATTGTTAGTTTGTTCGTTTGTTGGTTTGTGGGCTTCTTGCTTTGTTGGTTTGTTGGTTTGTTGGCTTATTGGTTTGTTGGGTTGTTGGTTTGTTGGTTTTTTGGTTTGTTGGTTTGTTGGTTTGTTTGTTTGTTCCTTTGTTGGTTTGTTGGTTTGTTCGTTTGTTGGCTTGTTGGTTTGTTGGTTTGTTCGTTTGTTGGTTTGTTGGTTTATTGGTATGTTAGTTTGTTCGTTTGTTGGTTTGTTGGTTTGTTGGTTTGTTTGTTTATTGGGTTGTTCGTTTGTTGGCTTGTTGGTTTGTTGGCTTGTTGGTTTGTTGGTTTGTTGGTTGGTTGGTTTGTTGGCTTGTTTGTTTGTTGCTTTATTGGTTTGTTGGTTTGTTGGTTTTTTAGTTTGTTGGCTTGTTGGTTTGTTGGCTTGTTGGTTTGTTGGTTTGTTGGTTTGTTGGTTTGTTGGTTTGTTGGTTTGTTGGTTTGTTGGTTTGTTGGTTTATTCGTTTGTTGGTTTGTTGTTTTGTTGGTATGTTAGTTTGTTGGTTTGTTCGTTTGTTAGTTTGTTGTTTTGTTGGTTTGTTGGTTTGTTGGTTTGTTGGTTTGTTGGTTTGTTGGTTTGTTTGTTTGTTGGTATGTTGGTTTGTTGGTTTGTTGGTTTGCTGGTTTGTTGGCTTGTTGGTTTGTTGGTTTGTTAGTTTGTTGGTTTGTTGGTTTGTTGGTTACTTGGTTTGTTGGTTTGTTGGTTTGTTGGCTTGTTGGTTTGTTGGTTTTTTGGTTTGTTGGTTTGTCGGTTTGTTGGTTTGTTGTTTTTTTGGTTTGTTGGTTTGTTGGTTTGTTGGTTTGTTGGTTTATTTGTTTGTTGGTTTGTTGGATTGTTGGTTTGTTGGTTTGTTGGTTTGTTGGTTTGTTGGTTTGTTGGTTTATTTGTTTGTTGGTTTGTTGGTTTGTTGGTTTGTTGGTTTGTTGGTTTGTTGGTTTGTTTGTTTGTTCGATTGTTAGTTTGTTCGTTTGTTGGTTTGTGGGCTACTTGCTTTGTTGGTTTGTTGGTTTGTTGGCTTATTGGTTTGTTGGGTTGTTGGTTTGTTGGTTTTTTGGTTTGTTGGTTTGTTGGTTTGTTGGTTTGTTTGTTTGTTCCTTTGTTGGTTTGTTGGTTTGTTGGTTTGTTGGTTTGTTGGCTTAATGTTTTGTTGGATTGTTGGTTTGTTGGTTTGTTGGCTTGTTGGCTTGTTGTTTTGTTGGTTTGTTGGCTTGTTGGTTTGTTGGTTTGTTGGCTTGTTGGTTTGTTGGTTTGTTGGTTTGTTGGTTTGTTGGTTTGTTGGTTTGTTGGTTTGTTGGTTCGTTGGTTTGTTTGATTGTTGGTTTGTTCGTTTGTTGATTTGTTGGTTACTTGGTTTGTTAGTTTGTTGGTTTCTTGGTTTGTTGGTTTGTTGGTTTGTTGGTTTTTAGGTTTGTTGGTTTTTTTGGTTTGTTGGTTTGTTTGTTTGTTCGTTTGTTCGTTTGTTGGTTTGTTAGTTTAATGGCTTGTTGGTTTGTTGGTTTGTTGGCTTGTTAGTTTATTGGTTTGTTGGTTTGTTGGTTAGTTGGCTTGTTTGTAACTTGGTTTGTTGGTTTGTTGGTTTGTTGGCTTATTGGTTTGTTGGTTTTTTGGTTTGTTGGCTTGTTGGCTTGTTGGCTTGTTGGTTTGTTGGCTTGTTGGCTTGTTGGTTTGTTAGTTTTTTGGCTTGTTGGTTTGTTGGCTTGTTGGCTTGTTGGTTTGTTGGTTTTTTGGTTTGTTGGTTTGTTGGTTTGTTGGTTTGTTAGTTTGTTGGTTTGTTGGTTTGTTGGTTTGTTGGCTTGTTGGCTTGTTGGTTTGTTGGTTTGTTCGTTTGTTCGTTTGTTCGATTGTTGGTTTGTTCGTTTGTTGGCTTGTTGGTTTGTTGGTTTGTTCGTTTGTTGGTTTGTTGGTTTATTAGTTTGTTGGTTTGTTCGTTTGTTGGTTTGTTGGTTTGTTGGTTTGTTTGTTTATTGGGTTGTTCGTTTGTTGGCTTGTTGGTTTGTTGGCTTGTTGGTTTGTTGGTTTGTTGGTTGGTTGGTTTGTTGGCTTGTTTGTTTGTTCGTTTGTTGGTTTGGTGGTTTGTTGGTTTTTTAGTTTGTTGGCTTGTTGGTTTGTTGGCTTGTTGGTTTGTTGGTTTGTTGGTTTGTTGGTTTGTTGGTTTGTTGATTTTGTTGTTTTGTTGGTTTGTTGGTTTGTTGGTTTGTTCGTTTGTTGGTTTGTTGGTTTGTTGGTTTGTTGGCTTGTTGGTTTGTTGGTTTGTTCGTTTGTTCGGTTGTTGGTTTGTTGGTTTGTTGGTTTGTTTTTTTGTTTGTTCGTTTGTTGGTTTGTTGGTTTGTTGGTTTGTTGGTTTCTTGGCTTAATGGTTTGTTGGATTGTTGGTTTGTTGGTTTGTTGGCTTGTTGGCTGGTTGGTTTGTTGGTTTGTTGGTTTGTTGGTTTGTTGGTTTGTTGGCTTGTTGGTTTGTTGGTTTGTTGGCTTGTTGGTTTGTTAGTTTGTTGGTTTGTTGGTTTGTTGGTTTGTTGGTTTGTTGGTTTGTTTGATAGTTGGTTTGTTCGTTTGTTGATTTGTTGGTTACTTGTCTTGTTAGTTTGTTGGTTTGTTGGTTTGTTGGTTTGTTGGTTTTTGGGTTTGCTGGTTTGTTGGTTTGTTGGTTGGTTTGTTTGTTCGCTTGTTGGTTTGTTGGTTTGTTAGTTTAATGACTTGTTGGTTTGTTGGTTTGTTGGCTTGTTAGTTTGTTGGTTTGTTGGTTTGTTGGTTAGTTGGCTTGTTGGTTACTTAGCTTGTTGATTTGTTGGCTTGTTGGCTTGTTGGTTTGTTGGTTTGTTGGCTTGTTGGTTTGTTCGTTTGTTGGCTTGTTGGTTTGTTGGCTTGTTGGTTTGTCGGTTTGTTGGTTTGTTGGTTTGTTGGTTTGTTGGTTTGTTCGTTTGTTGGTTCGTTGGTTTGTTGGTTTGTTGGTTTGTTCGTTTGTTGGTTTGTTGGTTTGTTGGTTTGTTGGTTTGTTGGTTTGTTGGTTTGTTGGTTTGTTGGTTTGTTCGTTTGTTCGGTTGTTGGTTTGTTGGTTTGTTGGTTTGTTTGTTAGTTGGTTTGTTGGCTTGTTGGTTTGTTGGTTTGTTGGTTTTTTGGCTTGTTGGCTTGTTGGTTTGTTGGCTTGTTGGTTTGTTGGTTTGTTGGTTTGTTGGTTTGTTTGTTTGTTGGTTTGTTGGTTTGTTGGTTTGTTGGCTTGTTGGTTTGTTGATTTTGTTGTTTTGTTGGTTTGTTGGTTTGTTGGTTTGTTCGTTTGTTGGTTTGTTGGTTTGTTGGTTTGTTTGTTTGTTGGTTTGTTGGCTTGTTGGTTTGTTGGTTTGTTGGTTTTTTGGCTTGTTGGCTTGTTGGTTTGTTGGTTTGTTCGTTTGTTCGTTTGTTCGGTTGTTGGTTTGTTCGTTTGTTGGCTTGTTGGTTTGTTGGTTTGTTCGTTTGTTCGGTTGTTGGTTTGTTGGTTTGTTGGTTTGTTTGTTTGTTTGTTTGTTTGTTCGTTTGTTGGTTTGTTGGTTTGTTAATTTGTTGGTTTGTTGGCTTAATGGTTTGTTGGATTGTTGGTTTGTTGGTTTGTTGGCTTGTTGGCTTGTTGGTTTGTTGGTTTGTTGGTTTGTTGGTTTGTTGGTTTGTTGGCTTGTTGGTTTGTTGGTTTGTTGGCTTGTTGGTTTGTTGGTTTGTTGGTTTGTTGGTTTGTTGGGTTGTTGGTTTGTTGGTTTGTTAGTTTGTTGGTTTGTTGGTTTTTTGGTTTGTTGGCTTGTTGGCTTGTTGGTCTGTTGGTTTGTTCGTTTGTTCGTTTGTTCGGTTGTTGGTTTGTTCGTTTGTTGGCTTGTTGGTTTGTTGGTTTGTTCGTTTGTTGGTTTGTTTTTTTATTGGTTTGTTGGTTTGTTCGTTTGTTGGTTTGTTGGTTTGTTGGTTTGTTTGTTTATTGGGTTGTTCGTTTGTTGGCTTGTTGGTTTGTTGGCTTGTTGGTTTGTTGGTTTGTTGGTTGGTTGGTTTGTTGGCTTGTTTGTTTGTTGCTTTATTGGTTTGTTGGTTTGTTGGTTTTTTAGTTTGTTGGCTTGTTGGTTTGTTGGCTTGTTGGTTTGTTGGTTTGTTGGTTTGTTGGTTTGTTGGTTTGTTGGTTTGTTGGTTTGTTGGTTTGTTGGTTTGTTGGTTTATTCGTTTGTTGGTTTGCTGTTTTGTTGGTATGTAAGTTTGTTGGTTTGTTCGTTTGTTAGTTTGTTGTTTTGTTGGTTTGTTGGTTTGTTGGTTTGTTGGTTTGTTGGTTTGTTGGTTTGTTTGTTTGTTGGTATGTTGGTTTGTTGGTTTGTTGGTTTACTGGTTTGTTGGCTTGTTGGTTTGTTGGTTTGTTAGTTTGTTGGTTTGTTGGTTTGTTGGTTACTTGGTTTGTTGGTTTGTTGGTTTGTTGGCTTGTTGGTTTGTTGGTTTTTTGGTTTGTTGGTTTGTCGGTTTGTTGGTTTGTTGGTTTTGTGGTTTGTTGGTTTGTTGGTTTGTTGGTTTGTTGGTTTATTTGTTTGTTGGTTTGTTGGTTTGTTGGTTTGTTGGTTTATTTGTTTGTTGGTTTGTTGGTTTGTTGGTTTGTTGGTTTGTTGGTTTGTTTGTTTGTTCGATTGTTAGCTTGTTCGTTTGTTGGTTTGTGGGCTATTTGCTTTGTTGGTTTGTTGGTTTGTTGGCTTATTGGTTTGTTGGGTTGTTGGTTTGTTGGTTTTTTGGTTTGTTGGTTTGTTGGTTTGTTGGTTTGTTTGTTTGTTCCTTTGTTGGTTTGTTGGTTTGTTGGTTTGTTGGTTTGTTGGCTTAATGTTTTGTTGGATTGTTGGTTTGTTGGTTTGTTGGCTTGTTGGCTTGTTGTTTTGTTGGTTTGTTGGCTTGTTGGTTTGTTGGTTTGTTGGCTTGTTGGTTTGTTGGTTTATTGGTTTGTTGGTTTGTTGGTTTGTTGGTTCGTTGGTTTGTTTGATTGTTGGTTTGTTCGTTTGTTGATTTGTTGGTTACTTGGTTTGTTAGTTTGTTGGTTTCTTGGTTTGTTGGTTTGTTGGTTTGTTGGTTTTTAGGTTTGTTGGTTTTTTTGGTTTGTTGGTTTGTTTGTTTGTTCGTTTGTTCGTTTGTTGGTTTGTTAGTTTAATGGCTTGTTGGTTTGTTGGTTTGTTGGCTTGTTAGTTTATTGGTTTGTTGGTTTGTTGGTTAGTTGGCTTGTTTGTAACTTGGTTTGTTGGTTTGTTCGTTTGTTCGTTTGTTCGGTTGTTGGTTTGTTGGTTTGTTGGTTTGTTTGTTAGTTGGTTTGTTGGCTTGTTGGTTTGTTGGTTTGTTGGTTTTTTGGCTTGTTGGCTTGTTGGTTTGTTGGCTTGTTGGTTTGTTGGTTTGTTGGTTTGTTGGTTTGTTTGTTTGTTGGTTTGTTGGTTTGTTGGTTTGTTGGCTTGTTGGTTTGTTGATTTTGTTGTTTTGTTGGTTTGTTGGTTTGTTGGTTTGTTCGTTTGTTGGTTTGTTGGTTTGTTGGTTTGTTTGTTTGTTGGTTTGTTGGCTTGTTGGTTTGTTGGTTTGTTGGTTTTTTGGCTTGTTGGCTTGTTGGTTTGTTGGTTTGTTCGTTTGTTCGTTTGTTCGGTTGTTGGTTTGTTCGTTTGTTGGCTTGTTGGTTTGTTGGTTTGTTCGTTTGTTCGGTTGTTGGTTTGTTGGTTTGTTGGTTTGTTTGTTTGTTTGTTTGTTTGTTCGTTTGTTGGTTTGTTGGTTTGTTAATTTGTTGGTTTGTTGGCTTAATGGTTTGTTGGATTGTTGGTTTGTTGGTTTGTTGGCTTGTTGGCTTGTTGGTTTGTTGGTTTGTTGGTTTGTTGGTTTGTTGGTTTGTTGGCTTGTTGGTTTGTTGGTTTGTTGGCTTGTTGGTTTGTTGGTTTGTTGGTTTGTTGGTTTGTTGGGTTGTTGGTTTGTTGGTTTGTTAGTTTGTTGGTTTGTTGGTTTTTTGGTTTGTTGGCTTGTTGGCTTGTTGGTCTGTTGGTTTGTTCGTTTGTTCGTTTGTTCGGTTGTTGGTTTGTTCGTTTGTTGGCTTGTTGGTTTGTTGGTTTGTTCGTTTGTTGGTTTGTTTTTTTATTGGTTTGTTGGTTTGTTCGTTTGTTGGTTTGTTGGTTTGTTGGTTTGTTTGTTTATTGGGTTGTTCGTTTGTTGGCTTGTTGGTTTGTTGGCTTGTTGGTTTGTTGGTTTGTTGGTTGGTTGGTTTGTTGGCTTGTTTGTTTGTTGCTTTATTGGTTTGTTGGTTTGTTGGTTTTTTAGTTTGTTGGCTTGTTGGTTTGTTGGCTTGTTGGTTTGTTGGTTTGTTGGTTTGTTGGTTTGTTGGTTTGTTGGTTTGTTGGTTTGTTGGTTTGTTGGTTTGTTGGTTTATTCGTTTGTTGGTTTGCTGTTTTGTTGGTATGTAAGTTTGTTGGTTTGTTCGTTTGTTAGTTTGTTGTTTTGTTGGTTTGTTGGTTTGTTGGTTTGTTGGTTTGTTGGTTTGTTGGTTTGTTTGTTTGTTGGTATGTTGGTTTGTTGGTTTGTTGGTTTACTGGTTTGTTGGCTTGTTGGTTTGTTGGTTTGTTAGTTTGTTGGTTTGTTGGTTTGTTGGTTACTTGGTTTGTTGGTTTGTTGGTTTGTTGGCTTGTTGGTTTGTTGGTTTTTTGGTTTGTTGGTTTGTCGGTTTGTTGGTTTGTTGGTTTTGTGGTTTGTTGGTTTGTTGGTTTGTTGGTTTGTTGGTTTATTTGTTTGTTGGTTTGTTGGTTTGTTGGTTTGTTGGTTTATTTGTTTGTTGGTTTGTTGGTTTGTTGGTTTGTTGGTTTGTTGGTTTGTTTGTTTGTTCGATTGTTAGTTTGTTCGTTTGTTGGTTTGTGGGCTATTTGCTTTGTTGGTTTGTTGGTTTGTTGGCTTATTGGTTTGTTGGGTTATTGGTTTGTTGGTTTTTTGGTTTGTTGGTTTGTTGGTTTGTTGGTTTGTTTGTTTGTTCCTTTGTTGGTTTGTTGGTTTGTTGGTTTGTTGGTTTGTTGGCTTAATGTTTTGTTGGATTGTTGGTTTGTTGGTTTGTTGGCTTGTTGGCTTGTTGTTTTGTTGGTTTGTTGGCTTGTTGGTTTGTTGGTTTGTTGGCTTGTTGGTTTGTTGGTTTATTGGTTTGTTGGTTTGTTGGTTTGTTAGTTCGTTGGTTTGTTTGATTGTTGGTTTGTTCGTTTGTTGATTTGTTGGTTACTTGGTTTGTTAGTTTGTTGGTTTCTTGGTTTGTTGGTTTGTTGGTTTGTTGGTTTTTAGGTTTGTTGGTTTTTTTGGTTTGTTGGTTTGTTTGTTTGTTCGTTTGTTCGTTTGTTGGTTTGTTAGTTTAATGGCTTGTTGGTTTGTTGGTTTGTTGGCTTGTTAGTTTATTGGTTTGTTGGTTTGTTGGTTAGTTGGCTTGTTTGTAACTTGGTTTGTTGGTTTGTTGGTTTGTTGGTTTGTTGGCTTAATGGTTTGTTGGATTGTTGGTTTGTTGGTTTGTTGGCTTGTTGGCTTGTTGGTTTGTTGGTTTGTTGGTTTGTTGGTTTGTTGGTTTGTTGGCTTGTTGGTTTGTTGGTTTGTTGGCTTGTTGGTTTGTTGGTTTGTTGGTTTGTTGGTTTGTTGGGTTGTTGGTTTGTTGGTTTGTTAGTTTGTTGGTTTGTTGGTTTTTTGGTTTGTTGGCTTGTTGGCTTGTTGGTTTGTTGGTTTGTTCGTTTGTTCGTTTGTTCGGTTGTTGGTTTGTTCGTTTGTTGGCTTGTTGGTTTGTTGGTTTGTTCGTTTGTTGGTTTGTTGGTTTATTGGTTTGTTGGTTTGTTCGTTTGTTGGTTTGTTGGTTTGTTGGTTTGTTTGTTTATTGGGTTGTTCGTTTGTTGGCTTGTTGGTTTGTTGGCTTGTTGGTTTGTTGGTTTGTTGGTTGGTTGGTTTGTTGGCTTGTTTGTTTGTTGCTTTATTGGTTTGTTGGTTTGTTGGTTTGTTGGTTTGTTGGCTTGTTAGTTTATTGGTTTGTTGGTTTGTTGGTTAGTTGGCTTGTTTGTAACTTGGTTTGTTGGTTTGTTGGTTTGTTGGTTTGTTGGCTTAATGGTTTGTTGGATTGTTGGTTTGTTGGTTTGTTGGCTTGTTGGCTTGTTGGTTTGTTGGTTTGTTGGTTTGTTGGTTTGTTGGTTTGTTGGTTTGTTGGCTTGTTGGTTTGTTGGTTTGTTGGCTTGTTGGTTTGTTGGTTTGTTGGTTTGTTGGTTTGTTGGGTTGTTGGTTTGTTGGTTTGTTGGTTTTTTGGTTTGTTGGCTTGTTGGCTTGTTGGTTTGTTGGTTTGTTCGTTTGTTCGTTTGTTCGGTTGTTGGTTTGTTCGTTTGTTGGCTTGTTGGTTTGTTGGTTTGTTCGTTTGTTGGTTTGTTGGTTTATTGGTTTGTTGGTTTGTTCGTTTGTTGGTTTGTTGGTTTGTTGGTTTGTTTGTTTATTGGGTTGTTCGTTTGTTGGCTTGTTGGTTTGTTGGCTTGTTGGTTTGTTGGTTTGTTGGTTGGTTGGTTTGTTGGCTTGTTTGTTTGTTGCTTTATTGGTTTGTTGGTTTGTTGGTTTTTTAGTTTGTTGGCTTGTTGGTTTGTTGGCTTGTTGGTTTGTTGGTTTGTTGGTTTGTTGGTTTGTTGGTTTGTTGGTTTGTTGGTTTGTTGGTTTGTTGGTTTGTTGGTTTATTCGTTTGTTGGTTTGTTGTTTTGTTGGTATGTTAGTTTGTTTGTTTGTTCGTTTGTTAGTTTGTTGTTTTGTTGGTTTGTTGGTTTGTTGGTTTGTTGGTTTGTTGGTTTGTTGGTTTGTTTGTTTGTTGGTATGTTGGTTTGTTGGTTTGTTGGTTTGCTGGTTTGTTGGCTTGTTGGTTTGTTGGTTTGTTAGTTTGTTGGTTTGTTGGTTTGTGGGTTACTTGGTTTGTTGGTTTGTTGGTTTGTTGGCTTGTTGGTTTGTTGGTTTTTTGGTTTGTTGGTTTGTCGGTTTGTTGGTTTGTTGGTTTTTTGGTTTGTTGGTTTGTTGGTTTGTTGGTTTGTTGGTTTATTTGTTTGTTGGTTTGTTGGATTGTTGGTTTGTTGGTTTGTTGGTTTGTTGGTTTGTTGGTTTGTTGGTTTATTTGTTTGTTGGTTTGTTGGTTTGTTGGTTTGTTGGTTTGTTGGTTTGTTGGTTTGTTTGTTTGTTCGATTGTTAGTTTGTTCGTTTGTTGGTTTGTGGGCTTCTTGCTTTGTTGGTTTGTTGGTTTGTTGGCTTATTGGTTTGTTGGGTTGTTGGTTTGTTGGTTTTTTGGTTTGTTGGTTTGTTGGTTTGTTTGTTTGTTCCTTTGTTGGTTTGTTGGTTTGTTGGTTTGTTGGTTTGTTGGCTTAATGTTTTGTTGGATTGTTGGTTTGTTGGTTTGTTGGCTTGTTGGCTTGTTGTTTTGTTGGTTTGTTGGCTTGTTGGTTTGTTGGTTTGTTGGCTTGTTGGTTTGTTGGTTTATTGGTTTGTTGGTTTGTTGGTTTGTTGGTTCGTTGGTTTGTTTGATTGTTAGTTTGTTCGTTTGTTCATTTGTTGGTTACTTGGTTTGTTAGTTTGTTGGTTTGTTGGTTTGTTGGTTTGTTGGTTTGTTGGTTTTTAGGTTTGTTGGTTTTTTTGGTTTGTTGGTTTGTTTGTTTGTTCGTTTGTTCGTTTGTTGGTTTGTTAGTTTAATGGCTTGTTGGTTTGTTGGTTTGTTGGCTTGTTAGTTTATTGGTTTGTTGGTTTGTTGGTTAGTTGGCTTGTTTGTAACTTGGTTTGTTGGTTTGTTGGTTTGTTGGTTTGTTGGCTTATTGGTTTGTTGGTTTTTTGGTTTGTTGGCTTGTTGGCTTGTTGGCTTTTTGGTTTGTTGGCTTGTTGGCTTGTTGGCTTGTTGGTTTGTTGGTTTTTTGGCTTGTTGGTTTGTTGGCTTGTTGGCTTGTTGGTTTGTTGGTTTTTTGGTTTGTTGGTTTGTTGGTTTGTTATTTGTTAGTTTGTTGGTTTGTTGGTTTGTTGGTTTGTTGGCTTGTTGGCTTGTTGGCTTGTTGGTTTGTTCGTTTGTTCGGTTGTTGGTTTGTTGGTTTGTTAGTTTGTTTGTTTGTTTGTTTGTTTGTTCGTTTGTTGGTTTGTTGGTTTGTTGGTTTGTTGGTTTGTTGGCTTAATGGTTTGTTGGATTGTTCGTTTGTTGGTTTGTTGGCTTGTTGGCTTGTTGGTTTGTTGGTTTGTTGGTTTGTTGGTTTGTTGGTTTGTTGGCTTGTTGGTTTGTTGGTTTGTTGGCTTGTTGGTTTGTTGGTTTGTTGGTTTGTTGGTTTGTTGGGTTGTTGGTTTGTTGGTTTGTTAGTTTGTTGGTTTGTTGGTTTGTTGGTTTGTTGGCTTGTTGGCTTGTTGGTTTGTTGGTTTGTTCGTTTGTTCGTTTGTTCGGTTGTTGGTTTGTTCGTTTGTTGGCTTGTTGGTTTGTTGGTTTGTTCGTTTCTTGGTTTGTTGGTTTATTGGTTTGTTGGTTTGTTCGTTTGTTGGTTTGTTGGTTTGTTGGTTTGTTTGTTTATTGGGTTGTTCGTTTGTTGGCTTGTTGGTTTGTTGGCTTGTTGGTTTGTTGGTTTGTTGGTTGGTTGGTTTGTTGGCTTGTTTGTTTGTTGCTTTATTGGTTTGTTGGTTTGTTGGTTTTTTAGTTTGTTGGCTTGTTGGTTTGTTGGCTTGTTGGTTTGTTGGTTTGTTGGTTTGTTGGTTTGTTGGTTTGTTGGTTTGTTGGTTTGTTGGTTTGTTGGTTTATTCGTTTGTTGGTTTGTTGTTTTGTTGGTATGTTAGTTTGTTGGTTTGTTTGTTTGTTAGTTTGTTGTTTTGTTGGTTTGTTGGTTTGTTGGTTTGTTGTTTTGTTGGTTTGTTGGTTTGTTGGTTTGTTGGTTTGTTGGCTTGTTGGCTTGTTGGTTTTTTGGTTTGTTGGTTTGTCGGTTTGTTGTTGGTTTTTTGGTTTGTTGGTTTGTTGGTTTGTTGGTTCGTTGGTTTATTTGTTTGTTGGTTTGTTGGATTGTTGGTTTGTTGGTTTGTTGGTTTGTTGGTTTGTTGGTTTGTTGGTTTATTTGTTTGTTGGTTTGTTGGTTTGTTGGTTTGTTGGTTTGTTGGTTTGTTTGTTTGTTCGATTGTTAGTTTGTTCGTTTGTTGGTTTGTGGGCTACTTGCTTTGTTGGTTTGTTGGTTTGTTGGCTTATTGGTTTGTTGGGTTGTTGGTTTGTTGGTTTTTTGGTTTGTTGGTTTGTTGGTTTGTTGGTTTGTTTGTTTGTTCCTTTGTTGGTTTGTTGGTTTGTTGGTTTGTTGGTTTGTTGGTTCGTTGGTTTGTTTGATTGTTGGTTTGTTCGTTTGTTGATTTGTTGGTTACTTGGTTTGTTAGTTTGTTGGTTTCTTGGTTTGTTGGTTTGTTGGTTTGTTGGTTTTAAGGTTTGTTGGTTTTTTTGGTTTGTTGGTTTGTTTGTTTGTTCGTTTGTTCGTTTGTTGGTTTGTTAGTTTAATGGCTTGTTGGTTTGTTGGTTTGTTGGCTTGTTAGTTTATTGGTTTGTTGGTTTGTTGGTTAGTTGGCTTGTTTGTAACTTGGTTTGTTGGTTTGTTGGTTTGTTGGTTTGTTGGCTTATTGGTTTGTTGGTTTTTTGGTTTGTTGGCTTGTTGGCTTGTTGGCTTGTTGGTTTGTTGGCTTGTTGGCTTGTTGGTTTGTTGGTTTTTTGGCTTGTTGGTTTGTTTGTTTGTTGGCTTGTTAGTTTATTGGTTTGTTGGTTTGTTGGTTAGTTGGCTTGTTTGTAACTTGGTTTGTTGGTTTGTTGGTTTGTTGGTTTGTTGGCTTATTGGTTTGTTGGTTTTTTGGTTTGTTGGCTTGTTGGCTTGTTGGCTTGTTGGTTTGTTGGCTTGTTGGCTTGTTGGTTTGTTGGTTTTTTGGCTTGTTGGTTTGTTGGCTTGTTGGCTTGTTGGTTTGTTGGTTTGTTGTTTTGTTGGTTTGTTGGCTTGTTGGTTTGTTGGTTTGTTGGCTTGTTGGTTTGTTGGTTTGTTGGTTTGTTGGTTTGTTGGTTTGTTGGTTCGTTGGTTTGTTTGATTGTTGGTTTGTTCGTTTGTTGATTTGTTGGTTACTTGGTTTGTTAGTTTGTTGGTTTCTTGGTTTGTTGGTTTGTTGGTTTGTTGGTTTTTAGGTTTGTTGGTTTTTTTGGTTTGTTGGTTTGCTTGTTTGTTCGTTTGTTCGTTTGTTCGTTTGTTGGTTTGTTAGTTTAATGGCTTGTTGGTTTGTTGGTTTGTTGGCTTGTTAGTTTATTGGTTTGTTGGTTTGTTGGTTAGTTGGCTTGTTTGTAACTTGGTTTGTTGGTTTGTTGGTTTGTTGGTTTGTTGGCTTATTGGTTTGTTGGTTTTTTGGTTTGTTGGCTTGTTGGCTTGTTGGCTTGTTGGTTTGTTGGCTTGTTGGCTTGTTGGTTTGTTGGTTTTTTGGCTTGTTGGTTTGTTGGCTTGTTGGCTTGTTGGTTTGTTGGTTTTTTGGTTTGTTGGTTTGTTGGTTTGTTGGTTTGTTAGTTTGTTGGTTTGTTGGTTTGTTGGTTTGTTGGCTTGTTGGCTTGTTGGTTTGTTGGTTTGTTCGTTTGTTCGTTTGTTCGATTGTTGGTTTGTTCGTTTGTTGGCTTGTTGGTTTGTTGGTTTGTTCGTTTGTTGGTTTGTTGGTTTATTGGTTTTATGGTTTGTTCGTTTGTTGGTTTGTTGGTTTGTTGGTTTGTTTGTTAATTGGGTTGTTCGTTTGTTGGCTTGTTGGTTTGTTGGCTTGTTGGTTTGTTGGTTTGTTGGTTGGTTGGTTTGTTGGCTTGTTTGTTTGTTGGTTTGTTGGTTTTTTAGTTTGTTGGCTTGTTGGTTTGTTGGCTTGTTGGTTTGTTGGTTTGTTGGTTTGTTGGTTTGTTGGTTTGTTGATTTTGTTGTTTTGTTGGATTGTTGGTTTGTTGGTTTGTTCGTTTGTTGGTTTGTTGGTTTGTTCGTTTGTTGGCTTGTTGGTTTGTTGGTTTGTTCGTTTGTTCGGTTGTTGGTTTGTTGGTTTGTTGGTTTGTTTTTTTGTTTGTTCGTTTGTTGGTTTGTTGGTTTGTTGGTTTGTTTGTTTCTTGGCTTAATGGTTTGTTGGATTGTTGGTTTGTTGGTTTGTTGGCTTGTTGGCTGGTTGGTTTGTTGGTTTGTTGGTTTGTTGGTTTGTTGGTTTGTTGGCTTGTTGGTTTGTTGGTTTGTTGGCTTGTTGGTTTGTTAGTTTGTTGGTTTGTTGGTTTGTTGGTTTGTTGGTTTGTTGGTTTGTTGGTTTGTTTGATAGTTGGTTTGTTCGTTTGTTGATTTGTTGGTTACTTGTCTTGTTAGTTTGTTGGTTTGTTGGTTTGTGGTTTGTTGGTTTTTGGGTTTGCTGGTTTGTTGGTTTGTTGGTTTGTTTGTTTGTTCGCTTGTTGGTTTGTTGGTTTGTTAGTTTAATGACTTGTTGGTTTGTTGGTTTGTTGGCTTGTTAGTTTGTTGGTTTGTTGGTTTGTTGGTTTGTTAGTTTGTTGGTTTGTTGGTTTGTTGGTTTGTTGGCTTGTTGGCTTATTGGTTTGTTGGGTTGTTGGTTTGTTGTTTTGTTGGTTTGTTGGCTTGTTGGTTTGTTGTTTTGTTGGCTTGTTGGTTTGTTGGTTTGTTGGTTTGTTGGTTTGTTGGTTTGTTGGTTCGTTGGTTTGTTTGATTGTTGGTTTGTTCGTTTGTTGATTTGTTGGTTACTTGGTTTGTTAGTTTGTTGGTTTCTTGGTTTGTTGGTTTGTTGGTTTGTTGGTTTTTAGGTTTGTTGGTTTTTTTGGTTTGTTGGTTTGTTTGTTTGTTCGTTTGTTCGTTTGTTGGTTTGTTAGTTTAATGGCTTGTTGGTTTGTTGGTTTGTTGGCTTGTTAGTTTATTGGTTTGTTGGTTTGTTGGTTAGTTGGTTTGTTGGTTAGTTGGCTTGTTTGTAACTTGGTTTGTTGGTTTGTTGGCTTATTGGTTTGTTGGTTTTTTGGTTTGTTGGCTTGTTGGCTTGTTGGCTTGTTGGTTTGTTGGCTTGTTGGCTTGTTGGTTTGTTGGTTTTTTGGCTTGTTGGTTTGTTGGCTTGTTGGCTTGTTGGTTTGTTGGTTTTTTGGTTTGTTGGTTTGTTGGTTTGTTGGTTTGTTAGTTTGTTGGTTTGTTGGTTTGTTGGTTTGTTGGCTTGTTGGCTTGTTGGTTTGTTGGTTTGTTCGTTTGTTCGTTTGTTCGATTGTTGGTTTGTTCGTTTGTTGGCTTGTTGGTTTGTTGGTTTGTTCGTTTGTTGGTTTGTTGGTTTATTGGTTTGTTGGTTTGTTCGTTTGTTGGTTTGTTGGTTTGTTGGTTTGTTTGTTAATTGGGTTGTTCGTTTGTTGGCTTGTTGGTTTGTTGGCTTGTTGGTTTGTTGGTTTGTTGGTTGGTTGGTTTGTTGGCTTGTTTGTTTGTTGGTTTGTTGGTTTGTTGGTTTGTTGGTTTTTTAGTTTGTTGGCTTGTTGGTTTGTTGGCTTGTTGGTTTGTTGGTTTGTTGGTTTGTTGGTTTGTTGGTTTGTTGATTTTGTTGTTTTGTTGGTTTGTTGGTTTGTTGGTTTGTTCGTTTGTTGGTTTGTTGGTTTGTTCGTTTGTTGGCTTGTTGGTTTGTTGGTTTGTTCGTTTGTTCGGTTGTTGGTTTGTTGGTTTGTTGGTTTGTTTTTTTGTTTGTTCGTTTGTTGGTTTGTTGGTTTGTTGGTTTGTTGGTTTCTTGGCTTAATGGTTTGTTGGATTGTTGGTTTGTTGGCTTGTTGGCTTGTTGGCTGGTTGGTTTGTTGGTTTGTTGGTTTGTTGGTTTGTTGGTTTGTTGGCTTGTTGGTTTGTTAGTTTGTTGGTTTGTTGGTTTGTTGGTTTGTTGGTTTGTTGGTTTGTTTGATAGTTGGTTTGTTCGTTTGTTGATTTGTTGGTTACTTGTCTTGTTAGTTTGTTGGTTTGTTGGTTTGTTGGTTTGTTGGTTTTTGGGTTTGCTGGTTTGTTGGTTTGTTGGTTTGTTTGTTTGTTCGCTTGTTGGTTTGTTGGTTTGTTAGTTTAATGACTTGTTGGTTTGTTGGTTTGTTGGCTTGTTAGTTTGTTGGTTTGTTTGTTTGTTGGTTAGTTGGCTTGTTGGTTACTTAGCTTGTTGATTTGTTGGCTTGTTGGCTTGTTGGTTTGTTGGTTTGTTGGCTTGTTGGTTTGTTGGTTTGTTCGTTTGTTGGTTCGTTGGTTTGTTGGTTTGTTGGTTTGTTCGTTTGTTGGTTTGTTGGTTTGTTGGTTTGTTGGTTTGTTGGTTTGTTGGTTTGTTGGTTTGTTGGTTTGTTGGTTTGTTGGTTTGTTGGTTTGTTCGTTTGTTGGTTTGGTGGTTTGTTGGTTTGTTGGTTTGTTCGTTTGTTGGTTTGTTGGTTTGTTGGTTTGTTTGTTTGTTGGTTTGTTGGCTTGTTGGTTTGTTGGTTTGTTGGTTTTTTGGCTTGTTGGCTTGTTGGTTTGTTGGTTTGTTCGTTTGTTCGTTTGTTCGGTTGTTGGTTTGTTGGTTTGTTGGTTTGTTTGTTTGTTGGTTTGTTGGCTTGTTGGTTTGTTGGTTTGTTGGTTTTTTGGCTTGTTGGCTTGTTGGTTTGTTGGCTTGTTGGTTTGTTGGTTTGTTGGTTTGTTGGTTTGTTTGTTTGTTGGTTTGTTGGTTTGTTGGTTTGTTGGTTTGTTGGTTTGTTGGCTTGTTGGTTTGTTGATTTTGTTGTTTTGTTGGTTTGTTGGTTTGTTGGTTTGTTCGTTTGTTGGTTTGTTGGTTTGTTGGTTTGTTTGTTTGTTGGTTTGTTGGCTTGTTGGTTTGTTGGTTTGTTGGTTTTTTGGCTTGTTGGCTTGTTGGTTTGTTGGTTTGTTCGTTTGTTCGTTTGTTCGGTTGTTGGTTTGTTCGTTTGTTGGCTTGTTGGTTTGTTGGTTTGTTCGTTTGTTCGGTTGTTGGTTTGTTGGTTTGTTGGTTTGTTTGTTTGTTTGTTTGTTTGTTTGTTCGTTTGTTGGTTTGTTGGTTTGTTGGTTTGTTGGCTTAATGGTTTGTTGGATTGTTGGTTTGTTGGTTTGTTGGCTTGTTGGCTTGTTGGTTTGTTGGTTTGTTGGTTTGTTGGTTTGTTGGTTTGTTGGCTTGTTGGTTTGTTGGTTTGTTGGCTTCTTGGTTTGTTGGTTTGTTGGTTTGTTGGTTTGTTGGGTTGTTGGTTTGTTGGTTTGTTAGTTTGTTGGTTTGTTGGTTTTTTGGTTTGTTGGCTTGTTGGCTTGTTGGTTTGTTGGTTTGTTCGTTTGTTCGTTTGTTCGGTTGTTGGTTTGTTCGTTTGTTGGCTTGTTGGTTTGTTGGTTTGTTCGTTTGTTGGTTTGTTGGTTTATTGGTTTGTTGGTTTGTTCGTTTGTTGGTTTGTTGGTTTGTTGGTTTGTTTGTTTATTGGGTTGTTCGTTTGTTGGCTTGTTGGTTTGTTGGCTTGTTGGTTTGTTGGTTTGTTGGTTGGTTGGTTTGTTGGCTTGTTTGTTTGTTGCTTTATTGGTTTGTTGGTTTGTTGGTTTTTTAGTTTGTTGGCTTGTTGGTTTGTTGGCTTGTTGGTTTGTTGGTTTGTTGGTTTGTTGGTTTGTTGGTTTGTTGGTTTGTTGGTTTGTTGGTTTATTCGTTTGTTGGTTTGTTGTTTTGTTGGTATGTTAGTTTGTTGGTTTGTTCGTTTGTTAGTTTGTTGTTTTGTTGGTTTGTTGGTTTGTTGGTTTGTTGGTTTGTTGGTTTGTTGGTTTGTTGGTTTGTTTGTTTGTTGGTATGTTGGTTTGTTGGTTTGTTGGTTTGCTGGTTTGTTGGCTTGTTGGTTTGTTGGTTTGTTAGTTTGTTGGTTTGTTGGTTTGTTGGTTACTTGGTTTGTTGGTTTGTTGGTTTGTTGGCTTGTTGGTTTGTTGGTTTTTTGGTTTGTTGGTTTGTCGGTTTGTTGGTTTGTTGGTTTTTTGGTTTCTTGGTTTGTTGGTTTGTTGGTTTGTTGGTTTATTTGTTTGTTGGTTTGTTGGATTGTTGGTTTGTTGGTTTGTTGGTTTGTTGGTTTGTTGGTTTGTTGGTTTATTGGTTTGTTGGTTTGTTGGTTTGTTGGTTTGTTGGTTTGTTGGTTTGTTTGTTTGTTCGATTGTTAGTTTGTTCGTTTGTTGGTTTGTGGGCTACTTGCTTTGTTGGTTTGTTGGTTTGTTGGCTTATTGGTTTGTTGGGTTGTTGGTTTGTTGGTTTGTTGGTTTGTTGGTTTGTTGGTTTATTCGTTTGTTGGTTTGTTGTTTTGTTGGTATGTTAGTTTGTTGGTTTGTTCGTTTGTTAGTTTGTTGTTTTGTTGGTTTGTTGGTTTGTTGGTTTGTTGGTTTGTTGGTTTGTTGGTTTGTTGGTTTGTTGGTTTGTTGGTTTGTTGGTTTGTTGGTTTGTTGGTTTGTTGGTTCGTTGGTTTGTTTGATTGTTGGTTTGTTCGTTTGTTGATTTGTTGGTTACTTGGTTTGTTAGTTTGTTAATTATTTATTTGACAGGTTTTCATTTTTCTACATTTTTGTACAATTTTTTTTTTTTTAACACATACATGCGTTTAAATGTTTAGTCATGAGAACACAGTCGCTCCTATGGAGCACATAGCGGCACCAGAAAACTCCGTTAACTCTCCTCCGTCTGCCTCTGCCCTGGGTTCCTGCCTGAGGTACGGTCTTGAGGTACGGTCCGGATGCTTCCGTGAACTCTCTTTCATCTGCTTCTGCCTTTGGGTTTTTGCCTGCGGTACGGTCTTGGGTTTTTGCCTGAGGTACGGTTTTTGCCCTGAGTACGATGAAAGCCAAATGAGTTCTTGCCTGAGGTACGGTCCGGTTGATTCTTCTTGTGCTGTTTCTTGATAAGGTGGTTTTTATAGCTTGCGGCTTATCAGACCAGCGAAGCAACCTCCAGTGACGTTGGGGGACCATACGGACTACATATTATAAGGCTTGTAGTCAGGCCTTTCACCGCGGCACCAATGCCGAGATGGCGGCAGCGGGAATCGAACCCGCCACC
The DNA here is from genome assembly GCA_958298945.1 of Atherix ibis. Classification (NCBI taxonomy): domain Eukaryota; kingdom Metazoa; phylum Arthropoda; class Insecta; order Diptera; family Athericidae; genus Atherix; species Atherix ibis. Next base: position 100,547,942 of record OY282608.1, read on the forward strand.
TACCGAGTGTGAGTCGGTCACCTTGACCATTGCACCACACACTCGGCTTGTTTTTTGGTTTGTTGGTTACTTGGTTTGTTGGTTTTTTGGTTTGTTGGCTTGTTGGCTTGTTGGCTTGTTGGTTTGTTGGCTTGTTGCTTGTTGGTTTGTTGGTTTGTTGGTTTGTTGGTTTGTTGGCTTATTGGTTTGTTGGTTTTTTGGTTTGTTGGCTTGTTGGCTTGTTGGCTTGTTGGTTTGTTGGCTTGTTGCTTGTTGGTTTGTTGGTTTTTTGGCTTGTTGGTTTGTTGGCTTGTTGGCTTGTTGGTTTGTTGGTTTTTTGGTTTGTTGGTTTGTTGGTTTGTTGGTTTGTTAGTTTGTTGGTTTGTTGGTTTGTTGGTTTGTTGGCTTGTTGGCTTGTTGGTTTGTTGGTTTGTTCGTTTGTTCGTTTGTTCGATTGTTGGTTTGTTCGTTTGTTGGCTTGTTGGTTTGTTGGTTTGTTCGTTTGTTGGTTTGTTGGTTTATTGGTTTGTTGGTTTGTTCGTTTGTTGGTTTGTTGGTTTGTTGGTTTGTTTGTTTATTGGGTTGTTCGTTTGTTGGCTTGTTGGTTTGTTGGCTTGTTGGTTTGTTGGTTTGTTGGTTGGTTGGTTTGTTGGCTTGTTTGTTTGTTGGTTTGTTGGTTTGTTGGTTTGTCGGTTTGTTGGTTTTTTACTTTGTTGGCTTGTTGGTTTGTTGGCTTGTTGGTTTGTTGGTTTGTTGGTTTGTTGGTTTGTTGGTTTGTTGATTTTGTTGTTTTGTTGGTTTGTTGGCTTGTTGGTTTGTTCGTTTGTTGGTTTGTTGGTTTGTTCGTTTGTTGGCTTGTTGGTTTGTTGGTTTGTTCGTTTGTTCGGTTGTTGGTTTGTTGGTTTGTTGGTTTGTTTTTTTGTTTGTTCGTTTGTTGGTTTGTTGGTTTGTTGGTTTGTTGGTTTCTTGGCTTAATGGTTTGTTGGATTGTTGGTTTGTTGGTTTGTTGGCTTGTTGGCTGGTTGGTTTGTTGGTTTGTTGGTTTGTTGGTTTGTTGGTTTGTTGGCTTGTTGGTTTGTTGGTTTGTTGGCTTGTTGGTTTGTTAGTTTGTTGGTTTGTTGGTTTGTTGGTTTGTTGGTTTGTTGGTTTGTTTGATAGTTGGTTTGTTCGTTTGTTGATTTGTTGGTTACTTGTCTTGTTAGTTTGTTGGTTTGTTGGTTTGTTGGTTTGTTGGTTTTTGGGTTTGCTGGTTTGTTGGTTTGTTGGTTTGTTTGTTTGTTCGCTTGTTGGTTTGTTGGTTTGTTAGTTTAATGACTTGTTGGTTTGTTGGTTTGTTGGCTTGTTAGTTTGTTGGTTTGTTGGTTTGTTGGTTAGTTGGCTTGTTGGTTACTTAGCTTGTTGATTTGTTGGCTTGTTGGCTTGTTGGTTTGTTGGTTTGTTGGCTTGTTGGTTTGTTCGTTTGTTGGCTTGTTGGTTTGTTGGCTTGTTGGTTTGTCGGTTTGTTGGTTTGTTGGTTTGTTGGTTTGTTCGTTTGTTGGTTCGTTGGTTTGTTGGTTTGTTGGTTTGTTCGTTTGTTGGTTTGTTGGTTTGTTGGTTTGTTGGTTTGTTGGTTTGTTGGTTTGTTGGTTTGTTGGTTTGTTGGTTTGTTGGTTTGTTCGTTTGTTGGTTTGGTGGTTTGTTGGTTTGTTCGTTTGTTCGTTTGTTGGCTTGTTGGCTTGTTGGTTTGCTGGTTTGTTGGTTTGTTGGTTTGTTGGTTTGTTGGTTTGTTGGTTTGTTGGTTTGTTGGTTTGTTGGTTTGTTGGTTTGTTGGTTTGTTGGTTTATTCGTTTGTTGGTTTGTTGGTTTGTTGTTTTGTTAGTTTGTTGGTTTGTTGGTTTGTTCGTTTGTTAGTTTGTTGGTTTGTTGGTTTGTTAGTTTGTTGGTTTGTTGGTTACTTGGTTTGTTGGTTTGTTTGTTTGTTGGTTTGTTGGCTTGTTGGTTCGTTGGTTTTTGGTTTGTTGGTTTGTCGGTTTGTTGGTTTGTTGGTTTTTTGGTTTGTTGGTTTGTTGGTTTGTTGGTTTGTTGGTTTGTTGGTTTATTTGTTTGTTGGTTTGTTGGTATGTTGGTTTGTTGGTTTGTTGGTTTGTTGGTTTGTTAGTTTGTTGGTTTGTTAGTTTATTTGTTTGTTGGTTTGTTGGTTTGTTTGTTTGTTGGTTTGTTGGTTTGTTCGTTTGTTGGTTTGTTGGCTACTTGGTTTGTTGGTTTGTTGGCTTGTTGGTTGTTGGTTTGTTGGTTTGTTGGTTTTTTGGTTTGTTGGTTTGTTGGTTTGTTTGTTTGTTCGTTTGTTGGTTTGTTGGTTTGTTGGTTTGTTGGTTTGTTGGCTTAATGGTTTGTTTGATTGTTGGTTTGTTGGTTTGTTGGTTTGTTGGCTTGTTGGCTTGTTGTTTTGTTGGTTTGTTGGCTTGTTGGTTTGTTGGGGTGTTGGCTTGTTGGTTTGTTGGTTTGTTGGTTTGTTGGTTTGTTGGTTTGTTGGTTTGTTGGTTTGTTTGATTGTTGGTTTATTCGTTTGTTGATTTGTTGGTTACTTGGTTTGTTAGTTTGTTGGTTTGTTGGTTTGTTGGTTTGTTGGTTTGTTGGTTTTTGGGTTCTTTGGTTTGTTGGTTTGTTGGTTTGTTAGTTTAATGGCTTGTTGGTTTGTTGGTTTGTTGGCTTGTTAGTTTGTTGTTTGTTGGTTTGTTGGTTAGTTGGCTTGTTGGTTACTTGGTTTGTTGGTTTGTTGGTTTGTTGGTTTGTTGGCTTATTGGTTTGTTGGTTTTTTGGTTTGTTGGCTTGTTGGCTTGTTGGCTTGTTGGTTTGTTGGCTTGTTGGCTTGTTGGTTTGTTGGTTTTTTGGCTTGTTGGTTTGTTGGCTTGTTGGCTTGTTGGTTTGTTGGTTTTTTGGTTTGTTGTTTTGTTGGTTTGTTGGTTTGTTAATTTGTTGGTTTGTTGGTTTGTTGGTTTGTTGGCTTGTTGGCTTGTTGGTTTGTTGGTTTGTTCGTTTGTTGGTTCGTTGGTTTGTTGGTTTGTTGGTTTGTTCGTTTGTTGGTTTGTTGGTTTGTTGGTTTGTTGGTTTGTTGGTTTGTTGGTTTGTTGGTTTGTTGGTTTGTTGGTTTGTTGGTTTGTTCGTTTGTTGGTTTGGTGGTTTGTTGGTTTGTTCGTTTGTTCGTTTGTTGGCTTGTTGGCTTGTTGGTTTGCTGGTTTGTTGGTTTGTTGGTTTGTTGGTTTGTTGGTTTGTTGGTTTGTTGGTTTGTTGGTTTGTTGGTTTGTTGGTTTGTTGGTTTGTTGGTTTATTCGTTTGTTGGTTTGTTGGTTTGTTGTTTTGTTAGTTTGTTGGTTTGTTGGTTTGTTCGTTTGTTAGTTTGTTGGTTTGTTGGTTTGTTAGTTTGTTGGTTTGTTGGTTACTTGGTTTGTTGGTTTGTTTGTTTGTTGGTTTGTTGGCTTGTTGGTTCGTTGGTTTTTGGTTTGTTGGTTTGTCGGTTTGTTGGTTTGTTGGTTTTTTGGTTTGTTGGTTTGTTGGTTTGTTGGTTTGTTGGTTTGTTGGTTTATTTGTTTGTTGGTTTGTTGGTATGTTGGTTTGTTGGTTTGTTGGTTTGTTGGTTTGTTAGTTTGTTGGTTTGTTAGTTTATTTGTTTGTTAGTTTGTTGGTTTGTTGGTTTGTTGGTTTGTTTGTTTGTTGGTTTGTTGGTTTGTTCGTTTGTTGGTTTGTTGGCTACTTGGTTTGTTGGTTTGTTGGCTTGTTGGTTGTTGGTTTGTTGGTTTGTTGGTTTTTTGGTTTGTTGGTTTGTTGGTTTGTTTGTTTGTTCGTTTGTTGGTTTGTTGGTTTGTTGGTTTGTTGGTTTGTTGGCTTAATGGTTTGTTTGATTGTTGGTTTGTTGGTTTGTTGGTTTGTTGGCTTGTTGGCTTGTTGTTTTGTTGGTTTGTTGGCTTGTTGGTTTGTTGGTTTGTTGGCTTGTTGGTTTGTTGGTTTGTTGGTTTGTTGGTTTGTTGGTTTGTTGGTTTGTTGGTTTGTTGGTTTGTTGGTTTGTTTGATTGTTGGTTTATTCGTTTGTTGATTTGTTGGTTACTTGGTTTGTTAGTTTGTTGGTTTGTTGGTTTGTTGGTTTGTTGGTTTGTTGGTTTTTGGGTTCTTTGGTTTGTTGGTTTGTTGGTTTGTTAGTTTAATGGCTTGTTGGTTTGTTGGTTTGTTGGCTTGTTAGTTTGTTGTTTGTTGGTTTGTTGGTTAGTTGGCTTGTTGGTTACTTGGTTTGTTGGTTTGTTGGTTTGTTGGTTTGTTGGCTTATTGGTTTGTTGGTTTTTTGGTTTGTTGGCTTGTTGGCTTGTTGGCTTGTTGGTTTGTTGGCTTGTTGGCTTGTTGGTTTGTTGGTTTTTTGGCTTGTTGGTTTGTTGGCTTGTTGGCTTGTTGGTTTGTTGGTTTTTTGGTTTGTTGTTTTGTTGGTTTGTTGGTTTGTTAGTTTGTTGGTTTGTTGGTTTGTTGGTTTGTTGGCTTGTTGGCATGTTGGTTTGTTGGTTTGTTCGTTTGTTCGTTTGTTCGGTTGTTGGTTTGTTCGTTTGTTGGCTTGTTAGTTTGTTGGTTTGTTCGTTTGTTGGTTTGTTGGGTTATTGGTTTGTTGGTTTGTTCGTTTGTTGGTTTGTTGGTTTGTTGGTTTGTTTGTTTATTGGGTTGTTCGTTTGTTGGCTTGTTGGTTTGCTGGCTTGTTGGTTTGTGGGTTTGTTGGTTTGTTGGTTTGTTGGCTTTTTTGTTTGTTGGTTTGTTGGTTTTTTAGTTTGTTGGCTTGTTGGTTTGTTGGCTTGTTGGTTTGTTGGTTTGTTGGTTTGTTGGTTTGTTGGTTTGTTGGTTTGTTGGTTTGTTGGTTTGTTGGCTTGTTGTTTTGTTGGTTTGTTGTTGTGTTGGTTTGTTGGTTTGTTGGTTTGTTTGTTTGTTGGTTTGTTGGTTTGTTGGTTTGTTGGTTTGTTGGTTTGTTGGTTTTGTTGGTTTGTTGGTTTGTTGGCTTGTTGGCTTGTTGGCTTGTTGGCTTGTTGGCTTGTTGGTTTGTTGGTTTGTTGGTTTGTTGGTTTGTTGGTTTGTTGGTTTGTTGGTTTGTTCGTTTGTTGGTTTGTTCGTTTGTTCGTTTGTTCGTATGTGCGTTTGTTCGTTTGTTGGTTTGTTGGTTTGTTAGTTTAATGGCTTGTTGGTTTGTTGGTTTGTTGGCTTGTTAGTTTATTGGTTTGTTGGTTTGTTGGTTAGTTGGCTTGTTTGTAACTTGGTTTGTTGGTTTGTTGGTTTGTTGGTTTGTTGGCTTATTGGTTTGTTGGTTTTTTGGTTTGTTGGCTTGTTGGCTTGTTGGCTTGTTGGTTTGTTGGCTTGTTGGCTTGTTGGTTTGTTGGTTTTTTGGCTTGTTGGTTTGTTGGCTTGTTGGCTTGTTGGTTTGTTGGTTTTTTGGTTTGTTGGTTTGTTGGTTTGTTGGTTTGTTAGTTTGTTGGTTTATTGGTTTGTTGGTTTGTTGGCTTGTTGGCTTGTTGGTTTGTTGGTTTGTTCGTTTGTTCGTTTGTTCGATTGTTGGTTTGTTCGTTTGTTGGCTTGTTGGTTTGTTGGTTTGTTCGTTTGTTGGTTTGTTGGTTTATTGGTTTGTTGGTTTGTTCGTTTGTTGGTTTGTTGGTTTGTTGGTTTGTTTGTTTATTGGGTTGTTCGTTTGTTGGCTTGTTGGTTTGTTGGCTTGTTGGTTTGTTGGTTTGTTGGTTGGTTGGTTTGTTGGCTTGTTTGTTTGTTGGTTTGTTGGTTTGTTGGTTTGTTGGTTTGTTGGTTTTTTAGTTTGTTGGCTTGTTGGTTTGTTGGCTTGTTGGTTTGTTGGTTTGTTGGTTTGTTGGTTTGTTGGTTTGTTGATTTTGTTGTTTTGTTGGTTTGTTGGTTTGTTGGTTTGTTTGTTTGTTGGTTTGTTGGTTTGTTCGTTTGTTGGCTTGTTGGTTTGTTGGTTTGTTCGTTTGTTCGGTTGTTGGTTTGTTGGTTTGTTGGTTTGTTTTTTTGTTTGTTCGTTTGTTGGTTTGTTGGTTTGTTGGTTTGTTGGTTTCTTGGCTTAATGGTTTGTTGGATTGTTGGTTTGTTGGTTTGTTGGCTTGTTGGCTGGTTGGTTTGTTGGTTTGTTGGTTTGTTGGTTTGTTGGTTTGTTGGCTTGTTGGTTTGTTGGTTTGTTGGCTTGTTGGTTTGTTAGTTTGTTGGTTTGTTGGTTTGTTGGTTTGTTGGTTTGTTGGTTTGTTTGATAGTTGGTTTGTTCGTTTGTTGATTTGTTGGTTACTTGTCTTGTTAGTTTGTTGGTTTGTTGGTTTGTTGGTTTTTGGGTTTGCTGGTTTGTTGGTTTGTTGGTTTGTTTGTTTATTCGCTTGTTGGTTTGTTGGTTTGTTAGTTTAATGACTTGTTGGTTTGTTGGCTTGTTAGTTTGTTGGTTTGTTGGTTTGTTGGTTTGTTGGTTAGTTGGCTTGTTGGTTACTTAGCTTGTTGATTTGTTGGCTTGTTGGTTTGTTGGTTTGTTGGCTTGTTGGTTTGTTCGTTTGTTGGCTTGTTGGTTTGTTGGCTTGTTGGTTTGTCGGTTTGTTGGTTTGTTGGTTTGTTGGTTTGTTCGTTTGTTGGTTCATTGGTTTGTTGGTTTGTTGGTTTGTTCGTTTGTTGGTTTGTTGGTTTGTTGGTTTGTTGGTTTGTTGGTTTTTTGGTTTGTTGGTTTGTTGGTTTGTTGGTTTGTTGGTTTGTTCGTTTGTTGGTTTGGTGGTTTGTTGGTTTGTTCGTTTGTTCGTTTGTTGGCTTGTTGGCTTGTTGGTTTGCTGGTTTGTTGGTTTGTTGGTTTGTTGGTTTGTTGGTTTGTTGGTTTGTTGGTTTGTTGGTTTGTTGGTTTATTCGTTTGTTGGTTTGTTGGTTTGTTGTTTTGTTAGTTTGTTGGTTTGTTGGTTTGTTCGTTTGTTAGTTTGTTGGTTTGTTGGTTTGTTAGTTTGTTGGTTTGTTGGTTACTTGGTTTGTTGGTTTGTTTGTTTGTTGGTTTGTTGGCTTGTTGGTTCGTTGGTTTTTGGTTTGTTGGTTTGTCGGTTTGTTGGTTTGTTGGTTTTTTGGTTTGTTGGTTTGTTGGTTTGTTGGTTTGTTGGTTTGTTGGTTTATTTGTTTGTTGGTTTGTTGGTATGTTGGTTTGTTGGTTTGTTGGTTTGTTGGTTTGTTAGTTTGTTGGTTTGTTAGTTTATTTGTTTGTTGGTTTGTTGGTTTGTTGGTTTGTTGGTTTGTTTGTTTGTTGGTTTGTTGGTTTGTTCGTTTGTTGGTTTGTTGGCTACTTGGTTTGTTGGTTTGTTGGCTTGTTGGTTGTTGGTTTGTTGGTTTAATGGTTTTTTGGTTTGTTGGTTTGTTGGTTTGTTTGTTTGTTCGTTTGTTGGTTTGTTGGTTTGTTGGTTTGTTGGTTTGTTGGCTTAATGGTTTGTTTGATTGTTGGTTTGTTGGTTTGTTGGTTTGTTGGCTTGTTGGCTTGTTGTTTTGTTGGTTTGTTGGCTTGTTGGTTTGTTGGTTTGTTGGCTTGTTGGTTTGTTGGTTTGTTGGTTTGTTGGTTTGTTGGTTTGTTGGTTTGTTGGTTTGTTGGTTTGTTTGATTGTTGGTTTATTCGTTTGTTGATTTGTTGGTTACTTGGTTTGTTAGTTTGTTGGTTTGTTGGTTTGTTGGTTTGTTGGTTTGTTGGTTTTTGGGTTTTTTGGTTTGGTGGTTTGTTGGTTTGTTTGTTTGTTCGTTTGTTCGTTTGTTGGTTTGTTAGTTTAATGGCTTGTTGGTTTGTTGGTTTGTTGGCTTGTTAGTTTGTTGTTTGTTGGTTTGTTGGTTAGTTGGCTTGTTGGTTACTTGGTTTGTTGGTTTGTTGGTTTGTTGGTTTGTTGGCTTATTGGTTTGTTGGTTTTTTGGTTTGTTGGCTTGTTGGCTTGTTGGCTTGTTGGTTTGTTGGCTTGTTGGCTTGTTGGTTTGTTGGTTTTTTGGCTTGTTGGTTTGTTGGCTTGTTGGCTTGTTGGTTTGTTGGTTTTTTGGTTTGTTGTTTTGTTGGTTTGTTGGTTTGTTAGTTTGTTGGTTTGTTGGTTTGTTGGTTTGTTGGCTTGTTGGCTTGTTGGTTTGTTGGTTTGTTCGTTTGTTCGTTTGTTCGGTTGTTGGTTTGTTCGTTTGTTGGCTTGTTGGTTTGTTGGTTTGTTCGTTTGTTGGTTTGTTGGGTTATTGGTTTGTTGGTTTGTTCGTTTGTTGGTTTGTTGGTTTGTTGGTTTGTTTGTTTATTGGGTTGTTCGTTTGTTGGCTTGTTGGTTTGCTGGCTTGTTGGTTTGTGGGTTTGTTGGTTTGTTGGTTTGTTGGCTTTTTTGTTTGTTGGTTTGTTGGTTTGTTGGTTTGTTTGATAGTTGGTTTGTTCGTTTGTTGATTTGTTGGTTACTTGTCTTGTTAGTTTGTTGGTTTGTTGGTTTGTTGGTTTGTTGGTTTTTGGGTTTGCTGGTTTGTTGGTTTGTTGGTTTGTTTGTTTGTTCGCTTGTTGGTTTGTTGGTTTGTTAGTTTAATGACTTGTTGGTTTGTTGGTTTGTTGGCTTGTTAGTTTGTTGGTTTGTTGGTTTGTTGGTTAGTTGGCTTGTTGGTTACTTAGCTTGTTGATTTGTTGGCTTGTTGGCTTGTTGGTTTGTTGGTTTGTTGGCTTGTTGGTTTGTTCGTTTGTTGGCTTGTTGGTTTGTTGGCTTGTTGGTTTGTCGGTTTGTTGGTTTGTTGGTTTGTTGGTTTGTTCGTTTGTTGGTTCGTTGGTTTGTTGGTTTGTTGGTTTGTTCGTTTGTTGGTTTGTTGGTTTGTTGGTTTGTTGGTTTGTTGGTTTGTTGGTTTGTTGGTTTGTTGGTTTGTTGGTTTGTTGGTTTGTTCGTTTGTTGGTTTGGTGGTTTGTTGGTTTGTTCGTTTGTTGGTTTGTTGGCTTGTTGGCTTGTTGGTTTGCTGGTTTGTTGGTTTGTTGGTTTGTTGGTTTGTTGGTTTGTTGGTTTGTTGGTTTGTTGGTTTGTTGGTTTGTTGGTTTGTTGGTTTGTTGGTTTATTCGTTTGTTGGTTTGTTGGTTTGTTGTTTTGTTAGTTTGTTGGTTTGTTGGTTTGTTCGTTTGTTAGTTTGTTGGTTTGTTGGTTTGTTAGTTTGTTGGTTTGTTGGTTACTTGGTTTGTTGGTTTGTTTGTTTGTTGGTTTGTTGGCTTGTTGGTTCGTTGGTTTTTGGTTTGTTGGTTTGTCGGTTTGTTGGTTTGTTGGTTTTTTGGTTTGTTGGTTTGTTGGTTTGTTGGTTTGTTGGTTTGTTGGTTTATTTGTTTGTTGGTTTGTTGGTATGTTGGTTTGTTGGTTTGTTGGTTTGTTGGTTTGTTAGTTTGTTGGTTTGTTAGTTTATTTGTTTGTTGGTTTGTTGGTTTGTTGGTTTGTTGGTTTGTTGGTTTGTTTGTTTGTTGGTTTGTTGGTTTGTTCGTTTGTTGGTTTGTTGGCTACTTGGTTTGTTGGTTTGTTGGCTTGTTGGTTGTTGGTTTGTTGGTTTGTTGGTTTTTTGGTTTGTTGGTTTGTTGGTTTGTTTGTTTGTTCGTTTGTTGGTTTGTTGCTTTGTTGGTTTGTTGGTTTGTTGGCTTAATGGTTTATTTGATTGTTGGTTTGTTGGTTTGTTGGTTTGTTGGCTTGTTGGCTTGTTGTTTTGTTGGTTTGTTGGCTTGTTGGTTTGTTGGTTTGTTGGCTTGTTGGTTTGTTGGTTTGTTGGTTTGTTGGTTTGTTGGTTTGTTGGTTTGTTGGTTTGTTGGTTTGTTTGTTTGTTTGATTGTTGGTTTATTCGTTTGTTGATTACTTGGTTTGTTAGTTTGTTGGTTTGTTGGTTTGTTGGTTTGTTGGTTTGTTGGTTTTTGGGTTTTTTGGTTTGTTGGTTTGTTGGTTTGTTTGTTTGTTCGTTTGTTCGTTTGTTGGTTTGTTAGTTTAATGGCTTGTTGGTTTGTTGGTTTGTTGGCTTGTTAGTTTGTTGTTTGTTGGTTTGTTGGTTAGTTGGCTTGTTGGTTACTTGGTTTGTTGGTTTGTTGGTTTGTTGGTTTGTTGGCTTATTGGTTTGTTGGTTTTTTGGTTTGTTGGCTTGTTGGCTTGTTGGCTTGTTGGTTTGTTGGCTTGTTGGCTTGTTGGTTTGTTGGTTTTTTGGCTTGTTAGTTTGTTGGCTTGTTGGCTTGTTGGTTTGTTGGTTTTTTGGTTTGTTGTTTTGTTGGTTTGTTGGTTTGTTAGTTTGTTGGTTTGTTGGTTTGTTGGTTTGTTGGCTTGTTGGCTTGTTGGTTTGTTGGTTTGTTCGTTTGTTCGTTTGTTCGGTTGTTGGTTTGTTCGTTTGTTGGCTTGTTGGTTTGTTGGTTTGTTCGTTTGTTGGTTTGTTGGGTTATTAGTTTGTAGGTTTGTTCGTTTGTTGGTGTGTTGGTTTGTTGGTTTGTTTGTTTATTGGGTTGTTCGTTTGTTGGCTTGTTGGTTTGCTGGCTTGTTGGTTTGTGGGTTTGTTGGTTTGTTGGTTTGTTGGCTTTTTTGTTTGTTGGTTTGTTGGTTTGTTGGTTTTTTAGTTTGTTGGCTTGTTGGTTTGTTGGCTTGTTGGTTTGTTGGTTTGTTGGTTTGTTGGTTTGTTGGTTTGTTGGTTTGTTGGTTTGTTGGTTTGTTGGTTTGTCGGCTTGTTGTTTTGTTGGTTTGTTGTTTTGTTGGTTTGTTGGTTTATTGGTTTGTTGGTTTGTTTGTTTGTTGGTTTGTTGGTTTGTTGGTTTGTTGGTTTGTTGGTTTGTTGGTTTGTTGGCTTGTTGGCTTGTTGGCTTGTTGGCTTGTTGGCTTGTTGGTTTGTTGGTTTGTTGGTTTGTTGGTTTGTTGGTTTGTTGGTTTGTTGGTTTGTTGGTTTGTTCGTTTGTTGGTTTGTTCGTTTGTTCGTTTGTTCGTATGTGCGTTTGTTCGTTTGTTGGTTTGTTGGTTTGTTGGTTTGTTGGTTTGTTTATTTATTGGTTTTTTCGTTTGTTGGCTTGTTAGTTTGTTGGTTTGTTCGTTTGTTGGCTTGTTGGTTTGTTGGGTTGTTGGTTTGCTGGTTTGTTGGTTTGCTGGTTTGTTGGTTTGTTCGTTTTTTGGTTTGTTGGTTTGTTGGCTTGTTGGTTTGTTGGTTTGTTGGTTTGTTGGTTTGTTGGTTTGTTGGTTTGTTGGTTTATTGGTTTGTTGGTTTGTTGGTTTGTTGGTTTGTTGGTTTGTTGGTTTGTTGAATTGTTGGTTTGTTGGTTTGTTGGTTTGTTGGTTTGTTGGTTTGTTGGCTTGCTGGTTTGTTGGCTTGTTGGTTTGTTGGTTTGTTGGTTTTGTTGGTTTGTTGGTTCGTTGGTATGTTGGTTTGTTGGTGTTTAGGTTTGTTGGTTTGTTGGTTTATTTGTTTGTTGGTTTGTTCGTTTGTTGGCTTTTTATTTGTTGGCTTGTTGGTTTGTTGGTTTGTTGGTTTGTTGGTTTGTTGGTTTGTTGGTTTGTTGGTTTGTTGGTTTGTTGGTTTGTTGGTTTGTTGGTTTGTTGGTTTGTTGGTTTGTTGGCTTATTGGTTTGTTGGTTTGTTGGTTTGTTGGTTTGTTGGTTTGTTGGCTTGTTGGTTTGTTCGTTTGTTGGCTTGTTGGCTTGTTGGTTTGTTGGCTTGTTGGTTTGTTGGGTTGTTGGTTTGCTGGTTTGTTGGTTTGTTGGTTTGTTTATTTATTGGTTTTTTCGTTTGTTGGCTTGTTAGTTTGTTGGTTTGTTCGTTTGTTGGCTTGTTGGTTTGTTGGGTTGTTGGTTTGCTGGTTTGTTGGTTTGCTGGTTTGTTGGTTTGTTCGTTTTTTGGTTTGTTGGTTTGTTGGCTTGTTGGTTTGTTGGTTTGTTGGTTTGTTGGTTTGTTGGTTTGTTGGTTTGTTGGTTTGTTGAATTGTTGGTTTGTTGGTTTGTTGGTTTGTTGGTTTGTTGGTTTGTTGGCTTGCTGGTTTGTTGGCTTGTTGGTTTGTTGGTTTGTTGGTTTTGTTGGTTTGTTGGTTCGTTGGTATGTTGGTTTGTTGGTGTTTAGGTTTGTTGGTTTGTTGGTTTATTTGTTTGTTGGTTTGTTCGTTTGTTGGCTTTTTATTTGTTGGCTTGTTGGCTTGTTGGTTTGTTGGTTTGTTGGTTTGTTGGTTTGTTGGTTTGTTGGTTTGTTGGTTTGTTGGTTTGTTGGTTTGTTGGTTTGTTGGTTTGTTGGTTTGTTGGCTTATTGGTTTGTTGGTTTGTTGGTTTGTTGGTTTGTTGGTTTGTTGGCTTGTTGGTTTGTTCGTTTGTTGGCTTGTTGGCTTGTTGGTTTGTTGGCTTGTTGGTTTGTCGGTTTGTTGGTTTGTTGGTTTGTTGGTTTGTTCGTTTGTTGGTTTATTGGTTCCTTGGTTTGTTGGTTTGTTGGTTTGTTCATTTGTTGGTTTGTTGGTTTGTTGGTTTGTTGGTTTGTTGGTTTGTTCGTTTGTTGGTTAAGTGGTTCGTTGGTTTGTTCGTTTGTTGGTTTGTTCGTTTGTTGGTTTAGTGGTTTGTTGGTTTGTTCGTTTGTTGGCTTGTTGGCTTGTTGGTTTGTTGGTTTGTTGGTTTGTTCGTTTGTTGGTTTAGTAGTTTGTTGGTTTGTTCGTTTGTTGGCTTGTTGGCTTGTTGGTTTGTTGGTTTGTTGGTTTGTTTGTTTATTGGGTTGTTCGTTTGTTGGCTTGTTGGTTTGTTGGCTTGTTGGTTTGTTGGTCTGTTGGTTTGTTGGTTTGTTGGCTTTTTTGTTTGTTGGTTTGTTGGTTTTTTAGTTTGTTGGCTTGTTGGTTGGTTGGCTTGTTGGTTTGTTGGTTTGATGGTTTGTTGGTTTGTTGGTTTGTTGGTTTGTTGGTTTGTTGGTTTGTTGGCTTGTTGGTTTGTTGGTTTGTTGTTTTGTTGGTTTGTTGGTTTGTTGGTTTGTTGGTTTGTTGGTTTGTTGGTTTGTTGGTTTGTTGGTTTGTTGGTTTGTTGGTTTGTTGGTTTGTTGGCTTGTTGGCTTGTTGGCTTGTTGGCTTGTTGGCTTGTTGGTTTGTTGGTTTGTTGGTTTGTTGGTTTGTTGGTTTGTTGGTTTGTTGGTTTGTTGGTTTGTTGGTTTGTTGGTTTGTTCGTTTGTTGGTTTGTTCGTTTGTTCGTTTGTTCGTATGTGCGTTTGTTCGTTTGTCGGTTTGTTGGTTTGTTGGTTTGTTGGTTTGTTTATTTATTGGTTTTTTTGTTTGTTGGCTTGTTAGTTTGTTCGTTTGTTGGCTTGTTGGTTTGTTGGTTTGTTGGTTTGCTGGTTTGTTGGTTTGCTGGTTTGTTGGTTTGTTCGTTTTTTGGTTTGCTGGTTTGTTGGCTTGTTGGTTTGTTGGTTTGTTGGTTTGTTGGTTTGTTGGTTTGTTGGTTTATTGGTTTGTTGGTTTGTTGGTTTGTTGGTTTGTTGGTTTGTTGGTTTGTTGGTTTGTTGGTTTGTTGGTTTGTTGGTTTGTTGGCTTGCTGGTTTGTTGGCTTGTTGGTTTGTTGGTTTGTTGGTTTGTTGGTTTGTTGGTTTGTTGGTATGTTGGTTTGTTGGTTTTTTGGTTTGTTGGTTTGTTGGTTTATTTGTTTGTTGGTTTGTTCGTTTGTTGGCTTTTTATTTGTTGGCTTGTTGGCTTGTTGGTTTGTTGGTTTGTTGGTTAGTTGGTTTGTTGGTTTGTTGGTTTGTTGGTTTGTTGGTTTGTTGGTTTGTTGGTTTGTTGGTTTGTTGGCTTGTTGGTTTGTTGGTTTGTTGGTTTGTTGGTTTGTTGGTTTGTTGGCTTGTTGGTTTGTTCGTTTGTTGGCTTGTTGGCTTGTTGGTTTGTTGGCTTGTTGGTTTGTCGTTTTGTTGGTTTGTTGGTTTGTTGGTTTGTTCGTTTGTTGGTTTATTGGTTCCTTGGTTTGTTGGTTTGTTGGTTTGTTCATTTGTTGGTTTGTTGGTTTGTTGGTTTGTTGGTTTGTTCGTTTGTTGGTTTGTTAGTTTGTTGGTTTGTTGGTTACTTGGTTTGTTGGTTTGTTGGTTTGTTGGTTTATTGGCTTGTTGGTTCGTTGGTTTTTTGGTTTGTTGGTTTGTGGGTTTGTTGGTTTGTTGGTTTTTTGGTTTGTTGGTTTGTTGGTTTGTTGGTTTGTTGGTTTATTTGTTTGTTGGTTTGTTGGCTTGTTGGTTTGTCGGTTTGTTGGTTTGTTGGTTTGTTGGTTTGTTCGTTTGTTGGTTTATTGGTTCCTTGGTTTGTTGGTTTGTTGGTTTGTTCATTTGTTGGTTTGTTGGTTTGTTGGTTTGTTGGTTTGTTGGTTTGTTGGTTTGTTGGTTTGTTCGTTTGTTGGTTAAGTGGTTTGTTGGTTTGTTCGTTTGTTGGTTTGTTCGTTTGTTGGTTTAGTGGTTTGTTGGTTTGTTCGTTTGTTGGCTTGTTGGCTTGTTGGTTTGTTGGTTTGTTCGTTAGTTGGTTTAGTGGTTTGTTGGTTTGTTCGTTTGTTGGCTTGTTGGCTTGTTGGTTTGTTGGTTTGTTGGTTTGTTTGTTTGTTAGATTGTTGGTTTGTTGGTTTGTTGGTTTGTTGGTTTGTTGGTTTGTTGGTTTGTTGGTTTGTTGGTTTGTTGGTTTGTTGGTTTGTTGGCTTGTTGAGTTGTTGGTTTGTTGGCTTGTTGGTTTGTTGGTTTGTTAGTTTGTTCGTTTGTTGGTTTGTTGGTTACTTGGTTTGTTGCTTTGTTGGTTTGTTGGTTTGTTGGTTTGTTCGTTTGTTGGTTTGTTGGTTTGTTGGTTTGTTCGTTTGTTGGTTTGTTGGTTTGTTGGTTTGTTGGTTTGTTGGTTTGTTGGTTTGGTGGTTTGTTGGTTTGTTCGTTTGTTCGTTTATTGGCTTGTTGGCTTGCTGGTTTGTTGGTTTGTTGGTTTGTTGGTTTGTTGGTTTGTTGGTTTGTTGGTTTGTGGGTTTGTTGGTTTGTTGGTTTGTTGGTTTGTTGGTTTGTTGGTTTGTTGGTTTATTCGTTTGTTGGTTTGTTGTTTTGTTGGTTTGTTGGTTTGTTGGTTTGTTAGTTTGTTGGTTTGTTGGTTTGTTGGTTTGTTGGTTTGTTGGTTTGTTGGTTTGGTTGTTTGTTGGTACGTTGGTTTGTTGGTTTGCTAGTTTGTTGGCTTGTTGGTTTGTTGGTTTGTTAGTTTGTTGGTTTGTTGGTTACTTGGTTTGTTGGTTTGTTGGTTTGTTGGTTTATTGGCTTGTTGGTTCGTTGGTTTTTTGGTTTGTTGGTTTATCGGTTTGTTGGTTTGTTGGTTTTTTGGTTTGTTGGTTTGTTGGTTTGTTGGTTTATTTGTTTGTTGGTTTGTTGGTTTGTTGGTTTGTTGGTTTGTTGGTTTGTTGGTTTGTTGGTTTATTGGTTCCTTGGTTTGTTGGTTTGTTGGTTTGTTCATTTGTTGGTTTGTTGGTTTGTTGGTTTGTTGGTTTGTTCGTTTGTTGGTTTGTTAGTTTGTTGGTTTGTTGGTTACTTGGTTTGTTGGTTTGTTGGTTTGTTGGTTTGTTGGTTTGTGGGTTTGTTGGTTTGTTGGTTTGTTGGTTTGTTGGTTTGTTGGTTTGTTGGTTTATTCGTTTGTTGGTTTGTTGTTTTGTTGGTTTGTTGGTTTGTTGGTTTGTTAGTTTGTTGGTTTGTTGGTTTGTTGGTTTGTTGGTTTGTTGGTTTGTTGGTTTGGTTGTTTGTTGGTACGTTGGTTTGTTGGTTTGCTAGTTTGTTGGCTTGTTGGTTTGTTGGTTTGTTAGTTTGTTGGTTTGTTGGTTACTTGGTTTGTTGGTTTGTTGGTTTGTTGGTTTATTGGCTTGTTGGTTCGTTGGTTTTTTGGTTTGTTGGTTTATCGGTTTGTTGGTTTGTTGGTTTTTTGGTTTGTTGGTTTGTTGGTTTGTTGGTTTATTTGTTTGTTGGTTTGTTGGTTTGTTGGTTTGTTGGTTTGTTGGTTTGTTGGTTTATTTGTTTGTTGGTTTGTTGGTTTGTTGGATTGTTGGTTTGTTGGTTTGTTGGTTTGTTTGTTTGTTGGTTTGTTGGTTTGTTCGTTTGTTGGTTTGTTGGCTACTTGGTTTGTTGGTTTGTTGGTTTGTTGGTTTATTGGCTTGTTGGTTCGTTGGTTTTTTGGTTTGTTGGTTTGTGGGTTTGTTGGTTTGTTGGTTTTTTGGTTTGTTGGTTTGTTGGTTTGTTGGTTTGTTGGTTTATTTGTTTGTTGGTTTGTTGGCTTGTTGGTTTGTCGGTTTGTTGGTTTGTTGGTTTGTTGGTTTGTTCGTTTGTTGGTTTATTGGTTCCTTGGTTTGTTGGTTTGTTGGTTTGTTCATTTGTTGGTTTGTTGGTTTGTTGGTTTGTTGGTTTGTTGGTTTGTTGGTTTGTTGGTTTGTTCGTTTGTTGGTTAAGTGGTTTGTTGGTTTGTTCGTTTGTTGGTTTGTTCGTTTGTTGGTTTAGTGGTTTGTTGGTTTGTTCGTTTGTTGGCTTGTTGGCTTGTTGGTTTGTTGGTTTGTTCGTTAGTTGGTTTAGTGGTTTGTTGGTTTGTTCGTTTGTTGGCTTGTTGGCTTGTTGGTTTGTTGGTTTGTTGGTTTGTTTGTTTGTTAGATTGTTGGTTTGTTGGTTTGTTGGTTTGTTGGTTTGTTGGTTTGTTGGTTTGTTGGTTTGTTGGTTTGTTGGTTTGTTGGTTTGTTGGCTTGTTGAGTTGTTGGTTTGTTGGCTTGTTGGTTTGTTGGTTTGTTAGTTTGTTCGTTTGTTGGTTTGTTGGTTACTTGGTTTGTTGCTTTGTTGGTTTGTTGGTTTGTTGGTTTGTTCGTTTGTTGGTTTGTTGGTTTGTTGGTTTGTTCGTTTGTTGGTTTGTTGGTTTGTTGGTTTGTTGGTTTGTTGGTTTGTTGGTTTGGTGGTTTGTTGGTTTGTTCGTTTGTTCGTTTATTGGCTTGTTGGCTTGCTGGTTTGTTGGTTTGTTGGTTTGTTGGTTTGTTGGTTTGTTGGTTTGTTGGTTTGTGGGTTTGTTGGTTTGTTGGTTTGTTGGTTTGTTGGTTTGTTGGTTTGTTGGTTTATTCGTTTGTTGGTTTGTTGTTTTGTTGGTTTGTTGGTTTGTTGGTTTGTTAGTTTGTTGGTTTGTTGGTTTGTTGGTTTGTTGGTTTGTTGGTTTGTTGGTTTGGTTGTTTGTTTGTACGTTGGTTTGTTGGTTTGCTAGTTTGTTGGCTTGTTGGTTTGTTGGTTTGTTAGTTTGTTGGTTTGTTGGTTACTTGGTTTGTTGGTTTGTTGGTTTGTTGGTTTATTGGCTTGTTGGTTCGTTGGTTTTTTGGTTTGTTGGTTTATCGGTTTGTTGGTTTGTTGGTTTTTTGGTTTGTTGGTTTGTTGGTTTGTTGGTTTATTTGTTTGTTGGTTTGTTGGTTTGTTGGTTTGTTGGTTTGTTGGTTTGTTGGTTTGTTGGTTTATTGGTTCCTTGGTTTGTTGGTTTGTTGGTTTGTTCATTTGTTGGTTTGTTGGTTTGTTGGTTTGTTGGTTTGTTCGTTTGTTGGTTTGTTAGTTTGTTGGTTTGTTGGTTACTTGGTTTGTTGGTTTGTTGGTTTGTTGGTTTGTTGGTTTGTGGGTTTGTTGGTTTGTTGGTTTGTTGGTTTGTTGGTTTGTTGGTTTGTTGGTTTATTCGTTTGTTGGTTTGTTGTTTTGTTGGTTTGTTGGTTTGTTGGTTTGTTAGTTTGTTGGTTTGTTGGTTTGTTGGTTTGTTGGTTTGTTGGTTTGTTGGTTTGGTTGTTTGTTGGTACGTTGGTTTGTTGGTTTGCTAGTTTGTTGGCTTGTTGGTTTGTTGGTTTGTTAGTTTGTTGGTTTGTTGGTTACTTGGTTTGTTGGTTTGTTGGTTTGTTGGTTTATTGGCTTGTTGGTTCGTTGGTTTTTTGGTTTGTTGGTTTATCGGTTTGTTGGTTTGTTGGTTTTTTGGTTTGTTGGTTTGTTGGTTTGTTGGTTTATTTGTTTGTTGGTTTGTTGGTTTGTTGGTTTGTTGGTTTGTTGGTTTGTTGGTTTATTTGTTTGTTGGTTTGTTGGTTTGTTGGATTGTTGGTTTGTTGGTTTGTTGGTTTGTTTGTTTGTTGGTTTGTTGGTTTGTTCGTTTGTTGGTTTGTTGGCTACTTGGTTTGTTGGTTTGTTGGTTTGTTGGTTTGTTGGTTTGTTGGTTTGTTTGTTTGTTCGTTTGTTCGTTTGTTCGTTTGTTCGTTTGTTCGTTTGTTGGTTTGTTGGTTTGTTGGTTTGTTGGTTTGTTGTCTTAATGGTTTGTTGGATTGTTGGTTTGTTGGTTTGTTGGCTTGTTGGTTTGTTAGTTTGTTAGTTTGTTTGATTGTTGGTTTGTTCGTTTGTTGATTTGTTGGTTACTTGGTTTGTTAGTTTGTTGGTTTGTTGGTTTGTTGGTTTGTTGGTTTGTTGGTTTTTGGGTTTGTTGGTTTGTTGGTTTGTTGGTTTGTTTGTTTGTTCGTTTGTTCGTTTGTTGGTTTGTTAGTTTAATGGCTTGTTGGTTTGTTGGTTTGTTGGCTTGTTAGTTTGTTGGTTTGTTGGTTTGTTAGTTAGTTGGCTTGTTCGTTACTTGGTTTGTTGGTTTGTTGGTTTGTTGGTTTGTTGGCTTATTGGTTTGTTGGTTTTTTGGTTTGTTGGCTTGTTGGCTTGTTGGCTTGTTGGTTTGTTGGCTTGTTGGCTTGTTGGTTTGTTGGTTTTTTGGCTTGTTGTTTTGTTGGCTTGTTGGCTTGTTGGTTTGTTGGTTTTTTGGTTTGTTGGTTTGTTAGTTTGTTGGTTTGTTAGTTTGTTGGTTTGTTGGTTTGTTGGTTTGTTGGCTTGTTGGCTTGTTGGTTTGTTGGTTTCTTCGTTTGTTCGTTTGTTCGGTTGTTGGTTTGTTCGTTTGTTGGCTTGTTGGTTTGTTGGTTTGTTGGCTTGTTGGTTTGTTGGTTTGTTGGTTTGTTAGTTTGTTCGTTTGTTGGTTTGTTGGTTACTTGGTTTGTCGGTTTGTTGGTTTGTTGGTTTGTTGGTTTGTTCGTTTGTTGGTTTGTTGGTTCGTTGGTTTGTTGGTTTGTTGGTTTGTTCGTTTGTTGGTTTGTTGGTTTGTTGGTTTGTTGGTTTGTTGGTTTGTTGGTTTGTTGGTTTGTTGGTTTGTTGGTTTGTTGGTTTGTTGGTTTGTTGGTTTGTTCGTTTGTTGGTTTGGTGGTTTGTTGGTTTGTTCGTTTGTGCGTTTGTTGGCTTGTTGGCTTGTTGGTTTGTTGGTTTGTTCGTTAGTTAGTTTGTTGGTTTGTTGGTTTGTTGGTTTGTTGGTTTGTTGGTTTGTTGGTTTGTTTGTTTGTTGGTATGTTGGTATGTTGGTTTGTTGGTTTGCTGGTTTGTTGGCTTGTTGGTTTGTTGGTTTGTTAGTTTGTTGGTTTGTTGGTTACTTGGTTTGTTGGTCTGTTGGTTTGTTGGTTTGTTAGCTTGTTGGTTCGTTGGTTTTTTGGTTTGTTGGTTTGTCGGTTTGTTGGTTTGTTGGTTTTTTGGTTTGTTGGTTTGTTGGTTTGTTGGTTTGTTGGCTTATTTGTTTGTTGGTTTGTTGCTTTGTTGGTTTGTTGGTTTGTTGGTTTGTTTGTTTGTTGGTTTGTTGGTTTATTCGTTTGTTGGTTTGTTGGCTACTTGGTTTGTTGGTTTGTTTGTTTGTTGGCTTGATGGTTTGTTGGTTTGTTGGTTTGTTGGTTTTTTATTTTGTTGGTTTGTTGGTTTGTTGGTTTGTTGGTTTGTTCATTTGTTGGTTTGTTGGTTTGTTGGTTTGTTGGTTTGTTGGTTTGTTGGTTTGTTCGTTTGTTGGTTTGTTAGTTTGTTGGTTTGTTGGTTACTTGGTTTGTTGGTTTGTTGGTTTGTTGGTTTATTGGCTTGTTGGTTCGTTGGTTTTTTGGTTTGTTGGTTTGTGGGTTTGTTGGTTTGTTGGTTTTTTGGTTTGTTGGTTTGTTGGTTTGTTGGTTTGTTGGTTTATTTGTTTGTTGGTTTGTTGGCTTGTTGGTTTGTCGGTTTGTTGGTTTGTTGGTTTGTTGGTTTGTTCGTTTGTTGGTTTATTGGTTCCTTGGTTTGTTGGTTTGTTGGTTTGTTCATTTGTTGGTTTGTTGGTTTGTTGGTTTGTTGGTTTGTTGGTTTGTTGGTTTGTTGGTTTGTTCGTTTGTTGGTTAAGTGGTTTGTTGGTTTGTTCGTTTGTTGGTTTGTTCGTTTGTTGGTTTAGTGGTTTGTTGGTTTGTTCGTTTGTTGGCTTGTTGGCTTGTTGGTTTGTTGGTTTGTTTGTTTGTTAGATTGTTGGTTTGTTGGTTTGTTGGTTTGTTGGTTTGTTGGTTTGTTGGTTTGTTGGTTTGTTGGTTTGTTGGTTTGTTGGCTTGTTGAGTTGTTGGTTTGTTGGCTTGTTGGTTTGTTGGTTTGTTAGTTTGTTCGTTTGTTGGGTTGTTGGTTACTTGGTTTGTTGGTTTGTTGGTTTGTTGGTTTGTTGGTTTGTTCGTTTGTTGGTTTGTTGGTTTGTTGGTTTGTTCGTTTGTTGGTTTGTTGGTTTGTTGGTTTGTTGGTTTGTTGGTTTGTTGGTTTGGTGGTTTGTTGGTTTGTTCGTTTGTTCGTTTATTGGCTTGTTGGCTTGCTGGTTTGTTGGTTTGTTGGTTTGTTGGTTTGTTGGTTTGTTGGTTTGTTGGTTTGTGGGTTTGTTGGTTTGTTGGTTTGTTGGTTTGTTGGTTTGTTGGTTTGTTGGTTTATTCGTTTGTTGGTTTGTTGTTTTGTTGGTTTGTTGGTTTGTTGGTTTGTTAGTTTGTTGGTTTGTTGGTTTGTTGGTTTGTTGGTTTGTTGGTTTGTTGGTTTGGTTGTTTGTTGGTATGTTGGTTTGTTGGTTTGCTAGTTTGTTGGCTTGTTGGTTTGTTGGTTTGTTAGTTTGTTGGTTTGTTGGTTACTTGGTTTGTTGGTTTGTTGGTTTGTTGGTTTATTGGCTTGTTGGTTCGTTGGTTTTTTGGTTTGTTGGTTTATCGGTTTGTTGGTTTGTTGGTTTTTTGGTTTGTTGGTTTGTTGGTTTGTTGGTTTATTTGTTTGTTGGTTTGTTGGATTGTTGGTTTGTTGGTTTGTTGGTTTGTTGGTTTGTTTGTTTGTTGGTTTGTTGGTTTGTTCGTTTGTTGGTTTGTTGGCTACTTGGTTTGTTGGTTTGTTGGTTTGTTGGTTTGTTGGTTTGTTGGTTTGTTTGTTTGTTCGTTTGTTCGTTTGTTCGTTTGTTGGTTTGTTGGTTTGTTGGTTTGTTGGTTTATTGTCTTAATGGTTTGTTGGATTGTTGGTTTGTTGGTTTGTTGGCTTGTTGGTTTGTTAGTTTGTTAGTTTGTTTGATTGTTGGTTTGTTCGTTTGTTGATTTGTTGGTTACTTGGTTTGTTAGTTTGTTGGTTTGTTGGTTTGTTGGTTTGTTGGTTTGTTGGTTTGTTGGTTTTTGGGTTTGTTGGTTTGTTGGTTTGTTGGTTTGTTTGTTTGTTTGTTTGTTCGTTTGTTGGTTTGTTAGTTTAATGGCTTGTTGGTTTGTTGGTTTGTTGGCTTGTTAGTTTGTTGGTTTGTTGGTTTGTTAGTTAGTTGGCTTGTTCGTTACTTGGTTTGTTGGTTTGTTGGTTTCCTGGTTTGTTGGCTTGTTGGTTTGTTGGTTTGTTAGTTTGTTGGTTTGTTGGTTACTTGGTTTGTTGGTTTGTTGGTTTGTTGGTTTGTTAGCTTGTTGGTTCGTTGGTTTTTTGGTTTGTTGGTTTGTCGGTTTGTTGGTTTGTTGGTTTTTTGGTTTGTTGGTTTGTTGGTTTGTTGGTTTGTTGGCTTATTTGTTTGTTGGTTTGTTGGTTTGTTGGTTTGTTGGTTTGTTGGTTTGTTTGTTTGTTGGTTTGTTGGTTTATTCGTTTGTTGGTTTGTTGGCTACTTGGTTTGTTGGTTTGTTTGTTTGTTGGCTTGATGGTTTGTTGGTTTGTTGGTTTGTTGGTTTTTTATTTTGTTGGTTTGTTGGTTTGTTGGTTTGTTCATTTGTTGGTTTGTTGGTTTGTTGGTTTGTTGGTTTGTTGGTTTGTTGGTTTGTTCGTTTGTTGGTTTGTTAGTTTGTTGGTTTGTTGGTTACTTGGTTTGTTGGTTTGTTGGTTTGTTGGTTTATTGGCTTGTTGGTTCGTTGGTTTTTTGGTTTGTTGGTTTGTGGGTTTGTTGGTTTGTTGGTTTATTTGTTTGTTGGTTTGTTGGCTTGTTGGTTTGTCGGTTTGTTGGTTTGTTGGTTTGTTGGTTTGTTCGTTTGTTGGTTTATTGGTTCCTTGGTTTGTTGGTTTGTTGGTTTGTTCATTTGTTGTTTTGTTGGTTTGTTGGTTTGTTGGTTTGTTGGTTTGTTGGTTTGTTGGTTTGTTCGTTTGTTGGTTAAGTGGTTTGTTGGTTTGTTCGTTTGTTGGTTTAGTGGTTTGTTGGTTTGTTCGTTTGTTGGCTTGTTGGCTTGTTGGTTTGTTGGTTTGTTGGTTTGTTCGTTTGTTGGTTTAGTGGTTTGTTGGTTTGTTCGTTTGTTGGCTTGTTGGCTTGTTGGTTTGTTGGTTTGTTGGTTTGTTTGTTTGTTAGATTGTTGGTTTGTTGGTTTGTTGGTTTGTTGGTTTGTTGGTTTGTTGGTTTGTTGGTTTGTTGGTTTGTTGGTTTGTTGGTTTGTTGGTTTGTTGGCTTGTTGAGTTGTTGGTTTGTTGGCTTGTTGGTTTGTTGGTTTGTTAGTCTGTTCGTTTGTTGGGTTGTTGGTTACTTGGTTTGTTGGTTTGTTGGTTTGTTGGTTTGTTCGTTTGTTGGTTTGTTGGTTTGTTGGTTTGTTCGTTTGTTGGTTTGTTGGTTTGTTGGTTTGTTGGTTTGTTGGTTTGTTGGTTTGGTGGTTTGTTGGTTTGTTCGTTTGTTCGTTTATTGGCTTGTTGGCTTGCTGGTTTGTTGGTTAGTTGGTTTGTTGGTTTGTTGTTTTGTTGGTTTGTTGGTTTGTTGGTTTGTTAGTTTGTTGGTTTGTTGGTTTGTTGGTTTGTTGGTTTGTTGGTTTGTTGGTTTGGTTGTTTGTTGGTATGTTGGTTTGTTGGTTTGCTAGTTTGTTGGCTTGTTGGTTTGTTGGTTTGTTAGTTTGTTGGTTTGTTGGTTACTTGGTTTGTTGGTTTGTTGGTTTGTTGGTTTATTGGCTTGTTGGTTCGTTGGTTTTTTGGTTTGTTGGTTTATCGGTTTGTTGGTTTGTTGGTTTTTTGGTTTGTTGGTTTGTTGGTTTGTTGGTTTATTTGTTTGTTGGTTTGTTGGTTTGTTGGTTTGTTGGTTTGTTGGTTTGTTGGTTTGTTGGTTTATTTGTTTGTTGGTTTGTTGGTTTGTTGGATTGTTGGTTTGTTGGTTTGTTGGTTTGTTTGTTTGTTGGTTTGTTGGTTTGTTCGTTTGTTGGTTTGTTGGCTACTTGGTTTGTTGGTTTGTTGGTTTGTTGGTTTGTTGGTTTGTTGGTTTGTTTGTTTGTTCGTTTGTTCGTTTGTTCGTTTGTTCGTTTGTTGGTTTGTTGGTTTGTTGGTTTGTTGGTTTATTGTCTTAATGGTTTGTTGGATTGTTGGTTTGTTGGTTTGTTGGCTTGTTGGTTTGTTAGTTTGTTAGTTTGTTTGATTGTTGGTTTGTTCGTTTGTTGATTTGTTGGTTACTTGGTTTGTTAGTTTGTTGGTTTGTTGGTTTGTTGGTTTGTTGGTTTGTTGGTTTGTTGGTTTGTTGGTTTTTGGGTTTGTTGGTTTGTTGGTTTGTTGGTTTGTTTGTTTGTTCGTTTGTTCGTTTGTTGGTTTGTTAGTTTAATGGCTTGTTGGTTTGTTGGTTTGTTGGCTTGTTAGTTTGTTGGTTTGTTGGTTTGTTAGTTAGTTGGCTTGTTCGTTACTTGGTTTGTTGGTTTGTTGGTTTGTTGGTTTGTTGGCTTATTGGTTTGTTGGTTTTTTGGTTTGTTGGCTTGTTGGCTTGTTGGCTTGTTGGTTTGTTGGCTTGTTGGCTTGTTGGTTTGTTGGTTTTTTGGCTTGTTGTTTTGTTGGCTTGTTGGCTTGTTGGTTTGTTGGTTTTTTGGTTTGTTGGTTTGTTAGTTTGTTGGTTTGTTAGTTTGTTGGTTTGTTGGTTTGTTGGTTTGTTGGCTTGTTGGCTTGTTGGTTTGTTGGTTTCTTCGTTTGTTCGTTTGTTCGGTTGTTGGTTTGTTCGTTTGTTGGCTTGTTGGTTTGTTGGTTTGTTGGCTTGTTGGTTTGTTGGTTTGTTGGTTTGTTGGTTTGTTAGTTTGTTCGTTTGTTGGTTTGTTGGTTACTTGGTTTGTCGGTTTGTTGGTTTGTTGGTTTGTTGGTTTGTTCGTTTGTTGGTTTGTTGGTTCGTTGGTTTGTTGGTTTGTTGGTTTGTTCGTTTGTTGGTTTGTTGGTTTGTTGGTTTGTTGGTTTGTTGGTTTGTTGGTTTGTTGGTTTGTTGGTTTGTTGGTTTGTTCGTTTGTTGGTTTGGTGGTTTGTTGGTTTGTTCGTTTGTGCGTTTGTTGGCTTGTTGGCTTGTTGGTTTGTTGGTTTGTTCGTTAGTTAGTTTGTTGGTTTGTTGGTTTGTTGGTTTGTTGGTTTGTTGGTTTGTTGGTTTGTTTGTTTGTTGGTATGTTGGTTTGTTGGTTTGCTGATTTGTTGGCTTGTTGGTTTGTTGGTTTGTTAGTTTGTTGGTTTGTTGGTTACTTGGTTTGTTGGTTTGTTGGTTTGTTGGTTTGTTAGCTTGTTGGTTCGTTGGTTTTTTGGTTTGTTGGTTTGTCGGTTTGTTGGTTTGTTGGTTTTTTGGTTTGTTGGTTTGTTGGTTTGTTGGTTTGTTGGTTTGTTGGTTTGTTGGTTTATTTGTTTGTTGGTTTGTTGGTTTGTTGGTTTGTTGGTTTGTTGGTTTGTTGGTTTGTTGGTTTGTTGGTTTGTTTGTTTGTTGGTTTGTTGGTTTATTCGTTTGTTGGTTTGTTGGCTACTTGGTTTGTTGGTTTGTTTGTTTGTTGGCTTGATGGTTTGTTGGTTTGTTGGTTTGTTGGTTTTTTATTTTGTTGGTTTGTTGGTTTGTTGGTTTGTTTGGTTGTTCGTTTGTTCGTTTGTTGGTTTGTTGGTTTGTTGGTTTGTTGGTTTGTTGGCTTAATGGTTTTTTGGATTGTTGGTTTGTTGGTTTGTTGGTTTGTTGGCTTGTTGGCTTGTTGTTTTGTTGGTTTGTTGGCTTGTTGGTTTGTTGGTTTGTTGGCTTGTTGGTTTGTTGGTTTGTTGGTTTGTTGGTTTGTTGGTTTGTTGGTTTGTTGGTTTGTTTGATTGTTGGTTTGTTCGTTTGTTGATTTGTTGGTTACTTGGTTTGTTAGTTTGTTGGTTTGTTGGTTTGTTGGTTTGTTGGTTTGTTGGTTTGTTGGCTTGTTGGTTTGTTGGTTTGTTGGTTTGTTGGTTTTTTGGTTTGTTGGTTTGTTGGTTTGTTGGTTTGTTTGTTTGTTCGTTTGTTGGTTTGTTGGTTTGTTGGTTTGTTGGTTTGTTGGTTTGTTGGTTTGCTGGTTTGTTGGTTTGTTGGTTTGTTGGTTTGTTGGTTTGTTGGCTTGTTGGTTTATTAGTTTGTTGGTTTGTTGGTTTGTTGGCTTGTTGGTTTGTTCGTTTGTTGGCTTGTTGGCTTGTTGGTTTGTTGGCTTGTTGGTTTGTCGGTTTGTTGGTTTGTTGGTTTGTTGGTTTGTTCGTTTTTTGGTTTATTGGTTCCTTGGTTTGTTGGTTTGTTGGTTTGTTCATTTGTTGGTTTGTTGGTTTGTTGGTTTGTTGGTTTGTTGGTTTGTTGGTTTGTTGGTTTGTTCGTTTGTTGGTTTGTTGGTTTAGTGGTTTGTTGGTTTGTTGGTTTGTTCGTTTGTTGGTTTAGTGGTTTGTTGGTTTGTTCGTTTGTTGGCTTGTTGGCTTGTTGGTTTGTTGGTTTGTTCGTTTGTTGGTTTAGTGGTTTGTTGGTTTGTTCGTTTGTTGGCTTGTTGGTTTGTTGGTTTGTTGGTTTGTTGGTTTGTTGGTTTGTTGGTCTGTTGGTTTGTTGGTTTGTTGGTTTGTTGGTTTATTCGTTTGTTGGTTAATTGTTTTGTTGGTTTGTTGGTTTGTTGGTTTGTTCGTTTGTTAGATTGTTGGTTTGTTGGTTTGTTGGTTGGTTGGTTTGTTGGTTTGTTGGTTTGTTGATTTGTTGGTTTGTTGGTTTGTTGGTTTGTTGGTTTGTTGGTTTGTTCGTTTGTTGGTTTGGTGGTTTGTTGGTTTGTTCGTTTGTTCGTTATTGGCTTGTTGGCTTGTTCGTTTGTTGGTTTAGTGGTTTGTTGGTTTGTTCGTTTGTTGGCTTGTTGGCTTGTTGGTTTGTTGGTTTGTTGGTTTGTTGGTTTGTTGGTTTGTTGGTTTGTTGGTTTGTTGGTTTGTTGGTTTGTTTGTTTGTTGGTTTGTTGGTTTGTTGGTTTGTTGGCTTGTTGGTTTGTTGGTTTGTTGGTTTGTTGGTTTTTTGGTTTGTTGGTTTATTGGTTTGTTGGTTTGATTGTTTGTTCGTTTGTTGGTTTGTTGGTTTGTTGGTTTGTTGGTTTGTTGGTTTGTTGGTTTGTTGGTTTGTTGGTTTGTTGGTTTGTTGGTTTGTTGGTTTGTTGGTTTGTTGGTTTGTTGGTTTGTTGGTTTGTTGGTTTGTTGGTTTGTTGGTTTGTTGGCTTGTTGGTTTATTGGTTTGTTGGTTTGTTGGTTTGTTGGCTTGTTGGTTTGTTCGTTTGTTGGCTTGTTGGCTTGTTGGTTTGTTGGCTTGTTGGTTTGTCGGTTTGTTGGTTTGTTGGTTTGTTGGTTTGTTCGTTTGTTGGTTTATTGGTTCCTTGGTTTGTTGGTTTGTTGGTTTGTTTATTTGTTAGTTTGTTGGTTTGTTGGTTTGTTGGTTTGTTGGTTTGTTGGTTTGTTCGTTTGTTGGTTTGTTGGTTTAGTGGTTTGTTGGTGTGTTGGTTTAGTGGTTTGTTGGTTTCTTCGTTTGTTGGCTTGTTGGCTTGTTGGTTTGTTGGTTTGTTGGTTTGTTCGTTTGTTGGTTTAGTGGTTTGTTGGTTTGTTCGTTTGTTGGCTTGTTGGCTTGTTGGTTTGTTGGTTTGTTGGTTTCTTGGTTTGTTGGTCTGTTGGTTTGTTTATTTTTTGGTTGGTTTGTTGGTTTGTTGGTTTATTCGTTTGTTGGTTTATTGTTTTGTTGGTTTGTTGGTTTGTTGGTTTGTTCGTTTGTTAGATTGTTGGTTTGTTGGTTTGTTGGTTTGTTGGTTTGTTGGTTTGTTGGTTTGTTGGTTTGTTGGTTTGTTGGTTTGTTGGTTTGTTGGCTTGTTGATTTGTTGGTTTGTTTTTTTGGTTTGTTGGTTTGTTAGTTTGTTCGTTTTTTGGTTTGTTGGTTACTTGGTTTGTTGGTTTAGTGGTTTGTTGGTTTGTTCGTTTGTTGGCTTGTTGGCTTGTTGGTTTGTTGGTTTGTTGGTTTGTTGGTTTGTTGGTCTGTTGGTTTGTTTATTTTTTGGTTGGTTTGTTGGTTTGTTGGTTTATTCGTTTGTTGGTTTATTGTTTTGTTGGTTTGTTGGTTTGTTGGTTTGTTCGTTTGTTAGATTGTTGGTTTGTTGGTTTGTTGGTTTGTTGGTTTGTTGGTTTGTTGGTTTGTTGGTTTGTTGGTTTGTTGGTTTGTTGGTTTGTTGGTTTGTTGGCTTGTTGATTTGTTGGTTTGTTTTGTTGGTTTGTTGGTTTGTTAGTTTGTTCGTTTTTTGGTTTGTTGGTTACTTGGTTTGTTGGTTTGTTGGTTTGTTGGTTTGTTGGTTTGTTCGTTTGTTGGTTTGTTGGTTCGTTGGTTTGTTGGTTTGTTGGTTTGTTCGTTTGTTGGTTTGTTGGTTTGTTGGTTTGTTGGTTTGTTGGTTTGTTCGTTTGTTGGTTTGGTGGTTTGTTGGTTTGTTCGTTTATTGGCTTGTTGGTTTATTCGTTTGTTGGTTTGTTGTTTTGTTGGTTTGTTGGTTTGTTGGTTTGTTCGTTTGTTAGTTTGTTGGTTTGTTGTTTTGTTGGTTTGTCGGCTTGTTGGTTTGTTGGTTTGTTGGCCTGTTGGTTTGTTGGTTTGTTGGTTTGTTGGTTTGTTGGTTTGTTGGTTTGTTGGTTTGTTTGATTGTTGGTTTGTTCGTTTGTTGATTTGTTGGTTACTTGGTTTGTTAGTTTGTTGGTTTGTTGGTTTGTTGGTTTGTTGGTTTGTTGGCTACTTGGTTTGTTGGTTTGTTGGCTTGTTGGTTTGTTGGTTTGTTGGTTTGTTGGTTTTTTGGTTTGTTGGTTTGTTGGTTTGTTGGTTTGTTTGTTTGTTCGTTTGTTGGTTTGTTGGTTTGTTGGTTTGTTGGTTTGTTGGTTTGTTGGTTTGCTGGTTTGTTGGTTTGTTGGTTTGTTGGTTTGTTGGTTTGTTGGCTTGTTGGTTTATTAGTTTGTTGGTTTGTTGGTTTGTTGGCTTGTTGGTTTGTTCGTTTGTTGGCTTGTTGGCTTGTTGGTTTGTTGGCTTGTTGGTTTGTCGGTTTGTTGGTTTGTTGGTTTGTTGGTTTGTTCGTTTTTTGGTTTATTGGTTCCTTGGTTTGTTGGTTTGTTGGTTTGTTCATTTGTTGGTTTGTTGGTTTGTTGGTTTGTTGGTTTGTTGGTTTGTTGGTTTGTTCGTTTGTTGGTTTGTTGGTTTAGTGGTTTGTTGGTTTGTTCGTTTGTTGGTTTGTTCGTTTGTTGGTTTAGTGGTTTGTTGGTTTGTTCGTTTGTTGGCTTGTTGGCTTGTTGGTTTGTTGGTTTGTTGGTTTGTTGGTTTGTTGGTTTGTTGGTCTGTTGGTTTGTTGGTTTGTTGGTTTGTTGGTTTGTTGGTTTATTCGTTTGTTGGTTAATTGTTTTGTTGGTTTGTTGGTTTGTTGGTTTGTTCGTTTGTTAGATTGTTGGTTTGTTGGTTTGTTGGTTGGTTGGTTTGTTGGTTTGTTGGTTTGTTGGTTTGTTGGTTTGTTGGTTCGTTGGTTTGTGGTTTGTTGGTTTGTTCGTTTGTTGGTTTGTTGGTTTGTTGGTTTGTTGGTTTGTTGGTTTGTTGGTTTGTTGGTTTGTTGGTTTGTTCGTTTGTTGGTTTGGTGGTTTGTTGGTTTGTTCGTTTGTTCGTTATTGGCTTGTTGGCTTGTTCGTTTGTTGGTTTAGTGGTTTGTTGGTTTGTTCGTTTGTTGGCTTGTTGGCTTGTTGGTTTGTTGGTTTGTTGGTTTGTTGGTTTGTTGGTTTGTTGGTTTGTTGGTTTGTTGGTTTGTTGGTTTGTTTGTTTGTTGGTTTGTTGGTTTGTTGGTTTGTTGGCTTGTTGGTTTGTTGGTTTGTTGGTTTGTTGGTTTTTTGGTTTGTTGGTTTATTGGTTTGTTGGTTTGTTTGTTTGTTCGTTTGTTGGTTTGTTGGTTTGTTGGTTTGTTGGTTTGTTGGTTTGTTGGTTTGTTGGTTTGTTGGTTTGTTGGTTTGTTGGTTTGTTGGTTTGTTGGTTTGTTGGTTTGTTGGTTTGTTGGTTTGTTGGCTTGTTGGTTTATTGGTTTGTTGGTTTGTTGGTTTGTTGGCTTGTTGGTTTGTTCGTTTGTTGGCTTGTTGGCTTGTTGGTTTGTTGGCTTGTTGGTTTGTCGGTTTGTTCGTTTGTTGGTTTATTGGTTCCTTGGTTTGTTGGTTTGTTGGTTTGTTTATTTGTTAGTTTGTTGGTTTGTTGGTTTGTTGGTTTTTTGGTTTGTTGGTTTGTTGGTTTGTTCGTTTGTTGGTTTGTTGGTTTAGTGGTTTGTTGGTGTGTTGGTTTAGTGGTTTGTTGGTTTCTTCGTTTGTTGGCTTGTTGGCTTGTTGGTTTGTTGGTTTGTTGGTTTGTTCGTTTGTTGGTTTAGTGGTTTGTTGGTTTGTTCGTTTGTTGGCTTGTTGGCTTGTTGGTTTGTTGGTTTGTTGGTTTGTTGGTTTGTTGGTCTGTTGGTTTGTTTATTTTTTGGTTGGTTTGTTGGTTTGTTGGTTTATTCGTTTGTTGGTTTATTGTTTTGTTGGTTTGTTGGTTTGTTGGTTTGTTCGTTTGTTAGATTGTTGGTTTGTTGGTTTGTTGGTTTGTTGGTTTGTTGGTTTGTTGGTTTGTTGGTTTGTTGGTTTGTTGGTTTGTTGGCTTGTTGATTTGTTGGTTTGTTTTGTTGGTTTGTTGGTTTGTTAGTTTGTTCGTTTTTTGGTTTGTTGGTTACTTGGTTTGTTGGTTTAGTGGTTTGTTGGTTTGTTCGTTTGTTGGCTTGTTGGCTTGTTGGTTTGTTGGTTTGTTGGTTTGTTGGTTTGTTGGTCTGTTGGTTTGTTTATTTTTTGGTTGGTTTGTTGGTTTGTTGGTTTATTCGTTTGTTGGTTTATTGTTTTGTTGGTTTGTTGGTTTGTTCGTTTGTTAGATTGTTGGTTTGTTGGTTTGTTGGTTTGTTGGTTTGTTGGTTTAGTGGTTTGTTGGTTTGTTCGTTTGTTGGCTTGTTGGGTTGTTGGTTTGTTGGTTTGTTGGTTTGTTGGTTTGTTGGTCTGTTGGTTTGTTTATTTTTTGGTTGGTTTGTTGGTTTGTTGGTTTATTCGTTTGTTGGTTTATTGTTTTGTTGGTTTGTTGGTTTGTTGGTTTGTTCGTTTGTTAGATTGTTGGTTTGTTGGTTTGTTGGTTTGTTGGTTTGTTGGTTTGTTGGTTTGTTGGTTTGTTGGTTTGTTGGTTTGTTGGCTTGTTGATTTGTTGGTTTGTTTTGTTGGTTTGTTGGTTTGTTAGTTTGTTCGTTTTTTGGTTTGTTGGTTACTTGGTTTGTTGGTTTGTTGGTTTGTTGGTTTGTTGGTTTGTTCGTTTGTTGGTTTGTTGGTTCGTTGGTTTGTTGGTTTGTTGGTTTGTTCGTTTGTTGGTTTGTTGGTTTGTTGGTTTGTTGGTTTGTTGGTTTGTTGGTTTGTTCGTTTGTTGGTTTGGTGGTTTGTTGGTTTGTTCGTTTATTGGCTTGTTGGCTTGTTGGTTTGTTGTTTTGTTGGTTTGTTGGTTTGTTGGTTTGTTGGTTTGTTGGTTTGTTGGTTTGTTGGTTTGTTGGTTTATTCGTTTGTTGGTTTGTTGTTTTGTTGGTTTGTTGGTTTGTTGGTTTGTTCGTTTGTTAGTTTGTTGGTTTGTTGTTTTGTTGGTTTGTCGGCTTGTTGGTTTGTTGGTTTGTTGGCTTGTTGGTTTGTTGGTTTGTTGGTTTGTTGGTTTGTTGGTTTGTTGGTTTGTTGGTTTGTTGGTTTGTTTGATTGTTGGTTTGTTCGTTTGTTGATTTGTTGGTTACTTGGTTTGTTAGTTTGTTGGTTTGTTGGTTTGTTGGTTTGTTGGTTTGTTGGCTACTTGGTTTGTTGGCTTGTTGGTTTGTTGGTTTGTTGGTTTGTTGGTTTGTTGGTTTTTTGGTTTGTTGGTTTGTTGGTTTGTTGGTTTGTTTGTTTGTTCGTTTGTTGGTTTGTTGGTTTGTTGGTTTGTTGGTTTGTTGGTTTGTTGGTTTGCTGGTTTGTTGGTTTGTTGGTTTGTTGGTTTGTTGGTTTGTTGGCTTGTTGGTTTATTAGTTTGTTGGTTTGTTGGTTTGTTGGCTTGTTGGTTTGTTCGTTTGTTGGCTTGTTGGCTTGTTGGTTTGTTGGCTTGTTGGTTTGTCGGTTTGTTGGTTTGTTGGTTTGTTGGTTTGTTCGTTTTTTGGTTTATTGGTTCCTTGGTTTGTTGGTTTGTTGGTTT
Organism: Atherix ibis; assembly: GCA_958298945.1. Taxonomy (NCBI): domain Eukaryota; kingdom Metazoa; phylum Arthropoda; class Insecta; order Diptera; family Athericidae; genus Atherix; species Atherix ibis. The sequence goes on from OY282608.1 coordinate 100,579,580, forward strand.
GTTCATTTGTTGGTTTGTTGGTTTGTTGGTTTGTTGGTTTGTTGGTTTGTTGGTTTGTTCGTTTGTTGGTTTGTTGGTTTAGTGGTTTGTTGGTTTGTTCGTTTGTTGGTTTGTTCGTTTGTTGGTTTAGTGGTTTGTTGGTTTGTTCGTTTGTTGGCTTGTTGGCTTGTTGGTTTGTTGGTTTGTTGGTTTGTTGGTTTGTTGGTTTGTTGGTTTGTTGGTTTGTTGGTTTGTTGGTTTGTTGGTTTGTTGGTTTGTTGGTTTATTCGTTTGTTGGTTAATTGTTTTGTTGGTTTGTTGGTTTGTTGGTTTGTTCGTTTGTTAGATTGTTGGTTTGTTGGTTTGTTGGTTGGTTGGTTTGTTGGTTTGTTGGTTTGTTGGTTTGTTGGTTTGTTGGTTCGTTGGTTTGTGGTTTGTTGGTTTGTTCGTTTGTTGGTTTGTTGGTTTGTTGGTTTGTTGGTTTGTTGGTTTGTTGGTTTGTTGGTTTGTTGGTTTGTTGGTTTGTTCGTTTGTTGGTTTGGTGGTTTGTTGGTTTGTTCGTTTGTTCGTTATTGGCTTGTTGGCTTGTTCGTTTGTTGGTTTAGTGGTTTGTTGGTCTGTTCGTTTGTTGGCTTGTTGGCTTGTTGGTTTGTTGGTTTGTTGGTTTGTTGGTTTGTTGGTTTGTTGGTTTGTTGGTTTGTTGGTTTGTTGGTTTGTTGGTTTGTTTGTTTGTTGGTTTGTTGGTTTGTTGGTTTGTTGGCTTGTTGGTTTGTTGGTTTGTTGGTTTGTTGGTTTTTTGGTTTGTTGGTTTATTGGTTTGTTGGTTTGTTTGTTTGTTCGTTTGTTGGTTTGTTGGTTTGTTGGTTTGTTGGTTTGTTGGTTTGTTGGTTTGTTGGTTTGTTGGTTTGTTGGTTTGTTGGTTTGTTGGTTTGTTGGTTTGTTGGTTTGTTGGTTTGTTGGTTTGTTGGCTTGTTGGTTTATTGGTTTATTGGTTTGTTGGTTTGTTGGTTTGTTGGCTTGTTGGTTTGTTCGTTTGTTGGCTTGTTGGCTTGTTGGTTTGTTGGCTTGTTGGTTTGTCGGTTTGTTCGTTTGTTGGTTTATTGGTTCTTTGGTTTGTTGGTTTGTTGGTTTGTTTATTTGTTAGTTTGTTGGTTTGTTGGTTTGTTGGTTTTTTGGTTTGTTGGTTTGTTGGTTTGTTCGTTTGTTGGTTTGTTGGTTTAGTGGTTTGTTGGTGTGTTGGTTTAGTGGTTTGTTGGTTTCTTCGTTTGTTGGCTTGTTGGCTTGTTGGTTTGTTGGTTTGTTGGTTTGTTCGTTTGTTGGTTTAGTGGTTTGTTGGTTTGTTCGTTTGTTGGCTTGTTGGCTTCTTGGTTTGTTGGTTTGTTGGTTTGTTGGTTTGTTGGTCTGTTGGTTTGTTTATTTTTTGGTTGGTTTGTTGGTTTGTTGGTTTATTCGTTTGTTGGTTTATTGTTTTGTTGGTTTGTTGGTTTGTTGGTTTGTTCGTTTGTTAGATTGTTGGTTTGTTGGTTTGTTGGTTTGTTGGTTTGTTGGTTTGTTGGTTTGTTGGTTTGTTGGTTTGTTGGTTTGTTGGCTTGTTGATTTGTTGGTTTGTTTTGTTGGTTTGTTGGTTTGTTAGTTTGTTCGTTTTTTGGTTTGTTGGTTACTTGGTTTGTTGGTTTAGTGGTTTGTTGGTTTATTCGTTTGTTGGCTTGTTGGCTTGTTGGTTTGTTGGTTTGTTGGTTTGTTGGTTTGTTGGTCTGTTGGTTTGTTTATTTTTTGGTTGGTTTGTTGGTTTGTTGGTTTATTCGTTTGTTGGTTTATTGTTTTGTTGGTTTGTTGGTTTGTTCGTTTGTTAGATTGTTGGTTTGTTGGTTTGTTGGTTTGTTGGTTTGTTGGTTTGTTGGTTTGTTGGTTTGTTGGTTTGTTGGTTTGTTGGTTTGTTGGCTTGTTGATTTGTTGGTTTGTTTTGTTGGTTTGTTGGTTTGTTAGTTTGTTCGTTTTTTGGTTTGTTGGTTACTTGGTTTGTTGGTTTGTTGGTTTGTTGGTTTGTTGGTTTGTTCGTTTGTTGGTTTGTTGGTTCGTTGGTTTGTTGGTTTGTTGGTTTGTTCGTTTGTTGGTTTGTTGGTTTGTTGGTTTGTTGGTTTGTTGGTTTGTTGGTTTGTTGGTTTGTTCGTTTGTTGGTTTGGTGGTTTGTTGGTTTGTTCGTTTGTTCGTTTATTGGCTTGTTGGCTTGTTGGTTTGTTGTTTTGTTGGTTTGTTGGTTTGTTGGTTTGTTGGTTTGTTGGTTTGTTGGTTTGTTGGTTTGTTGGTTTATTCGTTTGTTGGTTTGTTGTTTTGTTGGTTTGTTGGTTTGTTGGTTTGTTCGTTTGTTAGTTTGTTGGTTTGTTGGTTTGTTGGTTTGTTGGTTTGTTGGTTTGTTGGTTTGTTGGTTTGTTGGTTTGTTGGTTTGTTGGTTTGTTGGTTTGTTGGTTTGTTGGTTAGTTTGTTGGTATGTTGGTTTGTTGGTTTGCTGGTTTGTTGGCTTGTTGGTTTGTTGGTTTGTTAGTTTGTTGGTTTGTTGGTTACTTGGTTTGTTGGTTTGTTGGTTTGTTGGTTTGTTGGTTTATTGGTTTGTTGGTTCGTTGGTTTTTTGGTTTGTTGGTTTGTCGGTTTGTTGGTTTGTTGGTTTTTTGGTTTGTTGGTTTGTTGGTTTGTTGGTTTGTTGGTTTATTTGTTTGTTGGTTTGTTGGTTTGTTGGTTTGTTGGTTTGTTGGTTTGTTGGTTTGTTGGTTTGTTGGTTTGTTGGTTTATTTGTTTGTTGGTTTGTTGGTTTGTTGGTTTTTTTTTTGGTTTGTTGGTTTGTTTGTTTGTTGGTTTGTTCGTTTGTTGGTTTGTTGGTTTGTTGGTTTGCTGGTTTGTTGGCTTGTTGGTTTGTTGGTTTGTTAGTTTGTTGGTTTGTTGGTTACTTGGTTTGTTGGTTTGTTGGTTTGTTGGTTTGTTGGCTTGTTGGTTCGTTGGTTTTTTGGTTTGTTGGTCTGTCGGTTTGTTGGTTTTTTGGTTTGTTGGTTTGTTGGTTTGTTGGTTTGTTGGTTTATTTGTTTGTTGGTTTGTTGATTTGTTGGTTTGTTGGTTTGTTGGTTTGTTGGTTTGTTGGTTTGTTGGTTTGTTGGTTTGTTGGTTTGTTGGTTTGTTGGTTTGTTGGTTTATTTGTTTGTTGGTTTGTTTGTTTGTTGGTTTGTTGGTTTGTTGGTTTGTTGGTTTGTTTGTTTGTTGGTTTGTTGGTTTGTTCGTTTGTTGGTTTGTTGGCTACTTGGTTTGTTGGTTTGTTGGCTTGTTGGTTTGTTGGTTTTTTGGTTTGTTGGTTTGTTGGTTTGTTGGTTTGTTGGTTTGTTGGTTTGTTGGTTTGCTGGTTTGTTGGTTTGTTGGTTTGTTTGATTGTTGGTTTGTTCGTTTGTTGATTTGTTGGTTTGTTGGCTTGTTGGTTCGTTGGTTTTTTGGTTTGTTGGTTTGTCGGTTTGTTGGTTTGTTGGTTTTTGGTTTGTTGGTTTGTTGGTTTGTTGGTTTGTTGGTTTATTTGTTTGTTGGTTTGTTGGTTTGATGGTTTGTTGGTTTGTTGGTTTGTTGGCTACTTGGTTTGTTAGTTTGTTGGTTTGTTGGTTTGTTGGCTTGTTGGTTTGTTTGTTTGTTGGTTTGTTGGTTTTTTGGTTTGTTGGTTTGTTGGTTTGTTGGTTTGTTTGTTTGTTCGTTTGTTGGTTTGTTGGTTTGTTGGTTTGTTGGCTTAATGGTTTGTTGGATTGTTGGTTTGTTGGTTTGTTGGCTTGTTGGTTTGTTGGTTTGTTGGTTTGTTGGTTTGTTTGTTTGTTGGTTTGTTGGTTTGTTCGTTTGTTGGTTTGTTGGCTACTTGGTTTGTTGGTTTGTTGGTTTGTTGGCTTGTTGGCTTGTTGGTTTGTTGGTTTGTTGGTTTGTTGGTTTGTTGGTTTGTTGGTTTGTTGGTTTGTTGGTTTGTTTGATTGTTGGTTTGTTCGTTTGTTGATTTGTTGGTTACTTGAATTGTTAGTTTGTTGGTTTGTTCGTTTGTTGATTTGTTGGTTACTTGAAATGTTAGTATGTTGGCTTGTTGTTTTGTTGGTTTGTTGGCTTGTTGGTTTGTTGGTTTGTTGGCTTGTTGGTTTGTTGGTTTGTTGGTTTATTTGTTTGTTGGTTTGTTGGTTTGTTGGTTTGTTGGTTTGTTGGTTTGTTGGTTTATTTGTTTGTTGGTTTGTTGGTTTGTTGGTTTGTTGGTTTGTTTGTTTGTTGGTTTGTTGGTTTGTTCGTTTGTTGGTTTGTTGGCTACTTGGTTTGTTGGTTTGTTGGTTTGTTGGCTTGTTGGTTTGTTGGTTTGTTGGTTTGTTGGTTTTTTGGTTTGTTGGTTTGTTGGTTTGTTGGTTTGTTTGTTTGTTCGTTAGTTGGTTTGTTGGTTTGTTGGTTTGTTGGTTTGTTGGCTTAATGATTTCTTGGATTGTTGGTTTGTTGGTTTGTTGGCTTGTTGGCTTGTTGTTTTGTTGGTTTGTTGGCTTGTTGGTTTGTTGGTTTGTTGGCTTGTTGGTTTGTTGGTTTGTTGGTTTGTTGGTTTGTTGGTTTGTTGGTTTGTTGCTTTGTTGGTTTGCTTGATTGTTGGTTTGTTCGTTTGTTGATTTGTTGGTTACTTGAATTGTTAGTTTGTTGGTTTGTTGGTTTGTTGGTTTGTTGGTTTGTTGGTTTGTTGGTTTGTTCGTTTGTTGGTTTGGTGGTTTGTTGGTTTGTTCGTTTGTTCGTTATTGGCTTGTTGGCTTGTTCGTTTGTTGGTTTAGTGGTTTGTTGGTTTGTTCGTTTGTTGGCTTGTTGGCTTGTTGGTTTGTTGGTTTGTTGGTATGTTGGTTTGTTGGTTTGTTGGTTTGTTGGTTTGTTGGTTTGTTGGTTTGTTTGTTTGTTGGTTTGTTGGTTTGTTGGTTTGTTGGCTTGTTGGTTTGTTGGTTTGTTGGTTTGTTGGTTTTTTTAATTTGTTGGTTTATTGGTTTGTTGGTTTGTTTGTTTGTTCGTTTGTTGGTTTGTTGGTTTGTTGGTTTGTTGGTTTGTTGGTTTGTTGGTTTGTTGGTTTGTTGGTTTGTTGGTTTGTTGGTTTGTTGGTTTGTTGGTTTGTTGGTTTGTTGGTTTGTTGGTTTGTTGGCTTGTTGGTTTATTGGTTTGTTGGTTTGTTGGTTTGTTGGCTTGTTGGTTTGTTCGTTTGTTGGCTTGTTGGCTTGTTGGTTTGTTGGCTTGTTGGTTTGTCGGTTTGTTCGTTTGTTGGTTTATTGGTTCCTTGGTTTGTTGGTTTGTTGGTTTGTTTATTTGTTAGTTTGTTGGTTTGTTGGTTTGTTGGTTTTTTGGTTTGTTGGTTTGTTGGTTTGTTCGTTTGTTGGTTTGTTGGTTTAGTGGTTTGTTGGTGTGTTGGTTTAGTGGTTTGTTGGTTTCTTCGTTTGTTGGCTTGTTGGCTTGTTGGTTTGTTGGTTTGTTGGTTTGTTCGTTTGTTGGTTTAGTGGTTTGTTGGTTTGTTCGTTTGTTGGCTTGTTGGCTTGTTGGTTTGTTGGTTTGTTGGTTTGTTGGTTTGTTGGTTTGTTGGTTTGTTGGTCTGTTGGTTTGTTTATTTTTTGGTTGGTTTGTTGGTTTGTTGGTTTATTCGTTTGTTGGTTTATTGTTTTGTTGGTTTGTTGGTTTGTTGGTTTGTTCGTTTGTTAGATTGTTGGTTTGTTGGTTTGTTGGTTTGTTGGTTTGTTGGTTTGTTGGTTTGTTGGTTTGTTGGTTTGTTGGCTTGTTGATTTGTTGGTTTGTTTTGTTGGTTTGTTGGTTTGTTAGTTTGTTCGTTTTTTGGTTTGTTGGTTACTTGGTTTGTTGGTTTAGTGGTTTGTTGGTTTGTTCGTTTGTTGGCTTGTTGGCTTGTTGGTTTGTTGGTTTGTTGGTTTGTTGGTTTGTTGGTTTGTTGGTCTGTTGGTTTGTTTATTTTTTGGTTGGTTTGTTGGTTTGTTGGTTTATTCGTTTGTTGGTTTATTGTTTTGTTGGTTTGTTGGTTTGTTCGTTTGTTAGATTGTTGGTTTGTTGGTTTGTTGGTTTGTTGGTTTGTTGGTTTGTTGGTTTGTTGGTTTGTTGGTTTGTTGGTTTGTTGGTTTGTTGGCTTGTTGATTTGTTGGTTTGTTTTGTTGGTTTGTTGGTTTGTTAGTTTGTTCGTTTTTTGGTTTGTTGGTTACTTGGTTTGTTGGTTTGTTGGTTTGTTGGTTTGTTGGTTTGTTCGTTTGTTGGTTTGTTGGTTCGTTGGTTTGTTGGTTTGTTGGTTTGTTCGTTTGTTGGTTTGTTGGTTTGTTGGTTTGTTGGTTTGTTGGTTTGTTGGTTTGTTCGTTTGTTGGTTTGGTGGTTTGTTGGTTTGTTCGTTTGTTCGTTTATTGGCTTGTTGGCTTGTTGGTTTGTTGTTTTGTTGGTTTGTTGGTTTGTTGGTTTGTTGGTTTGTTGGTTTGTTGGTTTGTTGGTTTGTTGGTTTATTCGTTTGTTGGTTTGTTGTTTTGTTGGTTTGTTGGTTTGTTGGTTTGTTCGTTTGTTAGTTTGTTGGTTTGTTGGTTTGTTGGTTTGTTGGTTTGTTGGTTTGTTGGTTTGTTGGTTTGTTGGTTTGTTGGTTTGTTGGTTTGTTGGTTTTTGGTTTGTTGGTTTGTTGGTTTGTTGGTTTGTTGGTTAGTTTGTTTGTTGGTATGTTGGTTTGTTGGTTTGCTGGTTTGTTGGCTTGTTGGTTTGTTGGTTTGTTAGTTTGTTGGTTTGTTGGTTACTTGGTTTGTTGGTTTGTTGGTTTGTTGGTTTATTGGCTTGTTGGTTCGTTGGTTTTTTGGTTTGTTGGTTTGTCGGTTTGTTGGTTTGTTGGTTTTTTGGTTTGTTGGTTTGTTGGTTTGTTGGTTTGTTGGTTTATTTGTTTGTTGGTTTGTTGGTTTGTTGGTTTGTTGGTTTTTTGGTTTGTTGGTTTGTTGGTTTGTTGGTTTATTTGTTTGTTGGTTTGTTGGTTTGTTGGTTTGTTGGTTTTTTGGTTTGTTGGTTTGTTTGTTTGTTGGTTTGTTCGTTTGTTGGTTTGTTGGTTTGTTGGTTTGCTGGTTTGTTGGCTTGTTGGTTTGTTGGTTTGTTAGTTTGTTGGTTTGTTGGTTACTTGGTTTGTTGGTTTGTTGGTTTGTTGGTTTGTTGGCTTGTTGGTTCGTTGGTTTTTTGGTTTGTTGGTTTGTCGGTTTGTTGGTTTGTTGGTTTTTTGGTTTGTTGGTTTGTTGGTTTGTTGGTTTGTTGGTTAATTTGTTTGTTGGTTTGTTGATTTGTTGGTTTGTTGGTTTGTTGGTTTGTTGGTTTGTTGGTTTGTTGGTTTGTTGGTTTGTTGGTTTGTTGGTTTATTTGTTTGTTGGTTTGTTTGTTTGTTGGTTTGTTGGTTTGTTGGTTTGTTGGTTTGTTTGTTTGTTGGTTTGTTGGTTTGTTCGTTTGTTGGTTTGTTGGCTACTTGGTTTGTTGGTTTGTTGGCTTGTTGGTTTGTAGGTTTTTTGGTTTGTTGGTTTGTTGGTTTGTTGGTTTGTTGGTTTGTTGGTTTGTTGGTTTGCTGGTTTGTTGGTTTGTTGGTTTGTTTGATTGTTGGTTTGTTCGTTTGTTGATTTGTTGGTTTGTTGGCTTGTTGGTTCGTTGGTTTTTTGGTTTGTTGGTTTGTCGGTTTGTTGGTTTGTTGGTTTTTGGTTTGTTGGTTTGTTGGTTTGTTGGTTTGTTGGTTTATTTGTTTGTTGGTTTGTTGGTTTGATGGTTTGTTGGTTTGTTGGTTTGTTGGCTACTTGGTTTGTTAGTTTGTTGGTTTGTTGGTTTGTTGGCTTGTTGGTTTGTTTGTTTGTTGGTTTGTTGGTTTTTTGGTTTGTTGGTTTGTTGGTTTGTTGGTTTGTTTGTTTGTTCGTTTGTTGGTTTGTTGGTTTGTTGGTTTGTTGGCTTAATGGTTTGTTGGATTGTTGGTTTGTTGGTTTGTTGGCTTGTTGGTTTGTTGGATTGTTGGTTTGTTGGTTTGTTTGTTTGTTGGTTTGTTGGTTTGTTCGTTTGTTGGTTTGTTGGCTACTTGGTTTGTTGGTTTGTTGGTTTGTTGGCTTGTTGGCTTGTTGGTTTGTTGGTTTGTTGGTTTGTTGGTTTGTTGGTTTGTTGGTTTGTTGGTTTGTTGGTTTGTTTGATTGTTGGTTTGTTCGTTTGTTGATTTGTTGGTTACTTGAATTGTTAGTTTGTTGGTTTGTTCGTTTGTTGATTTGTTGGTTACTTGAAATGTTAGTATGTTGGCTTGTTGTTTTGTTGGTTTGTTGGCTTGTTGGTTTGTTGGTTTGTTGGCTTGTTGGTTTGTTGGTTTGTTGGTTTATTTGTTTGTTGGTTTGTTGGTTTGTTGGTTTGTTGGTTTGTTGGTTTATTTGTTTGTTGGTTTGTTGGTTTGTTGGTTTGTTGGTTTGTTTGTTTGTTGGTTTGTTGGTTTGTTCGTTTGTTGGTTTGTTGGCTACTTGGTTTGTTGGTTTGTTGGTTTGTTGGCTTGTTGGTTTGTTGGTTTGTTGGTTTGTTGGTTTTTTGGTTTGTTGGTTTGTTGGTTTGTTGGTTTGTTTGTTTGTTCGTTAGTTGGTTTGTTGGTTTGTTGGTTTGTTGGTTTGTTGGCTTAATGATTTCTTGGATTGTTGGTTTGTTGGTTTGTTGGCTTGTTGGCTTGTTGTTTTGTTGGTTTGTTGGCTTGTTTGTTTGTTGGTTTGTTGGCTTGTTGGTTTGTTGGTTTGTTGGTTTGTTGGTTTGTTGGTTTGTTGGTTTGTTGCTTTGTTGGTTTGCTTGATTGTTGGTTTGTTCGTTTGTTGATTTGTTGGTTACTTGAATTGTTAGTTTGTTGGTTTGTTGGTTTGTTGGTTTGTTGGTTTGTTGGTTTGTTCGTTTGTTCGTTTGTTGGTTTGTTAGTTTAATGGCTTGTTGGTTTGTTGGTTTGTTGGCTTGTTAGTTTGTTGGTTTGTTGGTTTGTTGGTTAGTTGGCTTGTTGGTTACTTGGTTTGTTGGTTTGTTGGTTTGTTGGCTTTTTGCTTATTGGTTTGTTGGTTTTTTGGTTTGTTGGCTTGTTGGCTTATTGGCTTTTTGGTTTGTTGGCTTGTTGGCTTGTTGGTTTGTTGGTTTTTTGGCTTGTTGGTTTGTTGGCTTGTTCGCTTGTTGGTTTATTGGTTTTTTGGATTGTTGGTTTGTTGGTTTGTTGATTTGTTAGTTTGTTGGTTTGTTGGTTTGTTGGTTTGTTGGTTTGTTCGTTTGTTGGTTTGTTGGTTTATTAGTTTGTTTGTTTATTGGGTTGTTCGTTTGTTGGCTTGTTGGTTTGTTGGCTTGTTGGTTTGTTGGTTTGTTCGTTTGTTGGTTTGTTGGTTTATTGGTTTGTTGGTTTGTTCGTTTGTTGGTTTGTTGGTTTATTAGTTTGTTTGTTTATTGGGTTGTTCGTTTGTTGGCTTGTTGGTTTGTTGGCTTGTTGGTTTGTTGGTTTGTTGGTTTGTTGGTTTGTTGGTTTGTTGGCTTGTTTGTTTGTTGGTTTGTTGGTTTGTTGGTTTGTTGGTTTTTTAGTTTGTTGGCTTGTTAGTTTGTTGGTTTGTTGGCTTGTTGGTTTGTTGGTTTGTTGGTTTGTTGGTTTGTTGGTTTGTTGGTTTGTTGGTTTGTTGGTTTGTTGGTTTGTTGGTTTGTTGGTTTGTTGGCTTGTTGGTTTGTTGGTTTGTTGTTTTGTTGGTTTGTTGGTTTGTTGGTTTGTTGGTTTGTTTGTTTGTTGGTTTGTTGGTTTGTTGGTTTGTTGGCTTGTTGGCTTGTTGGCTTGTTGGCTTGTTGGCTTGTTGGCTTGTTGGTTTGTTGATTTGTTGGTTTGTTGGTTTGTTGGTTTGTTCGTTTGTTGGTTTGTTCGTTTGTTCGTTTGTTCGTTTGTTCGTTTGTTCGTATGTGCGTTTGTTCGTTTGTTGGTTTGTTGGTTTGTTAGTTTGTTGGTTTGTTGGTTTGTTTATTTATTGGTTTTTTCGTTTGTTGGCTTGTTAGTTTGTTGGTTTGTTCGTTTGTTGGTTTGTTGGTTTGTCGGTTTGTTGGTTTGTTGGGTTGTTCGTTTGTTTATTTATTGGTTTTTTCGTTTGTTGGCTTGTTAGTTTGTTGGTTTGTTCGTTTGTTGGTTTGTTGGTTTGTCGGTTTGTTGGTTTGTTGGTTTGTTCGTTTGTTGGTTTGTTGGTTTGTTCGTTTGTTCGTTTGTTCGTTTGTTCGTTTATTCTTATGTGCGTTTGTTGGTTTGTTGGTTTGTTGGTTTGTTGGTTTGTTGGTTTGTTGGTTTATTGGTTTGTTGGTTTGTTGGTTTGTTGGTTTGTTGGTTTGTTGGTTTGTGTGTTTGTTGGTTTGTTGGTTTGTTGGTTTGTTGGTTTGTTGGTTTGTTGGTTTATTGGTTTGTTGGTTTGTTGGCTTGATGGTTTGTTGGCTTGTTGGTTTGTTGGTTTGTTGGTTTGTTGGTTTGTTGGTTTGTTGGTTTGTTGGTTTATTTGTTTGTTGGTTTGTTCGTTTGTTGGCTTTTTATTTGTTGGCTTGTTGGCTTGTTGGTTTGTTGGTTTGTTGGTTTGTTGGTTTGTTGGTTTGTTGGTTTGTTGGTTTGTTGGTTTGTTGGTTGTTGGTTTGTTGGTTTGTTGGCTTGTTGGTTTTTTGGTTTGTTGGCTTGTTGGTTTGTTGGCTTGTTGGTTTGTCGGTTTGTTGGTTTGTTGGTTTGTTGGTTTGTTCGTTTGTTGGTTTATTGGTTCCTCGGTTTGTTGGTTTGTTGGTTTGTTCGTTTGTTGGTTTGTTGGTTTGTTGGTTTATTGGTTTGTTGGTTTGTTGGTTTGTTCGTTTGTTGGTTTAGTGGTTTGTTGGTTTGTTGGCTTGTTGGCTTGTTGGTTTGTTGGTTTGTTGGTTTCTTGCTTTCTTGGTTTGTTGGTTTGTTGGTTTGTTGGTTTGTTGGTTTGTTGGTTTGTTGGTTTGTTGGTTTGTTGGTTTGTTGGTTTGTTGGTTTGTTGGTTTGTTGGTTTGTTGGTTTATTCGTTTGTTGGTTTATTGTTTTGTTGGTTTGTTGGTTTGTTGGTTTGTTCGTTTGTTAGATTGTTGGTTTGTTGGTTTGTTGGTTTGTTGGTTTGTTGGTTTGTTGTTTTGTTGGTTTGTTGGTTTGTTGGTTTGTTGGCTTGTTGATTTGTTGGTTTGTTGGCTTGTTGGTTTGTTGGTTTGTTGGCTTGTTGGTTTTTTGGTTTCTTGGTTTTTTGGTTTGTTGGCTTGTTGGTTTGTTCGTTTGTTCGTTTGTTGGCTTGTTGGCTTGTTTGTTTGTTGGCTTGTTGGTTTGTCGGTTTGTTGGTTTGTTGGTTTGTTGGTTTGTTCGTTTGTTGGTTTATTGGTTCCTCGGTTTGTTGGTTTGTTGGTTTGTTCGTTTGTTGGTTTGTTGGTTTGTTGGTTTGTTGGTTTGTTGGTTTGTTGGTTTGTTGGTTTGTTGGTTTGTTCGTTTGTTGGTTTAGTGGTTTGTTGGTTTGTTCGTTTGTTGGCTTGTTGGCTTGTTGGTTTGTTGGTTTCTTGGTTTGTTGGTTTGTTGGTTTGTTGGTTTGTTGGTTTGTTGGTTTGTTGGTTTGTTGGTTTGTTAGTTTGTTGGTTTGTTGGTTTGTTGGTTTATTCGTTTGTTGGTTTATTGTTTTGTTGGTTTGTTGGTTTGTTGGTTTGTTCGTTTGTTAGATTGTTGGTTTGTTGGTTTGTTGGTTTGTTGGTTTGTTGGTTTGTTGGTTTGTTGGTTTGTTGGTTTGTTGGTTTGTTTGTTTGTTGGTTTGTTGGCTTGTTGATTTGTTGGTTTGTTGGCTTGTTGGTTTGTTCGTTTGTTAGATTGTTGGTTTGTTGGTTTGTTGGTTTGTTGGTTTGTTGGTTTGTTGGTGTGTAGGTTTGTTGGTTTGTTGGTTTGCTAGTTTGTTGGTTAGTTGGTTTGTTGGTAACTTGGTTTGTTGGTTTGTTGGTTTGTTGGTTTGTTGGTTTGTTGGCTTAATGGTTTGTTGGATTGTTGGTTTGTTGGTTTATTGGCTTGTTGGCTTGTTGTTTTGTTGGTTTGTTGGCTTGTTGGTTTGTTGGTTTGTTGGTTTGTTGGTTTGTTGGTTTGTTGGTTTGTTGGTTTGTTGGTTTGTTGGTTTGTTGGTTTGTTGGTTTGTTGGTTTGTTGGTTTGTTGGTTTGTTGGTTTGTTGGTTTGTTGGTTTGTTGGTTTGTTGGCTTGTTGTTTTGTTGGTTTGTTGGTTTGTTGGTTTGTTCGTTTGTTAGATTGTTGGTTTGTTGGTTTGTTGGTTTGTTGGTTTGTTGGTTTGTTGGTTTGTTGGTTTGTTGGTTTGTTGGTTTGTTGGTTTGTTGGTTTGTTGGTTTGTTGGTTTGTTAGTTTGTTCGTTTGTTGGTTTGTTGGTTACTTGGTTTGTTGGTTTGTTGGTTTGTTGGTTTGTTGGTGCTGGTTTGTTGGTTTGTTGGTTTGTTGGTTTGTTGGTTTATTTGTTTGTTGGTTTGTTGGTTTGTTGGTTTGTTGGTTTATTTGTTTGTAGGTTTGTTGGTTTGTTGGTTTGTTGGCTTGTTGGTTTGTTGGTTTGCTAGTTTGTTGGTTAGTTGGTTTGTTGGTAACTTGGTTTGTTGGTTTGTTGGTTTGTTGGTTTGTTGGTTTGTTGGCTTAATGGTTTGTTGGATTGTTGGTTTGTTGGTTTGTTGGCTTGTTGGCTTGTTGTTTTGTTGGTTTGTTGGCTTGTTGGTTTGTTGGTTTGTTGGCTTGTTGGTTTGTTGGTTTGTTGGTTTGTTGGTTTGTTGGTTTGTTTGATTGTTGGTTTGTTCGTTTGTTGGCTTGTTGGCTTGTTGTTTTGTTGGTTTGTTGGCTTGTTGGTTTGTTGGTTTGTTGGCTTGTTGGTTTGTTGGTTTGTTGGTTTGTTGGTTTGTTGGTTTGTTGGTTTGTTGGTTTGTTTGATTGTTGGTTTGTTCGTTTGTTGATTTGTTGGTTACTTGAATTGTTAGTTTGTTGGTTTGTTGGTTTGTTGGTTTGTTGGTTTTTGGGCTTGTTGGTTTGTTGGTTTGTTGGTTTGTTTGTTTGTTCGTTTGTTCGTTTGTTGGTTTGTTAGTTTAATGGCTTGTTAGTTTGTTGGTTTGTTGGCTTGTTAGTTTGTTGGTTTGTTGGTTTGTTGGTTAGTTGGCTTGTTGGTTACTTGGTTTGTTGGTTTGTTGGTTTGTTGGCTTGTTGGCTTATTGGTTTGTTGGTTTTTTGGTTTGTTGGCTTGTTGGCTTATTGGCTTTTTGGTTTGTTAGCTTGTTGGCTTGTTGGTTTGTTGGTTTTTTGGCTTGTTGGTTTGTTGGCTTGTTCGCTTGTTGGTTTATTGGTTTTTTGGATTGTTGGTTTGTTGGTTTGTTGGTTTGTTAGTTTGTTGGTTTGTTGGTTTGTTGGTTTGTTGGCTTGTTGGCTTGTTGGTTTGTTGGTTTGTTCGTTTGTTCGTTTGTTCGGTTGTTGGTTTGTTCGTTTGTTGGCTTGTTGGTTTGTTGGTTTGTTCGTTTGTTGGTTTGTTGGTTTATTGGTTTGTTGTTTTGTTCGTTTGTTGGTTTGTTGGTTTATTAGTTTGTTTGTTTATTGGGTTGTTCGTTTGTTGGCTTGTTGGTTTGTTGGCTTGTTGGTTTGTTGGTTTGTTGGTTTGTTGGTTTTTTGGCTTGTTTGTTTGTTGGTTTGTTGGTTTGTTGGTTTGTTGGTTTTTTAGTTTGTTGGCTTGTTAGTTTGTTGGTTTGTTGGCTTGTTGGTTTGTTGGTTTGTTGGTTTGTTGGTTTGTTGGTTTGTTGGTTTGTTGGTTTGTTGGTTTGTTGGTTTGTTGGCTTGTTGGTTTGTTGGTTTGTTGTTTTGTTGGTTTGTTGGTTTGTTGGTTTGTTGGTTTGTTGGTTTGTTGGTTTGTTGGTTTGTTGGTTTGTTGGTTTGTTGGTTTGTTGGCTTGTTGGCTTGTTGGCTTGTTGGCTTGTTGGCTTGTTGGTTTGTTGGTTTGTTGGTTTGTTGGTTTGTTGGTTTGTTGGTTTGTTCGTTTGTTGGTTTGTTCATTTGTTCGTTTGTTCGTTTGTTCGTTTGTTCGTTTGTTCGTATGTGCGTTTGTTCGTTTGTTGGTTTGTTGGTTTGTTGGTTTGTTGGTTTGTTGGTTTGTTTATTTATTGGTTTTTTCGTTTGTTGGCTTGTTAGTTTGTTGGTTTGTTCGTTTGTTGGTTTGTTGGTTTGTTGGTTTGTCGGTTTGTTGGTTTGTTGGGTTGTTCGTTTGTTTTTTTGTTGGTTTGTTAGTTTGTTTGGCTGTTGGTTTGTTGGTTTGTTCGTTTATTGGTTTGTTGGCTTGTTGGCTTGTTGGTTTGTTGGTTTGTTGGTTTGTTGGTTTGTTGGTTTGTTGGTTTATTGGTTTGTTGGTTTGTTGGTTTGTTGGTTTGTTGGTTTGTTGGTTTGTTGGTTTGTTGGTTTGTTGGTTTGTTGGTTTGTTGGTTTATTGGTTTGTTGGTTTGTTGGCTTGATGGTTTGTTGGCTTTTTGGTTTGTTGGCTTGTTGGTTTGTTGGTTTGTTGGTTTGTTGGTTTGTTGGTTTGTTGGTTTATTTGTTTGTTTGTTTGTTCGTTTGTTGGCTTTTTATTTGTTGGCTTGTTGGCTTGTTGGTTTGTTGGTTTGTTGGTTTGTTGGTTTGTTGGTTTGTTGGTTTGTTGGTTTGTTGGTTTGTTGGTTTGTTGGCTTGTTGGTTTTTTGGTTTGTTGGTTTTTTGGTTTGTTGGCTTATTGGTTTGTTCGTTTGTTGGCTTGTTGGCTTGTTGGTTTGTTGGTTTGTTGGTTTGTTGGTTTGTTGGTTTGTTGGTTTGTTCGTTTGTTGGTTTAGTGGTTTGTTGGTTTGTTCGTTTGTTGGCTTGTTGGTTTGTTGGTTTGTTGGTTTGTTGGTTTGTTGGTTTGTTCGTTTGTTGGTTTATTGGTTCCTCGGTTTGTTGGTTTGTTGGTTTGTTCGTTTGTTGGTTTGTTGGTTTGTTGGTTTGTTGGTTTGTTGGTTTGTTGGTTTGTTCGTTTGTTGGTTTAGTGGTTTGTTGGTTTGTTCGTTTGTTGGCTTGTTGGCTTGTTGGTTTGTTGGTTTCTTGGTTTCTTGGTTTGTTGGTTTGTTGGTTTGTTGGTTTGTTGGTTTGTTGGTTTGTTGGTTTGTTGGTTTGTTGGTTTGTTGGTTTATTCGTTTGTTGGTTTATTGTTTTGTTGGTTTGTTGGTTTGTTCGTTTGTTAGATTGTTGGTTTGTTGGTTTGTTGGTTTGTTGGTTTGTTGGTTTGTTGGTTTGTTGGTTTGTTGGTTTGTTGGTTTGTTGGTTTGTTGGTTTGTTGGTTTGTTGGTTTGTTGGCTTGTTGATTTGTTGGTTAGTTGGCTTGTTGGTTTGTTGGTTTATTAGTTTGTTCGTTTGTTGGTTTGTTGGTTTTTTGGCTTGTTGGTTTGTTGGTTTTTTGGCTTGTTGGTTTGTTGGTTTTTTGGCTTGTTGGTTTTTTTGGCTTGTTGGTTTGTTGGTTTGTTGGTTTGTTGGTTTGTTGGTTCGTTGGTTTGTTGGCTTCTTGGCGTGTTGGTTTGTTGGTTGGTTCGTTTGTTCGTTTGTTGGTTTGTTCGTTTGTTGGCTTGTTGGTTTGTTGGTTTGTTGGTTTATTGGTTTATAGGTTTGTTGGTTTGTTGGTTTGTTCGTTTGTTGGTTTGTTGGTTTGTTGGTTTGTTTGTTTGTTGGTTTGTTCGTTTGTTTTCTTGTTGGTTTGTTGGCTTGTTGGCTTGTTGGTTTGTTGGTTTGTTGGTTTGTTGGTTTGTTGGTTTGTTGGTTTGTTTGTTTGTTCGTTTGTTGGCTTATTGGCTTTTTGGTTTGTTGGCTTGTTGGCTTGTTGGTTTGTTGGTTTTTTGGCTTGGTGGTTTGTTGGCTTGTTCGCTTGTTGGTTTATTGGTTTTTTGGATTGTTGGTTTGTTGGTTTGTTGGTTTGTTAGTTTGTTGGTTTGTTGGTTTGTTGGTTTGTTGGCTTGTTGGCTTGTTGGTTTGTTGGTTTGTTCGTTTGTTCGTTTGTTCGGTTGTTGGTTTGTTCGTTTGTTGGCTTGTTGGTTTGTTGGTTTGTTCGTTTGTTGGTTTGTTGGTTTATTGGTTTGTTGGTTTGTTCGTTTGTTGGTTTGTTGGTTTATTAGTTTGTTTGTTTATTGGGTTGTTCGTTTGTTGGCTTGTTGGTTTGTTGGCTTGTTGGTTTGTTGGTTTGTTGGTTTGTTGGTTTGTTGGCTTGTTTGTTTGTTGGTTTGTTGGTTTGTTGGTTTGTTGGTTTTTTAGTTTGTTGGCTTGTTAGTTTGTTGGTTTGTTGGCTTGTTGGTTTTTTGGTTTGTTGGTTTGTTGGTTTGTTGGTTTGTTGGTTTGTTGGTTTGTTGGTTTGTTGGTTTGTTGGCTTGTTGGTTTGTTGGTTTGTTGTTTTGTTGGTTTGTTGGTTTGTTGGTTTGTTGGTTTGTTGGTTTGTTGGTTTGTTGGTTTGTTGGTTTGTTGGTTTGTTGGCTTGTTGGCTTGTTGGCTTGTTGGCTTGTTGGCTTGTTGGCTTGTTGGCTTGTTGGTTTGTTGGTTTGTTGGTTTGTTGGTTTGTTGGTTTGTTGGTTTGTTCGTTTGTTGGTTTGTTCGTTTGTTCGTTTGTTCGTTTGTTCGTTTGTTCGTATGTGCGTTTGTTCGTTTGTTGGTTTGTTGGTTTGTTGGTTTGTTGGTTTGTTGGTTTGTTTATTTATTGGTTTTTTCGTTTGTTGGCTTGTTAGTTTGTTGGTTTGTTCGTTTGTTGGTTTGTTGGTTTGTTGGTTTGTTGGTTTGTCGGTTTGTTGGTTTGTTGGGTTGTTCGTTTGTTTTTTTGTTGGTTTGTTAGTTTGTTTGGCTGTTGGTTTGTTGGTTTGTTCGTTTATTGGTTTGTTGGCTTGTTAGCTTGTTGGTTTGTTGGTTTGTTGGTTTGTTGGTTTGTTGGTTTATTGGTTTGTTGGTTTGTTGGTTTGTTGGTTTGTTGGTTTGTTGGTTTGGTGGTTTGTTGGTTTGTTGGTTTGTTGGTTTGTTGGTTTGTTGGTTTATTGGTTTGTTGGTTTGTTGGCTTGATGGTTTGTTGGCTTGTTGGTTTGTTGGCTTGTTGGTTTGTTGTTTTGTTGGTTTGTTGGTTTGTTGGTTTGTTGGTTTATTTGTTTGTTGGTTTGTTCGTTTGTTGGCTTTTTATTTGTTGGCTTGTTGGCTTGTTGGTTTGTTGGTTTGTTGGTTTGTTGGTTTGTTTGTTTGTTGGTTTGTTGGTTTGTTGGTTTGTTGGCTTGTTGGTTTTTTGGTTTGTTGGTTTTTTGGTTTGTTGGTTTTTTGGTTTGTTGGCTAATTGGTTTGTTCGTTTGTTGGCTTGTTGGCTTGTTGGTTTGTTGGCTTGTTGGTTTGTCGGTTTGTTGGTTTGTTGGTTTGTTGGTTTGTTCGTTTGTTGGTTTATTGGTTCCTCGGTTTGTTGGTTTGTTGGTTTGTTCGTTTGTTGGTTTGTTGGTTTGTTGGTTTGTTGGTTTGTTGGTTTGTTGGTTTGTTCGTTTGTTGGTTTAGTGGTTTGTTGGTTTGTTCGTTTGTTGGCTTGTTGGCTTGTTGGTTTGTTGGTTTCTTGGTTTCTTGGTTTGTTGGTTTGTTGGTTTGTTGGTTTGTTGGTTTGTTGGTTTGTTGGTTTGTTGGTTTGTTGGTTTGTTGGTTTATTCGTTTGTTGGTTTATTGTTTTGTTGGTTTGTTGGTTTGTTCGTTTGTTAGATTGTTGGTTTGTTGGTTTGTTGGTTTGTTGGTTTGTTGGTTTGTTGGTTTGTTGGTTTGTTGGTTTGTTGGTTTGTTGGTTTGTTGGTTTGTTGGCTTGTTGATTTGTTGGTTTGTTGGCTTGTTGGTTTGTTGGTTTATTAGTTTGTTCGTTTGTTGGTTTGTTGGTTTTTTGGCTTGTTGGTTTGTTGGTTTTTTGGCTTGTTGGTTTGTTGGTTTTTTGGCTTGTTGGTTTTTTTGGCTTGTTGGTTTGTTGGTTTGTTGGTTTGTTGGTTCGTTGGTTTGTTGGCTTCTTGGCGTGTTGGTTTGTTGGTTGGTTCGTTTGTTCGTTTGTTGGTTTGTTCGTTTGTTGGCTTGTTGGTTTGTTGGTTTGTTGGTTTATTGGTTTATAGGTTTGTTGGTTTGTTGGTTTGTTCGTTTGTTGGTTTGCTGGTTTGTTGGTTTGTTTGTTTGTTGGTTTGTTCGTTTGTTTTCTTGTTGGTTTGTTGGCTTGTTGGTTTGTTGGTTTGTTGGTTTGTTGGTTTGTTGGTTCGTTGGTTTGTTGGTTTGTTTGTTTGTTCGTTTGTTGTTTTGTTGGTTTTTTGGCTTGTTGGTTTGTTGGTTAGTTGGTTTGTTGGTTTGTTGGTTTTTTGGTATGTTGGTTTGTTGGTTTGTTTGCTTTTTGGTTTGTTTGTTTGTTGGTTTGTTGGTTTGTTGGTTTGTTGGTTTGTTGGTTTGTTGGTTTGTTGGTTTGTTGGTTTGTTGGTTTGTTGGTTTGTTGGTTTGTTGGTTTGTTGGTTTGTTGGTTTGTTGGTTTGTTGGTTTGTTGGTTTGTTGTTTTGTTGGTTTGTTGGTTTGTTGGTTTGTTGGTTTGTTGGTTTGTTGGTTTGTTGGTTTGTTGGTTTGTTGGTTTGTTGGTTTGTTGGTTTGTTGGTTTGTTGGCTTGTTGGTTTGTTGGTTTGTTGATTTCTTGGTTTGTTGGTTTGTTGGCTTGTTCGTTTGTTGGTTTATTGGTTTGTTTGTTTGTTGGTTTGTTCGTTTGTTTTCTTGTTGGTTTGTTGGCTTGTTGGTTTGTTGGTTTGTTGGTTTGTTGGTTTGTTGGTTTGTTGGTTTGTTGGTTTGTTGGTTTGTTTGTTTGTTGGTTTGTTCGTTTGTTTTCGTGTTGGTTTGTTGGCTTGTTGGTTTGTTGGTTTGTTGGTTTGTTGGTTTGTTGGTTTATTTGTTTGTAGGTTTGTTGGTTTGTTGGTTTGTTGGCTTGTTGGTTTGTTGGTTTGCTAGTTTGTTGGTTTGTTGGTTTGTTGGTTTGTTTGTTTGTTGGTTTGTTCGTTTGTTTTCTTGTTGGTTTGTTGGCTTGTTGGTTTGTTGGTTTGTTGGTTTGTTGGTTTGTTGGTTTGTTGGTTTGTTTGTTTGTTCGTTTGTTGGTTTGTTGGTTTTTTGGCTTGTTGGTTTGTTGGTTAGTTGGTTTGTTGGTTTGTTGGTTTTTTGGTATGTTGGTTTGTTGGTTTGTTGGCTTTTTGGTTTGTTTGTTTGTTGGTTTGTTGGTTTGTTGGTTTGTTGGTTTGTTGGTTTGTTGGTTTGTTGGTTTGTTGGTTTGTTGGTTTGTTGGTTTGTTGGTTTGTTGGTTTGTTGGTTTGTTGGTTTGTTGGTTTGTTGGTTTGTTGGTTTGTTGTTTTGTTGGTTTGTTGGTTTGTTGGTTTGTTGGTTTGTTGGTTTGTTGGTTTGTTGGTTTGTTGGCTTGTTGGTTTGTTGGTTTGTTGATTTCTTGGTTTGTTGGTTTGTTGGCTTGTTCGTTTGTTGGTTTATTGGTTTGTTTGTTTGTTGGTTTGTTCGTTTGTTTTCTTGTTGGTTTGTTGGCTTGTTGGTTTGTTGATTTGTTGGTTTGTTGGTTTGTTGGTTTGTTGGTTTGTTGGTTTGTTGGTTTGTTGGTTTGTTTGTTTGTTGGTTTGTTCGTTTGTTTTCTTGTTGGTTTGTTGGCTTGTTGGTTTGTTGGTTTGTTGGTTTGTTGATTTGTTGGTTTGTTGGTTTATTTGTTTGTAGGTTTGTTGCTTTGTTGGTTTGTTGGCTTGTTGGTTTGTTAGTTTTTTGGCTTGTTGGTTTGTTGGTTTTTTGGCTTGTTGGTTTGTTGGCTTGTTGGCTTGTTGGTTTGTTGGTTTTTTTGGCTTGTTGGTTTGTTGGTTTGTTGGTTTGTTGGTTTGTTGATTTCTTGGCTTGTTGGTTTGTTGGTTTGTTCGTTTGTTCGTTTGTTGGTTTGTTCGTTTGTTTGTTTGTTGGTTTGTTGGTTTGTTGGTTTGTTTGTTTGTTGGTTTGTTTTCTTGTTGGTTTGTTGGCTTGTTGGTTTGTTGGTTTGTTGGTTTGTTTGTTTGTTTGTTTGTTGATTTGTTGGTTTGTTGGCTTGTTGGTTTGTTGGTTTGTTGGTTTGTTGGTTTATTGGTATGTTGGTTTGTTGGTTTGTTGGTTTGTTGGTTTGTTGGTTTGTTAGTTTGTTGGCTTGTTGCTTTGTTAGCTTGTTGGTTTGTTGGTTTGTTGGTTTGTTGGTTTGTTGGTTTGTTGGTTTTTTTGTATGTTGGTTTGTTGGTTTGTTGGTTTGTTGGCTTGTTGGTTTGTTTGTTTGTTGGTTCGTTGGTTTGTTGGTTTGTTCGTTTGTTGGTTTGTTGGTTTGTTGGTTTGTTGGTTTGTTGGTTTGTTGGTTTGTTGGTTTGTTGGTTTATTGGTTTGTTGGTTTGTTGGTTTGTTGGTTTGTTGGTTTGTTGGTTTGTTTGTTGGTTTGTTGGTTTGTTGGCTTGTTGGTCTGTTGGTTTGTTGATTTCTTGGTTTGTTGGTTTGTTGGTTTGTTCGTTTGTTGGTTTGTTAGCTTGTTGGTTTGTTGGTTTGTTGGTTTGTTGGTTTAT
This sequence comes from Atherix ibis, assembly GCA_958298945.1. Lineage (NCBI taxonomy): Eukaryota > Metazoa > Arthropoda > Insecta > Diptera > Athericidae > Atherix > Atherix ibis. The sequence goes on from OY282608.1 coordinate 100,600,197, forward strand.
TTGTTTGTTGGTTTGGTGGTTTGTTGGTTTGTTGGTTTGTTGGTTTATTTGTTTGTTGGTTTGTTGGTTTGTTGGTTTGTTGGTTTGTTTGTTGGTTGGTTTGTTGGTTTGTTCGTTTGTTGGTTTGTTGGTTACTTGGTTTGTTGGTTTGTTGGTTTGTTGGCTTGTTGGTTTGTTCGTTTGTTGGTTTGTTGGTTTTTTTGTTTGTTGGTTTGTTGGTTTGTTGGTTTGTTTGTTTGTTCGGTCCTTGGTTTGTTGGTTTGTTGGTTTGCTGGTTTGTTGGTTTGTTAGTTTGTTGGCTTGTTGGTTTGTTGGCTTGTTGGTTTGTTGGTTTGTTGGTTTGTTGGTATGTTGGTTTGTTTGTTTGTTGGTTTGTTGACTTGTTGGTTTGTTGGTTTGTTGGTTTGTTGGTTTGTTGGTTTGTTGGTTTGTGGGTTTGTTGGTTGGTTGGTTTGTTGGTTTATTTGTTTGTTGGTTTGTTGGTTTGTTGGTTTATTGGTTTGTTGGTTTGTTGGTTTGTTGGTTTGTTGGTTTGTTTGTTGATTTGTTGGTTTGTTGGCTTGTTGGTTTGTTGGTTTATTTGTTTGTTGGTTTGTTGGTTTGTTGGTTTGTTGGTTTGTTGGTTTGTTGGTTTATTTGTTTGTAGGTTTGTTGGTTTGTTGGTTTGTTGGCTTGTTGGTTTGTTGGTTTGCTAGTTTGTTGGTTAGTTGGTTTGTTGGTAACTTGGTTTGTTGGTTTGTTGGTTTGTTGGTTTGTTGGTTTGTTGGCTTAATGGTTTGTTGGATTGTTGGTTTGTTGGTTTGTTGGCTTGTTGGCTTGTTGTTTTGTTGGTTTGTTGGCTTGTTGGTTTGTTGGTTTGTTGGCTTGTTGGTTTGTTGGTTTGTTGGTTTGTTGGTTTGTTGGTTTGTTTGATTGTTGGTTTGTTCGTTTGTTGGCTTGTTGGCTTGTTGTTTTGTTGGTTTGTTGGCTTGTTGGTTTGTTGGTTTGTTGGCTTGTTGGTTTGTTGGTTTGTTGGTTTGTTGGTTTGTTGGTTTGTTGGTTTGTTGGTTTGTTGGTTTGTTTGATTGTTGGTTTGTTCGTTTGTTGATTTGTTGGTTACTTGAATTGTTAGTTTGTTGGTTTGTTGGTTTGTTGGTTTGTTGGTTTTTGGGTTTGTTGGTTTGTTGGTTTGTTGGTTTGTTGGTTTGTTTGTTTGTTCGTTTGTTCGTTTGTTAGTTTGTTAGTTTAATGGCTTGTTGGTTTGTTGGCTTGTTAGTTTGTTGGTTTGTTGGTTTGTTGGTTAGTTGGCTTGTTGGTTACTTGGTTTGTTGGTTTGTTGGTTTGTTGGCTTGTTGGCTTATTGGTTTGTTGGTTTTTTGGTTTGTTGGCTTGTTGGCTTATTGGCTTTTTGGTTTGTTGGCTTGTTGGCTTGTTGGTTTGTTGGTTTTTTGGCTTGTTGGTTTGTTGGCTGGTTCGCTTGTTGGTTTATTGGTTTTTTGGATTGTTGGTTTGTTGGTTTGTTGGTTTGTTAGTTTGTTGGTTTGTTGGTTTGTTGGTTTGTTGGCTTGTTGGCTTGTTGGTTTGTTGGTTTGTTCGTTTGTTCGTTTGTTCGGTTGTTGGTTTGTTCGTTTGTTGGCTTGTTGGTTTGTTGGTTTGTTCGTTTGTTGGTTTGTTGGTTTATTGGTTTGTTGGTTTGTTCGTTTGTTGGTTTGTTGGTTTATTAGTTTGTTTGTTTATTGGGTTGCTCGTTTGTTGGCTTGTTGGTTTGTTGGCTTGTTGGTTTGTAGGTTTGTTGGTTTGTTGGTTTGTTGGCTTGTTTGTTTGTTGGTTTGTTGGTTTGTTGGTTTGTGGGTTTTTTAGTTTGTTGGCTTGTTAGTTTGTTGGTTTGTTGGCTTGTTGGTTTGTTGGTTTGTTGGTTTGTTGGTTTGTTGGTTTGTTGGTTTGTTGGTTTGTTTGATTGTTGGTTTGTTCGTTTGTTGGCTTGTTGGCTTGTTGTTTTGTTGGTTTGTTGGCTTGTTGGATTGTTGGTTTGTTGGCTTGTTGGTTTGTTGGTTTGTTGGTTTGTTGGTTTGTTGGTTTGTTGGTTTGTTGGTTTGTTGGTTTGTTTGATTGTTGGCTTGTTCGTTTGTTGATTTGTTGGTTACTTGAATTGTTAGTTTGTTGGTTTGTTGTTTTGTTGGTTTTTGGGTTTGTTGGTTTGTTAGTTTGTTGGTTTGTTTGTTTGTTCGTTTGTTCGTTTGTTGGTTTGTTAGTTTATTGGCTTGTTGGTTTGTTGGTTTGTTGGCTTGTTAGTTTGTTGGTTTGTTGGTTTGTTGGTTAGTTGGCTTGTTGGTTACTTGGTTTGTTGGTTTGTTGGTTTGTTGGGTTGTTGGCTTATTGGTTTGTTGGTTTTTTGGTTTGTTGGCTTGTTGGCTTATTGGCTTTTTGGTTTGTTGGTTTATTAGTTTGTTTGTTTATTGGGTTGTTCGTTTGTTGGCTTGTTGGTTTGTTGGCTTGTTGGTTTGTTGGTTTGTTGGTTTGTTGGTTTGTTGGCTTGTTTGTTTGTTGGTTTGTTGGTTTGTTGGTTTGTTGGTTTTTTAGTTTGTTGGCTTGTTAGTTTGTTGGTTTGTTGGCTTGTTGGTTTGTTGGTTTGTTGGTTTGTTGGTTTGTTGGTTTGTTGGTTTGTTGGTTTGTTGGTTTGTTGGTTTGTTGGCTTGTTGGTTTGTTGGTTTGTTGGTTTGTTGTTTTGTTGGTTTGTTGGTTTGTTGGTTTGTTGGTTTGTTCGTTTGTTCGTTTGTTCGTTTGTTCGTTTGTTCGTATGTGCGTTTGTTCGTTTGTTGGTTTGTTGGTTTGTTGGTTTGTTGGTTTGTTGGTTTGTTTATTTATTGGTTTTTTCGTTTATTGGCTTGTTAGTTTGTTGGTTTGTTCGTTTGTTGGTTTGTTGGTTTGTTGGTTTGTCGGTTTGTTGGTTTGTTGGGTTGTTCGTTTGTTTTTTTGTTGGTTTGTTAGTTTGTTTGGCTGTTGGTTTGTTGGTTTGTTCGTTTATTGGTTTGTTGGCTTGTTGGCTTGTTGGTTTGTTGGTTTGTTGGTTTGTTGGTTTGTTGGTTTGTTGGTTTATTGGTTTGTTGGTTTGTTGGTTTGTTGGTTTGTTGGTTTGTTGGTTTGTTGGTTTGTTGGTTTGTTGGTTTGTTGGTTTGTTAGTTTATTGGTTTGTTGGTTTGTTGGCTTGATGGTTTGTTGGCTTGTTGGTTTGTTGGCTTGTTGGTTTGTTGGTTTGTTGGTTTGTTGGTTTGTTGGTTTGTTGGTTTATTTGTTTGTTGGTTTGTTCGTTTGTTGGCTTTTTATTTGTTGGCTTGTTGGTTTGTTGGTTTGTTGGTTTGTTGGTTTGTTGGTTTGTTGGTTTGTTGGTTTGTTGGTTTGTTGGCTTGTTGGTTTTTTGGTTTGTTGGTTTTTTGGTTTGTTGGCTTATTGGTTTGTTCGTTTGTTGGCTTGTTGGCTTGTTGGTTTGTTGGCTTGTTGGTTTGTCGGTTTGTTGGTTTGTTGGTTTGTTGGTTTGTTCGTTTGTTGGTTTATTGGTTCCTCGGTTTGTTGGTTTGTTGGTTTGTTCGTTTGTTGGTTTGTTGGTTTGTTGGTTTGTTGGTTTGTTGGTTTGTTGGTTTGTTCGTTTGGTGGTTTAGTGGTTTGTTGGTTTGTTCGTTTGTTGGCTTGTTGGCTTGTTGGTTTGTTGGTTTCTTGGTTTCTTGGTTTCTTGGTTTGTTGGTTTGTTGGTTTGTTCGTTTGTTAGATTGTTGGTTTGTTGGTTTGTTGGTTTGTTGGTTTGTTGGTTTGTTGGTTTGTTGGTTTGTTGGTTTGTTGGTTTGTTGGTTTGTTGGTTTGTTGGTTTGTTGGTTTGTTGGTTTGTTGGTTTGTTGGCTTGTTGATTTGTTGGTTTGTTGGCTTGTTGGTTTGTTGGTTTATTAGTTTGTTCGTTTGTTGGTTTGTTGGTTTTTTGGCTTGTTGGTTTGTTGGTTTTTTGGCTTGTTGGTTTGTTGGTTTTTTGGCTTGTTGGTTTTTTTGGCTTGTTGGTTTGTTGGTTTGTTGGTTTGTTGGTTCGTTGGTTTGTTGGCTTCTTGGCGTGTTGGTTTGTTGGTTGGTTCGTTTGTTCGTTTGTTCGTTTGTTCGTCTGTTGGCTTGTTGGTTTGTTGGTTTGTTGGTTTATTGGTTTATAGGTTTGTTGGTTTGTTGGTTTGTTCGTTTGTTTGTTTGTTGGTTTGTTGGTTTGTTTGTTTGTTGGTTTGTTCGTTTGTTTTCTTGTTGGTTTGTTGGCTTGTTGGTTTGTTGGTTTGTTGGTTTGTTGGTTTGTTGGTTTGTTGGTTTGTTTGTTTGTTCGTTTGTTGGTTTGTTGGTTTTTTGGCTTGTTGGTTTGTTGGTTAGTTGGTTTGTTGGTTTGTTGGTTTTTTGGTATGTTGGTTTGTTGGTTTGTTTGCTTTTTGGTTTGTTTGTTTGTTGGTTTGTTGGTTTGTTGGTTTGTTGGTTTGTTGGTTTGTTGGTTTGTTGGTTTGTTGGTTTGTTGGTTTGTTGGTTTGTTGGTTTGTTGGTTTGTTGGTTTGTTGGTTTGTTGGTTTGTTGTTTTGTTGGTTTGTTGGTTTGTTGGTTTGTTGGTTTGTTGGTTTGTTGGTTTGTTGGTTTGTTGGTTTGTTGGTTTGTTGGTTTGTTGGCTTGTTGGTTTGTTGGTTTGTTGATTTCTTGGTTTGTTGGTTTGTTGGCTTGTTCGTTTGTTGGTTTATTGGTTTGTTTGTTTGTTGGTTTGTTCGTTTGTTTTCTTGTTGGTTTGTTGGTTTGTTGGTTTGTTGGTTTGTTGGTTTGTTGGTTTGTTGGTTTGTTGGTTCGTTTGTTTGTTGGTTTGTTCGTTTGTTTTCTTGTTGGTTTGTTGGCTTGTTGGTTTGTTGGTTTGTTGGTTTGTTGGTTTGTTGGTTTATTTGTTTGTAGGTTTGTTGGTTTGTTGGTTTGTTGGCTTGTTGGTTTGTTGGTTTGCTAGTTTGTTGGTTTGTTGGTTTGTTGGTTTGTTTGTTTGTTGGTTTGTTCGTTTGTTTTCTTGTTGGTTTGTTGGCTTGTTGGTTTGTTGGTTTGTTGGTTTGTTGGTTTGTTGGTTTGTTGGTTTGTTTGTTTGTTCGTTTGTTGGTTTGTTGGTTTTTTGGCTTGTTGGTTTGTTGGTTAGTTGGTTTGTTGGTTTGTTGGTTTTTTGGTATGTTGGTTTGTTGGTTTGTTGGCATTTTGGTTTGTTTGTTTGTTGGTTTGTTGGTTTGTTGGTTTGTTGGTTTGTTGGTTTGTTGGTTTGTTGGTTTGTTGGTTTGTTGGTTTGTTGGTTTGTTGGTTTGTTGGTTTGTTGGTTTGTTGGTTTGTTGGTTTGTTGGTTTGTTGGTTTGTTGGTTTGTTGGTTTGTTGTTTTGTTGGTTTGTTGGTTTGTTGGCTTGTTCGTTTGTTGGTTTATTGGTTTGTTTGTTTGTTGGTTTGTTCGTTTGTTTTCTTGTTGGTTTGTTGGCTTGTTGGTTTGTTGGCTTGTTGGTTTGTTGGTTTGTTGGTTTGTTGGTTTGTTGGTTTGTTGGTTTGTTTGTTTGTTGGTTTGTTCGTTTGTTTTCTTGTTGGTTTGTTGGCTTGTTGGTTTGTTGGTTTGTTGGTTTGTTGGTTTGTTGGTTTGTTGGTTTGTTGGTTTATTTGTTTGTAGGTTTGTTGGTTTGTTGGTTTGTTGGCTTGTTGGTTTGTTAGTTTTTTGGCTTGTTGGTTTGTTGGTTTTTTGGCTTGTTGGTTTGTTGGCTTGTTGGCTTGTTGGTTTGTTGGTTTTTTGGCTTGTTGGTTTGTTGGTTTGTTGGTTTGTTGGTTTGTTGGTTTGTTGGTTTGTTGACTTCTTGGCTTGTTGGTTTGTTGGTTTGTTCGTTTGTTCGTTTGTTGGTTTGTTCGTTTGTTTGTTTGTTGGTTTGTTGGTTTGTTGGTTTGTTTGTTTGTTGGTTTGTTTTCTTGTTGGTTTGTTGGCTTGTTGGTTTGTTGGTTTGTTGGTTTGTTGGTTTGTTGGTTTGTTGGTTTGTTTGTTTGTTTGTTTGTTGATTTGTTGGTTCGTTGGCTTGTTGGTTTGTTGGTTTGTTGGTTTGTTGGTTTGTTGGTATGTTGGTTTGTTGGTTTGTTCGTTTGTTGGTTTGTTGGTTTGTTAGTTTGTTGGCTTGTTGCTTTGTTGGCTTGTTGGTTTGTTGGTTTGTTGGTTTGTTGGTTTGTTGGTTTGTTGGTTTTTTGGTATGTTGGTTTGTTGGTTTGTTGGTTTGTTGGCTTGTTGGTTTGTTTGTTTGTTGATTCGTTGGTTTGTTGGTTTGTTCGTTTGTTGGTTTGTTGGTTTGTTGGTTTGTTGGTTTGTTGGTTTGTTGGTTTGTTGGTTTGTTGGTTTGTTGGTTTATTGGTTTGTTGGTTTGTTGGTTTGTTGGTTTGTTGGTTTGTTGGTTTTTTTGTTGGTTTGTTGGTTTGTTGGCTTGTTGGTTTGTTGGTTTGTTGATTTCTTGGTTTGTTGGTTTGTTGGTTTGTTCGTTTGTTGGTTTGTTGGCTTGTTGGTTTGTTGGTTTGTTGGTTTGTTGGTTTAGTTGTTTGTTGGTTTGTTGGTTTGTTGGTTTGTTGGTTTGTTGGTTTATTTGTTTGTTGGTTTGTTGGTTTGTTGGTTTGTTGGTTTGTTTGTTGGTTGGTTTGTTGGTTTGTTCGTTTGTTGGTTTGTTGGTTACTTGGTTTGTTGGTTTGTTGGTTTGTTGGCTTGTTGGTTTGTTCGTTTGTTGGTTTGTTGATTTTTTTGTTTGTTGGTTTATTGGTTTGTTGGTTTGTTTGTTTGTTCGGTCGTTGGTTTGTTGGTTTGTTGGTTTGTTGGCTTGTTGGTTTGTTGGCTTGTTGGTTTGTTAGTTTGTTGGCTTGTTGGTTTGTTGGCTTGTTGGTTTGTTGGTTTTTTGGTTTGTTGGTTTGTTGGTTTGTTTGTTTGTTGGTTTGTTGACTTGTTGGTTTGTTGGTTTGTTGGTTTGTTGGTTTGTTGGTTTGTTGGTTTGTGGGTTTGTTGGTTGGTTGGTTTGTTGGTTTATTTGTTTGTTGGTTTATTGGTTTGTTGGTTTGTTGGTTTGTTGGTTTGTTGGTTTGTTTGTTGGTTTGTTGGTTTGTTGGCTTGTTGGTTTGTTGGTTTATTTGTTTGTTGGTTTGTTGGTTTGTTGGTTTGTTGGTTTATTTGTTTGTAGGTTTGTTGGTTTGTTGGTTTGTTGGCTTGTTGGTTTGTTGGTTTGCTAGTTTGTTGGTTAGTTGGTTTGTTGGTAACTTGGTTTTTTGGTTTGTTGGTTTGTTGGTTTGTTGGCTTAATGGTTTTTTGGATTGTTGGTTTGTTGGTTTGTTGGCTTGTTGGCTTGTTATTTTGTTGGTTTGTTGGCTTGTTGGTTTGTTGGTTTGTTGGCTTGTTGGTTTGTTGGTTAGTTGGTTTGTTGGTTTGTTGGTTTGTTGGTTTGTTTGATTGTTGGTTTGTTCGTTTGTTGGCTTGTTGGCTTGTTGTTTTGTTGGTTTGTTCGCTTGTTGGTTTGTTGGTTTGTTGGCTTGTTGGTTTGTTGGTTTGTTGGTTTGTTGGTTTGTTGGTTTGTTGGTTTGTTGGTTTGTTGGTTTGTTTGATTGTTGGTTTGTTCGTTTGTTGATTTGTTGGTTACTTGAATTGTTAGTTTGTTGGTTTGTTGGTTTGTTGGTTTGTTGGTTTTTGGGTTTGTTGGTTTGTTGGTTTGTTGGTTTGTTTGTTTGTTCGTTTGTTCGTTTGTTGGTTTGTTAGTTTAATGGCTTGTTGGTTTGTTGGTTTGTTGGCTTGTTAGTTTGTTGGTTTGTTGGTTTGTTGGTTAGTTGGCATGTTGGTTACTTGGTTTGTTGGTTTGTTGGTTTGTTGGCTTGTTGGCTTATTGGTTTGTTGGTTTTTTGGTTTGTTGGCTTGTTGGCTTATTGGCTTTTTGGTTTGTTGGCTTGTTGGCTTGTTGGTTTGTTGGTTTTTTGGCTTGTTGGTTTGTTGGCTTGTTCGCTTGTTAGTTTATTGGTTTTTTGGATTGTTGGTTTGTTGGTTTGTTGGTTTGTTAGTTTGTTGGTTTGTTGGTTTGTTGGTTTGTTGGCTTGTTGGCTTGTTGGTTTGTTGGTTTGTTCGTTTGTTCGTTTGTTCGTTTGTTCGGTTGTTGATTTGTTCGTTTGTTGGCTTGTTGGTTTGTTGGTTTGTTCGTTTGTTGGTTTGTTGGTTTATTGGTTTGTTGGTTTGTTCGTTTGTTGGTTTGTTGGTTTATTAGTTTGTTTGTTTATTGGGTTGTTCGTTTGTTGGCTTGTTGGTTTGTTGGCTTGTTGGTTTGTTGGTTTGTTGGTTTGTTGGTTTGTTGGCTTGTTTGTTTGTTAGTTTGTTGGTTTGTTAGTTTGTTGGTTTTTTAGTTTGTTGGCTTGTTAGTTTGTTGGTTTGTTGGCTTGTTGGTTTGTTGGTTTGTTGGTTTGTTGGTTTGTTGGTTTGTTGGTTTGTTGGTTTGTTGGTTTGTTGGTTTGTTGGCTTGTTGGTTTGTTGGTTTGTTGTTTTGTTGGTTTGTTGGTTTGTTGGTTTGTTGGTTTGTTGGTTTGTTGGTTTGTTGGTTTGTTGGTTTGTTGGCTTGTTGGCTTGTTGGCTTGTTGGCTTGTTGGCTTGTTGGTTTGTTGGTTTGTTGGTTTGTTGGTTTGTTGGTTTGTTGGTTTGTTGATTTGTTGGTTTGTTGGTTTGTTGGCTTGTTAGTTTGTTGGTTTGTTGTTTTGTTGGTTTGTTGGTTTGTTGGTTTGTTGGTTTGTTGGTTTGTTGGGTTGTTGGTTTGTTGGTTTGTTGGTTTGTTGGTTTGTTGGTATGTTGGTTTGTTGGTTTGTTGGTTTGTTGGTTTGTTGGTTTGTTGGTTTGTTAGTTTGTTGGCTTGTTGCTTTGTTGGCTTGTTGGTTTGTTGGTTTGTTGGTTTGTTGGTTTGTTGGTTTGTTGGTTTTTTGGTATGTTGGTTTGTTGGTTTGTTGGTTTGTTGGCTTGTTGGTTTGTTTGTTTGTTGATTCGTTGGTTTGTTGGTTTGTTCGTTTGTTGGTTTGTTGGTTTGTTGGTTTGTTGGTTTGTTGGTTTGTTGGTTTGTTGGTTTATTGGTTTGTTGGTTTGTTGGTTTGTTGGTTTGTTGGTTTGTTGGTTTGTTGGTTTGTTTGTTGGTTTGTTGGTTTGTTGGCTTGTTGGTTTGTTGGTTTGTTGATTTCTTGGTTTGTTGGTTTGTTCGTTTGTTGGTTTGTTGGTTTGTTGGTTTGTTGGTTTGTTGGTTTATTTGTTTGTTGGTTTGTTGGTTTGTTGGTTTGTTGGTTTGTTGGTTTATTTGTTTGTTGGTTTGTTGGTTTGTTGGTTTGTTGGTTTGTTTGTTGGTTGGTTTGTTGGTTTGTTCGTTTGTTGGTTTGTTGGTTACTTGGTTTGTTGGTTTGTTGGTTTGTTGGCTTGTTGGTTTGTTCGTTTGTTGGTTTGTTGGTTTTTTTGTTTGTTGGTTTGTTGGTTTGTTGGTTTGTTTGTTTGTTCGGTCGTTGGTTTGTTGGTTTGTTGGTTTGCTGGTTTGTTGGTTTGTTAGTTTGTTGGCTTGTTGGTTTGTTGGCTTGTTGGTTTGTTGGTTTGTTGGTTTGTTGGTTTGTTGGTTTGTTGGTTTATTTGTTTGTTGGTTTGTTGACTTGTTGGGTTGTTGGTTTGTTGGTTTGTTGGTTTGTTGGTTTGTTGGTTTGTGGGTTTGTTGGTTGGTTGGTTTGTTGGTTTATTTGTTTGTTGGTTTGTTGGTTTGTTGGTTTATTGGTTTGTTGGTTTGTTGGTTTGTTGGTTTGTTTGTTGGTTTGTTGGTTTGTTGGCTTGTTGGTTTGTTGGTTTATTTGTTTGTTGGTTTGTTGGTTTGTTGGTTTGTTGGTTTATTTGTTTGTAGGTTTGTTGGTTTGTTAGTTTGTTGGCTTGTTGGTTTGTTGGTTTGCTAGTTTGTTGGTTAGTTGGTTTGTTGGTAACTTGGTTTGTTGGTTTGTTGGTTTGTTTGTTTGTTGGTTTGTTGGCTTAATGGTTTGTTGGATTGTTGGTTTGTTGGTTTGTTGGCTTGTTGGCTTGTTGTTTTGTTGGTTTGTTGGCTTGTTGGTTTGTTGGTTTGTTGGCTTGTTGGTTTGTTGGTTTGTTGGTTTGTTGGTTTGTTGGTTTGTTTGATTGTTGGTTTCTTCGTTTGTTGGCTTCTTGGCTTGTTGTTTTGTTGGTTTGTTGGCTTGTTGGTTTGTTGGTTTGTTGGCTTGTTGGTTTGTTGGTTTGTTGGTTTGTTGGTTTGTTGGTTTGTTGGTTTGTTGGTTTGTTGGTTTGTTTGATTGTTGGTTTGTTCGTTTGTTGATTTGTTGGTTACTTGAATTGTTAGTTTGTTGGTTTGTTGGTTTGTTGGTTTTTGGGTTTGTTGGTTTGTTGGTTTGTTGGTTTGTTTGTTTGTTCGTTTGTTTGTTTGTTGGTTTGTTAGTTTAATGGCTTGTTGGTTTGTTGGTTTGTTGGCTTGTTAGTTTGTTGGTTTGTTGGTTTGTTGGTTAGTTGGCTTGTTGGTTACTTGGTTTGTTGGTTTGTTGGTTTGTTGGCTTGTTGGCTTATTGGTTTGTTGGTTTTTTGGTTTGTTGGCTTGTTGGCTTATTGGCTTTTTGGTTTGTTGGCTTGTTGGCTTGTTGGTTTGTTGGTTTTTTGGCTTGTTGGTTTGTTGGCTTGTTCGCTTGTTGGTTTATTGGTTTTTTGGATTGTTGGTTTGTTGGTTTGTTGGTTTGTTAGTTTGTTGGTTTGTTGGTTTGTTGGTTTGTTGGCTTGTTGGCTTGTTGGTTTGTTGGTTTGTTCGTTTGTTCGTTTGTTCGGTTGTTGGTTTGTTCGTTTGTTGGCTTGTTGGTTTGTTGGTTTGTTCGTTTGTTGGTTTGTTGGTTTATTGGTTTGTTGGTTTGTTGGTTTGTTGGTTTATTAGTTTGTTTGTTTATTGGGTTGTTCGTTTGTTGGCTTGTTGGTTTGTTGGCTTGTTGGTTTGTTGGTTTGTTGGTTTGTTGGTTTGTTGGCTTGTTTGTTTGTTGGTTTGTTGGTTTGTTGGTTTGTTGGTTTTTTAGTTTGTTGGCTTGTTAGTTTGTTGGTTTGTTGGCTTGTTGGTTTGTTGGTTTGTTGGTTTGTTGGTTTGTTGGTTTGTTGGTTTGTTGGTTTGTTGGTTTGTTGGTTTGTTGGTTTGTTGGCTTGTTGGTTTGTTGGTTTGTTGTTTTTTTGGTTTGTTGGTTTGTTGGTTTGTTGGTTTGTTGGTTTGTTGGTTTGTTGGTTTGTTGGTTTGTTGGCTTGTTGGCTTGTTGGCTTGTTGGCTTGTTGGCTTGTTGGTTTGTTGGTTTGTTGGTTTGTTGGTTTGTTGGTTTGTTGGTTTGTTCGTTTGTTGGTTTGTTCGTTTGTTCGTTTGTTCGTTTGTTCGTTTGTTCGTATGTGCGTTTGTTTGCTTGTTGGTTTGTTGGTTTGTTGGTTTGTTGGTTTGTTGGTTTGTTTATTTATTGGTTTTTTCGTTTGTTGGCTTGTTAGTTTGTTGGTTTGTTCGTTTGTTGGTTTGTTGGTTTGTTGGTTTGTCGGTTTGTTGGTTTGTTGGGTTGTTCGTTTGTTTTTTTGTTGGTTTGTTAGTTTGTTTGGCTGTTGGTTTGTTGGTTTGTTCGTTTATTGGTTTGTTGGCTTGTTGGCTTGTTGGATTGTTGGTTTGTTGGTTTGTTGGTTTGTTGGTTTGTTGGTTTATTGGTTTGTTGGTTTGTTGGTTTGTTGGTTTGTTGGTTTGTTGGTTTGTTGGTTTGTTGGTTTGTTGGTTTGTTGGTTTGTTGGTTTGTTGGTTTATTGGTTTGTTGGTTTGTTGGCTTGATGGTTTGTTGGCTTGTTGGTTTGTTGGCTTGTTGGTTTGTTGGTTTGTTGGTTTGTTGGTTTGTTGGTTTGTTGGTTTATTTGTTTGTTGGTTTGTTCGTTTGTTGGCTTTTTATTTGTTGGCTTGTTGGCTTGTTGGTTTGTTGGTTTGTTGGTTTGTTGGTTTGTTGGTTTGTTGGTTTGTTGGTTTGTTGGTTTGTTGGTTTGTTGGCTTGTTGGTTTTTTGGTTTGTTGGTTTTTTGGTTTGTTGGCTTATTGGTTTGTTCGTTTGTTGGCTTGTTGGCTTGTTGGTTTGTTGGCTTGTTGGTTTGTCGGTTTGTTGGTTTGTTGGTTTGTTGGTTTGTTCGTTTGTTGGTTTATTGGTTCCTCGGTTTGTTGGTTTGTTGGTTTGTTCGTTTGTTGGTTTGTTGGTTTGTTGGTTTGTTGGTTTGTTGGTTTGTTGGTTTGTTCGTTTGTTGGTTTAGTGGTTTGTTGGGTTGTTCGTTTGTTGGCTTGTTGGCTTGTTGGTTTGTTGGTTTCTTGGTTTCTTGGTTTGTTGGTTTGTTGGTTTGTTGGTTTGTTGGTTTGTTGGTTTATTCGTTTGTTGGTTTATTGTTTTGTTGGTTTGTTGGTTTGTTCGTTTGTTAGATTGTTGGTTTGTTGGTTTGTTGGTTTGTTGGTTTGTTGGTTTGTTGGTTTGTTGGTTTGTTGGTTTGTTGGTTTGTTGGTTTGTTGGTTTGTTGGTTTGTTGGCTTGTTGATTTGTTGGTTTGTTGGCTTGTTGGTTTGTTGGTTTATTAGTTTGTTCGTTTGTTGGTTTATTGGTTTTTTGGCTTGTTGGTTTGTTGGTTTTTTGGCTTGTTGGTTTGTTGGTTTTTTGGCTTGTTGGTTTTTTTGGCTTGTTGGTTTGTTGGTTTGTTGGTTTGTTGGTTCGTTGGTTTGTTGGCTTCTTGGCGTGTTGGTTTGTTGGTTGGTTCGTTTGTTCGTTTGTTGGTTTGTTCGTTTGTTGGCTTGTTGGTTTGTTGGTTTGTTGGTTTACTGGTTTATAGGTTTGTTGGTTTGTTGGTTTGTTCGTTTGTTGGTTTGTTGGTTTGTTGGTTTGTTTGTTTGTTGGTTTGTTCGTTTGTTTTCTTGTTGGTTTGTTGGCTTGTTGGCTTGTTGGTTTGTTGGTTTGTTGGTTTGTTGGTTTGTTGGTTTGTTGGTTTGTTTGTTTGTTCGTTTGTTGGTTTGTTGGTTTTTTGGCTTGTTGGTTTGTTGGTTAGTTGGTTTGTTGGTTTGTTGGTTTTTTGGTATGTTGGTTTGTTGGTTTGTTTGCTTTTTGGTTTGTTTGTTTGTTGGTTTGTTGGTTTGTTGGTTTGTTGGTTTGTTGGTTTGTTGGTTTGTTGGTTTGTTGGTTTGTTGGTTTGTTGGTTTGTTGGTTTGTTGGTTTGTTGGTTTGTTGGTTTGTTGTTTTGTTGGTTTGTTGGTTTGTTGGTTTGTTGGTTTGTTGGTTTGTTGGTTTGTTGGTTTGTTGGTTTGTTGGTTTGTTGGCTTGTTGGTTTGTTGGTTTGTTGATTTCTTGGTTTGTTGGTTTGTTGGCTTGTTCGTTTGTTGGTTTATTGGTTTGTTTGTTTGTTGGTTTGTTCGTTTGTTTTCTTGTTGGTTTGTTGGCTTGTTGGTTTGTTGGTTTGTTGGTTTGTTGGTTTGTTGGTTTGTTGGTTTGTTGGTTTGTTGGTTTGTTGGTTTGTTGGTTTGTTGGTTTGTTTGTTTGTTGGTTTGTTCGTTTGTTTTCTTGTTGGTTTGTTGGCTTGTTGGTTTGTTGGTTTGTTGGTTTGTTGGTTTGTTGGTTTATTTGTTTGTAGGTTTGTTGGTTTGTTGGTTTGTTGGCTTGTTGGTTTGTTGGTTTGCTAGTTTGTTGGTTTGTTGGTTTGTTGGTTTGTTTGTTTGTTGGTTTGTTCGTTTGTTTTCTTGTTGGTTTGTTGGCTTGTTGGTTTGTTGGTTTGTTGGTTTGTTGGTTTGTTGGTTTGTTGGTTTGTTTGTTTTTTCGTTTGTTGGTTTGTTGGTTTTTTGGCTTGTTGGTTTGTTGGTTAGTTGGTTTGTTGGTTTGTTAGTTTTTTGGTATGTTGGTTTGTTGGTTTGTTGGCTTTTTGGTTTGTTTGTTTGTTGGTTTGTTGGTTTGTTGGTTTGTTGGTTTGTTGGTTTGTTGGTTTGTTGGTTTGTTGGTTTGTTGGTTTGTTGGTTTGTTGGTTTGTTGGTTTGTTGGTTTGTTGGTTTGTTGGTTTGTTGGTTTGTTGGTTTGTTGGTTTGTTGTTTTGTTGGTTTGTTGGTTTGTTAGTTTGTTGGTTTGTTGGTTTGTTGGTTTGTTGGTTTGTTGGTTTGTTGGCTTGTTGGTTTGTTGGTTTGTTGATTTCTTGGTTTGTTGGTTTGTGGCTTGTTCGTTTGTTGGTTTATTGGTTTGTTTGTTTGTTGATTTGTTCGTTTGTTTTCTTGTTGGTTTGTTGGCTTGTTGGTTTGTTGGTTTGTTGGTTTGTTGGTTTGTTGGTTTGTTGGTTTGTTGGTTTGTTGGTTTGTTTGTTTGTTGGTTTGTTCGTTTGTTTTCTTGTTGGTTTGTTGGCTTGTTGGTTTGTTGGTTTGTTGGTTTGTTGGCTTGTTTGTTTGTTGGTTTATTTGTTTGTAGGTTTGTTGGTTTGTTGGTTTGTTGGCTTGTTGGTTTGTTAGTTTTTTGGCTTGTTGGTTTGTTGGTTTTTTGGCTTGTTGGTTTGTTGGCTTGTTGGCTTGTTGGTTTGTTGGTTTTTTTGGCTTGTTGGTTTGTTGGTTTGTTGGTTTGTTGGTTTGTTGGTTTGTTGGTTTGTTGACTTCTTGGCTTGTTGGTTTGTTGGTTTGTTCGTTTGTTCGTTTGTTGGTTTGTTCGTTTGTTTGTTTGTTGGTTTGTTGGTTTGTTGGTTTGTTTGTTTGTTGGTTTGTTTTCTTGTTGGTTTGTTGGCTTGTTGGTTTGTTGGTTTGTTGGTTTGTTAGTTTGTTGGTTTGTTGGTTTGTTTGTTTGTTTGTTTGTTGATTTGTTGGTTTGTTGGCTTGTTGGTTTGTTGGTTTGTTGGTTTGTTGGTTTGTTGGTTTGTTGGTATGTTGGTTTGTTGGTTTGTTGGTTTGTTGGTTTGTTGGTTTGTTAGTTTGTTGGCTTGTTGCTTTGTTGGCTTGTTGGTTTGTTGGTTTGTTGGTTTGTTGGTATGTTGGTTTGTTGGTTTTTTGGTATGTTGGTTTGTTGGTTTGTTGGCTTGTTGGTTTGTTTGTTTGTTGGTTCGTTGGTTTGTTGGTTTGTTCGTTTGTTGGTTTGTTGGTTTGTTGGTTTGTTGGTTTGTTGGTTTGTTGGTTTGTTGTTTTGTTGGTTTGTTGGTTTGTTGGTTTGTTGGTTTGTTGGTTTGTTGGTTTGTTGGTTTGTTGGTTTGTTGTTTTGTTGGTTTGTTGGTTTGTTAATTTGTTGGTTTGTTGGTTTGTTGGTTTGTTGGTTTGTTGGCTTGTTGGTTTGTTGGTTTGTTGATTTCTTGGTTTGTTGGTTTGTTGGCTTGTTCGTTTGTTGGTTTATTGGTTTGTTTGTTTGTTGATTTGTTCGTTTGTTTTCTTGTTGGTTTGTTGGCTTGTTGGTTTGTTGGTTTGTTGGTTTGTTGGTTTGTTGGTTTGTTGGTTTGTTGGTTTGTTGGTTTGTTTGTTTGTTGGTTTGTTCGTTTGTTTTCTTGTTGGTTTGTTGGCTTGTTGGTTTGTTGGTTTGTTGGTTTGTTGGCTTGTTTGTTTGTTGGTTTGTTGGTTTATTTGTTTGTAGGTTTGTTGGTTTGTTGGTTTGTTGGCTTGTGGGTTTGTTAGTTTTTTGGCTTGTTGGTTTGTTGGTTTTTTGGCTTGTTGGTTTGTTGGCTTGTTGGTTTTTTTGGCTTGTTGGTTTGTTGGTTTGTTGGTTTGTTGGTTTGTTGGTTTGTTGGTTTGTTGGTTTGTTGACTTCTTGGCTTGTTGGTTTGTTGGTTTGTTCGTTTGTTCGTTTGTTGGTTTGTTCGTTTGTTTGTTTGTTGGTTTGTTGGTTTGTTGGTTTGTTTGTTTGTTGGTTTGTTTTCTTGTTGGTTTGTTGGCTTGTTGGTTTGTTGGTTTGTTGGTTTGTTGGTTTGTTGGTTTGTTGGTTTGTTTGTTTGTTTGTTTGTTGATTTGTTGGTTTGTTGGCTTGTTGGTTTGTTGGTTTGTTGGTTTGTTGGTTTGTTGGTATGTTGGTTTGTTGGTTTGTTGGTTTGTTGGTTTGTTGGTTTGTTGGTTTGTTAGTTTGTTGGCTTGTTGCTTTGTTGGCTTGTTGGTTTGTTGGTTTGTTGGTTTGTTGGTTTGTTGGTTTGTTGGTTTTTTGGTATGTTGGTTTGTTGGTTTGTTGGTTTGTTGGATTGTTGGTTTTTTTGGTTTGTTGGTTCGTTGGTTTGTTGGTTTGTTCGTTTGTTGGTTTGTTGGTTTGTTGGTTTGTTGGTTTGTTGGTTTGTTGGTTTGTTGGTTTGTTGGTTTATTGGTTTGTTGGTTTGTTGGTTTGTTGGTTTGTTGGTTTGTTGGTTTATTTGTTGGTTTGTTGGTTTGTTGGCTTGTTGGTTTGTTGGTTTGTTGATTTCTTGGTTTGTTGGTTTGTTGGTTTGTTCGTTTGTTGGTTTGTTGGTTTGTTGGTTTGTTGGTTTGTTGGTTTATTTGTTTGTTGGTTTGTTGGTTTGTTGGTTTGTTGGTTTGTTTGTTGGTTGGTTTGTTAATTTGTTCGTTTGTTGGTTTGTTGGTTACTTGGTTTGTTGGTTTGTTGGTTTGTTGGCTTGTTGGTTTGTTCGTTTGTTGGTTTGTTGGTTTTTTTGTTTGTTGGTTTGTTGGTTTGTTGGTTTGTTTGTTTGTTCGGTCGTTGGTTTGTTGGTTTGCTGGTTTGTTGGTTTGTTAGTTTGTTGGCTTGTTGGTTTGTTGGCTTGTTGGTTTGTTGGTTTGTTGGTTTGTTGGTTTGTTGGTTTGTTTGTTTGTTGGTTTGTTGACTTGTTGGTTTGTTGGTTTGTCGGTTTGTTGGTTTGTTGGTTTGTTGGTTTGTGGGTTTGTTGGTTTGTTGGTTTGTTGGTTTATTTGTTTGTTGGTTTGTTGGTTTGTTGGTTTATTGGTTTGTTGGTTTGTTGGTTTGTTGGTTTGTTGGTTTGTTTGTTGGTTTGTTGGTTTGTTGGCTTGTTGGTTTGTTGGTTTGTTGATTTTTTGGTTTGTTGGTTTGTTCGTTTGTTGGTTTGTTGGTTTGTTGGTTTGTTGGTTTGTTGGTTTGTTGGTTTGTTGGCTTGTTGGTTTGTTGGTTTGTTGATTTCTTGGTTTGTTGGTTTGTTGGCTTGTTCGTTTGTTGGTTTGTTCGTTTGTTTTCTTGTTGGTTTGTTGGCTTGTTGGTTTGTTGGTTTGTTGGTTTGTTGGTTTGTTGGTTTGTTGGTTTGTTGGTTTGTTGGTTTGTTGGTTTGTTTGTTTGTTGGTGTGTTCGTTTGTTTTCTTGTTGGTTTGTTGGCTTGTTGGTTTGTTGGTTTGTTGGTTTGTTGGTTTGTTGGTTTGTTGGTTTATTTGTTTGTAGGTTTGTTGGTTTGTTGGTTTGTTGGCTTGTTGGTTTGTTGGTTTGCTAGTTTGTTGGTTTGTTGGTTTGTTGGTTTGTTTGTTTGTTGGTTTGTTCGTTTGTTTTCTTGTTGGTTTGTTGGCTTGTTGGTTTGTTGGTTTGTTGGTTTGTTGGTTTGTTGGTTTGTTGGTTTGTTGGTTTGTTGGTTTGTTGGTTTGTTTGTTTGTTCGTTTGTTGGTTTGTTGGTTTTTTGGCTTGTTGGTTTGTTGGTTAGTTGGTTTGTTGGTTTGTTGGTTTTTTGGTATGATGGTTTGTTGGTTTGTTTGTTTGTTGGTTTGTTTTCTTGTTGGTTTGTTGGCTTGTTGGTTTGTTGGTTTGTTGGTTTGTTGGTTTGTTGGTTTGTTGGTTTGTTTGTTTGTTTGTTTGTTGATTTGTTGGTTTGTTGGCTTGTTGGTTTGTTGGTTTGTTGGTTTGTTGGTTTGTTGGTATGTTGGTTTGTTGGTTTGTTGGTTTGTTGGTTTGTTGGTTTGTTGGTTTGTTAGTTTGTTGGCTTGTTGCTTTGTTGGCTTGTTGGTTTGTTGGTTTGTTGGTTTGTTGGTTTGTTGGTTTGTTGGTTTTTTGGTATGTTGGTTTGTTGGTTTGTTGGTTTGTTGGCTTGTTGGTTTGTTTGTTTGTTGGTTCGTTGGTTTGTTGGTTTGTTCGTTTGTTGGTTTGTTGGTTTGTTGGTTTGTTGGTTTGTTGGTTTGTTGGTTTGTTGGTTTGTTGGTTTATTGGTTTGTTGGTTTGTTGGTTTGTTGGTTTGTTGGTTTGTTGGTTTATTTGTTGGTTTGTTGGTTTGTTGGCTTGTTGGTTTGTTGGTTTGTTGATTTCTTGGTTTGTTGGTTTGTTGGTTTGTTGGTTTGTTCGTTTGTTGGTTTGTTGGTTTGTTGGTTTGTTGGTTTGTTGGTTTATTTGTTTGTTGGTTTGTTGGTTTGTTGGTTTGTTGGTTTGTTTGTTGGTTGGTTTGTTAATTTGTTCGTTTGTTGGTTTGTTGGTTACTTGGTTTGTTGGTTTGTTGGTTTGTTGGCTTGTTGGTTTGTTCGTTTGTTGGTTTGTTGGTTTTTTTGTTTGTTGGTTTGTTGGTTTGTTGGTTTGTTTGTTTGTTCGGTCGTTGGTTTGTTGGTTTGTTGGTTTGCTGGTTTGTTGGTTTGTTAGTTTGTTGGCTTGTTGGTTTGTTGGCTTGTTGGTTTGTTGGTTTGTTGGTTTGTTGGTTTGTTGGTTTGTTTGTTTGTTGGTTTGTTGACTTGTTGGTTTGTTGGTTTGTCGGTTTGTTGGTTTGTTGGTTTGTTCGTTTGTGGGTTTGTTGGTTTGTTGGTTTGTTGGTTTATTTGTTTGTTGGTTTGTTGGTTTGTTGGTTTATTGGTTTGTTGGTTTGTTGGTTTGTTGGTTTGTTGGTTTGTTTGTTGGTTTGTTGGTTTGTTGGCTTGTTGGTTTGTTGGTTTGTTGATTTTTTGGTTTGTTGGTTTGTTCGTTTGTTGGTTTGTTGGTTTGTTGGTTTGTTGGTTTGTTGGTTTGTTGGTTTGTTGGCTTGTTGGTTTGTTGGTTTGTTGATTTCTTGGTTTGTTGGTTTGTTGGCTTGTTCGTTTGTTGGTTTGTTCGTTTGTTTTCTTGTTGGTTTGTTGGCTTGTTGGTTTGTTGGTTTGTTGGTTTGTTGGTTTGTTGGTTTGTTGGTTTGTTGGTTTGTTGGTTTGTTGGTTTGTTGGTTTGTTGGTTTGTTTGTTTGTTGGTTTGTTCGTTTGTTTTCTTGTTGGTTTGTTGGCTTGTTGGTTTGTTGGTTTGTTGGTTTGTTGGTTTGTTGGTTTGTTGGTTTATTTGTTTGTCGGTTTGTTGGTTTGTTGGTTTGTTGGCTTGTTGGTTTGTTGGTTTGCTAGTTTGTTGGTTTGTTGGTTTGTTGGTTTGTTTGTTTGTTGGTTTGTTCGTTTGTTTTCTTGTTGGTTTGTTGGCTTGTTGGTTTGTTGGTTTGTTGGTTTGTTGGTTTGTTGGTTTGTTGGTTTGTTGGTTTGTTGGTTTTTTGGCTTGTTGGTTTGTTGGTTAGTTGGTTTGTTGGTTTGTCGGTTTTTTGGTATGTTGGTTTGTTGGTTTGTTGGCTTTTTGGTTTGTTTGTTTGTTGGTTTGTTGGTTTGTTGGTTTGTTGGTTTGTTGGTTTGTTGGTTTGTTGGTTTGTTGGTTTGTTGGTTTGTTGGTTTGTTGGTTTGTTGGTTTGTTGGTTTGTTGGTTTGTTGGTTTGTTGGTTTGTTGTTTTGTTGGTTTGTTGGTTTGTTGGTTTGTTGGTTTGTTGGTTTGTTGGTTTGTTGGTTTGTTGGTTTGTTGGTTTGTTGGCTTGTTGGTTTGTTGGTTTGTTGATTTCTTGGTTTGTTGGTTTGTTGGCTTGTTCGTTTGTTGGTTTATTGGTTTGTTTGTTTGTTGGTTTGTTCGTTTGTTTTCTTGTTGGTTTGTTGGCTTGTTGGTTTGTTGGTTTGTTGGTTTGTTGGTTTGTTGGTTTGTTGGTTTGTTGGTTTGTTGGTTTGTTGGTTTGTTGGTTTGTTGGTTTGTTGGTTTATTTGTTTGTAGGTTTGTTGGTTTGTTGGTTTGTTGGCTTGTTGGTTTGTTAGTTTTTTGGCTTGTTGGTTTGTTGGTTTTTTGACTTGTTGGTTTGTTGGCTTGTTGGCTTGTTGGTTTGTTGGTTTTTTTGGCTTGTTGGTTTGTTGGTTTGTTGGTTTGTTGGTTTGTTGGTTTGTTGGTTTGTTGACTTCTTGGCTTGTTGGTATGTTGGTTTGTTCGTTTGTTCGTTTGTTGGTTTGTTCGTTTGTTTGTTTGTTGGTTTGTTGGTTTGTTGGTTTGTTTGTTTGTTGGTTTGTTTTCTTGTTGGTTTGTTGGCTTGTTGGTTTGTTGGTTTGTTGGTTTGTTGGTTTGTTGGTTTGTTGGTTTGTTGGTTTGTTTGTTTGTTTGTTTGTTGATTTGTTGGTTTGTTGGCTTGTTGGTTTGTTGGTTTGTTGGTTTGTTGGTTTGTTGGTATGTTGGTTTGTTGGTTTGTTGGTTTGTTGGTTTGTTGGTTTGTTAGTTTGTTGGCTTGTTGCTTTGTTGGCTTGTTGGTTTGTTGGTTTGTTGGTTTGTTGGTTTGTTGGTTTGTTGGTTTTTTGGTATGTTGGTTTGTTGGTTTGTTGGTTTGTTGGCTTGTTGGTTTGTTTGTTTGTTGGTTCGTTGGTTTGTTGGTTTGTTCGTTTGTTGGTTTGTTGGTTTGTTGGTTTGTTGGTTTGTTGGTTTGTTGGTTTGTTGGTTTGTTGGTTTGTTGGTTTATTGGTTTGTTGGTTTGTTGGTTTGTTGGTTTGTTGGTTTGTTGGTTTGTTTGTTGGTTTGTTGGTTTGTTGGCTTGTTGGTTTGTTGGTTTGTTGATTTCTTGGTTTGTTGTTTTGTTGGTTTGTTCGTTTGTTGGTTTGTTGGCTTGTTGGTTTGTTGGTTTGTTGGTTTGTTGGTTTATTTGTTTGTTGGTTTGTTGGTTTGTTGGTTTGTTGGTTTGTTGGTTTATTTGTTTGTTGGTTTGTTGGTTTGTTGGTTTGTTGGTTTGTTTGTTGGTTGGTTTGTTGGTTTGTTCGTGTGTTGCTTTGTTGGTTACTTGGTTTGTTGGTTTGTTGGTTTGTTGGCTTGTTGATTTGTTCGTTTGTTGGTTTGTTGGTTTTTTTGTTTGTTGGTTTGTTGGTTTGTTGGTTTGTTTGTTTGTTCGGTCGTTGGTTTGTTGGTTTGTTGGTTTGCTGGTTTGTTGGTTTGTTAGTTTGTTGGCTTGTTGGTTTGTTGGCTTGTTGGTTTGTTGGTTTGTTGGTTTGTTGGTTTGTTGGTTTGTTGGTTTGTTTGTTTGTTGGTTTGTTGACTTGTTGGTTTGTTGGTTTGTTGGTTTGTTGGTTTATTTGTTTGTTGGTTTGTTGGTTTGTTGGTTTGTTTGTTGGTTTGTTGGTTTGTTGGCTTGTTGGTTTGTTGGTTTGTTGATTTCTTGGTTTGTTGGTTTGTTCGTTTGTTGGTTTGTTGGCTTGTTGGTTTGTTGGTTTGTTGGTTTGTTGGTTTATTTGTTTGTTGGTTTGTTGGTTTGTTGGTTTGTTGGTTTGTTGGTTTATTTGTTTGTTGGTTTGTTGGTTTGTTGGTTTGTTGGTTTGTTTGTTGGTTGGTTTGTTGGTTTGTTCGTTTGTTGGTTTGTTGGTTACTTGGTCTGTTGGTTTGTTGGTTTGTTGGCTTGTTGGTTTGTTCGTTTGTTGGTTTGTTGGTTTTTTTGTTTGTTGGTTTGTTGGTTTGTTGGTTTGTCTGTTTGTTCGGTCGTTGGTTTGTTGGTTTGTTGGTTTGCTGGTTTGTTGGTTTGTTAGTTTGTTGGCTTGTTGGTTTGTTGGCTTGTTGGTTTGTTGGTTTGTTGGTTTGTTGGTTTGTTTGTTTGTTGGTTTGTTGACTTGTTGGTTTGTTGGTTTGTTGGTTTGTTGGTTTGTTGGTTTGTTGGTTTGTGGGTTTGTTGGTTGGTTGGTTTGTTGGTTTATTTGTTTGTTGGTTTGTTGGTTTGTTGGTTTATTGGTTTGTTGGTTTGTTGGTTTGTTGGTTTGTTGGTTTGTTTATTGGTTTGTTGGTTTGTTGGCTTGTTGGTTTGTTGGTTTGTTGATTTCTTGGTTTGTTGGTTTGTTGGTTTGTTCGTTTGTTGGTTTGTTGGTTTGTTGGTTTGTTGGTTTGTTGGTTTGTTGGTTTGTTGGCTTGTTGGTTTGTTGGTTTGTTGATTTCTTGGTTTATTGGTTTGTTGGCTTGTTCGTTTGTTGGTTTATTGGTTTGTTTGTTTGTTGGTTTGTTCGTTTGTTTTCTTGTTGGTTTGTTGGCTTGTTGGTTTGTTGGTTTGTTGGTTTGTTGGTTTGTTGGTTTGTTGGTTTGTTGGTTTGTTGGTTTGTTGGTTTGTTTGTTTGTTGGTTTGTTCGTTTGTTTTCTTGTTGGTTTGTTGGCTTGTTGGTTTGTTGGTTTGTTGGTTTGTTGGTTTGTTGGTTTATTTGTTTGTAGGTTTGATGGTTTGTTGGTTTGTTGGCTTGTTGGTTTGTTGGTTTGCTAGTTTGTTGGTTTGTTGGTTTGTTGGTTTGTTTGTTTGTTGGTTTGTTCGTTTGTTTTCTTGTTGGTTTGTTGGCTTGTTGGTTTGTTGGTTTGTTGGTTTGTTGGTTTGTTGGTTTGTTTGTTTGTTCGTTTGTTGGTTTGTTGGTTTTTTGGCTTGTTGGTTTGTTGGTTAGTTGGTTTGTTGGTTTGTTGGTTTTTTGGTATGTTGGTTTGTTGGTTTGTTGGCTTTTTGGTTTGTTTGGTTGTTGGTTTGTTGGTTTGTTGGTTTGTTGGTTTGTTGGTTTGTTGGTTTGTTGGTTTGTTGGTTTGTTGGTTTGTTGGTTTGTTGGTTTGTTGGTTTGTTGGTTTGTTGGTTTGTTGGTTTGTTGGTTTGTTGGTTTGTTGGTTTGTTGTTTTGTTGGTTTGTTGGTTTGTTGGTTTGTTGGTTTGTTGGTTTGTTGGTTTGCTGGCTTGTTGGTTTGTTGGTTTGTTGATTTCTTGGTTTGTTGGTTTGTTGGCTTGTTCGTTTGTTGTTTTATTGGTTTGTTTGTTTGTTGGTTTGTTCGTTTGTTTTCTTGTTGGTTTGTTGGCTTGTTGGTTTGTTGGTTTGTTGGTTTGTTGGTTTGTTGGTTTGTTGGTTTGTTGGTTTGTTGGTTTGTTGGTTTGTTGGTTTGTTTGTTTGTTGGTTTGTTCGTTTGTTTTCTTGTTGGTTTGTTGGCTTGTTGGTTTGTTGGTTTGTTGGTTTGTTGGTTTGTTGGTTTGTTGGTTTGTTGGTTTCTTGGTTTATTTGTTTGTAGGTTTGTTGGTTTGTTGGCTTGTTGGTTTGTTAGTTTTTTGGCTTGTTGGTTTGTTGGTTTTTTGGCTTGTTGGTTTGTTGGCTTGTTGGCTTGTTGGTTTGTTGGTTTTTTTGGCTTGTTGGTTTGTTGGTTTGTAGGTTTGTTGGTTTGTTGGTTTGTTGGTTTGTTGACTTCTTGGCTTGTTGGTTTGTTGGTTTGTTCGTTTGTTCGTTTGTTGGTTTGTTCGTTTGTTTGTTTGTTGGTTTGTTGGTTTGTTTGTTTGTTGGTTTGTTTTCTTGTTGGTTTGTTGGCTTGTTGGTTTGTTGGTTTGTTGGTTTGTTGGTTTGTTGGTTTGTTGGTTTGTTTGTTTGTTTGTTTGTTGATTTGTTGGTTTGTTGGCTTGTTGGTTTGTTGGTTTGTTGGTATGTTTGTTTGTTCGTTTGTTGGTTTGTTGGTTTGTTGGTTTGTTAGTTTGTTGGCTTGTTGCTTTGTTGGCTTGTTGGTTTGTTGGTTTGTTGGTTTGTTGGTTTGTTGGTTTGTTGGTTTTTTGGTATGTTGGTTTGTTGGTTTGTTGGTTTGTTGGCTTGTTGGTTTGTTTGTTTGTTGGTTCGTTGGTTTGTTGGTTTGTTCGTTTGTTGGTTTGTTGGTTTGTTGGTTTGTTGGTTTGTTGGTTTGTTGGTTTGTTGGTTTGTTGGTTTATTGGTTTGTTGGTTTGTTGGTTTGTTGGTTTGTTGGTTTGTTGGTTTGTTGGTTTGTTTGTTGGTTTGTTGGTTTGTTGGCTTGTTGGTTTGTTGGTTTGTTGATTTCTTGGTTTGTTGGTTTGTTGGTTTGTTCGTTTGTTGGTTTGTTGGCTTGTTGGTTTGTTGGTTTGTTGGTTTGTTGGTTTATTTGTTTGTTGGTTTGTTGGTTTGTTGGTTTGTTGGTTTGTTGGTTTATTTGTTTGTTGGTTTGTTGGTTTGTTGGTTTGTTGGTTTGTTTGTTGGTTGGTTTGTTGGTTTGTTCGTTTGTTGGTTTGTTGGTTACTTGGTTTGTTGGTTTGTTGGTTTGTTGGCTTGTTGGTTTGTTCGTTTGTTGGTTTGTTGGTTTTTTTGTTTGTTGGTTTGTTGGTTTGTTGGTTTGTTTGTTTGTTCGGTCGTTGGTTTGTTGGTTTGCTGGTTTGTTGGTTTGTTAGTTTGTTGGCTTGTTGGTTTGTTGGCTTGTTGGTTTGTTGGTTTGTTGGTTTGTTGGTTTGTTGGTTTGTTGGTTTGTTTGTTTGTTGGTTTGTTGACTTGTTGGTTTGTTGGTTTGTTGGTTTGTTGGTTTGTTGGTTTGTTGGTTTGTGGGTTTGTTGGTTGGTTGGTTTGTTGGTTTATTGGTTTGTTGGTTTGTTGGTTTGTTGGTTTGTTGGTTTGTTTGTTGGTTTGTTGGTTTGTTGGCTTGTTGGTTTGTTGGTTTGTTGATTTCTTGGTTTGTTGGTTTGTTGGTTTGTTCGTTTGTTGGTTTGTTGGCTTGTTGGTTTGTTGGTTTGTTGGTTTGTTGGTTTATTTGTTTGTTGGTTTGTTGGTTTGTTGGTTTGTTGGTTTGTTGGTTTGTTGGTTTATTTGTTTGTTGGTTTGTTGGTTTGTTGGTTTGTTGTTTTGTTTGTTGGTTGGTTTGTTGGTTTGTTTGTTTCTTGGTTTGTTGGTTACTTGGTTTGTTGGTTTGTCGGTTTGTTGGCTTGTTGGTTTGTTCGTTTGTTGGTTTGTTGGTTTTTTGGTTTGTTGGTTTGTTGGTTTGTTGGTTTGTTTGTTTGTTCGGTCGTTGGTTTGTGGTTTGTTGGTTTGCTGGTTTGTTGGTTTGTTAGTTTGTTGGCTTGTTGGTTTGTTGGCGTGTTGATTTGTTGGTTTGTTGGTTTGTTGATTTGTTGGTTTGTTTGTTGGTTGGTTTGTTGGTTTGTTGACTTGTTGGTTTGTTGGTTTGTTGGTTTGTTGGTTTGTTGGTTTGTTGGTTTGTGGGTTTGTTGGTTTGTTGGTTTGTTGGTTTATTTGTTTGTTGGTTTGTTGGTTTATTTGTTTGTTGGTTTGTTGGTTTGTTGGTTTATTGGGTTGTTGGCTTGTTGGTTTGTTGGTTTGCTAGTTTGTTGGTTTGTTGGTAACTTGGTTTGTTGGTTTGTTGGTTTTTTGGCTTGCTGGTTTGTTGGTTTTTTGGCTTGTTGGTTTGTTGGCTTGTTCGCTTGTTGGTTTGTTGGTTTTTGGCTTGTTACTTTGTTAGTTTGTTGGTTTGTTGGTTTGTTGGCTTGTTGGCTTGTTGGTTTGTTGGTTTGTTGGTTTGTTGGTTTGTTGGTTTGTTGGTTTGTTGGCTTGTTGGTTTGTTGGTTTGTTGATTTCTTGGTTTGTTGGTTTGTTGGCTTGTTCGTTTGTTGGTTTATTGGTTTGTTGGTTTGTTTGTTTGTTGGTTTGTTCGTTTGTTTTCTTGTTGGTTTGTTGGCTTGTTGGTTTGTTGGTTTGTTGGTTTGTTGGTTTGTTGGTTTGTTGGTTTGTTTGTTTGTTGGTTTGTTTGTTTGTTTTCTTGTTGGTTTGTTGGCTTGTTGGTTTGTTGGTTTGTTGGTTTGTTGGTTTGTTGGTTTGTTGGTTTGTTGGTTTGTTGGTTTGTTGGTTTGTTGGTTTATTTGTTTGTAGGTTTGTTGGTTTGTTGGTTTGTTGGTTTGTTGGCTTGTTGGTTTGTTGGTTTGCTAGTTTGTTGGTTTGTTGGTTTGTTGGCTTGTTGGTTTGTTGGTTTTTTGGCTTGTTGGTTTGTTGGTTTTTTGGCTTATTGGTTTGTTGGCTTGTTGGCTTGTTGGTTTGTTGGTTTTTTTGGCTTGTTGGTTTGTTGGTTTGTTGGTTTGTTGGTTTGTTGACTTCTTGGCTTGTTGGTTTGTTGGTTTGTTCGTTTGTTCGTTTGTTGGTTTGTTCGTTTGTTTGTTTGTTGGTTTGTTGGTTTGTTGGTTTGTTTGTTTGTTGGTTTGTTTTCTTGTTGGTTTGTTGGCTTGTTGGTTTGTTGGTTTGTTGGTTTGTTGGTTTGTTGGTTTGTTGGTTTGTTGGTTTATTGGTTTGTTGGTTTGTTGGTTTGTTTGTTGGTTTGTTGGTTTGTTGGCTTGTTGGTTTGTTGGTTTGTTGATTTCTTGGTTTGTTGGTTTGTTGGTTTGTTCGTTTGTTGGTTTGTTGCTTTATTTGTTTGTTGGTTTGTTGGTTTGTTGGTTTGTTGGCTTGTTGGTTTGTTGGTTTGTTGGTTTGTTGGTTTGTTGGTTTGTTGGTTTGTAGGTTTGTTGGTTTGTTGGTTTGTTGGCTTGTTGGTTTGTTGGTTTGTTTGTTTGTTGGTTTGTTGGTTTGTTGGTTTGTTGGCTTGTTGGTTTGTTGGTTTATTGGTTTGTTGGTTTGTTGGTTTATTGGTTCGTTTGTTTGTTCATTTGTTCGTTCGTTGACTTGTTGGTTTGTTGGTTTGTTCGTTTGTTGGTTTGTTGGTTTGTTGGTTTGTTGGTTTGTTGGTTTGTTGGTTTGTTGGTTTGTTGGATTGTTAGTTTTCTGGTTTCTTGGTTTCTTGATTTCTTGGTATGTTGGTTTGTTGGTTTGTTGGTTTGTTGGTTTGTTGGTTTGTTGGTTTGTTGGTTTGTTTGTTTGTTGGTTTGTTGGTTTGTTGGTTTGTTCGTTTGTTGGTTTGTTAGTTTGTTGGTTTGTTGGTTTGTTGGTTTGTTGGTTTGTTGGTTTGTTGGTTTATTGGTTTGTTGGTTTGTTGGTTTGTTGGTTTGTTGGTTTGTTTGTTTGTTGGTTTGTTGGTTTGTTGACTTGTTGGTTTGTTGGTTTGTTGATTTCTTGGTTTGTTGGTTTGTTGGTTTGTTCGTTTGTTGGTTTGTTGGCTTGTTGGTTTGTTGGTTTGTTGGTTTGTTGGTTTGTTCGTTTGTTGGTTTGTCGGCTTGTTGGTTTGTTGGTTTGTTGGTTTGTTGCTTTATTTGTTTGTTGGTTTGTTGGTTTGTTGGTTTGTTGGTTTGTTGGTTTATTTGTTTGTTGGTTTGTTGGTTTGTTTGTTGGTTGGTTTGTTGGTTTGTTCGTTTGTTGGTTTGTTGGTTACTTGGTTTGTTGGTTTGATGGTTTGTTGGCTTGTTGGTTTGTTCGTTTGTTGGTTTTTTGGTTTGTTGGTTTGTTGGTTTGTTTGTTTGTTCGGTCGTTGGTTTGTTGGTTTGTTGGTTTGCTGGTTTGTTGGTTTGTTAGTTTGTTGGCTTGTTGGTTTGTTGGCTTGTTCGTTTGTTGGTTTGTTGGTTTGTTGGTTTGTTGGTTTGTTTGTTTGTTGGTTTGTTGACTTGTTGGTTTGTTGGTTTGTTGGTTTGTTGGTTTGTTGGTTTGTGGGTTTGTTGGTTTGTTGGTTTGTTGGTTTATTTGTTTGTTGGTTTGTTGGTTTATTTGTTTGTTGGTTTGTTGGTTTATTGGGTTGTTGGCTTGTTGGTTTGTTGGTTTGCTAGTTTGTTGGTTGTTGGTAACTTGGTTTGTTGGTTTGTTGGTTTTTTGGCTTGCTGGTTTGTTGGTTTTTTGGCTTGTTGGTTTGTTGGCTTGTTCGCTTGTTGGTTTGTTGGTTTTTGGCTTGTTGGTTTGTTAGTTTGTTGGTTTGTTGGATTGTTGGCTTGTTGGTTTGTTGGTTTGTTCGTTTGTTCATTTTTTCGTTAGTTGGTTTGTTCGTTTGTTGGCTTGTTGGTTTGTTGGTTTGTTGGTTTATTGGTTTGTTTGTTTCTTGGTTTGTTCGTTTGTTGGTTTGTTGGTTTGTTGGGTTGTTTGTTTGTTCGTTTGTTGGCTTGTTGGTTTGTTGGTTTGTTGGTTTGTTGGCTTGTTGGTTTGTTGGTTTGTTGATTTGATGGTTGGTTGGTTTGTTGGTTTGTTTGTTCGTTCGTTTGTTGATTTATTGGCTTGTTGGTTTGTTGGTTTGTTGGTTTGATGGTTTGTTGGTTTGTTGGTTTGTTGGTTTGTTGGTTTGTTGGTTTGTTGGTTTGTTGGTTTGTTAGTTTGTTGGCTTGTTGGCTTGTTGGTTTGTTGGCTTGTTGGTTCGTTAGTTTGTTGGTTTGTTGTTTTGTTGGTTTGTTGTTTTGTTGGTTTGTTGGCTTGTTGGTTTGTTGGTTTGTTGGTTTGTTGGTTTATTGGTTTGTTGGTTTGTTGGTTTGTTGGTTTGTTGGATTGTTAGTTTTTTGGTTTCTTGGTTTCTTGGTTTCTTGGTATGTTGGTTCGTTGGTTTGTTGGTTTGTTGGTTTGTTGGTTTGTTGGTTTGTTGGTTTATTTGTTTGTTGGTTTGTTGGTTTGTTGGTTTGTTCGTTTGTTGGTTTGTTAGTTTGTTGGTTTGTTGGTTTGTTGGTTTGTTGTTTTGTTGGTTTGTTGGCTTGTTGGTTTGTTGGTTTGTTGGTTTGTTGGTTTGTTGGTTTGTTGGTTTGTTGGTTTGTTGGTTTGTTGGTTTGTTGGTTTGTTGGTTTGTTGGTTTGTTGGATTGTTAGTTTTCTGGTTTCTTGGTTTCTTGATTTCTTGGTATGTTGGTTCGTTGGTTTGTTGGTTTGTTGGTTTGTTGGTTTGTTGGTTTGTTGGTATGTTGGTTTGTTTGTTTGTTGGTTTGTTGGTTTGTTGGTTTGTTCGTTTGTTGGTTTGTTAGTTTGTTGGTTTGTTGGTTTGTTGGTTTGTTGGTTTGTTGGTTTATTGGTTTGTTGGTTTGTTGGTTTGTTGGTTTGTTGGTTTGTTTGTTTGTTGGTTTGTTGGTTTGTTGACTTGTTGGTTTGTTGGTTTGTTGATTTCTTGGTTTGTTGGTTTGTTGGTTTGTTCGTTTGTTGGTTTGTTGGCTTGTTGGTTTGTTGGTTTGTTGATTTGTTGGTTTGTTCGTTTGTTGGTTTGTTGGTTTGTTGGTTTGTTGGTTTGTTTGTTTGTTGGTTTGTTCGTTTGTTTTCTTGTTGATTTGTTGGCTTGTTGGTTTGTTGGTTTGTTGGTTTGTTGGTTTGTTGGTTTGTTGGTTTGTTTGTTTGTTTGTTTGTTCGTTTGTTGGTTTGTTGGTTTCTTGACTTGTTGGTTTGTTGGTTTGTTGGTTTTTTGGTATGTTGGTTTGTTGGTTTGTTGGCTTTTTGGTTTGTTTGTTTGTTGGTTTGTTGGTTTGTTGGTTTGTTGGTTTGTTGGTTTGTTGGTTTGTTGGTTTGTTGGTTTGTTGGTTTGTTGGTTTGTTGGTTTGTTGGTTTGTTGGTTTGTTGGTTTGTTGGTTTGTTGGTTTGTTGGTTTTATGGTTTGTTGGTTTTTTGGTTTGTTGGTTTGTTGGTTTGTTGGTTTGTTGGTTTGTTGGTTTGTTGGTTTGTTGGTTTGTTGGTTTGTTCATTTTTTCGTTAGTTGGTTTGTTCGTTTGTTGGCTTGTTGGTTTGTTGGTTTGTTGGTTTATTGGTTTGTTGGTTTCTTGGTTTGTTCGTTTGTTGGTTTGTTGGTTTGTTGGGTTGTTTGTTTGTTCGTTTGTTGGCTTGTTGGTTTGTTGGTTTGTTGGTTTGTTGGCTTGTTGGTTTGTTGGTTTGTTGATTTGATGGTTGGTTGGTTTGTTGGTTTGTTTGTTCGTTCGTTTGTTGATTTATTGGCTTGTTGGTTTGTTGGTTTGTTTGTTTGATGGTTTGTTGGTTTGTTGGTTTGTTGGTTTGTTGGTTTGTTGGTTTGTTGGTTTGTTGGTTTGTTAGTTTGTTGGCTTGTTGGCTTGTTGGTTTGTTGGCTTGTTGGTTTGTTAGTTTGTTGGTTTGTTGTTTTGTTGGATTGGTGTTTTGTTGGTTTGTTGGCTTGTTGGTTTGTTGGTTTGTTGGTTTGTTGGTTTGTTGGTTTGTTGGTTTGTTGGTTTGTTTGTTTGTTGGTTTGTTGGTTTGTTCGTTTGTTGGTTTGTTGGTTTGTTGGTTTGTTGGTTTGTTGGTTTGTTCGTTTGTTAGGTTGTTGGCATGTTAGCTTGTTGGCTTGTTAGTTTGTTGGTTTGTTGGTTTGTTGGCTTGTTGGTTTGTTGTTTTGTTCATTTGTTGGCTTGTTGGTTTGTTGGTTTGTTGGTTTGTTGGGTTGTTGGTGAGTTGGTTTGTTGGTTTGTTGGTTTGTTGGTTTGTTGGTTAGTTGGTTTGTTGGTTTGTTGGTTTGTTGGTTTGTTGGCATGTTGGTTTGTTGGTTTGTTGGTTTGTTGGTTTGTTGGTTTGTTGGTTTGTTGGTTTGTTGGTTTGTTGGTTTGTTGGTTTATTTCTTTGTTGGTTTGTTGGTTTGTTGGCTTGTTGGTTTGTTGGTTTGTTGGTTTGTTGGTTTGTTGGTTTGTTGGTTTGTAGGTTTGTTGGTTTGTTGGTTTGTTGGCTTGTTGGTTTGTTGGTTTGTTTGTTTGTTGGTTTGTTGGTTTGTTGGTTTGTTGGCTTGTTGGTTTGTTGGTTTATTGGTTTGTTGGTTTGTTGGTTTATTGGTTCGTTTGTTTGTTCATTTGTTCGTTTGTTGACTTGTTAGTTTGTTGGTTTGTTCGTTTGTTGGTTTGTTGGTTTGTTGGTTTGTCGGTTTGTTGGTTTGTTCGTTTGTTAGTTTGTTGGCTTGTTAGCTTGTTGGCTTGTTAGTTTGTTGGTTTGTTGGTTTGTTGGCTTGTTGGTTTGTTGTTTTGTTCGTTTGTTGGCTTGTTGGTTTGTTGGTTTGTTGGTTTGTTGGTGAGTTGGTTTGTTGGTTTGTTGGTTTTTTGGTTTGTTAGTTGGTTGGTTTGTTGGTTTGTTGGTTTGTTGGTTTGTTGGCATGTTGGTTTGTCGGTTTGTTGGTTTGTTGGTTTGTTGGTTTGTTGGTTTGTTGGTACGGTGGTTTGTTGGTTTGTTCGTTTGTTGGTTTGTTGGTTTGTTGGCTTGTTGGTTTGTTGGTTTGTTGGCTTGTTGGCTTGTTGGTTTGTTGGTTTGTTGGTTTGTTGGTTTGTTGGTTTATTGGTTTGTTGTTTGTTGGTTTGTTGGTTTGTTGGTTTGCTCGTTTGTTGGCTTGTTGGCTTGTTAGCTTGTTGGTTTGTTGGTTTGTTGGTTTGTTCGTTTGTTGGTTTGTTTGCTTGTTGGTTTGTTGGTTTGTCCGTTTGTTGGTTTGTTGGTTTGTTGGTTTGTTGGTGTGTTGGTTTGTTCGTTTGTTAGGTTGTTGGCTTGTTAGCTTGTTGGCTTGTTAGTTTGTTGGTTTGTTGGTTTGTTGGCTTGTTGGTTTGTTGTTTTGTTCGTTTGTTGGCTTGTTGGTTTGTTGGTTTGTTGGTTTGTTGGTTTGTTGGTGAGTTGGTTTGTTGGTTTGTTGGTTTGTTGGTTTGTTGGTTAGTTGGTTTGTTGGTTTGTTGGTTTGTTGGTTTGTTGGCATGTTGGTTTGTTGGTTTGTTGGTTTGTTGGTTTGTTGGTTTGTTGGTTTGTTGGTTTGTTGGTTTGTTGGTTTGTTGGTTTGTTGGTTTGTTGGTTTGTTGGTTTGTTGGTTTATTTGTTTGTTGGTTTGTTGGTTTGTTGGCTTGTTGGTTTGTTGGTTTGTCGGTTTGTTGGTTTGTTGATTTGTTGGTTTGTAGGTTTGTTGGTTTGTTGGTTTGTTGGTTTGTTGGTTTGTTGGTTTGTTGGCTTGTTGGTTTGTTCGTTTGTTGGTTTGTTGGTTTGCTGGTTTGTTGGTTTGTTGGTTTGTTCGTTTGTTGGTTTGTTGGCTTGTTGGTTTGTTGGTTTATTGGCTTGTTGGCTTGTTGGTTTGTTGGTTTATTGGCTTGTTGGTTTGTTGGCTTGTTGGTTTGTTGGTTTGTTGGTTTGTTGGTTAGTTGGTTTGTTCGTTTGTTGGTTTGTTAGTTTGTTGGTTTGTTGGTTTGTTGGTTTGTTGGTTTGTTGGTTTGTTGGTTTGTTGGTTTGTTGGTTTGTTGGTTTGTTGGTTTGTTGGTTTGTTGGTTTGTTGGTTTGTTGGTTTGTTGGTTTGCTGGTTTGTTGGTTTGTTGGTTTGTTCGTTTGTTGGCTTGTTGGTTTGTTGGTTTGTTCGTTTCTTCGTTTGTTGGTTTATTGGTTTGTTGGTTTGTTGGTTTGTTGGTTTGTTGGTTTGTTGGTTTGTTGGTTTGTTGGTTTGTTGGTTTGTTGGTTTGTTGGTTTGTTGGTTTGTTGGTTTGTTGGTTTGATGGTTTTTTGGTTTGTTGGCTTGTTGGCCTGTTGATTTGATGGCTTGTTGGTTTGTTGGTTTGTTGTTTTCTTCGTTTGTTGGTTTGTTTGTTTGTTGGTTTGTTCGTTGGTTGGCGTGTTGGTTTGTTGGGTTGTTGGCTGTTTGGCTTGTTGGTATGTTGGTTTGTTTGTTTGTTGGTTTGTTGGTTTGTTGGTTTGTTGGCTTGTTGGTTTGTTGGTTTGATGGTTTGTTGGTTTGTTGGTTTGTTGGTTTGTTGGTTTGTAGGTTTGTTGGTTTGTTGGTTTGTTGGTTTGTTGGTTTGTTGGCTTGTTGGTTTGTTCGTTGGTTGGCTTGTTGATTTGTTGGGTTGTTGGCTGGTTGGCTTGTTGGTATGTTGGTTTGTTGGCTTGTTGGTTTGTTGGTTTGTTTGCTTGTTGGTTTGTTGGTTTGTTCGTTTGTTGGTTTGTTGGTTTGTTGGTTTGTTGGTTCGTTGGTTTGTTCGTTTGTTAGGTTGTTGGCTTGTTAGCTTGTTGGCTTGTTAGTTTGTTGGTTTGTTGGTTTGTTGGCTTGTTGGTTTGTTGTTTTGTTCATTTGTTGGCTTGTTGGTTTGTTGGTTTGTTGGTTTGTTGGTTTGTTGGTGAGTTGGTTTGTTGGTTTGTTGGTTTGTTGGTTTGTTGGTTAGTTGGTTTGTTGGTTTGTTGGTTTGTTGGTATGTTGGCATGTTGATTTGTTGGTTTGTTGGTTTGTTGGTTTGTTGGTTTGTTGGTTTGTTGGTTTGTTGGTTTGTTGGTATATTTGTTTGTTGGTTTGTTGGTTTGTTGGCTTGTTGGTTTGTTGGTTTGTTGGTTTGTTGGTTTGTTGGTTTGTTGGTTTGTAGGTTTGTTGGTTTGTTGGTTTGTTGGCTTGTTGGTTTATTGGTTTGTTGGTTTGTTGGTTTGTTGGTTTGTTGGTTTGTTTGTTTGTTGGTTTGTTGGTTTGTTGACTTGTTGGTTTGTTGGTTTGTTGATTTCTTGGTTTGTTGGTTTGTTGGTTTGTTCGTTTGTTGGTTTGTTGGCTTGTTGGTTTGTTGGTTTGTTGATTTGTTGGTTTGTTCGTTTGTTGGTTTGTTGGTTTGTTGGTTTGTTGGTTTGTTTGTTTGTTGGTTTGTTCGTTTGTTTTCTTGTTGATTTGTTGGCTTGTTGGTTTGTTGGTTTGTTGGTTTGTTGGTTTGTTGGTTTGTTGGTTTGTTTGTTTGTTTGTTTGTTCGTTTGTTGGTTTGTTGGTTTCTTGACTTGTTGGTTTGTTGGTTTGTTGGTTTTTTGGTATGTTGGTTTGTTGGTTTGTTGGCTTTTTGGTTTGTTTGTTTGTTGGTTTGTTGGTTTGTTGGTTTGTTGGTTTGTTGGTTTGTTGGTTTGTTGGTTTGTTGGTTTGTTGGTTTGTTGGTTTGTTGGTTTGTTGGTTTGTTGGTTTGTTGGTTTGTTGGTTTGTTGGTTTTATGGTTTGTTGGTTTTTTGGTTTGTTGGTTTGTTGGTTTGTTGGTTTGTTGGTTTGTTGGTTTGTTGGTTTGTTGGTTTGTTGGTTTGTTCATTTTTTCGTTAGTTGGTTTGTTCGTTTGTTGGCTTGTTGGTTTGTTGGTTTGTTGGTTTGTTGGTTTGATGGTTTTTTGGTTTGTTGGCTTGTTGGCCTGTTGATTTGATGGCTTGTTGGTTTGTTGGTTTGTTGTTTTCTTCGTTTGTTGGTTTGTTTGTTTGTTGGTTTGTTCGTTGGTTGGCTTGTTGGTTTGTTGGGTTGTTGGCTGTTTGGCTTGTTGGTATGTTGGTTTGTTTGTTTGTTGGTTTGTTGGTTTGTTGGTTTGTTGGCTTGTTGGTTTGTTGGTTTGATGGTTTGTTGGTTTGTTGGTTTGTTGGTTTGTTGGTTTGTAGGTTTGTTGGTTTGTTGGTTTG
The DNA here is from genome assembly GCA_958298945.1 of Atherix ibis. NCBI lineage: Eukaryota > Metazoa > Arthropoda > Insecta > Diptera > Athericidae > Atherix > Atherix ibis. The sequence goes on from OY282608.1 coordinate 100,634,392, forward strand.
TTGGTTTGTTGGTTTGTTGGCTTGTTGGTTTGTTCGTTGGTTGGCTTGTTGATTTGTTGGGTTGTTGGCTGGTTGGCTTGTTGGTATGTTGGTTTGTTGGCTTGTTGGTTTGTTGGTTTGTTTGCTTGTTGGTTTGTTGGTTTGTTCGTTTGTTGGTTTGTTGGTTTGTTGGTTTGTTGGTTCGTTGGTTTGTTCGTTTGTTAGGTTGTTGGCTTGTTAGCTTGTTGGCTTGTTAGTTTGTTGGTTTGTTGGTTTGTTGGCTTGTTGGTTTGTTGTTTTGTTCATTTGTTGGCTTGTTGGTTTGTTGGTTTGTTGGTTTGTTGGTTTGTTGGATTGTTAGTTTTCTGGTTTCTTGGTTTCTTGATTTCTTGGTATGTTGGTTCGTTGGTTTGTTGGTTTGTTGGTTTGTTGGTTTGTTGGTTTGTTGGTTTGTTGGTTTGTTCGTTTGTTGGTTTGTTAGTTTGTTGGTTTGTTGGTTTGTTGGTTTGTTGGTTTGTTGGTTTGTTGGTTTATTGGTTTGTTGGTTTGTTGGTTTGTTGGTTTGTTGGTTTGTTGGTTTGTTGGTTTGTTGGTTTGTTGGCTTGTTGGTTTGTTGGTTTGTTTGTTTGTTGGTTTGTTGGTTTGTTGGTTTGTTGGCTTGTTGGTTTGTTGGTTTATTGGTTTGTTGGTTTGTTGGTTTGTTGGTTCGTTTGTTTGTTCATTTGTTCGTTTGTTGACTTGTTGGTTTGTTGGTTTGTTCGTTTGTTGGTTTGTTGGTTTGTTGGTTTGTCGGTTTGTTGGTTTGTTCGTTTGTTAGTTTGTTGGCTTGTTAGCTTGTTGGCTTGTTAGTTTGTTGGTTTGTTGGTTTGTTGGCTTGTTGATTTGTTGTTTTGTTCGTTTGTTGGCTTGTTGGTTTGTTGGTTTGTTGGTTTGTTGGTGAGTTGGTTTGTTGGTTTGTTGGTTTTTTGGTTTGTTAGTTGGTTGGTTTGTTGGTTTGTTGGTTTGTTGGTTTGTTGGCATGTTGGTTTGTCTGTTTGTTGGTTTGTTGGTTTGTTGGTTTGTTGGTTTGTTGTTACGGTGGTTTGTTGGTTTGTTCGTTTGTTGGTTTGTTGGTTTGTTGGCTTGTTGGTTTGTTGGTTTGTTGATTTGTTGGTTTGTTCGTTTGTTGGTTTGTTGGTTTGTTGGTTTGTTGGTTTGTTTGTTTGTTGGTTTGTTCGTTTGTTTTCTTGTTGATTTGTTGGCTTGTTGGTTTGTTGGTTTGTTGGTTTGTTGGTTTGTTGGTTTGTTGGTTTGTTTGTTTGTTTGTTTGTTCGTTTGTTGGTTTGTTGGTTTCTTGACTTGTTGGTTTGTTGGTTTGTTGGTTTTTTGGTATGTTGGTTTGTTGGTTTGTTGGCTTTTTGGTTTGTTTGTTTGTTGGTTTGTTGGTTTGTTGGTTTGTTGGTTTGTTGGTTTGTTGGTTTGTTGGTTTGTTGGTTTGTTGGTTTGTTGGTTTGTTGGTTTGTTGGTTTGTTGGTTTGTTGGTTTGTTGGTTTGTTAGTTTGTTGGTTTTATGGTTTGTTGGTTTTTTGGTTTGTTGGTTTGTTGGTTTGTTGGTTTGTTGGTTTGTTGGTTTGTTGGTTTGTTGGTTTGTTGGTTTGTTCATTTTTTCGTTAGTTGGTTTGTTCGTTTGTTGGCTTGTTGGTTTGTTGGTTTGTTGGTTTGTTGTTTTCTTCGTTTGTTGGTTTGTTTGTTTGTTGGTTTGTTCGTTGGTTGGCGTGTTGGTTTGTTGGGTTGTTGGCTGTTTGGCTTGTTGGTATGTTGGTTTGTTTGTTTGTTGGTTTGTTGGTTTGTTGGTTTGTTGGCTTGTTGGTTTGTTGGTTTGATGGTTTGTTGGTTTGTTGGTTTGTTGGTTTGTTGGTTTGTAGGTTTGTTGGTTTGTTTGTTTGTTGGTTTGTTGGTTTGTTGGCTTGTTGGTTTGTTCGTTGGTTGGCTTGTTGATTTGTTGGGTTGTTGGCTGGTTGGCTTGTTGGTATGTTGGTTTGTTGGCTTGTTGGTTTGTTGGTTTGTTTGCTTGTTGGTTTGTTGGTTTGTTCGTTTGTTGGTTTGTTGGTTTGTTGGTTTGTTGGTTCGTTGGTTTGTTCGTTTGTTAGGTTGTTGGCTTGTTAGCTTGTTGGCTTGTTAGTTTGTTGGTTTGTTGGTTTGTTGGCTTGTTGGTTTGTTGTTTTGTTCATTTGTTGGCTTGTTGGTTTGTTGGTTTGTTGGTTTGTTGGTTTGTTGGATTGTTAGTTTTCTGGTTTCTTGGTTTCTTGATTTCTTGGTATGTTGGTTCGTTGGTTTGTTGGTTTGTTGGTTTGTTGGTTTGTTGGTTTGTTGGTATGTTGGTTTGTTTGTTTGTTGGTTTGTTGGTTTGTTGGTTTGTTCGTTTGTTGGTTTGTTAGTTTGTTGGTTTGTTGGTTTGTTGGTTTGTTGGTTTGTTGGTTTGTTGGTTTATTGGTTTGTTGGTTTGTTGGTTTGTTGGTTTGTTGGTTTGTTGGTTTGTTGGTTTGTTGGCTTGTTGGTTTGTTGGTTTGTTTGTTTGTTGGTTTGTTGGTTTGTTGGTTTGTTGGCTTGTTGGTTTGTTGGTTTATTGGTTTGTTGGTTTGTTGGTTTGTTGGTTCGTTTGTTTGTTCATTTGTTCGTTTGTTGACTTGTTGGTTTGTTGGTTTGTTCGTTTGTTGGTTTGTTGGTTTGTTGGTTTGTCGGTTTGTTGGTTTGTTCGTTTGTTAGTTTGTTGGCTTGTTAGCTTGTTGGCTTGTTAGTTTGTTGGTTTGTTGGTTTGTTGGCTTGTTGATTTGTTGTTTTGTTCGTTTGTTGGCTTGTTGGTTTGTTGGTTTGTTGGTTTGTTGGTGAGTTGGTTTGTTGGTTTGTTGGTTTTTTGGTTTGTTAGTTGGTTGGTTTGTTGGTTTGTTGGTTTGTTGGTTTGTTGGCATGTTGGTTTGTCTGTTTGTTGGTTTGTTGGTTTGTTGGTTTGTTGGTTTGTTGGTACGGTGGTTTGTTGGTTTGTTCGTTTGTTGGTTTGTTGGTTTGTTGGCTTGTTGGTTTGTTGGTTTGTTGGCTTGTTGGCTTGTTGGTTTGTTGGTTTGTTGGTTTGTTGGTTTGTTGGTTTATTGGTTTGTTGTTTGTTGGTTTTTTGGTTTGTTGGTTTGTTCGTTTGTTGGCTTGTTGGCTTGTTAGCTTGTTGGTTTGTTGGTTTGTTGGTTTATTCGCTTGTTCGTTTGTTGGTTTGTTGGTTTGTTGGTTTGTTGGTTTGTTGGTTTGTTGGTTTGTTGGTTTATTTGTTTGTTGGCTTGTTGGCTTGTTGGTTTGTTGGTTTGTTGGTTTGTTGGTTTGTTGGTTTGTTGGTTTGCTGGTTTGTTGGTTTGTTGGTTTGTTGGTTTGTTCGTTTGTTGGTTTGTTAGCTTGTTGGTTTGTTCGTTTATTGGCTTGTTGGCTTTTTGGTTTGTTGGTGTATTGGCTTGTTGGTTTGTTGGCTTGTTGGTTTGTTGGTTTGTTGGTTTCTTTGTTTGTTGGTTTGTTCGTTTGTTGGTTTGTTGGTTTGTTGGTTTGTTGGTTTGTTGGTTTGTTGGTTTGTTGGTTTGTTGGTTTGTTGGTTTGTTGGTTTGTTGGTTTGCTGGTTTGTTGGTTTGTTGGTTCGTTTGTTTGTTGGCTTGTTGGTTTGTTGGTTTGTTAGTTATGTTCGTTTGTTGGTTTGTTGGTTTGTTGGTTTGTTGGTTTGTTGGTTTGTTCGTTTGTTGGTTTGTTGGTTTGTTGGTTTGTTGGTTTGTTGGTTTGTTGGTTTGTTGGTTTGTTGGTTTGTTGGTTTGTTGGTTTGATGGTTTTTTGGTTTGTTGGTTTGTTGGCTTGTTGGCTTGTTGATTTGTTGGCTTGTTGGTTTGTTGGTTTGTTGGTTTCTTCGTTTGGTGGTTTGTTTGTTTGTTGGTTTGTTTGTTGGTTGGCTTGTTGGTTTGTTGGGTTGTTGGCTTGTTGGCTTATTGGTATGTTGGTTTGTTGGTTTGTTTGTTTGTTGGTTTGTTGGTTTGTTGGTTTGTTGGCTTGTTGGTTTGTTGGTTTGATGGTTTGTTGGTTTGTTGGTTTGTTGGTTTGTTGGTTTGTAGGTTTGTTGGTTTGTTGGTTTGTTGGTTTGTTGGTTTGTTGGCTTGTTGGTTTGTTCGTTGGTTGGCTTGTTGATTTGTTGGGTTGTTGGCTTGTTGGTATGTTGGTTTGTTGGCTTGTTGGTTTGTTGGTTTGTTTGCTTGTTGGTTTGTTGGTTTGTCCGTTTGTTGGTTTGTTGGTTTGTTGGTTTGTTGGTTTGTTGGTTTGTTCGTTTGTTAGGTTGTTGGCTTGTTAACTTGTTGGCTTGTTAGTTTGTTGGTTTGTTGGTTTGTTGGCTTGTTGGTTTGTTGTTTTGTTCGTTTGTTGGCTTGTTGGTTTGTTGGTTTGTTGGTTTGTTGGTTTGTTGGTGAGTTGGTTTGTTGGTTTGTTGGTTTGTTGGTTAGTTGGTTTGTTGGTTTGTTGGTTTGTTGGTTTGTTGGCATGTTGGTTTGTTGGTTTGTTGGTTTGTTGGTTTGTTGGTTTGTTGGTTTGTTGGTTTGTTGGTTTGTTGGTTTGTTGGTTTGTTGGTTTGTTGGTTTGTTGGTTTGTTGGTTTGTTGGTTTATTTGTTTGTTGGTTTGTTGGTTTGTTGGCTTGTTGGTTTGTTGGTTTGTCGGTTTGTTGGTTTGTTGGTTTGTTGGTTTGTAGGTTTGTTGGTTTGTTGGTTTGTTGGTTTGTTGGTTTGTTGGTTTGTTGGCTTGTTGGTTTGTTCGTTTGTTGGTTTGTTGGTTTGCTGGTTTGCTGGTTTGTTGGTTTGTTGGTTTGTTCGTTTGTTGGTTTGTTGGCTTGTTGGTTTGTTGGTTTATTGGCTTGTTGGCTTGTTGGTTTGTTGGTTTATTGGCTTGTTGGTTTGTTGGCTTGTTGGTTTGTTGGTTTGTTGGTTTGTTGGTTTGTTGGTTTGTTCGTTTGTTGGTTTGTTAGTTTGTTGGTTTGTTGGTTTGTTGGTTTGTTGGTTTGTTGGTTTGTTGGTTTGTTGGTTTGTTGGTTTGTTGGTTTGTTGGTTTGTTGGTTTGTTGGTTTGTTGGTTTGTTGGTTTGTTGGTTTGTTGGTTTGTTCGTTTGTTGGCTTGTTGGTTTGTTGGTTTGTTCGTTTGTTCGTTTGTTGGTTTATTGGTTTGTTGGTTTGTTGGTTTGTTGGTTTGTTGGTTTGTTGGTTTGTTGGTTTGTTGGTTTGTTGGTTTGTTGGTTTGTTGGTTTGATGGTTTTTTGGTTTGTTGGCTTGTTGGCCTGTTGATTTGATGGCTTGTTGGTTTGTTGGTTTGTTGGTTTCTTCGTTTGTTGGTTTGTTTGTTTGTTGGTTTGTTCGTTGGTTGGCGTGTTGGTTTGTTGGGTTGTTGGCTGTTTGGCTTGTTGGTATGTTGGTTTGTTGTTTTGTTGGTTTGTTGGTTTGTTGGTTTGTTGGTTTGTAGGTTTGTTGGTTTGTTGGTTTGTTGGTTTGTTGGTTTGGTTGGCTTGTTGGTTTGTTCGTTTGTTGGTTTGTTGGTTTGCTGGTTTGTTGGTTTGTTGGTTTGTTCGTCTGTTGGTTTGTTGGCTTGTTGGTTTGTTGGTTTATTGGCTTGTTGGCTTGTTGGTTTGTTGGTTTATTGGCTTGTTGGTTTTTTGGCTTGTTGGTTTGTTGGTTTGTTGGTTTGTTGGTTTGTTGGTTTGTTCGTTTGTTGGTTTGTTGGTTTGTTGGTTTGTTGGTTTGTTGGTTTGTTGGTTTGTTGGTTTGTTGGTTTGTTGGTTTGCTTGTTTGTTGGTTTGTTGGTTTGTTTGTTTGTTGGCTTGTTGGTTTGTTGGTTTGTTCGTTTGTTCGTTTGTTGGTTTGTTGGTTTGTTTTTTTGTTGGTTTGTTGGTTTGTTCGGTTGTTGGTTTGTTGGTTTGTTGGTTTGTTGGTTTGTTGGTTTGTTGGTTTGTTGGTTTGTTGGTTTGTTGGTCTGTTGGTTTGTTGGTTTGTTGGTTTGTTGGTTTGTTGGTTTGTTCGTTTGATGGTTTTTTGGTTTGTTGGCTTGTTGGCTTGTTGATTTGTTGGCTTGTTGGTTTGTTGGTTTCTTGGTTTCTTCGTTTGTTGGTTTGTTTGTTTGTTGGTTTGTTCGTTGGTTGGCTTGTTGGTTTGTTGGGTTGTTGGCTGGTTGGCTTGTTGGTATGTTGGTTTGTTGGTTTGTTTGTTTGTTGGTTTGTTGGTTTGTTGGTTTGTTGGCTTGTTGGTTTGTTGGTTTGTTGGTTTGTTGGTTTGTTCGTTTGTTGGTTTGTTGGTTTGTTGGTTTGTTGGTTTGTTGGTTTGTTGGTTTGTTGGTTTGTTGGTTTGTTGGTTTGTTGGTTTGTTGGTTTGTTCGTTTGTTGGTTTGTTGGTTTGTTGGTTTGTTGGTTTATTTGTTTGTTGGTTTGTTGGCTTGTTGGTTTGTTCGTTTGTTGGTTTGTTTGTTTGTTGGTTTGTTCGTTGGTTGGCTTGTTGGTTTGTTGGGTTGTTGGCTGGTTGGCTTGTTGGTATGTTGGTTTGTTGGTTTGTTTGTTTGTTGGTTTGTTGGTTTGTTGGTTTGTTGGCTTGTTGGTTTGTTGGTTTGTTGGTTTGTTGGTTTGTTCGTTTGTTGGTTTGTTGGTTTGTTGGTTTGTTGGTTTGTTGGTTTGTTGGTTTGTTGGTTTGTTGGTTTGTTGGTTTGTTGGCTTGTTGGCTTGTTGGTTTGTTCGTTTGTTGGTTTGTTGGTTTGCTTGTTTGTTGGTTTGTTGGTTTGTTCGTTTGTTGGTTTGTTGGCTTGTTAGTTTGTTGGTTTATTGGCTTGTTGGCTTGTTGGTTTGTTGTTTATTGGCTTGTTGGTTTGTTGGCTTGTTGGTTTGTTGGTTTGTTGGTTTGTTGGTTTGTTGGTTTGTTCGTTTGTTGGTTTGTTGGTTTGTTGGTTTGTTGGTTTGTTGGTTTGTTGGTTTGTTAGTTTGTTGGTTTGTTGGTTTGTTGGTTTGTTGGTTTGTTGGTTTGTTGGTTTGTTGGTTTGTTGGTTTGTTGGTTTGTTGGTTTGTTGGTTTGCTGGTTTGTTGGTCTGTTGGTTTGTTCGTTTGTTGGCTTGTTGGTTTGTTGGTTTGTTCGTTTGTTGGTTTGTTGGTTTGTTGGTTTGTTGGTTTGTTGGTTTGTTCGTTTGTTGGTTTGTTGGTTTGTTGGTTTGTTGGTTTGTTGGTTTGTTGGTTTGTTGGTTTGTTGGTTTGTTGGTTTGTTGGTTTGTTGGTTTGTTGGTTTGTTTGTTTGTTGGTTTGTTGGTTTGATGGTTTTTTGGTTTGTTGGCTTGTTGGCTTGTTGATTTGTTAGCTTGTTGGTTTGTTGATTTCTTCGTTTGTTAGTTTGTTTGTTTGTTGGTTTGTTCGTTGGTTGACTCGTTGGTTTGTTGGGTTGTTGGCTGGTTGGCTTGTTGGTATGTTGGTTTGTTGGTTTGCTTGTTTGTTGGTTTGTTGGTTTGTTGGTTTGTTGGCTTGTTGGTTTGTTGGTTTGTTGGTTTGTTGGTTTGTTGGTTTGTTGGTTTGTTGGTTTGTAGGTTTGTTGGTTTGTTGGTTTGTTGGTTTGTTGGTTTGTTGGTTTGTTGGCTTGTAGGTTTGTTCGTTTGTTGGTTTGTTGGTTTCCTGGTTTGTTGGTTTGTTGGTTTGTTCGTTTGTTGGTTTGTTGGCTTGTCGGTTTGTTGGTTTGTTGGTTTGTTGGTTTGTTGGCTTTGTGGTTTGTTGGTTTGTTGGTTTGTTGGTTTGTTGGTTTGTTGGTTTATTTGTTTGTTGGTTTGTTGGCTTGTTGGTTTATTCGTTTGTTGGTTTGTTTGTTTGTTGGTTTGTTCGTTGGTTGGCTTGTTGGTTTGTTGGGTTGTTGGCTGGTTGGCTTGTTGGTATGTTGGTTTGTTGGTTTGTTTGTTTGTTGGTTTGTTGGTTTGTTGGTTTGTTGGCTTGTTGGTTTGTTGGTTTGTTGGTTTGTTGGTTTGTTGGTTTGTTCGTTTGTTGGTTTGTTGGTTTGTTGGTTTGTTGGTTTGTTGGTTTGTTGGTTTGTTGGTTTGTTGGCTTGTTGGCTTGTTGGTTTGTTCGTTTGTTGGTTTGTTGGTTTGTTGGTTTGCTTGTTTGTTGGTTTGTTGGTTTGTTCGTTTGTTGGTTTGTTGGCTTGTTAGTTTGTTGGTTTATTGGCTTGTTGGCTTGTTGGTTTGTTGTTTATTGGCTTGTTGGTTTGTTGGCTTGTTGGTTTGTTGGTTTGTTGGTTTGTTGGTTTGTTGGTTTGTTCGTTTGTTGGTTTGTTGGTTTGTTGGTTTGTTGGTTTGTTGGTTTGTTGGTTTGTTAGTTTGTTGGTTTGTTGGTTTGTTGGTTTGTTGGTTTGTTGGTTTGTTGGTTTGTTGGTTTGTTGGTTTGTTGGTTTGTTGGTTTGTTGGTTTGCTGGTTTGTTGGTCTGTTGGTTTGTTCGTTTGTTGGCTTGTTGGTTTGTTGGTTTGTTCGTTTGTTGGTTTGTTGGTTTGTTGGTTTGTTGGTTTGTTGGTTTGTTCGTTTGTTGGTTTGTTGGTTTGTTGGTTTGTTGGTTTGTTGGTTTGTTGGTTTGTTGGTTTGTTGGTTTGTTGGTTTGTTGGTTTGTTGGTTTGTTGGTTTGTTTGTTTGTTGGTTTGTTGGTTTGATGGTTTTTTGGTTTGTTGGCTTGTTGGCTTGTTGATTTGTTAGCTTGTTGGTTTGTTGATTTCTTCGTTTGTTAGTTTGTTTGTTTGTTGGTTTGTTCGTTGGTTGACTCGTTGGTTTGTTGGGTTGTTGGCTGGTTGGCTTGTTGGTATGTTGGTTTGTTGGTTTGCTTGTTTGTTGGTTTGTTGGTTTGTTGGTTTGTTGGCTTGTTGGTTTGTTGGTTTGTTGGTTTGTTGGTTTGTTGGTTTGTTGGTTTGTTGGTTTGTTGGTTTGTAGGTTTGTTGGTTTGTTGGTTTGTTGGTTTGTTGGTTTGTTGGTTTGTTGGCTTGTAGGTTTGTTCGTTTGTTGGTTTGTTGGTTTCCTGGTTTGTTGGTTTGTTGGTTTGTTCGTTTGTTGGTTTGTTGGCTTGTCGGTTTGTTGGTTTGTTGGTTTGTTGGTTTGTTGGCTTTTTGGTTTGTTGGTTTGTTGGTTTGTTGGTTTGTTGGTTTGTTGGTTTGTTGGTTTGTTGGTTTGTTGGTTTGTTGGTTTGTTGGTTTGTTGGTTTGTTGGTTTGTTGGTTTGTTGGTTTGTTGGTTTGTTGGTTTGTTGGTTTGTTGGTTTGTTGGTTTGTTGGTTTGTTGGTTTGTTGGTTTGCTGGTTTGTTGGTTTGTTGGTTTGTTTGTTTGTAGGCTTGTTGGTTTGTTGGTTTGTTCGTTTGTTCGTTTGTTGGTTTGTTGGTTTGTTGGTTTGTTGGTTTGTTGGTTTGTTCGTTTGTTGGTTTGGTGGTTTGTCGGTTTGTTGGTTTTGTTGGTTTGTTGGTTTGTTGGTTTGCTGGTTTGTTGGTTTGTTGGTTTGTTGGTTTGATGGTTTTTTGGTTTGATGGCTTGTTGGCTCGTTGATTTGTTGGCTTGTTGGTTTGTTGGTTTGTTGGTTTCTTCGTTTGTTGATTTGTTTGTTTGTTGGTTTGTTCGTTGGTTGGCTTGTTGGTTTGTTGGGTGGTTGGCTGGTTAGCTTGTTGGTATGTTGGTTTGTTGGCTTGTTGGTTTGTTGATTTGTTGGTTTGTTGGCTTGTTGGGTTGTTGGTTTGTTGGTTTGTTGGTTTGTTGGTTTGTTCGTTTGTTGGTTTGTTTGTTTGTTCGTTTGTTGGTTTGTTGGTTTGTTGGTTTGTTGGCTTGTTGGTTTGTTGGTTTATTGGTTTGTTGGTTTGTTTATTTGTTGGTTTGTTTGTTTGTTGACTTGTTCGTTTGTTGACTAGTTGGTTTGTTGATTTGTTCGTTTGTTGGTTTGTTGGTTTTTTGGTTTGTTGGTTTTTTTGTTTTAATGGTTTGTTGGTTTGTTCGTTTGTTAGTTTGTTGGCTTGTTAGCTTGTTGGCTTGTTAGTTTTTCGGTTTGTTGGTTTGTTGGCTTGTTGGTTTGTTGGTTTGTTCGTTTGTTGGCTTGTTGGTTTGTTGGTTTGTTGGTTTGTTGGTTTGTTGGTTTGTTGGTGAGTTGGTTTGTTGGTTTGTTGGTTTGTTGGTTGGTTGGTTTGTTGGTTTGTTGGTTTGTTGGTTTGTTGGCATGTTGGTTTGTTGGTTTGTTGGTTTGTTGGTTTGTTGGTTTGTTGGTTTGTTGGTATGTTGGTTTGTTGGTTTGTTCGTTTGTTGGTTTGTTGGTTTGTTGGCTTGTTGGTTTGTTGGTTTGTTGGCTTGTTGGCTTGTTGGTTTGTTGGTTTGTTGGTTTGTTGGTTTGTTGGTTTGTTGGTTTGTTGGTTTGTTGGTTTCTTGGTTTGTTGGTTTGTTGGTTTGTTGGTTTGTTGGTTTGTTCGTTTGTTCGTTTGTTGGCTTGTTAGGATGTTGGTTTGTTGTTTTGTTGGTTTATTCGCTTGATCGTTTGTTGGTTTGTTGGTTTGTTGGTTTGTTCGTTTGTTGGTTTGTTCGTTTGTTGGTTTGTAAGTTTGTTGGTTTATTGGTTTGTTGGTTTGTTGGTTTGTTGGTTTGTTGGCTTGTTGGTTTGTTCGTTTGTTGGTTTGTTGGTTTGCTGGTTTGTTGGTTTGTTGGTTTGTTCGTTTGTTGGTTTGTTGGCTTGTTGGCTTGTTGGTTTGTTGGTTTGTTGGCTTGTTGGTTTGTTGGTTTGATGGTTTGTTCGTTTCTTGGCTCGTTGGCTTGTTGGTTTGTTGGTTTGTTGGTTTGTTGGTTTGTTGGTTTGTTGGTTTGTTGGTTTGTTGGTTTGTTGGTTTGTTGGTTTGTTGGTTTGTTGGTTTGTTGGTTTGTTGGTTTGTTGGTTTGTTGGTTTGTTGGTTTGTTGGTTTGTTGGTTTGTTGGTTTGTTGGTTTGTTGGTTTGTTGGTTTGTTGGTTTGTTGGTTTGTTGGTTTATTGGTTTGTTTGTTTGTTGGTTTGTTGGTTTGTTGGTTTGTTGATTTGTTGGTTTGATGGTTTGTTGGTTTGTTGGTTTGTTGGTTTGTTGGTTTGTTGGTTTGTTGGTTTGTTGGTTTGTTCGTTTGTTGGCTTGTTGGCTTGTTGGTTTGTTGGTTTGTTGGTTTGTTGGTTTGTTCGTTTGTTCGTTTGTTCGTTTGTTGGTTTGTTGGTTTGTTGGCTGGTTGGCTTGTTGGTTTGTTGGTTTGTTGGCTCGTTGGTTTGTTGGTTTGTTGGTTTGTTGGTTTGTTGGTTTGTTTGTTTGTTGGTTTGTTGGTTTGTTGGTTTGTTGGCTTGTTGGTTTGTTGGTTTGTTGGTTTGTTAGTTTGTTCGTTTGTTGGTTTGTTGGTTTGTTGGTTTGTTGGTTTGCTGGTTTGTTGGTTTGTTGGCTTGTTGGCTTGTTGGTTTGTTCGTTTGTTGGTTTGTTGGTTTGCTTGTTTGTTGGTTTGTTGGTTGGTTCGTTTGTTGGTTTGTTGGCTTGTTGGTTTGTTGGTTTATTGGCTTGTTGGCTTGTTGGTTTGTTGTTTATTGGCTTGTTGGTTTGTTGGCTTGTTGGTTTGTTGGTTTGTTGGTTTGTTGGTTTGTTGGTTTGTTGGTTTGTTGGTTTGTTGGTTTGTTGGTTTGTTGGTTGGTTGGTTGGTTGGTTTGTTGGTTTGTTGGTTTGTTGGCTTGTTGGTTTGTTGGTTTGTTGGTTTGTTGGTTTGTTCGTTTGTTGGTTTGTTGGTTTGTTGGTTTGTTGGTTTGTTGGTTTGTTGGTTTGTTCGTTTGTTGGTTTGTTGGTTTGTTCGTTTGTTGGTTTATTTGTTTGTTGGTTTGTTGGTTTGTTGGTTTGTTGGTTTATTTGTTTGTTGGTTTGTTGGCTTGTTGGTTTGTTCGTTTGTTGGTTTGTTGGTTTGTTGGTTTGTTGGTTTGTTGGTTTGTTCGTTTGTTGGTTTGTTGGTTTGTTGGCTTGTTGGTTTGTTGGTTTGTTGGTTTGTTGGTTTGTTCGTTTGTTGGTTTGTTGGTTTGTTGGTTTGTTGGTTTGTTGGTTTGTTGGTTTGTTGGTTTGTTGGTTTGTTCGTTTGTTGGTTTGTTGGTTTGTTGGTTTATTTGTTTGTTTGTTTGTTGGTTTGTTGGTTTGTTGGTTTGTTGGCTTGTTGGTTTGTTGGTTTGTTGGTTTGTTGGTTTGTTGGTTTGTTGGTTTGTTGGTTTGTTGGTTTGTTGGTTTGTTGGTTTGTTGGTTTGTTCGTTTGTTGGTTTGTTGGTTTGTTGGTTTGTTGGTTTATTTGTTTGTTGGTTTGTTGGCTTGTTGGTTTGTTCGTTTGTTGGTTTGTTGGTTTGTTGGTTTGTTGGTTTGTTGGTTTGTTGGTTTGTTCGTTTGTTCGTTTGTTCGTTTGTTGGTTTGTTGGTTTGTTGGTTTATTTGTTTGTTTGTTTGTTGGTTTGTTGGTTTGTTTGTTTGTTGGCTTGTTGGTTTGTTGGTTTGTTGGTTTGTTGGTTTGTTCGTTTGTTGGTTTGTTGGTTTGTTGGTTTGTTGGTTTGTTGGTTTGTTGGTTTGTTCGTTTGTTGGTTTGTTGGTTTGTTGGTTTGTTGGTTTATTTGTTTGTTGGTTTGTTGGTTTGTTGGTTTGTTGGTTTGTTGGTTTGTTCGTTTGTTGGTTTGTTGGTTTGTTGGTTTGTTGGTTTGTTGGTTGGTTGGTTTGTTGGTTTGTTGGTTTGTTGGTTTGTTGGCATGTTGGTTTGTTGGTTTGTTGGTTTGTTGGTTTGTTGGCTTGTTGGTTTGTTGGTTTGTTTGTTTGTTGGTTTGTTGGTTTGTTGGTTTGTTGGTATGTTGGTTTGTTGGTTTGTTCGTTTGTTGGTTTGTTGGTTTATTGGCTTGTTGGTTTGTTGGTTTGTTGGTTTGTTGGTTTGTTGGTTTGTTGGTTTGTTGGTTTGTTGGTTTGTTGGTTTGTTGGTTTGTTGGTTTGTTGGTTTGTTGGTTTGTTCGTTTGTTCGTTTGTTGGCTTGTTAGCATGTTGGTTTGTTGTTTTGTTGGTTTATTCGCTTGATCGTTTGTTGGTTTGTTCGTTTGTTGGTTTGTTGGTTTGTTGGTTTGTTCGTTTGTTGGTTTGTAAGTTTGTTGGTTTATTGGTTTGTTGGTTTGTTGGTTTGTTGGTTTGTTGGCTTGTTGGTTTGTTCGTTTGTTGGTTTGTTGGTTTGCTGGTTTGTTGGTTTGTTGGTTTGTTCGTTTGTTGGTTTGTTGGCTTGTTGGCTTGTTGGTTTGTTGGTTTGTTGGCTTGTTGGTTTGTTGGTTTGATGGTTTGTTCGTTTCTTGGCTCGTTGGCTTGTTGGTTTGTTGGTTTGTTGGTTTGTTGGTTTGTTGGTTTGTTGGTTTGTTGGTTTGTTGGTTTGTTGGTTTGTTGGTTTGTTGGTTTGTTGGTTTGTTGGTTTGTTGGTTTGTTGGTTTGTTGGTTTGTTGGTTTGTTGGTTTGTTGGTTTGTTGGTTTGTTGGTTTGTTGGTTTGTTGGTTTGTTGGTTTGTTGGTTTGTTGGTTTGTTGGTTTGTTGGTTTGTTGGTTTGTTGGTTTGTTGGTTTGTTGGTTTGTTGGTTTGTTGGTTTGTTGGTTTATTGGTTTGTTTGTTTGTTGGTTTGTTGGTTTGTTGGTTTGTTGATTGGTTGGTTTGATGGTTTGTTGGTTTGTTGGTTTGTTGGTTTGTTGGTTTGTTGGTTTGTTGGTTTGTTGATTTGTTGGTTTGTTGGTTTGTTCGTTTGTTGGCTTGTTGGCTTGTTGGTTTGTTGGTTTGTTGGTTTGTTGGTTTGTTGGTTTGTTCGTTTGTTCGTTTGTTGGTTTGTTGGTTTGTTGGCTGGTTGGCTTGTTGGTTTGTTGGTTTGTTGGCTCGTTGGTTTGTTGGTTTGTTGGTTTGTTGGTTTGTTTGTTTGTTGGTTTGTTGGTTTGTTGGTTTGTTGGTTTGTTGGTTTGTTGGTTTGTTGGTTTGTTGGTTTGTTGGTTTGTTCGTTTGTTGGTTTGTTGGTTTGTTGGTTTGCTGGTTTGTTGGTTTGTTGGCTTGTTGGCTTGTTGGTTTGTTCGTTTGTTGGTTTGTTGGTTTGCTTGTTTGTTGGTTTGTTGGTTTGTTGGTTTGTTCGTTTGTTGGTTTGTTGGTTTGTTGGTTTGTTGGTTTGTTGGTTTGTTGGTTTGTTGGTTTTTTCGTTTGTTGGTTTGTTGGTTTGTTGGTTTATTTGTTTGTTTGTTTGTTGGTTTGTTGGTTTGTTGGTTTGTTGGCTTGTTGGTTTGTAGGTTTGTTGGTTTGTTGGTTTGTTGGTTTGTTGGTTTGTTGGTTTGTTGGTTTGTTGGTTTGTTGGTTTGTTCGTTTGTTGGTTTGTTGGTTTGTTGGTTTGTTGGTTTATTTGTTTGTTGGTTTGTTGGCTTGTTGGTTTGTTCGTTTGTTGGTTTGTTGGTTTGTTGGTTTGTTGGTTTGTTGGTTTGTTCGTTTGTTGGTTTGTTGGTTTGTTGGTTTATTTGTTTGTTTGTTTGTTAGTTTGTTGGTTTGTTGGTTTGTTGGCTTGTTGGTTTGTTGGTTTGTTGGTTTGTTGGTTTGTTCGTTTGTTGGTTTGTTGGTTTGTTGGTTTGTTGGTTTGTTGGTTTGTTGGTTTGTTCGTTTGTTGGTTTGTTGGTTTGTTGGTTTGTTGGTTTATTTGTTTGTTGGTTTGTTGGTTTGTTGGTTTGTTGGTTTGTTGGTTTGTTCGTTTGTTGGTTTGTTGGTTTGTTGGTTTGTTGGTTTGTTGGTTGGTTGGTTTGTTGGTTTGTTGGTTTGTTGGTTTGTTGGCATGTTGGTTTGTTGGTTTGTTGGTTTGTTGGTTTGTTGGCTTGTTGGTTTGTTGGTTTGTTTGTTTGTTGGTTTGTTGGTTTGTTGGTTTGTTGGTATGTTGGTTTGTTGGTTTGTTCGTTTGTTGGTTTGTTGGTTTGTTGGCTTGTTGGTTTGTTGGTTTGTTGGTTTGTTGGTTTGTTGGTTTGTTGGTTTGTTGGTTTGTTGGTTTGTTGGTTTCTTGGTTTGTTGGTTTGTTGGTTTGTTGGTTTGTTCGTTTGTTCGTTTGTTGGCTTGTTAGCATGTTGGTTTGTTGTTTTGTTGGTTTATTCGCTTGATCGTTTGTTGGTTTGTTCGTTTGTTGGTTTGTTGGTTTGTTGGTTTGTTCGTTTGTTGGTTTGTAAGTTTGTTGGTTTATTGGTTTTTTGGTTTGTTGGTTTGTTGGTTTGTTGGCTTGTTGGTTTGTTCGTTTGTTGGTTTGTTGGTTTGCTGGTTTGTTGGTTTGTTAGTTTGTTCGTTTGTTGGTTTGTTGGCTTGTTGGCTTGTAGGTTTGTTGGTTTGTTGGCTTGTTGGTTTGTTGGTTTGATGGTTTGTTCGTTTCTTGGCTCGTTGGCTTGTTGGTTTGTTGGTTTGTTGGTTTGTTGGTTTGTTGGTTTGTTGGTTTGTTGGTTTGTTGGTTTGTTGGTTTGTTGGTTTGTTGGTTTGTTGGTTTGTTGGTTTGTTGGTTTGTTGGTTTGTTGGTTTGTTGGTTTGTTGGTTTGTTGGTTTGTTGGTTTGTTGGTTTGTTGGTTTGTTGGTTTGTTGGTTTGTTGGTTTGTTGGTTTGTTGGTTTGTTGGTTTGTTGGTTTGTTGGTTTGTTGGTTTGTTGGTTTATTGGTTTGTTTGTTTGTTGGTTTGTTGGTTTGTTGGTTTGTTGATTGGTTGGTTAGATGGTTTGTTGGTTTGTTGGTTTGTTGGTTTGTTGGTTTGTTGGTTTGTTGGTTTGTTGATTTGTTGGTTTGTTGGTTTGTTCGTTTGTTGGCTTGTTGGTTTGTTGGTTTGTTGGTTTGTTGGTTTGTTGGTTTGTTCGTTTGTTCGTTTGTTGGTTTGTTGGTTTGTTGGCTGGTTGGCTTGTTGGTTTGTTGGTTTGTTGGCTCGTTGGTTTGTTGGTTTGTTGGTTTGTTGGTTTGTTTGTTTGTTGGTTTGTTGGTTTGTTGGTTTGTTGGCTTGTTGGTTTGTTGGTTTGTTGGTTTGTTGGTTTGTTCGTTTGTTGGTTTGTTGGTTTGTTGGTTTGCTGGTTTGTTGGTTTGTTGGCTTGTTGGCTTGTTGGTTTGTTCGTTTGTTGGTTTGTTGGTTTGCTTGTTTGTTGGTTTGTTGGTTGGTTCGTTTGTTGGTTTGTTGGCTTGTTGGTTTGTTGGTTTATTGGCTTGTTGGCTTGTTGGTTTGTTGTTTATTGGCTTGTTGGTTTGTTGGCTTGTTGGTTTGTTGGTTTGTTGGTTTGTTGGTTTGTTGGTTTGTTGGTTTGTTCGTTTGTTGGTTTGTTGGTTTGTTGGTTTGTTGGTTTGTTGGTTTGTTGGTTTGTTGGTTTGTTGATTTGTTGGTTTGTTAGTTTGTTGGTTTGTTGGTTTGTTGGTTTGCTGATTTGTTGGTTTGTTGGTTTGTTCGTTTGTTGGCTTGTTGGTTTGTTGGTTTGTTCGTTTGTTGGTTTGTTGGTTTGTTGGTTTGTTGGTTTGTTGGTTTGTTGGTTGGTTGGCTTGTTGGTTTGTTAGGTTGTTGGATGGTTGGCTTGTTGGTATGTTGGTTTGTTGGTTTGTTTGTTTGTTGGTTTGTTGGTTTGTTGGTTTGTTGGCTTGTTGGTTTGTTGGTTTGTTGGTTTGTTGGTTTGTTCGTTTGTTGGTTTGTTGGTTTGTTGGTTTGTTGGTTTGTTGGTTTGTTGGTTTGTTGGTTTGTTCGTTTGTTGGTTTGTTGGTTTGTTGGTTTGTTGGTTTATTTGTTTGTTGGTTTGTTGGCTTGTTGGTTTGTTCGTTTGTTGGTTTGTTTGTTTGTTGGTTTGTTCGTTGGTTGGCTTGTTGGTTTGTTGGGTTGTTGGCTGGTTGGCTTGTTGGTATGTTTGTTTGTTGGTTTGTTGGTTTGTTCGTTTGTTGGTTTGTTGGTTTGTTGGTTTGTTGGTTTGTTGGTTTGTTGGTTTGTTGGTTTGTTGGTTTGTTGGTTTGTTGGTTTGTTGGTTTGTTGGTTTGTTCGTTTGTTGGCTTGTTGGTTTGTTGGTTTGTTCGTTTGTTGGTTTGTTGGTTTGTTGGTTTGTTGGTTTGTTGGTTTGTTCGTTTGTTGGTTTGTTGGTTTGTTGGTTTGTTGGTTTGTTGGTTTGTTGGTTTGTTGGTTTGTTGGTTTGTTGGTTTGTTGGTTTGTTGGTTTGTTGGTTTGTTGGTTTGTTGGTTTGTTGGTTTGTTGGTTTGTTGGTTTGTTGGTTTGTTGGTTTGTTGGTTTGTTGGTTTGTTGGTTTGTTGGTTTGTTGGCTTGTTGGTTTGTTCGTTTGTTGGTTTGTTGGTTTGCTTGTTTGTTGGTTTGTTGGTTGGTTCGTTTGTTGGTTTGTTGGCTTGTTGGTTTGTTGGTTTATTGGCTTGTTGGCTTGTTGGTTTGTTGTTTATTGGCTTGTTGGTTTGTTGGTTTGTTGGTTTGTTGGTTTGTTGGTTTGTTGGTTTGTTCGTTTGTTGGTTTGTTGGTTTGTTGGTTTGTTGGTTTGTTGGTTTGTTGGTTTGTTGGTTTGTTGGTTTGTTGGTTTGTTGGTTTGTTGGCTTGTTGGTTTGTTCGTTTGTTGGTTTGTTGGTTTGCTGGTTTGTTGGTTTGTTAGTTTGTTCGTTTGTTGGTTTGTTGGCTTGTTGGCTTGTAGGTTTGTTGGTTTGTTGGCTTGTTGGTTTGTTGGTTTGATGGTTTGTTCGTTTCTTGGCTCGTTGGCTTGTTGGTTTGTTGGTTTGTTGGTTTGTTGGTTTGTTGGTTTGTTGGTTTGTTGGTTTGTTGGTTTGTTGGTTTGTTGGTTTGTTGGTTTGTTGGTTTGTTGGTTTGTTGGTTTGTTGGTTTGTTGGTTTGTTGGTTTGTTGGTTTGTTGGTTTGTTGGTTTGTTGGTTTGTTGGTTTGTTGGTTTGTTGGTTTGTTGGTTTGTTGGTTTGTTGGTTTGTTGGTTTGTTGGTTTGTTGGTTTGTTGGTTTGTTGGTTTATTGGTTTGTTTGTTTGTTGGTTTGTTGGTTTGTTGGTTTGTTGATTGGTTGGTTAGATGGTTTGTTGGTTTGTTGGTTTGTTGGTTTGTTGGTTTGTTGGTTTGTTGGTTTGTTGATTTGTTGGTTTGTTGGTTTGTTCGTTTGTTGGCTTGTTGGTTTGTTGGTTTGTTGGTTTGTTGGTTTGTTGGTTTGTTCGTTTGTTCGTTTGTTGGTTTGTTGGTTTGTTGGCTGGTTGGCTTGTTGGTTTGTTGGTTTGTTGGCTCGTTGGTTTGTTGGTTTGTTGGTTTGTTGGTTTGTTTGTTTGTTGGTTTGTTGGTTTGTTGGTTTGTTGGCTTGTTGGTTTGTTGGTTTGTTGGTTTGTTGGTTTGTTCGTTTGTTGGTTTGTTGGTTTGTTGGTTTGCTGGTTTGTTGGTTTGTTGGCTTGTTGGCTTGTTGGTTTGTTCGTTTGTTGGTTTGTTGGTTTGCTTGTTTGTTGGTTTGTTGGTTGGTTCGTTTGTTGGTTTGTTGGCTTGTTGGTTTGTTGGTTTATTGGCTTGTTGGCTTGTTGGTTTGTTGTTTATTGGCTTGTTGGTTTGTTGGCTTGTTGGTTTGTTGGTTTGTTGGTTTGTTGGTTTGTTGGTTTGTTGGTTTGTTCGTTTGTTGGTTTGTTGGTTTGTTGGTTTGTTGGTTTGTTGGTTTGTTGGTTTGTTGGTTTGTTGATTTGTTGGTTTGTTAGTTTGTTGGTTTGTTGGTTTGTTGGTTTGCTGATTTGTTGGTTTGTTGGTTTGTTCGTTTGTTGGCTTGTTGGTTTGTTGGTTTGTTCGTTTGTTGGTTTGTTGGTTTGTTGGTTTGTTGGTTTGTTGGTTTGTTGGTTGGTTGGCTTGTTGGTTTGTTAGGTTGTTGGATGGTTGGCTTGTTGGTATGTTGGTTTGTTGGTTTGTTTGTTTGTTGGTTTGTTGGTTTGTTGGTTTGTTGGCTTGTTGGTTTGTTGGTTTGTTGGTTTGTTGGTTTGTTCGTTTGTTGGTTTGTTGGTTTGTTGGTTTGTTGGTTTGTTGGTTTGTTGGTTTGTTGGTTTGTTCGTTTGTTGGTTTGTTGGTTTGTTGGTTTGTTGGTTTATTTGTTTGTTGGTTTGTTGGCTTGTTGGTTTGTTCGTTTGTTGGTTTGTTTGTTTGTTGGTTTGTTCGTTGGTTGGCTTGTTGGTTTGTTGGGTTGTTGGCTGGTTGGCTTGTTGGTATGTTTGTTTGTTGGTTTGTTGGTTTGTTCGTTTGTTGGTTTGTTGGTTTGTTGGTTTGTTGGTTTGTTGGTTTGTTGGTTTGTTGGTTTGTTGGTTTGTTGGTTTGTTGGTTTGTTGGTTTGTTGGTTTGTTCGTTTGTTGGCTTGTTGGTTTGTTGGTTTGTTCGTTTGTTGGTTTGTTGGTTTGTTGGTTTGTTGGTTTGTTGGTTTGTTCGTTTGTTGGTTTGTTGGTTTGTTGGTTTGTTGGTTTGTTGGTTTGTTGGTTTGTTGGTTTGTTGGTTTGTTGGTTTGTTGGTTTGTTGGTTTGTTGGTTTGTTGGTTTGTTGGTTTGTTGGTTTGTTGGTTTGTTGGTTTGTTGGTTTGTTGGTTTGTTGGTTTGTTGGTTTGTTGGTTTGTTGGTTTGTTGGCTTGTTGGTTTGTTCGTTTGTTGGTTTGTTGGTTTGCTTGTTTGTTGGTTTGTTGGTTGGTTCGTTTGTTGGTTTGTTGGCTTGTTGGTTTGTTGGTTTATTGGCTTGTTGGCTTGTTGGTTTGTTGTTTATTGGCTTGTTGGTTTGTTGGTTTGTTGGTTTGTTGGTTTGTTGGTTTGTTGGTTTGTTCGTTTGTTGGTTTGTTGGTTTGTTGGTTTGTTGGTTTGTTGGTTTGTTGGTTTGTTGGTTTGTTGGTTTGTTGGTTTGTTGGTTTGTTGGTTTGTTGGTTTGTTGGTTTGTTGGTTTGCTGATTTGTTGGTTTGTTGGTTTGTTCGTTTGTTGGCTTGTTGGTTTGTTGGTTTGTTCGTTTGTTAGTTTGTTGGTTTGTTGGTTTGTTGGTTTGTTGGTTTGTTGGTTGGTTGGCTTGTTGGTTTGTTAGGTTGTTGGCTGGTTGGCTTGTTGGTATGTTGGTTTGTTGGTTTGTTTGTTTGTTGGTTTGTTGGTTTGTTGGTTTGTTGGTTTGTTGGCTTGTTGGTTTGTTGGTTTGTTGGTTTGTTGGTTTGTTCGTTTGTTGGTTTGTTGGTTTGTTGGTTTGTTGGTTTGTTGGTTTGTTCGTTTGTTGGTTTGTTGGTTTGTTGGTTTGTTGGTTTATTTGTTTGTTGGTTTGTTGGCTTGTTGGTTTGTTCGTTTGTTGGTTTGTTTGTTTGTTGGTTTGTTCGATGGTTGGCTTGTTGGTTTGTTGGGTTGTTGGCTGGTTGGCTTGTTGGTATGTTTGTTTGTTGGTTTGTTGGTTTGTTGGTTTGTTGGCTTGTTGGTTTGTTGGTTTGTTGGTTTGTTGGTTTGTTCGTTTGTTGGTTTGTTGGTTTGTTGGTTTGTTGGTTTGTTGGTTTGTTGGCTTGTTGGCTTGTTGGTTTGTTCGTTCTTTGGTTTGTTGGTTTGCTTGTTTGTTGGTTTGTTGGTTTGTTTGTTTGTTGGTTTGTTGGCTTGTTGGTTTGTTGGTTTATTGGCTTGTTGGCTTGTTGGTTTGTTGTTTATTGGCTTGTTGGTTTGTTGGCTTGTTGGTTTGTTGGTTTGATGGTTTGTTGGTTTGTTGGTTTGTTGGTTTGTTCGTTTGTTGGTTTGTTGGTTTGTAGGTTTGTTGGTTTGTTGGTTTGTTGGTTTGTTGGTTTGTTGGTTTGTTGGTTTGTTGGTTTGTTGGTTTGTTGGTTTGTTGGTTTGCTGGTTTGTTGGTTTGTTGGTTTGTTCGTTTGTTGGCTTGTTGGTTTGTTGGTTTGTTCGTTTGTTGGTTTGTTGGTTTGTTGGTTTGTTGGTTTGTTCGTTTGTTGGTTTGTTGGTTTGTTGGTTTGTTGGTTTTTTGGTTTGTTGGTTTGTTGGTTTGTTGGTTTGTTGGTTTGTTGGTTTGTTGGTTTGTTGGTTTGTTGGTTTGTTGGTTTGTTGGCTTGTTGGTTTGTTGGTTTGTTGGTTTGACGGTTTTTTGGTTTGTTGGCTTGTTGGCTTGTTGATTTGTTAGCTTGTTGGTTTGTTGGCTTCTTCGTTTGTTGGTTTGTTTGTTTGTTGGTTTGTTCGTTGGTTGGCTCGTTGGTTTGTTGGGTTGTTGGCTGGTTGGCTTGTTGGTATGTTGGTTTGTTGGTTTGTTTGTTTGTTGGTTTGTTGGTTTGTTGGTTTGTTGGCTTGTTGGTTTGCTGGTTTGTTGGTTTGTTGGTTTGTTGGTTTGTTGGTTTGTTGGTTTGTTGGCTTGTAGGTTTGTTCGTTTGTTGTTTGTTGGTTTCCTGGTTTGTTGGTTTGTTGGTTTGTTCGTTTGTTGGTTTGTTGGCTTGTCGGTTTGTTGGTTTGTTGGTTTGTTAGTTTGTTGGCTTGTTGGTTTTTTGGTTTGTTGGTTTGTTGGTTTGTTCGTTTGTTGGTTTGTTGGTTTGTTGGTTTGTTGGTTTGTTGGTTTGTTGGTTTGTTGGTTTGTTGGTTTGTTGGTTTGTTGGTTTGTTGGTTTGTTGGTTTGTTGGTTTGTTGGTTTGCTGGTTTGTTGGTTTGTTGGTTTGTTCGTTTGTAGGCTTGTTGGTTTGTTGGTTTGTTCGTTTGTTCGTTTGTTGGTTTGTTGGTTTGTTGGTTTGTTGGTTTGTTGGTTTGTTGGTTTGTTGGTTTGTTCGTTGGTTGGCTTGTTGGTTTGTTGGGTGTTGGCTGGTTGGCTTGTTGGTATGTTTGTTTGTTGGTTTGTTGGTTTGTTGGTTTGTTGGCTTGTTGGTTTGTTGGTTTGTTGGTTTGTTTGTTTGTTGGTTTGTTCGTTGGTTGGCTTGTTGGTTTGTTGGGTTGTTGGCTGGTTGGCTTGTTGGTATGTTTGTTTGTTGGTTTGTTGGTTTGTTGGTTTGTTGGCTTGTTGGTTTGTTGGTTTGTTGGTTTGTTGGTTTGTTCGTTTGTTGGTTTGTTGGTTTGTTGGTTTGTTGGTTTGTTGGTTTGTTGGCTTGTTGGCTTGTTGGTTTGTTCGTTTTTTGGTTTGTTGGTTTGCTTGTTTGTTGGTTTGTTGGTTTGTTTGTTTGTTGGTTTGTTGGCTTGTTGGTTTGTTGGTTTATTGGCTTGTTGGCTTGTTGGTTTGTTGTTTATTGGCTTGTTGGTTTGTTGGCTTGTTGGTTTGTTGGTTTGTTGGTTTGTTGGTTTGTTGGTTTGTTGGTTTGTTCGTTTGTTGGTTTGTTGGTTTGTTGGTTTGTTGGTTTGTTGGTTTGTTGGTTTGTTGGTTTGCTGGTTTGTTGGTTTGTTGGTTTGTTGGTTTGTTGGTTTGTTGGTTTGTTGGTTTGCTGGTTTGTTAGTTTGTTGGTTTGTTCGTTTGTTGGCTTGTTGGTTTGTTGGTTTATTCGTTTGTTGGTTTGTTGGTTTGTTGGTTTGTTGGTTTGTTGGTTTGTTCGTTTGTTGGTTTATTGGTTTGTTGGTTTGTTGGTTTGTTGGTTTGTTGGTTTGTTGGTTTGTTGGTTTGTTGGTTTGTTGGTTTGTTGGTTTGTTGGTTTGTTGGTTTGTTGGTTTGTTGGTTTGTTGGTTTGTTGGCTTGTTGGTTTGTTGGTTTGTTGGTTTGATGGTTTTTTGGTTTGTTGGCTTGTTGGCTTGTTGATTTGTTAGCTTGTTGGTTTGTTGGTTTCTTCGTTTATTGGTTTGTTTGTTTGTTGGTTTGTTCGTTGGTTGGCTCGTTGGTTTGTTGGGTTGTTGGCTGGTTGGCTTGTTGGTATGTTGGTTTGTTGGTTTGTTGGTTTGTTGGTTTGTTGGTTTGTTGGTTTGTTGGCTTGTTGGTTTGCTGGTTTGTTGGTTTGTTAGTTTGTTGGTTTGTTGGTTTGTTGGTTTGTTGGTTTGTTGGTTTGTTGGTTTGTTGGTTTGTTGGTTTGTTGGGTTGTAGGTTTGTTCGTTTGTTGTTTGTTGGTTTCCTGGTTTGTTGGTTTGTTGGTTTGTTCGTTTGTTGGTTTGTTGGCTTGTCGGTTTGTTGGTTTGTTGGTTTGTTAGTTTGTTGGCTTGTTGGTTTTTTGGTTTGTTGGTTTGTTGGTTTGTTCGTTTGTTGGTTTGTTGGTTTGTTGGTTTGTTGGTTTGTTGGTTTGTTGGTTTGTTGGTTTGTTGGTTTGTTGGTTTGTTGGTTTGTTGGTTTGTTGGTTTGTTGGTTTGTTGGTTTGCTGGTTTGTTGGTTTGTTGGTTTGTTCGTTTGTAGGCTTGTTGGTTTGTTGGTTTGTTCGTTTGTTCGTTTGTTGGTTTGTTGGTTTGTTGGTTTGTTGGTTTGTTGGTTTGTTGGTTTGTTCGTTTGTTGGTTTGGTAGTTTGTTGGTTTGTTGGTTTGTTGGTTTGTTGTTTAGTTGGTTTGTTGGTTTGCTGGGTTGTTGGTTTGTTGGTTTGTTGGTTTGATGGTTTTTTGGTTTGATGGCTTGTTGGCTCGTTGATTTGTTGGCTTGTTGGTTTGTTGGTTTGTTGGTTTCTTCGTTTGTTGATTTGTTTGTTTGTTGGTTTGTTCGTTGGTTGGCTTGTTGGTTTGTTGGGTGTTTGGCTGGTTGGCTTGTTGGTATGTTGGTTTGTTGGCTTGTTGGTTTGTTGATTTTTTGGTTTGTTGGCTTGTTGGCTTGTTGGTTTGCTGGTTTGTTAGTTTGTTGGTTTGTTCGTTTGTTGGCTTGTTGGTTTGTTGGTTTATTCGTTTGTTGGTTTGTTGGTTTGTTGGTTTGTTCGTTTGTTGGTTTGTTGGTTTGTTGGTTTGTTGGTTTGTTGGTTTGTTGGTTTGTTGGTTTGCTGGTTTGTTGGTTTGTTGGTTTGTTGGTTTGTTGGTTTGTTGGTTTGTTGGTTTGCTGGTTTGTTAGTTTGTTGGTTTGTTCGTTTGTTGGCTTGTTGGTTTGTTGGTTTATTCGTTTGTTGGTTTGTTGGTTTGTTGGTTTGTTGGTTTGTTGGTTTGTTCGTTTGTTGGTTTATTGGTTTGTTGGTTTGTTGGTTTGTTGGTTTGTTGGTTTGTTGGTTTGTTGGTTTGTTGGTTTGTTGGTTTGTTGGTTTGTTGGTTTGTTGGTTTGTTGGTTTGTTGGTTTGTTGGCTTGTTGGTTTGTTGGTTTGTTGGTTTGATGGTTTTTTGGTTTGTTGGCTTGTTGGCTTGTTGATTTGTTAGCTTGTTGGTTTGTTGGTTTCTTCGTTTATTGGTTTGTTTGTTTGTTGGTTTGTTCGTTGGTTGGCTCGTTGGTTTGTTGGGTTGTTGGCTGGTTGGCTTGTTGGTATGTTGGTTTGTTGGTTTGTTGGTTTGTTGGTTTGTTGGTTTGTTGGTTTGTTGGCTTGTTGGTTTGCTGGTTTGTTGGTTTGTTAGTTTGTTGGTTTGTTGGTTTGTTGGTTTGTTGGTTTGTTGGTTTGTTGGTTTGTTGGTTTGTTGGTTTGTTGGGTTGTAGGTTTGTTCGTTTGTTGTTTGTTGGTTTCCTGGTTTGTTGGTTTGTTGGTTTGTTCGTTTGTTGGTTTGTTGGTTTGTTGGTTTGTTGGCTTGTTGGTTTGCTGGTTTGTTGGTTTGTTAGTTTGTTGGTTTGTTGGTTTGTTGGTTTGTTGGTTTGTTGGGTTGTAGGTTTGTTCGTTTGTTGTTTGTTGGTTTCCTGGTTTGTTGGTTTGTTGGTTTGTTCGTTTGTTGGTTTGTTGGCTTGTCGGTTTGTTGGTTTGTTGGTTTGTTAGTTTGTTGGCTTGTTGGTTTTTTGGTTTGTTGGTTTGTTGGTTTGTTCGTTTGTTGGTTTGTTGGTTTGTTGGTTTGTTGGTTTGTTGGTTTGTTGGTTTGTTGGTTTGTTGGTTTGTTGGTTTGTTGGTTTGTTGGTTTGTTGGTTTGTTGGTTTGTTGGTTTGTTGGTTTGCTGGTTTATTGGTTTGTTGGTTTGTTCGTTTGTAGGCTTGTTGGTTTGTTGGTTTGTTCGTTTGTTCGTTTGTTGGTTTGTTGGTTTGTTGGTTTGTTGGTTTGTTGGTTTGTTGGTTTGTTCGTTTGTTGGTTTGGTAGTTTGTTGGTTTGTTGGTTTGTTGGTTTGTTGTTTAGTTGGTTTGTTGGTTTGCTGGGTTGTTGGTTTGTTGGTTTGTTGGTTTGATGGTTTTTTGGTTTGATGGCTTGTTGGCTCGTTGATTTGTTGGCTTGTTGGTTTGTTGGTTTGTTGGTTTCTTCGTTTGTTGATTTGTTTGTTTGTTGGTTTGTTCGTTGGTTGGCTTGTTGGTTTGTTGGGTGTTTGGCTGGTTGGCTTGTTGGTATGTTGGTTTGTTGGCTTGTTGGTTTGTTGATTTTTTGGTTTGTTGGCTTGTTGGCTTGTTGGTTTGTTGGTTTGTTTGTTTGTTGGTTTGTTCGTTTGTTGGTTTGTTTGTTTGTTCGTTTGTTGGTTTGTTGGTTTGTTGGTTTGTTGGCTTGTTGGTTTGTTGGTTTATTGGTTTGTTGGTTTGTTAATTTGTTGGTTTGTTTGTTTGTTGACTTGTTCATTTGTTGACTTGTTGGTTTGTTGATTTGTTCGTTTGTTGGTTTGTTGGTTTGTTGGTTTGTTGGTTTGTTGGTTTGTTGGTTTGTTGGTTTGTTGGTTTGTTCGTTTGTTAGTTTGTTGGATTGTTAGCTTGTTGGCTTGTTAGTTTGTTGGTTTGTTGGTTTGTTGGCTTGTTGGTTTGTTGGTTTGTTCGTTTGTGGGTTTGTTGGTTTGTTGGTTTGTTGGTTTGTTGGTTTGTTGGTGAGTTGGTTTGTTGGTTTGTTGGTTTGTTGGTTGGTTGGTTTGTTGGTTTGTTGGTTTGTTGGTTTGTTGGCATGTTGGTTTGTTGGATTGTTGGTTTGTTGGTTTGTTGGTATGTTGGTTTGTTGGTTTGTTCGTTTGTTGGTTTGTTGGTTTGTTGGCTTGTTGGTTTGTTGGTATGTTGGTTTGTTGGTTTGTTGGTTTGTTGGTTTGTTGGCTTGTTGGTTTGTTGGTTTGTTGGCTTGTTGGCTTGTTGGTTTGTTGGTTTGTTGGTTTGTTGGTTTGTTGGTTTGTTGGTTTGTTCGTTTGTTAGTTTGTTGGATTGTTAGCTTGTTGGCTTGTTAGTTTGCTGATTTGTTGGTTTGTTGGCTTGTTGGTTTGTTGGTTTGTTCGTTTGTTGGCTTGTTGGTTTGTTGGTTTGTTGGTTTGTTGGTTTGTTGGGGAGTTGGTTTGTTGGTTTGTTGGTTTGTTGGTTGGTTGGTTTGTTGGTTTGTTGGTTTGTTGGTTTGTTGGCATGTTGGTTTGTTGGTTTGTTGGTTTGTTGGTTTGTTGGTTTGTTGGTATGTTGGTTTGTTGGTTTGTTCGTTTGTTGGTTTGTTGGTTTGTTGGTTTGTTGGTTTGTTGGTATGTTGGTTTGTTGGTTTGTTCGTTTGTTGGTTTATTGGTTTGTTGGCTTGTTGGTTTGTTGGTTTGTTGGCTTGTTGGCTTGTTGGTTTGTTGGTTTGTTGGTTTGTTGGTTTGTTGGTTTGTTGGTTTGTTGGTTTGTTGGTTTGTTGGTTTGTTGGTTTGTTGGTTTGTTGGTTTGTTGGTTTGTTCGTTTGTTCGTTTGTTGGCTTGTTAGCTTGTTGGTTTGTTGTTTTGTTGGTTTATTCGCTTGATCGTTTGTTGGTTTGTTGGTTTGTTGGTTTGTTGGTTTGTTGGTTTGTTGGTTTGTTGGTTTATTTGTTTGTTGGTTTGTTGGTTTGTTGGCTTGTTGGTTTGTTGGTTTGTTGGTTTGTTGGTTTGTTGGTTTGTTGGTTTGTTGGTTTGTAAATTTGTTGGTTTATTGGTTTGTTGGTTTGTTGGTTTGTTGGTTTGTTGGCTTGTTGGTTTGTTCGTTTGTTGGTTTGTTGGTTTGCTGGTTTGTTGGTTTGTTGGTTTGTTCGTTTGTTGGTTTGTTGGCTTGTTGGCTTGTTGGTTTGTTGGTTTGTTGGCTTGTTGGTTTGTTGGTTTGATGGTTTGTTCGTTTCTTGGCTTGTTGGCTTGATGGTTTGTTGGTTTGTTGGTTTGTTGGTTTGTTGGTTTGTTGGTTTGTTGGTTTGTTGGTTTGTTGGTTTGTTGGTTTGTTGGTTTGTTGGTTTGTTGGATTGTTGGTTTGTTGGTTTGTTGGTTTTTTTGGTTTGTTGGTTTGTTGGTTTGTTGGTTTGTTGGTTTATTGGTTTGTTTGTTTGTTGGTTTGTTGGTTTGTTGGTTTGTTGATTTGTTGGTTTGATGGTTTGTTGGTTTGTTGGTTTGTTGGTTTGTTGGTTTGTTGGTTTGTTGGTTTGTTGGTTTGTTGGTTTGTTGGTTTGTTGGTTTGTTGGTTTGTTCGTTTGTTGGCTTGTTGGCTTGTTGGTTTGTTGGTTTGTTGGTTTGTTGGTTTGTTGATTTGTTGGTTTGTTCGTTTGTTCGTTTGTTCGTTTGTTCGTTTGTTGGTTTGTTGGTTTGTTGGCTGGTTGGCTTGTTGGTTTGTTGGTTTGTTTGCTCGTTGGTTTGTTGGTTTGTTGGTTTGTTGGTTTGTTGGTTTGTTGGTTTGTTGGCTTGCTGGTTTGTTGGTTTGTTGGTTTGTTGGTTTATTTTTTTGTTGGTTTGTTGGTTTATTGGTTTGTTGGTTTGTTCGTTTGTTGGGTGTTGGCTGGTTGGCTTGTTGGTATGTTTGTTTGTTGGTTTGTTGGTTTGTTGGTTTGTTGGCTTGTTGGTTTGTTGGTTTGTTGGTTTGTTTGTTTGTTGGTTTGTTCGTTGGTTGGCTTGTTGGTTTGTTGGGTTGTTGGCTGGTTGGCTTGTTGGTATGTTTGTTTGTTGGTTTGTTGGTTTGTTGGCTTGTTGGTTTGTTGGTTTGTTGGTTTGTTGGTTTGTTCGTTTGTTGGTTTGTTGGTTTGTTGGTTTGTTGGTTTGTTGGTTTGTTGGCTTGTTGGCTTGTTGGTTTGTTCGTTTTTTGGTTTGTTGGTTTGCTTGTTTGTTGGTTTGTTGGTTTGTTTGTTTGTTGGTTTGTTGGCTTGTTGGTTTGTTGGTTTATTGGCTTGTTGGCTTGTTGGTTTGTTGTTTATTGGCTTGTTGGTTTGTTGGCTTGTTGGTTTGTTGGTTTGTTGGTTTGTTGGTTTGTTGGTTTGTTGGTTTGTTGGTTTGTTCGTTTGTTGGTTTGTTGGTTTGTTGGTTTGTTGGTTTGTTGGTTTGTTGGTTTGTTGGTTTGCTGGTTTGTTGGTTTGTTGGTTTGTTGGGTTGTTGGTTTGTTGGTTTGTTGGTTTGCTGGTTTGTTAGTTTGTTGGTTTGTTCGTTTGTTGGCTTGTTGGTTTGTTGGTTTATTCGTTTGTTGGTTTGTTGGTTTGTTGGTTTGTTGGTTTGTTGGTTTGTTCGTTTGTTGGTTTATTGGTTTGTTGGTTTGTTGGTTTGTTGGTTTGTTGGTTTGTTGGTTTGTTGGTTTGTTGGTTTGTTGGTTTGTTGGTTTGTTGGTTTGTTGGTTTGTTGGTTTGTTGGTTTGTTGGTTTGTTGGCTTGTTGGTTTGTTGGTTTGTTGGTTTGATGGTTTTTTGGTTTGTTGGCTTGTTGGCTTGTTGATTTGTTAGCTTGTTGGTTTGTTGGTTTCTTCGTTTATTGGTTTGTTTGTTTGTTGGTTTGTTCGTTGGTTGGCTCGTTGGTTTGTTGGGTTGTTGGCTGGTTGGCTTGTTGGTATGTTGGTTTGTTGGTTTGTTTGTTTGTTGGTTTGTTGGTTTGTTGGTTTGTTGGCTTGTTGGTTTGCTGGTTTGTTGGTTTGTTAGTTTGTTGGTTTGTTGGTTTGTTGGTTTGTTGGTTTGTTGGTTTGTTGGTTTGTTGGTTTGTTGGTTTGTTGGCTTGTAGGTTTGTTCGTTTGTTGTTTGTTGGTTTCCTGGTTTGTTGGTTTGTTGGTTTGTTCGTTTGTTGGTTTGTTGGCTTGTCGGTTTGTTGGTTTGTTGGTTTGTTAGTTTGTTGGCTTGTTGGTTTTTTGGTTTGTTGGTTTGTTGGTTTGTTCGTTTGTTGGTTTGTTGGTTTGTTGGTTTGTTGGTTTGTTGGTTTGTTGGTTTGTTGGTTTGTTGGTTTGTTGGTTTGTTGGTTTGTTGGTTTGTTGGTTTGCTGGTTTGTTGGTTTGTTGGTTTGTTCGTTTGTAGGCTTGTTGGTTTGTTGGTTTGTTCGTTTGTTCGTTTGTTGGTTTGTTGGTTTGTTGGTTTGTTGGTTTGTTGGTTTGTTGGTTTGTTGGTTTGTTCGTTTGTTGGTTTGGTAGTTTGTTGGTTTGTTGGTTTGTTGGTTTGTTGTTTAGTTGGTTTGTTGGTTTGCTGGGTTGTTGGTTTGTTGGTTTGTTGGTTTGATGGTTTTTTGGTTTGATGGCTTGTTGGCTCGTTGATTTGTTGGCTTCTTGGTTTGTTGGTTTGTTGGTTTCTTCGTTTGTTGATTTGTTTGTTTGTTGGTTTGTTCGTTGGTTGGCTTGTTGGTTTGTTGGGTGTTTGGCTGGTTGGCTTGTTGGTATGTTGGTTTGTTGGCTTGTTGGTTTGTTGATTTGTTGGTTTGTTGGCTTGTTGGCTTGTTGGTTTGTTGGTTTGTTTGTTTGTTGGTTTGTTCGTTTGTTGGTTTGTTTGTTTGTTCGTTTGTTGGTTTGTTGGTTTGTTGGTTTGTTGGCTTGTTGGTTTGTTGGTTTATTGGTTTGTTGGTTTGTTAATTTGTTGGTTTGTTTGTTTGTTGACTTGTTCATTTGTTGACTTGTTGGTTTGTTGATTTGTTCGTTTGTTGGTTTGTTGGTTTGTTGGTTTGTTGGTTTGTTGGTTTGTTGGTTTGTTGGTTTGTTCGTTTGTTAGTTTGTTGGATTGTTAGCTTGTTGGCTTGTTAGTTTGTTGGTTTGTTGGTTTGTTGGTTTGTTGGCTTGTTGGTTTGTTGGTTTGTTCGTTTGTGGGCTTGTTGGTTTGTTGGTTTGTTGGTTTGTTGGTTTGTTGGTGAGTTGGTTTGTTGGTTTGTTGGTTTATTGGTTGGTTGGTTTGTTGGTTTGTTGGTTTGTTGGTTTGTTGGCATGTTGGTTTGTTGGATTGTTGGTTTGTTGGTTTGTTGGTATGTTGGTTTGTTGGTTTGTTCGTTTGGTGGTTTGTTGGTTTGTTGGCTTGTTGGTTTGTTGGTATGTTGGTTTGTTGGTTTGTTGGTTTGTTGGTTTGTTGGCTTGTTGGTTTGTTGGTTTGTTGGCTTGTTGGCTTGTTGGTTTGTTGGTTTGTTGGTTTGTTGGTTTGTTGGTTTGTTGGTTTGTTCGTTTGTTAGTTTGTTGGATTGTTAGCTTGTTGGCTTGTTAGTTTGCTGATTTGTTGGTTTGTTGGCTTGTTGGTTTGTTGGTTTGTTCGTTTGTTGGCTTGTTGGTTTGTTGGTTTGTTGGTTTGTTGGTTTGTTGGTGAGTTGGTTTGTTGGTTTGTTGGTTTGTTGGTTGGTTGGTTTGTTGGTTTGTTGGTTTGTTGGTTTGTTGGCATGTTGGTTTGTTGGTTTGTTGGTTTGTTGGTTTGTTGGTTTGTTGGTATGTTGGTTTGTTGGTTTGTTCGTTTGTTGGTTTGTTGGTTTGTTGGTTTGTTGGTTTGTTGGTATGTTGGTTTGTTGGTTTGTTCGTTTGTTGGTTTATTGGTTTGTTGGCTTGTTGGTTTGTTGGTTTGTTGGCTTGTTGGCTTGTTGGTTTGTTGGTTTGTTGGTTTGTTGGTTTGTTGGTTTGTTGGTTTGTTGGTTTGTTGGTTTGTTGGTTTGTTGGTTTGTTGGTTTGTTCGTTTGTTCGTTTGTTGGCTTGTTAGCTTGTTGGTTTGTTGTTTTGTTGGTTTATTCGCTTGATCGTTTGTTGGTTTGTTGGTTTGTTGGTTTGTTGGTTTGTTGGTTTGTTGGTTTGTTGGTTTATTTGTTTGTTGGTTTTTTGGTTTGTTGGCTTGTTGGTTTGTTGGTTTGTTGGTTTGTTGGTTTGTTGGTTTGTTGGTTTGTTGGTTTGTAAATTTGTTGGTTTATTGGTTTGTTGGTTTGTTGGTTTGTTGGTTTGTTGGCTTGTTGGTTTGTTCGTTTGTTGGTTTGTTGGTTTGCTGGTTTGTTGGTTTGTTGGTTTGTTCGTTTGTTGGTTTGTTGGCTTGTTGGCTTGTTGGTTTGTTGGTTTGTTGGCTTGTTGGTTTGTTGGTTTGATGGTTTGTTCGTTTCTTGGCTTGTTGGCTTGATGGTTTGTTGGTTTGTTGGTTTGTTGGTTTGTTGGTTTGTTGGTTTGTTGGTTTGTTGGTTTGTTGGTTTGTTGGTTTGTTGGTTTGTTGGTTTGTTGGATTGTTGGTTTGTTGGTTTGTTGGTTTTTTTGGTTTGTTGGTTTGTTGGTTTGTTGGTTTGTTGGTTTGTTGGTTTATTGGTTTGTTTGTTTGTTGGTTTGTTGGTTTGTTGGTTTGTTGATTTGTTGGTTTGATGGTTTGTTGGTTTGTTGGTTTGTTGGTTTGTTGGTTTGTTGGTTTGTTGGTTTGTTGGTTTGTTGGTTTGTTGGTTTGTTGGTTTGTTGGTTTGTTCGTTTGTTGGCTTGTTGGCTTGTTGGTTTGTTGGTTTGTTGGTTTGTTGGTTTGTTGATTTGATGGTTTGTTCGTTTGTTCGTTTGTTCGTTTGTTGGTTTGTTGGTTTGTTGGCTGGTTGGCTTGTTGGTTTGTTGGTTTGTTTGCTCGTTGGTTTGTTGGTTTGTTGGTTTGTTGGTTTGTTGGTTTGTTGGTTTGTTGGCTTGCTGGTTTGTTGGTTTGTTGGTTTGTTGGTTTATTTTTTTGTTGGTTTGTTGGTTTATTGGTTTGTTGGTTTGTTCGTTTGTTGGCTTGTTGGCTTGTTGGTTTGTTTGTTTGTTGGTTTGTTCATTTGTTGGCTTGTTGGTTTTTGGCTTGTTGGTTTGTTGGTTTGTTGGTTTGTTGGTTTGTTCGTTTGTTCGTTTGTTCGTTTGTTCGTTTGTTCGTTTGTTCGTTTGTTCGTTTGTTGGTTTGTTGGTTTGTTGGTTTGTTGGTTTGTTGGTTTGTTGGTTTGTTGGTTTGCTGGGTTGTTGGTTTGTTGGTTTGTTGGTTTGATGGTTTTTTGGTTTGATGGCTTGTTGGCTCGTTGATTTGTTGGCTTGTTGGTTTGTTGGTTTGTTGGTTTCTTCGTTTGTTGATTTGTTTGTTTGTTGGTTTGTTCGTTGGTTGGCTTGTTGGTTTGTTAGGTGTTTGGCTGGTTGGCTTGTTGGTATGTTGGTTTGTTGGCTTGTTGGTTTGTTGATTTGTTGGTTTGTTGGCTTGTTGGCTTGTTGGTTTGTTGGTTTGTTTGTTTGTTGGTTTGTTCGTTTGTTGGTTTGTTTGTTTGTTCGTTTGTTGGTTTGTTGGTTTGTTGGTTTGTTGGCTTGTTGGTTTGTTGGTTTATTGGTTTGTTGGTTTGTTAATTTGTTGGTTTGTTTGTTTGTTGACTTGTTCATTTGTTGACTTGTTGGTTTGTTGATTTGTTCGTTTGTTGGTTTGTTGGTTTGTTGGTTTGTTGGTTTGTTGGTTTGTTGGTTTGTTGGTTTGTTCGTTTGTTAGTTTGTTGGATTGTTAGCTTGTTGGCTTGTTAGTTTGTTGGTTTGTTGGTTTGTTGGCTTGTTGGTTTGTTGGTTTGTTCGTTTGTGGGCTTGTTGGTTTGTTGGTTTGTTGGTTTGTTGGTTTGTTGGTGAGTTGGTTTGTTGGTTTGTTGGTTTGTTGGTTGGTTGGTTTGTTGGTTTGTTGGTTTGTTGGCATGTTGGTTTGTTGGATTGTTGGTTTGTTGGTTTGTTGGTATGTTGGTTTGTTGGTTTGTTCGTTTGTTGGTTTGTTGGTTTGTTGGCTTGTTGGTTTGTTGGTATGTTGGTTTGTTGGTTTGTTGGTTTGTTGGTTTGTTGGCTTGTTGGTTTGTTGGTTTGTTGGCTTGTTGGCTTGTTGGTTTGTTGGTTTGTTGGTTTGTTGGTTTGTTGGTTTGTTGGTTTGTTGGTTTGTTCGTTTGTTAGTTTGTTGGATTGTTAGCTTGTTGGCTTGTTAGTTTGCTGATTTGTTGGTTTGTTGGCTTGTTGGTTTGTTGGTTTGTTCGTTTGTTGGCTTGTTGGTTTGTTGGTTTGTTGGTTTGTTGGTTTGTTGGTGAGTTGGTTTGTTGG
Source organism: Atherix ibis (assembly GCA_958298945.1). Lineage (NCBI taxonomy): Eukaryota > Metazoa > Arthropoda > Insecta > Diptera > Athericidae > Atherix > Atherix ibis. Next base: position 100,667,487 of record OY282608.1, read on the forward strand.
TTTGTTGGTTTGTTGGTTGGTTGGTTTGTTGGTTTGTTGGTTTGTTGGTTTGTTGGCATGTTGGTTTGTTGGTTTGTTGGTTTGTTGATTTGTTGGTATGTTGGTTTGTTGGTTTGTTCGTTTGTTGGTTTGTTGGTTTGTTGGCTTGTTGGCTTGTTGGTTTGTTGGTTTGTTGGTTTGTTGGTTTGTTGGTTTGTTGGTTTGTTGGTTTGTTGGTTTGTTGGTTTGTTGGTTTGTTGGTTTGTTCGTTTGTTCGTTTGTTGGCTTGTTAGCTTGTTGGTTTGTTGTTTTGTTGGTTTATTCGCTTGATCGTTTGTTGTTTTGTTGGTTTGTTGGTTTGTTGGTTTGTTGGTTTGTTGGTTTGTTGGTTTATTTGTTTGCTGGTTTGTTGGTTTGTTGGCTTGTTGGTTTGTTGGTTTGTTGGTTTGTTGGTTTGTTGGTTTGTTGGTTTGTTGGTTTGTAAATTTGTTGGTTTATTGGTTTGTTGGTTTGTTGGTTTGTTGGTTTGTTGGCTTGTTGGTTTGTTCGTTTGTTGGTTTGTTGGTTTGCTGGTTTGTTGGTTTGTTGGTTTGTTCGTTTGTTGGTTTGTTGGCTTGTTGGCTTGTTGGTTTGTTGGTTTGTTGGCTTGTTGGTTTGTTGGTTTGATGGTTTGTTCGTTTCTTGGCTTGTTGGCTTGATGGTTTGTTGGTTTGTTGGTTTGTTGGTTTGTTGGTTTGTTGGTTTGTTGGTTTGTTGGTTTGTTGGTTTGTTGGTTTGTTGGTTTGTTGGTTTGTTGGTTTGTTGGTTTGTTGGATTGTTGGTTTGTTGGTTTGTTGGTTTTTTTGGTTTGTTGGTTTGTTGGTTTGTTGGTTTGTTGGTTTGTTGGTTTATTGGTTTGTTTGTTTGTTGGTTTGTTGGTTTGTTGGTTTGTTGATTTGTTGGTTTGATGGTTTGTTGGTTTGTTGGTTTGTTGGTTTGTTGGTTTGTTGGTTTGTTGGTTTGTTGGTTTGTTGGTTTGTTGGTTTGTTGGTTTGTTGGTTTGTTCGTTTGTTGGCTTGTTGGCTTGTTGGTTTGTTGGTTTGTTGGTTTGTTGGTTTGTTGATTTGTTGGTTTGTTCGTTTGTTCGTTTGTTCGTTTGTTGGTTTGTTGGTTTGTTGGCTGGTTGGCTTGTTGGTTTGTTGGTTTGTTTGCTCGTTGGTTTGTTGGTTTGTTGGTTTGTTGGTTTGTTGGTTTGTTGGTTTGTTGGCTTGCTGGTTTGTTGGTTTGTTGGTTTGTTGGTTTATTTTTTTGTTGGTTTGTTGGTTTATTGGTTTGTTGGTTTGTTCGTTTGTTGGCTTGTTGGCTTGTTGGTTTGTTTGTTTGTTGGTTTGTTCATTTGTTGGCTTGTTGGTTTTTGGCTTGTTGGTTTGTTGGTTTGTTGGTTTGTTGGTTTGTTCGTTTGTTCGTTTGTTCGTTTGTTCGTTTGTTCGTTTGTTCGTTTGTTCGTTTGTTGGTTTGTTGGTTTGTTGGTTTGTTGGTTTGTTGGTTTATTGGTTTGTTGGTTTGTTGGTTTGTTGGTTTGTTGGTTTATTTGTTTGTTGGTTTGTTGGTTTTTGGTTTGTTCGTTTGTTGGCTTGTTGGCTTGTTGGTTTGTTTGTTTGTTGGTTTGTTGGCTTGTTGGTTTTTGGCTTGTTGGCTTGTTGGTTTGTTGGTTTGTTGGTTTGTTAGTTTGTTGATTTGTTCGTTTGTTCGTTTGTTAGTTTGTTGGTTTGTTGGTCTGTTGGTTTGTTGGTTTGTTGGTTTGTTGGTTTGTTGGTTTGTTTATTTGTTGGCTTGTTGGCTTGCTGGTTTGTTGGTTTGTTGGTTTGTTGGTTTGTTCGTTTGTTCGTTTGTTGGTTTGCTGGTTTGTTGGCTTGTTGGCTTGTTGGTTTGTTGGTTTGTTGGCTTGTTGGTTTGTTGGTTTGTTGGTTTGTTGGTTTGTTGGTTTGTTGGTTTGTTGGTTTGTTTGTTTATTGTTTTGTTGGTTTATTGGTTTGTTGGCTTGTTGGTTTGTTGGTTTGTTGGTTTGTTGGTTTTTTGGTTTTTTGGTTTGTTGGTTTGTTGGTTTGTTGGTTTGTTGGTTTGTTGAATTGGTGGTTTGTTGGTTTATTTGTTTGTTGGTTTGTTGGTTTGTTGGTTTGTTCGTTTGTTGGCATGTTCGCTTGTTGGTTTATTGCTTTGTTGGTTTGTTGGTTTGTTGGTTTGTTGGTTTGTTGGTTTGTTGGTTTGGTAGCTTGTTGGCTTGTTGGTTTGTTGGTTTGTTGGTTTGTTGGTTTGTTGGCTTGTTGGTTTGTTGGTTTGTTGGTTTGTTGGTTTGTAGGTTTGTTGGTAGGTTTGTTTGTTAGTTTGTTCGTTTGGTAGCTTATTGGTTTGTTGGCTTGTTGGCTTGTTGGTTTGTTGGTTTGTTGGTTTGCTCGTTTGTTCGTTTGTTGGTTTGTTGGTTTGTTGGTTTTTTCGTTTGTTGGTTTTTTTGTTTTGTTGGTTTGTTGGTTTGTTGGTTTGTTCGTTTGTTAGTTTGTTGGTTTGTTGGTTTGTTTGTTTGTTGGTTTGTTGGTTTGTTGGTTTGTTGGTTTTGTAGGTTTGTTGGTTTTTTGGTTTGTTGGCTTGTTGGCTTGTTGGTTTGTTGTTTTGTCGGCTTGTTGGTTTGTTGGTTTATTGGTTTGTTGGTTTGTTAATTTGTTGGTTTGTTTGTTTGTTGACTTGTTCGTTTGTTGACTAGTTGGTTTGTTGATTTGTTCGTTTGTTGGTTTGTTGGTTTGTTGGTTTGTTGGTTTGTTGGTTTGTTGGTTTGTTGGTTTGTTGGTTTGTTGGTTTGTTCGTTTGTTAGTTTGTTGGCTTGTTAGCTTGTTGGCTTGTTAGTTTTTTGGTTTGTTGGTTTGTTGGCTTGTTGGTTTGTTGGTTTGTTCGTTTGTTGGCTTGTTGGTTTGTTGGTTTGTTGGTTTGTTGGTTTGTTGGTTTGTTGGTGAGTTGGTTTGTTGGTTTGTTGGTTTGTTGGTTGGTTGGTTTGTTGGTTTGTTGGTTTGTTGGTTTGTTGGCATGTTGGTTTGTTGGTTTGTTGGTTTGTTGGTTTGTTGGTTTGTTGGTTTGTTGGTATGTTGGTTTGTTGGTTTGTTCGTTTGTTGGTTTGTTGGTTTGTTGGTTTGTTCGTTTGTTGGTTTGTTGGTTTGTTGGCTTGTTGGTTTGTTGGTTTGTTGGCTTGTTGGCTTGTTGGTTTGTTGGTTTGTTGGTTTGTTGGTTTGTTGGTTTGTTGGTTTGTTGGTTTGTTCGTTTGTTAGTTTGTTGGATTGTTAGCTTGTTGGCTTGTTAGTTTGCTGATTTGTTGGTTTGTTGGCTTGTTGGTTTGTTGGTTTGTTCGTTTGTTGGCTTGTTGGTTTGTTGGTTTGTTGGTTTGTTGGTTTGTTGGTGAGTTGGTTTGTTGGTTTGTTGGCATGTTGGTTTGTTGGTTTGTTGGTTTGTTGGTTTGTTGGTATGTTGGTTTGTTGGTTCGTTCGTTTGTTGGTTTGTTGGTTTGTTGGTTTGTTGGTTTGTTGGTATGTTGGATTGTTGGTTTGTTCGTTTGTTGGTTTGTTGGTTTGTTGGCTTGTTGGTTTGTTGGTTTGTTGGCTTGTTGGCTTGTTGGTTTGTTGGTTTGTTGGTTTGTTGATTTGTTGGTTTGTTGGTTTGTTGGTTTGTTGATTTGTTGGTTTGTTGGTTTGTTGGTTTGTTCGTTTGTTCGTTTGTTGGCTTGTTAGCTTGTTGGTTCGTTGTTTTGTTGGTTTATTCGCTTGATCGTTTGTTGGTTTGTTGGTTTGTTGGTTTGTTGGTTTGTTGGTTTATTTGTTTGTTGGTTTGTTGGTTTGTTGGCTTGTTGGTTTGTTGGTTTGTTGGTTTGTTGGTTTGTTGGTTTGTTGGTTTGTTGGTTTGTAAATTTGTTGGTTTATTGGTTTGTTGGTTTGTTGGTTTGTTGGTGTGTTGGCTTGTTGGTTTGTTCGTTTGTTGGTTTGTTGGTTTGCTGGTTTGTTGGTTTGTTGGTTTGTTCGTTTGTTGGTTTGTTGGCTTGTTGGCTTGTTGGTTTGTTGGTTTGTTGGCTTGTTGGTTTGTTGGTTTGATGGTTTGTTCGTTTCTTGGCTTGTTGGCTTGATGGTTTGTTGGTTTGTTGGTTTGTTGGTTTGTTGGTTTGTTGGTTTGTTGGTTTGTTGGTTTGTTGGTTTGTTGGTTTGTTGGATTGTTGGTTTGTTGGTTTGTTGGTTTGTTGGTTTGTTGGTTTGTTGGTTTGTTGGTTTGTTGGTTTATTGGTTTGTTTGTTTGTTGGTTTGTTGGTTTGCTGGTTTGTTGATTTGTTGGTTTGATGGTTTGTTGGTTTGTTGGTTTGTTGGTTTGTTGGTTTGTTGGTTTGTTGGTTTGTTGGTTTGTTCGTTTGTTGGCTTGTTGACTTGTTGGTTTGTTGGTTTGTTGGTTTGTTGGTTTGTTGGTTTGTTCGTTTGTTCGTTTGTTCGTTTGTTGGTTTGTTGGTTTGTTGGCTGGTTGGCTTGTTGGTTTGTTGGTTTGTTGGCCCGTTGGTTTGTTGGTTTGTTGGTTTGTTGGTTTGTTGGTTTGTTGGTTTGTTGGTTTGTTGGTTTGTTGGCTTGATGGTTTGTTGGTTTGTTGGTTTGTTGGTTTATTTTTTTGTTGGTTTGTTGGTTTATTGGTTTGTTGGTTTGTTCGTTTGTTTGCTTGTTGGCTTGTTGGTTTGTTTGTTTGTTGGTTTGTTCATTTGTTGGCTTGTTGGTTTTTGGCTTGTTGGTTTGTTGGTTTGTTGGTTTGTTGGTTTGTTCGTTTGTTCGTTTGTTCGTTTGTTCGTTTGTTCGTTTGTTCGTTTGTTGGTTTGTTGGTTTGTTGGTTTGTTGGTTTGTTGGTTTGTTGGTTTGTTGGTTTATTTGTTTGTTGGTTTGTTGGTTTGTTGGTTTTTGGTTTGTTCGTTTGTTGGCTTGTTGGCTTGTTGGTTTGTTTGTTTGTTGGTTTGTTGGCTTGTTGGTTTTTTGCTTGTTGGCTTGTTGGTTTGTTGGTTTGTTGGTTTGTTAGTTTGTTGATTTGTTCGTTTGTTCGTTTGTTAGTTTGTTGGTTTGTTGGTCTGTTGGTTTGTTGGTTTGTTGGTTTGTTGGTTTGTTGGTTTGTTTATTGGTTGGCTTGTTGGCTTGCTGGTTTGTTGGTTTGTTGGTTTGTTGGTTTGTTCGTTTGTTCGTTTGTTGGTTTGCTGGTTTTTTGGCTTGTGGGCTTGTTGGTTTGTTGGTTTGTTGGCTTGTTGGTTTGTTGGTTTGTTGGTTTGTTGGTTTGTTGGTTTGTTGGTTTGTTGGTTTGTTGGTTTGTTTGTTTATTGTTTTGTTGGTTTATTGGTTTGTTGGCTTGTTGGTTTGTCGGTTTGTTAGTTTGTTGGTTTTTGGTTTGTTGGTTTGTTGGTTTGTTGGTTTGTTGGTTTATTGGTTTGTTGGTTTGTTGGTTTGTTGGTTTATTTGTTTGTTGGTTTGTTGGTTTGTTGGTTTGTTCGTTTGTTGGCATGTTCGCTTGTTGGTTTATTGCTTTGTTGGTTTGTTGGTTTGTTGGTTTATTGGTTTGGTAGCTTGTTGGCTTGTTGGTTTGTTGGTTTGTTGGTTTGTTGGTTTGTTGGCTTGTTGGTTTGTTGGTTTGTTGGTTTGTTGGTTTGTAGGTTTGTTGGTTGGTTTGTTTGTTAGTTTGTTCGTTTGGTAGCTTATTGGTTTGTTGGCTTGTTGGTTTGTTGGTTTGTTGGTTTGTTGGTTTGCTCGTTTGTTCGTTTGTTGGTTTGTTGGTTTGTTGGTTTTATCGTTTGTTGGTTTTTTTGTTTTGTTGGTTTGTTGGTTTGTTGGTTTGTTCGTTTGTTAGTTTGTTGGTTTGTTGGTTTGTTTGTTTGTTGGTTTGTTGGTTTGTTGGTTTGTTGGTTTTGTATGTTTGTTGGTTTTTTGGTTTGTTGGCTTGTTGGCTTGTTGGTTTGTTGGTTTGTGGCTTGTTGGTTTGTTGGTTTATTTGTTTGTTGGTTTGTTGGTTTGTTCGTTTGTTGGTTTGTTGGTTTGTTGGTTTTTTCGTTTGTTGGTTTTTTTGTTTTGTTGGTTTGTTGGTTTGTTGGTTTGTTCGTTTGTTGATTTGTTCATTTGTTGGTTTGTTGGTTTGTTGGTTTGTTGGTTTGTTGGTTTGTTGGTTTGTTGGTTTGTTGGTTTGTTCGTTTGTTAGTTTGTTGGCTTGTTAGCTTGTTGGCTTGTTAGTTTTTTGGTTTGTTGGTTTGTTGGCTTGTTGGTTTGTTGGTTTGTTCGTTTGTTGGCTTGTTGGTTTGTTGGTTTGTTGGTTTGTTGGTTAGTTGGTTTGTTGGTTTGTTGGTTTGTTGGTGAGTTGGTTTGTTGGTTTGTTGGTTTGTTGGTTGGTTGGTTTGTTGGTTTGCTGGTTTGTTGGTTTGTTGGCATGTTGGTTTGTTGGTTTGTTGGTTTGTTGGTTTGTTGGTTTGTTGGTTTGTTGGTATGTTGGTTTGTTGGTTTGTTCGTTTGTTGGTTTGTTGGTTTGTTGGCTTGTTGGTTTGTTGGTTTGTTGGCTTGTTGGCTTGTTGGTTTGTTGGTTTGTTGGTTTGTTGGTTTGTTGGTTTGTTGGTTTGTTGGTTTGTTGGTTTCTTGGTTTGTTGGTTTGTTGGTTTGTTGGTTTGTTCGTTTGTTCGTTTGTTGGCTTGTTAGCTTGTTGGTTTGTTGTTTTGTTGGTTTATTCGCTTGATCGTTTGTTGGTTTGTTGGTTTGTTGGTTTGTTGGTTTGTTGGTTTGTTGGTTTATTTTTTTGTTGGTTTGTTGGTTTGTTGGCTTGTTGGTTTGTTGGTTTGTTGGTTTGTTGGTTTGTTGGTTTGTTCGTTTGTTGGTTTGTAAGTTTGTTGGTTTATTGGTTTGTTGGTTTGTTGGTTTGTTGGTTTGTTGGCTTGTTGGTTTGTTCGTTTGTTGGTTTGTTGGTTTGCTGGTTTGTTGGTTTGTTGGTTTGTTCGTTTGTTGGTTTGTTGGCTTGTTGGCTTGTTGGTTTGTTGGTTTGTTGGCTTGTTGGTTTGTTGGTTTGATGGTTTGTTCGTTTCTTGGCTTGTTGGTTTGTTGGTTTGTTGGTTTGTTGGTTTGTTGGTTTGTTGGTTTATTGGTTTGTTGGTTTGTTGGTTTGTTGGTTTGTTGGTTTGTTGGTTTGTTGGTTTGTTGGTTTGTTGGTTTGTTGGTTTGTTGGTTTGTTGGTTTGTTGGTTTGTTGGTTTGTTGGTTTGTTGGTTTGTTGGTTTGTTGGTTTGTTGGTTTATTGGTTTGTTTGTTTGTTGGTTTGTTGGTTTGTTGATTTGTTGGTTTGATGGTTTGTTGGTTTGTTGGTTTGTTGGTTTGTTGGTTTGTTGGTTTGTTGGTTTGTTGGTTTGTTGGTTTGTTGGTTTGTTCGTTTGTTGGCTTGTTGGCTTGTTGGTTTGTTGGTTTGTTGGTTTGTTGGTTTGTTGGTTTGTTCGTTTGTTTGTTTGTTGGTTTGTTGGTTTGTTGCCTGGTTGGCTTGTTGGTTTGTTGGTTTGTTGGCTCGTTGGTTTGTTGGTTTGTTTGTTTGTTGGTTTGTTGGTTTGTTGGTTTGTTGGCTTGTTGGTTTGTTGGTTTGTTGGTTTGTTGGTTTGTTCGTTTGTTGGTTTGTTGGTTTGTTGGTTTGTTGGATTGCTGGTTTGTTGGTTTGTTGGCTTGTTGGCTTGTTGGTTTGTTCGTTTGTTGGTTTGTTGGTTTGCTTGTTAGTTGGTTTGTTGGTTGGTTCGTTTGTTGGTTTGTTGGCTTGTTGGTTTGTAGGTTTGTTGGTTTGTTGGTTTGTTGGTTTGTTCGTTTGTTGGTTTGTTGGTTTGTTGGTTTGTTGGATTGCTGGTTTGTTGGTTTGTTGGCTTGTTGGCTTGTTGGTTTGTTCGTTTGTTGGTTTGTTGGTTTGCTTGTTTGTTGGTTTGTTGGTTGGTTCGTTTGTTGGTTTGTTGGCTTGTTGGTTTGTTGGTTTATTGGCTTGTTGGCTTGTTGGTTTGTTGTTTATTGGCTTGTTGGTTTGTTGGCTTGTTGGTTTGTTGGTTTGTTGGTTTGTTGGTTTGTTGGTTTGTTGGTTTGTTCGTTTGTTGGTTTGTTGGTTTGTTGGTTTGTTGGTTTGTTGGTTTGTTGGTTTGTTGGTTTGTTGGTTTGTTGGTTTGTTGGTTTGTTGGTTTGTTGGTTTGTTGGTTTGTTGGTTTGCTGATTTGTTGGTTTGTTGGTTTGTTCGTTTGTTGGCTTGTTGGTTTGTTGGTTTGTTCGTTTGTTGGTTTGTTGGTTTGTTGGTTTGTTGGTTTGTTGGTTTGTTGGTTGGTTGGCTTGTTGGTTTGTTGGGTTGTTGGCTGGTTGGCTTGTTGGTATGTTGGTTTGTTGGTTTGTTTGTTTGTTGGTTTGTTGGCTTGTTGGTTTGGTGGCTTGTTGGTTTGTTGGTTTGTTGGTTTGTTGGTTTGCTGGTTTGTTGGTTTGTTGGTTTGTTGGTTTGTTCGTTTGTTGGCTTGTTGGTTTGTTGGTTTGTTCGTTTGTTGGTTTGTTGGTTTGTTGATTTGTTGGTTTGTAGGTTTGTTCGTTTGTTGGTTTGTTGATTTGTTGGTTTGTTGGTTTGTTGGTTTGTTGGTTTGTTGGTTTGTTGGTTTGTTGGTTTGTTGGTTTGTTGGTTTGTTGGCTTGTTGGTTTGTTGGTTTGTTGGTTTGTTGGTTTGTTGGTTTGTTGGTTTGTTGGTTTGTTGGTTTGTTGGTTTGTTGGTTTGCTGGTTTGTTGGTTTGTTGGTTTGTTCGTTTGTAGGCTTGTTGGTTTGTTGGTTTGTTCGTTTGTTCGTTTGTTGGTTTGTTGGTTTGTTGGTTTGTTGGTTTGTTGGTTTGTTGGTTTGTTCGTTTGTTGGTTTGTTGGTTTGTTGGTTTGTTGGTTTGTTGGTTTGTTGGTTAGTTGGTTTGTTGGTTTGCTGGTTTGTTGGTTTGTTGGTTTGTTGGTTTGTTGGCTTGTTGGTTTGTTAGTTTGTTGGTTTTTTGGTTTGTTGGTTTGTTGGTTTGTTGGTTTGTTGGTTTGTTGGTTTGTTGGTTTGTTGGTTTGTCGGTTTGTTGGTTTATTTGTTTTTGGTTTGTTGGTTTGTTGGTTTGTTGGCTTGTTGGTTTGTTGGTTTGTTGGTTTGTTGGTTTGTTGGTTTGTTGGCTTGTTGGCTTGTTGGCTTGTTGGTTTGTATGTTTGTTGGTTTGTTGGGTTGTTGGTTTGTTCGTTTGTTGGTTTGTTGGTTTGTTGGTTTGTTGGTTTGTTGGTTTGTTGGTTTGTTGGTTTGTTGGTTTGTTCGTTTGTTGGCTTGTTGGCTTGTTGGTTTGTTGGTTTGTTGGTTTGTTGGTTTGTTGGTTTGTTGGTTTGTTCGTTTGTTCGTTTGTTGGTTTGTTGGTTTGTTGCCTGGTTGGCTTGTTGGTTTGTTGGTTTGTTGGCTCGTTGGTTTGTTGGTTTGTTGGTTTGTTGGTTTGTTTGTTTGTTGGTTTGTTGGTTTGTTGGTTTGTTGGCTTGTTGGTTTGTTGGTTTGTTGGTTTGTTGGTTTGTTCGTTTGTTGGTTTGTTGGTTTGTTGGTTTGTTGGATTGCTGGTTTGTTGGTTTGTTGGCTTGTTGGCTTGTTGGTTTGTTCGTTTGTTGGTTTGTTGGTTTGCTTGTTTGTTGGTTTGTTGGTTGGTTCGTTTGTTGGTTTGTTGGCTTGTTGGTTTGTTGGTTTGTTGGTTTGTTGGTTTGTTCGTTTGTTGGTTTGTTGAATTGTTGGTTTGTTGGATTGCTGGTTTGTTGGTTTGTTGGCTTGTTGGCTTGTTGGTTTGTTCGTTTGTTGGTTTGTTGGTTTGCTTGTTTGTTGGTTTGTTGGTTGGTTCGTTTGTTGGTTTGTTGGCTTGTTGGTTTGTTGGTTTATTGGCTTGTTGGCTTGTTGGTTTGTTGTTTATTGGCTTGTTGGTTTGTTGGCTTGTTGGTTTGTTGGTTTGTTGGTTTGTTGGTTTGTTGGTTTGTTGGTTTGTTCGTTTGTTGGTTTGTTGGTTTGTTGGTTTGTTGGTTTGTTGGTTTGTTGGTTTGTTGGTTTGTTGGTTTGTTGGTTTGTTGGTTTGTTGGTTTGTTGGTTTGTTGGTTTGTTGGTTTGTTGGTTTGCTGATTTGTTGGTTTGTTGGTTTGTTCGTTTGTTGGCTTGTTGGTTTGTTGGTTTGTTCGTTTGTTGGTTTGTTGGTTTGTTGGTTTGTTGGTTTGTTGGTTTGTTGGTTGGTTGGCTTGTTGGTTTGTTGGGTTGTTGGCTGGTTGGCTTGTTGGTATGTTGGTTTGTTGGTTTGTTTGTTTGTTGGTTTGTTGGTTTGTTGGTTTGGTGGCTTGTTGGTTTGTTGGTTTGTTGGTTTGTTGGTTTGCTGGTTTGTTGGTTTGTTGGTTTGTTCGTTTGTTGGCTTGTTGGTTTGTTGGTTTGTTCGTTTGTTGGTTTGTTGGTTTGTTGATTTGTTGGTTTGTTGGTTTGTTGGTTTGTTGGTTTGTTGGTTTGTTGGTTTGTTGGTTTGTTGGTTTGTTGGTTTGTTGGTTTGTTGGTTTGTTGGTTTGTTGGTTTGTTGGTTTGTTGGTTTGTTGGTTTGTTGGTTTGTTGGTTTGTTGGCTTGTTGGTTTGTTGGTTTGTTGGTTTGTTGGTTTGTTGGTTTGTTGGTTTGTTGCTTTGTTGGTTTGTTGGTTTGCTGGTTTGTTGGTTTGTTGGTTTGTTCGTTTGTAGGCTTGTTGGTTTGTTGGTTTGTTCGTTTGTTCGTTTGTTGGTTTGTTGGTTTGTTGGTTTGTTGGTTTGTTGGTTTGTTGGTTTGTTCGTTTGTTGGTTTGGTGGTTTGTTGGTTTGTTGGTTTGTTGGTCTGTTGGTTAGTTGGTTTGTTGGTTTGCTGGTTTATTGGTTTGTTGGTTTGTTGGTTTGTTGGCTTGTTGGTTTGTTAGTTTGTTGGTTTTTTGGTTTGTTGGTTTGTTGGTTTGTTGGTTTGTTGGTTTGTTGGTTTGTTGGTTTGTTGGTTTATTGGTTTGTCGGTTTGTTGGTTTATTTGTTTTTGGTTTGTTGGTTTGTTGGTTTGTTGGCTTGTTGGTTTGTTGGTTTGTTGGTTTGTTGGTTTGTTGGTTTGTTGGCTTGTTGGCTTGTTGGTTTGTATGTTTGTTGGTTTGTTGGGTTGTTGGTTTGTTCGTTTGTTCGTTTGTTGGTTTGTTGGTTTAATGGCTTGTTGGCTTGTTGGTTTGTTGGTTTGTTCGCTTGCTGGCTTGTTGGTTTGTTGGTTTGTTTTCTTATTGGTTTGTTCTGTTGTTCGTTTGTTGGTTTGTTGGTTTGTTGGCTTGTTGGCTTGTTGGTTTGTTAGTTTGTTGGCTTGTTATTTTGTTGGTTTGTTGGTTTGTTGGTTTTGTTGTGTTCTTGGTTTGTTGGTTTGTTGGTTTGTTGGTTTGTTGGTTTGTTGGTTTGTTGGTTTGTTGGTTTGTCGGTTTGTTGTGTTCTTGGTTTGTTGGTTTGTTGGTTTGTTGGCTTGTTGGCTTGTTGGTTTGTTGGTTTGTTGGTTTGTTGGTTTGTTGGTTTGTTGGTTTGCTGGTTTGTTGGTTTGTTGGTTTGTTGGTTTGTTCGTTTGTTGGCTTGTTGGTTTGTTGGTTTGTTCGTTTGTTGGTTTGTTGGTTTGTTGATTTGTTGGTTTGTAGGTTTGTTCGTTTGTTGGTTTGTTGATTTGTTGGTTTGTTGGTTTGTTGGTTTGTTGGTTTGTTGGTTTGTTGGTTTGTTGGTTTGTTGGTTTGTTGGTTTGTTGGCTTGTTGGTTTGTTGGTTTGTTGGTTTGTTGGTTTGTTGGTTTGTTGGTTTGTTGGTTTGTTGGTTTGTTGGTTTGTTGGTTTGCTGGTTTGTTGGTTTGTTGGTTTGTTCGTTTGTAGGCTTGTTGGTTTGTTGGTTTGTTCGTTTGTTCGTTTGTTGGTTTGTTGGTTTGTTGGTTTGTTGGTTTGTTGGTTTGTTGGTTTGTTCGTTTGTTGGTTTGTTGGTTTGTTGGTTTGTTGGTTTGTTGGTTTGTTGGTTAGTTGGTTTGTTGGTTTGCTGGTTTGTTGGTTTGTTGGTTTGTTGGTTTGTTGGCTTGTTGGTTTGTTAGTTTGTTGGTTTTTTGGTTTGTTGGTTTGTTGGTTTGTTGGTTTGTTGGTTTGTTGGTTTGTTGGTTTGTTGGTTTGTCGGTTTGTTGGTTTATTTGTTTTTGGTTTGTTGGTTTGTTGGTTTGTTGGCTTGTTGGTTTGTTGGTTTGTTGGTTTGTTGGTTTGTTGGTTTGTTGGCTTGTTGGCTTGTTGGCTTGTTGGTTTGTATGTTTGTTGGTTTGTTGGGTTGTTGGTTTGTTCGTTTGTTCGTTTGTTGGTTTGTTGGTTTGTTGGTTTGTTGGTTTGTTGGTTTGTTGGTTTGTTGGTTTGTTGGTTTGTTCGTTTGTTGGCTTGTTGGCTTGTTGGTTTGTTGGTTTGTTGGTTTGTTGGTTTGTTGGTTTGTTGGTTTGTTCGTTTGTTCGTTTGTTGGTTTGTTGGTTTGTTGCCTGGTTGGCTTGTTGGTTTGTTGGTTTGTTGGCTCGTTGGTTTGTTGGTTTGTTGGTTTGTTGGTTTGTTTGTTTGTTGGTTTGTTGGTTTGTTGGTTTGTTGGCTTGTTGGTTTGTTGGTTTGTTGGTTTGTTGGTTTGTTCGTTTGTTGGTTTGTTGGTTTGTTGGTTTGTTGGATTGCTGGTTTGTTGGTTTGTTGGCTTGTTGGCTTGTTGGTTTGTTCGTTTGTTGGTTTGTTGGTTTGCTTGTTTGTTGGTTTGTTGGTTGGTTCGTTTGTTGGTTTGTTGGCTTGTTGGTTTGTTGGTTTGTTGGTTTGTTGGTTTGTTCGTTTGTTGATTTGTTGGTTTGTTGGTTTGTTGGATTGCTGGTTTGTTGGTTTGTTGGCTTGTTGGCTTGTTGGTTTGTTCGTTTGTTGGTTTGTTGGTTTGCTTGTTTGTTGGTTTGTTGGTTGGTTCGTTTGTTGGTTTGTTGGCTTGTTGGTTTGCTGGTTTATTGGCTTGTTGGCTTGTTGGTTTGTTGTTTATTGGCTTGTTGGTTTGTTGGCTTGTTGGTTTGTTGGTTTGTTGGTTTGTTGGTTTGTTGGTTTGTTGGTTTGTTCGTTTGTTGGTTTGTTGGTTTGTTGGTTTGTTGGTTTGTTGGTTTGTTGGTTTGTTGGTTTGTTGGTTTGTTGGTTTGTTGGTTTGTTGGTTTGTTGGTTTGTTGGTTTGTTGGTTTGTTGGTTTGCTGATTTGTTGGTTTGTTGGTTTGTTCGTTTGTTGGCTTGTTGGTTTGTTGGTTTGTTCGTTTGTTGGTTTGTTGGTTTGTTGGTTTGTTGGTTTGTTGGTTTGTTGGTTGGTTGGCTTGTTGGTTTGTTGGGTTGTTGGCTGGTTGGCTTGTTGGTATGTTGGTTTGTTGGTTTGTTTGTTTGTTGGTTTGTTGGTTTGTTGGTTTGGTGGCTTGTTGGTTTGTTGGTTTGTTGGTTTGTTGGTTTGCTGGTTTGTTGGTTTGTTGGTTTGTTCGTTTGTTGGCTTGTTGGTTTGTTGGTTTGTTCGTTTGTTGGTTTGTTGGTTTGTTGATTTGTTGGTTTGTTGGTTTGTTGGTTTGTTGGTTTGTTGGTTTGTTGGTTTGTTGGTTTGTTGGTTTGTTGGTTTGTTGGTTTGTTGGTTTGTTGGTTTGTTGGTTTGTTGGTTTGTTGGTTTGTTGGTTTGTTGGTTTGTTGGTTTGTTGGCTTGTTGGTTTGTTGGTTTGTTGGTTTGTTGGTTTGTTGGTTTGTTGGTTTGTTGCTTTGTTGGTTTGTTGGTTTGCTGGTTTGTTGGTTTGTTGGTTTGTTCGTTTGTAGGCTTGTTGGTTTGTTGGTTTGTTCGTTTGTTCGTTTGTTGGTTTGTTGGTTTGTTGGTTTGTTGGTTTGTTGGTTTGTTGGTTTGTTCGTTTGTTGGTTTGGTGGTTTGTTGGTTTGTTGGTTTGTTGGTCTGTTGGTTAGTTGGTTTGTTGGTTTGCTGGTTTATTGGTTTGTTGGTTTGTTGGTTTGTTGGCTTGTTGGTTTGTTAGTTTGTTGGTTTTTTGGTTTGTTGGTTTGTTGGTTTGTTGGTTTGTTGGTTTGTTGGTTTGTTGGTTTGTTGGTTTGTTGGTTTGTTGGTTTATTGGTTTGTCGGTTTGTTGGTTTATTTGTTTTTGGTTTGTTGGTTTGTTGGTTTGTTGGCTTGTTGGTTTGTTGGTTTGTTGGTTTGTTGGTTTGTTGGTTTGTTGGCTTGTTGGCTTGTTGGTTTGTATGTTTGTTGGTTTGTTGGGTTGTTGGTTTGTTCGTTTGTTCGTTTGTTGGTTTGTTGGTTTAATGGCTTGTTGGCTTGTTGGTTTGTTGGTTTGTTCGCTTGCTGGCTTGTTGGTTTGTTGGTTTGTTTTCTTATTGGTTTGTTCTGTTGTTCGTTTGTTGGTTTGTTGGTTTGTTGGCTTGTTGGCTTGTTGGTTTGTTAGTTTGTTGGCTTGTTATTTTGTTGGTTTGTTGGTTTGTTGGTTTTGTTGTGTTCTTGGTTTGTTGGTTTGTTGGTTTGTTGGTTTGTTGGTTTGTTGGTTTGTTGGTTTGTCGGTTTGTTGTGTTCTTGGTTTGTTGGTTTGTTGGTTTGTTGGCTTGTTGGTTTGTTGGTTTGTTGGGTTGTTGGTTTGTTCGGTTGTTCGGTTGTTCGTTTGTTGGTTTGTTGGTTTGTTGTTTGTTGGGTTGTTGGGTTGTTGGTTTGTTGGTTTGTTGGCTTGTTGGTTTGTTGGTTTGTTGGTTTATTGGTTTGCTGGTTTGTTGGTTTGTTGGTTTGTTAGTTTGTTTGTTTGTTGGTTTGTTGGGTTGTTTGTTTGTTCGGTTGTTCGTTTGTTGGTTTGTTGGTTTGTTGGATTGTTGGCTTGTTGGTTTGTTGGTCTGTTGGCTTGTTGGTTTGTTGGTTTGTTGGTTTGTTGGTTTGATGGTTTGTTGGTTTGCTTGTTTGTTGGTTTGTTGGTTGGTTCGTTTGTTGGTTTGTTGGCTTGTTGGTTTGTTGGTTTATTGGCTTGTTGGCTTGTTGGTTTGTTGTTTATTGGCTTGTTGGTTTGTTGGCTTGTTGGTTTGTTGGTTTGTTGGTTTGTTGGTTTGTTGGTTTGTTGGTTTGTTCGTTTGTTGGTTTGTTGGTTTGTTGGTTTGTTGGTTTGTTGGTTTGTTGGTTTGTTGGTTTGTTGGTTTGTTGGTTTGTTGGTTTGTTGGTTTGTTGGTTTGTTGGTTTGTTGGTTTGTTGGTTTGCTGATTTGTTGGTTTGTTGGTTTGTTCGTTTGTTGGCTTGTTGGTTTGTTGGTTTGTTCGTTTGTTGGTTTGTTGGTTTGTTGGTTTGTTGGTTTGTTGGTTTGTTGGTTGGTTGGCTTGTTGGTTTGTTGGGTTGTTGGCTGGTTGGCTTGTTGGTATGTTGGTTTGTTGGTTTGTTTGTTTGTTGGTTTGTTGGTTTGTTGGTTTGGTGGCTTGTTGGTTTGTTGGTTTGTTGGTTTGTTGGTTTGCTGGTTTGTTGGTTTGTTGGTTTGTTCGTTTGTTGGCTTGTTGGTTTGTTGGTTTGTTCGTTTGTTGGTTTGTTGGTTTGTTGATTTGTTGGTTTGTTGGTTTGTTGGTTTGTTGGTTTGTTGGTTTGTTGGTTTGTTGGTTTGTTGGTTTGTTGGTTTGTTGGTTTGTTGGTTTGTTGGTTTGTTGGTTTGTAGGTTTGTTGGTTTGTTGGTTTGTTGGTTTGTTGGCTTGTTGGTTTGTTGGTTTGTTGGTTTGTTGGTTTGTTGGTTTGTTGGTTTGTTGGTTTGTTGGTTTGTTGGTTTGCTGGTTTGTTGGTTTGTTGGTTTGTTCGTTTGTAGGCTTGTTGGTTTGTTGGTTTGTTCGTTTGTTGGTTTGTTGGTTTGTTGGTTTGTTGGTTTGTTGGTTTGTTGGTTTGTTCGTTTGTTGGTTTGGTGGTTTGTTGGTTTGTTGGTTTGTTGGTTTGTTGGTTAGTTGGTTTGTTGGTTTGCTGGTTTATTGGTTTGTTGGTTTGTTGGTTTGTTGGCTTGTTGGTTTGTTAGTTTGTTGGTTTTTTGGTTTGTTGGTTTGTTGGTTTGTTGGTTTGTTGGTTTGTTGGTTTGTTGGTTTGTTGGTTTATTGGTTTGTCGGTTTGTTGGTTTATTTGTTTTTGGTTTGTTGGTTTGTTGGTTTGTTGGCTTGTTGGTTTGTTGGTTTGTTGGTTTGTTAGTTTGTTGGTTTGTTGGCTTGTTGGCTTGTTGGTTTGTATGTTTGTTAGTTTGTTGGGTTGTTGGTTTGTTCGTTTGTTCGTTTGTTGGTTTGTTGGTTTAATGGCTTGTTGGCTTGTTGGTTTGTTGGTTTGTTCGCTTGCTGGCTTGTTGGTTTGTTGGTTTGTTTTCTTATTGGTTTGTTCTGTTGTTCGTTTGTTGGTTTGTTGGTTTGTTGGCTTGTTGGCTTGTTGGTTTGTTAGTTTGTTGGCTTGTTATTTTGTTGGTTTGTTGGTTTGTTGGTTTGTTGTGTTCTTGGTTTGTTGGTTTGTTGGTTTGTTGGTTTGTTTGTTTGTTGGTTTGTTGGTTTGTTGGTTTGTCGGTTTGTTGTGTTCTTGGTTTGTTGGTTTGTTGGTTTGTTGGCTTGTTGGTTTGTTGGTTTGTTGGTTTGTTGGTTTGTTGGTTTGTTGGTTTGTTGGTTTGTTGGTTTGTTGGGTTGTTGGTTTGTTCGGTTGTTCGTTTGTTGGTTTGTTGGTTTGTTGTTTGTTGGGTTGTTGGGTTGTTGGTTTGTTGGTTTGTTGGCTTGTTGGTTTGTTGGTTTGTTGGTTTATTGGTTTGTTGGTTTGTTGGTTTGTTGGTTTGTTAGTTTGTTTGTTTGTTGGTTTGTTGGGTTGTTTGTTTGTTCGGTTGTTCGTTTGTTGGTTTGTTGGATTGTTGGCTTGTTGGTTTGTTGGTCTGTTGGCTTGTTGGTTTGTTGGTTTGTTGGTTTGTTGGTTTGATGGTTTGTTGGTTTGTTGGTTTGTTGGTTTGTTGGTTTGTTGGTTTGTTGGTTTGTTGATTTGTTGTGTTCTTGGTTTGTTGGTTTGTTGGTTGGTTGGTTTGTTGGCTTGTTGGCTTGTTGGTTTGTTGTTTGTTGGCTTGTTGGGTTGTTGGTTTGTTGGTTTGTTGGTTTGCTGGTTTGTTGGTTTGTTGGTTTTTTGGTTTGTTGGCTTGTTGGCTTGTTGGTTTGTTGGTTTGTTGGTTTGTTGTTTTGTTGGTTTGTTAGTTTGTTGGTTTGTTGGTTTGTTCGTTTGTTGGTTGTTCGTTTGTTGGTTTGTTAGTTTGTTGGTTTGTTGGTTTGTTGGTTTGTTGGTCTTTTGGTTTGCTGGCTTGTTGGCTTGTTGGTTTGTTGGTTTGTTGGTTTGTTGGTTTGTTGGTTTGTTGGTTTGTTGGTTTGTTGGTTTGTTGGTTTGTTGGTTTGTTGGTTTGTTGGTTTGTTGGTTTGTTGGTTTGTTGGTTTGTTGGCTTGTTGGCTTGTTGGTTTGTTGGTTTGTTAGTTTGTTGGTTTGTTGGTTTGTTGTGTTCTTGGTTTGTTGGTTTGTTGGTTTGTTGGTTTGTTGGTTTGTTGGCTTGTTGGCTTGTTGGTTTGTTGGTTTGTTGGTTTGTTGGTTTCTTCGTTTGTTGGTTTGTTGGGTTGTTGGTTTGTTCGGTTGTTCGTTTGTTGGTTTGTTGGTTTGTTGGCTTGTTGGCTTGTTGGTTTGTTGGTTTGTTGGCTTGTTGGTTTGTTGGTTTGTTGGTTTGTTGGTTTGTTGGTTTGGTGGTTTGTTGGTTTGTTGGTTTGTGGGTTTGTTGGTTTGTTGGTTTGTTGGTTTGTTGTGTTCTTGGTTTGTTGGTTTGTTGGTTTGTTGGTTTGTTGGCTTGTTGGCTTGTTGGTTTGTTGGTTTGTTGGTTTGTTGGTTTGTTGGTTTGTTGGTTTGTTGGTTTGTTGGTTTGTTGGTTTGTTGGTTTGTTCGTTTGTTCGTTTGTTGGTTTGTTAGCTTGTTGGTTTGTTGTTTTGTTGGTTTATTAGCTTGATCGTTTGTTGGTTTGTTGGTTTGTTGGTTTGTTGGTTTGTTGGTTTATTTGTTTGTTGGTTTGTTGGTTTGTTGGCTTGTTGGTTTGTTGGTTTGTTGGTTTGTTGGTTTGTTGGTTTGTTGGTTTGTAAGTTTGTTGGTTTGTTGGTTTGTTGGTTTGTTGGCTTGTTGGTTTGTTCGTTTGTTGGTTTGGTGGTTTGCTGGTTTGTTGGTTTGTTGGTTTGTTCGTTTGTTGGTTTGTTGGCTTGTTGGCTTGTTGGTTTGTTGGTTTGTTGGCTTGTTGGTTTGTTGGTTTGATGGTTTGTTCGTTTCTTGGCTTGTTGGCTTGTTGTTTTGTTGGTTTGTTGGTTTGTTGGTTTGTTGGTTTGTTGGTTTGTTGGTTTGTTGGTTTGTTGGTTTGTTGGTTTGTTGGTTTGTTGGTTTGTTGGTTTGTTGGTTTGTTGGTTTGTTGGTTTGTTGGTTTGTTGGTTTGTTGGTTTGTTGGTTTGTTGGTTTGTTGGTTTGTTGGTTTGTTGGTTTGTTGGTTTGTTGGTTTGTTGGTTTATTGGTTTGTTTGTTTGTTGGTTTATTGGTTTGTTGGTTTGTTGATTTGTTGGTTTGATGGTTTGTTGGTTTGTTGGTTTGTTGGTTTGTTGGTTTGTTGGTTTGTTGGTTTGTTGGTTTGTTGGTTTGTTGGTTTGTTCGTTTGTTGGCTTGTTGGTTTGTTGGTTTGTTGGTTTGTTGGTTTGTTGGTTTGTTGGTTTATTTGTTTGTTGGTTTGTTGGTTTGTTGGTTTTTGGTTTGTTCGTTTGTTGGCTTGTTGGTTTGTTTGTTTGCTGGTTTGTTGGCTTGTTGGTTTTTGGCTTGTTGGCTTGTTGGTTTGTAGGTTTGTTGGTTTGTTAGTTTGTTGATTTGTTCGTTTGTTCGTTTGTTAGTTTTTTTGGTTTCTTGGTCTGTTGGTTTGTTGGTTTGTTAGTTTGTTTGTTTGTTGGCTTGTTGGCTTGTTGGTTTGTTGGTTTGTTGGTTTGTTGGTTTGTTCGTTTGTTAGTTTGTTGGTTTGTTGGTATATTGGCTGGTTGGCTTGTTGGTTTGTTGGTTTGTTGGCTCGTTGGTTTGTTGGTTTGTTTGTTTGTTGGTTTGTTGGTTTGTTGGTTTGTTGGTTTGTTGATTTGTTGGTTTGATGGTTTGTTGGTTTGCTGGTTTGTTGGTTTGTTGGTTTGTTGGTTTGTTGGTTTGTTGGTTTGTTGGTTTGTTGGTTTGTTCGTTTGTTGGCTTGTTGGCTTGTTGGTTTGTTGGTTTGTTGGTTTGTTGGTTTGTTGGTTTGTTCGTTTGTTCGTTTGTTGGTTTGTTGGTTTATTGGCTGGTTGGCTTGTTGGTTTGTTCGTTTGTTCGTTTGTTCGTCTGTTCGTTTGTTCGTTTGTTCGTTTGTTCGTTTGTTGGTTTGTTGGTTTGTTGGTTTGTTGGTTTGTTGGTTTGTTGGTTTGTTGGTTTGTTTGTTTGCTGGTTTGCTGGCTTGTTGGTTTTTGGCTTGTTGGCTTGTTGGTTTGTTGGTTTGTTGGTTTGTTAGTTTGTTGATTTGTTCGTTTGTTCGTTTATTAGTTTGTTGGTTTCTTGGTCTGTTGGTTTGTTGGTTTGTTGGTTTGTTTGTTTGTTGGCTTGTTGGCTTGTTGGTTTGTTGGTTTGTTGGTTTGTTCGTTTGTTCGTTTGTTGGTTTGCTGGTTTGTTGGCTTGTGGGCTTGTTGGTTTGTTGGTTTGTTGGCTTGTTGGTTTGTTGGTTTGTTCGTTTGTTGGTTTGTTGGCTTGTTGGTTTGTTGGTTTGTTGGTTTGTTGGTTTTTTTGTTTGTTGGTTTGTTGGTTTGTTGGTTTGTTGGTTTGTTGGTTTGTTGGTTTGTTGGTTTATTTGTTTGTTGGTTTGTTGGTTTGTTGGTTTGTTCGTTTGTTGGCATGTTCGCTTTTTGGTTTATTGCTTTGTTGGTTTGTTGGTTTGTTGGTTTGTTGGTTTGTTAGTTTGTTGGTTTGGTAGCTTGTTGGCTTGTTGGTTTGTTGGTTTGTTGGTTTGTTGGTTTGTTGGCTTGTTGGTTTGTTGGTTTGTTGGTTTGTTGGTTTGTCGGTTTGTTTGTTGGTTTGTTTGTTAGTTTGTTCGTTTGGTAGCTTGTTGGTTTGTTGGCTTGTTGGTTTGTTGGTTTGTTGGTTTGTTGGTTTGCTCGTTTGTTCGTTTGTTGGTTTGTTGGTTTGTTGGTTTTTTCGTTTGTTGGTTTGTTGTTTTGTTGGTTTGTTGGTTTGTTCGTTTGTTAGTTTGTTGGTTTGTTGGTTTGTTGGTTTGTTGGTTTGTTGGTTTGTAGGTTTGTTATTTTTTTGGTTTGTTGGCTTGTTGGCTTGTTCGTATGTTGGTTTGTCGGCTTGTTGGTTTGTTGGTTTGTTGGTTTCTTGGTTTGTTGGTTTGTTGGTTAGTTGGTTTGTTGGTTTTTTTGTTTGTTGGTTTGCTCGTTTGTTGGCCTGTTGGTTTATTGGCTTGTTGGCTTGTTGGTATTTTGGTTTGAAGGCTTGTTGGTTTGTTGGTTTGTTGGTTTGTTCGTTAGTTGGTTTGTTGGTTTGTTGGTTTGATGGTTTGTTGGTTTGTTGGTTTGTTGGTTTGTTGGTTTGTTGGTTTGCTGGTTTGTTGGTTTGTTGGTTGGTTGGTTTGTTGGTTTGTTGGTTTGCTGGTTTGTTGTTGTGTGTTTTGATTGTTTTGGGCTTGTTCGTTTGTTAGTTTTTTGGTTTGTTGGCTTGTTGGTTTGTTGGGTTGTTGGTTTGTTGGTTTGATGGTTTGTTGGTTTGTTGGTTTCTTCGTTTGTTGGTTTGTTGGTTTGTTGGCTTGTTGGTTTCTTGGTTTGTTGGCTTGTTGGTTTGTTGGTTTGTTGGTTTGTTGGTTTGTTGGTTTGTTGGTTTGTTGGTTTGTTGGTTTGTTGGTTTGTTGGTTTGTTGGTTTGTTGGTTTGTTAGTTTGTTGGTTCGTTCGTTTTCTGGCTTGTTGGCTTGTTGGTTTGTTGGTTTGTTGGTTTGCTGGTTTGTTGGTTTGTTCGTTTGTTCGTTTGTTCGTCTGTTGGTTTGTTGGTTTGTTGGCTTGTTGGCTTGTTGGTTTGTTGGTTTGTTGGCTTGTTGGTTTGTTGGTTTGTTGGTTTGGTGGTTTGTTGGTTTGTTGGTTTATTTGTTTGTTGGTTTGTTCGTTTGTTAACTTGTTGGTTTGTTAGTTTGTTGGTTTTTTGGTTTGTCGGTTTGTTGGTTTGTTGGTTTGTTGGTTTGTTGGTTTGTTGGTTTGTTGGTTTGTTGGTTTGTTGGTTTGTTGGTTTGTTGGTTTGTTGGTTTGTTGGTTTATTTGTTTTTGGTTTGTTGGTTTGTTCGTTTGTTAACTTGTTGGTTTGTTAGTTTGTTGGTTTTTTGGTTTGTCGGTTTGTTGGTTTGTTGGTTTGTTGGTTTGTTGGTTTGTTGGTTTGTTGGTTTGTTGGTTTGTTGGTTTGTTGGTTTGTTGGTTTATTTGTTTTTGGTTTGTTGGCTTGTTCATTTGTTAGTTTTTTGGTTTGTTGGCTTCTTGGTTTGTTGGTTTGTTGGTTTGTTGGTTTGTTGGTTTAATGGTCTGTTGGTTTGTTGGTTTCTTCGTTTGTTGGTTTGTTGGTTTGTTGGTTTGTTGGCTTGTTGGTTTCTTGGTTTGTTGGCTTGTTGGCTTGTTGGTTTGTTGGTTTGTTGGTTTGTTGGTTTGTTGGTTTGTTGGTTTGTTGGTTTGTTGGTTTGTTGGTTTGTTGGTTTGTTAGTTTGTTGGTTCGTTCGTTGTCTGGCTTGTTGGCTTGTTGGTTTGTTGGTTTGTTGGTTTGCTGGTTTGTTGGTTTGTTCGTTTGTCCGTTTGTTCGTCTGTTGGTTTGTTGGTTTGTTGGCTTGTTGGCTTGTTGGTTTGTTGGTTTGTTGGCTTGTTGGTTTGTTGGTTTGTTGGTTTGTTGGTTTGGTGGTTTGGTAGTTTGTTGGTTTGTTTGTTTGTTGGTTTATTTGTTTGTTGGTTTGTTCGTTTGTTAACTTGTTGGTTTGTTGGCTTGTTGGTTTGTTAGTTTGTTGGTTTTTTGGTTTGTTGGTTTGTTGGTTTGTTGGTTTGTTGGTTTGTTGGTTTGTTGGTTTGTTGGTTTGTTGGTTTGTTGGTTTGTTGGTTTATTTGTTTTTGGTTTGTTGGTTTGTTGGTTTGTTGGCTTGTTGGTTTGTTGGTTTGTTGGTTTGTTGGTTTGTTGGCTTGTTGGCTTGTTGGTTTGTTTGTTTGTTGGTTTGTTGGGTTGTTGGTTTGTTCGTTTGTTCGTTTGTTGGTTTGTTGGTTTGTTGGCTTGTTGGCTTGTTGGTTTGTTGGTTTGTTCGCTTGCTGGCTTGTTGGTTTGTTGGTTTGTTTTCTTGTTGCTTTGTTCGGTTGTTCGTTTGTTGTTTGTTGGTTTGTTGGCTTGTTGGCTTGTTGGTTTGTTGGTTTGTTGGCTTGTTGGTTTGTTGGTTTGTTGGTTTGTTGGTTTGTTGTGTTCTTGGTTTGTTGGTTTGTTTGTTTGTTGGTTTGTTGGTTTGTTGGTTTGTTGGTTTGTTGGTTTGTTGGTTTGTTGTGTTCTTGGTTTGTTGGTTTGTTGGTTTGTTGGCTTGTTGGTTTGTTGGTTTGTTGGTTTGTTGGTTTGTTGGTTTGTTGGTTTGTTGGTTTGTTGGTTTGTTGGTTTGTTGGTTTGTTGGTTTGTTGGTTTGTTGGTTTGTTGGTTTGTTGGTTAGTTGTGTTCTTGGTTTGTTGGTTTGTTGGTTTGTTGGCTTGTTGGTTTGTTGGTTTGTTGGTTTGTTGGTTTGTTGGTTTGTTGGTTTGTTGGTTTGTTGGTTTGTTGGTTTGTTGGTTTGTTGGTTTGTTGGGTTGTTGGTTTGTTCGGTTGTTGGTTTGTTGGTTTGTTGGTTTGTTGGTTTGTTGGTTTGTTGTTTGTTGGCTTGTTGGGTTGTTGGTTTGTTGGTTTGTTGGCTTGTTGGTTTGTTGGTTTGTTGGTTTGTTGGTTTGTTGGTTTGTTGGTTTGTTGGTTTGTTTGTTTGTTTGTTTGTTGGTTTGTTGGGTTGTTGGTTTGTTCGGTTGTTCGTTTGTTGGTTTGTTGGTTTGTTGGCTTGTTGGCTTGTTGGTTTGTTTGTTTGTTGGCTTGTTGGTTTGTTGGTTTGTTGGTTTGTTGGTTTGTTGGTTTGTTGGTTTGTTGGTTTGTTGGTTTGTTGGTTTGTTGGTTTGTTGGTTTGTTGGTTTGTTGGTTTGTTGGTTTGTTGGTTTGTTGTGTTCTTGGTTTGTTGGTTTGTTGGTTTGTTGGTTTGTTGGCTTGTTGGCTTGTTGGTTTGTTGTTTGTTGGCTTGTTGGGTTGTTGGTTTGTTGGTTTGTTGGTTTGTTGGTTTGTTGGTTTGTTGGTTTTTTGGTTTGTTGGCTTGTTGGCTTGTTGGTTTGTTGGTTTGTTGTTTTGTTGGCTTGTTGGTTTGTTGGTTTGTTGGTTTGTTCGTTTGTTGGTTGTTCGTTAGTTGGTTTGTTAGTTTGTTGGTTTGTTGGTTTGTTGGTTTGTTGGTCTTTTGGTTTGCTGGCTTGTTGGCTTGTTGGTTTGTTGGTTTGTTGGTTTGTTGGTTTGTTGGTTTGTTGGTTTGTTGGTTTGTTGGTTTGTTGGTTTGTTGGTTTGTTGGTTTGTTGGTTTGTTGGTTTGTTGGCTTGTTGGCTTGTTGGTTTGTTGGTTTGTTGGTTTGTTGGTTTGTTGGTTTGTTGTGTTCTTGGTTTGTTGGTTAGTTGGTTTGTTGGTTTGTTGGCTTGTTGGCTTGTTGGTTTGTTGGCTTGTTGGTTTGTTGGTTTGTTGGTTTGTTGGTTTGTTGGTTTGTTGGTTTGTTGGTTTGTTGGTTTGTTGGTTTGTTGGTTTGTTGGTTTGTTGGTTTGTTGGTTTGTTGGTTTGTTGGTTGTTGGTTTGTTGGTTTGTTGGTTTGTTGGTTTGTTGGTTTCTTCGTTTGTTGGTTTGTTGGGTTGTTGGTTTGTTCGGTTGTTCGTTTGTTGGTTTGTTGGCTTGTTGGCTTGTTGGTTTGTTGGTTTGTTGGCTTGTTGGTTTGTTGGTTTGTTGGTTTGTTGGTTTGTTGGTTTGTTGGTTTGATGGTTTGTTGGTTTGTTGGTTTGTGGGTTTGTTGGTTTGTTGGTTTGTTGGTTTGTTGTGTTCTTGGTTTGTTGGTTTGTTGGTTTGTTGGCCTGTTGGTTTGTTGGTTTGTTGGTTTGTTGGTTTGTTGGTTTGATGGTTTTTTCGTTTGTTCGTTTGTTGGTTTGTTGGTTTGTTGGTTTGTTAGATTGTTGGTTTGTTGGTTTGTTGGTTTTTTGGCTTGTTGGTTTGTTGGTTTGTTGGTTTGTTGGCTTGTTGGCTTTTTGGTTTGTTGGTTTGTTGGTTTGTTAGTTTGTTGGTTTGTTCGTTTGTTGGTTTGTTTGTTTGTTGGCTTGTTGGCTTATTGGTTTGTTGGTTTGTTAGCTTGTTGGTTTGTTGGTTTGTTTGTTTGTTGGCTTGTTGGTTTGTTGGTTTGTTGGTTTGTTGGTTTGTTGGTTTGTTGGTTTATTAATTTGTTGGTTTGTTGGTTTGTTGGTTTGTTGGTTTGTTGGTTTGTTGGTTTGTTGGTTTGTTGGTTTGTTGGTTTGTTGGTTTGTTGGTTTGTTGTGTTCTTGGTTTGTTGGTTTGTTGGTTTGTTGGTTTCTTGGCTTGTAGGCTTGTTGGCTTGTTGGTTTGTTGGTTTGTTGGTTTGTTGGTTTCTTCGTTTGTTGGTTTGTTTGTTTGTTGGTTTGTTCGTTTGTTGGCTTGTTGGTTTTTTGGCTTGTTGGTTTGTTGGTTTGTTGGTTTGTTTGTTTGTTCGTTTGTTGGTTTGTTGGTTTGTTTGCTTGTTGGTTGGTAGGTTTGTTGGTTTGTTGGTTTGTTGGTATGTTGGTTTGTTGGTTTGTTGGTTTATTGGTTTGTTGGTTTGTTGGTTTGTTGGTTTGTTGGTTTGTTGGTTTGTTGGTTTGTTGGTTTGTTGGTTTGTTGGTTTGTTGGTTTGTTGGTTTGTTGGTTTGTTGGGTTGTTGGTTTGTTCGGTTGTTGGTTTGTTGGTTTGTTGGTTTGTTGGTTTGTTGGTTTGTTGTTTGTTGGCTTGTTGGGTTGTTGGTTTGTTGGTTTGTTGGCTTGTTGGTTTGTTGGTTTGTTGGTTTGTTGGTTTGTTGGTTTGTTGGTTTGTTGGTTTGTTAGTTTGTTTGTTTGTTGGTTTGTTGGGTTGTTGGTTTGTTCGGTTGTTCGTTTGTTGGTTTGTTGGTTTGTTGGCTTGTCGGCTTGTTGGTTTGTTTGTTTGTTGGCTTGTTGGTTTGTTGGTTTGTTGGTTTGTTGGTTTGTTGGTTTGTTGGTTTGTTGGTTTGTTGGTTTGTTGGTTTGTTGGTTTGTTGGTTTGTTGGTTTGTTGGTTTGTTGGTTTGTTGTGTTCTTGGTTTGTTGGTTTGTTGGTTTGTTGGTTTGTTGGCTTGTTGGCTTGTTGGTTTGTTGTTTGTTGGCTTGTTGGGTTGTTGGTTTGTTGGTTTGTTGGTTTGTTGGTTTGTTGGTTTTTTGGTTTGTTGGCTTGTTGGCTTGTTGGTTTGTTGGTTTGTTGTTTTGTTGGCTTGTTGGTTTGTTGGTTTGTTGGTTTGTTCGTTTGTTGGTTGTTCGTTAGTTGGTTTGTTAGTTTGTTGGTTTGTTGGTTTGTTGGTCTTTTGGTTTGCTGGCTTGTTGGCTTGTTGGTTTGTTGGTTTGTTGGTTTGTTGGTTTGTTGGTTTGTTGGTTTGTTGGTTTGTTGGTTTGTTGGTTTGTTGGTTTGTTGGTTTGTTGGTTTGTTGGTTTGTTGGTTTGTTGGTTTGTTGGCTTGTTGGCTTGTTGGTTTGTTGGTTTGTTGGTTTGTTGGTTTGTTGGTTTGTTGTGTTCTTGGTTTGTTGGTTAGTTGGTTTGTTGGTTTGTTGGCTTGTTGGCTTGTTGGTTTGTTGGCTTGTTGGTTTGTTGGTTTGTTGGTTTGTTGGTTTGTTGGTTTGTTGGTTTGTTGGTTTGTTCGTTTGTTGGTTTGTTGGTTTGTTGGTTTGTTGGTTTGTTGGTTTGTTGGTTTGTTGGTTGTTGGTTTGTTGGTTTGTTGGTTTGTTGGTTTGTTGGTTTGTTGGTTTGTTGGTTTGTTGGTTTGTTGGTTTGTTGGTTTGTTGGTTTGTTGTGTTCTCGGTTTGTTGGTTTATTGGTTTGTTGGTTTGTTGGCTTGTTGGCTTGTTGGCTTGTTGGTTTGTTGGTTTGTTGGTTTGTTGGTTTCTTCGTTTGTTGGTTTGTTGGGTTGTTGGTTTGTTCGGTTGTTCGTTTGTTGGTTTGTTGGCTTGTTGGCTTGTTGGTTTGTTGGTTTGTTGGCTTGTTGGTTTGTTGGTTTGTTGGTTTGTTGGTTTGTTGGTTTGTTGGTTTGTTGGTTTGTTGGTTTGTTGGTTTGTGGGTTTGTTGGTTTGTTGGTTTGTTGGTTTGTTGTGTTCTTGGTTTGTTGGTTTGTTGGTTTGTTGGCCTGTTGGTTTGTTGGTTTGTTGGTTTGTTGGTTTGTTGGTTTGATGGTTTTTTCGTTTGTTCGTTTGTTGGTTTGTTGGTTTGTTGGTTTGTTAGATTGTTGGTTTGTTGGTTTGTTGGTTTTTTGGCTTGTTGGTTTGTTGGTTTGTTGGTTTGTTGGCTTGTTGGCTTTTTGGTTTGTTGGTTTGTTGGTTTGTTAGTTTGTTGGTTTGTTCGTTTGTTCGTTTGTTGGTTTGTTTGTTTGTTGGCTTGTTGGCTTATTGGTTTGTTGGTTTGTTAGCTTGTTGGTTTGTTGGTTTGTTTGTTTGTTGGCTTGTTGGTTTGTTGGTTTGTTGGTTTGTTGGTTTGTTGGTTTGTTGGTTTATTAATTTGTTGGTTTGTTGGTTTGTTGGTTTGTTGGTTTGTTGGTTTGTTGGTTTGTTGGTTTGTTGGTTTGTTGTGTTCTTGGTTTGTTGGTTTGTTGGTTTGTTGGTTTCTTGGCTTGTAGGCTTGTTGGCTTGTTGGTTTGTTGGTTTGTTGGTTTGTTGGTTTCTTCGTTTGTTGGTTTGTTTGTTTGTTGGTTTGTTCGTTTGTTGGCTTGTTGGTTTTTTGGCTTGTTGGTTTGTTGGTTTGTTGGTTTGTTTGTTTGTTCGTTTGTTGGTTTGTTGGTTTGTTTGCTTGTTGGTTGGTAGGTTTGTTGGTTTGTTGGTTTGTTGGTATGTTGGTTTGTTGGTTTGTTGGTTTATTGGTTTGTTGGTTTGTTGGTTTGTTGGTTTGTTGGTTTGTTGGTTTGTTGGTTTGTTGGTTTGTTGGTTTGTTAGTTTGTTGGTTTGTTGGTTTGTTGGTTTGTTGGTTTGTTGGTTTGTAGGTTTGTTGGTTTGTTGGCTTGTTGGTTTGTTGGTTTGTTGGTTTGTTGGTTTTTTGGTGTGTTGGCTTGTTGGTTTGTTGGTTTGTTGGCTTGTTGGTTTGTTGGTTTGTTCGTTTGTTGGTTTCTTGGTTTGTTGGTTTGTTGGTTTGTTGGTTTGTTGGTTTGTTTGTTTGTTGGTTTGTTCGTTTGTTCGTTTGTTGGTTTGTTGGTTTGTTGGCTTGTTGGTTTGTTAGTTTGTTGGTTTGTTGGTTTGTTGGTTTGTTGGTTTGTTGGTTTGTTGGTTTGTTGTTTTGTTGGTTCGTTGGTTTGTTGGTTTGTTGGTTTGTTGGTTTGTTGCCTTGTTGGTTTGTTGGTTTGTTGGTTTGTTGGGTTTTTGGTTTGTTGGCTTGTTGGCTTGTTGGTTTGTTGGCTTGTTGGTTTGTTGGTTTGTTCGTTTGTTGGTTTGTTGGTTTGTTGGTTTGTTGGTTTGTTGGTTTGTTGGTTTGTTGGCTTGTTGGCTTGTTAGGTTGTTGTTTTGTTGGTTTGTTGGTTTGTTCGTTTGTTGGTTTGTTGGTTTGTTGGTTTGTTGGTTTGTTGGTTTGTTGGTTTGTTGGTTTGTTGGTTTGTTGGTTTGTTGGTTTGTTGGTTTGTTTGTTTGTGTGTTTGTTCGTTTGTTGGCTTGTTGGTTTGTTGGCTTGTTGGTTTGTTGGTTTGTTTGTTTGTTTGTTTGTTGGTTTGTTGGTTTGTTGGCTTGTTGGATTGTTGGTCTGTTGGTTTGTTGGTTTGTTGGTTTGTTGGTTTGTTGGTTTGTTGGTTGGTTTATTTGTTGGTTTGTTGTTTTGTTGGTTTGTTGGTTTGTTGGCTTGTTGGTTTGTTGGTTTGTTGGTTTGTTGGTTGGTTGGTTTGTTGGTTTGCTGGTTTGTTGGTTTGTTTGTTTGTTGGTTTGTTCGTCTGTTGGCTTGTTGGCTTGTTGGCTTGTTAGTTTGTTGTTTGTTGGCTTTTTGATTTGTAGTTTGTTGGTTTGTTGGTTTGATGGTTTGTTGGTTTGTTTGTTTGTTGGTTTGTTCGTTTGTTGGCTTGTTGGTTTGTTGGTGTGTTCGCTTGTTGGTTTGTTGGTTTGCTGGTTTGTTGGTTTGTTGGTTTGTTGGTTTGTTGGTTTGTTGGTTTGTTCGTTTGTTGGTTTGTTGGTTTGTTGGTTTGTTGGTTTGTTGGTTTGTTGGTTTGTTCGTTTGTTGGTTTGTTTGTTTGTTGGTTTGATGGTTTTTTGGTTTGTTGGCTTGTTGGCTTGTTGGTTTGTTGGTTTGTTGGCTTGTTGGTTTGTTGGTATATTTGTTTGTTGGTTTGTTTGTTTGTTGGCTTGTTGGCTTGTTGGTTTGTTGGTTTGTTGGCTTGTTGGTTTGTTGGTATATTTGTTTGTTGGTTTGTTTGTTTGTTGGCTTGTTGGTTTGTTGGTTTGTTGGTTTGTTAGTTTGTTCGGTTGTTCGTTTGTTGGTTTGTTGGTTTGTTGGCTTGTTGGCTTGTTGGTTTGTTGGTTTGTTGGCTTGTTGGTTTGTTGGTTTGTTGGTTTGTTGGTTTGTTGGTTTGTTGGTTTGTTGGTTTGTTGGCTTGTTGGCTTGTTGGTTTGTTGGTTTGTTGGTTTGTTGGTTTGTTGGTTTGTTGGTTTGTTGGTTTGTTCGTTTATTGGTTTGTTGGTTTGTTGGCTTGTTGGTTTATTGGTTTGTTGGTTTGTTAGCTTGTTGGTTTGTTGGCTTGTTGGTTTGTTGGTTTGTTGGTTTGTTGGTTTTTTCGTTTGTTCGTTTTGTTGGTTTTTTGGTTTGTTGGTTTTTTGGTTTGTTGGTTTGTTCGTTTGTTTGTTTGTTGGCTTGTTGGCGTATTGGTTTGTTGGTTTGTTAGCTTGTTGGTTTGTTGGTTTGCTTGTTTGTTGGCTTGTTGGTTTGTTGGTTTGTTGGTTTGTTGATTTGTTGGTTTATTGGTTTGTTGGTTTGTTAGTTTGTTGGTTTGTTGGTTTGTTTGCTTGTTGGTTTGTTGGTTTGTTGGTTTATTGGTTTGTTGGTTTGTTGGTTTGTTGGTTTGTTGGTTTGTTGGTTTGTTGGTTTGTTGGTTTGTTGGTTTGTTGGTTTGTTGGTTTGTTGGTTTGTTGGTTTGTTGGTTTGTTGGTTTGTTGTGTTCTTGGTTTGTTGGTTTGTTGGCTTGTTAGCTTGTTGGCTTGTTGGTTTGTTGGTTTGTTGGTTTGTTGGTTTCTTCGTTTGTTGGTTTGTTTGTTTGTTGGTTTGTTCGTTTGTTGGCTTGTTGGTTTTTTGGCTTGTTGGTTTGTTGGTTTGTTGGTTTGTTTTTTTGTTCGTTTGTTGGTTTGTTGGTTTGTTGGCTTGTTGGTTGGTTGGTTTGTTGGTTTGTTGGTATGTTGGTTTGTTGGTTTGTTGGTTTATTGGTTTGTTGGTTTGTTGGTTTGTTGGTTTGTTGGTTTGTTGGTTTGTTGGTTTGTTGGTTTGTTGGTTTGTTGGTTTGTTGGTTTGTTGGTTTGTTGGTTTGTTGGTTTGTTGGTTTGTTGGTTTGTTGGTTTGTGGGTTTGTTGGTTTGTTGGTTTGTTGGCTTGTTGGTTTGTTGGTTTGTTGGTTTGTTGGTTTTTTGGTGTGTTGGCTTGTTGGTTTGTTGGTTTGTTGGCTTGTTGGTTTGTTGGTTTGTTCGTTTGTTGGTTTCTTGGTTTGTTGGTTTGTTGGTTTGTTGGTTTGTTGGTTTGTTTGTTTGTTGGTTTGTTGGTTTGTTCGTTTGTTCGTTTGTTGGTTTGTTGGTTTGTTGGCTTGTTGGTTTGTTAGTTTTGTTGGTTTGTTGGTTTTTTGGTGTGTTGGCTTGTTGGTTTGTTGGTTTGTTGGCTTGTTGGTTTGTTGGTTTGTTCGTTTGTTGGTTTCTTGGTTTGTTGGTTTGTTGGTTTGTTGGTTTGTTGGTTTGTTGGTTTGTTGGTTTGTTGGTTTGTTGGTTTATTAATTTGTTGGTTTGTTGGTTTGTTGGTTTATTGGTTTGTTGGTTTGTTGGTTTGTTGTGGTCTTGGTTTGTTGGTTTGTTGGTTTGTTGGTTTGTTGGCTTGTTGGCTTGTTGGCTTGTTGGTTTGTTGGTTTGTTGGTTTGTTGGTTTCTTCGTTTGTTGGTTTGTTTGTTTGTTGGTTTGTTCGTTTGTTGGGTTGTTGGTTTTTTGGCTTGTTGGTTTGTTGGTTTGTTGGTTTGTTTGTTTGTTCGTTTGTTGGTTTGTTGGTTTGTTGGCTTGTTGGTTGGTTGGTTTGTTGGTTTGTTGGTTTGTTGGTATGTTGGTATGTTGGTTTGTTAGTTTGTTGGTTTATTGGTTTGTTGGTTTGTTGGTTTGTTGGTTTGTTGGTTTGTTGGTTTGTTGGTTTGTTGGTTTGTTGGTTTGTTGGTTTGTTGGTTTGTTGGTTTGTTGGTTTGTTGGTTTGTTGGTTTGTTGGATTGTTGGCTTGTTGGTTTGTTGGTGTATTGGTTTGTTGGTTTTTTGGTGTGTTCGCTTGTTGGTTTGTTGGTTTGTTGGCTTGTTGGTTTGTTGGTTTGTTCGTTTGTTGGTTTCTTCGTTTGTTGGTTTGTTGGTTTGTTTGTTTGTTGGTTTGGTTGTTTGTTGGTTTGTTCGCTTGTTGGTTTGTTGGCGTGTTGGTTTGTTAGTTTGTTGGTTTGTTTGTTTGTTGGTTTGTTGGTTTGTTGGTTTGTTGGTTTGTTGGTTTGTTGGTTCGTTGGTTTGTTGGTTTCTTGGTTTGTTGCTTTGTTGGTTTGTTGGTTTGTTGGTTTGTTTGTTTGTTGGTTTGTTCGTTTGTTCGTTTGTTGGTTTGTTGGTTTGTTGGCTTGTTTGTTTGTTAGTTTGTTGGTTTGTTGGTTTGTTGGTTTGTTGGTTTGTTGGTTTGTTGGTTTGTTGGTTTGTTGGTTTGTTTGTTTGTTGGTTCGTTGGTTTGTTGGTTTGTTGGTTTGTTGGTTTGTTGGTTTGTTGGCTTGTTGGTTTGTTGGTTTGTTGGTTTGTTGGTTTGTTGGTGTTTTTGGTTTTTTGGCTTGTTGGCTTGTTGGTTTGTTGGCTTGTTGGTTTGTTGGTTTGCTCGTTTGTTGGTTTGTTGGTTTGTTGGTTTGTTGGTTTGTTGGTTTGTTGGTTTGTTGGCTTGTTGGCTTGTTGGGTTGTTGTTTTGTTGGTTTGTTCGTTTGTTGGTTTGTTGGTTTGTTGGTTTGTTGGTTTGTTGGTTTGTTGGTTTGTTGGTTTGTTGGTTTGTTGGTTTGTTGGTTTGTTGGTTTGTTGGTTTGTTTGTTTGTTGGTTTGTTCGTTTGTTGGCTTGTTGGTTTGTTGGCTTGTTGGTTTGTTGGCTTGTTGGTTTGTTGGTTTGTTTGTTTGTTCGTTTGTTGGTTTTGTTGGTTTGTTGGCTTGTTGGATTGTTGGTCTGTTGGTTTGTTGGTTTGTTGGTTTGTTGGTTTGTTGGTTTGTTGGCTTGATGGTTTGTTGGTTTGTTGGTTGGTTGGTTTGTTGGTTTGTTGTTTTGTTGGTTTGTTGGTTTGTTGGCTTGTTGGTTTGTTGGTTTGTTGGTTTGTTGGTTGGTTGGTTTGTTGGTTTGCTGGTTTGTTGGTTTGTTTGTTTGTTGGTTTGTTCGTCTGTTGGCTTGTTGACTTGTTGGCTTGTTAGTTTGTTGTTTGTTGGCTTTTTGATTTGTAGTTTGTTGGTTTGTTGGTTTGTTGGTTTGTTCGTTTGTTGGTTTGTTTGTTTTTTGGTTTGTTCGTTTGTTGGCTTGTTGGTTTGTTGGTGTGTTCGCTTGTTGGTTTGTTGGTTTGCTGGTTTGTTAGTTTGTTGGTTTGTTGGTTTGTTGGTTTGTTCGTTTGTTGGTTTGTTGGTTTGTTGGTTTGTTGGTTTGTTGGTTTTTTGGTTTGTTGGTTTGTTGGTTTGTTCGTTTGTTGGTTTGTTTGTTTGTTGGTTTGATGGTTTTTTGGTTTGTTGGCTTGTTGGCTTGTTGGTTTGTTGGTTTGTTGGCTTGTTGGTTTGTTGGTATATTTGTTTGTTGGTTTATTTGTTTGTTGGCTTGTTGGTTTGTTGGCTTGTTGGTTTGTTCGTTTGTTGGTTTGTTGGTTTGTTGGTTTGTTTGTTTGTTCGTTTGTTCGTTTGTTCGTTTGTTGGTTTGTTGGTTTGTTGGCTTGTTGGTTTGTTGGTTTGTTGGTTTGTTGGTTTGTTAGTTTGTTCGGTTGTTCGTTTGTTGGTTTGTTGGTTTGTTGGCTTGTTGGCTTGTTGGTTTGTTGGTTTGCTGGCTTGTTGGTTTGTTGGTTTGTTGGTTTGTTGGTTTGTTGGTTTGTTGGTTTTTTGGCTTGTTGGCTTGTTGGTTTGTTGGTTTTTTGGTTTGTTAGTTTGTTGGTTTGTTGGTTTGTTCGTTTGTTCGTTTGTTGGTTTGTTGGTTTGTTGGCTTGTTGGTTTATTGGTTTGTTAGCTTGTTGGTTTGTTGGCTTGTTGGTTTGTTGGTTTGTTGGTTTGTTGGTTTGTTGGTTTGTTTGTTTGTTCGTTTGTTGGTTTTTTGGTTTGTTGGTTTGTTGGTTTGTTGGTTTGTTCGTTTGTTTGTTTGTTGGCTTGTTGGCTTATTGGTTTGTTGGTTTGTTAGCTTGTTGGTTTGTTGGTTTGTTTGTTTGTTGGCTTGTTGGTTTGTTGGTTTGTTGGTTTGTTGGTTTGTTGGTTTGTTGGTTTGTTAGTTTGTTGGTTTGTTGGTTTGTTGGTTTGTTGGTTTGTTGGTTTATTGGTTTGTTGGTTTGTTGGTTTGTTGGTTTGTTGGTTTGTTGGTTTGTTGGTTTGTTGGCTTGTTGGTTTGTTGGTTTGTTGGTTTGTTGGTTTTTTAGTTTGTTCGGTTGTTCGTTTGTTGGTTTGTTGGTTTGTTGGCTTGTTGGCTTGTTGGTTTGTTGGTTTGTTGGCTTGTTGGTTTGTTGGTTTGTTGGTTTGTTGGTTTTTTGGTTTGTTCGTTTGTTGGTTTGTTTGTTTGTTGGTTTGTTCGTTTGTTGGCTTGTTGGTTTGTTGGTGTGTTCGCTTGTTGGTTTGTTGGTTTGCTGGTTTGTTGGTTTGTTGGTTTGTTGGTTTGTTGGTTTGTTCGTTTGTTGGTTTGTTGTTTTGTTGGTTTGTTGGTTTGTTGGTTTGTTGGTTTGTTGGTTTGTTCGTTTGTTGGTTTGTTTGTTTGTTGGTTTGATGGTTTTTTGGTTTGTTGGCTTGTTGGCTTGTTGGTTTGTTGGTTTGTTGGCTTGTTGGTTTGTTGGTATATTTGTTTGTTGGTTTATTTGTTTGTTGGCTTGTTGGTTTGTTGGCTTGTTGGTTTGTTCGTTTGTTGGTTTGTTGGTTTGTTGGTTTGTTTGTTTGTTCGTTTGTTCGTTTGTTGGTTTGTTGGTTTGTTGGCTTGTTGGTTTGTTGGTTTGTTGGTTTGTTGGTTTGTTGGTTTGTTAGTTTGTTCGGTTGTTCGTTTGTTGGTTTGTTGGTTTGTTGGCTTGTTGGCTTGTTGGTTTGTTGGTTTGTTGGCTTGTTGGTTTGTTGGTTTGTTGGTTTGTTGGTTTGTTGGTTTGTTGGTTTGTTGGCTTGTTGGCTTGTTGGTTTGTTGGTTTGTTGGTTTGTTAGTTTGTTGGTTCGTTGGTTTGTTCGTTTGTTCGTTTGTTCGTTTGTTGGTTTGTTGGTTTGTTGGCTTGTTGGTTTATTGGTTTGTTGGTTTGTTAGCTTGTTGGTTTGTTGGCTTGTTGGTTTGTTGGTTTGTTGGTTTGTTGGTTTGTTGGTTTGTTTGTTTGTTCGTTTGTTGGTTTTTTGGTTTGTTGGTTTGTTGGTTTGTTGGTTTGTTCGTTTGTTTGTTTGTTGGCTTGTTGGCTTATTGGTTTGTTGGTTTGTTAGCTTGTTGGTTTGTTGGTTTGTTGGTTTGTTGGTTTGTTAGTTTGTTGGTTTGTTGGTTTGTTGGTTTGTTGGTTTGTTGGTTTATTGGTTTGTTGGTTTGTTGGTTTGTTGGTTTGTTGGTTTGTTGGTTTGTTGGTTTGTTGGTTTGTTGGTTTGTTGTTTTGTTGGTTTGTTGTGTTCTTGGTTTGTTGGTTTGTTGGTTTGTTGGTTTGTTGGCTTGTTAGCTTGTTGGCTTGTTGGTTTGTTGGTTTGTTGGTTTGTTGGTTTCTTCGTTTGTTGGTTTGTTTGTTTGTTGGTTTGTTCGTTTGTTAGCTTGTTGGTTTTTTGGCTTGTTGGTTTGTTGGTTTGTTTGTTTGTTCGTTTGTTGGTTTGTTGGTTTGCTGGCTTGTTGGTTGGTTGGTTTGTTGGTTTGTTGGTTTGTTGGTATGTTGGTTTGTTGGTTTGTTGGTTTATTGGTTTGTTGGTTTGTTGGTTTGTTGGTTTGTTGGTTTGTTGGTTTGTTAGTTTTTTGGTTTGTTGGTTTGTTGGTTTGTTGGTTTGTTGGTTTGTTGGTTTGTTGGTTTGTTGGTTTGTTGGTTTGTGGGTTTGTTGGTTTGTTGGTTTGTTGGCTTGTTGGTTTGTTGGTTTGTTGGTTTGTTGGTTTTTTGGTATGTTGGTATGTTGGTTTGTTGGTTTGTTGGTTTGTTGGTTTGTTGGTTTGTTGGTTTGTTGGTTTGTTGGTTTGTTGGTTTGTTGGTTTGTTGGTTTGTTGGTTTGTTGGTTTGTTGGTTTGTTGGTTTGTTGGTTTGTTGGTTTGTTAGTTTGTTGGTTTGTTGGTTTGTTGGCTTGTTGGTTTGTTGGTTTATTGGTTTGTTGGTTTTTTGGTGTGTTGGTTTGTTGGTTTGTTGGTTTGTTGGCTTGTTGGTTTGTTGGTTTGTTCGTTTGTTGGTTTCTTGGTTTGTTGGTTTGTTGGTTTGTTTGTTTGTTGGTTTGTTTGTTTGGGTGTTTGTTGGTTTGTTGGTTTGTTGGCTTGTTTGTTTGTTAGTTTGTTGGTTTGTTGGTTTGTTGGTTTGTTGGTTTGTTGGTTTGTTGGTTTGTTGGTTTGTTGGTTTGTTTGTTTGTTGGTTCGTTGGTTTGTTGGTTTGTTGGTTTGTTGGTTTGTTGGTTTGTTGGCTTGTTGGTTTGTTGGTTTGTTGGTTTGTTGGTTTGTTGGTGTTTTTGGTTTTTTGGCTTGTTGGCTTGTTGGTTTGTTGGCTTGTTGGTTTGTTGGTTTGCTCGTTTGTTGGTTTGTTGGTTTGTTGGTTTGTTGGTTTGTTGGTTTGTTGGCTTGTTGGCTTGTTGGGTTGTTGTTTTGTTGGTTTGTTCGTTTGTTGGTTTGTTGGTTTGTTGGTTTGTTGGTTTGTTGGTTTGTTGGTTTGTTGGTTTGTTGGTTTGTTGGTTTGTTGGTTTGTTGGTTTGTTGGTTTGTTGGTTTGTTGGTTTGTTTGTTTGTTGGTTTGTTCGTTTGTTGGCTTGTTGGTTTGTTGGCTTGTTGGTTGGTTGGTTTGTTTGTTTGTTCGTTTGTTGGTTTGTTGGTTTGTTGGCTTGTTGGTTTGTTGGCTTGTTGGTTTGTTGGTTTGTTTGTTTGTTCGTTTGTTGGTTTTGTTGGTTTGTTGGCTTGTTGGATTGTTGGTCTGTTGGTTTGTTGGTTTGTTGGTTTGTTGGTTTGTTGGTTTGTTGGCTTGTTGGTTTGTTGGTTTGTTGGTTGGTTGGTTTGTTGGTTTGTTGTTTTGTTGGTTTGTTGGTTTGTTGGCTTGTTGGTTTGTTGGTTTGTTGGTTTGTTGGTTGGTTGGTTTGTTGGTTTGCTGGTTTGTTGGTTTGTTTGTTTGTTGGTTTGTTCGTCTGTTGGCTTGTTGACTTGTTGGCTTGTTAGTTTGTTGTTTGTTGGCTTTTTGATTTGTAGTTTGTTGGTTTGTTGGTTTGTTGGTTTGTTCGTTTGTTGGTTTGTTTGTTTGTTGGTTTGTTCGTTTGTTGGCTTGTTGGTTTGTTGGTGTGTTCGCTTGTTGGTTTGTTGGTTTGCTGGTTTGTTAGTTTGTGGGTTTGTTGGTTTGTTGGTTTGTTCGTTTGTTGGTTTGTTGGTTTGTTGGTTTGTTGGTTTGTTGGTTTGTTGGTTTGTTCGTTTGTTGGTTTGTTTGTTTGTTGGTTTGATGGTTTTTTGGTTTGTTGGCTTGTTGGCTTGTTGGTTTGTTGGTTTGTTGGCTTGTTGGTTTTTGGTATATTTGTTTGTTGGTTTATTTGTTTGTTGGCTTGTTGGTTTGTTGGCTTGTTGGTTTGTTCGTTTGTTGGTTTGTTGGTTTGTTGGTTTGTTTGTTTGTTCGTTTGTTCGTTTGTTGGTTTGTTGGTTTGTTGGCTTGTTGGTTTGTTGGTTTGTTGGTTTGTTGGTTTGTTGGCTTGTTGGCTTGTTGGTTTGTTGGTTTGTTGGCTTGTTGGTTTGTTGGTTTGTTGGTTTGTTGGTTTGTTGGTTTGTTGGTTTTTTGGCTTGTTGGCTTGTTGGTTTGTTGGTTTTTTGGTTTGTTAGTTTGTTGGTTTGTTGGTTTGTTCGTTTGTTCGTTTGTTGGTTTGTTGGTTTGTTGGCTTGTTGGTTTATTGGTTTGTTGGTTTGTTAGCTTGTTGGTTTGTTGGCTTGTTGGTTTGTTGGTTTGTTGGTTTGTTGGTTTGTTGGTTTGTTTGTTTGTTCGTTTGTTGGTTTTTTGGTTTGTTGGTTTGTTGGTTTGTTGGTTTGTTCGTTTGTTTGTTTGTTGGCTTGTTGGCTTATTGGTTTGTTGGTTTGTTAGCTTGTTGGTTTGTTGGTTTGTTTGTTTGTTGGCTTGTTGGTTTGTTGGTTTGTTGGTTTGTTGGTTTGTTGGTTTGTTGGTTTGTTGGTTTGTTGGTTTGTTAGTTTGTTGGTTTGTTGGTTTGTTGGTTTGTTGGTTTGTTGGTTTATTGGTTTGTTGGTTTGTTGGTTTGTTGGTTTGTTGGTTTGTTGGTTTGTTGGTTTGTTGGTTTGTTGGCTTGTTGGTTTGTTGGTTTGTTGGTTTGTTGGTTTTTTAGTTTGTTCGGTTGTTCGTTTGTTGGTTTGTTGGTTTGTTGGCTTGTTGGCTTGTTGGTTTGTTGGTTTGTTGGCTTGTTGGTTTGTTGGTTTGTTGGTTTGTTGGTTTGTTGGTTTGTTCGTTTGTTGGTTTGTTTGTTTGTTGGTTTGTTCGTTTGTTGGCTTGTTGGTTTGTTGGTGTGTTCGCTTGTTGGTTTGTTGGTTTGCTGGTTTGTTGGTTTGTTGGTTTGTTGGTTTGTTGGTTTGTTCGTTTGTTGGTTTGTTGTTTTGTTGGTTTGTTGGTTTGTTGGTTTGTTGGTTTGTTGGTTTGTTCGTTTGTTGGTTTTTTTGTTTGTTGGTTTGATGGTTTTTTGGTTTGTTGGTGTGTTCGCTTGTTGGTTTGTTGGTTTGCTGGTTTGTTGGTTTGTTGGTTTGTTGGTTTGTTGGTTTGTTCGTTTGTTGGTTTGTTGTTTTGTTGGTTTGTTGGTTTGTTGGTTTGTTGGTTTGTTGGTTTGTTGGTTTGTTGGCTTGTTGGTTTGTTGGTTTGTTGGTTTGTTGGTTTGTTGGTGTTTTTGGTTTTTTGGCTTGTTGGCTTGTTGGTTTGTTGGCTTGTTGGTTTGTTGGTTTGCTCGTTTGTTGGTTTGTTGGTTTGTTGGTTTGTTGGTTTGTTGGTTTGTTGGCTTGTTGGCTTGTTGGGTTGTTGTTTTGTTGGTTTGTTCGTTTGTTGGTTTGTTGGTTTGTTGGTTTGTTGGTTTGTTGGTTTGTTGGTTTGTTGGTTTGTTGGTTTGTTGGTTTGTTGGTTTGTTGGTTTGTTGGTTTGTTGGTTTGTTGGTTTGTTTGTTTGTTGGTTTGTTCGTTTGTTGGCTTGTTGGTTTGTTGGCTTGTTGGTTGGTTGGTTTGTTTGTTTGTTCGTTTGTTGGTTTGTTGGTTTGTTGGCTTGTTGGTTTGTTGGCTTGTTGGTTTGTTGGTTTGTTTGTTTGTTCGTTTGTTGGTTTTGTTGGTTTGTTGGCTTGTTGGATTGTTGGTCTGTTGGTTTGTTGGT
Source organism: Atherix ibis (assembly GCA_958298945.1). NCBI lineage: Eukaryota > Metazoa > Arthropoda > Insecta > Diptera > Athericidae > Atherix > Atherix ibis. The sequence goes on from OY282608.1 coordinate 100,705,796, forward strand.
TTGTTGGTTTGTTGGTTTGTTGGTTTGTTGGCTTGTTGGTTTGTTGGTTTGTTGGTTGGTTGGTTTGTTGGTTTGTTGTTTTGTTGGTTTGTTGGTTTGTTGGCTTGTTGGTTTGTTGGTTTGTTGGTTTGTTGGTTGGTTGGTTTGTTGGTTTGCTGGTTTGTTGGTTTGTTTGTTTGTTGGTTTGTTCGTCTGTTGGCTTGTTGACTTGTTGGCTTGTTAGTTTGTTGTTTGTTGGCTTTTTGATTTGTAGTTTGTTGGTTTGTTGGTTTGTTGGTTTGTTCGTTTGTTGGTTTGTTTGTTTGTTGGTTTGTTCGTTTGTTGGCTTGTTGGTTTGTTGGTGTGTTCGCTTGTTGGTTTGTTGGTTTGCTGGTTTGTTAGTTTGTGGGTTTGTTGGTTTGTTGGTTTGTTCGTTTGTTGGTTTGTTGGTTTGTTGGTTTGTTGGTTTGTTGGTTTGTTGGTTTGTTCGTTTGTTGGTTTGTTTGTTTGTTGGTTTGATGGTTTTTTGGTTTGTTGGCTTGTTGGCTTGTTGGTTTGTTGGTTTGTTGGCTTGTTGGTTTTTGGTATATTTGTTTGTTGGTTTATTTGTTTGTTGGCTTGTTGGTTTGTTGGCTTGTTGGTTTGTTCGTTTGTTGGTTTGTTGGTTTGTTGGTTTGTTTGTTTGTTCGTTTGTTCGTTTGTTGGTTTGTTGGTTTGTTGGCTTGTTGGTTTGTTGGTTTGTTGGTTTGTTGGTTTGTTGGCTTGTTGGCTTGTTGGTTTGTTGGTTTGTTGGCTTGTTGGTTTGTTGGTTTGTTGGTTTGTTGGTTTGTTGGTTTGTTGGTTTTTTGGCTTGTTGGCTTGTTGGTTTGTTGGTTTTTTGGTTTGTTAGTTTGTTGGTTTGTTGGTTTGTTCGTTTGTTCGTTTGTTGGTTTGTTGGTTTGTTGGCTTGTTGGTTTATTGGTTTGTTGGTTTGTTAGCTTGTTGGTTTGTTGGCTTGTTGGTTTGTTGGTTTGTTGGTTTGTTGGTTTGTTGGTTTGTTTGTTTGTTCGTTTGTTGGTTTTTTGGTTTGTTGGTTTGTTGGTTTGTTGGTTTGTTCGTTTGTTTGTTTGTTGGCTTGTTGGCTTATTGGTTTGTTGGTTTGTTAGCTTGTTGGTTTGTTGGTTTGTTTGTTTGTTGGCTTGTTGGTTTGTTGGTTTGTTGGTTTGTTGGTTTGTTGGTTTGTTGGTTTGTTGGTTTGTTAGTTTGTTGGTTTGTTGGTTTGTTGGTTTGTTGGTTTGTTGGTTTATTGGTTTGTTGGTTTGTTGGTTTGTTGGTTTGTTGGTTTGTTGGTTTGTTGGTTTGTTGGTTTGTTGGCTTGTTGGTTTGTTGGTTTGTTGGTTTGTTGGTTTTTTAGTTTGTTCGGTTGTTCGTTTGTTGGTTTGTTGGTTTGTTGGCTTGTTGGCTTGTTGGTTTGTTGGTTTGTTGGCTTGTTGGTTTGTTGGTTTGTTGGTTTGTTGGTTTGTTGGTTTGTTCGTTTGTTGGTTTGTTTGTTTGTTGGTTTGTTCGTTTGTTGGCTTGTTGGTTTGTTGGTGTGTTCGCTTGTTGGTTTGTTGGTTTGCTGGTTTGTTGGTTTGTTGGTTTGTTGGTTTGTTGGTTTGTTCGTTTGTTGGTTTGTTGTTTTGTTGGTTTGTTGGTTTGTTGGTTTGTTGGTTTGTTGGTTTGTTCGTTTGTTGGTTTTTTTGTTTGTTGGTTTGATGGTTTTTTGGTTTGTTGGCTTGTTGGCTTGTTGGTTTGTTGGTTTGTTGGCTTGTTGGTTTGTTGGTATATTTGTTTGTTGGTTTATTTGTTTGTTGGCTTGTTGGTTTGTTCTTGTTGGTTTGTTCGTTTGTTGGTTTGTTGGTTTGTTGGTTTGTTTATTTGTTCGTTTGTTCGTTTGTTCGTTTGTTGGTTTGTTGGTTTGTTGGCTTGTTGGTTTGTTGGTTTGTTGGTTTGTTGGTTTGTTAGTTTGTTCGGTTGTTCGTTTGTTGGCTTGTTGGTTTGTTGGCTTGTTGGCTTGTTGGTTTGTTGGTTTGTTGGCTTGTTGGTTTGTTGGTTTGTTGGTTTGTTGGTTTGTTGGTTTGTTGGTTTGTTGGCTTGTTGGCTTGTTGGTTTGTTGGTTTGTTGGTTTGTTAGTTTGTTGGTTTGTTGGTTTGTTCGTTTGTTCGTTTGTTGGTTTGTTGGTTTGTTGGCTTGTTGGTTTATTGGTTTGTTGGTTTGTTAGCTTGTTGGTTTGTTGGCTTGTTGGTTTGTTGGTTTGTTGGTTTGTTGGTTTGTTGGTTTGTTTGTTTGTTCGTTTGTTGGTTTTTTGGTTTGTTGGTTTGTTGGTTTGTTTGTTTGTTGGTTTGTTCGTTTGTTTGTTTGTTGGCTTGTTGGCTTATTGGTTTGTTGGTTTGTTAGCTTGTTGGTTTGTTGGTTTGTTGGTTTGTTGGTTTGTTAGTTTGTTGGTTTGTTGGTTTGTTGGTTTGTTGGTTTGTTGGTTTATTGGTTTGTTGGTTTGTTGGTTTGTTGGTTTGTTGGTTTGTTGGTTTGTTGTTTTGTTGGTTTGTTGTGTTCTTGGTTTGTTGGTTTGTTGGTTTGTTTGCTTGTTAGCTTGTTGGCTTGTTGGTTTGTTGGTTTGTTGGTTTGTTGGTTTCTTCGTTTGTTGGTTTGTTTGTTTGTTGGTTTGTTCGTTTGTTAGCTTGTTGGTTTTTTGGCTTGTTGGTTTGTTGGTTTGTTGGTTTGTTTGTTTGTTCGTTTGTTGGTTTGTTGGTTTGCTGGCTTGTTGGTTGGTTGGTTTGTTGGTTTGTTGGTTTGTTGGTATGTTGGTTTGTTGGTTTGTTGGTTTATTGGTTTGTTGGTTTGTTGGTTTGTTGGTTTGTTGGTTTGTTGGTTTGTTAGTTTTTTGGTTTGTTGGTTTGTTGGTTTGTTGGTTTGTTGGTTTGTTGGTTTGTTGGTTTGTTGGTTTGTGGGTTTGTTGGTTTGTTGGTTTGTTGGCTTGTTGGTTTGTTGGTTTGTTGGTTTGTTGGTTTTTTGGTGTGTTGTCTTGTTGGTCTGTTGGTTTGTTGGTTTGTTGGTTTGTTGGTTTGTTGGTTTGTTGGTTTGTTGGTTTGTTGGTTTGTTGGTTTGTTGGTTTGTTAGTTTGTTGGTTTGTTGGTTGGTTGGTTTGTTGGTTTGTTGTTTTGTTGGTTTGTTGGTTTGTTGGCTTGTTGGTTTGTTGGTTTGTTGGTTTGTTGGTTTGTTTGTTTGTTGGTTTGTTCGTTTGTTGGCTTGTTGGCTTGTTAGTTTGTTGTTTGTTGGCTTTTTGATTTGTAGTTTGTTGGTTTGTTGGTTTGTTGGTTTGTTCGTTTGTTGGTTTGTTTGTTTGTTGGTTTGTTCGTTTGTTGGCTTGTTGGTTTGTTGGTGTGTTCGCTTGTTGGTTTGTTGGTTTGCTGGTTTGTTGGTTTGTTGGTTTGTTGGTTTGTTGGTTTGTTGGTTTGTTCGTTTGTTGGTTTGTTGGTTTGTTGGTTTGTTGGTTTGTTGGTTTGTTGGTTTGTTTGTTTGTTGGTTTGTTCGTTTGTTAGTTTGTTTGTTTGTTGGTTTGATGGTTTTTTGGTTTGTTGGCTTGTTGGCTTGTTGGTTTGTTCGTTTGTTGGCTTGTTGGTTTGTTGGTATATTTGTTTGTTAGTTTGTTTTTTTGTTGGCTTGTTGGTTTGTTGGCTTGTTGGTTTGTTCGTTTGTTGGTTTGTTGGTTTGTTGGTTTGTTTGTTTGTTCGTTTGTTGGTTTGTTGGTTTGTTGGTTTGTTCATTTGTTGGCTTGTTGGTTTGTTGGTGTGTTCGCTTGTTGGTTTGTTGGTTTGCTGGTTTGTTTGTTTTTTGGTTTGTTGGTTTGTTGGTTTGTTCGTTTGTTGGTTTGTTGGTTTGTTGGTTTGTTGGTTTGTTGGTTTGTTGGTTTGTTGGTTTGTTGGTTTGTTCGTTTGTTGGTTTGTTTGTTTGTTGGTTTGATGGTTTTTTGGTTTGTTGGCTTGTTGGCTTGTTGGTTTGTTGGTTTGTTGGCTTGTTGGTTTGTTGGTATATTTGTTTGTTGGTTTATTTGTTTGTTGGCTTGTTGGTTTGTTGGCTTGTTGGTTTGTTCGTTTGTTGGTTTGTTGGTTTGTTGGTTTGTTTGTTTGTTCGTTTGTTCGTTTGTTGGTTTGTTGGTTTGTTGGCTTGTTGGTTTGTTGGTTTGTTGGTTTGTTGGTTTGTTAGTTTGTTTGGTTGTTCGTTTGTTGGTTTGTTGGTTTGTTGGCTTGTTGGCTTGTTGGTTTGTTGGTTTGTTGGCTTGTTGGTTTGTTGGTTTGTTGGTTTGTTGGTTTGTTGGTTTGTTCGTTTGTTGGCTTGTTGGCTTGTTGGTTTGTTGGTTTGTTGGTTTGCTAGTTTGTTGGTTTGTTGGTTTGTTGGTTTGTTCGTTTGTTCATTTGTTGGTTTGTTGGTTTGTTGGCTTGTTGGTTTATTGGTTTGTTGGTTTGTTAGCTTGTTGGTTTGTTGGCTTGTTGGTTTGTTGGTTTGTTGGTTTGTTGGTTTGTTGGTTTGTTTGTTTGTTCGTTTGTTGGTTTTTTGGTTTGTTGGTTTGTTGGTTTGTTGGTTTGTTCATTTGTTTGTTTGTTGGCTTGTTGGCTTATTGGTTTGTTGGTTTGTTAGCTTGTTGGTTTGTTGGTTTGTTTGTTTGTTGGCTTGTTGGTTTGTTGGTTTGTTGGTTTGTTGGTTTGTTGGTTTGTTGGTTTGTTGGTTTGTTAGTTTGTTGGTTTGTTGGTTTGTTGGTTTGTTGGTTTGTTGGTTTATTGGTTTGTTGGTTTGTTGGTTTGTTGGTTTGTTGGTTTGTTGGTTTGTTGGTTTGTTGGTTTGTTGTTTTGTTGGTTTGTTGTGTTCTTGGTTTCGTTTGTTGGTTTGTTTGTTTGTTGGTTTGTTCGTTTGTTAGCTTGTTGGTTTTTTGGCTTGTTGGTTTGTTTGTTTGTTGGTTTGTTTGTTTGTTCGTTTGTTGGTTTGTTGGTTTGTTGGCTTGTTGGTTGGTTGGTTTGTTGGTTTGTTGGTTTGTTGGTATGTTGGTTTGTTGGTTTGTTGGTTTATTGGTTTGTTGGTTTGTTAGTTTGTTGGTTTGTCGGTTTGTTGGTTTGTTGGTTTGTTGGTTTGTTGGTTTGTTGGTTTGTTGGTTTGTTGGTTTGTTAGTTTGTTGGTTTGTGGGTTTGTTGGTTTGTTGGTTTGTTGGCTTGTTGGTTTGTTGGATTGTTGGTTTGTTGGTTTTTTGGTGTGTTGTCTTGTTGTTCTGTTGGTTTGTTGGTTTGTTGGTTTGTTGGTTTGTTGGTTTGTTGGTTTGTTGGCTTGTTGGTTTGTTGGTTTGTTGGTTGGTTGGTTTGTTGGTTTGTTGTTTTGTTGGTTTGTTGGTTTGTTGGCTTGTTGGTTTGTTGGTTTGTTGGTTTGTTGGTTGGTTGGTTTGTTGGTTTGCTGGTTTGTTGGTTTGTTTGTTTGTTGGTTTGTTCGTTTGTTGGCTTGTTGGCTTGTTAGTTTGTTGTTTGTTGGCTTTTTGATTTGTAGTTTGTTTTTTTGTTGGTTTGTTGGTTTGTTCGTTTGTTGGTTTGTTTGTTTGTTGGTTTGTTCGTTTGTAGGCTTGTTGGTTTGTTGGTGTGTCCGCTTGTTGGTTTGTTGGTTTGCTGGTTTGTTGGTTTGTTGGTTTGTTGGTTTGTTGGTTTGTTCGTTTGTTGGTTTGTTGGTTTGTTGGTTTGTTGGTTTGTTGGTTTGTTTGTTTGTTGGTTTGTTCGTTTGTTGGTTTGTTTGTTTGTTGGTTTGATGGTTTTTTGGTTTGTTGGCTTGTTGGCTTGTTGGTTTGTTGGTTTGTTGGCTTGTTGGTTTGTTGGTATATTTGTTTGTTAGTTTGTTTGTTTGTTGGCTTGTTGGTTTGTTGGCTTGTTGGTTTGTTCGTTTGTTGGTTTGTTGGTTTGTTGGTTTGTTTGTTTGTTCGTTTGTTGGTTTGTTGGTTTGTTGGCTTGTTGGTTTGTTGGTTTGTTGGTTTGTTGGTTTGTTGGTTTGTTAGTTTGTTGGTTTGTTGGTTTGTTGGTTTGTTGGTTTATTGGTTTGTTGGTTTGTTGGTTTGTTGGTTTGTTAGTTTGTTGGTTTGTTGGTTTGTTGGTTTGTTGGTTTATTGGTTTGTTGGTTTGTTGGTTTGTTGGTTTGTTGGCTTGTTGGTTTGTTGGCTTTTTGGTTTGTTGGTTTGTTGGTTTGTTGGTTTGTTGGTTTGTTGGTTTGTTTGTTTGTTGGTTTGTTGGTTTGTTTGTTTGTTGGTTTGTTCGTTTGTTGGCTTGTTTGTTTGTTGGCTTGTTGGCTTCTTGGTTGTTGGCTTGTTGACTTGTTGGTTTGTTGGTTTGTTGGTTTGTTGGTTTGTTGGTTTGTTGGTTTGTTGGTTTTTTGGTTTGTTGGCTTGTTGGTTTGTTGGTTTATTGGCTTGTTGGTTTGTTGGTTTGTTGGTTTTTTGGCTTGTTGGCTTGTCGGTTTGTTGGTTTGTTGGTTTGTTCGTTTGTTGGTTAGTTCGTTTGTTGGTTTGTTGGTTTGTTGGTTTGTTTGTTTGTTGGTTCGTTGGTTTGTTGGTTTGTTGGATTGTTGGTTTTTTGGTTTGTTGGCTTGGTGGCTTGTTGGTTTGTTGGTTTGTTGGTTTGTTCGTTTGTTGGTTTGTTGGTTTGTTTGTTTGTTGGTTTGTTGGTTTGTTGGTTTGTTGGTTTGTTGGTTTGTTGGTTTGTTGGTTTGTTGGTTTGTTGGTTTGTTGGTTTGTTGGTTGTTCGTTTATTTGTTTGTTGCTTTGTTGGTTTGTTGGTTTGTTCGTTTGTTGGTCTTTTGGTTTGTTGGCTTGTTGGCTTGTTGGTTTGTTGGTTTGTTGGCTTCTTGGTTTGTTGGTTTGTTGGTTTGTTGGTTTGTTGGTTTGTTGATTTGTTGGTTTGTTTGTTTGTTGCTTTGTTCGTTTGTTGGCTTGTTGGTTTGTTGGCTTGTTGGCTTCTTGGTTGTTGGCCTGTTGGCTTGTTGGTTTGTTGTTTTGTTCGTTTGTTGGTTTGTTGGTTTGTTGGTTTGTTTGTTTGTTGGTTTGCTCGTTTGTTGGCTTGTTGGTTTCTTGGCTTGTTGGTTTGTTGGTTTGTTTGTTTGTTCGTTTGTTGGTTTGTTGGTTTGTTGGCTTTTGGTTTGTTGGTTTGTTGGTTGTTTGGCTTGTTGGCTTGTCGGTTTGTTGGTTTGTTGGTTTGTTGGTTTGTTGGTTTGTTGGTTTGTTGGTTTGTTGGTTTGTTGGTTTGTTCGTTTGTTCGTTTGTTCGTTTGTTGGTTTGTTGGTTTGTTGGTTTGTTGGTTTGTTGTTTTGTTGGTTTGTTGGTTTGTTGGTTTATTTGTTTGTTGGTTTGTTGGTTTTTGGTTTGTTCGTTTGTTGGCTTGTTGGCTTGTTGGTTTGTTTGTTTGTTGGTTTGTTGGCTTGTTGGTTTTTGGCTTGTTGGCTTTTTGGCATGTTGGTTTGTTGGTTTGTTGTTTGTTGGTTTGTTGGTTTGTTGTTTTGTTCGAATGTTCGTTTGTTGGTTTGTTGGTTTGTTGGTCTGTTGGTTTGTTGGTTTGTTGGTTTGTTCGTTTGTTGGCTTGTTGGCTTGTTGGTTTGTTGGTTTTTTGGTTTTTTGGTTTGTTGGTTTGTTCGTTTGTTCGTTTGTTGGTTTACTGGTTTGTTGGCTTGTGGGCTTGTTGGCTTGTTGGCTTGTTGGTTTGTTGGTTTTTTGGTTTGTTGGTTTGTTGGTTTGTTGGTTTGTTGGTTTGTTGGTTTGTTGGTTTACTTGTTTGTTGGTTTGTTGGTTTGTTGGTTTGTTGGTTTGTTCATTTGTTGGCATGTTGGGTTGTGGGTTTGTTGCTTTGTTGGTTTGTTGGTTTGTTGGTTTGATGGTTTGTTGGTTTGTTGGTTTGTTGGTTTGTTGGTTTGGTAGCTTGTGGGCTTGTTGGTTTGTTGGTTTGTTGGTTGTTGGTTTGTTGGCTTGTTGGTTTGTTGGTTTGTTGGTTTGTTGGTTTGTTGGTTTGTAGGTTTGTTGGTTGGTTTGTTTGTTGGTTTGTTAGTTTGGCAGCTTGTTGGTTTGTTGGTTTATTGGTTTGTTGCTTTGTTGGTTTGTTGGTTTGCTCGTTTGTTCGTTTGTTGGTTTGTTGGTTTTTTCGTTTGTTGGTTTGTTGTTTTGTTGGTTTGTTGGTTTGTTGGTTTGTTCGTTTGTTGGTTTGTTGGTTTCTTGGTTTGTTAGCTTGTTGGCTTGTTGGTTTGTTGGTTTGTTGGTTTGTTGGTTTGTTGGTTTGTTGGTTTGTTGGTTTGTTGGTTTGTTGGTTTGTTGGTTCGTTCGTTTTCTGGCTTGTTGGCTTGTTGGTTTGTTGGTTTGTTGGTTTGCTGGTTTGTTGGTTTGTTCGTTTGTTGGTTTGTAGGTTTGTTAGTTTGTTGGCTTGTTGGCTTGTTAGTTTGTTAGTTTGTTGGCTTGTTGGTTTGTTGGTTTGGTGGTTTGCTGGTTTGTTGGTTTCTTGGTTTATTTGTTTGTTGGTTTGTTCGTTTGTTAACTTGTTGGTTAGTTGGCTTGTTGGTTTGTTGGTTTGTTGGTTTTTTGGTTTGTTGGTTTGTTGGTTTGTTGGTTTGTTGGTTTGTTGGTTTGTTGGTTTGTTGGTTTGTTGGTTTGTTGGTTTATTTGTTTTTGGTTTGTTGGTTTGTTGGTTTGTTGGTTTTTTGGTTTGTTGGTTTTTTGGTTTGTTGGTTTGTTGGTTTGTTGGTTTGTTGGTTTGTTGGTTTGTTGGTTTGTTGGTTTGTTGGTTTGTTGGTTTGTTGGTTTGTTGGTTTGTTGGTTTGTTGGTTTGTTGGTTTGTTGGTTTGTTGGTTTGTTGGCTTGCTGGCTTGTTGTTTTGTTGGTTTGTTGGCTTGTTGGTATGTTGGTTTGTTGGTTTGTTGGTTTGTTGGATTGTTGGCTTGTTGGTTTGTTTGTTTGTTGGTTTGTTCGTTTGTTGGCTTGTTGGTTTGTTGGTTTGTTGGCTTGTTGGCTTGTTGGCTTATTGTTTGTTGGCTTGTTGGTTTGTTGGTTTGTTGGTTTGTTGGTTTGTTGGTTTGTTGGTTTGTTGGTTTGTTGGTTTGTTTGTTTTGTTTGTTTTGTTGGTTTGTTGGTTTGTTGGTTTGTTGGTTTGTTGGTTTGTTTGTTTGTTGGTTTGTTGGTTTGTTTGTTTGTTGGTTTGTTCGTTTGTTGGCTTGTTGGTTTGTTGGCTTGTTGACTTGTTGGTTTGTTGTTTGTTGGCTTTTTGGTTTGTTGTTTGTTGGCTTGTTGGTTTGTTGGTTTGTTGGTTTGTTGGTTTGTTGGTTTGTTGGCTTGTTGGCTTGGTGGTTTGTTGGTTTGTTGGCTTGTTGGTTTGTTGGTTTGTTGGTTTGTTGGTTTGTTGGTTTGTTGGTTGTTCGTTTGTTGGTTTGTTGGTTTGTTGGCTTGTTGGCTTGTTGGTTTGTTGGCTTGTTGGCTTGTTAGTTTATTGGTTTGTTGGTTTGTTGGTTTGTTGGTTGTTCGTTTGTTGGTTTGTTGGTTTGTTGGTTTGTTGGTTTGTTGGTTTGTTGGTTTGTTGGTCTTTTGGTTTGTTGGCTTGTTGGTTTGTTGGTTTGTTGGCTTGTTGGTTTGTTGGTTTGTATATTTGTTGGTTTGTTGATTTGTTGGTTTGTCGGTTTGTTTGTTTGTTGGTTTGTTCGTTTGTTGGCTTGTTGGTTTGTTGGTTTGTTGGCTTGTTGGTTTGTTGGTTTGTTGGTTTGTTGGTTTGTTGGTTTGTTGGTTTGTTGGTTTTTTGGTTTGTTGGTTTGTTGGCTTGTTGGCTTGTTGGTTTGTTGGTTTGTTGGCTTGTTGGTTTGTTGGTTTGTTGGTTTGTTCGTTTGTTGGATTGTTGGATTGTTGGTTTGTTGGTTTGTTGGTTTTTTGGCTTATTGGCTTGTCGGTTTGTTTGTTTGTTGGTTTGTTCGTTTGTTGGGTTGTTGGTTTGTTGGTTTGTTGGTTTGTTGGTTTGTTCGTTTGTTGGTTTGTTTGTTAGTTGGTTTGTTCGTTTGTTGGCTTGTTGGTTTGTTGGCTTGTTGGCTTGTTGGTTTCTTGGTTTGTTAGTTTGTTGGTTTGTTGGTTTGTTGGTTTGTTGGCTTGTTGGTTTGTTGGTTTGTTGGTTTGTTGGTTTGTTGGTTTGTTGGTTTGTTGGTTTGTTGGTTTGTTGTTTTGTTGGTTTGTTGGTTTGTTGGTTTGTTGGTTTGTTGGTTATTTGGTTTGTTGGCTTGTTGGCTTGTTGGTTTGTTGGTTTGTTGGCATGTTGGTTTGTTGGTTTGTTGGCATGTTGGTTTGTTGGTTTGTTGGTTTGTTTGTTGGTTTGTTCGTTTGTTGGCTTGTTGGTTTTTTGGCTTGTTGGTTTGTTGGTATGTTGGTTTGTTTGTTTGTTCGTTTGTTGGTTTGTTGGTTTGTTGGCTTGTTGGTTTGTTGTTTGTTGGCTTTTTGGTTTGTTGTTTGTTGGCTTGTTGGTTTGTTGGTTTGTTGGTTTGTTGGTTTGTTGGTTTGTTGGCTTGTTGGCTTGGTGGTTTGTTGGTTTGTTGGTTTGTTGGTTTGTTGGTTTGTTGGTTTGTTGGTTTGTTGGTGGTTTGTTTGTTGGTTTGTTGGTTTGTTGGTTTGTTGGCTTGTTGGCTTGTTGGTTTGTTGGCTTGTTGGCTTGTTAGTTTGTTGGTTTGTTGGTTTGTTGGTTTGTTGGTTGTTCGTTTGTTGGTTTGTTGGTTTGTTGGTTTGTTGGTTTGTTGGTTTGTTGGTTGTTGGTCTTTTGGTTTGTTGGCTTGTTGGTTTGTTGGTTTGTTGGCTTGTTGGTTTGTTGGTTTGTTGGTTTGTATATTTGTTGGTTTGTTGATTTGTTGGTTTGTCGGTTTGTTTGTTTGTTGGTTTGTTCGTTTGTTGGCTTGTTGGTTTGTTGGCTTGTTGGCTTCTGGGTTGTTGGTTTGTTGGCTTGTTGGTTTGTTGGTTTGTTGGTTTGTTGGTTTGTTGGTTTGTTGGTTTGTTGGTTTGTTGGTTTTTTGGTTTGTTGGTTTGTTGGTTTGTTGGTTTGTTCGTTTGTTGGATTGTTGGATTGTTGGTTTGTTGGTTTGTTGGTTTTTTGGCTTGTTGGCTTGTCGGTTTGTTTGTTTGTTGGTTTGTTCGTTTGTTGGGTTGTTGGTTTGTTGGTTTGTTGGTTTGTTGGTTTGTTCGTTTGTTGGTTTGTTTGTTTGTTGGTTTGTTCGTTTGTTGGCTTGTTGGTTTGTTGGCTTGTTGGCTTGTTGGTTTCTTGGTTTGTTAGTTTGTTGGTTTGTTGGTTTGTTGGTTTGTTGGCTTGTTGGTTTGTTGGTTTGTTGGTTTGTGGGTTTGTTGGTTTGTTGGTTTGTTGGTTTGTTGGTTTGTTGTTTTGTTGGTTTATTGGTTTGTTGGTTTGTTGGTTTGTTGGTTATTTGGTTTGTTGGCTTGTTGGCTTGTTGGTTTGTTGGTTTGTTGGCATGTTGAATTGTTGGTTTGTTGGTTTATTGGTTTGTTGGTTTGTTGTTCTGTTTGTTGGTTTGTTCGTTTGTTGGATTGTTGGTTTTTTGGCTTGTTGGTTTGTTGGTATGTTGGTTTGTTTGTTTGTTCGTTTGTTGGTTTGTTGGTTTGTTGGCTTGTTGGTTAGTTGGTTTGTTGGTTTGTTGGTTTGTTGGTTTGTTGGTTTGTTGGTTCGTTGGTTTGTTGGTTTGTTGGTTTGTTGGTTTGTTGGTTTTTTGGTTTGTTGGTTTGTTCGTTTGTTGGTTTGTTGGCTTGTGGGCTTGTAGGTTTGTTGGTTTGTTGGCTTATTGGTTTGTTGGTTTGTTGGTTTGTTGGTTTGTTGGTTTGTTGGTTTGTTGGTTTGTTTGTTTGTTGTTTTATTGGTTTATTCGTTTGTTGGCTTGTTGGTTTGTTTGTTTGTTGGTTTGTTGGTTTGTTGGTTTGTTGGTTTGTTGGTTCGTTGGTTTGTTGGTTTGTTGGTTTGTTGGTTTGTTGGTTTTTTGGTTTGTTGGTTTGTTCGTTTGTTGGTTTGTTGGCTTGTGGGTTTATTGTTTGTTGGCTTGTTGGTTTGTTGGTTTGTTGGTTTGTTGGTTTGTTGGTTTGTTTGTTTGTTGGTTTGTTGGTTTGTTGGTTTGTTGGTTTGTTGGCTTGTTGGCTTGTTGGTTTATTGTTTGTTGGCTTGTTGGTTTGTTGGTTTGTTGGTTTGTTGGTTTGTTGGTTTGTTGGTTTGTTGGTTTGTTGGTTTGTTTGTTTTGTTTGTTTTGTTGGTTTGTTGGTTTGTTGGTTTGTTGGTTTGTTGGTTTGTTTGTTTGTTGGTTTGTTGGTTTGTTTGTTTGTTGGTTTGTTCGTTTGTTGGCTTGTTGGTTTGTTGGCTTGTTGACTTGTTGGTTTGTTGTTTGTTGGCTTTTTGGTTTGTTGTTTGTTGGCTTGTTGGTTTGTTGGTTTGTTGGTTTGTTGGTTTGTTGGTTTGTTGGCTTGTTGGCTTGGTGGTTTGTTGGTTTGTTGGCTTGTTGGTTTGTTGGTTTGTTGGTTTGTTGGTTTGTTGGTTTGTTGGTTGTTCGTTTGTTGGTTTGTTGGTTTGTTGGCTTGTTGGCTTGTTGGTTTGTTGGCTTGTTGGCTTGTTAGTTTGTTGGTTTGTTGGTTTGTTGGTTGTTCGTTTGTTGGTTTGTTGGTTTGTTGGTTTGTTGGTTTGTTGGTTTGTTGGTCTTTTGGTTTGTTGGCCTGTTGGTTTGTTGGTTTGTTGGCTTGTTGGTTTGTTGGTTTGTATATTTGTTGGTTTGTTGATTTGTTGGTTTGTCGGTTTGTTTGTTTGTTGGTTTGTTCTTTTGTTGGCTTGTTGGTTTGTTGGTTTGTTGGCTTGTTGGTTTGTTGGTTTGTTGGTTTGTTGGTTTGTTGGTTTGTTGGTTTGTTGGTTTGTTGGTTTGTTGGTTTTTTGGTTTGTTGGTTTGTTGGCTTGTTGGCTTGTTGGTTTGTTGGTTTGTTGGCTTGTTGGTTTGTTGGTTTGTTGGTTTGTTCGTTTGTTGGATTGTTGGATTGTTGGTTTGTTGGTTTGTTGGTTTTTTGGCTTGTTGGCTTGTCGGTTTGTTTGTTTGTTGGTTTGTTCGTTTGTTGGGTTGTTGGTTTGTTGGTTTGTTGGTTTGTTGGTTTGTTCGTTTGTTGGTTTGTTTGTTTGTTGGTTTGTTCGTTTGTTGGCTTGTTGGTTTGTTGGCTTGTTGGCTTGTTGGTTTCTTGGTTTGTTAGTTTGTTGGTTTGTTGGTTTGTTGGTTTGTTGGCTTGTTGGTTTGTTGGTTTGTTGGTTTGTTGGTTTGTTGGTTTGTTGGTTTGTTGTTTTGTTGGTTTGTTGGTTTGTTGGTTTGTTGGTTTGTTGGTTTGTTGGTTATTTGGTTTGTTGGCTTGTTGGCTTGTTGGTTTGTTGGTTTGTTGGCATATTGGTTTGTTGGTTTGTTGGTTTGTTGGTTTGTTGGTTTGTTTGTTGGTTTGTTCGTTTGTTGGCTTGTTGGTTTTTTGGCTTGTTGGTTTGTTGGTATGTTGGTTTGTTTGTTTGTTCGTTTGTTGGTTTGTTGGTTTGTTGGCTTGTTGGTTTGTTGTTTGTTGGCTTTTTGGTTTGTTGTTTGTTGGCTTGTTGGTTTGTTGGTTTGTTGGTTTGTTGGTTTGTTGGTTTGTTGGCTTGTTGGCTTGGTGGTTTGTTGGTTTGTTGGTTTGTTGGTTTGTTGGTTTGTTGGTTTGTTGGTTTGTTGGTTTGTTGGTTGTTCGTTTGTTGGTTTGTTGGTTTGTTGGTTTGTTGGCTTGTTGGCTTGTTGGTTTGTTGGCTTGTTGGCTTGTTAGTTTGTTGGTTTGTTGGTTTGTTGGTTGTTCGTTTGTTGGTTTGTTGGTTTGTTGGTTTGTTGGTTTGTTGGTTTGTTGGTTGTTGGTCTTTTGGTTTGTTGGCTTGTTGGTTTGTTGGTTTGTTGGCTTGTTGGTTTGTTGGTTTGTTGGTTTGTTGGTTTGTATATATGTTGGTTTGTTGATTTGTTGGTTTGTCGGTTTGTTTGTTTGTTGGTTTGTTCGTTTGTTGGCTTGTTGGTTTGTTGGCTTGTTGGCTTCTGGGTTGTTGGTTTGTTGGCTTGTTGGTTTGTTGGTTTGTTGGTTTGTTGGTTTGTTGGTTTGTTGGTTTGTTGGTTTTTTGGTTTGTTGGCTTGTTGGCTTGTTGGTTTGTTGGTTTGATGGCTTGTTGGTTTGTTGGTTTGTTGGTTTGTTCGTTTGTTGGATTGTTGGATTGTTGGTTTGTTGGTTTGTTGGTTTTTTGGCTTGTTGGCTTGTCGGTTTGTTTGTTTGTTGGTTTGTTCGTTTGTTGGGTTGTTGGTTTGTTGGTTTGTTGGTTTGTTGGTTTGTTCGTTTGTTGGTTTGTTTGTTTGTTGGTTTGTTCGTTTGTTGGCTTGTTGGTTTGTTGGCTTGTTGGCTTGTTGGTTTCTTGGTTTGTTAGTTTGTTGGTTTGTTGGTTTGTTGGTTTGTTGGCTTGTTGGTTTGTTGGTTTGTTGGTTTGTTGGTTTGTTGGTTTGTTGGTTTGTTGGTTTGTTGTTTTGTTGGTTTATTGGTTTGTTGGTTTGTTGGTTTGTTGGTTATTTGGTTTGTTGGCTTGTTGGCTTGTTGGTTTGTTGGTTTGTTGGCATGTTGGATTGTTGGTTTGTTGGTTTGTTGGTTTGTTGGTTTGTTGTTCTGTTTGTTGGTTTGTTCGTTTGTTGGATTGTTGGTTTTTTGGCTTGTTGGTTTGTTGGTATGTTGGTTTGTTTGTTTGTTCGTTTGTTGGTTTGTTGGTTTGTTGGCTTGTTAGTTAGTTGGTTTGTTGGTTTGTTGGTTTGTTGGTTTGTTGGTTTGTTGGTTCGTTGGTTTGTTGGTTTGTTGGTTTGTTGGTTTGTTGGTTTGTTGGTTTTTTGGTTTGTTGGTTTGTTCGTTTGTTGGTTTGTTGGCTTGTGGGCTTGTAGGTTTGTTGGTTTGTTGGCTTATTGGTTTGTTGGTTTGTTGGTTTGTTGGTTTGTTGGTTTGTTGGTTTGTTGGTTTGTTGGTTTGTTTGTTTGTTGTTTTATTGGTTTATTCGTTTGTTGGCTTGTTGGTTTGTTTGTTTGTTGGTTTGTTGGTTTGTTGGTTTGTTGGTTTGTTGGCTTGTTGGCTTGTTGGTTTGTTGGCTTGTTGGCTTGTTAGTTTGTTGGTTTGTTGGTTTGTTGGTTTGTTGGTTGTTCGTTTGTTGGTTTGTTGGTTTGTTGGTTTGTTGGTTTGTTGGTTTGTTGGTTTGTTGGTTGTTGGTCTTTTGGTTTGTTGGCTTGTTGGTTTGTTGGTTTGTTGGCTTGTTGGTTTGTTGGTTTGTTGGTTTGTTGGTTTGTATATTTGTTGGTTTGTTGATTTGTTGGTTTGTCGGTTTGTTTGTTTGTTGGTTTGTTCGTTTGTTGGCTTGTTGGTTTGTTGGCTTGTTGGCTTCTGGGTTGTTGGTTTGTTGGCTTGTTGGTTTGTTGGTTTGTTGGTTTGTTGGTTTGTTGGTTTGTTGGTTTTTTGGTTTGTTGGCTTGTTGGCTTGTTGGTTTGTTGGTTTGATGGCTTGTTGGTTTGTTGGTTTGTTCGTTTGTTGGATTGTTGGATTGTTGGTTTGTTGGTTTGTTGGTTTTTTGGCTTGTTGGCTTGTCGGTTTGTTTGTTTGTTGGTTTGTTCGTTTGTTGGGTTGTTGGTTTGTTGGTTTGTTGGTTTGTTGGTTTGTTCGTTTGTTGGTTTGTTTGTTTGTTGGTTTGTTCGTTTGTTGGCTTGTTGGTTTGTTGGCTTGTTGGCTTGTTGGTTTCTTGGTTTGTTAGTTTGTTGGTTTGTTGGTTTGTTGGTTTGTTGGCTTGTTGGTTTGTTGGTTTGTTGGTTTGTTGGTTTGTTGGTTTGTTGGTTTGTTGGTTTGTTGGTTTGTTGTTTTGTTGGTTTATTGGTTTGTTGGTTTGTTGGTTTGTTGGTTATTTGGTTTGTTGGCTTGTTGGTTTGTTGGTTTGTTGGCATGTTGGATTGTTGGTTTGTTGGTTTGTTGGTTTGTTGGTTTGTTGGTTTGTTTGTTGGTTTGTTCGTTTGTTGGATTGTTGGTTTTTTGGCTTGTTGGTTTGTTGGTATGTTGGTTTGTTTGTTTGTTCGTTTGTTGGTTTGTTGGTTTGTTGGCTTGTTGGTTAGTTGGTTTGTTGGTTTGTTGGTTTGTTGGTTTGTTGGTTTGTTGGTTCGTTGGTTTGTTGGTTTGTTGGTTTGTTGGTTTGTTGGTTTTTTGGTTTGTTGGTTTGTTCGTTTGTTGGTTTGTTGGCTTGTGGGCTTGTAGGTTTGTTGGTTTGTTGGTTTTTGATTTGTTGGTTTGTTGGTTTGTTGGTTTGTTGGTTTGTTGGTTTGTTGGTTTATTTGTTTGTTGGTTTGTTGGTTTGTTGGTTTGTTGGTTTGTTCGTTTGTTGGCATGTTGGCTTGTGGGTGTGTTGCTTTGTTGGTTTATTGGTTTGTTGGTTTGATGGTTTGTTGGTTTGTTGGTTTGTTGGTTTGGTAGCTTGTGGGCTTGTTGGTTTGTTAGTTTGTTGGTTGTTGGTTTGTTGGCTTGTTGGTTTGTTGGTTTGTTGGTTTGTTGGTTTGTTGGTTTGTAGGTTTGTTGGTTGGTTTGTTTGTTGGTTTGTTAGTTTGGTAGCTTGTTGGTTTGTTGGTTTATTGGTTTGTTGGTTTGTTGGTTTGTTGGTTTGCTCGTTTGTTCGTTTGTTGGTTTGTTGGTTTTTTCGTTTGTTGGGTTGTTGTTTTGTTGGTTTGTTGGTTTGTTGGTTTGTTCGTTTGTTAGTTTGTTGGTTTGTTGGTTTGTTGGTTTGTTGGTTTGTTGGTTTGTTGGTTTGTTGGTTTTTGGGTTTGTTGGCTTGTTGGCTTGTTGGCTTGTTGGTTTGTTGGTTTGTCGGCTTGTTGGTTTGTTGGTTTGTTGGTTTCTTGGTTTGTTGGTTTGTTGGTTAGTTGGTTTGTTGGTTTGTTTGTTTGTTGGTTTGTTCGTTTGTTGGCTTGTTGGTTTGTTGGTGTGTTGGTTTGTTAATTTGTTGGTTTGTTGGTTTGTTGGTTTGATGGTTTGTTGGTTTGTTGGCTTGTTGGTTTGTCGGTTTTTTGGTTTGTTGGTTTGTTGGCTTGTTGGTTTGTTGCTTTGTTGGTTTGTTGGTTTGTTGGTTTTTTGGTTTGTTGGCTTGTTGGTTTGTTGGCTTGTTGGCTTGTTGGTTTCTTGGTTTGTTAGTTTGTTGGTTTGTTGGTTTGTTGGTTTGTTGGCTTGTTGGTTTGTTGGTTTGTTGGTTTGTTGGTTTGTTGGTTTGTTGGTTTGTTGGTTTGTTGGTTTGTTTTTTTGTTGGTTTGTTGGTTTGTTGGTTTGTTGGTTTGTTGGTTTGTTGTTTTGTTGGTTTGTTGGTTTGTTGGTTATTTGGTTTGTTGGCTTGCTGGCTTGTTGGTTTGTTGGTTTGTTGGCATATTGGTTTGTTGGTTTGTTGGTTTGTTGGTTTGTTGGTTTGTTGGTTTGTTTGTTGGTTTGTTCGTTTGTTGGCTTGTTGGTTTTTTGGCTTGTTGGTTTGTTGGTATGTTGGTTTGTTTGTTTGTTCGTTTGTTGGTTTGTTGGTTTGTTGGCTTGTTGGTTAGTTGGTTTGTTGGTTTTTTGGTTTGTTGGTTTGTTCGTTTGTTCGTTTGTTGTTTTACTGGTTTGTTGGCTTGTGGGCTTGTTGGTTTGTTGGTTTGTTGGCTTATTGGTTTGTTGGTTTGTTGGTTTGTTGGTTTGTTGGTTTGTTGGTTTGTTGGTTTGTTGGTTTGTTGGTTTGTTGGTTTGTTGGTTTGTTGGTTTGTTGTTTTGTTGGTTTGTTGGTTTGTTGGTTATTTGGTTTGTTGGCTTGCTGGCTTGTTGGTTTGTTGGTTTGTTGGCATATTGGTTTGTTGGTTTGTTGGTTTGTTGGTTTGTTGGTTTGTTGGTTTGTTTGTTGGTTTGTTGGTTTGTTGGTTTGTTGGTTGTTCGTTTGTTGGTTTGTTGGTTTGTTGGTTTGTTGGTTTGTTGGTTTGTTGGTTTGTTGGTTGTTGGTCTTTTGGTTTGTTGGCTTGTTGGTTTGTTGGTTTGTTGGTTTGTTGGTTTGTTGGTTTGTATATTTGTTGGTTTGTTGATTTGTTGGTTTGTCGGTTTGTTTGTTTGTTGGTTTGTTCGTTTGTTGGCTTGTTGGTTTGTTGGCTTGTTGGCTTCTGGGTTGTTGGTTTGTTGGCTTGTTGGTTTGTTGGTTTGTTGGTTTGTTGGTTTGTTGGTTTGTTGGTTTTTTGGTTTGTTGGCTTGTTGGCTTGTTGGTTTGTTGGTTTGATGGCTTGTTGGTTTGTTGGTTTGTTGGTTTGTTCGTTTGTTGGATTGTTGAATTGTTGGTTTGTTGGTTTGTTGGTTTTTTGGCTTGTTGGCTTGTCGGTTTGTTTGTTTGTTGGTTTGTTCGTTTGTTGGGTTGTTGGTTTGTTGGTTTGTTGGTTTGTTGGTTTGTTCGTTTGTTGGTTTGTTTGTTTGTTGGTTTGTTCGTTTGTTGGCTTGTTGGTTTGTTGGCTTGTTGGCTTGTTGGTTTCTTGGTTTGTTAGTTTGTTGGTTTGTTGGTTTGTTGGTTTGTTGGCTTGTTGGTTTGTTGGTTTGTTGGTTTGTTGGTTTGTTGGTTTGTTGGTTTGTTGGTTTGTTGGTTTGTTGTTTTGTTGGTTTATTGGTTTGTTGGTTTGTTGGTTTGTTGGTTATTTGGTTTGTTGGCTTGTTGGTTTGTTGGTTTGTTGGCATGTTGGATTGTTGGTTTGTTGGTTTGTTGGTTTGTTGGTTTGTTGGTTTGTTTGTTGGTTTGTTCGTTTGTTGGATTGTTGGTTTTTTGGCTTGTTGGTTTGTTGGTATGTTGGTTTGTTTGTTTGTTCGTTTGTTGGTTTGTTGGTTTGTTGGCTTGTTGGTTAGTTGGTTTGTTGGTTTGTTGGTTTGTTGGTTTGTTGGTTTGTTGGTTCGTTGGTTTGTTGGTTTGTTGGTTTGTTGGTTTGTTGGTTTTTTGGTTTGTTGGTTTGTTCGTTTGTTGGTTTGTTGGCTTGTGGGCTTGTAGGTTTGTTGGTTTGTTGGCTTATTGGTTTGTTGGTTTGTTGGTTTGTTGGTTTGTTGGTTTGTTGTTTTGTTGGTTTGTTTGTTTGTTGTTTTATTGGTTTATTCGTTTGTTGGCTTGTTGGTTTGTTTGTTTGTTGGTTTGTTGGTTTGTTGGTTTTTTGATTTGTTGGTTTGTTGGTTTGTTGGTTTGTTGGTTTGTTGGTTTGTTGGTTTATTTGTTTGTTGGTTTGTTGGTTTGTTGGTTTGTTGGTTTGTTCGTTTGTTGGCATGTTGGCTTGTGGGTGTGTTGCTTTGTTGGTTTATTGGTTTGTTGGTTTGATGGTTTGTTGGTTTGTTGGTTTGTTGGTTTGGTAGCTTGTGGGCTTGTTGGTTTGTTAGTTTGTTGGTTGTTGGTTTGTTGGCTTGTTGGTTTGTTGGTTTGTTGGTTTGTTGGTTTGTTGGTTTGTAGGTTTGTTGGTTGGTTTGTTTGTTGGTTTGTTAGTTTGGTAGCTTGTTGGTTTGTTGGTTTATTGGTTTGTTGGTTTGTTGGTTTGTTGGTTTGCTCGTTTGTTCGTTTGTTGGTTTGTTGGTTTGTTGGTTTTTTCGTTTGTTGGGTTGTTGTTTTGTTGGTTTGTTGGTTTGTTGGTTTGTTCGTTTGTTAGTTTGTTGGTTTGTTGGTTTGTTGGTTTGTTGGTTTGTTGGTTTGTTGGTTTGTTGGTTTTTTGGTTTGTTGGCTTGTTGGCTTGTTGGCTTGTTGGTTTGTTGGTTTGTCGGCTTGTTGGTTTGTTGGTTTGTTGGTTTCTTGGTTTGTTGGTTTGTTGGTTAGTTGGTTTGTTGGTTTGTTGGTTTGTTTGTTTGTTGGTTTGTTCGTTTGTTGGCTTGTTGGTTTGTTGGTGTGTTGGTTTGTTAATTTGTTGGTTTGTTGGTTTGTTGGTTTGATGGTTTGTTGGTTTGTTGGCTTGTTGGTTTGTCGGTTTTTTGGTTTGTTGGTTTGTTGGCTTGTTGGTTTGTTGCTTTGTTGGTTTGTTGGTTTGTTGGTTTTTTGGTTTGTTGGCTTGTTGGTTTGTTGGCTTGTTGGCTTGTTGGTTTCTTGGTTTGTTAGTTTGTTGGTTTGTTGGTTTGTTGGTTTGTTGGCTTGTTGGTTTGTTGGTTTGTTGGTTTGTTGGTTTGTTGGTTTGTTGGTTTGTTGGTTTGTTGTTTTGTTGGTTTGTTGGTTTGTTGGTTTGTTGGTTTGTTGGTTTGTTGTTTTGTTGGTTTGTTGGTTTGTTGGTTATTTGGTTTGTTGGCTTGCTGGCTTGTTGGTTTGTTGGTTTGTTGGCATATTGGTTTGTTGGTTTGTTGGTTTGTTGGTTTGTTGGTTTGTTTGTTGGTTTGTTCGTTTGTTGGCTTGTTGGTTTTTTGGCTTGTTGGTTTGTTGGTATGTTGGTTTGTTTGTTTGTTCGTTTGTTGGTTTGTTGGTTTGTTGGCTTGTTGGTTAGTTGGTTTGTTGGTTTTTTGGTTTGTTGGTTTGTTCGTTTGTTCGTTTGTTGTTTTACTGGTTTGTTGGCTTGTGGGCTTGTTGGTTTGTTGGTTTGTTGGCTTATTGGTTTGTTGGTTTGTTGGTTTGTTGGTTTGTTGGTTTGTTGGTTTGTTGGTTTGTTGGTTTGTTGGTTTGTTGGTTTGTTGGTTTGTTGGTTTGTTGGTTTGTTGTTTTGTTGGTTTGTTGGTGTGTTGGTTATTTGGTTTGTTGGCTTGCTGGCTTGTTGGTTTGTTGGTTTGTTGGCATATTGGTTTGTTGGTTTGTTGGTTTGTTGGTTTGTTGGTTTGTTGGTTTGTTTGTTGGTTTGTTCGTTTGTTGGCTTGTTGGTTTTTTGGCTTGTTGGTTTGTTGGTATGTTGGTTTGTTTGTTTGTTCGTTTGTTGGTTTGTTGGTTTGTTGGCTTGTTGGTTAGTTGGTTTGTTTGTTTGTTGTTTTATTGGTTTATTCGTTTGTTGGCTTGTTGGTTTGTTTGTTTGTTGGTTTGTTGGTTTGTTGGTTTGTTGGTTTGTTGGCTTGTTGGCTTGTTGGTTTATTGTTTGTTGGCTTGTTGGTTTGTTGGTTTGTTGGTTTGTTGGTTTGTTGGTTTGTTAGTTTGTTGGTTTGTTGGTTTGTTTGTTTTGTTTGTTTTGTTGGTTTGTTGGTTTGTTGGTTTGTTGGTTTGTTGGTTTGTTTGTTTGTTGGTTTGTTGGTTTGTTTGTTTGTTGGTTTGTTCGTTTGTTGGCTTGTTGGTTTGTTGGCTTGTTGACTTGTTGGTTTGTTGTTTGTTGGCTATTTGGTTTGTTGTTTGTTGGCTTGTTGGTTTGTTGGTTTGTTGGTTTGTTGGCTTGTTGGCTTGGTGGTTTGTTGGTTTGTTGGCTTGTTGGTTTGTTGGTTTGTTGGTTTGTTGGTTTGTTGGTTTGTTGGTTGTTCGTTTGTTGGTTTGTTGGTTTGTTGGCTTGTTGGCTTGTTGGTTTGTTGGCTTGTTGGCTTGTTGGTTTGTTGGTTTGTTGGTTTGTTGGTTTGTTGGTTTGTTGGTTTGTTTGTTTGTTGTTTTATTGGTTTATTCGTTTGTTGGCTTGTTGGTTTGTTTGTTTGTTGGTTTGTTGGTTTGTTGGTTTGTTGGTTTGTTGGTTTGTTGGCTTGTTGGCTTGTTGGTTTATTGTTTGTTGGCTTGTTGGTTTGTTGGTTTGTTGGTTTGTTGGTTTGTTGGTTTGTTGGTTTGTTGGTTTGTTGGTTTGTTTGTTTTGTTTGTTTTGTTGGTTTGTTGGTTTGTTTGTTTGTTGGTTTGTTGGTTTGTTTGTTTGTTGGTTTGTTCGTTTGTTGGCTTGTTGGTTTGTTGGCTTGTTGACTTGTTGGTTTGTTGTTTGTTGGCTTTTTGGTTTGTTGTTTGTTGGCTTGTTGGTTTGTTGGTTTGTTGGTTTGTTGGTTTGTTGGTTTGTTGGCTTGTTGGCTTGGTGGTTTGTTGGTTTGTTGGCTTGTTGGTTTGTTGGTTTGTTGGTTTGTTGGTTTGTTGGTTTGTTGGTTGTTCGTTTGTTGGTTTGTTGGTTTGTTGGCTTGTTGGCTTGTTGGTTTGTTGGCTTGTTGGCTTGTTAGTTTGTTGGTTTGTTGGTTTGTTGGTTTGTTGGTTGTTCGTTTGTTGGTTTGTTGGTTTGTTGGTTTGTTGGTTTGTTGGTTTGTTGGTCTTTTGGTTTGTTGGCTTGTTGGTTTGTTGGTTTGTTGGCTTGTTGGTTTGTTGGTTTGTATATTTGTTGGTTTGTTGATTTGTTGGTTTGTCGGTTTGTTTGTTTGTTGGTTTGTTCGTTTGTTGGCTTGTTGGTTTGTTGGTTTGTTGGCTTGTTGGTTTGTTGGTTTGTTGGTTTGTTGGTTTGTTGGTTTGTTGGTTTGTTGGTTTTTTGGTTTGTTGGTTTGTTGGCTTGTTGGCTTGTTGGTTTGTTGGTTTGTTGGCTTGTTGGTTTGTTGGTTTGTTGGTTTGTTCGTTTGTTGGATTGTTGGATTGTTGGTTTGTTGGTTTGTTGGTTTTTTGCTTGTTGGCTTGTCGGTTTGTTTGTTTGTTGGTTTGTTCGTTTGTTGGGTTGTTGGTTTGTTGGTTTGTTGGTTTGTTGGTTTGTTCGTTTGTTGGTTTGTTTGTTTGTTGGTTTGTTCGTTTGTTGGCTTGTTGGTTTGTTGGCTTGTTGGCTTGTTGGTTTCTTGGTTTGTTAGTTTGTTGGTTTGTTGGTTTGTTGGTTTGTTGGCTTGTTGGTTTGTTGGTTTGTTGGTTTGTTGGTTTGTTGGTTTGTTGGTTTGTTGGTTTGTTGGTTTGTTGTTTTGTTGGTTTGTTGGTTTGTTGGTTTGTTGGTTTGTTGGTTTGTTGGTTATTTGGTTTGTTGGCTTGTTGGCTTGTTGGTTTGTTGGTTTGTTGGCATGTTGGTTTGTTGGTTTGTTGGTTTGTTGGTTTGTTGGTTTGTTGGTTTGTTTGTTGGTTTGTTCGTTTGTTGGCTTGTTGGTTTTTTGGCTTGTTGGTTTGTTGGTATGTTGGTTTGTTTGTTTGTTCGTTTGTTGGTTTGTTGGTTTGTTGGCTTGTTGGTTTGTTGTTTGTTGGCTTTTTGGTTTGTTGTTTGTTGGCTTGTTGGTTTGTTGGTTTGTTGGTTTGTTGGTTTGTTGGTTTGTTGGCTTGTTGGCTTGATGGTTTGTTGGTTTGTTGGCTTGTTGGTTTGTTGGTTTGTTGGTTTGTTGGTTTGTTGGTTTGTTGGTTGTTCGTTTGTTGGTTTGTTGGTTTGTTGGTTTGTTGGCTTGTTGGCTTGTTGGTTTGTTGGCTTGTTGGCTTGTTAGTTTGTTGGTTTGTTGGTTTGTTGGTTTGTTGGTTGTTCGTTTGTTGGTTTGTTGGTTTGTTGGTTTGTTGGTTTGTTGGTTTGTTGGTTGTTGGTCTTTTGGTTTGTTGGCTTGTTGGTTTGTTGGTTTGTTGGCTTGTTGGTTTGTTGGTTTGTTGGTTTGTTGGTTTGTATATTTGTTGGTTTGTTGATTTGTTGGTTTGTCGGTTTGTTTGTTTGTTGGTTTGTTCGTTTGTTGGCTTGTTGGTTTGTTGGCTTGTTGGCTTCTGGGTTGTTGGTTTGTTGGCTTGTTGGTTTGTTGATTTGTTGGTTTGTTGGTTTGTTGGTTTGTTGGTTTGTTGGTTTTTTGGTTTGTTGGCTTGTTGGCTTGTTGGTTTGTTGGTTTGATGGCTTGTTGGTTTGTTGGTTTGTTGGTTTGTTCGTTTGTTGGATTGTTGGATTGTTGGTTTGTTGGTTTGTTGGTTTTTTGGCTTGTTGGCTTGTCGGTTTGTTTGTTTGTTGGTTTGTTCGTTTGTTGGGTTGTTGGTTTGTTGGTTTGTTGGTTTGTTGGTTTGTTCGTTTGTTGGTTTGTTTGTTTGTTGGTTTGTTCGTTTGTTGGCTTGTTGGTTTGTTGGCTTGTTGGCTTGTTGGTTTCTTGGTTTGTTAGTTTGTTGGTTTGTTGGTTTGTTGGTTTGTTGGCTTGTTGGTTTGTTGGTTTGTTGGTTTGTTGGTTTGTTGGTTTGTTGGTTTGTTGGTTTGTTGTTTTGTTGGTTTATTGGTTTGTTGGTTTGTTGGTTTGTTGGTTATTTGGTTTGTTGGCTTGTTGGCTTGTTGGTTTGTTGGTTTGTTGGCATGTTGGATTGTTGGTTCGTTGGTTTGTTGGTTTGTTGGTTTGTTGTTCTGTTTGTTGGTTTGTTCGTTTGTTGGATTGTTGGTTTTTTGGCTTGTTGGTTTGTTGGTATGTTGGTTTGTTTGTTTGTTCGTTTGTTGGTTTGTTGGTTTGTTGGCTTGTTAGTTAGGTGGTTTGTTGGTTTGTTGGTTTGTTGGTTTGTTGGTTTGTTGGTTCGTTGGTTTGTTGGTTTGTTGGTTTGTTAGTTTGTTGGTTTTTTGGTTTGTTGGTTTGTTCGTTTGTTGGTTTGTTGGCTTGTGGGCTTGTAGGTTTGTTGGTTTGTTGGCTTATTGGTTTGTTGGTTTGTTGGTTTGTTGGTTTGTTGGTTTGTTGGTTTGTTGGTTTGTTTGTTTGTTGTTTTATTGGTTTATTCGTTTGTTGGCTTGTTGGTTTGTTTGTTTGTTGGTTTGTTGGTTTGTTGG
This sequence comes from Atherix ibis, assembly GCA_958298945.1. NCBI lineage: Eukaryota > Metazoa > Arthropoda > Insecta > Diptera > Athericidae > Atherix > Atherix ibis. Next base: position 100,730,438 of record OY282608.1, read on the forward strand.
TTTGTTGGTTTGTTGGCTTGTTGGCTTGTTGGTTTGTTGGCTTGTTGGCTTGTTAGTTTGTTGGTTTGTTGGTTTGTTGGTTTGTTGGTTGTTCGTTTGTTGGTTTGTTGGTTTGTTGGTTTGTTGGTTTGTTAGTTTGTTGGTTTGTTGGTTGTTGGTCTTTTGGTTTGTTGGCTTGTTGGTTTGTTGGTTTGTTGGCTTGTTGGTTTGTTGGTTTGTTGGTTTGTTGGTTTGTATATTTGTTGGTTTGTTGATTTGTTGGTTTGTCGGTTTGTTTGTTTGTTGGTTTGTTCGTTTGTTGGCTTGTTGGTTTGTTGGCTTGTTGGCTTCTGGGTTGTTGGTTTGTTGGCTTGTTGGTTTGTTGGTTTGTTGGTTTGTTGGTTTGTTGGTTTGTTGGTTTGTTGGTTTTTTGGTTTGTTGGCTTGTTGGCTTGTTGGTTTGTTGGTTTGATGGCTTGTTGGTTTGTTGGTTTGTTGGTTTGTTCGTTTGTTGGATTGTTGGATTGTTGGTTTGTTGGTTTGTTGGTTTTTTGGCTTGTTGGCTTGTCGGTTTGTTTGTTTGTTCGTTTGTTCGTTTGTTGGGTTGTTGGTTTGTTGGTTTGTTGGTTTGTTGGTTTGTTGGTTTGTTCGTTTGTTGGTTTGTTTGTTTGTTGGTTTGTTCGTTTGTTGGCTTGTTGGTTTGTTGGCTTGTTGGCTTGTTGGTTTCTTGGTTTGTTAGTTTGTTGGTTTGTTGGTTTGTTGGTTTGTTGGCTTGTTGGTTTGTTGGTTTGTTGGTTTGTTGGTTTGTTGGTTTGTTGTTTTGTTGGTTTATTGGTTTGTTGGTTTGTTGGTTTGTTGGTTATTTGGTTTGTTGGCTTGTTGGTTTGTTGGTTTGTTGGCATGTTGGATTGTTGGTTTGTTGGTTTGTTGGTTTGTTGGTTTGTTGGTTTGTTTGTTGGTTTGTTCGTTTGTTGGATTGTTGGTTTTTTGGCTTGTTGGTTTGTTGGTATGTTGGTTTGTTTGTTTGTTAGTTTGTTGGTTTGTTGGTTTGTTGGTTTGTTGGTTGTTCGTTTGTTGGTTTGTTGGTTTGTTGGTTTGTTGGTTTGTTGGTTTGTTGGTCTTTTGGTTTGTTGGCTTGTTGGTTTGTTGGTTTGTTGGCTTGTTGGTTTGTTGGTTTGTATATTTGTTGGTTTGTTGATTTGTTGGTTTGTCGGTTTGTTTGTTTGTTGGTTTGTTCGTTTGTTGGCTTGTTGGTTTGTTGGTTTGTTGGCTTGTTGGTTTGTTGGTTTGTTGGTTTGTTGGTTTGTTGGTTTGTTGGTTTGTTGGTTTTTTGGTTTGTTGGTTTGTTGGCTTGTTGGCTTGTTGGTTTGTTGGTTTGTTGGCTTGTTGGTTTGTTGGTTTGTTGGTTTGTTCGTTTGTTGGATTGTTGGATTGTTGGTTTGTTGGTTTGTTGGTTTTTTGGCTTGTTGGCTTGTCGGTTTGTTTGTTTGTTGGTTTGTTCGTTTGTTGGGTTGTTGGTTTGTTGGTTTGTTGGTTTGTTGGTTTGTTCGTTTGTTGGTTTGTTTGTTTGTTGGTTTGTTCGTTTGTTGGCTTGTTGGTTTGTTGGCTTGTTGGTTTGTTGGTTTGTTGGTTTGTTGGTTTGTTGGTTTGTTGTTTTGTTGGTTTGTTGGTTTGTTGGTTTGTTGGTTTGTTGGTTTGTTGGTTATTTGGTTTGTTGGCTTGTTGGCTTGTTGGTTTGTTGGTTTGTTGGCATGTTGGTTTGTTGGTTTGTTGGTTTGTTGGTTTGTTGGTTTGTTGGTTTGTTTGTTGGTTTGTTCGTTTGTTGGCTTGTTGGTTTTTTGGCTTGTTGGTTTGTTGGTATGTTGGTTTGTTTGTTTGTTCGTTTGTTGGTTTGTTGGTTTGTTGGCTTGTTGGTTTGTTGTTTGTTGGCTTTTTGGTTTGTTGTTTGTTGGCTTGTTGGTTTGTTGGTTTGTTGGTTTGTTGGTTTGTTGGTTTGTTGGCTTGTTGGCTTGATGGTTTGTTGGTTTGTTGGCTTGTTGGTTTGTTGGTTTGTTGGTTTGTTGGTTTGTTGGTTTGTTGGTTGTTCGTTTGTTGGTTTGTTGGTTTGTTGGTTTGTTGGCTTGTTGGCTTGTTGGTTTGTTGGCTTGTTGGCTTGTTAGTTTGTTGGTTTGTTGGTTTGTTGGTTTGTTGGTTGTTCGTTTGTTGGTTTGTTGGTTTGTTGGTTTGTTGGTTTGTTGGTTTGTTGGTTGTTGGTCTTTTGGTTTGTTGGCTTGTTGGTTTGTTGGTTTGTTGGCTTGTTGGTTTGTTGGTTTGTTGGTTTGTTGGTTTGTATATTTGTTGGTTTGTTGATTTGTTGGTTTGTCGGTTTGTTTGTTTGTTGGTTTGTTCGTTTGTTGGCTTGTTGGTTTGTTGGCTTGTTGGCTTCTGGGTTGTTGGTTTGTTGGCTTGTTGGTTTGTTGGTTTGTTGGTTTGTTGGTTTGTTGGTTTGTTGGTTTGTTGGTTTTTTGGTTTGTTGGCTTGTTGGCTTGTTGGTTTGTTGGTTTGATGGCTTGTTGGTTTGTTGGTTTGTTGGTTTGTTCGTTTGTTGGATTGTTGGATTGTTGGTTTGTTGGTTTGTTGGTTTTTTGGCTTGTTGGCTTGTCGGTTTGTTTGTTTGTTGGTTTGTTCGTTTGTTGGGTTGTTGGTTTGTTGGTTTGTTGGTTTGTTGGTTTGTTCGTTTGTTGGTTTGTTTGTTTGTTGGTTTGTTCGTTTGTTGGCTTGTTGGTTTGTTGGCTTGTTGGCTTGTTGGTTTCTTGGTTTGTTAGTTTGTTGGTTTGTTGGTTTGTTGGTTTGTTGGCTTGTTGGTTTGTTGGTTTGTTGGTTTGTTGGTTTGTTGGTTTGTTGGTTTGTTGGTTTGTTGTTTTGTTGGTTTATTGGTTTGTTGGTTTGTTGGTTTGTTGGTTATTTGGTTTGTTGGCTTGTTGGCTTGTTGGTTTGTTGGTTTGTTGGCATGTTGGATTGTTGGTTCGTTGGTTTGTTGGTTTGTTGGTTTGTTGTTCTGTTTGTTGGTTTGTTCGTTTGTTGGATTGTTGGTTTTTTGGCTTGTTGGTTTGTTGGTATGTTGGTTTGTTTGTTTGTTCGTTTGTTGGTTTGTTGGTTTGTTGGCTTGTTAGTTAGTTGGTTTGTTGGTTTGTTGGTTTGTTGGTTTGTTGGTTTGTTGGTTCGTTGGTTTGTTGGTTTGTTGGTTTGTTGGTTTGTTGGTTTTTTGGTTTGTTGGTTTGTTCGTTTGTTGGTTTGTTGGCTTGTGGGCTTGTAGGTTTGTTGGTTTGTTGGCTTATTGGTTTGTTGGTTTGTTGGTTTGTTGGTTTGTTGGTTTGTTGGTTTGTTGGTTTGTTTGTTTGTTGTTTTATTGGTTTATTCGTTTGTTGGCTTGTTGGTTTGTTTGTTTGTTGGTTTGTTGGTTTGTTGGCTTGTTGGCTTGTTGGTTTGTTGGCTTGTTGGCTTGTTAGTTTGTTGGTTTGTTGGTTTGTTGGTTTGTTGGTTGTTCGTTTGTTGGTTTGTTGGTTTGTTGGTTTGTTGGTTTGTTGGTTTGTTGGTTTGTTGGTTGTTGGTCTTTTGGTTTGTTGGCTTGTTGGTTTGTTGGTTTGTTGGCTTGTTGGTTTGTTGGTTTGTTGGTTTGTTGGTTTGTATATTTGTTGGTTTGTTGATTTGTTGGTTTGTCGGTTTGTTTGTTTGTTGGTTTGTTCGTTTGTTGGCTTGTTGGTTTGTTGGCTTGTTGGCTTCTGGGTTGTTGGTTTGTTGGCTTGTTGGTTTGTTGGTTTGTTGGTTTGTTGGTTTGTTGGTTTGTTGGTTTTTTGGTTTGTTGGCTTGTTGGCTTGTTGGTTTGTTGGTTTGATGGCTTGTTGGTTTGTTGGTTTGTTGGTTTGTTCGTTTGTTGGATTGTTGGATTGTTGGTATGTTGGTTTGTTGGTTTTTTGGCTTGTTGGCTTGTCGGTTTGTTTGTTTGTTGGTTTGTTCGTTTGTTGGGTTGTTGGTTTGTTGGTTTGTTGGTTTGTTGGTTTGTTCGTTTGTTGGTTTGTTTGTTTGTTGGTTTGTTCGTTTGTTGGCTTGTTGGTTTGTTGGCTTGTTGGCTTGTTGGTTTCTTGGTTTGTTAGTTTGTTGGTTTGTTGGTTTGTTGGTTTGTTGGCTTGTTGGTTTGTTGGTTTGTTGGTTTGTTGGTTTGTTGTTTTGTTGGTTTATTGGTTTGTTGGTTTGTTGGTTTGTTGGTTATTTGGTTTGTTGGCTTGTTGGTTTGTTGGTTTGTTGGCATGTTGGATTGTTGGTTTGTTGGTTTGTTGGTTTGTTGGTTTGTTGGTTTGTTTGTTGGTTTGTTCGTTTGTTGGATTGTTGGTTTTTTGGCTTGTTGGTTTGTTGGTATGTTGGTTTGTTTGTTTGTTCGTTTGTTGGTTTGTTGGTTTGTTGGCTTGTTGGTTAGTTGGTTTGTTGGTTTGTTGGTTTGTTGGTTTGTTGGTTCGTTGGTTTGTTGGTTTGTTGGTTTGTTGGTTTGTTGGTTTTTTGGTTTGTTGGTTTGTTCGTTTGTTGGTTTGTTGGCTTGTGGGCTTGTAGGTTTGTTGGTTTGTTGGCTTATTGGTTTGTTGGTTTGTTGGTTTGTTGGTTTGTTGGTTTGTTGGTTTGTTGGTTTGTTTGTTTGTTGTTTTATTGGTTTATTCGTTTGTTGGCTTGTTGGTTTGTTTGTTTGTTGGTTTGTTGGTTTGTTGGTTTTTTGATTTGTTGGTTTGTTGGTTTGTTGGTTTGTTGGTTTGTTGGTTTGTTGGTTTATTTGTTTGTTGGTTTGTTGGTTTGTTGGTTTGTTGGTTTGTTCGTTTGTTGGCATGTTGGCTTGTGGGTGTGTTGCTTTGTTGGTTTATTGGTTTGTTGGTTTGATGGTTTGTTGGTTTGTTGGTTTGTTGGTTTGGTAGCTTGTGGGCTTGTTGGTTTGTTAGTTTGTTGGTTGTTGGTTTGTTGGCTTGTTGGTTTGTTGGTTTGTTGGTTTGTTGGTTTGTTGGTTTTTTATTTTGTTGGGTTGTTGTTTTGTTGGTTTGTTGGTTTGTTGGTTTGTTGGTTTGTTCGTTTGTTAGTTTGTTGGTTTGTTGGTTTGTTGGTTTGTTGGTTTGTTGGTTTGTTGGTTTGTTGGTTTTTTGGTTTGTTGGCTTGTTGGCTTGTTGGCTTGTTGGTTTGTTGGTTTGTCGGCTTGTTGGTTTGTTGGTTTGTTGGTTTCTTGGTTTGTTGGTTTGTTGGTTAGTTGGTTTGTTGGTTTGTTTGTTTGTTGGTTTGTTCGTTTGTTGGCTTGTTGGTTTGTTGGTGTGTTGGTTTGTTAATTTGTTGGTTTGTTGGTTTGTTGGTTTGATGGTTTGTTGGCTTGTTGGTTTGTCGGTTTTTTGGTTTGTTGGTTTGTTGGCTTGTTGGTTTGTTGCTTTGTTGGTTTGTTGGTTTGTTGGTTTTTTGGTTTGTTGGCTTGTTGGTTTGTTGGCTTGTTGGCTTGTTGGTTTCTTGGTTTGTTAGTTTGTTGGTTTGTTGGTTTGTTGGTTTGTTGGCTTGTTGGTTTGTTGGTTTGTTGGTTTGTTGGTTTGTTGGTTTGTTGGTTTGTTGGTTTGTTGTTTTGTTGGTTTGTTGGTTTGTTGGTTTGTTGGTTTGTTGGTTTGTTGTTTTGTTGGTTTGTTGGTTTGTTGGTTATTTGGTTTGTTGGCTTGCTGGCTTGTTGGTTTGTTGGTTTGTTGGCATATTGGTTTGTTGGTTTGTTGGTTTGTTGGTTTGTTGGTTTGTTGGTTTGTTTGTTGGTTTGTTCGTTTGTTGGCTTGTTGGTTTTTTGGCTTGTTGGTTTGTTGGTATGTTGGTTATTTGGTTTGTTGGCTTGTTGGTTTGTTGGTTTGTTGGCATGTTGGATTGTTGGTTTGTTGGTTTGTTGGTTTGTTGGTTTGTTGGTTTGTTTGTTGGTTTGTTCGTTTGTTGGATTGTTGGTTTTTTGGCTTGTTGGTTTGTTGGTATGTTGGTTTGTTTGTTTGTTAGTTTGTTGGTTTGTTGGTTTGTTGGTTTGTTGGTTGTTCGTTTGTTGGTTTGTTGGTTTGTTGGTTTGTTGGTTTGTTGGTTTGTTGGTCTTTTGGTTTGTTGGCTTGTTGGTTTGTTGGTTTGTTGGCTTGTTGGTTTGTTGGTTTGTATATTTGTTGGTTTGTTGATTTGTTGGTTTGTCGGTTTGTTTGTTTGTTGGTTTGTTCGTTTGTTGGCTTGTTGGTTTGTTGGTTTGTTGGCTTGTTGGTTTGTTGGTTTGTTGGTTTGTTGGTTTGTTGGTTTGTTGGTTTGTTGGTTTTTTGGTTTGTTGGTTTGTTGGCTTGTTGGCTTGTTGGTTTGTTGGTTTGTTGGCTTGTTGGTTTGTTGGTTTGTTGGTTTGTTCGTTTGTTGGATTGTTGGATTGTTGGTTTGTTGGTTTGTTGGTTTTTTGGCTTGTTGGCTTGTCGGTTTGTTTGTTTGTTGGTTTGTTCGTTTGTTGGGTTGTTGGTTTGTTGGTTTGTTGGTTTGTTGGTTTGTTCGTTTGTTGGTTTGTTTGTTTGTTGGTTTGTTCGTTTGTTGGCTTGTTGGTTTGTTGGCTTGTTGGTTTGTTGGTTTGTTGGTTTGTTGGTTTGTTGGTTTGTTGTTTTGTTGGTTTGTTGGTTTGTTGGTTTGTTGGTTTGTTGGTTTGTTGGTTATTTGGTTTGTTGGCTTGTTGGCTTGTTGGTTTGTTGGTTTGTTGGCATGTTGGTTTGTTGGTTTGTTGGTTTGTTGGTTTGTTGGTTTGTTGGTTTGTTTGTTGGTTTGTTCGTTTGTTGGCTTGTTGGTTTTTTGGCTTGTTGGTTTGTTGGTATGTTGGTTTGTTTGTTTGTTCGTTTGTTGGTTTGTTGGTTTGTTGGCTTGTTGGTTTGTTGTTTGTTGGCTTTTTGGTTTGTTGTTTGTTGGCTTGTTGGTTTGTTGGTTTGTTGGTTTGTTGGTTTGTTGGTTTGTTGGCTTGTTGGCTTGATGGTTTGTTGGTTTGTTGGCTTGTTGGTTTGTTGGTTTGTTGGTTTGTTGGTTTGTTGGTTTGTTGGTTGTTCGTTTGTTGGTTTGTTGGTTTGTTGGTTTGTTGGCTTGTTGGCTTGTTGGTTTGTTGGCTTGTTGGCTTGTTAGTTTGTTGGTTTGTTGGTTTGTTGGTTTGTTGGTTGTTCGTTTGTTGGTTTGTTGGTTTGTTGGTTTGTTGGTTTGTTGGTTTGTTGGTTGTTGGTCTTTTGGTTTGTTGGCTTGTTGGTTTGTTGGTTTGTTGGCTTGTTGGTTTGTTGGTTTGTTGGTTTGTTGGTTTGTATATTTGTTGGTTTGTTGATTTGTTGGTTTGTCGGTTTGTTTGTTTGTTGGTTTGTTCGTTTGTTGGCTTGTTGGTTTGTTGGCTTGTTGGCTTCTGGGTTGTTGGTTTGTTGGCTTGTTGGTTTGTTGGTTTGTTGGTTTGTTGGTTTGTTGGTTTGTTGGTTTGTTGGTTTTTTGGTTTGTTGGCTTGTTGGCTTGTTGGTTTGTTGGTTTGATGGCTTGTTGGTTTGTTGGTTTGTTGGTTTGTTCGTTTGTTGGATTGTTGGATTGTTGGTTTGTTGGTTTGTTGGTTTTTTGGCTTGTTGGCTTGTCGGTTTGTTTGTTTGTTGGTTTGTTCGTTTGTTGGGTTGTTGGTTTGTTGGTTTGTTGGTTTGTTGGTTTGTTCGTTTGTTGGTTTGTTTGTTTGTTGGTTTGTTCGTTTGTTGGCTTGTTGGTTTGTTGGCTTGTTGGCTTGTTGGTTTCTTGGTTTGTTAGTTTGTTGGTTTGTTGGTTTGTTGGTTTGTTGGCTTGTTGGTTTGTTGGTTTGTTGGTTTGTTGGTTTGTTGGTTTGTTGGTTTGTTGGTTTGTTGTTTTGTTGGTTTATTGGTTTGTTGGTTTGTTGGTTTGTTGGTTATTTGGTTTGTTGGCTTGTTGGCTTGTTGGTTTGTTGGTTTGTTGGCATGTTGGATTGTTGGTTCGTTGGTTTGTTGGTTTGTTGGTTTGTTGTTCTGTTTGTTGGTTTGTTCGTTTGTTGGATTGTTGGTTTTTTGGCTTGTTGGTTTGTTGGTATGTTGGTTTGTTTGTTTGTTCGTTTGTTGGTTTGTTGGTTTGTTGGCTTGTTAGTTAGTTGGTTTGTTGGTTTGTTGGTTTGTTGGTTTGTTGGTTTGTTGGTTCGTTGGTTTGTTGGTTTGTTGGTTTGTTGGTTTGTTGGTTTTTTGGTTTGTTGGTTTGTTCGTTTGTTGGTTTGTTGGCTTGTGGGCTTGTAGGTTTGTTGGTTTGTTGGCTTATTGGTTTGTTGGTTTGTTGGTTTGTTGGTTTGTTGGTTTGTTGGTTTGTTGGTTTGTTTGTTTGTTGTTTTATTGGTTTATTCGTTTGTTGGCTTGTTGGTTTGTTTGTTTGTTGGTTTGTTGGTTTGTTGGCTTGTTGGCTTGTTGGTTTGTTGGCTTGTTGGCTTGTTAGTTTGTTGGTTTGTTGGTTTGTTGGTTTGTTGGTTGTTCGTTTGTTGGTTTGTTGGTTTGTTGGTTTGTTGGTTTGTTGGTTTGTTGGTTTGTTGGTTGTTGGTCTTTTGGTTTGTTGGCTTGTTGGTTTGTTGGTTTGTTGGCTTGTTGGTTTGTTGGTTTGTTGGTTTGTTGGTTTGTATATTTGTTGGTTTGTTGATTTGTTGGTTTGTCGGTTTGTTTGTTTGTTGGTTTGTTCGTTTGTTGGCTTGTTGGTTTGTTGGCTTGTTGGCTTCTGGGTTGTTGGTTTGTTGGCTTGTTGGTTTGTTGGTTTGTTGGTTTGTTGGTTTGTTGGTTTGTTGGTTTTTTGGTTTGTTGGCTTGTTGGCTTGTTGGTTTGTTGGTTTGATGGCTTGTTGGTTTGTTGGTTTGTTGGTTTGTTCGTTTGTTGGATTGTTGGATTGTTGGTATGTTGGTTTGTTGGTTTTTTGGCTTGTTGGCTTGTCGGTTTGTTTGTTTGTTGGTTTGTTCGTTTGTTGGGTTGTTGGTTTGTTGGTTTGTTGGTTTGTTGGTTTGTTCGTTTGTTGGTTTGTTTGTTTGTTGGTTTGTTCGTTTGTTGGCTTGTTGGTTTGTTGGCTTGTTGGCTTGTTGGTTTCTTGGTTTGTTAGTTTGTTGGTTTGTTGGTTTGTTGGTTTGTTGGCTTGTTGGTTTGTTGGTTTGTTGGTTTGTTGGTTTGTTGTTTTGTTGGTTTATTGGTTTGTTGGTTTGTTGGTTTGTTGGTTATTTGGTTTGTTGGCTTGTTGGTTTGTTGGTTTGTTGGCATGTTGGATTGTTGGTTTGTTGGTTTGTTGGTTTGTTGGTTTGTTGGTTTGTTTGTTGGTTTGTTCGTTTGTTGGATTGTTGGTTTTTTGGCTTGTTGGTTTGTTGGTATGTTGGTTTGTTTGTTTGTTCGTTTGTTGGTTTGTTGGTTTGTTGGCTTGTTGGTTAGTTGGTTTGTTGGTTTGTTGGTTTGTTGGTTTGTTGGTTCGTTGGTTTGTTGGTTTGTTGGTTTGTTGGTTTGTTGGTTTTTTGGTTTGTTGGTTTGTTCGTTTGTTGGTTTGTTGGCTTGTGGGCTTGTAGGTTTGTTGGTTTGTTGGCTTATTGGTTTGTTGGTTTGTTGGTTTGTTGGTTTGTTGGTTTGTTGGTTTGTTGGTTTGTTTGTTTGTTGTTTTATTGGTTTATTCGTTTGTTGGCTTGTTGGTTTGTTTGTTTGTTGGTTTGTTGGTTTGTTGGTTTTTTGATTTGTTGGTTTGTTGGTTTGTTGGTTTGTTGGTTTGTTGGTTTGTTGGTTTATTTGTTTGTTGGTTTGTTGGTTTGTTGGTTTGTTGGTTTGTTCGTTTGTTGGCATGTTGGCTTGTGGGTGTGTTGCTTTGTTGGTTTATTGGTTTGTTGGTTTGATGGTTTGTTGGTTTGTTGGTTTGTTGGTTTGGTAGCTTGTGGGCTTGTTGGTTTGTTAGTTTGTTGGTTGTTGGTTTGTTGGCTTGTTGGTTTGTTGGTTTGTTGGTTTGTTGGTTTGTTGGTTTTTTCGTTTGTTGGGTTGTTGTTTTGTTGGTTTGTTGGTTTGTTGGTTTGTTGGTTTGTTCGTTTGTTAGTTTGTTGGTTTGTTGGTTTGTTGGTTTGTTGGTTTGTTGGTTTGTTGGTTTGTTGGTTTTTTGGTTTGTTGGCTTGTTGGCTTGTTGGCTTGTTGGTTTGTTGGTTTGTCGGCTTGTTGGTTTGTTGGTTTGTTGGTTTCTTGGTTTGTTGGTTTGTTGGTTAGTTGGTTTGTTGGTTTGTTTGTTTGTTGGTTTGTTCGTTTGTTGGCTTGTTGGTTTGTTGGTGTGTTGGTTTGTTAATTTGTTGGTTTGTTGGTTTGTTGGTTTGATGGTTTGTTGGCTTGTTGGTTTGTCGGTTTTTTGGTTTGTTGGTTTGTTGGCTTGTTGGTTTGTTGCTTTGTTGGTTTGTTGGTTTGTTGGTTTTTTGGTTTGTTGGCTTGTTGGTTTGTTGGCTTGTTGGCTTGTTGGTTTCTTGGTTTGTTAGTTTGTTGGTTTGTTGGTTTGTTGGTTTGTTGGCTTGTTGGTTTGTTGGTTTGTTGGTTTGTTGGTTTGTTGGTTTGTTGGTTTGTTGGTTTGTTGTTTTGTTGGTTTGTTGGTTTGTTGGTTTGTTGGTTTGTTGGTTTGTTGTTTTGTTGGTTTGTTGGTTTGTTGGTTATTTGGTTTGTTGGCTTGCTGGCTTGTTGGTTTGTTGGTTTGTTGGCATATTGGTTTGTTGGTTTGTTGGTTTGTTGGTTTGTTGGTTTGTTGGTTTGTTTGTTGGTTTGTTCGTTTGTTGGCTTGTTGGTTTTTTGGCTTGTTGGTTTGTTGGTATGTTGGTTTGTTTGTTTGTTCGTTTGTTGGTTTGTTGGTTTGTTGGCTTGTTGGTTAGTTGGTTTGTTGGTTTTTTGGTTTGTTGGTTTGTTCGTTTGTTCGTTTGTTGTTTTACTGGTTTGTTGGCTTGTGGGCTTGTTGGTTTGTTGGTTTGTTGGCTTATTGGTTTGTTGGTTTGTTGGTTTGTTGGTTTGTTGGTTTGTTGGTTTGTTGGTTTGTTGGTTTGTTGGTTTGTTGGTTTGTTGTTTTGTTGGTTTGTTGGTTTGTTGGTTATTTGGTTTGTTGGCTTGCTGGCTTGTTGGTTTGTTGGTTTGTTGGCATATTGGTTTGTTGGTTTGTTGGTTTGTTGGTTTGTTGGTTTGTTGGTTTGTTTGTTGGTTTGTTCGTTTGTTGGCTTGTTGGTTTTTTGGCTTGTTGGTTTGTTGGTATGTTGGTTTGTTTGTTTGTTCGTTTGTTGGTTTATTGGTTTGTTGGCTTGTTGGTTAGTTGGTTTGTTGGTTTTTTGGTTTGTTGGTTTGTTCGTTTGTTCGTTTGTTGTTTTACTGGTTTGTTGGCTTGTGGGCTTGTTGGTTTGTTGGTTTGTTGGCCTATTGGTTTGTTGGTTTGTTGGTTTGTTGGTTTGTTGGTTTGTTGGTTTGTTTGTTTGTTGTTTTATTGGTTTATTGGTTTGTTGGCTTGTTGGTTTGTTTGTTTGTTGGTTTGTTGGTTTTTTGGTTTGTTGGTTTGTTGGTTTGTTGGTTTGTTGGTTTGTTGGTTTGTTGGTTTGTTGGTTTATTTGTTTGTTGTTTTGTTGGTTTGTTGGTTTGTTGGTTTGTTGGTTTGTTCGTTTGTTGGCATGTTGGCTTGTGGGTTTGTTGCTTTGTTGGTTTGTTGGTTTGTTGGTTTGATGGTTTGTTGGTTTGTTGGTTTGTTGGTTTGTTGGTTTCTTGGTTTGTTGGTTTGATGGTTTGTTGGTTTGTTGGCTTGTTGGTTTGTTGGTTTGTTGGTTTTTTGGTTTGTTGGCTTGTTGGCTTGTTGGTTTGTTGGTTTGTTGGCTTGCTGGCTTGTTGGTTTGTTGGCTTCTTGGTTTGTTGATTTGTTGGTTTGTTGGTTTGTTGGTTTGTTGGTTTGTTGGTTTGTTGGTTTGTTGGTTTGTTGGTTTATTGGTTTGTTGGTTTGTCGGCTTGTTGGTTTGTTGGTTTGTTGGTTTTTTTGGTTTGTTGGTTTGTTGGTTAGTTGGTTTGTTGGTTTGTTTGTTTGTTGGTTTGTTCGTTTGTTGGCTTGTTGGTTTGTTGGTGTGTTGGTTTGTTAATTTGTTGGTTTGTTGGTTTGTTGGTTTGATGGTTTGTTGGTTTGTTGGCTTGTTGGTTTGTCGGTTTTTTGGTTTGTTGGTTTGTTGGCTTGTTGGTTTGTTGCTTTGTTGGTTTGTTGGTTTGTTGGTTTTTTGGTTTGTTGGCTTGTTGGTTTGTTGGCTTGTTGGCTTGTTGGTTTCTTGGTTTGTTAGTTTGTTGGTTTGTTGGTTTGTTGGTTTGTTGGCTTGTTGGTTTGTTGGTTTGTTGGTTTGTTGGTTTGTTGGTTTGTTGGTTTGTTGGTTTGTTGTTTTGTTGGTTTGTTGGTTTGTTGGTTTGTTGGTTTGTTGGTTTGTTGTTTTGTTGGTTTGTTGGTTTGTTGGTTATTTGGTTTGTTGGCTTGCTGGCTTGTTGGTTTGTTGGTTTGTTGGCATATTGGTTTGTTGGTTTGTTGGTTTGTTGGTTTGTTGGTTTGTTGGTTTGTTTGTTGGTTTGTTCGTTTGTTGGCTTGTTGGTTTTTTGGCTTGTTGGTTTGTTGGTTTGTTGGTTTGTTGGTTTGTTGATTTGTTGGTTTATTTGTTTGTTGGTTTGTTGGTTTGTTGGTTTGTTGGTTTGTTGGTTTGTTGGTTTTTCGTTTGTTGGCATGTTGGCTTGTGGGTTTGTTGCTTTGTTGGTTTGTTGGTTTGTTGGTTTGATGGTTTGTTGGTTTGTTGGTTTGTTGGTTTGTTGGTTTGTTGGTTTGTTGGTTTGATGGTTTGTTGGTTTGTTGGCTTGTTGGTTTGTTGGTTTGTTGGTTTTTTGGTTTGTTGGCTTGTTGGCTTGTTGGTTTGTTGGTTTGTTGGCTTGCTGGCTTGTTGGTTTGTTGGCTTCTTGGTTTGTTGATTTGTTGGTTTGTTGGTTTGTTGGTTTGTTGGTTTGTTGGTTTGTTGGTTCGTTGGTTTGTTGGTTTGTTGGTTTGTTAGTTTGTTGGTTTGTTGGTTTGTTGGTTTGTTGGTTTTTTGGTTTGTTGGTTTGTTCGTTTGTTCGTTTGTTGTTTTACTGGTTTGTTGGCTTGTGGGCTTGTTGGTTTGTTGGTTTGTTGGCTTATTGGTTTGTTGGTTTGTTGGTTTGTTGGTTTGTTGGTTTGTTGGTTTGTTGGTTTGTTTGTTTGTTGTTTTATTGGTTTATTGGTTTGTTGGCTTGTTGGTTTGTTTGTTTGTTGGTTTGTTGGTTTGTTGGTTTTTTGGTTTGTTGGTTTGTTGGTTTGTTGGTTTGTTGGTTTGTTGATTTGTTGGTTTATTTGTTTGTTGGTTTGTTGGTTTGTTGGTTTGTTGGTTTGTTGGTTTGTTGGTTTTTCGTTTGTTGGCATGTTGGCTTGTGGGTTTGTTGCTTTGTTGGTTTGTTGGTTTGTTGGTTTGATGGTTTGTTGGTTTGTTGGTTTGTTGGTTTGTTGGTTTGTTGGTTTGTTGGTTTGATGGTTTGTTGGTTTGTTGGCTTGTTGGTTTGTTGGTTTGTTGGTTTTTTGGTTTGTTGGCTTGTTGGCTTGTTGGTTTGTTGGTTTGTTGGCTTGCTGGCTTGTTGGTTTGTTGGCTTCTTGGTTTGTTGATTTGTTGGTTTGTTGGTTTGTTGGTTTGTTGGTTTGTTGGTTTGTTGGTTTGTTGGTTTGTTGGTTTGTTGGTTTATTGGTTTGTTGGTTTGTTGGTTTGTTGGTTTGTTGGTTTGTTGGTTTGTTGGTTTGTTGGTGTGTGGTTTGTTGGTTTGTTGGTTTGTTCGTTTGTTGTTTTTTTCGTTTGTTGGCTTGTTGGTTTGTTGGTTTGTTGGTTTGATGGTTTGTTGGTTTGTTGGTTTCTTCGTTTGTTGGTTTGTTGGTTTCTTGGTTTGTTAGCTTGTTGGCTTGTTGGTTTGTTGGTTTGTTGGTTTGTTGGTTTGTTGGTTTGTTGGTTTGTTGGTTTGTTGGTTTGTTGGTTTGTTGGTTTGTTGGTTTGTTGGTTCGTTCGTTTTCTGGCTTGTTGGCTTGTTGGTTTGTTGGTTTGTTGGTTTGCTGGTTTGTTGGTTTGTTCGTTTGTTCGTTTGTTGGTTTGTAGGTTTGTTGGTTTGTTGGCTTGTTGGTTTGTTAGTTTGTTAGTTTGTTGGCTTGTTGGTTTGTTGGTTTGGTGGTTTGCTGGTTTGTTGGTTTCTTGGTTTATTTGTTTGTTGGTTTGTTCGTTTGTTAACTTGTTGGTTAGTTGGCTTGTTGGTTTGTTGGTTTGTTGGTTTTTTGGTTTGTTGGTTTGTTGGTTTGTTGGTTAGTTGGTTTGTTGGTTTGTTGGTTTGTTGGTTTGTTGGTTTGTTGGTTTATTTGTTTTTGGTTTGTTGGTTTGTTGGTTTGTTGGTTTTTTGGTTTGTTGGTTTTTTGGTTTGTTGGTTTGTTGGTTTGTTGGTATGTTGGTTTGTTGGTTTGTTGGTTTGTTGGTTTGTTGGTTTGTTGGCTTGCTGGCTTGTTGTTTTGTTGGTTTGTTGGCTTGTTGGTATGTTGGTTTGTTGGTTTGTTGGTTTGTTGGATTGTTGGCTTGTTGGTTTGTTTGTTTGTTGGTTTTTTCGTTTGTTGGCTTGTTAGTTTGTTGGTTTGTTGGCTTGTTGGCTTGTTGGTTTTTTGTTTGTTGGCTTGTTGGTTTGTTGGTTTGTTGGTTTGTTGGTTTGTTGGTTTGTTGGTTTGTTGGTTTGTTGGTTTGTTGGTTTGTTTGTTTTGTTTGTTTTGTTGGTTTGTTGGTTTGTTGGTTTGTTGGTTTGTTGGTTTGTTGGTTTGTTGGTTTGTTGGTTTTTTTGTTTGTTGGTTTGTTCGTTTGTTGGCTTGTTGGTTTGTTGGCTTGTTGGCTTGTTGGTTTGTTGTTTGTTGGCTTTTTGGTTTGTTGTTTGTTGGCTTGTTGGTTTGTTGGTTTGTTGGTTTGTTGGTTTGTTGGTTTGTTGGCTTGTTGGCTTGGTGGTTTGTTGGTTTGTTGGCTTGTTGGTTTGTGGGTTTGTTGGTTTGTTGGTTTGTTGGTTTGTTGGTTTGTTGGTTTGTTGGTTGTTCGTTTGTTGGTTTGTTGGTTTGTTGGTTTGTTGGTTTGTTGGCTTGTTGGCTTGTTGGTTTGTTGGTTTGTTGGCTTGTTGGTTTGTTGGTTTGTTGGTTTGTTGGTTTGTTGGTTTGTTGGTTGTTCGTTTGTTGGTTTGTTGGTTTGTTGGTTTGTTGGTTTGTTGGTTTGTTGGTTTGTTGGTCTTTTGGTTTGTTGGCTTGTTGGTTTGTTGGTTTGTTGGCTTGTTGGTTTGTTGGTTTGTTAGTTTGTTGGTTTGTTGGTTTGTATGTTTGTATGTTTGTTGGTTTGTTGATTTGTTGGTTTGTCGGTTTGTTTGTTTGTTGGTTTGTTCGTTTGTTGGCTTGTTGGTTTGATGGCTTGTTGGCTTCTTGGTTGTTGGTTTGTTGGCTTGTTGGTTTGTTGGTTTGTTGGTTTGTTGGTTTGTTGTTTTGTTGGTTTGTTGGTTTTTTGGTTTGTTGGCTTGTTGGCTTGTTGGTTTGTTGGTTTGTTGGCTTGTTGGTTTGTTGGTTAGTTGGTTTGTTCGTTTGTTGGATTGTTGGATTGTTGGTTTGTTGGTTTGTTGGTTTTTTGGCTTGTTGGCTTGTCGGTTCGTTTGTTTGTTGGTTTGTTCGTTTGTTGGGTTGTTGGTTTGTTGGTTTGTTGGTTTGTTGGTTTGTTCGTTTGTTAGTTTGTTTGTTTGTTGGTTTGTTCGTTTGTTGGCTTGTTGGTTTGTTGGCTTGTTGGCTTGTTGGTTTCTTGGTTTGTTAGTTTGTTGGTTTGTTGGTTTGTTGCTTTGTTGGCTTGTTGGTTTGTTGGTTTGTTGGTTTGTTGGTTTGTTGGTTTGTTGGTTTGTTGGTTTGTTGGTTTGTTGGTTTGTTGGTTTGTTGGTTTGTTGGTTTGTTGGTTATTTGGTTTGTTGGCTTGTTGGCTTGTTGGTTTGTTGGTTTGTTGGCATGTTGGTTTGTTGGTTTGTTGGTTTGTTGGTTTGTTGGTTTGTTGGTTTGTTGGTTTGTTTGTTGGTTTGTTCGTTTGTTGGCTTGTTGGTTTTTTGGCTTGTTGGTTTGTTGGTTTGTTGGTTTGTTTGTTTGTTCGTTTGTTGGTTTGTACGTTTGTTGGCTTGTTGGTTAGTTGGTTTTTTGGCTTGTTGGTTTGTTGGTTTGTTGGTTCGTTGGTTTGTTGGTTTGTTGGTTTGTTAGTTTGTTGGTTTGTTGGTTTGTTGGTTTGTTGGTTTGTTGGTTTGTTGGTTTGTTGGTTTGTTGGTTTGTTGGTTTTTTTGTTTGTTGGTTTGTTCGTTTGTTGGCTTGTTGGTTTGTTGGCTTGTTGGCTTGTTGGTTTGTTGTTTGTTGGCTTTTTGGTTTGTTGTTTGTTGGCTTGTTGGTTTGTTGGTTTGTTGGTTTGTTGGTTTGTTGGTTTGTTGGCTTGTTGGCTTGGTGGTTTGTTGGTTTGTTGGCTTGTTGGTTTGTGGGTTTGTTGGTTTGTTGGTTTGTTGGTTTGTTGGTTTGTTGGTTTGTTGGTTGTTCGTTTGTTGGTTTGTTGGTTTGTTGGTTTGTTGGTTTGTTGGCTTGTTGGCTTGTTGGTTTGTTGGTTTGTTGGCTTGTTGGTTTGTTGGTTTGTTGGTTTGTTGGTTTGTTGGTTTGTTGGTTGTTCGTTTGTTGGTTTGTTGGTTTGTTGGTTTGTTGGTTTGTTGGTTTGTTGGTTTGTTGGTCTTTTGGTTTGTTGGCTTGTTGGTTTGTTGGTTTGTTGGCTTGTTGGTTTGTTGGTTTGTTAGTTTGTTGGTTTGTTGGTTTGTATGTTTGTATGTTTGTTGGTTTGTTGATTTGTTGGTTTGTCGGTTTGTTTGTTTGTTGGTTTGTTCGTTTGTTGGCTTGTTGGTTTGATGGCTTGTTGGCTTCTTGGTTGTTGGTTTGTTGGCTTGTTGGTTTGTTGGTTTGTTGGTTTGTTGGTTTGTTGTTTTGTTGGTTTGTTGGTTTTTTGGTTTGTTGGCTTGTTGGCTTGTTGGTTTGTTGGTTTGTTGGCTTGTTGGTTTGTTGGTTAGTTGGTTTGTTCGTTTGTTGGATTGTTGGATTGTTGGTTTGTTGGTTTGTTGGTTTTTTGGCTTGTTGGCTTGTCGGTTCGTTTGTTTGTTGGTTTGTTCGTTTGTTGGGTTGTTGGTTTGTTGGTTTGTTGGTTTGTTGGTTTGTTCGTTTGTTAGTTTGTTTGTTTGTTGGTTTGTTCGTTTGTTGGCTTGTTGGTTTGTTGGCTTGTTGGCTTGTTGGTTTCTTGGTTTGTTAGTTTGTTGGTTTGTTTGTTGGTTTGTTCGTTTGTTGGCTTGTTGGTTTTTTGGCTTGTTGGTTTGTTGGTTTGTTGGTTTGTTTGTTTGTTCGTTTGTTGGTTTGTACGTTTGTTGGCTTGTTGGTTAGTTGGTTTGTTGGTTTGTTGGTTTGTTGGTTTGTTGGTTTGTTGGTTTGTTGGTTTGTTGGTTTGTTGGTTTGTTGGTTTGTTGGTTTGTTGGTTATTTGGTTTGTTGGCTTGTTGGCTTGTTGGTTTGTTGGTTTGTTGGCATGTTGGTTTGTTGGTTTGTTGGTTTGTTGGTTTGTTGGTTTGTTGGTTTGTTTGTTGGTTTGTTCGTTTGTTGGCTTGTTGGTTTTTTGGCTTGTTGGTTTGTTGGTTTGTTGGTTTGTTTGTTTGTTCGTTTGTTGGTTTGTACGTTTGTTGGCTTGTTGGTTAGTTGGTTTTTTGGCTTGTTGGTTTGTTGGTTTGTTGGTTTGTTGGTTCGTTGGTTTGTTGGTTTGTTGGTTTGTTAGTTTGTTGGTTTGTTGGTTTGTTGGTTTGTTGGTTTGTTGGTTTGTTGGTTTGTTGGCTTGTTGGTTTGTTGGTTTGTTGGTTTGTTGGTTTTTTGGTGTGTTGGTTGTTGGTTTGTTGGTTTGTTGGCTTATTGTTTTGTTGGTTTGTTCGTTTGTTGATTTGTTGGTTTGTTGGTTTGTTGGTTTGTTTGTTTGTTGGTTTGTTCGGTAGTTGGATTGTTGGCATGTTGGTTTGTCAGTTTGTTGGTTTGTTGGTTTGTTGGTTTGTTGGTTTGTTGGTTTGTTGGTTTTTTGGTTCGTTAGTTTGTTCGTTTGTTGGTTTGTTGGTTTGTTGGTTTGTTGGTTTGTTGGTTTGTTGGTTTATTGGTTTGTTTGTTTGTTTGTTTGTTCGTTTGTTGGTTTGTTGGTTTGTTGGCTTGTTGGTTTGTTGGTTTGTTGGTTTGTTGGTTTGTTGGTTTGTTGGTTTGTTGGTTTGTTGGTTTGTTGGTTTGTTGGTTTGTTAGTTTATTGGTTTGTTGGTTTGTTGGCTTGTTGGGTTGTTGTTTTGTTGATTTGTTCGTTTGTTGGTTTGTTGGTTTGTTGGTTTGTTGGTTTGTTGGTTTGCTGGTTTGTTGCTTTGTTGGTTTGTTGGTTTGTTGGTTTGTTGGTTTGTTGGTTTGTTGGTTTGTTGGTTTGTTGGTTTGTTGGTTTGTTGGTTTGTTTGTTTGTTGGTTTGTTCGTTTGTTGGCTTGTTGGTTTGTTGGCTTGTTGGTTTGTTGGTTTGTTTGTTTGTTCGTTTGTTGGTTTGTTGGTTTGTTGGCTTGTTGGTTTGTTGGCTTGTTGGTTTGTTGGTTTGTTTGTTTGTTCGTTTGTTGGTTTGTTGGTTTGTTGGCTTGTTGGTTTGTTGGTCTGTTGGTTTGTTGGTTTGTTGGTTTGTTGGTTTGTTGGTTTGTTGGTTTGTTGGCTTGTTGGTTTGTTGGTTTGTTGGTTTGTTGGTTGGTTGGTTTGTTGGTTTGTTGGCTTGTTGGTTTGTTGGTTTGTTGGTTTGTTGGTTTGTTGGGTGGTTGGTTTGTTGGTTTGCTGGTTTGTTGGTTTGTTTGTTTGTTGGTTTGTTCGTTTGTTGGCTTGTTGGGTTGTTGGCTTGTTGGCCTGTTAGTTTGTTGGTTTGTTGGTTTGTTGGTTTATTGGTTTGTTGGTTTGTTCGGGTGTTGGTTTGTTTGTTTGTTGGTTTGATGGTTTTTTGGTTTGTTGGCTTGTTGGCTTGTTGGTTTGTTGGTTTGTTGGCTTGTTGGTTTGTTGGTTTATTTGTTTGTTGGTTTGTTTGTTTGTTGGCTTGTTGGTTTGTTGGCTTGTCGGTTTGTTCGTTTGTTGGTTTGTTGGTTTATTGGTTTGTTTGTTTGTTTGTTTGTTCGTTTGTTGGTTTGTTGGTTTGTTGGCTTGTTGGTTTGTTGGTTTGTTGGTTTGTTGGTTTGTTGGTTTGTTGGTTTGTTGGTTTGTTGGTTTGTTGGTTTGTTGGTTTGTTAGTTTATTGGTTTGTTGGCTTGTTGGCTTGTTGGTTTGTTGGCTTTTTGGTTTGTTGGTTTGTTGGTTTGTTGGTTTATTGGTTTGTTGGTTTGTTGGTTTGTTTGTTCGTTGGTTTGTTGATTTGTTTGTTTGTTGGTTTGTTCGTTTTTTGGTTTGTTGGTTTGTTGGCTTGTTGGCTTCTTGGTTGTTGGTTTGTTGGCTTGTTGGTTTGTTGGTTTGTCGGTTTGTTGGTTTGTTGGTTTGTTGGTTTGTTGGTATGTTGGTTTGTTGGTTTGTTGGTTTGTTGGTTTGTTGGTTTGTTGGCTTGCTGGCTTGTTGTTTTGTTGGTTTGTTGGCTTGTTGGTATGTTGGTTTGTTGGTTTGTTGGTTTGTTGGATTGTTGGCTTGTTGGTTTGTTTGTTTGTTGGTTTTTTCGTTTGTTGGCTTGTTAGTTTGTTGGTTTGTTGGCTTGTTGGCTTGTTGGTTTTTTGTTTGTTGGCTTGTTGGTTTGTTGGTTTGTTGGTTTGTTGGTTTGTTGGTTTGTTGGTTTGTTGGTTTGTTGGTTTGTTGGTTTGTTTGTTTTGTTTGTTTTGTTTGTTTTGTTGGTTTGTTGGTTTGTTGGTTTGTTGGTTTGTTGGTTTGTTGGTTTGTTGGTTTGTTGGTTTGTTGGTTTTTTTGTTTGTTGGTTTGTTCGTTTGTTGGCTTGTTGGTTTGTTGGCTTGTTGGCTTGTTGGTTTGTTGTTTGTTGGCTTTTTGGTTTGTTGTTTGTTGGCTTGTTGGTTTGTTGGTTTGTTGGTTTGTTGGTTTGTTGGTTTGTTGGCTTGTTGGCTTGGTGGTTTGTTGGTTTGTTGGCTTGTTGGTTTGTGGGTTTGTTGGTTTGTTGGTTTGTTGGTTTGTTGGTTTGTTGGTTTGTTGGTTGTTCGTTTGTTGGTTTGTTGGTTTGTTGGTTTGTTGGTTTGTTGGCTTGTTGGCTTGTTGGTTTGTTGGTTTGTTGGCTTGTTGGTTTGTTGGTTTGTTGGTTTGTTGGTTTGTTGGTTTGTTGGTTGTTCGTTTGTTGGTTTGTTGGTTTGTTGGTTTGTTGGTTTGTTGGTTTGTTGGTTTGTTGGTCTTTTGGTTTGTTGGCTTGTTGGTTTGTTGGTTTGTTGGCTTGTTGGTTTGTTGGTTTGTTAGTTTGTTGGTTTGTTGGTTTGTATGTTTGTATGTTTGTTGGTTTGTTGATTTGTTGGTTTGTCGGTTTGTTTGTTTGTTGGTTTGTTCGTTTGTTGGCTTGTTGGTTTGATGGCTTGTTGGCTTCTTGGTTGTTGGTTTGTTGGCTTGTTGGTTTGTTGGTTTGTTGGTTTGTTGGTTTGTTGTTTTGTTGGTTTGTTGGTTTTTTGGTTTGTTGGCTTGTTGGCTTGTTGGTTTGTTGGTTTGTTGGCTTGTTGGTTTGTTGGTTAGTTGGTTTGTTCGTTTGTTGGATTGTTGGATTGTTGGTTTGTTGGTTTGTTGGTTTTTTGGCTTGTTGGCTTGTCGGTTCGTTTGTTTGTTGGTTTGTTCGTTTGTTGGGTTGTTGGTTTGTTGGTTTGTTGGTTTGTTGGTTTGTTCGTTTGTTAGTTTGTTTGTTTGTTGGTTTGTTCGTTTGTTGGCTTGTTGGTTTGTTGGCTTGTTGGCTTGTTGGTTTCTTGGTTTGTTAGTTTGTTGGTTTGTTGGTTTGTTGCTTTGTTGGCTTGTTGGTTTGTTGGTTTGTTGGTTTGTTGGTTTGTTGGTTTGTTGGTTTGTTGGTTTGTTGGTTTGTTGGTTTGTTGGTTTGTTGGTTTGTTGGTTTGTTGGTTATTTGGTTTGTTGGCTTGTT
Source organism: Atherix ibis (assembly GCA_958298945.1). Lineage (NCBI taxonomy): Eukaryota > Metazoa > Arthropoda > Insecta > Diptera > Athericidae > Atherix > Atherix ibis. Next base: position 100,751,630 of record OY282608.1, read on the forward strand.
GGCTTGTTGGTTTGTTGGTTTGTTGGCATGTTGGTTTGTTGGTTTGTTGGTTTGTTGGTTTGTTGGTTTGTTGGTTTGTTGGTTTGTTTGTTGGTTTGTTCGTTTGTTGGCTTGTTGGTTTTTTGGCTTGTTGGTTTGTTGGTTTGTTGGTTTGTTTGTTTGTTCGTTTGTTGGTTTGTACGTTTGTTGGCTTGTTGGTTAGTTGGTTTTTTGGCTTGTTGGTTTGTTGGTTTGTTGGTTTGTTGGTTCGTTGGTTTGTTGGTTTGTTGGTTTGTTAGTTTGTTGGTTTGTTGGTTTGTTGGTTTGTTGGTTTGTTGGTTTGTTGGTTTGTTGGCTTGTTGGTTTGTTGGTTTGTTGGTTTGTTGGTTTTTTGGTGTGTTGGTTGTTGGTTTGTTGGTTTGTTGGCTTATTGTTTTGTTGGTTTGTTCGTTTGTTGATTTGTTGGTTTGTTGGTTTGTTGGTTTGTTTGTTTGTTGGTTTGTTCGGTAGTTGGATTGTTGGCATGTTGGTTTGTCAGTTTGTTGGTTTGTTGGTTTGTTGGTTTGTTGGTTTGTTGGTTTTTTGGTTCGTTAGTTTGTTCGTTTGTTGGTTTGTTGGTTTGTTGGTTTGTTGGTTTGTTGGTTTGTTGGTTTATTGGTTTGTTTGTTTGTTTGTTTGTTCGTTTGTTGGTTTGTTGGTTTGTTGGCTTGTTGGTTTGTTGGTTTGTTGGTTTGTTGGTTTGTTGGTTTGTTGGTTTGTTGGTTTGTTGGTTTGTTGGTTTGTTGGTTTGTTAGTTTATTGGTTTGTTGGTTTGTTGGCTTGTTGGGTTGTTGTTTTGTTGATTTGTTCGTTTGTTGGTTTGTTGGTTTGTTGGTTTGTTGGTTTGTTGGTTTGCTGGTTTGTTGCTTTGTTGGTTTGTTGGTTTGTTGGTTTGTTGGTTTGTTGGTTTGTTGGTTTGTTGGTTTGTTGGTTTGTTGGTTTGTTGGTTTGTTTGTTTGTTGGTTTGTTCGTTTGTTGGCTTGTTGGTTTGTTGGCTTGTTGGTTTGTTGGTTTGTTTGTTTGTTCGTTTGTTGGTTTGTTGGTTTGTTGGCTTGTTGGTTTGTTGGCTTGTTGGTTTGTTGGTTTGTTTGTTTGTTCGTTTGTTGGTTTGTTGGTTTGTTGGCTTGTTGGTTTGTTGGTCTGTTGGTTTGTTGGTTTGTTGGTTTGTTGGTTTGTTGGTTTGTTGGTTTGTTGGCTTGTTGGTTTGTTGGTTTGTTGGTTTGTTGGTTGGTTGGTTTGTTGGTTTGTTGGCTTGTTGGTTTGTTGGTTTGTTGGTTTGTTGGTTTGTTGGGTGGTTGGTTTGTTGGTTTGCTGGTTTGTTGGTTTGTTTGTTTGTTGGTTTGTTCGTTTGTTGGCTTGTTGGGTTGTTGGCTTGTTGGCTTGTTGGTTTGTTGGTTTATTTGTTTGTTGGTTTGTTTGTTTGTTGGCTTGTTGGTTTGTTGGCTTGTCGGTTTGTTCGTTTGTTGGTTTGTTGGTTTATTGGTTTGTTTGTTTGTTTGTTTGTTCGTTTGTTGGTTTGTTGGTTTGTTGGCTTGTTGGTTTGTTGGTTTGTTGGTTTGTTGGTTTGTTGGTTTGTTGGTTTGTTGGTTTGTTGGTTTGTTGGTTTGTTAGTTTATTGGTTTGTTGGCTTGTTGGCTTGTTGGTTTGTTGGCTTTTTGGTTTGTTGGTTTGTTGGTTTGTTGGTTTATTGGTTTGTTGGTTTGTTGGTTTGTTTGTTCGTTGGTTTGTTGATTTGTTTGTTTGTTGGTTTGTTCGTTTTTTGGTTTGTTGGTTTGTTGGCTTGTTGGCTTCTTGGTTGTTGGTTTGTTGGCTTGTTGGTTTGTTGGTTTGTCGGTTTGTTGGTTTGTTGGTTTGTTGGTTTGTTGGTTTGTTGGTTTGTTGGTTTGTTGGTTTGTTGGTTTGTTGGTTTGTTGGTTTGTTGGTTTGTTGGCTTGCTGGCTTGTTGTTTTGTTGGTTTGTTGGCTTGTTGGTATGTTGGTTTGTTGGTTCGTTGGTTTGTTGGATTGTTGGCTTGTTGGTTTGTTTGTTTGTTGGTTTGTTGGCTTGTTGGTTTTTTGTTTGTTGGCTTGTTGGTTTGTTCGTTTGTTGGTTTTTTGGTTTGTTGGTTTGTTGGTTTGTTGGTTTGTTGGTTTGTTGGTTTGTTTGTTTTGTTTGTTTTGTTGGTTTGTTGGTTTGTTGGTTTGTTGGTTTGTTGGTTTGTTGGTTTGTTGGTTTTTTTGTTTGTTGGTTGGTTCGTCTGTTGGCTTGTTGGTTTGTTGGCTTGTTGGCTTGTTGGTTTGTTGTTTGTTGGCTTTTTGGTTTGTTGTTTGTTGGCTTGTTGGTTTGTTGGTTTGTTGGTTTGTTGGTTTGTTGGTTTGTTGGCTTGTTGGATTGGTGGTTTGTTGGTTTGTTGGCTTGTTGGTTTGTTGGTTTGTTGGTTTGTTGGTTTGTTGGTTGTTCGTTTGTTGGTTTGTTGGTTTGTTGGTTTGTTGGCTTGTTGGCTTGTTGGTTTGTTGGTTTGTTGGCTTGTTGGTTTGTTGGTTTGTTGGTTTGTTGGTTTGTTGGTTTGTTGGTTGTTCGTGTGTTGGTTTGTTGGTTTGTTGGTTTGTTGGTTTGTTGGTCTTTTGGTTTGTTGGCTTGTTGTTTGTTGGTTTGTTGGCTTGTTGGTTTGTTGGTTTGTTGGTTTGTTGGTTTGTATGTTTGTTGGTTTGTTGATTTGTTGGTTTGTCGGTTTGTTTGTTTGTTAGTTTGTTCGTTTGTTGGCTTGTTGGTTTGTTGGCTTGTTGGCTTCTTGGTTGTTGGTTTGTTGGCTTGTTGGTTTGTTGGTTTGTTGGTTTGTTGGTTTGTTGGTTTGTTGGTTTGTTGGTTTGTTGGTTTGTTGGTTTTTTGGTTTGTTGGCTTGTTGGCTTGTTGGTTTGTTGGTTTGTTGGCTTGTTGGTTTGTTGGTTTGTTGGTTTGTTCGTTTGTTGGATTGTTGGATTGTTGGTTTGTTGGTTTGTTGGTTTTTTGGCTTGTTGGCTTGTCGGTTTGTTTGTTTGTTGGTTTGTTCGTTTGTTGGGTTGTTGGTTTGTTGGTTTGTTGGTTTGTTGGTTTGTTCGTTTGTTGGTTTGTTTGTTTGTTGGTTTGTTCGTTTGTTGGCATGTTGGTTTGTTGGCTTGTTGGCTTGTTGGTTTCTTGGTTTGTTAGTTTGTTGGTTTGTTGGTTTGTTGCTTTGTTGGCTTGTTGGTTTGTTGGTTTGTTGGTTTGTTGGTTTGTTGGTTTGTTGGTTTGTTGGTTTGTTGGTTTGTTGGTTTGTTGGTTTGTTGGTTTGTTGGTTTGTTGGTTTGTTGGTTTGTTGGTTTGTTGGTTTGTTGGTTTGTTGGTTTGTTGGTTTGTTGGTTTGTTGGCTTGCTGGCTTGTTGTTTTGTTGGTTTGTTGGCTTGTTGGTATGTTGGTTTGTTGGTTTGTTGGTTTGTTGGATTGTTGACTTGTTGGTTTGTTTGTTTGTTGGTTTGTTCGTTTGTTGGCTTGTTGGTTTGTTGGTTTGTTGGCTTGTTGGCTTGTTGGTTTTTTGTTTGTTGGCTTGTTGGTTTGTTGGTTTGTTGGTTTGTTGGTTTGTTGGTTTGTTGGTTTGTTGGTTTGTTGGTTTGTTGGTTTGTTTGTTTTGTTTGTTTTGTTGGTTTGTTGGTTTATTGGTTTGTTGGTTTGTTGGTTTGTTTGTTCGTTGGTTTGTTGATTTGTTTGTTTGTTGGTTTGTTCGTTTTTTGGTTTGTTGGTTTGTTGGCTTGTTGGCTTCTTGGTTGTTGGTTTGTTGGCTTGTTGGCTTGTTGGTTTGTTGGTTTGTTGGTTTGTTGGCTTTTTGGTTTGTTGGTTTGTTGGTTTATTGGTTTGTTGGTTTGTTGGTTTGTTTGTTCGTTGGTTTGTTGATTTGTTTGTTTGTTGGTTTGTTCGTTTTTTGGTTTGTTGGTTTGTTAGCTTGTTGGCTTCTTGGTTGTTGGTTTGTTGGCTTGTTGGCTTGTCGGTTTGTTGGTTTGTTGGTTTGTTGGCTTGTCGGTTTGTTGGTTTGTTGGTTTGTTGGTTTGTTGGTTTGTTGGTTTGTTGGTTTGTTGGTTTGTTGGTTTGTTGGTTTGTTGGTTTGTTGGTTTGTTGGTTTGTTGGTTTGTTAGTTTATTGGTTTGTTGGTTTGTTTGTTTGTTCGTTTGTTGGTTTGTTGGTTTGTTGGCTTGTTGGTTTGTTGGTCTGTTGGTTTGTTGGTTTGTTGGTTTGTTGGTTTGTTGGTTTGTTGGTTTGTTGGCTTGTTGGTTTGTTGGTTTGTTGGTTTGTTGGTTGGTTGGTTTTTTGGTTTGCTGGTTTGTTGGCTTGTTGGTTTGTTGGTTTGTTGGTTTGTTGGTTGGTTGGTTTGTTGGTTTGTTGGTTTGTTCGTTTTTTGGTTTGTTGGTTTGTTGGCTTGGTGGCTTCTTGGTTGTTGGTTTTTTGGTTTGTTGGTTTGTTGGTTTGTTGGTTTGTTGGTTTGTTGGATTGTTGGCTTGTTGGTTTGTTGGTTTGTTGGTTTGTTCGTTTGTTGGATTGTTGGTTTTTTGGTATTGTTGGTTTTTTGGCTTGTTGGCTTGTCGGTTTGTTGGTTTGTTGGTTTGTTCGTTTGTTGGTTGGTTCGTTTGTTGGTTTGTTGGTTTGTTGGATTGTTGGTTTTTTGGTTTGTTGGCTTGTTGGCTTGTTGGTTTGTTGGTTTGTTCGTTTGTTCGTTTGTTGGTTTGTTGGTTTGTTTGTTTGTTGGTTTGTTGGTTAGTTGGTTTGTTGGTTTGTTGGTTTGTTGGTTTCTTGGTTTGTTGGTTTGTTGGTTTGTTGGTTGTTCGTTTGTTGGTTTATTGGTTTGTTGGTTTGTTGGTTTGTTGGTTTGTTGGTTTGTTTGTTTGTTCGTTTGTTGGTTTGTTGGTTTGTTGGCTTGTTGGTTTGTTGGTTTGTTGGTTTGTTGGTTTGTTGGTTTGTTGGTTTGTTGGTTTGTTGGTTTGTTGGTTTTTTAGTTTATTGGTTTGTTGGCTTGTTGGTTTGTTGGCTTTTTGGTTTGTTGGTTTGTTGGTTTGTTGGTTTATTGGTTTGTTGGTTTGTTGGTTTGTTTGTTCGTTGGTTTGTTGATTTGTTTGTTTGTTGGTTTGTTCGTTTTTTGGTTTGTTGGTTTGTTGGCTTGTTGGCTTCTTGGTTGTTGGTTTGTTGGCTTGTTGGTTTGTTGGTTTGTTGGTTTGTTGGTTTGTTGGTTTGTTGGTTTGTTGGTTTGTTGGTTTTTTGGTTTGTTGGCTTGTTGGCTTGTTGGCTTGTTGGTTTGTTGGATTGTTGGTTTGTTAGTTTGTTGGTTTGTTGATTTGTTCGTTTGTTGGATTGTTGGTTTGTTGGTTTGTTGGTTTTTTAGCTTGTTGGCTTCTCGGTTTGTTGGTTTGTTGGTTTGTTGGCTTGTTGGTTTGTTGGTTTGTTGGTTTGGTGGTTGGTTGGTTTGTTGGTTTGCTGGTTTGTTGGTTTGTTTGTTTGTTGGTTTGTTCGTTTATTGGCTTTTTGGGTTGTTGGCTTGTTGGCCTGTTAGTTTGTTGGTTTGTTGGTTTCTTGGTTTGTTGGTTTGTTGGTTTATTGGTTTGTTGGTTTGTTCGTTTGTTGGTTTGTTTGTTTGTTGGTTTGATGGTTTTTTGGTTTGTTGGCTTGTTGGCTTGTTGGTTTGTTGGTTTGTTGGCTTGTTGGTTTGTGGGTTTATTTGTTTGTTGGTTTGTTTGTTTGTTGGCTTGTTGGTTTGTTGGCTTGTTGGTTTGTTCGTTTGTTGGTTTGTTGGTTTGTTGGTTTGTTTGTTTGTTCGTTTGTTGGTTTGTTGGTTTGTTGGCTTGTTGGTTTGTTGGTTTGTTGGTTTGTTGGTTTGTTGGTTTGTTGGTTTGTTGGTTTGTTGGTTTGTTGGTTTTTTAGTTTATTGGTTTGTTGGCTTGTTGGTTTGTTGGCTTTTTGGTTTGTTGGTTTGTTGGTTTGTTGGTTTATTGGTTTGTTGGTTTGTTGGTTTGTTTGTTCGTTGGTTTGTTGATTTGTTTGTTTGTTGGTTTGTTCGTTTTTTGGTTTGTTGGTTTGTTGGCTTGTTGGCTTCTTGGTTGTTGGTTTTTTGGTTTGTTGGTTTGTTGGTTTGTTGGTTTGTTGGTTTGTTGGATTGTTGGCTTGTTGGTTTGTTGGTTTGTTGGTTTGTTCGTTTGTTGGATTGTTGGTTTTTTGGTATTGTTGGTTTTTTGGCTTGTTGGCTTGTCGGTTTGTTGGTTTGTTGGTTTGTTCGTTTGTTGGTTGGTTCGTTTGTTGGTTTGTTGGTTTGTTGGATTGTTGGTTTTTTGGTTTGTTGGCTTGTTGGCTTGTTGGTTTGTTGGTTTGTTCGTTTGTTCGTTTGTTGGTTTGTTGGTTTGTTTGTTTGTTGGTTTGTTGGTTAGTTGGTTTGTTGGTTTGTTGGTTTGTTGGTTTGTTGGTTTGTTGGTTTGTTGGTTTGTTGGTTGTTCGTTTGTTGGTTTATTGGTTTGTTGGTTTGTTGGTTTGTTGGTTTGTTGGTTTGTTTGTTTGTTCGTTTGTTGGTTTGTTGGTTTGTTGGCTTGTTGGCTTGTTGGTTTGTTGGTTTGTTGGTTTGTTGGTTTGTTGGTTTGTTGGTTTGTTGGTTTGTTGGTTTGTTGGTTTTTTAGTTTATTGGTTTGTTGGCTTGTTGGTTTGTTGGCTGTTTGGTTTGTTGGTTTGTTGGTTTGTTGGTTTATTGGTTTGTTGGTTTGTTGGTTTGTTTGTTCGTTGGTTTGTTGATTTGTTTGTTTGTTGGTTTGTTCGTTTTTTGGTTTGTTGGTTTGTTGGCTTGTTGGCTTCTTGGTTGTTGGTTTGTTGGCTTGTTGGTTTGTTGGTTTGTTGGTTTGTTGGTTTGTTGGTTTGTTGGTTTGTTGGTTTTTTGGTTTGTTGGCTTGTTGGCTTGTTGGCTTGTTGGTTTGTTGGATTGTTGGCTTGTTGGTTTGTTGGTTTGTTGGTTTTTCGTTTGTTGGATTGTTGGTTTTTTGGTATTGTTGGTTTTTTGGCTTGTTGGCTTGTCGGTTTGTTGGTTTGTTGGTTTGTTCGTTTGTTGGTTGGTTCGTTTGTTGGTTTGTTGGTTTGTTGGATTGTTGGTTTTTTGGTTTGTTGGCTTGTTGGCTTGTTGGTTTGTTGGTTTGTTCGTTTGTTCGTTTGTTGGTTTGTTGGTTTGTTTGTTTGTTGGTTTGTTGGTTAGTTGGTTTGTTGGTTTGTTGGTTTGTTGGTTTGTTGGTTTGTTGGTTTGTTGGTTTGTTGGTTGTTCGTTTGTTGGTTTATTGGTTTGTTGGTTTGTTGGTTTGTTGGTTTATTGGTTTGTTGGTTTGTTGGTTTGTTGGTCTTTGGTTTGTTGGTTTGTTCGTTTGTTGGTTTGTCGGTTTGTTGGTTTGTTTGTTTGTTGGTTTGTTCGTTTGTTGGCTTGTTGGTTTGTTGGTTTGTTTGTTTGTTGGTTTGTTCGTTTGTTGGCTTGTTGGTTTGTTGGCTTGTTGGTTTGTTGGTTTGTTTGTTTGTTCGTTTGTTGGTTTGTTGGTTTGTTTGCTTGTTGGTTTGTTGGTTTGTTGGTTTTTTGGCTTGTTGGCTTGTCGGTTTGTTGGTTTGTTGGTTTGTTGGTTGGTTGGTTTTTTGGTTGGTTGGTTTGTTGGTTTGCTGGTTTGTTGGTTTGTTTGTTTCTTGGTTTATTCGTTTGTTGGCTTGTTGGTTTGTTGGCTTGTTTGCTTGTTAATTTGTTGTTTGTTGGCTTTTTGATTTGTTGGTTTGTTGTTTTGCTGGTTTGCTGGTTTTTTGGTTTGTTGGTTTGTTAGTTTGTTGGCTTGTTGGGTTGTTGTTTTGTTGGTTTGTTCGTTTTTTGGTTTGTTGGTTTGTTGGTTTGTTGGTTTGTTGGTTTGTTGGTTTGTTGGTTTGTTGGCTTGTTGGTTTGTTGGCTTGTTGGCTTGTTGGTTTGTTGGTTTGTTGGTTTGTTGGTTTGTTGGTTTGTTGGTTTGTTGTTTTGTTGGTTTGTTGGTTTGTTGGTTTGTTAGTTTGTTGGTTTGTTGGTTTGTTGGTTGGTTGGTTTGTTGGTTTGCTGGTTTGTTGGTTTGTTTGTTTGTTGGTTTGTTCGTTTGTTGGCTTGTTGGTTTGTTGGCTTGTTGGCTTGTTAGTTTGTTGTTTGTTGACTTTTTTATTTGTTGGTTTGTTGGTTTGTTGGATTGTTGGTTTTTTGGTTTGTTGGCTTGTTGGCTTGTTGGTTTGTTGGTTTGTTCGTTTGTTCGTTTGTTGGTTTGTTGGTTTGTTTGTTTGTTGGTTTGTTGGTTAGTTGGTTTGTTGGTTTGTTGGTTTGTTGGTTTGTTGGTTTGTTGGTTTGTTGGTTTGTTGGTTTGTTGGTTGTTCGTTTGTTGGTTTATTGGTTTGTTGGTTTGTTGGTTTGTTGGTTTGTTGGTTTGTTGGTCTTTTGGTTTGTTATCTTGTTGGCTTGTTGGTTTGTTGGTTTGTTGGCTTGTTGGTTTGTTGGTTTGTTGGTTTGTTGGTTTGTTGGTTTGTTGGCTGTTGGTTTGTTGGTTTGTTGGTTTGTTGGTTTGTTGGTTTGTTGGTTTGTTGGTTTGTTGGTTTATTGGTTTGTTGGTTTGTTGGTTTGTTGGTCTTTGGTTTGTTGGTTTGTTTGTTTGTTGGTTTGTTCGTTTGTTGGCTTGTTGGTTTGTTGGTTTGTTTGTTTGTTGGTTTGTTGGTTTTTTGGCTTGTTGGCTTGTCGGTTTGTTGGTTTGTTGGTTTGTTGGTTTGTTGGTTTGTTGGTTTGTTGGTTGGTTGGTTTGTTGGTTTGCTGGTTTGTTGGTTTGTTTGTTTGTTGGTTTATTCGTTTGTTGGCTTTTTGGTTTGTTGGCTTGTTTGCTTGTTAATTTGTTGTTTGTTGGCTTTTTGATTTGTTGGTTTGTTGTTTTGCTGGTTTGCTGGTTTTTTGGTTTGTTGGTTTGTTAGTTTGTTGGCTTGTTGGGTTGTTGTTTTGTTGGTTTGTTCGTTTTTTGGTTTGTTGGTTTGCTGGTTTGTTGGTTTGTTGGCTTGTTGGTTTGTTGGCTTGTTGGCTTGTTGGTTTGTTGGTTTGTTGGTTTGTTGGTTTGTTGGTTTGTTGGTTTGTTGTTTTGTTGGTTTGTTGGTTTGTTGGTTTGTTAGTTTTGTTGGTTTGTTGGTTTGTTGGTTGGTTGGTTTGTTGGTTTGCTGGTTTGTTGGTTTGTTTGTTTGTTGGTTTGTTCGTTTGTTGGCTTGTTGGTTTGTTGGCTTGTTGGCTTGTTATTTTGTTGTTTGTTGACTATTTTATTTGTTGGTTTGTTGGTTTGTTGGTTTGCTAGTTTTTTGGTTTGTTGGTTTGTTGGTTTGTTGGCTTGTTGGTTTGTTGGCTTGTTGGTTTGTTGGTTTGTTGGTTTGTTGGTTTGTTGTTTTGTTGGTTTGTTGGTTTGTTGGTTTGCTGGTTCGTTGGTTTGTTGGTTTGTTGGTTTGTTGGTTTGTTGGTTGGTTGGTTTGTTGGTTTGCTGGTTTGTTGGTTTGTTTGTTTGTTGGTTTGTTCGTTTGTTGGCTTGTTGGTTTGTTGGCTTGTTGGTTTGTTGGTTTGTTGGTTTGTTGGCTTGTTGGTTTGTTGGCTTGTTGGTTTGTTATTTTATTTGTTTGTTCGTTTGTTGGTTTGTTGGTTTGTTGGCTTGTTGGTTTGTTGGTCTGTTGGTTTGTTCGTTTGTTGGATTGTTGGTTTGTTGGTTTGTTGGTTTTTTGGCTTGTTGGCTTGTCGGTTTGTTGGTTTGTTGGTTTGTTCGTTTGTTGGTTGGTTCGTTTGTTGGTTTGTTGGTTTGTTGGTTTGTTCGTTTGTTGGTTCGTTGGTTTGTTGGTTTGTTGGATTGTTGGTTTTTTGGTTTGTTGGTTTGTTGGCTTGTTGGTTTGTTGGTTTGTTCGTTTGTTCGTTTGTTGGTTTGTTGGTTTGTTTGTTTGTTGGTTTGTTGGTTTGTTGGTTTATTAGTTTGTTGGTTTGTTGGTTTGTTGGTTTGTTGGTTTGTTGGTTATTCGTTTGTTGGTTTGTTAGTTTGTTGGTTTGTTGGTTTGTTGGTTTGTTGGTTTGTTGGTCTTTTGGTTTGTTGGCTTGTTGGTTTATTGGTTTGTTTGTTTGTTCGTTTGTTGGTTTGTTGGTTTTGATGCTTGTTGGTTTGTTGGTTTGTTGGTTGTTCGTTTGTTGGTTTGTTGGTTTGTTGTTTTGTTGGTTTGTTGGTTTGTTGGTTTGTTGGTTTGTTGGTTTGTTGGTCTTTTGGTTTGTTGGTTTGTTCGTTTGTTGGTTTGTCGGTTTGTTGGTTTGTTTGTTTGTTGGTTTGTTCGTTTGTTGGCTTGTTGGGTTGTTGGTTTGTTGGTTTGTTTGTTTGTTGGTTTGTTCGTTTGTTGGCTTGTTGGTTTTTTGGCTTGTTGGTTTGTTGGTTTGTTTGTTTGTTCGTTTGTTGGTTTGTTGGTTTGTTGGCTTGTTGGTTTGTTGGTTTGTTGGTTTTTTGGCTTGTTGGCTTGTCGGTTTGTTGGTTTGTTGGTTTGTTGGTTTGTTGGTTGGTTGGTTTGTTGGTTTGCTGGTTTGTTGGTTTGTTTGTTTGTTGGTTTATTCGTTTGTTGGCTTGTTGGTTTGTTGGCTTGTTGGCTTGTTAGTTTGTTGTTTGTTGGCTTTTTGATTTGTTGGTTTGTTGGTTTGCTGGTTTGCTGGTTTTTTGGTTTGTTGGTTTGTTGGTTTGTTGGCTTGTTGGGTTGTTGTTTTGTTGGTTTGTTCGTTTTTTGGTTTGTTGGTTTGTTGGTTTGTTGGTTTGTTGGTTTGTTGGTTTGTTGGTTTGTTGGTTTGTTGGTTTGTTGGTTTGTTGGTTTGTTGGATTGTTGGTTTGTTGGCTTGTTGGCTTGTTGGTTTGTTGGTTTGTTGGTTTGTTGGTTTGTTGTTTTGTTGGTTTGTTGGTTTGTTGGTTTGTTAGTTTGTTGGTTTGTTGGTTTGTTGGTTGGTTGGTTTGTTGGTTTGCTGGTTTGTTGGTTTGTTTGTTTGTTGGTTTGTTCGTTTGTTGGCTTGTTGGTTTGTTGGCTTGTTGGCTTGTTAGTTTGTTGTTTGTTGACTTTTTGATTTGTTGGTTTGTTGGTTTGTTGGTTTGCTGGTTTTTTGGTTTGTTGGCTTGTTGGTTTGTTGGCTTGTTGGTTTGTTGGCTTGTTATTTTGTTGGTTTGTTGGTTTGTTGTTTTGTTGGTTTGTTGGTTTGTTGGTTTGTTGGTTTGTTGGTTTGTTGGTTTGTTCGTTTGTTGGTTTGTTGGTTTGTTGGTTGGTTGGTTTGTTGGTTTGCTGGTTTGTTGGTTTGTTTGTTTGTTGGTTTGTTCGTTTGTTGGCTTGTTGGTTTGTTGGCTTTTTGGTTTGTTGGTTTGTTTGTTTGTTCGTTTGTTGGTTTGTTGGTTTGTTGGCGTGTTGGTTTGTTGGTTTGTTTGTTTGTTCGTTTGTTGGTTTGTTGGTTTGTTGGCTTGTTGGTTTGTTGGTCTGTTGGTTTGTTGGTTTGTTGGTTTGTTGGTTTGTTGGTTTATTGGTTTGTTGGTTTGTTGGTTTGTTGGCTTGTTGGTTTGTTGGTTTGTTGGTTTGTTGGTTGGTTGGTTTGTTGGTCTGTTGGCTTGTTGGTTTGTTGGTTTGTTGGTTTGTTGGTTGGTTGGCTTGTTGGTTTGCTGGTTTGTTGGTTTGTTTGTTTGTTGGTTTGTTCGTTTGTTGGCTTGTTGGTTTGTTGGCTTGTTGGCCTGTTAGTTTGTTGGTTTGTTGGTTTGTTGGTTTGTTGGTTTGTTCGTTTGTTCGTTTGTTGGTTTGTTTGTTTGTTGGTTTGATGGTTTTTTGGTTTGTTGGCTTGTTGGTTTGTCGGTTTATTGGCTTGTTGGTTTGTTGGTTTATTTGTTTGTTGGTTTGTTGTTTGTTGGCTTGTTGGTTTGTTGGCTTGTTGGTTTGTTCGTTTGTGGTTTGTTGGTTTGTTGGTTTGTTTGTTTATTCGTTTGTTGGTTTGTTGGTTTGTTGGCTTGTTGGTTTGTTGGTTTGTTGGTTTGTTGGTTTGTTGGTTTGTTGGTTTGTTGGTTTGTTGGTTTGTTGGTTTGTTGGTTTATTGGTTTGTTGGTTTGTTGGTTTGTTGGCTTGTTGGGTTGTTGGCTTTTTGGTTTGATGGTTTGTTGGTTTGTTGGTTTGTTGGTTTGTTGGTTTGTTGGTTTGTTTGTTCGTTGGTTTGTTGATTTGTTTGTTTGTTGGTTTGTTCGTTTTTTGGTTTGTTGGTTTGTCGGCTTGTTGGCTTCTTGGTTGTTCGTTTGTTGGCTTGTTGGTTTGTTGGTTTGTTGGTTTGTTGGTTTGTTGGTTTGTTGGTTTGTTGTTTTGTTGGTTTTTTGGTTCGTTGGTTTGTTGGCTTGTTGGCTTGTTGGTTTGTTGGTTTGTTGGCTTGTTGGTTTGTTGATTTGTTGGTTTGTTCATTTGTTGGATTGTTGGTTTGTTGGTTTGTTGTTTTTTGGCTTGTTGGCTTGTCGGTTTGTTGGTTTGTTGGTTTGTTCGTTTGTTTGTTTGTTGGTTTATTCGTTTGTTGGCTTGTTGGTTTGTTGGCTTGTTTGCTTGTTAATTTGTTGTTTGTTGGCTTTTTGATTTGTTGGTTTGTTGTTTTGCTGGTTTGCTGGTTTTTTGGTTTGTTGGTTTGTTAGTTTGTTGGCTTGTTGGTTTGTTGTTTTGTTGGTTTGTTCGTTTTTTGGTTTGTTGGTTTGTTGGTTTGTTGGTTTGTTGGTTTGTTGGTTTGTTGGCTTGTTGGTTTGTTGGCTTGTTGGCTTGTTGGTTTGTTGGTTTGTTGGTTTGTTGGTTTGTTGGTTTGTTGGTTTGTTGTTTTGTTGGTTTGTTGGTTTGTTGGTTTGTTAGTTTGTTGGTTTGTTGGTTTGTTGGTTGGTTGGTTTGTTGGTTTGCTGGTTTGTTGGTTTCTTTGTTTGTTGGTTTGTTCGTTTGTTGGCTTGTTGGTTTGTTGGCTTGTTGGCTTGTTAGTTTGTTGTTTGTTGACTTTTTTATTTGTTGGTTTGTTGGTTTGTTGGATTGTTGGTTTTTTGGTTTGTTGGCTTGTTGGCTTGTTGGTTTGTTCGTTTGTTCGTTTGTTCGTTTGTTGGTTTGTTGGTTTGTTTGTTTGTTGGTTTGTTGGTTAGTTGGTTTGTTGGTTTGTTGGTTTGTTGGTTTGTTGGTTTGTTGGTTTGTTGGTTTGTTGGTTTGTTGGTTGTTCGTTTGTTGGTTTATTAGTTTGTTGGTTTGTTGGTTTGTTGGTTTGTTGGTTTGTTGGTCTTTTGGTTTGTTATCTTGTTGGCTTGTTGGTTAGTTGGTTTGTTGGCTTGTTGGTTTGTTGGTTTATTGGTTTGTTGGTTTGTTGGTTTGTTGGCTGTTCGTTTGTTGGTTTGTTGGTTTGTTGGTTTGTTGGTTTGTTGGTTTGTTGGTTTGTTGGTTTATTGATTTGTTGGTTTGTTGGTTTGTTGGTTTGTTGGTCTTTGGTTTGTTGGTTTGTTTGTTTGTTGGTTTGTTCGTTTGTTGGCTTGTTGGTTTGTTGGTTTGTTTGTTTGTTGGTTTGTTCGTTTGTTGGCTTGTTGGTTTGTTGGCTTGTTGGTTTGTTGGTTTGTTTGTTTGTTCGTTTGTTGGTTTGTTGGTTTGTTTGTTTGTTGGTTTGTTGGTTTGTTGGTTTTTTGGCTTGTTGGCTTGTCGGTTTGTTTGTTTGTTGGTTTATTCGTTTGTTGGCTTGTTGGTTTGTTGGCTTGTTGGCTTGTTAATTTGTTGTTTGTTGGCTTTTTGATTTGTTGGTTTGTTGTTTTGCTGGCTTGCTGGTTTTTTGGTTTGTTGGTTTGTTAGTTTGTTGGCTTGTTGGGTTGTTGTTTTGTTGGTTTGTTCGTTTTTTGGTTTGTTGGTTTGTTGGTTTGTTGGTTTGTTGGTTTGTTGGTTTGTTGGTTTGTTGGCTTGTTGGTTTGTTGGCTTGTTGGCTTGTTGGTTTGTTGGTTTGTTGGTTTGTTGGTTTGTTGGTTTGTTGGTTTGTTGTTTTGTTGGTTTGTTGGTTTGTTGGTTTGTTAGTTTGTTGGTTTGTTGGTTTGTTGGTTGGTTGGTTTGTTGGTTTGCTGGTTTGTTGGTTTGTTTGTTTGTTGGTTTGTTCGTTTGTTGGCTTGTTGGTTTGTTGGCTTGTTGGCTTGTTAGTTTGTTGTTTGTTGACTTTTTTATTTGTTGGTTTGTTGGTTTGTTGGTTTGCTAGTTTTTTGGTTTGTTGGTTTGTTGGTTTGTTGGCTTGCTGGTTTGTTGGCTTGTTGGTTTGTTGGTTTGTTGGTTTGTTGGTTTGTTGTTTTGTTGGTTTGTTGGTTTGTTGGTTTGTTGGTTTGTTGGTTTGTTGGTTTGTTGGTTTGTTGGTTTGTTGGTTTGTTGGTTGGTTGGTTTGTTGGTTTGCTGGTGTGTTGGTTTGTTTGTTTGTTGGTTTGTTGGTTTGTTCGTTTGTTGGCTTGTTGGTTTGTTGGCTTGTTGGTTTGTTGGTTTGTTGGTTTGTTGGCTTGTTGGTTTGTTGGCTTGTTGGTTTGTTGGTTTATTTGTTTGTTCGTTTGTTGGTTTGTTGGTTTGTTGGCTTGTTGGTTTGTTGGTCTGTTGGTTTGTTCGTTTGTTGGATTGTTGGTTTGTTGGTTTGTTGGTTTTTTGGCTTGTTGGCTTGTCGGTTTGTTGGTTTGTTGGTTTGTTCGTTTGTTGGTTGGTTCGTTTGTTGGTTTGTTGGTTTGTTGGTTTGTTCGTTTGTTGGTTCGTTGGTTTGTTGGTTTGTTGGATTGTTGGTTTTTTGGTTTGTTGGTTTGTTGGCTTGTTGGTTTGTTGGTTTGTTCGTTTGTTCGTTTGTTGGTTTGTTGGTTTGTTTGTTTGTTGGTTTGTTGGTTTATTGGTTTGTTGGTTTGTTGGTTTGTTGGTTTATTGGTTTGTTGGTTATTCGTTTGTTGGTTTGTTGGTTTGTTGGTTTGTTGGTTTGTTGGTTTGTTGGTTTGTTGGTCTTTTGGTTTGTTGGCTTGTTGGTTTGTTGGTTTGTTTGTTTGTTCGTTTGTTGGTTTGTTGGTTTGTTGGCTTGTTGGTTTGTTGGTTTGTTGGTTGTTCGTTTGTTGGTTTGTTGGTTTGTTGTTTTGTTGGTTTGTTGGTTTGTTGGTTTGTTGGTTTGTTGGTTTGTTGGTCTTTTGGTTTGTTGGTTTGTTCGTTTGTTGGTTTGTCGGTTTGTTGGTTTGTTTGTTTGTTGGTTTGTTCGTTTGTTGGCTTGTTGGTTTGTTGGTTTGTTGGTTTGTTTGTTTGTTGGTTTGTTCGTTTGTTGGCTTGTTGGTTTTTTGGCTTGTTGGTTTGTTGGTTTGTTTGTTTGTTCGTTTGTTGGTTTGTTGGTTTGTTGGTTTGTTGGTTTGTTGGTTTGTTGGTTTTTTGGCTTGTTGGCTTGTCGGTTTGTTGGTTTGTTGGTTTGTTGGTTTGTTGGTTGGTTGGTTTGTTGGTTTGCTGGTTTGTTGGTTTGTTTGTTTGTTGGTTTATTCGTTTGTTGGCTTGTTGGTTTGTTGGCTTGTTGGCTTGTTAGTTTGTTGTTTGTTGGCTTTTTGATTTGTTGGTTTGTTGGTTTGCTGGTTTGCTGGTTTTTTGGTTTGTTGGTTTGTTGGTTTGTTGGCTTGTTGGGTTGTTGTTTTGTTGGTTTGTTCGTTTTTTGGTTTGTTGGTTTGTTGGTTTGTTGGTTCGTTGGTTTGTTGGTTTGTTGGTTTGTTGGTTTGTTGGTTTGTTGGTTTGTTGGCTTGTTGGTTTGTTGGCTTGTTGGCTTGTTGGTTTGTTGGTTTGTTGGTTTGTTGGTTTGTTGTTTTGTTGGTTTGTTGGTTTGTTGGTTTGTTAGTTTGTTGGTTTGTTGGTTTGTTGGTTGGTTGGTTTGTTGGTTTGCTGGTTTGTTGGTTTGTTTGTTTGTTGGTTTGTTCGTTTGTTGGCTTGTTGGTTTGTTGGCTTGTTGGCTTGTTAGTTTGTTGTTTGTTGACTTTTTGATTTGTTGGTTTGTTGGTTTGTTGGTTTGCTGGTTTTTTGGTTTGTTGGCTTGTTGGTTTGTTGGCTTGTTGGTTTGTTGGCTTGTTATTTTGTTGGTTTGTTGGTTTGTTGGTTTGTTGTTTTGTTGGTTTGTTGGTTTGTTGGTTTGTTGGTTTGTTGGTTTGTTGGTTTGTTCGTTTGTTGGTTTGTTGGTTTGTTGGTTGGTTGGTTTGTTGGTTTGCTGGTTTGTTGGTTTGTTTGTTTGTTGGTTTGTTCGTTTGTTGGCTTGTTGGTTTGTTGGCTTTTTGGTTTGTCGGTTTGTTTGTTTGTTCGTTTGTTGGTTTGTTGGTTTGTTGGCTTGTTGGTTTGTTGGCTTGTTGGTTTGTTGGTTTGTTTGTTTGTTCGTTTGTTGGTTTGTTGGTTTGTTGGCTTGTTGGTTTGTTGGTCTGTTGGTTTGTTGGTTTGTTGGTTTGTTGGTTTGTTGGTTTGTTGGTTTGTTGGTTTGTTGGTTTGTTGGCTTGTTGGTTTGTTGGTTTGTTGGTTTGTTGGTTGGTTGGTTTGTTGGTATGTTGGCTTGTTGGTTTGTTGGTTTGTTGGTTTGTTGGTTGGTTGGCTTGTTGGTTTGCTGGTTTGTTGGTTTGTTTGTTTGTTGGTTTGTTCGTTTGTTGGCTTGTTGATTTGTTGGCTTGTTGGCCTGTTAGTTTGTTGGTTTGTTGGTTTGTTGGTTTGTTGGTTTGTTGGTTTGTTCGTTTGTTGGTTTGTTTGTTTGTTGGTTTGATGGTTTTTTGGTTTGTTGGCTTGTTGGTTTGTTGGTTTATTGGCTTGTTGGTTTGTTGGTTTATTTGTTTGTTGGTTTGTTGTTTGTTGGCTTGTTGGTTTGTTGGCTTGTTGGTTTGTTCGTTTGTTGGTTTGTTGGTTTGTTGGTTTGTTTGTTTGTTTGTTTGTTCGCTTGTTGGTTTGTTGGTTTGTTGGCTTGTTGGTTTGTTGGTTTATTGGTTTGTTGGTTTGTTGGTTTGTTGGTTTGTTGGTTTGTTGGTTTGTTGGTTTGTTGGTTTATTGGTTTGTTGGTTTGTTGGTTTGTTGGCTTGTTGGGTTGTTGGCTTTTTGGTTTGTTGGTTTGTTGGTTTGTTGGTTTGTTGGTTTGTTGGTTTGTTGGTTTGTTTGTTCGTTGGTTTGTTGATTTGTTTGTTTGTTGGTTTGTTCGTTTTTTGGTTTGTTGGTTTGTCGGCTTGTTGGCTTCTTGGTTGTTCGTTTGTTGGCTTGTTGGTTTGTTGGTTTGTTGGTTTGTTGGTTTGTTGGTTTGTTGGTTTGTTGGTTTGTTGGTTTGTTGGTTTGTTGGTTTGTTGGTTTGTTGGTTTGTTGGTTTTTTGTTTCGTTGGCTTGTTGGCTTGTTGGCTTGTTGCTTTGTTGGTTTGTTGGCTTGTTGGTTTGTTGGTTTGTTGGTTTGTTCGTTTGTTGGATTGTTGGTTTGTTGGTTTGTTGTTTTTTGGCTTGTTGGCTTGTCGGTTTGTTGGTTTGTTGGTTTGTTCGTTTGTTGGTTTGTTCGTTTGTTGGTTTGTTGGTTTGTTGGTTTGTTGGTTCGTTGGTTTGTTGGTTTGTTGAATTGTTGGTTTGTTGGTTTGTTGGTTTGTTGGTTTGTTGGTTTGTTGGTTTTTCGTTTGTTGGTTTGTTGGTTTGTTGGTTTGTTGGTTTGTTGGTTTGTTGGTTTGTTGGTTTGTTGGTCTTTTGGTTTGTTGGCTTGTTGGCTTGTTGGTTTGTTGGTTTGTTGGCTTGTTGGTTTGTTGGTTTGTTGGTTTAATGGTTTGTTGGTTTGTTGGTTGTTCGATTGTTGGTTTATTGGTTTGTTAGTTTGTTGGTTTGTTGGTTTGTTGGTTTGTTGGTCTTTTGGTTTGTTGGTTTGTTGGCTTGTTGGCTTCTTGGTTGTTGGCTTGTTGGCTTGTTGGTTTGTTGGTTTGTTCGTTTGTTCGTTTGTTGGTTTGTTGGTTTATTGGTTTGTTTGTTTGTTGGTTTGTTCGTTTGTTGGCTTGTTGGTTTGTTGGCTTGTTGGTTTGTTGGTTTGTTGGTTTTTTGGCTTGTTGGTTTGTTGGTTTGTTGGTTTGTTGGTTTGTTGGTTTGTTGGTTTGTTGGCTTGTTGGTTTGTTGGTTTGTTGGTTTGTTGGTTGGTTGGTTTGTTGGTTTGTTGGCTTGTTGGTTTGTTGGTTTGTTGGTTTGTTGGTTGGTTGGTTTGTTGGTTTGCTGGTTTGTTGGTTTGTTTGTTTGTTGGTTTGTTTGTTTGTTGGTTTGATGGTTTTTTGGTTTGTTGGCTTGTTGGCTTGTTGGTTTGTTGGTTTGTTGGCTTGTTGTTTTGTTGGTTTGTTTGTTTGTTGGCTTGTTGGTTTGTTGGCTTGTTGGTTTGTTCGTTTGTTGGTTTGTTGGTTTGTTGGTTTGTTTGTTTGTTCGTTTATTGGTTTGTTGGTTTGTTGGCTTGTTGGTTTGTTGGTTTGTTGGTTTGTTGGCTTGTTGGCCTGTTAGTTTGTTGGTTTGTTGGTTTGTTGGCTTGTTGGTTTGTTCGTTTGTTGGTTTGTTTGTTTGTTGGTTTGATGGTTTTTTGGTTTTTTGGCTTGTTGGCTTGTTGGTTTGTTGGTTTGTTGGCTTGTTGTTTTGTTGGTTTGTTTGTTTGTTGGCTTGTTGGTTTGTTGGCTTGTTGGTTTGTTCGTTTGTTGGTTTGTTGGTTTGTTGGTTTGTTTGTTTGTTCGTTTATTGGTTTGTTGGTTTGTTGGCTTGTTGGTTTGTTGGTTTGTTGGTTTGTTGGTTTGTTGGTTTGTTGGTTTGTTGGTTTGTTGGTTTGTTGGTTTATTGGTTTGTTGGTTTGTTGGTTTGTTGGTTTGTTTGTTCGTTGGTTTGTTGATTTGTTTGTTTGTTGGTTTGTTCGTTTTTTGGTTTGTTTGGTTTGTTGGCTTGTTGGCTTCTTGGTTGTTGGTTTGTTGGCTTGTTGGTATATTGGCTTGTTGGTTTGTTGGTTTTTTGGTTTGTTGGTTTGTTGGTTTTTTGGTTTGTTGTATTGTTGGCTTGTTGGCTTGTTGGTTTGTTGGTTTGTTGGCTTGTTGGTTTGTTGGTTTGTTGGTTCGTTCGTTTGTTGGATTGTTGGTTTGTTGGTTTGTTGGTTTGTTGGCTTGTTGGTTTGTTGGTCTGTTGGTTTGTTGGTTTGTTGGTTTGTTGGCTTGTTGGTTTGCTGGTTTGTTGGTTTGTTGGTTTGTTAGTTTGTTGGTTTGTTGGTTTGTTGGTTTGTTGGTTTGTTGGTTTGTTGGTTTTTTGGTTTGTTGGCTTGTTGGCTTGTTGGCTTGTTGGCTTGTTGGTTTGTTGGCTTGTTGGCTTGTTGGTTTGTTGGTTTGTTGGTTTGTTCGTTTGTTGGATTGTTGGTTTGTTGGTTTGTTGGTTTTTTGGCTTGTTGGCTTGTCGGTTTGTTGGTTTGTTGGTTTGTTCGTTTGTTGGTTGGTTCGGTGGTTGGTTTGTTGGTTTGTTGGTTTGTTCGTTTGTTGGTTCGTTGGTTTGTTGGTTTGTTGGATTGTTGGTTTTTTTGGTTTGTTGGCTTGTTGGCTTGTTGGTTTGTTGGTTTGTTCGTTTGTTGGTTTGTTGGTTTGTTGGTTTGTTTGTTTGTTGGTTTGTTGGTTTGTTGGTTTGTTTGTTTGTTGGTTTGTTGGTTTGCTGGTTTGTTGGTTTGTTGGTTGTTCGTTTGTTGGTTTGTTGGTTTGTTGGTTTGTTGGTTTGTTGGTTTGTTGGTCTTTTGGTTTGTTGGCTTGTTGGCTTGTTGATTTGTTGGTTTGTTGGCTTGTTGGTTTGTTGTTTTGTTGGTTTGTTGGTTTGTTGGTTTGTTGGTTGTCCGTTTGTTGGTTTATTGGTTTGTTGATTTGTTGGTTTGTTGGTTTGTTGGTTTGTTGGTTTGTTGGTCTTTTGGTTTGTTGGTTTGTTGGCTTGTTGGCTTCTTGGTTGTTTGCTTGTTGGCTTGTTGGTTTGTTGGTTTGTTCGTTTGTTGGTTTGTTGGTTTGTTGGTTTGTTTGTTTGTTGGTTTGTTTGTTTGTTGGCTTGTTGGTTTTTTGGCTTGTTGGTTTGTTGGTATGTTTGTTTGTTCGTTTGTTGGTTTGTTGGTTTGTTGGCTTGTTGGTTTGTTGGTTTGTTGGTTTTTTGGTTTGTTGGTCTGTTGGTCTGTTGGTTTGTTGGTTTGTTGGTTTGTTGGTTTGTTGGTTTGTTGGTTTGTTGGTTTGTTGGCTTGTTGGCTTGTTGGTTTGTTGGTTTGTTGGTTTGTTGGTTGGTTGGTTTGTTGGTTTGTTGGCTTGTTGGTTTGTTGGTTTGTTGGTTTGTTGGTTGGTTGGTTTGTTGGTTTGCTGGTTTGTTGGTTTGTTTGTTTGTTGCTTGTTCGTTTGTTAGCTTGTTGGTTTGTTGGCTTGTTGGCCTGTTAGTTTGTTGGTTTATTGGTTTGTTGGTTTGTTCGTTTGTTGGTTTGTTTGTTTGTTGGTTTGATGGTTTTTTGGTTTGTTGGCTTGTTGGCTTGTTGGTTTGTTGGTTTGTTGGCTTGTTGGTTTGTTGGTTTATTTGTTTGTTGGTTTGTTTGTTTGTTGGTTTGTTGGTTTGTTGGTTTGTTGGTTTGTTGGTTTTTTGTTTTGTTGGTTTGTTGGTTTTTTGGTTTGTTGGCTTGTTGGCTTGTTGGCTTGTTGGTTTGTTGGTTTGTTGGCTTGTTGGTTTGTTGGTTTGTTGGTTCGTTCGTTTGTTGGATTGTTGGTTTGTTGGTTTGTTGGCTTGTTGGTTTGTTGGTCTGTTGGTTTGTTGGTTTGTTGGTTTGTTGGCTTGTTGGTTTGTTGCTTTGTTGGTTTGTTGGTTTGTTGGTTTGTTGGTTTGTTGGTTTGTTGGTTTGTTGGTTTTTTGGTTTGTTGGCTTGTTGGCTTGTTGGCTTGTTGGTTTGTTGGCTTGTTGGCTTGTTGGTTTGTTGGTTTGTTGGTTTGTTCGTTTGTTGGATTGTTGGTTTATTGGTTTGTTGGTTTTTTGGCTTGTTGGCTTGTCGGTTTGTTGGTTTGTTGGTTTGTTCGTTTGTTGGTTGGTTCGGTTGTTGGTTTGTTGGTTTGTTGGTTTGTTCGTTTGTTGGTTCGTTGGTTTGTTGGTTTGTTGGATTGTTCGTTTTTTGGTTTGTTGGCTTGTTGGCTTGTTGGTTTGTTGGTTTGTTTGTTTGTTGGTTTGTTGGTTTGTTGGTTTGTTTGTTTGTTGGTTTGTTGGTTTGTTGGTTTGTTGGTTTGTTGGTTTGTTGGTTTGTTGGTTTGTTGGTTTGTTGGTTTGTTGGTTTGTTGGTTTGTTGGTTTGTTGGTTTGTTGGTGGTTTGTTTGTTGGTTTGTTGGTTTGTTGGTTTGTTGGTTTGTTGGTCATTTGGTTTGTTGGCTTGTTGGTTTGTTGGTTTGTTGGCTTGTTGGTTTGTTGGTTTGTTGTTTTGTTGGTTTGTTGGTTTGTTGGTTTGTTGGTTGTCCGTTTGTTGGTTTATTGGTTTGTTGGTTTGTTGGTTTGTTGGTCTTTTGGTTTGTTGGTTTGTTGGCTTGTTGGCTTCTTGGTTGTTGGCTTGTTGGCTTGTTGGTTTGTTGGTTTGTTCGTTTGTTGGTTTGTTGGTTTGTTGGTTTGTTTGTTTGTTGGTTTGTTCGTTTGTTGGCTTGTTGGTTTGTTGGCTTGTTGGTTTGTTGGTATGTTTGTTTGTTCGTTTGTTGGTTTGTTGGTTTGTTGGCTTGTTGGTTTGTTGGTTTGTTGGTTTTTTGGCTTGTTGGTCTGTTGGTCTGTTGGTTTGTTGGTTTGTTGGTTTGTTGGTTTGTTGGTTTGTTGGTTTGTTGGTTTGTTGGTTTGTTGGCTTGTTGGTTTGTTGGTTTGTTGGTTTGTTGGTTGGTTGGTTTGTTGGTTTGTTGGCTTGTTGGTTTGTTGGTTTGTTGGTTTGTTGGTTGGTTGGTTTGTTGGTTTGCTGGTTTGATGGTTTGTTTGTTTGTGGGTTTGTTCGTTTGTTGGCTTGTTGGTTTGTTGGCTTGTTGGCCTGTTAGTTTGTTGGTTTATTGGTTTGTTGGTTTGTTCGTTTGTTGGTTTGTTTGTTTGTTGGTTTGATGGTTTTTTGGTTTGTTTGCTTGTTGGCTTGTTGGTTTGTTGGTTTGTTGCCTTGTTGGTTTGTTGGTTTATTTGTTTGTTGGTTTGTTTGTTTGTTGGCTTGATCGTTTTTGTTGGCTTGTTGGTTTGTTCGTTTGTTGGTTTGTTGGTTTGTTGGTTTGTTTGTTTGTTCGTTTGTTGGTTTGTTGGTTTGTTGGCTTGTTGGTTTTTTGGTTTGTTGGTTTGTTGGTTTGTTGGTTTGTTGGTTTGTTGGTTTGTTGGTTTGTTGGTTTATTGGTTTGTTGGTTTGTTGGTTTGTTGGCTTGTTGGTTTGTTGGCTTTTTGGTTTGTTGGTTTATTGGTTTGTTGGTTTGTTCGTTTGTTGTTTTGTTTGTTTGTTGGTTTGATGGTTTTTTGGTTTGTTTGCTTGTTGGCTTGTTGGCTTGTTGGTTTGTTGGTTTGTTGGTTTTTTGGTTTGTTGGTCTGTTGGTCTGTTGGTTTGTTGGTTTGTTGGTTTGTTGGTTTGTTGGTTTGTTGGTTTGTTGGCTTGTTGGCTTGTTGGTTTGTTGGTTTGTTGGTTTGTTGGTTGGTTGGTTTGTTGGTTTGTTGGCTTGTTGGTTTGTTGGTTTGTTGGTTTGTTGGCTTGTTGGTTTGTTGGTTTGTTGGTTCGTTCGTTTGTTGGATTGTTGGTTTGTTGGTTTGTTGGCTTGTTAGTTTGTTGGTCTGTTGGTTTGTTGGTTTGTTGGTTTGTTGGCTTGTTGGTTTGTTGGTTTGTTGGTTTGTTGGTTTGTTGGTTTGTTGGTTTGTTGGTTTGTTGGTTTGTT
Organism: Atherix ibis; assembly: GCA_958298945.1. Classification (NCBI taxonomy): domain Eukaryota; kingdom Metazoa; phylum Arthropoda; class Insecta; order Diptera; family Athericidae; genus Atherix; species Atherix ibis. The sequence goes on from OY282608.1 coordinate 100,774,537, forward strand.
GGTTTATTTGTTTGTTGGTTTGTTTGTTTGTTGGTTTGTTGGTTTGTTGGTTTGTTGGTTTGTTGGTTTTTTAGTTTGTTGGTTTGTTGGTTTTTTGGTTTGTTGGCTTGTTGGCTTGTTGGCTTGTTGGTTTGTTGGTTTGTTGGCTTGTTGGTTTGTTGGTTTGTTGGTTCGTTCGTTTGTTGGATTGTTGGTTTGTTGGTTTGTTGGCTTGTTAGTTTGTTGGTCTGTTGGTTTGTTGGTTTGTTGGTTTGTTGGCTTGTTGGTTTGTTGGTTTGTTGGTTTGTTGGTTTGTTGGTTTGTTGGTTTGTTGGTTTGTTGGTTTGTTTGTTTGTTGGTTTGATGGTTTTTTGGTTTGTTTGCTTGTTGGCTTGTTGGCTTGTTGGTTTGTTGGTTTGTTGGTTTTTTGGTTTGTTGGTCTGTTGGTCTGTTGGTTTGTTGGTTTGTTGGTTTGTTGGTTTGTTGGTTTGTTGGTTTGTTGGTTTGTTGGCTTGTTGGCTTGTTGGTTTGTTGGCTTGTTGGCCTGTTAGTTTGTTGGTTTATTGGTTTGTTGGTTTGTTCGTTTGTTGGTTTGTTTGTTTGTTGGTTTGATGGTTTTTTGGTTTGTTGGCTTGTTGGCTTGTTGGTTTGTTGGTTTGTTGGCTTGTTGGTTTGTTGGTTTATTTGTTTGTTGGTTTGTTTGTTTGTTGGTTTGTTGGTTTGTTGGTTTGTTGGTTTGTTGGTTTTTTGGTTTGTTGGTTTGTTGGTTTTTTGGTTTGTTGGCTTGTTGGCTTGTTGGCCTGTTGGTTTGTTGGTTTGTTGGCTTGTTGGTTTGTTGGTTTGTTGGTTCGTTCGTTTGTTGGATTGTTGGTTTGTTGGTTTGTTGGCTTGTTGGTTTGTTGGTCTGTTGGTTTGTTGGTTTGTTGGTTTGTTGGCTTGTTGGTTTGTTGGTTTGTTGGTTTGTTGGTTTGTTGGTTTGTTGGTTTGTTGGTTTGTTGGTTTGTTGGTTTGTTGGTTTTTTGGTTTGTTGGCTTGTTGGCTTGTTGGCTTGTTGGTTTGTTGGCTTGTTGGCTTGTTGGTTTGTTGGTTTGTTGGTTTGTTCGTTTGTTGGATTGTTGGTTTGTTGGTTTGTTGGTTTTTTGGCTTGTTGGCTTGTCGGTTTGTTGGTTTGTTGGTTTGTTCGTTTGTTGGTTGGTTCGGTTGTTGGTTTGTTGGTTTGTTGGTTTGTTCGTTTGTTGGTTCGTTGGTTTGTTGGTTTGTTGGATTGTTGGTTTTTTGGTTTGTTGGCTTGTTGGCTTGTTAGTTTGTTGGTTTGTTCGTTTGTTGGTTTGTTGGTTTGTTGGTTTGTTTGTTTGTTGGTTTGTTGGTTTGTTGGTTTGTTGGTTTGTTGGTTTGTTGGTTTGTTGGTTTGTTGGTTTGTTGGTTTGTTGGTTTGTTGGTTTGTTGGTTTGTTCGTTTGTTGGCTTGTTGGTTTGTTGGCTTGTTGGTTTGTTGGTATGTTTGTTTGTTCGTTTGTTGGTTTGTTGGTTTGTTGGCTTGTTGGTTTGTTGGTTTGTTGGTTTTTTGGCTTGTTGGTCTGTTGGTCTGTTGGTTTGTTGGTTTGTTGGTTTGTTGGTTTGTTGGTTTGTTGGTTTGTTGGTTTGTTGGTTTGTTGGCTTGTTGGTTTGTTGGTTTGTTGGTTTGTTGGTTGGTTGGTTTGTTGGTTTGTTGGCTTGTTGGTTTGTTGGTTTGTTGGTTTGTTAGTTGGTTGGTTTGTTGGTTTGCTGGTTTGATGGTTTGTTTGTTTGTGGGTTTGTTCGTTTGTTGGCTTGTTGGTTTGTTGGCTTGTTGGCCTGTTAGTTTGTTGGTTTATTGGTTTGTTGGTTTGTTCGTTTGTTGGTTTGTTTGTTTGTTGGTTTGATGGTTTTTTGGTTTGTTTGCTTGTTGGCTTGTTGGTTTGTTGGTTTGTTGGCTTGTTGGTTTGTTGGTTTATTTGTTTGTTGGTTTGTTTGTTTGTTGGCTTGTTGGTTTGTTGGCTTGTTGGTTTGTTCGTTTGTTGGTTTGTTGGTTTGTTGGTTTGTTTGTTTGTTCGTTTGTTGGTTTGTTGGTTTGTTGGCTTGTTGGTTTTTTGGTTTGTTGGTTTGTTGGTTTGTTGGTTTGTTGGTTTGTTGGTTTGTTGGTTTGTTGGTTTATTGGTTTGTTGGTTTGTTGGTTTGTTGGCTTGTTGGTTTGTTGGCTTTTTGGTTTGTTGGTTTGTTGGTTTGTTGGTTTGTTGGTTTGTTGGTTTGTTGGTTTGTTGGTTTGTTTGTTCGTTGGTTTGTTGATTTGTTTGTTTGTTGGTTTGTTGGTTTTTTGGTTTGTTGGTTTGTTGGCTTGTTGGCTTCTTGGTTGTTGGTTTGTTGGCTTGTTGGTTTGTTGGTTTGTTGGTTTGTTGGTTTGTTGGTTTGTTGGTTTGTTGGTTTGTTGGTTTGTTGGTTTGTTGGTTTGTTGGTTTGTTGGTTTGTTGGTTTTTTGGTTTGTTGGCTTGTTGGCTTGTTCGTTTGTTGGTTCGTTGGTTTGTTGGTTTGTTGGATTGTTGGTTTTTTGGTTTGTTGGCTTGTTGGTTTGTTGGTTTGTTGGTTTGTTCGTTTGTTGGTTTGTTGGTTTGTTGGTTTGTTTGTTTGCTGGTTTGTTGGTTTGTTGGTTTGTTGGTTTGTTGGTTTGTTGGTTTGTTGGTTTGTTGGTTTGTTGGTTTGTTGGTTTGTTGGTTGTTCGTTTATTGGTTTGTTGGTTTGTTGGTTTGTTGGTTTATTGGTTTGTTGGTTTGTTGGTTTGTTGGTTTGTTGGTCTTTTGGTTTGTTGGTTTGTTGGCTTGTTGGCTTCTTGGTTGTTGGCTTGTTGGCTTGTTGGTTTGTTGGTTTGTTGGTTTGTTCGTTTGTTGGTTTGTTGGTTTGTTGGTTTGTTTGTTTGTTGACTTGTTCGTTTGTTGGCTTGTTGGTTTGTTGGCTTGTTGGTTTGTTGGTTTGTTGGTTTGTTTCTTTGTTCGTTTGTTGGTTTGTTGGTTTGTTGGCTTGTTGGTTTGTTGGTTTGTTGGTTTTTTGGGTTGTTGGCTTGTCGGTGTGTTGGTTTGTTGGTTTGTTGGTTTGTTGGCTTGTTGGTTTGTTGGCTTGTTGGTTTGTTGGTTTGTTGGTTTGTTGGTTTGTTGTTTTGTTGGTTTGTTGGTTTGTTGGTTTTTTGGTTTGTTGGTTTGTTGGTTTGTTGGTTGGTTGGTTTGTTGGTTTGCTGGTTTGTTGGTTTGTTTGTTTGTTGGTTTGTTCGTTTGTTGGCTTGTTGGTTTGTTGGCTTGTTGGCTTGTTGGCTTGTTGGCTTGTTAGTTTGTTGTTTGTTGGCTTTTTGATTTGTTGGTTTGTTGGTTTGTTGGTTTGCTGGTTTTTTGGTTTGTTGGCTTGTTGGCTTGTTGGTTTGTTGGTTTGTTGGTTTGTTGGTTTGTTGGTTTGTTGGTTTGTTGGTTTGTTGGTTTGTTCGTTTGTTGGCTTGTTGGTTTGTTGGCTTGTTGGTTTGCTCGTTTGTTGGTTTGTTGGTTTGTTGGTTTGTTGGTTTGTTTGTTTGTTCGTTTGTTGGTTTGTTGGTTTCTTGGTTTGTTGGCTTGTTGGTTTGTTGGTTTGTTGGTTTGTTGGTTTGTTGGTTTGTTGGTTTGTTGGTTTGTTGGTTTGTTGGTTTGTTGGTTTGTTGGTTTGTTGGTTTGTTGGTTTGTTGGTTTGTTGGTTTGTTGGTTTGTTGGTTTGTTAGTTTGGTGGCTTATTGGCTTGTTATTTATTGGTTTGTTGGCTTGTTGGTTTGTTGGTTTATTTGTTTGTTGGTTTGTTCGTCTGTTGGCTTGTTGGTTTGTTGGCTTGTTGGTATGTTCGTTTGTTGGTTTGTTGGTTTGTTGGTTTGTTTGTTTGTTCGTTTGTTGGTTTGTTGGCTTGTTGGCTTGTTGGTTTGTTGGTTTGTTGGTTTGTTGGTTGGTTGGTTTGTTGGTTTGTTGGTTTGTTGGTTTTTTGGTTTGTTTGTTTGTTGGTTTGTTGGTTTGTTTGTTTGTTGGTTTGCTCGTTTGTTGGCTTGTTGGTTTGTTGGCTTGTTGGCTTTTTGGTTGTTGGTTTGTTGGCTTGTTGGTTTGTTGGTTTGTTGGTTTGTTGGTTTGTTGGTTTGTTGGTTTGTTGGTTTTTTGGTTTGTTGGCTTGTTGGCTTGTTGGCTTGTTGGTTTGTTGGTTTGCTGGCTTGTTGGTTTGTTGGTTTGTTGGTTTGTTGGTTTGTTGGTTTGTTGGTTTTTTGGCTTGTTGGCTTGTCGGTTTGTTGGTTTGTTGGTTTGTTCGTTTGTTGGTTGGTTCGTTTGTTGGTTTGTTGGTTTGTTGGTTTGTTGGTTTGTTCGTTTGTTGAATTGTTGGTTTGCTGGTTTGTTGGATTTTTGGTTTTTTGGTTTGTTGGCTTGTTGGCTTTTTGGTTTGTTGGTTTGTTCGTTTGTTGGTTTGTTGATTTGTTAGTTTGTTTGTTTGTTGGTTTGTTGGTTTGTTGGTTTGTTGGTTTTTTGGTTTATTGGTTTGTTGGTTTATTGGTTTCTTGGTTTGTTGGCTTGTTAATTTGTTGGCTTTTTGGTTTCTTGGTTTGTTGGTTTGTTGGTTTGTTTGTTTGTTGGTTTGTTGGTTTGTTGGTTTGTTGGTTTGTTAGTTTGGTGGCTTGTTGGTTTGTTGGTTTGTTGGTTTGTTGGTTTGTTGGTTTGTTGGTTTGTTGGTTTGTTGGTTTGTTGTTTGTTGGTTTGTTGGCTTGTTGGTTTGTTGGCTTGTTGGTTTGTTCGTTTGTTGGTTTGTTGGTTTGTTGGTTTGTTTGTTTGTTCGTTTGTTGGTTTGTTGGTTTGTTGGTTTGTTGGCTTGTTTGATTGTTGGTTTGTTGGTTTGTTGGTTTGTTGGTTTGTTGGTTTGTTGGTTTGTTGGTTTGTTGGTTTGTTGGTTTGTTGGTTTGTTGGTTTGTTGGTTTGTTGGTTTGTTGGTTTGTTGGTTTGTTGGTTTGTTAGTTTGGTGGCTTATTGGCTTGTTGGTTTGTTGGCTTGTTGGTTTGTTGGTTTATTTGTTTGTTGATTTGTTCGTCTGTTGGCTTGTTGGTTTGTTGGCTTGTTGGTATGTTCGTTTGTTGGTTTGTTGGTTTGTTGGTTTGTTTGTTTGTTCGTTTGTTGGTTTGTTGGTTTGTTGGATTGTTAGTTTGTTGGTTTGTTGGTTTGTTGGTTTGTTGGTTTGTTGGTTTGTTGGTTTGTTGGTTTGTTGGTTTTTTGGTTTGTTTGTTTGTTGGTTTGTTGGTTTGTTTGTTTGTTGGTTTGTTCGTTTGTTGGCTTGTTGGTTTGTTGGCTTGTTGGCTTCTTCCTTGTTGGTTTGTTGGTTTGTTGGTTTGTTGGTTTGTTGGTTTGTTGGTTGGTTGGTTTGTTGGTTTGCTGGTTTGTTGGTTTGTTTGTTTGTTGGTTTGTTCGTTTGTTGGCTTGTTGGTTTGTTGGCTTATTGGCTTGTTAGTTTGTTGTTTGTTGGCTTTTTGATTTGTTGGTTTGTTGGTTTGCTGGTTTTTTGGTTTGTTGGCTTGTTGGCTTGTTGGTTTGTTGGTTTGTTGTTTTGTTGGTTTGTTGGTTTGTTGGTTTATTTGTTTGTTGGTTTGTTCGTTTGTTGGCTTGTTGGTTTGTTGGCCTGTTGGTTTGTTCTTTTGTTGGTTTGTTGGTTTGTTGATTTGTTAGTTTGTTCGTTTGTTGGTTTGTTGGTTTGTTGGTTTGTTGGTTTGTTGGCTTGTTGGTTTGTTGGTTTGTTGGTTTGTTGGTTTGTTGGTTTGTTGGTTTGTTGGTTTGTTGGTTTGTTGGTTTGTTGGTTTGTTGGTTTGTTGGTTTCTTGGTTTGTTAGTTTGGTGGCTTATTGGCTTGTTGGTTTGTTGGTTTGTTGGCTTGTTGGTTTGTTGGGTTATTTGTTTGTTGGTTTGTTCGTCTGTTGGCTTGTTGGTTTGTTGGCTTGTTGGTATGTTCGTTTGTTGGTTTATTGGTTTATTGGTTTGTTGGTTTGTTTGTTTGTTCGTTTGTTGGTTTGTTGGTTTGTTGGCTTGTTGGTTTGTTGGTTTGTTGGTTTGTTGGTTTGTTGGTTTGTTGGTTTGTTGGTTTTTTGGTTTGTTTGTTTGTTGGTTTGTTGGTTTGTTTGTTTGTTGGTTTGTTCGTTTGTTGGCTTGTTGGTTTGTTGGCTTGTTGGCTTCTTGGTTGTTGGTTTGTTGGCTTGTTGGTTTGTTGGTTTGTTGGTTTGTTGGTTTGTTGGTTTGTTGGTTTGTTGGTTTGTTCGTTTGTTCGTTTGTTGGTTTGTTGGTTTGTTGGTTTGTTGGCTTGTTGGTTTGTTGGTTTGTTGGTTTGTTGGTTTGTTGGTTTGTTGGTTTGTTGGTTTGTTGGTTTGTTGGTTTGTTGGTTTGTTGGTTTGTTGGGTTGTTAGTTTGGTGGCTTATTGGCTTGTTGGTTTGTTGGTTTGTTGGCTTGTTGGTTTATTGGTCTATTTGTTTGTTGGTTTGTTCGTCTGTTGGCTTGTTGGTTTGTTGGCTTGTCGGTATGTTCGTTTGTTGGTTTGTTGGTTTGTTGGTTTGTTTGTTTGTTCGTTTGTTGGTTTGTTGGTTTGTTGGCTTGTTGGTTTGTTGGTTTGTTGGTTTGTTGGTTTGTTGGTTTGTTGGTTTGTTGGTTTGTTGGTTTTTTGGTTTGTTTGTTTGTTGGTTTGTTGGTTTGTTTGTTTGTTGGTTTGTTCGTTTGTTGGCTTGTTGGTTTGTTGGCTTGTTGGCTTCTTGGTTGTTGGTTTGTTGGCTTGTTGGTTTGTTGGTTTGTTGGTTTGTTGGTTTGTTGGTTTGTTTGTTTGTTGGTTTGTTGTTTTTTTGGTTTGTTGGCTTGTTGGCTTGTTGGCTTGTTGGTTTGTTGGTTTGCTGGCTTGTTGGTTTGTTGGTTTGTTGGTTTGTTGGTTTGTTGGTTTGTTGGTTTTTTGGCTTGTTGGCTTGTCGGTTTGTTGGTTTGTTGGTTTGTTCGTTTGTTGGTTGGTTCGTTTTTTGGTTTGTTGGTTTGTTCGTTTGTTGATTTGTTGGTTTGCTGGTTTGTTGGATTTTTGGTTTTTTGGTTTGTTGGCTTGTTGGCTTGTTGGTTTGTTGGTTTGTTCGTTTGTTGGTTTGTTGATTTGTTAGTTTGTTTGTTTGTTGGTTTGTTGGTTTGTTGGTTTGTTGGTTTGTTGGTTTGTTGGTTTGTTGGTTTGTTGGTTTGTTGGTTTGCTGGTTGTTCGTTTGTCGGTTTGTTGGTTTGTTGGTTTGTTGGTTTGTTGGTTTGTTGGTTTGTTGGTTTGTTGGTTTGTTGGTCTTTTGGTTTGTTGGCTTGTTGGTTTGTTGGTTTGTTGGTTTTTTGGTTTGTTTGTTTGTTGGTTTGTTGGTTTGTTTGTTTGTTGGTTTGTTCGTTTGTTGGCTTGTTGGTTTGTTGGCTTGTTGGCTTCTTGGTTGTTGGTTTGTTGGTTTGTTGGTTTTTTGGTTTGTTTGTTTGTTGGTTTGTTGGATTGTTTGTTTGTTGGTTTGTTCGTTTGTTGGCTTGTTGGTTTGTTGGCTTGTTGGCTTCTTGGTTGTTGGTTTGTTGGTTTGTTGGTTTGTTGGTTTGTTGGTTTGTTGGTTTGTTGGTTGGTTGGTTTGTTGGTTTGCTGGTTTGTTGGTTTGTTTGTTTGTTGGTTTGTTCGTTTGTTGGCTTGTTGGTTTGTTGGCTTGTTGGCTTGTTAGTTTGTTGTTTGTTGGCTTTTTGATTTGTTGGTTTGTTGGTTTGTTGGTTTGCTGGTTTTTTGGTTTGTTGGCTTGTTGGCTTGTTGGTTTGTTGGTTTGTTGGTTTGTTGTTTTGTTGGTTTGTTGGTTTGTTGGTTTATTTGTTTGTTGGTTTGTTCGTTTGTTGGCTTGTTGGTTTGTTCGTTTGTTGGTTTGTTGGTTTGTTGATTTGTTAGTTTGTTCGTTTGTTGGTTTGTTGGTTTGTTGGTTTGTTGGCTTGTTGGTATGTTGGTTTGTTGGTTTGTTGGTTTGTTGGTTTGTTGGTTTGTTGGTTTGTTGGTTTGTTGGTTTGTTGGTTTGTTGGTTTGCTGGTTTGTTGGTTTGTTGGTTTGTTGGTTTGTTGGTTTGTTAGTTTGGTGGCTTATTGGCTTGTTGGTTTGTTGGTTTGTTGGCTTGTTGGTTTGTTTGTTTATTTGTTTGTTGGTTTGTTCGTCTGTTGGCTTGTTGGTTGGTTGGCTTGTTGGTATGTTCGTTTGTTGGTTTGTTGGTTTGTTGGTTTGTTTGTTTGTTCGTTTGTTGGTTTGTTGGTTTGTTGGCTTGTTGGTTTGTTGGTTTGTTGGTTTGTTAGTTTGCTGGTTTGTTGGTTTGTTGGTTTGTTGGTTTTTTGGTTTGTTTGTTTGTTGGTTTGTTGGTTTGTTTGTTTGTTGGTTTGTTCGTTTGTTGGCTTGTTGGTTTGTTGGCTTGTTGGCTTCTTGGTTGTTGGTTTGTTGGCTTGTTGGTTTGCTGGTTTGTTGGTTTGTTGGTTTGTTGGTTTGTTGGTTTGTTGGTTTGTTGGTTTGTTGGTTTGTTCGTTTGTTGGTTTGTTGGTTTGTTGGTTTGTTGGCTTGTTGGTTTGTTGGTTTGTTGGTTTGTTGGTTTGTTGGTTTGTTGGTTTGTTGGTTTGTTGGTTTGTTGGTTTGCTGGTTTATTGGTTTGTTGGTTTGTTGGTTTTTTAGTTTGGTGGCTTATTGGCTTGTTGGTTTGTTGGTTTGTTGGCTTGTTGGTTTGTTGGTTTATTTGTTTGTTGGTTTGTTCGGCTGTTGGCTTGTTGGTTTGTTGGCTTGTTGGTATGTTCGTTTGTTGGTTTGTTGGTTTGTTGGTTTGTTTGTTTGTTCATTTGTTGGTTTGTTGGTTTGTTGGCTTGTTGGTTTGTTGGTTTGTTGGTTTGTTGGTTTGTTGGTTTGTTGGTTTGTTGGTTTGTTGGTTTTTTGGTTTGTTTGTTTGTTGGTTTGTTGGTTTGTTTGTTTGTTGGTTTGTTCGTTTGTTGGCTTGTTGGTTTGTTGGCTTGTTGGCTTCTTGGTTGTTGGTTTGTTGGCTTGTTGGTTTATTGGTTTGTTGGTTTGTTGGTTTGTTGGTTTGTTTGTTTGTTGGTTTGTTGGTTTTTTGGTTTGTTGGCTTGTTGGCTTGTTGGCTTGTTGGTTTCTTGGTTTGCTGGCTTGTTGGTTTGTTGGTTTGTTGGTTTGTTGGTTTGTTGGTTTGTTGGTTTTTTGGCTTGTTGCCTTGTCGGTTTGTTGGTTTGTTGGTTTGTTCGTTTGTTGGTTGGTTCGTTTGTTGGTTAGTTGGTTTGTTGGTTTGTTGGTTTGTTCGTTTGTTGATTTGTTGGTTTGCTGGTTTGTTGGATTTTTGGTTTTTTGGTTTGTTGGCTTGTTGGCTTGTTGGTTTGTTGGTTTGTTCGTTTGTTGGTTTGTTGATTTGTTAGTTTGTTTGTTTGTTGGTTTGTTGGTTTGTTGGTTTGTTGGTTTGTTGGTTTGTTGGTTTGTTGGTTTGTTGGTTGTTCGTTTGTTGGTTTGTTGGTTTGTTGGTTTGTTGGTTTGTTGGTTTGTTGGTTTGTTGGTTTGTTGGTTTGTTGGTTTGTTGGTCTTTTGGTTTGTTGGCTTGTTGGTTTGTTGGTTTGTTGGTTTGTTTGTTTGTTGGTTTGTTCGTTTGTTGGCTTGTTGGTTTGTTGGCTTGTTGGCTTCTTGGTTGTTGGCTTGTTGGCTTGTCGTTTTGTTGGTTTGTTCGTTTGTTGGTTTGTTGGTTTGTTGGTTTGTTTGTTTGTTGGTTTGTTCGTTTGTTCGCTTGTTGGTTTGTTGGCTTGTTGGTTTGTTGGTTTATTTGTTTGTTCGTTTGTTGGTTTGTTGCTTTGTTGGTTTGTTGGTTTGTTGGTTTGTTGGTTGGTTGGTTTGTTGGTTTGCTGGTTTGTTGGTTTGTTTGTTTGTTGCCTTGTTGGTTTGTTAGCTTGTTGGCTTGTTGGTTTGTTGGTTTGTTGGCTTGTTGGTTTGTTGGTATATTTGTTTGTTGGTTTGTTCGATTGTTGGCTTGTTGGTTTGTTGGCTTGTTGGTTTGTTCGTTTGTTGGTTTGTTGGTTTGTTGGAATCTTTGTTTGTTCGTTTGTTAGTTTGTTGGTTTGTTGGCTTGTTGGTTTGTTGGTTTGTTGGTTTGTTGGTTTGTTGGTTTATTGGTTTGTTGGTTTATTGGTTTCTTGGTTTGTTGGCTTGTTAATTTGTTGGCTTTTTGGTTTGTTGGTTTGTTGGTTTGTTGGTTTGTTTGTTTGTTGGTTTGTTGGTTTGTTGGTTTGTTAGTTTGGTGGCTTGTTGGTTTGTTGGTTTGTTGGTTTGTTGGTTTGTTGGTTTGTTGGTTTGTTGGTTTGTTGGTTTGTTGGTTTGTTGGTTTGTTAGTTTGTTTGTTTGTTGGTTTGTTCGTTTGTTGGCTTGTTGGTTTGTTGGTTTTTTGGTTTGTTGGCTTGTTGGCTTGTTGGTTTGTTGGTTTGTTGGTTTGTTGGTTTGTTGGTTTGTTGGTTTATTTGTTTGTTGGTTTGTTCGTTTGTTGGCTTGTTGGTTTGTTGGCTTGTTGGTTTGTTCGTTTGTTGGTTTGTTGTTTTGTTGGTTTGTTTGTTTGTTCGTTTGTTGGTTTGTTGGTTTGTTGGATTGTTGGCTTGTTGGATTGTTGGTTTGTTGGTTTGTTGGTTTGTTGGTTTGTTGGTTTGTTGGTTTGTTGGTTTGTTGGCTTGTTGGTTTGTTCGTTTGTTGGTTTGTTGGTTTGTTGGTTTGTTTGTTTGTTTGTTCGTTTGTTGGTTTGTTGGTTTGTTGGTTTGTTGGCTTGTTGGATTGTTGGTTTGTTAGTTTGGTGGCTTATTGGCTTGTTGGCTTGTTGGTTTGTTGGTTTGTTGGCTTGTTGGTTTGTTGGTTTATTTGTTTGTTGGTTTGTTCGTCTGTTGGCTTGTTGGTTTGTTGGCTTGTTGGTATGTTCGTTTGTTGGTTTGTTGGTTTGTTGGTTTGTTTGTTTGTTCGTTTGTTGGTTTGTTGGTTTGCTGGCTTGTTGGTTTGTTGGTTTGTTGGTTTGTTGGTTTGTTGGTTTGTTGGTTTGTTGGTTTGTTGGTTTGTTGGTTTGTTGGTTTGTTGGTTTTTTGGTTTGTTTGTTTGTTGGTTTGTTGGTTTGTTTGTTTGTTGGTTTGTTCGTTTGTTGGTTTGTTGGTTTGTTGGCTTGTTGGCTTCTTGGTTGTTGGTTTGTTGGCTTGTTGGTTTGTTGGTTTGTTGGTTTGTTGGTTTGTTGGTTTGTTGGTTTGTTGGTTTGTTGGTTTGTTGGTTTGTTGGTTTGTTGGTTTTTTGGTTTGTTGGCTTGTTGGCTTGTTGGCTTGTTGGTTTGTTGGTTTGCTGGCTTGTTGGTTTGTTGGTTTGTTGGTTTGTTGGTTTGTTGGTTTTTTGGCTTGTTGGCTTGTCGGTTTGTTGGTTTGTTGGTTTGTTCGTTTGTTGGTTGGTTCGTTTGTTGGTTTGTTGGTTTGTTGGTTTGTTGGTTTGTTCGTTTGTTAATTTGTTGGTTTGCTGGTTTGTTGGATTTTTGGTTTTTTGGTTTGTTGGCTTGTTGGCTTGTTGGTTTGTTGGTTTGTTCGTTTGTTGGTTGGTTGATTTGTTGGTTTGTTTGTTTGTTGGTTTGTTGGTTTGTTGGTTTGTTGGTTTGTTGGTTTGTTGGTTTGTTGGTTGTTCGTTTGTTGGTTTGTTGCTTTGTTGGTTTGTTGCTTTGTTGGTTTGTTTGTTTGTTGGTTTGTTGGTTGGTTAGTTTGCTGGTTTGTTGGTTTGTTTGTTTGTTGGCTTGTTGGTTTGTTAGCTTGTTGGTTTGTTGGTTTGTTGGCTTGTTGGTTTGTTGGTTTATTTGTTTGTTGGTTTGTTTGATTGTTGGCTTGTTGGTTTGTTGGCTTGTTGGTTTGTTCGTTTGTTGGTTTGTTGGTTTGTTGGAATCTTTGTTTGTTCGTTTGTTGGTTTGTTGGTTTGTTGGCTTGTTGGTTTGTTGGTTTGTTGGTTTGTTGGTTTGTTGGTTTATTGGTTTGTTGGTTTATTGGTTTGTTGGTTTATTGGTTTCTTTGTTTTGTTGGCTTGTTAATTTGTTGGCTTTTTGGTTTGTTGGTTTGTTGGTTTGTTTGTTTGTTGGTTTGTTGGTTTGTTGGTTTGTTAGTTTGGTGGATTGTTGGTTTGTTGGTTTGTTGGTTTGTTGGTTTGTTGGTTTGTTGGTTTGTTGGTTTGTTTGTTTGTTGGTTTGTTCGTTTGTTGGCTTGTTGGTTTGTTGGCTTGTTGGCTTGTTGGTTTGTTGGTTTGTTGGCTTGTTGAATTGTTCATTTGTTGGTTTGTTGGTTTGTTGGTTTGTTAGTTTGTTTGGCTGTTGGTTTGTTCGTTTGTTGGCTTCTTGGTTTGTTGGCTTGTTGGTTTGTTGGCTTGTTGGTTTGTTGGTTTGTTGGGTTTTTGGTTTGTTGGTTTGTTTGTTTGTTCGTTTGTTGGTTTGTTGGTTTGTTGGTTTGTTCGTTTGTTGGTTTTTTTGGTTTGTTGGTTTGTTTGTTTGTTGGTTTGTTCATTTGTTGGCTTGTTGGTTTGTGGGCTTGTTGGTTTGTTGGTTTGTTTGTTTGTTCGTTTGCTGGTTTGTTGGTTTGTTAGCTTGTTGGTTTGATGGTTTGTTGGTTTGTTGGTTTGTTGGTTTGTTGGTTTGTTGGTTTGTTGGTTTGTTGGTTTGTTGGTTTGTTGGTTTGTTGGCTTGTTGGTTTGTTGGCTTGTTGGTTTGTTGGTTTGTTGGTTTGTTGGTTTGTTGGTTTGTTGGTTTGTTGTTTTGTTGGTTTGTTGGCTTGTTGGTTTGTTGGTTTGTTGGTTTGTTGGTTGGTTCGTTTGTTGGTTTGCTGGTTTGTTGTTTTGTCTGTTTGTTGGTTTGTTCGTTTGTTGGCTTGTTGGTTTATTGGCTTGTTGGCTTGTTAGTTTGTTGTTTGTTGGCTTTTTGATTTGTAGTTTGTTGGTTTGTTGGTTTGTTGGTTTGTTCGTTTGTTGGTTTGTTTGTTTTTTGGTTTGTTCGTTTGTTGGCTTGTTGGTTTGTCGGTGTGTTGGCTTGTTGGTTTGTTGGTTTGTTAGTTTGTTGGTTTGTTCGTTTGTTGGTTTGTTGGTTTGTTGGTTTGTTGGTTTGTTGGTTTGTTGGTTTGTTGGTTTGTTCGTTTGTTGGTTTGTTGGTTTGTTGGTTTGTTTGTTTGTTAGTTCGCTGGTTTCTTGGTTTGTTGGCTTGTTGGCTTGTTGGTTTGTTGGTTTGTTGGCTTATTGGTTTGTTGGTTTATTTGTTTGTTGGTTTGTTGGTTTGTTCGTTTGTTGGTTTGTTCGTTTGTTGGTTTGTTGGTTTGTTGGTTTGTTGGTTTGTTGGTTTGTTGGTTTGCTGGTTTTTTGGTTTGTTGGCTTGTTGGCGTGTTGGTTTGTTGGTTTGTTGGCTTGTTGGTTTGTTGGTTTATTTGTTTGTTGGTTTTTTCGTTTGTTGGCTTGTTGGTTTGTTGGCTTGTTGGTTTGTTCTTTTGTTGTTTGTTGGTTTGTTAGTTTGTTTGTTTGTTCGTTTGTTCGCTTTTTCGTTTGTTGGTTTGTTGGCTTGTTGGTTTGTTGGTTTGTTGGTTTGTTGGTTTGTTGGTTTGTTGGTTTGTTGGTTTGTTGGTTTATTGGTTTGTTGGTTTGTTGGTTTGTTGGCTTGTTGGTTTGTTGGCTTTTCGGTTTGTTGGTTTGTTGGTTTGTTGGTTTGTTGGTTTGTTGGTTTGTTAGTTTGGCAGCTTGTTGATTTGTTTGTTTGTTGGTTTGTTGGTTTGTGGGTTTGTTGGTTTGTTGGTTTGTTGGTTTGTTGGTTTGTTGGTTTGTTTGTTTGTTTGTTTGTTGGTTTGTTGGTTTGTTCGTTTGTTGTCTTGTTGGTTTGTTGGCTTGTTGGCTTGTTGGTTTGTTGGTTTGTTGGTTTGTTGGCTTGTTGATTTGTTCGTTTGTTGATTTGTTGGTTTGTTAGTTTGTTGGTTTGTTGGTTTGTTCGTTTGTTGGTTTGTTTGTTTGTTGGTTTGTTCGTTTGTGTGATTTTTGGTTTGTTGGTTTGTTGGCTTGTTTGTTTGTTGGTTTGTTAGGTTTTTGGTTTGTTGGTTTGTTGGTTGGTTCGTTTGTTGGTTTGTTGGTTTGTTGGTTTGTTGGATTGTTGATTTTTTGGTTTGTTGGCTTGTTGGCTTGTTGGTTTGTTGGTTTGTTGGCTTGTTGGTTTGTTGGTTTGTTGGTTTGTTGGTTTGTTTGTTTGTTTGTTTGTTGGTTTGTTCGTTTGTTGGCTTGTTGGTTTGTTGGCTTGTTGGCTTGTTGGTTTGTTGGTTTGTTGGCTTGTTGGTTTGTTGGTTTGTTCGTTTGTTGGTTTGTTGGTTTGTTGGTTTGTTGGTTTTTGGGTTTGTTGTCTTGTTGGTTTATTGGTTTGTTGGTTTGTTGGCTTGTTGGCTTGTTGGTTTGTTGGTTTGTTGGCTTGTTGGTTTATTGGTTTGTTGGTTTCTTCGTTTGTTGGCTTGTTGGCTTGTTGGTTTGTTGGTTTGTTGGTTTATTAGTTTGTTGGTTTGTTAGTTTGTTGGTTTGTTGGTTTGTTGGTTTGTTGGTTTGTTGGTTTGTTGGTTTATTGGTTTGTTGGTTTGTAGGTTTGTTGGTTTGTTGGTTTGTTGGTTTGTTGGTTTGATGGTTTGTTGGTTTGTTGGTTTGTTGGTTTGTTGGTTTGTTGGTTTGTTGGTTTGTTGGTTTGTTGGTTTGTTGGTTTGTTGGTTTGTTGGTTTGTTTGTTTGTTGGTTTGTTGGTTTGTTGGTTTGTTGGTTTGTTTGTTTGTTTGTTTGTTGGTTTTTTCGTTTGTTGGCTTGTTGGTTTGTTGGCTTGTTGGCTTGTTGGTTTGTTGGTTTTTCGTTTGTTGGTTTGTTGGATTGTTGGTTTGTTCGTTTGTTGGTTTGTTGGTTTGTTGGTGTGTTGGTTTGTTGGTTTGTTGGCTTGTTGGTTTGTTGTTTTCTTGGTTTGTTCGTTTGTTGGCTTGTTGGTTAGTTGGTTTGTTGGTTTGTTAGTTTGTTAGTTTGTTGGTTTGTTCGTTTGTTCGTTTGTTGGTTTGTTGGTTTGTTGGTTTGTTGGTTTTTTGGTTTGTTAGTTTTTTGATTCGTTGTCTTGTTGGTTTGTTGGCTTGTAGGTTTGTTGGTTTGTTTGTTTGTTCGTTTATTGGTTTGTTGGTTTGTTGGGTTGTTGGTTTGTTGGTTTGTTGGTTTGTTGGTTTGTTGGGTTGTTGGTTTGTTGGTTTTTTGGTTTGTTGGTTTGTTGCTTTGTTGGTTTGTTGGTTAGTTGGTTTGTTGGCTTGTTGGCTTGTTGGTTTGTTGGTTTGTTGGTTTGTTGGTTTTTTGGTTTCTTGGCTTCTTGGCTTGTTATCTTCCTGGTTTGTTGGCTTGTTGGTTTGTTGGTTTGTTGGTTTGTTGGTTTGTTGGTTTGTTGGTTTGTTGGTTTGTTGGTTTGTTGGTTTGTTAATTTGTTGGTTTGTTGGCTTGTTGGCTTGTTGGTTTGTTGGTTTGTTCGTTTGTTAGTTTGTTGGTTTGTTGGTTTGTTTGTTTGTTGATTTGTTCGTTTGTTGGCTTGTTGTTTTGTTGGTTTGTTTGTTTGTTGGTTTGTTGGTTTGTTGGTTTGTTGGTTTGTTGGTTTGTTGGTTTGTTGGTTTGTTGGTTTGTTGGTTTGTTCGTTTGTTAGTTTGTTGGTTTGTTGGTTTGTTTGCTTGTTGGTTTGTTCAATTGTTGGCTTGTTGGTTTGTTGGTTTGGTGGATTGTTGGCTTGTTGGTTTTTTGGTTTGTTGGTTTGTTCGTTTGTTGGCTTGTTGGCTTGTTGGTTTGTTGGTTTGTTGATTTGTTGGTTTGTTGGTTTGTTGGTTTGTTGGCTTGTTGGTTTGTTGGTTTGTTGGTTTGTTCGTTTGTTGGTTTTTTGGTTTGTGGGTTTATTGGTTTGATAGTTTGTTCGTTTGTTGGTTTTTTGGTTTGTTGGTTTGTTGGTTTGTTGGCTTGTTGGTTTGTTGGTTTGTTGGTTTGTTGGTTTGTTTGTTTGTTGGTTTGTTGGTTTAATTGTTTGATGGTTTGTTGGTTTGTAGGTTTTTTCGTTTGTTGGTTTGTTGGTTTGTTGGCTTGTTGGCTGGTTGGGTTGTTGGTTATTTGGCTTGTTGGTTTGTTAGTTTGTTGCTTTGTTGCTTTGTTTATTTGTTGGTTTGTTCGTTTGTTGTCTTGTTGGTTTGTTGGCTTGTTGGCTTGTAGGTTTGTTGGTTTGTTGGTTTGTTGGTTTGTTGGTTTGTTGGTTTGTTGGCTTGTTTGTTCGTTGGATTGTTGGTTTTTTCGTTTGTTGGTTCGTTGGTTTGTGGTTTGCTCGTTTGTTGATTTGTTGGTTTGTTCGTTTGTTGGCTTGCTCGTTTGTTGGCTTGTTGGGTTGTTGGCTTGTTGGCTTGTTGGTTTGTTGGTTTGTTGGCTTATTGGTTTCTTGGTTTGTTGTTTTGTTGGTTTGTTGGTTTGTTGGTTTGTTGGCTTGTTTGCTTGTTGGCTTGTTGGTTTGTTGGTTTGTTGGCTTGTTTGTTTGTTGGTTTGTTGGTTTCATGGTTTGATGGTTTGTTGGTTTGTTGGTTTGTTGGTTTGTACGTTTGTTGGTTTGTTGGTTTGTTGGTTTGTTGGCTTGTTGGTATGTTGGCTTCTTGGCTTGTTGGCTTGTTGGCTTGTTGGTTTGTTGGCTTGTTGGTTTGTTAGTTTGTTGGTTTGTTGGTTTGTTGGTTTGTTGGTTTGTTGGTTTGTTGGTTTGTTGGTTTGTAGCTTTGTTGGTTTGTTGGGTTTTTCGTTTGTTGGCTTCTTGGTTTGTTGGTTTGTTCGCTTGTTGGTTTGTTGGTTTGTCAATTTGTTGGTTTGTTGGTTTGTTCGTTTGTTGGTTTGTTGGTTTGTTGGTTTGTTGGTTTGTTAGTTTGTTTGTCTGTTGCTTTGTTCGTTTGTTGGCTTGTTGGTTTGTTGGCTTGTTGGTTTGTTGGTTTGTCGGTTTGTTGGTTTGTTGGTTTGTTGGTTTGTTGGTTTGTTGCTTTGTTGGTTTGTTGGGTTTTTCGTTTGTTGGCTTGTTGGTTTGTTGGTTTGTTCGCTTGTTGGTTTGTTGGTTTATCAATTTGTTGGTTGGTTTGTTTGTTCGTTTGTTGGTTTGTGGGGTTGTTGGTTTGTTAGTTTGTTTGTCTGTTGGTTTGTTCGTTTGTTGGCTTATTGGTTTGTTAGCTTGTTAGTTTATTAGTGTGTTGGTTTGTTGGTTTGTTGGTTTGTTGGTTTTTTGGTTTGTTTGTTTGTTGGGTTTTTCTTTTGTTGGCTTGTTGGTTTGTTGGTTTGTTCGCTTGTTGGTTTGTTGGTTTGTCAATTTGTTGGTTTGTTGGTTTGTTCGTTTGTTGGTTTGTTGTTTTGTTGGTTTGTTAGTTTGTTTGTCTGTTGGTTTGTTCGTTTGTTGGCTTGTTGGTTTGCTGGCTTGTTGGTTTGTTGGTTTGTCGGTTTGTTGGTTTGTTGGTTTGTTCATTTGTTGGTTTGTTGGCTTGTTGGTTTGTTAGTTTGTTGGTTTGTTGGTTTGTTGGTTTGTTGGTTTGTTGCTTTGTTGGTTTGTTGGTTTGTTGGTTTGTTGGCTTGTTGGCTTGTTGGCTTAATGGTTTGTTGGCTTGTTGGTTTGTTGGCTTGTTGGTTTGTTGGTTTGTTGGTTTGTTGGTTTGTTGATTTTTTGGTTTGTTGGTTTGTTGGTTTGTTTGTTTGTTGGTTTGTTCGTTTGTTGGCTTGTTGATTTGTTGGCTTGTTGGCTTGTTGGTTTGTCGGTTTGTTGGCTTGTTGATTTGTTGGCTTGTTGGTTTGTCGGTTTGTTGGTTTGTTGGTTTGTTGGTTTGTTCGTTTGTTGGTTTGTTGGTTCGTTGGTTTGTTGGTTTGTTGGTTTGTTCGTTTGTTGGTTTGTTGGTTTGTTGGTTTGTTGGTTTGTTGGTTTGTTGGTTTGTTGGTTTGTTCGTTTGTTGGTTTGGTGGTTTGGTGGTTTGTTGGTTTGTTCGTTTGTTCGTTTGTTGGCTTGTTGGCTTGTTGGTTTGTTGGTTTGTTGGTTTGTTGGTTTGTTGGTTTGTTGGTTTGTTGGTTTGTTGGTTTGTTGGTTTGTTGGTTTATTCGTTTGTTGGTTTGTTGTTTTGTTGGTTTGTTGGTTTGTTGGTTTGTTGGTTTGTTCGTTTGTTAGTTTGTGGGTTTGTTGGTTTGTTGATTTGTTGGTTTGTTTGTTTGTTGGAATGTTGGTTTGTTGGTTTGCTGGTTTGTTGGCTTGTTGGCTTGTTGGTTTGTTGGTTTGTTAGTTTGTTGGTTTGTTGGTTTGTTGGTTTGTTGGTTACTTGGTTTGTTGGTTTGTTGGCTTGTTGGTTTGTTGGTTTTTTGGTTTGTTGGTTTGTCGGTTTGTTGGTTTGTTGGTTTTTTGGTTTGTTGGTTTGTTGGTTTGTTGGTTTATTTGTTTGTTGGTTTGTTGGTTTGTTGGTTTGTTGGTTTGTTGGTTTGTTGGTTTATTTGTTTGTCGCTTTGTTGGTTTGTTGGTTTGTTGGTTTGTTGGTTTATTTGTTTGTTGGTTTGGTGGTTTGTTGGTTTGTTGGCTTGTTGGTTTGTTTGTTTGTTGGTTTGTTGGTTTGTTGGATTTTTGGTTTGTTGGTTTGTTGGTTTGTTGGTTTGTTTGTTTGTTCGTTTGTTGGTTTGTTGGTTTGTTGGTTTGTTGGCTTAATGGTTTGTTGGATTGTTGATTTGTTGCTTTGTTAGTTTGTTGGCTTGTTGGCTTGTTGGTTTGTTGGTTTGTTGGTTTATTGGCTTGTTGGTTTGTTTGCTTGTTGGCTTGTTGTTTTGTTGGTTTGTTGGTTTGTTGGTTTGTTGGTTTGTTGGTTTGTTGGTTTGTTGGTTTGTTGGTTTGTTGGTTTGTTTGATTGTTGGTTTGGTGGTTTGTTGATTTGTTGGTTACTTGATTTGTTAATTTGTTGGTTTGTTGGTTTGTTGGCTTATTGGTTTGTTAGTTTGTTGTTTTGTTGGTATGTTGGTTTGTTGGTTTGTTGCTTTGTTGGTTTGTTGGTTTGATGGTTTGTTGGTTTGTTTGTTTGTTGGTTTTTTCGTTTGGTGGCTTGTTGGTTTATTGGTTTGTTCGCTTGTTGGTTTGTTGGTTTGTCGATTTGTTCGTTTGTTGGTTTGTCGGTTTGTTGGTTTGTTAGTTTGTTTGGCTGTTGGTTTGTTCGTTTGTTGGCTTCTTGGTTTGTTGGCTTGTGATTTGTTGGTTTGTTGGTTTGTTGGTTTGTTGGTTTGTTCATTTGTTGGTTTGTTGGTTTGTTGGCTAGTTGATTTGTTGGTTTGTTGGTTTATTGGTTTGTTGGTTTGTTGGTTTGTTGGTTTGTTGGTTTGTTGGTTTGTTGGTTTGTTGGTTTGTTGGCTTGTTGGCTTGCTGGTTTGTTGGCTTGTTGGTTTGTTGGTTTGTTGGTTTGTTGGTTTGTTGGTTTTTTGTTTTGTTGGTTTGTTGGTTTGTTTGTTTGTTGGTTTGTTCGTTTGTTGGCTTGTTGATTTGTTTTCTTGTTGGCTTGTTGGCTTGTTGGTTTGTTGGTTTATTGGCTTGTTGGTTTGTTGGCTTGTTGGTTTGTTGGTTTGTTTGTTTGTTGGTTTGTTCGTTTTTTGGCTTGTTGGTTTGTTGGCTTGTTGGCTTGTTGGTTTGTTGGTTTGTTGGCTTGTTGGTTTGTTGGTTTGTTCGTTTGTTGGTTTGTTGGTTTGTTGGTTTTTTTGTTTGTTGGCTTGTTGGTTTATTGGTTTGTTGGTTTGCTGGCTTGTTGGCTTGTTGGTTTGTTGGTTTGTTGATTTGTTGTATTGTTGGTTTATTGGTTTGTTGGTTTGTTCGTTTGTTGGCTTGTTGGCTTGTTGGTTTGTTGGTTTGTTGGTTTGCTGGCTTGTTGGTTTGTTGGTTTGTTGGTTTGTTGGTTTGTTGGTTTGTTGGTTTGTTGGTTTGTTGGTTTGTTGGCTTGTTGGCTTGTTGGTTTGTTGGTTTGTTGGTTTGTTGGTTTGTTGGTTTGTTGGTTTGTTGGTTTGTTGGTTTGTTGGTTTGTTGGTTTGTTGGCTTGTTGGCTTGTTGGTTTGTTGGTTTGTTGGTTTGTTCGTTTGTTGGTTTGTTGGTTTGTTCGTTTGTTCGTTTGTTCGTTTGTTCGTTTGTTGGTTTGTTGGTTTGTTGGTTTGTTGGTTTTTTGGTTTGTTGGTTTGTTCGTTTGTTGGCTTGCTCGTTTGTTGGCTTGTTGGGTTGTTGGCTTGTTGGCTTGTTGGTTTGTTGGTTTGTTGGCTTATTGGTTTCTTGGTTTGTTGGTTTCATGGTTTGTTGGTTTGTTGGTTTGTTGGTTTGTTGGTTTGTACGTTTGTTGGTTTGTTGGTTTGTTGGTTTGTTGGCTTGTTGGTATGTTGGCTTCTTGGCTTGTTGGCTTGTTGGCTTGTTGGTTTGTTGGCTTGTTGGTTTGTAAGTTTGTTGGTTTGTTGGTTTGTTGGTTTGTTGGTTTGTTGGTTTGTTGGTTTGTAGCTTTGTTGGTTTGTTGGGTTTTTCGTTTGTTGGCTTGTTGGTTTGTTGGTTTGTTCGCTTGTTGGTTTGTTGGTTTGTCAATTTGTTGGTTTGTTGGTTTGTTCGTTTGTTGGTTTGTTGGTTTGTTGGTTTGTTGGTTTGTTAGTTTGTTTGTCTGTTGCTTTGTTCGTTTGTTGGCTTGTTGGTTTGTTGGCTTGTTGGTTTATTGGTTTGTCGGTTTGTTGGTTTGTTGGTTTGTTGGTTTGTTGGTTTGTTGCTTTGTTGGTTTGTTGGGTTTTTCGTTTGTTGGCTTGTTGGTTTGTTGGTTTGTTCGCTTGTTGGTTTGTTGGTTTATCAATTTGTTGGTTGGTTTGTTTGTTCGTTTGTTGGTTTGTGGGGTTGTTGGTTTGTTAGTTTGTTTGTCTGTTGGTTTGTTCGTTTGTTGGCTTATTGGTTTGTTAGCTTGTTAGTTTATTAGTGTGTTGGTTTGTTGGTTTGTTGGTTTGTTGGTTTGTTTGTTTGTTGGGTTTTTCTTTTGTTGGCTTGTTGGTTTGTTGGTTTGTTCGCTTGTTGGTTTGTTGGTTTGTCAATTTGTTGGTTTGTTGGTTTGTTCGTTTGTTGGTTTGTTGTTTTGTTGGTTTGTTAGTTTGTTTGTCTGTTGGTTTGCTCGTTTGTTGGCTTGTTGGTTTGCTGGCTTGTTGGTTTGTTGGTTTGTCGGTTTGTTGGTTTGTTGGTTTGTTCATTTGTTGGTTTGTTGGCTTGTTGGTTTGTTAGTTTGTTGGTTTGTTGGTTTGTTGGTTTGTTGGTTTGTTGCTTTGTTGGTTTGTTGGTTTGTTGGTTTGTTGGCTTGTTGGCTTGTTGGCTTAATGGTTTGTTGGCTTGTTGGTTTGTTGGCTTGTTGGTTTGTTGGTTTGTTGGTTTGTTGGTTTGTTGATTTTTTGGTTTGTTGGTTTGTTGGTTTGTTTGTTTGTTGGTTTGTTCGTTTGTTGGCTTGTTGATTTGTTGGCTTGTTGGCTTGTTGGTTTGTCGGTTTGTTGGCTTGTTGATTTGTTGGCTTGTTGGTTTGTCGGTTTGTTGGTTTGTTGGTTTGTTGGTTTGTTCGTTTGTTGGTTTGTTGGTTCGTTGGTTTGTTGGTTTGTTGGTTTGTTCGTTTGTTGGTTTGTTGGTTTGTTGGTTTGTTGGTTTGTTGGTTTGTTCGTTTGTTGGTTTGGTGGTTTGGTGGTTTGTTGGTTTGTTCGTTTGTTCGTTTGTTGGCTTGTTGGCTTGTTGGTTTGTTGGTTTGTTGGTTTGTTGGTTTGTTGGTTTGTTGGTTTGTTGGTTTGTTGGTTTGTTGGTTTGTTGGTTTGTTGGTTTATTCGTTTGTTGGTTTGTTGTTTTGTTGGTTTGTTGGTTTGTTGGTTTGTTGGTTTGTTCGTTTGTTAGTTTGTTGGTTTGTTGGTTTGTTGATTTGTTGGTTTGTTTGTTTGTTGGAATGTTGGTTTGTTGGTTTGCTGGTTTGTTGGCTTGTTGGCTTGTTGGTTTGTTGGTTTGTTAGTTTGTTGGTTTGTTGGTTTGTTGGTTTGTTGGTTACTTGGTTTGTTGGTTTGTTGGCTTGTTGGTTTGTTGGTTTTTTGGTTTGTTGGTTTGTCGGTTTGTTGGTTTGTTGGTTTTTTGGTTTGTTGGTTTGTTGGTTTGTTGGTTTATTTGTTTGTTGGTTTGTTGGTTTGTTGGTTTGTTGGTTTGTTGGTTTGTTGGTTTATTTGTTTGTCGCTTTGTTGGTTTGTTGGTTTGTTGGTTTGTTGGTTTATTTGTTTGTTGGTTTGGTGGTTTGTTGGTTTGTTGGCTTGTTGGTTTGTTGGTTTGTTGGTTTGTTGGTTTGTTGGATTTTTGGTTTGTTGGTTTGTTGGTTTGTTGGTTTGTTTGTTTGTTCGTTTGTTGGTTTGTTGGTTTGTTGCTTTGTTGGCTTAATGGTTTGTTGGATTGTTGATTTGTTGCTTTGTTAGTTTGTTGGCTTGTTGGCTTGTTGGTTTGTTGGTTTGTTGGTTTATTGGCTTGTTGGTTTGTTGGCTTGTTGGCTTGTTGTTTTGTTTGTTTGTTGGTTTGTTGGTTTGTTGGTTTGTTGGTTTGTTGGTTTGTTGGTTTGTTGGTTTGTTTGATTGTTGGTTTGGTGGTTTGTTGATTTGTTGGTTACTTGATTTGTTAATTTGTTGGTTTGTTGGTTTGTTGGCTTATTGGTTTGTTAGTTTGTTGTTTTGTTGGTTTGTTGGTTTGTTGGTTTGTTGCTTTGTTGGTTTGTTGGTTTGATGGTTTGTTGGTTTGTTTGTTTGTTGGTTTTTTCGTTTGGTGGCTTGTTGGTTTATTGGTTTGTTCGCTTGTTGGTTTGTTGGTTTGTCGATTTGTTCGTTTGTTGGTTTTTCGGTTTGTTGGTTTGTTAGTTTGTTTGGCTGTTGGTTTGTTCGTTTGTTGGCTTCTTGGTTTGTTGGCTTGTGATTTGTTGGTTTGTTGGTTTGTTGGTTTGTTGGTTTGTTCATTTGTTGGTTTGTTGGTTTGTTGGCTAGTTGATTTGTTGGTTTGTTGGTTTATTGGTTTGTTGGTTTGTTGGTTTGTTGGTTTGTTGGTTTGTTGGTTTGTTGGTTTGTTGGTTTGTTGGCTTGTTGGCTTGCTGGTTTGTTGGCTTGTTGGTTTGTTGGTTTGTTGGTTTGTTGGTTTGTTGGTTTGTTGGTTTTTTGTTTTGTTGGTTTGTTGGTTTGTTCGTTTGTTGGCTTGTTGATTTGTTTTCTTGTTGGCTTGTTGGTTTGTTGGTTTGTTGGCTTGTTGGTTTGTTGGCTTGTTGGTTTGTCGGTTTGTTGGTTTGTTAGTTTGTTGGTTTTTTCGTTTGTTGATTTGTTGGTTCGTTGGTTTGTTGGTTTGTTGGTTTGTTAGTTTGTTGGTTTATGGGTTTGTTGGTTTGTTGGTTTGTTGGTTTGTTCGTTTGTTGGTTTGGTGGTTTGTTGGTTTGTTCGTTTGTTCGTTTGTTGGCTTGCTGGCTTGTTGGTTTGTTGGTTTGTTGGTTTGTTGGTTTGTTTGTATGTTTGTTGGTTTGTTCGTTTGTTGGCTTGTTGGTTTGTTGGCTTGTTAGCTTGTTGGTTTGTTGGTTTGTTGGCTTGTTGATTTGTTCGTTTGTTGATTTGTTGGTTTGTTGGTTTGTTGGTTTGTTGGTTTGTTCGTTTGTTGGTTTGTTTGTTTGTTGGTTTGTTCGTTTATGTGCTTTTTGGTTTGTTGGTTTGGTGGCTTGTTTGTTTGTTGGTTTGTTGGGTTTTTGGTTTGTTGGTTTGTTGGTTGGTTCGTTTGTTGGTTTGTTGGTTTGCTGGTTTGTTGGTTTGTTCATTTGTTGGTTTGTTGGTTTGTTGGTTTGTTGGATTGTTGGTTTTTTAGTTTGTTGGCTTGTTGGCTTGTTGGTTTGTTGGTTTATTGGCTTGTTGGTTTGTTGGCTTGTTGGTTTGTTGGTTTGTTTGTTTGTTGGTTTGTTCGTTTTTTGGCTTGTTGGTTTGTTGGCTTGTTGGCTTGTTGGTTTGTTGGTTTGTTGGCTTGTTGGTTTGTTGGTTTGTTCGTTTGTTGGTTTGTTGGTTTGTTGGTTTTTTTGTTTGTTGGCTTGTTGGTTTATTGGTTTGTTGGTTTGCTGGCTTGTTGGCTTGTTGGTTTGTTGGTTTGTTGGTTTGTTGTATTGTTGGTTTATTGGTTTGTTGGTTTGTTCGTTTGTTGGCTTGTTGGCTTGTTGGTTTGTTGGTTTGTTGGTTTTTTGGTTTGTTGGCTTGTTGGCTTGTTGGTTTGTTGGTTTGTTGGTTTGCTGGCTTGTTGGTTTGTTGGTTTGTTGGTTTGTTGGTTTGTTGGTTTGTTGGTTTGTTGGTTTGTTGGTTTGTTGGCTTGTTGGCTTGTTGGTTTGTTGGTTTGTTGGTTTGTTGGTTTGTTGGTTTGTAGGTTTCTTCGTTTGTTCGTTTGTTCGTTTGTTGGTTTGTTGGTTTGTTGGTTTGTTGGTTTTTTGGTTTGTTGGTTTTTTTGGTTCGTTGGCTTGTTGGTTTGTTGGCTTGTAGGTTTGTTGGTTTGTTTGTTTGTTCGTTTGTTGGTTTGTTGGTTTGTTGGGTTGTTGGTTTGTTGGTTTGTTGGTTTATTGGTTTGTTGGTTTGTTGGTTTGTTGGTTTGTTGGTTTGTTGGTTTGTTGGTTTGTTGGTTTGTTGCTTTGTTGGTTTGTTGGTTTGAGGGTTTGTTGGCTTGTTGGTTTGTTGGTTTGTTGGTTTGTTGGTTTTTTGGTTTCTTGGTTTGTTGGTTTCTTGGTTTGTTGGTTTGTTGGTTTGTTGTCTTGTTGGTTTGTTGGCTTGTTGGCTTGTAGGTTTGTTGGTTTGTTGGTTTGTTGGTTTGCTGGTTTGTTGGATTGTTTGTTTTTTGGTTTGTTGGTTCGTTGGTTTGTTGGTTTGTTCGTTTGTTGGTTTGTTGGTTTGTTGGCTTGCTCGTTTGTTGGCTTTTTGGTTTGTTGGCTTGTTGGCTTGTTGGTTTGTTGGTTTGTTGGCTTATTGGTTTCTTGGTTTGTTGTTTTGTTGGTTTGTTGGTTTGTTGGTTTGTTGGTTTCTTGGCTTGTTGGCTTGTTGGTTTGTTGGTTTGTTGGCTTGTTTGTTTGTTGGTTTGTTAGTTTCTTGGTTTGTTGGTTTGTTTGTTTGTTGATTTGTACGTTTGTTGGTTTGTTGGTTTGTCGGTTTGTTGGCTTGTTGGTTTGTTAGTTTGTTGGTTTGTTGGTTTGTTGGTTTTTTGGTTTATTGGTTTGTTGCTTTGTTGGTTTGTTGGTTTGTTGGTTTGTTGGTTTGTTTGTTTGTTGGGTTTTTCGTTTGTTGGCTTGTTGGTTTGTTGGTTTGTTCGCTTGTTGGTTTGTTGGTTTGTCAATTTGTTGGTTTGTTGGTTTGTTCGTTTGTTGGTTTGTTGTTTTGTTGGTTTGTTAGTTTGTTTGTCTGTTCGTTTGTTCGTTTGTTGGCTTGTTGGTTTGTTGGCTTGTTGGTTTGTTGGTTTGTCGGTTTGTTGGTTTGTTGGTTTGTTGGCTTGTTGGTTTGTTGGTTTGTTGGTTTGTTGGTTTGTTGGTTTGTTGGTTTGTTGGTTTGTTGGTTTGTTGGTTTGTTGGTTTGTTGGTTTGTTGGTTTGTTGGCTTGTTGGATTAATGGTTTGTTGGCTTGTTGGTTTGTTGGTTTGTCGGTTTGTTGGTTTGTTGGTTTGTTGGTTTGTTCGTTTGTTGGCTTGTTGATTTGTTGGCTTGTTGGCTTGTTGGTTTGTTGGCTTGTTGGCTTGTTGGCTTGTTGGTTTGTTGGTTTGTTGGTTTGTTGGTTTGTTCATTTGTTGGTTTGTTGGTTTGTTGGCTTGTTGATTTGTTGGTTTGTTGGTTTGTTGGTTTTTGGTTTGTTGGTTTGTGGTTTGTTGGTTTGTTGGCTTGTTGGTTTGTTGGTTTGTCGATTTGTTCGTTTGTTGGTTTGTTGGTTTGTTGGTTTGTTAGTTTGTTTGGCTGTTGGTTTGTTCGTTTGTTGGCTTCTTGGTTTGTTGGCTTGTTGGTTTGTTGGTTTGTTTGTTTGTTGGTTTGTTGGTTTGTTCATTTGTTGGTTTGTTGGTTTGTTGGCTTGTTGATTTGTTGGTTTGCTGGTTTGTTGGTTTGTTGGTTTGTTGGTTTGTTGGTTTGTTGGTTTGTTGGTTTGTTGGTTTGTTGGTTTGTTGGTTTGTTGGTTTGTTGGCTTGTTGGCTTGTTGGCTTGCTGGTTTGTTGGCTTGTTGGGTTGTTGGTTTGTTGGTTTGTTGGTTTGTTGATTTTTTGGTTTGTTGGTTTGTTGGTTTGTTTGTTTGTTGGTTTGTTCGTTTGTTGGCTTGTTGATTTATTTTCTTGTTGGCTTGTTGGTTTGTTGGTTTGTTGGCTTGTTGGTTTGTTGGCTTGTTGGTTTGTCGGTTTGTTGGTTTGTTAGTTTGTTGGTTTTTTCGTTTGTTGGTTTGTTGGTTCGTTGGTTTGTTGGTTTGTTGGTTTGTTCGTTTGTTGGTTTGTGGGTTTGTTGGTTTGTTGGTTTGTTGGTTTGTTCGTTTGTTGGTTTGGTGGTTTGTTGGTTTGGTTGTTTGTTCGTTTGTTGGCTTGCTGGCTTGTTGGTTTGTTTGTTTGTTGGTTTGTTTGTTTGTTTGTATGTTTGTTGGTTTGTTCGTTTGTTGGCTTGTTGGTTTGTTGGCTTGTTAGCTTGTTGGTTTGTTGGTTTGTTGGCTTTTTGATTTGTTCGTTTGTTGATTTGTTGGTTTGTTGGTTTGTTGGTTTGTTGGTTTGTTCGTTTGTTGGTTTGTTTTTTTGTTGGTTTGTTCGTTTATGTGTTTTGTGGTTTGTTGGTTTGGTGGCTTGTTTGTTTGTTGGTTTGTTGGTTTGTTGGTTGGTTCGTTTGTTGGTTTGTTGGTTTGTTGGTTTGTTGGTTTGTTCATTTGTTGGTTTGTTGGTTTGTTGGTTTGTTGGATTGTTGGTTTTTTGGTTTGTTGGCTTGTTGGTTTGTTGGTTTATTGGCTTGTTGGTTTGTTGGTTTGTTGGTTTGTTGGTTTGTTGGTTTGTTTGTTTGTTGGTTTGTTCGTTTTTTGGCTTGTTGGTTTGTTGGCTTGTTGGCTTGTTTGTTTGTTGGTTTGTTGGCTTGTTGGTTTGTTGGTTTGTTCGTTTGTTGGTTTGTTGGTTTGTTGGTTTTTTGGTTTGTTGGCTTGTTGGTTTATTGGTTTGTTGGTTTGTTGGCTTGTTGGCTTGTTGGTTTGTTGGTTTGTTGGTTTGTTGTATTGTTGGTTTATTGGTTTGTTGGTTTGTTCGTTTGTTGGCTTGTTGGCTTGTTGGTTTGTTGGTTTGTTGGTTTTTTGTTTGTTGGCTTGTTGGCTTGTTGGTTTGTTGGTTTGTTGGTTTGCTGGCTTGTTGGTTTGTTGGTTTGTTGGTTTGTTGGTTTGTTGGTTTGTTGGCTTGTTGGCTTGTTGGCTTGTTGGCTTGTTGGTTTGTTGGTTTATTGGTTTGTTGGTTTGTTGGTTTGTTGGTTTGTTCGTTTGTTCGTTTGTTCGTCTGTTCGTTTGTTGGTTTGTTGGTTTGTTGGTTTGTTGGTTTTTTGGTTTGTTGGTTTTTTTGGTTTGTTGGCTTGTTGGTTTGTTGGCTTGTAGGTTTGTTTGTTTGTTTGTTTGTTGGTTTGTTGGTTTGTTGGGTTGTTGGTTTGTTGGTTTGTTGGTTTGTTGGTTTGTTGGTTTGTTGGTTTGTTGGTTTGTTGGTTTGTTGGTTTGCTGGTTTGTTGGTTTGTTGCTTTGTTGGTTTGTTGGTTTGAGGGTTTGTTGGTTTGTTGGTTTGTTGGTTTGTTGGTTTGTTCGTTAGTTGGTTTGTTGGTTTGTTGGCTTGTTGGTTTGTTGGTTTGTTGGGTTGTTGGTTGTTGGTTTTTTGGTTTGTTGGCTTGTTGGTTTGTTGGTTCGTTGGTTTGTTGGTTTGTTCGTTTGTTGGTTTGTTGGTTTGTTGGCTTGCTCGTTTGTTGGCTTGTTGGCTTGTTGGCTTGTTGGCTTGTTGGTTTATTGGTTTGATATCTTATTGGTTTCTTGGTTTGTTGTTTTGTTGGTTTGTTGGTTTGTTGGTTTCTTGGCTTGTTGGCTTGTTGGTTTGTTGGATTAATGGTTTGTTGGTTTGTTTGTTTGTTTGTTTGTTGGTTTTTTCGTTTGTTGGCTTGTTAGTTTGTTGGCTTCTTGGCTTGTTGGTTTGTTGTTTTTTTTCGTTTGTTGGTTTATTGTTGGTTTGTTGGTTTGTTTGTTTGTTGGTTTGTTCGTTTGTTGGCTTGTTGATTTGTTGGCTTGTTGGCTTGTTGGTTTGTTGGCTTGTTGGCTTGTTGGCTTGTTGGTTTGTTGGTTTGTTGGTTTGTTGGTTTGTTTGTTTGTTGGTTTGTTGGTTTGTTGGTTTGTTTGTTTGTTTGTTTGTTGGTTTTTTCGTTTGTTGGCTTGTTGGTTTGTTGGCTTCTTGGCTTGTTGGTTTGTTGGTTTTTCGTTTGTTGGTTTGTTGGATTGTTGGTTTGTTCGTTTGTTGGTTTGTTGTTGTGTTGGTTTGTTGGTTTGTTGGCTTGTTGGTTTGTTGGTTTGTTCGTTTCTTGGTTTGTTGGTTTGTTGGTTTGTTCGTTAGTTGGTTTGTTGGTTTGTTGGCTTGTTGGTTTGTTGGTTTGTTGGGTTGTTGGTTGTTGGTTTTTTGGTTTGTTGGCTTGTTGGTTTGTTGGTTTGTCCGTTTGTTGGTTTGTTGGTTTGTTGGTTTGTTCGTTTGTTGGCTTGTTGATTTGTTGGCTTGTTGGCTTGTTGGTTTGTTGGCTTGTTGGCTTGTTGACTTGTTGGTTTGTTGGTTTGTTGGCTTGTTGATTTGTTGGTTTGTTGGTTTGTTGGTTTGTTGGTTTGTTGGTTTGTTGGCTTGTTGGTTTGTTGGTTTGTCGATTTGTTCGTTTGTTGGTTTGTTGGTTTGTTGGTTTGTTAGTTTGTTTGGCTGTTGGTTTGTTCGTTTGTTGGCTTCTTGGTTTGTTGGCTTGTTGGTTTGTTGGTTTGTTTGTTTGTTGGTTTGTTGGTTTGTTCATTTGTTGGTTTGTTGGTTTGTTGGCTTGTTGATTTGTTGGTTTGTTGGTTTGTTGGTTTGTTGGTTTGTTGGTTTGTTGGTTTGTTGGTTTGTTGGTTTGTTGGTTTGTTCGTTTGTTGGTTTGGTGGTTTGTTGGTTTGTTCGTTTGTTCGTTTGTTGGCTTGTTGGCTTGTTGGTTTGTTGGTTTGTTGGTTTGTTGGTTTGTTGGTTTGTTGGTTTGTTGGTTTGTTGGCTTATTCGTTTGTTGGTTTGTTGTTTTGTTGGTTTGTTGGTTTGTTGGCTTGTTGGTTTGTTCGTTTGTTAGTTTGTTGGTTTGTTGGTTTGCTGATTTGTTGGTTTGTTTGTTAGTTGGAATGTTGGTTTGTTGGTTTGCTGGTTTGTTGGCTTGTTGGCTTGTTGGCTTGTTGGTTTGTTGGTTTGTTAGTTTGTTGGTTTGTTGGTTTGTTGGTTTGTTGGTTACTTGGTTTGTTGGTTTGTTGGTTTGTTGGCTTGTTGGTTTGTTGGTTTTTTGGTTTGTTGGTTTGTCGGTTTGTTGGTTTGTTGGTTTTTGGTTTGTTGGTTTGTTGGTTTGTTGGTTTATTTGTTTGTTGGTTTGTTGGTTTGTTGGTTTGTTGGTTTGTTGGTTTGTCGGTTTATTGGTTTGTTGGTTTATTTGTTTGTCGCTTTGTTGGGTTGTTGGTTTGTTGGTTTGTTGGTTTATTTGTTTGTTGGTTAGGTGGTTTGTTGGTTTGTTGGCTTGTTGGTTTGTTGGTTTGTTGGTTTGTTGGATTTTTGGTTTGTTGGTTTGTTGGTTTGTTGGTTTGTTTGTTTGTTCGTTTGTTGGTTTGTTGGTTTGTTGGTTTGTTGGCTTAATGGTTTGTTGGATTGTTGGTTTGTTGCTTTGTTAGTTTGTTGGCTTGTTGGCTTGTTGGTTTGTTGGTTTGTTGGTTTATTGGCTTGTTGGTTTGTTGGCTTGTTGGCTTGTTGTTTTGTTGGTTTGTTGGTTTGTTGGTTTGTTGGTTTGTTGGTTTGTTGGTTTGTTGGTTTGTTTGATTGTTGGTTTGTTGGTTTGTTGATTTGTTGGTTACTTGATTTGTTAGTTTGTTGGTTTGTTGGTTTGTTGGCTTATTGGTTTGTTAGTTTGTTGGTTTGTTGGTTTGTTGGTTTGTTGGTTTGTTGCTTTGTTGGTTTGTTGGTTTGATGGTTTGTTGGTTTGTTTGTTTGTTGGTTTTTTCGTTTGGTGGCTTGTTGGTTTATTGGTTTGTTCGCTTGTTGGTTTGTTGGTTTGTCGTTTTGTTTGTTTGTTGGTTTGTTGGTTTGTTGGTTTGTTAGTTTGTTTGGCTGTTGGTTTGTTCGTTTGTTGGCTTCTTGGTTTGTTGGCTTGTGGTTTTTGGTTTGTTGGTTTGTTCATTTGTTGGTTTGTTGGTTTGTTGGCTAGTTGATTTGTTGGTTTGTTGGTTTGTTGGTTTGTTGGTTTGTTGGTTTGTTGGTTTGTTGGTTTGTTGGCTTGTTGGCTTGCTGGTTTGTTGGCTTGTTGGTTTGTTGGTTTGTTGGTTTGTTGGTTTGTTGGTTTTTTGTTTTGTTGGTTTGTTGGTTTGTTTGTTTGTTGGTTTGTTCGTTTGTTGGCTTGTTGATTTGTTTTCTTGTTGGCTTGTTGGTTTGTTGGTTTGTTGGCTTGTTGGTTTGTTGGCTTGTTGGTTTGTCGGTTTGTTGGTTTGTTAGTTTGTTGGTTTTTTCGTTTGTTGGTTTGTTGGTTCTTTGGTTTGTTGGTTTGTTGGTTTGTTCGTTTGTTGGTTTATGGGTTTGTTGGTTTGTTGGTTTGTTGGTTTGTTCGTTTGTTGGTTTGGTGGTTTGTTGGTTTGTTCGTTTGTTCGTTTGTTGGCTTGCTGGCTTGTTGGTTTGTTGGTTTGTTGGTTTGTTTGTTTGTTTGTATGTTTGTTGGTTTGTTGGTTTGTTGGCTTGTTAGCTTGTTGGTTTGTTGGTTTGTTGGCTTGTTGATTTGTTCGTTTGTTGATTTGTTGGTTTGTTGGTTTGTTGGTTTGTTGGTTTGTTCGTTTGTTGGTTTGTTTGTTTGTTGGTTTGTTCGTTTATGTGCTTTTTGATTTGTTGGTTTGGTGGCTTGTTTGTTTGTTGGGTTTTTGGTTTGTTGGTTTGTTGGTTGGTTCGTTTGTTGGTTTGTTGATTTGTTGGTTTGTTGGTTTGTTCATTTGTTAATTTGTTGGTTTGTTGGTTTGTTGGATTGTTGGTTTTTTGGTTTGTTGGCTTGTTGGCTTGTTGGTTTGTTGGTTTATTGGCTTGTTGGTTTGTTGGCTTGTTGGTTTGTTGGTTTGTTTGTTTGTTGGTTTGTTCGTTTTTTGGCTTGTTGGTTTGTTGGCTTGTTGGCTTGTTGGTTTGTTGGTTTGTTGGCTTATTGGTTTGTTGGTTTGTTCGTTTGTTGGTTTGTTGGTTTGTTGGTTTTTTGGTTTGTTGGCTTGTTGGTTTATTGGTTTGTTGGTTTGTTGGCTTGTTGGCTTGTTGGTTTGTTGGTTTGTTGGTTTGTTGTATTGTTGGTTTATTGGTTTGTTAGTTTGTTCGTTTGTTGGCTTGTTGGCTTGTTGTTTTGTTGGTTTGTTGGTTTTTTGGTTTGTTGGCTTGTTGGCTTGTTGGTTTGTTGGTTTGTTGGTTTGCTGGCTTGTTGGTTTGTTGGTTTGTTGGTTTGTTGGTTTGCTGGTTTGTTGGTTTTTTTGCTTGTTGGCTTGTTGGTTTGTTGGTTTGTTGGTTTGTTGGTTTGTTGGTTTGTTGGTTTGTTCGTTTGTTCGTTTGTTCGTTTGTTGGTTTGTTGGTTTTTTGGTTTGTTGGTTTTTTTGGTTCGTTGGCTTGTTGGTTTGTTGGCTTGTAGGTTTGTTGGTTTGTTTGTTTGTTCGTTTGTTGGTTTGTTGGTTTGTTGGGTTGTTGGTTTGTTGGTTTGTTGGTTTATTGGTTTGTTGGTTTGTTGGTTTGTTGGTTTGTTGGTTTGTTGGTTTGTTGGTTTGTTGCTTTGTTGGTTTGTTGGTTTGAGGGTTTGTTGGCTTGTTGGTTTGTTGGTTTGTTGGTTTGTTGGTTTTTTGGTTTCTTGGCTTGTTGGTTTCTTGGTTTGTTGGTTTGTTGGTGTGTTGTCTTGTTGGTTTGTTGGCTTGTTGGCTTGTAGGTTTGTTGGTTTGTTGGTTTGTTGGTTTGCTGGTTTGTTGGATTGTTTGTTTCTTGGTTTGTTGGTTCGTTGGTTTGTTGGTTTGTTCGTTTGTTGGTTTGTTGGTTTGTTGGCTTGCTCGTTTGTTGGTTTGTTGGCTTGTTGGCTTGTTGGTTTGTTGGTTTGTTGGCTTATTGGTTTCTTGGTTTGTTGTTTTGTTGGTTTGTTGGTTTGTTGGATACTTGGCTTGTTGGCTTGTTGGTTTGTTGGTTTGTTGGCTTGTTTGTTTGTTGGTTTGTTAGTTTCTTGGTTTGTTGGTTTGTTTGTTTGTTGATTTGTACGTTTGTTGGTTTGTTGGTTTGTTGGCTTGTTGGTTTGTTAGTTTGTTGGTTTGTTGGTTTGTTGGTTTGTTGGTTTATTGGTTTGTTGCTTTGTTGGTTTGTTGGTTTGTTGGTTTGTTTGTTTGTTGGGTTTTTCGTTTGTTGGCTTGTTGGTTTGTTGGTTTGTTCGCTTGTTGGTTTGTTGGTTTGTCAATTTGTTGGTTTGTTCGTTTGTTGGTTTGTTGTTTTGTTGGTTTGTTAGTTTGTTTGTCTGTTCGTTTGTTCGTTTGTTGGCTTGTTGGTTTGTTGGCTTGTTGGTTTGTTGGTTTGTCGGTTTGTTGGTTTGTTGGTTTGTTGGCTTGTTGGTTTGTTGGTTTGTTGGTTTGTTGGTTTGTTGGTTTGTTGGTTTGTTGGTTTGTTGGTTTGTTGGTTTGTTGGTTTGTTGGTTTGTTGGTTTGTTGGCTTGTTGGATTAATGGTTTGTTGGCTTGTTGGTTTGTTGGTTTGTCGGTTTGTTGGTTTGTTGGTTTGTTGGTTTGTTCGTTTGTTGGCTTGTTGATTTGTTGGCTTGTTGGCTTGTTGGTTTGTTGGCTTGTTGGTTTGTTGGCTTGTTGGTTTGTCGGTTTGTTGGTTTGTTAGTTTGTTGGCTTTTTCGTTTGTTGGTTTGTTGGTTCGTTGGTTTGTTGGTTTGTTGGTTTGTTGGTTTGTTGGTTTGTTCGTTTGTTGGTTTGGTAGTTTGTTGGTTTGTTCGTTTGTTCGTTTGTTGGCTTGCTGGCTTGTTAGTTTGTTTGTTTGTTGGTTTGTTTGTTTGTTTGTATGTTTGTTGGTTTGTTCGTTTGTTAGCTTGTTGGTTTGTTTGCTTGTTAGCTTGTTGGTTTGTTGGCTTGTTGATTTGTTCGTTTGTTGATTTGTTGGTTTGTTGGTTTGTTGGTTTGTTGGTTTGTTCGTTTGTTGGTTTGTTTGTTTGTTGGTTTGTTCGTTTATGTGCTTTTTGGTTGGTTCGTTTGTTGGTTTGTTGGTTTGTTGGTTTGTTGGTTTGTTCATTTGTTGGTTTGTTGGTTTGTTGGTTTGTTGGTTTGTTGCATTGTTGGTTTTTTGGTTTGTTGGCTTGTTGGCTTGTTGGTTTGTTGGTTTATTGGTTTGTTGGTTTGTTGGTTTGTTCGTTTGTTGGCTTGTTGATTTGTTGTCTTGTTGGCTTGTTGGTTTGTTGGTTTGTTGGTTTGTTCATTTGTTGGTTTGTTGGTTTGTTGGCTTGTTGATTTGTTGGTTTGTTGGTTTGTTGGTTTGTTGGTTTGTTGGTTTGTTGGTTTGTTGGCTTGTTGGTTTGTTGGTTTGTCGATTTGTTCGTTTGTTGGTTTGTTGGTTTGTTGGTTTGTTAGTTTGTTTGGCTGTTGGTTTGTTCGTTTGTTGGCTTCTTGGTTTGTTGGCTTGTTGGTTTGTTGGTTTGTTTGTTTGTTGGTTTGTTGGTTTGTTCATTTGTTGGTTTGTTGGCTTGTTGGCTTGTTGATTTGTTGGTTTGTTGGTTTGTTGGTTTGTTGGTTTGCTGGTTTGTTGAATTGTTGGTTTGTTGGTTTGTTGGTTTGTTGGTTTGTTGGTTTGTTGGGTTGTTGGCTTGCTGGTTTGTTGGCTTGTTGGTTTGTTGGTTTGTTGGTTTGTTGGTTTGTTGATTTTTTGGTTTGTTGGTTTGTTGGTTTGTTTGTTTGTTGGTTTGTTCGTTTGTTGGCTTGTTGATTTGTTTTCTTGTTGGCTTGTTGGTTTGTTGGTTTGTTGGCTTGTTGGTTTGTTGGCTTGTTGGTTTGTTGGTTGGTTCGTTTGTTGGTTTGTTGGTTTGTTGGTTTGTTGGTTTGTTGGTTTGTTCATTTGTTGGTTTGTTGGTTTGTTGGATTGTTGGTTTTTTGGTTTGTTGGCTTGTTGGCTTGTTGGTTTGTTGGTTTATTGGCTTGTTGGTTTGTTGGTTTGTTGGTTTGTTGGTTTGTTGGTTTGTTTGTTTGTTGGTTTGTTCGTTTTTTGGCTTGTTGGTTTGTTGGCTTGTTGGCTTGTTGGTTTGTTGGTTTGTTGGCTTGTTGGTTTGTTGGTTTGTTGGCTTGTTGGTTTATTGGTTTGTTGGTTTGTTGGCTTGTTGGCTTGTTGGTTTGTTGGTTTGTTGGTTTGTTGTATGGTTGGTTTATTGGTTTGTTGGTTTGTTCGTTTGTTGGCTTGCTGGCTTGTTG
Organism: Atherix ibis; assembly: GCA_958298945.1. Lineage (NCBI taxonomy): Eukaryota > Metazoa > Arthropoda > Insecta > Diptera > Athericidae > Atherix > Atherix ibis. The sequence continues at coordinate 100,809,298 of OY282608.1, forward strand.
GTTTGTTGGTTTGTTGGTTTTTTGGTTTGTTGGCTTGTTGGCTTGTTGGTTTGTTGGTTTGTTGGTTTGCTGGCTTGTTGGTTTGTTGGTTTGTTGGTTTGTTGGTTTGTTGGTTTGTTGGCTTGTTGGCTTGTTGGTTTGTTGGTTTGTTTGTTTGTTGGTTTGTTGGTTTGTTGCTTTGTTGGTTTGTTGGTTTGAGGGTTTGTTGGCTTGTTGGTTTGTTGGTTTATTGGTTTGTTGGTTTTTTGGTTTCTTGGCTTGTTGGTTTCTTGGTTTGTTGGTTTGTTGGTTTGTTGTCTTGTTGGTTTGTTGGCTTGTTGGCTTGTAGGTTTGTTGGTTTGTTGTTTTGTTGGTTTGCTGGTTTGTTGGATTGTCTGTTTCTTGGTTTGTTGGTTCGTTGGTTTGTTGGTTTGTTCGTTTGTTGGTTTGTTGGTTTGTTGGTTTGTTGGCTTGGTCGTTTGTTGGCTTGTTGGTTTGTTGGCTTGTTGGCTTGTTGGTTTCTTGGTTTGTTGGCTTATTGGTTTCTTGGTTTGTTGTTTTGTTGGTTTGTTGTCTCGTTGGTTTGTTGGCTTGTTGGCTTGTAGGTTTGTTGGTTTGTTGTTTTGTTGGTTTGCTGGTTTGTTGGATTGTCTGTTTCTTGGTTTGTTGGTTCGTTGGCTTGTTGGTTTGTTGGTTTGTTGGTTTGTTGGTTTGTTCGTTTGTTGGTTTGGTGGTTTGTTGGTTTGTTCGTTTGTTCGTTTGTTGGCTTGCTGGCTTGTTGGTTTGTTGGTTTGTTGGTTTGTTTGTTTGTTTGTATGTTTGTTGGTTTGTTCGTTTGTTGGCTTGTTGGTTTGTTGGCTTGTTAGCTTGTTGGTTTGTTGGTTTGTTGGCTTGTTGATTTGTTCGTTTGTTGATTTGTTGGTTTGTTGGTTTGTTGGTTTGTTGGTTTGTTCGTTTGTTGGTTTGTTTGTTTGTTGGTTTGTTCGTTTATGTGCTTTTTGATTTGTTGGTTTGGTGGCTTGTTTGTTTGTTGGGTTTTTGGTTTGTTGGTTTGTTGGTTGGTTCGTTTGTTGGTTTGTTGATTTGTTGGTTTGTTGGTTTGTTCATTTGTTAATTTGTTGGTTTGTTGGTTTGTTGGATTGTTGGTTTTTTGGTTTGTTGGCTTGTTGGCTTGTTGGTTTGTTGGTTTATTGGCTTGTTGGTTTGTTGGCTTGTTGGTTTGTTGGTTTGTTTGTTTGTTGGTTTGTTCGTTTTTTGGCTTGTTGGTTTGTTGGCTTGTTGGCTTGTTGGTTTGTTGGTTTGTTGGCTTATTGGTTTGTTGGTTTGTTCGTTTGTTGGTTTGTTGGTTTGTTGGTTTTTTGGTTTTTTGGTTTGTTGGCTTGTTGGTTTATTGGTTTGTTGGTTTGTTGGCTTGTTGGCTTGTTGGTTTGTTGGTTTGTTGGTTTGTTGTATTGTTGGTTTATTGGTTTGTTAGTTTGTTCGTTTGTTGGCTTGTTGGCTTGTTGTTTTGTTGGTTTGTTGGTTTTTTGGTTTGTTGGCTTGTTGGCTTGTTGGTTTGTTGGTTTGTTGGTTTGCTGGCTTGTTGGTTTGTTGGTTTGTTGGTTTGTTGGTTTGCTGGTTTGTTGGTTTTTTTGCTTGTTGGCTTGTTGGTTTGTTGGTTTGTTGGTTTGTTGGTTTGTTGGTTTGTTGGTTTGTTCGTTTGTTCGTTTGTTCGTTTGTTGGTTTGTTGGTTTGTTGGTTTGTTGGTTTGTTGGTTTTTTGGTTTGTTGGTTTTTTTGGTTCGTTGGCTTGTTGGTTTGTTGGCTTGTAGGTTTGTTGGTTTGTTTGTTTGTTCGTTTGTTGGTTTGTTGGTTTGTTGGGTTGTTGGTTTGTTGGTTTGTTGGTTTATTGGTTTGTTGGTTTGTTGGTTTGTTGGTTTGTTGGTTTGTTGGTTTGTTGGTTTGTTGCTTTGTTGGTTTGTTGGTTTGAGGGTTTGTTGGCTTGTTGGTTTGTTGGTTTGTTGGTTTGTTGGTTTTTTGGTTTCTTGGCTTGTTGGTTTCTTGGTTTGTTGGTTTGTTGGTGTGTTGTCTTGTTGGTTTGTTGGCTTGTTGGCTTGTAGGTTTGTTGGTTTGTTGGTTTGTTGGTTTGCTGGTTTGTTGGATTGTTTGTTTCTTGGTTTGTTGGTTCGTTGGTTTGTTGGTTTGTTCGTTTGTTGGTTTGTTGGTTTGTTGGCTTGCTCGTTTGTTGGCTTGTTGGTTTGTTGGCTTGTTGGCTTGTTGGTTTGTTGGTTTGTTGGCTTATTGGTTTCTTGGTTTGTTGTTTTGTTGGTTTGTTGGTTTGTTTGTTTGTTAGTTTGTTGGTTTGTTGGTTTGTTGGTTTGTTGGTTTATTGGTTTGTTGCTTTGTTGGTTTGTTGGTTTGTTGGTTTGTTTGTTTGTTGGGTTTTTCGTTTGTTGGCTTGTTGGTTTGTTGGTTTGTTCGCTTGTTGGTTTGTTGGTTTGTCAATTTGTTGGTTTGTTCGTTTGTTGGTTTGTTGTTTTGTTGGTTTGTTAGTTTGTTTGTCTGTTCGTTTGTTCGTTTGTTGGCTTGTTGGTTTGTTGGCTTGTTGGTTTGTTGGTTTGTCGGTTTGTTGGTTTGTTGGTTTGTTGGCTTGTTGGTTTGTTGGTTTGTTGGTTTGTTGGTTTGTTGGTTTGTTGGTTTGTTGGTTTGTTGGTTTGTTGGTTTGTTGGTTTGTTGGTTTGTTGGCTTGTTGGATTAATGGTTTGTTGGCTTGTTGGTTTGTTGGTTTGTCGGTTTGTTGGTTTGTTGGTTTGTTGGTTTGTTCGTTTGTTGGCTTGTTGATTTGTTGGCTTGTTGGCTTGTTCGTTTGTTGGCTTGTTGGTTTGTTGGCTTGTTGGTTTGTCGGTTTGTTGGTTTGTTAGTTTGTTGGCTTTTTCGTTTGTTGGTTTGTTGGTTCGTTGGTTTGTTGGTTTGTTGGTTTGTTGGTTTGTTGGTTTGTTCGTTTGTTGGTTTGGTAGTTTGTTGGTTTGTTCGTTTGTTCGTTTGTTGGCTTGCTGGCTTGTTAGTTTGTTTGTTTGTTGGTTTGTTTGTTTGTTTGTATGTTTGTTGGTTTGTTCGTTTGTTAGCTTGTTGGTTTGTTGGCTTGTTAGCTTGTTGGTTTGTTGGTTTGTTGGCTTGTTGATTTGTTCGTTTGTTGATTTGTTGGTTTGTTGGTTTGTTGGTTTGTTGGTTTGTTCGTTTGTTGGTTTGTTTGTTTGTTGGTTTGTTCGTTTATGTGCTTTTTGGTTGGTTCGTTTGTTGGTTTGTTGGTTTGTTGGTTTGTTGGTTTGTTCATTTGTTGGTTTGTTGGTTTGTTGGTTTGTTGGTTTGTTGCATTGTTGGTTTTTTGGTTTGTTGGCTTGTTGGCTTGTTGGTTTGTTGGTTTATTGGTTTGTTGGTTTGTTGGTTTGTTCGTTTGTTGGCTTGTTGATTTGTTGTCTTGTTGGCTTGTTGGTTTGTTGGTTTGTTGGTTTGTTCATTTGTTGGTTTGTTGGTTTGTTGGCTTGTTGATTTGTTGGTTTGTTGGTTTGTTGGTTTGTTGGTTTGTTGGTTTGTTGGTTTGTTGGCTTGTTGGTTTGTTGGTTTGTCGATTTGTTCGTTTGTTGGTTTGTTGGTTTGTTGGTTTGTTAGTTTGTTTGGCTGTTGGTTTGTTCGTTTGTTGGCTTCTTGGTTTGTTGGCTTGTTGGTTTGTTGGTTTGTTTGTTTGTTGGTTTGTTGGTTTGTTCATTTGTTGGTTTGTTGGCTTGTTGGCTTGTTGATTTGTTGGTTTGTTGGTTTGTTGGTTTGTTGGTTTGCTGGTTTGTTGAATTGTTGGTTTGTTGGTTTGTTGGTTTGTTGGTTTGTTGGTTTGTTGGGTTGTTGGCTTGCTGGTTTGTTGGCTTGTTGGTTTGTTGGTTTGTTGGTTTGTTGGTTTGTTGATTTTTTGGTTTGTTGGTTTGTTGGTTTGTTTGTTTGTTGGTTTGTTCGTTTGTTGGCTTGTTGATTTGTTTTCTTGTTGGCTTGTTGGTTTGTTGGTTTGTTGGCTTGTTGGTTTGTTGGCTTGTTGGTTTGTTGGTTTGTTCATTTGTTGGTTTGTTGGTTTGTTGGATTGTTGGTTTTTTGGTTTGTTGGCTTGTTGGCTTGTTGGTTTGTTGGTTTATTGGCTTGTTGGTTTGTTGGTTTGTTGGTTTGTTGGTTTGTTGGTTTGTTTGTTTGTTGGTTTGTTCGTTTTTTGGCTTGTTGGTTTGTTGGCTTGTTGGCTTGTTGGTTTGTTGGTTTGTTGGCTTGTTGGTTTGTTGGTTTGTTGGCTTGTTGGTTTATTGGTTTGTTGGTTTGTTGGCTTGTTGGCTTGTTGGTTTGTTGGTTTGTTGGTTTGTTGTATGGTTGGTTTATTGGTTTGTTGGTTTGTTCGTTTGTTGGCTTGCTGGCTTGTTGGTTTGTTGGTTTGTTGGGTTTTTGGTTTGTTGGCTTGTTGGCTTGTTGGTTTGTTGGTTTGTTGGTTTGCTGGCTTGTTGGTTTGTTGGTTTGTTGGTTTGTTGGTTTGTTGGTTTGTTGGCTTGTTGGCTTGTTGGTTTGTTGGTTTGTTTGTTTGTTGGTTTGTTGGTTTGTTGCTTTGTTGGTTTGTTGGTTTGAGGGTTTGTTGGCTTGTTGGTTTGTTGGTTTGTTGGTTTGTTGGTTTTTTGGTTTCTTGGCTTGTTGGTTTCTTGGTTTGTTGGTTTGTTGGTTTGTTGTCTTGTTGGTTTGTTGGCTTGTTGGCTTGTAGGTTTGTTGGTTTGTTGTTTTGTTGGTTTGCTGGTTTGTTGGATTGTCTGTTTCTTGGTTTGTTGGTTCGTTGGTTTGTTGGTTTGTTCGTTTGTTGGTTTGTTGGTTTGTTGGTTTGTTGGCTTGGTCGTTTGTTGGCTTGTTGGTTTGTTGGCTTGTTGGCTTGTTGGTTTCTTGGTTTGTTGGCTTATTGGTTTCTTGGTTTGTTGTTTTGTTGGTTTGTTGGTTTGTTGGTTTCTTGGCTTGTTGGCTTGTTGGTTTGTTGGTTTGTTGGCTTGTTTGTTTATTGGTTTGTAAGTTTCTTGGTTTGCTGGTTTGTTGGTTTGTTGATTTGTATGTTTGTTGGTTTGTTGGTTTGTTGGTTTGTTGGCTTGTTGGTTTGTTAGTGTGTTGGTTTGTTGGTTTGTTGGTTTGTTGGTTTATTGGTTTGTTGCTTTGTTGGTTTGTTGGTTTGTTGGTTTGTTGGTTTGTTGGTTTGTTTGTTTGTTGGGTTTTTCGTTTGTTGGCTTGTTGGTTTGTTTGTTTGTTCGCTTGTTGGTTTGTTGGTTTGTCAATTTGTTGGTTTGTTGGTTTGTTCGTTTGTTGGTTTGTTGTTTTGTTGGTTTGTTAGTTTGTTTGTCTGTTCGTTTGTTCGTTTGTTGGCTTGTTGGTTTGTTGGCTTGTTGGTTTGAAGGTTTGTCGGTTTGTTGGTTTGTTGGTTTGTTGTCTTGTTGGTTTGTTGGTTTGTTGGTTTGTTGGTTTGTTGGTTTGTTGGTTTGTTGGTTTGTTGGTTTGTTGGTTTGTTGGTTTGTTGGTTTGTTGGTTTGTTGGTTTGTTGGTTTGTTGGTTTGTCGGCTTGTTGGATTAATGGTTTGTTGGCTTGTTGGTTTGTTGGTTTGTCGGTTTGTTGGTTTGTTGGTTTGTTGGTTTTTTGGTTTGTTGGTTTGTTGGTTTGTTTGTTTGTTGGTTTGTTCGTTTGTTGGCTTGTTGATTTGTTGGCTTGTTGGTTTGTTGGCTTGTTGGCTTGTTGGCTTGTTGGTTTGTTGGTTTGTTGGTTTGTTGGTTTGTTTGTTTGTTGGTTTGTTGGTTTGTTGGTTTGTTTGTTTGTTTGTTTGTTGGTTTTTTCGTTTGATGGCTTGTTGGTTTGTTGGCTTCTTGGCTTGTTGGTTTGTTGGTTTTTCGTTTGTTGGTTTGTTGGATTGTTGGTTTGTTCGTTTGTTGGTTTGTTGGTTTGTTATTGTGTTGGTTTGTTGGTTTGTTGGCTTGTTGGTTTGTTGGTTTGTTGGTTTGTTCGTTTGTTTGTTTGTTGGTTTTTTGGTTTGTTGGTTTGTTCGTTAGTTGGTTTGTTGGTTTGTTGGTTTGTTGGCTTGTTGGTTTGTTGGTTTGTTGGGTTGTTGGTTGTTGGTTTTTTGGTTTGTTGGCTTGTTGGCTTGTTGGTTTGTTGGTTTGTTGGTTTGTTGGCTTGTTGGTTTGTTGGTTTGTTGGTTTGTTGGTTTGTTGGCTTGTTGGCTTGTTGGTTTGTTGGTTTGTTAGTTTGTTGGTTTGTTGGTTTGTTGGTTTGTTCGTTTGTTCGTTTGTTCGTTTGTTGGTTTGTTGGTTGGTTGGTTTGTTGGTTTTTTGGTTTGTTGGTTTTTTGGTTCGTTGGCTTGTTGGTTTGTTGGCTTGTAGGTTTGTTGGTTTGTTTGTTTGTTCGTTTATTGGTTTGTTGGTTTGTTGGGTTGTTGGATTGTTGGTTTGTTGGTTTGTTGGTTTGTCGGTTTGTTGGTTTGTTGGTTTGTTGGTTTGTTGCTTTGTTGGTTGGTTGGTTTGAGGGTTTGTTGGCTTGTTGGTTTGTTTGTTTGTTGGTTTGTTGGTTTTTTGGTTTCTTGGCTTGTTGGTTTCTTGGTTTGTTGGTTTGTTGGTTTGTTGTCTTGTTGGTTTGTTGGGTTGTTGGCTTGTAGGTTTGTTGGTTTGTTGGTTTGTTGGTTTGCTGGTTTGTTGGATTATTTTTTTCTTGGTTTGTTGGTTCGTTGGTTTGTTGGTTTGTTCGTTTGTTGGTTTGTTGGTTTGTTAGTTTGTTGGCTTGCTCCTTTGTTGGCTTGTTGGTTTGTTGGCTTGTTGGCTTGATGGTTTGTTGGTTTGTTGGCTTATTAGTTTCTTGGTTTGTTGTCTTGTTGGTTTGTTGGTTTGTTGGTTTCTTGGCTTGTTGGCTTGTTGGTTTGTTGGTTTGTTGGCTTTTTTGCTTGTTGGTTTGTTAGTTTCTTGGTTTGTTGGTTTGTTGGTTTGTTTATTTGTACGTTTGTTGGTTTGTTGGTTTGTTGGTTTGTTGGCTTGTTGGTTTGTTGGCTTTTTGGCTTGTTGGCTTGTTGGCTTGTTGGTTTGTTGGCTTGTTGGTTTGTTAGTTTGTTGGTTTGTTGGTTTGTTGGTTTGTTGGTTTGTTGGTTTATTGGTTTGTTGCTTTGTTGGTTTGTTGATTTGTTGGTTTGTTGGTTTGTTTGTTTGTTGGGTTTTTCGTTTGTTGGCTTGTTGGTTTGTTGGTTTGTTCGCTTGTTGGTTTGTTGGTTTATCAATTTGTTGGTTTGTTTGTTTGTTCGTTTGTTGGTTTGTTGGTTTGTTAGTTTGTTTGTCTGTTCGTTTGTTCGTTTGTTGGCGTGTTGGTTTGTTGGCTTGTTGGTTTGTTGGTTTGTCGGTTTGTTGGTTTGTTGGTTTGTTCATTTGTTGGTTTGTTGTTTTGTTGGCTTGTTGGTTTGTTTGTTTGTTCGTTTGTTGGTTTGTTGGTTTGTTGGTTTGTTGGCTTAATGGTTTGTTGGATTGTTGGTTTGTTGCTTCGTTGGTTTGTTGGCTTGTTGGCTTGTTAGTTTGTTGGTTTGTTGGTTTGTTGGCTTGTTGGTTTGTTTGCTTGTTGGCTTGTTGGTTTGTTGGTTTGTCAATTTGTTGGTTTGTTGGTTTGTTCGTTTGTTGGTTTGTTGGTTTGTTGGTTTGTTAGTTTGTTTGTCTGTTCGTTTGTTCGTTTGTTGGCGTGTTGGTTTGTTGGCTTGTTGGTTTGTTGGTTTGTCGGTTTGTTGGTTTGTTGGTTTGTTCATTTGTTGGTTTGTTGTTTTGTTGGCTTGTTGGTTTGTTGGTTTGTTGGTTTGTTGGTTTGTTGGTTTGTTGGTTTGTTGGTTTGTTGGTTTGTTGGTTTGTTGGTTTGTTGGTTTGTTGGTTTGTTGGTTTGTTGGTTTGTTGGCTTGTTGGCTTGTTTGTTTGTTGGTTTGTTCGTTTGTTGGCTTGTTGATTTGTTGGCTTGTTGGCTTGTTGGTTTGTTGGCTTGTTGGTTTGTTGGCTTGTTGGTTTGTTGGTTTGTTGGTTTGTTGGTTTGTTGGTTTGTTGGTTTGTTGGTTAGTTGGTTTGTTGGTTTGTTGGTTTGTTGGTTTATTCGTTTGTTGGTTTGTTGTTTTGTTAGTTTGTTGGTTTGTGGGTTTGTTGGTTTGTTCGTTTGTTAGTTTGTTGGTTTGTTGGTTTGTTGGTTTGTTGGTTTGTTTGTTTGTTGGTATGTTGGTTTGTTGGTTTGCTGGTTTGTTGGCTTGTTGGTTTGTTGGTTTTTTGGTTTGTTGGTTTGTCGGTTTGTTGGTTTGTTGGTTTTTTGGTTTGTTGGTTTGTTGGTTTGTTGGTTTATTTGTTTGTTGGTTTGTTGGTTTGTTGGTTTGTTGGTTTTTTGGTTAATTTGTTTGTTGCTTTTTTGGTTTATTGGTTTGTTGGTTTGTTGGTTTGTTGGTTTATTTGTTTGTTGGTTTGTTGGTTTGTTGGTTTGTTGGCTTGTTGGTTTGTTGGTTTGTTGGTTTGTTGGATTTTTGGTTTGTTGGTTTGTTGGTTTGTTGGTTTGTTTGTTTGTTCGTTTGTTGGTTTGTTGGTTTGTTGGTTTGTTGGCTTAATGGTTTGTTGGATTGTTGGTTTGTTGCTTTGTTGGTTTGTTGGCTTGTTGGCTTGTTAGTTTGTTGGTTTGTTGGTTTGTTGGCTTGTTGGTTTGTTGGCTTGTTGGGTTGTTGTTTTGTTGGTTTGTTGGTTTGTTGGTTTGTTGGTTTGTTGGTTTGTTGGTTTGTTGGCTTGTTGGCTTGTTTGTTTGTTGGTTTGTTCGTTTGTTGGCTTGTTGATTTGTTGGCTTGTTGGCTTGTTGGTTTGTTGGCTTGTTGGTTTGTTGGCTTGTTGGTTTGTTGGTTTGTTGATTTGTTGGTTTGTTGGTTTGTTGGTTTGTTGGTTAGTTGGTTTGTTGGTTTGTTGGTTTGTTGGTTTATTCGTTTGTTGGTTTGTTGTTTTGTTGGTTTGTTTGTTTGTTGGTTTGTTCGTTTGTTAGTTTGTTGGTTTGTTGGTTTGTTGGTTTGTTGGTTTGTTTGTTTGTTGGTATGTTGGTTTGTTGGTTTGCTGGTTTGTTGGCTTGTTGGTTTGTTGGTTTTTTGGTTTGTTGGTTTGTCGGTTTGTTGGTTTGTTGGTTTTTTGGTTTGTTGGTTTGTTGGTTTGTTGGTTTATTTGTTTGTTGGTTTGTTGGTTTGTTGGTTTGTTGGTTTATTTGTTTGTTGCTTTGTTGGTTTATTGGTTTGTTGGTTTGTTGGTTTGTTGGTTTATTTGTTTGTTGGTTTGTTGGTTTGTTGGTTTGTTGGCTTGTTGGTTTGTTGGTTTGTTGGTTTGTTGGATTTTTGGTTTATTGGTTTGTTGGTTTGTTGGTTTGTTTGTTTGTTCGTTTGTTGGTTTGTTGGTTTGTTGGTTTGTTGGCTTAATGGTTTGTTGGATTGTTGGTTTGTTGCTTTGTTGGTTTGTTGGCTTGTTGGCTTGTTAGTTTGTTGGTTTGTTGGTTTGTTGGCTTGTTGGTTTGTTGGCTTGTTGGCTTGTTGGTTTGTTGGTTTGTCAATTTGTTGGTTTGTTGGTATGTTCGTTTGTTGGTTTGTTGGTTTGTTTGTTTGTTAGTTTGTTTGTCTGTTTGTTTGTTCGTTTGTTGGCGTGTTGGTTTGTTGGCTTGTTGGTTTGTTGGTTTGTCGGTTTGTTGGTTTGTTGGCTTGTTCATTTGTTGGTTTGTTGTTTTGTTGGCTTGTTGGTTTGTTGGTTTGTTGGTTTGTTGGTTTGTTGGTTTGTTGGTTTGTTGGTTTGTTGGTTTGTTGGTTTGTTGGTTTGTTGGTTTGTTGGTTTGTTGGTTTGTTGGTTTGTTGGTTTGTTGGCTTGTTGGCTTGTTGGTTTGTTGGTTTTTTGGTTTGTTGGTTTGTCGGTTTGTTGGTTTGTTGGTTTTTTGGTTTGTTGGTTTGTTGGTTTGTCGGTTTATTTGTTTGTTGGTTTGTTGGTTTGTTGGTTTGTTGGTTTATTTGTTTGTTGCTTTGTAGGTTTATTGGTTTGTTGGTTTGTTGGTTTGTTGGTTTATTTGTTTGTTGCTTTGTAGGTTTATTGGTTTGTTGGTTTGTTGGTTTGTTGGATTTTTGGTTTGTTGGTTTGTTGGTTTGTTGGTTTGTTTGTTTGTTCGTTTGTTGGTTTGTTGGTTTGTTGGTTTGTTGGCTTAATGGTTTGTTGGATTGTTGGTTTGTTGCTTTATTGGTTTGTTGGCTTGTTCGCTTGTAGTTTGTTGGTTTGTTGGTTTGTTGGTTTGTTGGTTTGTAAGTTTGTTTGGCTGTTGGTTTGTTCGTTTGTTGGCTTGTTGGTTTGTTGGCTTGTTGGTTTGTTAGTTTGTCGGTTTGTTGGTTTGTTGGTTTGTTCATTTGTTGGTTTGTTGGTATGTTGGCTTGTTGGTTTGTTGGTTTGTTGGTTTGTTGGTTTGTTGGTTTGTTGGTTTGTTGGTTTGTTGGTTTGTTGGTTTGTTGGTTTGTTGGTTTGTTGGTTTGTTTTTTTGTTGGTTTGTTGGCTTGTTGGCTTTATGGTTTCTTGGCTTGTTGGTTTGTTGGTTTGTTGGTTCGTTGGTTTGTTGGTTTGTTGGTTTGTTGGTTTTTTGGTTTGTTGGTTTGTTGGTTTGTTTGTTTGTTGGTTTGTTAGTTTGTTGGCTTGTTGATTTGTTGGCTTGTGTGCTTGTTGGTTTGTTGGCTTGCTGGCTTGTTGGCTTGTTGGTTTGTTGGTTTGTTGGTATGTTGGTTTGTTGGTTTGTTGGTTTGTTGGTTTGTTGGTTTGTTGGTTTGTTGGTTTGTTGGTTTGTTGGTTTGTTGGTTTGTTGGTTTATTCGTTTGTTGGTTTGGTGTTTTGTTGGTTTGTTGGTTTGTTCATTTGTTAGTTTGTAGGTTTGTTGGTTTGTTGGTTTGTTGGTTTATTTGTTTGTTGGTATGTTGGTTTGTTGGTTTGCTGGTTTGCTGGTTTGTTGGTTTGTTGGTTTGTTAGTTTGTTGGTTTGTTGGTTACTTGGTTTGTTGGTTTGTTGGTTTGTTGGCTTGTTGGTTTGTTGGTTTTTCGGTTTGTTGGTTTGTCGGTTTGTTAGTTTGTTGGTTTTTTGGTTTGTTGGTTTGTTGGCTTGTTGGTTTGTTGGTTTGTTGGTTTGTTGGTTTGTTGGTTTGTTGGTTTGTTGGTTTGTTGGTTAGTTGGTTTGTTGGTTTGTTGGTTTGTTGGTTTATTCGTTTGTTGGTTTGTTGTTTTGTTAGTTTGTTGGTTTGTGGGTTTGTTGGTTTGTTCGTTTGTTAGTTTGTTGGTTTGTTGGTTTGTTGGTTTGTTGGTTTGTTTGTTTGTTGGTATGTTGGTTTGTTGGTTTGCTGGTTTGTTGGCTTGTTGGTTTGTTGGTTTTTTGGTTTGTTGGTTTGTCGGTTTGTTGGTTTGTTGGTTTTTTGGTTTGTTGGTTTGTTGGTTTGTTGGTTTATTTGTTTGTTGGTTTGTTGGTTTGTTGGTTTGTTGGTTTTTTGGTTAATTTGTTTGTTGCTTTTTTGGTTTATTGGTTTGTTGGTTTGTTGGTTTGTTGGTTTATTTGTTTGTTGGTTTGTTGGTTTGTTGGTTTGTTGGCTTGTTGGTTTGTTGGTTTGTTGGTTTGTTGGATTTTTGGTTTGTTGGTTTGTTGGTTTGTTGGTTTGTTTGTTTGTTCGTTTGTTGGTTTGTTGGTTTGTTGGTTTGTTGGCTTAATGGTTTGTTGGATTGTTGGTTTGTTGCTTTGTTGGTTTGTTGGCTTGTTGGCTTGTTAGTTTGTTGGTTTGTTGGTTTGTTGGCTTGTTGGTTTGTTGGCTTGTTGGGTTGTTGTTTTGTTGGTTTGTTGGTTTGTTGGTTTGTTGGTTTGTTGGTTTGTTGGTTTGTTGGCTTGTTGGCTTGTTTGTTTGTTGGTTTGTTCCTTTGTTGGCTTGTTGATTTGTTGGCTTGTTGGCTTGTTGGTTTGTTGGCTTGTTGGTTTGTTGGCTTGTTAGTTTGTTGGTTTGTTGATTTGTTGGTTTGTTGGTTTGTTGGTTTGTTGGTTAGTTGGTTTGTTGGTTTGTTGGTTTGTTGGTTTATTCGTTTGTTGGTTTGTTGTTTTGTTGGTTTGTTTGTTTGTTGGTTTGTTCGTTTGTTAGTTTGTTGGTTTGTTGGTTTGTTGGTTTGTTGGTTTGTTTGTTTGTTGGTATGTTGGTTTGTTGGTTTGCTGGTTTGTTGGCTTGTTGGTTTGTTGGTTTTTTGGTTTGTTGGTTTGTCGGTTTGTTGGTTTGTTGGTTTTTTGGTTTGTTGGTTTGTTGGTTTGTTGGTTTATTTGTTTGTTGGTTTGTTGGTTTGTTGGTTTGTTGGTTTATTTGTTTGTTGCTTTGTTGGTTTATTGGTTTGTTGGTTTGTTGGTTTGTTGGTTTATTTGTTTGTTGGTTTGTTGGTTTGTTGGTTTGTTGGCTTGTTGGTTTGTTGGTTTGTTGGTTTGTTGGATTTTTGGTTTATTGGTTTGTTGGTTTGTTGGTTTGTTTGTTTGTTCGTTTGTTGGTTTGTTGGTTTGTTGGTTTGTTGGCTTAATGGTTTGTTGGATTGTTGGTTTGTTGCTTTGTTGGTTTGTTGGCTTGTTGGCTTGTTAGTTTGTTGGTTTGTTGGTTTGTTGGCTTGTTGGTTTGTTGGCTTGTTGGCTTGTTGGTTTGTTGGTTTGTCAATTTGTTGGTTTGTTGGTATGTTCGTTTGTTGGTTTGTTGGTTTGTTTGTTTGTTAGTTTGTTTGTCTGTTCGTTTGTTCGTTTGTTGGCGTGTTGGTTTGTTGGCTTGTTGGTTTGTTGGTTTGTCGGTTTGTTGGTTTGTTGGCTTGTTCATTTGTTGGTTTGTTGTTTTGTTGGCTTGTTGGTTTGTTGGTTTGTTGGTTTGTTGGTTTGTTGGTTTGTTGGTTTGTTGGTTTGTTGGTTTGTTGGTTTGTTGGTTTGTTGGTTTGTTGGTTTGTTGGTTTGTTGGTTTGTTGGTTTGTTGGTTTGTTGGCTTGTTGGCTTGTTGGTTTGTTGGTTTTTTGGTTTGTTGGTTTGTCGGTTTGTTGGTTTGTTGGTTTTTTGGTTTGTTGGTTTGTTGGTTTGTCGGTTTATTTGTTTGTTGGTTTGTTGGTTTGTTGGTTTGTTGGTTTATTTGTTTGTTGCTTTGTAGGTTTATTGGTTTGTTGGTTTGTTGGTTTGTTGGTTTATTTGTTTGTTGCTTTGTAGGTTTATTGGTTTGTTGGTTTGTTGGTTTGTTGGATTTTTGGTTTGTTGGTTTGTTGGTTTGTTGGTTTGTTTGTTTGTTCGTTTGTTGGTTTGTTGGTTTGTTGGTTTGTTGGCTTAATGGTTTGTTGGATTGTTGGTTTGTTGCTTTATTGGTTTGTTGGCTTGTTCGCTTGTAGTTTGTTGGTTTGTTGGTTTGTTGGTTTGTTGGTTTGTAAGTTTGTTTGGCTGTTGGTTTGTTCGTTTGTTGGCTTGTTGGTTTGTTGGCTTGTTGGTTTGTTAGTTTGTCGGTTTGTTGGTTTGTTGGTTTGTTCATTTGTTGGTTTGTTGGTATGTTGGCTTGTTGGTTTGTTGGTTTGTTGGTTTGTTGGTTTGTTGGTTTGTTGGTTTGTTGGTTTGTTGGTTTGTTGGTTTGTTGGTTTGTTGGTTTGTTGGTTTGTTGGTTTGTTTTTTTGTTGGTTTGTTGGCTTGTTGGCTTTATGGTTTCTTGGCTTGTTGGTTTGTTGGTTTGTTGGTTCGTTGGTTTGTTGGTTTGTTGGTTTGTTGGTTTTTTGGTTTGTTGGTTTGTTGGTTTGTTTGTTTGTTGGTTTGTTAGTTTGTTGGCTTGTTGATTTGTTGGCTTGTGTGCTTGTTGGTTTGTTGGCTTGCTGGCTTGTTGGCTTGTTGGTTTGTTGGTTTGTTGGTATGTTGGTTTGTTGGTTTGTTGGTTTGTTGGTTTGTTGGTTTGTTGGTTTGTTGGTTTGTTGGTTTGTTGGTTTGTTGGTTTGTTGGTTTATTCGTTTGTTGGTTTGGTGTTTTGTTGGTTTGTTGGTTTGTTCATTTGTTAGTTTGTAGGTTTGTTGGTTTGTTGGTTTGTTGGTTTATTTGTTTGTTGGTATGTTGGTTTGTTGGTTTGCTGGTTTGCTGGTTTGTTGGTTTGTTGGTTTGTTAGTTTGTTGGTTTGTTGGTTACTTGGTTTGTTGGTTTGTTGGTTTGTTGGCTTGTTGGTTTGTTGGTTTTTCGGTTTGTTGGTTTGTCGGTTTGTTAGTTTGTTGGTTTTTTGGTTTGTTGGTTTGTTGGTTTGTTGGTTTATTTGTTTGTTGGTTTGTTGGTTTGTTGGTTTGTTGGTTTGTTGGTTTGTTGGTTTATTTGTTTGTTGCTTTGTTGGTTTGTTGGTTTGTTGGTTTGTTGGTTTGTTGATTTATTTGTTTGTTGGTTTGTTGGTTTGTTGGTTTGTTGGCTTGTTGGTTTGTTGGTTTGTTGGTTTGTTGGATTTTTGGTTGTTGGTTTGTTGGTTTGTTGGTTTGTTTGTTTGTTCGTTTGTTGGTTTGTTGGTTTGTTGGTTTGTTGGTTTGTTGGTTTGTTGGTTTGTTGGTTTATTTGTTTGTTGGTTTATTTGTTTGTTGTTTTGTTGGTTTATTGGTTTGTTGGTTTGTTGGTTTGTTGGTTTATTTGTTTGTTGGTTTGTTGGTTTGTTGGTTTGTTGGCTTGTTGGTTTGTTGGTTTGTTGGTTTGTTGGATTTTTGGTTTGTTGGTTTGTTGGTTTGTTGGTTTGTTTGTTTGTTCGTTTGTTGGTTTGTTGGTTAGTTGGTTTGTTGGCTTAATGGTTTGTTGGATTGTTGGTTTGTTGCTTTGTTGGTTTTTTGGCTTGTTGGCTTGCTAGTTTGTTGGTTTGTTGGTTTGTTGGCTTGTTGGTTTGTTGGCTTGTTGGTTTGTTTGATTGTTGGTTTGTTCGTTTGTTGATTTGTTGATTACTTGATTTGTTAGTTTGTTGGTTTGTTGGTTTGTTGGCTTGTTGGTTTGTTAGTTTGTTGGTTTGTTGGTTTGTTGGTTTGTTGGCTTGTTGCTTTGTTGGTTTGTTGGTCTGTTGGTTTGTTGGTTTGTTTGTTTGTTGGTTTTTTCGTTTGTTGGCTTGTTGGTTTGTTGGTTTGTTCGCTTGTTGGTTTGTTGGTTTGTCGATTTGTTGGTTTGTTGGTTTGTTCGTTTGTTGGTTTGTTGGTTTGTTGGCTTGTTAGTTTGTTTGGCTGTTGGTTTGTTGGTTTGTTCATTTGTTGGTTTGTTGGTTTGTTGGCTTGTTGGTTTGTTGGTTTGTTGGTTTGTTGGTTTGTTGGTTTGTTGGTTTGTTGGTTTGTTGGTTTGTTGGTTTGTTGGTTTGTTGGTTTGTTGGTTTGTTGGTTTGTTGGTTTGTTGGTTTGTTGGTTTGTTGGTTTGTTGGCTTATTGGCTTTATGGTTTGTTGGCTTGTTGGTTTTTTGGTTTGTTGGTTTGTTGGTTTGTTGGTTTGTTGGTTTTTTGGTTTGTTGGTTTGTTGGTTTGTTTGTTTGTTGGTTTGTTAGTTTGTTGGCTTGTTGATTTGTTGGCTTGTGTGCTTGTTGGTTTGTTGGCTTGCTGGCTTGTTGGCTTTTAGGTTTATTGGTTTGTTGGTATGTTGGTTTGTTGGTTTGTTGGTTTGTTGGTTTGTTGGTTTGTTGGTTTGTTGGTTTGTTGGTTTGTTGGTTTGTTGGTTTATTCGTTTGTTGGTTTGGTGTTTTGTTGGTTTGTTGGTTTGTTCGTTTGTTAGTTTGTAGGTTTGTTGGTTTGTTGGTTTGTTGGTTTATTTGTTTGTTGGTATGTTGGTTTGTTGGTTTGCTGGTTTGCTGGTTTGTTGGTTTGTTGGTTTGTTAGTTTGTTGGTTTGTTGGTCACTTGGTTTGTTGGTTTGTTGGTTTGTTGGCTTGTTGGTTTGTTGGTTTTTTGGTTTGTTGGTTTGTCGGTTTGTTGCTTTGTTGGTTTGTTGGTTTGTTGGTTTGTTGGTTTGTTGGTTTATTTGTTTGTTGGTTTGTTGGTTTGTTGGTTTGTTGGCTTGTTGGCTTGTTGGTTTGTTGGTTTGTTGGTTTGTTGGATTTTTGGTTTGTTGGTTTGTTGGTTTGTTGGTTTGTTTGTTTGTTCGTTTGTTGGTTTGTTGGTTTGTTGGTTTGTTGGCTTAATGGTTTGTTGGATTGTTGGTTTGTTGCCTTGTTGGTTTGTTGGCTTGTTGGTTTGTTTGTTTGTTGGTTTTTTGGTTTGTTGGTTTGTTGGTTTGTTGGTTTGTTTGTTTGTTGGCTTGTTGGTTTGTTGGTTTGTTGGTTTATTTGTTTGTCGCTTTGTTGGTTTGTTGGTTTGTTGGTTTGTTGGTTTGTTGGTTTGTTGGTTTATTTGTTTGTTGGTTTGTTGGTTTGTTGGTTTGTTGGCTTGTTGGTTTGTTGGTTTGTTGGTTTGTTAGATTTTTGGTTTGTTGGTTTGTTGGTTTGTTGGTTTGTTTGTTTGTTCGTTTGTTGGTTTGTTGGTTTGTTGGTTTATTGGCTTGTTGGTTTGTTGGTTTGTTGGTTTGTTGGCTTGTTGGCTTGTTGGCTTGTTGGTTTGTTGGTTTGTTGGTTTGTTGGTTTGTTGGCTTGTTGGTTTGTTGGCTTGTTGGCTTGTTGTTTTGTTGGTTTGTTGGTTTGTTGGTTTGTTGGTTTGTTGGTTTGTTGGTTTGTTTGATTGTTGGTTTGTTCGTTTGTTGATTTGTTGGTTACTTGATTTGTTAGTTTGTTGGTTTGTTGGTTTGTTGGCTTGTTGGTTTGTTAGTTTGTTGGTTTGTTGGTTTGTTGGTTTGTTGGTTTGTTGGTTTGTTGGTTTGTTGGTTTGTTGGTTTGTTGGCTTGTTGGCTTGTTTGTTTGTTGGTTTGTTCCTTTGTTGGCTTGTTGATTTGTTGGCTTGTTGGCTTGTTGGTTTGTTGGCTTGTTGGTTTGTTGGCTTGTTAGTTTGTTGGTTTGTTGATTTGTTGGTTTGTTGGTTTGTTGGTTTGTTGGTTAGTTGGTTTGTTGGTTTGTTGGTTTGTTGGTTTATTCGTTTGTTGGTTTGTTGTTTTGTTGGTTTGTTTGTTTGTTGGTTTGTTCGTTTGTTAGTTTGTTGGTTTGTTGGTTTGTTGGTTTGTTGGTTTGTTTGTTTGTTGGTATGTTGGTTTGTTGGTTTGCTGGTTTGTTGGCTTGTTGGTTTGTTGGTTTTTTGGTTTGTTGGTTTGTCGGTTTGTTGGTTTGTTGGTTTTTTGGTTTGTTGGTTTGTTGGTTTGTTGGTTTATTTGTTTGTTGGTTTGTTGGTTTGTTGGTTTGTTGGTTTATTTGTTTGTTGCTTTGTTGGTTTATTGGTTTGTTGGTTTGTTGGTTTGTTGGTTTATTTGTTTGTTGGTTTGTTGGTTTGTTGGTTTGTTGGCTTGTTGGTTTGTTGGTTTGTTGGTTTGTTGGATTTTTGGTTTATTGGTTTGTTGGTTTGTTGGTTTGTTTGTTTGTTCGTTTGTTGGTTTGTTGGTTTGTTGGTTTGTTGGCTTAATGGTTTGTTGGATTGTTGGTTTGTTGCTTTGTTGGTTTGTTGGCTTGTTGGCTTGTTAGTTTGTTGGTTTGTTGGTTTGTTGGCTTGTTGGTTTGTTGGCTTGTTGGCTTGTTGGTTTGTTGGTTTGTCAATTTGTTGGTTTGTTGGTATGTTCGTTTGTTGGTTTGTTGGTTTGTTTGTTTGTTAGTTTGTTTGTCTGTTCGTTTGTTCGTTTGTTGGCGTGTTGGTTTGTTGGCTTGTTGGTTTGTTGGTTTGTCGGTTTGTTGGTTTGTTGGCTTGTTCATTTGTTGGTTTGTTGTTTTGTTGGCTTGTTGGTTTGTTGGTTTGTTGGTTTGTTGGTTTGTTGGTTTGTTGGTTTGTTGGTTTGTTGGTTTGTTGGTTTGTTGGTTTGTTGGTTTGTTGGTTTGTTGGTTTGTTGGTTTGTTGGTTTGTTGGTTTGTTGGCTTGTTGGCTTGTTGGTTTGTTGGTTTTTTGGTTTGTTGGTTTGTCGGTTTGTTGGTTTGTTGGTTTTTTGGTTTGTTGGTTTGTTGGTTTGTCGGTTTATTTGTTTGTTGGTTTGTTGGTTTGTTGGTTTGTTGGTTTATTTGTTTGTTGCTTTGTAGGTTTATTGGTTTGTTGGTTTGTTGGTTTGTTGGTTTATTTGTTTGTTGCTTTGTAGGTTTATTGGTTTGTTGGTTTGTTGGTTTGTTGGATTTTTGGTTTGTTGGTTTGTTGGTTTGTTGGTTTGTTTGTTTGTTCGTTTGTTGGTTTGTTGGTTTGTTGGTTTGTTGGCTTAATGGTTTGTTGGATTGTTGGTTTGTTGCTTTATTGGTTTGTTGGCTTGTTCGCTTGTAGTTTGTTGGTTTGTTGGTTTGTTGGTTTGTTGGTTTGTAAGTTTGTTTGGCTGTTGGTTTGTTCGTTTGTTGGCTTGTTGGTTTGTTGGCTTGTTGGTTTGTTAGTTTGTCGGTTTGTTGGTTTGTTGGTTTGTTCATTTGTTGGTTTGTTGCTATGTTGGCTTGTTGGTTTGTTGGTTTGTTGGTTTGTTGGTTTGTTGGTTTGTTGGTTTGTTGGTTTGTTGGTTTGTTGGTTTGTTGGTTTGTTGGTTTGTTGGTTTGTTTTTTTGTTGGTTTGTTGGCTTGTTGGCTTTATGGTTTCTTGGCTTGTTGGTTTGTTGGTTTGTTGGTTCGTTGGTTTGTTGGTTTGTTGGTTTGTTGGTTTTTTGGTTTGTTGGTTTGTTGGTTTGTTTGTTTGTTGGTTTGTTAGTTTGTTGGCTTGTTGATTTGTTGGCTTGTGTGCTTGTTGGTTTGTTGGCTTGCTGGCTTGTTGGCTTGTTGGTTTGTTGGTTTGTTGGTATGTTGGTTTGTTGGTTTGTTGGTTTGTTGGTTTGTTGGTTTGTTGGTTTGTTGGTTTGTTGGTTTGTTGGTTTGTTGGTTTGTTGGTTTATTCGTTTGTTGGTTTGGTGTTTTGTTGGTTTGTTGGTTTGTTCATTTGTTAGTTTGTAGGTTTGTTGGTTTGTTGGTTTGTTGGTTTATTTGTTTGTTGGTATGTTGGTTTGTTGGTTTGCTGGTTTGCTGGTTTGTTGGTTTGTTGGTTTGTTAGTTTGTTGGTTTGTTGGTTACTTGGTTTGTTGGTTTGTTGGTTTGTTGGCTTGTTGGTTTGTTGGTTTGTTGGTTTGTTGGATTTTTGGTTGTTGGTTTGTTGGTTTGTTGGTTTGTTTGTTTGTTCGTTTGTTGGTTTGTTGGTTTGTTGGTTTGTTGGTTTGTTGGTTTGTTGGTTTGTTGGTTTATTTGTTTGTTGGTTTATTTGTTTGTTGTTTTGTTGGTTTATTGGTTTGTTGGTTTGTTGGTTTGTTGGTTTATTTGTTTGTTGGTTTGTTGGTTTGTTGGTTTGTTGGCTTGTTGGTTTGTTGGTTTGTTGGTTTGTTGGATTTTTGGTTTGTTGGTTTGTTGGTTTGTTGGTTTGTTTGTTTGTTCGTTTGTTGGTTTGTTGGTTTGTTGGTTTGTTGGCTTAATGGTTTGTTGGATTGTTGGTTTGTTGCTTTGTTGGTTTTTTGGCTTGTTGGCTTGCTAGTTTGTTGGTTTGTTGGTTTGTTGGCTTGTTGGTTTGTTGGCTTGTTGGTTTGTTTGATTGTTGGTTTGTTCGTTTGTTGATTTGTTGATTACTTGATTTGTTAGTTTGTTGGTTTGTTGGTTTGTTGGCTTGTTGGTTTGTTAGTTTGTTGGTTTGTTGGTTTGTTGGTTTGTTGGCTTGTTGCTTTGTTGGTTTGTTGGTCTGTTGGTTTGTTGGTTTGTTTGTTTGTTGGTTTTTTCGTTTGTTGGCTTGTTGGTTTGTTGGTTTGTTCGCTTGTTGGTTTGTTGGTTTGTCGATTTGTTGGTTTGTTGGTTTGTTCGTTTGTTGGTTTGTTGGTTTGTTGGCTTGTTAGTTTGTTTGGCTGTTGGTTTGTTGGTTTGTTCATTTGTTGGTTTGTTGGTTTGTTGGCTTGTTGGTTTGTTGGTTTGTTGGTTTGTTGGTTTGTTGGTTTGTTGGTTTGTCGGTTTATTTGTTTGTTGGTTTGTTGGTTTGTTGGTTTGTTGGTTTATTTGTTTGTTGCTTTGTAGGTTTATTGGTTTGTTGGTTTGTTGGTTTGTTGGTTTATTTGTTTGTTGCTTTGTAGGTTTATTGGTTTGTTGGTTTGTTGGTTTGTTGGATTTTTGGTTTGTTGGTTTGTTGGTTTGTTGGTTTGTTTGTTTGTTCGTTTGTTGGTTTGTTGGTTTGTTGGTTTGTTGGCTTAATGGTTTGTTGGATTGTTGGTTTGTTGCTTTATTGGTTTGTTGGCTTGTTCGCTTGTAGTTTGTTGGTTTGTTGGTTTGTTGGTTTGTTGGTTTGTAAGTTTGTTTGGCTGTTGGTTTGTTCGTTTGTTGGCTTGTTGGTTTGTTGGCTTGTTGGTTTGTTAGTTTGTCGGTTTGTTGGTTTGTTGGTTTGTTCATTTGTTGGTTTGTTGGTATGTTGGCTTGTTGGTTTGTTGGTTTGTTGGTTTGTTGGTTTGTTGGTTTGTTGGTTTGTTGGTTTGTTGGTTTGTTGGTTTGTTGGTTTGTTGGTTTGTTGGTTTGTTTTTTTGTTGGTTTGTTGGCTTGTTGGCTTTATGGTTTCTTGGCTTGTTGGTTTGTTGGTTTGTTGGTTCGTTGGTTTGTTGGTTTGTTGGTTTGTTGGTTTTTTGGTTTGTTGGTTTGTTGGTTTGTTTGTTTGTTGGTTTGTTAGTTTGTTGGCTTGTTGATTTGTTGGCTTGTGTGCTTGTTGGTTTGTTGGCTTGCTGGCTTGTTGGCTTGTTGGTTTGTTGGTTTGTTGGTATGTTGGTTTGTTGGTTTGTTGGTTTGTTGGTTTGTTGGTTTGTTGGTTTGTTGGTTTGTTGGTTTGTTGGTTTGTTGGTTTGTTGGTTTATTCGTTTGTTGGTTTGGTGTTTTGTTGGTTTGTTGGTTTGTTCATTTGTTAGTTTGTAGGTTTGTTGGTTTGTTGGTTTGTTGGTTTATTTGTTTGTTGGTATGTTGGTTTGTTGGTTTGCTGGTTTGCTGGTTTGTTGGTTTGTTGGTTTGTTAGTTTGTTGGTTTGTTGGTTACTTGGTTTGTTGGTTTGTTGGTTTGTTGGCTTGTTGGTTTGTTGGTTTTTCGGTTTGTTGGTTTGTCGGTTTGTTAGTTTGTTGGTTTTTTGGTTTGTTGGTTTGTTGGTTTGTTGGTTTATTTGTTTGTTGGTTTGTTGGTTTGTTGGTTTGTTGGTTTGTTGGTTTGTTGGTTTATTTGTTTGTTGCTTTGTTGGTTTGTTGGTTTGTTGGTTTGTTGGTTTGTTGGTTTATTTGTTTGTTGGTTTGTTGGTTTGTTGGTTTGTTGGCTTGTTGGTTTGTTGGTTTGTTGGTTTGTTGGATTTTTGGTTGTTGGTTTGTTGGTTTGTTGGTTTGTTTGTTTGTTCGTTTGTTGGTTTGTTGGTTTGTTGGTTTGTTGGTTTGTTGGTTTGTTGGTTTGTTGGTTTATTTGTTTGTTGGTTTATTTGTTTGTTGTTTTGTTGGTTTATTGGTTTGTTGGTTTGTTGGTTTGTTGGTTTATTTGTTTGTTGGTTTGTTGGTTTGTTGGTTTGTTGGCTTGTTGGTTTGTTGGTTTGTTGGTTTGTTGGATTTTTGGTTTGTTGGTTTGTTGGTTTGTTGGTTTGTTTGTTTGTTCGTTTGTTGGTTTGTTGGTTTGTTGGTTTGTTGGCTTAATGGTTTGTTGGATTGTTGGTTTGTTGCTTTGTTGGTTTTTTGGCTTGTTGGCTTGCTAGTTTGTTGGTTTGTTGGTTTGTTGGCTTGTTGGTTTGTTGGCTTGTTGGTTTGTTTGATTGTTGGTTTGTTCGTTTGTTGATTTGTTGATTACTTGATTTGTTAGTTTGTTGGTTTGTTGGTTTGTTGGCTTGTTGGTTTGTTAGTTTGTTGGTTTGTTGGTTTGTTGGTTTGTTGGCTTGTTGCTTTGTTGGTTTGTTGGTCTGTTGGTTTGTTGGTTTGTTTGTTTGTTGGTTTTTTCGTTTGTTGGCTTGTTGGTTTGTTGGTTTGTTCGCTTGTTGGTTTGTTGGTTTGTCGATTTGTTGGTTTGTTGGTTTGTTCGTTTGTTGGTTTGTTGGTTTGTTGGCTTGTTAGTTTGTTTGGCTGTTGGTTTGTTGGTTTGTTCATTTGTTGGTTTGTTGGTTTGTTGGCTTGTTGGTTTGTTGGTTTGTTGGTTTGTTGGTTTGTTGGTTTGTTGGTTTGTTGGTTTGTTGGTTTGTTGGTTTGTTGGTTTGTTGGTTTGTTGGTTTGTTGGTTTGTTGGTTTGTTGGTTTGTTGGTTTGTTGGTTTGTTGGCTTATTGGCTTTATGGTTTGTTGGCTTGTTGGTTTTTTGGTTTGTTGGTTTGTTGGTTTGTTGGTTTGTTGGTTTTTTGGTTTGTTGGTTTGTTGGTTTGTTTGTTTGTTGGTTTGTTAGTTTGTTGGCTTGTTGATTTGTTGGCTTGTGTGCTTGTTGGTTTGTTGGCTTGCTGGCTTGTTGGCTTTTAGGTTTATTGGTTTGTTGGTATGTTGGTTTGTTGGTTTGTTGGTTTGTTGGTTTGTTGGTTTGTTGGTTTGTTGGTTTGTTGGTTTGTTGGTTTGTTGGTTTATTCGTTTGTTGGTTTGGTGTTTTGTTGGTTTGTTGGTTTGTTCGTTTGTTAGTTTGTAGGTTTGTTGGTTTGTTGGTTTGTTGGTTTATTTGTTTGTTGGTATGTTGGTTTGTTGGTTTGCTGGTTTGCTGGTTTGTTGGTTTGTTGGTTTGTTAGTTTGTTGGTTTGTTGGTCACTTGGTTTGTTGGTTTGTTGGTTTGTTGGCTTGTTGGTTTGTTGGTTTTTTGGTTTGTTGGTTTGTCGGTTTGTTGCTTTGTTGGTTTGTTGGTTTGTTGGTTTGTTGGTTTGTTGGTTTATTTGTTTGTTGGTTTGTTGGTTTGTTGGTTTGTTGGCTTGTTGGCTTGTTGGTTTGTTGGTTTGTTGGTTTGTTGGATTTTTGGTTTGTTGGTTTGTTGGTTTGTTGGTTTGTTTGTTTGTTCGTTTGTTGGTTTGTTGGTTTGTTGGTTTGTTGGCTTAATGGTTTGTTGGATTGTTGGTTTGTTGCCTTGTTGGTTTGTTGGCTTGTTGGTTTGTTTGTTTGTTGGTTTTTTGGTTTGTTGGTTTGTTGGTTTGTTGGTTTGTTTGTTTGTTGGCTTGTTGGTTTGTTGGTTTGTTGGTTTATTTGTTTGTCGCTTTGTTGGTTTGTTGGTTTGTTGGTTTGTTGGTTTGTTGGTTTGTTGGTTTATTTGTTTGTTGGTTTGTTGGTTTGTTGGTTTGTTGGCTTGTTGGTTTGTTGGTTTGTTGGTTTGTTAGATTTTTGGTTTGTTGGTTTGTTGGTTTGTTGGTTTGTTTGTTTGTTCGTTTGTTGGTTTGTTGGTTTGTTGGTTTATTGGCTTGTTGGTTTGTTGGTTTGTTGGTTTGTTGGCTTGTTGGCTTGTTGGCTTGTTGGTTTGTTGGTTTGTTGGTTTGTTGGCTTGTTGGTTTGTTGGCTTGTTGGCTTGTTGTTTTGTTGGTTTGTTGGTTTGTTGGTTTGTTGGTTTGTTGGTTTGTTGGTTTGTTTGATTGTTGGTTTGTTCGTTTGTTGATTTGTTGGTTACTTGATTTGTTAGTTTGTTGGTTTGTTGGTTTGTTGGCTTGTTGGTTTGTTAGTTTGTTGGTTTGTTGGTTTGTTGGTTTGTTTGTTTGTTGCTTTGTTGGTTTGTTGGTCTGTTTGTTTGTTGGTTTGTTTGTTTGTTGGTTTTTTCGTTTGTTGGCTTGTTGGTTTGTTGGTTTGTTCGCTTGTTGGTTTGTTGGTTTGTCGATTTGTTGGTTTGTTGGTTTGTTCGTTTGTTGGTTTGTTGGTTTGTTGGTTTGTTAGTTTGTTTGGCTGTTGGTTTGTTCGTTTGTTGGCTTGTTGGTTTGTTAGCTTGTTGGTTTGTTGGTTTGTCGGTTTGTTGGTTTGTTGGTTTGTTCATTTGTTGGTTTGTTGGTTTGTTGGCTTGTTGGTTTGTTGGTTTGTTGGTTTGTTGGTTTGTTGGTTTGTTGGTTTGTTGGTTTGTTGGTTTGTAGGTTTGTTGGTTTGTTGCTTTGTTGGTTTGTTGGCTTGTTGGCTTAATGGTTTGTTGGCTTGTTGGTTTGTTGGTTTGTTGGTTTGTTGGTTTGTTGGTTTGTTGGTTTGTTGGTTTTTTGGTTTGTTGGTTAGTTGGTTTTTTTGTTTGTTGGTTTGTTCGTTTGTTGGCTTGTTGATTTGTTGGCTTGTTAGCTTGTTGGTTTGTTGGCTTGCTGGCTTGTTGGCTTGTTGGTTTGTTGGTTTGTTGGTTTGTTGGTTTGTTGGTTTGTTGGTTTGTTGGTTTGTTGGTTTATTCGTTTGTTGGTTTGGTGTTTTGTTGGTTTGTTGGTTTGTTCGTTTGTTAGTTTGTAGGTTTGTTGGTTTGTTGGTTTGTTGGTTTGTTTGTTTGTTGGTATGTTGGTTTGTTGGTTTACTATTTTGTTGGCTTGTTGGTTTGTTGGTTTGTTAGTTTGTTGGTTTGTTGGTTACTTGGTTTGTTGGTTTGTTGGTTTGTTGGCTTGTTGGTTTGTTGGTTTTTTGGTTTGTAGGTTTGTCGGTTTGTTGGTTTGTTGGTTTTTTGGTTTGTTGGTTTGTTGGTTTGTTGGTTTATTTGTTTGTTGGTTTGTTGGTTTGTTGGTTTGTTGGTTTGTTGGTTTATTGGTTTATTTGTTTGTTGCTTTGTTGGTTTGTTGGTTTGTTGGTTTGTTGGTTTGTTGGTTTATTTGTTTGTTGGTGTGTTGGTTTGTTGGTTTGTTGCCTTGTTAGTTTGTTGGTTTGTTGGATTTTTGGTTTGTTGGTTTGTTGGTTTGTTGGTTTGTTGGTTTGTTGGCTTGTTGGCTTGTTGGTTTGTTGGTTTTTTGGTTTGTTGGTTTGTCGGTTTGTTGGTTTGTTGGTTTTTTGGTTTGTTGGTTTGTTGGTTTGTTGGTTTATTTGTTTGTTGGTGTGTTGGTTTGTTGGTTTGTTGCCTTGTTAGTTTGTTGGTTTGTTGGATTTTTGGTTTGTTGGTTTGTTGGTTTGTTGGTTTGTTGGTTTGTTGGCTTGTTGGCTTGTTGGTTTGTTGGTTTTTTGGCTTGTTGGTTTGTTGGTTTGTTGGTTTGTTGGATTTTTGGTTTGTTGGTTTGTTGGTTTGTTGGTTTGTTTGTTTGTTCGTTTGTTGGTTTGTTGGTTTGTTGGTTTGTTGGTTTGTTGGTTTGTTGGTTTGTTGGTTTATTTGTTTGTTGGTTTATTTGTTTGTTGTTTTGTTGGTTTATTGGTTTGTTGGTTTGTTGGTTTGTTGGTTTATTTGTTTGTTGGTTTGTTGGTTTGTTGGTTTGTTGGCTTGTTGGTTTGTTGGTTTGTTGGTTTGTTGGATTTTTGGTTTGTTGGTTTGTTGGTTTGTTGGTTTGTTTGTTTGTTCGTTTGTTGGTTTGTTGGTTTGTTGGTTTGTTGGCTTAATGGTTTGTTGGATTGTTGGTTTGTTGCTTTGTTGGTTTTTTGGCTTGTTGGCTTGCTAGTTTGTTGGTTTGTTGGTTTGTTGGCTTGTTGGTTTGTTGGCTTGTTGGTTTGTTTGATTGTTGGTTTGTTCGTTTGTTGATTTGTTGATTACTTGATTTGTTAGTTTGTTGGTTTGTTGGTTTGTTGGCTTGTTGGTTTGTTAGTTTGTTGGTTTGTTGGTTTGTTGGTTTGTTGGCTTGTTGCTTTGTTGGTTTGTTGGTCTGTTGGTTTGTTGGTTTGTTTGTTTGTTGGTTTTTTCGTTTGTTGGCTTGTTGGTTTGTTGGTTTGTTCGCTTGTTGGTTTGTTGGTTTGTCGATTTGTTGGTTTGTTGGTTTGTTCGTTTGTTGGTTTGTTGGTTTGTTGGCTTGTTAGTTTGTTTGGCTGTTGGTTTGTTGGTTTGTTCATTTGTTGGTTTGTTGGTTTGTTGGCTTGTTGGTTTGTTGGTTTGTTGGTTTGTTGGTTTGTTGGTTTGTTGGTTTGTTGGTTTGTTGGTTTGTTGGTTTGTTGGTTTGTTGGTTTGTTGGTTTGTTGGTTTGTTGGTTTGTTGGTTTGTTGGTTTGTTGGTTTGTTGGTTTGTTGGCTTATTGGCTTTATGGTTTGTTGGCTTGTTGGTTTTTTGGTTTGTTGGTTTGTTGGTTTGTTGGTTTGTTGGTTTTTTGGTTTGTTGGTTTGTTGGTTTGTTTGTTTGTTGGTTTGTTAGTTTGTTGGCTTGTTGATTTGTTGGCTTGTGTGCTTGTTGGTTTGTTGGCTTGCTGGCTTGTTGGCTTTTAGGTTTATTGGTTTGTTGGTATGTTGGTTTGTTGGTTTGTTGGTTTGTTGGTTTGTTGGTTTGTTGGTTTGTTGGTTTGTTGGTTTGTTGGTTTGTTGGTTTATTCGTTTGTTGGTTTGGTGTTTTGTTGGTTTGTTGGTTTGTTCGTTTGTTAGTTTGTAGGTTTGTTGGTTTGTTG
Organism: Atherix ibis; assembly: GCA_958298945.1. NCBI lineage: Eukaryota > Metazoa > Arthropoda > Insecta > Diptera > Athericidae > Atherix > Atherix ibis. Next base: position 100,835,810 of record OY282608.1, read on the forward strand.
GTTTGTTGGTTTATTTGTTTGTTGGTATGTTGGTTTGTTGGTTTGCTGGTTTGCTGGTTTGTTGGTTTGTTGGTTTGTTAGTTTGTTGGTTTGTTGGTCACTTGGTTTGTTGGTTTGTTGGTTTGTTGGCTTGTTGGTTTGTTGGTTTTTTGGTTTGTTGGTTTGTCGGTTTGTTGCTTTGTTGGTTTGTTGGTTTGTTGGTTTGTTGGTTTGTTGGTTTATTTGTTTGTTGGTTTGTTGGTTTGTTGGTTTGTTGGCTTGTTGGCTTGTTGGTTTGTTGGTTTGTTGGTTTGTTGGATTTTTGGTTTGTTGGTTTGTTGGTTTGTTGGTTTGTTTGTTTGTTCGTTTGTTGGTTTGTTGGTTTGTTGGTTTGTTGGCTTAATGGTTTGTTGGATTGTTGGTTTGTTGCTTTGTTGGTTTGTTGGCTTGTTGGTTTGTTTGTTTGTTGGTTTTTTGGTTTGTTGGTTTGTTGGTTTGTTGGTTTGTTTGTTTGTTGGCTTGTTGGTTTGTTGGTTTGTTGGTTTATTTGTTTGTCGCTTTGTTGGTTTGTTGGTTTGTTGGTTTGTTGGTTTGTTGGTTTGTTGGTTTGTTGGTTTATTTGTTTGTTGGTTTGTTGGTTTGTTGGTTTGTTGGCTTGTTGGTTTGTTGGTTTGTTGGTTTGTTAGATTTTTGGTTTGTTGGTTTGTTGGTTTGTTGGTTTGTTTGTTTGTTCGTTTGTTGGTTTGTTGGTTTGTTGGTTTATTGGCTTAATGGTTTGTTGGATTGTTGGTTTGTTGCTTTGTTGGTTTGTTGGCTTGTTGGCTTGTTGGTTTGTTGGTTTGTTGGTTTGTTGGCTTGTTGGTTTGTTGGCTTGTTGGCTTGTTGTTTTGTTGGTTTGTTGGTTTGTTGGTTTGTTGGTTTGTTGGTTTGTTGGTTTGTTTGATTGTTGGTTTGTTCGTTTGTTGATTTGTTGGTTACTTGATTTGTTAGTTTGTTGGTTTGTTGGTTTGTTGGCTTGTTGGTTTGTTAGTTTGTTGGTTTGTTGGTTTGTTGGTTTGTTTGTTTGTTGCTTTGTTGGTTTGTTGGTCTGTTTGTTTGTTGGTTTGTTTGTTTGTTGGTTTTTTCGTTTGTTGGCTTGTTGGTTTGTTGGTTTGTTCGCTTGTTGGTTTGTTGGTTTGTCGATTTGTTGGTTTGTTGGTTTGTTCGTTTGTTGGTTTGTTGGTTTGTTGGTTTGTTAGTTTGTTTGGCTGTTGGTTTGTTCGTTTGTTGGCTTGTTGGTTTGTTGGCTTGTTGGTTTGTTGGTTTGTCGGTTTGTTGGTTTGTTGGTTTGTTCATTTGTTGGTTTGTTGGTTTGTTGGCTTGTTGGTTTGTTGGTTTGTTGGTTTGTTGGTTTGTTGGTTTGTTGCTTTGTTGGTTTGTTGGCTTGTTGGCTTAATGGTTTGTTGGCTTGTTGGTTTGTTGGTTTGTTGGTTTGTTGGTTTGTTGGTTTGTTGGTTTGTTGGTTTTTTGGTTTGTTGGTTAGTTGGTTTTTTTGTTTGTTGGTTTGTTCGTTTGTTGGCTTGTTGATTTGTTGGCTTGTTAGCTTGTTGGTTTGTTGGCTTGCTGGCTTGTTGGCTTGTTGGTTTGTTGGTTTGTTGGTTTGTTGGTTTGTTGGTTTGTTGGTTTGTTGGTTTGTTGGTTTGTTGGTTTGTTGGTTTATTCGTTTGTTGGTTTGGTGTTTTGTTGGTTTGTTGGTTTGTTCGTTTGTTAGTTTGTAGGTTTGTTGGTTTGTTGGTTTGTTGGTTTGTTTGTTTGTTGGTATGTTGGTTTGTTGGTTTACTATTTTGTTGGCTTGTTGGTTTGTTGGTTTGTTAGTTTGTTGGTTTGTTGGTTACTTGGTTTGTTGGTTTGTTGGTTTGTTGGCTTGTTGGTTTGTTGGTTTTTTGGTTTGTAGGTTTGTCGGTTTGTTGGTTTGTTGGTTTTTTGGTTTGTTGGTTTGTTGGTTTGTTGGTTTATTTGTTTGTTGGTTTGTTGGTTTGTTGGTTTGTTGGTTTATTGGTTTATTTGTTTGTTGCTTTGTTGGTTTGTTGGTTTGTTGGTTTGTTGGTTTGTTGGTTTATTTGTTTGTTGGTGTGTTGGTTTGTTGGTTTGTTGCCTTGTTAGTTTGTTGGTTTGTTGGATTTTTGGTTTGTTGGTTTGTTGGTTTGTTGGTTTGTTGGTTTGTTGGCTTGTTGGCTTGTTGGTTTGTTGGTTTTTTGGTTTGTTGGTTTGTCGGTTTGTTGGTTTGTTGGTTTTTTGGTTTGTTGGTTTGTTGGTTTGTTGGTTTATTTGTTTGTTGGTTTGTTGGTTTGTTGGTTTGTTGGTTTATTTGTTTGTTGCTTTGTTGGTTTATTGGTTTGTTGGTTTGTTGGTTTGTTGGTTTATTTGTTTGTTGGGTTGTTGGTTTGTTGGCTTGTTGGTTTGTTGGTTTGTTGGTTTGTTGGATTTTTGGTTTGTTGGTTTGTTGGTTTGTTGGTTTGTTTGTTTGTTCGTTTGTTGGTTTGTTGGTTTGTTGGTTTGTTGGCTTAATGGTTTGTTGGATTGTTGGTTTGTTGGTTTGTTGGCTTGTTGGCTTGTTAGTTTGTTGGTTTGTTGGTTTGTTGGCTTGTTGGTTTGTTGGCTTGTTGGCTTGTTGTTTTGTTGGTTTGTTGGTTTGTTGGTTTGTTGGTTTGTTGGTTTTTTGGTTTGTTGGTTTGTTGGTTTGTTGGTTTGTTTGATTGTTGGTTTGTTCGTTTGTTGATTTGTTGATTACTTGATTTGTTAGTTTGTTGGTTTGTTGGTTTGTTGGCTTGTTGGTTGGTTAGTTTGTTGGTTTGTTGGTTTGTTGGTTTGTTGGCTTGTTGCTTTGTTGGTTTGTTGGTCTGTTGGTTTGTTGGTTTGTTTGTTTGTTGGTTTTTTCGTTTGTTGGCTTGTTGGTTTGTTGGTTTGTTCGCTTGTTGGTTTGTCGATTTGTTGGTTTGTTGGTTTGTTCGTTTGTCGGTTTGTTGGTTTGTTGGTTTGTTCATTTGTTGGTTTGTTGGTTTGTTGGCTTGTTGGTTTGTTGGTTTGTTGGTTTGTTGGTTTGTTGGTTTGTTGGTTTGTTGGTTTGTTGGTTTGTTGGTTTGTTGGTTTGTTGGTTTGTTGGTTTGTTGGTTTGTTGGCTTGTTGGCTTTATGGTTTGTTGGCTTGTTGGTTTGTTGGTTTGTTGGTTTGTTCATTTGTTGGTTTGTTGGTTTGTTGGTTTGTTGGTTTGTTGGTTTGTTGGTTTTTTGGTTTGTTGGTTTGTTCATTTGTTGGTTTGTTGGTTTGTTGGTTTGTTGGTTTATTCGTTTGTTGGTTTGGTGTTTTGTTGGTTTGTTGGTTTGTTCGTTTGTTAGTTTGTAGGTTTGTTGGTTTGTTGGTTTGTTGGTTTATTTGTTTGTTGGTATGTTGGTTTGTTGGTTTGCTGGTTTGCTGGTTTGTTGGTTTGTTGGTTTGTTAGTTTGTTGGTTTGTTGGTCACTTGGTTTGTTGGTTTGTTGGTTTGTTGGCTTGTTGGTTTGTTGGTTTTTTGGTTTGTTGGTTTGTCGGTTTGTTGCTTTGTTGGTTTGTTGGTTTGTTGGTTTGTTGGTTTGTTGGTTTATTTGTTTGTTGGTTTGTTGGTTTGTTGGTTTGTTGGCTTGTTGGTTTGTTGGTTTGTTGGTTTGTTAGATTTTTGGTTTGTTGGTTTGTTGGTTTGTTGGTTTGTTTGTTTGTTCGTTTTTTGGTTTGTTGGTTTGTTGGTTTGTTGTCTTAATGGTTTGTTGGATTGTTGGTTTGTTGCTTTGTTGGTTTGTTGGCTTGTTGGTTTGTTTGTTTGTTGGTTTTTTGGTTTGTTGGTTTGTTGGTTTGTTGGTTTATTTGTTTGTTGGCTTGTTGGTTTGTTGGTTTGTTGGTTTATTTGTTTGTCGCTTTGTTGGTTTGTTGGTTTGTTGGTTTGTTGGTTTGTTGGTTTGTTGGTTTATTTGTTTGTTGGTTTGTTGGTTTGTTGGTTTGTTGGCTTGTTGGTTTGTTGGTTTGTTGGTTTGTTGGATTTTTGGTTTGTTGGTTTGTTGGTTTGTTGGTTTGTTTGTTTGTTCGTTTGTTGGTTTGTTGGTTTGTTGGTTTATTGGCTTAATGGTTTGTTGGATTGTTGGTTTGTTGCTTTGTTGGTTTGTTGGCTTGTTGACTTGTTGGTTTGTTGGTTTGTTGGTTTGTTGGCTCGTTGGTTTGTTGGCTAGTTGGTTTGTTGTTTTGTTGGTTTGTTGGTTTGTTGGTTTGTTGGTTTGTTGGTTTGTTGGTTTGTTGGTTTGTTGGTTTGTTGGTTTCTTTGATTGTTGGTTTGTTCGTTTGTTGATTTGTTGGTTACTTGATTTGTTAGTTTGTTGGTTTGTTGGTTTGTTGGCTTGTTGGTTTGTTAGTTTGTTGGTTTGTTGGTTTGTTGGTTTGTTTGTTTGTTGCTTTGTTGGTTTGTTGGTCTGTTGGTTTGTTGGTTTGTTTGTTTGTTGGTTTTTTCGTTTGTTGGCTTGTTGGTTTGTTGGTTTGTTCGCTTGTTGGTTTGTTGGTTTGTCGATTTGTTGGTTTGTTGGTTTGTTCGTTTGTTGGTTTGTTGGTTTGTTGGTTTGTTAGTTTGTTTGGCTGTTGGTTTGTTCGTTTGTTGGCTTGTTGGTTTGTTGGCTTGTTGGTTTGTTGGTTTGTCGGTTTGTTGGTTTGTTGGTTTGTTCATTTGTTGGTTTGTTGGTTTGTTGGCTTGTTGGTTTGTTGGTTTGTTGGTTTGTTGGTTTGTTGGTTTGTTGGTTTGGTGGTTTGTTGGTTTGTAGGTTTGTTGGTTTGTTGGTTTGTTGGCTTGTTGGCTTAATGGTTTGTTGGCTTGTTGGTTTGTTGGTTTGTTGGTTTGTTGGTTTGTTGGTTTGTTGGTTTGTTGGTTTGTTGGTTTTTTGGTTTGTTGGTTAGTTGGTTTTTTTGTTTGTTGGTTTGTTCGTTTGTTGGCTTGTTGATTTGTTGGCTTGTTGGCTTGTTGGTTTGTTGGTTTGTTGGTTTGTTGGTTTGTTGGTTTGTTGGTTTGTTGGTTTGTTGGTTGGTTGGTTTGTTGGTTTGTTTGATTGTTGGTTTGTTCGTTTGTTGATTTGTTGGTTACTTGATTTGTTAGTTTGTTGGTTTGTTGGTTTGTTGGTTTGTTGGTTTGTTGGTTTATTCGTTTGTTGGTTTGGTGTTTTGTTGGTATGTTGGTTTGTTGGTTTACTATTTTGTTGGCTTGTTGGTTTGTTGGTTTGTTAGTTTGTTGGTTTGTTGGATACTTGTTTTGTTGGCTTGTTGGCTTGTTGGTTTGTTGGTTTGTTGGTTTGTTGGTTTGTTGGTTTGTTGGTTTGTTGTTTTGTTGGTTTGTTGGTTTGTTGGTTTGTTGGTTTGTTGGTTTGTTGGTTTGTTGGTTTGTTGGTTTATTCGTTTGTTGGTTTGTTGTTTTGTTGGTTTGTTGGTTTGCTGGTTTGTTCGTTTGTTAGTTTGTTGGTTTGTTGGATTGTTGGTTTGTTGGTTTGTTTGTTTGTTGGTATGTTGGTTTGTTGGTTTGCTGGTTTGTTGGCTCGTTGGTTTGTTGGTTTGTTAGTTTGTTGGTTTGCTGGTTTGTTGGTTTGTTTGTTACTTGGTTTGTTGGTTTGTTGGCTTGTTGGTTTGTTGGTTTTTTGGTTTGTTGGTTTGTCGGTTTGTTGGTTTGTTGGTTTTTTGGTTTGTTGGTTTGTTGGTTTGTTGGTTTTTTGGTTTGTTGGTTTGTTGGTTTGTTGGTTTATTTGTTTGTTGGTTTGTTGGTTTGTTGGTTTGTTGGTTTGTGGGTTTGTTGGTTTGTTGGTTTGTTGGTTTGTTGGTTTGTTGGTTTATTTGTTTGTTGCTTTGTTGGATTGTTGGTTTGTTGGTTTGTTGGTTTATTTGTTTGTTGGTTTATTGGTTTGTTGGTTTGTTGGCTTGTTGGTTTGTTGGTTTGTTGGTTTGTTGAATTTTTGGTTTGTTGGTTTGTTGGTTTATTTGTTTGTTGGTTTATTGGTTTGTTGGTTTGTTGGCTTAATGGTTTGTTGGATTGTTGGTTTGTTGGTTTGTTGGTTTGCTGGCTTGTTGGCTTGTTGGTTTGTTGGTTTGTTGGTTTGTTGGCTTGTTGGTTTGTTGGGTTGTTGGCTTGTTGTTTTGTTGGTTTGCTTGTTAGTTGGTTTGTTGGCTTGTTGGTTTGTTGGTTTGTTTGATTGTTGGTTTGTTCGTTTGTTGATTTGTTGGTTATTTGGTTTGTTAGTTTGTTGGTTTGTTGGTTTGTTGGCTTGTTTGTTTGTTAGTTTGTTGGTTTGTTGGTTTGTTGGTTTGTTGGTTTGTTGGTTTGTTGCTTTGTTCGTTTGTTGGTTTGTTGGTTTGTTCGTTTGTTTGTTTGTTGGTTTTTTCGTTTGTTGGCTTGTTGGTTTGTTGGTTTGTTCGTTTGTTGGTTTGTTGGTTTGTCGATTTGTTGGTTTGTTGGTTTGTTCGTTTGTTGGTTTGTTGGTTTGTTGGTTTGTTAGTTTGTTTGTCTGTTGGTTTGTTCGTTTTTTGGTTTGTTTGTTTGTTGGTTTGTTCGTTTCTGTTGCTTTTTGGTTTGTTGGTTTGTTGGCTTGTTTGTTTGTTGGTTTGTTGGGTTTTTGGTTTGTTGGTTTGTTGGTTGGTTCGTTTGTTGGTTTGTTGGTTTGTTTATTTGTTGGTTTGTTGGTTTGTTGGTTTGTTGGATTGTTGGTTTTTTGGTTTGTTGGCTTGTTGGCTTGTTGGTTTGTTGGTTTGTTGGCTTGTTGGTTTGTTGGTTTGTTGGTTTGTTGGTTTGTTGGTTTGTTTGTTTGTTGGTTTGTTCGTTTGTTGGCTTGTTGGTTTGTTGGCTTGTTGGTTTGTTGGTTTGTTGGTTTGTTGGTTTGTTAATTTATTGGTTTGTTGCTTTGTTAGTTTGTTGGTTTGTTGGTTTTTCGGTTTGTTTGTTTGTTGGGTTTTTCGTTTGTTGGCTTGTTGGTTTGTTGGTTTGTTCGCTTGTTGGTTTGTTGGTTTGTCAATTTGTTGGTTTGTTGGTTTGTTAGTTTTTTTGTCTGTTCGTTTGTTCGTTTGTTGGTTTGTTCGTTTGTTGGCTTGTTGGTTTGTTGGTTTGTTGGTTTGTCGGTTTGTTGGTTTGTTGGTTTGTTCATTTGTTGGTTTGTTGGCTTGTTGGTTTGTTGGTTTGTTGGTTTGTTGGTTTGTTGGTTTGTTGGTTTGTTGGTTTGTTGGTTTGTTGGTTTGTTGGTTTGTTGGTTTGTTGGTTTGTTGGCTTGTTGGCTTAATGGTTTGTTGGTCATGTTGGTTTGTTGGTTTGTTGGTTTGTTGGTTTATTGGTTTGTTGGTTTTTTGGTTTGTAGGTTTGTTGGTTTGTTTGTTTGTTGGTTTGTTCGTTAGTTGGCTTATTGATTTGTTGGCTTGTTGGCTTCTTGGTTTGTTGGCTTGTTGGCTTGTTGGCTTGTTGGTTTGTTGGTTTGTTAGTTTGTTGGTTTGTTGGTTTGTTGGTTTGTTGGTTTGTTGGTTTGTTGGTTTGTTGGTTTGTTGGTTTGTTGGTTTGTTGGTTTGTTGGTTTATTCGTTTGTTGGTTTGTTGTTTTGTTGGTTTGTTGGTTTGTTGGTTTGTTCGTTTGTTAGTTTGGTGGTTTGTTGGTTTGTTGGTTTGTTGGTTTGTTGGTTTGTTTGTTTGTTGGTATGTTGGTTTGTTGGTTTGCTAGTTTGTTGGCTTGTTGGTTTGTTGGTTTTTTGGTTTGTTGGTTTGTCGGTTTGTTGGTTTGTTGGTTTTTTGGTTTGTTGGTTTGTTGGTTTGTTGGTTTATTTGTTTGTTGGTTTATTGGTTTGTTGGTTTGTTGGTTTGTTGGTTTGTTGGTTTGTTGGTTTGTCTGTTTATTTGTTTATTGCTTTGTTGGTTTGTTGGTTTGTTGGTTTGTTGGTTTGTTGGTTTGTTGGTTTATTTGTTTGTTGGTTTGTTGGTTTGTTGGTTTGTTGGCTTGTTGGTTTGTTGGTTTGTTGGATTTTTGGTTTGTTGGTTTGTTGGTTTGTTGGTTTGTTTGTTTGTTCGTTTGTTGGTTTTTTGGTTTTTTGGTTTGTTGGCTTAATGGTTTGTTGGATTGTTGGTTTGTTGCTTTGTTGGTTTGTTGGCTTGTTGGTTTGTTGGTTTGTTGAGTTGTTGGCTTGTTGGTTTGTTGGCTTGTTGGCTTGTTGTTTTGTTGGTTTGTTGGTTTGTTGGTTTGTTGGTTTGTTGGTTTGTTGGTTTGTTGGTTTATTTGATTGTTGGTTTGTTCGTTTGTTGATTTGTTGGTTACTTGATTTGTTAGTTTGTTGGTTTGTTGGTTTGTTGGTTTGTTGGCTTGTTGGTTTGTTAGTTTGTTGGTTTGTTGGTTTGTTGGTTTGTTGGTTTGTTGCTTTGTTGGTTTGTTGGTCTGTTGGTTTGTTGGTTTGTTTGTTTGTTGGTTTTTTCGTTTGTGGGCTTGTTGGTTTGTTGGTTTGTTCGCTTGTTGGTTTGTTGGTATGTCGATTTGTTGGTTTGTTGGTTTGTTGGTTTGTTCGTTTGATGGTTTGTTGGTTTGTTGGTTTGTTAGTTTGTTTGGCTGTTGGTTTGTTCGTTTGTTGGCTTCTTGGTTTGTTGGCTTGTTGGTTTGTTGGTTTGTTGGTTTGTTGGTTTGTTGGTTTGTTCATTTGTTGGCTTGTTGGTTTGTTGGTTTGTTGGTTTGTTGGTTTGTTGGTTTGTTGGTTTGTTGGTTTGTTGGTTTGTTGGTTTGTTGGTTTGTTGGTTTGTTGGTTTGTTGGTTTGTTGGTTTGTTGGTTTGTTGGTTTGTTGGTTTGTTGGCTTGTTGGCTTGCTGGTTTGTTGGCTTGTTGGTTTGTTGGCTGTTTGGTTTGTTGGTTTGTCGGTTTGTTGGTTTGTTGGTTTGTTCATTTGTTGATTTGTTGGTTTGTTGGCTTGTTGGTTTGTTGGTTTGTTGGTTTATTGGTTTGTTGCTTTGTTGGTTTGTTGGATTGTTGGTTTTTTGGTTTGTTGGCTTGTTGGCTTGTTGGTTTGTTGGTTTGTTGGTTTGTTGGTTTGTTGGTTTGTTGGTTTGTTGGTTTGTTGGCTTGTTGGCTTAATGGTTTGTTGGTCATGTTGGTTTGTTGGTTTGTTGGTTTGTTGGTTTGTTGGTTTGTTGGTTTGTTGGTTTGTTGGTTTGTTGGTTTATTCGTTTGTTGGTTTGTTGTTTTGTTGGTTTGTTGGTTTGTTGGTTTGTTCGTTTGTTAGTTTGGTGGTTTGTTGGTTTGTTGGTTTGTTGGTTTGTTGGTTTGTTTGTTTGTTGGTATGTTGGTTTGTTGGTTTGCTAGTTTGTTGGCTTGTTGGTTTGTTGGTTTTTTGGTTTGTTGGTTTGTCGGTTTGTTGGTTTGTTGGTTTTTTGGTTTGTTGGTTTGTTGGTTTGTTGGTTTATTTGTTTGTTGGTTTATTGGTTTGTTGGTTTGTTGGTTTGTTGGTTTGTTGGTTTGTTGGTTTGTCTGTTTATTTGTTTATTGCTTTGTTGGTTTGTTGGTTTGTTGGTTTGTTGGTTTGTTGGTTTGTTGGTTTATTTGTTTGTTGGTTTGTTGGTTTGTTGGTTTGTTGGCTTGTTGGTTTGTTGGTTTGTTGGATTTTTGGTTTGTTGGTTTGTTGGTTTGTTGGTTTGTTTGTTTGTTCGTTTGTTGGTTTTTTGGTTTTTTAATTTGTTGGCTTAATGGTTTGTTGGATTGTTGGTTTGTTGCTTTGTTGGTTTGTTGGCTTGTTGGTTTGTTGGTTTGTTGAGTTGTTGGCTTGTTGGTTTGTTGGCTTGTTGGCTTGTTGTTTTGTTGGTTTGTTGGTTTGTTGGTTTGTTGGTTTGTTGGTTTGTTGGTTTGTTGGTTTATTTGATTGTTGGTTTGTTCGTTTGTTGATTTGTTGGTTACTTGATTTGTTAGTTTGTTGGTTTGTTGGTTTGTTGGTTTGTTGGCTTGTTGGTTTGTTAGTTTGTTGGTTTGTTGGTTTGTTGGTTTGTTGGTTTGTTGCTTTGTTGGTTTGTTGGTCTGTTGGTTTGTTGGTTTGTTTGTTTGTTGGTTTTTTCGTTTGTGGGCTTGTTGGTTTGTTGGTTTGTTCGCTTGTTGGTTTGTTGGTATGTCGATTTGTTGGTTTGTTGGTTTGTTGGTTTGTTCGTTTGATGGTTTGTTGGTTTGTTGGTTTGTTAGTTTGTTTGGCTGTTGGTTTGTTCGTTTGTTGGCTTCTTGGTTTGTTGGCTTGTTGGTTTGTTGGTTTGTTGGTTTGTTGGTTTGTTGGTTTGTTCATTTGTTGGCTTGTTGGTTTGTTGGTTTGTTGGTTTGTTGGTTTGTTGGTTTGTTGGTTTGTTGGTTTGTTGGTTTGTTGGTTTGTTGGTTTGTTGGTTTGTTGGTTTGTTGGTTTGTTGGTTTGTTGGTTTGTTGGTTTGTTGGTTTGTTGGCTTGTTGGTTTGTTGGTTTGTTGGTTTATTGGTTTGTTGCTTTGTTGGTTTGTTGGATTGTTGGTTTTTTGGTTTGTTGGCTTGTTGGCTTGTTGGTTTGTTGGTTTGTTGGTTTGTTGGTTTGTTGGTTTGTTGGTTTGTTGGTTTGTTGGCTTGTTGGCTTAATGGTTTGTTGGTCATGTTGGTTTGTTGGTTTGTTGGTTTGTTGGTTTGTTGGTTTGTTGGTTTGTTGGTTTGTTGGTTTGTTGGTTTATTCGTTTGTTGGTTTGTTGTTTTGTTGGTTTGTTAGTTTGGTGGTTTGTTGGTTTGTTGGTTTGTTGGTTTGTTGGTTTGTTTGTTTGTTGGTATGTTGGTTTGTTGGTTTGCTAGTTTGTTGGCTTGTTGGTTTGTTGGTTTTTTGGTTTGTTGGTTTGTCGGTTTGTTGGTTTGTTGGTTTTTTGGTTTGTTGGTTTGTTGGTTTGTTGGTTTGTTGGTTTGTTGGTTTGTTGGTTTGTTGGTTTATTTGTTTGTTGGTTTGTTGGTTTGTTGGTTTGTTGGCTTGTTGGTTTGTTGGTTTGTTGGATTTTTGGTTTGTTGGTTTGTTGGTTTGTTGGTTTGTTTGTTTGTTCGTTTGTTGGTTTTTTGGTTTTTTAATTTGTTGGCTTAATGGTTTGTTGGATTGTTGGTTTGTTGCTTTGTTGGTTTGTTGGCTTGTTGGTTTGTTGGTTTGTTGAGTTGTTGGCTTGTTGGTTTGTTGGCTTGTTGGCTTGTTGTTTTGTTGGTTTGTTGGTTTGTTGGTTTGTTGGTTTGTTGGTTTGTTGGTTTGTTGGTTTATTTGATTGTTGGTTTGTTCGTTTGTTGATTTGTTGGTTACTTGATTTGTTAGTTTGTTGGTTTGTTGGTTTGTTGGTTTGTTGGCTTGTTGGTTTGTTAGTTTGTTGGTTTGTTGGTTTGTTGGTTTGTTGGTTTGTTGCTTTGTTGGTTTGTTGGTCTGTTGGTTTGTTGGTTTGTTTGTTTGTTGGTTTTTTCGTTTGTGGGCTTGTTGGTTTGTTGGTTTGTTCGCTTGTTGGTTTGTTGGTATGTCGATTTGTTGGTTTGTTGGTTTGTTGGTTTGTTCGTTTGATGGTTTGTTGGTTTGTTGGTTTGTTAGTTTGTTTCGCTGTTGGTTTGTTCGTTTGTTGGCTTCTTGGTTTGTTGGCTTGTTGGTTTGTTGGTTTGTTGGTTTGTTGGTTTGTTGGTTTGTTCATTTGTTGGCTTGTTGGTTTGTTGGTTTGTTGGTTTGTTGGTTTGTTGGTTTGTTGGTTTGTTGGTTTGTTGGTTTGTTGGTTTGTTGGTTTGTTGGTTTGTTGGTTTGTTGGTTTGTTGGTTTGTTGGTTTGTTGGTTTGTTGGTTTGTTGGCTTGTTGGCTTGCTGGTTTGTTGGCTTGTTGGTTTGTTGGCTGTTTGGTTTGTTGGTTTGTCGGTTTGTTGGTTTGTTGGTTTGTTCATTTGTTGATTTGTTGGTTTGTTGGCTTGTTGGTTTGTTGGTTTGTTGGTTTATTGGTTTGTTGCTTTGTTGGTTTGTTGGATTGTTGGTTTTTTGGTTTGTTGGCTTGTTGGCTTGTTGGTTTGTTGGTTTGTTGGCTTGTTGGTTTGTTGGTTTGTTGGTTTGTTGGTTTGTTGGTTTGTTTGTTTGTTGGTTTGTTCGTTTGTTGGCTTGTTGGTTTGTTGGCTTGTTGGTTTGTTGGTTTGTTGGTTTGTTGGTTTGTTGGTTTATTGGTTTGTTGCTTTGTTGGTTTGTTGGTTTGTTGGTTTGTCGGTTTGTTTGTTTGTTGGGTTTTTCGTTTGTTGGCTTGTTGGCTTGTTGGTTTGTTCGCTTGTTGGTTTGTTGGTTTGTCAATTTGTTGGTTTGTTGGTTTGTTCGTTTGTTGGTTTGTTGGTTTGTTGGTTTGTTAGTTTGTTTGTCTGTTGGTTTGTTCGTTTGTTGGTTTGTTCGTTTGTTGGCTTGTTGGTTTGTTGGTTTGTTGGTTTGTCGGTTTGTTGGTTTGTTGGTTTGTTCATTTGTTGGTTTGTTGGCTTGTTGGTTTGTTGGTTTGTTGGTTTGTTGGTTTGTTGGTTTGTTGGTTTGTTGGTTTGTTGGTTTGTTGGCTTGTTGGCTTAATGGTTTGTTGGTCATGTTGGTTTGTTGGTTTGTTGGTTTGTTGGTTTGTTGGTTTGTTGGTTTGTTGGTTTGTTGGTTTTTTGGTTTGTAGGTTTGTTGGTTTGTTTGTTTGTTGGTTTGTTCGTTAGTTGGCTTATTAATTTGTTGGCTTGTTGGCTTGTTGGTTTGTTGGCTTGTTAGCTTGTTGGCTTGTTGGTTTGTTGGTTTGTTGGTTTGTTGGTTTGTTGGTTTGTTGGTTTGTTGGTTTGTTGGTTTGTTGGTTTGTTGGTTTGTTGGTTTGTTGGTTTGTTGGTTTATTCGTTTGTTGGTTTGTTGTTTTGTTGGTTTGTTGGTTTGTTGGTTTGTTCGTTTGTTAGTTTGGTGGTTTGTTGGTTTGTTGGTTTGTTGGTTTGTTGGTTTGTTTGTTTGTTGGTATGCTGGTTTGTTGGTTTGCTAGTTTGTTGGCTTGTTGGTTTGTTGGTTTATTAGTTTGTTGGTTTGTTGGTTTGTTGGTTACTTGGTTTGTTGGTTTGTTGGCTTGTTGGTTTGTTGGTTTTTTGGTTTGTTGGTTTGTCGGTTTGTTGGTTTGTTGGTTTTTTGGTTTGTTGGTTTGTTGGTTTGTTGGTTTATTTGCTTGTTGGTTTATTGGTTTGTTGGTTTGTTGGTTTGTTGGTTTGTTGGTTTGTTGGTTTGTTGGTTTGTTGGTTTATTTGTTTATTGCTTTGTTGGTTTGTTGGTTTGTTGGTTTGTTGGTTTGTTGGTTTATTTGTTTGTTGGTTTGTTGGTTTGTTGGTTTGTTGGCTTGTTGGTTTGTTGGTTTGTTGGATTTTTGGTTTGTTGGTTTGTTGGTTTGTTGGTTTGTTGGTTTGTTTGTTTGTTCGTTTGTTGGTTTGTTGGTTTTTTGGTTTGTTGGCTTAATGGTTTGTTGGATTGTTGGTTTGTTGCTTTGTTGGTTTGTTGGCTTGTTGGTTTGTTGGTTTGTTGAGTTGTTGGCTTGTTGGTTTGTTGGCTTGTTGGCTTGTTGTTTTGTTGGTTTGTTGGTTTTTTGGCTTGTTGGTTTGTTGGTTTGTTGGTTTGTTGGTTTATTTGATTGTTGGTTTGTTCGTTTGTTGATTTGTTGGTTACTTGATTTGTTAGTTTGTTGGTTTGTTGGTTTGTTGGCTTGTTGGTTTGTTAGTTTGTTGGTTTGTTGGTTTGTTGGTTTGTTGCTTTGTTGGTTTGTTGGTCTGTTGGTTTGTTGGTTTGTTTGTTTGTTGGTTTTTTCGTTTGTTGGCTTGTTGGTTTGTTGGTTTGTTCGCTTGTTGGTTTGTTGGTTTGTCGATTTGTTGGTTTGTTGGTTTGCTCGTTTGATGGTTTGTTGGTTTGTTGGTTTGTTAGTTTGTTTGGCTGTTGGTTTGTTCGTTTGTTGGCTTCTTGGTTTGTTGGCTTGTTGGTTTGTTGGTTTGGTGGTTTGTTGGTTTGTTGGTTTGTTCATTTGTTGGCTTGTTGGTTTGTTGGTTTGTTGGTTTGTTGGTTTGTTGGTTTGTTGGTTTGTTGGTTTGTTGGTTTGTTGGTTTGTTGGTTTGTTGGTTTGTTGGTTTGTTGGTTTGTTGGTTTGTTGGTTTGTTGGTTTGTTGGTTTGTTGGTTTGTTGGCTTGTTGGCTTGCTGGTTTGTTGGCTTGTTGGTTTGTTGGCTGTTTGGTTTGTTGGTTTGTCGGTTTGTTGGTTTGTTGGTTTGTTCATTTGTTGATTTGTTGGTTTGTTGGCTTGTTGGTTTGTTGGTTTGTTGGTTTATTGGTTTGTTGCTTTGTTGGTTTGTTGGTTTGTTGGTTTGTCGGTTTGTTTGTTTGTTGGGTTTTTCGTTTGTTAGCTTGTTGGTTTGTTGGTTTGTTCGCTTGTTGGTTTGTTGGTTTGTCAATATGTTGGTTTGTTGGTTTGTTCGTTTGTTGGTTTGTTGGTTTGTTGGTTTGTTAGTTTGTTTGTCTGTTGGTTTGTTCGTTTGTTGGCTTGTTGGTTTGTTGGTTTGTTGGTTTGTTGGTTTGTCGGTTTGTTGGTTTGTTGGTTTGTTCATTTGTTGGTTTGTTGGTTTGTTGGCTTGTTGGTTTGTTGGTTTGTTGGTTTGTTGGTTTGTTGGTTTGTTGGTTTGTTGGTTTGTTGGTTTGTTGGTTTGTTGGTTTGTTGGTTTGTTGGTTTGTTGTTTTGTTGGCTTGTTGGCTTAATGGTTTGTTGGCTTGTTGGTTTGTTGGTTTGTTGGTTTGTTGGTTTGTTGGTTTGTTGGTTTTTTGGTTTGTAGGTTTGTTGGTTTGTTTGTTTGTTGGTTTGTTCGTTTGTTGGCTTATTGATTTGTTGGCTTGTTGGCTTGTTGGTTTGTTGGCTTGTTGGCTTGTTGGCTTGTTGGTTTGTTGGTTTGTTGGTTTGTTGGTTTGTTGGTTTGTTGGTTTGTTGGTTTGTTGGTTTGTTGGTTTGTTGGTTTGTTGGTTTGTTGGTTTGTTGGTTTGTTGGCTTAATGGTTTGTTGGTCATGTTGGTTTGTTGGTTTGTTGGTTTGTTGGTTTGTTGGTTTGTTGGTTTGTTGGTTTTTTGGTTTGTAGGTTTGTTGGTTTGTTTGTTTGTTGGTTTGTTCGTTAGTTGGCTTATTAATTTGTTGGCTTGTTGGCTTGTTGGTTTGTTGGCTTGTTAGCTTGTTGGCTTGTTGGTTTGTTGGTTTGTTGGTTTGTTGGTTTGTTGGTTTGTTGGTTTGTTGGTTTGTTGGTTTGTTGGTTTGTTGGTTTGTTGGTTTGTTGGTTTGTTGGTTTATTCGATTGTTGGTTTGTTGTTTTGTTGGTTTGTTGGTTTGTTGGTTTGTTCGTTTGTTAGTTTGGTGGTTTGTTGGTTTGTTGGTTTGTTGGTTTGTTGGTTTGTTTGTTTGTTGGTATGTTGGTTTGTTGGTTTGCTAGTTTGTTGGCTTGTTGGTTTGTTGGTTTATTAGTTTGTTGGTTTGTTGGTTTGTTGGTTACTTGGTTTGTTGGTTTGTTGGCTTGTTGGTTTGTTGGTTTTTTGGTTTGTTGGTTTGTCGGTTTGTTGGTTTGTTGGTTTTTTGGTTTGTTGGTTTGTTGGTTTGTTGGTTTATTTGCTTGTTGGTTTATTGGTTTGTTGGTTTGTTGGTTTGTTGGTTTGTTGGTTTGTTGGTTTGTTGGTTTGTTGGTTTGTTGGTTTATTTGTTTATTGCTTTGTTGGTTTGTTGGTTTGTTGGTTTGTTGGTTTGTTGGTTTATTTGTTTGTTGGTTTGTTGGTTTGTTGGTTTGTTGGCTTGTTGGTTTGTTGGTTTGTTGGATTTTTGGTTTGTTGGTTTGTTGGTTTGTTGGTTTGTTGGTTTGTTTGTTTGTTCGTTTGTTGGTTTGTTGGTTTTTTGGTTTGTTGGCTTAATGGTTTGTTGGATTGTTGGTTTGTTGCTTTGTTGGTTTGTTGGCTTGTTGGTTTGTTGGTTTGTTGAGTTGTTGGCTTGTTGGTTTGTTGGCTTGTTGGCTTGTTGTTTTGTTGGTTTGTTGGTTTTTTGGCTTGTTGGTTTGTTGGTTTGTTGGTTTGTTGGTTTATTTGATTGTTGGTTTGTTCGTTTGTTGATTTGTTGGTTACTTGATTTGTTAGTTTGTTGGTTTGTTGGTTTGTTGGCTTGTTGGTTTGTTAGTTTGTTGGTTTGTTGGTTTGTTGGTTTGTTGCTTTGTTGGTTTGTTGGTCTGTTGGTTTGTTGGTTTGTTTGTTTGTTGGTTTTTTCGTTTGTTGGCTTGTTGGTTTGTTGGTTTGTTCGCTTGTTGGTTTGTTGGTTTGTCGATTTGTTGGTTTGTTGGTTTGTTCGTTTGATGGTTTGTTGGTTTGTTGGTTTGTTAGTTTGTTTGGCTGTTGGTTTGTTCGTTTGTTGGCTTCTTGGTTTGTTGGCTTGTTGGTTTGTTGGTTTGGTGGTTTGTTGGTTTGTTGGTTTGTTCATTTGTTGGCTTGTTGGTTTGTTGGTTTGTTGGTTTGTTGGTTTGTTGGTTTGTTGGTTTGTTGGTTTGTTGGTTTGTTGGTTTGTTGGTTTGTTGGTTTGTTGGTTTGTTGGTTTGTTGGTTTGTTGGTTTGTTGGTTTGTTGGCTTGTTGGCTTGCTGGTTTGTTGGCTTGTTGGTTTGTTGGCTGTTTGGTTTGTTGGTTTGTCGGTTTGTTGGTTTGTTGGTTTGTTCATTTGTTGATTTGTTGGTTTGTTGGCTTGTTGGTTTGTTGGTTTGTTGGTTTATTGGTTTGTTGCTTTGTTGGTTTGTTGGTTTGTTGGTTTGTCGGTTTGTTTGTTTGTTGGGTTTTTCGTTTGTTAGCTTGTTGGTTTGTTGGTTTGTTCGCTTGTTGGTTTGTTGGTTTGTCAATATGTTGGTTTGTTGGTTTGTTCGTTTGTTGGTTTGTTGGTTTGTTGGTTTGTTGGTTTGTTAGTTTGTTTGTCTGTTGGTTTGTTCGTTTGTTGGCTTGTTGGTTTGTTGGTTTGTTGGTTTGTTGGTTTGTCGGTTTGTTGGTTTGTTGGTTTGTTCATTTGTTGGTTTGTTGGTTTGTTGGCTTGTTGGTTTGTTGGTTTGTTGGTTTGTTGGTTTGTTGGTTTGTTGGTTTGTTGGTTTGTTGGTTTGTTGGTTTGTTGGTTTGTTGGTTTGTTGGTTTGTTGTTTTGTTGGCTTGTTGGCTTAATGGTTTGTTGGCTTGTTGGTTTGTTGGTTTGTTGGTTTGTTGGTTTGTTGGTTTGTTGGTTTTTTGGTTTGTAGGTTTGTTGGTTTGTTTGTTTGTTGGTTTGTTCGTTTGTTGGCTTATTGATTTGTTGGCTTGTTGGCTTGTTGGTTTGTTGGCTTGTTGGCTTGTTGGCTTGTTGGTTTGTTGGTTTGTTGGTTTGTTGGTTTGTTGGTTTGTTGGTTTGTTGGTTTGTTGGTTTGTTGGTTTGTTGGTTTGTTGGTTTGTTGGTTTGTTGGTTTGTTGGTTTATTTGTTTGTTGGTTTGTTGTTTTGTTGGTTTGTTGGTTTGTTGGTTTGTTCGTTTGTTAGTTTGGTGGTTTGTTGGTTTGTTGGTTTGTTGGTTTGTTGGTTTGTTTGTTTGTTGGTATGTTGGTTTGTTGGTTTGCTAGTTTGTTGGCTTGTTGGTTTGTTGGTTTATTAGTTTGTTGGTTTGTTGGTTTGTTGGTTACTTGGTTTGTTGGTTTGTTGGTTTGTTGGCTTGTTGGTTTGTTGGTTTTTTGGTTTGTTGCTTTGTCGGTTTGTTGGTTTGTTGGTTTTTTGGTTTGTTGGTTTGTTGGTTTGTTGGTTTGTTGGTTTGTTGGTTTGTTGGTTTGTTGGTTTGTTTGATTGTTGGTTTGTTCGTTTGTTGATTTGTTGGTTACTTGATTTGTTAGTTTGTTGGTTTGTTGGTTTGTTCGTTTGTTGGTTTGTTGGCTTGTTGGTTTGTTGGTTTGTTGCTTTGTTCATTTGTTGGCTTGTTGGTTTGTTGGTTTGTTGGTTTGTTGATTTGTTGGTTTGTTAGTTTGTTGGTTTGTTGGTTTGTTGGTTTGTTGGTTTGTTGGTTTGTTGGTTTGTTGGTTTGTTGGTTTGTTGGTTTGTTGGTTTGTTGGTTTGTTGGTTTGTTGGTTTGTTGGTTTGTTGGTTTGTTGGTTTGTTGGTTTGTTGGCTAGTTGGCTTGCTGGTTTGTTGGCTTGTTGGTTTGTTGGCTGTTTGGTTTGTTGGTTTGTCGGTTTGTTGGTTTGTTGGTTTGTTCATTTGTTGATTTGTTGGTTTGTTGGCTTGTTGGTTTGTTGGTTTGTTGGTTTATTGGTTTGTTGCTTTGTTGGTTTGTTGGTTTGTTGGTTTGTCGGTTTGTTTGTTTGTTGGGTTTTTCGTTTGTTGGCTTGTTGGTTTGTTGGTTTGTTCGCTTGTTGGTTTGTTGGTTTGTCAATTTGTTGGTTTGTTGGTTTGTTCGTTTGTTGGTTTGTTGGTTTGTTGGTTTGTTAGTTTGTTTGTCTGTTGGTTTGTTCGTTTGTTGGCTTGTTGGTTTGTTGGTTTGTTGGTTTGTTGGTTTGTCGGTTTGTTGGTTTGTTGGTTTGTTGGTTTGTTGGTTTGTTGGTTTGTTGGTTTGTTGGTTTGTTGGTTTGTTGGCTTGTTGGCTTGCTGGTTTGTTGGCTTGTTGGTTTGTTGGCTGTTTGGTTTGTTGGTTTGTCGGTTTGTTGGTTGGTTGGTTTGTTCATTTGTTGATTTGTTGGTTTGTTGGCTTGTTGGTTTGTTGGTTTGTTGGTTTATTGGTTTGTTGCTTTGTTGGTTTGTTGGTTTGTTGGTTTGTCGGTTTGTTTGTTTGTTGGGTTTTTCGTTTGTTGGCTTGTTGGTTTGTTGGTTTGTTCGCTTGTTGGTTTGTTGGTTTGTCAATTTGTTGGTTTGTTGGTTTGTTCGTTTGTTGGTTTGTTGGTTTGTTGGTTTGTTAGTTTGTTTGTCTGTTGGTTTGTTCGTTTGTTGGCTTGTTGGTTTGTTGGTTTGTTGGTTTGTTGGTTTGTCGGTTTGTTGGTTTGTTGGCTTGTTGGCTTGCTGGTTTGTTGGCTTGTTGGTTTGTTGGCTGTTTGGTTTGTTGGTTTGTCGGTTTGTTGGTTTGTTGGTTTGTTCATTTGTTGATTTGTTGGTTTGTTGGCTTGTTGGTTTGTTGGTTTGTTGGTTTATTGGTTTGTTGCTTTGTTGGTTTGTTGGTTTGTTGGTTTGTCGGTTTGTTTGTTTGTTTGGTTTTTCGTTTGTTGGCTTGTTGGTTTGTTGGTTTGTTCGCTTGTTGGTTTGTTGGTTTGTCAATTTGTTGGTTTGTTGGTTTGTTCGTTTGTTGGTTTGTTGGTTTGTTGGTTTGTTAGTTTGTTTGTCTGTTGGTTTGTTCGTT
This sequence comes from Atherix ibis, assembly GCA_958298945.1. Lineage (NCBI taxonomy): Eukaryota > Metazoa > Arthropoda > Insecta > Diptera > Athericidae > Atherix > Atherix ibis. Next base: position 100,855,179 of record OY282608.1, read on the forward strand.
TGTTGGCTTGTTGGTTTGTTGGTTTGTTGCTTTGTTCATTTGTTGGCTTGTTGGTTTGTTGGTTTGTTGGTTTGTTGATTTGTTGGTTTGTTAGTTTGTTGGTTTGTTGGTTTGTTGGTTTGTTGGTTTGTTGGTTTGTTGGTTTGTTGGTTTGTTGGTTTGTTGGTTTGTTGGTTTGTTGGTTTGTTGGTTTGTTGGTTTGTTGGTTTGTTGGTTTGTTGGTTTGTTGGCTTGTTGGCTTGCTGGTTTGTTGGCTTGTTGGTTTGTTGGCTGTTTGGTTTGTTGGTTTGTCGGTTTGTTGGTTTGTTGGTTTGTTCATTTGTTGATTTGTTGGTTTGTTGGCTTGTTGGTTTGTTGGTTTGTTGGTTTATTGGTTTGTTGCTTTGTTGGTTTGTTGGTTTGTTGGTTTGTCGGTTTGTTTGTTTGTTGGGTTTTTCGTTTGTTGGCTTGTTGGTTTGTTGGTTTGTTCGCTTGTTGGTTTGTTGGTTTGTCAATTTGTTGGTTTGTTGGTTTGTTCGTTTGTTGGTTTGTTGGTTTGTTGGTTTGTTAGTTTGTTTGTCTGTTGGTTTGTTCGTTTGTTGGCTTGTTGGTTTGTTGGTTTGTTGGTTTGTTGGTTTGTCGGTTTGTTGGTTTGTTGGTTTGTTGGTTTGTTGGTTTGTTGGTTTGTTGGTTTGTTGGTTTGTTGGCTTGTTGGCTTGCTGGTTTGTTGGCTTGTTGGTTTGTTGGCTGTTTGGTTTGTTGGTTTGTCGGTTTGTTGGTTGGTTGGTTTGTTCATTTGTTGATTTGTTGGTTTGTTGGCTTGTTGGTTTGTTGGTTTGTTGGTTTATTGGTTTGTTGCTTTGTTGGTTTGTTGGTTTGTTGGTTTGTCGGTTTGTTTGTTTGTTGGGTTTTTCGTTTGTTGGCTTGTTGGTTTGTTGGTTTGTTCGCTTGTTGGTTTGTTGGTTTGTCAATTTGTTGGTTTGTTGGTTTGTTCGTTTGTTGGTTTGTTGGTTTGTTGGTTTGTTAGTTTGTTTGTCTGTTGGTTTGTTCGTTTGTTGGCTTGTTGGTTTGTTGGTTTGTTAGTTTGTTGGTTTGTCGGTTTGTTGGTTTGTTGGCTTGTTGGCTTGCTGGTTTGTTGGCTTGTTGGTTTGTTGGCTGTTTGGTTTGTTGGTTTGTCGGTTTGTTGGTTTGTTGGTTTGTTCATTTGTTGATTTGTTGGTTTGTTGGCTTGTTGGTTTGTTGGTTTGTTGGTTTATTGGTTTGTTGCTTTGTTGGTTTGTTGGTTTGTTGGTTTGTCGGTTTGTTTGTTTGTTTGGTTTTTCGTTTGTTGGCTTGTTGGTTTGTTGGTTTGTTCGCTTGTTGGTTTGTTGGTTTGTCAATTTGTTGGTTTGTTGGTTTGTTCGTTTGTTGGTTTGTTGGTTTGTTGGTTTGTTAGTTTGTTTGTCTGTTGGTTTGTTCGTTTGTTGGCTTGTTGGTTTGTTGGTTTGTTGGTTTGTTGGTTTGTCGGTTTGTTGGTTTGTTGGTTTGTTCATTTAATGGTTTGTTGGTTTGTTGGTTTGTTGGTTTGTTGGTTTGTTGGTTTGTTGGTTTGTTGGTTTGTTGGTTTGTTGGTTTGTTGGTTTGTTGGTTTGTTGGTTTTTTGGTTTGTAGGTTTGTTGGTTTGTTTGTTTGTTGGTTTGTTCGTTTGTTGGCTTATTGATTTGTTGGCTTGTTGGCTTGTTGGTTTGTTGGCTTGTTGGCTTGTTGGCTTGTTGGCTTGTTGGTTTGTTGGTTTATTGGTTTGTTGGTTTGTTGGTTTGTTGGTTTGTTGGTTTGTTGGTTTGTTGGTTTGTTGGTTTGTTGGTTTGTTGGTTTGTTGGTTTATTCGTTTGTTGGTTTGTTGTTTTGTTGGTTTGTTGGTTTGTTGGTTTGTTCGTTTGTTAGTTTGGTGGTTTGTTGGTTTGTTGGTTTGTTGGTTTGTTGGTTTGTTTGTTTGTTGGTATGTTGGTTTGTTGGTTTGCTAGTTTGTTGGCTTGTTGGTTTGTTGGTTTATTAGTTTGTTGGTTTGTTGGTTTGATGGTTACTTGGTTTGTTGGTTTGTTGGTTTGTTGGCTTGTTGGTTTGTTGGTTTTTTGGTTTGTTGGTTTGTCGGTTTGTTGGTTTGTTGGTTTTTTGGTTTGTTGGTTTGTTGGTTTGTTGGTTTGTTGGTTTATTTGTTTGTTGGTTTGTTGGTTTGTTGGTTTGTTGGTTTGTTGGTTTGTTGGTTTGTTGGTTTGTTGGTTTGTTGGTTTGTTGGTTTATTTGTTTGTTGCTTTGTTGGTTTGTTGGTTTGTTGGTTTGTTGGTTTGTTGGTTTATTTGTTTGTTGGTTTGTTGGTTTGTTGGCTTGTTGGTTTGTTGGTTTGTTGGATTTTTGGTTTGTTGGTTTGTTTGTTTGTTGGTTTGTTTGTTTGTTCGTTTGTTGGTTTGTTGGTTTGTTGGTTTGTTGGCTTAATGGTTTGTTGGATTGTTGGTTTGTTGCTTTGTTGGTTTGTTGGCTTGTTGGCTTGTTGGTTTGTTGGTTTGTTGGGTTGTTGGCTTGTTGGTTTGTTGGCTTGTTGGTTTGTTGTTTTGTTGGTTTGTTGGTTTGTTGGTTTGTTGGTTTGTTGGTTTGTTGGTTTGTTGGTTTGTTTGATTGTTAGTTTGTTGGTTTGTTGGTTTGTTGGTTTGTTGGTTTGTTGGTTTGTTGCTTTGTTGGTTTGTTGGTCTGTTGGTTTGTTGGTTTGTTTGTTTGTTGGTTTTTTCGTTTGTTGGCTTGTTGGTTTGTTGGTTTGTTTGCTTGTTGGTTTGTTGGTTTGTCGATTTGTTGGTTTGTTGGTTTGTTCCTTTGATGGTTTGTTGGTTTGTTGGTTTGTTAGTTTGTTTGGCTGTTGGTTTGTTCGTTTGTTGGCTTCTTGGTTTGTTGGCTTGTTGGTTTGTTGGTTTCTTGGTTTGTTGGTTTGTTGGTTTGTTCATTTGTTGGCTTGTTGGTTTGTTGGTTTGTTGGTTTGTTGGTTTGTTGGTTTGTTGGTTTGTTGGTTTGTTGGTTTGTTGGTTTGTTGGTTTGTTGGTTTGTTGGTTTGTTGGTTTGTTGGTTTGTTGGTTTGTTGGTTTGTTGGTTTGTTGGTTTGTTGGTTTGTTGGTTTGTTGGTTTGTTGGTTTGTTGGTTTGTTGGCTTGTTGGCTTGCTGGTTTGTTGGCTTGTTGGTTTGTTGGTTTGTTGGTTTGTTGGTTTGTTGGTTTGTTGGTTTTTTGGTTTGTTGGTTTGTTGGTTTGTTGGTTTGTTTGTTTGTTGGTTTGTTCGATTGTTGGCTTGTTGATTTGTTTTCTTGTTGGCTTGTTGGTTTGTTGGTTTGTTGGCTTGTTGGTTCGTTGGTTTGTTGGTTTGTTGGTTTGTTCGTTTGTTGGTTTGTGGGTTTGTTGGTTTGTTGGTTTGTTTGTTTGTTCGTTTGTTGGTTTGGTGGTTTGTTGGTTTGTTCGTTTGTTCGTTTGTTGGCTTGCTGGCTTGTTGGTTTGTTGGTTTGTTGGTTTGTTTGTTTGTTTGTTTGTTTGTTTGTTGGTTCGTTGGTTTGTTCGTTTGTTGGCTTGTTGGTTTGTTGGTTTGTTGGTTTGTTCGTTTGTTGGTTTGTTTGTTTGTTGGTTTGTTCGTATGTGTGCTTTTTGGTTTGTTTGTTTGTTGGCTTGTTTGTTTGTTGGTTTGTTGGGTTTTTGGTTTTTTGGTTTGTTGGTTTGTTGGTTTGTTTATTTGTTGGTTTGTTGGTTTGTTGGTTTGTTGGATTGTTGGTTTTTTGGTTAGTGGGCTTGTGGGGTTGTTGGTTTGTTGGTTTGTTGGCTTGTTGGTTTGTTGGTTTGTTGGTTTGTTGGTTTGTTGGTTTGTTTGTTTGTTGGTTTGTTGGTTTGTTGGCTTGTTGGTTTGTTGGCTTGTTGGCTTGTTGGTTTGTTGGTTTGTTAGCTTGTTGGTTTGTTGGTTTGTTCGTTTGTTGATTTGTTGGTGTGTTGGTTTATTGGTTTATTGGTTTTTTGGTTTGTTGGCTTATTGGATTATTGGTTTGTTGGTTTGTTGGCTTGTTGGCTTGTTGGTTTGTTGGTTTGTTGGTTTGTTGGCTTGTTGGTTTATTGGTTTGTTGGTTTGTTCGTTTGTTGGTTTGTTGGTTTGTTCGTTTGTTGGTTTGTTGGTTTGTTGGTTTATTGGTTTATTGGTTTTTTGGTTTGTTGGCTTATTGGTTTATTGGTTTGTTGGTTTGTTGGCTTGTTGGTTTGTTGGTTTGTTGGTTTGTTGGCTTGTTGGTTTATTGGTTTGTTGGTTTGTTCGTTTGTTGGCTTGTTGGCTTGTTGGTTTGTTGGTTTGTTGGTTTGTTGGTTTGTTGGTTTGTTGGTTTGTTGGTTTGTTGGTTTGTTGGTTTGTTGGTTTGTTGGTTTGTTGGTTTGTTGGTTTGTTGGTTTGTTGGTTTGTTGGTTTGTTGGTTTGTTGGTTTGTTGGTTTGTTTGTTTGTTTGTTTGTTGGTTTTTTCGTTTGTTGGCTTGTTGGTTTGTTGGCTTGTTGGCTTGTTGGTTTGTTGGTTTTTCGTTTGTTGGTTTGTTGGATTGTTGGTTTGTTCGTTTGTTGGTTTGTTGGTTTGTTGGTTTGTTGGTTTGTTCGTTTGTTGGTTTGTTTGTTTGTTGGTTTGTTCGTATGTGTGCTTTTTGGTTTGTTTGTTTGTTGGCTTGTTTGTTTGTTGGTTTGTTGGGTTTTTGGTTTTTTGGTTTGTTGGTTTGTTGGTTTGTTTATTTGTTGGTTTGTTGGTTTGTTGGTTTGTTGGATTGTTGGTTTTTTGGTTAGTGGGCTTGTTGGCTTGTTGGTTTGTTGGTTTGTTGGCTTGTTGGTTTGTTGGTTTGTTGGTTTGTTGGTTTGTTGGTTTGTTTGTTTGTTGGTTTGTTCGGTTGTTGGCTTGTTGGTTTGTTGGCTTGTTGGCTTGTTGGTTTGTTGGTTTGTTAGCTTGTTGGTTTGTTGGTTTGTTCGTTTGTTGGTTTGTTGGTTTGTTGGTTTATTGGTTTATTGGTTTTTTGGTTTGTTGGCTTATTGGTTTATTGGTTTGTTGGTTTGTTGGCTTGTTGGCTTGTTGGTTTGTTGGTTTGTTGGTTTGTTGGCTTGTTGGTTTATTGGTTTGTTGGTTTGTTCGTTTGTTGGTTTGTTGGTTTGTTCGTTTGTTGGTTTGTTGGTTTGTTGGTTTATTGGTTTATTGGTTTTTTGGTTTGTTGGCTTATTGGTTTATTGGTTTGTTGGTTTGTTGGCTTGTTGGCTTGTTGGTTTGTTGGTTTGTTGGTTTGTTGGCTTGTTGGTTTATTGGTTTGTTGGTTTGTTCGTTTGTTGGCTTGTTGGCTTGTTGGTTTGTTGGTTTGTTGGTTTGTTGGTTTGTTGGTTTGTTGGTTTGTTGGTTTGTTGGTTTGTTGGTTTGTTGGTTTGTTGGTTTGTTGGTTTGTTGGTTTGTTGGTTTGTTGGTTTGTTGGTTTGTTGGTTTGTTGGTTTGTTGGTTTGTTGGTTTGTTGGTTTGTTGGTTTGTTTGTTTGTTTGTTTGTTGGTTTTTTCGTTTGTTGGCTTGTTGGTTTGTTTGCTTGTTGGCTTGTTGGTTTGTTGGTTTTTCGTTTGTTGGTTTGTTGGATTGTTGGTTTGTTCGTTTGTTGGTTTGTTGGTTTGTTGGTTTGTTGGTTTGTTCGTTTGTTGGTTTGTTTATTTGTTGGTTTGTTCGTATGTGTGCTTTTTGGTTTGTTTGTTTGTTGGCTTGTTTGTTTGTTGGTTTGTTGGGTTTTTGGTTTTTTGGTTTGTTGGTTTGTTGGTTTGTTTATTTGTTGGTTTGTTGGTTTGTTGGTTTGTTGGATTGTTGGTTTTTTGGTTAGTGGGCTTGTTGGCTTGTTGGTTTGTTGGTTTGTTGGCTTGTTGGTTTGTTGGTTTGTTGGTTTGTTGGTTTGTTGGTTTGTTTGTTTGTTGGTTTGTTCGTTTGTTGGCTTGTTGGTTTGTTGGCTTGTTGGCTTGTTGGTTTGTTGGTTTGTTAGCTTGTTGGTTTGTTGGTTTGTTCGTTTGTGGTTTGTTGGTTTGTTGGTTTATTGGTTTATTGGTTTTTTGGTTTGTTGGCTTATTGGTTTATTGGTTTGTTGGTTTGTTGGCTTGTTGGCTTGTTGGTTTGTTGGTTTGTTGGTTTGTTGGCTTGTTGGTTTATTGGTTTGTTGGTTTGTTCGTTTGTTGGTTTGTTGGTTTGTTCGTTTGTTGGTTTGTTGGTTTGTTGGTTTATTGGTTTATTGGTTTTTTGGTTTGTTGGCTTATTGGTTTATTGGTTTGTTGGTTTGTTGGCTTGTTGGCTTGTTGGTTTGTTGGTTTGTTGGTTTGTTGGCTTGTTGGTTTATTGGTTTGTTGGTTTGTTCGTTTGTTGGCTTGTTGGCTTGTTGGTTTGTTGGTTTGTTGGTTTGTTGGTTTGTTGGTTTGTTGGTTTGTTGGTTTGTTGGTTTGTTGGTTTGTTGGTTTGTTGGTTTGTTGGCTTGTTGGCTTGTTGGTTTGTTGGTTTTTCGTTTGTTGGTTTGTTGGATTGTTGGTTTGTTCGTTTGTTGGTTTGTTGGTTTGTTGGTGTGTTGGTTTCTTGGTTTGTTGGCTTGTTGGTTTGTTGGTTTGTTCGTTTGTTGGTTTGTTGGTTTGTTGGTTTGTTGGTTTGTTGGTTTATTTGTTTGTTGGTTTGTTGTTTTGTTGGTTTGTTGGTTTGTTGGTTTGTTGGTTTGTTGGATTTTTGGTTTGTTGGTTTGTTGGTTTGTTGGTTTGTTTGTTTGTTCGTTTGTTGGTTTGTTGGGTTGTTGGTTTGTTGGCTTAATAGTTTGTTGGATTGTTGGTTTGTTGCTTTGTTGGTTTGTTGGCTTGTTGGCTTGTTGGCTTGTTGGTTTGTTGGTTTGTTGGTTTGTTGGTTTGTTGGTTTGTTGGTTTGTTGGTTTGTTGGTTTGTTGGTTTGTTTGATTGTTGGTTTGTTCGTTTGTTGATTTGTTGGTTACTTGATTTGTTAGTTTGTTAATTTGTTGGTTTGTTGGTTTGTTGGTTTGTTGGTTTGTTGCTTTGTTGGTTTGTTGGTTTGTTGGTTTGTTGGTTTGTTGGTCTGTTGGTTTGTTGGTTTGTTTGTTTGTTGGTTTTTTCGTTTGTTGGCTTGTTGGTTTGTTGGTTTGTTCGCTTGTTGGTTTGTTCGCTTGTTGGTTTGTTGGTTTGTCGATTTGTTGGCTTCTTGGTTTGTTGGATTGTTGGTTTGTTGGTTTGTTAGTTTGTTGGTTTGTTGGTTTGTTGGTTTGTTCATTTGTTGGTTTGTTGGTTTATTGGCTTGTTGGTTTGTTGGTTTGTTGGTTTGTTGGTTTGTTGGTTTCTTGGTTTGTTGGTTTGTTGGTTTGTTGTTTTGTTGGTTTGTTGGCTTGCTGGTTTGTTGGCTTGTTGGTTTGTTGGTTTGTTGGTTTGTTGGTTTGTTGGTTTTTTGGTTTGTTGGTTTGTTGGTTTGTTTGTTTGTTGGTTTGTTCATTTGTTGGCTTGTTGATTTGTTTTCTTGTTGGCTTGTTGGTTTGTTTGTTTGTTGGCTTGTTGGTTTGTTGGCTTGTTGGTTTGTCGGTTTGTTGGTTTGTTGGTTTGTTGGTTTGTTCGTTTGTTCGTTTATTGGTTTGTTGGTTCGTTGGTTTGTTGGTTTGTTGGTTTGTTCGTTTGTTGGTTTTGTGGGTTTGTTGGTTTGTTGGTTTGTTGGTTTGTTCGTTTGTTGGTTTGGTGGTTTGTTGGTTTGTTCATTTGTTTGTTTGTTGGCTTGCTGGCTTGTTGGTTTGTTAGTTTGTTGGTTTGTTTGTTTGTTTGTTTGTTTGTTGGTTTGTTCGTTTGTTGGCTTGTTGGTTTGTTGGCTTGTTGGCTTGTTGGTTTATTGGTTTGTTGGTTTGTTGGCTTGTTGATTTGTTCGTTTGTTGATTTGTTGATTTGTTGGTTTGTTGGTTTGTTCGTTTGTTGGTTTGTTTGTTTGTTGGTTTGTTCGTTTGTGTGCTTTTTGGTTTGTTGGTTTGTTTGCTTGTTTGTTTGTTGGTTTGTTGGGTTTTTGGTTTGTTGGTTTGTTGGTTGGTTAGTTTTTTGGTTTGTTGGTTTGTTGGTTTGTTGGTTTGTTTATTTGTTGGTTTGTTGGTTTATTGGTTTGTTGGATTGTTGGTTTTTTGGTTTGTTGGCTTGTTGGCTTGTTGGTTTGTTGGTTTGTTGGCTTATTGGTTTGTTGGTTTGTTGGTTTGTTGGTTTGTTGGTTTGTTTGTTAGTTGGTTTGTTCGTTTGTTGGCTTGTTGGTTTGTTGGCTTATTGGCTTGTTGGTTTGTTGGTTTGTTAGCTTGTTGGTTTGTTGGTTTGTTCGTTTGTTGGTTTGTTGGTTTGTTGGTTTGTTGGTTTATTGGTTTTTTGGTTTGTTGGCTTGTTGGTTTGTTGGCTTGTTGGTTTGTCGGTTTGTTGGTTTGTTGGTTTGTTGGTTTGTTCGTTTGTTGGTTTGTTGGTTCGTTGGTTTGTTGGTTTGTTGGTTTGTTGGTTTGTTGGTTTGTTGGTTTGTTGGTTTGTCGGTTTGTTGGTTTGTTGGTTTGTTGGTTTGTTGGTTTGTTGGTTTGTTGGTTTGTTGGTTTGTTGGTTTGTTGGTTTGTTGGTTTGTTGGTTTGTTGGTTTGTTGGTTTGTTGGTTTGTTGGTTTGTTGGTTTGTTGGTTTGTTGGTTTGTTTGGTTTGTTGGTTTGTTGCTTTGTTGGTTTGTTTGTTTGTTGGTTTGTTTGTTTGTTTTTTTGTTCGTTTTTTCGTTTGTTGGCTTGTTGGTTTGTTGGCTTGTTGGCTTGTAGGTTTGTTGGTTTTTCGTTTGTTGGTTTGTTGGATTGTTGGTTTGTTCGTTTGTTGGTTTGTTGGTTTGTTGGTGTGTTGGTTTGTTGGTTTGTTGGCTTGTTGGTTTTTTGGTTTGTTCGTTTGTTGGTTTGTTGGTTTGTTGGTTTGTTGGTTTGTTGGTTTGTTGGTTTATTTGTTTGTTGGTTTGTTGTTTTGTTGGTTTGTTGGCTTGTTGGTTTGTTGGTTTGTTGGTTTGTTGGATTTTTGGTTTGTTGGTTTGTTGGTTTGTTGGTTTGTTTGTTTGTTCGTTTGTTGGTTTGTTGGGTTGTTGGTTTGTTGGCTTAATGGTTTGTTGGATTGTTGGTTTGTTGCTTTGTTGGTTTGTTGGCTTGTTGGCTTGTTGGTTTGTTGGTTTGTTGGTTTGTTGGTTTGTTGGTTTGTTGGTTTGTTGGTTTGTTGGTTTGTTGGTTTGTTGGTTTGTTTGATTGTTGGTTTGTTCGTTTGTTGATTTGTTGGTTACTTGATTTGTTAGTTTGTTAGTTTGTTGGTTTGTTGGTTTGTTGGTTTGTTGGTTTGTTGGTTTGTTGGTTTGTTGGTTTGTTGGTTTGTTGGTTTGTTGGTTTGTTGGTTTGTTGGTTTGTTGGTTTGTTTGTTTGTTGGTTTTTTCGTTTGTGTACTGGTTGGTTTGTTGGTTTGTTGGTTTGTCGATTTGTTGGTTTGTTCATTTGTTGGTTTGTTGGTTTGTTGGCTTGTTGGTTTGTTGGTTTGTTGGTTTGTTGGTTTGTTGGTTTCTTGGTTTGTTGGTTTGTTGGTTTGTTGTTTTGTTGGTTTGTTGGTTTGTTGGCTTGTTGGCTTGCTAGTTTGTTGGCTTGTTGGTTTGTTGGTTTGTTGGTTTGTTGGTTTGTTGGTTTTTTGGTTTGTTGGTTTGTTGGTTTGTTTGTTTGCTGGTTTGTTCATTTGTTGGCTTGTTGATTTGTTTTCTTGTTGGCTTGTTGGTTTGTTGGTTTGTTGGCTTGTTGGTTTGTTGGCTTGTTGGTTTGTCGGTTTGTTGGTTTGTGGGTTTGTTGGTTTGTTCGTTTGTTAGTTTATTGGTTTGTTGGTTTGTTGGTTTGTTGGTTTGTTCGTTTGTTGGTTTGTGGGTTTGTTGGTTTGTTGGTTTGTTGGTTTGTTCGTTTGTTGGTTTGGTGGTTTGTTGGTTTGTTCATTTGTTCGTTTGTTGGCTTGCTGGCTTGTTGGTTTGTTGGTTTGGTGGTTTGTTTGTTTGTTTGTTTGTTTGTTGGTTTGTTCGTTTGTTGGCTTGTTGGTTTGTTGGCTTGTTGGCTTATTGGTTTGTTGGTTTGTTGGTTTGTTGGCTTGTTGATTTGTTCGTTTGTTGATTTGTTGATTTGTTGGTTTGTTGGTTTGTTCGTTTGTTCGTTTGTTGGTTTGTTTGTTTGTTGGTTTATTCGTTTGTGTGCTTTTTGGTTTGTTGGTTTGTTGGCTTGTTTGTTTGTTGGTTTGTTGGGTTTTTGGTTTGTTGGTTTGTTGGTTGGTTCGTTTGTTGGTTTGTTGGTTTGTTGGTTTGTTGGTTTGTTTATTTGTTGGTTTGTTGGTTTGTTGGTTTGTCGGATTGTTGGTTTTTTGGTTTGTTGGCTTGTTGGCTTGTTGGTTTGTTGGTTTGTTGGCTTATTGGTTTGTTGGTTTGTTGGTTTGTTGGTTTGTTGGTTTGTTTGTTAGTTGGTTTGTTCATTTGTTGGCTTGTTGGTTTGTTGGCTTGTTGGCTTATTGGTTTGTTGGTTTGTGAGCTTGTTGGTTTGTTGGTTTGTTCGTTTGTTGGTTTGTTGGTTTGTTGGTTTGTTGGTTTGTTGGTTTTTTGGTTTGTTGGCTTGTTGGTTTGTTGGCTTGTTGGTTTGTCGGTTTGTCGGTTTGTTGGTTTGTTGGTTTGTTGGTTTGTTCGTTTGTTGGTTTGTTGGTTCGTTGGTTTGTTGGTGTGTTGGTTTGTTGGTTTGTTGGCTTGTTGGTTTGTTGGTTTGTTCGTTTGTTGGTTTGCTGGTTTGTTGGTTTGTTGGTTTGTTGGTTTATTTGTTTGTTGGTTTGTTGTTTTGTTGGTTTGTTGGCTTGTTGGTTTGTTGGTTTGTTGGTTTGTTGGATTTTTGGTTTGTTGGTTTGTTGGTTTGTTGGTTTGTTGGTTTGTTTGTTTGTTCGTTTGTTGGTTTGTTGGGTTGTTGGTTTGTTGGCTTAATGGTTTGTTGGATTGTTGGTTTGTTGCTTTGTTGGTTTGTTGGCTTGTTGGCTTGTTGGTTTGTTGGTTTGTTAGTTTGTTGGTTTGTTGGTTTGTTGGTTTGTTGGTTTGTTGGTTTGTTGGTTTGTTTGATTGTTGGTTTGTTCGTTTGATGATTTGTTGGTTACTTGATTTGTTAGTTTGTTAGTTTGTTGGTTTGTTGGTTTGTTGGTTTGTTGGTTTGTTGCTTTGTTGGTTTGTTGGTTTGTTGGTTTGTTGGTTTGTCGATTTGTTGGTTTGTTTATTTGTTGGTTTGTTGGTTTGTTGGCTTGTTGGTTTGTTGGTTTGTTGGTTTGTTGGTTTGTTGGTTTCTTGGTTTGTTGGTTTGTTGGTTTGTTGTTTTGTTGGTTTGTTGGTTTGTTGGCTTGTTGGCGTGCTGATTTGTTGGCTTGTTGGTTTGTTGGTTTGTTGGTTTGTTGGTTTGTTGGTTTTTTGGTTTGTTGGTTTGTTGGTTTGTTTGTTTGCTGGTTTGTTCATTTGTTGGCTTGTTGATTTGTTTTCTTGTTGGCTTGTTGGTTTGTTGGTTTGTTGGCTTGTTGGTTTGTTGGCTTGTTGGTTTGTCGGTTTGTTGGTTTGTGGGTTTGTTAGTTTGTTCGTTTGTTAGTTTATTGGTTTGTTGGTTTGTTGGTTTGTTGGTTTGTTCGTTTGTTGGTTTGGTGGTTTGTTGGTTTGTTCATTTGTTCGTTTGTTGGCTTGCTGGCTTGTTGGTTTGTTGGTTTGGTGGTTTGTTTGTTTGTTTGTTTGTTTGTTGGTTTGTTCGTTTGTTGGCTTGTTGGTTTGTTGGTTTGTTGGTTTGTTGGCTTGTTGATTTGTTCGTTTGTTGATTTGTTGATTTGTTGGTTTGTTGGTTTGTTCGTTTGTTCGTTTGTTGGTTTGTTTGTTTGTTGGTTTATTCGTTTGTGTGCTTTTTGGTTTGTTGGTTTGTTGGCTTGTTTGTTTGTTGGTTTGTTGGGTTTTTGGTTTGTTGGTTTGTTGGTTTGTTGGTTTGTTGGTTTGTTGGTTTGTTGGTTTGTTGGTTTGTTGGTTTGTTGGTTTGTTGGTTTGTTGGTTTGTTGGTTTGTTTGTTTGTTGGTTTGTTTGTTTGTTTGTTTGTTCGTTTTTTCGTTTGTTGGCTTGTTGGTTTGTTGGCTTGTTGGCTTGTTGGTTTGTTGGTTTTTCGTTTGTTGGTTTGTTGGATTGTTGGTTTGTTCGTTTGTTGGTTTGTTGGTTTGTTGGTTTGTTGGTTTGTTGGTTTGTTGGTTTGTTGGTTTGTTTGTTTGTTGGTTTGTTTGTTTGTTTGTTTGTTCGTTTTTTCGTTTGTTGGCTTGTTGGTTTGTTGGCTTGTTGGCTTGTTGGTTTGTTGGTTTTTCGTTTGTTGGTTTGTTGGTTTGTTCGTTTGTTCGTTTGTTGGTTTGTTTGTTTGTTGGTTTATTCGTTTGTGTGCTTTTTGGTTTGTTGGTTTGTTGGCTTGTTTGTTTGTTGGTTTGTTGGGTTTTTGGTTTGTTGGTTTGTTGGTTTGTTGGTTTGTTGGTTTGTTGGTTTGTTGGTTTGTTGGTTTGTTGGTTTGTTGGTTTGTTGGTTTGTTGGTTTGTTGGTTTGTTTGTTTGTTGGTTTGTTTGTTTGTTTGTTTGTTCGTTTTTTCGTTTGTTGGCTTGTTGGTTTGTTGGCTTGTTGGCTTGTTGGTTTGTTGGTTTTTCGTTTGTTGGTTTGTTGGATTGTTGGTTTGTTCGTTTGTTGGTTTGTTGGTTTGTTGGTGTGTTGGTTTGTTGGTTTGTTGGCTTGTTGGTTTGTTGGTTTGTTCGTTTGTTGGTTTGTTGGTTTGTTGGTTTGTTGGTTTGTTGGTTTGTTGGTTTATTTGTTTGTTGGTTTGTTGTTTTGTTGGTTTGTTGGCTTGTTGGTTTGTTGGTTTGTTGGTTTGTTGGATTTTTGGTTTGTTGGTTTGTTGGTTTGTTGGTTTGTTTGTTTGTTCGTTTGTTGGTTTGTTGGGTTGTTGGTTTGTTGGCTTAATGGTTTGTTGGAATGTTGGTTTGTTGCTTTGTTGGTTTGTTGGCTTGTTGGCTTGTTGGTTTGTTGGTTTGTTGGTTTGTTGGTTTGTTGGTTTGTTGGTTTGTTGGTTTGTTGATTTGTTGGTTTGTTTGATTGTTGGTTTGTTCGTTTGTTGATTTGTTGGTTACTTGATTTGTTAGTTTGTTAGTTTGTTGGTTTGTTGGTTTGTTGGTTTGTTGGTTTGTTGCTTTGTTGGTTTGTTGGTTTTTTGGTTTGTTGGTTTGTTGGTCTGTTGGTTTGTTGGTTTGTTTGTTTGTTGGTTTTTTCGTTTGTGTACTGGTTGGTTTGTTGGTTTGTTGGTTTGTTGGTTTGTCGATTTTTTGGTTTGTTCATTTGTTGGTTTGTTGGTTTGTTGGCTTGTTAGTTTGTTGGTTTGTTGGTTTGTTGGTTTGTTGGTTTGTTGGTTTCTTGGTTTGTTGGTTTGTTGGTTTGTTGTTTTGTTGGTTTGTTGGTTTGTTGGCTTGTTGGCTTCCTGGTTTGTTGGCTTGTTGGTTTGTTGGTTTGTTGGTTTGTTGGTTTGTTGGTTTTTTGGTTTGTTGGTTTGTTGGTTTGTTTGTTTGCTGGTTTGTTTATTTGTTGGCTTGTTGATTTGTTTTCTTGTTGGCTTGTTGGTTTGTTGGTTTGTTGGCTTGTTGGTTTGTTGGCTTGTTGGTTTGTCGGTTTGTTGGTTTGTGGGTTTGTTGGTTTGTTCGTTTGTTAGTTTATTGGTTAGTTGGTTTGTTGGTTTGTTGGTTTGTTCGTTTGTTGGTTTGTGGGTTTGTTGGTTTGTTGGTTTGTTGGTTTGTTCGTTTGTTGGTTTGGTGGTTTGTTGGTTTGTTTGTTTGTTTGTTGGTTTGTTCGTTTGTTGGCTTGTTGGTTTGTTGGCTTGTTGGCCTATTGGTTTGTTGGTTTGTTGGTTTGTTGGCTTGTTGATTTGTTCGTTTGTTGATTTGTTGATTTGTTGGTTTGTTCGTTTGTTCGTTTGTTCGTTTGTTGGTTTGTTTGTTTGTTGGTTTTTTCGTTTGTGTGCTTTTTGGTTTGTTGGTTTGTTGGCTTGTTTGTTTGTTGGTTTGTTGGGTTTTTGGTTTGTTGGTTTGTTGGTTGGTTCGTTTGTTGGTTTGTTGGTTTGTTGGTTTGTTGGTTTGTTTATTTGTTGGTTTGTTGGTTTGTTGGTTTGTCGGATTGTTGGTTTTTTGGTTTGTTGGCTTGTTGGCTTGTTGGTTTGTTGGTTTGTTGGCTTATTGGTTTGTTGGTTTGTTGGTTTGTTGGTTTGTTTGTTAGTTGGTTTGTTCGTTTGTTGGCTTGTTGGTTTGTTGGCTTGTTGGCTTATTGGTTTTTTGGTTTGTGAGCTTGTTGGTTTGTTGGTTTGTTCGTTTGTTGGTTTGTTGGTTTGTTGGTTTGTTGGTTTGTTGGTTTTTTGGTTTGTTGGCTTGTTGGTTTGTTGGCTTGTTGGTTTGTCGGTTTGTCGGTTTGTTGGTTTGTTGGTTTGTTGGTTTGTTCGTTTGTTGGTTTGTTGGTTCGTTGGTTTGTTGGTGTGTTGGTTTGTTGGTTTGTTGGCTTGTTGGTTTGTTGGTTTGTTCGTTTGTTGGTTTGTTGGTTTGTTGGTTTGTTGGTTTGTTGGTTTATTTGTTTGTTGGTTTGTTGTTTTGTTGGTTTGTTGGCTTGTTGGTTTGTTGGTTTGTTGGTTTGTTGGATTTTTGGTTTGTTGGTTTGTTGGTTTGTTGGTTTGTTTGTTTGTTCGTTTGTTGGTTTGTTGGGTTGTTGGTTTGTTGGCTTAATGGTTTGTTGGATTGTTGGTTTGTTGCTTTGTTGGTTTGTTGGCTTGTTGGCTTGTTGGTTTGTTGGTTTGTTGGTTTGTTGGTTTGTTGGTTTGTTGGTTTGTTGGTTTGTTGGTTTGTTGGTTTGTTTGATTGTTGGTTTGTTCGTTTGTTGATTTGTTGGTTACTTGATTTGTTAGTTTGTTAGTTTGTTGGTTTGTTGATTTGTTGGTTTGTTGGTTTGTTGCTTTGTTGGTTTGTTGTTGGTTTGTTGGTTTGTTGGTTTGTTGGTCTGTTGGTTTGTTGGTTTGTTGGTTTGTTTGTTTGTTGGTTTTTTCGTTTGTGTACTGGTTGGTTTGTTGGTTTGTTAGTTTGTTGGTTTGTTGGTTTGTCGATTTGTTGGTTTGTTCATTTGTTGGTTTGTTGGCTTGTTGGTTTGTTGGTTTGTTGGTTTGTTGGTTTGTTGGTTTGTTGGTTTCTTGGTTTGTTGGTTTGTTGGTTTGTTGTTTTGTTGGTTTGTTGGTTTGTTGGCTTGTTGGCTTGCTGGTTTGTTGGCTTGTTGGTTTGTTGGTTTGTTGGTTTGTTGGTTTGTTGGTTTTTTGGTTTGTTGGTTTGTTGGTTTGTTTGTTTGCTGGTTTGTTCATTTGTTGGCTTGTTGATTTGTTTTCTTGTTGGCTTGTTGGTTTGTTGGTTTGTTGGCTTGTTGGTTTGTTGGCTTGTTGGTTTGTCGGTTTGTTGGTTTGTGGGTTTGTTGGTTTGTTCGTTTGTTAGTTTATTGGTTTGTTGGTTTGTTGGTTTGTTGGTTTGTTCGTTTGTTGGTTTGTGGGTTTGTTGGTTTGTTGGTTTGTTGGTTTGTTCGTTTGTTGGTTTGGTGGTTTGTTGGTTTGTTCATTTGTTCGTTTGTTGGCTTGCTGGCTTGTTGGTTTGTTGGTTTGGTGGTTTGTTTGTTTGTTTGTTTGTTTGTTGGTTTGTTCGTTTGTTGGCTTGTTGGTTTGTTGGCTTGTTGGCTTATTGGTTTGTTGGTTTGTTGGTTTGTTGGCTTGTTGATTTGTTCGTTTGTTGATTTGTTGATTTGTTGGTTTGTTGGTTTGTTCGTTTGTTCGTTTGTTGGTTTGTTTGTTTGTTGGTTTATTCGTTTGTGTGCTTTTTGGTTTGTTGGTTTGTTGGCTTGTTTGTTTGTTGGTTTGTTGGGTTTTTGGTTTGTTGGTTTGTTGGTTGGTTCGTTTGTTGGTTTGTTGGTTTGTTGGTTTGTTGGTTTGTTTATTTGTTGGTTTGTTGGTTTGTTGGTTTGTCGGATTGTTGGGTTTTTGGTTTGTTGGCTTGTTGGCTTGTTGGTTTGTTGGTTTGTTGGCTTATTGGTTTGTTGGTTTGTTGGTTTGTTGGTTTGTTGGTTTGTTTGTTAGTTGGTTTGTTCGTTTGTTGGCTTGTTGGTTTTTTGGCTTGTTGGCTTATTGGTTTGTTGGTTTGTGAGCTTGTTAGTCTGTTATGTTGTTCGTTTGTTGGTTTGTTGGTTTGTTGGTTTGTTGGTTTGTTGGTTTTTTGGTTTGTTGGCTTGTTGGTTTGTTGGTTTGTTGGTTTGTCGGTTTGTCGGTTTGTTGGTTTGTTGGTTCGTTGGTTTATTGGTTTGTTGGTTTGTTGGTTTGTTGGTTTGTTGGTTTGTTGGTTTGTTGGTTTGTTGGTTTGTTGGTTTGTCGGTTTGTTGGTTTGTTGGTTTGTTGGTTTGTTGGTTTGTTGGTTTGTTGGTTTGTTGGTTTGTTGGTTTGTTGGTTTGTTGGTTTGTTGGTTTGTTGGTTTGTTGGTTTGTTGGTTTGTTGGTTTGTTGGTTTGTTGGTTTGTTGGTTTGTTGGTTTGTTAGTTTGTTGGTTTGTTGGTTTGTTGGTTTGTTGGTTTGTTGGTTTGTTGGTTTGTTTGTTAGTTGGTTTGTTTGTTTGTTGGCTTGTTGGTTTGTTGGCTTGTTGGCTTATTGGTTTGTTGGTTTGTGAGCTTGTTGGTTTGTTGGTTTGTTCGTTTGTTGGTTTGTTGGTTTGTTGGTTTGTTGGTTTGTTGGTTTTTTGGTTTGTTGGCTTGTTGGTTTGTTGGCTTGTTGGTTTGTCGGTTTGTCGGTTTGTTGGTTTGTTGGTTTGTTGGTTTGTTCGTTTGTTGGTTTGTTGGTTCGTTGGTTTATTGGTTTGTTGGTTTGTTGGTTTGTTGGTTTGTTGGTTTGTTGGTTTGTTGGTTTGTTGGTTTGTTGGTTTGTTGGTTTGTTGGTTTGTTGGTTTGTTGGTTTGTTGGTTTGTTGGTTTGTTGGTTTGTTGGTTTGTTGGTTTGTTGGTTTGTTGGTTTGTTGGTTTGTTGGTTTGTTGGTTTGTTGGTTTGTTGGTTTGTTGGTTTGTTGGTTTGTTGGTTTGTTGGTTTGTTGGTTTGTTGGTTTGTTGGTTTGTTGGTTTGTTGGTTTGTTGGTTTGTTGGTTTGTTGGTTTGTTGGTTTGTTGGTTTGTTTGTTTGTTTCTTTGTTGATTTTTTCGTTTGTTGGCTTGTTGGTTTGTTGGCTTGTTGGTTTGTTGCTTTGTTGGTTTGTTGGCTTGTTGGCTTGTTGGTTTGTTGGTTTGTTGGTTTGTTGGTTTGTTGGTTTGTTGGTTTGTTGGTTTGTTGGTTTGTTTGATTGTTGGTTTGTTGGTTTGTTCTTTTGTTGATTTGTTGGTTACTTGATTTGTTAGTTTGTTAGTTTGTTGGTTTGTTGGTTTGTTGGTTTGTTGGTTTGTTGGTTTGTTGCTTTGTTGGTTTGTTGGTTTGTTGGTTTGTTGGTTTGTTGGTTTGTTTGATTGTTGGTTTGTTCGTTTGTTGATTTGTTGGTTACATGATTTGTTAGTTTGTTAGTTTGTTGGTTTGTTGGTTTGTTGGTTTGTTCGTTTGTTGGCTTGTTGGTTTGTTGGCTTGTTGGCTTATTGGTTTGTTGGTTTGTTGGTTTGTTGGCTTGTTGATTTGTTCGTTTGTTGATTTGTTGATTTGTTGGTTTGTTGGTTTGTTCGTTTGTTGGTTTGTTTGTTTGTTGGTTTGTTCGTTTGTGTGCTTTTTGGTTTGTTGGTTTGTTGGCTTGTTTGTTTGTTGGTTTGTTGGGTTTTTGGTTTGTTGGTTTGTTGGTTGGTTCGTTTGTTGGTTTGTTGGTTTGTTTGTTTGTTGGTTTGTTTATTTGTTGGTTTGTTGGTTTGTTGGTTTGTTGGATTGTTGGTTTTTTGGTTTGTTGGCTTGTTCGCTTGTTGGTTTGTTGGTTTGTTGGCTTATTGGTTTGTTCGTTTGTTCGTTTGTTGGTTTGTTGGTTTGTTGGTTTGTTGGTTTGTTGGTTTTTTGGTTTGTTGGCTTGTTGGTTTGTTGTCTTGTTGGTTTGTCGGTTTGTTGGTTTGTTGGTTTGTTGGTTTGTTCGTTTGTTGGTTTGTTGGTTCGTTGGTTTGTTGGTTTGTTGGTTTGTTGGTTTGTTGGTTTGTTGGTTTGTTGGTTTGTTGGTTTGTTGGTTTGTTGGTTTGTTGGTTTGTTGGTTTGTTGGTTTGTTGGTTTGTTGGTTTGTTGGTTTGTTCGTTTGTTGGCTTGTTGGTTTGTTGGCTTGTTGGCTTATTGGTTTGTTGGTTTGTTGGTTTGTTGGCTTGTTGATTTGTTCGTCTGTTGATTTGTTGATTTGTTGGTTTGTTGGTTTGTTCGTTTGTTGGTTTGTTTGTTTGTTGGTTTGTTCGTTTGTGTGCTTTTTGGTTTGTTGGTTTGTTGGCTTGTTTGTTTGTTGGTTTGTTGGGTTTTTGGTTTGTTGGTTTGTTGGTTGGTTCGTTTGTTGGTTTGTTGGTTTGTTTGTTTGTTGGTTTCTTTATTTGTTGGTTTGTTGGTTTGTTGGTTTGTTGGATTGTTGGTTTTTTGGTTTGTTGGCTTGTTGGCTTGTTGGTTTGTTGGTTTGTTAGTTTGTTCGTTTGTTGATTTGTTGGTTACTTGATTTGTTAGTTTGTTAGTTTGTTGGTTTGTTGGTTTGTTGGTTTGTTCGTTTGTTGGCTTGTTGGTCTGTTGGCTTGTTGGCTTATTGGTTTGTTGGTTTGTTGGTTTGTTGGCTTGTTGATTTGTTCGTTTGTTGATTTGTTGATTTGTTGGTTTGTTGGTTTGTTCGTTTGTTGGTTTGTTTGTTTGTTGGTTTGTTCGTTTGTGTGCTTTTTGGTTTGTTGGTTTGTTGGCTTGTTTGTTTGTTGGTTTGTTGGGTTTTTGGTTTGTTGGTTTGTTGGTTGGTTCGTTTGTTGGTTTGTTTGTTTGTTGGTTTGTTTATTTGTTGGTTTGTTGGTTTGTTGGTTTGTTGGATTGTTGGTTTTTTGGTTTGTTGGCTTGTTGGCTTGTTGGTTTGTTGGTTTGTTGGTTTGTTGGCTTATTGGTTTGTTGGTTTGTTGGTTTGTTGGTTTGTTGGTTTGTTTGTTAGTTGGTTTGTTCGTTTGTTGGCTTGTTGGTTTGTTGGCTTGTTCGCTTGTTGGTTTGTTGGTTTGTGAGCTTGTTGGTTTGTTGGTTTGTTCGTTTGTTGGTTTGTTGGTTTGTTGGTTTGTTGGTTTGTTGGTTTTTTGGTTTGTTGGCTTGTTGGTTTGTTGGCTTGTTGGTTTGTCGGTTTGTCGGTTTGTTGGTTTGTTGGTTTGTTGGTTTGTTCGTTTGTTGGTTTGTTGGTTCGTTGGTTTGTTGGTTTGTTGGTTTGTTGGTTTGTTGGTTTGTTGGTTTGTTGGTTTGTTGGTTTGTTGGTTTGTTGGTTTGTTGGTTTGTTGGTTTGTTGGTTTGTTGGTTTGTTGGTTTGTTGGTTTGTTGGTTTGTTGGTTTGTTGGTTTGTTGGTTTGTTGGTTTGTTGGTTTGTTGGTTTGTTGGTTTGTTGGTTTGTTGGTTTGTTGGTTTGTTGGTTTGTTGGTTTGTTGGTTTGTTGGTTTGTTGGTTTGTAGGTTTGTTGGTTTGTTGGTTTGTTGGTTTGTTGGTTTGTTGGTTTGTTGGTTTGTTGGTTTGTTGGTTTGTTGGTTTGTTGGTTTGTTGGTTTGTTTGTTTGTTTGTTTGTTGATTTTTTCGTTTGTTGGCTTGTTGGTTTGTTGGCTTGTTGGTTTGTTGCTTTGTTGGTTTGTTGGCTTGTTGGCTTGTTGGTTTGTTGGTTTGTTGGTTTGTTGGTTTGTTGGTTTGTTGGTTTGTTGGTTTGTTGGTTTGCTTGATTGTTGGTTTGTTGGTTTGTTCGTTTGTTGATTTGTTGGTTACTTGTTTTGTTAGTTTGTTAGTTTGTTGGTTTGTTGGCTTGTTGGTTTGTTGGTTTGTTCGTTTGTTGCTTTGTTGGTTTGTTGGTTTGTTGGTTTGTTGGTTTGTTGGTTTGTTGGTTCGTTTGATTGTTGGTTTGTTCGTTTGTTGATTTGTTGGTTACTTGATTTGTTAGTTTGTTAGTTTGTTGGTTTGTTGGTTTGTTGGTTTGTTCGTTTGTTGGCTTGTTGGTTTGTTGGCTTGTTGGCTTATTGGTTTGTTGGTTTGTTGGTTTGTTGGCTTGTTGATTTGTTCGTTTGTTGATTTGTTGATTTGTTGGTTTGTTGGTTTGTTCGTTTGTTGGTTTGTTTGTTTGTTGGTTTGTTCGTTTGTGTGCTTTTTGGTTTGTTGGTTTGTTGGCTTGTTTGTTTGTTGGTTTGTTGGGCTTTTGGTTTGTTGGTTTGTTGGTTGGTTCGTTTGTTGGTTTGTTGGTTTGTTTGTTTGTTGGTTTGTTTATTTGTTGGTTTGTTGGTTTGTTGGTTTGTTGGATTGTTGGTTTTTTGGTTTGTTGGCTTGTTGGCTTGTTGGTTTGTTGGTTTGTTGGCTTATTGGTTTGTTGGTTTGTTGGTTTGTTGGTTTGTTGGTTTGTTGGTTTGTTGGTTTGTTTGTTAGTTGGTTTGTTCGTTTGTTGGCTTGTTGGTTTGTTGGCTTGTTGGCTTGTTGGTTTGTTGGTTTGTGAGCTTGTTGGTTTGTTCGTTTGTTGGTTTGTTGGTTTGTTGGTTTGTTTGTTTGTTGGTTTGTAGGTTTGTTGGTTTGTTGGTTTGTTGGTTTGTTGGTTTGTTGGTTTGTTGGTTTGTTGGTTTGTTGGTTTGTTGGTTTGTTGGTTTGTTGGTTTGTTGGTTTGTTGGTTTGTTTGTTTGTTTGTTTGTTGATTTTTTCGTTTGTTGGCTTGTTGGTTTGTTGGCTTGTTGGTTTGTTGCTTTGTTGGTTTGTTGGCTTGTTGGCTTGTTGGTTTGTTGGTTTGTTGGTTTGTTGGTTTGTTGGTTTGTTGGTTTGTTGGTTTGTTGGTTTGTTGGTTTGTTTGATTGTTGGTTTGTTGGTTTGTTCGTTTGTTGATTTGTTGGTTACTTGATTTGTTAGTTTGTTAGTTTGTTGGTTTGTTGGTTTGTTGGTTTGTTGGTTTGTTCGTTTGTTGCTTTGTTGGTTTGTTGGTTTGTTGGTTTGTTGGTTTGTTGGTTTGTTGGTTCGTTTGATTGTTGGTTTGTTCGTTTGTTGATTTGTTAGTTACTTGATTTGTTAGTTTGTTAGTTTGTTGGTTTGTTGGTTTGTTGGTTTGTTCGTTTGTTGGCTTGTTGGTTTGTTGGCTTGTTGGCTTATTGGTTTGTTGGTTTGTTGGTTTGTTGGCTTGTTGATTTGTTCGTTTGTTGATTTGTTGATTTGTTGGTTTGTTGGTTTGTTCGTTTGTTGGTTTGTTTGTTTGTTGGTTTGTTCGTTTGTGTGCTTTTTGGTTTGTTGGTTTGTTGGCTTGTTTGTTTGTTGGTTTGTTGGGCTTTTGGTTTGTTGGTTTGTTGGTTGGTTCGTTTGTTGGTTTGTTGGTTTGTTTGTTTGTTGGTTTGTTTATTTGTTGGTTTGTTGGTTTGTTGGTTTGTTGGATTGTTGGTTTTTTGGTTTGTTGGCTTGTTGGCTTGTTGGTTTGTTGGTTTGTTGGCTTATTGGTTTGTTGGTTTGTTGGTTTGTTGGTTTGTTGGTTTGTTGGTTTGTTGGTTTGTTGGTTTGTTTGTTAGTTGGTTTGTTCGTTTGTTGGCTTGTTGGTTTGTTGGCTTGTTGGCTTGTTGGTTTGTTTGTTTGTGAGCTTGTTGGTTTGTTCGTTTGTTGGTTTGTTGGTTTGTTGGTTTGTTGGTTTGTTGGTTTTTTGGTTTGTTGGCTTGTTGGTTTGTTGGCTTGTTGGTTTGTCGGTTTGTTGGTTTGTGAGCTTGTTGGTTTGTTCGTTTGTTCGTTTGTTGGTTTGTTGGTTTGTTGGTTTGTTGGTTTTTTGGTTTGTTGGCTTGTTGGTTTGTTGGCTTGTTGGTTTGTCGGTTTGTTGGTTTGTTGGTTTGTTGGTTTGTTCGTTTGTTGGTTTGTTGGTTCGTTGGTTTGTTGGTTTGTTGGTTTGTTGGTTTGTTGGTTTGTTGGTTTGTTGGTTTGTTGATTTGTTGGTTTGTTGGTTTGTTGGTTTGTTGGTTTGTTGGTTTGTTGGTTTGTTGGTTTGTTCGTTTGTTGGCTTGTTGGTTTGTTGGCTTGTTGGCTTATTGGTTTGTTGGTTTGTTGGTTTGTTGGTTTGTTAGTTTGTTGGTTTGTTTGTTAGTTGGTTTGTTCGTTTGTTGGCTTGTTGGTTTGTTGGCTTGTGGGCTTGTTGGTTTGTTGGTTTGTGAGCTTGTTGGTTTGTTCGTTTGTTCGTTTGTTGGTTTGTTGGTTTGTTGGTTTGTTGGTTTTTTGGTTTGTTGGCTTGTTGGTTTGTTGGCTTGTTGGTTTGTCGGTTTGTTGGTTTGTTGATTTGTTGGTTTGTTCGTTTGTTGGTTTGTTGGTTTGTTGGTTTGTTGGTTTGTTGGTTTGTTGGTTTGTTGGTTTGTTGGTTTGTTGGTTTGTTGGTTTGTTGGTTTGTTGGTTTGTTGGTTTGTTGGTTTGTTGGTTTGTTGGTTTGTTCGTTTGTTGGCTTGTTGGTTTGTTGGCTTGTTGGCTTATTGGTTTGTTGGTTTGTTGGTTTGTTGGCTTGTTGATTTGTTCGTTTGTTGATTTGTTGATTTGTTGGTTTGTTGGTTTGTTCGTTTGTTGGTTTGTTTGTTTGTTGGTTTGTTCGTTTGTGTGCTTTTTGGTTTGTTGGTTTGTTGGCTTGTTTGTTTGTTGGTTTGTTGGGTTTTTGGTTTGTTGGTTTGTTGGTTGGTTCGTTTGTTGGTTTGTTGGTTTGTTTGTTTGTTGGTTTGTTTATTTGTTGGTTTGTTGGTTTGTTGGTTTGTTGGATTGTTGGTTTTTTGGTTTGTTGGCTTGTTGGCTTGTTGGTTTGTTGGTTTGTAGGTTTGTACGTTTGTTGATTTGTTGGTTACTTGATTTGTTAGTTTGTTAGTTTGTTGGTTTGTTGGTTTGTTGGTTTGTTCGTTTGTTGGCTTGTTGGTCTGTTGGCTTGTTGGCTTATTGGTTTGTTGGTTTGTTGGTTTGTTGGCTTGTTGATTTGTTCGTTTGTTGATTTGTTGATTTGTTGGTTTGTTGGTTTGTTCGTTTGTTGGTTTGTTTGTTTGTTGGTTTGTTCGTTTGTGTGCTTTTTGGTTTGTTGGCTTGTTTGTTTGTTGATTTGTTGGGTTTTTGGTTTGTTGGTTTGTTGGTTGGTTTGTTTATTTGTTGGTTTGTTGGTTTGTTGGTTTGTTGGATTGTTGGTTTTTTGGTTTGTTGGCTTGTTGGCTTGTTGGTTTGTTGGTTTGTTGGCTTATTGGTTTGTTGGTTTGTTGGTTTGTTGGTTTGTTTGTTTGTTTGTTAGTTGGTTTGTTCGTTTGTTGGCTTGTTGGTTTGTTGGCTTGTTGGCTTGTTGGTTTGTTGGTTTGTGAGCTTGTTGGTTTGTTGGTTTGTTCGTTTGTTGGTTTGTTGGTTTGTTGGTTTGTTGGTTTGTTGGTTTGTTGGTTTTTTGGTTTGTTGGCTTGTTGGTTTGTTGGCTTGTTGGTTTGTCGGTTTGTCGGTTTGTTAGTTTGTTGGTTTGTTGGTTTGTTCGTTTGTTGGTTTGTTGGTTCGTTGGTTTGTTGGTTTGTTGGTTTGTTGGTTTGTTGGTTTGTTGGTTTGTTGGTTTGTTGGTTTGTTGGTTTGTTGGTTTGTTGGTTTGTTGGTTTGTTGGTTTGTTGGTTTGTTGGTTTGTTGGTTTGTTGGTTTGTTGGTTTGTTGGTTTGTTTGTTTGTTGGTTTGTTGGTTTGTTGGTTTGTTGGTTTGTTGGTTTGTTGGTTTGTTGGTTTGTTGGTTTGTTGGTTTGTTGGTTTGTAGGTTTGTTGGTTTGTTGGTTTGTTGGTTTGTTGGTTTGTTGGTTTGTTGGTTTGTTGGTTTGTTGGTTTGTTGGTTTGTTGGTTTGTTGGTTTGTTGGTTTGTTTGTTTGTTTGTTTGTTGATTTTTTCGTTTGTTGGCTTGTTGGTTTGTTGGCTTGTTGGTTTGTTGCTTTGTTGGTTTGTTGGCTTGTTGGCTTGTTGGTTTGTTGGTTTGTTGGTTTGTTGGTTTGTTGGTTTGTTGGTTTGTTGGTTTGTTGGTTTGTTTGATTGTTGGTTTGTTGGTTTGTTCGTTTGTTGATTTGTTGGTTACTTGATTTGTTAGTTTGTTAGTTTGTTGGTTTGTTGGTTTGTTGGTTTGTTCGTTTGTTGGCTTGTTGATTTGTTGGCTTGTTGGCTTATTGGTTTGTTGGTTTGTTGGTTTGTTGGATTGTTGATTTGTTCGTTTGTTGATTTGTTGATTTGTTGGTTTGTTGGTTTGTTCGTTTGTTGGTTTGTTTGTTTGTTGGTTTGTTCGTTTGTGTGCTTTTTGGTTTGCTGGTTTGTTGGCTTGTTTGTTTGTTGGTTTGTTGGGCTTTTGGTTTGTTGGTTTGTTGGTTGGTTCGTTTGTTGGTTTGTTGGTTTGTTTGTTTGTTGGTTTGTTTATTTGTTGGTTTGTTGGTTTGTTGGTTTGTTGGATTGTTGGTTTTTTGGTTTGTTGGCTTGTTGGCTTGTTGGTTTGTTGGTTTGTTGGCTTATTGGTTTGTTGGTTTGTTGGTTTGTTGGTTTGTTGGTTTGTTGGTTTGTTTGTTAGTTGGTTTGTTCGTTTGTTGGCTTGTTGGTTTGTTGGCTTGTTGGCTTGTTGGTTTGTTGGTTTGTGAGCTTGTTGGTTTGTTCGTTTGTTCGTTTGTTGGTTTGTTGGTTTGTTGGTTTGTTGGTTTGTTGGTTTTTTAGTTTGTTGGCTTGTTGGTTTGTTGGCTTGTTGGTTTGTCGGTTTGTTGGTTTGTTGGTTTGTTGGTTTGTTCGTTTGTTGGTTTGTTGGTTCGTTGGTTTGTTGGTTTGTTGGTTTGTTGGTTTGTTGGTTTGTTGGTTTGTTGGTTTGTTGGTTTGTTGGTTTGTTGGTTTGTTGGTTTGTTGGTTTGTTGGTTTGTTGGTTTGTTGGTTAGTTGGTTTGTTGGTTTGTTGGTTTGTTGGTTTGTTGGTTTGTTGGGTTGTTGGTTTGTTGGCTTAATGGTTTGTTGGATTGTTGGTTTGTTGCTTTGTTGGTTTGTTGGCTCGTGGCTTGTTGGTTTGTTGGTTTGTTGGTTTGTTGGTTTGTTGGTTTGTTGGTTTGTTGGTTTGTTGGTTTGTTTGATTGTTGGTTTGTTCGTTTGTTGATTTGTTGGTTACTTGATTTGTTAGTTTGTTAGTTTGTTGGTTTGTTGGTTTGTTGGTTTGTTGGTTTGTTGCTTTGTTGGTTTGTTGGTTTGTTGGTTTGTTGGTCTGTTGGTTTGTTGGTTTGTTTGTTTGTTGGTTTTTTCGTTTGTTGGCTTGTTGGTTTGTTGGTTTGTTCGCTTGTTGGTTTGTTGGTTTGTCGGTTTGTTGGTTTGTTGGTTTGTTCGTTTGTTGGTTTGTTGGTTTGTTGGTTTGTTAGTTTGTTTGGCTGTTGGTTTGTTCGTTTGTTGGATTCTTGGTTTGTTGGATTGTTGGTTTGTTGGTTTGTTGGTTTGTTGGTTTGTTGGTTTGTTGGTTTGTTCATTTGTTGGTTTGTTAGTTTGTTGGCTTGTTGGTTTCTTGGTTTGTTGGTTTGTTGGTTGGTTGGTTTCTTGGTTTGTTGGTTTGTTGGTTTGTTGGTTTGTTGGTTTGTTGGTTTGTTGGTTTGTTGGTTTGTTGGTTTGTTGGTTTGTTGGTTTGTTGGTTTGTTGGTTTGTTGGTTTGTTGGTTTGTTGGTTTGTTGGTTTGTTGGTTTGCTGGTTTGTTGGTTTGTTGGTTTGTTGGTTTGTTGGTTTGTTGGTTCGTTTGATTGTTGGTTTGTTCGTTTGTTGATTTGTTGGTTACTTGATTTGTTAGTTTGTTAGTTTGTTGGTTTGTTGGTTTGTTGGTTTGTTCGTTTGTTGGCTTGTTGGTTTGTTGGCTTGTTGGCTTATTGGTTTGTTGGTTTGTTGGTTTGTTGGCTTGTTGATTTGTTCGTTTGTTGATTTGTTGGTTTGTTGGTTTGTTCGTTTGTTGGTTTGTTTGTTTGTTGGTTTGTTCGTTTGTGTGCTTTTTGGTTTGTTGGTTTGTTGGCTTGTTTGTTTGTTGGTTTGTTGGGCTTTTGGTTTGTTGGTTTGTTGGTTGGTTCATTTGTTGGTTTGTTGGTTTGTTTGTTTGTTGGTTTGTTTATTTGTTGGTTTGTTGGTTTGTTGGTTTGTTGGATTGTTGGTTTTTTGGTTTGTTGGCTTGTTGGCTTGTTGGTTTGTTGGTTTGTTGGCTTATTGGTTTGTTGGTTTGTTGGTTTGTTGGTTTGTTGGTTTGTTGGTTTGTTTGTTAGTTGGTTTGTTCGTTTGTTGGCTTGTTGGTTTGTTGGCTTGTTGGCTTGTTGGTTTGTTGGTTTGTGAGCTTGTTGGTTTGTTCGTTTGTTGGTTTGTTGGTTTGTTGGTTTGTTGGTTTTTTGGTTTGTTGGTTTGTTGGTTTGTTCGTTTGTTGGTTTGTTGGTTCGTTGGTTTGTTGGTTTGGTGGTTTGTTGGTTTGTTGGTTTGTTGGTTTGTTGGTTTGTTGGTTTGTTGGTTTGTTGGTTTGTTGGTTTGTTGGTTTGTTGGTTTGTTGGTTTGTTGGTTAGTTGGTTTGTTGGTTTGTTAGTTTGTTGGTTTGTTGGTTTGTTGGTTTGTTGGTTTGTTGCTTTGTTGGTTTGTTGGTTTGTTGGTTTGTTGGTCTGTTGGTTTGTTGGTTTGTTTGTTTGTTGGTTTTTTCGTTTGTTGGCTTGTTGGTTTGTTGGTTTGTTCGCTTGTTGGTTTGTTGGTTTGTCGGTTTGTTGGTTTGTACGTTTGTTCGTTTGTTGGTTTGTTGGTTTGTTGGTTTGTTAGTTTGTTTGGCTGTTGGTTTGTTCGTTTGTTGGATTCTTGGTTTGTTGGATTGTTGGTTTGTTGGTTTGTTGGTTTGTTGGTTTGTTGGTTTGTTGGTTTGTTCATTTGTTGGTTTGTTAGTTTGTTGGCTTGTTGGTTTGTTGGTTTGTTGGTTTGTTGGTTGGTTGGTTTGTTGGTTTGTTGGTTTGTTGGTTTGTTGGTTTGTTGGTTTGTTGGTTTGTTGGTTTGTTGGTTTGTTGGTTTGTTGGTTTGTTGGTTTGTTGGTTTGTTTGTTTGTTGGTTTGTTGGTTTGCTGGTTTGTTGGTTTGTTGGTTTGTTGGTTTGTTGGTTTGTTGGTTTGTTGGTTTGTTGGTTTGTTGTTTTGTTGGTTTGTTGGTTTGTTGGCTTGTTGCCTTGCTGGTTTGTTGGCTTGTTGGTTTGTTGGTTTGTTGGTTTGTTGGTTTGTTGGTTTTTTGGTTTGTTGGTTTGTTGGTTTGTTTGTTTGTTGGTTTGTTCATTTGTTGGTTTGTTAGTTTGTTGGCTTGTTGGTTTGTTGGTTTGTTGGTTTGTTGGTTTGTTGGTTTGTTGGCTTGTTGCCTTGCTGGTTTGTTGGCTTGTTGGTTTGTTGGTTTGTTGGTTTGTTGGTTTGTTGGTTTTTTGGTTTGTTGGGTTGTTGGTTTGTTGGCTTAATGGTTTGTTGGATTGTTGGTTTGTTGCTTTGTTGGTTTGTTGGCTCGTGGCATGTTGGTTTGTTGGTTTGTTGGTTTGTTGGTTTGTTGGTTTGTTGGTTTGTTGGTTTGTTGGTTTGTTGGTTTGTTTGATTGTTGGTTTGTTCGTTTGTTGATTTGTTGGTTACTTGATTTGTTAGTTTGTTAGTTTGTTGGTTTGTTGGTTTGTTGGTTTGTTGGTTTGTTGCTTTGTTGGTTTGTTGGTTTGTTGGTTTGTTGGTCTGTTGGTTTGTTGGTTTGTTTGTTTGTTGGTTTTTTCGTTTGTTGGCTTGTTGGTTTGTTGGTTTGTTCGCTTGTTGGTTTGTTGGTTTGTCGGTTTGTTGGTTTGTACGTTTGTTCGTTTGTTGGTTTGTTGGTTTGTTGGTTTGTTAGTTTGTTTGGCTGTTGGTTTGTTCGTTTGTTGGATTCTTGGTTTGTTGGATTGTTGGTTTGTTGGTTTGTTGGTTTGTTGGTTTGTTGGTTTGTTGGTTTGTTGGTTTGTTGGTTTGTTCATTTGTTGGTTTGTTAGTTTGTTGGCTTGTTGGTTTGTTGGTTTGTTGGTTTGTTGGTTGGTTGGTTTGTTGGTTTGTTGGTTTGTTGGTTTGTTGGTTTGTTGGTTTGTTGGTTTGTTGGTTTGTTGGTTTGTTGGTTTGTTGGTTTGTTGGTTTGTTGGTTTGTTGGTTTGTTTGTTTGTTGGTTTGTTGGTTTGCTGGTTTGTTGGTTTGTTGGTTTGTTGGTTTGTTGGTTTGTTGGTTTGTTGGTTTGTTGGTTTGTTGTTTTGTTGGTTTGTTGGTTTGTTGGCTTGTTGCCTTGCTGGTTTGTTGGCTTGTTGGTTTGTTGGTTTGTTGGTTTGTTGGTTTGTTGGTTTTTTGGTTTGTTGGTTTGTTGGTTTGTTTGTTTGTTGGTTTGTTCATTTGTTGGCTTGTTGATTTGTTTTCTTGTTGGCTTCTTCGTTTGTTGGTTTGTTGGCTTGTTGGTTTGTTGGCTTGTTGATTTGTCGGTTTGTTGGTTTGTTGGTTTGTTGGTTTGTTCGTTTGTTCGTTTATTGGTTTGTTGGTTCGTTGGTTTGTTGGTTTGTTGGTTTGTTCGTTTGTTGGTTTGTGGGTTTGTTGGTTTGTGGGTTTGTTCGTTTGTTGGTTTGGTGGTTTGTTGGTTTGTTCATTTGTTCGTTTGTTGGCTTGCTGGCTTGTTGGTTTGTTGGTTTGTTGGTTTGTTTGTTTGTTTGTTAGTTGGTTTGTTCGTTTGTTGGCTTGTTGGTTTGTTGGCTTGTTGGCTTGTTGGTTTGTTGGTTTGTTAGCTTGTTGGTTTGTTGGTTTGTTCGTTTGTTGGTTTGTTAGTTTGTTGGTTTGTTGGTTTGTTGGTTTTTTGGTTTGTTGGCTTGTTGGTTTGTTTGATTGTTGGTTTGTTCGTTTGTTGATTTGTTGGTTACTTGATTTGTTACTTTGTTAGTTTGTTGGTTTGTTGGTTTGTTGGTTTGTTCGTTTGTTGGCTTGTTGGTTTGTTGGCTTGTTGGCTTATTGGTTTGTTGGTTTGTTGGTTTGTTGGCTTGTTGATTTGTTCGTTTGTTGATTTGTTGATTTGTTGGTTTGTTGGTTTGTTCGTTTGTTGGTTTGTTTGTTTGTTGGTTTGTTCGTTTGTGTGTTTTTTGGTTTGTTGGTTTGTTGGCTTGTTTGTTTGTTGGTTTGTTGGGTTTTTGGTTTGTTGGTTTGTTGGTTGGTTCGTTTGTTGGTTTGTTGGTTTGTTTGTTTGTTGGTTTGTTTATTTGTTGGTTTGTTGGTTTGTTGGTTTGTTGGATTGTTGGTTTTTTGGTTTGTTGGCTTGTTGGCTTGTTGGTTTGTTGGTTTGTTGGCTTATTGGTTTGTTGGTTTGTTGGTTTGTTGGTTTGTTTGTTAGTTGGTTTGTTCGTTTGTTGGCTTGTTGGTTTGTTGGCTTGTTGGTTTGTTGGTTTGTGAGCTTGTTGGTTTGTTCGTTTGTTGGTTTGTTGGTTTGTTGGTTTGTTGGTTTGTTGGTTTTTTGGTTTGTTGGCTTGTTGGTTTGTTGGCTTGTTGGTTTGTCGGTTTGTTGGTTTGTTGGTTTGTTGGTTTGTTCGTTTGTTGGTTTGTTGGTTCGTTGGTTTGTTGGTTTGTTGGTTTGTTGGTTTGTTGTTTTGTTGGTTTGTTGGTTTGTTGGTTTGTTGGTTTGTAGGTTTGTTGGTTTGTTGGTTTGTTGGTTTGTTGGTTTGTTGGTTAGTTGGTTTGTTGGTTTGTTGGTTCGTTGGTTTGTTGGTTTGTTGGGTTGTTGGTTTGTTGGATTAATGGTTTGTTGGATTGTTGGTTTGTTGCTTTGTTGGTTTGTTGGCTCGTGGCTTGTTGGTTTGTTGGTTTGTTGGTTTGTTGGTTTGTTGGTTTGTTGGTTTGTTGGTTTGTTGGTTTGTTGGTTTGTTGGTTTGTTTGATTGTTGGTTTGTTCGTTTGTTGATTTGTTGGTTACTTGATTTGTTTGTTTGTTAGTTTGTTGGTTTGTTGGTTTGTTGGTTTGTTGGTTTGTGGCTTTGTTGGTTTGTTGGTTTGTTGGTTTGTTGGTCTGTTGGTTTGTTGGTTTGTTTGTTTGTTGGTTTTTTCGTTTGTTGGCTTGTTGGTTTGTTGGTTTGTTCGCTTGTTGGTTTGTTGGTTAGTCGATTTGTTAGTTTGTTGGTTTGTTCGTTTGTTGGTTTGTTGGTTTGTTGGTTTGTTAGTTTGTTTGGCTGTTGGTTTGTTCGTTTGTTGGCTTCTTGGTTTGTTGGATTGTTGGTTTGTTGGTTTGTTGGTTTGTTGGTTTGTTGGTTTGTTGGTTTGTTCATTTGTTGGTTTGTTAGTTTGTTGGCTTGTTGGTTTGTTGATTTGTTGGTTTGTTGGTTGGTTGGTTTCTTGGTTTGTTGGGTTGTTGGTTTGTTGGTTTGTTGGTTTGTTGGTTTGTTGGTTTGTTGGTTTGTTGGTTTGTTGGTTTGTTAGTTTGTTGGTTTGTTTGTTTGTTGATTTGCTGGTTTGTTGGTTTGTTGGTTTGTTGGTTTGTTGGTTTGTTGGTTTGTTGGTTTGTTGGTTTGTTGTTTTGTTGGTTTGTTGGTTTGTTGGCTTGTTGCCTTGCTGGTTTGTTGGCTTGTTGGTTTGTTGGTTTGTTGGTTTGTTGGTTTGTTGGTTTTTTGGTTTGTTGGTTTGTTGGTTTGTTTGTTTGTTGGTTTGTTGATTTGTTGGCTTGTTGATTTGTTTTCTTGTTGGCTTGTTGGTTTGTTGGTTTGTTGGCTTGTTGGTTTGTTGGCTTGTTGATTTGTCGGTTTGTTGGTTTGTTGGTTTGTTCGTTTGTTCGTTTGTTCGTTTATTGGTTTGTTGGTTCGTTGGTTTGTTGGTTTGTTGGTTTGTTCGTTTGTTGGTTTGTGGGTTTGTTGGTTTGTTGGTTTGTTGGTTTGTTCGTTTGTTGGTTTGGTGGTTTGTTGGTTTGTTCATTTGTTCGTTTGTTGGCTTGCTGGCTTGTTGGTTTGTTGGTTTGTTGGTTTGTTTGTTTGTTTGTTAGTTGGTTTGTTCGTTTGTTGGCTTGTTGGTTTGTTGGCTTGTTGGCTTGTTGGTTTGTTGGTTTGTTAGCTTGTTGGTTTGTTGGTTTGTTCGTTTGTTTGTTTGTTAGTTTGTTGGTTTGTTGGTTTGTTGGTTTTTTGGTTTGTTGGCTTGTTTGTTTGTTGGCTTGTTGGTTTGTCGGTTTGTTGGTTTGTTGGTTTGTTGGTTTGTTCGTTTGTTGGTTTGTTGGTTTGTTGGTTCGTTGGTTTGTTGGTTTGTTGGTTTGTTCGTTTGTGGGTTTCTTGGTTTGTTGGTTTGTTCGTTTGTTCGTTTGTTGGCTTGCTGGCTTGTTGGTTTGTTGGTTTGTTGGTTTGTTTGTTTGTTTGTTTGTTTGTTGGTTTGTTCGTTTGTTGGCTTGTTGGTTTGTTGGATTGTTGGCTTGTTGGTTTGTTGGTTTGTTGGCTTGTTGATTTGTTCGTTTGTTGATTTGTTGGTTTGTTGGTTTGTTCATTTGTTGGTTTGTTTGTTTGTTGGTTTGTTCGTTTGTGTGCTTTTTGGTTGGTTTGTTTGTTGGCTTGTTTGTTTGTTGGTTTGTTGGGTTTTTGGTTTGTTGGTTTGTTGGTTGGTTCGTTTGTTGGTTTGTTGGTTTGTTGGTTTGTTTATTTGTTGGTTTGTTGGTTTGTTGGTTTGTTGGATTGTTGGTTTTTTGGTTTGTTGGCTTGTTGGCTTGTTGGTTTGTTGGTTTGTTGGTTTGGTGGTTTGTTGGTTTGTTGGTTTGTTTGTTTGTTGGTTTGTTGGTTTGTTGGTTAGTTGGTTTGTTTATTTGTTGGTTTGTTGGTTTGTTGGTTTGTTGGATTGTTGGTTTTTTGGTTTGTTGGCTTGTTCGTTTGTTGGTTTGTTGGTTTGTTGGTTTGTTGGTTTGTTGGTTTGTTGGATTTTTGGTTTGTTGGTTTGTTGGTTTGTTGGTTTGTTTGTTTGTTCGTTTGTTGGTTTGTAGGTTTGTTGGTTTGTTGGCTTAACGGTTTGTTGGATTGTTGGTTTGTTGCTTTGTTGGTTTGTTGGCTTGTTGGCTTGTTGGTTTGTTGGTTTGTTGGTTTGTTGGCTTGTTGGTTTGTTGGCTTGTTGGCTTGTTGTTTTGTTGGTTTGTTGGTTTGTTGGTTTGTTGGTTTGTTGGTTTGTTGGTTTGTTGGTTTGTTTGATTGTTGGTTTGTTCGTTTGTTGATATGTTGGTTACTTGATTTGTTAGTTTGTTGGTTTGTTGGCTTGTTGGTTTGTTAGTTTGTTGATTTGTTGGTTTGTTGGTTTGTTGCTTTGTTGGTTTGTTGGTCTGTTGGTTTGTTGGTTTGTTTGTTTGTTGGTTTTTTCGTTTGTTGGCTTGTTGGTTTGTTGGTTTGTTCGCTTGATGGTTTGTTGGTTTGCCGATTTGTTGGTTTGTTGGTTTGTTCGTTTGTTGGTTTGTTGGTTTGTTGGTTTGTTAGTTTGTTTGGCTGTTGGTTTGTTCGTTTGTTGGCTTCTTGGTTTGTTGGATTGTTGGTTGGTTGGTTTGTTAGTTTGTTGGTTTGTTGGTTTCTTCATTTGTTGGTTTGTTGGTTTGTTGGCTTGTTGGTTTGTTGGTTTGTTGGTTTGTTGGTTTCTTGGTTTGTTGGTTTGTTGGTTTGTTGTTTTGTTGGTTTGTTGGTTTGTTGGCTTGTTGGCTTGCTGGTTTGTTGGCTTGTTGGTTTGTTGGTTTGTTGGTTTGTTGGTTTGTTGGTTTGTTGGTTTTTTGGTTTGTTGGTTTGTTGGTTTGTTTGTTTGTTGGTTTGTTCATTTGTTGGCTTGTTGATTTGTTTTCTTGTTGGCTTGTTGGTTTGTTGGTTTGTTGGCTTGTTGGTTTGTTGGCTTGTTGGTTTGTCGGTTTGTTGGTTTGTTGGTGTGTTGGTTTGTTCGTTTGTTCGTTTGTTGGTTTGTTGGTTCGTTGGTTTGTTGGTTTGTTGGTTTGTTCGTTTGTTGGTTTGTGGGTTTGTTGGTTTGTTGGTTTGTTGGTTTGTTGGTTTGTTGGTTTGCTGGTTTGTTGGTTTGTTGGTTTGTTGGTTTGTTGGTTTGTTGGTTTGTTGGTTTGTTGGTTTGTTGGTTTGTTGGTTTGTTGGTTTGTTGGTTTGTTGGTTTGTTGGTTTGTTGGTTTGTTGGTCTGTTGGTTTGTTGGTTTGTTGGTTTGTTGGTTTGTTGGTTTGTTGGTTTGTTGGTTTGTTGGTTTGTTTGTTTGTTTGTTTGCTTGTTTGTTGGTTTTTTCGTTTGTTGGCTTGTTGGTTTGTTGGCTTGTTGGCTTCTTGGTTTGTTGGTTTTTCGTTTGTTGGTTTGTTGGATTGTTGGTTTGTTCGTTTGTTGGTTTGTTGGTTTGTTGGTTTGTTGGTGTGTTGGTTTGTTGGTTTGTTGGCTTGTTGGTTTGTTGGTTTGTTCGTTTGTTGGTTTGTTGGTTTGTTGGTTTGTTGGTTTGTTGGTTTATTAGTTTGTTGGTTTGTTGCTTTGTTGGTTTGTTGGCTTGTTGGCTTGTTGGTTTGTTGGTTTGTTGGTTTGTTGGTTTGTTGGTTTGTTGGTTTGTTGGTTTGTTGGTTTGTTGGTTTGTTTGATTGTTGGTTTGTTCGTTTGTTGATTTGTTGGTTACTTGATTTGTTAGTTTGTTGGTTTATTGGTTTGTTGGTTTGTTGGTTTGTTGGTTTGTTGCTTTGTTGGTTTGTTGGTTTGTTGGTTTGTTGGTCTGTTGGTTTGTTGGTTTGTTTCTTTGTTGGTTTTTCCGTTTGTAGACTGGTTGGTTTGTTGGTTTGTTCGCTTGTTGGTTTGTTGGTTTGTCGATTTGTTGGTTTGTTGGTTTGTTCGTTTGTTGGTTTGTTGGTTTGTTGGTTTGTTGGTTTGTTAGTTTGTTTGGCTGTTGGTTTGTTCGTTTGTTGGCTTCTTGGTTTGTTGGATTGTTGGTTTGTTGGTTTGTTGGTTTGTTGGTTTGTTGGTTTGTTGGTTTGTTGGTTTGTTGGCTTGTTGGTTTGTTGGTTTGTTGGTTTGATGGTTTGTTGGTTTCTTGGTTTGTTCGTTTGTTGGTTTGTTGTTTTGTTGGTTTGTTGGTTTGTTGGCTTGTTGGCTTGTTGGTTTGTTGGCTTGTTGGTTTGTTGGTTTGTTGGTTTGTTGGTTTGTTGGTTTTTTGGTTTGTTGGTTTGTTGTTTTGTTTGTTTGCTGGTTTGTTCATTTGTTGGCTTGTTGATTTGTTTTCTTGTTGTCTTGTTGGTTTGTTGGTTTGTTGGCTTGTTGGTTTGTTGGCTTGTTGGTTTGTCGGTTTGTTGGTTTGTTTGTTTGTTGGTTTGTTCGTTTGTTTGTTTATTGGATTGTTGGTTCGTTGGTTTGTTGGTTTGTTGGTTTGTTCGTTTGTTGGTTTGTGGGTTTGTTGGTTTGTTGGTTTGTTGGTTTGTTCGTTTGTTGGTTTGGTGGTTTGTTGGTTTGTTCATTTGTTCGTTTGTTGGCTTGCTGGCTTGTTGGTTTGTTGGTTTGTTGGTTTGTTTGTGTTTGTTTGTTTGTTGGTTTGTTCGTTTGTTGGCTTGTTGGTTTGTTGGCTTGTTGGCTTATTGGTTTGTTGGTTTGTTGGTTTGTTGGCTTGTTGATTTGTTCGTTTGTTGATTTGTTGATTTGTTGGTTTGTTGGTTTGTTCATTTGTTGGTTTGTTTGTTTGTTGGTTTGTTCGTTTGTGTGCTTTTTGGTTTGTTGGTTTGTTGGCTTGTTTGTTTGTTGGTTTGTTGGGTTTTTGGTTAGTTGGTTTGTTGGTTGGTTCGTTTGTTGGTTTGTTGGTTTGTTGGTTTGTTTGTTTGTTTATTTGTTGGTTTGTTGGTTTGTTGGTTTGTTGGATTGTTGGTTTTTTGGTTTGTTGGCTTGTTGGCTTGTTGGTTTGTTGGTTTGTTGGCTTATTGGTTTGTTGGTTTGTTGGTTCGTTGGTTTGTTGGTTTGTTTGTTAGTTGGTTTGTTCGTTTGTTGGCTTGTTGGTTTGTTGGCTTGTTGGCTTGTTGGTTTGTTGGTTTGTGAGCTTCTTGGTTTGTTGGTTTGTTCGTTTGTTGGTTTGTTGGTTTGTTGGTTTGTTGGTTTGTTGGTTTTTTGGTTTGTTGGCTTGTTGGTTTGTTGGCTTGTTGGTTTGTCGGTTTGTTGGTTTGTTGGTTTGTTGGTTTGTTCGTTTCTTGGTTTGTTGGTTCGTTGGTTTGTTGGTTTGTTGGTTTGTTGGTTTGTTGGTTTGTTGGTTTTTTGGTTTGTTGGCTTGTTGGTTTGTTGGCTTGTTGGTTTGTCGGTTTGTTGGTTTGTTGGTTTGTTGGTTTGCTCGTTTGTTGGTTTGTTGGTTCGTTGGTTTGTTGGTTTGTTGGTTTGTTGGTTTGTTGGTTTGTTGGTTGGTTGGTTTGTTGGTTTGTTGGTTTGTTGGTTTGTTGGTTTGTTGGTTTGTTGGTTTGTTGGTTTGTTGGTTTGTTGGTTTGTTGGTTTGTTGGTTTGTTGGTTTGTTGGTTTGTTGGTTTGTTGGTTTGTTGGTTTGTTGGTTTGTTGGTTTGTTGGTTTGTTGGTTTGTTGGTTTGTTGGTTTGTTGGTTTGTTGGTTTGTTGGTTTGTTGGTTTGTTGGTTTGTTGGTTTGTTGGTTTGTTGGTTTGTTGGTTTGTTTGTTTGTTTGTTTGTTGATTTTTTCGTTTGTTGGCTTGTTGGTTTGTTGGCTTGTTGGCTTCTTGGTTTGTTGGTTTTTCGTTTGTTGGTTTGTTGGATTGTTGGTTTGTTCGTTTGTTGGTTTGTTGGTTTGTTCGTTTGTTGGTTTGTTGGTTTGTTGGTGTGTTGGTTTGTTGGTTTGTTGGCTTGTTGGTTTGTTGGTTTGTTCATTTGTTGGTTTGTTGGTTTGTTGGTTTGTTGGTTTGTTGGTTTATTTGTTTGTTGGTTTGTTGTTTTGTTGGTTTGTTGGCTTGTTGGTTTGTTGGTTTGTTGGTTTGTTAGATTTTTGGTTTGTTGGTTTGTTGGTTTGTTGGTTTGTTTGTTTGTTCGTTTGTTGCTTTGTTGGTTTGTTGGCTTGTTGGCTTGTTGGTTTGTTGGTTTGTTGGTTTGTTGGTTTGTTGGTTTGTTGGTTTGTTGAATTGTTGGTTTGTTGGTTTGTTTGATTGTTGGTTTGTTCGTTTGTTGATTTGTTGGTTACTTGATTTGTTAGTTTGTTAGTTTGTTGGTTTGGTGGTTTGTTGGTTTGTTGGTTTGTTGCTTTGTTGGTTTGTTGGTTTGTTGGTTTGTTGGTCTGTTGGTTTGTTGGTTTGTTTGTTTGTTGGTTTTTTCGTTTGTTGGCTTGTTGGTTTGTTGGTTTGTTCGCTTGTTGGTTTGTTGGTTTGTCGATTTGTTGGTTTGTTGGTTTGTTCGTTTGTTGGCTGCTTGGTTTGTTGGATTGTTGGTTTGTTGGTTGGTTGGTTTGTTGGTTTGTTGGTTTGTTGGTTTGTTCATCTGTTGGTTTGTTGGTTTGTTGGCTTGTTGGTTTGTTGGTTTGTTGGTTTGTTGGTTTCTCGGTTTGTTGGTTTGTTGGTTTGTTGTTTTGTTGGTTTGTTGGTTTGTTGGCTTGTTGGCTTGCTGGTTTGTTGGCTTGTTGGTTTGTTGGTTTGTTGGTTTCTTGGTTTGTTGGTTTTTTGGTTTGTTGGTTTGTTGGTTTGTTTGTTTGTTGGTTTGTTCATTTGTTGGCTTGTTGATTTGTTTTCTAGTTGGCTTGTTGGTTTGTTGGTTTGTTGGCTTGTTGGTTTGTTGGCTTGTTGGTTTGTCGGTTTGTTGGTTTGTTGGTTTGTTGGTTTGTTCGTTTGTTCGTTTATTGGTTTGTTGGTTCGTTGGTTTGGTGGTTTGTTGGTTTGTTCGTTTGTTGGTTTGTGGGTTTGTTGGTTTGTTGGTTTGTTCGTTTGTTGGTTTGGTGGTTTGTTGGTTTGTTCATTTGTTCGTTTGTTGGCTTGCTGGCTTGTTGGTTTGTTGGTTTGTTGGTTTGTTTGTTTGTTTGTTTGTTTGTTGGTTTGTTCGTTTGTTGGCTTGTTGGTTTGTTGGCTTGTTGGCTTGTTGGTTTGTTGGTTTGTGAGCTTCTTGGTTTGTTGGTTTGTTCGTTTGTTGGTTTGTTGGTTTGTTGGTTTGTTGGTTTGTTGGTTTTTTGGTTTGTTGGCTTGTTGGTTTGTTGGCTTGTTGGTTTGTCGGTTTGTTGGTTTGTTGGTTTGTTGGTTTGTTCGTTTCTTGGTTTGTTGGTTCGTTGGTTTGTTGGTTTGTTGGTTTGTTGGTTTGTTGGTTTGTTGGTTTTTTGGTTTGTTGGCTTGTTGGTTTGTTGGCTTGTTGGTTTGTCGGTTTGTTGGTTTGTTGGTTTGTTGGTTTGCTCGTTTGTTGGTTTGTTGGTTCGTTGGTTTGTTGGTTTGTTGGTTTGTTGGTTTGTTGGTTTGTTGGTTTGTTGGTTTGTTGGTTTGTTGGTTTGTTGGTTTGTTGGTTTGTTGGTTTGTTGGTTTGTTGGTTTGTTGGTTTGTTGGTTTGTTGGTTTGTTGGTTTGTTGGTTTGTTGGTTTGTTGGTTTGTTGGTTTGTTGGTTTGTTGGTTTGTTGGTTTGTTGGTTTGTTGGTTTGTTGGTTTGTTGGTTTGTTGGTTTGTTGGTTTGTTGGTTTGTTGGTTTGTTGGTTTGTTGGTTTGTTGGTTTGTTGGTTTGTTGGTTTGTTGGTTTGTTGGTTTGTTGGTTTGTTTGTTTGTTTGTTTGTTGATTTTTTCGTTTGTTGGCTTGTTGGTTTGTTGGCTTGTTGGCTTCTTGGTTTGTTGGTTTTTCGTTTGTTGGTTTGTTGGATTGTTGGTTTGTTCGTTTGTTGGTTTGTTGGTTTGTTCGTTTGTTGGTTTGTTGGTTTGTTGGTGTGTTGGTTTGTTGGTTTGTTGGCTTGTTGGTTTGTTGGTTTGTTCATTTGTTGGTTTGTTGGTTTGTTGGTTTGTTGGTTTGTTGGTTTATTTGTTTGTTGGTTTGTTGTTTTGTTGGTTTGTTGGCTTGTTGGTTTGTTGGTTTGTTGGTTTGTTAGATTTTTGGTTTGTTGGTTTGTTGGTTTGTTGGTTTGTTTGTTTGTTCGTTTGTTGCTTTGTTGGTTTGTTGGCTTGTTGGCTTGTTGGTTTGTTGGTTTGTTGGTTTGTTGGTTTGTTGGTTTGTTGGTTTGTTGAATTGTTGGTTTGTTGGTTTGTTTGATTGTTGGTTTGTTCGTTTGTTGATTTGTTGGTTACTTGATTTGTTAGTTTGTTAGTTTGTTGGTTTGGTGGTTTGTTGGTTTGTTGGTTTGTTGCTTTGTTGGTTTGTTGGTTTGTTGGTTTGTTGGTCTGTTGGTTTGTTGGTTTGTTTGTTTGTTGGTTTTTTCGTTTGTTGGCTTGTTGGTTTGTTGGTTTGTTCGCTTGTTGGTTTGTTGGTTTGTCGATTTGTTGGTTTGTTGGTTTGTTCGTTTGTTGGCTTCTTGGTTTGTTGGATTGTTGGTTTGTTGGTTGGTTGGTTTGTTGGTTTGTTGGTTTGTTGGTTTGTTCATTTGTTGGTTTGTTGGTTTGTTGGCTTGTTGGTTTGTTGGTTTGTTGGTTTGTTGGTTTGTTGGTTTCTCGGTTTGTTGGTTTGTTGGTTTGTTGTTTTGTTGGTTTGTTGGTTGGTTGGCTTGTTGGCTTGCTGGTTTGTTGGCTTGTTGGTTTGTTGGTTTGTTGGTTTCTTGGTTTGTTGGTTTTTTGGTTTGTTGGTTTGTTGGTTTGTTTGTTTGTTGGTTTGTTCATTTGTTGGCTTGTTGATTTGTTTTCTAGTTGGCTTGTTGGTTTGTTGGTTTGTTGGCTTGTTGGTTTGTTGGCTTGTTGGTTTGTCGGTTTGTTGGTTTGTTGGTTTGTTGGTTTGTTCGTTTGTTCGTTTATTGGTTTGTTGGTTCGTTGGTTTGGTGGTTTGTTGGTTTGTTCGTTTGTTGGTTTGTGGGTTTGTTGGTTTGTTGGTTTGTTCGTTTGTTGGTTTGGTGGTTTGTTGGTTTGTTCATTTGTTCGTTTGTTGGCTTGCTGGCTTGTTGGTTTGTTGGTTTGTTGGTTTGTTTGTTTGTTTGTTTGTTTGTTGGTTTGTTCGTTTGTTGGCTTGTTGGTTTGTTGGCTTGTTGGCTTGTTGGTTTGTTGGTTTGTTGGTTTGTTGGCTTGTTGATTTGTTCGTTTGTTGATTTGTTGATTTGTTGGTTTGTTGGTTTGTTCGTTTGTTGGTTTGTTTGTTTGTTGGTTTGTTTGTTTGTGTGCTTTTTGGTTTGTTGGTTTGTTGGCTTGTTTGTTTGTTGGTTTGTTGGGTTTTTGGTTTGTTGGTTTGTTGGTTGGTTCGTTTGTTGGTTTGTTGGTTTGTTGGTTTGTTGGTTTGTTTATTTGTTGGTTTGTTCGTTTGTTAGTTTGTTGGATTGTTGGTTTTTTGGTTTGTTGGCTTGTTGGCTTGTTGGTTTGTTGGTTTGTTGGCTTATTGGTTTGTTGGTTTGTTGGTTTGTTGGTTTGTTGGTTTGTTTGTTAGTTGGTTTGTTCGTTTGTTGGCTTGTTGGTTTGTTGGCTTGCTGGCTTGTTGTTTTGTTGGTTTGTTAGCTTGTTGGTTTGTTGGTTTGTTCGTTTGTTGGTTTGTTGGTTTGTTGGTTTGTTGGTTTATTGGCTTGTTGGTTTGTGGGCTTGTTGGCTTGTTGTTTTGTTGGTTTGTTGGTTTGTTGGTTTGTTGGTTTGTTGGTTTGTTGGTTTGTTGGTTTGTTGGTTTGTTTGATTGTTGGTTTGTTCGTTTGTTGATTTGTTGGTTACTTGATTTGTTAGTTTGTTGGTTTGTTGGTTTGTTGGCTTGTTGGTTTGTTAGTTTGTTGGTTTGTTGGTTTGTTGGTTTGTTGGTTTGTTGCTTTGTTGGTTTGTTGGTCTGTTGGTTTGTTAGTTTTTTTGTTTGTTGGTTTTTTCATTTGTTGGCTTGTTGGTTTGTTGGTTTGTTCGCTTGTTGGTTTGTTGGTTTGTCGATTTGTTGGTTTGTTGGTTTGTTCGTTTGTTGGTTTGTTGGTTTGTTGGTTTGTTAGTTTGTTTGGCTGTTGGTTTGTTCGTTTGTTGGCTTCTTGGTTTGTTGGATTGTTGGTTTGTTGGTTTGTTAGTTTGTTGGTTTGTTGGTTTCTTCATTTGTTGGTTTGTTGGTTTGTTGGCTTGTTGGTTTGTTGGTTTGTTGGTTTGTTGGTTTGTTGGTTTGTTGGTTTGTTGGTTTGTTGTTTTGTTCGTTTGTTGGTTTGTTGGCTTGTTGGCTTGCTGGTTTGTTGGCTTGTTGGTTTGTTGGTTTGTTAGTTTGTTGGTTTGTTGGTTTGTTGGTTTTTTGGTTTGTTGGTTTGTTGGTTTGTTTGTTTGTTGGTTTGTTCATTTGTTGGCTTCTTTGTTTGTTGGTTTGTTGGTTTGTTGGTTTGTTGGTTGGTTCGTTTGTTGGTTTGTTGGTTTGTTGGTTTGTTTATTTGTTGGTTTGTTGGTTTGTTGGTTTGTTGGATTGTTGGTTTTTTGGTTTGTTGGCTTGTTGGCTTGTTGGTTTGTTGGTTTGTTGGTTTGTTGGTTTGTTGGTTTGTTGGTTTGTTGGTTTGTTTGATTGTTGGTTTGTTCGTTTGTTGATTTGTTGGTTACTTGATTTGTTAGTTTGTTGGTTTGTTGGTTTGTTGGCTTGTTGGTTTGTTAGTTTGTTGGTTTGTTGGTTTGTTGGTTTGTTGGTTTGTTGCTTTGTTGGTTTGTTGGTCTGTTGGTTTGTTAGTTTGTTTGTTTGTTGGTTTTTTCGTTTGTTGGCTTGTTGGTTTGTTGGTTTGTTCGCTTGTTGGTTTGTTGGTTTGTCGATTTGTTAGTTTGTTGGTTTGTTCGTTTGTTGGTTTGTTGGTTTGTTGGTTTGTTAGTTTGTTTGGCTGTTGGTTTGTTCGTTTGTTGGCTTCTTGGTTTGTTGGATTGTTGGTTTGTTGGTTTGTTAGTTTGTTGGTTTGTTGGTTTCTTCATTTGTTGGTTTGTTGGTTTGTTGGCTTGTTGGTTTGTTGGTTTGTTGGTTTGTTGGTTTCTTGGTTTGTTGGTTTGTTGGTTTGTTGTTTTGTTGGTTTGTTGGTTTGTTGGCTTGTTGGCTTGCTGGTTTGTTGGCTTGTTGGTTTGTTGGTTTGTTGGTTTGTTTGATTGTTGGTTTGTTCGTTTGTTGATTTGTTGGTTACTTGATTTGTTAGTTTGTTGGTTTGTTGGTTTGTTGGCTTGTTGGTTTATTAGTTTGTTGGTTTGTTGGTTTGTTGGTTTGTTGGTTTGTTGCTTTGTTGGTTTGTTGGTCTGTTGGTTTGTTAGTTTGTTTGTTTGTTGGTTTTTTCGTTTGTTGGCTTGTTGGTTTGTTGGTTTGTTCGCTTGTTGGTTTGTTGGTTTGTCGATTAGTTGATTTGTTGGTTTGTTCGTTTGTTGGTTTGTTGGTTTGTTGGTTTGTTAGTTTGTTTGGCTGTTGGTTTGTTCGTTTGTTGGCTTCTTGGTTTGTTGGATTGTTGGTTTGTTGGTTTGTTAGTTTGTTGGTTTGTTGGTTTCTTCATTTGTTGGTTTGTTGGCTTGTTGGTTTGTTGGTTTGTTGGTTTGTTGGTTTGTTGGTTTGTTGGTTTCTTGGTTTGTTGGTTTGTTGTTTTGTTGGTTTGTTGGTTTGTTGGCTTGTTGGCTTGCTGGTTTGTTGGCTTGTTGGTTTGTTGGTTTGTTGTTTTGTTGGTTTGTTGGTTTTTTGGTTTGTTGGTTTGTTGGTTTGTTTGTTTGTTGGTTTGTTCGTTTGTGTGCTTTTTGTTTGGTTTGTTTGTTGGCTTGTTTGTTTGTTGGTTTGTTAGGTTTTTGGTTTGTTGGTTTGTTGGTTGGTTCGTTTGTTGGTTTGTTGGTTTGTTGGTTTGTTGGTTTGTTTATTTGTTTGTTTGTTGGTTTGTTGGTTTGTTGGATTGTTGGTTTTTTGGTTTGTTGGCTTGTTGGCTTGTTGGTTTGTTGGTTTGTTGGTTTGTTGGTTTGTTGGTTTGTTGGTTTGTTTGTTTGTTGGTTTGTTGGTTTGTTGGTTTGTTTATTTGTTGGTTTGTTGGTTTGTTGGTTTATTGGATTGTTGGTTTTTTGGTTTGTTGGCTTGTTGGTTTGTTGGTTTGTTGGTTTGTTGGTTTGTTGGTTTGTTGGATTTTTGGTTTGTTGGTTTGTTGGTTTGTTGGTTTGTTTGTTTGTTCGTTTGTTGGTTTGTTGGTTTGTTGGTTTGTTGGCTTAATGGTTTGTTGGATTGTTGGTTTGTTGCTTTGTTGGTTTGTTGGCTTGTTGGCTTGTTGGTTTGTTGGTTTGTTGGTTTGTTGGCTTGTTGGTTTGTGGGCTTGTTGGCTTGTTGTTTTGTTGGTTTGTTGGTTTGTTGGTTTGTTGGTTTGTTGGTTTGTTGGTTTGTTTGATTGTTGGTTTGTTCGTTTGTTGATTTGTTGGTTACTTGATTTGTTAGTTTGTTGGTTTGTTGGTTTGTTGGCTTGTTGGTTTGTTAGTTTGTTTGTTTGTTGGTTTGTTGGTTTGTTGGTTTGTTGGTTTGTTGCTTTGTTGGTTTGTTGGTCTGTTGGTTTGTTAGTTTGTTTGTTTGTTGGTTTTTTCGTTTGTTGGCTTGTTGGTTTGTTGGTTTGTTCGCTTGTTGGTTTGTTGGTTTGTCGATTTGTTGGTTTGTTGGTTTGTTGGTTTGTTGGTTTGTTGGTTTGTTAGTTTGTTTGGCTGTTGGTTTGTTCGTTTGTTGGCTTCTTGGTTTGTTGGATTGTTGGTTTGTTGGTTTGTTAGTTTGTTGGTTTGTTGGTTTCTTCATTTGTTGGTTTGTTGGTTTGTTGGCTTGTTGGTTTGTTGGTTTGTTGGTTTGTTGGTTTCTTGGTTTGTTGGTTTGTTGGTTTGTTGTTTTGTTGGTTTGTTGGTTTGTTGGCTAGTTGGATTGCTGGTTTGTTGGCTTGTTGGTTTGTTGGTTTGTTGGTTTGTTGGTTTGTTGGTTTGTTGGTTTTTTGGTTTGTTGGTTTGTTGGTTTGTTTGTTTGTTGGTTTGTTCATTTGTTGGTTTGTTTGTTTGTTGGTTTGTTCGTTTGTGTGCTTTTTGTTTGGTTTGTTTGTTGGCTTGTTTGTTTGTTGGTTTGTTGGGTTTTTGGTTTGTTGGTTTGTTGGTTGGTTCGTTTGTTGGTTTGTTGGTTTGTTGGTTTGTTTATTTGTTGGTTTATTGGTTTGTTGGTTTGTTGGATTGTTGGTTTTTAGTTTGTTGGCTTGTTGGCTTGTTGGTTTGTTGGTTTGTTGGTTTGTTGGTTTGTTGGTTTGTTGGTTTGTTTGTTTGTTGGTTTGTTGGTTTGTTGGCTTGTTGGTTTGTTGGTTTGTTGGTTTGTTGGTTTGTTGGCTTGTTGGTTTGTGGGCTTGTTGGCTTGTTGTTTTGTTGGTTTGTTGGTTTGTTGGTTTGTTGGTTTGTTGGTTTGTTGGTTTGTTGGTTTGTTGGTTTGTTGGTTTGTTGGTTTGTTTGATTGTTGGTTTGTTCGTTTGTTGATTTGTTGGTTACTTGATTTGTTAGT
The DNA here is from genome assembly GCA_958298945.1 of Atherix ibis. Taxonomy (NCBI): domain Eukaryota; kingdom Metazoa; phylum Arthropoda; class Insecta; order Diptera; family Athericidae; genus Atherix; species Atherix ibis. Next base: position 100,898,910 of record OY282608.1, read on the forward strand.
TTGTTGGTTTGTTGGCTTGTTGGTTTGTTAGTTTGTTGGTTTGTTGGTTTGTTGGTTTGTTGGTTTGTTGCTTTGTTGGTTTGTTGGTCTGTTGGTTTGTTAGTTTGTTTGTTTGTTGGTTGTTTCGTTTGTTGGCTTGTTGGTTTGTTGGTTTGTTCGCTTGTTGGTTTGTTGGTTTGTCGATTTGTTGGTTTGTTGGTTTGTTCGTTTGTTGGTTTGTTGGTTTGTTGGTTTGTTAGTTTGTTTGGCTGTTGGTTTGTACGTTTGTTGGCTTCTTGGTTTGTTGGATTGTTGGTTTGTTGGTTTGTTAGTTTGTTGGTTTGTTGGTTTCTTCATTTGTTGGTTTGTTGGTTTGTTGGCTTGTTGGTTTGTTGGTTTGTTGGTTTGTTGGTTTCTTGGTTTGTTGGTTTGTTGGTTTGTTGTTTTGTTGGTTTGTTGGTTTGTTGGCTTGTTGGCTTGCTGGTTTGTTGGCTTGTTGGTTTGTTGGTTTGTTGGTTTGTTGGTTTGTTGGTTTTTTGGTTTGTTGGTTTGTTGGTTTGTTTGTTTGTTGGTTTGTTCATTTGTTGGCTTGTTGATGTGTTTTCTTGTTGGCTTGTTGGTTTGTTGGTTTGTTGGCTTGTTGGTTTGTTGGCTTGTTGGTTTGTCGGTTTGTTGGTTCGTTGGTTTGTTGGTTTGTTCGTTTGTTCGTTTGTTGGTTTGTTGGTTCGTTGGTTTGTTGGTTTGTTGGTTTGTTCCTTTGTTGGTTTGTGGGTTTGTTGGTTTGTTGGTTTGTTGGTTTGTTGGTTTGTTGGTTTGTTGGTTTGTTGGTTTGTTGGTTTGTTGGTTTGTTGGTTTGTTGGTTTGTTGGTTTGTTGGTTTGTTGGTTTGTTGGTTTGTTGGTTTGTTGGTTTGTTGGTTTGTTGGTTTGTTGGTTTGTTAGTTTGTTGGTTTGTTAGTTTGTTGGTTTGTTGGTTTGTTGGTTTGTTGGTTTGTTGGTTTGTTGGTTTGTTGGTTTGTTGGTTTGTTGGTTTGTTTGTTTGTTTGTTTGTTGGTTTTTTCGTTTGTTGGCTTGTTGGTTTGTTGGTTTGTTGGTTTGTTGGTTTGTTGGTTTGTTGATTTGTTGGTTTGTTGGTTTGTTGGTTTGTTGGTTTGTTGGTTTGTTGGTTTGTTGGTTTGTTGGTTTGTTGGTTTGTTGGTTTGTTAGTTTGTTTGTTTGTTTGTTTGTTTGTTGGTTTTTTCGTTTGTTGGCTTGTTGGTTTGTTGGCTTGTTGGCTTGTTGGTTTGTTGGTTTTTCGTTTGTTGGTTTGTTGGATTGTTGGTTTGTTCGTTTGTTGGTTTGTTGGTTTGTTGGTGTGTTGGTTTGTTGGTTTGTTGGCTTGTTGGTTTGTTGGTTTGTTCGTTTGTTGGTTTGTTGGATTTTTGGTTTGTTAGTTTGTTGGTTTGTTTGTTTGTTCGTTTGTTGGCTTGTTGGGTTGTTGGTTTGTTGGATTAATGGTTTGTTGGATTGTTGGTTTGTTGCTTTGTTGGTTTATTGGCTTGTTGGCTTGTTGGTTTGTTGGTTTGTTGGTTTGTTGGTTTGTTGGTTTGTTGGTTTGTTGGTTTGTTGGTTTGTTTGATTGTTGGTTTGTTCGTTTGTTGATTTGTTGGTTACTTGATTTGTTAGTTTGTTGGTTTGTTGGTTTTTGGGTTTGTTGGTTTATTGGTCTGTTGGTTTGTTGGTTTGTTTGTTTGTTGGTTTTTTCGTTTGTTGGCTTGTTGGTTTGTTGGTTTGTTCGCTTGTTGGTTTGTTGGTTTGTCGATTTGTTGGCTTGTTGGTTTGTTCGTTTGTTGGTTTGTTGGTTTGTTAGTTTGTTTGGCTGTTGGTTTGTTGGCTTGTTGGTTTGTTGGTTTGTTGGTTTGTTGGTTTGTTGGTTTGTTGGTTTCTTGGTTTGTTGGTTTGTTGGTTTGTTGTTTTGTTGGTTTGTTGGTTTGTTGGCTTGTTGGCGTGCTGTTTTGTTGGCTTGTTGGTTTGTTGGTTTGTTGGTTTGTTGGTTTGTTGGTTTTTTGGTTTGTTGGTTTGTTTGTTTGTTGGTTTGTTCATTTGTTGGCTTGTTCATTTGTTTTCTTGTTGGCTTCTTGGTTTGTTGGTTTGTTGGCTTGTTGGTTTGTTGGCTTGTTGGTTTGTCGGTTTGTTTGTTTGTTGGTTTGCTGGTTTGTTCGTTTGTTCGTTTATTGGTTTGTTGGTTCGTTGGTTTGTTGGTTTGTTGGTTTGTTGGTTTGTTCGTTTGTTGGTTTGTTGGTTTGTTGGTTTGTTGGTTTGTTGGTTTGTTGGTTTGTTGGTTTATTCGTTTGTTGGTTTGGTGGTTTGTTGGTTTGTTCATTTGTTCGTTTGTTGACTTGCTGGCTTGTTGGTTTGTTGGTTTGGTGGTTTGTTTGTTTGTTTGTTTGTTTGTTGGTTTGTTCGTTTGTTGGCTTGTTGGCTTGTTGGCTTGTTGGCTTGCTGGTTTGTTGGTTTGTTGGTTTGTTGGCTTGTTGATTTGTTCGTTTGTTGATTTGTTGATTTGTTGGTTTGTTGGTTTGTTCGTTTGTTGGTTTGTTTGTTTGTTGGTTTGTTCGTTTGTGTGCTTTTTGGTTTGTTGGTTTGTTGGCTTGTTTGTTTGTTGGTTTGTTGGGTTTTTGGTTTGTTGGTTTGTTAGTTGGTTCGTTTGTTGGTTTGTTGGTTTGTTAGTTTGTTGGTTTGTTTATTTGTTGGTTTGTTGGTTTGTTGGTTTGTTGGATTGTTGGTTTTTTGGTTTGTTGGCTTGTTGGCTTGTTGGTTTGTTGGTTTGTTGGCTTATTGGTTTGTTGGTTTGTTGGTTTGTTGGTTTGTTGGTTTGTTTGTTAGTTGGTTTGTCCGTTTGTTGGCTTGTTGGATTGTTGGCTTGTTGGCTTGTTGGTTTGTTGGTTTGTTAGCTTGTTGGTTTGTTGGTTTGTTCATTTGTTGGTTTGTTGGTTTGTTGGTTTGTTGGTTTGTTGGTTTTTTGGTTTGTTGGCTTGTTGGTTTGTTGGCTTGTTGGTTTGTCGGTTTGTTGGTTTGTTGGTTTGTTGGTTTGTTCGTTTGTTGGTTTGTTGGTTCGTTGGTTTGTTGGTTTGTTGGTTTGTTCGTTTGTTGGTTTGTGGGTTTGTTGGTTTGTTGGTTTGTTGGTTTGTTCGTTTGTTGGTTTGGCGGTTTGTTGGTTTGTTCGTTTGTTCGTTTATTGGCTTGCTGGCTTGTTGGTTTGTTGGTTTGTTGGTTTGTTTGTTTGTTTGTTTGTTTGTTTGTTTGTTGGTTTGTTCGTTTGTTGGCTTGTTGGTTTGTTGGATTGTTGGCTTGTTGGTTTGTTGGTTTGTTGGCTTGTTGATTTGTTCGTTTGTTGATTTGTTGGTTTGTTGGTTTGTTGGTTTGTTCGTTTGTGTGCTTTTTGGTTTGTTGGTGTGTTGGTTGGTTCGTTTGTTGGTTTGTTGGTTTGTTGGTTTGTTGGTTTGTTTATTTGTTGGTTTGTTGGTTTGTTGGTTTGTTGGATTGTTGGTTTTTTGGTTTGTTGGCTTGTTGGCTTGTTGGTTTGTTGGTTTGTTGGTTTGTTGGTTTGTTGGTTTGTTGGTTTGTTGGTTTGTTGGTTTGTTGGTTTGTTTGTTTGTTGGGTTGTTCGTTTGTTGGCTTGTTGGTTTGTTGGCTTGTTGGCTTGTTGGTTTGTTGGTTTGTTAGCTTGTTGGTTTGTTGGTTTGTTCGTTTGTTGGTTTGTTGGTTTGTTGGTTTGTTGGTTTGTTGGTTTTTTTGGTTTGTTGGCTTGTTAATTTATTGGTTTGTTGGTTTGTTGGCTTGTTGGTTTGTTGGTTTGTTGGTATTTTGGCTTGTTGGTTTATTGGTTGGTTGGTTTGTTCGTTTGTTGGCTTGTTGGCTTGTTGGTTTGTTGGTTTGTTGGTTTGTTGGTTTGTTGGTTTGTTGGTTTGTTGGTTTGTTGGTTTGTTGAATTGTTGATTTGTTGATTTGTTGGTTTGTTGGTTTGTTGGTTTGTTGGTTTGTTGGTTTGTTGGTTTGTTGGTTTGTTGGTTTGTTGGTTTGTTGGTTTGTTGGTTTGTTGGTTTGTTGGTTTGTTGGTTTGTTGGTTTGTTGGTTTGTTGGTTTGTTGGTTTGTTGGTTTGTTGGTTTGTTGGTTTGTTGGTTTGTTGGTTTGTTGGTTTGTTGGTTTGTTGGTTTGTTGGTTTGTTGGTTTGTTGGTTTGTTGGTTTGTTGGTTTGTTGGTTTGTTGGTTTGTTGGTTTGTTGGTCTGTTGGTTTGTTGGTTTGTTGGTTTGTTGGTTTGTTTGTTTGTTTGTTTGTTGGTTTTTTCGTTTGTTGGTTTGTTGGCTTGTTGGCTTGTTGGTTTGTTGGTTTTTCGTTTGTTGGTTTGTTGGATTGTTGGTTTGTTCGTTTGTTGGTTTGTTGGTTTGTTGGTGTGTTGGTTTGTTGGTTTAATGGCTTGTTGGTTTGTTCGTTTGTTGGTTTGTTGGTTTGTTGGTTTGTTGGTTTGTTGGTTTGTTGGTTTGTTGGTTTATTTGTTTGTTGGTTTGTTGGTTTGTTGGTTTGTTGGTTTGTTGGTTTGTTGGTTTGTTGGATTTTTGGTTTGTTGGTTTGTTGGTTTGTTGGTTTGTTTGTTTGTTCGTTTGTTGGTTTGTTGGTTTGTTGGTTTGTTGGCTTAATGGTTTGTTGGATTGTTGGTTTGTTGCTTTGTTGGTTTATTGGCTTGTTGGCTTGTTGGTTTGTTGGTTTGTTGGTTTGTTGGCTTGTTGGTTTGTTGGCTTGTTGGCTTGTTGTTTTGTTGGTTTGTTGGTTTGTTGGTTTGTTGGTTTGTTGGTTTGTTGGTTTGTTGGTTTGTTGGTTTGTTGGTTTGTTGGTTTGTTGGTTTGTTTGATTGTTGGTTTGTTCCTTTGTTGATTTGTTGGTTACTTGATTTGTTAGTTTGTTGGTTTGTTGGTTTGTTGGCTTGTTGGTTTGTTAGTTTGTTGGTTTGTTGGTTTGTTGGTTTGTTGGTTTGGTGCTTTGTTGGTTTGTTGGTCTGTTGGTTTGTTGGTTTGTTTGTTTGTTGGTTTTTTCGTTTGTTGGCTTGTTGGTTTGTTGGTTTGTTCGCTTGTTGGTTTGTTGGTTTGTCGATTTGTTGGTTTGTTGGTTTGTTCGTTTGTTGGTTTGTTGGTTTGTTAGTTTGTTTGGCTGTTGGTTTGTTCGTTTGTTGGCTTCTTGGTTTGTTGGATTGTTGGTTTGTTGGTTTGTTGGTTTGTTGGTTTGTTGGTTTCTTCATTTGTTGGTTTGTTGGCTTGTTGGTTTGTTGGTTTGTTGGTTTGTTGGTTTCTTGGTTTGTTGGTTTGTTTGTTTGTTGTTTTGTTGGTTTGTTGGTTTGTTGGCTTGTTATCTTGCTGGTTTGTTGGCTTGTTGGTTTGTTGGTTTGTTGGTTTGTTGGTTTGTTGGTTTTTTGGTTTGTTGGTTTGTTTGTTTGTTTGTTTGTTGGTTTGTTCATTTGTTGGCTTGTTGATTTGTTTTCTTGTTGGCTTGTTGGTTTGTTGGTTTGTTGGTTTGTTGGCTTGTTGGTTTGTTGGCTTGTTGGTTTGTCGGTTTGTTGGTTTGTTGGTTTGTTGGTTTGTTCGTTTGTTCGTTTGTTGGTTTGTTGGTTCGTTGGTTTGTTGGTTTGTTGGTTTGTTCGTTTGTTGGTTTGTGGGTTTGTTGGTTTGTTGGTTTGTTGGTTTGTTCGGTTGTTGGTTTGGTGGTTTGTTGGTTTATTCGTTTGTTCGTTTGTTGGCTTGCTGGCTTGTTGGTTTGTTGGTTTGTTGGTTGGTTTGTTTGTTTGTTTGTTTGTTGGTTTGTTCGTTTGTTGGCTTGTTGGTTTGTTGGCTTGTTGGCTTGTTGGTTTGTTGGTTTGTTGGTTTGTTGGCTTGTTGATTTGTTCGTTTGTTGATTTGTTGATTTGTTGGTTTGTTGGTTTGTTCGTTTGTTGGTTTGTTTGTTTGTTGGTTTGTTCGTTTGTGTGCTTTTTGGTTTGCTGGTTTGTTGGCTTGTTTGTTTGTTGGTTTGTTGGGTTTTTGGTTTGTTGGTTTGTTGGTTGGTTCGTTTGTTGGTTTGTTGGTTTGTTGGTTTGTTGGTTTGTTGGTTTGTTTATTTGTTGGTTTGTTGGTTTGTTGGTTTGTTGGATTGTTGGTTTTTTGGTTTGTTGGCTTGTTGGCTTGTTGGTTTGTCGATTGTTGGCTTATTGGTTTGTTGGTTTGTTGGTTTGTTGGTTTGTTTGTTTGTTGGTTTGTTCGTTTGTTGGCTAATTGGTTTGTTGGCTTGTTGGCTTGTTGGTTTGTTGGTTTGTTGGCTTGTTGGTTTGTTGGTTTGTTCGTTTGTTGGTTTGTTGGTTTGTTGGTTTGTTGGTTTTTTGGTTTGTTGGCTTGTTGGTTTATTGGTTTGTTGGTTTGTTCGCTTGTTGGCTTGTTGGTTTGTTGGTTTGTTGGTTTGTTGGCTTGATGGTTTATTGGTTTGTTGGTTTGTTCGTTTGTTGGCTTGTTGGTTTGTTGGTTTGTTGGTTTGTTGGTTTGTTGTTTTGTTGTTTTGTTGGTTTGCTGGTTTGTTGGTTTGTTGGTTTGTTGGTTTGTTGGTTTGTTGGTTTGTTGATTTGTTGGTTTGTTGTCTTGTTGGTTTGTTGGCTTGTTGGCTTGTTGGTTTGTTGGTTTTTCGTTTGTTGGTTTGTAGGATTGTTGGTTTGTTGGTTTCTTGGTTTGTTGGTGTGTTGGTTTGTTGGTTTGTTGGCTTGTTGGTTTGTTGGTTTGTTCGTTTGTTGGTTTGTTGGTTTGTTGGTTTGTTGGTTTGTTGGTTTGTTCGTTAGTAGGTTTGTTGGTTTGTTGGTTTGTTGGTTTGTTGGCTTGTTGGTTTGTTGGTTTGTTGGGTTGTTGGTTTGTTGGTTTTTTTGTTTGTTGGCTTATTGGCTTGTTGGTTTGTTGGTTTGTTGGTTTGTTGGCTTGTTGGTTTGTTGGTTTGTTGGTTTGTTGGTTTGTTGGCTTGTTGGCATGTTGGTTTGTTGATTTGTTGGTTTCTTGGTTTGTTGGTTTGTTGGTTTGTTCGTTTGTTCGTTTGTTCGTTTGTTGGTTTGTTGGTTTGTTGGTTTGTTGGTTTGTTGGTTTTTTGGTTTGTTGGTTTTTTGGTTTGTTGGCTTGTTGGTTTGCTGGCTTGTAGGTTTGTTGGTTTGTTTGTTTGTTCGTTTGTTGGTTTGTTGGTTTGTTGGGTTGTTGGTTTGTTGGTTTGTTGGTTTGTTGGTTTGTTGGTTTGTTGGTTTGTTGGTTTGTTGCTTTGTTGGTTTGTTGGTTTGAGGGTTTGTTGGCTTGTTGGTTTGTTGGTTTGTTTTTTTGTTGGTTTTTTGGTTTCTTGGCTTATTGGTTTGATGGTTTGTTGGTTTGTTGGCTTGTTGGTTTGTTGGTTTGTTCGTTTGTTGGTTTGTTGGTTTGTTGGTTTGTTGGTTTGTTAATTTGTTGGTTTGCTGGCTTGTTGGCTTGTTGGTTTGTTGGTTTGTTCGTTTGTTGGTTTGTTGGTTTGTTGGCTTGTTGTTTTGTTAGTTTGGTGGTTTGTTGGTTTGTTCGTTTGTTGGCTTGTTGTTTTGTTGGTTTCTTCGTCTGTTGGTTTGTTGGTTTGTTGGTTTGTTGGTTTGTTGGTTTGTTGGTTTGTTCGTTTGTTAGTTTGTTGGTTTGTTGGTTTGTTTGTTTGTTGGTTTGTGCGTTTGTTGGTTTGTTGGGTTGTGGGCTTGTTGGTTTTTTGGTTTGTTGGTTTGTTCTTTTGTTGGCTTGTTGGCTTGTTTGTTTGTTGGTTTGTTGGTTTGTTAGTTTTTTGGTTTGTTGGTTTGTTGGTTTGTTGGTTTGTTGGTTTGTTTGTTTGTTGTTTTGTTGGTTTGTAGGTTTGTTGGTTTGTTGGTTTGTTGGTTTGTTGGTTTGTTCGTTTGTTGGTTTGTTGGTTTGTTGGTTTGTTGGTTTGTTGGTTTGTTGGTTTGTTGGCTTGTAGGTTTGTTGGTTTGTTGGTTTGTTCGTTTGCTAGTTTGTTGGCTTGTTTGTTCGTTAGATTGTTGGTTTCTTGGTTTGTTGGTTCGTTGGTTTGTTGGTTTGTTCGTTTGTTGGTTTGTTGGTTTGTTGGTTTGTTGGCTTGCTCGTTTGTTGGCTTGTTGGTTTGTTGGCTTGTTGGCTTGTTGGTTTGTTGGTTTGTTGGCTTATTGGTTTCTTGGTTTGTTGTTTTGTTGGTTTGTGTGATTGTTGATTTCTTGGCTTGTTGGCTTGTTGGTTTGTTGGTTTGTTGGCTTGTTTGTTTGTTGGTTTGTTGGTTTCTTGGTTTGTTGGTTTGTTGGTTTGTTGGTTTGTTGGTTTGTACGTTTGTACGTTTGTTGGTTTGTTGGTTTGTTGGCTTGTTGGTTTGTTGGCTTTTTGGCTTGTTGGCTTGTTGGTTTGTTGGCTTGTTGGTTTAATAGTTTGTTGGTTTGTTGGTTTATTGGTTTGTTGCTTTGTTGGTTTGTTGGTTTGTTGGTTTGTTGGTTTGTTTGTTTGTTGAGTTTTTCGTTTGTTGGCTTGTTGGTTTGTTGGTTTGTTCGTTTGTTGGTTTGTTAATTTGTTGGTTTGTTGGCTTGTTGGCTTGTTGGTTTGTTGGTTTGTTCGTTTGTTGGTTTGTTGGTTTGTTGGCTTGTTGTTTTGTTAGTTTGTTGGTTTGTTGGTTTGTTCGTTTGTTGGCTTGTTGTTTTGTTCGTCTGTTGGTTTGTTGTTTTGTTGGTTTGTTGATTTGTTGGTTTGTAGGTTTGTTCGTTTGTTAGTTTCTTAGTTTGTCGGTTTGTTTGTTGGTTGGTTTGGTCGTTTGTTGGTTTGTTGGGTTGTTGGCTTGTTGGTTTTTTGGTTTGTTGGTTTGTTCTTTTGTTGGCTTGTTGGCTTGTTTGTTTGTTGGTTTGTTGGTTTGTTGGTTTGTTAGTTTTTGGTTTGTTGGTTTGTTGGTTTGTTGGTTTGTTGGTTTGTTTGTTTGTTGGTTTGTTGGTTTGTAGGTTTGTTGGTTTGTTGGTTTGTTGGTTTGTTGGTTTGTTCGTTTGTTGGTTTGTTGGTTTGTTGGTTTGTTGGTTTGTTGGCTTATTGGTTTCTTGGTTTGTTGTTTTGTTGGTTTGTGTGATTGTTGATTTCTTGGCTTGTTGGCTTGTTGGTTTGTTGGTTTGTTGGCTTGTTTGTTTGTTGGTTTGTTGGTTTCTTGGTTTGATGGTTTGTTGGTTTGTTGGTTTGTTGGTTTGTACGTTTGTACGTTTGTTGGTTTGTTGGTTTGTTGGCTTGTTGGTTTGTTGGCTTTTTGGCTTGTTGGCTTGTTGGTTTGTTGGCTTGTTGGTTTAATAGTTTGTTGGTTTGTTGGTTTGTTGGTTTATTGGTTTGTTGCTTTGTTGGTTTGTTGGTTTGTTGGTTTGTTGGTTTGTTTGTTTGTTGGGTTTTTCGTTTGTTGGCTTGTTGGTTTGTTGGTTTGTTCGCTTGTTGGTTTGTTAATTTGTTGGTTTGTTGGCTTGTTGGCTTGTTGGTTTGTTGGTTTGTTCGTTTGTTGGTTTGTTGGTTTGTTGGCTTGTTGTTTTGTTAGTTTGTTGGTTTGTTGGTTTGTTCGTTTGTTGGCTTGTTGTTTTGTTCGTCTGTTGGTTTGTTGGTTTGTTGGTTTGTTGATTTGTTGGTTTGTAGGTTTGTTCGTTTGTTAGTTTCTTGGTTTGTCGGTTTGTTGATTTGTTGGTTTGTTGGCTTGTTGGCATGTTGGTTTGTTGATTTGTTGGTTTCTTGGTTTGTTGGTTTGTTGGTTTGTTCGTTTGTTCGTTTGTTCGTTTGTTGGTTTGTTGGTTTGTTGGTTTGTTGGTTTGTTGGTTTTTTGGTTTGTTGGTTTTTTGGTTTGTTGGCTTGTTGGTTTGCTGGCTTGTAGGTTTGTTGGTTTGTTTGTTTGTTCGTTTGTTGGTTTGTTGGTTTGTTGGGTTGTTGGTTTGTTGGTTTGTTGGTTTGTTGGTTTGTTGGTTTGTTGGTTTGTTGGTTTGTTGCTTTGTTGGTTTGTTGGTTTGAGGGTTTGTTGGCTTGTTGGTTTGTTGGTTTGTTTTTTTGTTGGTTTTTTGGTTTCTTGGCTTATTGGTTTGATGGTTTGTTGGTTTGTTGGCTTGTTGGTTTGTTGGTTTGTTCGTTTGTTGGTTTGTTGGTTTGTTGGTTTGTTGGTTTGTTAATTTGTTGGTTTGCTGGCTTGTTGGCTTGTTGGTTTGTTGGTTTGTTCGTTTGTTGGTTTGTTGGTTTGTTGGCTTGTTGTTTTGTTAGTTTGGTGGTTTGTTGGTTTGTTCGTTTGTTGGCTTGTTGTTTTGTTGGTTTCTTCGTCTGTTGGTTTGTTGGTTTGTTGGTTTGTTGGTTTGTTGGTTTGTTGGTTTGTTCGTTTGTTAGTTTGTTGGTTTGTTGGTTTGTTTGTTTGTTGGTTTGTGCGTTTGTTGGTTTGTTGGGTTGTGGGCTTGTTGGTTTTTTGGTTTGTTGGTTTGTTCTTTTGTTGGCTTGTTGGCTTGTTTGTTTGTTGGTTTGTTGGTTTGTTAGTTTTTTGGTTTGTTGGTTTGTTGGTTTGTTGGTTTGTTGGTTTGTTTGTTTGTTGTTTTGTTGGTTTGTAGGTTTGTTGGTTTGTTGGTTTGTTGGTTTGTTGGTTTGTTCGTTTGTTGGTTTGTTGGTTTGTTGGTTTGTTGGTTTGTTGGTTTGTTGGTTTGTTGGCTTGTAGGTTTGTTGGTTTGTTGGTTTGTTCGTTTGCTAGTTTGTTGGCTTGTTTGTTCGTTAGATTGTTGGTTTCTTGGTTTGTTGGTTCGTTGGTTTGTTGGTTTGTTCGTTTGTTGGTTTGTTGGTTTGTTGGTTTGTTGGCTTGCTCGTTTGTTGGCTTGTTGGTTTGTTGGCTTGTTGGCTTGTTGGTTTGTTGGTTTGTTGGCTTATTGGTTTCTTGGTTTGTTGTTTTGTTGGTTTGTGTGATTGTTGATTTCTTGGCTTGTTGGCTTGTTGGTTTGTTGGTTTGTTGGCTTGTTTGTTTGTTGGTTTGTTGGTTTCTTGGTTTGTTGGTTTGTTGGTTTGTTGGTTTGTTGGTTTGTACGTTTGTACGTTTGTTGGTTTGTTGGTTTGTTGGCTTGTTGGTTTGTTGGCTTTTTGGCTTGTTGGCTTGTTGGTTTGTTGGCTTGTTGGTTTAATAGTTTGTTGGTTTGTTGGTTTATTGGTTTGTTGCTTTGTTGGTTTGTTGGTTTGTTGGTTTGTTGGTTTGTTTGTTTGTTGAGTTTTTCGTTTGTTGGCTTGTTGGTTTGTTGGTTTGTTCGTTTGTTGGTTTGTTAATTTGTTGGTTTGTTGGCTTGTTGGCTTGTTGGTTTGTTGGTTTGTTCGTTTGTTGGTTTGTTGGTTTGTTGGCTTGTTGTTTTGTTAGTTTGTTGGTTTGTTGGTTTGTTCGTTTGTTGGCTTGTTGTTTTGTTCGTCTGTTGGTTTGTTGTTTTGTTGGTTTGTTGATTTGTTGGTTTGTAGGTTTGTTCGTTTGTTAGTTTCTTAGTTTGTCGGTTTGTTTGTTGGTTGGTTTGGTCGTTTGTTGGTTTGTTGGGTTGTTGGCTTGTTGGTTTTTTGGTTTGTTGGTTTGTTCTTTTGTTGGCTTGTTGGCTTGTTTGTTTGTTGGTTTGTTGGTTTGTTGGTTTGTTAGTTTTTGGTTTGTTGGTTTGTTGGTTTGTTGGTTTGTTGGTTTGTTTGTTTGTTGGTTTGTTGGTTTGTAGGTTTGTTGGTTTGTTGGTTTGTTGGTTTGTTGGTTTGTTCGTTTGTTGGTTTGTTGGTTTGTTGGTTTGTTGGTTTGTTGGCTTATTGGTTTCTTGGTTTGTTGTTTTGTTGGTTTGTGTGATTGTTGATTTCTTGGCTTGTTGGCTTGTTGGTTTGTTGGTTTGTTGGCTTGTTTGTTTGTTGGTTTGTTGATTTCTTGGTTTGATGGTTTGTTGGTTTGTTGGTTTGTTGGTTTGTACGTTTGTACGTTTGTTGGTTTGTTGGTTTGTTGGCTTGTTGGTTTGTTGGCTTTTTGGCTTGTTGGCTTGTTGGTTTGTTGGCTTGTTGGTTTAATAGTTTGTTGGTTTGTTGGTTTGTTGGTTTATTGGTTTGTTGCTTTGTTGGTTTGTTGGTTTGTTGGTTTGTTGGTTTGTTTGTTTGTTGGGTTTTTCGTTTGTTGGCTTGTTGGTTTGTTGGTTTGTTCGCTTGTTGGTTTGTTAATTTGTTGGTTTGTTGGCTTGTTGGCTTGTTGGTTTGTTGGTTTGTTCGTTTGTTGGTTTGTTGGTTTGTTGGCTTGTTGTTTTGTTAGTTTGTTGGTTTGTTGGTTTGTTCGTTTGTTGGCTTGTTGTTTTGTTCGTCTGTTGGTTTGTTGGTTTGTTGGTTTGTTGATTTGTTGGTTTGTAGGTTTGTTCGTTTGTTAGTTTCTTGGTTTGTCGGTTTGTTTGTTTGTTGGTTTGTTCGTTTGTTGGTTTGTTGGGTTGTTGGCTTGTTGGTTTTTTGGTTTGTTGGTTTGTTCTTTTGTTGGCTTGTTGGCTTGTTTGTTTGTTGGTTTGTTGGTTTGTTGGTTTGTTAGTTTTTTGGTTTGTTGGTTTGTTGGTTTGTTGGTTTGTTGGTTTGTTTGTTTGTTGGTTTGTTGGTTTGTAGGTTTGTTGATTTGTTGGTTTGTAGGTTTGTTCGTTTGTTAGTTTCTTGGTTTGTCGGTTTGTTTGTTTGTTGGTTTGTTCGTTTGTTGGTTTGTTGGGTTGTTGGCTTGTTGGTTTTTTGGTTTGTTGGTTTGTTCTTTTGTTGGCTTGTTGGCTTGTTTGTTTGTTGGTTTGTTGGTTTGTTGGTTTGTTAGTTTTTTGGTTTGTTGGTTTGTTGGTTTGTTGGTTTGTTGGTTTGTTTGTTTGTTGGTTTGTTGGTTTGTAGGTTTGTTGGTTTGTTGGTTTGCTGGTTTGTTGGTTTGTTGGTTTGTTGGTTTAATTGTTTGTTGGTTTGTTGGTTTTTTCGTTTGTTGGTTTGTTGGTTTGTTGGCATGTTGGCTGGTTGGTTTGTTGATTATTTGGCTTGTTGGTTTGTTAGCTTGTTGCTTTGTTTGTTTGTTGGTTTGTTCGTTTCTTGTCTTGTTGGTTTGTTGGCTTGTTGGCTTGTAGGTTTGTTGGTTTGTTGGTTTTTGGGTTTGCTGGTTTGTTGGCTTGTTTGTTCGTTGGATTGTTGGTTTCTTGGTTTGTTGGTTCGTTGGTTTGTTGGTTTGTTCGTTTGTTGGTTTGTTGGTTTGTTGGTTTGTTGGCTTGCTCGTTTGTTGGCTTGTTGGTTTGTTGGCTTGTTGGCTTGTTGGTTTGTTGGTTTGTTGGCTTTTTGGTTTCTTGGTTTGTTGTTTTGTTGGTTTGTTGGATTGTTGATTTCTTGGCTTGTTGGCTTGTTGGTTTGTTGGTTTGTTGGCTTGTTTGTTTGTTGGTTTGTTGGTTTCTTGGTTTGTTGGTTTGTTGGTTTGTTGGTTTGTACGTTTGTTGATTTGTTGGTTTGTTGGCTTGTTGGTTTGTTGGCTTTTTGGCTTGTTGGCTTGTTGGTTTGTTGGCTTGTTGGTTTGTTAGTTTGTTGGTTTGTTGGTTTGTTGGTTTGTTGGTTTGTTGGTTTATTGGTTTGTTGCTTTGTTGGTTTGTTGGTTTGTTGGTTTGTTGGTTTGTTTGTTTGTTGGGTTTTTCGTTTGTTGGCTTGTTGGTTTGTTGGTTTGTTCGCTTCTTGGTTTGTTCGTTTGTCAATTTGTTGGTTTATTGGTTTTTTCGTTTGTTGGTTTGTTGGTTTGTTGGTTTGTTAGTTTGTTTGTCTGTTGGTTTGTTCGTTTGTTGGCTTGTTGGTTTGTTGGCTTGTTGGTTTGTTGGTTTGTTGGTTTGTTGGTTTGTTGGTTTGTTGGCTTGTTGGCTTAATGGTTTGTTGGCTTGTTGGCTTAATGGTTTGTTGGCTTTTTGGTTTGTTGGTTTGTTGGTTTGTTGGTTTGTTGGTTTTTTGGTTTGTTGGTTTGTTGGTTTGTTTGTTTGTTGGTTTGTTCGTTTGTTGGCTTGTTGATTTGTTGGCTTGTTGGCTTGTTGGTTTGTTGGTTTGTTCATTTGTTGGTTTGTGGGCTTGTTGGTTTGTTGGTTTGTTGGTTTGTTGGTTTGTTGGTTTGTTGGTTTGTTGGTTTGTTGGTTTGTTGGTTTGTTGGCTTGTTGGCTTAATGGTTTGTTGGCTTTTTGGTTTGTTGGTTTGTTGGTTTGTTGGTTTGTTGGTTTTTTGGTTTGTTGGTTTGTTGGTTTGTTTGTTTGTTGGTTTGTTCGTTTGTTGGCTTGTTGATTTGTTGGCTTGTTGGCTTGTTGGTTTGTTGGTTTGTTGGCTTTTTGGTTTGTTGGCTTGTTGGTTTGTCAGTTTGTTGGTTTGTTGGTTTGTTGGTTTGTTCGTTTGTTGGTTTGTTGTTTCTTTGGTTTGTTGGTTTGTTAGTTTGTTCGTTTGTTGGTTTGTTGGTTTGTTGGTTTGTTGGTTTGTTCGTTTGTTGGTTTGTTGGTTTGTTGGTTTGTTCGTTTGTTCGTTTGTTGGCTTGTTGGTTTGTTGGTTTGTTGGTTGGTTCGTTTGTTGGTTTGTTTGTTTGTTGGTTTGTTGGTTTGTTTATTTGTTGGTTTGTTGGTTTGTTGGTTTGTTGGATTGTTGGTTTTTTGGTTTGTTGGCTTGTTGGCTTGTTGGTTTGTTGGTTTGTTGGTTTGTTGGTTTGTTGGTTTGTTGGTTTGTTGGTTTCTTTGTTTGTTTGTTTGTTGGTTTGTTGGTTTGTTTGTTTGTTCGTTTGTTGGTTTGTTGGTTTGTTGGTTTGTTGGCTTGCTCGTTTGTTGGCTTGTTGGTTTGTTGGCTTGTTGGCTTGTTGGTTTGTTGGTTTGTTGGCTTTTTGGTTTCTTGGTTTGTTGTTTTGTTGGTTTGTTGGATTGTTGATTTCTTGGCTTGTTGGCTTGTTGGTTTGTTGGTTTGTTGGCTTGTTTGTTTGTTGGTTTGTTGGTTTCTTGGTTTGTTGGTTTGTTGGTTTGTTGGTTTGTACGTTTGTTGATTTGTTGGTTTGTTGGCTTGTTGGTTTGTTGGCTTTTTGGCTTGTTGGCTTGTTGGTTTGTTGGCTTGTTGGTTTGTTAGTTTGTTGGTTTGTTGGTTTGTTGGTTTGTTGGTTTGTTGGTTTATTGGTTTGTTGCTTTGTTGGTTTGTTGGTTTGTTGGTTTGTTGGTTTGTTTGTTTGTTGGGTTTTTCGTTTGTTGGCTTGTTGGTTTGTTGGTTTGTTCGCTTGTTGGTTTGTTCGTTTGTCAATTTGTTGGTTTATTGGTTTGTTCGTTTGTTGGTTTGTTGGTTTGTTGGTTTGTTAGTTTGTTTGTCTGTTGGTTTGTTCGTTTGTTGGCTTGTTGGTTTGTTGGCTTGTTGGTTTGTTGATTTGTCGGTTTGTTGGTTTGTTGGTTTGTTCATTTGTTGGTTTGTGGGCTTGTTGGTTTGTTGGTTTGTTGGTTTGTTGGGTTGTTGGTTTGTTGGTTTGTTGGTTTGTTGGCTTGTTGGCTTAATGGTTTGTTGGCTTTTTGGTTTGTTGGTTTGTTGGTTTGTTGGTTTGTTGGTTTTTTGGTTTGTTGGTTTGTTGGTTTGTTTGTTTGTTGGTTTGTTCGTTTGTTGGCTTGTTGATTTGTTGGCTTGTTGGCTTGTTGGCTTGTTGGTTTGTTGGCTTATTGGTTTGTTGGCTTGTTGGTTTGTCAGTTTGTTTGTTTGTTGGTTTGTTGGTTTGTTCGTTTGTTGGTTTGTTGTTTCTTTGGTTTGTTGGTTTGTTAGTTTGTTCGTTTGTTGGTTTGTTGGTTTGTTGGTTTGTTGGTTTGTTGGTTTGTTCGTTTGTTGGTTTGTTGGTTTGTTGGTTTGTTGGTTTGTTCGTTTGTTCGTTTGTTGGCTTGTTGGTTTGTTGGTTTGTTGGTTGGTTCGTTTGTTGGTTTGTTTGTTTGTTGGTTTGTTGGTTTGTTTATTTGTTAGTTTGTTGGTTTGTTGGTTTGTTGGATTGTTGGTTTTTTGGTTTGTTGGCTTGTTGGCTTGTTGGTTTGTTGGTTTGTTGGTTTGTTGGTTTGTTGGTTTGTTGGTTTGTTGGTTTCTTTGTTTGTTTGTTTGTTGGTTTGTTGGTTTGTTCGTTTGTTCGTTTGTTGGCTTGTTGGCTTGTTGGTTTGTTGGTTTGTTGGTTTGTTGGTTTGTTGGTTTGTTGGTTTGTTGGTTTGTTGGTTTGTTGGTTTGTTGGTTTGTTGGTTTATTCGTTTGTTGTTTTGTTGGTTTGTTGGTTTGTTGGTTTGTTGGTTTGTTCGTTTGTTAGTTTGTTGGTTTTTTGGTTTGTTAGTTTGTTTGTTTGTTTGTTTGTTGGTATGTTGGTTTGTTGGTTTGCTGGTTTGTTGGCTTGTTGGTTTGTTGGTTTGTTAGTTTGTTGGTTTGTTCGTTTGTTGGTTACTTGGTTTGTTGGTTTGTTGGTTTGTTGGCTTGTTGGTTTGTTGGTTTTTTGGTTTGTTTGTTTGTCGGTTTGTTGGTTTGTTGGTTTATTTGTTTGTTGATTTGTTGGTTTCTTGGTTTGTTGGTTTGTTGGTTTGTTGGCTTGTTGGTTTGTTGGCTTGTTGGTTTGTTGGTTTGTCTGTTTGTTGGTTTGTTGGTTTGTTCATTTGTTGGTTTGTTGGTTTGTTGGCTTGTTGGTTTGTTGGTTTGTTGGTTTGTTGGTTTGTTGGTTTGTTGGTTTGTTGGTTTGTTGGTTTGTTGGTTTGTTGGTTTGTTGGTTTGTTGGTTTGTTGGCTTGTTAGCTTAATGGTTTGTTGGCTTGTTGGTTTGTTGGTTTGTTGGTTTGTTGGTTTGTTGGTTTGTTGGTTTTTTGGTTTGTTGGTTTGTTGGTTTGTTTGTTTGTTGGTTTGTTCGTTTGTTGGCTTGTTGATTTGTTGGCTTGTTTTCTTGTTGGTTTGTTGGTTTGTTGGTTTGTTGGTTTGTTTGTTTGTTGGTTTGTTGGTTCTTTGGTTTGTTGGTTTGTTGGCTTGTTGGTTTGTTGGCATGTTGGTTTGTCGGTTTGTTGGTTTGTTGGTTTGTTGGTTTGTTGGTTTGTTGGTTTGTTCGTTTGTTGGTTTGTTGGTTCGTTGGTTTGTTGGTTTGTTGGTTTGTTCGTTTGTTGGTTTGTGGGTTTGTTGGTTTGTTGGTTTGTTGGTTTGTTCGTTTGTTGGTTTGGTGGTTTGTTGGTTTGTTCGTTTGTTCGTTTGTTGGCTTGCTGGCTTGTTGGTTTGTTGGTCTGTTGGTTTGTTTGTTTGTTTGTTTGTTGGTTTGTTCGTTTGTTGGCTTGTTGGTTTGTTGGCTTGTTGGCTTGTTGGTTTGTTGGTTTGTTGGCTTGTTGATTTGTTCGTTTGCTGATTTGTTGGTTTGTTCATTTGTTGGTTTGTTTGTTTGTTGGTTTGTTCGTTTGTGTGCTTTTTGGTTTGTTTGTTTGTTGGCTTGTTTGTTTGTTGGTTTCTTGGGTTTTTGGTTTGTTGGTTTGTTGGTTGGTTCGTTTGTTGGTTTGTTGGTTTGTTGGTTTGTTGGTTTGTTTATTTGTTGGTTTGCTGTTTGTTTTTGGTTTGTTGGATTGTTGGTTTTTTGGTTTGTTGGCTTGTTGGCTTGTTGGTTTGTTGGTTTGTTGGTTTGTTGGTTTGTTGGTTTGTTGGTTTGTTGGTTTGTTTGTTTGTTGGTTTGTTCGTTTGTTGGTTTGTGGGTTTGTTGGTTTGTTGGTTTGTTGGTTTGTTCGTTTGTTGGTTTGGTGGTTTGTTGCTTTGTTCGTTTGTTCGTTTGTTGGCTTGCTGGCTTGTTGGTTTGTTGGTTTGTTGGTTTGTTTGTTTGTTTGTTTGTTTGTTGGTTTGTTTGTTTGTTGGCTTGTTTGTTTGTTGGTTTGTTTGGTTTTTGGTTTGTTGGTTTGTTGGTTGGTTCGTTTGTTGATTTGTTTGTTTGTTGGTTTGTTGGTTTGTTTATTTGTTGGTTTGTTGGTTTGTTGGTTTGTTGGATTGTTGGTTTTTTGGTTTGTTGGCTTGTTGGCTTGTTGGTTTGTTGGTTTGTTGGTTTGTTGGTTTGTTGGTTTGTTGGTTTGTTGGTTTGTTGGTTTCTTTGTTTGTTTGTTTGTTGGTTTGTTGGTTTGTTGGTTTGTTCGTTTGTTCGTTTGTTGGCTTGTTGGCTTGTTGGTTTGTTGGTTTGTTGGTTTGTTGGTTTGTTGGTTTGTTGGTTTGTTGGTTTGTTGGTTTGTTGGTTTGTTGGTTTGTTGGTTTGTTGGTTTATTCGTTTGTTGTTTTGTTGTTTTGTTGGTTTGTTGGTTTGTTGGTTTGTTGGTTTGTTCGTTTGTTAGTTTGTTGGTTTTTTGGTTTATTAGTTTGTTTGTTTGTTTGTTTGTTGGTATGTTGGTTTGTTCGTTTGCTGGTTTGTTGGCTTGTTGGTTTGTTGGTTTGTTAGTTTGTTGGTTTGTTGGTTTGTTGGTTACTTGGTTTGTTGGTTTGTTGGTTTGTTGGCTTGTTGGTTTGTTGGTTTTTTGGTTTGTTGGTTTGTCGGTTTGTTGGTTTGTTGGTTTATTTGTTTGTTGGTTTGTTGGTTTCTTGGTTTGTTGGTTTGTTGGTTTGTTGGCTTGTTGGTTTGTTGGCTTGTTGGTTTGTTGGTTTGTTGGTTTGTTGGTTTGTTGGCTTGTTGGTTTGTTGGCTTGTTGGTTTGTTGGTTTGTCGGTTTGTTGGTTTGTTGGTTTGTTCATTTGTTGGTTTGTTGGTTTGTTGGCTTGTTAGTTTGTTGGTTTGTTGGTTTGTTGGTTTGTTGGTTTGTTGGTTTGTTGGTTTGTTGGTTTGTTGGTTTGTTGGTTTGTTGGCTTGTTGATTTGTTCGTTTGCTGATTTGTTGGTTTGTTCATTTGTTGGTTTGTTTGTTTGTTGGTTTGTTCGTTTGTGTGCTTTTTGGTTTGTTTGTTTGTTGGCTTGTTTGTTTGTTGGTTTCTTGGGTTTTTGGTTTGTTGGTTTGTTGGTTGGTTCGTTTGTTGGTTTGTTGGTTTGTTGGTTTGTTGGTTTGTTTATTTGTTGGTTTGTTGTTTGTTTTTGGTTTGTTGGATTGTTGGTTTTTTGGTTTGTTGGCTTGTTGGCTTGTTGGTTTGTTGGTTTGTTGGTTTGTTGGTTTGTTGGTTTGTTGGTTTGTTGGTTTGTTTGTTTGTTGGTTTGTTCGTTTGTTGGTTTGTGGGTTTGTTGGTTTGTTGGTTTGTTGGTTTGTTCGTTTGTTGGTTTGGTGGTTTGTTGCTTTGTTCGTTTATTCGTTTGTTGGCTTGCTGGCTTGTTGGTTTGTTGGTTTGTTGGTTTGTTTGTTTGTTTGTTTGTTTGTTGGTTTGTTTGTTTGTTGGCTTGTTTGTTTGTTGGTTTGTTTGGTTTTTGGTTTGTTGGTTTGTTGGTTGGTTCGTTTGTTGGTTTGTTTGTTTGTTGGTTTGTTGGTTTGTTTATTTGTTGGTTTGTTTGTTTGTTGGTTTGTTGGATTGTTGGTTTTTTGGTTTGTTGGCTTGTTGGCTTGTTGGTTTGTTGGTTTGTTGGTTTGTTGGTTTGTTGGTTTGTTGGTTTGTTGGTTTCTTTGTTTGTTTGTTTGTTGGTTTGTTGGTTTGTTCGTTTGTTCGTTTGTTGGCTTGTTGGCTTGTTGGTTTGTTGGTTTGTTGGTTTGTTGGTTTGTTGGTTTGTTGGTTTGTTGGTTTGTTGGTTTGTTGGTTTGTTGGTTTATTGGTTTGTTGGTTTATTCGTTTGTTGTTTTGTTGTTTTGTTGGTTTGTTGGTTTGTTGGTTTGTTGGTTTGTTCGTTTGTTAGTTTGTTGGTTTTTTGGTTTATTAGTTTGTTTGTTTGTTTGTTTGTTGGTATGTTGGTTTGTTCGTTTGCTGGTTTGTTGGCTTGTTGGTTTGTTGGTTTGTTAGTTTGTTGGTTTGTTGGTTTGTTGGTTACTTGGTTTGTTGGTTTGTTGGTTTGTTGGCTTGTTGGTTTGTTGGTTTTTTGGTTTGTTGGTTTGTCGGTTTGTTGGTTTGTTGGTTTATTTGTTTGTTGGTTTGTTGGTTTCTTGGTTTGTTGGTGTGTTGGTTTGTTGGCTTGTTGGTTTGTTGGCTTGTTGGTTTGTTGGTTTGTCGGTTTGTTGGTTTGTTGGTTTGTTCATTTGTTGGTTTGTTGGTTTGTTGGCTTGTTGGTTTGTTGGTTTGTTGGTTTGTTGGTTTGTTGGTTTGTTGGTTTGTTGGTTTGTTGGTTTGTTGGTTTGTTGGTTTGTTGGTTTGTTGGTTTGTTGGTTTGTTGGCTTGTTGGCTTAATGGTTTGTTGGCTTGTTGGTTTGTTGGTTTGTTGGTTTGTTGGTTTGTTGGTTTGTTGGTTTTTTGGTTTGTTGGTTTGTTGGTTTGTTTGTTTGTTGGTTTGTTCGTTTGTTGGCTTGTTGATTTGTTGGCTTGTTGGCTTGTTGGTTTGTTGGTTTGTTGGTTTGTTGGTTTGTTTGTTTGTTGCTTTGTTGGTTCTTTGGTTTGTTGGTTTGTTGGCTTGTTGGTTTGTTGGCTCGTTGGTTTGTCGGTTTGTTGGTTTGTTGGTTTGTTGGTTTGTTGGTTTGTTCGTTTTTTGGTTTGTTGGTTCGTTGGTTTGTTGGTTTGTTGGTTTGTTCGTTTGTTGGTTTGTGGGTTTGTTGGTTTGTTGGTTTGTTGGTTTGTTCGTTTGTTGGTTTGGTGGTTTGTTGGTTTGTTCGTTTGTTCGTTTTTGGCTTGCTGGCTTGTTGATTTGTTGGTCTGTTGGTTTGTTTGTTTGTTTGTTTGTTGGTTTGTTCGTTTGTTGGCTTGTTGGTTTGTTGGCTTGTTGGCTTGTTGGTTTGTTGGTTTGTTGGCTTGTTGATTTGTTCGTTTGCTGATTTGTTGGTTTGTTGGTTTGTTCATTTGTTGGTTTGTTTGTTTGTTGGTTTGTTCGTTTGTGTGCTTTTTGGTTTGTTTGTTTGTTGGCTTGTTTGTTTGTTGGTTTGTTGGGTTTTTGGTTTGTTGGTTTGTTGGTTGGTTCGTTTGTTGGTTTGTTGGTTTGTTGGTTTGTTGGTTTGTTTATTTGTTGGTTTGTTGGTTTGTTGGATTGTTGGTTTTTTGGTTTGTTGGCTTGTTGGCTTGTTGGTTTGTTGGATTGTTGGTTTGTTGGTTTGTTGGTTTGTTGGTTTGTTGGGTTGTTTGTTTGTTGGTTTGTTCGTTTGTTGGTTTGTGGGTTTGTTGGTTTGTTGGTTTGTTGGTTTGTTCGTTTGTTGGTTTGGTGGTTTGTTGGTTTGTTCGTTTGTTCGTTTGTTGGCTTGCTGGCTTGTTGGTTTGTTGGTTTGTTGGTTTGTTTGTTTGTTTGTTTGTTTGTTTGTTGGTTTGTTTGTTTGTTGGCTTGTTTGTTTGTTGGTTTGTTGGGTTTTTGGTTTGTTGGTTTGTTGGTTGGTTCGTTTGTTGGTTTGTTGGTTTGTTGGTTTGTTGGTTTGTTTATTTGTTGGTTTGTTGGTTTGTTGGATTGTTGGTTTTTTGGTTTGTTGGCTTGTTGGCTTGTTGGTTTTTTGGTTTGTTGGTTTGTTGGTTTGTTGGTTTGTTGGTTTGTTGGTTTGTTGGTTTGTTGGTTTGTTTGTTTGTTGGGTTATTCGTTTGTTGGCTTGTTGGTTTGTTGGCTTGTTGGCTTGTTGGTTTGTTGGTTTGTTAGCTTGTTGGTTTGTTGGTTTGTTTGTTTGTTGGTTTGTTGGTTTGTTGTTTTGTTGGTTTTTTGGTTTGTTGGCTTGTTAATTTATTCGCTTGTTGGTTTGTTGGCTTGTTGGTTTGTTGGTTTTTTGGCTTGTTGGTTTATTGGTTTGTTGGTTTGTTCGTTTGTTGGCTTGTTGGCTTGTTGGTTTGTTGGTTTGTTGGTTTGTTGGTTTGTTGGTTTGTTGGTTTGTTGGTTTGTTGGTTTGTTGGTTTGTTGGTTTGTTGGTTTGTTGATTTGTTGGTTTGTTGGTTTGTTGGTTTGTTGGTTTGTTGGTTTGTTGGTTTGTTGGTTTGTTGGTTTGTTGGTTTGTTGGTTTGTTGGTTTGTTGGTTTGTTGGTTTGTTGGTTTGTTGGTTTGTTGGTTTGTTGGTTTGTTGGTTTGTTTGTTTGTTTGTTTGTTGGTTTTTTCGTTTGTTGGCTTGTTGGTTTGTTGGCTTGTTGGCTTGTTGGTTTGTTGGTTTTTCGTTTGTTGGTTTGTTGGATTGTTGGTTTGTTCGTTTGTTGGTTTGTTGGTTTGTTGGTGTGTTGGTTTGTTGGTTTGTTGGCTTGTTGGTTTGTTGGTTTGTTGGTTTATTTGTTTGTTGGTTTGTTGGTTTGTTGGTTTGTTGGTTTGGTTGGTTTGTTGGTTTGTTGGTTTGTTGGATTTTTGTTTTGGTGGTTTGTTGGTTTGTTGGTTTGTTTGTTTGTTCGTTTGATGGTTTGTTGGTTTGTTGGTTTTTTGGCTTAATGGTTTGTTGGATTGTTGGTTTGTTGCTTTGTTGGTTTGTTGGCTTGTTGGCTTGTTGGTTTGTCGGTTTGTTGGTTTGTTAGCTTTTTGGTTTGTTGGCTTGTTGGCTTGTTGTTTTGTTGGTTTGTTGGTTTGTTGGTTTGTTGGTTTGTTGGTTTGTTGGTTTGTTGGTTTGTTGGTTTGTTGGTTTGTTTGATTGTTGGTTTGTTCGTTTGTTGATTTGTTGGTTACTTGATTTGTTAGTTTGTTGGTTTGTTGGTTTGTTCGCTTGTTGGTTTGTTGGTTTGTCGATTTGTTGGTTTGTTGGTTTGTTCGTTTGTTGGTTTGTTGGTTTGTTGGTTTGTTAGTTTGTTTGGCTGTTGGTTTGTTCGTTTGTTGGCTTCTTGGTTTGTTGGATTGTTGGTTTGTTGGTTTGTTGGTTTGTTGGTTTGTTGGTTTCTTCATTTGTTGGTTTGTTAGTTTGTTGGCTTGTTGGTTTGTTGGTTTGTTGGTTTGTTGGTTTCTTGGTTTGTTGGTTTGTTGGTTTGTTGTTTTGTTGGTTTGTTGGCTTGTTGGCTTGCTGGTTTGTTGGCTTGTTGGTTTGTTGGTTTGTTGGTTTGTTGGTTTTTTGGTTTGTTGGTTTGTTGGTTTGTTTGGTTGTTGGTTTGTTCATTTGTTGGCTTGTTGATTTGTTTTCTTGTTGGCTTGTTGGTTTGTTGGTTTGTTGGCTTGTTGGTTTGTTGGCTTGTT
Source organism: Atherix ibis (assembly GCA_958298945.1). Taxonomy (NCBI): domain Eukaryota; kingdom Metazoa; phylum Arthropoda; class Insecta; order Diptera; family Athericidae; genus Atherix; species Atherix ibis. The sequence goes on from OY282608.1 coordinate 100,922,049, forward strand.
GGTTTGTCGGTTTGTTGGTTTGTTGGTTTGTTGGTTTGTTCGTTTGTTCGTTTGTTGGTTTGTTGGTTCGTTGGTTTGTTGGTTTGTTGGTTTGTTGGTTTGTTCGTTTGTTGGTTTGTGGGTTTGTTGGTTTGTTGGTTTGTTCAGTTGTTGGTTTGGTGGTTTGTTGGTTTGTTCGTTTGTTCGTTTATTGGCTTGCTGGCTTGTTGGTTTATTGGTTTGTTGGTTGGTTTGTTTGTTTGTTTGTTTGTTGGTTTGTTCATTTGTTGGCTTGTTGGTTTGTTGGCTTGTTGGCTTGTTGGTTTGTTGGTTTGTTGGTTTGTTGGCTTTTCGATTTGTTCGTTTGTTGATTTGTTGATTTGTTGGTTTGTTGGTTTGCTCGTTTGTTGGTTTTTTTGTTTGTTAGTTTGTTCGTTTGTGTGCTTTTTGGTTTGTTGGTTTGTTGGCTTGTTTGTTTGTTGGTTTGTTGGGTTTTTGGTTTGTTGGTTTGTTGGTTGGTTCGTTTGTTTATTTGTTGGTTTGTTGGTTTGTTGGTTTGTTGGTTTGTTGGATTGTTGGTTTTTTGGTTTGTTGGCTTATTGGCTTGTTGGTTTGTTAGTTTGTTGGTTTTTTTTGTTTTGTTGGTTTGTTGGTTTGTTGGTTTGTTGGTTTGTTGGTTTGTTGGTTTGTTGGTTTGTTGGTTTGTTGGTTTGTTGGTTTGTTGATTTGTTGGCTTGTTGGTTTGTTGGCTTGTTGGCTTGTTGGTTTGTTGGTTTTTCGTTTGTTGGTTTGTAGGATTGTTGGTTTGTTGGTTTGTTGGTTTGTTGGTGTGTTGGTTTGTTGGTTTGTTGGCTTGTTGGTTTGTTGGTTTGTTGGTATGTTCGTTTGTTGGTTTCTTGGTTTGTTGGTTTGTTGGTTTGTTCGTTAGTTGGTTTGTTGGTTTGTTGGTTTGTTGGTTTGTTGGCTTGTTGGTTTGTTGGTTTGTTGGGTTGTTGGTTTGTTGGCTTGTTGGCTTCTTGGTTTGTTGGTTTGTTGGTTTCTTGGTTTGTTGGTTTGTTGGTTTGTTCGTTTGTTCGTTTGTTCGTTTGTTGGTTTGTTGGTTTGATGGTTTGTTGGTTTGTTGGTTTGTTGGTTTTTTGGTTTGTTGGTTTTTTGGTTTGTTGGTTTTTTGGTTTGTTGGTTTTTTGGTTTGTTGGCTTGTTGGTTTGTTGGCTTGTAGGTTTGTTGGTTTGTTTGTTTGTTCGTTTGTTGGTTTATTGGTTTGTTGGGTTGTTGGTTTGTTCGTTTGTTGGTTTGTTGGTTTGTTGGTTTGTTGGTTTGTTGGTTTGTTGGTTTGTTGGCTTGTTGGTTTGTTGGTTTGTTGGTTTGTTGGTTTTTTGGTTTCTTCGCTTGTTGGTTTCTTGATTTGTTGGTTTGTTGGCTTGTTGGTTTGTTGGTTTGTTCGTTTGTTGGTTAGTTGGTTTGTTGGTTTGTTGGTTTGTTAATTTGTTGGTTTGTTGGCTTGTTGGCTTGTTGGTTTGTTGGTTTGTTCGTTTGTTGGTTTGTTGGTTTGTTGGCTTGTTGTTTTGTTAGTTTGTTGGTTTGTTGGTTTGTTCGTTTGTTGGCTTGTTGTTTTGTTGGTTTGTTCGTCTGTTGGTTTGTTGGTTTGTTGGTTTGTTGGTTTGTTGGTTTGTTGGTTTGTTGGTTTTTTCGTTTGTTAGTTTGTTGGTTTGTTGGTTTGTTTGTTTGTTGGTTTGTTCGTTTGTTGGTTTGTTGGGTTGTTGGCTTGTTGGTTTTTTGGTTTGTTGGTTTGTTCTTTTGTTGGCTTGTTGGTTTGTTGGTTTGTTGGTTTGTTGGTTTGTTAGTTTTTTGGTTTGTTGGTTTGTTGGTTTGTTGGTTTGTTGGTTTGTTGGTTTGTTTGTTTGTTGGTTTGTTGGTTTGTAGGTTTGTTGGTTTGTTGGTTTGTTGGTTTGTTGGTTTGTTCGTTTGTTGGTTTGTTGGTTTGTTGGTTTGTTGGTTTGTTGGCTTGTTGGTTTGTTGGTTTGCTGGTTTGTTCGTTTGTTGGTTTGTTGGTTTGTTGGTTTGTTGGTTTGTTGGCATGTTGGCTATTTGGTTTGTTGATCATTTGGCTTGTTGGTTTGTTAGCTTGTTGCTTTGTTTGTTTGTTGGTTTGTTCGTTTCTTGTCTTGTTGGTTTGTTGGCTTGTTGGCTTGTAGGTTTGATGGTTTGTTGGTTTGTTGGTTTGCTGGTTTGTTGGCTTCTTTGTTCGTTGGATTGTTGGTTTCTTGGTTTGTTGTTTCGTTGGTTAGCTGGTTTGTTCATTTGTTGGTTTGTTGGTTTGTTGGTTTGTTGGCATGCTCGTTTGTTGGCTTGTTGGTTTGTTGGCTTGTTGGCTTGTTGGTTTGTTGGTTTGTTGGCTTATTGGTTTCTTGGTTTGTTGTTTTGTTGGTTTGTTGGATTGTTGATTTCTTGGCTTGTTGGCTTGTTGGTTTGTTGGTTTGTTGGCTTGTTTGTTTGTTGGTTTGTTGGTTTCTTGGTTTGTTGGTTTGTTGGTTTGTACGTTTGTTGGTTTGTTGGTTTGTTGGCTTGTTGGTTTGTTGGCTTTTTGGCTTGTTGTCTTGTTGGTTTGTTAGTTTGTTGGTTTGTTGGTTTGTTGGTTTGTTGGTTTGTTGGTTTATTGGTTTTTTGCTTTGTTGGTTTGTTGGTTTGTTGGTTTGTTGATTTGTTTGTTTGTTGGGTTTTTCGTTTGTTGGCTTGTTGGTTTGTTGGTTTGTTCGCTTGTTGGTTTGTTCGTTTGTCAATTTGTTGGTTTATTAGTTTGTTCGTTTGTTGGTTTGTTGGTTTGTTGGTTTGTTAGCTTGTTTGTCTGTTGGTTTGTTCGTTTGTTGGCTTGTTGGTTTGTTGGCTTGTTGGTTTGTTGGTTTGTCGGTTTGTTGGTTTGTTGGTTTGTTCATTTGTTGGTTTGTTGGTTTGTTGGCTTGCTGGTTTGTTGGTTTGTTGGTTTGTTGGTTTGTCGGTTTGTTGGTTTGTTGGTTTGATGGTTTGTTAGTTTGTTGGTTTGTTGGTTTGTTGGTTTGTTGGCTTGTTGGCTTAATGGTTTGTTGGCTTGTTGGTTTGTTGGTTTGTTGGTTTGTTGGTTTTTTGGTTTGTTGGTTTGTTGGTTTGTTTGTTTGTTGGTTTGTTGGCTTGTTGGCTTGTTGGTTTGTTGGTTTGTTCGTTTGTTGGTTTGTTGGTTTGTTGGCTTGTTGTTTTGTTAGTTTGTTGGTTTGTTGGTTTGTTCGTTTGTTGGCTTGTTGTTTTGTTGGTTTGTTCGTCTGTTGGTTTGTTGGTTTGTTGGTTTGTTGGTTTGTTGGTTTGTTGGTTTGTTGGTTTTTTCGTTTGTTAGTTTGTTGGTTTGTTGGTTTGTTTGTTTGTTGGTTTGTTCGTTTGTTGGTTTGTTGGGTTGTTGGCTTGTTGGTTTTTTGGTTTGTTGGTTTGTTCTTTTGTTGGCTTGTTGGTTTGTTGGTTTGTTGGTTTGTTGGTTTGTTAGTTTTTTGGTTTGTTGGTTTGTTGGTTTGTTGGTTTGTTGGTTTGTTGGTTTGTTTGTTTGTTGGTTTGTTGGTTTGTAGGTTTGTTGGTTTGTTGGTTTGTTGGTTTGTTGGTTTGTTCGTTTGTTGGTTTGTTGGTTTGTTGGTTTGTTGGTTTGTTGGCTTGTTGGTTTGTTGGTTTGCTGGTTTGTTCGTTTGTTGGTTTGTTGGTTTGTTGGTTTGTTGGTTTGTTGGCATGTTGGCTATTTGGTTTGTTGATCATTTGGCTTGTTGGTTTGTTAGCTTGTTGCTTTGTTTGTTTGTTGGTTTGTTCGTTTCTTGTCTTGTTGGTTTGTTGGCTTGTTGGCTTGTAGGTTTGATGGTTTGTTGGTTTGTTGGTTTGCTGGTTTGTTGGCTTCTTTGTTCGTTGGATTGTTGGTTTCTTGGTTTGTTGTTTCGTTGGTTAGCTGGTTTGTTCATTTGTTGGTTTGTTGGTTTGTTGGTTTGTTGGCATGCTCGTTTGTTGGCTTGTTGGTTTGTTGGCTTGTTGGCTTGTTGGTTTGTTGGTTTGTTGGCTTATTGGTTTCTTGGTTTGTTGTTTTGTTGGTTTGTTGGATTGTTGATTTCTTGGCTTGTTGGCTTGTTGGTTTGTTGGTTTGTTGGCTTGTTTGTTTGTTGGTTTGTTGGTTTCTTGGTTTGTTGGTTTGTTGGTTTGTACGTTTGTTGGTTTGTTGGTTTGTTGGCTTGTTGGTTTGTTGGCTTTTTGGCTTGTTGTCTTGTTGGTTTGTTAGTTTGTTGGTTTGTTGGTTTGTTGGTTTGTTGGTTTGTTGGTTTATTGGTTTTTTGCTTTGTTGGTTTGTTGGTTTGTTGGTTTGTTGATTTGTTTGTTTGTTGGGTTTTTCGTTTGTTGGCTTGTTGGTTTGTTGGTTTGTTCGCTTGTTGGTTTGTTCGTTTGTCAATTTGTTGGTTTATTAGTTTGTTCGTTTGTTGGTTTGTTGGTTTGTTGGTTTGTTAGCTTGTTTGTCTGTTGGTTTGTTCGTTTGTTGGCTTGTTGGTTTGTTGGCTTGTTGGTTTGTTGGTTTGTCGGTTTGTTGGTTTGTTGGTTTGTTCATTTGTTGGTTTGTTGGTTTGTTGGCTTGCTGGTTTGTTGGTTTGTTGGTTTGTTGGTTTGTCGGTTTGTTGGTTTGTTGGTTTGATGGTTTGTTAGTTTGTTGGTTTGTTGGTTTGTTGGTTTGTTGGCTTGTTGGCTTAATGGTTTGTTGGCTTGTTGGTTTGTTGGTTTGTTGGTTTGTTGGTTTTTTGGTTTGTTGGTTTGTTGGTTTGTTTGTTTGTTGGTTTGTTCGTTTGTTGGCTTGTTGATTTGTTGGCTTGTTGGCTTGTTGGTTTGTTGGTTTGTTGGCTTGTTGGTTTGTTGGCTTGTTGGTTTGTCAGTTTGTTGGTTTGTTGGTTTGTTGATTTGTTCGTTTGTTGGTTTGTTGGCTTGTTGGTTTGTTGGCTTGTTGGTTTGTTGGTTTGTCGGTTTGTTGGTTTGTTGGTTTGTTCATTTGTTGGTTTGTTGGTTTATTGGCTTGTTGGTTTGTTGGTTTGTTGGTTTGTTGGTTTGTTGGTTTGTTGATTTATTGGTTTGTTGGTTTGTTGGTTTGTTGGCTTGTTGGCTTAATGGTTTGTTGGCTTGTTGGTTTGTTGGTTTGTTGGTTTGTTGGTTTGTTGGTTTGTTGGTTTGTTGATTTGTTGGTTTGTTGGTTTGTTGGTTTGTTGGCTTGTTGGCTTAATGGTTTGTTGGCTTGTTGGTTTGTTGGTTTGTTGGTTTGTTGGTTTGTTGGTTTGTTGGTTTTTTGGTTTGTTGGTTTGTTGGTTTGTTTGTTTGTTGGTTTGTTCGTTTGTTGGCTTGTTGATTTGTTGGCTTGTTGGCTTGTTGGTTTGTTGGTTTGTTGGCTTGTTGGTTTGTCGGTTTTTTGGTTTGTTGGTTTGTTGGTTTGTTGGTTTGTTCGTTTGTTGGTTTGTTGGTTCTTTGGTTTGTTGGTTTGTTGGTTTGTTCATTTGTTGGTTTGTTGGTTTGTTAGTTTGTTGGTTTGTTGGTTTGTTCGTTTGTTGGTTTGGTGGTTTGTTGGTTTGTTCGTTTGTTCGTTTGTTGGCTTGTTGGCTTGTTGGTTTGTTGGTTTGCTGGTTTGTTGGTTTGTTGGTTTGTTGGTTTCTTGGTTTGTTGGTTTGTTGGTTTATTCGTTTGTTGGTTTGTTGTTTTGTTGGTTTGTTGGTTTGTTGGTTTGTTCGTTTGTTAGTTTGTTGGTTTTTTGGTTTTTTGGTTTGTTGGTTTGTTTGTTTGTTTGTTTACTGGTATGTTGGTTTGTTGGTTTGCTGGTTTGTTGGCTTGTTGGTTTATTGGTTTGTTAGTTTGTTGGTTTGTTGGTTTGTTGGTTACTTGGTTTGTTGGTTTGTTGGTTTGTTGGCTTGTTGGTTTGTTGGTTTTTTGGTTTGTTGGTTTGTCGGTTTGTTGGTTTGTTGGTTTATTTCTTTGTTGGTTTGTTGGTTTCTTGGTTTGTTGGTTTGTTGGTTTGTTGGTTTGTTGGTTTGTTGGTTTATTTGTTTGTTGTTTTGTTGGTTTGTTGGTTTGTTGGTTTGTTGGTTTATTTGTTTGTTGGTTTGTTGGTTTGTTGGTTTGTTGGCTTGTTGGTTTGTTGGTTTGTTGGTTTGTTGGATTTTTATTTTGTTGGTTTGTTGGTTTGTTGGTTTGTTGGTTTGTTGGTTTGTTCGTTTGTTAATTTGTTGGTTTGTTGGTTTGTTGGCTTAATGGTTTGTTGGATTGTTGGTTTGTTGGTTTGTTGGTTTGTTGGCTTGTTGGCTTGTTGGTTTTTTGGTTTGTAGGTTTGTTGGCTTGTTGGTTTGTTGGCTTGTTGGTTTGTTGTTTTGTTGGTTTGTTGGTTTGTTGGTTTTTGGTTTGTTGGTTTGTTGGTTTGTTTAATTGTTGGTTTGTTGGTTTATTGGTTTGTTTGTTTGTTGGTTTTCTCGTTTGTTGGCTTGTTGGTTTGTTGGTTTGTTCGCTTGTTGGTTTGTTGGTTTGTCGATTTGTTGGTTTGTTGGTTTGTTCGTTTGTTGGTTTGTTGGTTTGTTGGTTTGTTAGTTTATTTGTCTGTTGGTTTGTTCGTTTGTTGGCTTCTTGGTTTGTTGGCTTGTTGGTTTATTGGTTTGTTGGTTTGTTGGTTTGTTGGTTTGTTCATTTGTTGGTTTGTTGGTTTGTTGGCTTGTTGGTTTGTTGATTTGTTGGTTTGTTGGTTTGTTGGTTTGTTGGTTTGTTGGTTTGTTGGTTTGTTGGTTTGTTGGTTTGTTGGTTTGTTGGCTTGTTGGCTTGCTAGTTTGTTGACTTGTTGGTTTGTTAGTTTGTTGGTTTGTTGGTTTGTTGGTTTGTTGGTTTTTTGGTTTGTTGGTTTGTTGGTTTGTTTGTTTGTTGGTTTGATCGTTTGTTGGCTTGTTGATTTGTTGGCTTGTTGGCTTGTTGGTTTGTTGGTGTGTTGGCTTGTTGGTTTGTTGGCTTGTTGGTTTGTCGGTTTGTTGGTTTGTTGGTTTGTTGGTTTGTTCGTTTGTTGGTTTGTTGGTTCGTTGGTTTGTTGGTTTGTTGGTTTGTTCGTTTGTTGGTTTGTGGGTTTGTTGTTTTGTTGGTTTGTTGGTTTGTTCGTTTGTTGGTTTGGTGGTTTGTTGGTTTGTTCGTTTGTTTGTTTGTTGGCTTGTTGGCTTGTTGTTTTGTTGGTTTGTTCGTTTGTTCATTTGTTCGTTTGTTGGTTCGTTGGTTTGTTGGTTTGTTGGTTTGTTCGTTTGTTGGTTTGTTGGTTTGTTGGTTTGTTGGTTTGTTGGTTTGTTCGTTTGTTGGTTTGGTGGTTTGTTGGTTTGTTCGTTTGTTTGTTTGTTGGCTTGTTGGCTTGTTGGTTTGTTGGTTTGTTGGTTTGTTGGTTTGTTGGTTTGTTGGTTTGTTGGTTTGTTGGTTTGTTGGTTTGTTGGTTTGTTGGTTTGTTGGTTTTTTGGTTTATTCGTTTGTTGGTTTGTTGGTTTGTTGGTTTGCTGGTTTGTTGGTTTGTTCGTTTGTTAGTTTGTTGGTTTGTTGCTTTGTTGGTTTGTTCATTTGTTGGTTTGTTGGTTTGTTGGCTTGTTGGCTTGTTGGTTTGTTGGTTTGTTGGCTTGTTGGTTTGTTGGTTTGTTAGTTTGTTGGTTTGTTGGTTTTTTGGTTACTTGGTTTGTTGGTTTGTTGGTTTGTCGGCTTGTTGGTTTGTTGGTTTTTTGGTTTGTTGGTTTGTCGGTTTATTTGTTTGTTGCTTTGTTGGTTTGTTGGTTTGTTGGTTTGTTGGTTTATTTGTTTGTTGGTTTGTTGGTTTGTTGGTTTGTTGGCTTGTTGGTTTGTTGGTTTGTTGGTTTGTTGGATTTTTGGTTTGTTGGTTTGTTGGTTTGTTGGTTTGTTGGTTTGTTTGTTTGTTCGTTTGTTGGTTTGTTGGTTTTGTTGGCTTAATGGTTTGTTGGATTGTTGGTTTGTTGATTTGTTGGTTTGTTGGTTTGTTGGTTTGTTGGTTTGTTGGTTTGTTGGTTTGTTGGTTTGTTGGTTTGTTGGTTTGTTGGTTTGTTGGTTTGTTGGTTTGTTTGATTGTTGGTTTGTTCGTTTGTTGATTTGTTGGTTACTTGGTTTGTTAGTTTGTTGGTTTGTTGGTTTGTTGCTTCTTGGTTTGTTGGTTTGTTCATTTGTTGGTTTGTTGGCTTGTTGGTTTGTTGGTTTGTTGGTTTGTTGGTTTGTTGGTTTGTTGGTTTGTTGGTTTGTTGGTTTGTTGGTTTGTTGGTTTGTTGTTTTGTTGGCTTGTTGGATTGCTGGTTTGTTGTCTTGTTGGTTTGTTGGTTTGTTGGTTTGTTGGTTTGTTGGTTTGTTGGTTTGTTTGTTTGTTGGTTTGATCGTTTGTTGGCTTGTTGATTTGTTGGCTTGTTGGCTTGTTGGTTTGTTGGTGTGTTGGCTTGTTGGCTTGTTGGTTTGTTGGTTTGTTGGTTTGTTGGTTTGTTCGTTTGTTGGTTTGTTGGTTCGTTGGTTTGTTGGTTTGTTGGTTTGTTCGTTTGTTGGTTTGTGGGTTTGTTGGTTTGTTGGTTGTTTGTTTGTTGGTTTGGTGGGTTGTTGGTTTGTTGGTTTGTTGGTTTGTTGGTTTGTTGGTTTGTTGGTTTGTTGGTTTGTTGGTTTGTTGGTTTGTTGGTTTGTTGGTTTGTTGGTTTGTTGGTTTGTTCGTTTGTTTGTTTGTTGGTTTGTTGGTTCGTTGGTTTGTTGGTTTGTTGGTTTGTTCGTTTGTTGGTTTGTTGGTTTGTTGGTTTGTTGGTTTGTTGGTTTGTTCGTTTGTTGGTTTGGTGGTTTGTTGGTTTGTTCGTTTGTTTGTTTGTTGGCTTGTTGGTTTGTTGGTTTGTTGGTTTGTTGGTTTGTTGGTTTGTTGGTTTGTTGGTTTGTTGGTTTGTTGGTTTGTTGGTTTGTTGGTTTGTTGGTTTGTTGGTTTGTTGGTTTGTTGGTTTGTTGGTTTGTTGGTTTGTTGGTTTGTTGGGTTGTTGGGTTGTTGGTTTGTTGGCTTAATGGTTTGTTGGATTGTTGGTTTGTTGCTTTGTTGGTTTGTTGGCTTGTTGGCTTGTTGGTTTGTTGGTTTGTTGGTTTGTTGGTTTGTTGGTTTGTTGGTTTGTTGGTTTGTTGGTTTGTTTGATTGTTGGTTTGTTCGTTTGTTGATTTGTTGGTTACTTGATTTGTTAGTTTGTTAGTTTGTTGGTTTGTTGGTTTGTTGGTTTGTTGGTTTGTTGCTTTGTTGGTTTGTTGGTTTGTTGGTTTGTTGGTCTGTTGGTTTGTTGGTTTGTTTGTTTGTTGGTTTGTTGGTTTGTTGGTTTGTTCATTTGTTGGTTTGTTGGTTTGTTGGCTTGTTGGTTTGTTGGTTTGTTGGTTTGTTGGTTGGTTGGTTTCTTGGTTTGTTGGTTTGTTGGTTTGTTGGTTTGTTGGTTTGTTGGTTTGTTGGTTTGTTGGTTTGTTGGTTTGTTGGTTTGTTGGTTTGTTGGTTTGTTGGTTTGTTGGTTTGTTGGTTTGCTGGTTTGCTGGTTTGCTGGTTTGTTGGTTTGTTGGTTTGTTGGTTTGTTGGTTTGTTGGTTTGTTGGTTTGTTGGTTTGTTGTTTTGTTGGTTTGTTGGTTTGTTGGCTTGTTACCTTGCTGGTTTGTAGGCTTGTTGGTTTGTTGGTTTGTTGGTTTGTTGGTTTGTTGGTTTTTTGGTTTGTTGGTTTGTTGGTTTGTTTGTTTGTTGGTTTGTTCATTTGTTGGCTTGTTGATTTGTTTTCTTATTGGCTTGTTGGTTTGTTGGTTTGTTGGCTTGTTGGTTTGTTGGCTTGTTGGTTTGTCGGTTTGTTGGTTTGTTGGTTTGTTGGTTTGTTCGTTTGTTCGTTTATTGGTTTGTTGGTTCGTTGGTTTGTTGGTTTGTTGGTTTGTTCGTTTGTTGGTTTGTGGGATTGTTGGTTTGTTGGTTTGTTGGTTTGTTCGTTTGTTGGTTTGGTGGTTTGTTGGTTTGTTCATTTGTTCGTTTGTTGGCTTGCTGGCTTGTTGGTTTGTTGGTTTGTTGGTTTGTTTGTTTGTTTGTTAGTTGGTTTGTTCGTTTGTTGGCTTGTTGGTTTGTTGGCTTGTTGGCTTGTTGGTTTGTTGGTTTGGTAGCTTGTTGGTTTGTTGGTTTGTTCGTTTGTTGGTTTGTTGGTTTGTTGGTTTGTTGGTTTGTTGGTTTTTTGGTTTGATGGCTTGTTGGTTTGTTGGCTTGTTGGTTTGTCGGTTTGTTGGTTTGTTGGTTTGTTGGTTTGTTCGTTTGTTGGTTTGTTGGTTCGTTGGTTCGTTGGTTTGTTGGTTTGTTGGTTTGTTCGTTTGTTGGTTTGTGGGTTTGTTGGTTTGTTGGTTTGTTGGTTTGTTCGTTTGTTGGTTTGGTGGTTTGTTGGTTTGTTCGTTTGTTCGTTTGTTGGCTTGCTGGCTTGTTGGTTTGTTGGTTTGTTCGTTTGTTGGTTTGTGGGTTTGTTGGTTTGTTGGTTTGTTGGTTTGTTGGTTTGTTGGTTTGTTGGTTTGTTGGGTTGTTGGTTTGTTGGTTTGTTGGTTTGTTGGTTTGTTGGTTTGTTGGTTTGTTGGTTTGTTGGTTTGTTGGTTTGTTGGTTTGTTGGTTTGTTGGTTTGTTGGTTTGTTGGTTTGTTGGTTTGTTGGTTTGTTGGTTTGTTGGTTTGTTGGTTTGTTGGTTTGTTGGTTTGTTGGTTTGTTGGTTTGTTGGTTTGTTTGTTTGTTTGTTTGTTGGTTTTTTCGTTTGTTGGCTTGTTGGTTTGTTGGCTTGTTGGCTTGTTGGTTTGTTGGTTTTTCGTTTGTTGGTTTGTTGGATTGTTGGTTTGTTCGTTTGTTGGTTTGTTGGTTTGTTGGTTTGTTGGTGTGTTGGTTTGTTGGTTTGTTGGCTTGTTGTTTTGTTGGTTTGTTCGTTTGTTGGTTTGTTGGTTTGTTGGTTTGTTGGCTTGTTGGTTTGTTGGTTTGTTGGTTTGTTGGATTTTTCGTTTGTTGGCTTGTTGGTTTGTTGGCTTGTTGGCTTGTTGGTTTGTTGGTTTTTCGTTTGTTTGTTTGTTGGATTGTTGGTTTGTTCGTTTGTTGGTTTGTTGGTTTGTTGGTTTGTTGGTGTGTTGGTGTGTTGGTTTGTTGGTTTGTTGGCTTGTTGTTTTGTTGGTTTGTTCGTTTGTTGGTTTGTTGTTTTGTTGGTTTGTTGGCTTGTTGGTTTGTTGGTTTGTTGGTTTGTTGGATTTTTGGTTTGTTGGTTTGTTGGTTTGTTGGTTTGTTCGTTTGTTGGTTTGTTGGTTTGTTGGTTTGTTGGTGTGTTGGTTTGTTGGTTTGTTGGCTTGTTGTTTTGTTGGTTTGTTCGTTTGTTGGTTTGTTGGTTTGTTGGTTTGTTGGCTTGTTGGTTTGTTGGTTTGTTGGTTTGTTGGATTTTTCGTTTGTTGGCTTGTTGGTTTGTTGGCTTGTTGGCTTGTTGGTTTGTTGGTTTTTCGTTTGTTGGTTTGTTGGATTGTTGGTTTGTTCGTTTGTTGGTTTGTTGGTTTGTTGGTTTGTTGGTGTGTTGGTTTGTTGGTTTGTTGGCTTGTTGTTTTGTTGGTTTGTTCGTTTGTTGGTTTGTTGGTTTGTTGGTTTGTTGGCTTGTTGGTTTGTTGGTTTGTTGGTTTGTTGGATTTTTCGTTTGTTGGCTTGTTGGTTTGTTGGCTTGTTGGCTTGTTGGTTTGTTGGTTTTTCGTTTGTTTGTTTGTTGGATTGTTGGTTTGTTCGTTTGTTGGTTTGTTGGTTTGTTGGTTTGTTGGTGTGTTGGTGTGTTGGTTTGTTGGTTTGTTGGCTTGTTGTTTTGTTGGTTTGTTCGTTTGTTGGTTTGTTGTTTTGTTGGTTTGTTGGCTTGTTGGTTTGTTGGTTTGTTGGTTTGTTGGATTTTTGGTTTGTTGGTTTGTTGGTTTGTTGGTTTGTTCGTTTGTTGGTTTGTTGGTTTGTTGGTTTGTTGGTGTGTTGGTTTGTTGGTTTGTTGGCTTGTTGTTTTGTTGGTTTGTTCGTTTGTTGGTTTGTTGGTTTGTTGGTTTGTTGGCTTGTTGGTTTGTTGGTTTGTTGGTTTGTTGGATTTTTCGTTTGTTGGCTTGTTGGTTTGTTGGCTTGTTGGCTTGTTGGTTTGTTGGTTTTTCGTTTGTTGGTTTGTTGGATTGTTGGTTTGTTCGTTTGTTGGTTTGTTGGTTTGTTGGTTTGTTGGTGTGTTGGTTTGTTGGTTTGTTGGCTTGTTGTTTTGTTGGTTTGTTCGTTTGTTGGTTTGTTGGTTTGTTGGTTTGTTGGCTTGTTGGTTTGTTGGTTTGTTGGTTTGTTGGATTTTTGGTTTGTTGGTTTGTTGGTTTGTTGGTTTGTTGGTTTGTTGGTTTGTTGGTTTGTTGGTTTGTTGGTTTGTTGGTTTGTTGGTTTGTTGGTTTGTTGGTTTATTGGTTTGTTGGTTTGTTGGGTTGTTTGTTTGTTTGTTTGTTGGTTTTTTCGTTTGTTGGCTTGTTGGTTTGTTGGCTTGTTGGCTTGTTGGTTTGTTGGTTTTTCGTTTGTTGGTTTGTTGGATTGTTGGTTTGTTCGTTTGTTGGTTTGTTGGTTTGTTGGTTTGTTGGTGTGTTGGTTTGTTCGTTTGTTGGTTTGTTGTTTTGTTGGTTTGTTGGCTTGTTGGTTTGTTGGTTTGTTGGTTTGTTGGATTTTTGGTTTTTTGGTTTGTTGGTTTGTTGGTTTGTTTGTTTGTTCGTTTGTTGGTTTGTTGGGTTGTTGGTTTGTTGGCTTAATGGTTTGTTGGATTGTTGGTTTGTTGCTTTGTTGGTTTGTTGGCTTGTTGGCTTGTTGGTTTGTTGGTTTGTTGGCTTGTTGGTTTGTTGGTTTGTTGGTTTGTTGGTTTGTTGGTTTGTTTGATTGTTGGTTTGTTCGTTTGTTGATTTGTTGGTTACTTGATTTGTTAGTTTGTTGGTTTGTTGGTTTGTTGGTTTGTTGGTTTATTGCTTTGTTGGTTTGTTGGTTTGTTGGTTTGTTGGTCTGTTGGTTTGTTGGTTTGTTTGTTTGTTGGTTTTTTCGTTTGTAGACTGGTTGGTTTGTTGGTTTGTTCGCTTGTTGGTTTGTTGGTTTGTCGATTTGTTGGTTTGTTGGTTTGTTCGTTTGTTGGTTTGTTGGTTTGTTGGTTTGTTGGTTTGTTAGTTTGTTTGGCTGCTGGTTTGTTCGTTGTTTGGCTTCTTGGTTTTTTGGATTGTTGGTTTGTTGGTTTGTTGGTTTGTTGGTTTGTTGGTTTGTTGGTTTGTTCATTTGTTGGTTTGTTGGTTTGTTGGCTTTTTGGTTTGTTGGTTTGTTGGTTTGTTGGTTTGTTGGTTTGTTGGTTTGTTGGTTTGTTGGTTTGTTGTTTTGTTGGTTTGTTGGTTTGTTGGCTTGTTGGCTTGTTGGTTTGTTGGCTTGTTGGTTTGTTGGTTTGTTGGTTTGTTGGTTTGTTGGTTTTTTGGTTTGTTGGTTTGTTTGTTTGCTGGTTTGTTCATTGGTTGGCTTGTTGATTTGTTTTCTTGTTGGCTTGTTGGTTTGTTGGTTTGTTGGCTTGTTGGTTTGTTGGTTTGTTGGTTTGTCAGTTTGTTGGTTTGTTGGTTTGTTCGTTTGTTCGTTTATTGGTTTGTTGGTTCGTTGGTTTGTTGGTTTGTTGGTTTGTTCGTTTGTTGGTTTGTGGGTTTGTTGGTTTGTTGGTTTGTTGGTTTGTTCGTTTGTTGGTTTGCTGGTTTGTTGGTTTGTTCATTTGTTCGTTTGTTGGCTTGCTGGCTTGTTGGTTTGTTGGTTTGTTGGTTTGTTTGTTTGTTTGTTTGTTTGTTGGTTTGTTCGTTTGTTGGCTTGTTGGTTTGTTGGCTTGTTGGCTTATTGGTTTGTTGGTTTGTTGGTTTGTTGGCTTGTTGATTTGTTCGTTTGTTGATTTGTTGATTTGTTGGTTTGTTGGTTTGTTCGTTTGTTGGTTTGTTTGTTTGTTGGTTTGTTCGTTTGTGTGCTTTTTGGTTTGTTGGTTTGTTGGCTTGTTTGTTTGTTGGTTTGTTGGGTTTTTGGTTTGTTGGTTTGTTGGTTGGTTCGTTTGTTGGTTTGTTGGTTTGTTGGTTTGTTTATTTGTTGGTTTGTTGGTTTGTTGGTTTGTTGGATTGTTGGTTTTTTGGTTTGTTGGCTTGTTGGCTTGTTGGTTTGTTGGTTTGTTGGCTTATTGGTTTGTTGGTTTGTTGGTTTGTTGGTTTGTTTGTTAGTTGGTTTGTTCGTTTGTTGACTTGTTGGTTTGTTGGCTTGTTGGCTTGTTGGTTTGTTGGTTTGTGAGCTTGTTGGTTTGTTCGTTTGTTGGTTTGTTGGTTTGTTGGTTTGTTGGTTTGTTGGTTTTTTGGTTTGTTGGCTTGTTGGTTTGTTGGCTTGTTGGTTTGTTGGTTTGTTCGTTTGTTGGTTTGTTGGTTTGTTGGTTTGTTGGTTTGTTGGTTTGTTGGTTTGTGAGCTTGTTGGTTTGTTCGTTTGTTGGTTTGTTGGTTTGTTGGTTTGTTGGTTTGTTGGTTTTTTGGTTTGTTGGCTTGTTGGTTTGTTGGCTTGTTGGTTTGTTGGTTTGTTCGTTTGTTGGTTTGTTGGTTTGTTGGTTTGTTGGTTTGTTGGTTTGTTGGTTTGTTAGTTTGTTGGTTTGTTGGTTTGTTGGTTTGTTGGTTTGTTGGTTTGTTGGTTTGTTGGTTTGTTGGTTTGTTGGTTTGTTGGTTTGTTGGTTTGTTGGTTTGTTGGTTTGTTGGTTTGTTGGTTTGTTGGTTTGTTGGTTTGTTGGTTTGTTGGTTTGTTGGTTTGTTGGTTTGTTGGTTTGTTGGTTTGTTGGTTTGTTGGTTTGTTGGTTTGTTAGTTTGTTGGTTTGTTGGTTTGTTGGTTTGTTGGTTTGTTGGTTTGTTGGTTTGTTGGTTTGTTGGTTTGTTAGTTTGTTGGTTTGTTGGTTTGTTGGTTTGTTGGTTTGTTGGTTTGTTGGTTTGTTGGTTTGTTGGTTTGTTGGTTTGTTGGTTTGTTGGTTTATTCGTTTGTTGGTTTGTTGGTTTGTTGGTTTGTTGGTTTGTTGGTTTGTTGGTTTGTTAGTTTGTTGGTTTGTTGGTTTGTTGGTTTGTTGGTTTGTTGGTTTGTTGGTTTGTTGGTTTGTTGGTTTGCTGGTTTGTTGGTTTGTTGGTTTGTTGGTTTGTTGGTTTGTTGGTTTGTTGGTTTGTTTGTTAGTTGGTTTGTTCGTTTGTTGACTTGTTGGTTTGTTGGCTTGTTGGCTTGTTGGTTTGTTGGTTTGTGAGCTTGTTGGTTTGTTCGTTTGTTGGTTTGTTGGTTTGTTGGTTTGTTGGTTTGTTGGTTTTTTGGTTTGTTGGCTTGTTGGTTTGTTGGCTTGTTGGTTTGTTGGTTTGTTCGTTTGTTGGTTTGTTGGTTTGTTGGTTTGTTGGTTTGTTGGTTTGTTGGTTTGTTAGTTTGTTGGTTTGTTGGTTTGTTGGTTTGTTGGTTTGTTGGTTTGTTGGTTTGTTGGTTTGTTGGTTTGTTGGTTTGTTGGTTTGTTGGTTTGTTGGTTTGTTGGTTTGTTGGTTTGTTGGTTTGTTGGTTTGTTAGTTTGTTGGTTTGTTGGTTTGTTGGTTTGTTGGTTTGTTGGTTTGTTGGTTTGTTAGTTTGTTGGTTTGTTGGTTTGTTGGTTTGTTGGTTTGTTGGCTTGTTGGCTTCTTGGTTTGTTGGTTTTTCGTTTGTTGGTTTGTTGGATTGTTGGTTTGTTCGTTTGTTGGTTTGTTGGTTTGTTTGTTTGTTGGTTTGTTGGTTTGTTGGTGTGTTGGTTTGTTGGTTTGTTGGCTTGTTGGTTTGTTGGTTTGTTCATTTGTTGGTTTGTTGGTTTGTTGGTTTGTTGGTTTGTTGGTTTATTTGTTTGTTGGTTTGTTGTTTTGTTGGTTTGTTGGCTTGTTGGTTTGTTGGTTTGTTGGTTTGTTAGATTTTTGGTTTGTTGGTTTGTTGGTTTGTTGGTTTGTTTGTTTGTTCGTTTGTTGGTTTGTTGGGTTGTTGGTTTGTTGGCTTAATGGTTTGTTGGATTGTTGGTTTGTTGCTTTGTTGGTTTGTTGTCTTGTTGGCTTGTTGGTTTGTTGGTTTGTTGGTTTGTTGGTTTGTTGGTTTGTTGGTTTGTTGGTTTGTTGGTTTGTTTGATTGTTGGTTTGTTCGTTTGTTGATTTGTTGGTTACTTGATTTGTTAGTTTGTTAGTTTGTTGGTTTGTTGGTTTGTTGGTTTGTTGGTTTGTTGCCTTGTTGGTTTGTTGGGTTGTTGGTTTGTTGGTCTGTTGGTTTGTTGGTTTGTTTGTTTGTTGGTTTTTTCGTTTGTTGGCTTGTTGGTTTGTTGGTTTGTTCGCTTGTTGGTTTGTTGGATTGTCGATTTGTTGGTTTGTTGGTTTGTTCGTTTGTTGGTTTGTTGGTTTGTTGGTTTGTTAGTTTGTTTGGCTGTTGGTTTGTTCGTTTGTTGGCTTCTTGGTTTGTTGGATTGTTGGTTTGTTGGTTTGTTGGTTTGTTGGTTTGTTGGTTTGTTGGTTTGTTGGTTTGTTCATTTGCTGGTTTGTTGGTTTGTTGGCTTGTTGGTTTGTTGGTTTGTTGGTTTGTTGGTTTGTTGGTTTCTTGGTTTGTTGGTTTGTTGGTTTGTTGTTTTGTTGGTTTGTTGGTTTGTTGGCTTGTTGGCTTGCTGGTTTGTTGGCTTGTTGGTTTGTTGGTTTGTTGGTTTGTTGGTTTGTTGGTTTTTTGGTTTGTTGGTTTGTTGGTTTGTTTGTTTGTTGGTTGGTTCATTTGTTGGCTTGTTGATTTGTTTTCTTGTTGGCTTGTTGGTTTGTTGGTTTGTTGGCTTGTTGGTTTGTTGGCTTGTTGGTTTGTCGGTTTGTTGGTTTGTTGGTTTGTTGGTTTGTTCGTTTGTTCGTTTATTGGTTTGTTGGTTCGTTGGTTTGTTGGTTTGTTGGTTTGTTCGTTTGTTGGTTTGTGGGTTTGTTGGTTTGTGGGTTTGTTGGTTTGTTCGTTTGTTGGTTTGGTGGTTTGTTGGTTTGTTCATTTGTTCGTTTGTTGGCTTGCTGGCTTGTTGGTTTGTTGGTTTGTTGGTTTGTTTGTTTGTTTGTTTGTTTGTTGGTTTGTTCGTTTGTTGGCTTGTTGGTTTGTTGGCTTGTTGGCTTGTTGGTTTGTTGGTTTGTTGGTTTGTTGGCTTGTTGATTTGTTCGTTTGTTGATTTGTTGATTTGTTGGTTTGTTGGTTTGTTCGTTTGTTGGTTTGTTTGTTTGTTGGTTTGTTCGTTTGTGTGCTTTTTGGTTTGTTGGTTTGTTGGCTTGTTTGTTTGTTGGTTTGTTGGGTTTTTGGTTTGTTGGTTTGTTGGTTGGTTCGTTTGTTGGTTTGTTGGTTTGTTGGTTTGTTGGTTTGTTTATTTGTTGGTTTGTTCGTTTGTTGGTTTGTTGGATTGTTGGTTTTTTGGTTTGTTGGCTTGTTGGCTTGTTGGTTTGTTGGTTTGTTGGCTTATTGGTTTGTTGGTTTGTTGGTTTGTTGGTTTGTTGGTTTGTTTGTTAGTTGGTTTGTTCGTTTGTTGGCTTGTTGGTTTGTTGGCTTGTTGGCTTGTTGGTTTGTTGGTTTGTTAGCTTGTTGGTTTGTTGGTTTGTTCGTTTGTTAATTTGTTGGTTTGTTGGTTTGTTGGTTTGTTGGTTTTTTGGTTTGTTGGCTTGTTGGTTTGTTGGCTTGTTGGTTTGTCGGTTTGTTGGTTTGTTGGCTTGTTAGTTTGTTGGTTTGTTGGTTTGTTGGTTCGTTGGTTTGTTGGTTTGTTGGTTTGTTCGTTTGTTGGTTTGTGGGTTTGTTGGTTTGTTGGTTTGTTGGGTTGTTCGTTTGTTGGTTTGGTGGTTTGTTGGTTTGTTCGTTTGTTCGTTTGTTGGCTTGCTGGCTTGTTGGTTTGTTGGTTTGTTTGTTTGTTTGTTTGTTTGTTTGTTGGTTTGTTGGTTTGTTGGCTTGTTGATTTGTTCGTTTGTTGATTTGTGGGTTTGTTGGTTTGTTGGTTTGTTCATTTGTTGGTTTGTTTGTTTGTTGGTTTGTTCGTTTGTGTGCTTTTTGTTTGGTTTGTTTGTTGGCTTGTTTGTTTGTTGGTTTGTTGGGTTTTTGGTTTGTTGGTTTGTTGGTTGGTTCGTTTGTTGGTTTGTTGGTTCGTTGGTTTGTTGGTTTGTTTATTTGTTGGTTTGTTGGTTTGTTGGTTTGTTGGATTGTTGGTTTTTTGGTTTGTTGGCTTGTTGGCTTGTTGGTTTGTTGGTTTGTTGGTTTGTTGGTTTGTTGGTTTGTTGGTTTGTTGGTTTGTTGGTTTGTTTGTTTGTTGGTTTGTTGGTTTGTTGGTTTGTTGGTTTGTTTATTTGTTGGTTTGTTGGTTTGTTGGTTTGTTGGATTATTGGTTTTTTGGTTTGTTGGCTTGTTGGTTTGTTGGTTTGTTGGTTTGTTGGTTTGTTGGTTTGTTAGATTTTTGGTTTGTTGGTTTGTTGGTTTAATGGTTTGTTGGTTTGTTGGTTTGTTGGTTTGTTGGTTGGTTGGTTTGTTGGTTTGTTGGTTTGTTTGATTGTTGGTTTGTTCGTTTGTTGATTTGTTGGTTACTTGATTTGTTAGTTTGTTGGTTTGTTGGTTTGTTGGCTTGTTGGTTTGTTAGTTTGTTGGATTGTTGGTTTGTTGCTTTGTTGGTTTGTTGGTCTGTTGGTTTGTTAGTTTGTTTGTTTGTTGGTTTTTTCGTTTGTTGGCTTGTTGGTTTGTTGGTTTGTTTGCTTGTTGGTTTGTTGGTTTGTCGATTTGTTGGTTTGTTGGTTTGTTCATTTGTTGGTTTGTTGGTTTGTTGGTTTGTTAGTTTGTTTGGCTGTTGGTTTGTTCGTTTGTTGGCTTCTTGGTTTGTTGGATTGTTGGTTTGTTGGTTTGTTAGTTTGTTGGTTTGTTGGTTTCTTCATTTGTTGGTTTGTTGGCTTGTTGGTTTGTTGGTTTGTTGGTTTGTTGGTTTGTTGGTTTGTTGGTTTGTTGGTTTGTTTGATTGTTGGTTTGTTCGTTTGTTGGTTTGTTGGTTACTTGATTTGTTAGTTTGTTAGTTTGTTGGTTTGTTGGTTTGTTGGTTTGTTGGTTTGTTGCTTTGTTCGTTTGTTGGTTTGTTGGTTTGTTGGTTTGTTGGTTTGTTGGTTTGTTTGATTGTTGGTTTGTTCGTTTGTTGATTTGTTGGTTACTTGATTTGTTAGTTTGTTAGTTTGTTGGTTTGTTGGTTTGTTGGTTTGTTGGTTTGTTGCTTTGTTGGTTTGTTGGGTTGTTGGTTTGTTGGTCTGTTGGTTTGTTGGTTTGTTTGTTTGTTGGTTTTTTCGTTTGTTGGCTTGTTGGTTTGTTGGTTTGTTCGCTTGTTGGTTTGTTGGATTGTCGATTTGTTGGTTTGTTGGTTTGTTCGTTTGTTGGTTTGTTGGTTTGTTGGTTTGTTAGTTTGTTTGGCTGTTGGTTTGTTCGTTTGTTGGCTTCTTGGTTTGTTGGCTTGTTGGCTTCTTGGTTTGTTGGTTTTTCGTTTGTTGGTTTGTTGGATTGTTGGTTTGTTCGTTTGTTGGTTTGTTGGTTTGTTCGTTTGTTGGTTTGTTGGTTTGTTGGTGTGTTGGTTTGTTGGTTTGTTGGCTTGTTGGTTTGTTGGTTTGTTCATTTGTTGGTTTGTTGGTTTGTTGGTTTGTTGGTTTGTTGGTTTATTTGTTTGTTGGTTTGTTGTTTTGTTGGTTTGTTGGCTTGTTGGTTTGTTGGTTTGTTGGTTTGTTAGATTTTTGGTTTCTTGGTTTGTTGGTTTGTTGGTTTGTTTGTTTGTTCGTTTGTTGGTTTGTTGGGTTGTTGGTTTGTTGGCTTAATGGTTTGTTGGATTGTTGGTTTGTTGCTTTGTTGGTTTGTTGGCTTGTTGGCTTGTTGGTTTGTTGGTTTGTTGGTTTGTTGGTTTGTTGGTTTGTTGGTTTGTTGGTTTGTTGGTTTGTTGGTTTGTTGGTTTGTTTGATTGTTGGTTTGTTCGTTTGTTGATTTGTTGGTTACTTGATTTGTTAGTTTGTTAGTTTGTTGGTTTGTTGGTTTGTTGGTTTGTTGGTTTGTTGCTTTGTTGGTTTGTTGGGTTGTTGGTTTGTTGGTCTGTTGTTTGTTGGTTTGTTTGTTTGTTGGTTTTTTCGTTTGTTGGCTTGTTGGTTTGTTGGTTTGTTCGCTTGTTGGTTTGTTGGATTGTCGATTTGTTGGTTTGTTGGTTTGTTCGTTTGTTGGTTTGTTGGTTTGTTGGTTTGTTAGTTTGTTTGGCTGTTGGTTTGTTCGTTTGTTGGCTTCTTGGTTTGTTGGATTGTTGGTTTGTTGGTTTGTTGGTTTGTTGGTTTGTTGGTTTGTTGGTTTGTTGGTTTGTTGGTTTGTTCATTTGCTGGTTTGTTGGTTTGTTGGCTTGTTGGTTTGTTGGTTTGTTGGTTTGTTGGTTTGTTGGTTTGTTGGTTTCTTGGTTTGTTGGTTTGTTGGTTTGTTGTTTTGTTGGTTTGTTGGTTTGTTGGCTTGTTGGCTTGCTGGTTTGTTGGCTTGTTGGTTTGTTGGTTTGTTGGTTTGTTGGTTTGTTGGTTTTTTGGTTTGTTGGTTTGTTGGTTTGTTTGTTTGTTGGTTGGTTCATTTGTTGGCTTGTTGATTTGTTTTCTTGTTGGCTTGTTGGTTTGTTGGTTTGTTGGCTTGTTGGTTTGTTGGCTTGTTGGTTTGTCGGTTTGTTGGTTTGTTGGTTTGTTGGTTTGTTCGTTTGTTCGTTTATTGGTTTGTTGGTTCGTTGGTTTGTTGGTTTGTTGGTTTGTTCGTTTGTTGGTTTGTGGGTTTGTTGGTTTGTTGGTTTGTTGGTTTGTTCGTTTGTTGGTTTGGTGGTTTGTTGGTTTGTTCATTTGTTCGTTTGTTGGCTTGCTGGCTTGTTGGTTTGTTGGTTTGTTGGTTTGTTTGTTTGTTTGTTTGTTTGTTGGTTTGTTCGTTTGTTGGCTTGTTGGTTTGTTGGCTTGTTGGCTTGTTGGCTTGTTGGTTTGTTGGTTTGTTGGTTTGTTGGCTTGTTGATTTGTTCGTTTGTTGATTTGTTGATTTGTTGGTTTGTTGGTTTGTTCGTTTGTTGGTTTGTTTGTTTGTTGGTTTGTTCGTTTGTGTGCTTTTTGGTTTGTTGGTTTGTTGGCTTGTTTGTTTGTTGGTTTGTTGGCTTTTTGGTTTGTTGGTTTGTTGGTTGGTTCGTTTGTTGGTTTGTTGGTTTGTTGGTTTGTTGGTTTGTTTATTTGTTGGTTTGTTCGTTTGTTGGTTTGTTGGATTGTTGGTTTTTTGGTTTGTTGGCTTGTTGGCTTGTTGGTTTGTTGGTTTGTTGGCTTATTGGTTTGTTGGTTTGTTGGTTTGTTGGTTTGTTGGTTTGTTTGTTAGTTGGTTTGTTCGTTTGTTGGCTTGTTGGTTTGTTGGCTTGTTGGCTTGTTGGTTTGTTGGTTTGTTAGCTTGTTGGTTTGTTGGTTTGTTCGTTTGTTAGTTTGTTGGTTTGTTGGTTTGTTGGTTTGTTGGTTTGTTGGTTTTTTGGTTTGTTGGCTTGTTGGTTTGTTGGCTTGTTGGTTTGTCGGTTTGTTGGTTTGTTGGCTTGTTGGTTTGTTGGTTTGTTGGTTTGTTGGTTCGTTGGTTTGTTGGTTTGTTGGTTTGTTCGTTTGTTGGTTTGTGGGTTTGTTGGTTTGTTGGTTTGTTGGTTTGTTCGTTTGTTGGTTTGGTGGTTTGTTGGTTTGTTCGTTTGTTCGTTTGTTGGCTTGCTGGCTTGTTGGTTTGTTGGTTTGTTTGTTTGTTTGTTTGTTTGTTGGTTTGTTGGTTTGTTGGCTTGTTGATTTGTTCGTTTGTTGATTTGTGGGTTTGTTGGTTTGTTGGTTTGTTCATTTGTTGGTTTGTTTGTTTATTGGTTTGTTCGTTTGTGTGCTTTTTGTTTGGTTTGTTTGTTGGCTTGTTTGTTTGTTGGTTTGTTGGGTTTTTGGTTTGTTGGTTTGTTGGTTGGTTCGTTTGTTGGTTTGTTGGTTTGTTGGTTTGTTTATTTGTTGGTTTGTTGGTTTGTTGGTTTGTTGGATTGTTGGTTTTTTGGTTTGTTGGCTTGTTGGCTTGTTGGTTTGTTAGTTTGTTGGTTTGTTGGTTTGTTGGTTTGTTGGTTTGTTGGTTTGTTGGTTTGTTTGTTTGTTGGTTTGTTGGTTTGTTGGTTTGTTGGTTTGTTGGTTTGTTTATTTGTTGGTTTGTTGGTTTGTTGGTTTGTTGGATTATTGGTTTTTTGGTTTGTTGGCTTGTTGGTTTGTTGGTTTGTTGGTTTGTTGGTTTGTTGGTTTGTTAGATTTTTGGTTTGTTGGTTTGTTGGTTTAATGGTTTGTTGGTTTGTTGGTTTGTTGGTTTGTTGGTTTGTTGGTTTGTTGGTTTGTTGGTTTGTTTGATTGTTGGTTTGTTCGTTTGTTGATTTGTTGGTAACTTGATTTGTTAGTTTGTTGGTTTGTTGGTTTGTTGGCTTGTTGGTTTGTTAGTTTGTTGGATTGTTGGTTTGTTGGTTTGTTGGTTTGTTGCTTTGTTGGTTTGTTGGTCTGTTGGTTTGTTAGTTTGTTTGTTTGTTGGTTTTTTCGTTTGTTGGCTTGTTGGTTTGTTGGTTTGTTTGCTTGTTGGTTTGTTGGTTTGTCGATTTGTTGGTTTGTTGGTTTGTTCATTTGTTGGTTTGTTGGTTTGTTGGTTTGTTAGTTTGTTTGGCTGTTGGTTTGTTCGTTTGTTGGCTTCTTGGTTTGTTGGATTGTTGGTTTGTTGGTTTGTTAGTTTCTTGGTTTGTTGGTTTCTTCATTTGTTGGTTTGTTGGCTTGTTGGTTTGTTGGTTTGTTGGTTTGTTGGTTTCTTGGTTTCTTGGTTTGTTGGTTTGTTGTTTTGTTGGTTTGTTGGTTTGTTGGCTTGTTGGCTTGCTGGTTTGTTGGCTTGTTGGTTTGTTGGTTTGTTGGTTTGTTGGTTTGTTGGTTTTTTGGTTTGTTGGTTTGTTGGTTTGTTTGTTTGTTGGTTTGCTCATTTGTTGGCTTGTTGATTTGTTTTCTTGTTGGCTTGTTGGTTTGTTGGTTTGTTGGCTTGTTGGTTTGTTGGCTTGTTGTTTTGTCGGTTTGTTGGTTTGTTGGTTTGTTGGTTTGTTGGTTTGTTCGTTTGTTCGTTTGTTGGTTCGTTGGTTTGTTGGTTTGTTGGTTTGTTCGTTTGTTGGTTTGTGGGTTTGTTGGTTTGTTGGTTTGTTGGTTTGTTGGTTTGTTGGTTTGTTGGTTTGTTGGTTTGTTGGTTTGTTGGTTTGTTGGTTTGTTGGTTTGTTGGTTTGTTGGTTTGTTGGTTTGTTGGTTTGTTGGTTTGTTGGTTTGTTGGTTTGTTGGTTTGTTGGTTTGTTGGTTTGTTGGTTTGTTGGTTTGTTGGTTTGTTGGTTTGTTGGTTTGTTTGTTTGTTTGTTTGTTGGTTTTTTCGTTTGTTGGCTTGTTGGTTTGTTGGTTTGTTGGTTTGTTGGTTTGTTGGTTTGTTGGTTTGTTGGTTTGTTGGTTTGTTGGTTTGTTG
The DNA here is from genome assembly GCA_958298945.1 of Atherix ibis. Taxonomy (NCBI): domain Eukaryota; kingdom Metazoa; phylum Arthropoda; class Insecta; order Diptera; family Athericidae; genus Atherix; species Atherix ibis. Next base: position 100,945,620 of record OY282608.1, read on the forward strand.
GTTTGTTGGTTTGTTGGTTTGTTGGTTTGTTGGTTTGTTGGTTTGTTGGTTTGTTGGTTTGTTGGTTTGTTGGTTTGTTGGTTTGTTGGTTTGTTTGTTTGTTTGTTTGTTGGTTTTTTCGTTTGTTGGCTTGTTGGTTTGTTGGCTTGTTGGCTTGTTGGTTTGTTGGTTTTTCGTTTGTTGGTTTGTTGGATTGTTGGTTTGTTCGTTTGTTGGTTTGTTGGTTTGTTGGTGTGTTGGTTTGTTGGTTTGTTGGCTTGTTGGTTTGTTGGTTTGTTCGCTTGTTGGTTTGTTGGTTTGTTGGTTTGTTGGTTTGTTGGTTTATTTGTTTGTTGGTTTGTTGTTTTGTTGGTTTGTTGGCTTGTTGGTTTGTTGGTTTGTTGGTTTGTTGGATTTTTGGTTTGTTAATTTGTTGGTTTGTTGGTTTGTTTGTTTGTTCGTTTGTTGGTTTGTTGGGTTGTTGGTTTGTTGGCTTAATGGTTTGTTGGATTGTTGGTTTGTTGCTTTGTTGGTTTATTGGCTTGTTGGTTTGTTGGTTTGTTGGTTTGTTGGTTTGTTGGTTTGTTGGTTTGTTGGTTTGTTGGTTTGTTTGATTGTTGGTTTGTTCGTTTGTTGATTTGTTGGTTACTTGATTTGTTAGTTTGTTGGTTTGCTGGTTTGTTGGTTTGTTGGTTTGTTGGTCTGTTGGTTTGTTGGTTTGTTTGTTTGTTGGTTTTTTCGTTTGTTGGCTTGTTGGTTTGTTGGTTTGTTCGCTTGTTGGTTTGTTGGTTTGTCGATTTGTTGGCTTGTTGGTTTGTTCGTTTGTTGGTTTGTTGGTTTGTTAGTTTGTTTGGCAGTTGGTTTGTTCGTTTGTTGGCTTCTTGGTTTGTTGGATTGTTGGTTTGTTGGATTGTTGGTTTGTTGGTTTGTTGGTTTGTTCATTTGTTGGTTTGTTTGTTTGTTGGCTTGTTGGTTTGTTGGTTTGTTGGTTTGTTGGTTTATTGGTTTCTTGGTTTGTTGGTTTGTTGGTTTGTTGTTTTGTTGGTTTGTTGGTTTGTTGGCTTGTTGGCGTGCTGGTTTGTTGGCTTGTTGGTTTGTTGGTTTGTTGGTTTGTTGGTTTTTTGATTTGTTGGTTTGTTGGTTTGTTTGTTTGTTGGTTTGTTCATTTGTTGGCTTGTTCATTTGTTTTCTTGTTGGCTTGTTGGTTTGTTGGTTTCTTGGCTTGTTGGTTTGTTGGCTTGTTGGTTTGTCGGTTTGTTGGTTTGTTGGTTTGTTGGTTTGTTCGTTTGTTCGTTTATTGGTTTGTTGGTTCGTTGGTTTGTTGGTTTGTTGGTTTGTTCGTTTGTTGGTTTGTGGGTTTGTTGGTTTGTTGGTTTGTTGGTTCATTCGTTTGTTGGTTTGGTGGTTTGTTGGTTTGTTCATTTGTTCGTTTGTTGGCTTGCTGGCTTGTTGGTTTGTTGCTTTGGTGGTTTGTTTGTTTGTTTGTTTGTTTGTTGGTTTGTTCGTTTGTTGGCTTGTTGGTTTGTTGGCTTGTTGGCTTGTTGGTTTGTTGGTTTGTTGGTTTGTTGGCTTGTTGATTTGTTCGTTTGTTGATTTGTTGATTTGTTGGTTTGTTGGTTTGTTCGTTTGTTGGTTTGTTTGTTTGTTTGTTTGTTGGTTTGTTCGTTTGTGTGCTTTTTGGTTTGTTGGTTTGTTGGCTTGTTTGTTTGTTGGTTCATTGGGTTTTTGGTTTGTTGGTTTGTTAGTTGGTTCGTTTGTTGGTTTGTTGGTTTGTTAGTTTGTTGGTTTGTTTATTTGTTGGTTTGTTGGTTTGTTGGTTTGTTGGATTGTTGGTTTTTTGGTTTGTTGGCTTGTTGGCTTGTTGGTTTGTTGGTTTGTTGGCTTATTGGTTTGTTGGTTTGTTGGTTTGTTGGTTTGTTGGTTTGTTGGTTTGTTTGTTAGTTGGTTTGTTCGTTTGTTGGCTTGTTGGTTTGTTGGCTTGTTGGCTTGTTGGTTTGTTGGTTTGTTAGCTTGTTGGTTTGTTGGTTTGTTCGTTTGTTGGTTTGTTGGTTTGTTGGTTTGTTGGTTTGTTGGTTTGTTGGTTTTTTGGTTTATTGGCTTGTTGGTTTGTTGGCTTGTTGGTTTGTCGGTTTGTTGGTTTGTTGGTTTGTTGGTTTGTTGGTTTGTCCGTTTGTTGGTTTGTTGGTTCGTTGGTTTGTTGGTTTGTTGGTTTGTTCGTTTGTTGGTTTGTGGGTTTGTTGGTTTGTTGGTTTGTTGGTTTGTTCGTTTGTTGGTTTGGCGGTTTGTTGGTTTGTTCGTTTGTTCGTTTGTTGGCTTGCTGGCTTGTTTGTTTGTTGGTTTGTTGGTTTGTTTGTTTGTTTGTTTGTTTGTTTGTTGGTTTGTTCGTTTGTTGGCTTGTTGGTTTGTTGGATTGTTGGCTTGTTGGTTTGTTGGTTTGTTGGCTTGTTGATTTGTTCGTTTGTTGATTTGTTGGTGTGTTGGTTTGTTGGTTTGTTCGTTTGTGTGCTTTTTGGTTTGTTTGTTTGTTGGCTTGTTTGTTTGTTGGTTTGTTGGGTTTTTGGTTTGTTGGTTTGTTGGTTGGTTCGTTTGTTGGTTTGTTGGTTTGTTGGTTTGTTGGTTTGTTTATTTGTTGGTTTGTTGGTTTGTTGGTTTGTTGGATTATTGGTTTTTTGGTTTGTTGGCTTGTTGGCTTGTTGGTTTGTTGGTTTGTTGGTTTGTTGGTTTGTTGGTTTGTTGATTTGTTTGTTTGTTGGGTTGTTCGTTTGTTGGCTTGTTGGTTTGTTGGCTTGTTGGCTTGTTGGTTTGTTGGTTTGTTAGCTTGTTGGTTTGTTGGTTTGTTCGTTTGTTGGTTTGTTGGTTTGTTGGTTTGTTGGTTTTTTGGTTTGTTGGCTTGTTAATTTATTGGTTTGTTGGTTTGTTGGCTTGTTGGTTTGTTGGTTTGTTGGTTTTTTGGCTTGTTGGTTTATTGGTTTGTTGGTTTGTTCATTTGTTGGCTTGTTGGCTTGTTGGTTTGTTGGTTTGTTGGTTTGTTGGTTTGTTGGTTTGTTGGTTTGTTGGTTTGTTGGTTTGTTGGTTTGTTGGTTTGTTGGTTTGTTGGTTTGTTGGTTTGTTGGTTTGTTGATTTGTTGGTTTGTTGGTTTGTTGGTTTGTTGGTTTGTTGGTTTGTTGGTTTGTTGGTTTGTTGGTTTGTTGGTTTGTTGGTTTGTTGGTTTGTTGGTTTGTTGGTTTGTTGGTTTGTTGGTTTGTTGGTTTGTTGGTTTGTTGGTTTGTTGGTTTGTTGGTTTGTTGGTTTGTTGGTTTGTTGGTTTGTTGGTTTGTTGGTTTGTTGGTTTGTTGGTTTGTTGGTTTGTTGGTTTGTTGGTTTGTTGGTTTGTTGGTTTGTTGGTTTGTTGGTTTGTTGGTTTGTTGGTTTGTTGGTTTGTTTGTTTGTTGGTTTGTTGGTTTGTTGGTTTGTTGGTTTGTTGGTTTGTTGGTTTGTTGGTTTGTTGGTTTGTTGGTTTGTTGGTTTGTTGGTTTGTTGGTTTGTTGGTTTGTTTGTTTGTTTGTTTGTTGGTTTTTTCGTTTGTTGGTTTGTTGGCTTGTTGGCTTGTTGGTTTGTTGGTTTTTCGTTTGTTGGTTTGTTGGATTGTTGGTTTGTTCGTTTGTTGGTTTGTTGGTTTGTTGGTGTGTTGGTTTGTTGGTTTAATGGCTTGTTGGTTTGTTGGTTTGTTAGTTTGTTGGTTTGTTGGTTTGTTGGTTTGTTGGTTTGTTGGTTTGTTGGTTTATTTGTTTGTTGGTTTGTTGTTTTGTTGGTTTGTTGGTTTGTTGGTTTGTTGGTTTGTTGGATTTTTTGTTTGTTGGTTTGTTGGTTTGTTTGTTTGTTCGTTTGTTGGTTTGTTGGTTTGTTGGTTTGTTGGCTTAATGGTTTGTTGGATTGTTGGTTTGTCGGTTTGTTGGCTTGTTGGCTTGTTGTTTTGTTGGTTTGTTGGTTTGTTGGTTTGTTGGTTTGTTGGTTTGTTGGTTTGTTGGTTTGTTGGTTTGTTGGTTTGTTTGATTGTTGGTTTGTTCGTTTGTTGATTTGTTGGTTACTTGATTTGTTAGTTTGTTGGTTTGTTGGTTTGTTGGCTTGTTGGTTTGTTAGTTTGTTGGTTTGTTGGTTTGTTTGTTTGTTGGTTTTTTCGTTTGTTGGCTTGTTGGTTTGTTGGTTTGTTCGCTTTTTGGTTTGTTGGTTTGTCGATTAGTTGGTTTGTTGGTTTGTTCGTTTGTTGGTTTGTTGGTTTGTTAGTTTGTTTGGCTGTTGGTTTGTTCGTTTCTTGGCTGCTTGGTTTGTTGGATTGTTGGTTTGTTGGTTTGTTGGTTTGTTGGTTTGTTGGTTTGTTGGTTTCTTCATTTGTTGGTTTGTTGGTTTGTTGGCTTGTTGGTTTGTTGGTTTGTTGGTTTGTTGGTTTGTTCGTTTGTTGGTTTGTGGGTTTGTTGGTTTGTTGGTTTGTTGGTTTGTTCGGTTGTTGGTTTGGTGGTTTGTTGGTTTGTTCGTTTGTTCGTTTGTTGGCTTGCTGGCTTGTTGGTTTGTTGGTTTGTTGGTTTTTTGGTTTGTTGGTTTGTTGGTTTGTTTGTTTGTTGGTTTGTTCATTTGTTGGCTTGTTGATTTGTTTTCTTGTTGGCTTGTTGGTTTGTTGGTTTGTTGGTTTGTTGGCTTGTTGGTTTGTTGGCTTGTTGGTTTGTCGGTTTGTTGGTTTGTTGGTTTGTTGGTTTGTTCGTTTGTTCGTTTGTTGGTTTGTTGGTTCGTTGGTTTGTTGATTTGTTGGTTTGTTCGTTTGTTGGTTTGTGGGTTTGTTGGTTTGTTGGTTTGTTGGTTTGTTCGGTTGTTGGTTTGGTGGTTTGTTAGTTTGTTCGTTTGTTCGTTTGTTGGCTTGCTGGCTTGTTGGTTTGTTGGTTTGTTGGTTGGTTTGTTTGTTTGTTTGTTTGTTGGTTTGTTCGTTTGTTGGCTTGTTGGTTTGTTGGCTTGTTGGTTTGTTGGTTTGTTGGTTTGTTGGCTTATTGATTTGTTCGTTTGTTGATTTGTTGATTTGTTGGTTTGTTGGTTTGTTCGTTTGTTGGTTTGTTTGTTTGTTGGTTTGTTCGTTTGCGTGCTTTTTGGTTTGTTGGTTTGTTGGCTTGTTTGTTTGTTGGTTTGTTGGGTTTTTGGTTTGTTGGTTTGTTGGTTGGTTCGTTTGTTGGTTTGTTGGTTTGTTGGTTTGTTGGTTTGTTGGTTTGTTTATTTGTTGGTTTGTTGGTTTGTTGGTTTGTTGGATTGTTGGTTTTTTGGTTTGTTGGCTTGTTGGCTTGTTGGTTTGTTGGTTTGTTGGCTTATTGGTTTGTTGGTTTGTTGGTTTGTTGGTTTGTTGGTTTGTTTGTTTGTTGGTTTGTTCGTTTGTTGGCTTGTTGGTTTGTTGGCTTGTTGGCTTGTTGGTTTGTTGGTTTGTTGGCTTGTTGGTTTGTTGGTTTGTTCGTTTGTTGGTTTGTTGGTTTGTTGGTTTGTTGGTTTTTTGGTTTGTTGGCTTGTTGGTTTATTGGTTTGTTGGTTTGTTCGCTTGTTGGCTTGTTGGTTTGTTGGTTTGTTGGTTTGTTGGCTTGATGGTTTATTGGTTTGTTGGTTTGTTCGTTTGTTGGCTTATTGGCTTGTTGGTTTGTTGGTTTGTTGGTTTGTTGTTTTGTTGTTTTGTTGGTTTGCTGGTTTGTTGGTTTGTTGGTTTGTTGGTTTGTTGGTTTGTTGGTTTGTTGAGTTGTTGGTTTGTTGTCTTGTTGGTTTGTTGGCTTGTTGGCTTGTTGGTTTGTTGGTTTTTCGTTTGTTGGTTTGTAGGATTGTTGGTTTGTTGGTTTGTTGGTTTGTTGGTGTGTTGGTTTGTTGGTTTGTTGGCTTGTTGGTTTGTTGGTTTGTTCGTTTGTTGGTTTGTTGGTTTGTTGGTTTGTTGGTTTGTTGGTTTGTTCGTTAGTTGGTTTGTTGGTTTGTTGGTTTGTTGGTTTGTTGGCTTGTTGGTTTGTTGGTTTGTTGGGTTGTTGGTTTGTTGGTTTTTTGGTTTGTTGGCTTGTTGGCTTGTTGGCTTGTTGGTTTGTTGATTTGTTGGTTTCTTGGTTTGTTGGTTTGTTGGTTTGTTCGTTTGTTCGTTTGTTGGTTTGTTGGTTTGTTGGTTTGTTGGTTTGTTGGTTTTTTGGTTTGTTGGTTTTTTGGTTTGTTGGCTTGTTGGTTTGTTGGCTTGTAGGTTTGTTGGTTTGTTTGTTTGTTCGTTTGTTGGTTTGTTGGTTTGTTGGGTTGTTGGTTTGTTGGTTTGTTGGTTTGTTGGTTTGTTGGTTTGTTGGTTTGTTGGTTTGTTGGTTTGTTGGTTTGTTGGTTTGTTGCTTTGTTGGTTTGTTGGTTTGAGGGTTTATTGGCTTGTTGGTTTGTTGGTTTGTTTTTTTGTTGGTTTTTTAATTTCTTGGCTTGTTGGTTTCATGGTTTGTTGGTTTGTTGGCTTGTTGGTTTGTTGGTTAGTTCGTTTGTTGGTTTGTTGGTTTGTTGGTTTGATGGTTTGTTGGTTTGTTAATTTGTTGGTTTGTTGGCTTGTTGGCTTGTTGGTTTGTTGGCTTGTTCGTTTGTTGGTTTGTTGGTTTGTTGGCTTGTTGTTTTGTTAGTTTGGTGGTTTGTTGGTTTGTTCGTTTGTTGGCTTGTTGTTTTGTTGGTTTCTTCGTCTGTTGGTTTGTTGGTTTGTTGGTTTGTTGGTTTGTTGGTTTGTTGGTTTGTTGGTTTGTTGGTTTGTTCGTTTGTTAGTTTGTTGGTTTGTTGGTTTGTTTGTTTGTTGGTTTGTCCGTTTGTTGGTTTGTTGGGTTGTTGGCTTGTTGGTTTTTTGGTTTGTTGGTTTGTTCTTTTGTTGGCTTGTTGGCTTGTTTGTTTGTTGGTTTGTTGGTTTGTTAGTTTTTTGGTTTGTTGGTTTGTTGGTTTGTTGGTTTGTTGGTTTGTTTGTTTGTTGGTTTGTTGGTTTGGAGGTTTGTTGGTTTGTTGGTTTGTTGGTTTGTTGGTTTGTTCGTTTGTTGGTTTGTTGGTTTGTTGGTTTGTTGGTTTGTTGGCTTGTTGGTTTGTTGGTTTGCTGGTTTGTTGGTTTGTTGGTTTAATGGTTTAATTGTTTGTTGGTTTGTTGGTTTTTTCGTTTGTTGGTTTGTTGGTTGGTTGGCATGTTGGCTGATTGGTTTGTTGATTATTTGGCTTGTTGGTTTGTTAGCTTGTTGCTTTGTTTGTTTGTTGGTTTGTTCGTGTCTTGTCTTGTTGGTTTGTTGGCTTGTTGGCTTGTAGGTTTGTTGGTTTGTTGGTTTGTTGGTTTGTTGGTTTGTTGGCTTGATGGTTTATTGGTTTGTTGGTTTGTTCGTTTGTTGGCTTGTTGGCTTGTTGGTTTGTTGGTTTGTTGGTTTGTTGGTTTGTTGTTTTGTTGTTTTGTTGGTTTGCTGGTTTGTTGGTTTGTTGGTTTGTTGGTTTGTTGGTTTGTTGGTTTGTTGATTTGTTGGTTTGTTGGTTTTTCGTTTGTTGGTTTGTAGGATTGTTGGTTTGTTGGTTTGTTGGTTTGTTGGTGTGTTGGTTTGTTGGTTTGTTGGCTTGTTGGTTTGTTGGTTTGTTCGTTTGTTGGTTTGTTGGTTTGTTGGTTTGTTGGTTTGTTGGTTTGTTCGTTAGTTGGTTTGTTGGTTTATTGGTTTGTTGGTTTGTTGGCTTGTTGGTTTGTTGGTTTGTTGGGTTCTTGGTTTGTTGGTTTTTTGGTTTGTTGGTTTGTTGGCTTGTTGGCTTGTTGGCTTGTTGGTTTGTTGATTTGTTGGTTTCTTGGTTTGTTGGTTTGTTGGTTTGTTCGTTTGTTCGTTTGTTGGTTTGTTGGTTTGTTGGTTTGTTGGTTTGTTGGTTTTTTGGTTTGTTGGTTTTTTGGTTTGTTGGCTTGTTGGTTTGTTGGCTTGTAGGTTTGTTGGTGTTTGTTTGTTCGTTTGTTGGTTTGTTGGTTTGTTGGGTTGTTGGTTTGTTGGTTTGTTGGTTTGTTGGTTTGTTGGTTTGTTGGTTTGTTGGTTTGTTGCTTTGTTGGTTTGTTGGTTTGAGGGTTTGTTGGCTTGTTGGTTTGTTGGTTTGTTTTTTTGTTGGTTTTTTGGTTTCTTGGCTTGTTGGTTTCATGGTTTGTTGGTTTGTTGGCTTGTTGGTTTGTTGGTTTGTTCGTTTGTTCGTTTGTTGGTTTGTTGGTTTGTTGGCTTGTTGTTTTGTTAGTTTGGTGGTTTGTTGGTTTGTTCGTTTGTTGGCTTGTTGTTTAGTTGGTTTCTTCGTCTGTTGGTTTGTTGGTTTGTTGGTTTGTTGGTTTGTTGGTTTGTTGGTTTGTTCGTTTGTTAGTTTGTTGGTTTGTTGGTTTGTTTGTTTGTTGGTTTGTTCGTTTGTTGGTTTGTTGGGTTGTTGGCTTGTTGGTTTTTTGGTTTGTTGGTTTGTTCTTTTGTTGGCTTGTTGGCTTGTTTGTTTGTTGGTTTGTTGGTTTGTTAGTTTTTTGGTTTGTTGGTTTGTTGGTTTGTTGGTTTGTTGGTTTGTTTGTTTGTTGGTTTGTTGGTTTGGAGGTTTGTTGGTTTGTTGGTTTGTTGGTTTGTTGGTTTGTTCGTTTGTTGGTTTGTTGGTTTGTTGGTTTGTTGGTTTGTTGGCTTGTTGGTTTGTTTGCTTGTTCGTTTGTTGGTTTGTTGGTTTGTTGGGTTGTTGGTTTGTTCGTTTGTTGATTTGTTGGTTACTTGATTTGTTAGTTTGTTGGTTTGTTGGTTTGTTGGCTTGTTGGTTTGTTAGTTTGTTGGTTTGTTGGTTTGTTGGTTTGTTGGTTTGGTGCTTTGTTGGTTTGTTGGTCTGTTGGTTTGTTGGTTTGTTTGTTTGTTGGTTTTTTCGTTTGTTGGCTTGTTGGTTTGTTGGTTTGTTCGCTTTTTGGTTTGTTGGTTTGTCGATTAGTTGGTTTGTTGGTTTGTTCGTTTGTTGGTTTGTTGGTTTGTTAGTTTGTTTGGCTGTTGGCTTGTTCGTTTCTTGGCTTCTTGGTTTGTTGGATTGTTGGTTTGTTGGTTTGTTGGTTTGTTGGTTTGTTGGTTTCTTCATTTGTTGGTTTGTTGGTTTGTTGGCTTGTTGGTTTGTTGGTTTGTTGGTTTGTTGGTTTGTTCGTTTGTTGGTTTGTGGGTTTGTTGGTTTGTTGGTTTGTTGGTTTGTTCGGTTGTTGGTTTGGTGGTTTGTTAATTTGTTCGTTTGTTCGTTTGTTGGCTTGCTGGCTTGTTGGTTTGTTGGTTTGTTGGTTTTTTGGTTTGTTGGTTTGTTGGTTTGTTTGTTTGTTGGTTTGTTCATTTGTTGGCTTGTTGATTTGTTTTCTTGTTGGCTTGTTGGTTTGTTGGTTTGTTGGTTTGTTGGCTTGTTGGTTTGTTGGCTTGTTGGTTTGTCGGTTTGTTGGTTTGTTGGTTTGTTGGTTTGTTCGTTTGTTCGTTTGTTGGTTTGTTGGTTCGTTGGTTTGTTGGTTTGTTGGTTTGTTCGTTTGTTGGTTTGTGGGTTTGTTGGTTTGTTGGTTTGTTGGTTTGTTCGGTTGTTGGTTTGGTGGTTTGTTGGTTTGTTCGTTTGTTCGTTTGTTGGCTTGCTGGCTTGTTGGTTTGTTGGTTTGTTGGTTGGTTTGTTTGTTTGTTTGTTTGTTGGTTTGTTCGTTTGTTGGCTTGTTGGTTTGTTGGCTTGTTGGCTTGTTGGTTTGTTGGTTTGTTGGTTTGTTGGCTTATTGATTTGTTCGTTTGTTGATTTGTTGATTTGTTGGTTTGTTGGTTTGTTCGTTTGTTGGTTTGTTTGTTTGTTGGTTTGTTCGTTTGCGTGCTTTTTGGTTTGTTGGTTTGTTGGCTTGTTTGTTTGTTGGTTTGTTGGGTTTTTGGTTTGTTGGTTTGTTGGTTGGTTCGTTTGTTGGTTTGTTGGTTTGTTGGTTTGTTGGTTTGTTGGTTTGTTTATTTGTTGGTTTGTTGGTTTGTTGGTTTGTTGGATTGTTGGTTTTTTGGTTTGTTGGCTTGTTGGTTTGTTGGTTTGTTGGCTTATTGGTTTGTTGGTTTGTTGGTTTGTTGGTTTGTTGGTTTGTTTGTTTGTTGGTTTGTTCGTTTGTTGGCTTGTTGGTTTGTTGGCTTGTTGGCTTGTTGGTTTGTTGGTTTGTTGGCTTGTTGGTTTGTTGGTTTGTTCGTTTGTTGGTTTGTTGGTTTGTTGGTTTGTTGGTTTTTTGGTTTGTTGGCTTCTTGGTTTATTGGTTTGTTGGTTTGTTCGCTTGTTGGCTTGTTGGTTTGTTGGTTTGTTGGTTTGTTGGCTTGATGGTTTATTGGTTTGTTGGTTTGTTCGTTTGTTGGCTTGTTGGCTTGTTGGTTTGTTGGTTTGTTGGTTTGTTGTTTTGTTGTTTTGTTGGTTTGCTGGTTTGTTGGTTTGTTGGTTTGTTGGTTTGTTGGTTTGTTGATTTGTTGGTTTGTTGTCTTGTTGGTTTGTTGGCTTGTTGGCTTGTTGGTTTGTTGGTTTTTCGTTTGTTGGTTTGTAGGATTGTTGGTTTGTTGGTTTGTTGGTTTGTTGGTGTGTTGGTTTGTTGGTTTGTTGGCTTGTTGGTTTGTTGGTTTGTTCGTTTGTTGGTTTGTTGGTTTGTTGGTTTGTTGGTTTGTTGGTTTGTTCGTTAGTTGGTTTGTTGGTTTGTTGGTTTGTTGGTTTGTTGGCTTGTTGGTTTGTTGGTTTGTTGGGTTGTTGGTTTGTTGGTTTTTTGGTTTGTTGGCTTGTTGGCTTGTTGGCTTGTTGGTTTGTTGATTTGTTGGTTTCTTGGTTTGTTGGTTTGTTGGTTTGTTCGTTTGTTCGTTTGTTGGTTTGTTGGTTTGTTGGTTTGTTGGTTTGTTGGTTTTTTGGTTTGTTGGTTTTTTGGTTTGTTGGCTTGTTGGTTTGTTGGCTTGTAGGTTTGTTGGTTTGTTTGTTTGTTCGTTTGTTGGTTTGTTGGTTTGTTGGGTTGTTGGTTTGTTGGTTTGTTGGTTTGTTGGTTTGTTGGTTTGTTGGTTTGTTGGTTTGTTGGTTTGTTGGTTTGTTGGTTTGTTGGTTTGTTGCTTTGTTGGTTTGTTGGTTTGAGGGTTTATTGGCTTGTTGGTTTGTTGGTTTGTTTTTTTGTTGGTTTTTTGGTTTCTTGGCTTGTTGGTTTCATGGTTTGTTGGTTTGTTGGCTTGTTGGTTTGTTGGTTAGTTCGTTAGTTGGTTTGTTGGTTTGTTGGTTTGATGGTTTGTTGGTTTGTTAATTTGTTGGTTTGTTGGCTTGTTGGCTTGTTGGTTTGTTGGCTTGTTCGTTTGTTGGTTTGTTGGTTTGTTGGCTTGTTGTTTTGTTAGTTTGTTGGTTTGTTGGTTTGTTCGTTTGTTGGCTTGTTGTTTTGTTGGTTTCTTCGTCTGTTGGTTTGTTGGTTTGTTGGTTTGTTGGTTTGTTGGTTTGTTCATTTGTTGGCTTGTTGATTTGTTTTCTTGTTGGCTTGTTGGTTTGTTGGTTTGTTGGTTTGTTGGCTTGTTGGTTTGTTGGCTTGTTGGTTTGTCGGTTTGTTGGTTTGTTGGTTTGTTGGTTTGTTCGTTTGTTCGTTTGTTGGTTTGTTGGTTCGTTGGTTTGTTGGTTTGTTGGTTTGTTCGTTTGTTGGTTTGTGGGTTTGTTGGTTTGTTGGTTTGTTGGTTTGTTCGGTTGTTGGTTTGGTGGTTTGTTGGTTTGTTCGTTTGTTCGTTTGTTGGCTTGCTGGCTTGTTGGTTTGTTGGTTTGTTGGTTGGTTTGTTTGTTTGTTTGTTTGTTGGTTTGTTCGTTTGTTGGCTTGTCGGTTTGTTGGCTTGTTGGCTTGTTGGTTTGTTGGTTTGTTGGTTTGTTGGCTTATTGATTTGTTCGTTTGTTGATTTGTTGATTTGTTGGTTTGTTGGTTTGTTCGTTTGTTGGTTTGTTTGTTTGTTGGTTTGTTCGTTTGCGTGCTTTTTGGTTTGTTGGTTTGTTGGCTTGTTTGTTTGTTGGTTTGTTGGGTTTTTGGTTTGTTGGTTTGTTGGTTGGTTCGTTTGTTGGTTTGTTGGTTTGTTGGTTTGTTGGTTTGTTGGTTTGTTTATTTGTTGGTTTGTTGGTTTGTTGGTTTGTTGGATTGTTGGTTTTTTGGTTTGTTGGCTTGTTGGCTTGTTGGTTTGTTGGTTTGTTTTCTTATTGGTTTGTTGGTTTGTTGGTTTGTTGGTTTGTTGGTTTGTTTGTTTGTTGGTTTGTTCGTTTGTTGGCTTGTTGGTTTGTTGGCTTGTTGGCTTGTTGGTTTGTTGGTTTGTTGGCTTGTTGGTTTGTTGGTTTGTTCGTTTGTTGGTTTGTTGGTTTGTTGGTTTGTTGGTTTTTTGGTTTGTTGGCTTCTTGGTTTATTGGTTTGTTGGTTTGTTCGCTTGTTGGCTTGTTGGTTTGTTGGTTTGTTGGTTTGTTGGTTTGTTGGCTTGATGGTTTATTGGTTTGTTGGTTTGTTCGTTTGTTGGCTTGTTGGCTTGTTGGTTTGTTGGTTTGTTGGTTTGTTGTTTTGTTGTTTTGTTGGTTTGCTGGTTTGTTGGTTTGTTGGTTTGTTGGTTTGTTGGTTTGTTGATTTGTTGGTTTGTTGTCTTGTTGGTTTGTTGGCTTGTTGGCTTGTTGGTTTGTTGGTTTTTCGTTTGTTGGTTTGTAGGATTGTTGGTTTGTTGGTTTGTTGGTTTGTTGGTGTGTTGGTTTGTTGGTTTGTTGGCTTGTTGGTTTGTTGGTTTGTTCGTTTGTTGGTTTGTTGGTTTGTTGGTTTGTTGGTTTGTTGGTTTGTTCGTTAGTTGGTTTGTTGGTTTGTTGGTTTGTTGGTTTGTTGGTTTGTTGGCTTGTTGGTTTGTTGGTTTGTTGGGTTGTTGGTTTGTTGGTTATTTGGTTTGTTGGCTTGTTGGCTTGTTGGCTTGTTGGTTTGTTGATTTGTTGGTTTCTTGGTTTGTTGGTTTGTTGGTTTGTTCGTTTGTTCGTTTGTTGGTTTGTTGGTTTGTTGGTTTGTTGGTTTGTTGGTTTTTTTGGTTTGTTGGTTTTTTGGTTTGTTGGCTTGTTGGTTTGTTGGCTTGTAGGTTTGTTGGTTTGTTTGTTTGTTCGTTTGTTGGTTTGTTGGTTTGTTGGGTTGTTGGTTTGTTGGTTTGTTGGTTTGTTGGTTTGTTGGTTTGTTGGTTTGTTGGTTTGTTGGTTTGTTGGTTTGTTGGTTTGTTGGTTTGTTGCTTTGTTGGTTTGTTGGTTTGAGGGTTTATTGGCTTGTTGGTTTGTTGGTTTGTTTTTTTGTTGTTTTTTTGGTTTCTTGGCTTGTTGGTTTCATGGTTTGTTGGTTTGTTGGCTTGTTGGTTTGTTGGTTAGTTCGTTAGTTGGTTTGTTGGTTTGTTGGTTTGATGGTTTGTTGGTTTGTTAATTTGTTGGTTTGTTGGCTTGTTGGCTTGTTGGTTTGTTGGCTTGTTCGTTTGTTGGTTTGTTGGTTTGTTGGCTTGTTGTTTTGTTAGTTTGGTGGTTTGTTGGTTTGTTCGTTTGTTGGCTTGTTGTTTTGTTGGTTTCTTCGTCTGTTGGTTTGTTGGTTTGTTGGTTTGTTGGTTTGTTGGTTTGTTGGTTTGTTGGTTTGTTCGTTTGTTAGTTTGTTGGTTTGTTGGTTTGTTTGTTTGTTGGTTTGTCCGTTTGTTGGTTTGTTGGGTTGTTGGCTTGTTGGTTTTTTGGTTTGTTGGTTTGTTCTTTTGTTGGCTTGTTGGCTTGTTTGTTTGTTGGTTTGTTGGTTTGTTAGTTTTTTGGTTTGTTGGTTTGTTGGTTTGTTGGTTTGTTGGTTTGTTTGTTTGTTGGTTTGTTGGTTTGGAGGTTTGTTGGTTTGTTGGTTTGTTGGTTTGTTGGTTTGTTCGTTTGTTGGTTTGTTGGTTTGTTGGTTTGTTGGTTTGTTGGCTTGTTGGTTTGTTGGTTTGCTGGTTTGTTGGTTTGTTGGTTTGTTGGTTTAATTGTTTGTTGGATTGTTGGTTTTTTCGTTTGTTGGTTTGTTGGTTTGTTGGCATGTTGGCTGATTGGTTTGTTGATTATTTGGCTTGTTGGTTTGTTAGTTTGTTGCTTTGTTTGTTTGTTGTTTTGTTCGTTTCTTGTCTTGTTGGTTTGTTGGCTTGTTGGCTTGTAGGTTGGTTGGTTTGTTGGTTTGTTGGTTTGTTGGTTTGTTGGCTTGATGGTTTATTGGTTTGTTGGTTTGTTCGTTTGTTGGCTTGTTGGCTTGTTGGTTTGTTGGTTTGTTGGTTTGTTGGTTTGTTGGTTTGTTGTTTTGTTGTTTTGTAGGTTTGCTGGTTTGTTGGTTTGTTGGTTTGTTGGTTTGTTGGTTTGTTAATTTGTTGGTTTGTTGTCCTGTTGGTTTGTTGGCTTGTTGGCTTGTTGGTTTGTTGGTTTTTCGTTTGTTGGTTTGTAGGATTGTTGGTTTGTTGGTTTGTTGGTTTGTTGGTGTGTTGGTTTGTTGGTTTGTTGGCTTGTTGGTTTGTTGGTTTGTTCGTTTGTTGGTTTGTTGGTTTGTTGGTTTGTTGGTTTGTTGGTTTGTTCGTTAGTTGGTTTGTTGGTTTGTTGGTTTGTTGGTTTGTTGGCTTGTTGGTTTGTTGGTTTGTTGGGTTGTTGGTTTGTTGGTTTTTTGGTTTGTTGGCTTGTTGGCTTGTTGGCTTGTTGGTTTGTTGATTTGTTGGTTTCTTGGTTTGTTGGTTTGTTGGTTTGTTCGTTTGTTCGTTTGTTGGTTTGTTGGTTTGTTGGTTTGTTGGTTTGTTGGTTTTTTGGTTTGTTGGTTTTTTGGTTTGTTGGCTTGTTGGTTTGTTGGCTTGTAGGTTTGTTGGTTTGTTTGTTTGTTCGTTTGTTGGTTTGTTGGTTTGTTGGGTTGTTGGTTTGTTGGTTTGTTGGTTTGTTGGTTTGTTGGTTTGTTGGTTTGTTGGTTTGTTGCTTTGTTGGTTTGTTGGTTTGTTGGTTTGAGGGTTTGTTGGCTTGTTGGTTTGTTGGTTTGTTTTTTTGTTGGTTTTTTGGTTTCTTGGCTTGTTGGTTTCATGGTTTGTTGGTTTGTTGGCTTGTTGGTTTGTTGGTTTGTTCGTTTGTTCGTTTGTTGGTTTGTTGGTTTGTTGGCTTGTTGTTTTGTTAGTTTGGTGGTTTGTTGGTTTGTTCGTTTGTTGGCTTGTTGTTTAGTTGGTTTCTTCGTCTGTTGGTTTGTTGGTTTGTTGGTTTGTTGGTTTGTTGGTTTGTTCGTTTGTTAGTTTGTTGGTTTGTTGGTTTGTTTGTTTGTTGGTTTGTTCGTTTGTTGGTTTGTTGGGTTGTTGGCTTGTCGGTTTTTTGGTTTGTTGGTTTGTTCTTTTGTTGGCTTGTTGGCTTGTTTGTTTGTTGGTTTGTTGGTTTGTTAGTTTTTTGATTTGTTGGTTTGTTGGTTTGTTGGTTTGTTTGTTTGTTGGTTTGTTGGTTTGGAGGTTTGTTGGTTTGTTGGTTTGTTGGTTTGTTGGTTTGTTCGTTTGTTGGTTTGTTGGTTTGTTGGTTTGTTGGTTTGTTAGCTTGTTGGTTTGTTGGTTTGCTGGTTTGTTGGTTTGTTGGTTTGTTGGTTTAATTGTTTGTTGGTTTGTTGGTTTTTTCGTTTGTTGGTTTGTTGGTTTGTTGGCATGTTGGCTGGTTGGTTTGTTGATTATTTGGCTTGTTGGTTTGTTAGCTTGTTGCTTTGTTTGTTTGTTGGTTTGTTCGTTTCTTGTCTTGTTGGTTTGTTGGCTTGTTGGCTTGTAGGTTTGTTGGTATGTTGGTTTGTTGGTTTGCTGGTTTGTTGGCTTGTTTGTTCGTTGGAATGTTGGTTTCTTGGTTTGTTGGTTCGTTGGTTTGTTAGTTTGTTCGTTTGTTGGTTTGTTGGTTTGTTGGCTTGTTGGCTTGTTGGTTTGTTGGTTTGTTGGCTTATTGGTTTCTTGGTTTGTTGTTTTGTTGGTTTGTGTGATTGTTGATTTCTTGGCTTGTTGGCTTGTTGGTTTGTTGGTTTGTTGGCTTGTTTGTTTGTTGGTTTGTTGGTTTCTTGGTTTGTTGGTTTGTTGGTTTGTTGGTTTGTACGTTTGTTGGTTTGTTGGTTTGTTGGCTTGTTGGTTTGTTGGCTTTTTGGCTTGTTGGCTTGTTGGTTTGTTGGCTTGTTGGTTTAATAGTTTGTTGGTTTGTTGGTTTGTTGGTTTGTTGGTTTATTGGTTTGTTGCTTTGTTGGTTTGTTGGTTTGTTGGTTTGTTGGTTTGTTGGTTTGTTTGTTTGTTGGGTTTTTCGTTTGTTGGCTTGTTGGTTTGTTGGTTTGTTCGCTTGTTGGTTTGTTAATTTGTTGGTTTGTTGGCTTGTTGGCATGTTGGTTTGTTGGTTTGTTCGTTTGTTGGTTTGTTGGTTTGTTGGCTTGTTGTTTTGTTAGTTTATTGGTTTGTTGGTTTGTTCGTTTGTTGGCTTGTTGTTTTGTTGGTTTGTTCGTCTGTTGGTTTGTTGGTTTGTTGGTTTGTTGGTTTGTAGGTTTGTTCGTTTGTTAGTTTCTTGGTTTGTTGGTTTGTTTGTTTGTTGGTTTGTTCGTTTGTTGGTTTTTTGGGTTGTTGGCTTGTTGGTTTTTTGGTTTGTTGGTTTGTTCTTTTGTTGGCTTGTTGGCTTGTTTGTTTGTTGGTTTGTTGGTTTGTTAGTTTTTTGGTTTGTTGGTTTGTTGGTTTGTTGGTTTGTTGGTTTGTTTGTTTGTTGGTTTGTTGGTTTGTAGGTTTGTTGGTTTGTTGGTTTGTTGGTTTGTTGGTTTGTTCGTTTGTTGGTTTGTTGGTTTGTTGGTTTGTTGGTTTGTTGGCTTGTTGGTTTGTTGGTTTGCTGGTTTGTTGGTTTGTTGGTTTGTTGGTTTAATTGTTTGTTGGTTTGTTGGTTTTTTCGTTTGTTGGTTTGTTGGTTTGTTGGCATGTTGGCTGGTTGGTTTGTTGATTATTTGGCTTGTTGGTTTGTTAGCTTGTTGCTTTGTTTGTTTGTTGGTTTATTGGTTTGTTGCTTTGTTGGTTTGTTGGTTTGTTGGTTTGTTGGTTTGTTTGTTTGTTGGGTTTTTCGTTTGTTGGCTTGTTGGTTTGTTGGTTTGTTCGCTTGTTGGTTTGTTCGTTTGTCAATTTGTTGGTTTATTGGTTTGTTCGATTGTTGGTTTGTTGGTTTGTTGGTTTGTTAGTTTGTTTGTCTGTTGGTTTGTTCGTTTGTTGGCTTGTTGGTTTGTTGGCTTGTTGGTTTGTTGGTTTGTCCGTTTGTTGGTTTGTTGGTTTGTTCATTTGTTGGTTTGTGGGCTTGTTGGTTTGTTGGTTTGTTGGTTTGTTGGTTTGTTGGTTTGTTGGTTTGTTGGTTTGTTGGCTTGTTGGCTTAATGGTTTGTTGGCTTGTTGGTTTGTTGGTTTGTTGGTTTGTTGGTTTGTTGGTTTGTTGGTTTTTTGGTTTGTTGGTTTGTTGGTTTGTTTGTTTGTTGGTTTGTTCGTTTGTTGGCTTGTTGATTTGCTGGCTTGTTGGCTTGTTGGTTTGTTGGTTTGTTGGCTTGTTGGTTTGTTGGCTTGTTGGTTTGTCAGTTTGTTGGTTTGTTGGTTTGTTGGTTTGTTCGTTTGTTGGTTTGTTGTTTCTTTGGTTTGTTGGTTTGTTAGTTTGTTCGTTTGTTGGTTTGTTGGTTTGTTGGTTTGTTGGTTTGTTGGTTTGTTCGTTTGTTGGTTTGTTGGTTTGTTGGTTTGTTCGTTTGTTCGTTTGTTGGCTTGTTGGCTTGTTGGTTTGTTGGTTTGTTGGTTTGTTGGTTTGTTGGTTTGTTGGTTTGTTGGTTTGTTGGTTTGTTGGTTTGTTGGTTTGTTGGTTTGTTGGTTTGTTGGTTTATTCGTTTGTTGTTTTGTTGTTTTGTTTGTTTGTTGGTTTGTTGGTTTGTTCGTTTGTTAGTTTGTTGGTTTTTTGGTTTGTTAGTTTGTTTGTTTGTTTGTTTGTTGGTATGTTGGTTTGTTGGTTTGCTGGTTTGTTGGCTTGTTGGTTTGTTGGTTTGTTAGTTTGTTGGCTTGTTGGTTTGTTGGTTTTTTGGTTTGTTGGTTTATCGGTTTGTTGGTTTGTTGGTTTATTTGTTTGTTGGTTTGTTGGTTTCTTGGTTTGTTGGTTTGTTGGTTTGTTGGCTTGTTGGTTTGTTGGCTTGTTGGTTTGTTGGTTTGTCGGTTTGTTGGTTTGTTGGTTTGTTCATTTGTTGGTTTGTTGGTTTGTTGGCTTGTTGGTTTGTTGTTTTGTTGGTTTGTTGGTTTGTTGGTTTGTTGGTTTGTTGGTTTGTTGGTTTGTTGGTTTGTTGGTTTGTTGGTTTGTTGGCTTGTTGGCTTAATGGTTTGTTGGCTTGTTGGTTTGTTGGTTTGTTGGTTTGTTGGTTTGTTGGTTTGTTGGTTTTTTGGTTTGTTGGTTTGTTGGTTTGTTTGTTTGTTGGTTTGTTCGTTTGTTGGCTTGTTGGTTTGTTCGTTTGTTGGTTTGTTGGTTTGTTGGTTTGTTGGTTTGTTGGTTTGTTTGTTTGTTGGTTTGTTGGTTCTTTGGTTTGTTGGTTTGTTGGCTTGTTGGTTTGTTGGCTTGTTGGTTTGTTGGTTTGTTGGTTTGTTGGTTTTTTGGTTTGTTGGTTTATTCGTTTGTTGTTTTGTTGTTTTGTTGGTTTGTTGGTTTGTTGGTTTGTTCGTTTGTTAGTTTGTTGGTTTTTTGGTTTGTTAGTTAGTTTGTTTGTTTGTTTGTTGGTATGTTGGTTTGTTGGTTTGCTGGTTTGTTGGCTTGTTGGTTTGTTGGTTTGTTAGTTTGTTGGTTTGTTGGTTTGTTGGGTACTTGGTTTGTTGGTTTGTTGGTTTGTTGGTTTGTTGGCTTGTTGGTTTGTTGGTTTTTTGGTTTGTTGGTTTATCGGTTTGTTGGTTTGTTGGTTTATTTGTTTGTTGGTTTGTTGGTTTCTTGGTTTGTTGGTTTGTTGGCTTGTTGGTTTGTTGGCTTGTTGGTTTGTTGGTTTGTCGGTTTGTTGGTTTGTTGGTTTGTTCATTTGTTGGTTTGTTGGTTTGTTGGCTTGTTGGTTTGTTGGTTTGTTGGTTTGTTGGTTTGTTGGTTTGTTGGTTTGGTGGTTTGTTGGTTTGTTGGTTTGTTGGTTTGTTGGTTTGTTGGTTTGTTGGCTTGTTGGCTTAATAGTTTGTTGGCTTGTTGGTTTGTTGGTTTGTTGGTTTGTTGGTTTGTTGGTTTGTTGGTTTTTTGGTTTGTTGGTTTGTTGGTTTGTTTGTTTGTTGGTTTGTTCGTTTGTTGGCTTGTTGATTTGTTGGCTTGTTGGCTTGTTGGTTTGTTGGTTTGTTGGTTTGTTGGTTTGTTTGTTTGTTGGTTTGTTGGTTCTTTGGTTTGTTGGTTTGTTGACTTGTTGGTTTGTTGGCTTGTCGGTTTGTTGGTTTGTTGGTTTGTTGGTTTGTTGGTTTGTTCGTTTGTTGGTTTGTTGGTTCGTTGGTTTGTTGGTTTGTTGGTTTGTTCGTTTGTTGGTTTGTGGGTTTGTGGGTTTGTTGGTTTGTTGGTTTGTTGGTTTGTTCGTTTGTTGGTTTGGTGGTTTGTTGGTTTGTTCGTTTGTTCGTTTGTTGGCTTGCTGGCTTGTTGGTTTGTTGGTTTGTTGGTTTGTTTGTTTGTTTGTTTGTTTGTTGGTTTGTTCGTTTGTTGGCTTGTTGGTTTGTTGGCTTGTTGGCTTGTTGGTTTATTCGTTTGTTGTTTTGTTGTTTTGTTGGTTTGTTGGTTTGTTGGTTTGTTCGTTTGTTAGTTTGTTGGTGAATTGGTTTGTTAGTTTGTTTGTTTGTTTGTTTGTTGGTATGTTGGTTTGTTGGTTTGCTGGTTTGTTGGCTTGTTGGTTTGTTGGTTTGTTAGTTTGTTGGTTTGTTGGTTTGTTGGTTACTTGATTTGTTGGTTTGTTGGTTTGTTGGGTTGTTGGCTTGTTGGTTTTTTGGTTTGTTGGTTTGTTCTTTTGTTGGCTTGTTGGCTTGTTTGTTTGTTGGTTTGTTGGTTTGTTGGTTTGTTAGTTTTTTGGTTTGTTGGTTTGTTGGTTTGTTGGTTTGTTGGTTTGTTTGTTTGTTGGTTTGTTGGTTTGTAGGTTTGTTGGTTTGTTGGTTTGTTGGTTTGTTGGTTTGTTCGTTTGTTGGTTTGTTGGTTTGTTGGTTTGTTGGTTTGTTGGCTTGTTGGTTTGTTGGTTTGCTGGTTTGTTGGTTTGTTGGTTTGTTGGTTTAATTGTTTGTTGGTTTGTTGGTTTTTTCGTTTGTTGGTTTGTTGGTTTGTTGGCATGTTGGCTGGTTGGTTTGTTGATTATTTGGCTTGTTGGTTTGTTAGCTTGTTGCTTTGTTTGTTTGTTGGTTTGTTCGTTTCTTGTCTTGTTGGTTTGTTGGCTTGTTGGCTTGTAGGTTTGTTGGTTTGTTGGTTTGTGGGTTTGCTGGTTTGTTGGCTTGTTTGTTCGTTGGATTGTTGGTTTCTTGGTTTGTTGGTTCGTTGGTTTGTTGGTTTGTTCGTTTGTTGGTTTGTTGGTTTGTTGGTTTGTTGGTTTGTTGGCTTGCTCGTTTGTTGGCTTGTTGGTTTGTTGGCTTGTTGGCTTGTTGGTTTGTTGGTTTGTTGGCTTATTGGTTTCTTGGTTTGTTGTTTTGTTGGTTTGTTGGATTGTTGATTTCTTGGCTTGTTGGCTTGTTGGTTTGTTGGTTTGTTGGCTTGTTTGTCTGTTGGTTTGTTGCTTTCTTGGTTTGTTGGTTTGTTGGTTTGTTGGTTTGTACGTTTGTTGGTTTGTTGGTTTGTTGGCTTGTTGGTTTGTTGGCTTTTTGGCTTGTTGGCTTGTTGGTTTGTTGGCTTGTTGGTTTGTTAGTTTGTTGGTTTGTTGGTTTGTTGGTTTGTTGGTTTGTTGGTTTGTTGGTTTATTGGTTTGTTGCTTTGTTGGTTTGTTGGTTTGTTGGTTTGTTGGTTTGTTTGTTTGTTGGGTTTTTCGTTTGTTGGCTTGTTGGTTTGTTGGTTTGTTCGCTTGTTGGTTTGTTCGTTTGTCAATTTGTTGGTTTATTGGTTTGTTCGTTTGTTGGTTTGTTGGTTTGTTGGTTTGTTAGTTTGTTTGTCTGTTGGTTTGTTCGTTTGTTGGCTTGTTGGTTTGTTGGCTTGTTGGTTTGCTGGTTTGTCGGTTTGTTGGTTTGTTGGTTTGTTCATTTGTTGGTTTGTGGGCTTGTTGGTTTGTTGGTTTGTTGGTTTGTTGGTTTGTTGGTTTGTTGGTTTGTTGGTTTGTTGGTTTGTTGGCTTGTTGGCTTAATGGTTTGTTGGCTTGTTGGTTTGTTGGTTTGTTGGTTTGTTGGTTTGTTGGTTTTTTGGTTTGTTGGTTTGTTGGTTTGTTTGTTTGTTGGTTTGTTCGTTTGTTGGCTTGTTGATTGGTTGGCTTGTTGGCTTGTTGGTTTGTTGGTTTGTTGGCTTGTTGGTTTGTTGGCTTGTTGGTTTGTCAGTTTGTTGGTTTGTTGGTTTGTTGGTTTGTTCGTTTGTTGGTTTGTTGTTTCTTTGGTTTGTTGGTTTGTTAGTTTGTTCGTTTGTTGGTTTGTTGGTTTGTTGGTTTGTTGGTTTGTTGGTTTGTTGGTTTGTTCGTTTGTTGGTTTGTTGGTTTGTTGGTTTGTTCGTTTGTTCGTTTGTTGGCTTGTTGGCTTGTTGGTTTGTTGGTTTGTTGGTTTGTTGGTTTGTTGGTTTGTTGGTTTGTTGGTTTGTTGGTTTGTTGGTTTGTT
Organism: Atherix ibis; assembly: GCA_958298945.1. Taxonomy (NCBI): domain Eukaryota; kingdom Metazoa; phylum Arthropoda; class Insecta; order Diptera; family Athericidae; genus Atherix; species Atherix ibis. The sequence continues at coordinate 100,967,303 of OY282608.1, forward strand.
GGTTTGTTGGTTTGTTGGTTTGTTGGTTTGTTGGTTTATTCGTTTGTTGTTTTGTTGTTTTGTTGGTTTGTTGGTTTGTTGGTTTGTTCGTTTGTTAGTTTGTTGGTTTTTTGGTTTGTTAGTTTGTTTGTTTGTTTGTTTGTTGGTATGTTGGTTTGTTGGTTTGCTGGTTTGTTGGCTTGTTGGTTTGTTGGTTTGTTAGTTTGTTGGTTTGTTGGTTTGTTGGTTACTTGGTTTGTTGGTTTGTTGGTTTGTTGGCTTGTTGGTTTGTTGGTTTTTTGGTTTGTTGGTTTGTCGGTTTGTTGGTTTGTTGGTTTATTTGTGTGTTGGTTTGTTGGTTTCTTGGTTTGTTGGTTTGTTGGCTTGTTGGCTTGTTGGTTTGTTGGCTTGTTGGTTTGTTGGTTTGTCGGTTTGTTGGTTTGTTGGTTTGTTCATTTGTTGGTTTGTTGGCTTGTTGGTTTGTTGGTTTGTTGGTTTGTTGGTTTGTTGGTTTGTTGGTTTGTTGGTTTGTTGGTTTGTTGGTTTGTTGGTTTGTTGGTTTGTTGGTTTGTTGGTTTGTTGGTTTGTTGGTTTGTTGGTTTGTTGGCTTGTTGGCTTAATGGTTTGTTGGCTTGTTGGTTTGTTGGTTTGTTGGTTTGTTGGTTTGTTGGTTTGTTGGTTTTTTGGTTTGTTGGTTTGTTGGTTTGTTTGTTTGTTGGTTTGTTCGTTTGTTGGCTTGTTGATTTGTTGGCTTGTTGGCTTGTTGGTTTGTTGGTTTGTTTGTTTGTTGGTTTGTTGGTTCTTTGGTTTGTTGGTTTGTTGGCTTGTTGGTTTGTTGGCTTGTTGGTTTGTCGGTTTGTTGGTTTGTTGGTTTGTTGGTTTGTTGGTTTGTTGGTTTGTTCGTTTGTTGGTTTATTGGTTTGTTGGTTTGTTGGTTTGTTGGTTTGTTGGTTTGTTCGTTTGTTGGTTTGTGGGTTTGTGGGTTTGTTGGTTTGTTGGTTTGTTGGTTTGTTGGTTTGTTCGTTTGTTGGTTTGGTGGTTTGTTGGTTTGTTCGTTTGTTCGTTTGTTGGCTTGCTGGCTTGTTGGTTTGTTGGTTTGTTGGTTTGTTTGCTTGTTTGTTTGTTTGTTTGTTGGTTTGTTCGTTTGTTGACTTGTTGGTTTGTTGGCTTGTTGGCTTGTTGGTTTGTTGGTTTGTTGGCTTGTTGATTTGTTCGTTTGCTGATTTGTTGGTTTGTTGGTTTGTTCATTTGTTGGTTTGTTTGTTTGTTGGTTTGTTCGTTTGTGTGCTTTTTGGTTTGTTTGTTAGCTTGTTTGTTTGTTGGTTTGTTGGGTTTTTGGTTTGTTGGTTTGTTGGTTGGTTCGTTTGTTGGTTTGTTGGTTTGTTGGTTTGTTGGTTTGTTTATTTGTTGGTTTGTTGGTTTGTTGGTTTGTTGGATTGTTGGTTTTTTGGTTTGTTGGCTTGTTGGCTTGTTGGTTTGTTGGTTTGTTGGTTTGTTGGTTTGTTGGTTTGTTGGTTTGTTGGTTTGTTGGTTTGTTTGTTTGTTGGTTTGTTCGTTTGTTGGTTTGTGGGTTTGTTGGTTTGTTGGTTTGTTGGTTTCTTCGTTTGTTGGTTTGGTGGTTTGTTGTTTTGTTCGTTTGTTCGTTTGGTGGCTTGCTGGCTTGTTGGTTTGTTGGTTTGTTGGTTTGTTTGTTTGTTTGTTTGTTGGTTGGTTTGTTCGTTTGTTGGCTTGTTGGTTTGTTGGCTTGTTGGCTTGTTGGTTTGTTGGTTTGTTGGCTTGTTGATTTGTTCGTTTGCTGATTTGTTGGTTTGTTGGTTTGTTCATTTGTTGGTTTGTTTGTTTGTTGGTTTGTTCGTTTGTGTGCTTTTTGGTTTGTTTGTTTGTTGGCTTGTTTGTTTGTTGGTTTGTTGGGTTTTTGGTTTGTTGGTTTGTTGGTTGGTTCGTTTGTTGGTTTGTTGGTTTGTTGGTTTGTTGGTTTGTTTATTTGTTGGTTTGTTGGTTTGTTGGTTTGTTGGATTGTTGGTTTTTTGGTTTGTTGGCTTGTTGGCTTGTTGGTTTGTTGGTTTGTTGGTTTGTTGGTTTGTTGGTTTGTTGGTTTGTTGGTTTGTTTGTTTGTTGGGTTGTTCGTTTGTTGGCTTGTTGGTTTGTTGGCTTATTGGCTTGTTGGTTTGTTGGTTTGTTAGCTTGTTGGTTTGTTGGTTTGGTCGTTTGTTGGTTTGTTGGTTTGTTGGTTTGTTGGTTTTTTGGTTTGTTGGCTTGTTAATTTATTGGCTTGTTGGTTTGTTGGCTTGTTGGTTTGTTGGTTTGTTGGTTTTTTGGCTTGTTGGTTTATTGGTTTGTTGGTTTGTTCGTTTGTTGGCTTGTTGGTTTGTTGGTTTGTTGGTTTGTTGGTTTGTTGGTTTGTTGGATTGTTGGTTTGTTGGTTTGTCGGTTTGTTGGTTTGTTGGTTTGTTCATTTGTTGGTTTGTTGGTTTGTTGGCTTGTTGGTTTGTTGTTTTGTTGGTTTGTTGGTTTGTTGGTTTGTTGGTTTGTTGGTTTGTTGGTTTGTTGGTTTGTTGGTTTGTTGGTTTGTTGGCTTGTTGGCTTAATGGTTTGTTGGCTTGTTGGTTTGTTGGTTTGTTGGTTTGTTGGTTTGTTGGTTTGTTGGTTTTTTGGTTTGTTGGTTTGTTGGTTTGTTTGTTTGTTGGTTTGTTCGTTTGTTGGCTTGTTGGTTTGTTCGTTTGTTGGTTTGTTGATTTGTTGGTTTGTTGGTTTGTTGGTTTGTTTGTTTGTTGGTTTGTTGGTTCTTTGGTTTGTTGGTTTGTTGGCTTGTTGGTTTGTTGGCTTGTTGGTTTGTTGGTTTGTTGGTTTGTTGGTTTTTTGGTTTGTTGGTTTATTCGTTTGTTGTTTTGTTGTTTTGTTGGTTTGTTGGTTTGTTGGTTTGTTCGTTTGTTAGTTTGTTGGTTTTTTGGTTTGTTAGTTAGTTTGTTTGTTTGTTTGTTGGTATGTTGGTTTGTTGGTTTGCTGGTTTGTTGGCTTGTTGGTTTGTTGGTTTGTTAGTTTGTTGGTTTGTTGGTTTGTTGGGTACTTGGTTTGTTGGTTTGTTGGTTTGTTGGTTTGTTGGTTTGTTGGCTTGTTGGTTTGTTGGTTTTTTGGTTTGTTGGTTTATCGGTTTGTTGGTTTGTTGGTTTATTTGTTTGTTGGTTTGTTGGTTTCTTGGTTTGTTGGTTTGTTGGTTTGTTGGCTTGTTGGTTTGTTGGCTTGTTGGTTTGTTGGTTTGTCGGTTTGTTGGTTTGTTGGTTTGTTCATTTGTTGGTTTGTTGGTTTGTTGGCTTGTTGGTTTGTTGGTTTGTTGGTTTGTTGGTTTGTTGGTTTGTTGGTTTGGTGGTTTGTTGGTTTGTTGGTTTGTTGGTTTGTTGGTTTGTTGGCTTGTTGGCTTAATGGTTTGTTGGCTTGTTGGTTTGTTGGTTTGTTGGTTTGTTGGTTTGTTGGTTTGTTGGTTTTTTGGTTTGTTGGTTTGTTGGTTTGTTTGTTTGTTGGTTTGTTCGTTTGTTGGCTTGTTGATTTGTTGGCTTGTTGGCTTGTTATTTTGTTGGTTTGTTGGTTTGTTGGTTTGTTTGTTTGTTGGTTTGTTGGTTCTTTGGTTTGTTGGTTTGTTGACTTGTTGGTTTGTTGGCTTGTTGGTTTGTCGGTTTGTTGGTTTGTTGGTTTGTTGGTTTGTTGGTTTGTTCGTTTGTTGGTTTGTTGGTTCGTTGGTTTGTTGGTTTGTTGGTTTGTTCGTTTGTTGGTTTGTGGGTTTGTGGGTTTGTTGGTTTGTTGGTTTGTTGGTTTGTTCGTTTGTTGGTTTGGTGGTTTGTTGGTTTGTTCGTTTGTTCGTTTGTTGGCTTGCTGGCTTGTTGGTTTGTTGGTTTGTTGGTTTGTTTGTTTGTTTGTTTGTTTGTTTGTTTGTTGGTTTGTTCGTTTGTTGGCTTGTTGGTTTGTTGGCTTGTTGGCTTGTTGGTTTATTCGTTTGTTGTTTTGTTGTTTTGTTGGTTTGTTGGTTTGTTGGTTTGTTCGTTTGTTAGTTTGTTGGTTTTTTGGTTTGTTAGTTTGTTTGTTTGTTTGTTTGTTGGTATGTTGGTTTGTTGGTTTGCTGGTTTGTTGGCTTGTTGGTTTGTTGGTTTGTTAGTTTGTTGGTTTGTTGGTTTGTTGGTTACTTGGTTTGTTGGTTTGTTGGTTTGTTGGGTTGTTGGCTTGTTGGTTTTTTGGTTTGTTGGTTTGTTCTTTTGTTGGCTTGTTGGCTTGTTTGTTTGTTGGTTTGTTGGTTTGTTGGTTTGTAGGTTTGTTGGTTTGTTGGTTTGTTGGTTTGTTGGTTTGTTGGTTTGTTCGTTTGTTGGTTTGTTGGTTTGTTGGTTTGTTGGTTTGTTGGCTTGTTGGTTTGTTGGTTTGCTAGTTTGTTGGTTTGTTGGTTTGTTGGTTTAATTGTTTGTTGGTTTGTTGGTTTTTTCGTTTGTTGGTTTGTTGGTTTGTTGGCATGTTGGCTGGTTGGTTTGTTGATTATGTGCCTTGTTGGTTTGTTAGCTTGTTGCTTTGTTTGTTTGTTGGTTTGTTCGTTTCTTGTCTTGTTGGTTTGTTGGCTTGTTGGCTTGTAGGTTTGTTGGTTTGTTGGTTTGTGGGTTTGCTGGTTTGTTGGCTTGTTTGTTCGTTGGATTGTTGGTTTCTTGGTTTGTTGGTTCGTTGGTTTGTTGGTTTGTTCGTTTGTTGGTTTGTTGGTTTGTTGGTTTGTTGGTTTGTTGGCTTGCTCGTTTGTTGGCTTGTTGGTTTGTTGGCTTGTTGGCTTGTTGGTTTGTTGGTTTGTTGGCTTATTGGTTTCTTGGTTTGTTGTTTTGTTGGTTTGTTGGATTGTTGATTTCTTGGCTTGTTGGCTTGTTGGTTTGTTGGTTTGTTGGCTTGTTTGTCTGTTGGTTTGTTGGTTTCTTGGTTTGTTGGTTTGTTGGTTTGTTGGTTTGTACGTTTGTTGGTTTGTTGGTTTGTTGGCTTGTTGGTTTGTTGGCTTTTTGGCTTGTTGGCTTGTTGGTTTGTTGGCTTGTTGGTTTGTTAGTTTGTTGGCTTGTTGGTTTGTTGGTTTGTTGGTTTGTTGGTTTGTTTGTTTGTTGGTTTGTTCGTTTGTTGGCTTGTTGGTTTGTTCGTTTGTTGGTTTGTTGGTTTGTTGGTTTGTTGGTTTGTTGGTTTGTTTGTTTGTTGGTTTGTTGGTTCTTTGGTTTGTTGGTTTGTTGGCTTGTTGGTTTGTTGGTTTGTTGGCTTATTGGTTTCTTGGTTTGTTGTTTTGTTGGTTTGTTGGATTGTTGATTTCTTGGCTTGTTGGCTTGTTGGTTTGTTGGTTTGTTGGCTTGCTCGTTTGTTGGCTTGTTGGTTTGTTGGCTTGTTGGCTTGTTGGTTTGTTGGTTTGTTGGCTTATTGGTTTCTTGGTTTGTTGTTTTGTTGGTTTGTTGGATTGTTGATTTCTTGGCTTGTTGGCTTGTTGGTTTGTTGGTTTGTTGGCTTGTTTGTCTGTTGGTTTGTTGGTTTCTTGGTTTGTTGGTTTGTTGGTTTGTTGGTTTGTACGTTTGTTGGTTTGTTGGTTTGTTGGCTTGTTGGTTTGTTGGCTTTTTGGCTTGTTGGCTTGTTGGTTTGTTGGCTTGTTGGTTTGTTAGTTTGTTGGCTTGTTGGTTTGTTGGTTTGTTGGTTTGTTGGTTTGTTTGTTTGTTGGTTTGTTCGTTTGTTGGCTTGTTGGTTTGTTCGTTTGTTGGTTTGTTGGTTTGTTGGTTTGTTGGTTTGTTGGTTTGTTTGTTCGTTGGATTGTTGGTTTCTTGGTTTGTTGGTTCGTTGGTTTGTTGGTTTGTTCGTTTGTTGGTTTGTTGGTTTGTTGGTTTGTTGGTTTGTTGGCTTGCTCGTTTGTTGGCTTGTTGGTTTGTTGGCTTGTTGGTTTGTTGGTTTGTTGGTTTGTTGGTTTGTTGGTTTGTTGGATTGTTGGTTTGTTGGTTTGTCGGTTTGTTGGTTTGTTGGTTTGTTCATTTGTTGGTTTGTTGGTTTGTTGGCTTGTTGGTTTGTTGTTTTGTTGGTTTGTTGGTTTGTTGGTTTGTTGGTTTGTTGGTTTGTTGGTTTGTTGGTTTGTTGGTTTGTTGGTTTGTTGGCTTGTTGGCTTAATGGTTTGTTGGCTTGTTGGTTTGTTGGTTTGTTGGTTTGTTGGTTTGTTGGTTTGTTGGTTTTTTGGTTTGTTGGTTTGTTGGTTTGTTTGTTTGTTGGTTTGTTCGTTTGTTGGCTTGTTGGTTTGTTCGTTTGTTGGTTTGTTGGTTTGTTGGTTTGTTGGTTTGTTGGTTTGTTTGTTTGTTGGTTTGTTGGTTCTTTGGTTTGTTGGTTTGTTGGCTTGTTGGTTTGTTGGCTTGTTGGTTTGTTGGTTTGTTGGTTTGTTGGTTTTTTGGTTTGTTGGTTTATTCGTTTGTTGTTTTGTTGTTTTGTTGGTTTGTTGGTTTGTTGGTTTGTTCGTTTGTTAGTTTGTTGGTTTTTTGGTTTGTTAGTTAGTTTGTTTGTTTGTTTGTTGGTATGTTGGTTTGTTGGTTTGCTGGTTTGTTGGCTTGTTGGTTTGTTGGTTTGTTAGTTTGTTGGTTTGTTGGTTTGTTGGGTACTTGGTTTGTTGGTTTGTTGGTTTGTTGGTTTGTTGGTTTGTTGGCTTGTTGGTTTGTTGGTTTTTTGGTTTGTTGGTTTATCGGTTTGTTGGTTTGTTGGTTTATTTGTTTGTTGGTTTGTTGGTTTCTTGGTTTGTTGGTTTGTTGGTTTGTTGGCTTGTTGGTTTGTTGGCTTGTTGGTTTGTTGGTTTGTCGGTTTGTTGGTTTGTTGGTTTGTTCATTTGTTGGTTTGTTGGTTTGTTGGCTTGTTGGTTTGTTGGTTTGTTGGTTTGTTGGTTTGTTGGTTTGTTGGTTTGGTGGTTTGTTGGTTTGTTGGTTTGTTGGTTTGTTGGTTTGTTGGCTTGTTGGCTTAATGGTTTGTTGGCTTGTTGGTTTGTTGGTTTGTTGGTTTGTTGGTTTGTTGGTTTGTTGGTTTTTTGGTTTGTTGGTTTGTTGGTTTGTTTGTTTGTTGGTTTGTTCGTTTGTTGGCTTGTTGATTTGTTGGCTTGTTGGCTTGTTATTTTGTTGGTTTGTTGGTTTGTTGGTTTGTTTGTTTGTTGGTTTGTTGGTTCTTTGGTTTGTTGGTTTGTTGACTTGTTGGTTTGTTGGCTTGTTGGTTTGTCGGTTTGTTGGTTTGTTGGTTTGTTGGTTTGTTGGTTTGTTCGTTTGTTGGTTTGTTGGTTCGTTGGTTTGTTGGTTTGTTGGTTTGTTCGTTTGTTGGTTTGTGGGTTTGTGGGTTTGTTGGTTTGTTGGTTTGTTGGTTTGTTCGTTTGTTGGTTTGGTGGTTTGTTGGTTTGTTCGTTTGTTCGTTTGTTGGCTTGCTGGCTTGTTGGTTTGTTGGTTTGTTGGTTTGTTTGTTTGTTTGTTTGTTTGTTTGTTTGTTGGTTTGTTCGTTTGTTGGCTTGTTGGTTTGTTGGCTTGTTGGCTTGTTGGTTTATTCGTTTGTTGTTTTGTTGTTTTGTTGGTTTGTTGGTTTGTTGGTTTGTTCGTTTGTTAGTTTGTTGGTTTTTTGGTTTGTTAGTTTGTTTGTTTGTTTGTTTGTTGGTATGTTGGTTTGTTGGTTTGCTGGTTTGTTGGCTTGTTGGTTTGTTGGTTTGTTAGTTTGTTGGTTTGTTGGTTTGTTGGTTACTTGGTTTGTTGGTTTGTTGGTTTGTTGGGTTGTTGGCTTGTTGGTTTTTTGGTTTGTTGGTTTGTTCTTTTGTTGGCTTGTTGGCTTGTTTGTTTGTTGGTTTGTTGGTTTGTTGGTTTGTTAGTTTTTTGGTTTGTTGGTTTGTTGGTTTGTTGGTTTGTTGGTTTGTTTGTTTGTTGGTTTGTTGGTTTGTAGGTTTGTTGGTTTGTTGGTTTGTTGGTTTGTTGGTTTGTTGGTTTGTTCGTTTGTTGGTTTGTTGGTTTGTTGGTTTGTTGGTTTGTTGGCTTGTTGGTTTGTTGGTTTGCTAGTTTGTTGGTTTGTTGGTTTGTTGGTTTAATTGTTTGTTGGTTTGTTGGTTTTTTCGTTTGTTGGTTTGTTGGTTTGTTGGCATGTTGGCTGGTTGGTTTGTTGATTATGTGGCTTGTTGGTTTGTTAGCTTGTTGCTTTGTTTGTTTGTTGGTTTGTTCGTTTCTTGTCTTGTTGGTTTGTTGGCTTGTTGGCTTGTAGGTTTGTTGGTTTGTTGGTTTGTGGGTTTGCTGGTTTGTTGGCTTGTTTGTTCGTTGGATTGTTGGTTTCTTGGTTTGTTGGTTCGTTGGTTTGTTGGTTTGTTCGTTTGTTGGTTTGTTGGTTTGTTGGTTTGTTGGTTTGTTGGCTTGCTCGTTTGTTGGCTTGTTGGTTTGTTGGCTTGTTGGCTTGTTGGTTTGTTGGTTTGTTGGCTTATTGGTTTCTTGGTTTGTTGTTTTGTTGGTTTGTTGGATTGTTGATTTCTTGGCTTGTTGGCTTGTTGGTTTGTTGGTTTGTTGGCTTGTTTGTCTGTTGGTTTGTTGGTTTCTTGGTTTGTTGGTTTGTTGGTTTGTTGGTTTGTACGTTTGTTGGTTTGTTGGTTTGTTGGCTTGTTGGTTTGTTGGCTTTTTGGCTTGTTGGCTTGTTGGTTTGTTGGCTTGTTGGTTTGTTAGTTTGTTGGCTTGTTGGTTTGTTGGTTTGTTGGTTTGTTGGTTTGTTGGTTTATTGGTTTGTTGCTTTGTTGGTTTGTTGGTTTGTTGGTTTGTTGGTTTGTTTGTTTGTTGGGTTTTTCGTTTGTTGGCTTGTTGGTTTGTTGGTTTGTTCGCTTGTTGGTTTGTTCGTTTGTCAATTTGTTGGTTTATTGGTTTGTTCGTTTGTTGGTTTGTTGGTTTGTTGGTTTGTTAGTTTGTTTGTCTGTTGGTTTGTTCGTTTGTTGGCTTGTTGGTTTGTTGGCTTGTTGGTTTGCTGGTTTGTCGGTTTGTTGGTTTGTTGGTTTGTTCATTTGTTGGTTTGTGGGCTTGTTGGTTTGTTGGTTTGTTGGTTTGTTGGTTTGTTGGTTTGTTGGTTTGTTGGTTTGTTGGTTTGTTGGTTTGTTGGCTTGTTGGCTTAATGGTTTGTTGGCTTGTTGGTTTGTTGGTTTGTTGGTTTGTTGGTTTGTTGGTTTTTTGGTTTGTTGGTTTGTTGGTTTGTTTGTTTGTTGGTTTGTTCGTTTGTTGGCTTGTTGATTTGTTGGCTTGTTGGCTTGTTGGTTTGTTGGTTTGTTGGCTTGTTGGTTTGTTGGCTTGTTGGTTTGTCAGTTTGTTGGTTTGTTGGTTTGTTGGTTTGTTCGTTTGTTGGTTTGTTGTTTCTTTGGTTTGTTGGTTTGTTAGTTTGTTCGTTTGTTGGTTTGTTGGTTTGTTGGTTTGTTGGTTTGTTGGTTTGTTGGTTTGTTGGTTTGTTCGTTTGTTGGTTTGTTGGTTTGTTGGTTTGTTCGTTTGTTCGTTTGTTGGCTTGTTGGCTTGTTGGTTTGTTGGTTTGTTGGTTTGTTGGTTTGTTGGTTTGTTGGTTTGTTGGTTTGTTGGTTTGTTGGTTTGTTGGTTTGTTGGTTTGTTGGTTTGTTGGTTTGTTGGTTTATTCGTTTGTTGTTTTGTTGTTTTGTTGGTTTGTTGGTTTGTTGGTTTGTTCGTTTGTTAGTTTGTTGGTTTTTTGGTTTGTTAGTTTGTTTGTTAGTTTGTTTGTTGGTATGTTGGTTTGTTGGTTTGCTGGTTTGTTGGCTTGTTGGTTTGTTGGTTTGTTAGTTTGTTGGTTTGTTGGTTTGTTGGTTACTTGGTTTGTTGGTTTGTTGGTTTGTTGGCTTGTTGGTTTGTTGGTTTTTTGGTTTGTTGGTTTGTCGGTTTGTTGGTTTGTTGGTTTATTTGTTTGTTGGTTTGTTGGTTTCTTGGTTTGTTGGTTTGTTGGTTTGTTGGCTTGTTGGTTTGTTGGCTTGTTGGTTTGTTGGTTTGTCGGTTTGTTGGTTTGTTGGTTTGTTCATTTGTTGGTTTGTTGGCTTGTTGGTTTGTTGGTTTGTTGGTTTGTTGGTTTGTTGGTTTGTTGGTTTGTTGGTTTGTTGGTTTGTTGGTTTGTTGGTTTGTTGGTTTGTTGGCTTGTTGGCTTAATGGTTTGTTGGCTTGTTGGTTTGTTGGTTTGTTGGTTTGTTGGTTTGTTGGTTTTTTGGTTTGTTGGTTTGTTGGTTTGTTTGTTTGTTGGTTTGTTCGTTTGTTGGCTTGTTGATTTGTTGGCTTGTTGGCTTGTTGGTTTGTTGGTTTGTTGGTTTGTTGGTTTGTTTGTTTGTTGGTTTGTTGGTTCTTTGGTTTGTTGGTTTGTTGGCTTGTTGGTTTGTTGGCTTGTTGGTTTGTCGGTTTGTTGGTTTGTTGGTTTGTTGGTTTGTTGGTTTGTTCGTTTGTTGGTTTGTTGGTTTGTTGGTTTGTTGGTTTGTTGGTTTGTTGGTTTGTTCGTTTGTTGGTTTGTGGGTTTGTGGGTTTGTTGGTTTGTTGGTTTGTTGGTTTGTTCGTTTGTTGGTTTGGTGGTTTGTTGGTTTGTTCGTTTGTTCGTTTGTTGGCTTGCTGGCTTGTTGGTTTGTTGGTTTGTTGGTTTGTTTGTTTGTTTGTTTGTTTGTTTGTTGGTTTGTTCGTTTGTTGGCTTGTTGGTTTGTTGGCTTGTTGGCTTGTTGGTTTGTTGGTTTGTTGGCTTGTTGATTTGTTCGTTTGCTGATTTGTTGGTTTGTTGGTTTGTTCATTTGTTGGTTTGTTTGTTTGTTGGTTTGTTCGTTTGTGTGCTTTTTGCTTTGTTTGTTGGCTTGTTTGTTTGTTGGTTTGTTGGGTTTTTGGTTTGTTGGTTTGTTGGTTGGTTCGTTTGTTGGTTTGTTGGTTTGTTGGTTTGTTGGTTTGTTTATTTGTTGGTTTGTTGGTTTGTTGGTTTGTTGGATTGTTGGTTTTTTGGTTTGTTGGCTTGTTGGCTTGTTGGTTTGTTGGTTTGTTGGTTTGTTGGTTTGTTGGTTTGTTGGTTTGTTGGTTTGTTGGTTTGTTGGTTTGTTGGTTTGTTGGCTTGTTGGCTTAATGGTTTGTTGGCTTGTTGGTTTGTTGGTTTGTTGGTTTGTTGGTTTGTTGGTTTGTTGGTTTTTTGGTTTGTTGGTTTGTTGGTTTGTTTGTTTGTTGGTTTGTTCGTTTGTTGGCTTGTTGATTTGTTGGCTTGTTGGCTTGTTGGTTTGTTGGTTTGTTGGTTTGTTGGTTTGTTTGTTTGTTGGTTTGTTGGTTCTTTGGTTTGTTGGTTTGTTGGCTTGTTGGTTTGTTGGCTTGTTGGTTTGTCGGTTTGTTGGTTTGTTGGTTTGTTGGTTTGTTGGTTTGTTCGTTTGTTGGTTTGTTGGTTTGTTGGTTTGTTGGTTTGTTGGTTTGTTGGTTTGTTCGTTTGTTGGTTTGTGGGTTTGTGGGTTTGTTGGTTTGTTGGTTTGTTGGTTTGTTCGTTTGTTGGTTTGGTGGTTTGTTGGTTTGTTCGTTTGTTCGTTTGTTGGCTTGCTGGCTTGTTGGTTTGTTGGTTTGTTGGTTTGTTTGTTTGTTTGTTTGTTTGTTTGTTGGTTTGTTCGTTTGTTGGCTTGTTGGTTTGTTGGCTTGTTGGCTTGTTGGTTTGTTGGTTTGTTGGCTTGTTGATTTGTTCGTTTGCTGATTTGTTGGTTTGTTGGTTTGTTCATTTGTTGGTTTGTTTGTTTGTTGGTTTGTTCGTTTGTGTGCTTTTTGCTTTGTTTGTTGGCTTGTTTGTTTGTTGGTTTGTTGGGTTTTTGGTTTGTTGGTTTGTTGGTTGGTTCGTTTGTTGGTTTGTTGGTTTGTTGGTTTGTTGGTTTGTTTATTTGTTGGTTTGTTGGTTTGTTGGTTTGTTGGATTGTTGGTTTTTTGGTTTGTTGGCTTGTTGGCTTGTTGGTTTGTTGGTTTGTTGGTTTGTTGGTTTGTTGGTTTGTTGGTTTGTTGGTTTGTTGGTTTGTTTGTTTGTTGGTTTGTTCGTTTGTTGGTTTGTGGGTTTGTTGGTTTGTTGGTTTGTTGGTTTCTTCGTTTGTTGGTTTGGTGGTTTGTTGTTTTGTTTGTTTGTTCGTTTGGTGGCTTGCTGGCTTGTTGGTTTGTTGGTTTGTTGGTTTGTTTGTTTGTTTGTTTGTTGGTTGGTTTGTTCGTTTGTTGGCTTGTTGGTTTGTTGGCTTGTTGGCTTGTTGGTTTGTTGGTTTGTTGGCTTGTTGATTTGTTCGTTTGCTGATTTGTTGGTTTGTTGGTTTGTTCATTTGTTGGTTTGTTTGTTTGTTGGTTTGTTCGTTTGTGTGCTTTTTGGTTTGTTTGTTTGTTGGCTTGTTTGTTTGTTGGTTTGTTGGGTTTTTGGTTTGTTGGTTTGTTGGTTGGTTCGTTTGTTGGTTTGTTGGTTTGTTGGTTTGTTGGTTTGTTTATTTGTTGGTTTGTTGGTTTGTTGGTTTGTTGGATTGTTGGTTTTTTGGTTTGTTGGCTTGTTGGCTTGTTGGTTTGTTGGTTTGTTGGTTTGTTGGTTTGTTGGTTTGTTGGTTTGTTGGTTTGTTTGTTTGTTGGGTTGTTCGTTTGTTGGCTTGTTGGTTTGTTGGCTTATTGGCTTGTTGGTTTGTTGGTTTGTTAGCTTGTTGGTTTGTTGGTTTGGTCGTTTGTTGGTTTGTTGGTTTGTTGGTTTGTTGGTTTTTTGGTTTGTTGGCTTGTTAATTTATTGGCTTGTTGGTTTGTTGGCTTGTATGTTTGTTGGTTTGTTGGTTTTTTGGCTTGTTGGTTTATTGGTTTGTTGGTTTGTTCGTTTGTTGGCTTGTTGGTTTGTTGGTTTGTTGGTTTGTTGGTTTGTTGGTTTGTTGGTTTGTTGGTTTGTTGGTTTGTTGGTTTGTTGGTTTGTTGATTTGTTGGTTTGTTGGTTTGTTGGTTTGTTGGTTTGTTGGTTTGTTGGTTTGTTGGTTTGTTGGTTTGTTGGTTTGTTGGTTTGTTGGTTTGTTTGTTTGTTGGTTTGTTGGTTTGTTGGTTTGTTGGTTTGTTGGTTTGTTGGTTTGTTGGTTTGTTGGTTTGTTTGTTTGTTTGTTTGTTTGTTGGTTTTTTTTTGTTTGTTGGCTTGTTGGTTTGTTGGCTTGTTGGCTTGTTGGTTTGTTGGTTTTTCGTTTGTTGGTTTGTTGGATTGTTGGTTTGTTCGTTTGTTGGTTTGTTGGTTTGTTGGTGTGTTGGTTTGTTGGTTTGTTGGCTTGTTGGTTTGTTGGTTTGTTCGTTTGTTGGTTTGTTGGTTTGTTGGTTTGTTGGTTTGTTGGTTTGTTGGTTTGTTGGTTTGTTGGTTTGTTGGTTTATTTGTTTGTTGGTTTGTTGGTTTGTTGGTTTGTTGGTTTGGTTGGTTTGTTGGTTTGTTGGTTTGTTGAATTTTTGTTTTGGTGGTTTGTTGGTTTGTTTGTTTGTTCGTTTGTTGGTTTGTTGGTTTGTTGGTTTGTTGGCTTAATGGTTTGTTGGATTGTTGGTTTGTTGCTTTGTTGGTTAGTTGGCTTGTTGGCTTGTTGGTTTGTTGGTTTGTTGGTTTGTTAGCTTGTTGGTTTGTTGGCTTGTTGGCTTGTTGTTTTGTTGGTTTGTTGGTTTGTTGGTTTGTTGGTTTGTTGGTTTGTTGGTTTGTTGGTTTGTTGGTTTGTTGGTTTGTTTGATTGTTGGTTTGTTCGTTTGTTGATTTGTTGGTTACTTGATTTGTTAGTTTGTTGGTTTGTTGGTTTGTTGGCTTGTTGGTTTGTTAGTTTGTTGGTTTGTTGTTTTGTTGGTTTGTTGGTTTGTTGCTTTGTTGGTTTGTTGGTCTGTTGGTTTGTTGGTTTGTTTGTTTGTTGGTTTTTTCGTTTGTTGGCTTGTTGGTTTGTTGGCTTGTTCGCTTGTTGGTTTGTTGGTTTGTCGATTTGTTGGTTTGTTGGTTTGTTCGTGTGTTGGTTTGTTGGTTTGTTAGTTTGTTTGGCTGTTGGTTTGTTCATTTGTTGGCTTCTTGGTTTGTTGGATTGTTGGTTTGTTGGTTTGTTGGTTTGTTGGTTTGTTGGTTTCTTCATTTGTTGGTTTGTTGGTTTGTTGGCTTGTTGGTTTGTTGGTTTGTTGGTTTGTTGGTTTGTTGGTTTCTTGGTTTGTTGGTTTGTTGGTTTGTGTTTTTGTTGGTTTGTTGGTTTGTTGGCTTGTTGGCTTGCTGGTTTGTTGCCTTGTTGGTTTGTTGGTTTGTTGGTTTGTTGGTTTGTTGGTTTTTTGGTTTGTTGGTTTGTTGGTTTGTTTGTTTGTTGGTTTGTTCATTTGTTGGCTTGTTGATTTGTTTTCTTGTTGGCTTGTTGGTTTGTTGGTTTGTTGGCTTGTTGGTTTGTTGGCTTGTTGGTTTGTCGGTTTGTTGGTTTGTTGGTTTGTTGGTTTGTTCGTTTGTTCGTTTGTTGGTTTGTTGGTTCGTTGGTTTGTTGGTTTGTTGGTTTGTTCGTTTGTTGGTTTGTGGGTTTGTTGGTTTGTTGGTTTGTTGGTTGGTTTGTTTGTTTGTTTGTTTGTTGGTTTGTTCGTTTGTTGGCTTGTTGGTTTGTTGGCTTGTTGGCTTGTTGGTTTGTTGGTTTGTTGGTTTGTTGGCTTGTCGATTTGTTCGTTTGTTGATTTGTTGATTTGTTGGTTTGTTGGTTTGTTCGTTTGTTGGTTTGTTTGTTTGTTGGTTTGTTCGTTTGTGTACTTTTTGGTTTGTTGGTTTGTTGGCTTGTTTGTTTGTTGGTTTGTTGGGTTTTTGGTTTGTTGGTTTGTTGGTTGGTTCGTTTGTTTATTTGTTGGTTTGTTGGTTTGTTGGTTGGTTGGATTGTTGGTTTTTTGGTTTGTTGGCTTGTTGGCTTGTTGGTTTTTTTGTTTGTTGGTTTGTTGGTTTGTTGGTTTGTTGGTTTGTTGGTTTGTTGGTTTGTTGGTTTGTTGGTTTGTTGGTTTGTTGATTTGTTGGTTTGTTGGCTTGTTTGTTTGTTGGCTTGTTGGCTTGTTGGTTTGTTGGTTTTTCGTTTGTTGGTTTGTAGGATTGTTGGTTTGTTGGTTTGTTGGTTTGTTGGTGTGTTGGTTTGTTGGTTTGTTGGCTTGTTGGTTTGTTGGTTTGTTCGTTTGTTGGTTTCTTGGTTTGTTGGTTTGTTGGTTTGTTGGTTTGTTCGTTAGTTGGTTCGTTGGTTTGTTGGTTTGTTGGTTTGTTGGCTTGTTGGTTTGTTGGTTTGTTGGGTTGTTGGTTTGTTGGCTTGTTGGCTTCTTGGTTTGTTGGTTTGTTGGTTTGTTGGTTTGTTGGTTTGTTGGTTTGTTCGTTTGTTGGTTTGTTGGTTTGATGGTTTGTTGGTTTGTTGGTTTGTTGGTTTTTTGGTTTGTTGGTTTTTTGGTTTGTTGGCTTGTTGGTTTGTTGGCTTGTAGGTTTGTTGGTTTGTTTGTTTGTTCGTTTGTTGGTTTGTTAGTTTGTTGGGTTGTTGGTTTGTTGGTTTGTTGGTTTGTTGGTTTGTTGGTTTGTTGGTTTGTTGGTTTGTTGGTTTGTTACTTTGTTGGTTTGTTGGTTTGAGGGTTTGTTGGCTTGTTGGTTTGTTGGTTTGTTGGTTTGTTGGTTTTTTGGTTTCTTGGCTTGTTGGTTTCTTGGTTTGTTGGTTTGTTGGCTTGTTGGTTTGTTGGTTTGTTCGTTTGTTGGTTTGTTGGTTTGTTGGTTTGTTGGTTTGTTGGTTTGTTAATTTGTTGGTTTGTTGGCTTGTTGGCTTGTTGGTTTGTTGGTTTGTTCGTTTGTTGGTTTGTTGGTTTGTTGGCTTGTTGTTTTGTTAGTTTGTTGGTTTGTTGGTTTGTTCGTTTGTTGGCTTGTTGTTTTGTTGGTTTGTTTGTCTGTTGGTTTGTTGGTTTGTTGGTTTGTTGGTTTGTTGGTTTGTTCGTTTGTTAGTTTGTTGGTTTGTTGGTTTGTTTGTTTGTTGGTTTGTTCGTTTGTTGGTTTGTTGGGTTGTTGGCTTATTGGTTTTTTGGTTTGTTGGTTTTTTTTTTTTGTTGGTTTGTTGGCTTGTTGGTTTGTTGGTTTGTTGGTTTGTTGGTTTTTTAGTTTTTTGGTTTGTTGGTTTGTTGGTTTGTTGGTTTGTTGGTTTGTTGGTTTGTTGGTTTGTTGGTTTGTTTGTTTGTTGATTTGTTGGTTTGTAGGTTTGTTGGTTTGTTGGTTTGTTGGTTTGTTGGTTTGTTCGTTTGTTGGTTTGTTGGTTTGTTGGTTTGTTGGGTTGTTGGTTTGTTGGTTTGTTGGTTTGTTGGTTTGTTGGTTTGTTTGTTTGTTGGTTTGTTCGTTTGTTGGCTTGTTGGTTTGTTCGTTTGTTGGTTTGTTGGTTTGTTGGTTTGTTGGTTTGTTGGTTTGTTTGTTTGTTGGTTTGTTGGTTCTTTGGTTTGTTGGTTTGTTGGCTTGTTGGTTTGTTGGCTTGTTGGTTTGTTGGTTTGTTGGTTTGTTGGTTTTTTGGTTTGTTGGTTTATTCGTTTGTTGTTTTGTTGTTTTGTTGGTTTGTTGGTTTGTTGGTTTGTTCGTTTGTTAGTTTGTTGGTTTTTTGGTTTGTTAGTTAGTTTGTTTGTTTGTTTGTTGGTATGTTGGTTTGTTGGTTTGCTGGTTTGTTGGCTTGTTGGTTTGTTGGTTTGTTAGTTTGTTGGTTTGTTGGTTTGTTGGGTACTTGGTTTGTTGGTTTGTTGGTTTGTTGGTTTGTTGGTTTGTTGGCTTGTTGGTTTGTTGGTTTTTTGGTTTGTTGGTTTATCGGTTTGTTGGTTTGTTGGTTTATTTGTTTGTTGGTTTGTTGGTTTCTTGGTTTGTTGGTTTGTTGGTTTGTTGGCTTGTTGGTTTGTTGGCTTGTTGGTTTGTTGGTTTGTCGGTTTGTTGGTTTGTTGGTTTGTTCATTTGTTGGTTTGTTGGTTTGTTGGCTTGTTGGTTTGTTGGTTTGTTGGTTTGTTGGTTTGTTGGTTTGGTGGTTTGTTGGTTTGTTGGTTTGTTGGTTTGTTGGTTTGTTGGCTTGTTGGCTTAATGGTTTGTTGGCTTGTTGGTTTGTTGGTTTGTTGGTTTGTTGGTTTGTTGGTTTGTTGGTTTTTTGGTTTGTTGGTTTGTTGGTTTGTTTGTTTGTTGGTTTGTTCGTTTGTTGGCTTGTTGATTTGTTGGCTTGTTGGCTTGTTATTTTGTTGGTTTGTTGGTTTGTTGGTTTGTTTGTTTGTTGGTTTGTTGGTTCTTTGGTTTGTTGGTTTGTTGACTTGTTGGTTTGTTGGCTTGTTGGTTTGTCGGTTTGTTGGTTTGTTGGTTTGTTGGTTTGTTGGTTTGTTCGTTTGTTGGTTTGTTGGTTCGTTGGTTTGTTGGTTTGTTGGTTTGTTCGTTTGTTGGTTTGTGGGTTTGTGGGTTTGTTGGTTTGTTGGTTTGTTGGTTTGTTCGTTTGTTGGTTTGGTGGTTTGTTGGTTTGTTCGTTTGTTCGTTTGTTGGCTTGCTGGCTTGTTGGTTTGTTGGTTTGTTGGTTTGTTTGTTTGTTTGTTTGTTTGTTGGTTTGTTCGTTTGTTGGCTTGTTGGTTTGTTGGCTTGTTGGCTTGTTGGTTTATTCGTTTGTTGTTTTGTTGTTTTGTTGGTTTGTTGGTTTGTTGGTTTGTTCGTTTGTTAGTTTGTTGGTTTTTTGGTTTGTTAGTTTGTTTGTTTGTTTGTTTGTTGGTATGTTGGTTTGTTGGTTTGCTGGTTTGTTGGCTTGTTGGTTTGTTGGTTTGTTAGTTTGTTGGTTTGTTGGTTTGTTGGTTACTTGGTTTGTTGGTTTGTTGGTTTGTTGGGTTGTTGGCTTGTTGGTTTTTTGGTTTGTTGGTTTGTTCTTTTGTTGGCTTGTTGGCTTGTTTGTTTGTTGGTTTGTTGGTTTGTTGGTTTGTTAGTTTTTTGGTTTGTTGGTTTGTTGGTTTGTTGGTTTGTTGGTTTGTTTGTTTGTTGGTTTGTTGGTTTGTAGGTTTGTTGGTTTGTTGGTTTGTTGGTTTGTTGGTTTGTTCGTTTGTTGGTTTGTTGGTTTGTTGGTTTGTTGGTTTGTTGGCTTGTTGGTTTGTTGGTTTGCTAGTTTGTTGGTTTGTTGGTTTGTTGGTTTAATTGTTTGCTGGTTTGTTGGTTTTTTCGTTTGTTGGTTTGTTGGTTTGTTGGCATGTTGGCTGGTTGGTTTGTTGATTATGTGGCTTGTTGGTTTGTTAGCTTGTTGCTTTGTTTGTTTGTTGGTTTGTTCGTTTCTTGTCTTGTTGGTTTGTTGGCTTGTTGGCTTGTAGGTTTGTTGGTTTGTTGGTTTGTGGGTTTGCTGGTTTGTTGGCTTGTTTGTTCGTTGGATTGTTGGTTTCTTGGTTTGTTGGTTCGTTGGTTTGTTGGTTTGTTCGTTTGTTGGTTTGTTGGTTTGTTGGTTTGTTGGTTTGTTGGCTTGCTCGTTTGTTGGCTTGTTGGTTTGTTGGCTTGTTGGCTTGTTGGTTTGTTGGTTTGTTGGCTTATTGGTTTCTTGGTTTGTTGTTTTGTTGGTTTGTTGGATTGTTGATTTCTTGGCTTGTTGGCTTGTTGGTTTGTTGGTTTGTTGGCTTGTTTGTCTGTTGGTTTGTTGGTTTCTTGGTTTGTTGGTTTGTTGGTTTGTTGGTTTGTACGTTTGTTGGTTTGTTGGTTTGTTGGCTTGTTGGTTTGTTGGCTTTTTGGCTTGTTGGCTTGTTGGTTTGTTGGCTTGTTGGTTTGTTAGTTTGTTGGCTTGTTGGTTTGTTGGTTTGTTGGTTTGTTGGTTTGTTGGTTTATTGGTTTGTTGCTTTGTTGGTTTGTTGGTTTGTTGGTTTGTTGGTTTGTTTGTTTGTTGGGTTTTTCGTTTGTTGGCTTGTTGGTTTGTTGGTTTGTTCGCTTGTTGGTTTGTTCGTTTGTCAATTTGTTGGTTTATTGGTTTGTTCGTTTGTTGGTTTGTTGGTTTGTTGGTTTGTTAGTTTGTTTGTCTGTTGGTTTGTTCGTTTGTTGGCTTGTTGGTTTGTTGGCTTGTTGGTTTGCTGGTTTGTCGGTTTGTTGGTTTGTTGGTTTGTTCATTTGTTGGTTTGTGGGCTTGTTGGTTTGTTGGTTTGTTGGTTTGTTGGTTTGTTGGTTTGTCGGTTTGTTGGTTTGTTGGTTTGTTGGTTTGTTGGCTTGTTGGCTTAATGGTTTGTTGGCTTGTTGGTTTGTTGGTTTGTTGGTTTGTTGGTTTGTTGGTTTTTTGGTTTGTTGGTTTGTTGGTTTGTTTGTTTGTTGGTTTGTTCGTTTGTTGGCTTGTTGATTTGTTGGCTTGTTGGCTTGTTGGTTTGTTGGTTTGTTGGCTTGTTGGTTTGTTGGCTTGTTGGTTTGTCAGTTTGTTTGTTTGTTGGTTTGTTGGTTTGTTCGTTTGTTGGTTTGTTGTTTCTTTGGTTTGTTGGTTTGTTAGTTTGTTCGTTTGTTGGTTTGTTGGTTTGTTGGTTTGTTGGTTTGTTGGTTTGTTGGTTTGTTGGTTTGTTGGTTTGTTCGTTTGTTGGTTTGTTGGTTTGTTGGTTTGTTCGTTTGTTCGTTTGTTGGCTTGTTGGCTTGTTGGTTTGTTGGTTTGTTGGTTTGTTGGTTTGTTGGTTTGTTGGTTTGTTGGTTTGTTGGTTTGTTGGTTTGTTGGTTTGTTGGTTTGTTGGTTTGTTGGTTTATTCGTTTGTTGTTTTGTTGTTTTGTTGGTTTGTTGGTTTGTTGGTTTGTTCGTTTGTTAGTTTGTTGGTTTTTTGGTTTGTTAGTTTGTTTGTTAGTTTGTTTGTTGGTATGTTGGTTTGTTGGTTTGCTGGTTTGTTGGCTTGTTGGTTTGTTGGTTTGTTAGTTTGTTGGTTTGTTGGTTTGTTGGTTACTTGGTTTGTTGGTTTGTTGGTTTGTTGGCTTGTTAATTTGTTGGTTATTTGGTTTGTTGGTTTGTCGGTTTGTTGGTTTGTTGGTTTATTTGTTTGTTGGTTTGTTGGTTTCTTGGTTTGTTGGTTTGTTGGTTTGTTGGCTTGTTGGTTTGTTGGCTTGTTGGTTTGTTGGTTTGTCGGTTTGTTGGTTTGTTGGTTTGTTCATTTGTTGGTTTGTTGGCTTGTTGGTTTGTTGGTTTGTTGGTTTGTTGGTTTGTTGGTTTGTTGGTTTGTTGGTTTGTTGGTTTGTTGGTTTGTTGGTTTGTTGGTTTGTTGGTTTGTTGGTTTGTTGGTTTGTTGGTTTGTTGGTTTGTTGGTTTGTTGGCTTGTTGGCTTAATGGTTTGTTTGCTTGTTGGTTTGTTGGTTTGTTGGTTTGTTGGTTTGTTGGTTTGTTGGTTTTTTGGTTTGTTGGTTTGTTGGTTTGTTTGTTTGTTGGTTTGTTCGTTTGTTGGCTTGTTGATTTGTTGGCTTGTTGGCTTGTTGGTTTTTTGGTTTGTTAGTTTGTTTGTTAGTTTGTTTGTTGGTATGTTGGTTTGTTGGTTTGCTGGTTTGTTGGCTTGTTGGTTTGTTGGTTTGTTAGTTTGTTGGTTTGTTGGTTTGTTGGTTACTTGGTTTGTTGGTTTGTTGGTTTGTTGGCTTGTTGGTTTGTTGGTTTTTTGGTTTGTTGGTTTGTCGGTTTGTTGGTTTGTTGGTTTATTTGTTTGTTGGTTTGTTGGTTTCTTGGTTTGTTGGTTTGTTGGTTTGTTCATTTGTTGGTTTGTTGGCTTGTTGGTTTGTTGGTTTGTTGGTTTGTTGGTTTGTTGGTTTGTTGGTTTATTGGTTTGTTGGTTTGTTGGTTTGTTGGTTTGTTGGTTTGTTGGTTTGTTGGTTTGTTGGTTTGTTGGTTTGTTGGCTTGTTGGCTTAATGGTTTGTTGGCTTGTTGGTTTGTTGGTTTGTTGGTTTGTTGGTTTGTTGGTTTGTTGGTTTTTTGGTTTGTTGGTTTGTTGGTTTGTTTGTTTGTTGGTTTGTTCGTTTGTTGGCTTGTTGATTTGTTGGCTTGTTGGCTTGTTGGTTTGTTGGTTTGTTGGTTTGTTGGTTTGTTTGTTTGTTGGTTTGTTGGTTCTTTGGTTTGTTGGTTTGTTGGCTTGTTGGTTTGTTGGCTTGTTGGTTTGTCGGTTTGTTGGTTTGTTGGTTTGTTGGTTTGTTGGTTTGTTCGTTTGTTGGTTTGTTGGTTTGTTGGTTTGTTGGTTTGTTGGTTTGTTGGTTTGTTCGTTTGTTGGTTTGTGGGTTTGTGGGTTTGTTGGTTTGTTGGTTTGTTGGTTTGTTCGTTTGTTGGTTTGGTGGTTTGTTGGTTTGTTCGTTTGTTCGTTTGTTGGCTTGCTGGCTTGTTGGTTTGTTGGTTTGTTGGTTTGTTTGTTTGTTTGTTTGTTTGTTTGTTGGTTTGTTCGTTTGTTGGCTTGTTGGTTTGTTGGCTTGTTGGCTTGTTGGTTTGTTGGTTTGTTGGCTTGTTGATTTGTTCGTTTGCTGATTTGTTGGTTTGTTGGTTTGTTCATTTGTTGGTTTGTTTGTTTGTTGGTTTGTTCGTTTGTGTGCTTTTTGCTTTGTTTGTTGGCTTGTTTGTTTGTTGGTTTGTTGGGTTTTTGGTTTGTTGGTTTGTTGGTTGGTTCGTTTGTTGGTTTGTTGGTTTGTTGGTTTGTTGGTTTGTTTATTTGTTGGTTTGTTGGTTTGTTGGTTTGTTGGATTGTTGGTTTTTTGGTTTGTTGGCTTGTTGGCTTGTTGGTTTGTTGGTTTGTTGGTTTGTTGGTTTGTTGGTTTGTTGGTTTGTTGGTTTGTTGGTTTGTTTGTTTGTTGGTTTGTTCGTTTGTTGGTTTGTGGGTTTGTTGGTTTGTTGGTTTGTTGGTTTCTTCGTTTGTTGGTTTGGTGGTTTGTTGTTTTGTTCGTTTGTTCGTTTGGTGGCTTGCTGGCTTGTTGGTTTGTTGGTTTGTTGGTTTGTTTGTTTGTTTGTTTGTTGGTTGGTTTGTTCGTTTGTTGGCTTGTTGGTTTGTTGGCTTGTTGGCTTGTTGGTTTGTTGGTTTGTTGGCTTGTTGATTTGTTCATTTGCTGATTTGTTGGTTTGTTGGTTTGTTCATTTGTTGGTTTGTTTGTTTGTTGGTTTGTTCGTTTGTGTGCTTTTTGGTTTGTTTGTTTGTTGGCTTGTTTGTTTGTTGGTTTGTTGGGTTTTTGGTTTGTTGGTTTGTTGGTTGGTTCGTTTGTTGGTTTGTTGGTTTGTTGGTTTGTTGGTTTGTTTATTTGTTGGTTTGTTGGTTTGTTGGTTTGTTGGATTGTTGGTTTTTTGGTTTGTTGGCTTGTTGGCTTGTTGGTTTGTTGGTTTGTTGGTTTGTTGGTTTGTTGGTTTGTTGGTTTGTTGGTTTGTTTGTTTGTTGGGTTGTTCGTTTGTTGGCTTGTTGGTTTGTTGGCTTATTGGCTTGTTGGTTTGTTGGTTTGTTAGCTTGTTGGTTTGTTGGTTTGGTCGTTTGTTGGTTTGTTGGTTTGTTGGTTTGTTGGTTTTTTGGTTTGTTGGCTTGTTAATTTATTGGCTTGTTGGTTTGTTGGCTTGTTGGTTTGTTGGTTTGTTGGTTTTTTGGCTTGTTGGTTTATTGGTTTGTTGGTTTGTTCGTTTGTTGGCTTGTTGGTTTGTTGGTTTGTTGGTTTGTTGGTTTGTTGGTTTGTTGGTTTGTTGGTTTGTTGGTTTGTTGGTTTGTTGATTTGTTGGTTTGTTGGTTTGTTGGTTTGTTGGTTTGTTGGTTTGTTGGTTTGTTGGTTTGTTGGTTTGTTGGTTTGTTGGTTTGTTGGTTTGTTTGTTTGTTGGTTTGTTGGTTTGTTGGTTTGTTGGTTTGTTGGTTTGTTGGTTTGTTGGTTTGTTGGTTTGTTTGTTTGTTTGTTTGTTTGTTGGTTTTTTTGTTTGTTGGCTTGTTGGTTTGTTGGCTTGTTGGCTTGTTGGTTTGTTGGTTTTTCGTTTGTTGGTTTGTTGGATTGTTGGTTTGTTCGTTTGTTGGTTTGTTGGTTTGTTGGTGTGTTGGTTTGTTGGTTTGTTGGCTTGTTGGTTTGTTGGTTTGTTCGTTTGTTGGTTTGTTGGTTTGTTGGTTTGTTGGTTTGTTGGTTTGTTGGTTTGTTGGTTTGTTGGTTTATTTGTTTGTTGGTTTGTTGGTTTGTTGGTTTGTTGGTTTGGTTGGTTTGTTGGTTTGTTGGTTTGTTGAATTTTTGTTTTGGTGGTTTGTTGGTTTGTTTGTTTGTTCGTTTGTTGGTTTGTTGGTTTGTTGGTTTGTTGGCTTAATGGTTTGTTGGATTGTTGGTTTGTTGCTTTGTTGGTTAGTTGGCTTGTTGGCTTGTTGGTTTGTTGGTTTGTTGGTTTGTTAGCTTGTTGGTTTGTTGGCTTGTTGGCTTGTTGTTTTGTTGGTTTGTTGGTTTGTTGGTTTGTTGGTTTGTTGGTTTGTTGGTTTGTTGGTTTGTTGGTTTGTTGGTTTGTTTGATTGTTGGTTTGTTCGTTTGTTGATTTGTTGGTTACTTGATTTGTTAGTTTGTTGGTTTGTTGGTTTGTTGGCTTGTTGGTTTGTTAGTTTGTTGGTTTGTTGTTTTGTTGGTTTGTTGGTTTGTTGCTTTGTTGGTTTGTTGGTCTGTTGGTTTGTTGGTTTGTTTGTTTGTTGGTTTTTTCGTTTGTTGGCTTGTTGGTTTGTTGGCTTGTTCGCTTGTTGGTTTGTTGGTTTGTCGATTTGTTGGTTTGTTGGTTTGTTCGTGTGTTGGTTTGTTGGTTTGTTGGTTTGTGAGTTTGTTTGGCTGTTGGTTTGTTCATTTGTTGGCTTCTTGGTTTGTTGGATTGTTGGTTTGTTGGTTTGTTGGTTTGTTGGTTTGTTGGTTTCTTCATTTGTTGGTTTGTTGGTTTGTTGGCTTGTTGGTTTGTTGGTTTGTTGGTTTGTTGGTTTGTTGGTTTCTTGGTTTGTTGGTTTGTTGGTTTGTATTTTTGTTGGTTTGTTGGTTTGTTGGCTTGTTGGCTTGCTGGTTTGTTGCCTTGTTGGTTTGTTGGTTTGTTGGTTTGTTGGTTTGTTGGTTTTTTGGTTTGTTGGTTTGTTGGTTTGTTTGTTTGTTGGTTTGTTCATTTGTTGGCTTGTTGATTTGTTTTCTTGTTGGCTTGTTGGTTTGTTGGTTTGTTGGCTTGTTGGTTTGTTGGCTTGTTGGTTTGTCGGTTTGTTGGTTTGTTGGTTTGTTGGTTTGTTCGTTTGTTCGTTTGTTGGTTTGTTGGTTCGTTGGTTTGTTGGTTTGTTGGTTTGTTCGTTTGTTGGTTTGTGGGTTTGTTGGTTTGTTGGTTTGTTGGTTGGTTTGTTTGTTTGTTTGTTTGTTGGTTTGTTCGTTTGTTGGCTTGTTGGTTTGTTGGCTTGTTGGCTTGTTGGTTTGTTGGTTTGTTGGTTTGTTGGCTTGTCGATTTGTTCGTTTGTTGATTTGTTGATTTGTTGGTTTGTTGGTTTGTTCGTTTGTTGGTTTGTTTGTTTGTTGGTTTGTTCGTTTGTGTACTTTTTGGTTTGTTGGTTTGTTGGCTTGTTTGTTTGTTGGTTTGTTGGGTTTTTGGTTTGTTGGTTTGTTGGTTGGTTCGTTTGTTTATTTGTTGGTTTGTTGGTTTGTTGGTTTGTTGGATTGTTGGTTTTTTGGTTTGTTGGCTTGTTGGCTTGTTGGTTTTTTTGTTTGTTGGTTTGTTGGTTTGTTGGTTTGTTGGTTTGTTGGTTTGTTGGTTTGTTGGTTTGTTGGTTTGTTGGTTTGTTGATTTGTTGGTTTGTTGGCTTGTTTGTTTGTTGGCTTGTTGGCTTGTTGGTTTGTTGGTTTTTCGTTTGTTGGTTTGTAGGATTGTTGGTTTGTTGGTTTGTTGGTTTGTTGGTGTGTTGGTTTGTTGGTTTGTTGGCTTGTTGGTTTGTTGGTTTGTTCGTTTGTTGGTTTCTTGGTTTGTTGGTTTGTTGGTTTGTTGGTTTGTTCGTTAGTTGGTTTGTTGGTTTGTTGGTTTGTTGGTTTGTTGGCTTGTTGGTTTGTTGGTTTGTTGGGTTGTTGGTTTGTTGGCTTGTTGGCTTCTTGGTTTGTTGGTTTGTTGGTTTGTTGGTTTGTTGGTTTGTTGGTTTGTTCGTTTGTTGGTTTGTTGGTTTGATGGTTTGTTGGTTTGTTGGTTTGTTGGTTTTTTGGTTTGTTGGTTTTTTGGTTTGTTGGCTTGTTGGTTTGTTCGCTTGTAGGTTTGTTGGTTTGTTTGTTTGTTCGTTTGTTGGTTTGTTAGTTTGTTGGGTTGTTGGTTTGTTGGTTTGTTGGTTTGTTGGTTTGTTGGTTTGTTGGTTTGTTGGTTTGTTGGTTTGTTACTTTGTTGGTTTGTTGGTTTGAGGGTTTGTTGGCTTGTTGGTTTGTTGGTTTGTTGGTTTGTTGGTTTTTTGGTTTCTTGGCTTGTTGGTTTCTTGGCTTGTTGGTTTGTTGGCTTGTTGGTTTGTTGGTTTGTTCGTTTGTTGGTTTGTTGGTTTGTTGGTTTGTTGGTTTGTTGGTTTGTTAATTTGTTGGTTTGTTGGCTTGTTGGCTTGTTGGTTTGTTGGTTTGTTCGTTTGTTGGTTTGTTGGTTTGTTGGCTTGTTGTTTTGTTAGTTTGTTGGTTTGTTGGTTTGTTCGTTTGTTGGCTTGTTGTTTTGTTGGTTTGTTCGTCTGTTGGTTTGTTGGTTTGTTGGTTTGTTGGTTTGTTGGTTTGTTCGTTTGTTAGTTTGTTGGTTTGTTGGTTTGTTTGTTTGTTGGTTTGTTCGTTTGTTGGTTTGTTGGGTTGTTGGCTTATTGGTTTTTTGGTTTGTTGGTTTGTTCTTTTGTTGGCTTGTTGGCTTGTTGGTTTGTTGGTTTGTTGGTTTGTTGGTTTTTTAGTTTTTTGGTTTGTTGGTTTGTTGGTTTGTTGGTTTGTTGGTTTGTTGGTTTGTTGGTTTGTTGGTTTGTTGGTTTGTTTGTTTGTTGATTTGTTGGTTTGTAGGTTTGTTGGTTTGTTGGTTTGTTGGTTTGTTGGTTTGTTCGTTTGTTGGTTTGTTGGTTTGTTGGTTTGTTGGGTTGTTGGCTTGTTGGTTTGTTGGTTTGCTGGTTTGTTCGTTTGTTGGTTTTTTGGTTTGTTGGTTTGTTGGTTTGATAGTTTGTTCGTTTGTTGGTTTTTTGGTTTGTTGGTTTGTTGGTTTGTTGGCTTGTTGGTTTGTTGGTTTGTTGGTTTGTTGTTTTGTTGGCATGTTGGCTATTTGGTTTGTTGATTATTTGGCTTGTTGGTTTGTTAGCTTGTTGCTTTGTTTGTTTGTTGGTTTGTTCGTTTCTTGTCTTGTTGCTTTGTTGGCTTGTTGGCTTGTAGGTTTGATGGTTTGTTGGTTTTGTTGGTTTGCTGGTTTGTTGGCTTGTTTGTTCGTTGGATTGTTGGTTTCTTGGTTTCTTGTTTCGTTGGTTTGTTGGTTTGTTCGTTTGTTGGTTTGTTGGTTTGTTGGTTTGTTGGCTTGCTCGTTTGTTGGCTTGTTGGTTTGTTGGCTTGTTGGCTTGTTGGTTTGTTGGTTTGTTGGCTTGTTGGTTTCTTGGTTTGTTGTTTTGTTGGTTTGTTGGATTGTTGATTTCTTGGCTTGTTGGCTTGTTGGTTTGTTGGTTTGTTGGTTTGTTTGTTTGTTGGTTTGTTGGTTTCTTGGTTTGTTGGTTTGTTGGTTTGTACGTTTGTTGGTTTGTTGGTTTGTTGGCTTGTTGGTTTGTTGGCTTTTTGGCTTGTTGGCTTGTTGGTTTGTTGGCTTGTTGGTTTATTAGTTTGTTGGTTTGTTGGTTTGTTGGTTTGTTGGTTTGTTGGTTTATTAGTTTGTTGCTTTGTTGGTTTGTTGGTTTGTTGGTTTGTTGGTTTGTTTGTTTGTTGAGTTCTTCGTTTGTTGGCTTGTTGGTTTGTTGGTTTGTTCGCTTGTTGGTTTGTTCGTTTGTCAATTTGTTGGTTTATTGGTTTGTTCATTTGTTGGTTTGTTAGTTTGTTTGTCTGTTGGTTTGTTCGTTTGTTGGCTTGTTGGTTTGTTGGTTTGTCGGTTTGTTGGTTTGTTGGTTTGTTCATTTGTTGGTTTGTTGGTTTGTTGGCTTGTTGGTTTGTTGGTTTGTTTGTTTGTTGGTTTGTCGGTTTGTTGGTTTGTTGGTTTGTTGGTTTGTTGGTTTGTTGGTTTGTTGGTTTGTTGGTTTGTTGGCTTGTTGGCTTAATGGTTTGTTTGCTTGTTGGTTTGTTGGTTTGTTGGTTTGTTGGTTTTTTGGTTTGTTGGTTTGTTGGTTTGTTTGTTTGTTGGTTTGTTCGTTTGTTGGCTTGTTGATTTGTTGGCTTGTTGGCTTGTTGGTTTGTTGGTTTGTTGGCTTGTTGGTCTGTTGGCTTGTTGGTTTGTCAGTTTGTTGGTTGGTTGGTTTGTTGATTTGTTGGCTTGTTGGCTTAATGGTTTGTTGGCTTGTTGGTTTGTTGGTTTGTTGGTTTGTTGGTTTGTTGGTTTGTTTGTTTTTTGGTTTGTTGGTTTGTTGGTTTGTTTGTTTGTTGGTTTGTTCGTTTGTTGGCTTGTTGATTTGTTGGCTTGTTGGCTTGTTGGTTTGTTGGTTTGTTGGCTTGTTGGTTTGTCGGTTTGTTGGTTTGTTGGTTTGTTGGTTTGTTGGTTTATTCGTTTGTTGGTTTGTTGGTTCTTTGGTTTGTTGGTTTGTTGGTTTGTTCGTTTGTTGGTTTGTTGGTTTGTTAGTTTGTTGGTTTGTTGGTTTGTTCGTTTGTTGGTTTGGTGGTTTGTTGGTTTGTTCGTTTGTTCGTTTGTTGGCTTGTTGGCTTGTTGGTTTGTTGGTTTGTTGGTTTGTTGGTTTGTTGGTTTGTTGGTTTGTTGGTTTATTCGTTTGTTGGTTTGTTGTTTTGTTGGTTTGTTGGTTTGTTGGTTTGCTGGTTTGTTGGCTTGTTGGTTTATTGGTTTGTTAGTTTGTTGGTTTCTTGGATTGTTGGTTACTTGGTTTGTTGGTTTGTTGGTTTGTTGGCTTGTTGGTTTGTTGGTTTTTTGGTTTGTTGGTTTGTCGGTTTGTTGGTTTGTTGGTTTATTTGTTTGTTGGTTTGTTGGTTTCTTGGTTTGTTGGTTTGTTGGTTTGTTGGTTTGTTGGTTTGTTGGTTTATTAGTTTGTTGCTTTGTTGGTTTGTTGGTTTGTCGGTTTGTTGGTTTGTTGGTTTGTTCATTTGTTGGTTTGTTGGTTTGTTGGCTTGTTGGTTTGTTGGTTTGTTTGTTTGTTGGTTTGTCGGTTTGTTGGTTTGTTGGTTTGTTGGCTTGTTGGTTTGTTGGCTTGTTGGTTTGTTGGTTTGTCGGTTTGTTGGTTTGTTGGTTTGTTCATTTGTTGGTTTGTTGGTTTGTTGGCTTGTTGGTTTGTTGGTTTGTTGGTTTGTTGGTTTGTTGGTTAGTTGGTTTGTTGGTTTGTTGGCTTGTTGGCTTAATGGTTTGTTGGCTTGTTGGTTTGTTGGTTTGTTGGTTTGTTGGTTTGTTGGTTTGTTTGTTTTTTGGTTTGTTGGTTTGTTGGTTTGTTTGTTTGTTGGTTTGTTCGTTTGTTGGCTTGTTGATTTGTTGGCTTGTTGGCTTGTTGGTTTGTTGGTTTGTTGGCTTGTTGGTTTGTCGGTTTGTTGGTTTGTTGGTTTGTTGGTTTGTTGGTTTATTCGTTTGTTGGTTTGTTGGTTCTTTGGTTTGTTGGTTTGTTGGTTTGTTCGTTTGTTGGTTTGTTGGTTTGTTAGTTTGTTGGTTTGTTGGTTTGTTCGTTTGTTGGTTTGGTGGTTTGTTGGTTTGTTCGTTTGTTCGTTTGTTGGCTTGTTGGCTTGTTGGTTTGTTGGTTTGTTGGTTTGTTGGTTTGTTGGTTTGTTGGTTTGTTGGTTTATTCGTTTGTTGGTTTGTTGTTTTGTTGGTTTGTTGGTTTGTTGGTTTGCTGGTTTGTTGGCTTGTTGGTTTATTGGTTTGTTAGTTTGTTGGTTTCTTGGATTGTTGGTTACTTGGTTTGTTGGTTTGTTGGTTTGTTGGCTTGTTGGTTTGTTGGTTTTTTGGTTTGTTGGTTTGTCGGTTTGTTGGTTTGTTGGTTTATTTGTTTGTTGGTTTGTTGGTTTCTTGGTTTGTTGGTTTGTTGGTTTGTTGGTTTGTTGGTTTGTTGGTTTATTAGTTTGTTGCTTTGTTGGTTTGTTGGTTTGTTGGTTTGTTGGTTTGTTTGTTTGTTGAGTTCTTCGTTTGTTGGCTTGTTGGTTTGTTGGTTTGTTCGCTTGTTGGTTTGTTCGTTTGTCAATTTGTTGGTTTATTGGTTTGTTCATTTGTTGGTTTGTTAGTTTGTTTGTCTGTTGGTTTGTTCGTTTGTTGGCTTGTTGGTTTGTTGGTTTGTCGGTTTGTTGGTTTGTTGGTTTGTTCATTTGTTGGTTTGTTGGTTTGTTGGCTTGTTGGTTTGTTGGTTTGTTTGTTTGTTGGTTTGTCGGTTTGTTGGTTTGTTGGTTTGTTGGTTTGTTGGTTTGTTGGTTTGTTGGTTTGTTGGTTTGTTGGCTTGTTGGCTTAATGGTTTGTTTGCTTGTTGGTTTGTTGGTTTGTTGGTTTGTTGGTTTTTTGGTTTGTTGGTTTGTTGGTTTGTTTGTTTGTTGGTTTGTTCGTTTGTTGGCTTGTTGATTTGTTGGCTTGTTGGCTTGTTGGTTTGTTGGTTTGTTGGCTTGTTGGTCTGTTGGCTTGTTGGTTTGTCAGTTTGTTGGTTGGTTGGTTTGTTGATTTGTTCGTTTGTTGGTTTGTTGGCTTGTTGGTTTGTTGGCTTGTTGGTTTGTTGGTTTGTCGGTTTGTTGGTTTGTTGGTTTGTTCATTTGTTGGTTTGTTGGTTTGTTGGCTTGTTGGTTTGTTGGTTTGTTGGTTTGTTGGTTTGTTGGTTAGTTGGTTTGTTGGTTTGTTGGCTTGTTGGCTTAATGGTTTGTTGGCTTGTTGGTTTGTTGGTTTGTTGGTTTGTTGGTTTGTTGGTTTGTTTGTTTTTTGGTTTGTTGGTTTGTTGGTTTGTTTGTTTGTTGGTTTGTTCGTTTGTTGGCTTGTTGATTTGTTGGCTTGTTGGCTTGTTGGTTTGTTGGTTTGTTGGCTTGTTGGTTTGTCGGTTTGTTGGTTTGTTGGTTTGTTGGTTTGTTGGTTTATTCGTTTGTTGGTTTGTTGGTTCTTTGGTTTGTTGGTTTGTTGGTTTGTTCGTTTGTTGGTTTGTTGGTTTGTTAGTTTGTTGGTTTGTTGGTTTGTTCGTTTGTTGGTTTGGTGGTTTGTTGGTTTGTTCGTTTGTTCGTTTGTTGGCTTGTTGGCTTGTTGGTTTGTTGGTTTGTTGGTTTGTTGGTTTGTTGGTTTGTTGGTTTGTTGGTTTATTCGTTTGTTGGTTTGTTGTTTTGTTGGTTTGTTGGTTTGTTGGTTTGCTGGTTTGTTGGCTTGTTGGTTTATTGGTTTGTTAGTTTGTTGGTTTCTTGGATTGTTGGTTACTTGGTTTGTTGGTTTGTTGGTTTGTTGGCTTGTTGGTTTGTTGGTTTTTTGGTTTGTTGGTTTGTCGGTTTGTTGGTTTGTTGGTTTATTTGTTTGTTGGTTTGTTGGTTTCTTGGTTTGTTGGTTTGTTGGTTTGTTGGTTTGTTGGTTTGTTGGTTTATTTGTTTGTTGCTTTGTTGGTTTGTTGGTTTGTTGGTTTGTTGGTTTATTTGTTTGTTGGTTTGTTGGTTTGTTGGTTTGTTGGCTTGTTGGTTTGTTGGTTTGTTGGTTTGTTGAATTTTTATTTTGTTGGTTTGTTGGTTTGTTGGTTTGTTGGTTTGTTGGCTTAATGGTTTGTTTAATTGTTGGTATGTTGGTTTGTTGGTTTGTTGGCTTGTTGGCTTGTTGGTTTTTTGGTTTGTAGGTTTGTTGGCTTGTTGGTTTGTTGGCTTGTTGGTTTGTTGTTTTGTTGGTTTGTTGGTTTGTTGGTTTTTGGTTTGTTGGTTTGTCGGTTTGTTGGTTTGTTGGTTTGTTGGTTTATTTGTTTGTTGCTTTGTTGGTTTGTTGGTTTGTTGGTTTGTTGGTTTATTTGTTTGTTGGTTTGTTGGTTTGTTGGTTTGTTGGTTTGTTGGTTTGTTGGTTTGTTGGTTTGTTGGTTTGTTGGTTTGGTGGTTTGTTGGTTTGTTGGCTTGTTGGCTTAATGGTTTGTTGGCTTGTTGGTTTGTTGGTTTGTTGGTTTGTTGGTTTGTTGGTTTGTTGGTTTTTTGGTTTGTTGGTTTGTTGGTTTGTTGGTTTGTTTGTTTGTTGGTTTGTTCGTTTGTTGGCTTGTTGATTTGTTGGCTTGTTGGCTTGTTGGTTTGTTGGTTTGTTGGCTTGTTGGTTTGTCGGTTTGTTGGTTTGTTGGTTTGTTGGTTTGTTGGTTTGTTCGTTTGTTGGTTTGTTGGTTCTTTGGTTTGTTGGTTTGTTGGTTTGTTCGTTTGTTGGTTTGTAGGTTTGTTAGTTTGTTGGTTTGTTGGTTTGTTCGTTTGTTGGTTTGTTGGTTTGGTGGTTTGTTGGTTTGTTCGTTTGTTCGTTTGTTGGCTTGTTGGCTTGTTGGTTTGTTGGTTTGTTGGTTTGTTGGTTTGTTGGTTTGTTGGTTTGTTGGTTTGTTGGTTTGTTGGTTTGTTGGTTTGTTGGTTTGTTGGTTTATTCGTTTGTTGGTTTGTTGTTTTGTTGGTTTGTTGGTTTGTTGGTTTGCTGGTTTGTTGGCTTGTTGATTTATTGGTTTGTTAGTTTGTTGGTTTGTTGGTTTGTTGGTTACTTGGTTTGTTGGTTTGTTGGTTTGTTGGCTTGTTGTTTTGTTGGTTTTTTGGTTTGTTGGTTTGTCGGTTTGTTGGTTTGTTGGTTTATTTGTTTGTTGGTTTTTTGGTTTGTTGGTTTGTTGGTTTGTTGGTTTGTTGGTTTGTTGGTTTATTTGTTTGTTGCTTTGTTGGTTTGTTGGTTTGTTGGTTTGTTGGTTTATTTGTTTGTTGGTTTGTTGGTTTGTTGGTTTGTTGGCTTGTTGGTTTGTTGGTTTGTTGGTTTGTTGGATTTTTATTTTGTTGGTTTGTTGGTTTGTTGGTTTGTTGGTTTGTTGGCTTAATGTTTTGTTGGATTGTTGGTTTGTTGGTTTGTTGGTTTGTTGGCTTGTTGGCTTGTTGGTTTTTTGGTTTGTAGGTTTGTTGGCTTGTTGGTTTGTTGGCTTGTTGGTTTGTTGTTTTGTTGGTTTGTTTGTTTGTTGGTTTGTTGGTTTGTTAGTTTATTTGTCTGTTGGTTTGTTCGTTTGTTGGCTTCTTGGTTTGTTGGCTTGTTGGTTTATTGGTTTGTTGGTTTGTTGGTTTGTTGGTTTGTTCATTTGTTGGTTTGTTGGTTTGTTGGCTTGTTGGTTTGTTGATTTGTTGGTTTGTTGGTTTGTTGGTTTGTTGGTTTGTTGGTTTGTTGGTTTGTTGGTTTGTTGGTTTGTTGGTTTGTTGGTTTGTTTGATTGTTGGTTTGTTCGTTTGTTGATTTGTTGGTTACTTGGTTTGTTGGTTTGTTGGCTTGTTGGTTTGTTGATTTGTTGGTTTGTTGGTTTGTTGTTTTGTTGGTTTGTCGGTTTGTTTAATTGTTGGTTTGTTGGTTTGTTGGTTTGTTTGTTTGTTGGTTTTCTCGTTTGTTGGCTTGTTGGTTTGTTGGTTTGTTCGCTTGTTGGTTTGTTGGTTTGTCGATTTGTTGGTTTGTTGGTTTGTTCGTTTGTTGGTTTGTTGGTTTGTTGGTTTGTTAGTTTATTTGTCTGTTGGTTTGTTCGTTTGTTGGCTTCTTGGTTTGTTGGCTTGTTGGTTTATTGGTTTGTTGGTTTGTTGGTTTGTTGGTTTGTTCATTTGTTGGTTTGTTGGTTTGTTGGCTTGGTGGTTTGTTGATTTGTTGGTTTGTTGGTTTGTTGGTTTGTTGGTTTGTTGGTTTGTTGGTTTGTTGGTTTGTTAGTTTGTTGGCTTGTTGGCTTGCTGGTTTGTTGACTTGTTGGTTTGTTAGTTTGTTGGTTTGTTGGTTTGTTGGTTTGTTGGTTTTTTGGTTTGTTGGTTTGTTGGTTTGTTTGTTTGTTGGTTTGATCGTTTGTTGGCTTGTTGATTTGTTGGCTTGTTGGCTTGTTGGTTTGTTGGTGTGTTGGCTTGTTGGTTTGTTGGCTTGTTGGTTTGTCGGTTTGTTGGTTTGTTGGTTTGTTGGTTTGTTTGTTTGTTGGTTTGTTGGTTCGTTGGTTTGTTGGTTTGTTGGTTTGTTGGTTTGTTCGTTTGTTGGTTGGTGGGTTTGTTGTTTTGTTGGTTTGTTGGTTTGTTCGTTTGTTGGTTTGGTGGTTTGCTGG
Source organism: Atherix ibis (assembly GCA_958298945.1). Lineage (NCBI taxonomy): Eukaryota > Metazoa > Arthropoda > Insecta > Diptera > Athericidae > Atherix > Atherix ibis. The sequence continues at coordinate 101,000,482 of OY282608.1, forward strand.
TTTGTTCGTTTGTTTGTTTGTTGGCTTGTTGGCTTGTTGGTTTGTTGGTTTGTTGGTTAGTTCGTTTGTTCGTTTGTTCGTTTGTTGGTTCGTTGGTTTGTTGGTTTGTTGGTTTGTTCGTTTGTTGGTTTGTAGGTTTGTTGGTTTGTTGGTTTTTTCGTTTGTTGGTTTGGTGGTTTGTTGGTTTGTTCGTTTGTTTGTTTGTTGGCTTGTTGGTTTGTTGGTTTGTTGGTTTTTTGGTTTGTTGGTTTGTTGGTTTGTTGGTTTGTTGGTTTGTTGGTTTGTTGGTTTGTTGGTTTGTTGGTTTGTTGGTTTATTCGTTTGTTGGTATGTTAGTTTGTTGGTTTGTTGGTTTGCTGGTTTGTTGGCTTGTTGGTTTGTTGGTTTGTTAGTTTGTTGGTTTGTTGGTGTTTTGGTTACTTGGTTTGTTGGTTTGATGGTTTGTCGGCTTGTTGGTTTGTTGGTTTTTTGGTTTGTTGGTTTGTCGGTTTGTTGGTTTGTTGGTTTTTTGGTTTGTTGGTTTGTTGGTTTGTTGGTTTATTTGTTTGTTGGTTTGTTGGTTTGTTGGTTTGTTGGTTTGTTGGTTTGTTGGTTTGTTGGTTTGTTGGTTTATTTGTTTGTTGCTTTGTTGGTTTGTTGGTTTGTTGGTTTGTTGGTTTATTTGTTTGTTGGTTTGTTGGTTTGTTGGTTTGTTGGCTTGTTGGTTTGTTGGTTTGTTGGTTTGTTGGTTTGTTGGTTTGTTGGTTTGTTGGTTTGTTGGTTTGTTGGTTTGTTGGTTTGTTGGTTTGTTGGTTTGTTGGCTTGTTTGGTTTGTTGGTTTGTTGGTTTGTTGGATTTTTATTTTGTTGGTTTGTTGGTTTGTTGGTTTGTTGATTTGTTGGTTTGTTGGCTTAATGGTTTGTTGGATTGTTGGTTTGTTGGTTTGTTGGTTTGTTGGCTTGTTGGCTTGTTGGTTTTTTGGTTTGTAGGTTTGTTGGCTTGTTGGTTTGTTGGCTTGTTGGTTTGTTGTTTTGTTGGTTTGTTTGTTTGTTGGTTTGTTGGTTTGTTGGTTTGTTAGTTTATTTGTCTGTTGGTTTGTTCGTTTGTTGGCTTCTTGGTTTGTTGGCTTGTTGGTTTATTGGTTTGTTGGTTTGTTGGTTTGTTGGTTTGTTCATTTGTTGGTTTGTTGGTTTGTTGGCTTGTTGGTTTGTTGATTTGTTGGTTTGTTGGTTTGTTGGTTTGTTGGTTTGTTGGTTTGTTGGTTTGTTGGTTTGTTGGTTTGTTTGTTTGTTGGTTTGTTGGTTTGTTGGTTTGTTTGATTGTTGGTTTGTTCGTTTGTTGATTTGTTGGTTACTTGGTTTGTTGGTTTGTTGGCTTGTTGGTTTGTTGATTTGTTGGTTTGTTGGTTTGTTGTTTTGTTGGTTTGTCGGTTTGTTTAATTGTTGGTTTGTTGGTTTGTTGGTTTGTTTGTTTGTTGGTTTTCTCGTTTGTTGGCTTGTTGGTTTGTTGGTTTGTTCGCTTGTTGGTTTGTTGGTTTGTCGATTTGTTGGTTTGTTGGTTTGTTCGTTTGTTGGTTTGTTGGTTTGTTGGTTTGTTAGTTTATTTGTCTGTTGGTTTGTTCGTTTGTTGGCTTCTTGGTTTGTTGGCTTGTTGGTTTATTGGTTTGTTGGTTTGTTGGTTTGTTGGTTTGTTCATTTGTTGGTTTGTTGGTTTGTTGGCTTGTTGGTTTGTTGATTTGTTGGTTTGTTGGTTTGTTGGTTTGTTGGTTTGTTGGTTTGTTGGTTTGTTGGTTTGTTGGTTTGTTGGTTTGTTAGTTTGTTGGCTTGTTGGCTTGCTGGTTTGTTGACTTGTTGGTTTGTTAGTTTGTTGGTTTGTTGGTTTGTTGGTTTGTTGGTTTTTTGGTTTGTTGGTTTGTTGGTTTGTTTGTTTGTTGGTTTGATCGTTTGTTGGCTTGTTGATTTGTTGGCTTGTTGGCTTGTTGGTTTGTTGGTGTGTTGGCTTGTTGGTTTGTTGGCTTGTTGGTTTGTCGGTTTGTTGGTTTGTTGGTTTGTTGGTTGGTTCGTTTGTTGGTTTGTTGGTTCGTTGGTTTGTTGGTTTGTTGGTTTGTTCGTTTGTTGGTTGGTGGGTTTGTTGTTTTGTTGGTTTGTTGGTTTGTTCGTTTGTTGGTTTGGTGGTTTGTTGGTTTGTTCGTTTGTTTGTTTGTTGGCTTGTTGGCTTGTTGGTTTGTTGGTTTGTTCGTTTGTTCGTTTGTTCGTTTGTTGGTTCGTTGGTTTGTTGGTTTGTTGGTTTGTTCGTTTGTTCGTTTGTTGGTTTGTTGGTTTGTTGGTTTGTTCGTTTGTTGGTTTGGTGGTTTGTTGGTTTGTTCGTTTGTTTGTTTGTTGGCTTGTTGGCTTGTTGGTTTGTTGGTTTGGTGGTTTGTTGGTTTGTTGGTTTGTTGGTTTGTTGGTTTATTGGTTTGTTGGTTTGTTGGTTTGTTGGTTTGTTGATTTGTTGGTTTGTTGGCCTAATGGTTTGTTGGATTGTTGGTTTGTTGGTTTGTTGGTTTGTTGGCTTGTTGGCTTCTTGGTTTTTTGGTTTGTAGGTTTGTTGGCTTGTTGGTTTGTTGGCTTGTTGGTTTGTTGTTTTGTTGGTTTGTTTGTTTGTTGGTTTGTTGGTTTGTTGGTTTGTTAGTTTATTTGTCTGTTGGTTTGTTCGTTTGTTGGCTTCTTGGTTTGTTGGCTTGTTGGTTTATTGGTTTGTTGGTTTGTTGGTTTGTTGGTTTGTTCATTTGTTGGTTTGTTGGTTTGTTGGCTTGTTGGTTTGTTGATTGTTGGTTTGTTGGTTTGTTGGTTTGTTGGTTTGTTGGTTTGTTGGTTTGTTGGTTTGTTGGTTTGTTTGTTTGTTGGTTTGTTGGTTTGTTGGTTTATTTGATTGTTGGTTTGTTCGTTTGTTGATTTGTTGGTTACTTGGTTTGTTGGTTTGTTGGCTTGTTGGTTTGTTGATTTGTTGGTTTGTTGGTTTGTTGTTTTGTTGGTTTGTCGGTTTGTTTAATTGTTGGTTTGTTGGTTTGTTGGTTTGTTTGTTTGTTGGTTTTCTCGTTTGTTGGCTTGTTGGTTTGTTGGTTTGTTCGCTTGTTGGTTTGTTGGTTTGTCGATTTGTTGGTTTGTTGGTTTGTTCGTTTGTTGGTTTGTTGGTTTGTTGGTTTGTTAGTTTATTTGTCTGTTGGTTTGTTCGTTTGTTGGCTTCTTGGTTTGTTGGCTTGTTGGTTTATTGGTTTGTTGGTTTGTTGGTTTGTTGGTTTGTTCATTTGTTGGTTTGTTGGTTTGTTGGCTTGTTGGTTTGTTGATTTGTTGGTTTGTTGGTTTGTTGGTTTGTTGGTTTGTTGGTTTGTTGGTTTGTTGGTTTGTTGGTTTGTTGGTTTGTTAGTTTGTTGGCTTGTTGGCTTGCTGGTTTGTTGACTTGTTGGTTTGTTAGTTTGTTGGTTTGTTGGTTTGTTGGTTTGTTGGTTTTTTGGTTTGTTGGTTTGTTGGTTTGTTTGTTTGTTGGTTTGATCGTTTGTTGGCTTGTTGATTTGTTGGCTTGTTGGCTTGTTGGTTTGTTGGTGTGTTGGCTTGTTGGTTTGTTGGCTTGTTGGTTTGTCGGTTTGTTGGTTTGTTGGTTTGTTGGTTTGTTCGTTTGTTGGTTTGTTGGTTCGTTGGTTTGTTGGTTTGTTGGTTTGTTCGTTTGTTGGTTGGTGGGTTTGTTGTTTTGTTGGTTTGTTGGTTTGTTCGTTTGTTGGTTTGGTGGTTTGTTGGTTTGTTCGTTTGTTTGTTTGTTGGCTTGTTGGCTTGTTGGTTTGTTGGTTTGTTCGTTTGTTCGTTTGTTCGTTTGTTGGTTCGTTGGTTTGTTGGTTTGTTGGTTTGTTCGTTTGTTGGTTTGTTGGTTTGTTGGTTTGTTGGTTTGTTCGTTTGTTGGTTTGGTGGTTTGTTGGTTTGTTCGTTTGTTTGTTTGTTGGCTTGTTGGCTTGTTGGTTTGTTGGTTTGTTGGTTTGTTGGTTTGTTGGTTTGTTGGTTTGTTGGTTTGTTGGTTTGTTGGTTTGTTGGTTTGTTGGTTTGTTGGTTTGTTGGTTTATTCGTTTGTTGGTTTGTTGGTTTGTTGGTTTGCTGGTTTGTTGGTTTGTTCGTTTGTTAGTTTGTTGGTTTGTTGGTTTGTTGGTTTGTTGGTTTGTTGGTTTGTTTGTTTGTTGGTATGTTAGTTTGTTGGTTTGTTGGTTTGCTGGTTTGTTGGCTTGTTGGTTTGTTGGTTTGTTAGTTTGTTGGTTTGTTGGTTTTTTGGTTACTTGGTTTGTTGGTTTGTTGGTTTGTCGGCTTGTTGGTTTGTTGGTTTTTTGGTTTGTTGGTTTGTCGGTTTGTTGGTTTGTTGGTTTTTTGGTTTGTTGGTTTGTTGGTTTGTTGGTTTATTTGTTTGTTAGTTTGTTGGTTCGTTGGTTTGTTGGTTTGTTGGTTTGTTGGTTTGTTGGTTTGTTGGTTTATTTGTTTGTTGCTTTGTTGGTTTGTTGGTTTGTTGGTTTGTTGGTTTATTTGTTTGTTGGTTTGTTGGTATGTTGGTTTGTTGGCTTGTTGGTTTGTTGGTTTGTTGGTTTGTTGGTTTGTTGGTTTGTTGGTTTGTTGGTTTGTTGGTTTGTTGGTTTGTTGGTTTGTTGGTTTGTTGGCTTGTTGGATTGCTGGTTTGTTGTCTTGTTGGTTTGTTGGTTTGTTGGTTTGTTGGTTTGTTGGTTTTTTGGTTTGTTGGTTTGTTGGTTTGTTTGTTTGTTGGTTTGATCGCTTGTTGGCTTGTTGATTTGTTGGCTTGTTGGTTTGTTAGTTTGTTGGTTTGTTCGTTTGTTGGTTTGTTGGTTCGTTGGTTTGTTGGTTTGTTGGTTTGTTCGTTTGTTGGTTTGTGGGTTTGTTGGTTTGTTGGTTGTTTGTTTGTTGGTTTGGTGGGTTGTTGGTTTGTTCGTTTATTCGTTTCTTGGCTTGCTGGCTTGTTGGTTTGTTGGTTTGTTCGTTTGTTCGTTTGTTGGCTTGTTGGTTCGTTGGTTTGTTGGTTTGTTGGTTTGTTCGTTTGTTGGTTTGTTGTAATGTTGGTTTGTTGGTTTGTTGGTTTGTTCGTTTGTTGGTTTGTTGGTTTGTTGGTTTGTTCGTTTGTTTGTTTGTTGGCTTGTTGGCTTGTTGGTTTGTTGGTTTGTTGGTTTGTTGGTTTGTTGGTTTGTTGGTTTGTTTGTTTGTTGGAATGTTGGTTTGTTGGTTTGTTGGTTTGCTGGTTTGTTGGCTTGTTGGTTTGTTGGTTTTTAGTTTGTTGGTTTGTTGGTTTGTTGGTTACTTGGTTTGTTGGTTTTGTTGGTTCGTTGGCTTGTTGGTTTGTTGGTTTTTTGGTTTGTTGGTTTGTCGGTTTGTTGGTTTATTGGTTTTTTGGTTTGTTGGTTTGTTTGATTGTTGGTTTGTTTGATTGTTGGTTTGTTCGTTTGTTGATTGGTTGGTTACTTGGTTTGTTAGTTTGTTGGTTTGTTGGTTTGTTGGTTTGTTGGTTTTTGGGTTTGTTGGTTTGTTGGTTTGTTGGTTTGTTTGTTTGTTCGTTTGTTGGTTTGTTGGTTTGTTAGTTTGTTATTTTAATGGCTTGTTGGTTTGTTGGTTTGTTGGCTTGTTAGTTTGTTGGTTTGTTGGTTTGTTGGTTAGTTGGCTTATTGGTTACTTGGTTTGTTGGTTTGTTGGTTTGTTGGTTAGTTGGATTGTTGGTTTGTTGGTTTGTTGGTTTTTTGGTTTGTTGGCTTGTTGGTTTGTTGGCTTGTTGGTTTGTTGGCTTGTTGGCTTGTTGGTTTGTTGGTTATTTAGCTTGTTGGTTTGTTGGCTTGTTGGTTTGTTGGTTTTTTGGTTTGTTGGTTTTTTGGTTTGTTGGTTTGTTGGTTTGTTGGTTTGTTGGTTTGTTGGCTTGTTGGTTTGTTGGCTTGTTAGCTTGTTGGTTTGTTTGTTTGTTCGTTTGTTGGTTTGTTGGTTTGTTGGCTTGTTTGTTTGTTGGTTTGTTGGTTTGTTGGTTTGTTGGTTTTTTAGTTTGTTGGCTTGTTGGTTTGTTGGCTTGTTGGTTTGTTGGTTTGTTGGTTTGTTGGTTTGTCGGTTTGTTGGTTTGTTTGTTTGTTGGTTTGTTGGCTTGTTGGCTTGTTGGTTTGTTGGTTATTTAGCTTGTTGGTTTGTTGGCTTGTTGGTTTGTTGGTTTTTTGGTTTGTTGGTTTTTTGGTTTGTTGGTTTGTTGGTTTGTTGGTTTGTTGGTTTGTTGGCTTGTTGGTTTGTTGGCTTGTTAGCTTGTTGGTTTGTTTGTTTGTTCGTTTGTTGGTTTGTTGGTTTGTTGGCTTGTTTGTTTGTTGGTTTGTTGGTTTGTTGGTTTGTTGGTTTTTTAGTTTGTTGGCTTGTTGGTTTGTTGGCTTGTTGGTTTGTTGGTTTGTTGGTTTGTTGGTTTGTCGGTTTGTTGGTTTGTTTGTTTGTTGGTTTGTTGGCTTGTTGGTTTGTTGGTTTGTTGGTTTGTTGGTTTGTTGGTTTTTTGGTTTGTTGGTTTGTTGGTTTGTTGGTTTTTTGGTTTGTTGGTTTGTTGGTTTGTTGGTTTGTTGGTTTGTTGGTTTGTTGGCTTGTTGGTTTGTTGGTTTGTTGGTTTGTTGGTTTGTTGGTTTGTTGGTTTGTTGGTTTGTTGGTTTGTTGGTTTTTTGGCTTGTTGGTTTGTTGGTTTGTTGGTTTGTTGGTTTGTCGGTTTGTTGGTTTGTTTGTTTGTTGGTTTGTTGGCTTGTTGGTTTGTTGGTTTGTTGGTTTGTTGGTTTGTTGGTTTTTTGGTTTGTTGGTTTGTTGGTTTGTTGGTTTGTTGGTTTGTTGGTTTGTTGGCTTGTTGGTTTGTTGGTTTGTTGGTTACTTGGTTTGTTGGTTTTGTTGGTTCGTTGGCTTGTTGGTTTGTTGGTTTTTTGGTTTGTTGGTTTGTCGGTTTGTTGGTTTATTGGTTTTTTGGTTTGTTGGTTTGTTGGTTTGTTGGTTTATTTGTTTGTTGGTTTGTTGGTTCGTTGGTTTGTTGGTTTGTTGGTTTGTTGGTTTGTTGGTTTGTTGGTTTATTTGTTTGTTGCTTTGTTGGTTTGTTGGTTTGTTGGTTTGTTGGTTTATTTGTTTGTTGGTTTGTTGGTTTGTCGGTTTGTTGGCTTCTTGGTTTGTTGGTTTGTTGGTTTGTTGGATTTTTGGTTTGTTGGTTTGTTGGTTTGTTGGTTTGTTTGTTTGTTCGTTTGTTGGTTTGTTGGTTTGTTGGTTTGTTGGCTTAAAGGTTTGTTGGATTGTTGGTTTGTTGGTTTATTGGTTTGTTGGTTTGTTGGTTTGTTGGTTTGTTGGTTTGTTGGTTTGTTGGTTTGTTGGTTTGTTGGTTTGTTGGTTTGTTGGTTTGTTGGTTTGTTTGATTGTTGGTTTGTTCGTTTGTTGATTTGTTGGTTACTTGGTTTGTTAGTTTGTTGGTTTGTTGGATTGTTGGCTTGTTGGTTTGTTAGTTTGTTGGTTTGTTGGTTTGTTGCTTTGTTGGTTTGTTGGTTTGTTGGTTTGTTGGTTTGTTTGTTTGTTGGTTTTTTGGTTTGTTGGTTTGTTGGTTTGTTGGTTTGTTAGTTTGTTGGCTTAATGGTTTGTTGGATTGTTGGTTTGTTGGTTTGTTGGCTTGTTGGATTATTGGTTTGTTGTTTTGTTGGTTTGTTGGTTTGTTGGCTTGTTGGTTTGCTGGTTTGTTGGCTTGTTGATTTGTTGGTTTGTTGGTTTGTTGGTTTGTTGGTCTGTTGGTTTGTTGGTTTGTTGGTTTGTTTGATTGTTGGTTTGTTTGATTGTTGGTTTGTTCGTTTGTTGATTTGTTGGTTACTTGGTTTGTTAGTTTGTTGGTTTGTTGGTTTGTTGGTTTGTTGGTTTTTGGGTTTGTTGGTTTGTTGGTTTGTTGGTTTGTTTGTTTGTTCGTTTGTTGGTTTGTTGGTTTGTTAGTTTGTTATTTTAATGGCTTGTTGGTTTGTTGGTTTGTTGGCTTGTTAGTTTGTTGGTTTGTTGGTTTGTTGGTTAGTTGGCTTATTGGTTACTTGGTTTGTTGGTTTGTTGGTTTGTTGGTTAGTTGGATTGTTGGTTTGTTGGTTTGTTGGTTTTTTGGTTTGTTGGCTTGTTGGTTTGTTGGCTTGTTGGTTTGTTGGCTTGTTGGCTTGTTGGTTTGTTGGTTATTTAGCTTGTTGGTTTGTTGGCTTGTTGGTTTGTTGGTTTTTTGGTTTGTTGGTTTTTTGGTTTGTTGGTTTGTTGGTTTGTTGGTTTGTTGGTTTGTTGGCTTGTTGGTTTGTTGGCTTGTTAGCTTGTTGGTTTGTTTGTTTGTTCGTTTGTTGGTTTGTTGGTTTGTTGGCTTGTTTGTTTGTTGGTTTGTTGGTTTGTTGGTTTGTTGGTTTTTTAGTTTGTTGGCTTGTTGGTTTGTTGGCTTGTTGGTTTGTTGGTTTGTTGGTTTGTTGGTTTGTCGGTTTGTTGGTTTGTTTGTTTGTTGGTTTGTTGGCTTGTTGGTTTGTTGGTTTGTTGGTTTGTTGGTTTGTTGGTTTTTTGGTTTGTTGGTTTGTTGGTTTGTTGGTTTGTTGGTTTGTTGGTTTGTTGGCTTGTTGGTTTGTTGGTTTGTTGGTTTGTTGGTTTGTTGGTTTGTTGGTTTGTTGGTTTGTTGGCTTGTTGGCTTGTTGGCTTGTTGGTTTGTTGGTTTGTTGGTTTGTTGGTTTGTTCGTTTGTTGGTTTGTTCGTTTGTTCGTTTGTGCATTTGTTCGTTTGTTCGTTTGTTGGTTTGTTGGTTTGTTGGATTGTTGGTTTGTTGGTTTGTTTGTTTGTTGGTTTTTTCGTTTGTTGGCTTGTTAGTTTGTTGGTTTGTTCGTTTGTTGGTTTGTTGATTTGTCGGTTTGTTGGTTTGTTCGTTTGTTTGTTTGTTGGTTTGTTAGTTTGTTTGTCTGTTGGTTTATTCGTTTGTTGGCTTGTTGGTTTGTTGGCTTGTTGGTTTGTTGGTTTGTTGGTTTGCTGGTTTGTTGGTTTGTTTGTTTGTTGGTTTGTTGGTTTGTTGGTTTGTTGGCTTGTTGGTTTGTTGGTTGGTTGGTTTGTTGGTTTATTGGTTTGTTGGTTTGTTCGTTTGTTCGTTTGTGCGTTTGTTTGTTTGTTGGTTTGTTGGTTTGTTGGTTTGTTGGTTTGTTGGTTTGTTTGTTTGTTGGTTTTTTTCGTTTGTTGGCTTGTTAGTTTGTTGGTTTGTTCGTTTGTTGGTTTGTTGGTCTGTCGGTTTGTTGGTTTGTTGGGTTGTTCGTTTGTTTGTTTGTTGGTTTGTTAGTTTGTTTGTCTGTTGGTTTGTTCGTTTCTTGGCTTGTTGGTTTGTTGGCTTGTTGGTTTGTTGGTTTGTTGGTTTGCTGGTTTGTTGGTTTGTTCGTTTGTTGGTGTGTTGGTTTGTTGGCTTGTTGGTTTGTTGGTTGGTTGGTTTGTTGGTTTATGGGTTTGTTGGTTTGTTGGTTTGTTGGCTTGTTGGTTTGTTGGTTTGTTGGTTTGTTGGTTTGTTGGTTTGTTGGTTTGTTGGTTTGTTGGTTTGTTGGTTTTTTGCTTTGTTGGTTTGTTCGTTTGTTGGCTTTTTGATTTGTTGGCTTGTTGATTTGTTGGTTTCTTGGTTTCTTTGTTTGTTGGTTTGTTGGTTTGTTGGCTTGTTGGTTTGTTCGTTTGTTGGCTTGTTGGCTTGTTGGTTTGTTGGCTTGTTGGTTTATTGGTTTGTTGGTTTGTTGGTTTGTTGGTTTGTTGGTTTTTTGCTTTGATGGTTTGTTCGTTTGTTGGCTTTTTGATTTGTTGGCTTGTTGTTTTGTTGGTTTCTTGGTTTGTTGGTTTGTTGGTTTGTTGGTTTGTTGGCTTGTTGGCTTGTTCATTTGTTGGCTTGTTGGCTTGTTGGTTTGTTGGTTTGTTGGTTTGTCGGTTTGTTGGTTTGGTGGTTTGTTGGTTTGTTCGTTTGTTGGTTTATTGGTTCGTTGGTTTGTTGGTTTGTTGGTTTGTTGGTTTGTACGTTTGTTGGTTTAGTGGTTTGTTGGTTTGTTCGTTTGTTGGCTTGGTGGCTTGTTGGTTTGTTGGTTTGTTGGTTTGTTGGTTTGTTGGTTTGTTGGTTTGTTGGTTTGTTGGTTTGTTGGTTTGTTGGTTTGTTGGTTTGTTGGTTTGTTGGTTTATTCGTTAGTTGGTTTGTTGTTTTGTTGGTTTGTTGGTTTGCTGATTTGTTCGTTTGTTGGTTTGTTAGTTTGTTCGTTTGTTGGTTTGTATGTTACTTGGTTTGTTGGTTTGTTGGTTTGTTGGTTTGTTGGGTTGTTGGTTTGTTGGTTTGTTGGTTTGTAGGTTTGTTGGTTTGTTGGTTGGTTGGTTTGTTGGTTTGTTGGTTTGTTGGTTTGTTGGCTTGTTGGTTTGTTGGTTTGTTGGCTTGTTGATTTGTTGGTTTGATCGTTTGTTGGCTTGTTGATTTGTTGGCTTGTTGGCTTGTTGGTTTGTTGGTGTTTTGGCTTGTTGGTTTGTTGGCTTGTTGGTTTGTCGGTTTCTTGGTTTGTTGGTGTGTTGGTTTGTTCATTTGTTGGTTTGTTGGTTCGTTGGTTTGTTGGTTTGTTGGTTTGTTCGTTTGTTGGTTGGTGGGTTTGTTGTTTTGTTGGTTTGTTGGTTTGTTCGTTTGTTGGTTTGGTGGTTTGTTGGTTTGTTCGTTTGTTTGTTTGTTGGCTTGTTGGCTTGTTGGTTTGTTGGTTTGTTCGTTTGTTAGTTTGTTCGTTTGTTGGTTCGTTGGTTTGTTGGTTTGTTGGTTTGTTCGTTTGTTGGTTTGTTGGTTTGTTGGTTTGTTGGTTTGTTGGTTTGTTCGTTTGTTGGTTTGGTGGTTTGTTGGTTTGTTCGTTTGTTTGTTTGTTGGCTTGTTGGCTTGTTGGTTTGTTGGTTTGTTGGTTTGTTGGTTTGTTGGTTTGTTGGTTTGTTGGTTTGTTGGTTTGTTGGTTTGTTGGTTTGTTGGTTTGTTGGTTTGTTGGTTTGTTGGTTTGTTGGTTTATTCGTTTGTTGGTTTGTTGGTTTGTTGGTTTGTTGGTTTGCTGGTTTGTTGGTTTGTTTGTTTGTTCGTTTGTTGGTTTGTTGGTTTTGTTGGCTTAATGGTTTGTTGGATTGTTGGTTTGTTGGTTTGTTGGTTTGTTGGTTTGTTGGTTTGTTGGTTTGTTGGTTTGTTGGTTTGTTGGCTTGTTGGATTGCTGGTTTGTTGTCTTGTTGGTTTGTTGGTTTGTTGGTTTGTTGGTTTTTTGGTTTGTTGGTTTGTTGGTTTGTTTGTTTGTTGGTTTGATCGTTTGTTGGCTTGTTGATTTGTTGGCTTTTTGGCTTGTTGGTTTGTTGGTGTGTTGGTTTGTTGGCTTGTTGGTTTGTTGGCTTGTTGGCTTGCTGGTTTGTTGACTTGTTGGTTTGTTAGTTTGTTGGTTTGTTGGTTTGTTGGTTTGTTGGTTTTTTGGTTTGTTGGTTTGTTGGTTTGTTTGTTTGTTGGTTTGATCGTTTGTTGGCTTGTTGATTTGTTGGCTTGTTGGCTTGTTGGTTTGTTGGTGTGTTGGCTTGTTGGTTTGTTGGCTTGTTGGTTTGTCGGTTTGTTGGTTTGTTGGTTTGTTGGTTTGTTCGTTTGTTGGTTTGTTGGTTCGTTGGTTTGTTGGTTTGTTGGTTTGTTCGTTTGTTGGTTGGTGGGTTTGTTGTTTTGTTGGTTTGTTGGTTTGTTCGTTTGTTGGTTTGGTGGTTTGTTTGTTTGTTCGTTTGTTTGTTTGTTGGCTTGTTGGCTTGTTGGTTTGTTGGTTTGTTCGTTTGTTCGTTTGTTCGTTTGTTGGTTCGTTGGTTTGTTGGTTTGTTGGTTTGTTCGTTTGTTGGTTTGTTGGTTTGTTGGTTTGTTGGTTTGTTCGTTTGTTGGTTTGGTGGTTTGTTGGTTTGTTCGTTTGTTTGTTTGTTGGCTTGTTGGCTTGTTGGTTTGTTGGTTTGTTGGTTTGTTGGTTTGTTGGTTTGTTGGTTTGCTGGTTTGTTGGCTTGTTGGTTTGTTGGTTTGTTAGTTTGTTGGTTTGTTGGTTTTTTGGTTACTTGGTTTGTTGGTTTGTTGGTTTGTCGGCTTGTTGGTTTGTTGGTTTTTTGGTTTGTTGGTTTGTCGGTTTGTTGGTTTGTTGGTTTTTTGGTTTGTTGGTTTGTTGGTTTGTTGGTTTATTTGTTTGTTGGTTTGTTGGTTCGTTGGTTTGTTGGTTTGTTGGTTTGTTGGTTTGTTGGTTTGTTGGTTTATTTGTTTGTTGCTTTGTTGGTTTGTTGGTTTGTTGGTTTGTTGGTTTATTTGTTTGTTCGTATGTTGGTTTGTTGGTTTGTTGGCTTGTTGGTTTGTTGGTTTGTTGGATTGTTGGATTTTTGGTTTGTTGGTTTGTTGGTTTGTTGGTTTGTTTGTTTGTTCGTTTGTTGGTTTGTTGGTTTTGTTGGCTTAATGGTTTGTTGGATTGTTGGTTTGTTGGTTTGTTGGTTTGTTGGTTTGTTGGTTTGTTGGTTTGTTGGTTTGTTGGTTTGTTGGTTTGTTGGTTTGTTGGTTTGTTGGTTTGTTGGCTTGTTGGATTGCTGGTTTGTTGTCTTGTTGGTTTGTTGGTTTGTTGGTTTGTTGGTTTGTTGGTTTTTTGGTTTGTTGGTTTGTTGGTTTGTTTGTTTGTTGGTTTGATCGTTTGTTGGCTTGTTGATTTGTTGGCTTGTTGGCTTGTTGGTTTGTTGGTGTGTTGGCTTGTTGGTTTGTTGGCTTGTTGGTTTGTTGGCTTGTTGGTTTGCTGGTTTGTTGACTTGTTGGTTTGTTAGTTTGTTGGTTTGTTGGTTTGTTGGTTTGTTGGTTTTTTGGTTTGTTGGTTTGTTGGTTTGTTTGTTTGTTGGTTTGATCGTTTGTTGGCTTGTTGATTTGTTGGCTTGTTGGCTTGTTGGTTTGTTGGTGTGTTGGCTTGTTGGTTTGTTGGCTTGTTGGTTTGTCGGTTTGTTGGCTTGTTGGTTTGTTGGTTTGTTCGTTTGTTGGTTTGTTGGTTCGTTGGTTTGTTGGTTTGTTGGTTTGTTCGTTTGTTGGTTGGTGGGTTTGTTGTTTTGTTGGTTTGTTCGTTTGTTGGTTTGGTGGTTTGTTTGTTTGTTCGTTTGTTTGTTTGTTGGCTTGTTGGCTTGTTGGTTTGTTGGTTTGTTCGTTTGTTCGTTTGTTCGTTTGTTGGTTCGTTGGTTTGTTGGTTTGTTGGTTTGTTCGTTTGTTGGTTTGTTGGTTTGTTGGTTTGTTGTTTTGTTGGTTTGTTGGTTTGTTGGTTTGTTGGTTTGTTGGTTTGTTGGTTTGTTGGTTTGTTGGTTTGTTGGTTTGTTGGATTTTTGGTTTGTTGGTTTGTTGGTTTGTTGGTTTGTTTGTTTGTTCGTTTGTTGGTTGGTGGGTTTGTTGTTTTGTTGGTTTGTTGGTTTGTTCGTTTGTTGGTTTGGTGGTTTGTTTGTTTGTTCGTTTGTTTGTTTGTTGGCTTGTTGGCTTGTTGGTTTGTTGGTTTGTTCGTTTGTTCGTTTGTTCGTTTGTTGGTTCGTTGGTTTGTTGGTTTGTTGGTTTGTTGGTTTGTTCGTTTGTTGGTTTGTTGGTTTGTTGGTTTGTTGGTTTGTTGGTTTGTTCGTTTGTTGGTTTGGTGGTTTGTTGGTTTGTTCGTATGTTTGTTTGTTGGCTTGTTGGCTTGTTGGTTTGTTGGTTTGTTGGTTTGTTGGTTTGTTGGTTTGTTGGTTTGTTGGTTTGTTGGTTTGTTGGTTTGTTGGTTTGTTGGTTTGTTGGTTTATTCGTTTGTTGGTTTGTTGGTTTGTTGGTTTGTTGGTTTGCTGGTTTGTTGGTTTGTTCGTTTGTTAGTTTGTTGGTTTGTTGGTTTGTTGGTTTGTTGGTTTGTTTGTTTGCTGGTATGTTAGTTTGTTGGTTTGTTGGTTTGCTGGTTTGTTGGCGTGTTGGTTTGTTGGTTTGTTAGTTTGTTGGTTTGTTGGTTTTTTGGTTACTTGGTTTGTTGGTTTGTTGGTTTGTCGGCTTTTTGGTTTGTTGGTTTTTTGGTTTGTTGGTTTGTCGGTTTGTTGGTTTGTTGGTTTTTTGGTTTGTTGGTTTGTTGGTTTGTTGGTTTATTTGTTTGTTAGTTTGTTGGTTCGTTGGTTTGTTGGTTTGTTGGTTTGTTGGTTTGTTTGTTTGTTAGTTTATTTGTTTGTTGCTTTGTTGGTTTGTTGGTTTGTTGGTTTGTTGGTTTATTTGTTTGTTGGTTTGTTGGTTTGTTGGTTTGTTGGCTTGTTGGTTTGTTGGTTTGTTGGTTTGTTGGTTTGTTGGTTTGTTCGTTTGTTGGTTTGGTGGTTTGTTGGTTTGTTCGTATGTTTGTTTGTTGGCTTGTTGGCTTGTTGGTTTGTTGGTTTGTTGGTTTGTTGGTTTGTTGGTTTGTTGGTTTGTTGGTTTGTTGGTTTGTTGGTTTGTTGGTTTGTTGGTTTGTTGGTTTGTTGGTTTGTTGGTTTATTTGTTTGTTGGTTTGTTGGTTCGTTGGTTTGTTGGTTTGTTGGTTTGTTGGTTTGTTGGTTTGTTAGTTTATTTGTTTGTTGCTTTGTTGGTTTGTTGGTTTGTTGGTTTGTTGGTTTATTTGTTTGTTGGTTTGTTGGTTTGTTGGTTTGTTGGCTTGTTGGTTTGTTGGTTTGTTGGTTTGTTGGTTTGTTGGTTTGTTCGTTTGTTGGTTTGGTGGTTTGTTGGTTTGTTCGTATGTTTGTTTGTTGGCTTGTTGGCTTGTTGGTTTGTTGGTTTGTTGGTTTGTTGGTTTGTTGGTTTGTTGGTTTGTTGGTTTGTTGGTTTGTTGGTTTGTTGGTTTGTTGGTTTGTTGGTTTATTCGTTTGTTGGTTTGTTGGTTTGTTGGTTTGTTGGTTTGCTGGTTTGTTGGTTTGTTCGTTTGTTAGTTTGTTGGTTTGTTGGTTTGTTGGTTTGTTGGTTTGTTTGTTTGCTGGTATGTTAGTTTGTTGGTTTGTTGGTTTGCTGGTTTGTTGGCGTGTTGGTTTGTTGGTTTGTTAGTTTGTTGGTTTGTTGGTTTTTTGGTTACTTGGTTTGTTGGTTTGTTGGTTTGTCGGCTTTTTGGTTTGTTGGTTTTTTGGTTTGTTGGTTTGTCGGTTTGTTGGTTTGTTGGTTTTTTGGTTTGTTGGTTTGTTGGTTTGTTGGTTTATTTGTTTGTTGGTTTGTTGGTTCGTTGGTTTGTTGGTTTGTTGGTTTGTTGGTTTGTTGGTTTGTTAGTTTATTTGTTTGTTGCTTTGTTGGTTTGTTGGTTTGTTGGTTTGTTGGTTTATTTGTTTGTTGGTTTGTTGGTTTGTTGGTTTGTTGGCTTGTTGGTTTGTTGGTTTGTTGGTTTGTTGGTTTGTTGGTTTGTTGGTTTGTTTGTTTGTTCGTTTGTTGGTTTGTTGGTTTTGTTGGCTTAATGGTTTGTTGGATTGTTGGTTTGTTGGTTTGTTGGTTTGTTGGTTTGTTGGTTTGTTGGTTTGTTGGTTTGTTGGTTTGTTGGTTTGTTGGTTTGTTGGCTTGTTGGATTGCTGGTTTGTTGTCTTGTTGGTTTGTTGGTTTGTTGGTTTGTTGGTTTGTTGGTTTTTTGGTTTGTTGGTTTGTTGGTTTGTTTGTTTGTTGGTTTGATCGTTTGTTGGCTTGTTGATTTGTTGGCTTGTTGGCTTGTTGGTTTGTTGGTGTGTTGGCTTGTTGGTTTTTTGGCTTGTTGGTTTGTTGGCTTGTTGGCTTGCTGGTTTGTTGACTTGTTGGTTTGTTAGTTTGTTGGTTTGTTGGTTTGTTGGTTTGTTGGTTTTTTGGTTTGTTGGTTTGTTGGTTTGTTTGTTTGTTGGTTTGATCGTTTGTTGGCTTGTTGATTTGTTGGCTTGTTGGCTTGTTGGTTTGTTGGTGTGTTGGCTTGTTGGTTTGTTGGCTTGTTGGTTTGTCGGTTTGTTGGTGTGTTGGTTTGTTGGTTTGTTCGTTTGTTGGTTTGTTGGTTCGTTGGTTTGTTGGTTTGTTGGTTTGTTCGTTTGTTGGTTGGTGGGTTTGTTGTTTTGTTGGTTTGTTGGTTTGTTCGTTTGTTGGTTTGGTGGTTTGTTTGTTTGTTTGTTGGCTTGTTGGCTTGTTGGTTTGTTGGTTTGTTCGTTTGTTCGTTTGTTGGTTCGTTGGTTTGTTGGTTTGTTGGTTTGTTCGTTTGTTGGTTTGTTGGTTTGTTGGTTTGTTGGTTTGTTCGTTTGTTGGTTTGGTGGTTTGTTGGTTTGTTCGTTTGTTTGTTTGTTGGCTTGTTGGCTTGTTGGTTTGTTGGTTTGTTGGTTTGTTGGTTTGTTGGTTTGTTGGTTTGCTGGTTTGTTGGCTTGTTGGTTTGTTGGTTTGTTAGTTTGTTGGTTTGTTGGTTTTTTGGTTACTTGGTTTGTTGCTTTGTTGGTTTGTCGGCTTGTTATTTTGTTGGTTTTTTGGTTTGTTGGTTTGTCGGTTTGTTGGTTTGTTGGTTTTTTGGTTTGTTGGTTTGTTGGTTTGTTGGTTTATTTGTTTGTTGGTTTGTTGGTTCGTTGGTTTGTTGGTTTGTTGGTTTGTTGGTTTGTTGGTTTGTTGGTTTATTTGTTTGTTGCTTTGTTGATTTGTTGGTTTGTTGGTTTGTTGGTTTATTTGTTTGTTGGTTTGTTGGTTTGTTGGTTTGTTGGCTTGTTGGTTTGTTGGTTTGTTGGTTTGTTGGATTTTTGGTTTGTTGGTTTGTTGGTTTGTTGGTTTGTTTGTTTGTTCGTTTGTTGGTTTGTTGGTTTTGTTGGCTTAATGGTTTGTTGGATTGTTGGTTTGTTGGTTTGTTGGTTTGTTGGTTTGTTGGTTTGTTGGTTTGTTGGTTTGTTGGTTTGTTGGCTTGTTGGATTGCTGGTTTGTTGTCTTGTTGGTTTGTTGGTTTGTTGGTTTGTTGGTTTGTTGGTTTTTTGGTTTGTTGGTTTGTTGGTTTGTTTGTTTGTTGGTTTGATCGTTTGTTGGCTTGTTGATTTGTTGGCTTGTTGGCTTATTGGTTTGTTGGTGCGTTGGCTTGTTGGTTTGTTGGCTTGTTGGTTTGTTGGCTTGTTGGCTTGCTGGTTTGTTGACTTGTTGGTTTGTTAGTTTGTTGGTTTGTTGGTTTGTTGGTTTGTTGGTTTTTTGGTTTGTTGGTTTGTTGGTTTGTTTGTTTGTTGGTTTGATCGTTTGTTGGCTTGTTGATTTGTTGGCTTGTTGGCTTGTTGGTTTGTTGGTGTGTTGGCTTTTTTGTTTGTTGGCTTGTTGGTTTGTCGGTTTGTTGGCTTGTTGGTTTGTTGGTTTGTTCGTTTGTTGGTTTGTTGGTTCGTTGGTTTGTTGGTTTGTTGGTTTGTTCGTTTGTTGGTTGGTGGGTTTGTTGTTTTGTTGGTTTGTTGGTTTGTTCGTTTGTTGGTTTGGTGGTTTGTTTGTTTGTTCGTTTGTTTGTTTGTTGGCTTGTTGGCTTGTTGGTTTGTTGGTTTGTTTGTTTGTTCGTTTGTTCGTTTGTTGGTTCGTTGGTTTGTTGGTTTGTTGGTTTGTTCGTTTGTTGGTTTGTTGGTTTGTTGGTTTGTTGGTTTGTTGGTTTTTTGGTTTGTTGGTTTGTTGGTTTGTTTGTTTGTTGGTTTGATCGTTTGTTGGCTTGTTGATTTGTTGGCTTGTTGGCTTGTTGGTTTGTTGGTGTGTTGGCTTGTTGGTTTGTTGGCTTGTTGGTTTGTCGGTTTGTTGGTTTGTTGGTTTGTTGGTTTGTTGGTTTGTTCGTTTGTTGGTTTGTTGGTTCGTTGGTTTGTTGGTTTGTTGGTTTGTTCGTTTGTTGGTTTGTGGGTTTGTGGGTTTGTTGGTTTGTTGGTTGTTTGTTTGTTGGTTTGGTGGGTTGTTGGTTTGTTCGTTTATTCGTTTCTTGGCTTGCTGGCTTGTTGGTTTGTTGGTTTGTTCGTTTGTTCGTTTGTTGGTTTGTTGGTTCGTTGGTTTGTTGGTTTGTTGGTTTGTTCGTTTGTTGGTTTGTTGGTTTGTTGGTTTGTTGGTTTGTTCGTTTGTTGGTTTGGTGGTTTGTTGGTTTGTTCGTTTGTTTGTTTGTTGGCTTGTTGGCTTGTTGGTTTGTTGGTTTGTTGGTTTGTTGGTTTGTTGGTTTGTTGGTTTGTTTGTTTGTTGGAATGTTGGTTTGTTGGTTTGTTGGTTTGCTGGTTTGTTGGCTTGTTGGTTTGTTGGTTTTTAGTTTGTTGGTTTGTTGGTTTGTTGGTTACTTGGTTTGTTGGTTTGTTGGTTCGTTCGCTTGTTGGTTTGTTGGTTTTTTGGTTTGTTGGTTTGTCGGTTTGTTGGTTTGTTGGTTTTTTGGTTTGTTGGTTTGTTGGTTTGTTGGTTTATTTGTTTGTTGGTTTGTTGGTTCGTTGGTTTGTTGGTTTGTTGGTTTGTTGGTTTGTTGGTTTGTTGGTTTGTTGGTTTGTTGGTTTGTTGGTTTATTTTTTTGTTGCTTTGTTGGTTTGTTGGTTTGTTGGTTTGTTGGTATATTTGTTTGTTGGTTTGTTGGTTTGTTGGTTTGTTGGCTTGTTGGTTTGTTGGTTTGTTGGTTTGTTGGATTTTTGGTTTGTTGGTTTGTTGGTTTGTTGGTTTGTTTGTTTGTTCGTTTGTTGGTTTGTTGGTTTGTTGGTTTGTTGGCTTAAAGGTTTGTTGGATTGTTGGTTTGTTGGTTTGTTGGTTTGTTGGTTTGTTGGTTTGTTGGTTTGTTGGTTTGTTGGTTTGTTGGTTTGTTGGTTTGTTGGTTTGTTGGTTTGTTTGATTGTTGGTTTGTTCGTTTGTTGATTTGTTGGTTACTTGGTTTTTTAGTTTGTTGGTTTGTTGGATTGTTGGCTTGTTGGTTTGTTAGTTTGTTGGTTTGTTGGTTTGTTGCTTTGTTGGTTTGTTGGTTTGTTGGTTTGTTGGTTTGTTGGTTTGTTTGTTTGTTGGTTTTTTCGTTTGTTGGCTTCTTGGTTTGTTGGTTTTTTGGTTTGTTGGTTTGTTGGTTTGTTGGTTTGTTAGTTTGTTGGCTTAATGGTTTGTTGTATTGTTGGTTTGTTGGTTTGTTGGCTTGTTGGATTATTGGTTTGTTGTTTTGTTGGTTTGTTGGTTTGTTGGTTTGTTGGCTTGTTGGTTTGCTGGTTTGTTGGCTTGTTGATTTGTTGGTTTGTTGGTTTGTTGGTTTGTTGGTCTGTTGGTTTGTTGGTTTGTTGGTTTGTTTGATTGTTGGTTTGTTTGATTGTTGGTTTGTTAGTTTGTTGGTTTGGTGGTTTGTTGGTTTGTTGGTTTTTGGGTTTGTTGGTTTGTTGGTTTGTTGGTTTGTTTGTTTGTTCGTTTGTTGGTTTGTTGGTTTGTTAGTTTAATGGCTTGTTGGTTTGTTGGTTTGTTGGCTTGTTAGTTTGTTGGTTTGTTGGTTTGTTGGTTAGTTGGCTTGTTGGTTACTTGGTTTGTTGGTTTGTTGGTTTGTTGGTTAGTTGGATTGTTGGTTTGTTGGTTTGTTGGTTTTTTGGTTTGTTGGCTTGTTGGTTTGTTGGCTTGTTGGTTTGTTGGCTTGTTGGCTTGTTGGTTTGTTGGTTATTTAGCTTGTTGGTTTGTTTGCTTGTTGGTTTGTTGGTTTTTTGGTTTGTTGGTTTGTTGGTTTGTTGGTTTGTTGGCTTGTTGGTTTGTTGGCTTGTTAGCTTGTTGGTTTGTTTGTTTGTTCGTTTGTTGGTTTGTTGGTTTGTTGGCTTGTTTGTTTGTTGGTTTGTTGGTTTGTTGGTTTGTTGGTTTTTTAGTTTGTTGGCTTGTTGGTTTGTTGGCTTGTTGGTTTGTTGGTTTGTTGGTTTGTTGGTTTGTTGGTTTGTTGGTTTGTTGGTTTGTTGGTTTGTTGGCTTGTTGGTTTGTTGGTTTGTTGGTTTGTTGGTTTTTTGGTTTGTTGGTTTGTTGGTTTGTTGGTTTGTTGGTTTGTTGGTTTGTTGGTTTGTTGGTTTGTTGGTTTGTTGGTTTGTTGGTTTGTTGGCTTGTTGGCTTGTTGGCTTGTTTGTTTGTTGGTTTGTTGGTTTGTTCGTTTGTTGGTTTGTTCGTTTGTTCGTTTGTGCATTTGTTCGTTTGTTCGTTTGTTGGTTTGTTGGTTTGTTGGATTGTTGGTTTGTTGGTTTGTTTGTTTGTTGGTTTTTTCGTTTGTTGGCTTGTTAGTTTGTTGGTTTGTTCGTTTGTTGGTTTGTTGATTTGTCGGTTTGTTGGTTTGTTGGGTTGTTCGTTTGTTTGTTTGTTGGTTTGTTAGTTTGTTTGTCTGTTGGTTTATTCGTTTGTTGGCTTGTTGGTTTGTTGGCTTGTTGGTTTGGTGGTTTGTTGGTTTGCTGGTTTGTTGGTTTGTTTGTTTGTTGGTTTGTTGGTTTGTTGGTTTGTTGGCTTGTTGGTTTGTTGGTTGGTTGGTTTGTTGGTTTGTTGGTTTGTTGGTTCGTTGGTTTGTTGGTTTGTTGGTTTGTTGGTTTGTTGGTTTGTTGGTTTGTTGGTTTGTTGGTTTATTGGTTTATTTTTTTGTTGCTTTGTTGGTTTGTTGGTTTGTTGGTTTGTTGGTTTATTTGTTTGTTGGTTTGTTGGTTTGTTGGTTGGTTGGCTTGTTGGTTTGTTGGTTTGTTGGTTTGTTGGATTTTTGGTTTGTTGGTTTGTTGGTTTGTTGGTTTGTTTGTTTGTTCGTTTGTTGGTTTGTTGGTTTGTTGGTTTGTTGGCTTAAAGGTTTGTTGGATTGTTGGTTTGTTGGTTTGTTGGTTTGTTGGTTTGTTGGTTTGTTGGTTTGTTGGTTTGTTGGTTTGTTGGTTTGTTGGTTTGTTTGATTGTTGGTTTGTTCGTTTGTTGATTTGTTGGTTACTTGGTTTTTTAGTTTGTTGGTTTGTTGGATTGTTGGCTTGTTGGTTTGTTAGTTTGTTGGTTTGTTGGTTTGTTGCTTTGTTGGTTTGTTGGTTTGTTGGTTTGTTGGTTTGTTTGTTTGTTGGTTTTTTCGTTTGTTGGCTTCTTGGTTTGTTGGTTTTTTGGTTTGTTGGTTTGTTGGTTTGTTGGTTTGTTAGTTTGTTGGCTTAATGGTTTGTTGGATTGTTGGTTTGTTGGTTTGTTGGCTTGTTGGATTATTGGTTTGTTGTTTTGTTGGTTTGTTGGTTTGTTGGCTTGTTGGTTTGCTGGTTTGTTGGCTTGTTGATTTGTTGGTTTGTTGGTTTGTTGGTTTGTTAGTTTGTTGATTTGTTGGTTACTTGGTTTGTTAGTTTGTTGGTTTGGTGGTTTGTTGGTTTGTTGGTTTTTGGGTTTGTTGGTTTGTTGGTTTGTTTGATTGTTGGTTTGTTTGATTGTTGGTTTGTTAGTTTGTTGATTTGTTGGTTACTTGGTTTGTTAGTTTGTTGGTTTGGTGGTTTGTTGGTTTGTTGGTTTTTGGGTTTGTTGGTTTGTTGGTTTGTTGGTTTGTTTGTTTGTTCGTTTGTTGGTTTGTTGGTTTGTTAGTTTAATGGCTTGTTGGTTTGTTGGATTGTTGGCTTGTTAGTTTGTTGGTTTGTTGGTTTGTTGGTTAGTTGGCTTGTTGGTTACTTGGTTTGTTGGTTTGTTGGTTTGTTGGTTAGTTGGATTGTTGGTTTGTTGGTTTGTTGGTTTTTTGGTTTGTTGGCTTGTTGGTTTGTTGGCTTGTTGGTTTGTTGGCTTGTTGGCTTGTTGGTTTGTTGGTTATTTAGCTTGTTGGTTTGTTTGCTTGTTGGTTTGTTGGTTTTTTGGTTTGTTGGTTTGTTGGTTTGTTGGTTTGTTGGTTTGTTGGCTTGTTGGTTTGTTGGCTTGTTAGCTTGTTGGTTTGTTTGTTTGTTCGTTTGTTGGTTTGTTGGTTTGT
The DNA here is from genome assembly GCA_958298945.1 of Atherix ibis. Classification (NCBI taxonomy): domain Eukaryota; kingdom Metazoa; phylum Arthropoda; class Insecta; order Diptera; family Athericidae; genus Atherix; species Atherix ibis. Next base: position 101,022,302 of record OY282608.1, read on the forward strand.
TGGCTTGTTTGTTTGTTGGTTTGTTGGTTTGTTGGTTTGTTGGTTTGTTGGTTTGTTGGTTTTTTAGTTTGTTGGCTTGTTGGTTTGTTGGCTTGTTGGTTTGTTGGTTTGTTGGTTTGTTGGTTTGTTGGTTTGTTGGTTTGTTGGTTTGTTGGTTTGTTGGCTTGTTGGTTTGTTGGTTTGTTGGTTTGTTGGTTTGTTGGTTTTTTGGTTTGTTGGTTTGTTGGTTTGTTGGTTTGTTGGTTTGTTGGTTTGTTGGTTTGTTGGTTTGTTGGTTTGTTGGTTTGTTGGTTTGTTGGTTTGTTGGTTTGTTGGTTTGTTGGCTTGTTGGCTTGTTGGCTTGTTTGTTTGTTGGTTTGTTGGTTTGTTGGTTTGTTCGTTTGTTGGTTTGTTCGTTTGTTCGTTTGTGCATTTGTTCGTTTGTTCGTTTGTTGGTTTGTTGGTTTGTTGGATTGTTGGTTTGTTGGTTTGTTTGTTTGTTGGTTTTTTCGTTTGTTGGCTTGTTAGTTTGTTGGTTTGTTCGTTTGTTGGTTTGTTGATTTGTCGGTTTGTTGGTTTGTTGGGTTGTTCGTTTGTTTGTTTGTTGGTTTGTTAGTTTGTTTGTCTGTTGGTTTATTCGTTTGTTGGCTTGTTGGTTTGTTGGCTTGTTGGTTTGTTGGTTTGTTGGTTTGCTGGTTTGTTGGTTTGTTTGTTTGTTGGTTTGTTGGTTTGTTGGTTTGTTGGCTTGTTGGTTTGTTGGTTGGTTGGTTTGTTGGTTTATTGGTTTGTTGGCTTGTTCGTTTGTTCGTTTGTGCGTTTGTTTGTTTGTTGGTTTGTTGGTTTGTTGGTTTGTTGGTTTGTTGGTTTGTTTGTTTGTTGGTATTTTTCGTTTGTTGGCTTGTTAGTTTGTTGGTTTGTTCGTTTGTTGGTTTGTTGGTCTGTCGGTTTGTTGGTTTGTTGGGTTGTTCGTTTGTTTGTTTGTTGGTTTGTTAGTTTGTTTGTCTGTTGGTTTGTTCGTTTCTTGGCTTGTTGGTTTGTTGGCTTGTTGGTTTGTTGGTTTGTTGGTTTGCTGGTTTGTTGGTTTGTTCGTTTGTTGGTGTGTTGGTTTGTTGGCTTGTTGGTTTGTTGGTTGGTTGGTTTGTTGGTTTATTGGTTTGTTGGTTTGTTGGTTTGTTGGCTTGTTGGTTTGTTGGTTTGTTGGTTTGTTGGTTTGTTGGTTTGTTGGTTTGTTGGTTTGTTGGTTTTTTGCTTTGTTGGTTTGTTCGCTTGTTGGCTTTTTGAATTGTTGGCTTGTTGATTTGTTGGTTTCTTGGTTTCTTTGTTTGTTGGTTTGTTGGTTTGATGGCTTGTTGGTTTGTTCGTTTGTTGGCTTGTTGGCTTGTTGGTTTGTTGGCTTGTTGGTTTATTGGTTTGTTGGTTTGTTGGTTTGTTGGTTTGTTGGTTTTTTGCTTTGTTGGTTTGTTCGTTTGTTGGCTTTTTGATTTGTTGGCTTGTTGTTTTGTTGGTTTCTTGGTTTGTTGGTTTGTTGGTTTGTTGGTTTGTTGGCTTGTTGGCTTGTTCGTTTGTTGGCTTGTTGGCTTGTTGGTTTATTGGTTTGTTGGTTTGTAGGTTTGTTGGTTTGTTGGTTTGTTGGTTTGTTCGTTTGTTGGTTTATTGGTTCGTTGGTTTGTTGGTTTGTTGGTTTGTTGGTTTGTACGTTTGTTGGTTTAGTGGTTTGTTGGTTTGTTCGTTTGTTGGCTTGTTGGCTTGTTGGTTTGTTGGTTTGTTGGTTTGTTGGTTTGTTGGTTTGTTGGTTTGTTGGTTTGTTGGTTTGTTGGTTTGTTGGTTTATTCGTTTGTTGGTTTGTTGTTTTGTTGGTTTGTTGGTTTGCTGATTTGTTCGTTTGTTAGTTTGTTGGTTTGTTGGTTTGTCGGTTTGTTGGTTTGTTGGTTTGTTGGTTTGTTGGTTTGTTTGTTTGTTTGTTTGTTGGTTTGTTGGTTTGTTGGTTTGTTGGTTTGTTGATTTGTTGGCTTGTTGGCTTGTTGGTTTGTTAGTTTGTTCGTTTGTTGGTTTGTATGTTACTTGGTTTGTTGGTTTGTTGGTTTGTTGGGTTGTTGGTTTGTTGGTTTGTTGGTTTGTAGGTTTGTTGGTTTGTTGGTTTGTTGGATTGTTGGTTTGTTGGTTTGTTGGTTTATTGGTTTGTTGGTTTGTTGGCTTGTTGGTTTGTTGGTTTGTTGGCTTGTCGATTTGTTGGTTTGATCGTTTGTTGGCTTGTTCATTTGTTGGCTTGTTGGCTTGTTGGTTTGTTGGTGTGTTGGTTTGTTGGTTTTTTGGTTACTTGGTTTGTTGGTTTGTTGGTTTGTCGGCTTGTTGGTTTGTTGGTTTTTTAGTTTGTTGGTTTGTCTGTTTGTTGGTTTGTTGGTTTGTTGGTTTGTTGGTTTGTTGGTTTGTTGGTTTATTTGTTTGTTGCTTTGTTGGTTTGTTGGTTTGTTGGTTTGTTGGTTTATTTGTTTGTTGGTTTGTTGGTTTGTTGGTTTGTTGGTTTGTTGGCTTGTTGGTTTGTTGGTTTGTTGATTTGTTGGATTTTTGGTTTGTTGGTTTGTTGGTTTGTTGGTTTGTTTGTTTGTTCGTTTGTTGGTTTGTTGGTTTTGTTGGCTTAATGGTTTGTTGGATTGTTTGTTTGTTGGTTTGTTGGTTTGTTGGTTTGTTGGTTTGTTGGTTTGTTGGTTTGTTGGTTTGTTGGTTTGTTGGCATGTTGGTTTGTTGGTTTGTTGGTTTGTTGGTTTGTTGGTTTATTTGTTTGTTGCTTTGTTGGTTTGTTGGTTTGTTGGTTTGTTGGTTTATTTGTTTGTTGGTTTGTTGGTTTGTTGGTTTGTTGGCTTGTTGGTTTATTGGTTTGTTGGTTTGTTGGTTTGTTGGTTTGTTGGTTTTTTGCTTTGTTGGTTTGTTCGCTTGTTGGCTTTTTGAATTGTTGGCTTGTTGATTTGTTGGTTTCTTGGTTTCTTTGTTTGTTGGTTTGTTGGTTTGATGGCTTGTTGGTTTGTTCGTTTGTTGGCTTGTTGGCTTGTTGGTTTGTTGGCTTGTTGGTTTATTGGTTTGTTGGTTTGTTGGTTTGTTGGTTTGTTGGTTTTTTGCTTTGTTGGTTTGTTCGTTTGTTGGCTTTTTGATTTGTTGGCTTGTTGTTTTGTTGGTTTCTTGGTTTGTTGGTTTGTTGGTTTGTTGGTTTGTTGGCTTGTTGGCTTGTTCGTTTGTTGGCTTGTTGGCTTGTTGGTTTATTGGTTTGTTGGTTTGTAGGTTTGTTGGTTTGTTGGTTTGTTGGTTTGTTCGTTTGTTGGTTTATTGGTTCGTTGGTTTGTTGGTTTGTTGGTTTGTTGGTTTGTACGTTTGTTGGTTTAGTGGTTTGTTGGTTTGTTCGTTTGTTGGCTTGTTGGCTTGTTGGTTTGTTGGTTTGTTGGTTTGTTGGTTTGTTGGTTTGTTGGTTTGTTGGTTTGTTGGTTTGTTGGTTTGTTGGTTTATTCGTTTGTTGGTTTGTTGTTTTGTTGGTTTGTTGGTTTGCTGATTTGTTCGTTTGTTAGTTTGTTGGTTTGTTGGTTTGTCGGTTTGTTGGTTTGTTGGTTTGTTGGTTTGTTTGTTTGTTTGTTTGTTGGTTTGTTGGTTTGTTGGTTTGTTGGTTTGTTGATTTGTTGGCTTGTTGGCTTGTTGGTTTGTCAGTTTGTTCGTTTGTTGGTTTGTATGTTACTTGGTTTGTTGGTTTGTTGGTTTGTTGGGTTGTTGGTTTGTTGGTTTGTTGGTTTGTAGGTTTGTTGGTTTGTTGGTTTGTTGGATTGTTGGTTTGTTGGTTTGTTGGTTTATTGGTTTGTTGGTTTGTTGGCTTGTTGGTTTGTTGGTTTGTTGGCTTGTTGATTTGTTGGTTTGATCGTTTGTTGGCTTGTTCATTTGTTGGCTTGTTGGCTTGTTGGTTTGTTGGTGTGTTGGTTTGTTGGTTTTTTGGTTACTTGGTTTGTTGGTTTGTTGGTTTGTCGGCTTGTTGGTTTGTTGGTTTTTTAGTTTGTTGGTTTGTCGGTTTGTTGGTTTGTTGGTTTGTTGGTTTGTTGGTTTGTTGGTTTGTTGGTTTATTTGTTTGTTGCTTTGTTGGTTTGTTGGTTTGTTGGTTTGTTGGTTTATTTGTTTGTTGGTTTGTTGGTTTGTTGGTTTGTTGGTTTGTTGGCTTGTTGGTTTGTTGGTTTGTTGATTTGTTGGATTTTTGGTTTGTTGGTTTGTTGGTTTGTTGGTTTGTTTGTTTGTTCGTTTGTTGGTTTGTTGGTTTTGTTGGCTTAATGGTTTGTTGGATTGTTTGTTTGTTGGTTTGTTGGTTTGTTGGTTTGTTGGTTTGTTGGTTTGTTGGTTTGTTGGTTTGTTGGTTTGTTGGCATGTTGGTTTGTTGGTTTGTTGGTTTGTTGGTTTGTTGGTTTATTTGTTTGTTGCTTTGTTGGTTTGTTGGTTTGTTGGTTTGTTGGTTTATTTGTTTGTTGGTTTGTTGGTTTGTTGGTTTGTTGGCTTGTTGGTTTGTTGGTTTGTTGGTTTGTTGGTTTGTTGGTTTATTTGTTTGTTGCTTTGTTGGTTTGTTGGTTTGTTGGTTTGTTGGTTTATTTGTTTGTTGGTTTGTTGGTTTGTTGGTTTGTTGGCTTGTTGATTTGTTGGTTTGTTGGTTTGTTGGATTTTTGGTCTGTTGGTTTGTTGGTTTGTTGGTTTGTTTGTTTGTTCGTTTGTTGGTTTGTTGCTTTTGTTGGCTTAATGGTTTGTTGGATTGTTTGTTTGTTGGTTTGTTGGTTTGTTGGTTTGTTGGTTTGTTGGTTTGTTGGCTTGTTGGCTTGTTGGATTGCTGGTTTGTTGTCTTGTTGGTTTGTTGGTTTGTTGGTTTGTTGGTTTGTTGGTTTTTTGGTTTGTTGGTTTGTTGGTTTGTTTGTTTGTTGGTTTGATCGTTTGTTGGCTTGTTGATTTGTTGGCTTGTTGGCTTGTTGGTTTGTTGGTGTGTTGGCTTGTTGGTTTGTTGGCTTGTTGGTTTGTTTGTTTGTTGGTTTGTTGGTTTGTTGGTTTGTTGGCTTGTTGGTTTGTTGGTTGGTTGGTTTGTTGGTTTATTGGTTTGTTGGTTTGTTCGTTTGTGCGTTTGTTTGTTTGTTGGTTTGTTGGTTTGTTGGTTTGTTGGTTTGTTGGTTTGTTGGTTTGTTTGTTTGTTGGTTTTTTTCGTTTGTTGGCTTGTTAGTTTGTTGGTTTGTTCGTTTGTTGGTTTGTTGGTCTGTCGGTTTGTTGGTTTGTTGGGTTGTTCGTTTGTTTGTTTGTTGGTTTGTTAGTTTGTTTCTCTGTTGGTTTGTTCGTTTCTTGGCTTGTTGGTTTGTTGGCTTGTTGGTTTGTTGGTTTGTTGGTTTGCTGGTTTGTTGGTTTGTTCGTTTGTTGGTGTGTTGGTTTGTTGGCTTGTTGGTTTGTTGGTTGGTTGGTTTGTTGGTTTATTGGTTTGTTGGTTTGTTGGTTTGTTGGCTTGTTGGTTTGTTGGTTTGTTGGTTTGTTGGTTTGTTGGTTTGTTGGTTTGTTGGTTTGTTGGTTTGTTGGTTTGTTGGTTTTTTGCTTTGTTGGTTTGTTCGTTTGTTGGCTTTTTGATTTGTTGGCTTGTTGATTTGTTGGTTTCTTGGTTTCTTTGTTTGTTGGTTTGTTGGTTTGTTGGCTTGTTGGTTTGTTCGTTTGTTGGCTTGTTGGCTTGTTGGTTTGTTGGCTTGTTGGTTTATTGGTTTGTTGGTTTGTTGGTTTGTTGGTTTGTTGGTTTTTTGCTTTGTTGGTTTGTTCGTTTGTTGGCTTTTTGATTTGTTGGCTTGTTGTTTTGTTGGTTTCTTGGTTTGTTGGTTTGTTGGTTTGTTGGTTTGTTGGCTTGTTGGCTTGTTCGTTTGTTGGCTTGTTGGCTTGTTGGTTTGTTGGTTTGTTGGTTTGTCGGTTTGTTGGTTTGTTGGTTTGTTGGTTTGTTCGTTTGTTGGTTTATTGGTTCGTTGGTTTGTTGGTTTGTTGGTTTGTTGGTTTGTACGTTTGTTGGTTTAGTGGTTTGTTGGTTTGTTCGTTTGTTGGCTTGTTGGCTTGTTGGTTTGTTGGTTTGTTGGTTTGTTGGTTTGTTGGTTTGTTGGTTTGTTGGTTTGTTGGTTTGTTGGTTTGTTGGTTTGTTGGTTTATTCGTTTGTTGGTTTGTTGTTTTGTTGGTTTGTTGGTTTGCTGATTTGTTCGTTTGTTAGTTTGTTGGTTTGTTGGTTTGTCGGTTTGTTGGTTTGTTGGTTTGTTGGTTTGTTTGTTTGTTTGTTTGTTGGTTTGTTGGCTTGTTGGTTTGTTGGTTTGTTGGTTTGTTGGCTTGTTGGCTTGTTGGTTTGTTAGTTTGTTCGTTTGTTGGTTTGTATGTTACTTGGTTTGTTGGTTTGTTGGTTTGTTGGGTTGTTGGTTTGTTGGTTTGTTGGTTTGTAGGTTTGTTGGTTTGTTGGTTTGTTGGTTTGTTGGTTTGTTGGTTTGTTGGTTTGTTGGTTTGTTGGCTTGTTGGTTTGTTGGTTTGTTGGCTTGTTGATTTGTTGGTTTGATCGTTTGTTGGCTTGTTGATTTGTTGGCTTGTTGGCTTGTTGGTTTGTTGGTGTGTTGGCTTGTTGGTTTGTTGGCTTGTTGGTTTGTCGGTTTGTTGGTTTGTTGGTTTGTTGGTTTGTTCGTTTGTTGGTTTGTTGGTTCGTTGGTTTGTTGGTTTGTTGGTTTGTTCGTTTGTTGGTTGGTGGGTTTGTTGTTTTGTTGGTTTGTTAGTTTGTTCGTTTGTTGGTTTGGTGGTTTGTTGGTTTGTTCGTTTGTTTGTTTGTTGGCTTGTTGGCTTGTTGGTTTGTTGGTTTGTTCGTTTGTTCGTTTGTTCGTTTGTTGGTTCGTTGGTTTGGTGGTTTGTTGGTTTGTTCGTTTGTTTGTTTGTTGGCTTGTTGGCTTGTTGGTTTGTTGGTTTGTTGGTTTGTTGGTTTGTTGGTTTGTTGGTTTGTTGGTTTGTTGGTTTGTTGGTTTGTTGGTTTGTTGGTTTGTTGGTTTGTTGGTTTGTTGGTCTGTTGGTTTATTCGTTTGTTGGTTAGTTGGTTTGTTGGTTTGTTGGTTTGCTGGTTTGTTGGTTTGTTCGTTTGTTAGTTTGTTGGTTTGTTGGTTTGTTGGTTTGTTGGTTTGTTGGTTTGTTTGTTTGTTGGTATGTTAGTTTGTTGGTTTGTTGGTTTGCTGGTTTGTTGGCTTGTTGGTTTGTTGGTTTGTTAGTTTGTTGGTTTGTTGGTTTTTTGGTTACTTGGTTTGTTGGTTTGTTGGTTTGTCGGCTTGTTGGTTTGTTGGTTTTTTAGTTTGTTGGTTTGTCGGTTTGTTGGTTTGTTGGTTTTTTGGTTTGTTGGTTTGTTGGTTTGTTGGTTTATTTGTTTGTTGGTTTGTTGGTTTGTTGGTTTGTTGGTTTATTTGTTGTTGCTTTGTTGGTTTGTTGGTTTGTTGGTTTGTTGGTTTATTTGTTTGTTGGTTTGTTGGTTTGTTGGTTTGTTGGCTTGTTGATTTGTTGGTTTGTTGGTTTGTTGGATTTTTGGTTTGTTGGTTTGTTGGTTTGTTGGTTTCTTTGTTTGTTCGTTTGTTGGTTTGTTGGTTTTGTTGGCTTAATGGTTTGTTGGATTGTTTGTTTGTTGGTTTGTTGGTTTGTTGGTTTGTTGGTTTGTTGGTTTGTTGGTTTGTTGGCTTGTTGGCTTGTTGGATTGCTGGTTTGTTGTCTTGTTGGTTTGTTGGTTTGTTGGTTTGTTGGTTTGTTGGTTTTTTGGTTTGTTGGTTTGTTGGTTTGTTGGTTTGTTTGTTTGTTGGTTTGATCGTTTGTTGGCTTGTTGATTTGTTGGCTTGTTGGCTTGTTGGTTTGTTGGTGTGTTGGCTTGTTGGTTTGTTGGCTTGTTGGTTTGTTTGTTTGTTGGTTTGTTGGTTTGTTGGTTTGTTGGCTTGTTGGTTTGTTGGTTGGTTGGTTTGTTGGTTTATTGGTTTGTTGGTTTGTTCGTTTGTTCGTTTGTGCGTTTGTTTGTTTGTTGGTTTGTTGGTTTGTTGGTTTGTTGGTTTGTTGGTTTGTTGGTTTGTTTGTTTGTTGGTTTTTTTCGTTTGTTGGCTTGTTAGTTTGTTGGTTTGTTCGTTTGTTGGTTTGTTGGTCTGTCGGTTTGTTGGTTTGTTGGGTTGTTCGTTTGTTTGTTTGTTGGTTTGTTAGTTTGTTTGTCTGTTGGTTTGTTCGTTTCTTGGCTTGTTGGTTTGTTGGCTTGTTGGTTTGTTGGTTTGTTGGTTTGCTGGTTTGTTGGTTTGTTCGTTTGTTGGTGTGTTGGTTTGTTGGCTTGTTGGTTTGTTGGTTGGTTGGTTTGTTGGTTTATTGGTTTGTTGGTTTGTTGGTTTGTTGGCTTGTTGGTTTGTTGGTTTGTTGGTTTGTTGGTTTGTTGGTTTGTTGGTTTGTTGGTTTGTTGGTTTGTTGGTTTTTTGCTTTGTTGGTTTGTTCGTTTGTTGGCTTTTTGATTTGTTGGCTTGTTGATTTGTTGGTTTCTTGGTTTCTTTGTTTGTTGGTTTGTTGGTTTGTTGGCTTGTTGGTTTGTTCGTTTGTTGGCTTGTTGGCTTGTTGGTTTGTTGGCTTGTTGGTTTATTGGTTTGTTGGTTTGTTGGTTTGTTGGTTTGTTGGTTTTTTGCTTTGTTGGTTTGTTCATTTGTTGGCTTTTTGATTTGTTGGCTTGTTGTTTTGTTGGTTTCTTGGTTTGTTGGTTTGTTGGTTTGTTGGTTTGTTGGCTTGTTGGCTTGTTCGTTTGTTGGCTTGTTGGCTTGTTGGTTTGTTGGTTTGTTGGTTTGTCGGTTTGTTGGTTTGTTGGTTTGTTGGTTTGTTCGTTTGTTGGTTTATTGGTTCGTTGGTTTGTTTGTTTGTTGGTTTGTTGGTTTGTACGTTTGTTGGTTTAGTGGTTTGTTGGTTTGTTCGTTTGTTGGCTTGTTGGCTTGTTGGTTTGTTGGTTTGTTGGTTTGTTGGTTTGTTGGTTTGTTGGTTTGTTGGTTTGTTGGTTTGTTGGGTCGTAGGTTTGTTGGTTTATTCGTTTGTTGGTTTGTTGTTTTGTTGGTTTGTTGGTTTGCTGATTTGTTCGTTTGTTAGTTTGTTGGTTTGTTGGTTTGTCGGTTTGTTGGTTTGTTGGTTTGTTGGTTTGTTTGTTTGTTTGTTTGTTGGTTTGTTGGTTTGTTGGTTTGTTGGTTTGTTGGTTTGTTGGCTTGTTGGCTTAATGGTTTGTTAGTTTGTTCGTTTGTTGGTTTGTATGTTACTTGGTTTGTTGGTTTGTTGGTTTGTTGGTTTGTTGGGTTGTTGGTTTGTTGGTTTGTTGGTTTGTAGGTTTGTTGGTTTGTTGGTTTGTTGGTTTGTTGGTTTGTTGGTTTGTTGGTTTGTTGGTTTGTTGGCTTGTTGGTTTGTTGGTTTGTTGGCTTGTTGATTTGTTGGTTTGATCGTTTGTTGGCTTGTTGATTTGTTGGCTTGTTAGTTTGTTGGTGTGTTGGCTTGTTGGTTTGTTGGCTTGTTGGTTTGTCGGTTTGTTGGTTTGTTGGTTTGTTGGTTTGTTCGTTTGTTGGTTTGTTGGTTCGTTGGTTTGTTGGTTTGTTGGTTTGTTGGTTTGTTCGTTTGTTGGTTGGTGGGTTTGTTGTTTTGTTGGTTTGTTGGTTTGTTCGTTTGTTGGTTTGGTGGTTTGTTGGTTTGTTCGTTTGTTTGTTTGTTGGCTTGTTGGCTTGTTGGTTTGTTGGTTTGTTCGTTTGTTCGTTTGTTCGTTTGTTGGTTCGTTGGTTTGGTGGTTTGTTGGTTTGTTCGTTTGTTTGTTTGTTGGCTTGTTGGCTTGTTGGTTTGTTGGTTTGTTGGTTTGTTGGTTTGTTGGTTTGTTGGTTTGTTGGTTTGTTGGTTTGTTGGTTTGTTGGTTTGTTGGTTTGTTGGTTTGTTGGTTTGTTGGTCTGTTGGTTTATTCGTTTGTTGGTTTGTTGGTTTGTTGGTTTGTTGGTTTGCTGGTTTGTTGGTTTGTTCGTTTGTTAGTTTGTTGGTTTGTTGGTTTGTTGGTTTGTTGGTTTGTTGGTTTGTTGGCTTGTTGGCTTGTTGGTTTGTTGGTTTGTTGGTTTGTTGGTTTGTTGGTTTGTTGGTTTGTTGGTTTGTTGGTTTGTTGGTTTGTTGGTTTGTTGGTTTGTTGGTTTGTTGGTTTGTTGGTCTGTTGGTTTATTCGTTTGTTGGTTTGTTGGTTTGTTGGTTTGTTGGTTTGTTGGTTTGCTGGTTTGTTGGTTTGTTCGTTTGTTAGTTTGTTGGTTTGTTGGTTTGTGGGTTTGTTGGTTTGTTGGTTTGTTTGTTTGTTGGTATGTTAGTTTGTTGGTTTGTTGGTTTGCTGGTTTGTTGGCTTGTTGGTTTGTTGGTTTGTTAGTTTGTTGGTTTGTTGGTTTTTTGGTTACTTGGTTTGTTGGTTTGTTGGTTTGTCGGCTTGTTGGTTTGTTGGTTTTTTAGTTTGTTGGTTTGTCGGTTTGTTGGTTTGTTGGTTTTTTGGTTTGTTGGTTTGTTGGTTTGTTGGTTTATTTGTTTGTTGGTTTGTTGGTTCGTTGGTTTGTTGGTTTGTTGGTTTGCTGGTTTGTTGGTTTGTTGGTTTGTTGGTTTATTTGTTTGTTGCTTTGTTGGTTTGTTGGTTTGTTGGTTTGTTGGTTTATTTGTTTGTTGGTTTGTTGGTTTGTTGGTTTGTTGGCTTGTTGGTTTGTTGGTTTGTTGGTTTGTTGGATTTTTGGTTTGTTGGTTTGTTGGTTTGTTGGTTTGTTTGTTTGTTCGTTTGTTGGTTTGTTGGTTTTGTTGGCTTAATGGTTTGTTGGATTGTTTGTTTGTTGGTTTGTTGGTTTGTTGGTTTGTTGGTTTGTTGGTTTGTTGGTTTGTTGGTTTGTTGGTTTGTTGGCTTGTTGGCTTGTTGGATTGCTGGTTTGTTGTCTTGTTGGTTTGTTGGTTTGTTGGTTTGTTGGTTTTTTGGTTTGTTGGTTTGTTGGTTTGTTTGTTTGTTGGTTTGATCGTTTGTTGGCTTGTTGATTTGTTGGCTTGTTGGCTTGTTGGTTTGTTGGTGTGTTGGCTTGTTGGTTTGTTGGCTTGTTGGTTTGTCGGTTTGTTGGTTTGTGGGTTTGTTGGTTTGTTGGTTCGTTGGTTTGTTGGTTTGTTGGTTTGTTCGTTTGTTGGTTTGTGGGTTTGTTGGTTTGTTGGTTTGTTGGTTTGTTGGTTTGTTGGTTTGTTGGTTTGTTGGTTTGTTGGTTTATTCGTTTGTTGGTTTGTTGTTTTGTTGGTTTGTTGGTTTGCTGATTTGTTCGTTTGTTAGTTTGTTGGTTTGTTGGTTTGTCGGTTTGTTGGTTTGTTGGTTTGTTGGTTTGTTTGTTTGTTTGTTTGTTGGTTTGTTGGTTTGTTGGTTTGTTGTTTTGTTGGTTTGTTGGCTTGTTGGCTTGTTGGTTTGTTCGTTTGTTGGTTTGTATGTTACTTGGTTTGTTGGTTTGTTGGTTTGTTGGTTTGTTGGGTTGTTGGTTTGTTGGTTTGTTGGTTTGTAGGTTTGTTGGTTTGTTGGTTTGTTGGTTTGTTGGTTTGTTGGTTTGTTGGTTTGTTGGTTTGTTGGCTTGTTGGTTTGTTGGTTTGTTGGCTTGTTGATTTGTTGGTTTGATCGTTTGTTGGCTTGTTGATTTGTTGGCTTGTTGGCTTGTTGGTTTGTTGGTGTGTTGGCTTGTTGGTTTGTTGGCTTGTTGGTTTGTTGGTTTGTTGGTTTGTTCGTTTGTTGGTTTGTTGGTTCGTTGGTTTGTTGGTTTGTTGGTTTGTTCGTTTGTTGGTTGGTGGGTTTGTTGTTTTGTTGGTTTGTTCGTTTGTTGGTTTGGTGGTTTGTTGGTTTGTTCGTTTGTTTGTTTGTTGGCTTGTTGGCTTGTTTGTTTGTTGGTTTGTTCGTTTGTTCGTTTGTTCGTTTGTTGGTTCGTTGGTTTGGTGGTTTGTTGGTTTGTTCGTTTGTTTGTTTGTTGGCTTGTTGGCTAGTTGGTTTGTTGGTTTGTTGGTTTGTTGGTTTGTTGGTTTGTTGGTTTGTTGGTTTGTTGGTTTGTTGGTTTGTTGGTTTGTTGGTTTGTTGGTTTGTTGGTCTGTTGGTTTATTCGTTTGTTGGTTTGTTGGTTTGTTGGTTTGTTGGTTTGCTGGTTTGTTGGTTTGTTCGTTTGTTAGTTTGTTGGTTTGTTGGTTTGTTGGTTTGTTGGTTTGTTGGTTTGTTGGTTTGTTTGTTTGTTGGTATGTTAGTTTGTTGGTTTGTTGGTTTGCTGGTTTGTTGGCTTGTTGGTTTGTTGGTTTGTTAGTTTGTTGGTTTGTTGGTTTTTTGGTTACTTGGTTTGTTGGTTTGTTGGTTTGTCGGCTTGTTGGTTTGTTGGTTTTTTAGTTTGTTGGTTTGTCGGTTTGTTGGTTTGTTGGTTTTTTGGTTTGTTGGTTTGTTGGTTTGTTGGTTTATTTGTTTGTTGGTTTGTTGGTTCGTTGGTTTGTTGGTTTGTTGGTTTGTTGGTTTGTTGGTTTGTTGGTTTATTTGTTTGTTGCTTTGTTGGTTTATTGGTTTGTTGGTTTGTTGGTTTATTTGTTTGTTGGTTTGTTGGTTTGTTGGTTTGTTGGCTTGTTGGTTTGTTGGTTTGTTGGTTTGTTGGATTTTTGGTTTGTTGGTTTGTTGGTTTGTTGGTTTGTTTGTTTGTTCGTTTGTTGGTTTGTTGGTTTTGTTGGCTTAATGGTTTGTTGGATTGTTTGTTTGTTGGTTTGTTGGTTTGTTGGTTTGTTGGTTTGTTGGTTTGTTGGTTTGTTGGTTTGTTGGTTTGTTGGTTTGTTGGCTTGTTGGCTTGTTGGATTGCTGGTTTGTTGTCTTGTTTGTTTGTTGGTTTGTTGGTTTGTTGGTTTTTTGGTTTGTTGGTTTGTTGGTTTGTTTGTTTGTTGGTTTGATCGTTTGTTGGCTTGTTGATTTGTTGGCTTGTTGGCTTGTTGGTTTGTTGGTGTGTTGGCTTGTTGGTTTGTTGGCTTGTTGGTTTGTCGGTTTGTTGGTTTGTGGGTTTGTTGGTTTGTTCGTTTGTTGGTTTGTTGGTTCGTTGGTTTGTTGGTTTGTTGGTTTGTTCGTTTGTTGGTTTGTGGGTTTGTTGGTTTGTTGGTTGTTTGTTTGTTGGTTTGGTGGGTTGTTGGTTTGTTCGTTTGTTCGTTTATTCGTTTGTTGGTTTGTTGGTTCGTTGGTTTGTTGGTTTGTTGGTTTGTTCGTTTGTTGGTTTGTTGGTTTGTTGGTTTGTTGGTTTGTTCGTTTGTTGGTTTGGTGGTTTGTTGGTTTGTTCGTTTGTTTGTTTGTTGGCTTGTTGGTTTGCTGGTTTGTTAGTTTGTTGGTTTGTTGGTTTGTTGGTTTGTTGGTTTGTTGGTTTGTTGGTTTGTTTGTTTGTTGGAATGTTGGTTTGTTAGTTTGTTGGTTTGCTGGTTTGTTGGCTTGTTGGTTTGTTGGTTTTTAGTTTGTTGGTTTGTTGGTTTGTTGGTTACTTGGTTTGTTGGTTTGTTGGTTCGTTGGCTTGTTGGTTTGTTGGTTTTTTGGTTTGTTGGTTTGTCGGTTTGTTGGTTTGTTGGTTTTTTGGTTTGTTGGTTTGTTGGTTTGTTGGTTTATTTGTTTGTTCGTTTGTTGATTTGTTGGTTACTTGGTTTGTTCGTTTGTTGGTTTGTTGGTTTGTTGGTTTTTGGGTTTGTTGGTTTGTTGGTTTGTTGGTTTGTTGGTTTGTTTGTTTGTTCGTTTGTTGGTTTGTTGGTTTGTTAGTTTAATGGCTTGTTGGTTTGTTGGTTTGTTGGCTTGTTAGTTTGTTGGTTTGTTGGTTTGTTGGTTAGTTGGCTTGTTGGTTACTTGGTTTGTTGGTTTGTTGGTTTGTTGGTTAGTTGGATTGTTGGTTTGTTGGTTTGTTGGTTTTTTGGTTTGTTGGCTTGTTGGTTTGTTGGCTTGTTGGTTTGTTGGCTTGTTGGCTTGTTGGTTTGTTGGTTATTTAGCTTGTTGGTTTGTTGGTTTGTTGGTTTTTTGGTTTGTTGGTTTGTTGGTTTGTTGGTTTGTTGGTTTGTTGGCTTGTTGGTTTGTTGGCTTGTTAGCTTGTTGGTTTGTTTGTTTGTTCGTTTGTTGGTTTGTTGGTTTGTTGGCTTGTTTGTTTGTTGGTTTGTTGGTTTGTTGGTTTGTTGGTTTGTTGGTTTGTTGGTTTGTTGGTTTGTTGGCTTGTTGGGTTGTTGGTTTGTTGGTTTGTTGGTTTGTTGGTTTGTTGGTTTGTTGGTTTGTTGGTTTGTTGGTTTGTTGGTTTGTTGGTTTGTTGGTTTGTTGGTTTGTTGGTTTGTTGGTTTGTTGGTTTGTTGGTTTGTTGGTTTGTTGGTTTGTTGGTTTGTTGGTTTGTTGGCTTGTTGGCTTGTTGGCTTGTTGGTTTGTTGGTTTGTTGGTTTGTTGGTTTGTTCGTTTGTTGGTTTGTTCGTTTGTTCGTTTGTGCATTTGTTCGTTTGTTCGTTTGTTGGTTTGTTGGTTTGTTGGATTGTTGGTTTGTTGGTTTGTTTGTTTGTTGGTTTTTTCGTTTGTTGGCTTGTTAGTTTGTTGGTTTGTACGTTTGTTGGTTTGTTGATTTGTCGGTTTGTTGGTTTGTTGGGTTGTTCGTTTGTTTGTTTGTTGGTTTGTTAGTTTGTTTGTCTGTTGGTTTGTTCGTTTGTTGGCTTGTTGGTTTGTTGGATTGTTGGTTTGTTGGTTTGTTGGTTTGCTGGTTTGTTGGTTTGTTTGTTTGTTGGTTTGTTGGTTTGTTGGTTTGTTGGTTTGTTGGCTTGTTGGTTTGTTGGTTGGTTGGTTTGTTGGTTTATTGGTTTGTTGGTTTGTTCGTTTGTTCGTTTGTGCGTTTGTTTGTTTGTTGGTTTGTTGGTTTGCTGGTTTGTTGGTTTGTTGGTTTGTTTGTTTGTTGGTTTTTTTCGTTTGTTGGCTTGTTAGTTTGTTGGTTTGTTCGTTTGTTGGTTTGTTGGTCTGTCGGTTTGTTGGTTTGTTGGGTTGTTCGTTTGTTTGTTTGTTGGTTTGTTAGTTTGTTTGTCTGTTGGTTTGTTCGTTTCTTGGCTTGTTGGTTTGTTGGCTTGTTGGTTTGTTGGTTTGTTGGTTTGCTGGTTTGTTGGTTTGTTCGTTTGTTGGTGTGTTGGTTTGTTGGCTTGTTGGTTTGTTGGTTGGTTGGTTTGTTGGTTTATTGGTTTGTTGGTTTGTTGGTTTGTTGGCTTGTTGGTTTGTTGGTTTGTTGGTTTGTTGGTGTGTTGGTTTGTTTGTTTGTTCGTTTGTTGGTTTGTTGGTTTGTTGGCTTGTTGGCTTGTTGGTTTGTTGGTTTGTTGGCTTGTTGGTTTGTTGGCTTGTTGGCTTGTTGTTTTGTTGGTTTGTTGGTTTGTTGGTTTGTTGGTTTGTTGGTTTGTTGGTTTGTTGGTTTGTTGGTTTGTTTGATTGTTGGTTTGTTCGTTTGTTGATTTGTTGGTTACTTGATTTGTTAGTTTGTTGGTTTGTTGGTTTGTTGGCTTGTTGGTTTGTTAGTTTGTTGGTTTGTTGGTTTGTTGGTTTGTTGGTTTGTTGCTTTGTTGGTTTGTTGGTCTGTTGGTTTGTTGGTTTGTTTGTTTGTTGTTTTTTTCGTTTGTTGGCTTGTTGGTTTGTTGGTTTGTTCGCTTGTTGGTTTGTTGGTTTGTCGATTTGTTGGTTTGTTGGTTTGTTCGTTTGTTGGTTTGTTGGTTTGTTGGTTTGTTAGTTTGTTTGGCTGTTGGTTTGTTCGTTTGTTGGCTTCTTGGTTTGTTGGATTGTTGGTTTGTTGGTTTGTTAGTTTGTTGGTTTGTTGGTTTCTTCATTTGTTGGTTTGTTGGTTTGTTGGCTTGTTGGTTTGTTGGTTTGTTGGTTTGTTGGTTTCTTGGTTTGTTGGTTTGTTGGTTTGTTGTTTTGTTGGTTTGTTGGTATGTTGGCTTGTTGGCTTGCTGGTTTGTTGGCTTGTTGGTTTGTTGGTTTGTTGGTTTGTTGGTTTGTTGGTTTTTTGGTTTGTTGGTTTGTTGGTTTGTTTGTTTGTTGGTTTGTTCATTTGTTGGCTTGTTGATTTGTTTTCTTGTTGGCTTGTTGGTTTGTTGGTTTGTTGGCTTGTTGGTTTGTTGGCTTGTTGGTTTGTCGGTTTGTTGGTTTGTTGGTTTGTTGGTTTTTTCGTTTGTTCGTTTGTTGGTTTGTTGGTTCGTTGGTTTGCTGGTTTGTTGGTTTGTTCGTTTGTTGGTTTGTGGGTTTGTTGGTTTGTTGGTTTGTTGGTTTGTTGGTTTGTTGGTTTGTTGGTTTGTTGGTTTGTTGGTTTTTTGCTTTGTTGGTTTGTTCGTTTGTTGGCTTTTTAATTTGTTGCCTTATTGATTTGTTGGTTTCTTGGTTTCTTTGTTTGTTGGTTTGTTGGTTTGTTGGTTTGTTGGTTTGTTGGTTTGTTGGTTTGTTGGTTTGTTGGTTTGTTGGCTTGTTGGCTTGTTGGCTTGTTGGTTTGTTGGTTTGTTGGTTTGTTGGTTTGTTCGTTTGTTGGTTTGTTCGTTTGTTCGTTTGTGCATTTGTTCGTTTGTTCGTTTGTTGGTTTGTTGGTTTGTTGGATTGTTGGTTTGTTGGTTTGTTTGTTTGTTGGTTTTTTCGTTTGTTGGCTTGTTAGTTTGTTGGTTTGTACGTTTGTTGGTTTGTTGATTTGTCGGTTTGTTGGTTTGTTGGGTTGTTCGTTTGTTTGTTTGTTGGTTTATTAGTTTGTTTGTCTGTTGGTTTGTTCGTTTGTTGGCTTGTTGGTTTGTTGGCTTGTTGGTTTGTTGGTTTGTTGGTTTGCTGGTTTGCTGGTTTGTTGGTTTGTTTGTTTGTTGGTTTGTTGGTTTGTTGGTTTGTTGGCTTGTTGGTTTGTTGGTTGGTTGGTTTGTTGGTTTATTGGTTTGTTGGTTTGTTCGTTTGTTCGTTTGTGCGTTTGTTTGTTTGTTGGTTTGTTGGTTTGCTGGTTTGTTGGTTTGTTGGTTTGTTTGTTTGTTGGTTTTTTTCGTTTGTTGGCTTGTTAGTTTGTTGGTTTGTTCGTTTGTTGGTTTGTTGGTCTGTCGGTTTGTTGGTTTGTTGGGTTGTTCGTTTGTTTGTTTGTTGGTTTGTTAGTTTGTTTGTCTGTTGGTTTGTTCGGTTCTTGGCTTGTTGGTTTGTTGGCTTGTTGGTTTGTTGGTTTGTTGGTTTGCTGGTTTGTTGGTTTGTTCGTTTGTTGGTGTGTTGGTTTGTTGGCTTGTTGGTTTGTTGGTTGGTTGGTTTGTTGGTTTATTGGTTTGTTGGTTTGTTGGTTTGTTGGCTTGTTGGTTTGTTGGTTTGTTGGTTTGTTGGTGTGTTGGTTTGTTTGTTTGTTCGTTTGTTGGTTTGTTGGTTTGTTGGCTTGTTGGCTTGTTGGTTTGTTGGTTTGTTGGTTTGTTGGCTTGTTGGTTTGTTGGCTTGTTGGCTTGTTGTTTTGTTGGTTTGTTGGTTTGTTGGTTTGTTGGTTTGTTGGTTTGTTGGTTTGTTGGTTTGTTGGTTTGTTGGTTTGTTGGTTTGTTGGTTTGTTTGATTGTTGGTTTGTTCGTTTGTTGATTTGTTGGTTACTTGATTTGTTAGTTTGTTGGTTTGTTGGTTTGTTGGCTTGTTGGTTTGTTAGTTTGTTGGTTTGTTGGTTTGTTGGTTTGTTGGTTTGTTGGTTTGTTGCTTTGTTGGTTTGTTGGTCTGTTGGTTTGTTGGTTTGTTTGTTTGTTGGTTTTTTCGTTTGTTGGCTTGTTGGTTTGTTGGTTTGTTCGCTTGTTGGTTTGTTGGTTTGTCGATTTGTTGGTTTGTTGGTTTGTTCGTTTGTTGGTTTGTTGGTTTGTTGGTTTGTTAGTTTGTTTGGCTGTTGGTTTGTTCGTTTGTTGGCTTCTTGTTTTGTTGGATTGTTGGTTTGTTGGTTTGTTAGTTTGTTGGTTTGTTGGTTTCTTCATTTGTTGGTTTGTTGGTTTGTTGGCTTGTTGGTTTGTTGGTTTGTTGGTTTGTTGGTTTCTTGGTTTGTTGGTTTGTTGGTTTGTTGTTTTGTTGGTTTGTTGGTATGTTGGCTTGTTGGCTTGCTGGTTTGTTGGCTTGTTGGTTTGTTGGTTTGTTGGTTTGTTGGTTTGTTGGTTTTTTGGTTTGTTGGTTTGTTGGTTTGTTTGTTTGTTGGTTTGTTCATTTGTTGGCTTGTTGATTTGTTTTCTTGTTGGCTTGTTGGTTTGTTGGTTTGTTGGCTTGTTGGTTTGTTGGCTTGTTGGTTTGTCGGTTTGTTGGTTTGTTGGTTTGTTGGTTTGTTCGTTTGTTCGTTTGTTGGTTTGTTGGTTCGTTGGTTTGTTGGTTTGTTGGTTTGTTCGTTTGTTGGTTTGTGGGTTTGTTGGTTTGTTGGTTTGTTGGTTTGTTGGTTTGTTGGTTTGTTGGTTTGTTGGTTTGTTGGTTTTTTGCTTTGTTGGTTTGTTCGTTTGTTGGCTTTTTAATTTGTTGCCTTGTTGATTTGTTGGTTTCTTGGTTTCTTTGTTTGTTGGTTTGTTGGTTTGTTGGCTTGTTGGTTTGTTCGTTTGTTGGCTTGTTGGCTTGTTGGTTTGTTGGCTTGTTGGTTTATTGGTTTGTTGGTTTGTTGGTTTGTTGGTTTGTTGGTTTTTTGCTTTGTTGGTTTGTTCGTTTATTGGCTTTTTGATTTGTTGGCTTGTTGGCTTGTTGGTTTGTTGGTTGGTTGGTTTGTTGGTTTATTGGTTTGTTGGTTTGTTGGTTTGTTGGTTTGTTGGCTTGTTGGTTTGTTGGTTTGTTGGTTTGTTGGTTTGTTGGTTTGTTGGTTTGTTGGTTTGTTGGTTTGTTGGTTTGTTGGTTTGTTGGTTTTTTGCTTTGTTGGTTTGTTCGTTTGTTGGCTTTTTGATTTGTTGGCTTGTTGGTTTGTTGGTTTGTTGGCTTGTTGGTTTGTTCGTTTGTTGGCTTGTTGGCTTGTTGGTTTGTTGGCTTGTTGGTTTATTGGTTTGTTGGTTTGTTGGTTTGTTGGTTTGTTGGTTTTTTGTTTTGTTGGTTTGTTCGTTTGTTGGCTTTTTGATTTGTTGGCTTGTTGATTTGTTGGTTTCTTGGTTTGTTGGTTTGTTGGTTTGTTGGTTTGTTGGCTTGTTGGCTTGTTCGTTTGTTGGCTTGTTGGCTTGTTGGTTTGTTGGCTTGTTGGTTTGTCGGTTTGTTGGTTTGTTGGTTTGTTGGTTTGTTCGTTTGTTGGTTTGTTGGCTTGTTGATTTGTTGGTTTGTTGGTTTGTTGGTTTGTTGGGCTGTTGGTTTGTTGGTTTGTTGGTTTGTTGGTTTGTTTGATTGTTGGTTTGTTCGTTTGTTGATTTGTTGGTTACTAGATTTGTTAGTTTGTTGGTTTGTTGGTTTGTTGGTTTTTGGGTTTGTTGGTTTGTTGGTTTGTTGGTTTGTTTGTTTATTCGTTTGTTGGTTTGTTGGTTTGTTAGTTTAATGGCTTGTTGGTTTGTTGGTTTGTTGGCTTGTTAGTTTGTTGGTTTGTTGGTTTGTTGGTTAGTTGGCTTGTTGGTTACTTGGTTTGTTGGTTTGTTGGTTTGCTGGTTAGTTGGCTTGTTGGTTTGTTGGTTTGTTGGTTTTTTAGCTTGTTGGTTTGTTGGCTTGTTGGTTTGTTGGTTTTTTGGTTTGTTGGTTTGTTGGCTTGTTGGTTTGTCGGTTCGTTGGTTTGTTGGTTTGTTGGTTTGTTCGTTTGTTGGTTTGTTGGTTCGTTGGTTTGTTGGTTTGTTGGTTTGTTCGTTTGTTGGTTTGGTGGTTTGTTGGTTTGTTCGTTTGTTCGTTTGTTGGCTTGCTGGCTTGTTGGTTTGTTGGTTTGTTGGCTTGTTTGTTTGTTTGTTTGTTTGTTTGTTTGTTGGTTTGTTCGTTTGTTGGCTTGTTGGTTTGTTGGATTGTTGACTTGTTGGTTTGTTGGTTTGTTGGCTTGTTGATTTGTTCGTTTGTTGATTTGTTGGTTTGTTGGTTTGTTGGTTTGTTCATTTGTTGGTTTGTTTGTTTGTTGGTTTGTTCGTTTGTGTGCTTTTTGGTTGGTTTGTTTGTTGGCTTGTTTGTTTGTTGGTTTGTTGGGTTTTTGGTTTGTTGGTTTGTTGGTTGGTTCGTTTGTTGGTTTGTTGGTTTGTTGGTTTGTTGGGTTGTTTATTTGTTGGTTTGTTGGTTTGTTGGTTTGTTGGATTGTTGGTTTTTTGGTTTGTTGGCTTGTTGGCTTGTTGGTTTGTTGGTTTGTTGGTTTGTTGGTTTGTTGGTTTGTTGGTTTGTTTGTTTGTTGGTTTGTTGGTTTGTTGGTTTGTTGGTTTGTTTATTTGTTGGTTTGTTGGTTTGTTGGTTTGTTGGATTGTTGGTTTTTTGGTTTGTTGGCTTGTTGGTTTTTTGGTTAGTTGGTTTGTTGGTTTGTTGGTTTGTTGGATTTTTGGTTTGTTGGTTTGTTGGTTTGTTGGTTTGTTTGTTTGTTCGTTTGTTGGTTTGTTGGTTTGTTGGTTTGTTGGCTTAATGGTTTGTTGGATTGTTGGTTTGTTGCTTTGTTGGTTTGTTGGCTTGTTGGCGTGTTGGTTTGTTGGTTTGTTGGTTTGTTGGCTTGTTGGTTTGTTGGCTTGTTGGCTTGTTGTTTTGTTGGTTTGTTGGTTTGTTGGTTTGTTGGTTTGTTGGTTTGTTGGTTTGCTGGTTTGTTGGTTTGTTTGATTGTTGGTTTGTTCGTTTGGTGATTTGTTGGTTACTTGATTTGTTAGTTTGTTGGTTTGTTGGTTTGTTGGCTTGTTGGTTTGTTAGTTTGTTGGTTTGTTGGTTTGTTGGTTTGTTGGTTTGTTGCTTTGTTGGTTTGTTGGTCTGTTGGTTTGTTGGTTTGTTTGTTTGTTGGTTTTTTCGTTTGTTGGCTTGTTGGTTTGTTGGTTTGTTCGCTTGTTGGTTTGTTGGTTTGTCGATTTGTTGGTTTGTTGGTTTGTTCGTTTGTTGGTTTGTTGGTTTGTTGGTTTGTTAGTTTGTTTGGCTGTTGGTTTGTTCGTTTGTTGGCTTCTTGGTTTGTTGGATTGTTGGTTTGTTGGTTTGTTGGTTTGTTGGCTTGTTGGCTTGCTGGTTTGTTGGCTTATTGGTTTGTTGGTTTGTTGGTTTGTTGGTTTGTTGGTTTTTCGGTTTGTTGGTTTGTTGGTTTGTTTGTTTGTTGGTTTGTTCATTTGTTGGCTTGTTGATTTGTTTTCTTGTTGGCTTGTTGGTTTGTTGGTTTGTTGGCTTATTGGTTTGTTGGTTTGTTGGTTTGTTTGTTTGTTGGTTTGTTCATTTGTTGGCTTGTTGATTTGTTTTCTTGTTGGTTTGTTGGCTTGTTGATTTGTTGGTTTGATCGTTTGTTGGCTTGTTGATTTGTTGGCTTGTTGGCTTGTTGGTTTGTTGGTGTGTTGGCTTGTTGGTTTGTTGGCTTGTTGGTTTGTTGGTTTGTTGGTTTGTTCGTTTGTTGGTTTGTTGGTTCGTTGGTTTGTTGGTTTGTTGGTTTGTTCGTTTGTTGGTTGGTGGGTTTGTTGTTTTGTTGGTTTGTTCGTTTGTTGGTTTGGTGGTTTGTTGGTTTGTTCGTTTGTTTGTTTGTTGGCTTGTTGGCTTGTTTGTTTGTTGGTTTGTTCGTTTGTTCGTTTGTTCGTTTGTTGGTTCGTTGGTTTGGTGGTTTGTTGGTTTGTTCGTTTGTTTGTTTGTTGGCTTGTTGGCTAGTTGGTTTGTTGGTTTGTTGGTTTGTTGGTTTGTTGGTTTGTTGGTTTGTTGGTTTGTTGGTTTGTTGGTTTGTTGGTTTGTTGGTTTGTTGGTTTGTTGGTTTGTTGGTCTGTTGGTTTATTCGTTTGTTGGTTTGTTGGTTTGTTGGTTTGTTGGTTTGCTGGTTTGTTGGTTTGTTCGTTTGTTAGTTTGTTGGTTTGTTGGTTTGTTGGTTTGTTGGTTTGTTGGTTTGTTTGTTTGTTGGTATGTTAGTTTGTTGGTTTGTTGGTTTGCTGGTTTGTTGGCTTGTTGGTTTGTTGGTTTGTTAGTTTGTTGGTTTGTTGGTTTTTTGGTTACTTGGTTTGTTGGTTTGTTGGTTTGTCGGCTTGTTGGTTTGTTGGTTTTTTAGTTTGTTGGTTTGTCGGTTTGTTGGTTTGTTGGTTTTTTGGTTTGTTGGTTTGTTGGTTTGTTGGTTTATTTGTTTGTTGGTTTGTTGGTTCGTTGGTTTGTTGGTTTGTTGGTTTGTTGGTTTGTTGGTTTGTTGGTTTATTTGTTTGTTGCTTTGTTGGTTTATTGGTTTGTTGGTTTGTTGGTTTATTTGTTTGTTGGTTTGTTGGTTTGTTGGTTTGTTGGCTTGTTGGTTTGTTGGTTTGTTGGTTTGTTGGATTTTTGGTTTGTTGGTTTGTTGGTTTGTTGGTTTGTTTGTTTGTTCGTTTGTTGGTTTGTTGGTTTTGTTGGCTTAATGGTTTGTTGGATTGTTTGTTTGTTGGTTTGTTGGTTTGTTGGTTTGTTGGTTTGTTGGTTTGTTGGTTTGTTGGTTTGTTGGTTTGTTGGTTTGTTGGCTTGTTGGCTTGTTGGATTGCTGGTTTGTTGTCTTGTTGGTTTGTTGGTTTGTTGGTTTGTTGGTTTTTTGGTTTGTTGGTTTGTTGGTTTGTTTGTTTGTTGGTTTGATCGTTTGTTGGCTTGTTGATTTGTTGGCTTGTTGGCTTGTTGGTTTGTTGGTGTGTTGGCTTGTTGGTTTGTTGGCTTGTTGGTTTGTCGGTTTGTTGGTTTGTGGGTTTGTTGGTTTGTTCGTTTGTTGGTTTGTTGGTTCGTTGGTTTGTTGGTTTGTTGGTTTGTTCGTTTGTTGGTTTGTGGGTTTGTTGGTTTGTTGGTTGTTTGTTTGTTGGTTTGGTGGGTTGTTGGTTTGTTCGTTTGTTCGTTTATTCGTTTGTTGGTTTGTTGGTTCGTTGGTTTGTTGGTTTGTTGGTTTGTTCGTTTGTTGGTTTGTTGGTTTGTTGGTTTGTTGGTTTGTTCGTTTGTTGGTTTG
The DNA here is from genome assembly GCA_958298945.1 of Atherix ibis. Lineage (NCBI taxonomy): Eukaryota > Metazoa > Arthropoda > Insecta > Diptera > Athericidae > Atherix > Atherix ibis. The sequence continues at coordinate 101,045,305 of OY282608.1, forward strand.
GTGGTTTGTTGGTTTGTTCGTTTGTTTGTTTGTTGGCTTGTTGGTTTGCTGGTTTGTTGGTTTGTTGGTTTGTTGGTTTGTTGGTTTGTTGGTTTGTTGGTTTGTTGGTTTGTTTGTTTGTTGGAATGTTGGTTTGTTAGTTTGTTGGTTTGCTGGTTTGTTGGCTTGTTGGTTTGTTGGTTTTTAGTTTGTTGGTTTGTTGGTTTGTTGGTTACTTGGTTTGTTGGTTTGTTGGTTCGTTGGCTTGTTGGTTTGTTGGTTTTTTGGTTTGTTGGTTTGTCGGTTTGTTGGTTTGTTGGTTTTTTGGTTTGTTGGTTTGTTGGTTTGTTGGTTTATTTGTTTGTTCGTTTGTTGATTTGTTGGTTACTTGGTTTGTTCGTTTGTTGGTTTGTTGGTTTGTTGGTTTTTGGGTTTGTTGGTTTGTTGGTTTGTTGGTTTGTTGGTTTGTTTGTTTGTTCGTTTGTTGGTTTGTTGGTTTGTTAGTTTAATGGCTTGTTGGTTTGTTGGTTTGTTGGCTTGTTAGTTTGTTGGTTTGTTGGTTTGTTGGTTAGTTGGCTTGTTGGTTACTTGGTTTGTTGGTTTGTTGGTTTGTTGGTTAGTTGGATTGTTGGTTTGTTGGTTTGTTGGTTTTTTGGTTTGTTGGCTTGTTGGTTTGTTGGCTTGTTGGTTTGTTGGCTTGTTGGCTTGTTGGTTTGTTGGTTATTTAGCTTGTTGGTTTGTTGGTTTGTTGGTTTTTTGGTTTGTTGGTTTGTTGGTTTGTTGGTTTGTTGGTTTGTTGGCTTGTTGGTTTGTTGGCTTGTTAGCTTGTTGGTTTGTTTGTTTGTTCGTTTGTTGGTTTGTTGGTTTGTTGGCTTGTTTGTTTGTTGGTTTGTTGGTTTGTTGGTTTGTTGGTTTGTTGGTTTGTTGGTTTGTTGGTTTGTTGGCTTGTTGGGTTGTTGGTTTGTTGGTTTGTTGGTTTGTTGGTTTGTTGGTTTGTTGGTTTGTTGGTTTGTTGGTTTGTTGGTTTGTTGGTTTGTTGGTTTGTTGGTTTGTTGGTTTGTTGGTTTGTTGGTTTGTTGGTTTGTTGGTTTGTTGGCTTGTTGGCTTGTTGGCTTGTTGGTTTGTTGGTTTGTTGGTTTGTTGGTTTGTTCGTTTGTTGGTTTGTTCGTTTGTTCGTTTGTGCATTTGTTCGTTTGTTCGTTTGTTGGTTTGTTGGTTTGTTGGATTGTTGGTTTGTTGGTTTGTTTGTTTGTTGGTTTTTTCGTTTGTTGGCTTGTTAGTTTGTTGGTTTGTACGTTTGTTGGTTTGTTGATTTGTCGGTTTGTTGGTTTGTTGGGTTGTTCGTTTGTTTGTTTGTTGGTTTGTTAGTTTGTTTGTCTGTTGGTTTGTTCGTTTGTTGGCTTGTTGGTTTGTTGGATTGTTGGTTTGTTGGTTTGTTGGTTTGCTGGTTTGTTGGTTTGTTTGTTTGTTGGTTTGTTGGTTTGTTGGCTTGTTGGTTTGTTGGTTGGTTGGTTTGTTGGTTTATTGGTTTGTTGGTTTGTTCGTTTGTTCGTTTGTGCGTTTGTTTGTTTGTTGGTTTGTTGGTTTGCTGGTTTGTTGGTTTGTTGGTTTGTTTGTTTGTTGGTTTTTTTCGTTTGTTGGCTTGTTAGTTTGTTGGTTTGTTCGTTTGTTGGTTTGTTGGTCTGTCGGTTTGTTGGTTTGTTGGGTTGTTCGTTTGTTTGTTTGTTGGTTTGTTAGTTTGTTTGTCTGTTGGTTTGTTCGTTTCTTGGCTTGTTGGTTTGTTGGCTTGTTGGTTTGTTGGTTTGTTGGTTTGCTGGTTTGTTGGTTTGTTCGTTTGTTGGTGTGTTGGTTTGTTGGCTTGTTGGTTTGTTGGTTGGTTGGTTTGTTGGTTTATTGGTTTGTTGGTTTGTTGGTTTGTTGGCTTGTTGGTTTGTTGGTTTGTTGGTTTGTTGGTGTGTTGGTTTGTTTGTTTGTTCGTTTGTTGGTTTGTTGGTTTGTTGGCTTGTTGGCTTGTTGGTTTGTTGGTTTGTTGGCTTGTTGGTTTGTTGGCTTGTTGGCTTGTTGTTTTGTTGGTTTGTTGGTTTGTTGGTTTGTTGGTTTGTTGGTTTGTTGGTTTGTTGGTTTGTTGGTTTGTTTGATTGTTGGTTTGTTCGTTTGTTGATTTGTTGGTTACTTGATTTGTTAGTTTGTTGGTTTGTTGGTTTGTTGGCTTGTTGGTTTGTTAGTTTGTTGGTTTGTTGGTTTGTTGGTTTGTTGGTTTGTTGGTTTGTTGCTTTGTTGGTTTGTTGGTCTGTTGGTTTGTTGGTTTGTTTGTTTGTTGGTTTTTTCGTTTGTTGGCTTGTTGGTTTGTTGGTTTGTTCGCTTGTTGGTTTGTTGGTTTGTCGATTTGTTGGTTTGTTGGTTTGATCGTTTGTTGGTTTGTTGGTTTGTTGGTTTGTTAGTTTGTTTGGCTGTTGGTTTGTTCGTTTGTTGGCTTCTTGGTTTGTTGGATTGTTGGTTTGTTGGTTTGTTAGTTTGTTGGTTTGTTGGTTTCTTCATTTGTTGGTTTGTTGGTTTGTTGGCTTGTTGGTTTGTTGGTTTGTTGGTTTGTTGGTTTCTTGGTTTGTTGGTTTGTTGGTTTCTTGTTTTGTTGGTTTGTTGGTATGTTGGCTTGTTGGCTTGCTGGTTTGTTGGCTTGTTGGTTTGTTGGTTTGTTGGTTTGTTGGTTTGTTGGTTTTTTGGTTTGTTGGTTTGTTGGTTTGTTTGTTTGTTGGTTTGTTCATTTGTTGGCTTGTTGATTTGTTTTCTTGTTGGCTTGTTGGTTTGTTGGTTTGTTGGCTTGTTGGTTTGTTGGCTTGTTGGTTTGTCGGTTTGTTGGTTTGTTGGTTTGTTGGTTTTTTCGTTTGTTCGTTTGTTGGTTTGTTGGTTCGTTGGTTTGCTGGTTTGTTGGTTTGTTCGTTTGTTGGTTTGTGGGTTTGTTGGTTTGTTGGTTTGTTGGTTTGTTGGTTTGTTGGTTTGTTGGTTTGTTGGTTTGTTGGTTTTTTGCTTTGTTGGTTTGTTCGTTTGTTGGCTTTTTAATTTGTTGCCTTATTGATTTGTTGGTTTCTTGGTTTCTTTGTTTGTTGGTTTGTTGGTTTGTTGGTTTGTTGGTTTGTTGGTTTGTTGGTTTGTTGGTTTGTTGGCTTGTTGGCTTGTTGGCTTGTTGGCTTGTTGGTTTGTTGGTTTGTTGGTTTGTTGGTTTGTTCGTTTGTTGGTTTGTTCGTTTGTTCGTTTGTGCATTTGTTCGTTTGTTCGTTTGTTGGTTTGTTGGTTTGTTGGATTGTTGGTTTGTTGGTTTGTTTGTTTGTTGGTTTTTTCGTTTGTTAGCTTGTTAGTTTGTTGGTTTGTACGTTTGTTGGTTTGTTGATTTGTCGGTTTGTTGGTTTGTTGGGTTGTTCGTTTGTTTGTTTGTTGGTTTATTAGTTTGTTTGTCTGTTGGTTTGTTCGTTTGTTGGCTTGTTGGTTTGTTGGCTTGTTGGTTTGTTGGTTTGTTGGTTTGCTGGTTTGCTGGTTTGTTGGTTTGTTTGTTTGTTGGTTTGTTGGTTTGTTGGTTTGTTGGCTTGTTGGTTTGTTGGTTGGTTGGTTTGTTGGTTTATTGGTTTGTTGGTTTGTTCGTTTGTTCGTTTGTGCGTTTGTTTGTTTGTTGGTTTGTTGGTTTGCTGGTTTGTTGGTTTGTTGGTTTGTTTGTTTGTTGGTTTTTTTCGTTTGTTGGCTTGTTAGTTTGTTGGTTTGTTCGTTTGTTGGTTTGTTGGTCTGTCGGTTTGTTGGTTTGTTGGGTTGTTCGTTTGTTTGTTTGTTGGTTTGTTAGTTTGTTTGTCTGTTGGTTTGTTCGTTTCTTGGCTTGTTGGTTTGTTGGCTTGTTGGTTTGTTGGTTTGTTGGTTTGCTGGTTTGTTGGTTTGTTCGTTTGTTGGTGTGTTGGTTTGTTGGCTTGTTGGTTTGTTGGTTGGTTGGTTTGTTGGTTTATTGGTTTGTTGGTTTGTTGGTTTGTTGGCTTGTTGGTTTGTTGGTTTGTTGGTTTGTTGGTGTGTTGGTTTGTTTGTTTGTTCGTTTGTTGGTTTGTTGGTTTGTTGGCTTGTTGGCTTGTTGGTTTGTTGGTTTGTTGGTTTGTTGGCTTGTTGGTTTGTTGGCTTGTTGGCTTGTTGTTTTGTTGGTTTGTTGGTTTGTTGGTTTGTTGGTTTGTTGGTTTGTTGGTTTGTTGGTTTGTTGGTTTGTTGGTTTGTTGGTTTGTTTGATTGTTGGTTTGTTCGTTTGTTGATTTGTTGGTTACTTGATTTGTTAGTTTGTTGGTTTGTTGGTTTGTTGGCTTGTTGGTTTGTTAGTTTGTTGGTTTGTTGGTTTGTTGGTTTGTTGGTTTGTTGGTTTGTTGCTTTGTTGGTTTGTTGGTCTGTTGGTTTGTTGGTTTGTTTGTTTGTTGGTTTTTTCGTTTGTTGGCTTGTTGGTTTGTTGGTTTGTTCGCTTGTTGGTTTGTTGGTTTGTCGATTTGTTGGTTTGTTGGTTTGTTCGTTTGTTGGTTTGTTGGTTTGTTGGTTTGTTAGTTTGTTTGGCTGTTGGTTTGTTCGTTTGTTGGCTTCTTGGTTTGTTGGATTGTTGGTTTGTTGGTTTGTTAGTTTGTTGGTTTGTTGGTTTCTTCATTTGTTGGTTTGTTGGTTTGTTGGCTTGTTGGTTTGTTGGTTTGTTGGTTTGTTGGTTTCTTGGTTTGTTGGTTTGTTGGTTTGTTGTTTTGTTGGTTTGTTGGTATGTTGGCTTGTTGGCTTGCTGGTTTGTTGGCTTGTTGGTTTGTTGGTTTGTTGGTTTGTTGGTTTGTTGGTTTTTTGGTTTGTTGGTTTGTTGGTTTGTTGGTTTGTTTGTTTGTTGGTTTGTTCATTTGTTGGCTTGTTGATTTGTTTTCTTGTTGGCTTGTTGGTTTGTTGGTTTGTTGGCTTGTTGGTTTGTTGGCTTGTTGGTTTGTCGGTTTGTTGGTTTGTTGGTTTGTTGGTTTGTTCGTTTGTTCGTTTGTTGGTTTGTTGGTTCGTTGGTTTGTTGGTTTGTTGGTTTGTTCGTTTGTTGGTTTGTGGGTTTGTTGGTTTGTTGGTTTGTTGGTTTGTTGGTTTGTTGGTTTGTTGGTTTGTTGGTTTGTTGGTTTGTTGGTTTGTTGGTTTTTTGCTTTGTTGGTTTGTTCGTTTGTTGGCTTTTTAATTTGTTGCCTTGTTGATTTGTTGGTTTCTTGGTTTCTTTGTTTGTTGGTTTGTTGGTTTGTTGGCTTGTTGGTTTGTTCGTTTGTTGGCTTGTTGGCTTGTTGGTTTGTTGGCTTGTTGGTTTATTGGTTTGTTGGTTTGTTGGTTTGTTGGTTTGTTGGTTTTTTGCTTTGTTGGTTAGTTCGTTTATTGGCTTATTGATTTGTTGGCTTGTTGGCTTGTTGGTTTGTTGGTTGGTTGGTTTGTTGGTTTATTGGTTTGTTGGTTTGTTGGTTTGTTGGTTTGTTGGCTTGTTGGTTTGTTGGTTTGTTGGTTTGTTGGTTTGTTGGTTTGTTGGTTTGTTGGTTTGTTGGTTTGTTGGTTTGTTGGTTTGTTGGTTTGTTGGTTTTTTGCTTTGTTGGTTTGTTCGTTTGTTGGCTTTTTGATTTGTTGGCTTGTTGGTTTGTTGGTTTGTTGGCTTGTTGGTTTGTTCGTTTGTTGGCTTGTTGGCTTGTTGGTTTGTTGGCTTGTTGGTTTATTGGTTTGTTGGTTTGTTGGTTTGTTGGTTTGTTGGTTTTTTGTTTTGTTGGTTTGTTCGTTTGTTGGCTTTTTGATTTGTTGGCTTGTTGATTTGTTGGTTTCTTGGTTTGTTGGTTTGTTGGTTTGTTGGTTTGTTGGCTTGTTGGCTTGTTCGTTTGTTGGCTTGTTGGCTTGTTGGTTTGTTGGCTTGTTGGTTTGTCGGTTTGTTGGTTTGTTGGTTTGTTGGTTTGTTCGTTTGTTAGTTTGTTGGCTTGTTGATTTGTTGGTTTGTTGGTTTGTTGGTTTGTTGGTCTGTTGGTTTGTTGGTTTGTTGGTTTGTTGGTTTGTTTGATTGTTGGTTTGTTCGTTTGTTGATTTGTTGGTTACTAGGTTTGTTAGTTTGTTGGTTTGTTGGTTTGTTGGTTTTTGGGTTTGTTGGTTTGTTGGTTTGTTGGTTTGTTTGTTTATTCGTTTGTTGGTTTGTTGGTTTGTTAGTTTAATGGCTTGTTGGTTTGTTGGTTTGTTGGCTTGTTAGTTTGTTGGTTTGTTGGTTTGTTGGTTAGTTGGCTTGTTGGTTACTTGGTTTGTTGGTTTGTTGGTTTGCTGGTTAGTTGGCTTGTTGGTTTGTTGGTTTGTTGGTTTTTTAGCTTGTTGGTTTGTTGGCTTGTTGGTTTGTTGGTTTTTTGGTTTGTTGGTTTGTTGGCTTGTTGGTTTGTCGGTTCGTTGGTTTGTTGGTTTGTTGGTTTGTTCGTTTGTTGGTTTGTTGGTTCGTTGGTTTGTTGGTTTGTTGGTTTGTTCGTTTGTTGGTTTGGTGGTTTGTTGGTTTGTTCGTTTGTTGGTTTGTTGGCTTGTTTGTTTGTTTGTTTGTTTGTTTGTTTGTTGGTTTGTTCGTTTGTTGGCTTGTTGGTTTGTTGGATTGTTGACTTGTTGGTTTGTTGGTTTGTTGGCTTGTTGATTTGTTCGTTTGTTGATTTGTTGGTTTGTTGGTTTGTTGGTTTGTTCATTTGTTGGTTTGTTTGTTTGTTGGTTTGTTCGTTTGTGTGCTTTTTGGTTGGTTTGTTTGTTGGCTTGTTTGTTTGTTGGTTTGTTGGGTTTTTGGTTTGTTGGTTTGTTAGTTGGTTCGTTTGTTGGTTTGTTGGTTTGTTGGTTTGTTGGGTTGTTTATTTGTTGGTTTGTTGGTTTGTTGGTTTGTTGGATTGTTGGTTTTTTGGTTTGTTGGCTTGTTGGCTTGTTGGTTTGTTGGTTTGTTGGTTTGTTGGTTTGTTGGTTTGTTGGTTTGTTTGTTTGTTGGTTTGTTGGTTTGTTGGTTTGTTGGTTTGTTTATTTGTTGGTTTGTTGGTTTGTTGGTTTGTTGGATTGTTGGTTTTTTGGTTTGTTGGCTTGTTGGTTTTTTGGTTAGTTGGTTTGTTGGTTTGTTGGTTTGTTGGATTTTTGGTTTGTTGGTTTGTTGGTTTGTTGGTTTGTTTGTTTGTTCGTTTGTTGGTTTGTTGGTTTGTTGGTTTGTTGGCTTAATGGTTTGTTGGATTGTTGGTTTGTTGCTTTGTTGGTTTGTTGGCTTGTTGGCGTGTTGGTTTGTTGGTTTGTTGGTTTGTTGGCTTGTTGGTTTGTTGGCTTGTTGGCTTGTTGTTTTGTTGGTTTGTTGGTTTGTTGGTTTGTTGGTTTGTTGGTTTGCTGGTTTGTTGGTTTGTTTGATTGTTGGTTTGTTCGTTTGGTGATTTGTTGGTTACTTGATTTGTTAGTTTGTTGGTTTGTTGGTTTGTTGGCTTGTTGGTTTGTTAGTTTGTTGGTTTGTTGGTTTGTTGGTTTGTTGGTTTGTTGCTTTGTTGGTTTGTTGGTCTGTTGGTTTGTTGGTTTGTTTGTTTGTTGGTTTTTTCGTTTGTTGGCTTGTTGGTTTGTTGGTTTGTTCGCTTGTTGGTTTGTTGGTTTGTCGATTTGTTGGTTTGTTGGTTTGTTCGTTTGTTGGTTTGTTGGTTTGTTGGTTTGTTAGTTTGTTTGGCTGTTGGTTTGTTCGTTTGTTGGCTTCTTGGTTTGTTGGATTGTTGGTTTGTTGGTTTGTTGGTTTGTTGGCTTGTTGGCTTGCTGGTTTGTTGGCTTATTGGTTTGTTGGTTTGTTGGTTTGTTGGTTTGTTGGTTTTTCGGTTTGTTGGTTTGTTGGTTTGTTTGTTTGTTGGTTTGTTCATTTGTTGGCTTGTTGATTTGTTTTCTTGTTGGCTTGTTGGTTTGTTGGTTTGTTGGCTTATTGGTTTGTTGGCTTGTTGGTTTGTCGGTTTGTTGGTTTGTTGGTTTGTTGGTTTGTTCGTTTGTTCGTTTGTTGGTTTGTTGGTTCGTTGGTTTGTTGGTTTGTTGGTTTGTTCGTTTGTTGGTTTGTGGGTTTGTTGGTTTGTTGGTTTGTTGGTTTGTTGGCTTGTTGGTTTGTTCGTTTGTTGGCTTGCTGGCTTGTTGGTTTGTTGGCTTGTTGGTTTATTGGTTTGTTGGTTTGTTGGTTTGTTGGTTTGTTGGTTTTTTGCTTTGTTGGTTTGTTCGTTTGTTGGCTTTTTGATTTGTTGGCTTGTTGGTTTGTTGGTTTGTTGGTTTGTTGGTTTCTTGGTTTGTTGGTTTGTTGGTTTGTTGTTTTGTTGGTTTGTTGGTTTGTTGGCTTGTTGGCTTGCTGGTTTGTTGGCTTATTGGTTTGTTGGTTTGTTGGTTTGTTGGTTTGTTGGTTTTTCGGTTTGTTGGTTTGTTGGTTTGTTTGTTTGTTGGTTTGTTCATTTGTTGGCTTGTTGATTTGTTTTCTTGTTGGCTTGTTGGTTTGTTGGTTTGTTGGCTTGTTGGTTTGTTGGCTTGTTGGTTTGTCGGTTTGTTGGTTTGTTGGTTTGTTCGTTTGTTCGTTTGTTGGTTTGTTGGTTCGTTGGTTTGTTGGTTTGTTGGTTTGTTCGTTTGTTGGTTTGTGGGTTTGTTGGTTTGTTGGTTTGTTGGTTTGTTGGCTTGTTGGTTTGTTCGTTTGTTGGCTTGCTGGCTTGTTGGTTTGTTGGCTTGTTGGTTTATTGGTTTGTTGGTTTGTTGGTTTGTTGGTTTGTTGGTTTTTTGCTTTGTTGGTTTGTTCGTTTGTTGGCTTTTTGATTTGTTGGCTTGTTGGCTTGTTGGTTTGTTGGTTGGTTGGTTTGTTGGTTTATTGGTTTGTTGGTTTGTTGGTTTGTTGGCTTGTTGGTTTGTTGGTTTGTTGGTTTGTTGGTTTGTTGGTTTGTTGGTTTGTTGGTTTGTTGTTTTGTTGGTTTGTTGGTTTTTTGCTTTGTTGGTTTGTTCGTTTGTTGGCTTTTTGATTTGTTGGCTTGTTGATTTGTTGGTTTCTTAGTTTCTTTGTTTGTTGGTTTGTTGGTTTGTTGGCTTGTTGGTTTGTTCGTTTGTAGGCTTGTTGGCTTGTTGGTTTGTTGGCTTGTTGGTTTATTGGTTTGTTGGTTTGTTGGTTTGTTGGTTTGTTGGTTTTTTGCTTTGTTTGTTTGTTCGTTTGTTGGCTTTTTGATTTGTTGGCTTGTTGATTTGTTGGTTTCTTGGTTTGTTGGTTTGTTGGTTTGTTGGTTTGTTGGCTTGTTGGCTTGTTCGTTTGTTGGCTTGTTGGCTTGTTGGTTTGTTGGCTTGTTGGTTTGTCGGTTTGTTGGTTTGTTGGTTTGTTGGTTTGTTCGTTTGTTGGTTTATTGATTCGTTGGTTTGTTGGTTTGTTGGTTTGTTGGTTTGTACGTTTGTTGGTTTAGTGGTTTGTTGGTTTGTTCGTTTATTGGCTTGTTGGCTTGTTGGTTTGTTGGTTTGTTGGTTTGTTGGTTTGTTGGTTTGTTGGTTTGTTGGTTTGTTTGTTTGTTGGTTTGTTGGTTTGTTGGTTTGTTGGTTTGTTGGTTTGTTGGTTTGTTGGTTTGTTGGTTTATTCGTTTGTTGGTTTGTTGTTTTGTTGGTTTGTTGGTTTGCTGATTTGTTCGTTTGTTAGTTTGTTGGTTTGTTGGTTTGTCGGTTTGTTGGTTTGTTGGTTTGTTGGTTTGTTTGTTTGTTGGTTTGTTGGTTTGTTGGTTTGTTGGTTTGTTGGTTTGTTGGCTTGTTGGCTTGTTGGTTTGTTAGTTTGTTCGTTTGTTGGTTTGTATGTTACTTGGTTTGTTGGTTTGTTGGTTTGTTGGTTTGTTGGTTTGTAGGTTTGTTGGTTTGTTGGTTTGTTGGTTTGTTGGTTTGTTGGTTTGTTGGTTTGTTGGTTTGTTGGCTTGTTGGTTTGTTGGTTTGTTGGCTTGTTGATTTGTTGGTTTGTTGGTTTGTTGGTCTGTTGGTTTGTTGGTTTGTTGGTTTGTTGGTTTGTTTGATTGTTTGTTTGTTCGTTTGTTGATTTGTTGGTTACTAGGTTTGTTAGTTTGTTGGTTTGTTGGTTTGTTGGTTTGTTGGTTTTAAGGTTTGTTGGTTTGTTGGTTTGTTGGTTTGTTTGTTTCTTCGTTTGTTGGTTTGTTGGTTTGTTAGTTTAATGGCTTGTTGGTTTGTTGGTTTGTTGGCTTGTTAGTTTGTTGGTTTGTTGGTTTGTTGGTTAGTTGGCTTGTTGGTTACTTGGTTTGTTGGTTTGTTGGTTTGTTGGTTAGTTGGCTTGTTGGTTTGTTGGTTTGTTGGTTTTTTAGCTTGTTGGTTTGTTGGCTTGTTGGTTTGTTGGTTTTTTGGTTTGATGGTTTGTTGGCTTGTTGGTTTGTCGGTTCGTTGGTTTGTTGGTTTGTTGGTTTGTTCGTTTGTTGGTTTGTTGGTTCGTTGGTTTGTTGGTTTGTTGGTTTGTTCGTTTGTTGGTTTGGTGGTTTGTTGGTCTATTCGTTTGTTCGTTTGTTGGCATGCTGGCTTGTTGGTTTGTTGGTTTGTTGGTTTGTTTGTTTGTTTGTTTGTTTGTTTGTTGGTTTGTTCGTTTGTTGGCTTGTTGGTTTGTTGGATTGTTGGCTTGTTGGTTTGTTGGTTTGTTGGCTTGTTGATTTGTTCGTTTGTTGATTTGTTGGTTTGTTGGTTTGTTGGTTTGTTGGTTTGTTCATTTGTTGGTTTGTTTGTTTGTTGGTTTGTTCGTTTGTGTGCTTTTTGGTTGGTTTGTTTGTTGGCTTGTTTGTTTTTTGGTTTGTTGGGTTTTTGGTTTGTTGGTTTGTTGGTTGGTTCGTTTGTTGGTTTGTTGGTTTGTTGGTTTGTTGGGTTGTTTATTTGTTGGTTTGTTGGTTTGTTGGTTTGTTGGATTGTTGGTTTTTTGGTTTGTTGGCTTGTTGGCTTGTTGGTTTGTTGGTTTGTTGGTTTGTTGGTTTGTTGGTTTGTTGGTTTGTTGGTTTGTTTGTTTGTTGGTTTGTTGGTTTGTTGGTTTGTTGGTTTGTTGGTTTGTTGGTTTGTTTATTTGTTGGTTTGTTGGTTTGTTGGTTTGTTGGATTGTTGGTTTTTTGGTTTGTTGGCTTGTTGGTTTGTTGGTTTGTTGGTTTGTTGGTTTGTTGGTTTGTTGGATTTTTGGTTTGTTGGTTTGTTGGTTTGTTTGTTTGTTCGTTTGTTGGTTTGTTGGTTTGTTGGTTTGTTGGCTTAATGGTTTGTTGCTTTGTTGGTTTGTTGGCTTGTTGGCTTGTTGGTTTGTTGGTTTGTTGGTTTGTTGGCTTGTTGGTTTGTTGGCATGTTGGCTTGTTGTTTTGTTGGTTTGTTGGTTTGTTGGTTTGTTGGTTTGTTGGTTTGTTGGTTTGTTGGTTTGTTGGTTTGTTTGATTGTTGGTTTGTTCGTTTGTTGATTTGTTGGTTACTTGATTTGTTAGTTTGTTGGTTTGTTGGTTTGTTGGCTTGTTGGTTTGTTAGTTTGTTGGTTTGTTGGTTTGTTGGTTTGTTGGTTTGTTGCTTTGTTGGTTTGTTGGTCTGTTGGTTTGTTGGTTTGTTTGTTTGTTGGTTTTTTCGTTTGTTGGCTTGTTGGTTTGTTGGTTTGTTCGCTTGTTGGTTTGTTGGTTTGTCGATTTGTTGGTTTGTTGGTTTGTTCGTTTGTTGGTTTGTTGGTTTGTTGGTTTTTTAGTTTGTTTGGCTGTTGGTTTGTTCGTTTGTTGGCTTCTTGGTTTGTTGGATTGTTGGTTTGTTGGTTTGTTAGTTTGTTGGTTTGTTGGTTTCTTCATTTGTTGGTTTGTTGGTTTGTTGGCTTGTTGGTTTGTTGGTTTGTTGGTTTGTTGGTTTCTTGGTTTGTTGGTTTGTTGGTTTGTTGTTTTGTTGGTTTGTTGGTTTGTTGGCTTGTTGGCTTGCTGGTTTGTTGGCTTGTTGGTTTGTTGATTTGTTGGTTTGTTGGTTTGTTGGTTTTTTGGTTTGTTGGTTTGTTGGTTTGTTTGTTTGTTGGTTTGTTGGTTTGTTGGCTTGTTGGTTTGTCGGTTTGTTGGTTTGTTGGTTTGTTGGTTTGTTCGTTTGTTCGTTTGTTGGTTTGTTGGTTCGTTGGTTTGTTGGTTTGTTGGTTTGTTTGTTTGTTGGTTTGTGGGTTTGTTGGTTTGTTGGTTTGTTGGTTTGTTGGTTTGTTGGTTTGTTCGTTTGTTGGTTTGTTGGTTAGTTGGTTTGTTGGTTTGTTGGTTTGTTCGTTTGTTGGTTTGTGGGTTTGTTGGTTTGTTGGTTTGTTGGTTTGTTGGTTTGTTGGTTTGTTGGTTTGTTGGTTTGTTGGTTTGTTGGTTTGTTGGTTTGTTGGTTTGTTGGTTTGTTGGTTTGTTGGTTTGTTGGTTTGTTGGTTTGTTGGTTTGTTGGTTTGTTGGTTTGTTGGTTTGTTGGTTTGTTGGTTTGTTGGTTTGTTGGTTTGTTGGTTTGTTGGTTTGTTGGTTTGTTGGTTTGTTGGTTTGTTGGTTTGTTGGTTTGTTGGTTTATTGGTTTGTTGGTTTGTTGGTTTGTTGGTTTGTTGGTTTGTTGGTTTGTTGGCTTGTTGGTTTGTTTGTTTGTTGGTTTTTTGGTTTGTTGGCTTGTTGGTTTGTTGGCTTGTTGGCTTGTTGGTTTGTTGGTTTTTCGTTTGTTGGTTTGTTGGATTGTTGGTTTGTTCGTTTGTTGGTTTGTTGGTTTGTTGGTGTGTTGGTTTGTTTGTTTGTTCGTTTGTTGGTTTGTTGGGTTGTTGGTTTGTTGGCTTAATGGTTTGTTGGATTGTTGGTTTCTTGCTTTGTTGGTTTGTTGGCTTGTTGGCTTGTTGGTTTGTTGGTTTGTTGGTTTGTTGGTTTGTTGGTTTGTTGGTTTGTTGGTTTGTTGCTTTTTTGGTTTGTTGGTTTGTTGGTTTGTTGGTCTGTTGGTTTGTTGGTTTGTTTGTTTGTTGGTTTTTTCGTTTGTTGGCTTGTTGGTTTGTTGGTTTGTTCGCTTGTTGGTTTGTTGGTTTATCGATTTGTTGGTTTGTTGGTTTGTTCGTTTGTTGGTTTGTTGGTTTGTTAGTTTGTTTGGCTGTTGGTTTGTTCGTTTGTTGGCTTCTTGGTTTGTTGGATTGTTGGTTTGTTGGTTTGTTGGTTTGTTGGTTTGTTGGTTTGTTGGTTTGTTCATTTGTTGGTTTGTTGGTTTGTTGGCTTGTTGGTTTGTTGGTTTGTTGGTTTGTTGGTTTGTTGGTTTGTTGGTTTCTTGGTTTGTTGGTTTGTTGGTTTGTTGTTTTGTTGGTTTGTTGGTTTGTTGGTTTGTTGGCTTGCTGGTTTGTTGGCTTGTTGGTTTGTTGGTTTGTTGGTTTGTTGGTTTGTTGGTTTGTTTGTTTGTTGGTTTGTTCATTTGTTGGCTTGTTGATTTGTTTTCTTGTTGGCTTGTTGGTTTGTTGGTTTGTTGGCTTGTTGGTTTGTTGGCTTGTTGGTTTGTCGGTTTGTTGGTTTGTTGGTTTGTTGGTTTCTTCGTTTGTTCGTTTATTGGTTTGTTAGTTCGTTGGTTTGTTGGCTTGTTGGTTTGTTGGTTTGTTGGTTTGTTGGCTTGTTGGTTTGTTGGCTTGTTGGCTTGTTGTTTTGGTGGTTTGTTGGTTTGTTGGTTTGTTGGTTTGTTGGTTTGTTGGTTTGAGGGTTTGTTGGTTTGTTGGTTTGTTTGATTGTTGGTTTTTTCGTTTGTTGATTTGTTGGTTACTTGATTTGTTAGTTTGTTGGGTTGTTGGCTTGTTGGTTTGTTAGTTTGTTGGTTTGTTGGTTTGTTGGTTTGTTGGTTTGTTGCTTTGTTGGTTTGTTGGTCTGTTGGTTTGTTGGTTTGTTTGTTTGTTGGTTTTTTCGTTTGTTGGCTTGTTGGTTTGTTGGTTTGTTCGCTTGTTGGTTTGTTGGTTTGTCGATTTGTTGGTTTGTTGGTTTGTTCGTTTGTTGGTTTGTTGGTTTGTTGGTTTGTTAGTTTGTTTGGCTGTTGGTTTGTTCGTTTGTTGGCTTCTTGGTTTGTTGGATTGTTGGTTTGTTGGTTTGTTAGTTTGTTGGTTTGTTGGTTTCTTCATTTGTTGGTTTGTTGGTTTGTTGGCTTGTTGGTTTGTTGGTTTGTTGGTTTGTTGGTTTCTTGGTTTGTTGGTTTGTTGGTTTGTTGTTTTGTTGGTTTGTTGGTTTGTTGGCTTGTTGGCTTGCTGGTTTGTTGGCTTGTTGGTTTGTTGGTTTGTTGGTTTGTTGGTTTTTTGGTTTGTTGGTTTGTTGGTTTGTTTGTTTGTTGGTTTGTTCATTTGTTGGCTTGGTGATTTGTTTTCTTGTTGGCTTGTTGGTTTGTTCGTTTGTTGGCTTGTTGGTTTGTTGGCTTGTTGGTTTGTCGGTTTGTTGGTTTGTTGGTTTGTTGGTTTGTTCGTTTGTTCGTTTGTTGGTTTGTTGGTTCGTTGGGTTGTTGGTTTGTTCGTTTGTTGGTTTGTGGGTTTGTTGGTTTGTTGGTTTGTTGGTTTGTTTGTTTGTTGGTTTGTTGGTTTGTTGGTTTGTTGGTTTGTTGGTTTGTTGGTTTGTTGGTTTGTTGGTTTTGTTGGTTTGTTGGTTTGTTGGTTTGTTGGTTTGTTGGTTTGTTGGTTTGTTGGTTTGTTGGTTTGTTGGTTTGTTGGTTTGTTGGTTTGTTGGTTTGTTGGTTTGTTGGTTTGTTGGTTTGTTGGTTTGTTGGTTTGTTGGTTTGTTGGTTTATTGGTTTGTTGGTTTGTTGGTTTGTTGGTTTGTTGGTTTGTTGGTTTGTTTGTTTGTTGGTTTTTTCGTTTGTTGGCTTGTTGGTTTGTTGGCTTGTTGGCTTGTTGGTTTGTTGGTTTTTCGTTTGTTGGTTTGTTGGATTGTTGGTTTGTTCGTTTGTTGGTTTGTTGGTTTGTTGGTGTGTTGGTTTGTTTGTTTGTTCGTTTGTTGGTTTGTTGGGTTGTTGGTTTGTTGGCTTAATGGTTTGTTGGATTGTTGGTTTGTTGCTTTGTTGGTTTGTTGGCTTGTTGGCTTGTTGGTTTGTTGGTTTGTTGGTTTGTTGGTTTGTTGGTTTGTTGGTTTGTTGGTTTGTTTGATTGTTGGTTTGTTCGTTTGTTGATTTGTTGGTTACTTGATTTGTTAGTTTGTTGGTTTGTTGGTTTGTTGGTTTGTTGCTTTGTTGGTTTGTTGGTTTGTTGGTTTGTTGGCTTGCTGGTTTGTTGGCTTGTTGGTTTGTTGGTTTGTTGGTTTGTTGGTTTGTTGGTTTGTTTGTTTGTTCATTTGTTGGCTTGTTGATTTGTTTTCTTGTTGGCTTGTTGGTTTGTTGGTTTGTTGGCTTGTTGGTTTGTTGGTTTGTTGGTTTGTTGGTTTGTTTGTTTGTTGGTTTTTTCGTTTGTTGGATTGTTGGTTTGTTCGTTTGTTGGTTTGTTGGTTTGTTGGTGTGTTGGTTTGTTTGTTTGTTCGTTTGTTGGTTTGTTGGGTTGTTGGTTTGTTGGCTTAATGGTTTGTTGGATTGTTGGTTTGTTGGCTTAATGGTTTGTTGGATTGTTGGTTTGTTGCTTTGTTGGTTTGTTGGCTTGTTGGCTTGTTGGTTTGTTGGTTTGTTGGTTTGTTGGTTTGTTGGTTTGTTGGTTTGTTGGTTTGTTTGATTGTTGGTTTGTTCGTTTGTTGATTTGTTGGTTACTTGATTTGTTAGTTTGTTGGTTTGTTGGTTTGTTGGTTTGTTGGTTTGTTGCTTTGTTGGTTTGTTGGTTTGTTGGTTTGTTGGTCTGTTGGTTTGTTGGTTTGTTAGTTTGTTGGTTTTTTCGTTTGTTGGCTTGTTGGTTTGTTGGTTTGTTCGCTTGTTGGTTTGTTGGTTTGTCGATTTGTTGGTTTGTTGGTTTGTTCGTTTGTTGGATTGTTGGTTTGTTAGTTTGTTTGGCTGTTGGTTTGTTCATTTGTTGGCTTCTTGGTTTGTTGGATTGTTGGTTTGTTGGTTTGTTGGTTTGTTGGTTTGTTGGTTTGTTGGTTTGTTCATTTGTTGGTTTGTTGTTTTGTTGGCTTGTTGGTTTGTTGGTTTGTTGGTTTGTTGGTTTGTTGGTTTCTTGGTTTGTTGGTTTGTTGGTTTGTTGTTTTGTTGTTTTGTTGGTTTGTTGGCTTGTTGGCTTGCTGATTTGTTGGCTTGTTGGTTTGTTGGTTTGTTGGTTTGTTGGTTTGTTGGTTTTTTGGTTTGTTGGTTTGTTGGTTTGTTTGTTTGTTGGTTTGTTCATTTGTTGGCTTGTTGATTTGTTTTCTTGTTGGCTTGTTGGTTTGTTGGTTTGTTGGCTTGTTGGTTTGTTGGCTTGTTGGTTTGTCGGTTTGTTGGTTTGTTGGTTTGTTTGTTTGTTCGTTTGTTCGTTTATTGGTTTGTTGGTTCGTTGGTTTGTTGGTTTGTTGGTTTGTTCGTTTGTTGGTTTGTGGGTTTGTTGGTTTGTTGGTTTGTTGGTTTGTTGGTTTGTTCGTTTGTTGGTTTGGTGGTTTGTTGGTTTGTTCATTTGTTCGTTTGTTGGCTTGCTGGCTTGTTGGTTTGTTGGTTTGTTGGTTTGTTTGTTTGTTTGTTTGTTTGTTGGTTTGTTCGTTTGTTGGCTTGTTGGTTTGTTGGCTTGTTGGCTTGTTGGTTTGTTGGTTTGTTGGTTTGTTGGCTTGTTGATTTGTTCGTTTGTTGATTTGTTGATTTGTTGGTTTGTTGGTTTGTTCGTTTGTTGGTTTGTTTGTTTGTTGGTTTGTTCGTTTGTGTGCTTTTTGGTTTGTTGGCTTGTTTGTTTGTTGGTTTGTTGGGTTTTTGGTTTGTTGGTTTGTTAGTTGGTTCGTTTGTTGGTTTGTTGATTTGTTGGTTTGTTGGTTTGTTTATTTGTTGGTTTGTTGGTTTGTTGGTTTGTTGGATTGTTGGTTTTTTGGTTTGTCGACTTGTTGGCTTGTTGGTTTGTTGGTTTGTTGGCTTATTGGTTTGTTGGTTTGTTGGTTTGTTGGTTTGTTTGTTAGTTGGTTTGTTCGTTTGTTGGTTTGTTGGTTTGTTGGCTTGTTGGCTTGTTGGTTTGTTGGTTTGTTAGCTTGTTGGTTTGTTGGTTTGTTCGTTTATTGGTTTGTTGGTTTGTTGGTTTGTTGGTTTGTTGGTTTTTTGGTTTGTTGGCTTGTTGGTTTGTTGGTTTGTTGGTTTGTCGGTTTGTTTGTTTGTTGGTTTGTTGGTTTGTTCGTTTGTTGGTTTGTTGGTTCGTTGATTTGTTGGTTTGTTGGTTTGTTCGTTTGTTGGTTTGTGGGTTTGTTGGTTTGTTGGTTTGTTGGTTTGTTCGTTTGTTGGTTTGGTGGTTTGTTCGTTTGTTGGCTTGTTGGTTTGTTGGATTGTAGGCTTGTTGGTTTGTTGGTTTGTTGGCTTGTTGATTTGTTCGTTTGTTGATTTGTTGGTTTGTTGGTTTGTTTGTTTGTTGGTTTGTTCGTTTGTGTGCTTTTTGGTTTGTTGGCTTGTTTGTTTGTTGGTTTGTTGGGTTTTTGGTTTGTTGGTTTGTTAGTTGGTTCGTTTGTTGGTTTGTTGATTTGTTGGTTTGTTGGTTTGTTTATTTGTTGGTTTGTTGGTTTGTTGGTTTGTTGGATTGTTAGTTTTTTGGTTTGTTGACTTGTTGGCTTGTTGGTTTGTTGGTTTGTTGGCTTATTGGTTTGTTGGTTTGTTGGTTTGTTGGTTTGTTGGTTTGTTGGTTTGTTTGTTAGTTGGTTTGTTCGTTTGTTGGCTTGTTGGTTTGTTGGCTTGTTGGCTTTTTGGTTTGTTGGTTTGTTAGCTTGTTGGTTTGTTGGTTTGTTCGTTTATTGGTTTGTTGGTTTGTTGGTTTGTTGGTTTTTTGGTTTGTTGGCTTGTTGGTTTGTTGGTTTGTTGGTTTGTCGGTTTGTTGGTTTGTTGGTTTGTTGGTTTGTTCGTTTGTTGGTTTGTTGGTTCGTTGGTTTGTTGGTTTGTTGGTTTGTTCGTTTGTTGGTTTGTGGGTTTGTTGGTTTGTTGGTTTGTTGGTTTGTTCGTTTGTTGGTTTGGTGGTTTGTTGGTTTGTTCGTTTGTTCGTTTGTTCGTTTGTTGGCTTGCTGGCTTGTTGGTTTGTTGGTTTGTTGGTTTGTTTGTTTGTTTGTTTGTTTGTTGGTTTGTTCGTTTGTTGGCTTGTTGGTTTGTTGGATTGTTGGCTTGTTGGTTTGTTGGTTTGTTGGCTTGTTGATTTGTTCGTTTGTTGATTTGTTGGTTTGTTGGTTTGTTCGTTTGTGTGCTTTTTGGTTTGATTGTTTGTTGGCTTGTTTGTTTGTTGGTTTGTTAGGTTTTTGGTTTGTTGGTTTGTTGGTTTGTTGGTTTGTTGGTTTGTTTATTTGTTGGTTTGTTGGTTTGTTGGATTGTTGGTTTTTTGGTTTGTTGGTTTGTTGGCTTGTTGGTTTGTTGGTTTGTTGGTTTGTTGGTTTGTTGGTTTGTTGGTTTGTTGGTTTGTTTGTTTGTTGGGTTGTTCGTTTGTTGGCTTGTTGGTTTGATGGCTTGTTGGCTTCTTGGTTTGTTGGTTTGTTAGCTTGTTGGTTTGTTGGTTTGTTTGTTTGTTGGTTTGTTGGTTTGTTGGTTTGTTGGTTTTTTAGTTTGTTGGCTTGTTAATTTATTGGTTTGTTGGTTTGTTGGCTTGTTGGTTTGTTGGTTTGTTGGTTTTTTGGCTTGTTGGTTTATTGGTTTGTTGGTTTGTTCGTTTGTTGGCTTGTTGGCTTGTTGGTTTGTTGGTTTGTTGGTTTGTTGGTTTGTTGGTTTGTTGGTTTGTTGGTTTGTTGGTTTGTTGGTTTGTTGATTTGTTGATTTGTTGGTTTGTTGGTTTGTTGGTTTGTTGGTTTGTTGGTTTGTTGGTTTGTTGGTTTGTTGGTTTGTTGGTTTGTTGGTTTGTTGGTTTGTTGGTTTGTTGGTTTGTTGGTTTGTTGGTTTGTTGGTTTGTTGGTTTGTTGGTTTGTTGGTTTGTTTGTTTGTTTGTTTGTTGGTTTTTTCGTTTGTTGGCTTGTTGGTTTGTTGGCTTGTTGGCTTGTTGGTTTGTTGGTTTTTCGTTTGTTGGTTTGTTGGATTGTTGGTTTGTTCGTTTGTTGGTTTGTTGGTTTGTTGGTTTATTTGTTTGTTGGTTTGTTGGTTTGTTGGTTTGTTGGTTTGTTGGTTTGTTGGTTTGTTGGTTTGTTGGTTTGTTGGTTTGTTGGATTTTTGGTTTGTTGGTTTGTTGGTTTGTTGGTTTGTTGGTTTGTTGGTTTGTTGGTTTGTTGGCTTATTGGTTTGTTGGCTTGTTGGCTTGTTGGTTTGTTGGTTTGTTGGTTTGTTGGCTTATTGGTTTGTTGGTTCTTTGGTTTGTTGGTTTGTTGGTTTGTTTGTTTGTTGGTTTGTTCGTATGTTGGCTTGTTGGTTTGTTGGTTTGTTCGTTTGTTGGTTTGTGGGTTTGTTGGTTTGTTGGTTTGTTGGTTTGTTCGTTTGTTGGTTTGGTGGTTTGTTCGTTTGTTGGCTTGTTGGTTTGTTGGATTGTTGGCTTGTTGGCTTGTTGGTTTGTTGGCTTGTTGGTTTGTCGGTTTGTTGGTTTGTTGGTTTGTTGGTTTGTTCGTTTGTTCGTTTATTGGTTTGTTGGTTCGTTGGTTTGTTGGTTTGTTGGTTTGTTCGTTTGTTGGTTTGTGGGTTTGTTGGTTTGTTGGTTTGTTGGTTTGTTCGTTTGTTGGTTTGGTGGTTTGTTGGTTTGTTCATTTGTTCGTTTGTTGGCTTGCTGGCTTGTTGGTTTGTTGGTTTGTTGGTTTGTTTGTTTGTTTGTTTGTTTGTTGGTTTGTTCGTTTGTTGGCTTGTTGGTTTGTTGGTTTGTTGGTTTGTTGGTTTGTTGGTTTGTTGGTTTGTTGGTTTGTTGGTTTGTTGGTTTGTTGGTTTGTTGGTTTGTTGGTTTGTTGGTTTGTTGGTTTGTTGGTTTGTTGGTTTGTTGGTTTGTTGGTTTATTGGTTTGTTGGTTTGTTGGTTTGTTGGTTTGTTGGTTTGTTGGTTTGTTTGTTTGTTGGTTTTTTCGTTTGTTGGCTTGTTGGTTTGTTGGCTTGTTGGCTTGTTGGTTTGTTGGTTTTTCGTTTGTTGGTTTGTTGGATTGTTGGTTTGTTCGTTTGTTGGTTTGTTGGTTTGTTGGTGTGTTGGTTTGTTTGTTTGTTCGTTTGTTGGTTTGTTGGGTTGTTGGTTTGTTGGCTTAATGGTTTGTTGGATTGTTGGTTTGTTGCTTTGTTGGTTTGTTGGCTTGTTGGCTTGTTGGTTTGTTGGTTTGTTGGTTTGTTGGTTTGTTGGTTTGTTGGTTTGTTGGTTTGTTTGATTGTTGGTTTGTTCGTTTGTTGATTTGTTGGTTACTTGATTTGTTAGTTTGTTGGTTTGTTGGTTTGTTGGTTTGTTGGTTTGTTGCTTTGTTGGTTTGTTGGTTTGTTGGTTTGTTGGCTTGCTGGTTTGTTGGCTTGTTGGTTTGTTGGTTTGTTGGTTTGTTGGTTTGTTGGTTTGTTTGTTTGTTGGTTTGTTCATTTGTTGGCTTGTTGATTTGTTTTCTTGTTGGCTTGTTGGTTTGTTGGTTTGTTGGCTTGTTGGTTTGTTGGTTTGTTGGTTTGTTGGTTTGTTTGTTTGTTGGTTTTTTCGTTTGTTGGCTTGTTGGTTTGTTGGCTTGTTGGCTTGTTGGTTTGTTGGTTTTTCGTTTGTTGGTTTGTTGGATTGTTGGTTTGTTCGTTTGTTGGTTTGTTGGTTTGTTGGTGTGTTGGTTTGTTTGTTTGTTCGTTTGTTGGTTTGTTGGGTTGTTGGTTTGTTGGCTTAATGGTTTGTTGGATTGTTGGTTTGTTGGCTTAATGGTTTGTTGGATTGTTGGTTTGTTGCTTTGTTGGTTTGTTGGCTTGTTGGCTTGTTGGTTTGTTGGTTTGTTGGTTTGTTGGTTTGTTGGTTTGTTGGTTTGTTGGTTTGTTTGATTGTTGGTTTGTTCGTTTGTTGATTTGTTGGTTACTTGATTTGTTAGTTTGTTGGTTTGTTGGTTTGTTGGTTTGTTGGTTTGTTGCTTTGTTGGTTTGTTGGTTTGTTGGTTTGTTGGTCTGTTGGTTTGTTGGTTTGTTAGTTTGTTGGTTTTTTCGTTTGTTGGCTTGTTGGTTTGTTGGTTTGTTCGCTTGTTGGTTTGTTGGTTTGTCGATTTGTTGGTTTGTTGGTTTGTTCATTTGTTGGCTTCTTGGTTTGTTGGATTGTTGGTTTGTTGGTTTGTTGGCTTCTTGGTTGGTTGGATTGTTGGTTTGTTGGTTTGTTGGTTTGTTGGTTTGTTGGTTTGTTGGTTTGTTCATTTGTTGGTTTGTTGTTTTGTTGGCTTGTTGGTTTGTTGGTTTGTTGGTTTGTTCATTTGTTGGTTTGTTGTTTTGTTGGCTTGTTGGTTTGTTGGTTTGTTGGTTTGTTGGTTTGTTGGTTTCTTGGTTTGTTGGTTTGTTGGTTTGTTGTTTTGTTGTTTTGTTGGTTTGTTGGCTTGTTGGCTTGCTGATTTGTTGGCTTGTTGGTTTGTTGGTTTGTTGGTTTGTTGGTTTGTTGGTTTTTTGGTTTGTTGGTTTGTTGGTTTGTTTGTTTGTTGGTTTGTTCATTTGTTGGCTTGTTGATTTGTTTTCTTGTTGGCTTGTTGGTTTGTTGGTTTGTTGGCTTGTTGGTTTGTTGGCTTGTTGGTTTGTCGGTTTGTTGGTTTGTTGGTTTGTTTGTTCGTTTGTTCGTTTATTGGTTTGTTGGTTCGTTGGTTTGTTGGTTTGTTGGTTTGTTCGTTTGTTGGTTTGTGGGTTTGTTGGTTTGTTGGTTTGTTGGTTTGTTGGTTTGTTCGTTTGTTGGTTTGGTGGTTTGTTGGTTTGTTCATTTGTTCGTTTGTTGGCTTGCTGGCTTGTTGGTTTGTTGGTTTGTTGGTTTGTTTGTTTGTTTGTTTGTTTGTTGGTTTGTTCGTTTGTTGGCTTGTTGGTTTGTTGGCTTGTTGGCTTGTTGGCTTGTTGGTTTGTTGGTTTGTTGGTTTGTTGGCTTGTTGATTTGTTCGTTTGTTGATTTGTTGATTTGTTGGTTTGTTGGTTTGTTCGTTTGTTGGTTTGTTTGTTTGTTGGTTTGTTCGTTTGTGTGCTTTTTGGTTTGTTGGCTTGTTTGTTTGTTGGTTTGTTCGTTTGTTGGTTTGTGGGTTTGTTGGTTTGTTGGTTTGTTGGTTTGTTCGTTTGTTGGTTTGGTGGTTTGTTCGTTTGTTGGCTTGTTGGTTTGTTGGATTGTTGGCTTGTTGGCTTGTTGGTTTGTTGGCTTGTTGGTTTGTCGGTTTGTTGGTTTGTTGGTTTGTTGGTTTGTTCGTTTGTTCGTTTATTGGTTTGTTGGTTCGTTGGTTTGTTGGTTTGTTGGTTTGTTCGTTTGTTGGTTTGTGGGTTTGTTGGTTTGTTGGTTTGTTGGTTTGTTCGTTTGTTGGTTTGGTGGTTTGTTGGTTTGTTCATTTGTTCGTTTGTTGGCTTGCTGGCTTGTTGGTTTGTTGGTTTGTTGGTTTGTTTGTTTGTTTGTTTGTTTGTTGGTTTGTTCGTTTGTTGGCTTGTTGGTTTGTTGGTTTGTTGGTTTGTTGGTTTGTTGGTTTGTTGGTTTGTTGGTTTGTTGGTTTGTTGGTTTGTTGGTTTGTTGGTTTGTTGGTTTGTTGGTTTGTTGGTTTGTTGGTTTGTTGGTTTGTTGGTTTATTGGTTTGTTGGTTTGTTGGTTTGTTGGTTTGTTGGTTTGTTGGTTTGTTTGTTTGTTGGTTTTTTCGTTTGTTGGCTTGTTGGTTTGTTGGCTTGTTGGCTTGTTGGTTTGTTGGTTTTTCGTTTGTTGGTTTGTTGGATTGTTGGTTTGTTCGTTTGTTGGTTTGTTGGTTTGTTGGTGTGTTGGTTTGTTTGTTTGTTCGTTTGTTGGTTTGTTGGGTTGTTGGTTTGTTGGCTTAATGGTTTGTTGGATTGTTGGTTTGTTGCTTTGTTGGTTTGTTGGCTTGTTGGCTTGTTGGTTTGTTGGTTTGTTGGTTTGTTGGTTTGTTGGTTTGTTGGTTTGTTTGATTGTTGGTTTGTTCGTTTGTTGATTTGTTGGTTACTTGATTTGTTAGTTTGTTGGTTTGTTGGTTTGTTGGTGTGTTGGTTTGTTGCTTTGTTGGTTTGTTGGTTTGTTGGTTTGTTGGCTTGCTGGTTTGTTGGCTTGTTGGTTTGTTGGTTTGTTGGTTTGTTGGTTTGTTGGTTTGTTTGTTTGTTGGTTTGTTCATTTGTTGGCTTGTTGATTTGTTTTCTTGTTGGCTTGTTGGTTTGTTGGTTTGTTGGCTTGTTGGTTTGTTGGTTTGTTGGTTTGTTGGTTTGTTTGTTTGTTGGTTTTTTCGTTTGTTGGCTTGTTGGTTTGTTGGCTTGTTGGCTTGTTGGTTTGTTGGTTTTTCGTTTGTTGGTTTGTTGGATTGTTGGTTTGTTCGTTTGTTGGTTTGTTGGTTTGTTGGTGTGTTGGTTTGTTTGTTTGTTCGTTTGTTGGTTTGTTGGGTTGTTGGTTTGTTGGCTTAATGGTTTGTTGGATTGTTGGTTTGTTGGCTTAATGGTTTGTTGGATTGTTGGTTTGTTGCTTTGTTGGTTTGTTGGCTTGTTGGCTTGTTGGTTTGTTGGTTTGTTGGTTTGTTGGTTTGTTGGTTTGTTGGTTTGTTGGTTTGTTTGATTGTTGGTTTGTTCGTTTGTTGATTTGTTGGTTACTTGATTTGTTAGTTTGTTGGTTTGTTGGTTTGTTGGTTTGTTGGTTTGTTGCTTTGTTGGTTTGTTGGTTTGTTGGTTTGTTGGTCTGTTGGTTTGTTGGTTTGTTAGTTTGTTGGTTTTTTCGTTTGTTGGCTTGTTGGTTTGTTGGTTTGTTCGCTTGTTGGTTTGTTGGTTTGTCGATTTGTTGGTTTGTTGGTTTGTTCATTTGTTGGCTTCTTGGTTTGTTGGATTGTTGGTTTGTTGGTTTGTTGGCTTCTTGGTTTGTTGGATTGTTGGTTTGTTGGTTTGTTGGTTTGTTGGTTTGTTGGTTTGTTGGTTTGTTCATTTGTTGGTTTGTTGTTTTGTTGGCTTGTTGGTTTGTTGGTTTGTTGGTTTGTTGGTTTGTTGGTTTCTTGGTTTGTTGGTTTGTTGGTTTGTTGTTTTGTTGTTTTGTTGGTTTGTTGGCTTGTTGGCTTGCTGATTTGTTGGCTTGTTGGTTTGTTGGTTTGTTGGTTTGTTGGTTTGTTGGTTTTTTGGTTTGTTGGTTTGTTGGTTTGTTTGTTTGTTGGTTTGTTCATTTGTTGGCTTGTTGATTTGTTTTCTTGTTGGCTTGTTGGTTTGTTGGTTTGTTGGCTTGTTGGTTTGTTGGCTTGTTGGTTTGTTGGTATGTTTGTTTGTTCGTTTGTTCGTTTATTGGTTTGTTGGTTCGTTGGTTTGTTGGTTTGTTGGTTTGTTCGTTTGTTGGTTTGTGGGTTTGTTGGTTTGTTGGTTTGTTGGTTTGTTGGTTTGTTCGTTTGTTGGTTTGGTGGTTTGTTGGTTTGTTCATTTGTTCGTTTGTTGGCTTGCTGGCTTGTTGGTTTGTTGGTTTGTTGGTTTGTTTGTTTGTTTGTTTGTTTGTTGGTTTGTTCGTTTGTTGGCTTGTTGGTTTGTTGGCTTGTTGGCTTGTTGGCTTGTTGGTTTGTTGGTTTGTTGGTTTGTTGGCTTGTTGATTTGTTCGTTTGTTGATTTGTTGATTTGTTGGTTTGTTGGTTTGTTCGTTTGTTGGTTTGTTTGTTTGTTGGTTTGTTCGTTTGTGTGCTTTTTGGTTTGTTGGCTTGTTTGTTTGTTGGTTTGTTGGGTTTTTGGTTTGTTGGTTTGTTAGTTGGTTCGTTTGTTGGTTTGTTGATTTGTTGGTTTGTTGGTTTGTTTATTTGTTGGTTTGTTGGTTTGTTGGTTTGTTGGATTGTTGGTTTTTTGGTTTGTCGACTTGTTGGCTTGTTGGTTTGTTGGTTTGTTGGCTTATTGGTTTCTTGGTTTGTTGGTTTGTTGGTTTGTTGGTTTGTTTATTAGTTGGTTTGTTCGTTTGTTGGCTTGTTGGTTTGTTGGCTTGTTGGCTTGTTGGTTTGTTGGTTTGTTAGCTTGTTGGTTTGTTGGTTTGTTCGTTTATTGGTTTGTTGGTTTGTTGGTTTGTTGGTTTGTTGGTTTTTTGGTTTGTTGGCTTGTTGGTTTGTTGGTTTGTTGGTTTGTCGGTTTGTTTGTTTGTTGGTTTGTTGGTTTGTTCGTTTGTTGGTTTGTTGGTTCGTTGATTTGTTGGTTTGTTGGTTTGTTCGTTTGTTGGTTTGTGGGTTTGTTGGTTTGTTGGTTTGTTGGTTTGTTCGTTTGTTTGTTTGGTGGTTTGTTCGTTTGTTGGCTTGTTGGTTTGTTGGATTGTTGGCTTGTTGGTTTGTTGGTTTGTTGGCTTGTTGATTTGTTCGTTTGTTGATTTGTTGGTTTGTTGGTTTGTTTGTTTGTTGGTTTGTTCGTTTGTGTGCTTTTTGGTTTGTTGGCTTGTTTGTTTGTTGGTTTGTTGGGTTTTTGGTTTGTTGGTTTGTTAGTTGGTTCGTTTGTTGGTTTGTTGATTTGTTGGTTTGTTGGTTTGTTTATTTGTTGGTTTGTTGGTTTGTTGGTTTGTTGGATTGTTGGTTTTTTGGTTTGTTGACTTGTTGGCTTGTTGGTTTGTTGGTTTGTTGGCTTATTGGTTTGTTGGTTTGTTGGTTTGTTGGTTTGTTGGTTTGTTGGTTTGTTTGTTAGTTGGTTTGTTCGTTTGTTGGCTTGTTGGTTTGTTGGCTTGTTGGCTTTTTGGTTTGTTGGTTTGTTAGCTTGTTGGTTTGTTGGTTTGTTCGTTTATTGGTTTGTTGGTTTGTTGGTTTGTTGGTTTTTTGGTTTGTTGGCTTGTTGGTTTGTTGGTTTGTTGGTTTGTCGGTTTGTTGGTTTGTTGGTTTGTTGGTTTGTTCGTTTGTTGGTTTGTTGGTTCGTTGGTTTGTTGGTTTGTTGGTTTGTTCGTTTGTTGGTTTGTGGGTTTGTTGGTTTGTTGGTTTGTTGGTTTGTTCGTTTGTTGGTTTGGTGGTTTGTTGGTTTGTTCGTTTGTTCGTTTGTTCGTTTGTTGGCTTGCTGGCTTGTTGGTTTGTTGGTTTGTTGGTTTGTTTGTTTGTTTGTTTGTTTGTTGGTTTGTTCGTTTGTTGGCTTGTTGGTTTGTTGGATTGTTGGCTTGTTGGTTTGTTGGTTTGTTGGCTTGTTGATTTGTTCGTTTGTTGATTTGTTGGTTTGTTGGTTTGTTGGTTTGTTCGTTTGTGTGCTTTTTGGTTTGATTGTTTGTTGGCTTGTTTGTTTGTTGGTTTGTTAGGTTTTTGGTTTGTTGGTTTGTTGGTTGGTTCGTTTGTTGGTTTGTTGGTTTGTTGGTTTGTTGGTTTGTTTATTTGTTGGTTTGTTGGTTTGTTGGATTGTTGGTTTTTTGGTTTGTTGGCTTGTTGGCTTGTTGGTTTGTTGGTTTGTTGGTTTGTTGGTTTGTTGGTTTGTTGGTTTGTTGGTTTGTTTGTTTGTTGGGTTGTTCGTTTGTTGGCTTGTTGGTTTGATGGCTTGTTGGCTTCTTGGTTTGTTGGTTTGTTAGCTTGTTGGTTTGTTGGTTTGTTTGTTTGTTGGTTTGTTGGTTTGTTGGTTTGTTGGTTTTTTAGTTTGTTGGCTTGTTAATTTATTGGTTTGTTGGTTTGTTGGCTTGTTGGTTTGTTGGTTTGTTGGTTTTTTGGCTTGTTGGTTTATTGGTTTGTTGGTTTGTTCGTTTGTTGGCTTGTTGGCTTGTTGGTTTGTTGGTTTGTTGGTTTGTTGGTTTGTTGGTTTGTTGGTTTGTTGGTTTGTTGGTTTGTTGGTTTGTTGATTTGTTGATTTGTTGGTTTGTTGGTTTGTTGGTTTGTTGGTTTGTTGGTTTGTTGGTTTGTTGGTTTGTTGGTTTGTTGGTTTGTTGGTTTGTTGGTTTGTTGGTTTGTTGGTTTGTTGGTTTGTTGGTTTGTTGGTTTGTTGGTTTGTTGGTTTGTTGGTTTGTTTGTTTGTTTGTTTGTTGGTTTTTTCGTTTGTTGGCTTGTTGGTTTGTTGGCTTGTTGGCTTGTTGGTTTGTTGGTTTTTCGTTTGTTGGTTTGTTGGATTGTTGGTTTGTTCGTTTGTTGGTTTGTTGGTTTGTTGGTTTATTTGTTTGTTGGTTTGTTGGTTTGTTGGTTTGTTGGTTTGTTGGTTTGTTGGTTTGTTGGTTTGTTGGTTTGTTGGATTTTTGGTTTGTTGGTTTGTTGGTTTGTTGGTTTGTTGGTTTGTTGGTTTGTTGGTTTGTTGGCTTATTGGTTTGTTGGCTTGTTGGCTTGTTGGTTTGTTGGTTTGTTGGTTTGTTGGCTTATTGGATTGTTGGTTCTTTGGTTTGTTGGTTTGTTGGTTTGTTTGTTTGTTGGTTTGTTCGTATGTTGGCTTGTTGGTTTGTTGGTTTGTTCGTTTGTTGGTTTGTGGGTTTGTTGGTTTGTTGGTTTGTTGGTTTGTTCGTTTGTTGGTTTGGTGGTTTGTTCGTTTGTTGGCTTGTTGGTTTGTTGGATTGTTGGCTTGTTGGCTTGTTGGTCTGTTGGCTTGTTGGTTTGTCGGTTTGTTGGTTTGTTGGTTTGTTGGTTTGTTCGTTTGTTCGTTTATTGGTTTGTTGGTTCGTTGGTTTGTTGGTTTGTTGGTTTGTTCGTTTGTTGGTTTGTGGGTTTGTTGGTTTGTTGGTTTGTTGGTTTGTTCGTTTGTTGGTTTGGTGGTTTGTTGGTTTGTTCATTTGTTCGTTTGTTGGCTTGCTGGCTTGTTGGTTTGTTGGTTTGTTGGTTTGTTTGTTTGTTTGTTTGTTTGTTGGTTTGTTCGTTTGTTGGCTTGTTGGTTTGTTGGCTTGTTGGCTTGTTGGTTTGTTGGTTTGTTGGTTTGTTGGCTTGTTGATTTGTTCGTTTGTTGATTTGTTGATTTATTGGTTTGTTGGTTTGTTCGTTTGTTGATTTGTTCGTTTGTTGGTTTGTTGATTTGTTGGTTTGTTGGTTTGTTTATTTGTTGGTTTGTTGGTTTGTTGGTTTGTTGGATTGTTGGTTTTTTGGTTTGTCGACTTGTTGGCTTGTTGGTTTGTTGGTTTGTTGGCTTATTGGTTTGTTGGTTTGTTGGTTTGTTGGTTTGTTGGTTTGTTTGTTAGTTGGTTTGTTCGTTTGTTGGCTTGTTGGTTTGTTGGCTTGTTGGCTTGTTGGTTTGTTGGTTTGTTAGCTTGTTGGTTTGTTGGTTTGTTCGTTTATTGGTTTGTTGGTTTGGTGGTTTGTTGGTTTGTTGGTTTTTTGGTTTGTTGGCTTGTTGGTTTGTTGGTTTGTTGGTTTGTTGGTTTGTCGGTTTGTTGGTTTGTTGGTTTGTTGGTTTGTTCGTTTGTTGGTTTGTTGGTTCGTTGATTTGTTGGTTTGTTGGTTTGTTCGTTTGTTGGTTTGTGGGTTTGTTGGTTTGTTGGTTTGTTGGTTTGTTCGTTTGTTGGTTTGGTGGTTTGTTCGTTTGTTGGCTTGTTGGTTTGTTGGATTGTTGGCTTGTTGGTTTGTTGGTTTGTTGGCTTGTTGATTTGTTCGTTTGTTGATTTGTTGGTTTGTTGGTTTGTTTGTTTGTTGGTTTGTTCGTTTGTGTGCTTTTTGGTTTGTTGGCTTGTTTGTTTGTTGGTTTGTTGGGTTTTTGGTTTGTTGGTTTGTTAGTTGGTTCGTTTGTTGGTTTGTTGATTTGTTGGTTTGTTGGTTTGTTTATTTGTTGGTTTGTTGGTTTGTTGGTTTGTTGGATTGTTGGTTTTTTGGTTTGTTGACTTGTTGGCTTGTTTGTTTTGTTGGTTTGTTGGCTTATTGGTTTGTTGGTTTGTTGGTTTGTTGGTTTGTTGGTTTGTTTGTTAGGTGGTTTGTTCGTTTGTTGGCTTGTTGGTTTGTTGGCTTGTTGGCTTGTTGGTTTGTTGGTTTGTTAGCTTGTTGGTTTGTTGGTTTGTTCGTTTATTGGTTTGTTGGTTTGTTGGTTTGTTGGTTTTTTGGTTTGTTGGCTTGTTGGTTTGTTGGTTTGTTGGTTTGTCGGTTTGTTGGTTTGTTGGTTTGTTGGTTTGTTCGTTTGTTGGTTTGTTGGTTCGTTGGTTTGTTGGTTTGTTGGTTTGTTCGTTTGTTGGTTTGTGGGTTTGTTGGTTTGTTGGTTTGTTGGTTTGTTCGTTTGTTGGTTTGGTGGTTTGTTGGTTTGTTCGTTTGTTCGTTTGTTCGTTTGTTGGCTTGCTGGCTTGTTGGTTTGTTGGTTTGTTGGTTTGTTTGTTTGTTTGTTTGTTTGTTGGTTTGTTCGTTTGTTGGCTTGTTGGTTTGTTGGATTGTTGGCTTGTTGGTTTGTTGTTTTGTTGGCTTGTTGATTTGTTCGTTTGTTGATTTGTTGGTTTGTTGGTTTGTTGGTTTGTTCGTTTGTGTGCTTTTTGGTTTGATTGTTTGTTGGCTTGTTTGTTTGTTGGTTTGTTAGGTTTTTGGTTTGTTGGTTTGTTGGTTGGTTCGTTTGTTGGTTTGTTGGTTTGTTGGTTTGTTGGTTTGTTTATTTGTTGGTTTGTTGGTTTGTTGGATTGTTGGTTTTTTGGTTTGTTGGCTTGTTGGCTTGTTGGTTTGTTGGTTTGTTGGTTTGTTGGTTTGTTGGTTTGTTTGTTTGTTGGGTTGTTCGTTTGTTGGTTTGTTGGTTTGTTGGCTTGTTGGCTTCTTGGTTTGTTGGTTTGTTAGCTTGTTGGTTTGTTGGTTTGTTTGTTTGTTGGTTTGTTGGTTTGTTGGTTTGTTGGTTTTTTGGTTTGTTGGCTTGTTAATTTATTGGTTTGTTGGTTTGTTGGCTTGTTGGTTTGTTGGTTTGTTGGTTTTTTGGCTTGTTGGTTTATTGGTTTGTTGGTTTGTTCGTTTGTTGGCTTGTTGGCTTGTTGGTTTGTTGGTTTGTTGGTTTGTTGGTTTGTTGGTTTGTTGGTTTGTTGGTTTGTTGGTTTGTTGGTTTGTTGGTTTGTTGATTTGTTGATTTGTTGGTTTGTTGGTTTGTTGGTTTGTTGGTTTGTTGGTTTGTTGGTTTGTTGGTTTGTTGGTTTGTTGGTTTGTTGGTTTGTTGGTTTGTTGGTTTGTTGGTTTGTTGGTTTGTTGGTTTGTTGGTTTGTTGGTTTGTTGGTTTGTTGGTTTGTTGGTGTGTTGGTTTGTTGGTTTGTTTGTTTGTTTGTTTGTTGGTTTTTTCGTTTGTTGGCTTGTTGGTTTGTTGGCTTGTTGGCTTGTTGGTTTGTTGGTTTTTCGTTTGTTGGTTTGTTGGATTGTTGGTTTGTTCGTTTGTTGGTTTGTTGGTTTGTTGGTGTGTTGGTTTGTTGGTTTAATGGCTTGTTGGTTTTTTGGTTTGTTCGTTTGTTGGTTTGTTGGTTTGTTGGTTTGTTGGTTTGTTGGTTTGTTGGTTTATTTGTTTGTTGGTTTGTTGGTTTGTTGGTTTGTTGGTTTGTTGGTTTGTTGGTTTGTTAGTTTGTTGGTTTGTTGGTTTGTTGGATTTTTGGTTTGTTGGTTTGTTGGTTTGTTGGTTTGTTGGTTTGTTTGTTTGTTCGTTTGTTGGTTTGTTGGTTTGTTGGTTTGTTGGCTTAATGGTTTGTTGGATTGTTGGTTTGTTGCTTTGTTGGTTTGTTGGCTTGTTGGCTTGTTGGTTTGTTGGTTTGTTGGTTTGTTGGCTTGTTGGTTTGTTGGCTTGTTGGCTTTTTGTTTTGTTGGTTTGTTGGTTTGTTGGTTTGTTGGTTTGTTGGTTTGTTGGTTTGTTGGTTTGTTGGATTGTTGGTTTGTTTGATTGTTGGTTTGTTCGTTTGTTGATTTGTTGGTTACTTGATTTGTTAGTTTGTTAGTTTGTTGGTTTGTTGGCTTGTTGGTTTGTTAGTTTGTTGGTTTGTTGGTTTGTTGGTTTGTTGGTTTGTTGGTTTGGTGCTTTGTTGGTTTGTTGGTCTGTTGGTTTGTTGGTTTGTTTGTTTGTTGGTTTTTTCGTTTGTTGGCTTGTTGGTTTGTTGGTTTGTTCGCTTGTTGGTTTGTTGGTTTGTCGATTTGTTGGTTTGTTGGTTTGTTCGTTTGTTGGTTTGTTGGTTTGTTGGTTTGTTAGTTTGTTTGGCTGTTGGTTTGTTCGTTTGTTGGCTTCTTGGTTTGTTGGATTGTTGGTTTGTTGGTTTGTTGGTTTGTTGGTTTGTTGGTTTCTTCATTTGTTGGTTTGTTGGTTTGTTGGCTTGGTGGTTTGATGGTTTGTTGGTTTGTTGGTTTCTTGGTTTGTTGGTTTGTTGGTTTGTTGTTTTGTTGGTTTGTTGGTTTGTTGGCTTGTTGGCTTGCTGGTTTGTTGGCTTGTTGGTTTGTTGGTTTGTTGGTTTGTTGGTTTGTTGGTTTTTTGGTTTGTTGGTTTGTTGGTTTGTTTGTTTGTTGGTTTGTTCATTTGTTGGCTTGTTGATTTGTTTTCTTGTTGGCTTGTTGGTTTGTTGGTTTGTTGGTTTGTTGGTTTGTTGGTTTGTTGGTTTGTTGGTTTGTTGGTTTGTTGGTTTGTTGGTTTGTTGGTTTGTTGGTTTGTTGGTTTGTTGATTTGTTGATTTGTTGGTTTGTTGGTTTGTTGGTTTGTTGGTTTGTTGGTTTGTTGGTTTGTTGGTTTGTTGGTTTGTTGGTTTGTTGGTTTGTTGGTTTGTTGGTTTGTTGGTTTGTTGGTTTGTTGGTTTGTTGGTTTGTTGGTTTGTTGGTTTGTTGGTTTGTTGGTGTGTTGGTTTGTTGGTTTGTTTGTTTGTTTGTTTGTTTGTTTGTTGGTTTTTTCGTTTGTTGGCTTGTTGGTTTGTTGGCTTGTTGGCTTGTTGGTTTGTTGGTTTTTCGTTTGTTGGTTTGTTGGATTGTTGGTTTGTTCGTTTGTTGGTTTGTTGGTTTGTTGGTGTGTTGGTTTGTTGGTTTAATGGCTTGTTGGTTTTTTGGTTTGTTCGTTTGTTGGTTTGTTGGTTTGTTGGTTTGTTGGTTTGTTGGTTTGTTGGTTTGTTGGTTTATTTGTTTGTTGGTTTGTTGGTTTGTTGGTTTGTTGGTTTGTTAGTTTGTTGGTTTGTTGGTTTGTTGGATTTTTGGTTTGTTGGTTTGTTGGTTTGTTGGTTTGTTGGTTTGTTTGTTTGTTCGTTTGTTGGTTTGTTGGTTTGTTGGTTTGTTGGCTTAATGGTTTGTTGGATTGTTGGTTTGTTGCTTTGTTGGTTTGTTGGCTTGTTGGCTTGTTGGTTTGTTGGTTTGTTGGTTTGTTGGCTTGTTGGTTTGTTGGCTTGTTGGCTTGTTGTTTTGTTGGTTTGTTGGTTTGTTGGTTTGTTGGTTTGTTGGTTTGTTGGTTTGTTGGTTTGTTGGATTGTTGGTTTGTTTGATTGTTGGTTTGTTCGTTTGTTGATTTGTTGGTTACTTGATTTGTTAGTTTGTTAGTTTGTTGGTTTGTTGGCTTGTTGGTTTGTTAGTTTGTTGGTTTGTTGGTTTGTTGGTTTGTTGGTTTGTTGGTTGGGTGCTTTGTTGGTTTGTTGGTCTGTTGGTTTGTTGGTTTGTTTGTTTGTTGGTTTTTTCGTTTGTTGGCTTGTTGGTTTGTTGGTTTGTTTGCTTGTTGGTTTGTTGGTTTGTCGATTTGTTGGTTTGTTGGTTTGTTCGTTTGTTGGTTTGTTGGTTTGTTGGTTTGTTAGTTTGTTTGGCTGTTGGTTTGTTCGTTTGTTGGCTTCTTGGTTTGTTGGATTGTTGGTTTGTTGGTTTGTTGGTTTGTTGGTTTGTTGGTTTCTTCATTTGTTGGTTTGTTGGTTTGTTGGCTTGGTGGTTTGATGGTTTGTTGGTTTGTTGGTTTCTTGGTTTGTTGGTTTGTTGGTTTGTTGTTTTGTTGGTTTGTTGGTTTGTTGGCTTGTTGGCTTGCTGGTTTGTTGGCTTGTTGGTTTGTTGGTTTGTTGGTTTGTTGGTTTGTTGGTTTTTTGGTTTGTTGGTTTGTTGGTTTGTTGGTTTGTTGGTTTCTTCATTTGTTGGTTTGTTGGTTTGTTGGCTTGGTGGTTTGATGGTTTGTTGGTTTGTTGGTTTCTTGGTTTGTTGGTTTGTTGGTTTGTTGTTTTGTTGGTTTGTTGGTTTGTTGGTTTGTTGGCTTGTTGGCTTGCTGGTTTGTTGGCTTGTTGGTTTGTTGGTTTGTTGGTTTGTTGGTTTGTTGGTTTTTTGGTTTGTTGGTTTGTTAGTTTGTTTGGCTGTTGGTTTGTTCGTTTGTTGGCTTCTTGGTTTGTTGGATTGTTGGTTTGTTGGTTTGTTGGTTTGTTGGTTTGTTGGTTTCTTCATTTGTTGGTTTGTTGGTTTGTTGGCTTGGTGGTTTGATGGTTTGTTGGTTTGTTGGTTTCTTGGTTTGTTGGTTTGTTGGTTTGTTGTTTTGTTGGTTTGTTGGTTTGTTGGCTTGTTGGCTTGCTGGTTTGTTGGCTTGTTGGTTTGTTGGTTTGTTGGTTTGTTGGTTTGTTGGTTTCTTGGTTTGTTGGTTTGTTGGTTTGTTGTTTTGTTGGTTTGTTGGTTTGTTGGCTTGTTGGCTTGCTGGTTTGTTGGCTTGTTGGTTTGCTGGTTTGTTGGTTTGTTGGTTTGTTGGTTTTTTGGTTTGTTGGTTTGTTGGTTTGTTTGTTTGTTGGTTTGTTCATTTGTTGGCTTGTTGATTTGTTTTCTTGTTGGCTTGTTGGTTTGTTGGTTTGTTGGTTTGTTGGCTTGTTGGTTTGTTGGCTTGTTGGTTTGTCGGTTTGTTGGTTTGTTGGTTTGTTGGTTTGTTCGTTTGTTCGTTTGTTCGTTTGTTGGTTTCTTATTTCGTTGCTTTGTTGGTTTGTTGGTTTGTTCGTTTGTTGGTATGTGGGTTTGTTGGTTTGTTGGTTTGTTGGTTTGTTCGGTTGGTGGTTTGGTGGTTTGTTGGTTTGTTCGTTTGTTCGTTTGTTGGCTTGCTGGCTTGTTGGTTTGTTGGTTTGTTGGTTGGTTTGTTTGATTGTTTTTTTGTTGGTTTTTTCGTTTGTTGGCTTGTTGGTTTGTTGGCTTGTTGGCTTGTTGGTTTGTTGGTTTGTTGGTTTGTTGGCTTGTTGATTTGTTCGTTTGTTGATTTGTTGATTTGTTGGTTTGTTGGTTTGTTCGTTTGTTGGTTTGTTTGTTTGTTGGTTTGTTCGTTTGTGTGCTTTTTGGTTTGTTCGTTTGTTGGCTTGTTTGTTTGTTGGTTTGTTGGGTTTTTGGTTTGTTGGTTTGTTGGTTGGTTCGTTTGTTGGTTTGTTGGTTTGTTGGTTTGTTGGTTTGTTGGTTTGTTTATTTGTTGGTTTGTTGGTTTGTTGGTTTGTTGGATTGTTGGTTTTTTGGTTTGTTGGCTTGTTGGCTTGTTGGTTTGTTGGTTTGTTGGTTTGTTGGCTTATTGGTTTGTTGGTTCTTTGGTTTGTTGGTTTGTTGGTTTGTTTGTTTGTTGGTTTGCTCGTATGTTGGCTTGTTGGTTTGTTGGCTTGTTGGCTTGTTGGATTGTTGGTTTGTTAGCTTGTTGGTTTGTTGGTTTGTTGGTTTGTTCGTTTGTTGGTTTGTTGGTTTGTTGGTTTGTAGGTTTTTTGGTTTGTTGGCTTGTTGGTTTATTGGTTTGTTGGTTTGTTCGCTTGTTGGCTTGTTGGTTTGTTGGTTTGTTGGTTTGTTGGCTTGATGGTTTATTGGTTTGTTGGTTTGTTTGTTTGTTGGCTTGTTGGCTTGTTGGTTTGTTGGTTTGTTGGTTTGTTGTTTTGTTGTTTTGTTGGTTTTTTGGTTTGTTGGTTTGTTGGTTTGTTGGTTTGTTGGTTTGTTGGTTTGTTGATTTGTTGGTTTGTTGGCTTGTTGGTTTGTTGGCTTGTTGGCTTGTTGGTTTGTTGGTTTTTCGTTTGTTGGTTTGTAGGATTGTTGGTTTGTTGGTTTGTTGGTTTGTTGGTGTGTTGGTTTGTTGGTTTGTTGGCTTGTTGGTTTGTTGGTTTGTTGGTTTGTTGGTTTGTTGGTTTGTTGGTTTGTTGGTTTGTTGGTTTGTTGGTTTGTTCGTTAGTTGGTTTGTTGGTTTGTTGGTTTGTTGGTTTGTTGGCTTGTTGGTTTGTTGGTTTGTTGGGTTGTTGGTTTGTTGGTTTTTTGGTTTGTTTGCTTGTTGGCTTGTTGGTTTGTTGGTTTGTTGGTTTGTTGGCTTGTTGGTTTGTTGGTTTGTTGGTTTGTTGGTTTGTTGGCTTGTTGGCTTGTTGGTTTGTTGATTTGTTGGTTTCTTGGTTTGTTGGTTTGTTGGTTTGTTCGTTTGTTCGTTTGTTGGTTTGTTGGTTTGTTGGTTTGTTGGTTTGTTGGTTTTTTGGTTTGTTGGTTTTTTGGTTTGTTGGCTTGTTTGTTTGTTGGCTTGTAGGTTTGTTGGTTTGTTTGTTTGTTCGTTTGTTGGTTTGTTGGTTTGTTGGGTTGTTGGTTTGTTGGTTTGTTGGTTTGTTGGTTTGTTGGTTTGTTGGTTTGTTGGTTTGTTGGTTCGTTGGTTTGTTGGCTTGTAGGTTTGTTGGTTTGTTTGTTTGTTCGTTTGTTGGTTTGTTGGTTTGTTGGGTTGTTGGTTTGTTGGTTTGTTGGTTTGTTGGTTTGTTGGTTTGTTGGTTTGTTGGTTTGTTGGTTTGTTGGTTTGTTGCTTTGTTGGTTTGTTGGTTTGAGGGTTT
Organism: Atherix ibis; assembly: GCA_958298945.1. Classification (NCBI taxonomy): domain Eukaryota; kingdom Metazoa; phylum Arthropoda; class Insecta; order Diptera; family Athericidae; genus Atherix; species Atherix ibis. The sequence continues at coordinate 101,080,920 of OY282608.1, forward strand.
GTTGGCTTGTTGGTTTGTTGGTTTGTTCTTTTGTTGGTTTTTTGGTTTTTTGGCTTGTTGGTTTCTTGGTTTGTTGGTTTGTTGGCTTGTTGGTTTGTTGGTTTGTTCGTTTGTTGGTTTGTTGGTTTGTTGGTTTGTTGGTTTGTTGGTTTGTTAATTTGTTGGTTTGTTGACTTGTTGGCTTGTTGGTTTGTTGGTTTGTTCGTTTGTTGGTTTGTTGGTTTGTTGGCTTGTTGTTTTGTTAGTTTGGTGGTTTGTTGGTTTGTTCGTTTGTTGGCTTGTTGTTTTGTTGGTTTGTTCGTCTGTTGGTTTGTTGGTTTGTTGGTTTGTTGGTTTGTTGGTTTGTTGGTTTGTTCGTTTGTTAGTTTGTTGGTTTGTTGGTTTGTTTGTTTGTTGGTTTGTTCGTTTGTTGGTTTGTTGGGTTGTTGGCTTGTTGGTTTTTTGGTTTGTTGGTTTGTTCTTTTGTTGGCTTGTTGGCTTGTTTGTTTGAGGTTTGTTGGTTTGTTAGTTTTTTGGTTTGTTGGTTTGTTGGTTTGTTGGTTTGTTGGTTTGTTTGTTTGTTGGTTTGTTGGTTTGTAGGTTTGTTGGTTTGTTGGTTTGTTGGTTTGTTGGTTTATTCGTTTGTTGGTTTGTTGGTTTGTTGGTTTGTTGGTTTGTTGGCTTGTTGGTTTGTTGGTTTGCTGGTTTGTTGGTTTGTTGGTTTGTTGGTTTAATTGTTTGTTGGTTTGTGGGTTTTTTCGTTTGTTGGTTTGTTTGTTTGTTGGCATGTTGGATGGTTGGTTTGTTGATTATTTGGCTTGTTGGTTTGTTAGCTTGTTGCTTTGTTTGTTTGTTGGTTTGTTCGTTTCTTGTCTTGTTGGTTTGTTGGCTTGTTGGCTTGTAGGTTTGTTGGTTTGTTGGTTTGTTGGTTTGCTGGTTTGTTGGCTTGTTTGTTCGTTGGATTGTTGGTTTCTTGGTTTGTTCGTTCGTTGGTTTGTTGGTTTGTTCGTTTGTTGGTTTGTTGGTTTGTTGGTTTGTTGGCTTGCTCGTTTGTTGGCTTGTTGGTTTGTTGGCTTGTTGGTTTGTTGGTTTGTTGGCTTATTGGTTTCTTGGTTTGTTGTTTTGTTGGTTTGTTGGATTGTTGATTTCTTGGCTTGTTGGCTTGTTGGTTTGTTGGTTTGTTGGCTTGTTTGTTTGTTGGTTTGTTGGTTTCTTGGTTTGTTGGTTTGTTGGTTTGTTGGTTTGTACGTTTGTTGGTTTGTTGGTTTGTTGGCTTGTCGGTTTGTTGGCTTTTTGGCTTGTTGGCTTGTTGGTTTGTTGGCTTGTTGGTTTGTTAGTTTGTTGGTTTGTTGGTTTGTTGGTTTGTTGTTTTGTTGGTTTATTGGTTTGTTGCTTTGTTGCATTGTTGGTTTGTTGGTTTGTTGGTTTGTTTGTTTGTTGGGTTTTTCGTTTGTTGGCTTGTTGGTTTGTTGGTTTGTTCGCTTGTTGGTTTGTTAATTTGTTGGTTTGTTGGCTTGTTGTTTTGTTAGTTTGTTGGTTTGTTGGTTTGTTCGTTTGTTGGCTTGTTGTTTTTTTGGTTTGTTCGTCTGTTGGTTTGTTGGTTTGTTGGTTTGTTGGTTTGTTGGTTTGTTCGTTTGTTAGTTTCTTGGTTTGTTGGTTTGTTTGTTTGTTGGTTTGTTCGTTTGTTGGTTTGTTGGGTTGTTGGCTTGTTGGTTTTTTGGTTTGTTGGTTTGTTCTTTTGTTGGCTTGTTGGCTTGTTTGTTTGTTGGTTTGTTGGTTTGTTAGTTTTTTGGTTTGTTGGTTTGTTGGTTTGTTGGTTTGTTGGTTTGTTTGTTTGTTGGTTTGTTGGTTTGTAGGTTTGTTGGTTTGTTGGTTTGTTGGTTTGTTGGTTTGTTCTTTTGTTGGTTTGTTGGTTTGTTGGTTTGTTGGTTTGTTGGCTTGTTGGTTTGTTGGTTTGCTGGTTTGTTGGTTTGTTTGTTTGTTGGTTTAATTGTTTGTTGGTTTGTTGGTTTTTTGGTTTGTTGGTTTGTTGGTTTGTTGGCATGTTGGCTGGTTGGTTTGTTGATTATTTGGCTTGTTGGTTTGTTAGCTTGTTGCTTTGTTTGTTTGTTGGTTTGTTCGTTTCTTGTCTTGTTGGTTTGTTGGCTTGTTGGCTTGTAGGTTTGTTGGTTTGTTGGTTTGTTGGTTTGCTGGTTTGTTGGCTTGTTCGTTTGTTGGTTTGTTGGTTTGTTGGTTTGTTGGCTTGCTCGTTTGTTGGCTTGTTGGTTTGTTGGCTTGTTGGTTTGTTGGTTTGTTGGTTTGTTGGCTTATTGGTTTCTTGGTTTGTTGTTGTGTTGGTTTGTTGGATTGTTGATTTCTTGGCTTGTTGGCTTGTTGGTTTGTTGGTTTGTTGGCTTGTTTGTTTGTTGGTTTGTTGGTTTCTTGGTTTGTTGGTTTGTTGGTTTGTTGGTTTGTACGTTTGTTGGTTTGTTGGTTTGTTGGCTTGTTGGTTTGTTGGCTTTTTAGCTTGTTGGCTTGTTGGTTTGTTGGCTTGTTGGTTTGTTAGTTTGTTGGCTTGTTGGGTTTTTCGTTTGTTGGCTTGTTGGTTTGTTGGTTTGTTCGCTTGTTGGTTTGTTCGTTTGTCAATTTGTTGGTTTATTGGTTTGTTCGTTTGTTGGTTTGTTGGTTTGTTGGGTTGTTAGTTTGTTTGTCTGTTGGTTTGTTCGTTTGTTGGCTTGTTGGTTTGTTGGCTTGTTGGTTTGTTGGTTTGTCGGTTTGTTGGTTTGTTGGTTTGTTCATTTGTTGGTTTGTTGGTTTTTTGGTTTGTTGGTTTGTTGGTTTGTAGGTTTGGTGGTTTGTTGGTTTGTTGGTTTGTTGGCTTGTTGGCTTAATGGTTTGTTGGCTTGTTGGTTTGTTGGTTTGTTGGTTTGTTGGTCTGTTGGTTTGTTGGTTTTTTGGTTTGTTGGTTTGTTGGTTTGTTTGTTTGTTGGTTTTTTCGTTTGTTGGCTTGTTGATTTGTTGGCTTGTTGGCTTGTTGGTTTGTTGGTTTGTTGGCTTGTTGGTTTGTTGGCTTGTTGGTTTGTCAGTTTATTGGTTTGTTGGTTTGTTGGTTTGTTCGTTTGTTGGTTTGTTGGTTTGTTGGTTTGTTGGTTTGTTGGCTTGTAGGTTTGTTGGTTTGTTTGTTTGTTCGTTTGTTGGTTTGTTGGTTTGTTGGGTTGTTGGTTTGTTGGTTTGTTGGTTTGTTGGTTTGTTGGTTTGTTGGTTTGTTGGTTTGTTGGTTTGTTGCTTTGTTGGTTTGTTGGTTTGAGGGTTTGTTGGCTTGTTGGTTTGTTGGTTTGTTCTTTTGTTGGTTTTTTGGTTTTTTGGCTTGTTGGTTTCTTGGTTTGTTGGTTTGTTGGCTTGTTGGTTTGTTGGTTTGTTCGTTTGTTGGTTTGTTGGTTTGTTGGTTTGTTGGTTTGTTGGTTTGTTAATTTGTTGGTTTGTTGACTTGTTGGCTTGTTGGTTTGTTGGTTTGTTCGTTTGTTGGTTTGTTGGTTTGTTGGCTTGTTGTTTTGTTAGTTTGGTGGTTTGTTGGTTTGTTCGTTTGTTGGCTTGTTGTTTTGTTGGTTTGTTCGTCTGTTGGTTTGTTGGTTTGTTGGTTTGTTGGTTTGTTGGTTTGTTGGTTTGTTCGTTTGTTAGTTTGTTGGTTTGTTGGTTTGTTTGTTTGTTGGTTTGTTCGTTTGTTGGTTTGTTGGGTTGTTGGTTTGTTGGTTTGTAGGTTTGTTGGTTTGTTGGTTTGTTGGTTTGTTGGTTTATTCGTTTGTTGGTTTGTTGGTTTGTTGGTTTGTTGGTTTGTTGGCTTGTTGGTTTGTTGGTTTGCTGGTTTGTTGGTTTGTTGGTTTGTTGGTTTAATTGTTTGTTGGTTTGTTGGTTTGTTGGTTTGTTGGTTTGTTGGTTTGTTGGTTTGTAGGTTTGTTGGTTTGTTGGTTTGTTGGTTTGTTGGTTTATTCGTTTGTTGGTTTGTTGGTTTGTTGGTTTGTTGGTTTGTTGGCTTGTTGGTTTGTTGGTTTGCTGGTTTGTTGGTTTGTTGGTTTGTTGGTTTAATTGTTTGTTGGTTTGTGGGTTTTTTCGTTTGTTGGTTTGTTTGTTTGTTGGCATGTTGGATGGTTGGTTTGTTGATTATTTGGCTTGTTGGTTTGTTAGCTTGTTGCTTTGTTTGTTTGTTGGTTTGTTCGTTTCTTGTCTTGTTGGTTTGTTGGCTTGTTGGCTTGTAGGTTTGTTGGTTTGTTGGTTTGTTGGTTTGCTGGTTTGTTGGCTTGTTTGTTCGTTGGATTGTTGGTTTCTTGGTTTGTTCGTTCGTTGGTTTGTTGGTTTGTTCGTTTGTTGGTTTGTTGGTTTGTTGGTTTGTTGGCTTGCTCGTTTGTTGGCTTGTTGGTTTGTTGGTTTGTTTGTTTGTTGGGTTGTTCGTTTGTTGGTTTGTTGGTTTGTTGGCTTGTTGGCTTCTTGGTTTGTTGGTTTGTTAGCTTGTTGGTTTGTTGGTTTGTTTGTTTGTTGGTTTGTTGGTTTGTTGGTTTGTTGGTTTTTTGGTTTGTTGGCTTGTTAATTTATTGGTTTGTTGGTTTGTTGGCTTGTTGGTTTGTTGGTTTGTTGGTTTTTTGGCTTGTTGGTTTATTGGTTTGTTGGTTTGTTCGTTTGTTGGCTTGTTGGCTTGTTGGTTTGTTGGTTTGTTGGTTTGTTGGTTTGTTGGTTTGTTGGTTTGTTGGTTTGTTGGTTTGTTGGTTTGTTGGTTTGTTGATTTGTTGATTTGTTGGTTTGTTGGTTTGTTGGTTTGTTGGTTTGTTGGTTTGTTGGTTTGTTGGTTTGTTGGTTTGTTGGTTTGTTGGTTTGTTGGTTTGTTGGTTTGTTGGTTTGTTGGTTTGTTGGTTTGTTGGTTTGTTGGTTTGTTGGTTTGTTGGTTTGTTGGTTTGTTGGTGTGTTGGTTTGTTGGTTTGTTTGTTTGTTTGTTTGTTTGTTTGTTGGTTTTTTCGTTTGTTGGCTTGTTGGTTTGTTGGCTTGTTGGCTTGTTGGTTTGTTGGTTTTTCGTTTGTTGGTTTGTTGGATTGTTGGTTTGTTCGTTTGTTGGTTTGTTGGTTTGTTGGTGTGTTGGTTTGTTGGTTTAATGGCTTGTTGGTTTTTTGGTTTGTTCGTTTGTTGGTTTGTTGGTTTGTTGGTTTGTTGGTTTGTTGGTTTGTTGGTTTGTTGGTTTATTTGTTTGTTGGTTTGTTGGTTTGTTGGTTTGTTGGTTTGTTGGTTTGTTAGTTTGTTGGTTTGTTGGTTTGTTGGATTTTTGGTTTGTTGGTTTGTTGGTTTGTTGGTTTGTTGGTTTGTTTGTTTGTTCGTTTGTTGGTTTGTTGGTTTGTTGGTTTGTTGGCTTAATGGTTTGTTGGATTGTTGGTTTGTTGCTTTGTTGGTTTGTTGGCTTGTTGGCTTGTTGGTTTGTTGGTTTGTTGGTTTGTTGGCTTGTTGGTTTGTTGGCTTGTTGGCTTGTTGTTTTGTTGGTTTGTTGGTTTGTTGGTTTGTTGGTTTGTTGGTTTGTTGGTTTGTTGGTTTGTTGGATTGTTGGTTTGTTTGATTGTTGGTTTGTTCGTTTGTTGATTTGTTGGTTACTTGATTTGTTAGTTTGTTAGTTTGTTGGTTTGTTGGCTTGTTGGTTTGTTAGTTTGTTGGTTTGTTGGTTTGTTGGTTTGTTGGTTTGTTGGTTTGGTGCTTTGTTGGTTTGTTGGTCTGTTGGTTTGTTGGTTTGTTTGTTTGTTGGTTTTTTCGTTTGTTGGCTTGTTGGTTTGTTGGTTTGTTCGCTTGTTGGTTTGTTGGTTTGTCGATTTGTTGGTTTGTTGGTTTGTTCGTTTGTTGGTTTGTTGGTTTGTTGGTTTGTTAGTTTGTTTGGCTGTTGGTTTGTTCGTTTGTTGGCTTCTTGGTTTGTTGGATTGTTGGTTTGTTGGTTTGTTGGTTTGTTGGTTTGTTGGTTTCTTCATTTGTTGGTTTGTTGGTTTGTTGGCTTGGTGGTTTGATGGTTTGTTGGTTTGTTGGTTTCTTGGTTTGTTGGTTTGTTGGTTTGTTGTTTTGTTGGTTTGTTGGTTTGTTGGCTTGTTGGCTTGCTGGTTTGTTGGCTTGTTGGTTTGTTGGTTTGTTGGTTTGTTGGTTTGTTGGTTTTTTGGTTTGTTGGTTTGTTGGTTTGTTTGTTTGTTGGTTTGTTCATTTGTTGGCTTGTTGATTTGTTTTCTTGTTGGCTTGTTGGTTTGTTGGTTTGTTGGTTTGTTGGCTTGTTGGTTTGTTGGCTTGTTGGTTTGTCGGTTTGTTGGTTTGTTGGTTTGTTGGTTTGTTCGTTTGTTCGTTTGTTCGTTTGTTGGTTTCTTGTTTCGTTGCTTTGTTGGTTTGTTGGTTTGTTCGTTTGTTGGTATGTGGGTTTGTTGGTTTGTTGGTTTGTTGGTTTGTTCGGTTGGTGGTTTTGGTGGTTTGTTGGTTTGTTCGTTTGTTCGTTTGTTGGCTTGCTGGCTTGTTGGTTTGTTGGTTTGTTGGTTGGTTTGTTTGATTGTTTTTTTGTTGGTTTTTTCGTTTGTTGGCTTGTTGGTTTGTTGGCTTGTTGGCTTGTTGGTTTGTTGGTTTGTTGGTTTGTTGGCTTGTTGATTTGTTCGTTTGTTGATTTGTTGATTTGTTGGTTTGTTGGTTTGTTCGTTTGTTGGTTTGTTTGTTTGTTGGTTTGTTCGTTTGTGTGCTTTTTGGTTTGTTCGTTTGTTGGCTTGTTTGTTTGTTGGTTTGTTGGGTTTTTGGTTTGTTGGTTTGTTGGTTGGTTCGTTTGTTGGTTTGTTGGTTTGTTGGTTTGTTGGTTTGTTTATTTGTTGGTTTGTTGGTTTGTTGGTTTGTTGGATTGTTGGTTTTTTGGTTTGTTGGCTTGTTGGCTTGTTGGTTTGTTGGTTTGTTGGTTTGTTGGCTTATTGGTTTGTTGGTTCTTTGGTTTGTTGGTTTGTTGGTTTGTTTGTTTGTTGGTTTGCTCGTATGTTGGCTTGTTGGTTTGTTGGCTTGTTGGCTTGTTGGATTGTTGGTTTGTTAGCTTGTTGGTTTGTTGGTTTGTTGGTTTGTTCGTTTGTTGGTTTGTTGGTTTGTTGGTTTGTAGGTTTTTTGGTTTGTTGGCTTGTTGGTTTATTGGTTTGTTGGTTTGTTCGCTTGTTGGCTTGTTGGTTTGTTGGTTTGTTGGTTTGTTGGCTTGATGGTTTATTGGTTTGTTGGTTTGTTTGTTTGTTGGCTTGTTGGCTTGTTGGTTTGTTGGTTTGTTGGTTTGTTGTTTTGTTGTTTTGTTGGTTTTTTGGTTTGTTGGTTTGTTGGTTTGTTGGTTTGTTGGTTTGTTGGTTTGTTGATTTGTTGGTTTGTTGGCTTGTTGGTTTGTTGGCTTGTTGGCTTGTTGGTTTGTTGGTTTTTCGTTTGTTGGTTTGTAGGATTGTTGGTTTGTTGGTTTGTTGGTTTGTTGGTGTGTTGGTTTGTTGGTTTGTTGGCTTGTTGGTTTGTTGGTTTGTTGGTTTGTTGGTTTGTTGGTTTGTTGGTTTGTTGGTTTGTTGGTTTGTTCGTTAGTTGGTTTGTTGGTTTGTTGGTTTGTTGGTTTGTTGGCTTGTTGGTTTGTTGGTTTGTTGGGTTGTTGGTTTGTTGGTTTTTTGGTTTGTTTGCTTGTTGGCTTGTTGGTTTGTTGGTTTGTTGGTTTGTTGGCTTGTTGGTTTGTTGGTTTGTTGGTTTGTTGGTTTGTTGGCTTGTTGGCTTGTTGGTTTGTTGATTTGTTGGTTTCTTGGTTTGTTGGTTTGTTGGTTTGTTCGTTTGTTCGTTTGTTGGTTTGTTGGTTTGTTGGTTTGTTGGTTTGTTGGTTTTTTGGTTTGTTGGTTTTTTGGTTTGTTGGCTTGTTGGTTTGTTGGCTTGTAGGTTTGTTGGTTTGTTTGTTTGTTCGTTTGTTGGTTTGTTGGTTTGTTGGGTTGTTGGTTTGTTGGTTTGTTGGTTTGTTGGTTTGTTGGTTTGTTGGTTTGTTGGTTTGTTGGTTTGTTGGTTTGTTGGCTTGTAGGTTTGTTGGTTTGTTTGTTTGTTCGTTTGTTGGTTTGTTGGTTTGTTGGGTTGTTGGTTTGTTGGTTTGTTGGTTTGTTGGTTTGTTGGTTTGTTGGTTTGTTGGTTTGTTGGTTTGTTGGTTTGTTGCTTTGTTGGTTTGTTGGTTTGAGGGTTTGTTGGCTTGTTGGTTTGTTGGTTTGTTCTTTTGTTGGTTTTTTGGTTTTTTGGCTTGTTGGTTTCTTGGTTTGTTGGTTTGTTGGCTTGTTGGTTTGTTGGTTTGTTCGTTTGTTGGTTTGTTGGTTTGTTGGTTTGTTGGTTTGTTGGTTTGTTAATTTGTTGGTTTGTTGACTTGTTGGCTTGTTGGTTTGTTGGTTTGTTCGTTTGTTGGTTTGTTGGTTTGTTGGCTTGTTGTTTTGTTAGTTTGGTGGTTTGTTGGTTTGTTCGTTTGTTGGCTTGTTGTTTTGTTGGTTTGTTCGTCTGTTGGTTTGTTGGTTTGTTGGTTTGTTGGTTTGTTGGTTTGTTGGTTTGTTCGTTTGTTAGTTTGTTGGTTTGTTGGTTTGTTTGTTTGTTGGTTTGTTCGTTTGTTGGTTTGTTGGGTTGTTGGCTTGTTGGTTTTTTGGTTTGTTGGTTTGTTCTTTTGTTGGCTTGTTGGCTTGTTTGTTTGAGGTTTGTTGGTTTGTTAGTTTTTTGGTTTGTTGGTTTGTTGGTTTGTTGGTTTGTTGGTTTGTTTGTTTGTTGGTTTGTTGGTTTGTAGGTTTGTTGGTTTGTTGGTTTGTTGGTTTGTTGGTTTATTCGTTTGTTGGTTTGTTGGTTTGTTGGTTTGTTGGTTTGTTGGCTTGTTGGTTTGTTGGTTTGCTGGTTTGTTGGTTTGTTGGTTTGTTGGTTTAATTGTTTGTTGGTTTGTGGGTTTTTTCGTTTGTTGGTTTGTTTGTTTGTTGGCATGTTGGATGGTTGGTTTGTTGATTATTTGGCTTGTTGGTTTGTTAGCTTGTTGCTTTGTTTGTTTGTTGGTTTGTTCGTTTCTTGTCTTGTTGGTTTGTTGGCTTGTTGGCTTGTAGGTTTGTTGGTTTGTTGGTTTGTTGGTTTGCTGGTTTGTTGGCTTGTTTGTTCGTTGGATTGTTGGTTTCTTGGTTTGTTCGTTCGTTGGTTTGTTGGTTTGTTCGTTTGTTGGTTTGTTGGTTTGTTGGTTTGTTGGCTTGCTCGTTTGTTGGCTTGTTGGTTTGTTGGCTTGTTGGCTTGTTGGTTTGTTGGTTTGTTGGCTTATTGGTTTCTTGGTTTGTTGTTTTGTTGGTTTGTTGGATTGTTGATTTCTTGGCTTGTTGGCTTGTTGGTTTGTTGGTTTGTTGGCTTGTTTGTTTGTTGGTTTGTTGGTTTCTTGGTTTGTTGGTTTGTTGGTTTGTTGGTTTGTACGTTTGTTGGTTTGTTGGTTTGTTGGCTTGTTGGTTTGTTGGCTTTTTGGCTTGTTGGCTTGTTGGTTTGTTGGCTTGTTGGTTTGTTAGTTTGTTGGTTTGTTGGTTTGTTGGTTTGTTGTTTTGTTGGTTTATTGGTTTGTTGCTTTGTTGCATTGTTGGTTTGTTGGTTTGTTGGTTTGTTTGTTTGTTGGGTTTTTCGTTTGTTGGCTTGTTGGTTTGTTGGTTTGTTCGCTTGTTGGTTTGTTAATTTGTTGGTTTGTTGGCTTGTTGTTTTGTTAGTTTGTTGGTTTGTTGGTTTGTTCGTTTGTTGGCTTGTTGTTTTTTTGGTTTGTTCGTCTGTTGGTTTGTTGGTTTGTTGGTTTGTTGGTTTGTTGGTTTGTTCGTTTGTTAGTTTCTTGGTTTGTTGGTTTCTTTGTTTGTTGGTTTGTTCGTTTGTTGGTTTGTTGGGTTGTTGGCTTGTTGGTTTTTTGGTTTGTTGGTTTGTTCTTTTGTTGGCTTGTTGGCTTGTTTGTTTGTTGGTTTGTTGGTTTGTTAGTTTTTTGGTTTGTTGGTTTGTTGGTTTGTTGGTTTGTTGGTTTGTTTGTTTGTTGGTTTGTTGGTTTGTAGGTTTGTTGGTTTGTTGGTTTGTTGGTTTGTTGGTTTGTTCGTTTGTTGGTTTGTTTGTTTGTTGGTTTGTTGGTTTGTTGGCTTGTTGGTTTGTTGGTTTGCTGGTTTGTTGGTTTGTTTGTTTGTTGGTTTAATTGTTTGTTGGTTTGTTGGTTTTTTGGTTTGTTGGTTTGTTGGTTTGTTGGCATGTTGGCTGGTTGGTTTGTTGATTATTTGGCTTGTTGGTTTGTTAGCTTGTTGCTTTGTTTGTTTGTTGGTTTGTTCGTTTCTTGTCTTGTTGGTTTGTTGGCTTGTTGGCTTGTAGGTTTGTTGGTTTGTTGGTTTGTTGGTTTGCTGGTTTGTTGGCTTGTTCGTTTGTTGGTTTGTTGGTTTGTTGGTTTGTTGGCTTGCTCGTTTGTTGGCTTGTTGGTTTGTTGGCTTGTTGGTTTGTTGGTTTGTTGGTTTGTTGGCTTATTGGTTTCTTGGTTTGTTGTTGTGTTGGTTTGTTGGATTGTTGATTTCTTGGCTTGTTGGCTTGTTGGTTTGTTGGTTTGTTGGCTTGTTTGTTTGTTGGTTTGTTGGTTTCTTGGTTTGTTGGTTTGTTGGTTTGTTGGTTTGTACGTTTGTTGGTTTGTTGGTTTGTAGGCTTGTTGGTTTGTTGGCTTTTTAGCTTGTTGGCTTGTTGGTTTGTTGGCTTGTTGGTTTGTTAGTTTGTTGGCTTGTTGGGTTTTTCGTTTGTTGGCTTGTTGGTTTGTTGGTTTGTTCGCTTGTTGGTTTGTTCGTTTGTCAATTTGTTGGTTTATTGGTTTGTTCGTTTGTTGGTTTGTTGGTTTGTTGGGTTGTTAGTTTGTTTGTCTGTTGGTTTGTTCGTTTGTTGGCTTGTTGGTTTGTTGGCTTGTTGGTTTGTTGGTTTGTCGGTTTGTTGGTTTGTTGGTTTGTTCATTTGTTGGTTTGTTGGTTTTTTGGTTTGTTGGTTTGTTGGTTTGTAGGTTTGGTGGTTTGTTGGTTTGTTGGTTTGTTGGCTTGTTGGCTTAATGGTTTGTTGGCTTGTTGGTTTGTTGGTTTGTTGGTTTGTTGGTCTGTTGGTTTGTTGGTTTTTTGGTTTGTTGGTTTGTTGGTTTGTTTGTTTGTTGGTTTTTTCGTTTGTTGGCTTGTTGATTTGTTGGCTTGTTGGCTTGTTGGTTTGTTGGTTTGTTGGCTTGTTGGTTTGTTGGCTTGTTGGTTTGTCAGTTTATTGGTTTGTTGGTTTGTTGGTTTGTTCGTTTGTTGGTTTGTTGGTTCTTTGGTTTGTTGGTTTGTTAGTTTGTTCGTTTGTTGGTTTGTTGGTTTGTTGGTTTGTTGGTTTGTTGGTTTGTTGGTTTGTTCGTTTGTTGGTTTGTTGGTTTGTTGGTTTGTTCGTTTGTTCGTTTGTTGGCTTGTTGGCTTCTTGGTTTGTTGGTTTGTTGGTTTGTTGGTTTGTTGGTTTGTTGGTTTGTTGGTTTGTTGGTTTGTTGGTTTGTTGGTTTGTTGGTTTGTTGGTTTATTCGTTTGTTGGTTTGTTGTTTTGTTGGTTTGTTGGTTTGTTGGTTTGTTGGTTTGTTCGTTTGTTAGTTTGTTGGTTTTTTGGTTTGTTGGTTTGTTTGTTTGTTTGTTTGTTGGTATGTTGGTTTGTTGGTTTGCTGGTTTGTTGGCTTGTTGGTTTGTTGGTTTGTTAGTTTGTTGGTTTGTTGGTTTGTTGGTTACTTGGTTTGTTGGTTTGTTGGTTTGTTGGCTTGTTGGTTTGTTGGTTTTTTGGTTTGTTGGTTTGTCGGTTTGTTGGTTTGTTGGTTTATTTGTTTGTTGGTTTGTTGGTTTCTTCGTTTGTTGGTTTGTTGGTTTGTTGGCTTGTTGGTTTGTTGGCTTGTTGGTTTGTTGGTTTGTCGGTATGTTGGTTTGCTGGTTTGTTCATTTGTTGGTTTGTTGGCTTGTTGGTTTGTTGGTTTGTTGGTTTGTTGGTTTGTTGGTTTGTTGGTTTGTTGGTTTGTTGGTTTGTTGGTTTGTTGGTTTGTTGGCTTGTTGGCTTAATGGTTTGTTGGCTTGTTGGTTTGTTGGTTTGTTGGTTTGTTGGTTTGTTGGTTTGTTTGGTTTTTTGGTTTGTTGGTTTGTTGGTTTGTTTGTTTGTTGGTTTGTTCGTTTGTTGGCTTGTTGATTTGTTGGCTTGTTGGCTTGTTGGTTTGTTGGTTTGTTGGTTTGTTGGTTTGTTTGTTTGTTGGTTTGTTGGTTCTTTGGTTTGTTGGTTTGTTGGCTTGTTGGTTTGTTGGTTTGTTGGTTGGTCGGTTTGTTGGTTTGTTGGTTTGTTCATTTGTTCGTTTGTTGGTTTGTTGGTTCGTTGGTTTGTTGGTTTGTTGGTTTGTTCGTTTGTTGGTTTGTGGGTTTGTTGGTTTGTTGGTTTGTTGGTTTGTTCGTTTGTTGGTTTGGTGGTTTGTTGGTTTGTTCGTTTGTTCGTTTGTTGGCTTGCTGGCTTGTTTGTTTGTTGGTTTTTTGGTTTGTTTGTTTGTTTGTTTGTTTGTTGGTTTGTTCGTTTGTTGGCCTGTTGGTTTGTTGGCTTGTTGGCTTGTTGGTTTGTTGGTTTGTTGGCTTGTTGATTTGTTCGTTTGCTGATTTGTTGGTTTGTTGGTTTGTTGGTTTGTTCATTTATTGGTTTGTTTGTTTGTTGGTTTGTTCGTTTGTGTGCTTTTTGGTTTGTTTGTTTGTTGGCTTGTTTGTTTGTTGGTTTGTTGGGTTTTTGGTTTGTTGGTTTGTTGGTTGGTTCGTTTGTTGGTTTGTTGGTTTGTTGGTTTGTTGGTTTGTTGGTTTGTTTATTTGTTGGTTTGTTGGTTTGTTGGTTTGTTGGTTTGTTGGCTTGTTGCTTTTTTGGTTTGTTGGCTTGTTGGCTTGTTGGTTTGTTGGTTTGTTGGTTTGTTGGTTTGTTGGTTTGTTGGTTTGTTGGTTTGTTTGTTTGTTGGGTTGTTCGTTTGTTGGCTTGTTGGTTTGTTGGCTTGTTGGCTTGTTGGTTTGTTGGTATGTAAGCTTGTTGGTTTGTTGGTTTGTTCGTTTGTTGTTTTGTTGGTTTGTTGGTTTGTTGGTTTTTTGGTTTGTTGGCTTGTTAATTTATTGGCTTGTTGGTTTGTTGGCTTGTTGGTTTGTTGATTTGTTGGTTTTTTGGCTTGTTGCTTTATTGGTTTGTTGGTTTGTTCGTTTGTTGGCTTGTTGGCTTGTTGGTTTGTTGGATTGTTGGTTTGTTGGTTTGTTGGTTTGTTGGTTTGTTGGTTTGTTGGTTTGTTGGTTTGTTGGTTTGTTGGTTTGTTGGTTTGTTGGTTTGTTGGTTTGTTGGTTTGTTGGTTTGTTGGTTTGTTTGTTTGTTTGTTTTTTCGTTTGTTGGCTTGTTGGTTTGTTGGCTTGTTTGTTTGTTTGTTTGTTCGTTTGTTGGCTTGTTGGCTTGTTGGTTTGTTGGTTTGTTGGTTTGTTGGCTTGCTGGTTTGTTGGTTTGTTCGTTTGTTGGTTTGTTGGTTTGTTGGTTTGTTGGTTTGTTGGTTTGTTGGTTTATTTGTTTGTTGGTTTATTGGTTTGTTGGTTTGTTGGTTTGTTGGTTTGTTGGTTTGTTGGTTTGTTGGATTTTTGGTTTGTTGGTTTGTTGGTTTGTTGGTTTGTTTGTTTGTTCGTTTGTTGGTTTGTTTGTTTGTTGGTTTGTTGGCTTAATGGTTTGTTGGATTGTTGGTTTGTTGCTTTGTTGGCTTGTTGGCTTGTTGGTTTGTTGGTTTGTTGGTTTGTTAGCTTGTTGGTTTGTTGGCTTGTTGGCTTGTTGTTTTGTTGGTTTGTTGGTTTGTTGGTTTGTTGGTTTGTTGGTTTGTTGGTGTGTTGGTTTGTTTGTTTGTTGGTTTGTTTGATTGTTGGTTTGTTCGTTTGTTGATTTGTTGGTTACTTGATTTGTTAGTTTGTTGGTTTGTTGGTTTGTTGGCTTGTTGGTTCGTTAGTTTGTTGGTTTGTTGGTTTGTTGGTTTGTTGGTTTGTTGCTTTGTTGGTTTGTTGGTCTGTTGGTTTGTTGGTTTGTTTGTTTGTTGGTTTTTTCGTTTGTTCGCTTGTTGGTTTGTTGTTTTGTTCGCTTGTTGGTTTGTTGGTTTGTCGATTTGTTGGTTTGTTGGTTTGTTCGTTTGTTGGTTTGTTGGTTTGTTGGTATGTTAGTTTGTTTGGCTGTTGGTTTGTTCGTTTGTTGGCTTCTTGGTTTGTTGGATTGTTGGTTTGTTTGTTTGTTGGTTTGTTGGTTTGTTGGTTTCTTCATTTGTTGGTTTGTTTGCTTGTTGGTTTGTTGGTTTGTTGGTTTGTTGGTTTCTTGGTTTCTTGGTTTGTTGGTTTGTTGGTTTGTTGGTTTGTTGTTTTGTTGGTTTGTTGGTTTGTTGGCTTGCTGGTTTGTTGGCTTGTTGGTTTGTTGGTATGTTGGTTTGTTGGTTTGTTGGTTTTTTGGTTTGTTGGTTTGTTGGTTTGTTTGTTTGTTGGTTTGTTCATTTGTTGGCTTGTTGATTTGTTTTCTTGTTGGCTTGTTGGTTTGTTGGTTTGTTGGTTTGTTGGTTTGTTGGCTTGTTGGTTTGTTGGTTTGTTGGTTTGTTGGTTTGTTGGTTTGTTGGTTTGTTGGTTTGTTGGTTTGTTGGTTTGTTGGTTTGTTGGTTTGTTGGTTTGTTGGTTTGTTGGTTTCTTGGCTTGTTGGCTGAATGGTTTGTTGGCTTGTTGGTTTGTTGGTTTGTTGGTTTGTTGATTTGTTGGTTTGTTTGGTTTTTTGGTTTGTTGGTTTGTTGGTTTGTTTGTTTGTTCGTTTGTTCGTTTGTTGGCTTGTTGATTTGTTGGTTTGTTGGTTTGTTGGTTTGTTGGTTTGTTGGTTTGTTGGTTTGTTGGTTTGTTGGCTTGTTGGCTGAATGGTTTGTTGGCTTGTTGGTTTGTTGGTTTGTTGATTTGTTGGTTTGTTGGTTTGTTTGGTTTTTTGGTTTGTTGGCTTGTTAATTTATTGGCTTGTTGGTTTGTTGGCTTGTTGGTTTGTTGGTTTGTTGGTTTTTTGGCTTGTTGCTTTATTGGTTTGTTGGTTTGTTCGTTTGTTGGCTTGTTGGCTTGTTGGTTTGTTGGATTGTTGGTTTGTTGGTTTGTTGGTTTGTTGGTTTGTTGGTTTGTTGGTTTGTTGGTTTGTTGGTTTGTTGGTTTGTTGGTTTGTTGGTTTGTTGGTTTGTTGGTTTGTTGGTTTGTTGGTTTGTTGGTTTGTTGGTTTGTTGGTTTGTTTGTTTGTTTGTTTTTTCGTTTGTTGGCTTGTTGGTTTGTTGGCTTGTTTGTTTGTTTGTTTGTTCGTTTGTTGGCTTGTTGGCTTGTTGGTTTGTTGGTTTGTTGGTTTGTTGGCTTGTTGATTTGTTGGTTTGTTCGTTTGTTGGTTTGTTGGTTTGTTGGTTTGTTGGTTTGTTGGTTTGTTGGTTTATTTGTTTGTTGGTTTATTGGTTTGTTGGTTTGTTGGTTTGTTGGTTTGTTGGTTTGTTGGTTTGTTGGATTTTTGAATTGTTGGTTTGTTGGTTTGTTGGTTTGTTTGTTTGTTCGTTTGTTGGTTTGTTGGCTTGTTGGTTCGTTAGTTTGTTGGTTTGTTGGTTTGTTGGTTTGTTGGTTTGTTGCTTTCTTGGTTTGTTGGTCTGTTGGTTTGTTGGTTTGTTTGTTTGTTGGTTTTTTCGTTTGTTGGCTTGTTGGTTTGTTGTTTTGTTCGCTTGTTGGTTTGTTGGTTTGTCGATTTGTTGGTTTGTTGGTTTGTTCGTTTGTTGGTTTGTTGGTTTGTTGGTATGTTAGTTTGTTTGGCTGTTGGTTTGTTCGTTTGTTGGCTTCTTGGTTTGTTGGATTGTTGGTTTGTTGATTTGTTGGTTTGTTGGTTTGTTGGTTTCTTCATTTGTTGGTTTGTTGGCTTGTTGGTTTGTTGGTTTGTTGGTTTGTTGGTTTCTTGGTTTCTTGGTTTGTTGGTTTGTTGGTTTGTTGTTTTGTTGGTTTGTTGGTTTGTTGGCTTGTTGGCTTGCTGGTTTGTTGGCTTGTTGGTTTGTTGGTATGTTGGTTTGTTGGTTTGTTGGTTTTTTGGTTTGTTGGTTTGTTGGTTTGTTTGTTTGTTGGTTTGTTCATTTGTTGGCTTGTTGATTTGTTTTCTTGTTGGCTTGTTGGTTTGTTGGTTTGTTGGTTTGTTGGTTTGTTGGCTTGTTGGTTTGTTGGTTTGTTGGTTTGTTGGTTTGTTGGTTTGTTGGTTTGTTGGTTTGTTGGTTTGTTGGTTTGTTGGTTTGTTGGTTTGTTGGTTTGTTGGTTTGTTGGCTTGTTGGCTGAATGGTTTGTTGGCTTGTTGGTTTGTTGGTTTGTTGGTTTGTTGGTTTGTTGGTTTGTTTGGTTTTTTGGTTTGTTGGTTTGTTGGTTTGTTTGTTTGTTCGTTTGTTCGTTTGTTGGCTTGTTGATTTGTTGGTTTGTTGGTTTGTTGGTTTGTTGGTTTGTTGGTTTGTTGGTTTGTTGGTTTGTTGGCTTGTTGGCTGAATGGTTTGTTGGCTTGTTGGTTTGTTGGTTTGTTGATTTGTTGGTTTGTTGGTTTGTTTGGTTTTTTGGTTTGTTGGTTTGTTGGTTTGTTTGTTTGTTGGTTTGTTCGTTTGTTGGCTTGTTGATTTGTTGGTTTGTTGGTTTGTTTGGTTTTTTGGTTTGTTGGTTTGTTGGTTTGTTTGTTTGTTGGTTTGTTCGTTTGTTGGCTTGTTGATTTGTTGGCTTGTTGGCTTGTTGGTTTGTTGGTTTGTTGGTTTGTTGGTTTGTTTGTTTGTTGGTTTGTTGGTTCTTTGGTTTGTTGGTTTGTTGGCTTGTTGGTTTGTTGGCTTGTTGGTTTGTCGGTTTGTTGGTTTGTTGGTTTGTTGGTTTGTTGGTTTGTTCGTTTGTTGGTTTGTTGGTTCGTTGGTTTGTTGGTTTGTTGGTTTGTTCGTTTGTTGGTTTGTGGGTTTGTTGGTTTGTTGGTTTGTTGGTTTGTTCGTTTGTTGGTTTGGTGGTTTGTTGGTTTGTTCGTTTGTTCGTTTGTTGGCTTGCTGGCTTGTTGGTTTGTTGGTTTGTTGGTTTGTTTGTTTGTTTGTTTGTATGTTGGTTTGTTCGTTTGTTGGCCTGTTGGTTTGTTGGCTTGTTGGCTTGTTGGTTTGTTGGTTTGTTGGCTTGTTGATTTGTTCGTTTGCTGATTTGTTGGTTTGTTGGTTTGTTGGTTTGTTCGTTTGTGTGCTTTTTGGTTTGTTTGTTTGTTGGCTTGTTTGTTTGTTGGTTTGTTGGGTTTTTGGTTTGTTGGTTTGTTGGTTGGTTCGTTTGTTGGTTTGTTGGTTTGTTGGTTTGTTGGTTTGTTTATTTGTTGGTTTGTTGGTTTGTTGGTTTGTTGGATTGTTGGTTTTTTGGTTTGTTGGCTTGTTGGCTTGTTGGTTTGTTGGTTTGTTGGTTTGTTGGTTTGTTGCTTTGTTGGTTTGTTGGTTTGTTTGTTTGTTGGGTTGTTTGTTTGTTGGCTTGTTGGTTTGTTGGCTTGTTGGCTTGTTGGTTTGTTGGTTTGTAAGCTTGTTGGTTTGAGGGTTTGTTCGTTTGTTGGTTTGTTGGTTTGTTGGTTTGTTGGTTTTTTGGTTTGTTAGCTTGTTAATTTATTGGCTTGTTGGTTTGTTGGCTTGTTGGTTTGTTGGTTTGTTGGTTTTTTGGCTTGTTGGTTTATTGGTTTGTTGGTTTGTTCGTTTGTTGGTTTGTTGGTTTGTTGGATTTTTGGTTTGTTGGTTTGTTGGTTTGTTGGTTTGTTTGTTTGTTCGTTTGTTGGTTTGTTGGTTTGTTGGTTTGTTGGTTTGTTGGTTTGTTGGTTTGTTGGTTTCTTCATTTGTTGGTTTGTTGGTTTGTTGGCTTGTTGGTTTGTTGGTTTGTTGGTTTGTTGGTTTCTTGGTTTCTTGGTTTGTTGGTTTGTTGGTTTGTTGTTTTGTTGGTTTGTTGGTTTGTTGGCTTGTTGGCTTGTTGGCTTGCTGGTTTGTTGGCTTGTTGGTTTGTTGGTTTGTTGGTTTGTTGGTTTTTTGGTTTGTTGGTTTGTTGGTTTGTTTGTTTGTTGGTTTGTTCATTTGTTGGCTTGTTGATTTGTTTTCTTGTTGGCTTGTTGGTTTGTTGGTTTGTTGGTTTGTTGGTTTGTTGGCTTGTTGGTTTGTTGGTTTGTTTGTTTGTTGGTTTGTTGGTTTGTTGGTTTGTTGGTTTGTTGCTTTGTTGGTTTGTTGGTTTGTTGGTTTGTTGGCTTGTTGGCTGAATGGTTTGTTGGCTTGTTGGTTTGTTGGTTTGTTGGTTTGTTGGTTTGTTGGTTTGTTGGTTTGTTTGGTTTTTTGGTTTGTTGGTTTGTTGGTTTGTTTGTTTGTTGGTTTGTTCGTTTGTTGGCTTGATGATTTGTTGGTTTGTTGGTTTGTTGGTTTGTTGGTTTGTTGGTTTGTTGGTTTGTTGGTTTGTTGGCTTGTTGGCTGAATGGTTTGTTGGCTTGTTGGTTTGTTGGTTTGTTGGTTTGTTGGTTTGTTGGTTTGTTTGGTTTTTTGGTTTGTTGGTTTGTTGGTTTGTTTGTTTGTTGGTTTGTTCGTTTGTTGGCTTGTTGATTTGTTGGTTTGTTGGTTTGTTTGGTTTTTTGGTTTGTTGGTTTGTTGGTTTGTTTGTTTGTTGGTTTGTTCGTTTGTTGGCTTGTTGATTTGTTGGCTTGTTGGCTTGTTGGTTTGTTGGTTTGTTGGTTTGTTGGTTTGTTTGTTTGTTGGTTTGTTGGTTCTTTGGTTTGTTGGTTTGTTGGCTTGTTGGTTTGTTGGCTTGTTGGTTTGTCGGTTTGTTGGTTTGTTGGTTTGTTGGTTTGTTGGTTTGTTCGTTTGTTGGTTTGTTTGGTTTTTTGGTTTGTTGGTTTGTTGGTTTGTTTGTTTGTTGGTTTGTTCGTTTGTTGGCTTGTTGATTTGTTGGTTTGTTGGTTTGTTGGTTTGTTGGTTTGTTGCTTTGTTGGTTTGTTGGTTTGTTGGTTTGTTGGCTTGTTGGCTGAATGGTTTGTTGGCTTGTTGGTTTGTTGGTTTGTTGGTTTGTTGGTTTGTTGGTTTGTTGGTTTGTTTGGTTTTTTGGTTTGTTGGTTTGTTGGTTTGTTTGTTTGTTGGTTTGTTCGTTTGTTGGCCTGTTGGTTTGTTGGCTTGTTGGCTTGTTGGTTTGTTGGTTTGTTGGTTTGTTGGCTTGTTGGCTTGCTGGTTTGTTGGCTTGTTGGTTTGTTGGTATGTTGGTTTGTTGGTTTGTTGGTTTTTTGGTTTGTTGGTTTGTTGGTTTGTTTGTTTGTTGGTTTGTTCATTTGTTGGCTTGTTGATTTGTTTTCTTGTTGGCTTGTTGGTTTGTTGGTTTGTTGGTTTGTTGGTTTGTTGGCTTGTTGGTTTGTTGGTTTGTTGGTTTGTTGGTTTGTTGGTTTGTTGGTTTGTTGGTTTGTTGGTTTGTTGGTTTGTTGGTTTGTTGGTTTGTTGGTTTGTTGGTTTGTTGGCTTGTTGGCTGAATGGTTTGTTGGCTTGTTGGTTTGTTGGTTTGTTGGTTTGTTGGTTTGTTGGTTTGTTTGGTTTTTTGGTTTGTTGGTTTGTTGGTTTGTTTGTTTGTTCGTTTGTTCGTTTGTTGGCTTGTTGATTTGTTGGTTTGTTGGTTTGTTGGTTTGTTGGTTTGTTGGTTTGTTGGTTTGTTGGTTTGTTGGCTTGTTGGCTGAATGGTTTGTTGGCTTGTTGGTTTGTTGGTTTGTTGATTTGTTGGTTTGTTGGTTTGTTTGGTTTTTTGGTTTGTTGGTTTGTTGGTTTGTTTGTTTGTTGGTTTGTTCGTTTGTTGGCTTGTTGATTTGTTGGTTTGTTGGTTTGTTTGGTTTTTTGGTTTGTTGGTTTGTTGGTTTGTTTGTTTGTTGGTTTGTTCGTTTGTTGGCTTGTTGATTTGTTGGCTTGTTGGCTTGTTGGTTTGTTGGTTTGTTGGTTTGTTGGTTTGTTTGTTTGTTGGTTTGTTGGTTCTTTGGTTTGTTGGTTTGTTGGCTTGTTGGTTTGTTGGCTTGTTGGTTTGTCGGTTTGTTGGTTTGTTGGTTTGTTGGTTTGTTGGTTTGTTCGTTTGTTGGTTTGTTGGTTCGTTGGTTTGTTGGTTTGTTGGTTTGTTCGTTTGTTGGTTTGTGGGTTTGTTGGTTTGTTGGTTTGTTGGTTTGTTCGTTTGTTGGTTTGGTGGTTTGTTGGTTTGTTCGTTTGTTCGTTTGTTGGCTTGCTGGCTTGTTGGTTTGTTGGTTTGTTGGTTTGTTTGTTTGTTTGTTTGTATGTTGGTTTGTTCGTTTGTTGGCCTGTTGGTTTGTTGGCTTGTTGGCTTGTTGGTTTGTTGGTTTGTTGGCTTGTTGATTTGTTCGTTTGCTGATTTGTTGGTTTGTTGGTTTGTTGGTTTGTTCGTTTGTGTGCTTTTTGGTTTGTTTGTTTGTTGGCTTGTTTGTTTGTTGGTTTGTTGGGTTTTTGGTTTGTTGGTTTGTTGGTTGGTTCGTTTGTTGGTTTGTTGGTTTGTTGGTTTGTTGGTTTGTTTATTTGTTGGTTTGTTGGTTTGTTGGTTTGTTGGATTGTTGGTTTTTTGGTTTGTTGGCTTGTTGGCTTGTTGGTTTGTTGGTTTGTTGGTTTGTTGGTTTGTTGCTTTGTTGGTTTGTTGGTTTGTTTGTTTGTTGGGTTGTTTGTTTGTTGGCTTGTTGGTTTGTTGGCTTGTTGGCTTGTTGGTTTGTTGGTTTGTAAGCTTGTTGGTTTGAGGGTTTGTTCGTTTGTTGGTTTGTTGGTTTGTTGGTTTGTTGGTTTTTTGGTTTGTTAGCTTGTTAATTTATTGGCTTGTTGGTTTGTTGGCTTGTTGGTTTGTTGGTTTGTTGGTTTTTTGGCTTGTTGGTTTATTGGTTTGTTGGTTTGTTCGTTTGTTGGTTTGTTGGTTTGTTGGATTTTTGGTTTGTTGGTTTGTTGGTTTGTTGGTTTGTTTGTTTGTTCGTTTGTTGGTTTGTTGGTTTGTTGGTTTGTTGGTTTGTTGGTTTGTTGGTTTGTTGGTTTCTTCATTTGTTGGTTTGTTGGTTTGTTGGCTTGTTGGTTTGTTGGTTTGTTGGTTTGTTGGTTTCTTGGTTTCTTGGTTTGTTGGTTTGTTGGTTTGTTGTTTTGTTGGTTTGTTGGTTTGTTGGCTTGTTGGCTTGTTGGCTTGCTGGTTTGTTGGCTTGTTGGTTTGTTGGTTTGTTGGTTTGTTGGTTTTTTGGTTTGTTGGTTTGTTGGTTTGTTTGTTTGTTGGTTTGTTCATTTGTTGGCTTGTTGATTTGTTTTCTTGTTGGCTTGTTGGTTTGTTGGTTTGTTGGTTTGTTGGTTTGTTGGCTTGTTGGTTTGTTGGTTTGTTTGTTTGTTGGTTTGTTGGTTTGTTGGTTTGTTGGTTTGTTGCTTTGTTGGTTTGTTGGTTTGTTGGTTTGTTGGTTTGTTGGTTTGTTGGTTTGTTGCTTTGTTGGTTTGTTGGTTTGTTGGTTTGTTGGCTTGTTGGCTGAATGGTTTGTTGGCTTGTTGGTTTGTTGGTTTGTTGGTTTGTTGGTTTGTTGGTTTGTTGGTTTGTTTGGTTTTTTGGTTTGTTGGTTTGTTGGTTTGTTTGTTTGTTGGTTTGTTCGTTTGTTGGCCTGTTGGTTTGTTGGCTTGTTGGCTTGTTGGTTTGTTGGTTTGTTGGCTTGTTGATTTGTTCGTTTGCTGATTTGTTGGTTTGTTGGTTTGTTGGTTGGTTCGTTTGTTGGTTTGTTGGTTTGTTGGTTTGTTGGTTTGTTTATTTGTTGGTTTGTTGGTTTGTTGGTTTGTTGGATTGTTGGTTTTTTGGTTTGTTGGCTTGTTGGCTTGTTGGTTTGTTGGTTTGTTGGTTTGTTGGTTTGTTGGTTTGTTGGTTTGTTGGTTTGTTTGTTTGTTGGGTTGTTTGTTTGTTGGCTTGTTGGTTTGTTGGCTTGTTGGCTTGTTGGTTTGTTGGTTTGTAAGCTTGTTGGTTTGAGGGTTTGTTCGTTTGTTGGTTTGTTGGTTTGTTGGTTTGTTGGTTTGTTGGTTTGTTGCTTTGTTGGTTTATTGGTTTGTTTGTTTTTTTGGTTTGTTGGTTTGTTGGTTTGTTGGTTTGTTGGTTTGTTGGTTTGTTGGTTTGTTGGTTTGTTGGTTTGTAGGTTTGTTTGTTTGTTTGTTTTTTGGTTTTTTCGTTTGTTGGCTTGTTGGTTTGTGGGCTTGTTTGTTTGTTTGTTTGTTCGATTGTTGGCTTGTTGGTTTGTTGGTTTGTTGGTTTGTTGGTTTGTTGGTTTGTTGGTTTGTTGGTTTGTTGGTTTGTTGGTTTGTTGGTTTGTTGGTTTGTTGGTTTGTTGGTTTGTTGGTTTGTTGGTTTGTTGGTTTGTTGGTTTGTTGGTTTGTTGGTTTGTTGGTTTGTTGGTTTGTTGGTTTGTTGGTTTGTTGGTTTGTTTGTTTGTTTGTTTGTTGGTTTTTTCGTTTGTTGGCTTGTTGGTTTGTTGGCTTGTTGGCTTGTTGGTTTGTTGGTTTTTCGTTTGTTGGTTTGTTGGATTGTTGGTTTGTTCGTTTGTTGGTGTGTTGGTTTGTTGGTTTGTTGGCTTGTTGGTTTGTTGGTTTGTTCGTTTGTTGGTTTGTTGGTTTGTTGGTTTGTTGGTTTGTTGGTTTGTTGGTTTATTTGTTTGTTGGTTTGTTGGTTTGTTGGTTTGTTGGTTTGTTGGTTTGTTGGTTTGTTGGTTTGTTGGTTTGTTGGATTTTTGGATTTTTGGTTTGTTGGTTTGTTGGTTTGTTGGTTTGTTTGTTTGTTCGTTTGTTGGTTTGTTGGTTTGTTGGTTTGTTGGCTTAATGGTTTGTTGGATTGTTGGCTTGTTGGTTTGTTGGTTTGTTGGTTTGTTGTTTTGTTGGTTTGTTGGTTTGTTGGCTTGTTGGCTTGCTGGTTTGTTGGCTTGTTGGTTTGTTGGTATGTTGGTTTGTTGGTTTGTTGGTTTTTTGGTTTGTTGGTTTGTTGGTTTGTTTATTTGTTGGTTTGTTGTTTTGTTGGTTTGTTGGTTTGTTGGCTTGTTGGCTTGCTGGTTTGTTGGCTTGTTGGTTTGTTGGTATGTTGGTTTGTTGGTTTGTTGGTTTTTTGGTTTGTTGGTTTGTTGGTTTGTTTGTTTGTTGGTTTGCTCATTTGTTGGCTTGTTGATTTGTTTTCTTGTTGGCTTGTTGGTTTGTTGGTTTGTTGGTTTGTTGGTTTGTTGGCTTGTTGGTTTGTTGGTTTGTTGGTTTGTTGGTTTGTTGGTTTGTTGGTTTGTTGGTTTGTTGGTTTGTTGGTTTGTTGGTTTGTTGGCTTGTTGGCTGAATGGTTTGTTGGCTTGTTGGTTTGTTGGTTTGTTGGTTTGTTGGTTTGTTGGTTTGTTTGGTTTTTTGGTTTGTTGGTTTGTTGGTTTGTTTGTTTGTTGGTTTGTTCGTTTGTTGGCTTGTTGATTTGTTGGCTTGTTGGCATGTTGGTTTGTTGGTTTGTTGGTTTGTTGGTTTGTTTGTTTGTTGGTTTGTTGGTTCTTTGGTTTGTTGGTTTGTTGGCTTGTTGGTTTGTTGGCTTGTTGGTTTGTCGGTTTGTTGGTTTGTTGGTTTGTTGGTTTGTTGGTTTGTTCGTTTGTTGGTTTGTTGGTTCGTTGGTTTGTTGGTTTGTTGGTTTGTTCGTTTGTTGGTTTGTGGGTTTGTTGGTTTGTTGGTTTGTTGGTTTGTTCGTTTGTTGGTTTGGTGGTTTGTTGGTTTGTTCGTTTGTTCGTTTGTTGGCTTGCTGGCTTGTTGGTTTGTTGGTTTGTTGGTTTGTTTGTTTGTTTGTTTGTTTGTTGGTTTGTTCGTTTGTTGGCCTGTTGGTTTGTTGGCTTGTTGGCTTGTTGGTTTGTTGGTTTGTTGGCTTGTTGATTTGTTCGTTTGCTGATTTCTTGGTTTGTTGGTTTGTTGGTTTGTTCATTTGTTGGTTTGTTTGTTTGTTGGTTTGTTCGTTTGTGTGCTTTTTGGTTTGTTTGTTTGTTGGCTTGTTTGTTTGTTGGTTTGTTGGGTTTTTGGTTTGTTGGTTTGTTGGTTGGTTCGTTTGTTGGTTTGTTGGTTTGTTGGTTTGTTGGTTTGTTTATTTGTTGGTTTGTTGGTTTGTTGGTTTGTTGGATTGTTGGTTTTTTGGTTTGTTGGCTTGTTGGCTTGTTGGTTTGTTGGTTTGTTGGTTTGTTGGTTTGTTGGTTTGTTGGTTTGTTTGTTTGTTGGGTTGTTTGTTTGTTGGCTTGTTGGTTTGTTGGCTTGTTGGCTTGTTGGTTTGTTGGTTTGTAAGCTTGTTGGTTTGAGGGTTTGTTCGTTTGTTGGTTTGTTGGTTTGTTGGTTTGTTGGCTTGTTGGTTTGTTGGTATGTTGGTTTGTTGGTTTGTTGGTTTTTTGGTTTGTTGGTTTGTTGGTTTGTTTGTTTGTTTGTTTGTTTATTTGTTGGCTTGTTGATTTGTTTTCTTGTTGGCTTGTTGGTTTGTTGGTTTGTTGGTTTGTTGGTTTGTTGGCTTGTTGGTTTGTTGGTTTGTTGGTTTGTTGGTTTGTTGGTTTGTTGGTTTGTTGGTTTGTTGGTTTGTTGGTTTGTTGGTTTGTTGGTTTGTTGGCTTGTTGGCTGAATGGTTTGTTGGCTTGTTGATTTGTTGGTTTGTTGGTTTGTTGGTTTGTTGGTTTGTTTGGTTTTTTGGTTTGTTGGTTTGTTGGTTTGTTTGTTTGTTGGTTTGTTCCTTTGTTGGCTTGTTGATTTGTTGGCTTGTTGGCTTGTTGGTTTGTTGGTTTGTTGATTTGTTGGTTTGTTTGTTTGTTGGTTTGTTGGTTCTTTGGTTTGTTGGTTTGTTGGCTTGTTGGTTTGTTGGCTTGTTGGTTTGTCGGTTTGTTGGTTTGTTGGTTTGTTGGTTTGTTGGTTTGTTCGTTTGTTGGTTTGTTGGTTCGTTGGTTTGTTGGTTTGTTGGTTTGTTCGTTTGTTGGTTTGTGGGTTTGTTGGTTTGTTGGTTTGTTGGTTTGTTCGTTTGTTGGTTTGGTGGTTTGTTGGTGTGTTCGTTTGTTCGTTTGTTGGCTTGCTGGCTTGTTGGTTTGTTGGTTTGTTGGTTTGTTTGTTTGTTTGTTTGTTTTTTGGTTTGTTCGTTTGTTGGCCTGTTGGTTTGTTGGCTTGTTGGCTTGTTGGTTTGTTGGTTTGTTGGTTTGTTGGCTTGTTGATTTGTTCGTTTGCTGATTTGTTGGTTTGTTGGTTTGTTGGTTTGTTCATTTGTTGGTTTGTTTGTTTGTTGGTTTGTTCGTTTGTGTGCTTTTTGGTTTGTTTGTTTGTTGGCTTGTTTGTTTGTTGGTTTGTTGGGTTTTTGGTTTGTTGGTTTGTTGGTTGGTTCGTTTGTTGGTTTGTTGGTTTGTTGGTTTGTTTATTTGTTGGTTTGTTGGTTTGTTGGTTTGTTGGATTGTTGGTTTTTTGGTTTGTTGGCTTGTTGGTTTGTTGGTTTGTTGGTTTGTTGGTTTGTTGGTTTGTTGGTTTGTTGGTTTGTTAGTTTGTTGGTTTGTTTGTTTGTTGGGTTGTTTGTTTGTTGGCTTGGTGGTTTGTTGGCTTGTTGGCTTGTTGGTTTGTTGGTTTGTAAGCTTGTTGGTTTGAGGGTTTGTTCGTTTGTTGGTTTGTTGGTTTGTTGGTTTGTTGGTTTTTTGGTTTGTTGGCTTGTTAATTTATTGGCTTGTTGGTTTGTTGGCTTGTTGGTTTGTTGGTTTGTTGGTTTTTTTGGCTTGTTGGTTTATTGGTTTGTTGGTTTGTTCGTTTGTTGGCTTGTTGGCTTGTTGGTTTGTTGGTTTGTTGGTTTGTTGGTTTGTTGGTTTGTTGGTTTGTTGGTTTGTTGGTTTGGTGGTTTGTTGGTTTGTTGGTTTGTTCTTTTGTTGGTTTGTTGGTTTGTTGGTTTGTTGGTTTGTAGGTTTGTTTGTTAGTTTGTTTTTTGGTTTTTTCGTTTGTTGGCTTGTTGGTTTGTTGGCTTGTTTGTTTGTTTGTTTGTTCGTTTGTTGGCTTGTTGGCTTGTTGGTTTGTTCGTTTGTTGGTTTGTTGGTTTGTTGGTTTGTTGGTTTGTTGGTTTGTTGGTTTGTTGGTTTGTTGGTTTGTTGGTTTGTTGGTTTGTTGGTTTTGTTGGTTTGTTGGTTTGTTGGTTTTTTGGTTTGTTTGTTTGTTTGTTTGTTGGTTTTTTCGTTTGTTGGCTTGTTGGTTTGTTGGCTTGGTGGCTTGTTGGTTTGTTGGTTTTTCGTTTGTTGGTTTGTTGGATTGTTGGTTTGTTCGTTTGTTGGTTTGTTGGTTTATTGGTGTGTTGGTTTGTTGGTTTGTTGGCTTGTTGGTTTGTTGGTTTGTTCGTTTGTTGGTTTGTTGGTTTGTTGGTTTGTTGGTTTGTTGGTTTGTTGGTTTATTTGTTTGTTGGTTTGTTGGTTTGTTGGTTTGTTGGTTTGTTGGTTTGTTGGTTTGTTGGTTTGTTGGATTTTTGGATTTTTGGTTTGTTGGTTTGTTGGTTTGTTGGTTTGTTTGTTTGTTCGTTTGTTGGTTTGTTGGTTTGTTGGTTTGTTGGCTTAATGGTTTGTTGGATTGTTGGTTTGTTGCTTTGTTGGTTTGTTGGCTTGTTGGCTTGTTGGTTTGTTGGTTTGTTGGTTTGTTAGCTTGTTGGTTTGTTGGCTTGTTGGCTTGTTGTTTTGTTGGTTTGTTGGTTTGTTGGTTTGTTGGTTTAATGGTTTGTTGGTTTGTTGGTTTGTTGGTTTGTTGGTTTGTTTGATTGTTGGTTTGTTCGTTTGTTGATTTGTTGGTTACTTGATTTGTTAGTTTGTTGGTTTGTTGGCTTGTTGGTTTGTTAGTTTGTTGGTTTGTTGGTTTGTTGGTTTGTTGGTTTGTTGCTTTGTTGGTTTGTTGGTTTGTTGGTCTGTTGTTTTGTTGGTTTGTTTGTTTGTTGGTTTTTTCATTTGTTGGCTTGTTGGTTTGTTGGTTTGTTCGCTTGTTGGTTTGTTGGTTTGTCGATTTGTTGGTTTGATGGTTTGTTCGTTTGTTGGTTTGTTGGTTTGTTGGTTTGTTAGTTTGTTTGGCTGTTGGTTTGTTCGTTTGTTAGCTTCTTGGTTTGTTGGATTGTTAGTTTGTTGGTTTGTTGGTTTGTTGGTTTGTTGGTTTCTTCATTTGTTGGTTTGTTGGTTTATTGGCTTGTTGGTTTGTTGGTTTGTTGGTTTGTTGGTTTGTTGGTTTGTTGGTTTCTTGGTTTGTTGGTTTGTTGGTTTGTTGTTTTGTTGGTTTGTTGGTTTGTTGGCTTGTTGGCTTGCTGGTTTGTTGGCTTGTTGGTTTGTTGGTTTGTTGGTTTGTTAATTTGTTGGTTTTTTGGTTTGTTGGTTTGTTGGTTTGTTTGTTTGTTGGTTTGTTCATTTGTTGGCTTGTTGATTTGTTTTCTTGTTGGCTTGCTGGTTTGTTGGTTTGTCGGTTTGTTGGTTTGTTGGTTTGTTGGTTTGTTCGTTTGTTCGTTTGTTGGTTTGTTGTTTCGTTGGTTTGTTGGTTTGTTGGTTTATTCGTTTGTTGGTTTGTGGGTTTGTTGGTTTGTTGGTTTGTTGGTTTGTTCAGTTGTTGGTTTGGTGGTTTGTTGGTTTGTTCGTTTGTTCGTTTGTTGGCTTGCTGGCTTGTTGGTTTGGTGGTTTGTTGGTTGGTTTGTTTGTTTGTTTGTTTGTTGGTTTGTTCGTTTGTTGGCTTGTTGGTTTGTTGGCTTGTTGGCTTGTTGGTTTGTTGGTTTGTTGGTTTGTTGGCTTGTTGATTTGTTCGTTTGTTGATTTGTTGATTTGTTGGTTTATTGGTTTGTTCGTTTGTTGGTTTGTTTGTTTGTTGGTTTGTTCGCTTGTGTGCTTTTTGGTTTGTTGGTTTGTTGGCTTGTTTGTTTGTTGGTTTGTTGGGTTTTTGGTTTGTTGGTTTGTTGCTTGGTTCGTTTGTTGGTTTGTTGGTTTGTTGGTTTGTTGGTTTGTTTATTTGTTGGTTTGTTGGTTTGTTGGATTGTTGGATTGTTGGTTTTTTGGTTTGTTGGCTTGTTGGCTTGTTGGTTTGTTGGTTTGTTGGTTTGTTGGTTTGTTGGTTTGTTGGTTTGATGGTTTGTTGGTTTGTTGGTTTGATGGTTTGTTGGTTTGTTGGTTTGTTGGTTTGTTGGTTTGTTGATTTGTTGGTTTGTTGGCTTGTTGGTTTGTTGGCTTGTTGGCTTGTTGGCTTGTTGGTTTGTTGGTTTGTTGGTTTGTTGGTTTTTTGGTTTTTTGGTTTCTTGGCTTGTTGGTTTCTTGGTTTGTTGGTTTGTTGGCTTGTTGGTTTGTTGGTTTGTTCGTTTGTTGGTTTGTTGGTTTGTTGGTTTGTTGGTTTGTTGGTTTGTTAATTTGTTGGTTTGTTGGCTTGTTGGCTTGTTGGTTTGTTGGTTTGTTCGTTTGTTGGTTTGTTGGTTTGTTGGTTTGTTGGCTTGTTGTTTTGTTAGTTTGTTGGTTTGATGGTTTGTTCGTTTGTTGGCTTGTTGTTTTGTTGGTTTGTTCGTCTGTTGGTTTGTTGGTTTGTTGGTTTGTTGGTTTGTTCGTTTGTTAGTTTGTTGGTTTGTTGGTTTGTTTGTTTGTTGGTTTGTTCGTTTGTTGGTTTGTTGGGTTGTTGGCTTGTTGGTTTTTTGGTTTGTTGGTTTGTTCTTTTGTTGGCTTGTTGGCTTGTTTGATTGTTGGTTTGTTGGTTTGTTGGTTTGTTAGTTTTTTGGTTTGTTGGTTTGTTGGTTTGTTGGTTTGTTGGTTTGTTGGTTTGTTTGTTTTTTGGTTTGTTGGTTTGTAGGTTTGTTGGTTTGTTGGTTTGTTGGTTTGTTCGTTTGTTCGTTTGTTGGTTTGTTGGTTTGTTGGTTTGTTGGTTTGTTGGCTTGTTGGTTTGTTGGTTTGCTGGTTTTTTCGTTTGTTGGTTTGTTGGCTTGTTTGTTTGTTGGTTTGTTGGTTTCTTGGTTTGTTGGTTTGTTGGTTTGTTGGTTTGTACGTTTGTTGGTTTGTTGGTTTGTTGGCATGTTGCTTTGTTGGCTTTTTGGCTTGTTGGCTTGTTGGTTTGTTGGCTTGTTGGTTTGTTAGTTTGTTGGTTTGTTGGTTTGTTGGTTTGTTGGTTTGTTCGTTTATTGGTTTGTTGCTTTGTTGGTTTGTTGGTTTGTTGGTTTGTTGGTTTGTTTGTTTGTTGGGTTTTTCGTTTGTTGGCTTGTTAGTTTGTTGGTTTGTTCGCTTGTTGGTTTGTTCGTTTGTCAATTTGTTGGTTTATTGGTTTGTTCGTTTATTGGTTTGTTGGTTTGTTGGTTTGTTAGTTTGTTTGTCTGCTGGTTTGTTCGTTTGTTGGCTTGTTGGTTTGTTGGCTTATTGGTTTGTTGGTTTGTCGGTTTGTTGGTTTGTTGGTTTGTTCATTTGTTGGTTTGTTGGTTTGTTGGCTTGTTGGTTTGTTGGTTTGTTGGTTTGTTGGTTTTTTGGTTTCTTGGCTTGTTGGTTTCTTGGTTTGTTGGTTTGTTGGCTTGTTGGTTTGTTGGTTTGTTCGTTTGTTGGTTTGTTGGTTTGTTGGTTTGTTGGTTTGTTGGTTTGTTAATTTGTTGGTTTGTTGGCTTGTTGGCTTGTTGGTTTGTTGGTTTGTTCGTTTGTTGGTTTGTTGGTTTGTTGGTTTGTTGGCTTGTTGTTTTGTTAGTTTGTTGGTTTGATGGTTTGTTCGTTTGTTGGCTTGTTGTTTTGTTGGTTTGTTCGTCTGTTGGTTTGTTGGTTTGTTGGTTTGTTTGTTTGTTGGTTTGTTCGTTTGTTGGTTTGTTGGGTTGTTGGCTTGTTGGTTTTTTGGTTTGTTGGTTTGTTCTTTTGTTGGCTTGTTGGCTTGTTTGATTGTTGGTTTGTTGGTTTGTTGGTTTGTTAGTTTTTTGGTTTGTTGGTTTGTTGGTTTGTTGGTTTGTTGGTTTGTTGGTTTGTTGGTTTGTTTGTTTTTTGGTTTGTTGGTTTGTAGGTTTGTTGGTTTGTTGGTTTGTTGGTTTGTTGGTTTGTTCGTTTGTTGGTTTGTTGGTTTGTTGGTTTGTTGGTTTGTTGGCTTGTTGGTTTGTTGGTTTGCTGGTTTGTTCGTTTGTTGGTTTTTTGGTTTGTTGGTTTGTTGGTTTGATAGTTTGTTCATTTGTTGGTTTTTTGGTTTGTTGGTTTGTTGGTTTGTTGGCTTGTTGATTTGTTGGTTTGTTGGTTTGTTGGTTTGTTGGTTTGTTGGTTTAATTGTTTGTTGGTTTTTTGGTTTTTTCGTTTGTTGGTTTGTTGGTTTGTTGGCATGTTGGCTATTTGGTTTGTTGATTATTTGGCTTGTTGGTTTGTTAGCTTGTTGCTTTGTTTGTTTGTTGGTTTGTTCGTTTCTTGTCTTGTTGGTTTGTTGGCTTGTTGGCTTGTAGGTTTGTTGGTTTGTTGGTTTGTTGGTTTGCTGGTTTGTTGGCTTGTCTGTTCGTTGGATTGTTGGTTTCTTGGTTTGTTGTTTCGTTGGTTTGTTGGTTTGTTCGTTTGTTGGTTTGTTGGTTTGTTGGTTTGTTGGCTTGCTCGTTTGTTGGCTTGTTGGTTTGTTGGCTTGTTGGCTTGTTGGTTTGTTGGTTTGTTGGCTTATTGGTTTCTTGGTTTGTTGTTTTGTTGGTTTGTTGGATTGTTGATTTCTTGGCTTGTTGGCTTGTTGGTTTGTTGGTTTGTTGGCTTGTTTGTTTGTTGGTTTGTTGGTTTCTTGGTTTGTTGGTTTGTTGGTTTGTTGGTTTGTACGTTTGTTGGTTTGTTGGTTTGTTGGCATGTTGCTTTGTTGGCTTTTTGGCTTGTTGGCTTGTTGGTTTGTTGGCTTGTTGGTTTGTTAGTTTGTTGGTTTGTTGGTTTGTTGGTTTGTTGGTTTGTTCGTTTATTGGTTTGTTGCTTTGTTGGTTTGTTGGTTTGTTGGTTTGTTGGTTTGTTTGTTTGTTGGGTTTTTCGTTTGTTGGCTTGTTAGTTTGTTGGTTTGTTCGCTTGTTGGTTTGTTCGTTTGTCAATTTGTTGGTTTATTGGTTTGTTCGTTTATTGGTTTGTTGGTTTGTTGGTTTGTTAGTTTGTTTGTCTGCTGGTTTGTTCGTTTGTTGGCTTGTTGGTTTGTTGGCTTATTGGTTTGTTGGTTTGTCGGTTTGTTGGTTTGTTGGTTTGTTCATTTGTTGGTTTGTTGGTTTGTTGGCTTGTTGGTTTGTTGGTTTGTTGGTTTGTTATTTTGTCGGTTTGTTGGTTTGTTGGTTTGTTGGTATGTTGGTTTGTTGGCTTGTTGGCTGAATGGTTTGTTGGCTTGTTGGTTTGTTGGTTTGTTGGTTTGTTGGTTTGTTGGTTTTTTGGTTTGTTGGTTTGTTTGTTTGTTTGTTTGTTTGTTGGTTTGTTCGTTTGTTGGCTTGTTGGTTTGTTGGCTTGTTGGTTTGTCAGTTTGTTGGTTTGTTGGTTTGTTGGTTTGTTCGTTTGTTGGTTTGTTGGTTCTTTGGTTTGTTGGTTTGTTAGTTTGTTCGTTTGTTGGTTTGTTGGTTTGTTGGTTTGTTGGTTTGTTGGTTTGTTCATTTGTTGGTTTGTTGGTTTGTTGGTTTGTTCGTTTGTTCGTTTGTTGGCTTGTTGGCTTGTTGGTTTGTTGGTTTGTTGGTTTGTTGGTTTGTTGGTTTGTTGGTTTGTTGGTTTGTTGGTTTGTTGGTTTGTTGGTTTATTCGTTTGATGGTTTGTTGTTTTGTTGGTTTGTTGGTTTGTTGGTTTGTTCGTTTGTTAGTTTGTTGGTTTTTTGGTTTGTTGGTTTGTTTGTGTGTTTGTTTGTTGGTATGTTGGTTTGTTGGTTTGCTGGTTTGTTGGCTTGTTGGTTTGTTGGTTTGTTTGTTTGTTCGTTTGTTGGTTTGTTGGTTTGTTGGTTTGTTGGCTTAATGGTTTGTTGGATTGTTGGTTTGTTGCTTTGTTGGTTTGTTGGCTTGTTGGCTTGTTGGTTTGTTGGTTTGTTGGTTTGTTAGCTTGTTGGTTTGTTGGCTTGTTGGCTTGTTGTTTTGTTGGTTTGTTGGTTTGTTGGTTTGTTGGTTTAATGGTTTGTTGGTTTGTTGGTTTGTTGGTTTGTTGGTTTGTTTGATTGTTGGTTTGTTCGTTTGTTGATTTGTTGGTTACTTGATTTGTTAGTTTGTTGGTTTGTTGGCTTGTTGGTTTGTTAGTTTGTTGGTTTGTTGGTTTGTTGGTTTGTTGGTTTGTTGCTTTGTTGGTTTGTTGGTTTGTTGGTCTGTTGTTTTGTTGGTTTGTTTGTTTGTTGGTTTTTTCATTTGTTGGCTTGTTGGTTTGTTGGTTTGTTCGCTTGTTAGTTTGTTGGTTTGTCGATTTGTTGGTTTGTTGGTTTGTTCGTTTGTTGGTTTGTTGGTTTGTTGGTTTGTTAGTTTGTTTGGCTGTTGGTTTGTTCGTTTGTTAGCTTCTTGGTTTGTTGGATTGTTGGTTTGTTGGTTTGTTGGTTTGTTGGTTTGTTGGTTTCTTCATTTGTTGGTTTGTTGGTTTATTGGCTTGTTGGTTTGTTGGTTTGTTGGTTTGTTGGTTTGTTGTTTTGTTGGTTTCTTGGTTTGTTGGTTTGTTGGTTTGTTGTTTTGTTGGTTTGTTGGTTTGTTGGCTTGTTGGCTTGCTGGTTTGTTGGCTTGTTGGTTTGTTGGTTTGTTGGTTTGTTAATTTGTTGGTTTTTTGGTTTGTTGGTTTGTTGGTTTGTTTGTTTGTTGGTTTGTTCATTTGTTGGCTTGTTGATTTGTTTTCTTGTTGGCTTGCTGGTTTGTTGGTTTGTCGGTTTGTTGGTTTGTTGGTTTGTTGGTTTGTTCGTTTGTTCGTTTGTTGGTTTGTTGTTTCGTTGGTTTGTTGGTTTGTTGGTTTATTCGTTTGTTGGTTTGTGGGTTTGTTGGTTTGTTGGTTTGTTGGTTTGTTCAATTGTTGGTTTGGTGGTTTGTTGGTTTGTTCGTTTGTTCGTTTGTTGGCTTGCTGGCTTGTTGGTTTGGTGGTTTGTTGGTTGGTTTGTTTGTTTGTTTGTTTGTTGGTTTGTTCGTTTGTTGGCTTGTTGGTTTGTTGGCTTGTTGGCTTGTTGGTTTGTTGGTTTGTTGGTTTGTTGGCTTGTTGATTTGTTCGTTTGTTGATTTGTTGATTTGTTGGTTTATTGGTTTGTTCGTTTGTTGGTTTGTTTGTTTGTTGGTTTGTTCGCTTGTGTGCTTTTTGGTTTGTTGGTTTGTTGGCTTGTTTGTTTGTTGGTTTGTTGGGTTTTTGGTTTGTTGGTTTGTTGCTTGGTTCGTTTGTTGGTTTGTTGGTTTGTTGGTTTGTTTATTTGTTGGTTTGTTGGTTTGTTGGATTGTTGGATTGTTGGTTTTTTGGTTTGTTGGCTTGTTGGCTTGTTGGTTTGTTGGTTTGTTGGTTTGTTGGTTTGTTGGTTTGTTGGTTTGATGGTTTGTTGGTTTGTTGGTTTGTTGGTTTGTTGGTTTGTTGGTTTGTTGGTTTGTTGGTTTGTTGATTTGTTGGTTTGTTGGCTTGTTGGTTTGTTGGCTTGTTGGCTTGTTGGCTTGTTGGTTTGTTGGTTTGTTGGTTTGTTGGTTTTTTGGTTTCTTGGCTTGTTGGTTTCTTGGTTTGTTGGTTTGTTGGCTTGTTGGTTTGTTGGTTTGTTCGTTTGTTGGTTTGTTGGTTTGTTGGTTTGTTGGTTTGTTGGTTTGTTAATTTGTTGGTTTGTTGGCTTGTTGGCTTGTTGGTTTGTTGGTTTGTTCGTTTGTTGGTTTGTTGGTTTGTTGGTTTGTTGGCTTGTTGTTTTGTTAGTTTGTTGGTTTGATGGTTTGTTCGTTTGTTGGCTTGTTGTTTTGTTGGTTTGTTCGTCTGTTGGTTTGTTGGTTTGTTGGTTTGTTGGTTTGTTCGTTTGTTAGTTTGTTGGTTTGTTGGTTTGTTTGTTTGTTGGTTTGTTCGTTTGTTGGTTTGTTGGGTTGTTGGTTTTTTGGTTTGTTGGTTTGTTCTTTTGTTGGCTTGTTGGCTTGTTTGATTGTTGGTTTGTTGGTTTGTTGGTTTGTTAGTTTTTTGGTTTGTTGGTTTGTTGGTTTGTTGGTTTGTTGGTTTGTTGGTTTGTTTGTTTTTTGGTTTGTTGGTTTGTAGGTTTGTTGGTTTGTTGGTTTGTTGGTTTGTTGGTTTGTTCGTTTGTTGGTTTGTTGGTTTGTTGGTTTGTTGGTTTGTTGGCTTGTTGGTTTGTTGGTTTGCTGGTTTGTTCGTTTGTTGGTTTTTTGGTTTGTTGGTTTGTTGGTTTGATAGTTTGTTCATTTGTTGGTTTTTTGGTTTGTTGGTTTGTTGGTTTGTTGGCTTGTTGATTTGTTGGTTTGTTGGTTTGTTGGTTTGTTGGTTTAATTGTTTGTTGGTTTTTTGGTTTTTTCGTTTGTTGGTTTGTTGGTTTGTTGGCATGTTGGCTATTTGGTTTGTTGATTATTTGGCTTGTTGGTTTGTTAGCTTGTTGCTTTGTTTGTTTGTTGGTTTGTTCGTTTCTTGTCTTGTTGGTTTGTTGGCTTGTTGGGTTGTAGGTTTGTTGGTTTGTTGGTTTGTTGGTTTGCTGGTTTGTTGGCTTGTCTGTTCGTTGGATTGTTGGTTTCTTGGTTTGTTGTTTCGTTGGTTTGTTGGTTTGTTCGTTTGTTGGTTTGTTGGTTTGTTGGTTTGTTGGCTTGCTCGTTTGTTGGCTTGTTGGTTTGTTGGCTTGTTGGCTTGTTGGTTTGTTGGTTTGTTGGCTTATTGATTTCTTGGTTTGTTGTTTTGTTGGTTTGTTGGATTGTTGATTTCTTGGCTTGTTGGCTTGTTGGTTTGTTGGTTTGTTGGCTTGTTTGTTTGTTGGTTTGTTGGTTTCTTGGTTTGTTGGTTTGTTGGTTTGTTGGTTTGTACGTTTGTTGGTTTGTTGGTTTGTTGGCATGTTGCTTTGTTGGCTTTTTGGCTTGTTGGCTTGTTGGTTTGTTGGCTTGTTGGTTTGTTAGTTTGTTGGTTTGTTGGTTTGTTGGTTTGTTGGTTTGTTCGTTTATTGGTTTGTTGCTTTGTTGGTTTGTTGGTTTGTTGGTTTGTTGGTTTGTTTGTTTGTTGGGTTTTTCGTTTGTTGGCTTGTTAGTTTGTTGGTTTGTTCGCTTGTTGGTTTGTTCGTTTGTCAATTTGTTGGTTTATTGGTTTGTTCGTTTATTGGTTTGTTGGTTTGTTGGTTTGTTAGTTTGTTTGTCTGCTGGTTTGTTCGTTTGTTGGCTTGTTGGTTTGTTGGCTTATTGGTTTGTTGGTTTGTCGGTTTGTTGGTTTGTTGGTTTGTTCATTTGTTGGTTTGTTGGTTTGTTGGCTTGTTGGTTTGTTGGTTTGTTGGTTTGTTGGTTTTTTGGTTTCTTGGCTTGTTGGTTTCTTGGTTTGTTAGTTTGTTGGCTTGTTGGTTTGTTGGTTTGTTCGTTTGTTGGTTTGTTGGTTTGTTGGTTTGTTGGTTTGTTGGTTTGTTAATTTGTTGGTTTGTTGGCTTGTTGGCTTGTTGGTTTGTTGGTTTGTTCGTTTGTTGGTTTGTTGGTTTGTTGGTTTGTTGGCTTGTTGTTTTGTTAGTTTGTTGGTTTGATGGTTTGTTCGTTTGTTGGCTTGTTGTTTTGTTGGTTTGTTCGTCTGTTGGTTTGTTGGTTTGTTGGTTTGTTGGTTTGTTCGTTTGTTAGTTTGTTGGTTTGTTGGTTTGTTTGTTTGTTGGTTTGTTCGTTTGTTGGTTTGTTGGGTTGTTGGCTTGTTGGTTTTTTGGTTTGTTGGTTTGTTCTTTTGTTGGCTTGTTGGCTTGTTTGATTGTTGGTTTGTTGGTTTGTTGGTTTGTTAGTTTTTTGGTTTGTTGGTTTGTTGGTTTGTTGGTTTGTTGGTTTGATGGTTTGTTTGTTTTTTGGTTTGTTGGTTTGTAGGTTTGTTGGTTTGTTGGTTTGTTGGTCTGTTGGTTTGTTCGTTTGTTGGTTTGTTGGTTTGTTGGTTTGTTGGTTTGTTGGCTTGTTGGTTTGTTGGTTTGCTGGTTTGTTCGTTTGTTGGTTTTTTGGTTTGTTGGTTTGTTGGTTTGATAGTTTGTTCATTTGTTGGTTTTTTGGTTTGTTGGTTTGTTGGTTTGTTGGCTTGTTGATTTGTTGGTTTGTTGGTTTGTTGGTTTGTTGGTTTGTTGGTTTAATTGTTTGTTGGTTTTTTGGTTTTTTCGTTTGTTGGTTTGTTGGTTTGTTGGCATGTTGTCTATTTGGTTTGTTGATTATTTGGCTTGTTGGTTTGTTAGCTTGTTGCTTTGTTTGTTTGTTGGTTTGTTCGTTTCTTGTCTTGTTGGTTTGTTGGCTTGTTGGCTTGTAGGTTTGTTGGTTTGTTGGTTTGTTGGTTTGCTGGTTTGTTGGCTTGTCTGTTCGTTGGATTGTTGGTTTCTTGGTTTGTTGTTTCGTTGGTTTGTTGGTTTGTTCGTTTGTTGGTTTGTTGGTTTGTTGGTTTGTTGGCTTGCTCGTTTGTTGGCTTGTTGGTTTGTTGGCTTGTTGGCTTGTTGGTTTGTTGGTTTGTTGGCTTATTGGTTTCTTGGTTTGTTGTTTTGTTGGTTTGTTGGATTGTTGATTTCTTGGCTTGTTGGCTTGTTGGTTTGTTGGTTTGTTGGCTTGTTTGTTTGTTGGTTTGTTGGTTTCTTGGTTTGTTGGTTTGTTGGTTTGTACGTTTGTTGGTTTGTTGGTTTGTTGGCATGTTGCTTTGTTGGCTTTTTGGCTTGTTGGCTTGTTGGTTTGTTGGCTTGTTGGTTTGTTAGTTTGTTGGTTTGTTGGTTTGTTGGTTTGTTGGTTTGTTCGTTTATTGGTTTGTTGCTTTGTTGGTTTGTTGGTTTGTTGGTTTGTTGGTTTGTTTGTTTGTTGGGTTTTTCGTTTGTTGGCTTGTTAGTTTGTTGGTTTGTTCGCTTGTTGGTTTGTTCGTTTGTCAATTTGTTGGTTTATTGGTTTGTTCGTTTATTGGTTGTTGGTTTGTTGGTTTGTTGGTTTGTTAGTTTGTTTGTCTGCTGGTTTGTTCGTTTGTTGGCTTGTTGGTTTGTTGGCTTATTGGTTTGTTGGTTTGTCGGTTTGTTGGTTTGTTGGTTTGTTCATTTGTTGGTTTGTTGGTTTGTTGGCTTGTTGGTTTGTTAGTTTGTTGGTTTGTTATTTTGTCGGTTTGTTGGTTTGTTGGTTTGTTGGTATGTTGGTTTGTTGGCTTGTTGGCTTAATGGTTTGTTGGCTTGTTGGTTTGTTGGTTTGTTGGTTTGTTGGTTTGTTGGTTTGTTGGTTTTTTGGTTTGTTGGTTTGTTTGTTTGTTTGTTTGTTTGTTGGTTTGTTCGTTTGTTGGCTTGTTGATTTGTTGGCTTGTTGGCTGGTTGGTTTGTTGGTTTGTTGGCTTGTTGGTTTGTTGGCTTGTTGGTTTGTCAGTTTGTTGGTTTGTTGGTTTGTTGGTTTGTTCGTTTGTTGGTTTGTTGGTTCTTTGGTTTGTTGGTTTGTTAGTTTGTTCGTTTGTTGGTTTGTTGGTTTGTTGGTTTGTTGGTTTGTTGGTTTGTTCATTTGTTGGTTTGTTGGTTTGTTGGTTTGTTCGTTTGTTCGTTTGTTGGCTTGTTGGCTTGTTGGTTTGTTGGTTTGTTGGTTTGTTGGTTTGTTGGTTTGTTGGTTTGTTGGTTTGTTGGTTTGTTGGTTTGTTGGTTCGTTGGTTTATTCGTTTGATGGTTTGTTGTTTTGTTGGTTTGTTGGTTTGTTGGTTTGTTCGTTTGTTAGTTTGTTGGTTTTTTGGTTTGTTGGTTTGTTTGTTTGTTTGTTTGTTGGTATGTTGGTTTGTTGGTTTGCTGGTTTGTTGGCTTGTTGGT
This sequence comes from Atherix ibis, assembly GCA_958298945.1. Lineage (NCBI taxonomy): Eukaryota > Metazoa > Arthropoda > Insecta > Diptera > Athericidae > Atherix > Atherix ibis. The sequence goes on from OY282608.1 coordinate 101,118,748, forward strand.
TTGTTGGTTTGTTAGTTTGTTGGTTTGTTGGTTTGTTGGTTACTTGGTTTGTTGGTTTGTTGGTTTGTTGGCTTGTTCGTTTGTTGGTTTTTTGGTTTGTTGGTTTGTCGGTTTGTTGGTTTGTTGGTTTATTTGTTTGTTGGTTTGTTGGTTTCTTGGTTTGTTGGTTTGTTGGTTTGTTGGCTTGTTGGTTTGTTCGCTTGTTGGTTTGTTGGTTTGTCGGTTTGTTGGTTTGTTGGTTTGTTCATTTGTTGGTTTGTTGGTTTGTTGGCTTGTTGGTTTGTTGGTTTGTTGGTTTGTTGGTTTGCTGGTTTGTTGGCTTGTCTGTTCGTTGGATTGTTGGTTTCTTGGTTTGTTGTTTCGTTGGTTTGTTGGTTTGTTTGTTTGTTGGTTTGTTGGTTTGTTGGTTTGTTGGCTTGCTCGTTTGTTGGCTTGTTGGTTTGTTGGCTTGTTGGCTTGTTGGTTTGTTGGTTTGTTGGCTTATTGGTTTCTTGGTTTGTTGTTTTGTTGGTTTGTTGGATTGTTGATTTCTTGGCTTGTTGGCTTGTTGGTTTGTTGGTTTGTTGGCTTGTTTGTTTGTTGGTTTGTTGGTTTCTTGGTTTGTTGGTTTGTTGGTTTGTTGGTTTGTACGTTTGTTGGTTTGTTGGTTTGTTGGCATGTTGCTTTGTTGGCTTTTTGGCTTGTTGGCTTGTTGGTTTGTTGGCTTGTTGGTTTGTTAGTTTGTTGGTTTGTTGGTTTGTTGGTTTGTTGGTTTGTTCGTTTATTGGTTTGTTGCTTTGTTGGTTTGTTGGTTTGTTGGTTTGTTGGTTTGTTTGTTTGTTGGGTTTTTCGTTTGTTGGCTTGTTAGTTTGTTGGTTTGTTCGCTTGTTGGTTTGTTCGTTTGTCAATTTGTTGGTTTATTGGTTTGTTCGTTTATTGGTTGTTGGTTTGTTGGTTTGTTGGTTTGTTAGTTTGTTTGTCTGCTGGTTTGTTCGTTTGTTGGCTTGTTGGTTTGTTGGCTTATTGGTTTGTTGGTTTGTCGGTTTGTTGGTTTGTTGGTTTGTTCATTTGTTGGTTTGTTGGTTTGTTGGCTTGTTGGTTTGTTAGTTTGTTGGTTTGTTATTTTGTCGGTTTGTTGGTTTGTTGGTTTGTTGGTATGTTGGTTTGTTGGCTTGTTGGCTTAATGGTTTGTTGGCTTGTTGGTTTGTTGGTTTGTTGGTTTGTTGGTTTGTTGGTTTGTTGGTTTTTTGGTTTGTTGGTTTGTTTGTTTGTTTGTTTGTTTGTTGGTTTGTTCGTTTGTTGGCTTGTTGATTTGTTGGCTTGTTGGCTGGTTGGTTTGTTGGTTTGTTGGCTTGTTGGTTTGTTGGCTTGTTGGTTTGTCAGTTTGTTGGTTTGTTGGTTTGTTGGTTTGTTCGTTTGTTGGTTTGTTGGTTCTTTGGTTTGTTGGTTTGTTAGTTTGTTCGTTTGTTGGTTTGTTGGTTTGTTGGTTTGTTGGTTTGTTGGTTTGTTCATTTGTTGGTTTGTTGGTTTGTTGGTTTGTTCGTTTGTTCGTTTGTTGGCTTGTTGGCTTGTTGGTTTGTTGGTTTGTTGGTTTGTTGGTTTGTTGGTTTGTTGGTTTGTTGGTTTGTTGGTTTGTTGGTTTGTTGGTTCGTTGGTTTATTCGTTTGATGGTTTGTTGTTTTGTTGGTTTGTTGGTTTGTTGGTTTGTTCGTTTGTAAGTTTGTTGGTTTTTTGGTTTGTTGGTTTGTTTGTTTGTTTGTTTGTTGGTATGTTGGTTTGTTGGTTTGCTGGTTTGTTGGCTTGTTGGTTTGTTGGTTTGTTAGTTTGTTGGTTTGTTGGTTTGTTGGTTACTTGGTTTGTTGGTTTGTTGGTTTGTTGGCTTGTTCGTTTGTTGGTTTTTTGGTTTGTTGGTTTGTCGGTTTGTTGGTTTGTTGGTTTATTTGTTTGTTGGTTTGTTGGTTTCTTGGTTTGTTGGTTTGTTGGTTTGTTGGCTTGTTGGTTTGTTCGCTTGTTGGTTTGTCGGTTTGTTGGTTTGTTGGTTTGTTCATTTGTTGGTTTGTTGGTTTGTTGGCTTGTTGGTTTGTTGGTTTGTTGGTTTGTTGGTTTGTTGGTTTGTTGGTTTGTTGGTTTGTTGGTTTGTTGGTTTGTTGGTTTGTTGGCTTGTTGGCTTAATGGTTTGTTGGCTTGTTGGTTTGTTGGTTTGTTGGTTTGTTGGTTTGTTGGTTTGTTGGTTTTTTGGTTTGTTGGTTTGTTGGTTTGTTTGTTTGTTGGTTTGTTGGTTCTTTGGTTTGTTGGTTTGTTGGCTTGTTGGTTTGTTGGCTTGTTGGTTTGTTGGTTTGTTGGTTTGTTGGTTTGTTGGTTTGTTCGTTTGTTGGTTTGTTGGTTCGTTGGTTTGTTGGTTTGTTGGTTTGTTCGTTTGTTGGTTTGTTGGTTTGTTGGTTTGTTGGTTTGTTGGTTTGTTCGTTTGTTGGTTTGGTGGTTTGTTGGTTTGTTCGTTTGTTCGTTTGTTGGCTTGCTGGTTTGTTGGCTTGTTGGTTTGTTGGTTTGTTGGTTTGTTGGTTTGTTGGTTTGTTTGGTTTTTTGGTTTGTTGGTTTGTTGGTTTGTTTGTTTGTTGGTTTGTTCGTTTGTTGGCTTGTTGATTTGTTGGTTTGTTGGTTTGTTGGTTTGTTGGTTTGTTGGTTTGTTGGTTTGTTGGTTTGTTGGTTTGTTGGCTTGTTGGCTGAATGGTTTGTTGGCTTGTTGGTTTGTTGGTTTGTTGGTTTGTTGGTTTGTTGGTTTGTTTGGTTTTTTGGTTTGTTGGTTTGTTGGTTTGTTGGTTTGTTGGTTTGTTCGTTTGTTGGCTTGTTGATTTGTTGGTTTGTTGGTTTGTTTGGTTTTTTGGTTTGTTGGTTTGTTGGTTTGTTTGTTTGTTGGTTTGTTGGTTCTTTGGTTTGTTGGTTTGTTGGCTCGTTGGTTTGTTGGCTTGTTGGTTTGTCGGTTTGTTGGTTTGTTGGTTTGTTGGTTTGTTGGTTTGTTCGTTTGTTGGTTTGTTGGTTCGTTGGTTTGTTGGTTTGTTGGTTTGTTCGTTTGTTGGTTTGTTGGTTTGTGGGTTTGTTGGTTTGTTGGTTTGTTGGTTTGTTCGTTTGTTGGTTTGGTGGTTTGTTGGTTTGTTCGTTTGTTCGTTTGTTGGCTTGCTGGCTTGTTGGTTTGTTGGTTTGTTGGTTTGTTTGTTTGTTTGTTTGTTTGTTGGTTTGTTCGTTTGTTGGCCTGTTGGTTTGTTGGCTTGTTGGCTTGTTGGTTTGTTGGTTTGTTGGTTTGTTGGCTTGTTGATTTGTTCGTTTGCTGATTTGTTGGTTTGTTGGTTTGTTGGTTTGTTCATTTGTTGGTTTGTTTGTTTGTTGGTTTGTTCGTTTGTGTGCTTTTTGGTTTGTTTGTTTGTTGGCTTGTTTGTTTGTTGGTTTGTTGGGTTTTTGGTTTGTTGGTTTGTTGGTTGGTTCGTTTGTTGGTTTGTTGGTTTGTTGGTTTGTTGGTTTCTTTATTTGTTGGTTTGTTGGTTTGTTGGTTTGTTGGATTGTTGGTTTTTTGGTTTGTTGGCTTGTTGGCTTGTTGGTTTGTTGGTTTGTTGGTTTGTTGGTTTGTTGGTTTGTTGGTTTGTTGGTTTGTTTGTTTGTTGGGTTGTTTGTTTGTTGGCTTGTTGGTTTGTTGGCTTGTTGGCTTGTTGGTTTGTTGGTTTGTAAGCTTGTTGGTTTGAGGGTTTGTTCGTTTGTTGGTTTGTTGGTTTGTTGGTTTGTTGGTTTTTTGGTTTGTTAGCTTGTTAATTTATTGGCTTGTTGGTTTGTTGGCTTGTTGGTTTGTTGGTTTGTTGGTTTTTTGGCTTGTTGGTTTATTGGTTTGTTGGTTTGTTCGTTTGTTGGATTGTTGGCTTGTTGGTTTGTTGGTTTGTTGGTTTGTTGGTTTGTTGGTTTGTTGCTTTGTTGGTTTATTGGTTTGTTTGTTTTTTTGGTTTGTTGGATTTTTGGATTTTTGGTTTGTTGGTTTGTTGGTTTGTTGGTTTGTTGGTTTGTTGGTTTGTTTGTTTGTTGGTTTGTTGGTTCTTTGGTTTGTTGGTTTGTTGGCTTGTTGGTTTGTTGGCTTGTTGGTTTGTCGGTTTGTTGGTTTGTTGGTTTGTTGGTTTGTTGGTTTGTTGGTTTGTTGGTTTGTTGGTTTGTTTGTTTGTTGGTTTGTTGGTTCTTTGGTTTGTTGGTTTGTTGGCTTGTTGGTTTGTTGGCTTGTTGGTTTGTCGGTTTGTTGGTTTGTTGGTTTGTTGGTTTGTTGGTTTGTTCGTTTGTTGGTTTGTTGGTTTGTTGGTTTGTTGGTTTGTTGGTTTGTTTGTTTGTTGGTTTGTTGGTTTGTTGGTTTGTTCATTTGTTGGTTTGTTTGTTTGTTGGTTTGTTCGTTTGTGTGCTTTTTGGTTTGTTTGTTTGTTGGCTTGTTTGTTTGTTGGTTTGTTGGGTTTTTGGTTTGTTGGTTTGTTGGTTGGTTCGTTTGTTGGTTTGTTGGTTTGTTGGTTTGTTGGTTTGTTTATTTGTTGGTTTGTTGGTTTGTTGGTTTGTTGGATTGTTGGTTTTTTGGTTTGTTGGCTTGTTGGCTTGTTGGTTTGTTGGTTTGTTGGTTTGTTGGTTTGTTGGTTTGTTGGTTTGTTGGTTTGTTTGTTTGTTGGGTTGTTTGTTTGTTGGCTTGTTGGTTTGTTGGCTTGTTGGCTTGTTGGTTTGTTGGTTTGTAAGCTTGTTGGTTTGAGGGTTTGTTCGTTTGTTGGTTTGTTGGTTTGTTGGTTTGTTGGTTTTTTGGTTTGTTAGCTTGTTAATTTATTGGCTTGTTGGTTTGTTGGCTTGTTGGTTTGTTGGTTTGTTGGTTTTTTGGCTTGTTGGTTTATTGGTTTGTTGGTTTGTTCGTTTGTTGGATTGTTGGCTTGTTGGTTTGTTGGTTTGTTGGTTTGTTGGTTTGTTGGTTTGTTGCTTTGTTGGTTTATTGGTTTGTTTGTTTTTTTGGTTTGTTGGTTTGTTGGTTTGTTGGTTTGTTGGTTTGTTGGTTTGTTGGTTTGTTGGTTTGTAGGTTTGTTTGTTTGTTTGTTTTTTGGTTTTTTCGTTTGTTGGCTTGTTGGTTTGTGGGCTTGTTTGTTTGTTTGTTTGTTCGATTGTTGGCTTGTTGGCTTGTTGGTTTGTTGGTTTGTTGGTTTGTTGGTTTGTTGGTTTGTTGGTTTGTTGGTTTGTTGGTTTGTTGGTTTGTTGGTTTGTTGGTTTGTTGGTTTGTTGGTTTGTTGGTTTGTTGGTTTGTTGGTTTGTTGGTTTGTTGGTTTGTTGGTTTGTTTGTTTGTTTGTTTGTTGGTTTTTTCGTTTGTTGGCTTGTTGGTTTGTTGGCTTGTTGGCTTGTTGGTTTGTTGGTTTTTCGTTTGTTGGTTTGTTGGATTGTTGGTTTGTTCGTTTGTTGGTTTGTTGGTTTGTTGGTGTGTTGGTTTGTTGGTTTGTTGGCTTGTTGGTTTGTTGGTTTGTTCGTTTGTTGGTTTGTTGGTTTGTTGGTTTGTTGGTTTGTTGGTTTGTTGGTTTATTTGTTTGTTGGTTTGTTGGTTTGTTGGTTTGTTGGTTTGTTGGTTTGTTGGTTTGTTGGATTTTTGGATTTTTGGTTTGTTGGTTTGTTGGTTTGTTGGTTTGTTTGTTTGTTCGTTTGTTGGTTTGTTGGTTTGTTGGTTTGTTGGCTTAATGGTTTGTTGGATTGTTGACTTGTTGGTTTGTTGGTTTGTTGTTTTGTTGGTTTGTTGGTTTGTTGGCTTGTTGGCTTGCTGGTTTGTTGGCTTGTTGGTTTGTTGGTATGTTGGTTTGTTGGTTTGTTGGTTTTTTGGTTTGTTGGTTTGTTGGTTTGTTTATTTGTTGGTTTGTTGTTTTGTTGGTTTGTTGGTTTGTTGGCTTGTTGGCTTGCTGGTTTGTTGGCTTGTTGGTTTGTTGGTATGTTGGTTTGTTGGTTTGTTGGTTTTTTGGTTTGTTGGTTTGTTGGTTTGTTTGTTTGTTGGTTTGTTCATTTGTTGGCTTGTTGATTTGTTTTCTTGTTGGCTTGTTGGTTTGTTGGTTTGTTGGTTTGTTGGTTTGTTGGCTTGTTGGTTTGTTGGTTTGTTGGTTTGTTGGTTTGTTGGTTTGTTGGTTTGTTGGTTTGTTGGTTTGTTGGTTTGTTGGTTTGTTGGCTTGTTGGCTGAATGGTTTGTTGGCTTGTTGGTTTGTTGGTTTGTTGGTTTGTTGGTTTGTTGGTTTGTTTGGTTTTTTGGTTTATTGGTTTGTTTGTTTGTTGGTTTGTTCGTTTGTTGGATTGTTGATTTGTTGGCTTGTTGGCTTGTTGGTTTGTTGGTTTGTTGGTTTGTTGGTTTGTTTGTTTGTTGGTTTGTTGGTTCTTTGGTTTGTTGGTTTGTTGGCTTGTTGGTTTGTTGGCTTGTTGGTTTGTCGGTTTGTTGGTTTGTTGGTTTGTTGGTTTGTTGGTTTGTTCGTTTGTTGGTTTGTTGGTTCGTTGGTTTGTTGGTTTGTTGGTTTGTTCGTTTGTTGGTTTGTGGGTTTGTTGGTTTGTTGGTTTGTTGGTTTGTTCGTTTGTTGGTTTGGTGGTTTGTTGGTTTGTTCGTTTGTTCGTTTGTTGGCTTGCTGGCTTTTTGGTTTGTTGGTTTGATGGTTTGTTTGTTTGTTTGTTTGTTTGTTGGTTTGTTCGTTTGTTGGCCTGTTGGTTTGTTGGCTTGTTGGCTTGTTGGTTTGTTGGTTTGTTGGCTTGTTGATTTGTTCGTTTGCTGATTTCTTGGTTTGTTGGTTTGTTGGTTTGTTCATTTGTTGGTTTGTTTGTTTGTTGGTTTGTTCGTTTGTGTGCTTTTTGGTTTGTTTGTTTGTTGGCTTGTTTATTTGTTGGTTTGTTGGTTTGTTGGTTTGTTGGATTGTTGGTTTGTTTATTTGTTGGTTTGTTGGTTTGTTGGTTTGTTGGGTTTTTGGTTTGTTGGTTTGTTGGTTGGTTCGTTTGTTGGTTTGTTGGTTTGTTGGTTTGTTGGTTTGTTTATTTGTTGGTTTGTTGGTTTGTTGGTTTGTTGGTTTGTTTGTTTGTTGGTTTGTTCGTTTGTTGGATTGTTGATTTGTTGGCTTGTTGGCTTGTTGGTTTGTTGGTTTGTTGGTTTGTTGGTTTGTTTGTTTGTTGGTTTGTTGGTTCTTTGGTTTGTTGGTTTGTTGGCTTGTTGGTTTGTTGGCTTGTTGGTTTGTCGGTTTGTTGGTTTGTTGGTTTGTTGGTTTGTTGGTTTGTTCGTTTGTTGGTTTGTTGGTTCGTTGGTTTGTTGGTTTGTTGGTTTGTTCGTTTGTTGGTTTGTGGGTTTGTTGGTTTATTTGTTTGTTGGGTTGTTTGTTTGTTGGCTTGTTGGTTTGTTGGCTTGTTGGCTTGTTGGTTTGTTGGTTTGTAAGCTTGTTGGTTTGAGGGTTTGTTCGTTTGTTGGTTTGTTGGTTTGTTGGTTTGTTGGCTTGTTGGTTTGTTGGTATGTTGGTTTGTTGGTTTGTTGGTTTTTTGGTTTGTTGGTTTGTTGGTTTGTTTGTTTGTTGGTTTGTTCATTTGTTGGCTTGTTGATTTGTTTTCTTGTTGGCTTGTTGGTTTGTTGGTTTGTTGGTTTGTTGGTTTGTTGGCTTGTTGGTTTGTTGGCTTGTTGGTTTGTTGGTTTGTTGGTTTGTTGGTTTGTTGGTTTGTTGGTTTGTTGGTTTGTTGGTTTGTTGGTTTGTTGGTTTGTTGGCTTGTTGGCTGAATGGTTTGTTGGCTTGTTGGTTTGTTGGTTTGTTGGTTTGTTGGTTTGTTGGTTTGTTTGGTTTTTTGGTTTGTTGGTTTGTTGGTTTGTTTGTTTGTTGGTTTGTTCCTTTGTTGGCTTGTTGATTTGTTGGCTTGTTGGCTTGTTGGTTTGTTGGTTTGTTGGTTTGTTGGTTTGTTTGTTTGTTGGTTTGTTGGTTCTTTGGTTTGTTGGTTTGTTGGCTTGTTGGTTTGTTGGCTTGTTGGTTTGTCGGTTTGTTGGTTTGTTGGTTTGTTTGTTTGTTGGTTTGTTCGTTTGTTGGTTTGTTGGTTCGTTGGTTTGTTGGTTTGTTGGTTTGTTCGTTTGTTGGTTTGTGGGTTTGTTGGTTTGTTGGTTTGTTGGTTTGTTCGTTTATTGGTTTGGTGGTTTGTTGGTTTGTTCGTTTGTTCGTTTGTTGGCTTGCTGGCTTGTTGGTTTGTTGGTTTGTTGGTTTGTTTGTTTGTTTGTTTGTTTGTTGGTTTGTTGGCTTGTTGGTTTGTTGGTTTGTTGGTTTGTTGGTTTGTTGGTTTGTTGGTTTGTTGGTTTGTTGGTTTGTTGGTTTGTTGGTTTGTTGGTTTGTTGGCTTGTTGGCTGAATGGTTTGTTGGCTTGTTGGTTTGTTGGTTTGTTGGTTTGTTGGTTTGTTGGTTTGTTTGGTTTTTTGGTTTGTTGGTTTGTTGGTTTGTTTGTTTGTTGGTTTGTTGGTTTGTTCGTTTGTGTGCTTTTTGGTTTGTTTGTTTGTTGGCTTGTTTGTTTGTTGGTTTGTTGGGTTTTTGGTTTGTTGGTTTGTTGGTTGGTTCGTTTGTTGGTTTGTTGGTTTGTTGGTTTGTTTATTTGTTGGTTTGTTGGTTTGTTGGTTTGTTGGATTGTTGGTTTTTTGGTTTGTTGGCTTGTTGGTTTGTTGGTTTGTTGGTTTGTTGGTTTGTTGGTTTGTTGGTTTGTTGGTTTGTTGGTTTGTTTGTTTGTTGGGTTGTTTGTTTGTTGGCTTGGTGGTTTGTTGGCTTGTTGGCTTTTTGGTTTGTTGGTTTGTAAGCTTGTTGGTTTGAGGGTTTGTTCGTTTGTTGGTTTGTTGGTTTGTTGGTTTGTTGGTTTTTTGGTTTGTTGGCTTGTTAATTTATTGGCTTGTTGGTTTGTTGGCTTGTTGGTTTGTTGGTTTGTTGGTTTTTTGGCTTGTTGGTTTATTGGTTTGTTGGTTTGTTCGTTTGTTGGCTTGTTGGCTTGTTGGTTTGTTGGTTTGTTGGTTTGTTGGTTTGTTGGTTTGTTGGTTTGGTGGTTTGTTGGTTTGTTGGTTTGTTGGTTTGTTGGTTTGTTGGTTTGTTGGTTTGTTGGTTTGTTGGTTTGTAGGTTTGTTTGTTAGTTTGTTTTTTGGTTTTTTCGTTTGTTGGCTTGTTGGTTTGTTGGCTTGTTTGTTTGTTTGTTTGTTTGTTTGTTGGCTTGTTGGCTTGTTGGTTTGTTGGTTTGTTGGTTTGTTGGTTTGTTGGTTTGTTGGTTTGTTGGTTTGTTGGTTTGTTGGTTTGTTGGTTTGTTGGTTTTGTTGGTTTGTTGGTTTGTTGGTTTTTTGGTTTGTTTGTTTGTTTGTTTGTTGGTTTTTTCGTTTGTTGGCTTGTTGGTTTGTTGGCTTGTTGGCTTGTTGGCTTGTTGGTTTATTGGTTTTTCGTTTGTTGGTTTGTTGGATTGTTGGTTTGTTCGTTTGTTGGTTTGTTGGTTTATTGGTGTGTTGGTTTGTTGGTTTGTTGGCTTGTTGGTTTGTTGGTTTGTTCGTTTGTTGGTTTGTTGGTTTGTTGGTTTGTTGGTTTGTTGGTTTGTTGGTTTATTTGTTTGTTGGTTTGTTGGTTTGTTTGTTTGTTGGTTTGTTGGTTTGTTGGTTTGTTGGTTTGTTGGATTTTTGGATTTTTGGTTTGTTGGTTTGTTGGTTTGTTGGTTTGTTTGTTTGTTCGTTTGTTGGTTTGTTGGTTTGTTGGTTTGTTGGCTTAATGGTTTGTTGGATTGTTGGTTTGTTGCTTTGTTGGTTTGTTGGCTTGTTGGCTTGTTGGTTTGTTGGTTTGTTGGTTTGTTAGCTTGTTGGTTTGTTGGCTTGTTGGCTTGTTGTTTTGTTGGTTTGTTGGTTTGTTGGTTTGTTGGTTTAATGGTTTGTTGGTTTGTTGGTTTGTTGGTTTGTTGGTTTGTTTGATTGTTGGTTTGTTCGTTTGTTGATTTGTTGGTTACTTGATTTGTTAGTTTGTTGGTTTGTTGGCTTGTTGGTTTGTTAGTTTGTTGGTTTGTTGGTTTGTTGGTTTGTTGGTTTGTTGCTTTGTTGGTTTGTTGGTTTGTTGGTCTGTTGTTTTGTTGGTTTGTTTGTTTGTTGGTTTTTTCATTTGTTGGCTTGTTGGTTTGTTGGTTTGTTCGCTTGTTGGTTTGTTGGTTTGTCGATTTGTTGGTTTGTTGGTTTGTTGGTTTGTTAGTTTGTTGGTTTGTTGGTTTGTTAGTTTGTTTGGCTGTTGGTTTGTTCGTTTGTTGGCTTCTTGGTTTGTTGGATTGTTGGTTTGTTGGTTTGTTGGTTTGTTGGTTTGTTGGTTTCTTCATTTGTTGGTTTGTTGGTTTATTGGCTTGTTGGTTTGTTGGTTTGTTGGTTTGTTGGTTTGTTGGTTTGTTGGTTTCTTGGTTTGTTGGTTTGTTGGTTTGTTGTTTTGTTGGTTTGTTGGTTTGTTGGCTTGTTGGCTTGCTGGTTTGTTGGCTTGTTGGTTTGTTAGTTTGTTGGTTTGTTAATTTGTTGGTTTTTTGGTTTGTTGGTTTGTTGGTTTGTTTGTTTGTTGGTTTGTTCATTTGTTGGCTTGTTGATTTGTTTTCTTGTTGGCTTGCTGGTTTGTTGGTTTGTCGGTTTGTTAGTTTGTTGGTTTGTTGGTTTGTTCGTTTGTTCGTTTGTTGGTTTGTTGTTTCGTTGGTTTGTTGGTTTGTTGGTTTATTCGTTTGTTGGTTTGTGGGTTTGTTGGTTTGTTGGTTTGTTGGTTTGTTCAGTTGTTGGTTTGGTGGTTTGTTGGTTTGTTCGTTTGTTCGTTTGTTGGCTTGCTGGCTTGTTGGTTTGTTGGTTTGTTGGTTGATTTGTTTGTTTGTTTGTTTGTTGGTTTGTTCGTTTATTGGCTTGTTGGTTTGTTGGCTTGTTGGCTTGTTGGTTTGTTGGTTTGTTGGTTTGTTGGTTTGTTGGCTTGTTGATTTGTTCGTTTGTTGATTTGTTGATTTGTTGGTTTGTTGGTTTGTTCGTTTGTTGGTTTGTTTGTTTGTTGGTTTGTTCGCTTGTGTGCTTTTTGGTTTGTTGGTTTGTTGGCTTGTTTGTTTGTTGGTTTGTTGGGTTTTTGGTTTGTTGGTTTGTTGCTTGGTTCGTTTGTTGGTTTGTTGGTTTGTTGGTTTGTTGGTTTGTTTATTTGTTGGTTTGTTGGTTTGTTGGATTGTTGGATTGTTGGTTTTTTGGTTTGTTGGCTTGTTGGCTTGTTGGTTTGTTGGTTTGTTGGTTTGTTGGTTTGTTGGTTTGATGGTTTGTTGGTTTGTTGGTTTGATGGTTTGTTGGTTTGTTGGTTTGTTGGTTTGTTGGTTTGTTGATTTGTTGGTTTGTTGGCTTGTTGGTTTGTTGGCTTGTTGGCTTGTTGGCTTGTTGGTTTGTTGGTTTTTCGTTTGTTGGTTTGTAGGATTGTTGGTTTGTTAGTTTGTTGGTTTGTTGGTGTGTTGGTTTGTTTGTTTGTTTGCTTGTTGGTTTGTTGGTTTGTTCGTTTGTTGGTTTCTTGGTTTGTTGGTTTGTTGGTTTGTTGGTTTGTTCGTTAGTTGGTTTGTTGGTTTGTTGGTTTGTTGGTTTGTTGGTTTGTTGGCTTGTTGGTTTGTTGGTTTGTTGGGTTGTTGGTTTGTTGGCTTGTTGGCTTCTTGGTTTGTTGGTTTGTTGGTTTCTTGGTTTGTTGGTTTGTTGGTTTGTTGGTTTGTTCGTTTGTTCGTTTGTTCGTTTGTTGGTTTGTTGGTTTGATGGTTTGTTGGTTTGTTGGTTTGTTGGTTTTTTGGTTTGTTGGTTTTTTGGTTTGTTGACTTGTTGGTTTGTTGGCTTGTAGGTTTGTTGGTTTGTTTGTTTGTTCGTTTGTTGGTTTGTTGGTTTGTTGGGTTGTTGGTTTGTTGGTTTGTTGGTTTGTTGGTTTGTTGGTTTGTTGGTTTGTTGGTTTGTTGGTTTGTTGGTTTGTTGCTTTGTTGGTTTGTTGGTTTGAGGGTTTGTTGGCTTGTTGGTTTGTTGGTTTGTTGGTTTGTTGGTTTTTTGGTTTCTTGGCTTGTTGGTTTCTTGGTTTGTTGGTTTGTTGGCTTGTTGGTTTGTTGGTTTGTTCGTTTGTTGGTTTGTTGGTTTGTTGGTTTGTTGGTTTGTTGGTTTGTTAATTTGTTGGTTTGTTGGCTTGTTGGCTTGTTGGTTTGTTGGTTTGTTCGTTTGTTGGTTTGTTGGTTTGTTGGTTTGTTGGCTTGTTGTTTTGTTAGTTTGTTGGTTTGATGGTTTGTTCGTTTGTTGGCTTCTTGTTTTGTTGGTTTGTTCGTCTGTTGGTTTGTTGGTTTGTTGGTTTGTTGGTTTGTTCGTTTGTTAGTTTGTTGGTTTGTTGGTTTGTTTGTTTGTTGGTTTGTTCGTTTGTTGGTTTGTTGGGTTGTTGGCTTGTTGGTTTTTTGGTTTGTTGGTTTGTTCTTTTGTTGGCTTGTTGGCTTGTTTGATTGTTGGTTTGTTGGTTTGTTGGTTTGTTAGTTTTTTGGTTTGTTGGTTTGTTGGTTTGTTGGTTTGTTGGTTTGTTGGTTTGTTTGTTTTTTGGTTTGTTGGTTTGTAGGTTTGTTGGTTTGTTGGTTTGTTGGTTTGTTGGTTTGTTCGTTTGTTGGTTTGTTGGTTTGTTGGTTTGTTGGTTTGTTGGCTTGTTGGTTTGTTGGTTTGCTGGTTTGTTCGTTTGTTGGTTTTTTGGTTTGTTGGTTTGTTGGTTTGATAGTTTGTTCATTTGTTGATTTTTTTGGTTTGTTGGTTTGTTGGTTTGTTGGCTTGTTGATTTGTTGGCTTGTTGGTTTGTTGGTTTGTTGGTTTGTTGGTTTAATTGTTTGTTGGTTTGTTGGTTTTTTCGTTTGTTGGTTTGTTGGTTTGTTGGCATGTTGGCTATTTGGTTTGTTGATTATTTGGCTTGTTGGTTTGTTAGCTTGTTGCTTTGTTTGTTTGTTGGTTTGTTCGTTTCTTGTCTTGTTGGTTTATTGGCTTGTTGGCTTGTAGGTTTGTTGGTTTGTTGGTTTGTTGGTTTGCTGGTTTGTTGGCTTGTTTGTTCGTTGGATTGTTGGTTTCTTGGTTTGTTGTTTCGTTGGTTTGTTGGTTTGTTCGTTTGTTGGTTTGTTGGTTTGTTGGTTTGTTGGCTTGCTCGTTTGTTGGCTTGTTGGCTTGTTGGTTTGTTGGTTTGTTGGCTTATTGGTTTCTTGGTTTGTTGTTTTCTTGGTTTGTTGGATTGTTGATTTCTTGGCTTGTTGGCTTGTTGGTTTGTTGGTTTGTTGGCTTTTTGTTTGTTGGTTTGTTGGTTTCTTGGTTTGTTGGTTTGTTGGTTTGTTGGTTTGTACGTTTGTTGGTTTGTTGGTTTGTTGGCATGTTGGTTTGTTGGCTTTTTGGCTTGTTGGCTTGTTGGTTTGTTGGCTTGTTGGTTTGTTAGTTTGTTGGTTTGTTGGTTTGTTGGTTTGTTGGTTTGTTCGTTTATTGGTTTGTTGCTTTGTTGGTTTGTTGGTTTGTTGGTTTGTTGGTTTGTTTGTTTGTTGGGTTTTTCGTTTGTTGGCTTGTTGGTTTGTTGGTTTGTTCGCTTGTTGGTTTGTTCGTTTGTCAATTTGTTGGTTTATTGGTTTGTTCGTTTATTGGTTTGTTGGTTTGTTGGTTTGTTAGTTTGTTTGTCTGCTGGTTTGTTCGTTTGTTGGCTTGTTGGTTTGTTGGCTTATTGGTTTGTTGGTTTGTCGGTTTGTTGGTTTGTTGGTTTGTTCATTTGTTGGTTTGTTGGTTTGTTGGCTTGTTGGTTTGTTGGTTTGTTGGTTTGTTATTTTGTCGGTTTGTTGGTTTGTTGGTTTGTTGGTTTGTTGGTATGTTGGTTTGTTGGCTTGTTGGCTTAATGGTTTGTTGGCTTGTTGGTTTGTTGGTTTGTTGGTTTGTTGGTTTGTTGGTTTGTTGGTTTTTTGGTTTGTTGGTTTGTTTGTTTGTTTGTTTGTTTGTTGGTTTGTTCGTTTGTTGGCTTGTTGATTTGTTGGCTTGTTGGCTGGTTGGTTTGTTGGTTTGTTGGCTTGTTGGTTTGTTGGCTTGTTGGTTTGTCAGTTTGTTGGTTTGTTGGTTTGTTGGTTTGTTCGTTTGTTGGTTTGTTGGTTCTTTGGTTTGTTGGTTTGTTAGTTTGTTCGTTTGTTGGTTTGTTGGTTTGTTGGTTTGTTGGTTTGTTCATTTGTTGGTTTGTTGGTTTGTTGGTTTGTTCGTTTGTTCGTTTGTTGGCTTGTTGGCTTGTTGGTTTGTTGGTTTGTTGGTTTGTTGGTTTGTTGGTTTGTTGGTTTGTTGGTTTTTTGGTTTGTTGGTTTGTTGGTTTGTTGGTTTATTCGTTTGATGGTTTGTTGTTTTGTTGGTTTGTTGGTTTGTTGGTTTGTTCGTTTGTTAGTTTGTTGGTTTTTTGGTTTGTTGGTTTTTTTGTTTGTTTGTTTGTTGGTATGTTGGTTTGTTGGTTTGCTGGTTTATTGGCTTGTTGGTTTGTTGGTTTGTTAGTTTGTTGGTTTGTTGGTTTGTTGGTTACTTGGTTTGTTGGTTTGTTGGTTTGTTGGCTTGTTCGTTTGTTGGTTTTTTGGTTTGTTGGTTTGTCGGTTTGTTGGTTTGTTGGTTTATTTGTTTGTTGGTTTCTTGGTTTGTTGGTTTGTTGGTTTGTTGGCTTGTTGGTTTGTTGGCTTGTTGGTTTGTTGGTTTGTCGGTTTGTTGGTTTGTTGGTTTGTTCATTTCTTGGTTTGTTGGTTTGTTGGCTTGTTGGTTTGTTGGTTTGTTGGTTTGTTGGTTTGTTGGTTTGTTGGTTTGTTGGTTTGTTGGTTTGTTGGTTTGTTGGCTTGTTGGCTTAATGGTTTGTTGGCTTGTTGGTTTGTTGGTTTGTTGGTTTGTTGGTTTGTTGGTTTGTTGGTTTTTTGGTTTGTTGGTTTGTTGGTTTGTTTGTTTGTTGGTTTGTTCGTTTGTTGGCTTGTTGATTTGTTGGCTTGTTGGCTTGTTGGTTTGTTGGTTTGTTGGCTTGTTGGTTTGTCGGTTTGTTGGTTTGTTGGTTTGTTGGTTTGTTGGTTTGTTCGTTTGTTGGTTTGTTCGTTTGTTGGTTTGTGGGTTTGTTGTTTTGTTGGTTTGTTGGTTTGTTCGTTTGTTGGTTTGGTGGTTTGTTGGTTTGTTCGGTTGTTTGTTTGTTGGCTTGTTGGTTTGTTGGTTTGTTCGTTTGTTCGTTTGTTCGTTTGTTCGTTTGTTGGTTCGTTGGTTTGTTGTTTTGTTGGTTTGTTCGTTTGTTGGTTTGTTGGTTTGTTGGTTTGTTCGTTTGTTGGTTTGGTGGTTTGTTGGTTTGTTCGGTTGTTTGTTTGTTGGCTTGTTGGCTTGTTGGTTTGTTGGTTTGTTCGTTTGTTCGTTTGTTCGTTTGTTCGTTTGTTGGTTCGTTGATTTGTTGGTTTGTTGGTTTGTTGGTTTGTTGGCTTGTTGGCTTAATGGTTTGTTGGCTTGTTGGTTTGTTGGTTTGTTGGTTTGTTGGTTTGTTGGTTTGTTGGTTTTTTGGTTTGTTGGTTTGTTGGTTTGTTTGTTTGTTGGTTTGTTCGTTTGTTGGCTTGTTGATTTGTTGGCTTGTTGGCTTGTTGGTTTGTTGGTTTGTTGGCTTGTTGGTTTGTCGGTTTGTTGGTTTGTTGGTTTGTTGGTTTGTTGGTTTGTTCGTTTGTTGGTTTGTTCGTTTGTTGGCTTGTTGGTTTGTTGGCTTATTGGTTTGTTGGTTTGTCGGTTTGTTGGTTTGTTGGTTTGTTCATTTGTTGGTTTGTTGGTTTGTTGGCTTGTTGGTTTGTTGGTTTGTTGGTTTGTTATTTTGTCGGTTTGTTGGTTTGTTGGTTTGTTGGTTTGTTGGTATGTTGGTTTGTTGGCTTGTTGGCTTAATGGTTTGTTGGCTTGTTGGTTTGTTGGTTTGTTGGTTTGTTGGTTTGTTGGTTTGTTGGTTTTTTGGTTTGTTGGTTTGTTTGTTTGTTTGTTTGTTTGTTGGTTTGTTCGTTTGTTGGCTTGTTGATTTGTTGGCTTGTTGGCTGGTTGGTTTGTTGGTTTGTTGGCTTGTTGGTTTGTTGGCTTGTTGGTTTGTCAGTTTGTTGGTTTGTTGGTTTGTTCGTTTGTTGGTTTGTTGGTTCTTTGGTTTGTTGGTTTGTTAGTTTGTTCGTTTGTTGGTTTGTTGGTTTGTTGGTTTGTTGGTTTGTTCATTTGTTGGTTTGTTGGTTTGTTGGTTTGTTCGTTTGTTCGTTTGTTGGCTTGTTGGCTTGTTGGTTTGTTGGTTTGTTGGTTTGTTGGTTTGTTGGTTTGTTGGTTTGTTGGTTTTTTGGTTTGTTGGTTTGTTGGTTTGTTGGTTTATTCGTTTGATGGTTTGTTGTTTTGTTGGTTTGTTGGTTTGTTCGTTTGTTAGTTTGTTGGTTTTTTGGTTTGTTGGTTTGTTTGTTTGTTTGTTTGTTGGTATGTTGGTTTGTTGGTTTGCTGGTTTATTGGCTTGTTGGTTTGTTGGTTTGTTAGTTTGTTGGTTTGTTGGTTTGTTGGTTACTTGGTTTGTTGGTTTGTTGGTTTGTTGGCTTGTTCGTTTGTTGGCTTGTTGGTTTGTTGGTTTGTCGGTTTGTTGGTTTGTTGGTTTGTTCATTTCTTGGTTTGTTGGTTTGTTGGCTTGTTGGTTTGTTGGTTTGTTGGTTTGTTGGTTTGTTGGTTTGTTGGTTTGTTGGTTTGTTGGTTTGTTGGCTTGTTGGCTTAATGGTTTGTTGGCTTGTTGGTTTGTTGGTTTGTTGGTTTGTTGGTTTGTTGGTTTGTTGGTTTTTTGGTTTGTTGGTTTGTTGGTTTGTTTGTTTGTTGGTTTGTTCGTTTGTTGGCTTGTTGATTTGTTGGCTTGTTGGCTTGTTGGTTTGTTGGTTTGTTGGCTTGTTGGTTTGTCGGTTTGTTGGTTTGTTGGTTTGTTGGTTTGTTGGTTTGTTCGTTTGTTGGTTTGTTCGTTTGTTGGTTTGTGGGTTTGTTGTTTTGTTGGTTTGTTGGTTTGTTCGTTTGTTGGTTTGGTGGTTTGTTGGTTTGTTCGGTTGTTTGTTTGTTGGCTTGTTGGCTTGTTGGTTTGTTGGTTTGTTCGTTTGTTCGTTTGTTCGTTTGTTCGTTTGTTGGTTCGTTGGTTTGTTGTTTTGTTGGTTTGTTCGTTTGTTGGTTTGTTGGTTTGTTGGTTTGTTCGTTTGTTGGTTTGGTGGTTTGTTGGTTTGTTCGGTTGTTTGTTTGTTGGCTTGTTGGCTTGTTGGTTTGTTGGTTTGTTCGTTTGTTCGTTTGTTCGTTTGTTCGTTTGTTGGTTCGTTGATTTGTTGGTTTGTTGGTTTGTTGGTTTGTTGGCTTGTTGGCTTAATGGTTTGTTGGCTTGTTGGTTTGTTGGTTTGTTGGTTTGTTGGTTTGTTGGTTTGTTGGTTTTTTGGTTTGTTGGTTTGTTGGTTTGTTTGTTTGTTGGTTTGTTCGTTTGTTGGCTTGTTGATTTGTTGGCTTGTTGGCTTGTTGGTTTGTTGGTTTGTTGGCTTGTTGGTTTGTCGGTTTGTTGGTTTGTTGGTTTGTTGGTTTGTTGGTTTGTTCGTTTGTTGGTTTGTTCGTTTGTTGGTTTGTGGGTTTGTTGTTTTGTTGGTTTGTTGGTTTGTTCGTTTGTTGGTTTGGTGGTTTGTTGGTTTGTTCGGTTGTTTGTTTGTTGGCTTGTTGGCTTGTTGGTTTGTTGGTTTGTTCGTTTGTTCGTTTGTTCGTTTGTTCGTTTGTTGGTTCGTTGGTTTGTTGTTTTGTTGGTTTGTTCGTTTGTTGGTTTGTTGGTTTGTTGGCTTGTTGGTTTGTTGGTTTGTTGGTTTGTTGGTTTGTTGGTTTGTTGGTTTGTTGGTTTGTTGATTTGTTGGTTTGTTGGTTTGTTGGTATGTTGGTTTGTTGGTTTGTTGGTTTGTTGGTTTGTTGGTTTATTCGTTTGTTGGTTTGTTGGTTTGTTGGTTTGCTGGTTTGTTGGTTTGTTCGTTTGTTAGTTTGTTGGTTTGTTGGTTTGTTGGTTTGTTGGTTTGTTGGTTTGTTTTTTTGGTGGTATGTTAGTTTGTTGGTTTGTTGGTTTGCTGGTTTGTTGGCTTGTTGGTTTGTTGGTTTGTTAGTTTGTTGGTTTGTTGGTTTTTTGGCTACTTGGTTTGTTGGTTTGTTGGTTTGTTGGCTTGTTGGTTTCTTGGTTTTTTGGTTTGTTGGTTTGTCGGTTTGTTGATTTGTTGGTTTGTTGGTTTTTTGGTTTGTTGGTTTGTTGGTTTGTTGGTTTATTTGTTTGTTGGTTTGTTGGTTCGTTGGTTTGTTGGTTTGTTGGTTTGTTGGTTTGTTGGTTTGTTGGTTTGTTGGTTTATTTGTTTGTTGCTTTGTTGGTTTGTTGGTTTGTTGGTTTGTTGGTTTATTTGTTTGTTGGTTTGTTGGTTTGTTGGTTTGTTGGCTTGTTGGTTTGTTGGTTTGTTGGTTTGTTGGATTTTTGGTTTGTTGGTTTGTTGGTTTGTTGGTTTGTTGGTTTGTTGGTTTGTTGGTTTGTTGGTTTGTTGGTTTGTTGGTTTGTTTGATTGTTATTTGTTCGTTTGTTG
This sequence comes from Atherix ibis, assembly GCA_958298945.1. NCBI lineage: Eukaryota > Metazoa > Arthropoda > Insecta > Diptera > Athericidae > Atherix > Atherix ibis. The sequence continues at coordinate 101,137,322 of OY282608.1, forward strand.
ATTTGTTGGTTACTTGGTTTGTTAGTTTGTTGGTTTGTTGGTTTGTTGCTTCTTGGTTTGTTGGTTTGTTCATTTGTTGGTTTGTTGGTTTGTTGGCTTGTTGGTTTGTTGGGTTGTTGGTTTGTTGGTTTGTTGGTTTGTTGGTTTGTTGGTTTGTTGGTTTGTTGGTTTGTTGGTTTGTTGGTTTGTTGGTTTGTTGGCTTGTTGGATTGCTGGTTTGTTGACTTGTTGGTTTGTTGGTTTGTTGGTTTGTTGGTTTGTTGGTTTTTTGGTTTGTTGGTTTGTTGGTTTGTTTGTTTGTTGGTTTGATCGTTTGTTGGCTTGTTGATTTGTTGGCTTGTTGGCTTGTTGGTTTGTTGGTGTGTTGGCTTGTTGGTTTGTTGGCTTGTTGTTTTGTCGGTTTGTTGGTTTGTTGGTTTGTTGGTTTGTTCGTTTGTTGGTTTGTTGGTTCGTTGGTTTGTTGGTTTGTTGGTTTGTTCGTTTGTTGGTTTGTGGGTTTGTTGGTTTGTTGGTTGTTTGTTTGTTGGTTTGGTGGGTTGTTGGTTTGTTCGTTTGTTCGTTTGTTGGCTTGCTGGCTTGTTGGTTTTTTGGTTTGTTCGTTTGTTCGTTTGTTGGTTTGTTGGTTCGTTGGTTTGTTGGTTTGTTGGTTTGTTCGTTTGTTGGTTTGTTGGTTTGTTGGTTTGTTGGTTTGTTCGTTTGTTGGTTTGGTGGTTTTTTGGTTTGTTCGTTTGTTTGTTTGTTGGCTTGTTGGCTTGTTGGTTTGTTGGTTTGTTGGTTTGTTAATTTGTTGGTTTGTTGGTTTGTTGGTTTGTTTGTTTGTTGGAATGTTGGTTTGTTAGTTTGTTGGTTTGCTGGTTTGTTGGCTTGTTGGTTTGTTGGTTTTTAGTTTGTTGGTTTGTTGGTTTGTTGGTTACTTGGTTTGTTGGTTTGTTGGTTCGTTGGCTTGTTGGTTTGTCGGTTTGTTGGTTTGTTGGTTTGTCGGTTTGTTGGTTTGTTGGTTTTTTGGTTTGTTGGTTTGTTGGTTTGTTGGTTTATTTGTTTGTTGGTTTGTTGGTTCGTTGGTTTGTTGGTTTGTTGGTTTGTTGGTTTGTTGGTTTGTTGGTTTATTTGTTTGTTGCTTTGTTGGTTTGTTGGTTTGTTGGTTTGTTGGTTTATTTGTTTGTTGGTTTGTTGGTTTGTTGGCTTGTTGGTTTGTTGGTTTGTTGGTTTGTTGGTTTGTTGGATTTTTGGTTTGTTGGTTTGTTGGTTTGTTGGTTTGTTTGTTTGTTCGTTTGTTGGTTTGTTGGTTTGTTGGTTTGTTGGCTTAATGGTTTGTTGGATTGTTGGTTTGTTGGTTTGTTGGTTTGTTGGTTTGTTGGTTTGTTGGTTTGTTGGTTTGTTGGTTTGTTGATTTGTTGGTTTGTTGGTTTGTTGGTTTGTTGGTTTGTTGGTTTGTTTGATTGTTGGTTTGTTCGTTTGTTGATTTGTTGGTTACTTGGTTTGATAGTTTGTTGGTTTGTTGGATTGTTGGCTTGTTGGTTTGTTAGTTTGTTGGTTTGTTGGTTTGTTGGTTTGTTGGTTTGTTGGTTTGTTTGTTTGTTGGTTTTTTCGTTTGTTGGTTTGTTGGTTTGTTTGATTGTTGGTTTGTTCGTTTGTTGATTTGTTGGTTACTTGGTTTAATAGTTTGTTGGTTTGTTGGATTGTTGGCTTGTTGGTTTGTTAGTTTGTTGGTTTGTTGGTTTGTTGGTTTGTTAGTTTGTTGGCTTAATGGTTTGTTGGATTGTTGGTTTGTTGGTTTGTTGGCTTGTTGGATTATTGGTTTGTTGTTTTGTTGGTTTGTTGGTTTGTTGGCTTGTTGGTTTGCTGGTTTGTTGGCTTGTTGATTTGTTGGTTTGTTGGTTTGTTTGATTGTTGGTTTGTTTGATTGTTGATTTGTTCGTTTGTTGATTTGTTGGTTACTTGGTTTGTTAGTTTGTTGGTTTTTTGGTTTGTTGGTTTGTTGGTTTTTGGGTTTGTTGGTTTGTTGGTTTGTTGGTTTGTTTGTTTGTTCGTTTGTTGGTTTGTTGGTTTGTTAGTTTAATGGCTTGTTGGTTTGTTGGTTTGTTGGCTTGTTAGTTTGTTGGTTTGTTGGTTTGTTGGTTAGTTGGCTTGTTGGTTACTTGGTTTGTTGGTTTGTTGGTTTGTTGGTTAGTTGGATTGTTGGTTTATTGGTTTGTTGGTTTTTTGGTTTGTTGGCTTGTTGGTTTTTTGGCTTGTTGGCTTGTTGGTTTGTTGGTTATTTAGCTTGTTGGTTTGTTGGCTTGTTGGTTTTTTGGCTTGTTGGCTTGTTGGTTTGTTGGTTATTTAGCTTGTTGGTTTGTTGGTTTGTTGGTTTGTTCGTTTGTTGGTTTGTTGGTTCGTTGGTTTGTTGGTTTGTTGGTTTGTTCGTTTGTTGGTTTGTGGGTTTGTTGTTTTGTTGGTTTGTTGGTGTGTTCGTTTGATGGTTTGGTGGTTTGTTGGTTTGTTCGTTTGTTTGTTTGTTGGCTTGTTGGCTTGTTGGTTTGTTGGTTTGTTCGTTTGTTCGTTTGTTCGTTTGCTCGTTTGTTCGTTTGTTGGTTCGTTGGTTTGTTGGTTTGTTGGTTTGTTCGTTTTTTGGTTTGTTGGTTTGTTGGTTTGTTGGTTTGTTCGTTTGTTGGTTTGGTGGTTTGTTGGTTTGTTGGTTTGTTGGTTTGTTGGTTTGTTGGTTTGTTGGTTTGTTGGTTTATTCGTTTGTTGGTTTGTTGGTTTGTTGGTTTGCTGGTTTGTTGGTTTGTTCGTTTGTTAGTTTGTTGGTTTGTTGGTTTGTTGGTTTGTTGGTTTGTTTGTTTGTTGGTATGTTAGTTTGTTGGTTTGTTGGTTTGCTGGTTTGTTGGCTTGTTGTTTTGTTGGTTTGTTAGTTTGTTGGTTTGTTGGTTTTTTGGTTACTTGGTTTGTTGGTTTGTTGGTTTGTTGGCTTGTTGGTTTGTTGGTTTTTTGGTTTGTTGGTTTGTCGGTTTGTTGGTTGGTTGGTTTTTTGGTTTGGTGGTTTGTTGGTTTATTTGTTTGTTGGTTTGTTGGTTCGTTGGTTTGTTGGTTTGTTGGTTTGTTGGTTTGTTGGTTTGTTGGTTTATTTGTTTGTTGCTTTGTTGGTTTGTTAGTTTGTTGGTTTGTTGGTTTATTTGTTTGTTGGTTTGTTGGTTTGTTCGTTTGTTGGCTTGTTGGTTTGTTGGTTTGTTGGTTTGTTGGATTTTTGGTTTGTTGGTTTGTTGGTTTGTTGGTTTGTTTGTTTGTTCGTTTGTTGGTTTGTTGGTTTTGTTGGCTTAATGGTTTGTTGGATTGTTGGTTTGTTGGTTTGTTGGTTTGTTGGTTTGTTGGTTTGTTGGTTTGTTGGTTTGTTGGTTTGTTGGTTTGTTGGTTTATTGGTTTGTTTGATTGTTGGTTTGTTCGTTTGTTGATTTGTTGGTTACTTGGTTTGTTATTTTGTTGGTTTGTTGGTTTGTCGCTTCTTGGTTTGTTGGTTTGTTCATTTGTTGGTTTGTTGGTTTGTTGGCTTGTTGGTTTGTTGGTTTGTTGGTTTGTTGGTTTGTTGGTTTGTTGGTTTGTTGGTTTGTTGGTTTGTTGGTTTGTTGGTTTGTTGGTTTGTTGGTTTGTTGGTTTGTTGGTTTGTTGGTTTGTTGGCTTGTTGGATTGCTGGTTTGTTGACTTGTTGGTTTGTTGGTTTGTTGGTTTGTTGGTTTGTTGGTTTTTTGGTTTGTTGGTTTGTTGGTTTGTTTGTTTGTTGGTTTGATCGTTTGTTGGCTTGTTGATTTGTTGGCTTGTTGGCTTGTTGGTTTGTTGGTGTGTTGGCTTGTTGGTTTGTTGGCTTGTTGTTTTGTCGGTTTGTTGGTTTGTTGGTTTGTTGGTTTGTTCGTTTGTTGGTTTGTTGGTTCGTTGGTTTGTTGGTTTGTTGGTTTGTTCGTTTGTTGGTTTGTGGGTTTGTTGGTTTGTTGGTTGTTTGTTTGTTGGTTTGGTGGGTTGTTGGTTTGTTCGTTTGTTCGTTTGTTGGCTTGCTGGCTTGTTGGTTTTTTGGTTTGTTCGTTTGTTCGTTTGTTGGTTTGTTGGTTCGTTGGTTTGTTGGTTTGTTGGTTTGTTCGTTTGTTGGTTTGTTGGTTTGTTGGTTTGTTGGTTTGTTCGTTTGTTGGTTTGGTGGTTTTTTGGTTTGTTCGTTTGTTTGTTTGTTGGCTTGTTGGCTTGTTGGTTTGTTGGTTTGTTGGTTTGTTAATTTGTTGGTTTGTTGGTTTGTTGGTTTGTTTGTTTGTTGGAATGTTGGTTTGTTAGTTTGTTGGTTTGCTGGTTTGTTGGCTTGTTGGTTTGTTGGTTTTTAGTTTGTTGGTTTGTTGGTTTGTTGGTTACTTGGTTTGTTGGTTTGTTGGTTCGTTGGCTTGTTGGTTTGTCGGTTTGTTGGTTTGTTGGTTTGTCGGTTTGTTGGTTTGTTGGTTTTTTGGTTTGTTGGTTTGTTGGTTTGTTGGTTTATTTGTTTGTTGGTTTGTTGGTTCGTTGGTTTGTTGGTTTGTTGGTTTGTTGGTTTGTTGGTTTGTTGGTTTATTTGTTTGTTGCTTTGTTGGTTTGTTGGTTTGTTGGTTTGTTGGTTTATTTGTTTGTTGGTTTGTTGGTTTGTTGGCTTGTTGGTTTGTTGGTTTGTTGGTTTGTTGGTTTGTTGGATTTTTGGTTTGTTGGTTTGTTGGTTTGTTGGTTTGTTTGTTTGTTCGTTTGTTGGTTTGTTGGTTTGTTGGTTTGTTGGCTTAATGGTTTGTTGGATTGTTGGTTTGTTGGTTTGTTGGTTTGTTGGTTTGTTGGTTTGTTGGTTTGTTGGTTTGTTGGTTTGTTGATTTGTTGGTTTGTTGGTTTGTTGGTTTGTTGGTTTGTTGGTTTGTTTGATTGTTGGTTTGTTCGTTTGTTGATTTGTTGGTTACTTGGTTTGATAGTTTGTTGGTTTGTTGGATTGTTGGCTTGTTGGTTTGTTAGTTTGTTGGTTTGTTGGTTTGTTGGTTTGTTGGTTTGTTGGTTTGTTTGTTTGTTGGTTTTTTCGTTTGTTGGTTTGTTGGTTTGTTTGATTGTTGGTTTGTTCGTTTGTTGATTTGTTGGTTACTTGGTTTAATAGTTTGTTGGTTTGTTGGATTGTTGGCTTGTTGGTTTGTTAGTTTGTTGGTTTGTTGGTTTGTTGGTTTGTTAGTTTGTTGGCTTAATGGTTTGTTGGATTGTTGGTTTGTTGGTTTGTTGGCTTGTTGGATTATTGGTTTGTTGTTTTGTTGGTTTGTTGGTTTGTTGGCTTGTTGGTTTGCTGGTTTGTTGGCTTGTTGATTTGTTGGTTTGTTGGTTTGTTTGATTGTTGGTTTGTTTGATTGTTGATTTGTTCGTTTGTTGATTTGTTGGTTACTTGGTTTGTTAGTTTGTTGGTTTTTTGGTTTGTTGGTTTGTTGGTTTTTGGGTTTGTTGGTTTGTTGGTTTGTTGGTTTGTTTGTTTGTTCGTTTGTTGGTTTGTTGGTTTGTTAGTTTAATGGCTTGTTGGTTTGTTGGTTTGTTGGCTTGTTAGTTTGTTGGTTTGTTGGTTTGTTGGTTAGTTGGCTTGTTGGTTACTTGGTTTGTTGGTTTGTTGGTTTGTTGGTTAGTTGGATTGTTGGTTTGTTGGTTTGTTGGTTTTTTGGTTTGTTGGCTTGTTGGTTTTTTGGCTTGTTGGCTTGTTGGTTTGTTGGTTATTTAGCTTGTTGGTTTGTTGGCTTGTTGGTTTTTTGGCTTGTTGGCTTGTTGGTTTGTTGGTTATTTAGCTTGTTGGTTTGTTGGTTTGTTGGTTTGTTCGTTTGTTGGTTTGTTGGTTCGTTGGTTTGTTGGTTTGTTGGTTTGTTCGTTTGTTGGTTTGTGGGTTTGTTGTTTTGTTGGTTTGTTGGTGTGTTCGTTTGATGGTTTGGTGGTTTGTTGGTTTGTTCGTTTGTTTGTTTGTTGGCTTGTTGGCTTGTTGGTTTGTTGGTTTGTTCGTTTGTTCGTTTGTTCGTTTGCTCGTTTGTTCGTTTGTTGGTTCGTTGGTTTGTTGGTTTGTTGGTTTGTTCGTTTTTTGGTTTGTTGGTTTGTTGGTTTGTTGGTTTGTTCGTTTGTTGGTTTGGTGGTTTGTTGGTTTGTTGGTTTGTTGGTTTGTTGGTTTGTTGGTTTGTTGGTTTGTTGGTTTATTCGTTTGTTGGTTTGTTGGTTTGTTGGTTTGCTGGTTTGTTGGTTTGTTCGTTTGTTAGTTTGTTGGTTTGTTGGTTTGTTGGTTTGTTGGTTTGTTTGTTTGTTGGTATGTTAGTTTGTTGGTTTGTTGGTTTGCTGGTTTGTTGGCTTGTTGTTTTGTTGGTTTGTTAGTTTGTTGGTTTGTTGGTTTTTTGGTTACTTGGTTTGTTGGTTTGTTGGTTTGTTGGCTTGTTGGTTTGTTGGTTTTTTGGTTTGTTGGTTTGTCGGTTTGTTGGTTGGTTGGTTTTTTGGTTTGGTGGTTTGTTGGTTTATTTGTTTGTTGGTTTGTTGGTTCGTTGGTTTGTTGGTTTGTTGGTTTGTTGGTTTGTTGGTTTGTTGGTTTATTTGTTTGTTGCTTTGTTGGTTTGTTAGTTTGTTGGTTTGTTGGTTTATTTGTTTGTTGGTTTGTTGGTTTGTTCGTTTGTTGGCTTGTTGGTTTGTTGGTTTGTTGGTTTGTTGGATTTTTGGTTTGTTGGTTTGTTGGTTTGTTGGTTTGTTTGTTTGTTCGTTTGTTGGTTTGTTGGTTTTGTTGGCTTAATGGTTTGTTGGATTGTTGGTTTGTTGGTTTGTTGGTTTGTTGGTTTGTTGGTTTGTTGGTTTGTTGGTTTGTTGGTTTGTTGGTTTGTTGGTTTATTGGTTTGTTTGATTGTTGGTTTGTTCGTTTGTTGATTTGTTGGTTACTTGGTTTGTTATTTTGTTGGTTTGTTGGTTTGTCGCTTCTTGGTTTGTTGGTTTGTTCATTTGTTGGTTTGTTGGTTTGTTGGCTTGTTGGTTTGTTGGTTTGTTGGTTTGTTGGTTTGTTGGTTTGTTGGTTTGTTGGTTTGTTGGTTTGTTGGTTTGTTGGTTTGTTGGTTTGTTGGTTTGTTGGTTTGTTGGTTTGTTGGTTTGTTGGCTTGTTGGATTGCTGGTTTGTTGACTTGTTCGTTTGTTGGTTTGTTGGTTTTTTGGTTTGTTGGTTTGTTGGTTTGTTTGTTTGTTGGTTTGATCGTTTGTTGGCTTGTTGATTTGTTGGCTTGTTGGCTTGTTGGTTTGTTGGTGTGTTGGCTTGTTGGTTTGTTGGCTTGTTGGTTTGTCGGTTTGTTGGTTTGTTGGTTTGTTGGTTTGTTCGTTTGTTGGTTTGTTGGTTCGTTGGTTTGTTGGTTAATTGGTTTGTTCGTTTGTTGGTTTGTGGGTTTGTTGGTTTGTTGGTTGTTTGTTTGTTGGTTTGGTGGGTTGTTGGTTTGTTCGTTTGTTCGTTTGTTGGCTTGCTGGCTTGTTGGTTTGTTGGTTTGTTCGTTTGTTCGTTTGTTGGTTTGTTGGTTCGTTAGTTTGTTGGTTTGTTGGTTTGTTCGTTTGTTGGTTTGTTGGTTTGTTGGTTTGTTGGTTTGTTCGTTTGTTGGTTTGGTGGTTTGTGGGTTTGTTCGTTTGTTTGTTTGTTGGCTTGTTGGCTTGCTGGTTTGTTGGTTTGTTGGTTTGTTGGTTTGTTGGTTTGTTGGTTTGTTGGTTTGTTGGTTTGTTGGTTTGTTTGTTTGTTGGAATGTTGGTTTGTTGGTTTGTTGGTTTGCTGGTTTGTTGGCTTGTTGGTTTGTTGGTTTTTAGTTTGTTGGTTTGTTGGTTTGTTGGTTACTTGGTTTGTTGGTTTGTTGGTTCGTTGGTTTGTTGGTTTGTTGGTTTTTTGGTTTGTTGGTTTGTCGGTTTGTTGGTTTGTTGGTTTTTTGGTTTGTTGGTTTGTTGGTTTGTTGGTTTATTTGTTTGTTGGTTTGTTGGTTTGTTGGTTTTTTGGTTTGTTGGTTTGTTGTTTTGTTAGTTTGTTGGCTTAATGGTTTGTTGGATTGTTGGTTTGTTGGTTTGTTGGCTTGTTGGCTTGTTGGTTAGTTGGTTATTTAGCTTGTTGGTTTGTTGGCTTGCTGGTTTGTTGGTTTTTTGGTTTGTTGGTTTGTTAGTTTGTTGGTTTGTTGGCTTGTTAGCTTGTTGGTTTGTTGGTTTGTTCGTTTGTTGGTTTGTTGGTTTGTTGGTTTGTTTGTTTATTGGGTTGTTCATTTGTTGGCTTGTTGGTTTGTTGGCTTGTTGGTTTGTTTGTTTGTTGGTTTGTTGGTTTTTTAGTTTATTGGCTTGTTTGTTTGTTGGTTTGTTGGTTTGTTGGTTTGTTGGTTTGTTGGTTTTTTAGTTTGTTGGCTTGTTGGTTTGTTGGCTTGTTGGTTTGTTGATTTGTTGGTTTGTTGGTTTGTTGGTTTGTTGGTTTGTTGGCTTGTTGGCTTGTTGGTTTGTTGGTTTGTTGGTTTGTTGGTTTGTTTGTTTGTTGGTTTGTTGGTTTGTTGGTTTGTTGGTTTGTTGGTTTGTTGGTTTGTTAGTTTGTTGGTTTGTTGGTTTGTTGGTTTGTTGGTTTGTTGGCTTGCTGGCTTGTTGGCTTGTTGGTTTGTTGGTTTGTTGGTTTGTTGGTTTGTTCGTTTGTTGGTTTGTTCGTTTATTCGTTTGTGCGTTTGTTCGTTTGTTCGTTTGTTGGTTTGTTGGTTTGTTGGTTTGTTGGTTTGTTGGTTTGTTTGTTTGTTGGTTTTTTCATTTGTTGGCTTGTTAGTTTGTTGGTTTGTTCGTTTGTTGGTTTGTTGATTTGTCGGTTTGTTGGTTTGTTGGGTTGTTCGTTTGTTTGTTTGTTGGTTTGTTAGTTTGTTTGTCTGTTGGTTTGTTCGTTTGTTGGCTTGTTGGTTTGTTGGCTTGTTGGTTTGTTGGTTTGTTGGTTTGCAAGTTTGTTGGTTTGTTTGTTTGTTGGCTTGTTGGTTTGTTGGTTGGTTGGTTTGTTGGTTTATTGGTTTGTTGGTTTGTTGGTTTTTTTCGATTGCTGGCTTGTTAGTTTGTTGGTTTGTTCGTTTGTTGGTTTGTTGGTCTGTCGGTTTGTTGGTTTGTTGGGTTGTTCGTTTGTTTGTTTGTTGGTTTGTTAGTTTGTTTGTCTGTTGGTTTGTTCGTTTCTTGGCTTGTTGGTTTGTTGGCTTATTGGTTTGTTGGTTTGTTGGTTTGCTGGTTTGTTAGTTTGTTCGCTTGTTGGTGTGTTGGTTTGTTGGCTTTTTGGTTTGTTGGTTGGTTGGTTTGTTGGTTTATTGGTTTGTTGGTTTGTTGGTTTGTTGGCTTGTTGGTTTGTTGGTTTGTTGGTTTGTTGGTTTGTTGGTTTGTTGGTTTGTTGGTTTGTTGGTTTTTTGCTTTGTTGGTTTGTTCGTTTGTTGGCTTTTTGATTTGTTGGCTTGTTGATTTGTTGGTTTCTTGGTTTCTTTGTTTGTTGGTTTCTTGGTTTGTTGGCTTGTTGGTTTGTTCGTTTGTTGGCTTGTTGGCTTGTTGGTTTGTTGGCTTGTTGATTTATTGGTTTGTTGGTTTGTTGGTTTGTTGGTTTGTTGGTTTTTTGCTTTGTTGGTTTGTTCGTTTGTTGGCTTTTTGATTTGTTAGCTTGTTGATTTGTTGGTTTCTCGGTTTGTTGGTTTGTTGGTTTGTTGGTTTGTTGGCTTGTTGGTTTGTTCGTTTGTTGGCTTGTTGGCTTGTTGGTTTGTTGGCTTGTTGGTTTGTCGGTTTGTTGGTTTGTTGGTTTGTTGGTTTGTTGGTTTGTTCGTTTGTTGGTTTATTGGTTCGTTGGTTTGTTGGTTTGTTGGTTTGTTGGTTGGTACGTTTGTTGGTTTAGTGGTTTGTTGGTTTGTTCGTTTGTTGGCTTGTTGGCTTGTTGGTTTGTTGGTTTGTTGGTTTGTTGGTTTGTTGGTTTGTTGGTTTGTTTGTTTGTTGGTTTGTTGGTTTGTTGGTTTGTTGGTTTGTTGGTTTGTTGGTTTATTCGTTTGTTGGTTTGTTGTTTTGTTGGTTTGTTGGTTTGCTGATTTGTTCGTTTGTTAGTTTGTTGGTTTGTTGGTTTGTTGGTTTGTTGGTTTGTTGGTTTGTTGGTTTGTTGGTTTGTTGGTTTGTTGGTTTGTTTGTTTGTTGGTTTGTTGGTTTGTTGGTTTGTTGGTTTGTTGGCTTGTTGGCTTGTTGGTTTGTTAGTTTGTTCGTTTGTTGGTTTGTATATTACTTGGTTTGTTGGTTTGTTGGTTTGTTGGTTTGTTGGCTTGTTGGTTTGTTGGTTTGTAGGTTTGTTGGTTTGTTGGTTTGTTGTTTTGTTGGTTTGTTGGTTTGTTGGTTTGTTGGTTTGTTGGCTTGTTGGTTTGTTGGTTTGTTGGCTTGTTGATTTGTTGGTTTGTTGGTTTGTTGGTTTGTTGGTCTGTTGGTTTGTTGGTTTGTTGGTTTGTTTGATTGTTGGTTTGTTCGTTTGTTGATTTGTTCGTTACTAGGTTTGTTAGTTTGTTGGTTTGTTGGTTTGTTGGTTTGTTGGTTTTTGGGTTTGTTGGTTTGTTGGTTTGTTGGTTTGTTTGTTTATTCGTTTGTTTGTTTGTTGGTTTGTTAGTTTAATGGCTTGTTGGTTTGTTGGTTTGTTGGCTTGTTAGTTTGTTGGTTTGTTGGTTTGTTGGTTAGTTGGCTTGTTGGTTACTTGGTTTGTTGGTTTGTTGGTTTGTTGGTTAGTTGGCTTGTTGGTTTGTTGGTTTGTTGGTTTTTTGGTTTGTTGGCTTGTTGGTTTGTTGGCTTGTTGGTTTGTTCGTTTATTCGTTTGTGCGTTTGTTCGTTTGTTCGTTTGTTGGTTTGTTGGTTTGTTGGTTTGTTGGTTTGTTGGTTTGTTTGTTTGTTGGTTTTTTCATTTGTTGGCTTGTTAGTTTGTTGGTTTGTTCGTTTGTTGGTCTGTTGATTTGTCGGTTTGTTGGTTTGTTGGGTTGTTCGTTTATTTGTTTGTTGGTTTGTTAGTTTGTTTGTCTGTTGGTTTGTTTGTTTGTTGGCTTGTTGGTTTGTTGGCTTGTTGGTTTGTTGGTTTGTTGGTTTGCAAGTTTGTTGGTTTGTTTGTTTGTTGGCTTGTTGGTTTGTTGGTTGGTTGGTTTGTTGGTTTATTGGTTTGTTGGTTTGTTGGTTTTTTTCGTTTGCTGGCTTGTTAGTTTGTTGGTTTGTTCGTTTGTTGGTTTGTTGGTCTGTCGGTTTGTTGGTTTGTTGGGTTGTTCGTTTGTTTGTTTGTTGGTTTGTTAGTTTGTTTGTCTGTTGGTTTGTTCGTTTCTTGGCTTGTTGGTTTGTTGGCCTATTGGTTTGTTGGTTTGTTGGTTTGCTGGTTTGTTAGTTTGTTCGTTTGTTGGTGTGTTGGTTTGTTGGCTTTTTGGTTTGTTGGTTGGTTGGTTTGTTGGTTTATTGGTTTGTTGGTTTGTTGGTTTGTTGGCTTGTTGGTTTGTTGGTTTGTTGGTTTGGTGGTTTGTTGGTTTGTTGGTTTGTTGGTTTGTTGGTTTTTTGCTTTGTTGGTTTGTTCGTTTGTTGGCTTTTTGATTTGTTGGCTTGTTGATTTGTTGGTTTCTTGGTTTCTTTGTTTGTTGGTTTGTTGGTTTGTTGGCTTGTTGGTTTGTTCGTTTGTTGGCTTGTTGGCTTGTTGGTTTGTTGGCTTGTTGGTTTATTGGTTTGTTGGTTTGTTGGTTTGTTGGTTTGTTGGTTTTTTGCTTTGTTGGTTTGTTCGTTTGTTGGTTTTTTGATTTGTTAGCTTGTTGATTTGTTGGTTTCTCGGTTTGTTGGTTTGTTGGTTTGTTGGTTTGTTGGCTTGTTGGTTTGTTCGTTTGTTGGCTTGTTGGCTTGTTGGTTTGTTGGCTTGTTGGTTTGTCGGTTTGTTGGTTTGTTGGTTTGTTGGTTTGTTCGTTTGTTGGTTTATTGGTTCGTTGGTTTGTTGGTTTGTTGGTTTGTTGGTTGGTACGTTTGTTGGTTTAGTGGTTTGTTGGTTTGTTCGTTTGTTGGCTTGTTGGCTTGTTGGTTTGTTGGTTTGTTGGTTTGTTGGTTTGTTGGTTTGTTGGTTTGTTGGTTTGTTTGTTTGTTGGTTTGTTGGTTTGTTGGTTTGTTGGCTTGTTAGTTTGTTCGTTTGTTGGTTTGTTGGTTTGTTGGCTTGTTGGTTTGTTGGCTTGTTGGTTTGTTGGTTTGTTGGTTTGCAAGTTTGTTGGTTTGTTTGTTTGTTGGCTTGTTGGTTTGTTGGTTGGTTGGTTTGTTGGTTTATTGGTTTGTTGGTTTGTTGGTTTTTTTTGTTTGCTGGCTTGTTAGTTTGTTGGTTTGTTCGTTTGTTGGTTTGTTGGTCTGTCGGTTTGTTGGTTTGTTGGGTTGTTCGTTTGTTTGTTTGTTGGTTTGTTAGTTTGTTTGTCTGTTGGTTTGTTCGTTTCTTGGCTTGTTGGTTTGTTGGCTTATTGGTTTGTTGGTTTGTTGGTTTGCTGGTTTGTTAGTTTGTTCGTTTGTTGGTGTGTTGGTTTGTTGGCTTTTTGGTTTGTTTGTTGGTTGGTTTGTTGGTTTATTGGTTTGTTGGTTTGTTGGTTTGTTGGCTTGTTGGTTTGTTGGTTTGTTGGTTTGTTGGTTTGTTGGTTTGTTGGTTTGTTGGTTTGTTGGTTTGTTGGTTTTTTGCTTTGTTGGTTTGTTCGTTTGTTGGCTTTTTGATTTGTTGGCTTGTTGATTTGTTGGTTTCTTGGTTTCTTTGTTTGTTGGTTTGTTGGTTTGTTGGCTTGTTGGTTTGTTCGTTTGTTGGCTTGTTGGCTTGTTGGTTTGTTGGCTTGTTGGTTTATTGGTTTGTTGGTTTGTTTGATTATTATTTGTTCGTTTGTTGATTTGTTGGTTACTTGGTTTGTTAGTTTGTTGGTTTGTTGGTTTGTTGCTTCTTGGTTTGTTGGTTTGTTCATTTGTTGGTTTGTTGGTTTGTTGGCTTGTTGGTTTGTTGGGTTGTTGGTTTGTTGGTTTGTTGGTTTGTTGGTTTGTTGGTTTGTTGGTTTGTTGGTTTGTTGGTTTGTTGGTTTGTTGGTTTGTTGGCTTGTTGGATTGCTGGTTTGTTGACTTGTTGGTTTGTTGGTTTGTTGGTTTGTTGGTTTGTTGGTTTTTTGGTTTGTTAGTTTGTTGGTTTGTTTGTTTGTTGGTTTGATCGTTTGTTGGCTTGTTGATTTGTTGGCTTGTTGGCTTGTTGGTTTGTTGGTGTGTTGGCTTGTTGGTTTGTTGGTTTGTTGTTTTGTCGGTTTGTTGGTTTGTTGGTTTGTTAGTTTGTTCGTTTGTTGGTTTGTTGGTTCGTTGGTTTGTTGGTTTGTTGGTTTGTTCGTTTGTTGGTTTGTGGGTTTGTTGGTTTGTTGGTTATTTGTTTGTTGGTTTGGTGGGTTGTTGGTTTGTTCGTTTGTTCGTTTGTTGGCTTGCTGGCTTGTTGGTTTTTTGGTTTGTTCGTTTGTTCGTTTGTTGGTTTGTTGGTTCGTTGGTTTGTTGGTTTGTTGGTTTGTTCGTTTGTTGGTTTGTTGGTTTGTTGGTTTGTTGGTTTGTTCGTTTGTTGGTTTGGTGGTTTGTTGGTTTGTTCGTTTGTTTGTTTGTTGGCTTGTTGGCTTGTTGGTTTGTTGGTTTGTTGGTTTGTTAATTTGTTGGTTTGTTGGTTTGTTGGTTTGTTTGTTTGTTGGAATGTTGGGGTGTTGGTTTGTTGGTTTGCTGGTTTGTTGGCTTGTTGGTTTGTTGGTTTTTAGTTTGTTGGTTTGTTCGTTTATTGGTTACTTGATTTGTTGGTTTGTTGGTTCGTTGGCTTGTTGGTTTGTCGGTTTGTTGGTTTGTTGGTTTGTCGGTTTGTTGGTTTGTTGGTTTTTTGGTTTGTTGGTTTGTTGGTTTGTTGGTTTATTTGTTTGTTGGTTTGTTGGTTCGTTGGTTTGTTGGTTTGTTGGTTTGTTGGTTTGTTTGTTTATTTGTTTGTTGCTTTGTTGGTTTGTTGGTTTGTTAGTTTGTTGGTTTATTTGTTTGTTGGTTTGTTGGTTTGTTGGTTTGTTGGCTTGTTGGTTTGTTGGTTTGTTGGTTTGTTGGATTTTTGGTTTGTTGGTTTGTTGGTTTGTTGGTTTGTTTGTTTGTTCGTTTGTTGGTTTGTTGGTTTGTTGGTTTGTTGGCTTAATGGTTTGTTGGATTGTTGGTTTGTTGGTTTGTTGGTTTGGTGGTTTGTTGGTTTGTTGGTTTGTTGGTTTGTTGGTTTGTTGGTTTGTTGGTTTGTTGGTTTGTTGGTTTGTTGGTTTGTTGGTTTGTTGGTTTGTTGGTTTGTTTGATTGTTGGTTTGTTCGTTTGTTGATTTGTTGGTTACTTGGTTTGATAGTTTGTTGGTTTGTTGGATTGTTGGCTTGTTGGTTTGTTAGTTTGTTGGTTTGTTGGTTTGTTGGTTTGTTGGTTTGTTGGTTTGTTTGTATGTTGGTTTTTTCGTTTGTTGGCTTCTTGGTTTGTTGGTTTTTTGGTTTGTTGGTTTGTTGGTTTGTTGGTGTGTTAGTTTGTTGGCTTAATGGTTTGTTGGATTGTTGGTTTGTTGGTTTGTTGGCTTGTTGGATTATTGGTTTGTTGTTTTGTTGGTTTGTTGGTTTGTTGGCTTGTTGGTTTGCTGGTTTGTTGGCTTGTTGATTTGTTGGTTTGTTGGTTTGTTTGATTGTTGGTTTGTTTGATTGTTGGTTTGTTCGTTTGTTGATTTGTTGGTTACTTGGTTTGTTCGTTTGTTGGTTTTTGGGTTTGTTGGTTTGTTGGTTTGTTGGTTTGTTTGTTTATTCGTTTGTTGGTTTGTTGGTTTGTTAGTTTAATGGCTTGTTGGTTTGTTGGTTTGTTGGCTTGTTAGTTTGTTGGTTTGTTGGTTTGTTGGTTAGTTGGCTTGTTGGTTACTTGGTTTGTTGGCTTGTTGGTTTGTTGGTTATTTAGCTTGTTGGTTTGTTGGTTTGTTGGTTTGTTCGTTTGTTGGTTTGTTGGTTCGTTGGTTTGTTGGTTTGTTGGTTTGTTCGTTTGTTGGTTTGTGGGTTTGTTGTTTTGTTGGTTTGTTGGTTTGTTCGTTTGATGGTTTGGTGGTTTGTTGGTTTGTTCGTTTGTTTGTTTGTTGGCTTGTTGGCTTGTTGGTTTTTTGGTTTGTTCGTTTGTTCGTTTGTTCGTTTGTTGGTTCGTTGGTTTGTTGGTTTGTTGGTTTGTTCGTTTGTTGGTTTGTTGGTTTGTTGGTTTGTTGGTTTGTTCGTTTGTTGGTTTGGTGGTTTGTTGGTTTGTTGGTTTGTTGGTTTGTTGGTTTGTTGGTTTGTTGGTTTGTTGGTTTATTCGTTTGTTGGTTTGTTGGTTTGTTGGTTTGCTGGTTTGTTGGTTTGTTCGTTTGTTAGTTTGTTGGTTTGTTGGTTTGTTGGTTTGTTGGTTTGTTTGTTTGTTGGTATGTTAGTTTGTTGGTTTGTTGGTTTGCTGGTTTGTTGGCTTGTTGTTTTGTTGGTTTGTTAGTTTGTTGGTTTGTTGGTTTTTTGGTTACTTGGTTTGTTGGTTTGTTGGTTTGTTGGCTTGTTGGTTTGTTGGTTTTTTGGTTTGTTGGTTTGTCGGTTTGTTGGTTGGTTGGTTTTTTGGTTTGTTGGTTTGGTGGTTTGTTGGTTTATTTGTTTGTTGGTTTGTTGGTTCGTTGGTTTGTTGGTTTGTTGGTTTGTTGGTTTGTTGGTTTGTTGGTTTATTTGTTTGTTGCTTTGTTGGTTTGTTAGTTTGTTGGTTTCTTGGTTTATTTGTTTGTTGGTTTGTTGGTTTGTTCGTTTGTTGGCTTGTTGGTTTGTTGGTTTGTTGGTTTGTTGGATTTTTGGTTTGTTGGTTTGTTGGTTTGTTGGTTTGTTTGATTGTTGGTTTGTTCGTTTGTTGATTTGTTGGTTACTTGGTTTGTTATTTTGTTGGTTTGTTGGTTTGTCGCTTCTTGGTTTGTTGGTTTATTCATTTGTTGGTTTGTTGGTTTGTTGGCTTGTTGGTTTGTTGGTTTGTTGGTTTGTTGGTTTGTTGGTTTGTTGGTTTGTTGGTTTGTTGGTTTGTTGGTTTGTTGGTTTGTTGGCTTGTTGGATTGCTGGTTTGTTGACTTGTTGGTTTGTTGGTTTGTTGGTTTGTTGGTTTTTTTGTTTGTTGGTTTGTTGGTTTGTTTGTTTGTTGGTTTGATCGTTTGTTGGCTTGTTGATTTGTTGGCTTGTTGGCTTGTTGGTTTGTTGGTGTGTTGGCTTGTTGGTTTGTTGGCTTGTTGGTTTGTCGGTTTGTTGGTTTGTTGGTTTGTTGGTTTGTTCGTTTGTTGGTTTGTTGGTTCGTTGGTTTGTTGGTTTGCTCGTTTGTTGGTTTGTGGGTTTGTTGGTTTGTTGGTTGTTTGTTTGTTGGTTTGGTGGGTTGTTGGTTTGTTCGTTTGTTCGTTTGTTGGCTTGCTGGCTTGTTGGTTTGTTGGTTTGTTCGTTTGTTCGTTTGTTGGTTTGTTGGTTCGTTAGTTTGTTGGTTTGTTGGTTTGTTCGTTTGTTGGTTTGTTGGTTTGTTGGTTTGTTGGTTTGTTGGTTTGTTCGTTTGTTGGTTTGGTGGTTTGTTGGTTTGTTCGTTTGTTTGTTTGTTGGCTTGTTGGCTTGTTGGTTTGTTGGTTTGTTGGTTTGTTGGTTTGTTGGTTTGTTGGTTTGTTGGTTTGTTTGTTTGTTGGAATGTTGGTTTGTTGGTTTGTTGGTTTGCTGGTTTGTTGGTTTGTTCGTTTGTTGGTTTGGTGGTTTGTTGGTTTGTTCGTTTGTTTGTTTGTTGGCTTGTTGGCTTGTTGGTTTGTTGGTTACTTGGTTTGTTGGTTTGTTGGTTCGTTGGCTTGTTGGTTTGTTGGTTTTTTGGTTTTTTGGTTTGTCGGTTTGTTGGTTTGTTGGTTTTTTGGTTTGTTGGTTTGTTGGTTTGTTGGTTTATTTGTTTGTTGGTTTGTTGGTTTGTTGGTTTTTTGGTTTGTTGGTTTGTTGGTTTGTTGGTTTTTTAGTTTGTTGGCTTAATGGTTTGTTGGATTGTTGGTTTGTTGGTTTGTTGGCTTGTTGGCTTGTTGGTTAGTTGGTTATTTAGCTTGTTGGTTTGTTGGCTTGCTGGTTTGTTGGTTTTTTGGTTTGTTGGTTTGTTAGTTTGTTGGTTTGTTGGCTTGTTAGCTTGTTGGTTTGTTGGTTTGTTCGTTTGTTGGTTTGTTGGTTTGTTGGTTTGTTTGTTTATTGGGTTGTTCATTTGTTGGCTTGTTGGTTTGTTGGCTTGTTGGTTTGTTTGTTTGTTCGTTTGTTGGTTTTTTAGTTTATTGGCTTGTTTGTTTGTTGGTTTGTTGGTTTGTTGGTTTGTTGGTTTTTTAGTTTGTTGGCTTGTTGGTTTGTTGGCTTGTTGGTTTGTTGATTTGTTGGTTTGTTGGTTTGTTGGTTTGTTGGTTTGTTGGCTTGTTGGTTTGTTTGTTTGTTCGTTTGTTGGTTTTTTAGTTTATTGGCTTGTTTGTTTGTTGGTTTGTTGGTTTGTTGGTTTGTTGGTTTGTTGGTTTTTTAGTTTGTTGGCTTGTTGGTTTGTTGGCTTGTTGGTTTGTTGATTTGTTGGTTTGTTGGTTTGTTGGTTTGTTGGTTTGTTGGCTTGTTGGCTTGTTGGTTTGTTGGTTTGTTGGTTTGTTGGTTTGTTTGTTTGTTGGTTTGTTGGTTTGTTGGTTTGTTGGTTTGTTGGTTTGTTGGTTTGTTAGTTTGTTGGTTTGTTGGTTTGTTGGTTTGTTGGTTTGTTGGCTTGTTGGCTTGTTGGCTTGTTGGTTTGTTGGTTTGTTGGTTTGTTGGTTTGTTCGTTTGTTGGTTTGTTCGTTTATTCGTTTGTGCGTTTCTTCGTTTGTTCGTTTGTTGGTTTGTTGGTTTGTTGGTTTGTTGGTGTGTTGGTTTGTTGGTTTGTTTGTTTGTTGGTTTTTTCATTTGTTGGCTTGTTAGTTTGTTGGTTTGTTCGTTTGTTGGTTTGTTGATTTGTCGGTTTGTTGGTTTGTTGGGTTGTTCGTTTGTTTGTTTGTTGGTTTGTTAGTTTGTTTGTCTGTTGGTTTGTTCGTTTGTTGGCTTGTTGGTTTGTTGGCTTGTTGTTTTGTTGGTTTGTTGGTTTGCAAGTTTGTTGGTTTGTTTGTTTGTTGGCTTGTTGGTTTGTTGGTTGGTTGGTTTGTTGGTTTATTGGTTTGTTGGTTTGTTGGTTTTTTTCGTTTGCTGGCTTGTTAGTTTGTTGGTTTGTTCGTTTGTTGGTTTGTTGGTCTGTCGGTTTGTTGGTTTGTTGGGTTGTTCGTTTGTTTGTTTGTTGGTTTGTTAGTTTGTTTGTCTGTTGGTTTGTTCGTTTCTTGGCTTGTTGGTTTGTTGGCTTATTGGTTTGTTGGTTTGTTGGTTTTCTGGTTTGTTAGTTTGTTCGTTTGTTGGTGTGTTGGTTTGTTGGCTTTTTGGTTTGTTGGTTGGTTGGTTTGTTGGTTTATTGGTTTGTTGGTTTGTTGGTTTGTTGGCTTGTTGGTTTGTTGGTTTGTTGGTTTGTTGGTTTGTTGGTTTGTTGGTTTGTTGGTTTGTTGGTTTGTTGGTTTGTTGGTTTGTTGGTTTTTTGCTTTGTTGGTTTGTTCGTTTGTTGGCTTTTTGATTTGTTGGCTTGTTGATTTGTTGCTTTCTTGGTTTCTTTGTTTGTTGGTTTGTTGGTTTGTTGGCTTGTTGGTTTGTTCGTTTGTTGGCTTGTTGGCTTGTTGGTTTGTTGGCTTGTTGGTTTATTGGTTTGTTGGTTTGTTGGTTTGTTGGTTTGTTGGTTTTTTGCTTTGTTGGTTTGTTCGTTTGTTTGCTTTTTGATTTGTTAGCTTGTTGATTTGTTGGTTTCTCGGTTTGTTGGTTTGTTGGTTTGTTGGTTTGTTGGCTTGTTGGTTTGTTCGTTTGCTGGCTTGTTGGCTTGTTGGTTTGTTGGCTTGTTGGTTTGTCGGTTTGTTGGTTTGTTGGTTTGTTGGTTTGTTCGTTTGTTGGTTTATTGGTTCGTTGGTTTGTTGGTTTGTTGGTTTGTTGGTTGGTACGTTTGTTGGTTTAGTGGTTTGTTGGTTTGTTCGTTTGTTGGCTTGTTGGCTTGTTGGTTTGTTGGTTTGTTGGTTTGTTGGTTTGTTGGTTTGTTGGTTTGTTTGTTTGTTGGTTTGTTGGTTTGTTGGTTTGTTGGTTTGTTGGTTTATTCGTTTGTTGGTTTGTTTTTTTGTTGGTTTGTTGGTTTGCTGATTTGTTCGTTTGTTAGTTTGTTGGTTTGTTGGTTTGTTGGTTTGTTGGTTTGTTGGTTTGTTGGTTTGTTGGTTTGTTGGTTTGTTGGTTTGTTTGTTTGTTGGTTTGTTGGTTTGTTGGTTTGTTGGTATGTTGGTTTGTTGGCTTGTTGGCTTGTTGGTTTGTTAGTTTGTTCGTTTGTTGGTTTGTTGGTTTGTATATTACTTGGTTTGTTGGTTTGTTGGTTTGTTGGCTTGTTGGTTTGTTGGTTTGTAGGATTGTTGGTTTGTTGGTTTGTTGGTTTGTTGGTTTGTTGGTTTGTTGGTTTGATGGCTTGTTGGTTTGTTGGTTTGTTGGCTTGTTGATTTGTTGGTTTGTTGGTTTGTTGGTTTGTTGGTCTGTTGGTTTGTTGGTTTGTTGGTTTGTTTGATTGTTGGTTTGTTCGTTTGTTGATTTGTTCGTTACTAGGTTTGTTAGTTTGTTGGTTTGTTGGTTTGTTGGTTTGTTGGTTTTTGGGTTTGTTGGTTTGTTGGTTTGTTGGTTTGTTTGTTTATTCGTTTGTTTGTTTGTTGGTTTGTTAGTTGAATGGCTTGTTGGTTTGTTGGTTTGTTGGCTTGTTAGTTTGTTGGTTTGTTGGTTTGTTGGTTAGTTGGCTTGTTGGTTACTTGGTTTGTTGGTTTGTTGGTTTGTTGGTTAGTTGGCTTGTTGGTTTGTTGGTTTGTTGGTTTTTTGGTTTGTTGGCTTGTTGGTTTGTTGGCTTGTTGGTTTGTTCGTTTATTCGTTTGTGCGTTTGTTCGTTTGTTCGTTTGTTGGTTTGTTGGTTTGTTGGTTTGTTGGTTTGTTGGTTTGTTGGTTTGTTTGTTTGTTGGTTTTTTCATTTGTTGGCTTGTTAGTTTGTTGGTTTGTTCGTTTGTTGGTTTGTTGATTTGTCGGTTTGTTGGTTTGTTGGGTTGTTCGTTTGTTTGTTTGTTGGTTTGTTAGTTTGTTTGTCTGTTGGTTTGTTCGTTTGTTGGCTTGTTGGTTTGTTGGCTTGTTGGTTTGTTGGTTTGTTGGTTTGCAAGTTTGTTGGTTTGTTTGTTTGTTGGCTTGTTGGTTTGTTGGTTGGTTGGTTTGTTGGTTTATTGGTTTGTTGGTTTGTTGGTTTTTTTCGTTTGCTGGCTTGTTAGTTTGTTGGTTTGTTCGTTTGTTGGTTTGTTGGTCTGTCGGTTTGTTGGTTTGTTGGGTTGTTCGTTTGTTTGTTTGTTGGTTTGTTAGTTTGTTTGTCTGTTGGTTTGTTCGTTTCTTGGCTTGTTGGTTTGTTGGCTTATTGGTTTGTTGGTTTGTTGGTTTGCTGGTTTGTTAGTTTGTTCGTTTGTTGGTGTGTTGGTTTGTTGGCTTTTTGGTTTGTTGGTTGGTTGGTTTGTTGGTTTATTGGTTTGTTGGTTTGTTGGTTTGTTGGCTTGTTGGTTTGTTGGTTTGTTGGTTTGGTGGTTTGTTGGTTTGTTGGTTTGTTGGTTTGTTGGTTTTTTGCTTTCTTGGTTTGTTCGTTTGTTGGCTTTTTGATTTGTTGGCTTGTTGATTTGTTGGTTTCTTGGTTTCTTTGTTTGTTGGTTTGTTGGTTTGTTGGCTTGTTGGTTTGTTCGTTTGTTGGCTTGTTGGCTTGTTGGTTTGTTGGCTTGTTGGTTTATTGGTTTGTTGGTTTGTTGGTTTGTTGGTTTGTTGGTTTTTTGCTTTGTTGGTTTGTTCGTTTGTTGGTTTTTTGATTTGTTAGCTTGTTGATTTGTTGGTTTCTCGGTTTGTTGGTTTGTTGGTTTGTTGGTTTGTTGGTTTGTTGGCTTGTTGGTTTGTTCGTTTGTTGGCTTGTTTGCTTGTTGGTTTGTTGGCTTGTTGGTTTGTCGGTTTGTTGGTTTGTTGGTTTGTTGGTTTGTTCGTTTGTTGGTTTATTGGTTCGTTGGTTTGTTGATTTGTTGGTTTGTTGGTTGGTACGTTTGTTGGTTTAGTGGTTTGTTGGGTTGTTCGTTTGTTGGCTTGTTGGCTTGTTGGTTTGTTGGTTTGTTGGTTTGTTTGTTTGTTGGTTTGTTGGTTTGTTGGTTTGTTGGTTTGTTGGTTTGTTGGTTTGTTCGTTTGTTGGTTTGTTGTTTTGTTGGTTTGTTGGTTTGCTGATTTGTTCGTTTGTTAGTTTGTTGGTTTGTTGGTTTGTTGGTTTGTTGGTTTGTTGGTTTGTTGGTTTGTTGGTTTGTTGGTTTGTTTGTTTGTTGGTTTGTTGGTTTGTTGGTTTGTTGGTTTGTTGGCTTGTTGGCTTGTTGATTTGTTAGTTTGTTCGTTTGTTGGTTTGTATATTACTTGGTTTGTTGGTTTGTTGGTTTGTTGGTTTGTTGGCTTGTTGGTTTGTTGGTTTTTAGGTTTGTTGGTTTGTTGGTTTGTTGGTTTGTTGGTTTGTTGGTTTGTTGGTTTGTTGGTTTGTTGGCTTGTTGGTTTGTTGGTTTGTTGGCTTGTTGATTTGTTGGTTTGTTGGTTTGTTGGTTTGTTGGTCTGTTGGTTTGTTGGTTTGTTGGTTTGTTTGATTGTTGGTTTGTTCGTTTGTTGATTTGTTCATTACTAGGTTTGTTAGTTTGTTGGTTTGTTGGTTTGTTGGTTTGTTGGTTTTTGGGTTTGTTGGTTTGTTGGTTTGTTGGTTTGTTTGTTTATTCGTTTGTTTGTTTGTTGGTTTGTTAGTTTAATGGCTTGTTGGTTTGTTGGTTTGTTGGCTTGTTAGTTTGTTGGTTTGTTGGTTTGTTGGTTAGTTGGCTTGTTGGTTACTTGGTTTGTTGGTTTGTTGGTTTGTTGGTTAGTTGGCTTGTTGGTTTGTTGGTTTGTTGGTTTTTTTGTTTGTTGGCTTGTTGGTTTGTTGGCTTGTTGGGTTGTTGGCTTGTTGGCTTGTTGGTTAGTTGGTTTTTTAGCTTGTTGGTTTGTTGGCTTGTTGGTTTGTTAGTTTTTTGGTTTGTTGGTTTATTGGTTTGTTGGTTTGTTGGTTTGTTGGTTTGTAGGTTTGTTGGTTTGTTCGTTTGTTGGCTTGTTGGCTTGTTGGTTTGTTGGTTTGTTGGTTTGTTGGTTTTTTTCGTTTGCTGGCTTGTTAGTTTGTTGGTTTGTTCGTTTGTTGGTTTGTTGGTCTGTCGGTTTGTTGGTTTGTTGGGTTGTTCGTTTGTTTGTTTGTTGGTTTGTTAGTTTGTTTGTCTGTTGGTTTGTTTGTTTCTTGGCTTGTTGGTTTGTTGGCTTATTGGTTTGTTGGTTTGTTGGTTTGCTGGTTTGTTAGTTTGTTCGTTTGTTGGTGTGTTGGTTTGTTGGCTTGTTGGTTTGTTGGTTTGTTGGCTTGTTGGTTTGTTGGTTGGTTGGTTTGTTGGTTTATTGGTTTGTTGGTTTGTTGGTTTGTTGGCTTGTTGGTTTGTTGGTTTGTTGGTTTGTTGGTTTGTTGGTTTGTTGGTTTGTTGGTTTGTTGGTTTGTTGGTTTTTTGCTTTGTTGGTTTGTTCGTTTGTTGGCTTTTTGATTTGTTGGCTTGTTGATTTGTTGGTTTCTTGGTTTCTTTGTTTGTTGGTTTGTTGGTTTGTTGGCTTGTTGGTTTGTTCGTTTGTTGGCTTGTTGGCTTGTTGGTTTGTTGGCTTGTTGGTTTATTGATTTGTTGGTTTGTTGGTTTGTTGGTTTGTTGGTTTTTTGCTTTGTTGGTTTGTTCGTTTGTTGGCTTTTTGATTTGTTAGCTTGTTGATTTGTTGGTTTCTCGGTTTGTTGGTTTGTTGGTTTGTTGGTTTGTTGGTTTGTTGGTTTGTTGGCTTGTTGGTTTGTTCGTTTGTTGGCTTGTTGGCTTGTTGGTTTGTTGGCTTGTTGGCTTGTCGGTTTGTTGGTTTGTTGGTTTGTTGGTTTGTTCGTTTGTTGGTTTATTGGTTCGTTGGTTTGTTGGTTTGTTGGTTGGTACGTTTGTTGGTTTAGTGGTTTGTTGGTTTGTTCGTTTGTTGGCTTGTTGGCTTGTTGGTTTGTTGGTTTGTTGGTTTGTTGGTTTGTTGGTTTGTTGGTTTGTTTGTTTGTTGGTTTGTTGGTTTGTTGGTTTGTTGGTTTGTTGGTTTGTTGGTTTATTCGTTTGTTGGTTTGTTGTTTTGTTGGTTTGTTGGTTTGCTGATTTGTTCGTTTGTTAGTTTGTTGGTTTGTTGGTTTGTTGGTTTGTTGGTTTGTTGGTTTGTTGGTTTGTTGGTTTGTTGGTTTGTTTGTTTGTTGGTTTGTTGGTTTTTTAGTTTGTTGGCTTGTTGGTTTGTTGGCTTGTTGGTTTGTTGGTTTGTTGGTTTGTTGGTTTGTTGGTTTGTTGGTTTGTTGGCTTGTTGGTTTGTTGGTTTGTTGGTTTGTTGGTTTGTTGGTTTGTTGGTTTGTTGGCTTGTTGGTTTGTTGGTTTGTTGGTTTGTTCGTTTGTTCGTTTGTTCGTTTGTTGGTTTGTTCGTTTGTTCGTTTGTGCGTTTGTTCGTTTGTTGGTTTGTTGGTTTGTTGGTTTGTTGGTTTGTTGGTTTGTTTGTTTGTTGGTTTTTTCGTTTGTTGGCTTGTTAGTTTGTTGGTTTGTTCGTTTGTTGGTTTGTTGGTTTGTCAATTTGTTGGTTTTTTGGGTTGTTCGTTTGTTTGTTTGTTGGTTTGTTAGTTTGTTTGTCTGTTGGTTTGTTCGTTTGTTGGCTTGTTGGTTTGTTGGCTTGTTGGTTTGTTGGTTTGTTGGTTTGCTGGTTTGTTGGTTTGTCGGTTTGTTCGTTTGTTGGATTGTTGGTTTGTTGGTTTGTTGGTTTGTTGGTTGGTTGGTTTGTTGGTTTATTGGTTTGTTGGTTTGTTGGTTTGTTGGTTTGTAGGTTTGTTGGTTTGTTCGTTTATTGGCTTGTTGGCTTGTTGGTTTGTTGGTTTGTTGGTTTGTTGGTTTGTTGGTTTATTTGTTTGTTGGTTTGTTGGTTTGTTGGTTTGTTGGTTTGTTGTTTTATTCGTTTGTTGGTTTGTTGTTTTGTTGGTTTGTTGGTTTGCTGGTTTGTGCGTTTGTTAGTTTGTTGGTTTGTTGGTTTGTTGGTTTGTTGGTTTGTTGGTTTGTTTGTTTGTTGGTTTGTTGGTTTGTTGGTTTGTTGGTTTGTTGGTTTGTTGGCGTGTTGGCTTGTTGGTTTGTTAGTTTGTTCGTTTGTTAGTTTGTAGGTTTGTTGGTTTGTTGGTTTGTTGGTTTGTTGGTTTGTTGGTTTGTTGGTTTGTTGGCTTGTTGGTTTGTTGGTTTGTTGGCTTGTTGATTTGTTGGTTTGTTGGTTTGTTGGTTTGTTGGTCTGTTGGTTTGTTGGTTTGTTGGTTTGTTTGATTGTTGGTTTGTTCGTTTGTTGATTTGTTGGTTACTAGGTTTGTTAGTTTGTTGGTTTGTTGGTTTGTTGGTTTGTTGGTTTTTGGGTTTGTTGGTTTGTTGGTTTGTTGGTTTGTTTGTTTATTCGTTTGTTGGTTTGTTGGTTTGTTAGTTTAATGGCTTGTTGGTGTGTTGGCTTGTTAGTTTGTTGGTTTGTTCGTTTGTTGGTTAGTTGGCTTGTTGGTTACTTGGTTTGTTGGTTTGTTGGTTTGTTGGTTAATTGGCTGGTTGGTTTGTTGGTTTGTTGGTTTTTTGGTTTGTTGGCTTGTTGGTTTGTTGGCTTGTTGGTTTGTTGTCTTGTTGGCTTGTTGGTTAGTTGGTTTTTTAGCTTGTTGGTTTGTTGGCTTGTTGGTTTGTTGGTTTTTTGGTTTGTTGGTTTGTTGGGTTGTTGGTTTGTTGGTTTGTTGGTTTGTTGGTTTGTTTGTTTGTTGGCTTGTTGGCTTGTTGGTTTGTTGGTTTGTTCGTTTGTTGGTTTGTTGGTTTGTTGGTTTGTTTGTTTGTTGGTTTGTTGGTTTTTTTGTTTGTTGGCTTGTTGCTTTGTTGGCTTGTTGGTTTGTTGGTTTGTTGGTTTGTTGGTTTGTTGGTTTGTTGGTTTGTGGGCTTGTTGGTTTGTTGGTTTGTTGGTTTGTTGGTTTGTTGGTTTGTTGGTTTGTTGGTTTGTTGGTTTGTTGGTTTGTTGGCTTGTTGGTTTGTTGGTTTGTTGGTTTGTTGGTTTGTTGGTTTGTTCGTTTGTTGGTTTGTTCGTTTGTTCGTTTGTGCGTTTGTTCGTTTGTTGGTTTGTTGGTTTGTGTGTTTGTTGGTTTGTTGGTTTGTTTGTTGGTTGGTTTTTTGGTTTGTTGGCTTGTTAGTTTGTTGGTTTGTTCGTTTGTTGGTTTGTTGGTTCGTCAATTTGTTGGTTTGTTGGGTTTTTTGTTTGTTTGTTTGTTGGTTTGCTAGTTTGTTTGTCTGTAGGTTTGTTCGTTTGTTGGCTTGTTGGTTTGTTGGCTTGTTGGTTTGTTGGTTTGTTGGTTTGCTGGTTTGTTGGTTTGTTGGTTTGTTCGTTTGTTGGTTTGTTGGTTTGTTGGCTTGTTGGTTTGTTGGTTGGTTGGTTTGTTGGTTTATTGGTTTGTTGGTTTGTTGGTTTGTAGGTTTGTTGGTTTGTTGGTTTGTTGGCTTGTTGGTTTGTTGGTTTGTTGGTTTGTTGGTTTTTTGGTTTATTGGTTTGTTGGTTTTTTGCTTTGTTGGTTTGTTGGTTTGTATGTTTGTTGGTTTGTTCGTTTGTTGGCTTTTTGATTTGTTGGCTTGTTGGTTTGTTGGTTTCTTGGTTTCTTGGTTTCTTGGTTTGTTGGTTTGTTGGTTTGTTGGCTTGTTGGTTTGTTCGTTTGTTGGCTTGTTGGCTTGTTGGTTTGTTGGCTTGTTGGTTTGTCGGTTTGTTGGTTTGTTGGTTTGTTCGTTTGTTGGTTTATTGGTTCGTTGGTTTGTTGGTTTTGTTGGTTTGTTCGTTTGTTGGTTTGTTGGTTTGTTGGTTTGTTGGTTTGTTGGTTATTTGGTTTGTGCGTTTGTTGGTTTAGTGGTTTGTTGGTTTGTTCGTTTGTTGGCTTGTTGGCTTGTTGGTTTGTTGGTTTGTTGGTTTGTTGGTTTGTTTGTTTGTTGGTTTGTTGTTTTCTTGGTTTGTTGGTTTGCTGGTTTGTTCGTTTGTTAGTTTGTTTGTTTGTTGGTTTGTTGGTTTGTTCGTTTGTTGGTTTGTTGGTTTGTTTGTTGGTTGGTTTGTTGGTTTGTTGGTTTGTTGGCTTGTTGGCTTGTTGGTTTGTTGGTTTGTTAGTTTGTTCGTTTGTTGGTTTGTTGGTTACTTGGTTTGTTGGTTTGTTGGTTTGCTGGTTTGTTGGTTTGTTGGTTTGTTGGTTTGTTGGTTTGTTGGTTTGTTGGTTTGTTGGTTTGTTGGTTTGTTGGTTTGTTGGTTATTTGGTTTGTGCGTTTGTTGGTTTAGTGGTTTGTTGGTTTGTTCGTTTGTTGGCTTGTTGGCTTGTTGGTTTGTTGGTTTGTTGGTTTGTTGGTTTGTTTGTTTGTTGGTTTGTTGTTTTCTTGGTTTGTTGGTTTGCTGGTTTGTTCGTTTGTTAGTTTGTTTGTTTGTTGGTTTGTTGGTTTGTTCGTTTGTTGGTTTGTTGGTTTGTTTGTTTGTTGGTTTGTTGGTTTGTTGGTTTGTTGGCTTGTTGGCTTGTTGGTTTGTTGGTTTGTTAGTTTGTTCGTTTGTTGGTTTGTTGGTTACTTGGTTTGTTGGTTTGTTGGTTTGCTGGTTTGTTGGTTTGTTGGTTTGTTGGTTTGTTGGTTTGTTGGTTTGTTGGTTTGTTGGTTTGTTGGTTTATTTGTTTGTTGGCTTGTTGGTTTGTTGGTTTTTTGGCTTGTTGGTTTGTTGGTTGTTTGGCTTGTTGGTTTGCTGGCTTGTTGGCTTGTTGGTTTGTTGGTTTTTTTTGGCTTGTTGGTTTGTTGGTTGGTTGGTTTGTTGGTTTGTTAGTTTGTTGGCTTCTTGGCTTGTTGGTTTGTTGGTTTGTTGGTTTGTTGGCTTGTTGGCTTGTTGGTTTGTTGGTTTGTTAGTTTGTTCGTTTGTTGGTTTGTTGGTTACTTGGTTTGTTGGTTTGTTGGTTTGTTGGTTTGTTGGTTTGTTGGTTTGTTGGTTTGTTGGTTTGTTGGTTTGTTGGTTTATTTGTTTGTTTTTTTGGCTTGTTGGTTTGTTGGTTGTTTGGCTTGTTGGTTTGCTGGCTTGTTGGCTTGTTTGTTTGTTGGTTTTTTTTGGCTTGTTGGTTTGTTGGTTGGTTGGTTTGTTGGTTTGTTGGTTTGTTGGCTTCTTGGCTTGTTGGTTTGTTGGTTTGTTGGTTTGTTCGTTTGTTCGTTTGTTGGTATGTTCGCTTGTTGGCTTGTTGGTTTGTTGGTTTTTGGTTTATTGGTTTATAGGTTTGTTGGTTTGTTGGTTTGTTCGTTTGTTGGTTTTTTTGGTTTGTTGGTTTGTTTGTTTGTTGGTTTGTTCGTTTGTTTTCTTGTTGGTTTGTTGGCTTGTTGGTTTGTTGGTTTGTTGGTTTGTTGGTTTGTTGGTTTGTTGGTTTGTTGGTTTGTTGGTTTGTTGGTTTGTTGGTTTGTTGGTTTGTTGGTTTGTTGGTTTATTCGTTTGTTGGTTTGTTGTTTTGTTGGTTTGTTGGTTTGCTGGTTTGTTAGTTTGTTGGTTTGTTGGTTTGTTGGTTTGTTGGTTTGTTGGTTTGTTTGTTTGTTGGTTTGTTGGTTTGTTGGTTTGTTGGTTTGTTGGTTTGTTGGTTTGTTGGTTTGTTGGTTTGTTGGTTTGTTGGTTTGTTGGTTTGTTGGTTTGTTGGTTTATTCGTTTGTTGGTTTGTTGTTTTGTTGGTTTGTTGGTTTGCTGGTTTGTTAGTTTGTTGGTTTGTTGGTTTGTTGGTTTGTTGGTTTGTTGGTTTGTTTGTTTGTTGGTTTGTTGGTTTGTTGGTTTGTTGGTTTGTTGGTTTGTTGGTTTGTTGGTTTGTTGGTTTGTTGGTTTGTTGGCTTGTTGGTTTGTTGGTTTGTTGGCTTGTTGATTTGTTGGTTTGTTGGTTTGTTGGTTTGTTGGTCTGTTGGTTTGTTGGTTTGTTGGTTTGTTTGATTGTTGGTTTGTTCGTTTTTTGATTTGTTGTTTACTAGGTTTGTTAGTTTGTTGGTTTGTTGGTTTGTTGGTTTGTTGGTTTGTTGGTTTTTGGGTTTGTTGGTTTGTTGGTTTGTTGGTTTGTTGGTTTGTTTGTTTATTCGTTTGTTGGTTTGTTGGTTGGTTAGTTTAATGGCTTGTTGGTTTGTTGGTTTGTTGGCTTGTTGGTTACTTGGTTTGTTGGTTTGTTGGTTTGTTGGTTAGTTGGCTGGTTGGTTTGTTGGTTTGTTGGTTTTTTGGTTTGTTGGCTTGTTGGTTTGTTGGCTTGTTGGTTTGTTGGCTTGTTGGCTTGTTGGTTAGTTGGTTTTTTAGCTTGTTGGTTTGTTGGTTTGTTGGTTTTTTGGTTTGTTGGTTTGTTGGGTTGTTGGTTTGTTGGTTTGTTGGTTTGTTGGTTTGTTTGTTTGTTGGCTTGTTGGCTTGTTGGTTTGTTGGTTTGTTCGTTTGTTGGTTTGTTGGTTTGTTGGTTTATTTGTTTGTTGGTTTGTTGGTTTTTTAGTTTGTTGGCTTGTTGGTTTGTTGGCTTGTTGGTTTGTTGGTTTGTTGGTTTGTTGGTTTGTTGGTTTGTTGGTTTGTTGGTTTGTTGGTTTGTTGGTTTGTTGGTTTGTTGGTTTGTTGGTTTGTTGGTTTGTTGGTTTGTTGGTTTATTCGTTTGTTGGTTTGTTGTTTTGTTGGTTTGTTGGTTTGCTGGTTTGTTAGTTTGTTGGTTTGTTGGTTTGTTGGTTTGTTGGTTTGTTGGTTTGTTTGTTTGTTGGTTTGTTGGTTTGTTGGTTTGTTGGTTTGTTGGTTTGTTGGTTTGTTGGTTTGTTGGTTTGTTGGTTTGTTGGTTTGTTGGTTTGTTGGTTTGTTGGTTTATTCGTTTGTTGGTTTGTTGTTTTGTTGGTTTGTTGGTTTGCTGGTTTGTTAGTTTGTTGGTTTGTTGGTTTGTTGGTTTGTTGGTTTGTTGGTTTGTTTGTTTGTTGGTTTGTTGGTTTGTTGGTTTGTTGGTTTGTTGGTTTGTTGGTTTGTTGGTTTGTTGGTTTGTTGGTTTGTTGGCTTGTTGGTTTGTTGGTTTGTTGGCTTGTTGATTTGTTGGTTTGTTGGTTTGTTGGTTTGTTGGTCTGTTGGTTTGTTGGTTTGTTGGTTTGTTTGATTGTTGGTTTGTTCGTTTTTTGATTTGTTGTTTACTAGGTTTGTTAGTTTGTTGGTTTGTTGGTTTGTTGGTTTGTTGGTTTGTTGGTTTTTGGGTTTGTTGGTTTGTTGGTTTGTTGGTTTGTTGGTTTGTTTGTTTATTCGTTTGTTGGTTTGTTGGTTGGTTAGTTTAATGGCTTGTTGGTTTGTTGGTTTGTTGGCTTGTTGGTTACTTGGTTTGTTGGTTTGTTGGTTTGTTGGTTAGTTGGCTGGTTGGTTTGTTGGTTTGTTGGTTTTTTGGTTTGTTGGCTTGTTGGTTTGTTGGCTTGTTGGTTTGTTGGCTTGTTGGCTTGTTGGTTAGTTGGTTTTTTAGCTTGTTGGTTTGTTGGTTTGTTGGTTTTTTGGTTTGTTGGTTTGTTGGGTTGTTGGTTTGTTGGTTTGTTGGTTTGTTGGTTTGTTTGTTTGTTGGCTTGTTGGCTTGTTGGTTTGTTGGTTTGTTCGTTTGTTGGTTTGTTGGTTTGTTGGTTTATTTGTTTGTTGGTTTGTTGGTTTTTTAGTTTGTTGGCTTGTTGGTTTGTTGGCTTGTTGGTTTGTTGGTTTGTTGGTTTGTTGGTTTGTTGGTTTGTTGGTTTGTTGGCTTGTTGGTTTGTTGGTTTGTTGGTTTGTTGGTTTGTTGGTTTGTTGGTTTGTTGGTTTGTTGGTTTGTTGGTTTGTTGGCTTGTTGGTTTGTTGGTTTGTTGGTTTGTTGGTATGTTGGTTTGTTCGTTTGTTGGTTTGTTCGTTTGTTCGTTTGTGCGTTTGTTCGTTTGTTGGTTTCTTGGTTTGTGTGTTTGTTGGTTTGTTGGTTTGTTTGTTTGTTGGTGTTTTGGTTTGTTGGTTTGTTCGTTTGTTGGTTTGTTCGTTTGTTCGTTTGTGCGTTTGTTAGTTTGTTTGTCTGTTGGTTTGTTCGTTTGTTGGCTTGTTGGTTTGTTGGCTTGTTGGTTTGTTGGTTTGTTGGTTTGTTGGTTTGTAGGTTTGTTGGTTTGTTCGTTTGTTGGCTTGTTGGCTTGTTGGTTTGTTGGTTTGTTGGTTTGTTGGTTTGTTGGTTTATTTGTTTGTTGGTTTGTTGGTTTGTTGGTTTGTTGGTTTGTTGGTTTATTCGTTTGTTGGTTTGTTGTTTTGTTGGTTTGTTGGTTTGCTGGTTTGTGCGTTTGTTAGTTTGTTGGTTTGTTGGTTTGTTGGTTTGTTGGTTTGTTGGTTTGTTGGTTTGTTTGTTTGTTGGTTTGTTGGTTTGTTGGTTTGTTGGTTTGTTGGCGTGTTGGCTTGTTGGTTTGTTAGTTTGTTCGTTTGTTGGTTTGTAGGTTTGTTGGTTTGTTGGTTTGTTGGTTTGTTGGTTTGTTGGTTTGTTGGCTTGTTGGTTTGTTGGTTTGTTGGCTTGTTGATTTGTTGGTTTGTTGGTTTTTTGGTTTGTTGGTCTGTTGGTTTGTTGGTTTGTTGGTTTGTTTGATTGTTGGTTTGTTCGTTTGTTGATTTGTTGGTTACTAGGTTTGTTAGTTTGTTGGTTTGTTGGTTTGTTGGTTTTTGGGTTTGTTGGTTTGTTGGTTTGTTGGTTTGTTTGTTTATTCGTTTGTTGGTTTGTTGGTTTGTTAGTTGAATGGCTTGTTGGTTTGTTGGTTTGTTGGCTTGTTAGTTTGTTGGTTTGTTGGTTTGTTGGTTAGTTGGCTTGTTGGTTACTTGGTTTGTTGGTTTGTTGGTTTGTTGGTTAGTTGGCTGGTTGGTTTGTTGGTTTGTTGGTTTTTTGGTTTGTTGGCTTGTTGGTTTGTTGGCTTGTTGGTTTGTTGGCTTGTTGGCTTGTTATTTAGTTGGTTTTTTAGCTTGTTGGTTTGTTGGTTTGTTGGTTTGTTGGTTTTTTGGTTTGTTGGTTTGTTGGGTTGTTGGTTTGTTGGTTTGTTGGTTTGTTGGTTTGTTGGTTTGTTTGTTTGTTGGCTTGTTGGCTTGTTGGTTTGTTGGTTTGTTCGTTTGTTGGTTTGTTGGTTTGTTGATTTGTTTGTTTGTTGGTTTGTTGGTTTTTTAGTTTGTTGGCTTGTTGGTTTGTTGGCTTGTTGGTTTGTTGGTTTGTTGGTTTGTTGGTTTGTTGGTTTGTTGGTTTGTTGGCTTGTTGGTTTGTTGGTTTGTTGGTTTGTTGGTTTGTTGGTTTGTTGGTTTGTTGGTTTGTTGGTTTGTTGGCTTGTTGGTTTGTTGGTTTGTTGGTTTGTTGGTTTGTTGGTTTGTTCGTTTGTTGGTTTGTTCGTTTGTTCGTTTGTGCGTTTGTTCGTTTGTTGGTTTGTTGGTTTGTGTGTTTGTTGGTTTGTTGGTTTGTTTGTTTGTTGGTTTTTTGGTTTGTTGGCTTGTTAGTTTGTTGGTTTGTTCGTTTGTTGGTTTGTTGGTTCGTCAATTTGTTGGTTTGTTGGGTTGTTTGTTTGTTTGTTTGTTGGTTTGTTAGTTTGTTTGTCTGTAGGTTTGTTCGTTTGTTGGCTTGTTGGTTTGTTGGCTTGTTGGTTTGTTGGTTTGTTGGTTTGCTGGTTTGTTGGTTTGTTGGTTTGCTCGTTTGTTGGTTTGTTGTTTTGTTGGCTTGTAGGTTTGTTGGTTGGTTGGTTTGTTGGTTTATTGGTTTGTTGGTTTGTTGGTTTGTAGGTTTGTTGGTTTGTTGGTTTGTTGGCTTGTTGGTTTGTTGGTTTGTTGGTTTGTTGGTTTTTTGGTTTATTGGTTTGTTGGTTTTTTGCTTTGTTGGTTTGTTGGTTTGTATGTTTGTTGGTTTGTTCGTTTGTTGGCTTTTTGATTTGTTGGCTTGTTGGTTTGTTGGTTTCTTGGTTTCTTGGTTTGTTGGTTTGTTGGTTTGTTGGCTTGTTGGTTTGTTCGTTTGTTGGCTTGTTGGCTTGTTGGTTTGTTGGCTTGTTGGTTTGTCGGTTTGTTGGTTTGTTGGTTTGTTCGTTTGTTGGTTTATTGGTTCGTCGGTTTGTTGGTTTTGTTGGTTTGTTCGTTTGTTGGTTTGTTGGTTTGTTGGTTTGTTGGTTTGTTGGTTTGTTGGTTTTTTGGTTTGTTCGTTTGTTGGTTTAGTGGTTTGTTGGTTTTTGCGTTTGTTGGCTTGTTGGTTTGTTGGTTTGTTGGTTTGTTGGTTTGTTGGTTTGTTGGTTTGTTTGTTTGTTGGTTTGTTGTTTTTTTGGTTTGTTGGTTTGCTGGTTTGTTCGTTTGTTAGTTTGTTTGTTTGTTGGTTTGTTGGTTTGTTGGTTTGTTGGTTTGTTGGTTTGTTTGTTTGTTGGTTTGTTGGTTTGTTGGTTTGTTGGCTTGTTGGCTTGTTGGTTTGTTGGTTTGTTAGTTTGTTCGTTTGTTGGTTTGTTGGTTACTTGGTTTGTTGGTTTGTTGGTTTGTTGGTTTGTTGGTTTGTTGGTTTGTTGGTTTGTTGGTTTGTTGGTTTGTTGGTTTGTTGGTTTATTTGTTTGTTGGCTTGTTGGTTTGTTGGTTTTTTGGCTTGTTGGTTTGTTGGTTGTTTGGCTTGTTGGTTTGCTGGCTTGTTAGCTTGTTGGTTTGTTGGTTTTTTTTGGCTTGTTGGTTTGTTGGTTGGTTGGTTTGTTGGTTTGTTGGTTTGTTGGCTTCTTGGCTTGTTGGTTTGTTGGTTTGTTGGTTTGTTCGTTTGTTCGTTTGTTGGTATGTTTGCTTGTTGGCTTGTTGGTTTGTTGGTTTGTTGATTTATTGGTTTGTAGGTTTGTTGGTTTGTTGGTTTGTTCGTTTGTTGGTTTTTTTGGTTTGTTGGTTTGTTTATTTGTTGGTTTGTTCGTTTGTTTTCTTGTTGGTTTGTTGGTTTGTTGGTTTGTTGGTTTGTTGGTTTGTTGGTTTGTTGGTTTTGTTGGTTTGTTGGTTTGTTGGTTTGTTGGTTTGTTGGTTTGTTGGTTTGTTGGTTTATTCGTTTGTTGGTTTGTTGTTTTGTTGGTTTGTTGGTTTGCTGGTTTGTGCGTTTGTTAGTTTGTTGGTTTGTTGGTTTGTTGGTTTGTTGGTTTGTTGGTTTGTTGGTTTGTTGGTTTGTTGGTTTGTTGGTTTGTTTGTTTGTTGGTTTGTTGGTTTGTTGGTTTGTTGGTTTGTTGGCGTGTTGGCTTGTTGGTTTGTTAGTTTGTTCGTTTGTTGGTTTGTAGGTTTGTTGGTTTGTTGGTTTGTTGGTTTGTTGGTTTGTTGGTTTGTTGGTTTGTTGGTTTGTTGGTTTGTTGGCTTGTTGGTTTGTTGGTCTGTTGGTTTGTTGGTTTGTTGGTTTGTTTGATTGTTGGTTTGTTCGTTTGTTGATTTGTTGTTTACTAGGTTTGTTAGTTTGTTGGTTTGTTGGTTTGTTGGTTTGTTGGTTTTTGGGTTTGTTGGTTTGTTGGTTTGTTGGTTTGTTTGTTTATTCGTTTGTTGGTTTGTTGGTTTGTTAGTTTAATGGCTTGTTGGTTTGTTGGTTTGTTGGCTTGTTGGTTACTTGGTTTGTTGGTTTGTTGGTTTGTTGGTTTGCTGGTTTGTTCGTTTGTTAGTTTGTTTGTTTGTTGGTTTGTTGGTTTGTTGGTTTGTTGGTTTGTTGGTTTGTTTGTTTGTTGGTTTGTTGGTTTGTTGGTTTGTTGGCTTGTTGGCTTGTTGGTTTGTTGGTTTGTTAGTTTGTTCGTTTGTTGGTTTGTTGGTTACTTGGTTTGTTGGTTTGTTGGTTTGTTGGTTTGTTGGTTTGTTGGTTTGTTGGTTTGTTGGTTTGTTGGTTTGTTGGTTTGTTGGTTTATTTGTTTGTTGGCTTGTTGGTTTGTTGGTTTTTTGGCTTGTTGGTTTGTTGGTTGTTTGGCTTGTTGGTTTGCTGGCTTGTTAGCTTGTTGGTTTGTTGGTTTTTTTTGGCTTGTTGGTTTGTTGGTTGGTTGGTTTGTTGGTTTGTTGGTTTGTTGGCTTCTTGGCTTGTTGGTTTGTTGGTTTGTTTGTTTGTTCGTTTGTTCGTTTGTTGGTATGTTTGCTTGTTGGCTTGTTGGTTTGTTGGTTTGTTGATTTATTGGTTTGTAGGTTTGTTGGTTTGTTGGTTTGTTCGTTTGTTGGTTTTTTTGGTTTGTTGGTTTGTTTATTTGTTGGTTTGTTCGTTTGTTTTCTTGTTGGTTTGTTGGTTTGTTGGTTTGTTGGTTTGTTGGTTTGTTGGTTTGTTGGTTTTGTTGGTTTGTTGGTTTGTTGGTTTGTTGGTTTGTTGGTTTGTTGGTTTGTTGGTTTATTCGTTTGTTGGTTTGTTGTTTTGTTGGTTTGTTGGTTTGCTGGTTTGTGCGTTTGTTAGTTTGTTGGTTTGTTGGTTTGTTGGTTTGTTGGTTTGTTGGTTTGTTGGTTTGTTGGTTTGTTGGTTTGTTGGTTTGTTTGTTTGTTGGTTTGTTGGTTTGTTGGTTTGTTGGTTTGTTGGCGTGTTGGCTTGTTGGTTTGTTAGTTTGTTCGTTTGTTGGTTTGTAGGTTTGTTGGTTTGTTGGTTTGTTGGTTTGTTGGTTTGTTGGTTTGTTGGTTTGTTGGTTTGTTGGTTTGTTGGCTTGTTGGTTTGTTGGTTTGTTGATTTGTTGATTTGTTGGTTTGTTGGTTTGTTGGTTTGTTGGTCTGTTGGTTTGTTGGTTTGTTGGTTTGTTTGATTGTTGGTTTGTTCGTTTGTTGATTTGTTGTTTACTAGGTTTGTTAGTTTGTTGGTTTGTTGGTTTGTTGGTTTGTTGGTTTTTGGGTTTGTTGGTTTGTTGGTTTGTTGGTTTGTTTGTTTATTCGTTTGTTGGTTTGTTGGTTTGTTAGTTTAATGGCTTGTTGGTTTGTTGGTTTGTTGGCTTGTTGGTTACTTGGTTTGT
This sequence comes from Atherix ibis, assembly GCA_958298945.1. NCBI lineage: Eukaryota > Metazoa > Arthropoda > Insecta > Diptera > Athericidae > Atherix > Atherix ibis. Next base: position 101,172,468 of record OY282608.1, read on the forward strand.
TGGTTTGTTGGTTTGTTGGTTAGTTGGCTGGTTGGTTTGTTGGTTTGTTGGTTTTTTGGTTTGTTGGCTTGTTGGTTTGTTGGCTTGTTGGTTTGTTGGCTTGTTGGCTTGTTGGTTAGTTGGTTTTTTACCTTGTTGGTTTGTTGGCTTGTTGGTTTGTTGGTTTTTTGGTTTGTTGGTTTGTTGGGTTGTTGGTTTGTTGGTTTGTTGGTTTGTTGGTTTGTTTGTTTGTTGGCTTGTTGGCTTGTTGGTTTGTTGGTTTGTTCGTTTTTTGACTTGTTCGTTTGTTGGTTTATTGGTTTGTTGGATTGTTGGTTTGTTGGTTTGTTGGTTTGTTGGCTTGTTGGCTTGTTGGCTTGTTGGCTTGTTGGTTTGTTGGTTTGTTCGTTTGTTCGTTTTTTTGTTTGTTGGTTTGTTCGTTTGTTGGCTTGTTGGTTTGTTGGTTTGTTGGTTTTTTAGCTTGTTGGTTTGTTGGTTTGTTGGTTTGTTGGTTTGTTGGTTTGTTGGCTTGTTGGTTTGTTGGTTTGTTCGTTTGTTCGTTTTTTCGTTTGTTGGTTTGTTTGTTTGTTCGTTTGTTGGTTTGTTGGTTTGTTCGTTTGTTGGTTTGTTCGTTTGTTGGCTTGTTGGTTTGTTGGCTTGTTGGTGTGTTGGTTTGTTGGTTTGTTGGTTTGTTGGTTTGTTGGTTTGTTAGTTTGTTGGTTTGTTGGTTTGTTGATTTGTTGGTTTGTTGGCTTGTTGGTTTGTTTGTTTGTTGGTTTGTTGGTTTGTTGGTTTGTTGGCTTGTTGATTTGTTGGTTTGTTGGTTTGTTGGTTTGTTGGTCTGTTGGTTTGTTGGTTTGTTGGTTTGTTTGATTGTTGGTTTGTTCGTTTGTTGATTTGTTGGTTACTTGGTTTGTTGGTTTGTCGGTTTGTTGGTTTGTTGGTTTTTGGGTTTGTTGGTTTGTTGGTTTGTTGGTTTGTTTGTTTGTTCGTTTGTTGGTTTGTTGGTTTGTTAGTTTAATGGCTTGTTGGTTTGTTGGTTTCTTGGCTTGTTAGTTTGTTGGTTTGTTGGTTAGTTGGCTTGTTTGTTACTTGGTTTGTTGGTTTGTTGGATTGTTGGTTAGTTGGCTTGTTGGTTTGTTGGTTTGTTGGTTTTTGGGTTTGTTGGTTTGTTGGTTTGTTGGTTTGTTTGTTTGTTCGTTTGTTGGTTTGTTGGTTTGTTGGTTTGTTAGTTTAATGGCTTGTTGGTTTGTTGGTTTCTTGGCTTGTTAGTTTGTTGGTTTGTTGGTTAGTTGGCTTGTTTGTTACTTGGTTTGTTGGTTTGTTCGATTGTTGGTTAGTTGGCTTGTTGGTTTGTTGGTTTTTTGGTTTGTTGGCTTGTTGGTTTGTTGGCTTGTTGGTTTGTTGGCTTGTTGGCTTGTTGGTTTGTTGGTTTTTTAGCTTGTTGGTTTGTTGGCTTGTTGGTTTGTTGGTTTTTTGGTTTGTTGGTTTGTTGGGTTGTTGGTTTGTTGGTTTGTTGGTTTGTTGGTTTGTTGGTTTGTTGACTTGTTCGCTTGTTGGTTTGTTGGTTTGTTCGTTTGTTGGTTTGTTGGTTTGTTGGTTTGTTTGTTTATTGGGTTGTTCATTTGTTGTATTGTTGGTTTGTTGGCTTGTTGGTTTGTTTGTTTGTTCGTTTGTTGGTTTGTTGGTTTGTTGGCTTGTTTGTTTGTTGGTTTGTTGGTTTGTTGTTTTGTTGTTTTGTTGGTTTCTTGGTTTTTTAGTTTGTTGGCTTGTTGGTTTGTTGGCTTGTTGGTTTGTTGGTTTGTTGGTTTGTTGGTTTGCTGGTTTGTTCGTTTGTTGGTTTGTTGGCTTGTTGCTTGTTGGTTTGTTGGTTTGTTGGTTTGTTGGTTTATTGGTTTGTTGGTTTGTTGGTTTGTTGGTTTGTTGGTTTGTTGGTTTGTTGGTTTGTTGGTTTGTTGGTTTGTTGGTTTGTTGGCTTGTTGGCTTGTTGGTTTGTTGGTTTGTTGGTTTGTTGGTTTGTTGGTTTGTTCGTTTGTTGGTTTGTTCGTTTGTTCGTTTGTGCGTTTGTTCGTTTGTTGGTTTGTTGGTTTGTTGGTTTGTTTGTTTGTTGGTTTTTTCGTTTGTTGGCTTGTTTGTTTGTTGGTTTGTTCGTTTGTTGGTTTGTTGGTTTGTCGGTTTGTTGGTTTGTTGGGTTGTTCGTTTGTTTGTTTGTTGGTTTGTTAGTTTGTTTGTCTGTTGGTTTGTTCGTTTGTTGGCTTGTTGGTTTGTTGGCTTGTTGGTTTGTTGGTTTGTTGGTTTGTTGGTTTGCTAGTTTGTTGGTTTGTTTGTTTGTTGGTTTGTTGGTTTGTTGGTTTGTTGGCTTGTTGGTTTGTTGGTTGGTTGGTTTGTTGGTTTATTGGTTTGTTGGTTTGTTCGTTTGTTTGTTTGTTGGTTTGTTGGTTTGTTGGTTTGTTTTTTTGTTGGTTTGTTGGTTTGTTTGTTTGTTGGTTTTTTTCGTTTTTTGGCTTGTTGGTTTGTTGGTTTGTTCGTTTGTTGGTTTGTTGGTCTGTCGGTTTGTTGGTTTGTTGGGTTGTTCGTTTGTTTGTTTGTTGGTTTTTTAGTTTGTTTGTCTGTTGGTTTGTTCGTTTCTTGGCTTGTTGGTTTGTTGGCTTGTTGGTTTGTTGGTTTGTTGGTTTGCTGGTTTGTTGGTTTGTTCGTTTGTTGGTGTGTTGGTTTGTTGGCTTGTTGGTTTGTTGGTTGGTTGGTTTGTTGGTTTATTGGTTTGTTGGTTTGTTGGTTTGTTGGTTTGTTGGCTTGTTGGTTTGTTGGTTTGTTGGTTTGTTGGTTTGTTGGTTTGTTGGTTTGTTGGTTTGTTGGTTTTTTTGCTTTGTTGGTTTGTTCGTTTGTTGGCTTTTTGATTTGTTGGCTTGTTGATTTGTTGGTTTATTGGTTTCTTTGTTTGTTGTTTTGTTGGTTTGTTGGCTTGTTGGTTTGTTCGTTTGTTGGTTTGTTGGCTTGTTGGTTTGTTGGCTTGTTGGTTTATTGGTTTGTTGGTTTGTTGGTTTGTTGGTTTGTTGGTTTTTTGCTTTTTTGGTTTGTTCGTTTGTTGGCTTTTTGATTTGTTGGCTTGTTGATTTGTTGGTTTCTCGGTTTGTTGGTTTGTTGGTTTGTTGGTTTGTTGGCTTGTTGGTTTGTTCGTTTGTTGGCTTGTTGGCTTGTTGGTTTGTTGGCTTGTTGGTTTGTCGGTTTGTTGGTTTGTTGGTTTGTTGGTTTGTTCGGTTGTTGGTTTATTGGTTCGTTGGTTTGTTGGTTTGTTGGTTTGTTGGTTTGTACGTTTGTTGGTTTAGTGGTTTGTTGGTTTGTTCGTTTGTTGATTTGTTGGTTTGTTGGTTTGTTGGTTTGTTGGTTTGTTGGTCTGTTGGTTTGTTGGTTTGTTGGTTTGTTTGATTGTTGGTTTGTTCGTTTGTTGATTTGTTGGTTACTTGGTTTGTTAGTTTGTTGGTTTGTTGGTTTGTTGGTTTGTTGGTTTTTGGGTTTGTTGGTTTGTTGGTTTGTTGGTTTGTTTGTTTGTTCGTTTGTTGGTTTGTTGGTTTGTTAGTTTAATGGCTTGTTGGTTTGTTGGTTTCTTGGCTTGTTAGTTTGTTGGTTTGTTGGTTAGTTGGCTTGTTTGTTACTTGGTTTGTTGGTTTGTTGGATTGTTGGTTAGTTGGCTTGTTGGTTTGTTGGTTTGTTGGTTTTTGGGTTTGTTGGTTTGTTAGTTTGTTGGTTTGTTTGTTTGTTCGTTTGTTGGTTTGTTGGTTTGTTAGTTTAATGGCTTGTTGGTTTGTTGGTTTCTTGGCTTGTTAGTTTGTTGGTTTGTTGGTTATTTGGATTGTTTGTTACTTGGTTTGTTGGTTTGTTCGATTGTTGGTTAGTTGGCTTGTTGGTTTGTTGGTTTGTTGGTTTTTTGGTTTGTTGGCTTGTTGGTTTGTTGGCTTGTTGGTTTGTTGGCTTGTTGGCTTGTTGGTTTGTTGGTTTTTTAGCTTGTTGGTTTGTTGGCTTGTTGGTTTGTTGGTTTTTTGGTTTGTTGGTTTAATGGGTTGTTGGTTTGTTGGTTTGTTGGTTTGTTGGTTTGTTGGTTTGTTGACTTGTTGGCTTGTTGGTTTGTTGGTTTGTTCGTTTGTTGGTTTGTTGGTTTGTTGGTTTGTTTGTTTATTGGGTTGTTCATTTGTTGTATTGTTGGTTTGTTGGCTTGTTGGTTTGTTTGTTTGTTCGTTTGTTGGTTTGTTGGTTTGTTGGCTTGTTTGTTTGTTTGTTTGTTGGTTTGTTGTTTTGTTGTTTTGTTGGTTTCTTGGTTTTTTAGTTTGTTGGCTTGTTGGTTTGTTGGCTTGTTGGTTTGTTGGTTTGTTGGTTTGTTGGTTTGCTGGTTTGTTCGTTTGTTGGTTTGTTGGCTTGTTGCTTGTTGGTTTGTTGGTTTGTTGGTTTGTTGGTTTATTGGTTTGTTGGTTTGTTGGTTTGTTGGTTTGTTGGTTTGTTGGTTTGTTGGTTTGTTGGTTTGTTGGTTTGTTGGCTTGTTGGCTTGTTGGTTTGTTGGTTTGTTGGTTTGTTGGTTTGTTGGTTTGTTGGTTTGTTCGTTTGTTGGTTTGTTCGTTTGTTCGTTTGTGCGTTTGTTCGTTTGTTGGTTTGTTGGTTTGTTGGTTTGTTTGTTTGTTGGTTTTTTCGTTTGTTGGCTTGTTTGTTTGTTGGTTTGTTCGTTTGTTGGTTTGTTGGTTTGTCGGTTTGTTGGTTTGTTGGGTTGTTCGTTTGTTTGTTTGTTGGTTTGTTAGTTTGTTTGTCTGTTGGTTTGTTCGTTTGTTGGCTTGTTGGTTTGTTGGCTTGTTGGTTTGTTGGTTTGTTGGTTTGTTGGTTTGCTAGTTTGTTGGTTTGTTTGTTTGTTGGTTTGTTGGTTTGTTGGTTTGTTGGCTTGTTGGTTTGTTGGTTGGTTGGTTTGTTGGTTTATTGGTTTGTTGGTTTGTTCGTTTGTTTGTTTGTTGGTTTGTTGGTTTGTTGGTTTGTTTTTTTGTTGGTTTATTGGTTTGTTTGTTTGTTGGTTTTTTTCGTTTTTTGGCTTGTTTGTTTGTTGGTTTGTTCGTTTGTTGGTTTGTTGGTCTGTCGGTTTGTTGGTTTGTTGGGTTGTTCGTTTGTTTGTTTGTTGGTTTGTTAGTTTATTTGTCTGTTGGTTTGTTCGTTTCTTGGTTTGTTGGTTTGTTGGTTTGCTGGTTTGTTGGTTTGTTCGTTTGTTGGTGTGTTGGTTTGTTGGCTTGTTGGTTTGTTGGTTGGTTGGTTTGTTGGTTTGTACGTTTGTTGGTTTAGTGGTTTGTTGGTTTGTTCGTTTGTTGGCTTGTTGGTTTGTTGGTTTGTTGGTTTGTTGGTTTGTTGGTTTGTTGGTTTGTTGGTTTGTTGGATTGTTTGTTTGTTTGTTTGTTGGTTTGTTGGTTTGTTGGTTTGTTGGCTTGTTGGCTTGTTGGTTTGTTAGTTTGTTCGTTTGTTGGTTTGTATGTTACTTGGTTTGTTGGTTTGTTGGTTTGTTGGTTTGTTGGTTTGTTGGTTTGTTGGTTTGTAGGTTTGTTGGTTTGTTGGTTTGTTGGTTTGTTGGTTTGTTGGTTTGTTGTTTTGTTGGCTTGTTGGCTTGTTGGTTTGTTGGTTTGTTGGTTTGTTGGTTTGTTGGTTTGTTCGTTTGTTGGCTTGTTTGTTTGTTGGTTTGTTCGTTTGTTGGTTTGTTGGTTTGTCGGTTTGTTGGTTTGTTGGGTTGTTCGTTTGTTTGTTTGTTGGTTTGTTAGTTTGTTTGTCTGTTGGTTTGTTCGTTTGTTGGCTTGTTGTTTTGTTGGCTTGTTGGTTTGTTGGTTTGTTGGTTTGCTAGTTTGTTGGTTTGTTTGTTTGTTGGTTTGTTGGTTTGTTGGTTTGTTGGCTTGTTGGTTTGTTGGTTGGTTGGTTTTTTGGTTTATTGGTTTGTTGGTTTGTTCGTTTGTTTGTTTGTTGGTTTGTTGGTTTGTTGGTTTGTTGGTTTGTTTTTTTGTTGGTTTGTTGGTTTGTTTGTTTGTTGGTTTTTTTCGTTTTTTGGCTTGTTAGTTTGTTGGTTTGTTCGTTTGTTGGTTTGTTGGTCTGTCGGTTTGTTGGTTTGTTGGGTTGTTCGTTTGTTTGTTTGTTCGTTTGTTAGTTTGTTTGTCTGTTGGTTTGTTCGTTTCTTGGCTTGTTGGTTTGTTGGCTTGTTGGTTTGTTGGTTTGTTGGTTTGCTGGTTTGTTGGTTTGTTCGTTTGTTGGTGTGTTGGTTTGTTGGCTTGTTGGTTTGTTGGTTGGTTGGTTTGTTGGTTTATTGGTTTGTTGGTTTGTTGGTTTGTTGGCTTGTTGGTTTGTTGGTTTGTTGGTTTGTTGGTTTGTTGGTTTGTTGGTTTGTTGGTTTGTTGGTTTTTTGCTTTGTTGGTTTGTTCGTTTGTTGGCTTTTTGATTTGTTGGCTTGTTGATTTGTTGGTTTCTTGGTTTCTTTGTTTGTTGTTTTGTTGGTTTGTTGGCTTGTTGGTTTGTTCGTTTGTTGGTTTGTTGGCTTGTTGGTTTGTTGGCTTGTTGGTTTATTGGTTTGTTGGTTTGTTGGTTTGTTGGTTTGTTGGTTTTTTGCTTTTTTGGTTTGTTCGTTTGTTGGCTTTTTGATTTGTTGGCTTGTTGATTTGTTGGTTTCTCGGTTTGTTGGTTTGTTGGTTTGTTGGTTTGTTAGCTTGTTGGTTTGTTCGTTTGTTGGCTTGTTGGCTTGTTGGTTTGTTGGCTTGTTGGTTTGTCGGTTTGTTGGTTTGTTGGTTTGTTGGTTTGTTCGTTTGTTGGTTTATTGGTTCGTTGGTTTGTTGGTTTGTTGGTTTGTTGGTTTGTACGTTTGTTGGTTTAGTGGTTTGTTGGTTTGTTCGTTTGTTGGCTTGTTGGCTTGTTGGTTTGTTGGTTTGTTGGTTTGTTGATTTGTTGGTTTGTTGGTTTGTTTGTTTGTTGGTTTGTTGGTTTGTTGGTTTGTTGGTTTGTTGGCTTGTTGGCTTGTTGGTTTGTTAGTTTGTTCGTTTGTTGGTTTGTATGTTACTTGGTTTGTTGGTTTGTTGGTTTGTTGGTTTGTTGGTTTGTTGGTTTGTTGGTTTGTAGGTTTGTTGGTTTGGTGGTTTGGTGGTTTGTTGGTTTGTTGGTTTGTTGGTTTGTTGGTTTGTTGGCTTGTTGGTTTGTTGGTTTGTTGGCTTGTTGATTTGTTGGTTTTTTGGTTTGTTGGTTTGTTGGTCTGTTGGTTTGTTGGTTTGTTGGTTTGTTTGATTGTTGGTTTGTTCGTTTGTTGATTTGTTGGTTACTAGGTTTGTTAGTTTGTTGGTTTGTTGGTTTGTTGGTTTTTGGGTTTGTTGGTTTGTTGGTTTGTTGGTTTGTTTGTTTATTCGTTTGTTGGTTTGTTGGTTTGTTAGTTTAATGGCTTGTTGGTTTGTTGGTTTGTTGGCTTGTTAGTTTGTTGGTTTGTTGGTTTGTTGGTTTGTTGGTTAGTTAGCTTGTTGGTTACTTGGTTTGTTGGTTTGTTGGTTTGTTGGTTAGTTGGCTTGTTGGTTTGTTGGTTTGTCGGTTTTTTGGTTTGTTGGCTTGTTGGTTTGTTGGCTTGTTGGTTTGTTGGCTTGTTGGCTTGTTGGTTAGTTGGTTTTTTAGCTTGTTGGTTTGTTGGCTTGTTGGTTTGTTGGTTTTTTGGTTTGTTGGTTTGTTGGGTTGTTGGTTTGTTGGTTTGTTGGTTTGTTGGTTTGTTGGTTTGTTGGCTTGTTGGCTTGTTGGTTTGTTCGTTTGTTAGTTTGTTGGTTTGTTGGTTTGTTGGTTTGTTTGTTTGTTTGTTTGTTGGTTTTTTAGTTTGTTGGCTTGTTGGTTTGTTGGCTTGTTGGTTTGTTGGTTTGTTGGTTTGTTGGTTTGTTGGTTTGTTGGTTTGTTGGTTTGTTGGCTTGTTGGTTTGTTGGTTTGTTGGTTTGTTGGTTTGTTGGTTTGTTGGTTTGTTGGTTTGTTGGTTTGTTGGCTTGTTGGTTTGTTGGTTTGTTGGTTTGTTGGTTTGTTGGTTTGTTCGTTTGTTCGTTTGTTGGTTTGTTCGTTTGTTCGTTTGTGCGTTTGTTCGTTTGTTGGTTTGTTGGTTTGTTGGTTTGTTGGTTTGTTGGTTTGTTTGTTTGTTGGTTTTTTCGTTTGTTGGCTTGTTAGTTTGTTGGTTTGTTCGTTTGTTGGTTTGTTGGCTTGTCAATTTGTTGGTTTGTTGGGTTGTTCGTTTGTTTGGTTGTTGGTTTGTTAGTTTGTTTGTCTGTTGGTTTGTTCGTTTGTTGGCTTGTTGGTTTGTTGGCTTGTTGGTTTGTTGGTTTGTTGGTTTGCTGGTTTGTTGGTTTGTTGGTTTGTTGGGTTTTGGTTTGTTGGTTTGTTGGCTTGTTGGTTTGTTGGTTGGTTGGTTTGTTGGTTTATTGGTTTGTTGGTTTGTTGGTTTGTTGGTTTGTAGGTTTGTTGGTTTGTTCGTTTGTTGGCTTGTTGGCTTGTTGGTTTGTTGGTTTGTTGGTTTATTGGTTTGTTGGTTTGTTTGTTTGTTGGTTTGTTGGTTTGTTGGTTTGCTGGTTTGTTGGTTTATTCGTTTGTTGGTTTGTTGTTTTGTTGCTTTGTTGGTTTGCTGGTTTGTGCGTTTGTTAGTTTGTTGGTTTGTTGGTTTGTTGGTTTGTTGGTTTGTTGGTTTGTTGGTTTGTTGGTTTGTTTGTTTGTTGGTTTGTTGGTTTGTTGGTTTGTTGGTTTGTTGGCTTGTTGGCTTGTTGGTTTGTTAGTTTGTTCGTTTGTTGGTTTGTGGGTTTGTTGGTTTGTTGGTTTGTTGGTTTGTTGGTTTGTTGGTTTGTTGGTTTGTTGGCTTGTTGGTTTGTTGGTTTGTTGGCTTGTTGATTTGTTGGTTTGTTGGTTTGTTGGTTTGTTGGTTTGTTGGTCTGTTGGTTTGTTGGTTTGTTGGTTTGTTTGATTGTTGGTTTGTTCGTTTGTTGATTTGTTGGTTACTAGGTTTGTTAGTTTGTTGGTTTGTTGGTTTGTTGGTTTGTTGGTTTTTGGGTTTGTTGGTTTGTTGGTTTGTTTGTTTATTCATTTGTTGGTTTGTTGGTTTGTTAGTTTAATGGCTTGTTGGTTTGTTGGTTTGTTGGCTTGTTAGTTTGTTGGTTTGTTGGTTAGTTGGCTTGTTGGTTACTTGGTTTGTTGGTTTGTTGGTTTGTTGGTTAGTTGGCTGGTTGGTTTGTTGGTTTGTTGGTTTTTTGGTTTGTTGGCTTGTTGGTTTGTTTTTTTGTTGGCTTGTTGGCTTGTTGGTTTGTTGGTTTGTTCGTTTGTTGGTTTGTTGGTTTGTTGGTTTTTTGGTTTGTTGGTTTGTTGGGTTGTTGGTTTGTTGGTTTGTTTTATTTGTTGGTTTGTTTGTTTGTTGGCTTGTTGGCTTGTTGGTTTGTTGGTTTGTTCGTTTGTTGGTTTGTTGGTTTGTTGGTTTGTTGGTTTGTTTGTTTGTTGGTTTGTTGGTTTTTTAGTTTGTTGGCTTGTAGGTTTGTTGGCTTGTTGGTTTGTTGGTTTGTTGGTTTGTTGGTTTGTTGGTTTGTTGGTTTGTTGGCTTGTTGGTTTGTTGGTTTGTTGGTTTGTTGGTTTGTTGGTTTGTTGGTTTGTTGGTTTGTTGGCTTGTTGGTTTGTTGGTTTGTTGGTTTGTTGGTTTGTTGGTTTGTTGGTTTGTTCGTTTGTTGGTTTGTTCGTTTGTTTGTTTGTGCGTTTGTTCGTTTGTTGGTTTGTTGGTTTGTGTGTTTGTTGGTTTGTTGGTGTGTTTGTTTGTTGGTTTTTTCGTTTGTTGGCTTGTTAGTTTGTTGGTTTGTTCGTTTGTTGGTTTGTTGGTTCGTCAATTTGTTGGTTTGTTGGGTTGTTCGTTTGTTTGTTTGTTGGTTTGTTAGTTTGTTTGTCTGTTGGTTTGTTCGTTTGTTGGCTTGTTGGTTTGTTAGCTTGTTGGTTTGTTGGTTTGCTGGTTTGTTGGTTTGTTGGTTCGTTCGTTTGTTGGTTTGTTGGTTTGTTGGCTTGTTGGTTTGTTGGTTGGTTGGTTTGTTGGTTTATTGGTTTGTTGGTTTGTTGGTTTGTTGGTTTGTAGGTTTGTTGGTTTGTTGGTTTGTTGGCTTGTTGGTTTGTTGGTTTGTTGGTTTGTTGGTTTGTTGGTTTGTTGGTTTTTTGCTTTGTTGGTTTGATGGTTTGTATGTTTGTTGGTTTGTTCGTTTGTTGGCTTTTTGATTTGTTGGCTTGTTGGTTTGTTGGTTTCTTGGTTTCTTGGTTTGTTGGTTTCTTGGTTTGTTGGCTTGTTGGTTTGTTCGTTTGTTGGCTTATTGGCTTGTTGGTTTGTTGGCTTGTTGGTTTGTCGGTTTGTTGGTTTGTTGGTTTGTTCGTTTGTTGGTTTATTGGTTCGTTGGTTTGTTGGTTTTGTTGGTTTGTTCGTTTGTTGGTTTGTTGGTTTGTTGGTTTGTTGGTTTGTTGGTTTGTTGGTTTGTTGGTTTGTTCGTTTGTTGGTTTAGTGGTTTGTTGGTTTGTTCGTTTGTTGGCTTGTTGGCTTGTTGGTTTGTTGGTTTGTTGGTTTGTTGGTTTGTTGGTTTGTTGGTTTGTTTGTTTGTTGGTTTGTTGTTTTGTTGGCTTGTTGGTTTGCTGGTTTGTTCGTTTGTTAGTTTGTTGGTTTGTTGGTTTGTTGGTTTGTTGGTTTGTTGGTTTGTTGGTTTGTTTGTTTGTTGGTTTGTTGGTTTGTTGGTTTGTTGGCTTGTTGGCTTGTTGGTTTGTTGGTTTGTTAGTTTGTTGGTTTATTTGTTTGTTGGCTTGTTGGTTTGTTGGTTTTTTGGCTTGTTGGTTTGTTGGTTTTTTTTGGCTTGTTGGTTTGTTGGTTTGTTGGTTTGTTGGTTTGTTGGTTTGTTGGCTTCTTGGCTTGTTGGTTTGTTGGTTTGTTGGTTTGTTCGTTTGTTCGTTTGTTGGTATGTTCGCTTGTTGGCTTGTTGGTTTGTTGGTTTGTTGGTTTATTGGTTTATAGGTTTGTTGGTTTGTTGGTTTGTTCGTTTGTTGGTTTTTTGGTTTGTTGGTTTGTTTGTTTGTTGGTTTATTCGTTTGTTTTCTTGTTGGTTTGTTGGCTTGTTGGTTTGTTGGTTTGTTGGTTTGTTGGTTTGTTGGTTTGTTGGTTTGTTGGTTTGTTGGTTTGTTGGTTTGTTGGTTTGTTGGTTTGTTGGTTTGTTGGCTTGTTGGTTTGTTGGTTTGTTGGTTTGTTGGTTTGTTGGTTTGTTGGTTTGTTGGTTTGTTGGTTTGTTGGTTTGTTGGTTTGTTGGTTTGTTGGTTTGTTGGTTTGTTGGTTTGTTGGTTTGTTGGTTTGTTGGTTTGTTGGTTTGTTGGTTTGTTGGTTTGTTGGTTTGTTGGTTTGTTGGTTTGTTGGTTTGTTGGCTTGTTGGTTTGTTGGTTTGTTGATTTTTTGGTTTGTTGGTTTGTTGGTTTGTTCGTTTGTTGGTTTGTTGGTTTGTTGGTTTGTTGGCTTGTTGGTTTGTTGGTTTGTTGGTTTGTTGGTTTATTTGTTTGTTGGTTTGTTGGTTTGCTGGTTTATTTGTTTGTTGGTTTGTTGGTTTGTTGGTTTGTTGGTTTGTTTGTTGGGTGGTTTGTTGTTTTGTTCGTTTGCTGGTTTGTTGGTTACTTGGTTTGTTGGTTTGTTGGTTTGTTGGCTTGTTGGTTTGTTCGTTTGTTGGTTTGTTGGTTTTTTGGTTTGTTGGTTTGTTAGTTTGTTTGGTTGTTTGGTTGTTGGTTTGTTGGCTTCTTGGTTTGTTGGTTTGTTGGTTTGTTGGTTTGTTGGTTTGTTAGTTTGTTGGCTTGATGGTTTGTTGGCTTGTTGGTTTGATGGTTTGTTGGTTTGTTGGTTTGTTGGTTTGTTGGTTTGTTGGTTAGTTGGCTTGTTGGTTTGTTGGTTTGTTGGTTTGTTGGTTTGTTGGTTTGTTGGTTTATTTGTTTGTTGGTTTGTTGGTTTGTTGGTTTGTTGGCTTGTTGGTTTGTTGGTTTGCTAGTTTGTTGGTTTGTTGGTTTGTTGGTTACTTGGTTTGTTGGTTTGTTGGCTTGTTGGTTTGTTGGTTTTTTGGCTTGTTGGTTTGTTGGTTTTTTGGCTTGTTGGTTTGTTGGTTTGTTCGTTTGTTGGTTTGTTGGTTTGTTGGCTTGTTGGTTTGTTGGTTGGTTGGTTTGTTGGTTTATTGGTTTGTTGGTTTGTTGGTTTGTTGGTTTGTAGGTTTGTTGGTTTGTTGGTTTGTTGGCTTGTTGGTTTGTTGGTTTGTTGGTTTGTTGGTTTGTTGGTTTGTTGGTTTTTTGCTTTGTTGGTTTGATGGTTTGTATGTTTGTTGGTTTGTTCGTTTGTTGGCTTTTTGATTTGTTGGCTTGTTGGTTTGTTGGTTTCTTGGTTTCTTGGTTTCTTGGTTTGTTGGTTTGTTGGCTTGTTGGTTTGTTCGTTTGTTGGCTTGTTGGCTTGTTGGTTTGTTGGCTTGTTGGTTTGTCGGTTTGTTGGTTTGTTGGTTTGTTCCTTTGTTGGTTTATTGGTTCGTTGGTTTGTTGGTTTTGTTGGTTTGTTGGTTTGTTGGTTTGTTGGTTTGTTGGTTTGTTGGTTTGTTGGTTTGTTCGTTTGTTGGTTTAGTGGTTTGTTGGTTTGTTCGTTTGTTGGCTTGTTGGCTTGTTGGTTTGTTGGTTTGTTGGTTTGTTGGTTTTTTGGTTTGTTTGTTTGTTGGTTTGTTGTTTTGTTGGTTTGTTGGTTTGCTGGTTTGTTCGTTTGTTAGTTTGTTGGTTTGTTGGTTTGTTGGTTTGTTGGTTTGTTGGTTTATGGTTTGTTTTTTTGTTGGTTTGTTGGTTTGTTGGTTTGTTGGCTTGTTGGCTTGTTGGTTTGTTGGTTTGTTAGTTTGTTCGTTTGTTGGTTTGTTGGTTACTTGGTTTGTTGGTTTGTTGGTTTGTTGGTTTGTTGGTTTGTTGGTTTGTTGGTTTGTTGGTTTGTTGGTTTGTTGGTTTGTTGGTTTGTTGGTTTATTTGTTTGTTGGCTTGTTGGTTTGTTGGTTTTTTGGCTTGTTGGTTTGTTGGTTTTTTTTGGCTTGTTGGTTTGTTGGTTTGTTGGTTTGTTGGTTTGTTGGTTTTTTCGTTTGTTCGTTTGTTGGTATGTTCGCTTGTTGGCTTGTTGGTTTGTTGGTTTGTTGGTTTATTGGTTTATAGGTTTGTTGGTTTGTTGGTTTGTTGGTTTGTTGGTTACTTGGTTTGTTGGTTTGTTGGTTTGTTGGTTTGTTGGTTTGTTGGTTTGTTGGTTTGTTGGTTTGTTGGTTTGTTGGTTTGTTGGTTTATTTGTTTGTTGGCTTGTTGGTTTGTTGGTTTTCGGCTTGTTGGTTTGTTGGTTTTTTTTGGCTTGTTGGCTTCTTGGCTTGTTGGTTTGTTGGTTTGTTGGTTTTTTCGTTTGTTCGTTTGTTGGTATGTTTGCTTGTTGGCTTGTTGGTTTGTTGGTTTGTTGGTTTATTGGTTTATAGGTTTGTTGGTTTGTTGGTTTGTTCGTTTGTTGGTTTTTTGGTTTGTTGGTTTGTTTGTTTGTTGGTTTGTTCGTTTGTTTTCTTGTTGGTTTGTTGGCTTGTTGGTTTGTTGGTTTGTTGGTTTGTTGGTTTGTTGGTTTGTTGGTTTGTTGGTTTGTTGGTTTGTTGGTTTGTTGGTTTGTTGGTTTGTTGGTTTGTTGGCTTGTTGGTTTGTTGGTTTGTTGGTTTGTTGATTTGTTGGTTTGTTGGTTTGTTGGTTTGTTGGTTTGTTGGTTTGTTGGTTTGTTGGTTTGTTGGTTTGTTGGTTTGTTGGTTTGTTGGTTTGTTGGTTTGTTGGTTTGTTGGTTTGTTGGTTTGTTGGTTTGTTGGTTTGTTGGTTTGTTGGTTTGTTGGTTTGTTGGTTTGTTGGTTTGTTGGTTTGTTGGTTTGTTGGCTTGTTGGTTTGTTGGTTTGTTGATTTTTTGGTTTGTTGGTTTGTTGGTTTGTTCGTTTGTTGGTTTGTTGGTTTGTTGGTTTGTTGGCTTGTTGGTTTGTTGGTTTGTTGGTTTGTTGGTTTATTTGTTTGTTGGTTTGTTGGTTTGCTGGTTTATTCGTTTGTTGGTTTGTTGGTTTGTTGGTTTGTTGGTTTGTTTGTTGGGTGGTTTGTTGTTTTGTTCGTTTGCTGGTTTGTTGGTTACTTGGTTTGTTGGTTTGTTGGTTTGTTGGCTTGTTGGTTTGTTCGTTTGTTGGTTTGTTGGTTTTTTGGTTTCTTGGTTTGTTGGTTTGTTAGTTTGTTTGGTTGTTTGGTTGTTGGTTTGTTGGTTTGTTGGTTTGTTGGTTTGTTGGTTTGTTGGTTTGTTAGTTTGTTGGCTTGTTGGTTTGTTGGCTTGTTGGTTTGATGGTTTGTTGGTTTGTTGGTTTGTTGGTTTGTTGGTTTGTTGGTTAGTTGGCTTGTTGGTTTGTTGGTTTGTTGGTTTGTTGGTTTGTTGGTTTGTTGGTTTGTTGGTTTATTTGTTTGTTGGTTTGTTGGTTTGTTGGTTTGTTGGCTTGTTGGTTTGTTGGTTTGCTAGTTTGTTGGTTTGTTGGTTTGTTGGTTACTTGGTTTGTTGGTTTGTTGGCTTGTTGGTTTGTTGGTTTTTTGGCTTGTTGGTTTGTTGGTTTTTTGGCTTGTTGGTTTGTTGGCTTGTTCGCTTGTTGGTTTGTTGGTTTTTTGGCTTGTTCGTTTGTTGGTTTATTGGTTTGTTGGGTTGTTGGTTTGTTGGTTTGTTGGCTTGTTGGCTTGTTGGCTTGTTGGTTTGTTGGTTTGTTCGTTTGTTCGTTTGTTCGTTTTTTTGTTTGTTGGTTTGTTCTTTGTTGGCTTGTTGGTTTGTTGGTTTGTTGGTTTTTTAGCTTGTTGGTTTGTTGGTTTGTTGGTTTGTTGGTTTGTTGGCTTGTTGGTTTGTTGGTTTGTTCGTTTGTTCGTTTTTTCGTTTGTTGGTTTGTTCGTTTGTTCGTTTGTTGGTTTGTTCGTTTGTTGGTTTGTTCGTTTGTTGGCTTGTTGGTTTGTTGGCTTGTTGGTGTGTTGGCTTATTGGTTTGTTGGTTTGTTGGTTTGTTGGTTTGTTGGATTGTTGGTTTGTTTGTTCGTTCGTTTGTTGGTTTGTTGGCTTGTTGGTTTGTTGGTTTGTTGGTTTGTTGGTTTGTTGGTTTGTTGGTTTGTTGGTTTGTTGGTTTGTTGGTTTGTTGGTTTGTTGGTTTGTTGGTTTGTTGGTTTGTTGGTTTGTTGGCTTGTTGGTTTGTTGGTTTGTTGGTTTGTTGGTTTGTTAGTTTAATGGCTTGTTGGTTTGTTGGTTTGTTGGCTTGTTAGTTTGTTGGTTTGTTGGTTTGTTGGTTAGTTGGCTTGTTGGTTACTTGGTTTGTTGGTTTGTTGGTTTGTTGGTTAGTTGGCTGGTTGGTTTGTTGGTTTGTTGGTTTTTTGGTTTGTTGGCTTGTTGGTTTGTTGGCTTGTTGGTTTGTTGGCTTGTTGGCTTGTTGGTTAGTTGGTTTTTTAGCTTGTTGGTTTGTTGGCTTGTTGGTTTGTTGGTTTTTCGGTTTGTTGGTTTGTTGGATTGTTGGTTTGTTGGTTTGTTGGTTTGTTGGTTTGCTTGTTTGTTGGCTTGTTGGCTTGTTGGTTTGTTGGTTTGTTCGTTTGTTGGTTTGTTGGTTTGTTGGTTTGTTTGTTTGTTGGTTTGTTGGTTTTTTAGTTTGTTGGCTTGTAGGTTTGTTGGCTTGTTGGTTTGTTGGTTTGTTGGTTTGTTGGTTTGTTGGTTTGTTGGTTTGTTGGCTTGTTGGTTTGTTGGTTTGTTGGTTTGTTGGTTTGTTGGTTTGTTGGTTTGTTGGTTTGTTGGCTTGTTGGTTTGTTGGTTTGTTGGTTTGTTGGTTTGTTGGTTTGTTGGTTTGTTAGTTTGTTGGCTTGTTGGTTTGTTGGCTTGTTGGTTTGATGGTTTGTTGGTTTGTTGGTTTGTTGGTTTGTTGGTTTGTTGGTTAGTTGGCTTGTTGGTTTGTTGGTTTGTTGGTTTGTTGGTTTGTTGGTTTGTTGGTTTGTTGGTTTATTTGTTTGTTGGTTTGTTGGTTTGTTGGTTTGTTGGCTTGTTGGTTTGTTGGTTTGCTAGTTTGTTGGTTTGTTGGTTTGTTGGTTACTTGGTTTGTTGGTTTGTTGGCTTGTTGGTTTGTTGGTTTTTTGGCTTGTTGGTTTGTTGGTTTTTTGGCTTGTTGGTTTGTTGGCTTGTTCGCTTGTTGGTTTGTTGGTTTTTTGGCTTGTTCGTTTGTTGGTTTATTGGTTTGTTGGGTTGTTGGTTTGTTGGTTTGTTGGCTTGTTGGCTTGTTGGCTTGTTGGTTTGTTGGTTTGTTCGTTTGTTCGTTTTTTTGTTTGTTGGTTTGTTCGTTTGTTGGCTTGTTGGTTTGTTGGTTTGTTGGTTTTTTAGCTTGTTGGTTTGTTGGTTTGTTGGTTTGTTGGTTTGTTGGCTTGTTGGTTTGTTGGTTTGTTCGTTTGTTCGTTTTTTCGTTTGTTGGTTTGTTCGTTTGTTCGTTTGTTGGTTTGTTCGTTTGTTGGTTTGTTCGTTTGTTGGCTTGTTGGTTTGTTGGCTTGTTGGTGTGTTGGCTTATTGGTTTGTTGGTTTGTTGGTTTGTTGGTTTGTTGGATTGTTGGTTTGTTTGTTCGTTCGTTTGTTGGTTTGTTGGCTTGTTGGTTTGTTGGTTTGTTGGTTTGTTGGTTTGTTGGTTTGTTGGTTTGTTGGTTTGTTGGTTTGTTGGTTTGTTGGTTTGTTGGTTTGTTGGTTTGTTGGTTTGTTGGTTTGTTGGCTTGTTGGTTTGTTGGTTTGTTGGTTTGTTGGTTTGTTAGTTTAATGGCTTGTTGGTTTGTTGGTTTGTTGGCTTGTTAGTTTGTTGGTTTGTTGGTTTGTTGGTTAGTTGGCTTGTTGGTTACTTGGTTTGTTGGTTTGTTGGTTTGTTGGTTAGTTGGCTGGTTGGTTTGTTGGTTTGTTGGTTTTTTGGTTTGTTGGCTTGTTGGTTTGTTGGCTTGTTGGTTTGTTGGCTTGTTGGCTTGTTGGTTAGTTGGTTTTTTAGCTTGTTGGTTTGTTGGCTTGTTGGTTTGTTGGTTTTTTGGTTTGTTGGTTTGTTGGATTGTTGGTTTGTTGGTTTGTTGGTTTGTTGGTTTGCTTGTTTGTTGGCTTGTTGGCTTGTTGGTTTGTTGGTTTGTTCGTTTGTTGGTTTGTTGGTTTGTTGGTTTGTTTGTTTGTTGGTTTGTTGGTTTTTTAGTTTGTTGGCTTGTAGGTTTGTTGGCTTGTTGGTTTGTTGGTTTGTTGGTTTGTTGGTTTGTTGGTTTGTTGGTTTGTTGGCTTGTTGGTTTGTTGGTTTGTTGGTTTGTTGGTTTGTTGGTTTGTTGGTTTGTTGGTTTGTTGGCTTGTTGGTTTGTTGGTTTGTTGGTTTGTTGGTTTGTTGGTTTGTTCGTTTGTTGGTTTGTTCGTTTGTTTGTTTGTGCGTTTGTTCGTTTGTTGGTTTGTTGGTTTGTGTGTTTGTTGGTTTGTTGGTTTGTTTGTTTGTTGGTTTTTTCGTTTGTTGGCTTGTTAGTTTGTTGGTTTGTTCGTTTGTTGGTTTGTTGGTTCGTCAATTTGTTGGTTTGTTGGGTTGTTCGTTTGTTGGTTTGTTAGTTTGTTTGTCTGTTGGTTTGTTCGTTTGTTGGCTTGTTGGTTTTTTGGCTTGTTGGTTTGTTGGTTTGTTGGTTTGCTGGTTTGTTGGTTTGTTGGTTTGTTCGTTTGTTGGTTTGTTGGTTTGTTGGCTTGTTGGTTTGTTGGTTGGTTGGTTTGTTGGTTTATTGGTTTGTTGGTTTGTTGGTTTGTTGGTTTGTAGGTTTGCTGGTTTGTTGGTTTGTTGGCTTGTTGGTTTGTTGGTTTGTTGGTTTGTTGGTTTGTTGGTTTGTTGGTTTTTTGCTTTGTTGGTTTGATGGTTTGTATGTTTGTTGGTTTGTTCGTTTGTTGGCTTTTTGATTTGTTGGCTTGTTGGTTTGTTGGTTTCTTGGTTTCTTGGTTTGTTGGTTTGTTGGTTTGTTGGCTTGTTGGTTTGTTCGTTTGTTGGCTTGTTGGCTTGTTGGTTTGTTGGCTTGTTGGTTTGTCGGTTTGTTGGTTTGTTGGTTTGTTCGTTTGTTGGTTTATTGGTTTGTTCGTTTGTTGGTTTGTTGGTTTGTTGGTTTGTTGGTTTGTTGGTTTGTTGGTTTGTTGGTTTGTTGGTTTGGTCGTTTGTTGGTTTAGTGGTTTGTTGGTTTGTTCGTTTGTTGGCTTGTTGGCTTGTTGGTTTGTTGGTTTGTTGGTTTGTTGGTTTGTTGGGTTGTTTGTTTGTTGGTTTGTTGTTTTGTTGGTTTGTTGGTTTGCTGGTTTGTTCGTTTGTTAGTTTGTTGGTTTGTTGGTTTGTTGGTTTGTTGGTTTGTTGGTTTGTTGGTTTGTTTGTTTGTTGGTTTGTTGGTTTGTTGGTTTGTTTGCTTGTTGGCTTGTTGGTTTGTTGGTTTGTTAGTTTGTTCGTTTGTTGGTTTGTTGGTTACTTAGTTTGTTGGTTTGTTGGTTTGTTGGTTTGTTGGTTTGTTGGTTTGTTGGTTTGTTGGTTTGTTGGTTTGTTGGTTTGTTGGTTTATTTGTTTGTTGGCTTGTTGGTTTGTTGGTTTTTTGGCTTGTTGGTTTGTTGGTTTTTTTTGGCTTGTTGGTTTGTTGGTTTGTTGGTTTGTTGGTTTGTTGGTTTGTTGGCTTCTGGCTTGTTGGTTTGTTGGTTTGTTGGTTTGTTCGTTTGTTCGTTTGTTGGTATGTTCGCTTGTTGGCTTGTTGGTTTGTTGGTTTGTTCGTTTGTTGGTTTTTTGGTTTGTTGGTTTGTTTGTTTGTTGGTTTGTTCGTTTGTTTTCTTGTTGGTTTGTTGGCTTGTTGGTTTGTTGGTTTGTTGGTTTGTTGGTTTGTTGGTTTGTTGGTTTGTTGGTTTGTTTGTTTGTTGGTTTGTTGGTTTGTTGGCTTGTTGATTTATTGGTTTGTTGGTTTGTTGGTTTGTTGGTTTGTTGGTTTGTTGGTTTGTTGGTTTGTTGGTTTTTTGGTTTGTTGGTTTGTTGGTTTGTTGGTTTGTTGGTTTGTTGGTTTGTTGGTTTGTTGGTTTGTTGGTTTGTTGGTTTGTTGGTTTGTTGGTTTGTTGGTTTGTTGGTTTGTTGGTTTGTTGGTTTGTTGGTTTGTTGGTTTGTTGGCTTGTTGGTTTGTTGGTTTGTTGATTTTTTGGTTTGTTGGTTTGTTGGTTTGTTCGTTTGTTGGTTTGTTGGTTTGTTGGTTTGTTGGCTTGTTGGTTTGTTGGTTTGTTGGTTTGTTGGTTTGTTGGTTTGTTGGTTTGTTGGTTTTTTGCTTTGTTGGTTTGATGGTTTGTATGTTTGTTGGTTTGTTCGTTTGTTGGCTTTTTGATTTGTTGGCTTGTTGGTTTGTTGGTTTCTTGGTTTCTTGGTTTGTTGGTTTGTTGGTTTGTTGGCTTGTTGGTTTGTTCGTTTGTTGGCTTGTTGGCTTGTTGGTTTGTTGGCTTGTTGGTTTGTCGGTTTGTTGGTTTGTTGGTTTGTTCGTTTGTTGGTTTATTGGTTTGTTCGTTTGTTGGTTTGTTGGTTTGTTGGTTTGTTGGTTTGTTGGTTTGTTGGTTTGTTGGTTTGTTGGTTTGGTCGTTTGTTGGTTTAGTGGTTTGTTGGTTTGTTCGTTTGTTGGCTTGTTGGCTTGTTGGTTTGTTGGTTTGTTGGTTTGTTGGTTTGTTGGGTTGTTTGTTTGTTGGTTTGTTGTTTTGTTGGTTTGTTGGTTTGCTGGTTTGTTCGTTTGTTAGTTTGTTGGTTTGTTGGTTTGTTGGTTTGTTGGTTTGTTGGTTTGTTGGTTTGTTTGTTTGTTGGTTTGTTGGTTTGTTGGTTTGTTTGCTTGTTGGCTTGTTGGTTTGTTGGTTTGTTAGTTTGTTCGTTTGTTGGTTTGTTGGTTACTTAGTTTGTTGGTTTGTTGGTTTGTTGGTTTGTTGGTTTGTTGGTTTGTTGGTTTGTTGGTTTGTTGGTTTGTTGGTTTGTTGGTTTATTTGTTTGTTGGCTTGTTGGTTTGTTGGTTTTTTGGCTTGTTGGTTTGTTGGTTTTTTTTGGCTTGTTGGTTTGTTGGTTTGTTGGTTTGTTGGTTTGTTGGTTTGTTGGCTTCTGGCTTGTTGGTTTGTTGGTTTGTTGGTTTGTTCGTTTGTTCGTTTGTTGGTATGTTCGCTTGTTGGCTTGTTGGTTTGTTGGTTTGTTCGTTTGTTGGTTTTTTGGTTTGTTGGTTTGTTTGTTTGTTGGTTTGTTCGTTTGTTTTCTTGTTGGTTTGTTGGCTTGTTGGTTTGTTGGTTTGTTGGTTTGTTGGTTTGTTGGTTTGTTGGTTTGTTGGTTTGTTTGTTTGTTGGTTTGTTTGTTTGTTGGCTTGTTGGTTTATTGGTTTGTTGGTTTGTTGGTTTGTTGGTTTGTTGGTTTGTTGGTTTGTTGGTTTGTTGGTTTTTTGGTTTGTTGGTTTGTTGGTTTGTTGGTTTGTTGGTTTGTTGGTTTGTTGGTTTGTTGGTTTGTTGGTTTGTTGGTTTGTTGGTTTGTTGGTTTGTTGGTTTGTTGGTTTGTTGGTTTGTTGGTTTGTTGGTTTGTTGGTTTGTTGGTTTGTTGGCTTGTTGGTTTGTTGGTTTGTTGATTTTTTGGTTTGTTGGTTTGTTGGTTTGTTCGTTTGTTGGTTTGTTGGTTTGTTGGTTTGTTGGCTTGTTGGTTTGTTGGTTTGTTGGTTTGTTGGTTTATTTGTTTGTTGGTTTGTTGGTTTGCTGGTTTATTTGTTTGTTGGTTTGTTGGTTTGTTGGTTTGTTGGTTTGTTTGTTGGGTGGTTTGTTGTTTTGTTCGTTTGCTGGTTTGTTGGTTACTTGGTTTGTTGGTTTGTTGGTTTGTTGGCTTGTTGGTTTGTTCGTTTGATGGTTTGTTGGTTTTTTGGTTTGTTGGTTTGTTGGTTTGTTAGTTTGTTTGTTTGTTTGGTTGTTGGTTTGTTGGCTTGTTGGTTTGTTGGTTTGTTGGTTTGTTGGTTTGTTGGTTTGTTGGTTTGTTAGTTTGTTGGCTTGTTGGTTTGTTGGCTTGTTGGTTTGATGGTTTGTTGGTTTGTTGGTTTGTTGGTTTGTTGGTTTGTTGGTTTGTTGGCTTGTTGGTTTGTTGGTTTGTTGGTTTGTTGGTTTGTTGGTTTGTTGGTTTATTAGTTTGTTGGTTTGTTGGTTTGTTGGTTTGTTGGCTTGTTGGTTTGTTGGTTTGCTAGTTTGTTGGTTTGTTGGTTTGTTGGTTACTTGGTTTGTTGGTTTGTTAGCTTGTTGGTTTGTTGGTTTTTTGGCTTGTTGGTTTGTTGGTTTTTTGGCTTGTTGGTTTGTTGGCTTGTTCGCTTGTTGGTTTGTTGGTTTTTTGGCTTGTTCGTTTGTTGGTTTATTGGTTTGTTGGGTTGCTGGTTTGTTGGTTTGTTGGCTTGTTGGCTTGTTGGCTTGTTGGTTTGTTGGTTTGTTCGTTTGTTCGTTTTTTTGTTTGTTGGTTTGTTCGTTTGTTGGCTTGTTGGTTTGTTGGTTTGTTGGTTTTTTAGCTTGTTGGTTTGTTGGTTTTTTGGTTTGTTGGTTTGTTGGTTTGTTGGCTTGTTGGTTTGTTGGTTTGTTCGTTTGTTCGTTTTTTCGTTTGTTGGTTTGTTCGTTTGTTCGTTTGTTGGTTTGTTCGTTTGTTGGTTTGTTCGTTTGTTGGCTTGTTGGTTTGTTGGCTTGTTGGTGTGTTGGCTTGTTGGTTTGTTGGTTTATTGGTTTGTTGGTTTGTTGGATTGTTGGTTTGTTTGTTCGTTCGTTTGTTGGTTTGTTTGTTCGTTCGTTTGTTGGTTTGTTGGCTTGTTGGTTTGTTTTGTTGGTTTGTTGGTTTGTTGGTTTGTTGGTTTGTTGGTTTGTTGGTTTGTTGGTTTGTTGGTTTGTTGGTTTGTTGGCTTGTTGGTTTGTTGGTTTGTTGGTTTGTTGGTTTGTTGGTTTGTTGGTTTGTTGGTTTGTTGGTTTGTTGGTTTGTTGGTTTGTTGGTTTGTTAGTTTGTTGGTTTGTTGGTTTGTTTATTTATTGGGTTGTTGGCTTGTTGGCTTGTTGGTTTGTTGGTTTGTTGGTTTGTTGGTTTGTTCGTTTGTTGGTTTGTTCGTTTTTTCGTTTGTGCGTTTGTTCGTTTGTTGGCTTGTTGGTTTGTTGGTTTGTTTGTTTGTTGGTTTTTTCGTTTGTTGGCTTGTTTGTTTGTTGGTTTGTTCGTTTGTTGGTTTGTTGGTTTGTCGGTTTGTTGGTTTGTTGGGTTGTTCGTTTGTTTGTTTGTTGGTTTCTTAGTTTGTTTGTCTGTTGGTTTGTTCGTTTGTTGGCTTGTTGGTTTGTTGGCTTGTTGGTTTGTTGGTTTGTTGGTTTGCTGGTTTGTTGGTTTGTTGGTTTATTCGTTTGTTGGTTTGTTGTTTTGTTGGCTTGTTGGTTTGTTCGTTTGTTGGTTTATTGGTTTATTGGTTTGTTGGTTTTTTGGTTTGTTGGTTTGTTGGTTTGTTGGTTTGTTGGTTTGTTGGCTTGTTGGTTTGTTGGTTTGTTGGTTTGTTGGTTTGTTGGTTTGTTGGTTTGTTGGTTTTTTGCTTTGTTGGTTTTTTGCTTTGTTGGTTTGTTGGTTTGTTCGTTTGTTGGTTTTTTGATTTGTTGGCTTGTTGGTTTGTTGGTTTCTTGGTTTCTTGGTTTGTTGGTTTGTTGGTTTGTTGGCTTGTTGGTTTGTTCGTTTGTTGGCTTGTTGGTTTGTTGGTTTGTTGGTTTGTTGGTTTGTTGGTTTGTTGGTTTGTTGGTTTGTTTGTTTGTTGGTTTGTTGTTTTGTTGGTTTGTTGGTTTGTTGGTTTATTCGTTTGTTGGTTTGTTGTTTTGTTGGTTTGTTGATTTGCTGGTTTGTTGGTTTGTTGGCTTGTTGGTTTGTTGGTTTGTTAGTTTGTTCGTTTGTTGGTTTGTTGGTTACTTGGTTTGTTGGTTTGTTGGTTTGTTTGTTTGTTGGTTTGCTGGTTTGTTGATTTGTTGGTTTGTTGGTTTGTTGGTTTGTTGGTTTGTTGGTTTGTTGGTTTGTTGGTTTGTTCGTTTGTTTGTTTGTGCGTTTGTTCGTTTGTTGGTTTGTTGGTTTGTGTGTTTGTTGGTTTGTTGGTTTGTTTGTTTGTTGGTTTTTTCGTTTGTTGGCTTGTTAGTTTGTTGGTTTGTTCGTTTGTTGGTTTGTTGGTTCGTCAATTTGTTGGTTTGTTGGGTTGTTCGTTTGTTTGTTTGTTGGTTTGTTAGTTTGTTTGTCTGTTGGTTTGTTCGTTTGTTGGCTTGTTGGTTTGTTGGCTTGTTGGTTTGTTGGTTTGTTGGTTTGCTGGTTTGTTGGTTTGTTGGTTTGTTCGTTTGTTGGTTTGTTGGTTTGTTGGCTTGTTGGTTTGTTGGTTGGTTGGTTTGTTGGTTTATTGCTTTGTTGGTTTGTTGGTTTGTTTGTTTGTAGGTTTGTTGGTTTGTTGGTTTGTTGGCTTGTTGGTTTGTTGGTTTGTTGGTTTGTTGGTTTGTTGGTTTGTTGGTTTTTTGCTTTGTTGGTTTGTTGGTTTGTATGTTTGTTGGTTTGTTCGTTTGTTGGCTTTTTGATTTGTTGGCTTGTTGGTTTGTTGGTTTCTTGGTTTCTTGGTTTGTTGGTTTGTTGGTTTGTTGGCTTGTTGGTTTGTTCGTTTGTTGGCTTGTTGGCTTGTTGGTTTGTTGGCTTGTTGGTTTGTCGGTTTGTTGGTTTGTTGGTTTGTTCGTTTGTTGGTTTATTGGTTCGTTGGTTTGTTGGTTTTGTTGGTTTGTTCGTTTGGTGGTTTGTTTGTTGGTTTGTTGGTTTGTTGGTTTGTTGGTTTGTTGGTTTGTTCGTTTGTTGGTTTAGTGGTTTGTTGGTTTGTTCGTTTGTTGGCTTGTTGGCTTGTTGGTTTGTTGGTATGTTGGTTTGTTGGTTTGTTTGTTTGTTGGTTTGTTGATTTGTTGGTTTGTTGGTTTGCTGGTTTGTTCGTTTGTTGGTTTGTTGGTTTGTTGGTTTGTTGGTTTGTTGGTTTGTTTGTTTGTTGGTTTGTTGGTTTGTTGGTTTGTTGGCTTGTTGGCTTGTTGGTTTGTCGGTTTGTTAGTTTGTTCGTTTGTTGGTTTGTTGGTTACTTGGTTTGTTGGTTTGTTGGTTTGTTGGTTTGTTGGTTTGTTGGTTTGTTGGTTTGTTGGTTTTTTGGTTTGTAGGTTTGTTGGTTTATTTGTTTGTTGGCTTGTTAGTTTGTGGGTTTGTTGGTTTGTTCGTTTGTTCGTTTGTTGGTATGTTCGCTTGTTGGCTTGTTGGTTTGTTGGTTTGTTGGTTTATTGGTTTATAGGTTTGTTGGTTTGTTGGTTTGCTCGTTTGTTGGTTTTTTGGTTTGTTGGTTTGTTTGTTTGTTGGTTTGTTCGTTTGTTTTCTTGTTGGTTTGTTGGCTTGTTGGTTTGTTGGTTTGTTGGTTTGTTGGTTTGTTGGTTTGTTGGTTTGTTGGTTTGTTGGCTTGTTGGTTTGTTGGTTTGTTGGTTTGTTGGTTTGTTGGTTTGTTGGTTTGTTGGTTTGTTGGTTTGTTGGTTTGTTGGTTTGTTGGTTTGTTGGTTTGTTGGTTTGTTGGTTTGTTGGTTTGTTGGTTTGGTGGTTTGTTGGTTTGTTGGTTTGTTGGTTTGTTGGTTTGTTGGTTTGTTGGTTTGTTGGTTTGTTGGTTTGTTGGTTTGTTGGTTTGTTGGCTTGTTGGTTTGTTGGTTTGTTGGTTTGTTGGTTTGTTGGCTTGTTGGTTTGTTGGTTTGTTGAATTTTTGGTTTGTTGGTTTGTTGGTTTGTTCGTTTGTTGGTTTGTTGGTTTGTTGGTTTGTTGGTTTGTTGGCTTGTTGGTTTGTTGGTTTGTTGGTTTGTTGGTTTATTTGTTTGTTGGTTTGTTGGTTTGCTGGTTTATTTGTTTGTTGGTTTGTTGGTTTGTTGGTTTGTTGGTTTGTTGGTTTGTTTGTTGGGTGGTTTGTTGTTTTGTTCGTTTGCTGGTTTGTTGGTTACTTGGTTTGTTGGTTTGTTGGTTTGTTGGCTTGTTGGTTTGTTGGTTTGTTCGTTTGTTGGTTTGTTGGTTTTTTGGTTTGTTGGTTTGTTGGTTTGTTAGTTAGTTTGTTTGTTTGGTTGTTGGTTTGTTGGCTTGTTGGTTTGTTGGTTTGTTGGTTTGTTGGTTTGTTGGTTTGTTAGTTTGTTGGCTTGTTGGTTTGTTGGCTAGTTGGTTTGATGGTTTGTTGGTTTGTTGGTTTGTTGGTTTGTTGGTTTGTTGGCTTGTTGGTTTGTTGGTTTGTTGATTTGATGGTTTGTTGGTTTGTTGGTTTGTTGGTTTATTTGTTTGTTGGTTTGTTGGTTTGTTGGTTTATTGGTCTGTTGGTTTGTTGGTTTGTTGGTTTGTTGGCTTGTTGGTTTGTTGGTTTGCTAGTTTGTTGGTTTGTTGGTTTGTTGGTTACTTGCTTTGTTGATTTGTTGGCTTGTTGGTTTGTTGGTTTTTTGGCTTGTTGGTTTGTTGGTTTTTTGGCTTGTTGGTTTGTTGGCTTGTTCGCTTGTTGGTTTGTTGGTTTTTTGGCTTGTTTGTTTGTTGGTTTATTGGTTTGTTGGGTTGTTGGTTTGTTGGTTTGTTGGTTTGCTGGCTTGTTGGCTTGTTGGCTTGTTGGCTTGTTGGTTTGTTGGTTTGTTCGTTTGTTCGTTTTTTTGTTTGTTGGTTTGTTCGTTTGTTGGCTTGTTGGTTTGTTGGTTTGTTGGTTTTTTAGCTTGTTGGTTTGTTGGTTTGTTGGTTTGTTGGTTTGTTGGCTTGTTGGTTTGTTGGTTTGTTCGTTGGTTCGTTTTTTCGTTTGTTGGTTTGTTCGTTTGTTCGTTTGTTGGTTTGTTCGTTTGTTGGTTTGTTCGTTTGTTGGCTTGTTGGTTTGTTGGCTTGTTAGTGTGTTGGCTTGTTGGTTTGTTGGTTTGTTGGTTTGTTGGTTTGTTGGTTTGTTGGATTGTTGGTTTGTTTGTTCGTTCGTTTGTTGGTTTGTTGGCTTGTTGGTTTGTTGGTTTGTTGGTTTGTTGGTTTGTTGGTTTGTTGGTTTGTTGGTTTGTTGGTTTGTTGGTTTGTTGGTTTGTTGGCTTGTTGGTTTGTTGGTTTGTTGGTTTGTTGGTTTGTTGGTTTGTTGGCTTGTTGATTTGTTAGTTTGTTGGTTTGTTGGTTTGTTTGTCTGTTGGTTTGTTGGTTTGTTGGGTTGTTTGATTGTTGGTTTGTTCGTTTGTTGATTTGTTGGTTACTTGGTTTGTTAGTTTGTTGGTTTGTTGGTTTGTTGGTTTGTTGGTTTTTTAGTTTGTTGGCTTGTAGGTTTGTTGGCTTGTTGGTTTGTTGGTTTGTTGGTTTGTTGGTTTGTTGGTTTGTTGGTTTGTTGGTTTGTTGGTTTGTTGGTTTGTTGGTTTGTTGGTTTGTTGGTTTGTTGGTTTGTTGGTTTGTTGGTTTGTTGGTTTGTTGGTTTGGTGGTTTGTTGGTTTGTTGGTTTGTTGGTTTGTTGGTTTGTTGGTTTGTTGGTTTGTTGGTTTGTTGGTTTGTTGGTTTGTTGGCTTGTTGGTTTGTTGGTTTGTTGGTTTGTTGGTTTGTTGGCTTGTTGGTTTGTTGGTTTGTTGAATTTTTGGTTTGTTGGTTTGTTGGTTTGTTCGTTTGTTGGTTTGTTGGTTTGTTGGTTTGTTGGTTTGTTGGCTTGTTGGTTTGTTGGTTTGTTGGTTTGTTGGTTTATTTGTTTGTTGGTTTGTTGGTTTGCTGGTTTATTTGTTTGTTGGTTTGTTGGTTTGTTGGTTTGTTGGTTTGTTGGTTTGTTTGTTGGGTGGTTTGTTGTTTTGTTCGTTTGCTGGTTTGTTGGTTACTTGGTTTGTTGGTTTGTTGGTTTGTTGGCTTGTTGGTTTGTTGGTTTGTTCGTTTGTTGGTTTGTTGGTTTTTTGGTTTGTTGGTTTGTTGGTTTGTTAGTTAGTTTGTTTGTTTGGTTGTTGGTTTGTTGGCTTGTTGGTTTGTTGGTTTGTTGGTTTGTTGGTTTGTTGGTTTGTTAGTTTGTTGGCTTGTTGGTTTGTTGGCTGGTTGGTTTGATGGTTTGTTGGTTTGTTGGTTTGTTGGTTTGTTGGTTTGTTGGCTTGTTGGTTTGTTGGTTTGTTGATTTGATGGTTTGTTGGTTTGTTGGTTTGTTGGTTTATTTGTTTGTTGGTTTGTTGGTTTGTTGGTTTATTGGTTTGTTGGTTTGTTGGTTTGTTGGTTTGTTGGCTTGTTGGTTTGTTGGTTTGCTAGTTTGTTGGTTTGTTGGTTTGTTGGTTACTTGGTTTGTTGATTTGTTGGCTTGTTGGTTTGTTGGTTTTTTGGCTTGTTGGTTTGTTGGTTTTTTGGCTTGTTGGTTTGTTGGCTTGTTCGCTTGTTGGTTTGTTGGTTTTTTGGCTTGTTTGTTTGTTGGTTTATTGGTTTGTTGGGTTGTTGGTTTGTTGGTTTGTTGGTTTGTTGGCTTGTTGGCTTGTTGGCTTGTTGGCTTGTTGGTTTGTTGGTTTGTTCGTTTGTTCGTTTTTTTGTTTGTTGGTTTGTTCGTTTGTTGGCTTGTTGGTTTGTTGGTTTGTTGGTTTTTTAGCTTGTTGGTTTGTTGGTTTGTTGGTTTGTTGGTTTGTTGGCTTGTTGGTTTGTTGGTTTGTTCGTTGGTTCGTTTTTTCGTTTGTTGGTTTGTTCGTTTGTTCGTTTGTTGGTTTGTTCGTTTGTTGGTTTGTTCGTTTGTTGGCTTGTTGGTTTGTTGGCTTGTTAGTGTGTTGGCTTGTTGGTTTGTTGGTTTGTTGGTTTGTTGGTTTGTTGGTTTGTTGGATTGTTGGTTTGTTTGTTCGTTCGTTTGTTGGTTTGTTGGCTTGTTGGTTTGTTGGTTTGTTGGTTTGTTGGTTTGTTGGTTTGTTGGTTTGTTGGTTTGTTGGTTTGTTGGTTTGTTGGTTTGTTGGCTTGTTGGTTTGTTGGTTTGTTGGTTTGTTGGTTTGTTGGTTTGTTGGCTTGTTGATTTGTTAGTTTGTTGGTTTGTTGGTTTGTTCGTCTGTTGGTTTGTTGGTTTGTTGGGTTGTTTGATTGTTGGTTTGTTCGTTTGTTGATTTGTTGGTTACTTGGTTTGTTAGTTTGTTGGTTTGTTGGTTTGTTGGTTTGTTGGTTTTTTAGTTTGTTGGCTTGTAGGTTTGTTGGCTTGTTGGTTTGTTGGTTTGTTGGTTTGTTGGTTTGTTGGTTTGTTGGTTTGTTGGCTTGTTGGTTTGTTGGTTTGTTGGTTTGTTGGTTTGTTGGTTTGTTGGTTTGTTGGCTTGTTGGTTTGTTGGTTTGTTGGTTTGTTGGTTTGTTGGTTTGTTCGTTTGTTGGTTTGTTCGTTTGTTTGTTTGTGCGTTTGTTCGTTTGTTGGTTTGTTGGTTTGTGTGTTTGTTGGTTTGTTGGTTTGTTTGTTTGTTGGTTTTTTCGTTTGTTGGCTTGTTAGTTTGTTGGTTTGTTCGTTTGTTGGTTTGTTGGTTCGTCAATTTGTTGGTTTGTTGGGTTGTTCGTTTGTTGGCTTGTTGGTTTTTTGGCTTGTTGGTTTGTTGGTTTGTTGGTTTGCTGGTTTGTTGGTTTGTTGGTTTGTTCGTTTGTTGGTTTGTTGGTTTGTTGGCTTGTTGGTTTGTTGGTTGGTTGGTTTGTTGGTTTATTGGTTTGTTGGTTTGTTGGTTTGTTGGTTTGTAGGTTTGCTGGTTTGTTGGTTTGTTGGCTTGTTGGTTTGTTGGTTTGTTGGTTTGTTGGTTTGTTGGTTTGTTGGTTTTTTGCTTTGTTGGTTTGATGGTTTGTATGTTTGTTGGTTTGTTCGTTTGTTGGCTTTTTGATTTGTTGGCTTGTTGGTTTGTTGGTTTCTTGGTTTCGTGGTTTGTTGGTTTGTTGGTTTGTTGGCTTGTTGGTTTGTTCGTTTGTTGGCTTGTTGGCTTGTTGGTTTGTTGGCTTGTTGGTTTGTCGGTTTGTTGGTTTGTTGGTTTGTTCGTTTGTTGGTTTATTGGTTTGTTCGTTTGTTGGTTTGTTGGTTTGTTGGTTTGTTGGTTTGTTGGTTTGTTGGTTTGTTGGTTTGTTGGTTTGGTCGTTTGTTGGTTTAGTGGTTTGTTGGTTTGTTCGTTTGTTGGCTTGTTGGCTTGTTGGTTTGTTGGTTTGTTGGTTTGTTGGTTTGTTGGGTTGTTTGTTTGTTGGTTTGTTGTTTTGTTGGTTTGTTGGTTTGCTGGTTTGTTCGTTTGTTAGTTTGTTGGTTCGTTGGTTTGTTGGTTTGTTGGTTTGTTGGTTTGTTGGTTTGTTTGTTTGTTGGTTTGTTGGTTTGTTGGTTTGTTTGCTTGTTGGCTTGTTGGTTTGTTGGTTTGTTAGTTTGTTCGTTTGTTGGTTTGTTGGTTACTTAGTTTGTTGGTTTGTTGGTTTGTTGGTTTGTTGGTTTGTTGGTTTGTTGGTTTGTTGGTTTGTTGGTTTGTTGGTTTGTTGGTTTGTTGGTTTATTTGTTTGTTGGCTTGTTGGTTTGTTGGTTTTTTGGCTTGTTGGTTTGTTGGTTTTTTTTGGCTTGTTGGTTTGTTGGTTTGTTGGTTTGTTGGTTTGTTGGTTTGTTGGCTTCTGGCTTGTTGGTTTGTTGGTTTGTTCGTTTGTTCGTTTGTTGGTATGTTCGCTTGTTGGCTTGTTGGTTTGTTGGTTTGTTCGTTTGTTGGTTTTTTGGTTTGTTGGTTTGTTTGTTTGTTGGTTTGTTCGTTTGTTTTCTTGTTGGTTTGTTGGCTTGTTGGTTTGTTGGTTTGTTGGTTTGTTGGTTTGTTGGTTTGTTGGTTTGTTGGTTTGTTGGTTTGTTGGTTTGTTGGTTTGTTGGCTTGTTGGTTTATTGGTTTGTTGGTTTGTTGGTTTGTTGGTTTGTTGGTTTGTTGGTTTGTTGGTTTGTTGGTTTTTTGGTTTGTTGGTTTGTTGGTTTGTTGGTTTGTTGGTTTGTTGGTTTGTTGGTTTGTTGGTTTGTTGGTTTGTTGGTTTGTTGGTTTGTTGGTTTGTTGGTTTGTTGGTTTGTTGGTTTGTTGGTTTGTTGGCTTGTTGGTTTGTTGGTTTGTTGATTTTTTGGTTTGTTGGTTTGTTGGTTTGTTCGTTTGTTGGTTTGTTGGTTTGTTGGTTTGTTGGCTTGTTGGTTTGTTGGTTTGTTGGTTTGTTGGTTTATTTGTTTGTTGGTTTGTTGGTTTGCTGGTTTATTTGTTTGTTGGTTTGTTGGTTTGTTGGTTTGCTGGTTTATTTGTTTGTTGGTTTGTTGGTTTGTTGGTTTGTTGGTTTGTTTGTTGGGTGGTTTGTTGTTTTGTTCGTTTGCTGGTTTGTTGGTTACTTGGTTTGTTGGTTTGTTGGTTTGTTGGCTTGTTGGTTTGTTCGTTTGATGGTTTGTTGGTTTTTTGGTTTGTTGGTTTGTTGGTTTGTTAGTTTGTTTGTTTGTTTGGTTGTTGGTTTGTTGGCTTGTTGGTTTGTTGGTTTGTTGGTTTGTTGGTTTGTTGGTTTGTTGGTTTGTTAGTTTGTTGGCTTGTTGGTTTGTTGGCTTGTTGGTTTGATGGTTTGTTGGTTTGTTGGTTTGTTGGTTTGTTGGTTTGTTGGTTTGTTGGCTTGTTGGTTTGTTGGTTTGTTGGTTTGTTGGTTTGTTGGTTTGTTGGTTTATTAGTTTGTTGGTTTGTTGGTTTGTTGGTTTGTTGGCTTGTTGGTTTGTTGGTTTGCTAGTTTGTTGGTTTGTTGGTTTGTTGGTTACTTGGTTTGTTGGTTTGTTAGCTTGTTGGTTTGTTGGTTTTTTGGCTTGTTGGTTTGTTGGTTTTTTGGCTTGTTGGTTTGTTGGCTTGTTCGCTTGTTGGTTTGTTGGTTTTTTGGCTTGTTCGTTTGTTGGTTTATTGGTTTGTTGGGTTGCTGGTTTGTTGGTTTGTTGGCTTGTTGGCTTGTTGGCTTGTTGGTTTGTTGGTTTGTTCGTTTGCTCGTTTTTTTGTTTGTTGGTTTGTTCGTTTGTTGGCTTGTTGGTTTGTTGGTTTGTTGGTTTTTTAGCTTGTTGGTTTGTTGGTTTTTTGGTTTGTTGGTTTGTTGGTTTGTTGGCTTGTTGGTTTGTTGGTTTGTTCGTTTGTTCGTTTTTTCGTTTGTTGGTTTGTTCGTTTGTTCGTTTGTTGGTTTGTTCGTTTGTTGGTTTGTTCGTTTGTTGGCTTGTTGGTTTGTTGGCTTGTTGGTGTGTTGGCTTGTTGGTTTGTTGGTTTATTGGTTTGTTGGTTTGTTGGATTGTTGGTTTGTTTGTTCGTTCGTTTGTTGGTTTGTTGGCTTGTTGGTTTGTTTTGTTGGTTTGTTGGTTTGTTGGTTTGTTGGTTTGTTGGTTTGTTGGTTTGTTGGTTTGTTGGTTTGTTGGTTTGTTGGTTTGTTGGCTTGTTGGTTTGTTGGTTTGTTGGTTTGTTGGTTTGTTGGTTTGTTGGTTTGTTGGTTTGTTGGTTTGTTGGTTTGTTGGTTTGTTGGTTTGTTAGTTTGTTGGTTTGTTGGTTTGTTTATTTATTGGGTTGTTGGCTTGTTGGCTTGTTGGTTTGTTGGTTTGTTGGTTTGTTGGTTTGTTCGCTTGTTGGTTTGTTCGTTTTTTCGTTTGTGCGTTTGTTCGTTTGTTGGCTTGTTGGTTTGTTGGTTTGTTTGTTTGTTGGTTTTTTCGTTTGTTGGCTTGTTTGTTTGTTGGTTTGTTCGTTTGTTGGTTTGTTGGTTTGTCGGTTTGTTGGTTTGTTGGGTTGTTCGTTTGTTTGTTTGTTGGTTTCTTAGTTTGTTTGTCTGTTGGTTTGTTCGTTTGTTGGCTTGTTGGTTTGTTGGCTTGTTGGTTTGTTGGTTTGTTGGTTTGCTGGTTTGTTGGTTTGTTGGTTTATTCGTTTGTTGGTTTGTTGTTTTGTTGGCTTGTTGGTTTGTTCGTTTGTTGGTTTATTGGTTTATTGGTTTGTTGGTTTTTTGGTTTGTTGGTTTGTTGGTTTGTTGGTTTGTTGGTTTGTTGGCTTGTTGGTTTGTTGGTTTGTTGGTTTGTTGGTTTGTTGGTTTGTTGGTTTGTTGGTTTTTTGCTTTGTTGGTTTTTTGCTTTGTTGGTTTGTTGGTTTGTTCGTTTGTTGGTTTTTTGATTTGTTGGCTTGTTGGTTTGTTGGTTTCTTGGTTTCTTGGTTTGTTGGTTTGTTGGTTTGTTGGCTTGTTGGTTTGTTCGTTTGTTGGCTTGTTGGTTTGTTGGTTTGTTGGTTTGTTGGTTTGTTGGTTTGTTGGTTTGTTGGTTTGTTTGTTTGTTGGTTTGTTGTTTTGTTGGTTTGTTGGTTTGTTGGTTTATTCGTTTGTTGGTTTGTTGTTTTGTTGGTTTGTTGATTTGCTGGTTTGTTGGTTTGTTGGCTTGTTGGTTTGTTGGTTTGTTAGTTTGTTCGTTTGTTGGTTTGTTGGTTACTTGGTTTGTTGGTTTGTTGGTTTGTTTGTTTGTTGGTTTGCTGGTTTGTTGATTTGTTGGTTTGTTGGTTTGTTGGTTTGTTGGTTTGTTGGTTTGTTGGTTTGTTGGTTTGTTCGTTTGTTTGTTTGTGCGTTTGTTCGTTTGTTGGTTTGTTGGTTTGTGTGTTTGTTGGTTTGTTGGTTTGTTTGTTTGTTGGTTTTTTCGTTTGTTGGCTTGTTAGTTTGTTGGTTTGTTCGTTTGTTGGTTTGTTGGTTCGTCAATTTGTTGGTTTGTTGGGTTGTTCGTTTGTTTGTTTGTTGGTTTGTTAGTTTGTTTGTCTGTTGGTTTGTTCGTTTGTTGGCTTGTTGGTTTGTTGGCTTGTTGGTTTGTTGGTTTGTTGGTTTGCTGGTTTGTTGGTTTGTTGGTTTGTTCGTTTGTTGGTTTGTTGGTTTGTTGGCTTGTTGGTTTGTTGGTTGGTTGGTTGGTTGGTTTATTGGTTTGTTGGTTTGTTGGTTTGTTTGTTTGTAGGTTTGTTGGTTTGTTGGTTTGTTGGCTTGTTGGTTTGTTGGTTTGTTGGTTTGTTGGTTTGTTGGTTTGTTGGTTTTTTGCTTTGTTGGTTTGTTGGTTTGTATGTTTGTTGGTTTGTTCGTTTGTTGGCTTTTTGATTTGTTGGCTTGTTGGTTTGTTGGTTTCTTGGTTTCTTGGTTTGTTGGTTTGTTGGTTTGTTGGCTTGTTGGTTTGTTCGTTTGTTGGCTTGTTGGCTTGTTGGTTTGTTGGCTTGTTGGTTTGTCGGTTTGTTGGTTTGTTGGTTTGTTCGTTTGTTGGTTTATTGGTTCGTTGGTTTGTTGGTTTTGTTGGTTTGTTCGTTTGGTGGTTTGTTTGTTGGTTTGTTGGTTTGTTGGTTTGTTGGTTTGTTGGTTTGTTCGTTTGTTGGTTTAGTGGTTTGTTGGTTTGTTCGTTTGTTGGCTTGTTGGCTTGTTGGTTTGTTGGTATGTTGGTTTGTTGGTTTGTTTGTTTGTTGGTTTGTTGATTTGTTGGTTTGTTGGTTTGCTGGTTTGTTCGTTTGTTGGTTTGTTGGTTTGTTGGTTTGTTGGTTTGTTGGTTTGTTTGTTTGTTGGTTTGTTGGTTTGTTGGTTTGTTGGCTTGTTGGCTTGTTGGTTTGTCGGTTTGTTAGTTTGTTCGTTTGTTGGTTTGTTGGTTACTTGGTTTGTTGGTTTGTTGGTTTGTTGGTTTGTTGGTTTGTTGGTTTGTTGGTTTGTTGGTTTTTTGGTTTGTAGGTTTGTTGGTTTATTTGTTTGTTGGCTTGTTGGTTTGTTGGTTTTTTGGCTTGTTGGTTTGTTGGTTGTTTGGCTTGTTGGCTTGTTGGTTTGTTGGTATGTTGGTTTGTTGGTTTATTTGTTTGTTGGTTTGTTGGTTTGTTGGCTTCTTGGCTTGTTAGTTTGTGGGTTTGTTGGTTTGTTCGTTTGTTCGTTTGTTGGTATGTTCGCTTGTTGGCTTGTTGGTTTGTTGGTTTGTTGGTTTATTGGTTTATAGGTTTGTTGGTTTGTTGGTTTGCTCGTTTGTTGGTTTTTTGGTTTGTTGGTTTGTTTGTTTGTTGGTTTGTTGGTTTGTTTATTTATTGGGTTGTTGGCTTGTTGGCTTGTTGGTTTGTTGGTTTGTTGGTTTGTTGGTTTGTTCGTTTGTTGGTTTGTTCGTTTTTTCGTTTGTGCGTTTGTTCGTTTGTTGGCTTGTTGGTTTGTTGGTTTGTTTGTTTGTTGGTTTTTTCGTTTGTTGGCTTGTTTGTTTGTTGGTTTGTTCGTTTGTTGGTTTGTTGGTTTGTCGGTTTGTTGGTTTGTTGGGTTGTTCGTTTGTTTGTTTGTTGGTTTCTTAGTTTGTTTGTCTGTTGGTTTGTTCGTTTGTTGGCTTGTTGGTTTGTTGGCTTGTTGGTTTGTTGGTTTGTTGGTTTGCTGGTTTGTTGGTTTGTTGGTTTATTCGTTTGTTGGTTTGTTGTTTTGTTGGCTTGTTGGTTTGTTCGTTTGTTGGTTTATTGGTTTATTGGTTTGTTGGTTTTTTGGTTTGTTGGTTTGTTGGTTTGTTGGTTTGTTGGTTTGTTGGCTTGTTGGTTTGTTGGTTTGTTGGTTTGTTGGTTTGTTGGTTTGTTGGTTTGTTGGTTTTTTGCTTTGTTGGTTTTTTGCTTTGTTGGTTTGTTGGTTTGTTCGTTTGTTGGTTTTTTGATTTGTTGGCTTGTTGGTTTGTTGGTTTCTTGGTTTCTTGGTTTGTTGGTTTGTTGGTTTGTTGGCTTGTTGGTTTGTTCGTTTGTTGGCTTATTGGTTTGTTGGTTTGTTGGTTTGTTGGTTTGTTGGTTTGTTGGTTTGTTGGTTTGTTTGTTTGTTGGTTTGTTGTTTTGTTGGTTTGTTGGTTTGTTGGTTTATTCGTTTGTTGGTTTGTTGTTTTGTTGGTTTGTTGATTTGCTGGTTTGTTGGTTTGTTGGCTTGTTGGTTTGTTGGTTTGTTGGTTTGCTGGTTTGTTGGTTTGTTGGTTTGTTCGTTTGTTGGTTTGTTGGTTTGTTGGCTTGTTGGTTTGTTGGTTGGTTGGTTGGTTGGTTTATTGGTTTGTTGGTTTGTTGGTTTGTTTGTTTGTAGGTTTGTTGGTTTGTTGGTTTGTTGGCTTGTTGGTTTGTTGGTTTGTTGGTTTGTTGGTTTGTTGGTTTGTTGGTTTTTTGCTTTGTTGGTTTGTTGGTTTGTATGTTTGTTGGTTTGTTCGTTTGTTGGCTTTTTGATTTGTTGGCTTGTTGGTTTGTTGGTTTCTTGGTTTCTTGGTTTGTTGGTTTGTTGGTTTGTTGGCTTGTTGGTTTGTTCGTTTGTTGGCTTGTTGGCTTGTTGGTTTGTTGGCTTGTTGGTTTGTCGGTTTGTTGGTTTGTTGGTTTGTTCGTTTGTTGGTTTATTGGTTCGTTGGTTTGTTGGTTTTGTTGGTTTGTTCGTTTGGTGGTTTGTTTGTTGGTTTGTTGGTTTGTTGGTTTGTTGGTTTGTTGGTTTGTTCGTTTGTTGGTTTAGTGGTTTGTTGGTTTGTTCGTTTGTTGGCTTGTTGGCTTGTTGGTTTGTTGGTATGTTGGTTTGTTGGTTTGTTTGTTTGTTGGTTTGTTGATTTGTTGGTTTGTTGGTTTGCTGGTTTGTTCGTTTGTTGGTTTGTTGGTTTGTTGGTTTGTTGGTTTGTTGGTTTGTTTGTTTGTTGGTTTGTTGGTTTGTTGGTTTGTTGGCTTGTTGGCTTGTTGGTTTGTCGGTTTGTTAGTTTGTTCGTTTGTTGGTTTGTTGGTTACTTGGTTTGTTGGTTTGTTGGTTTGTTGGTTTGTTGGTTTGTTGGTTTGTTGGTTTGTTGGTTTTTTGGTTTGTAGGTTTGTTGGTTTATTTGTTTGTTGGCTTGTTGGTTTGTTGGTTTTTTGGCTTGTTGGTTTGTTGGTTGTTTGGCTTGTTGGCTTGTTGGTTTGTTGGTATGTTGGTTTGTTGGTTTATTTGTTTGTTGGTTTGTTGGTTTGTTGGCTTCTTGGCTTGTTAGTTTGTGGGTTTGTTGGTTTGTTCGTTTGTTCGTTTGTTGGTATGTTCGCTTGTTGGCTTGTTGGTTTGTTGGTTTGTTGGTTTATTGGTTTATAGGTTTGTTGGTTTGTTGGTTTGCTCGTTTGTTGGTTTTTTGGTTTGTTGGTTTGTTTGTTTGTTGGTTTGTTGGTTTGTTTATTTATTGGGTTGTTGGCTTGTTGGCTTGTTGGTTTGTTGGTTTGTTGGTTTGTTGGTTTGTTCGTTTGTTGGTTTGTTCGTTTTTTCGTTTGTGCGTTTGTTCGTTTGTTGGCTTGTTGGTTTGTTGGTTTGTTTGTTTGTTGGTTTTTTCGTTTGTTGGCTTGTTTGTTTGTTGGTTTGTTCGTTTGTTGGTTTGTTGGTTTGTCGGTTTGTTGGTTTGTTGGGTTGTTCGTTTGTTTGTTTGTTGGTTTCTTAGTTTGTTTGTCTGTTGGTTTGTTCGTTTGTTGGCTTGTTGGTTTGTTGGCTTGTTGGTTTGTTGGTTTGTTGGTTTGCTGGTTTGTTGGTTTGTTGGTTTATTCGTTTGTTGGTTTGTTGTTTTGTTGGCTTGTTGGTTTGTTCGTTTGTTGGTTTATTGGTTTATTGGTTTGTTGGTTTTTTGGTTTGTTGGTTTGTTGGTTTGTTGGTTTGTTGGTTTGTTGGCTTGTTGGTTTGTTGGTTTGTTGGTTTGTTGGTTTGTTGGTTTGTTGGTTTGTTGGTTTTTTGCTTTGTTGGTTTTTTGCTTTGTTGGTTTGTTGGTTTGTTCGTTTGTTGGTTTTTTGATTTGTTGGCTTGTTGGTTTGTTGGTTTCTTGGTTTCTTGGTTTGTTGGTTTGTTGGTTTGTTGGCTTGTTGGTTTGTTCGTTTGTTGGCTTATTGGTTTGTTGGTTTGTTGGTTTGTTGGTTTGTTGGTTTGTTGGTTTGTTGGTTTGTTTGTTTGTTGGTTTGTTGTTTTGTTGGTTTGTTGGTTTGTTGGTTTATTCGTTTGTTGGTTTGTTGTTTTGTTGGTTTGTTGATTTGCTGGTTTGTTGGTTTGTTGGCTTGTTGGTTTGTTGGTTTGTTAGTTTGTTCGTTTGTTGGTTTGTTGGTTACTTGGTTTGTTGGTTTGTTGGTTTGTTTGTTTGTTGGTTTGCTGGTTTGTTGATTTGTTGGTTTGTTGGTTTGTTGGTTTGTTGGTTTGTTGGTTTGTTGGTTTGTTGGTTTGTTCGTTTGTTTGTTTGTGCGTTTGTTCGTTTGTTGGTTTGTTGGTTTGTGTGTTTGTTGGTTTGTTGGTTTGTTTGTTTGTTGGTTTTTTCGTTTGTTGGCTTGTTAGTTTGTTGGTTTGTTCGTTTGTTGGTTTGTTGGTTCGTCAATTTGTTGGTTTGTTGGGTTGTTCGTTTGTTTGTTTGTTGGTTTGTTAGTTTGTTTGTCTGTTGGTTTGTTCGTTTGTTGGCTTGTTGGTTTGTTGGCTTGTTGGTTTGTTGGTTTGTTGGTTTGCTGGTTTGTTGGTTTGTTGGTTTGTTCGTTTGTTGGTTTGTTGGTTTGTTGGCTTGTTGGTTTGTTGGTTGGTTGGTTGGTTGGTTTATTGGTTTGTTGGTTTGTTGGTTTGTTTGTTTGTAGGTTTGTTGGTTTGTTGGTTTGTTGGCTTGTTGGTTTGTTGGTTTGTTGGTTTGTTGGTTTGTTGGTTTGTTAGTTTTTTGCTTTGTTGGTTTGTTGGTTTGTATGTTTGTTGGTTTGTTCGTTTGTTGGCTTTTTGATTTGTTGGCTTGTTGGTTTGTTGGTTTCTTGGTTTCTTGGTTTGTTGGTTTGTTGGTTTGTTGGCTTGTTGGTTTGTTCGTTTGTTGGCTTGTTGGCTTGTTGGTTTGTTGGCTTGTTGGTTTGTCGGTTTGTTGGTTTGTTGGTTTGTTCGTTTGTTGGTTTATTGGTTCGTTGGTTTGTTGGTTTTGTTGGTTTGTTCGTTTGGTGGTTTGTTTGTTGGTTTGTTGGTTTGTTGGTTTGTTGGTTTGTTGGTTTGTTCGTTTGTTGGTTTAGTGGTTTGTTGGTTTGTTCGTTTGTTGGCTTGTTGGCTTGTTGGTTTGTTGGTATGTTGGTTTGTTGGTTTGTTTGTTTGTTGGTTTGTTGATTTGTTGGTTTGTTGGTTTGCTGGTTTGTTCGTTTGTTGGTTTGTTGGTTTGTTGGTTTGTTGGTTTGTTGGTTTGTTTGTTTGTTGGTTTGTTGGTTTGTTGGTTTGTTGGCTTGTTGGCTTGTTGGTTTGTCGGTTTGTTAGTTTGTTCGTTTGTTGGTTTGTTGGTTACTTGGTTTGTTGGTTTGTTGGTTTGTTGGTTTGTTGGTTTGTTGGTTTGTTGGTTTGTTGGTTTTTTGGTTTGTAGGTTTGTTGGTTTATTTGTTTGTTGGCTTGTTGGTTTGTTGGTTTTTTGGCTTGTTGGTTTGTTGGTTGTTTGGCTTGTTGGCTTGTTGGTTTGTTGGTATGTTGGTTTGTTGGTTTATTTGTTTGTTGGTTTGTTGGTTTGTTGGCTTCTTGGCTTGTTAGTTTGTGGGTTTGTTGGTTTGTTCGTTTGTTCGTTTGTTGGTATGTTCGCTTGTTGGCTTGTTGGTTTGTTGGTTTGTTGGTTTATTGGTTTATAGGTTTGTTGGTTTGTTGGTTTGCTCGTTTGTTGGTTTTTTGGTTTGTTGGTTTGTTTGTTTGTTGGTTTGTTCGTTTGTTTTCTTGTTGGTTTGTTGGCTTGTTGGTTTGTTGGTTTGTTGGTTTGTTGGTTTGTTGGTTTGTTGGTTTGTTGGTTTGTTGGCTTGTTGGTTTGTTGGTTTGTTGGTTTGTTGGTTTGTTGGTTTGTTGGTTTGTTGGTTTGTTGGTTTGTTGGTTTGTTGGTTTGTTGGTTTGTTGGTTTGTTGGTTTGTTGGTTTGTTGGTTTGGTGGTTTGTTGGTTTGTTGGTTTGTTGGTTTGTTGGTTTGTTGGTTTGTTGGTTTGTTGGTTTGTTGGTTTGTTGGTTTGTTGGCTTGTTGGTTTGTTGGTTTGTTGGTTTGTTGGTTTGTTGGCTTGTTGGTTTGTTGGTTTGTTGAATTTTTGGTTTGTTGGTTTGTTGGTTTGTTCGTTTGTTGGTTTGTTGGTTTGTTGGTTTGTTGGTTTGTTGGCTTGTTGGTTTGTTGGTTTGTTGGTTTGTTGGTTTATTTGTTTGTTGGTTTGTTGGTTTGCTGGTTTATTTGTTTGTTGGTTTGTTGGTTTGTTGGTTTGTTGGTTTGTTGGTTTGTTTGTTGGGTGGTTTGTTGTTTTGTTCGTTTGCTGGTTTGTTGGTTACTTGGTTTGTTGGTTTGTTGGTTTGTTGGCTTGTTGGTTTGTTGGTTTGTTCGTTTGTTGGTTTGTTGGTTTTTTGGTTTGTTGGTTTGTTGGTTTGTTAGTTAGTTTGTTTGTTTGGTTGTTGGTTTGTTGGCTTGTTGGTTTGTTGGTTTGTTGGTTTGTTGGTTTGTTGGTTTGTTAGTTTGTTGGCTTGTTGGTTTGTTGGCTGGTTGGTTTGATGGTTTGTTGGTTTGTTGGTTTGTTGGTTTGTTGGTTTGTTGGCTTGTTGGTTTGTTGGTTTGTTGATTTGATGGTTTGTTGGTTTGTTGGTTTGTTGGTTTATTTGTTTGTTGGTTTGTTGGTTTGTTGGTTTATTGGTTTGTTGGTTTGTTGGTTTGTTGGTTTGTTGGCTTGTTGGTTTGTTGGTTTTTTGGCTTGTTGGTTTGTTGGTTTTTTGGCTTGTTGGTTTGTTGGCTTGTTCGCTTGTTGGTTTGTTGGTTTTTTGGCTTGTTTGTTTGTTGGTTTATTGGTTTGTTGGGTTGTTGGTTTGTTGGTTTGTTGGTTTGTTGGCTTGTTGGCTTGTTGGCTTGTTGGCTTGTTGGTTTGTTGGTTTGTTCGTTTGTTCGTTTTTTTGTTTGTTGGTTTGTTCGTTTGTTGGCTTGTTGGTTTGTTGGTTTGTTGGTTTTTTAGCTTGTTGGTTTGTTGGTTTGTTGGTTTGTTGGTTTGTTGGCTTGTTGGTTTGTTGGTTTGTTCGTTGGTTCGTTTTTTCGTTTGTTGGTTTGTTCGTTTGTTCGTTTGTTGGTTTGTTCGTTTGTTGGTTTGTTCGTTTGTTGGCTTGTTGGTTTGTTGGCTTGTTAGTGTGTTGGCTTGTTGGTTTGTTGGTTTGTTGGTTTGTTGGTTTGTTGGTTTGTTGGATTGTTGGTTTGTTTGTTCGTTCGTTTGTTGGTTTGTTGGCTTGTTGGTTTGTTGGTTTGTTGGTTTGTTGGTTTGTTGGTTTGTTGGTTTGTTGGTTTGTTGGTTTGTTGGTTTGTTGGTTTGTTGGCTTGTTGGTTTGTTGGTTTGTTGGTTTGTTGGTTTGTTGGTTTGTTGGTTTGTTGGCTTGTTGATTTGTTAGTTTGTTGGTTTGTTGGTTTGTTCGTCTGTTGGTTTGCTGGTTTGTTGGGTTGTTTGATTGTTGGTTTGTTCGTTTGTTGATTTGTTGGTTACTTGGTTTGTTAGTTTGTTGGTTTGTTGGTTTGTTGGTTTGTTGGATTTTGGGTTTGTTGGCTTGTTGGTTTGTTGGTTTGTTGGTTTGTTTGTTTGTTCGTTTGTTGGTTTGTTGGTTTGTTAGTTTAATGGCTTGTTGGTTTGTTGGTTTCTTGGCTTGTTAGTTTGTTGGTTTGTTGGTTAGTTGGCTTGTTTGTTACTTGGTTTGTTGGTTTGTCGGATTGTTGGTTAGTTGGCTTGTTGGTTTGTTGGTTTGTTGGTTTTTTGGTTTGTTGGCTAGTTGGTTTGTTGGCTTGTTGGTTTGTTGACTTGTTGGTTTGTTGGTTTTTTAGCTTGTTGGTTTGTTGGCTTGTTGGTTTGTTGGTTTTTTGGTTTGTTGGTTTGTTGGGTTGTTGGTTTGTTGGTTTGTTGGTTTGTTGGTTTGTTGGTTTGTTGGTTTGTTGGCTTGTTGGCTTGTTAGTTTGTTGGTTTGTTCGTTTGTTGGTTTGTTGGTTTGTTGGTTTGTTTGTTTATTGGGTTGTTCATTTGTTGGCTTGTTGGTTTGTTGGCTTGT
The DNA here is from genome assembly GCA_958298945.1 of Atherix ibis. NCBI lineage: Eukaryota > Metazoa > Arthropoda > Insecta > Diptera > Athericidae > Atherix > Atherix ibis. The sequence goes on from OY282608.1 coordinate 101,213,436, forward strand.
TGGTTTGTTTGTTTGTTCGTTTGTTGGTTTGTTGGTTTGTTGGCTTGTTTGTTTGTTGGTTTGTTGGTTTGTTGTTTTGTTGGTTTCTTGGTTTTTTAGTTTGTTGGCTTGTTGGTTTGTTGGCTTGTTGGTTTGTTGGTTTGTTGGTTTGTTGGTTTGTTGGTTTGTTCGTTTGTTGGTTTGTTGGCTTGTTGGTTTGTTGGTTTGTTGGTTTGTTGGTTTGTTGGTTTGTTGGTTTGCTGGTTTGTTGGTTTGTTGGTTTGTTGGTTTGTTGGTTTGTTGGTTTGTTGGTTTGATGGTTTGTTAGCTTGTTGGCTTGTTGGTTTGTTGGTTTGTTGGTTTGTTGGTTTGTTGGTTTGTTCGTTTGTGGGTTTGTTCGTTTGTTCGTTTGTGCGTTTTTTCGTTTGTTGGCTTGTTGGTTTGTTGGTTTGTTTGTTTGTTCGTTTTTTTGTTTGTTGGCTTGTCTGTTTGTTGGTTTGTTCGTTTGTTGGTTTGTTGGTTTGTCGGTTTGTTGGTTTGTTGGGTTGTTCGATTGTTTGTTTGTTGGTTTCTTAGTTTGTTTGTCTGTTGGTTTGTTCGTTTGTTGGCTTGTTGGTTTGTTGGCTTGTTGGTTTGTTGGTTGTTGGTTTGCTGGTTTGTTGGTTTGTTGGTTTGTTTGTTTGTTGGTTTGTTGTTTTGTTGGCTTGTTGGTTTGTTCGTTTGTTGGTTTGTTGGTTTATTGGTTTGTTGGTTTGTTGGTTTGTTGGTTTGTTGGTTTGTTGGTTTGTTGGTTTGTTGGTTTGTTGGTTTGTTGGCTTGTTGGTTTGTTGGTTTGTTGGTTTGTTGGTTTGTTGGTTTGTTGGTTTGTTGGTTTTTTGCTTTGTTGGTTTTTTGCTTTGTTGGTTTGTTGGTTTGTTCGTTTGTTGGTTTTTTGATTTGTTGGCTTGTTGGTTTGTTGGTTTCTTGGTTTCTTGGTTTGTTGGTTTGTTGGTTTGTTGGCTTGTTGGTTTGTTCGTTTGTTGGCTTGTTGGTTTGTTGGTTTGTTGGTTTGTTGGTTTGTTGTTTTGTTGGTTTGTTGGTTTGTTGGTTTATTCGTTTGTTGGTTTGTTGTTTTGTTGGTTTGTTGGTTTGCTGGTTTGTTGGTTTGTTGGCTTCTTAGTTTGTTGGTTTGTTAGTTTGTTCGTTTGTTGGTTTGTTGGTTACTTGGTTTGTTGGTTTGTTGGTTTGTTGGTTTGTTGGTTTGCTGGTTTGTTGATTTGTTGGTTTGTTGGTTTGTTGGTTTGTTGGTTTGTTGGTTTGTTGGTTTGTTGGTTTGTTGGTTTGTTGGTTTGTTGGTTTATTTGTTTGTTGGTTTGTTGGTTTGTTGGTTTATTTGTTTGTAGATTTGTTGGTTTGTTGGTTTGTTGGCTTGTTGGTTTGTTGGTTTGCTAGTTTGTTGGTTTGTCGGTTTGTTGGTAATTTGGTTTGTTGGTTTGTTGGCTTGTTGGTTTGTTGGTTTTTTGGCTTGTTGGTTTGTTGGTTGTTTGGCTTGTTGGTTTGTTGGCTTGTTGGCTTGTTGGTTTGTTGGTTTTTTTGGCTTGTTGGTTTGTTGGTTTGTTGGTTTGTTGGTTTGTTGGTTTGTTGGCTTCTTGGCTTGTTGGTTTGTTGGTTTGTTGGTTTGTTCGTTTGTTCGTTTGTTGGTATGTTCGCTTGTTGGCTTGTTGGTTTGTTGGTTTATTGGTTTATTGGTTTATAGGTTTGTTGGTTTGTTGGTTTGTCGTTTGTTGGTTTGTTGCTTTGTTGGTTTGTTTGTATGTTGGTTTGTTCGTTTGTTTTCTTGTTGGTTTTTTGGCTTGTTGGTTTGTTGGTTTGTTGGTTTGTTGGTTTGTTGCTTTGTTGGTTTGGTTGTTTGTTCGTTTGTTGGTTTGTTGGTTTGTTGGCTTGTTGGCTTGTTGGCTTGTTGGTTTGTTGGTTTGTTGGTTTGTTGGTTTGTTGGTTTGTTGGTTTGTTGGTTTGTTGGTTTGTTAGTTTGTTGGTTTGTTGGTTTGTTGGTTTGTTGGTTTGTTGGTTTGTTGGTTTGTTGGTTTGTTGGCTTGTTGGTTTGTTGGTTTTTTGGTTTGTTGGTTTGTTGGTTTGTTGGTTTGTTGGTTTGTTGGTTTGTTTGTTGGTTTGTTGGTTTGTTAGTTTGTTGGTTTGTTGGTTTGTTGGTTTGTTGGTTTGTTGGTTTGTTGGTTTGTTGGTTTGTTGGTTTGTTGGTTTCTTGGTTTGTTGGTTTGTAGGCTTGTTGGTTTGTTGGTTTGTTGATTTTTTGGTTTGTTGGTTTGTTGGTTTGTTCGTTTGTTGGTTTGTTGGTTTGTTGGTTTGTGGGCTTGTTGGTTTGTTGGTTTGTTGGTTTGTTGGTTTATTTGTTTGTTGGTTTATTGGTTTGTTGGTTTATTTGTTTGTTGGTTTGTTGGTTTGTTGGTTTGTTGGTTTGTTGGTTTGTTGGTTTGTTAGTTTGTTTGTTGGTTGGTTTGTTGGTTTGTTCGTTTGATGGTTTGTTGGTTACTTGGTTTGTTGGTTTGTTGGTTTGTTGGCTTGTTGGTTTGTTCGTTTGTTGGTTTGTTGGTTTTTTGGTTTGTAGGTTTGTTGGTTTGTTGGTTTGTTGGTTTGTTGGTTTGTTGGTTTGTTAGTTTGTTGGCTTGTTGGTTTGTTGGCTTGTTGGTTTGTTGGTTTGTTGGTTTGTTGGTTTGTTGGTTTGTTGGTTTGTTGGTTTGTTGGTTTGTTGGTTTGTTGGCTTGTTGATTTGTTGGTTTGTTGGTTTGTTGGTTTGTTGGTTTGTTGGTTTGTTGGTTTGTTGTTTTGTTGGTTTGTTGGTTTATTTGTTTGTTGGTTTGTTGGTTTGTTGGTTTGTTGGTTTGTTGGTTTGTTGTTTTGTTGGTTTGTTGGTTTATTTGTTTGTTGGTTTGTTGGTTTGTTCGTTTGTTGGTTTGTTGGTTTTTTGGTTTGTAGGTTTGTTGGTTTGTTGGTTTGTTGGTTTGTTGGTTTGTTGGTTTGTTAGTTTGTTGGCTTGTTGGTTTGTTGGCTTGTTGGTTTGTTGGTTTGTTGGTTTGTTGGTTTGTTGGTTTGTTGGTTTGTTGGTTTGTTGGTTTGTTGGTTTGTTGGCTTGTTGATTTGTTGGTTTGTTGGTTTGTTGGTTTGTTGGTTTGTTGGTTTGTTGTTTTGTTGGTTTGTTGGTTTATTTGTTTGTTGGTTTGTTGGTTTGTTGGCTTGTTGGTTTGTTGGCTTGTTGGTTTGTTGGTTTGTTGGTTTGTTGGTTTGTTGGTTTGTTGGTTTGTTGGTTTGTTGGTTTGTTGGTTTGTTGGCTTGTTGATTTGTTGGTTTGTTGGTTTGTTGGTTTGTTGGTTTGTTGGTTTGTTGTTTTGTTGGTTTGTTGGTTTATTTGTTTGTTGGTTTGTTGGTTTGTTGGTTTATTTGTTTATTGGTTTGTTGGTTTGTTGGTTTGTTGGCTTGTTGGTTTGTTGGTTTGCTAGTTTGTTGGTTTGTTGGTTACTTGGTTTGTTGGTTTGTTGGCTTGTTGGTTTGTTGGTTTTTTTGCTTGTTGGTTTGTTGGTTTTTTGGCTTGTTGGTTTGTTGGCTTGTTTGCTTGTTGGTTTGTTGGTTTTTTGGCTTGTTCGTTTGCTGGTTTGCTGGTTTGTTGGTTTGTTGGTTTGTTGGTTTGTTGGTTTGTTGGCTTGTTGGTGTGTTGGTTTGTTGGTTTTTTGGCTTGTTGGTTTGTTGGTTTGTTGGTTTGTTGGTTTGTTGGTTTGTTGGTTTGTTGGTTTGTTGGTTTGTTGGCTTGTTGGTTTGTTGGTTTGTTCGTTTGTTCGTTTTTTCGTTTGTTGGTTTGTTCGTTTGTTCGTTTGTTCGTTTGTTGGCTTTTTGGCTTGTTGGGTTGTTGGTTTGTTCGTTTGTTCGTTTTTTTGTCTGTTGGTTTGTTCGTTTGTTGGCTTGTTGGTGTGTTGGTTTGTTGGTTTTTTGGCTTGTTGGTTTGTTGGTTTGTTGGTTTGTTGGTTTGTTGGTTTGTTGGTTTGTTGGTTTGTTGGTTTGTTGGCTTGTTGGTTTGTTGGTTTGTTCGTTTGTTCGTTTTTTCGTTTGTTGGTTTGTTCGTTTGTTCGTTTGTTCGTTTGTTGGTTTTTGGTTTGTTTGTTTGTTGGTTTGTTCGTTTGTTGGCTTGTTGGTTTGTTGGCTTGTTGGTGTGTTGGCTTGTTGGTTTGTTGGTTTGTTGGATTGTTGGTTTGTTTGTTCGTTCGTTTGTTGGTTTGTTGGCTTGTTGGTTTGTTGGTTTGTTGGTTTGTTGGTTTGTTGGTTTGTTGGTTTGTTGGTTTGTTGGTTTGTTGGTTTGTTAGTTTGTTGGCTTGTTGGTTTGTTGGCTTGTTGGTTTGTTGGTTTGTTGGTTTGTTGGTTTGTTGGTTTGTTGTTTCGTTGGTTTTTTGGTTTGTTGGTTTGTTGGTTTGTTGGCTTGTTGGTTTGTTGGTTTGTTGGTTTGTTGGTTTGTTGGTTTCTTGGTTTCTTGGTTTCTTGGTTTGTTGGTTTGTTGGTTTGTTGGTTTGTTGGTTTGTTGGTTTGTCGGTTTGTTGGTTTGTTAGTTTGTTGGTTTGTTGGTTTGTTGGTTTGTTGGTTTGTTGGTTTGTTCGTTTCTTGGTTTGTTGGTTTGTTATTTTGTTCGTTTGTTGGTTTGTTGGTTTGTTGGTTTGTTGGCTTGTTGGTTTGTTGGTTTATTGGTTTTTTGGTTTGTTGGTTTTTTGGTTTGTTGGTTTGTTGGTTTGTTGGTTTGTTGGTTTGTTGGTTTGTTGGTTTGTTGGCTTCTTGGCTTGTTGGTTTGTTCATTTGTTGGTTTGTTCGTTTGTTCGTTTGTTGGTATGTTCGCTTGTTGGCTTGTTGGTTTGTTGGTTTGTTGCTTTATTGGTTTATAGGTTTGTTGGTTTGTTCGTTTGTTGGTTTGTTGGTTTGTTGGTTTGTTTGTTTGTTTGTTTGTTGGTTTGTTCGTTTGTTTTCTTGTTGGTTTGTTGGCTTGTTGGTTTGTTGGTTTGTTGGTTTGTTGGTTTGTTGGTTTGTTTGTTTGTTCGTTTGTTGGTTTGTTGGTTTGTTGGCTTGTTGGTTTGTTGGTTTGTTGGTTTGTTGGTTTGTTGGTTTGTTGGTTTGTTGGTTTGTTGGTTTGTTAGTTTTTTGGTTTGTTGGTTTGTTGGTTTGTTGGTTTGTTGGCTTGTTGGTTTGTTGGTTTGTTGGTTTGTTGGTTTATTTGTTTGTTGGTTTGTTGGTTTGTTGGTTTGTTGGTTTGTTGGTTTGTTAGTTTGTTTGTTGGTTGGTTTGTTGGTTTGTTCGTTTGATGGTTTGTTGGTTACTTGGTTTGTTGGCTTGTTGGTTTGTTCGTTTGTTGGTTTGTTGGCTTGTTGGTTTGTTGGTTTGTTGGTTTGTTGGTTTGTTGATTTGTTGGTTTATTAGTTTGTTGGCTTGTTGGTTTGTTGGCTTGTTGGTTTGTTGGCTTGTTGGTTTGTTGGTTTGTTGGTTTGTTGGTTTGTTGGTTTGTTGGTTTGTTGGTTTGTTGGTTTGTTGGCTTGTTGGCTTGTTGGTTTGTTGGTTTGTTGGTTTGTTGGTTTGTTGGTTTGTTGGTTTGTTGGTTTGTTGGTTTGTTAGTTTGTTGGTTTGTTGGTTTGTTGGTTTGTTGGTTTCTTGGTTTGTTGGTTTGTAGGCTTGTTGGTTTTTGGTTTGTTGATTTTTTGGTTTGTTGGTTTGTTCGTTTGTTGGTTTGTTGGTTTGTTGGTTTGCTGGCTTGTTGGTTTGTTGGTTTGTTGGTTTGTTGGTTTATTTGTTTGTTGGTTTGTTGGTTTGTTGGTTTATTTGTTTGTTGGTTTGTTGGTTTGTTGGTTTGTTGGTTTGTTGGTTTGTTAGTTTGTTTGTTGGTTGGTTTGTTGGTTTGTTCGTTTGATGGTTTGTTGGTTACTTGGTTTGTTGGTTTGTTGGTTTGTTGGCTTGTTGGTTTGTTCGTTTGTTGGTTTGTTGGTTTTTTGGTTTGTTGGTTTGTTGGTTTGTTGGTTTGTTTGTTTGTTCGGTTGCTGGTTTGTTGGCTTGTTGGTTTGTTGGTTTGTTGGTTTGTTGGTTTGTTGGTTTGTTGGTTTGTTAGTTTGTTGGCTTGTTGGTTTGTTGGCTTGTTGGTTTGTTGGTTTGTTGGTTTGTTGGTTTGTTGGTTTGTTGGTTTGTTGGTTTGTTGGTTTGTTGGTTTGTTGGCTTGTTGGTTTGTTGGTTTGTTGGTTTGTTGGTTTGTTGGTTTGTTGGTTTGTTGTTTTGTTGGTTTGTTGGTTTATTTGTTTGTTGGTTTGTTGGTTTATTTGTTTATTGGTTTGTTGGTTTGTTGGTTTGTTGGCTTGTTGGTTTGTTGGTTTGCTAGTTTGTTGGTTTGTTGGTTACTTGGTTTGTTGATTTGTTGGCTTGTTGGTTTGTTGGTTTTTTGGCTTGTTGGTTTGTTGGTTTTTTGGCTTGTTGGTTTGTTGGCTTGTTCGCTTGTTGGTTTGTTGGTTTTTTGGCTTGTTCGTTTGCTGGTTTGTTGGTTTGTTGGTTTGTTGGTTTGTTGGTTTGTTGGTTTGTTGGTTTGTTGGTTTGTTGGCTTGTTGGCTTTTTGGCTTGTTGGGTTGTTGGTTTGTTCGTTTGTTCGTTTTTTTGTTTGTTGGTTTGTTCGTTTGTTGGCTTGTTGGTGTGTTGGTTTGTTGGTTTTTTGGCTTGTTGGTTTGTTGGTTTGTTGGTCTGTTGGTTTGTTGGTTTGTTGGTTTGTTGGTTTGTTGGTTTGTTGGTTTGTTGGTTTGTTGGCTTGTTGGTTTGTTGGTTTGTTCGTTTGTTCGTTTTTTCGTTTGTTGGTTTGTTCGTTTGTTCGTTTGTTCGTTTGTTGGTTTTTGGTTTGTTTGTTTGTTGGTTTGTTCGTTTGTTGGCTTGTTGGTTTGTTGGCTTGTTGGTGTGTTGGCTTGTTGGTTTGTTGGTTTGTTGGTTTGTTGGATTGTTGGTTTGTTTGTTCGTTCGTTTGTTGGTTTGTTGGCATGTTGGTTTGTTGGTTTGTTGGTTTGTTGGTTTGTTGGTTTGTTGGTTTGTTGGTTTGTTGGTTTGTTGGTTTGTTAGTTTGTTGGCTTGTTGGTTTGTTGGCTTGTTGGTTTGTTGGTTTGTTGGTTTGTTGGTTTGTTGTTTCGTTGGTTTTTTGGTTTGTTGGTTTGTTGGTTTGTTGGCTTGTTGGTTTGTTGGTTTGTTGGTTTGTTGGTTTGTTGGTTTCTTGGTTTCTTGGTTTCTTGGTTTGTTGGTTTGTTGGTTTGTTGGTTTGTTGGTTTGTTGGTTTGTCGGTTTGTTGGTTTGTTAGTTTGTTGGTTTGTTGGTTTGTTGGTTTGTTGGTTTGTTGGTTTGTTCGTTTCTTGGTTTGTTGGTTTGTTATTTTGTTCGTTTGTTGGTTTGTTGGTTTGTTGGTTTGTTGGCTTGTTGGTTTGTTGGTTTATTGGTTTTTTGGTTTGTTGGTTTTTTGGTTTGTTGGTTTGTTGGTTTGTTGGTTTGTTGGTTTGTTGGTTTGTTGGTTTGTTGGTTTGTTGGCTTCTTGGCTTGTTGGTTTGTTTATTTGTTGGTTTGTTCGTTTGTTCGTTTGTTGGTATGTTCGCTTGTTGGCTTGTTGGTTTGTTGGTTTGTTGCTTTATTAGTTTATAGGTTTGTTGGTTTGTTGGTTTGTTCGTTTGTTGGTTTGTTGGTTTGTTGGTTTGTTTGTTTGTTTGTTTGTTGGTTTGTTCGTTTGTTTTCTTGTTGGTTTGTTGGCTTGTTGGTTTGTTGGTTTGTTGGTTTGTTGGTTTGTTGGTTTGTTGGTTTGTTTGTTTGTTCGTTTGTTGGTTTGTTGGTTTGTTGGCTTGTTGGTTTGTTGGTTTGTTGGTTTGTTGGTTTGTTGGTTTGTTGGTTTGTTAGTTTTTTGGTTTGTTGGTTTGTTGGTTTGTTGGTTAGTTGGCTTGTTGGTTTGTTGGTTTGTTCGTTTGTTCGTTTTTTCGTTTGTTGGTTTGTTCGTTTGTTCGTTTGTTCGTTTGTTGGTTTGTTGGTTTGTTGGTTTGTTTGTTTGTTGGTTTGTTCGTTTGTAGGCTTGTTGGTTTGTTGGCTTGTTGGTGTGTTGGCTTGTTGGTTTGTTGGTTTGTTGGTTTGTTTGATTGTTGGTTTGTTTGTTCGTTCGTTTGTTGGTTTGTTGGCTTGTTGGTTTGTTGGTTTGTTGGTTTGTTGGTTTGTTGGTTTGTTGGTTTGTTGGTTTGTTGGTTTGTTAGTTTGTTGGCTTGTTGGTTTGTTGGCTTATTGGTTTGTTGGTTTGTTGGTTTGTTGTTTCGTTGGTTTTTTGGTTTGTTGGTTTGCTGGCTTGTTGGTTTGTTGGTTTGTTGGTTTGTTGGTTTGTTGGTTTGTTGGTTTCTTGGTTTCTTGGTTTGTTGGTTTGTTGGTTTGTTGGTTTCTTGGTTTGTTGGTTTGTTGGTTTGTTGGTTTGCTGGTTTGTTGGCTTGTTGGTTTGTTGGTTTGTTGGTTTGTTGGTTTGTTGGTTTGTTAGTTTGTTAGTTTATTCGTTTGTTGGTTTGTTGGTTTGTTGGTTTGTTGGCTTGTTGGTTTGTTGGTTTATTGGTTTTTTGGTTTGTTGGTTTTTTGGTTTGTTGGTTTGTTGGTTTGTTGGTTTGTTGGTTTGTTGGTTTGTTGGTTTGTTGGCTTCTTGGCTTGTTGGTTTGTTCATTTGTTGGTTTGCTCGTTTGTTCGTTTGTTGGCATGTTCGCTTGGTGGCTTGTTGGTTTGTTGGTTTGTTGGTTTATTGGTTTATAGGTTTGTTGGTATGTTGGTTTGTTCGTTTGTTGGTTTGTTGGTTTGTTGGTTTGTTTGTTTGTTGGTTTGTTCGTTTGTTTTCTTTTTGGTTTGTTGGCTTGTTGGTTTGTTGGTTTGTTGGTTTGTTGGTTTGTTTGTTTGTTCGTTTGTTGGTTTGTTGGTTTGTTGGTTTGTTGGTTTGTTGGTTTGTTGGTTTGTTGGTTTGTTGGTTTGTTGGTTTGTTGGTTTGTTGGTTTGTTGGTTTGTTGGTTTGTTGGTTTGTTGGTTTGTTGGTTTGTTGGTTTGTTGGTTTGTTGGTTTGTTGGTTTGTTCGTTTGTTGGTTTGTTGGTTTGTTGGTTTGTTGGTTTGTTGGTTTGTTGGTTTGTTGGTTTGTTGGTTTGTTGGTTTGTTGGTTTGTTGGTTTGTTGGTTTGTTGGTTTGTTGGTTTGTTAGTTTGTTGGTTTGTTGGTTTGTTGGTTTGTTGGCTTGTTGGTTTGTTGGTTTGTTGATTTTTTTGTTTGTTGGTTTGTTGGTTTGTTCTTTTGTTGGTTTGTTGGTTTGTTGGTTTGTTGGTTTGTTGGTTTGTTGGTTTGTTAGTTTGTTGGTTTATTTGTTTGTTGGTTTGTTGGTTTGTTGGTTTATTTGTTTGTTGGTTTGTTGGTTTGTTGGTTTGTTGGTTTGTTGGTTTGTTTGTTGGTTGGTTTGTTGGTTTGTTCGTTTGTTGGTTTGTTGGTTACTTGGTTTGTTGGTTTGTTGGCTTGTTGGTTTGTTCGTTTGTTGGTTTGTTGGTTTTTTGGTTTGTTAGTTTGTTGGTTTGTTTGTTGGTTGGTTTGTTGGTTTGTTCGTTTGATGGTTTGTTGGTTACTTGGTTTGTTGGTTTGTTGGTTTGTTGGCTTGTTGGTTTGTTCGTTTGTTGGTTTGTTGGTTTTTTGGTTTGTTGGTTTGTTGGTTTGTTGGTTTGTTTGTTTGTTCGGTTGCTGGTTTGTTGGCTTGTTGGTTTGTTGGTTTGTTGGTTTGTTGGTATGTTGGTTTGTTGGTTTGTTAGTTTGTTGGCTTGTTGGTTTGTTGGCTTGTTGGTTTGTTGGTTTGTTGGTTTGTTGGTTTGTTGGTTTGTTGGTTTGTTGGTTTGTTGGCTTGTTGGTTTGTTGGTTTGTTGGTTTGTTGGTTTGTTGGTTTGTTGGTTTGTTGTTTTGTTGGTTTGTTGGTTTATTTGTTTGTTGGTTTGTTGGTTTGTTGGTTTATTTGTTTATTTGTTTATTGGTTTGTTGGTTTGTTGGTTTGTTGGCTTGTTGGTTTGTTGGTTTGCTAGTTTGTTGGTTTGTTGGTTACTTGGTTTGTTGGTTGGTTGGCTTGTTGGTTTGTTGGTTTTTTGGCTTGTTGGTTTGTTGGTTTTTTGGCTTGTTGGTTTGTTGGCTTGTTCGCTTGTTGGTTTGTTGGTTTTTTGGCTGGTTCGTTTGCTGGTTTGTTGGTTTGTTGGTTTGTTGGTTTGTTGGTTTGTTGGTTTGTTGGTTTGTTGGTTTGTTGGTTTGTTGGCTTGTTGGCTTTTTGGCTTGTTGGGTTGTTGGTTTGTTCGTTTGTTCGTTTTTTTGTTTGTTGGTTTGTTCGTTTATTGGCTTGTTGGTGTGTTGGTTTGTTGGTTTTTTGGCTTGTTGGTTTGTTGGTTTGTTGGTTTGTTGGTTTGTTGGTTTGTTGGTTTGTTGGTTTGTTGGTTTCTTGGCTTGTTGGTTTGTTGGTTTGTTCGTTTGTTCGTTTTTTCGTTTGTTGGTTTGTTCGTTTGTTCGTTTGTTCGTTTGTTGGTTTTTGGTTTGTTTGTTTGTTGGTTTGTTCGTTTGTTGGCTTGTTCGTTTGTTGGCTTATTGGTGTGTTGGCTTGTTGGTTTGTTGGTTTGTTGGTTTGTTGGTTTGTTGGATTGTTGGTTTGTTTGTTCGTTCGTTTGTTGGTTTGTTGGCTTGTTGGTTTGTTGGTTTGTTGGTTTGTTGGTTTGTTGGTTTGTTGGTTTGTTGGTTTGTTGGTTTGTTAGTTTGTTGGCTTGTTGGTTTGTTGGCTTGTTGGTTTGTTGGCTTGTTGGTTTGTTGTTTCGTTGGTTTTTTGGTTTGTTGGTTTGTTGGCTTGTTGGTTTGTTGGTTTGTTGGTTTGTTGGTTTGTTGGTTTGTTGGTTTCTTGGTTTGTTGGTTTGTTGGTTTGTTGGTTTGTTGGTTTGTTGGTTTGTTGGTTTGTTGGTTTGTTGGTTTGTTGGTTTGTTGGTTTGTTGGTTTGTTGGTTTGTTGGTTTGTTGGTTTGTTGGTTTGTTCGTTTCTTGGTTTGTTGGTTTGTTATTTTGTTCGTTTGTTGGTTTGTTGGTTTGTTGGTTTGTTGGCTTGTTGGTTTGTTGGTTTATTGGTTTTTTGGTTTGTTGGTTTTTTGGTTTGTTGGTTTGTTGGTTTGTTGGTTTGTTGGTTTGTTGGTTTGTTGGTATGTTCGCTTGTTGTCTTGTTGGTTTGTTGGTTTGTTGGTTTACTGGTTTATAGGTTTGTTGGTTAGTTGGTTTGTTTGTTTGTTGGTTTGTTGGTTTGTTGGTTTGTTTGTTTGTTTGTTTGTTGGTTTGTTCGTTTGTTTTCTTGTTGGTTTGTTGGCTTGTTGGTTTGTTGGTTTGTTGGTTTGTTGGTTTGTTGGTTTGTTGGTTTGTTTGTTTGTTCGTTTGTTGGTTTGTTGGTTTGTTGACTTGTTGGTTTGTTGGTTTGTTGGTTTGTTGGTTTGTTGGTTTGTTGGTTTGTTGGTTTGTTGGTTTGTTGGTTTGTTGGTTTGTTGGTTTGTTGGTTTGTTGGCTTGTTGGTTTGTTGGTTTGTTGGTTTGTTCGTTTGTTCGTTTTTTCGTTTGTTCGTTTGTTCGTTTGTTCGTTTGTGGGTTTGTTGGTTTGTTTGTTTGTTGGTTTGTTCGTTTGTAGGCTTGTTGGTTTGTTGGCTTGTTGGTGTGTTGGCTTGTTGGTTTGTTGGTTTGTTGGTTTGTTGGATTGTTGGTTTGTTTGTTCGTTCGTTTGTTGGTTTGTTGGCTTGTTGGTTTGTTGGTTTGTTGGTTTGTTGGTTTGTTGGTTTGTTGGTTTGTTGGTTTGTTGGTTTGTTGGTTTGTTGGTTTGTTGGTTTGTTGGTTTGTTAGTTTGTTGGCTTGTTGGTTTGTTGGCTTATTGGTTTGTTGGTTTGTTGGTTTGTTGTTTCGTTGGTTTTTTGGTTTGTTGGTTTGTTGGCTTGTTGGTTTGTTGGTTTGTTGGTTTGTTGGTTTGTTGGTTTGTTGGTTTGTTGGTTTCTTGGTTTCTTGGTTTGTTGGTTTGTTGGTTTGTTGGTTTCTTGGTTTGTTGGTTTGTTGGTTTGTTGGTTTGTTGGTTTGCTGGTTTGTTGGCTTGTTGGTTTGTTGGTTTGTTGGTTTGTTGGTTTGTTAGTTTGTTAGTTTGTTCGTTTGTTGGTTTGTTGGTTTGTTGGTTTGTTGGCTTGTTGGTTTGTTGGTTTATTGGTTTTTTGGTTTGTTGGTTTTTTGGTTTGTTGGTTTGTTGGTTTGTTGGTTTGTTGGTTTGTTGGTTTGTTGGCTTCTTGGCTTGTTGGTTTGTTCATTTGTTTGTTTGTTCGTTTGTTCGTTTGTTGGCATGTTCGCTTGGTGGCTTGTTGGTTTGTTGGTTTGTTAGTTTATTGGTTTATAGGTTTGTTGGTTTGTTGGTTTGTTCGTTTGTTGGTTTGTTGGTTTGTTGGTTTGTTTGTTTGTTGGTTTGTTCGTTTGTTTTCTTTTTGGTTTGTTGGCTTGTTGGTTTGTTGGTTTGTTGGTTTGTTGGTTTTTTTGTTTGTTCGTTTGTTGGTTTGTTGGTTTGTTGGCTTGTTGGTTTGTTGGTTTGTTGGTTTGTTGGTTTGTTGGTTTGTTGGTTTGTTGGTTTGTTGGTTTGTTGGTTTGTTGGTTTGTTGGTTTGTTGGTTTGCTGGTTTGTTGGTTTGTTGGTTTGTTGGTTTGTTGGTTTGTTGGTTTGTTGGTTTGTTGGTTTGTTGGTTTGTTGGTTTGTTGGTTTGTTGGTTTGTTGGTTTGTTGGTTTGTTGGTTTGTTGGTTTGTTGGTTTGTTGGTTTGTTGGCTTGTTGGTTTATTGGTTTGTTGATTTTTTGGTTTGTTGGTTTGTTGGTTTGTTCTTTTGTTGGTTTGTTGGTTTGTTGGTTTGTTGGTTTGTTGGTTTGTTGGTTTGTTGGTTTGTTGGCTTCTTGGCTTGTTGGTTTGTTCATTTGTTGGTTTGTTCGTTTGTTCGTTTGTTGGCATGTTCGCTTGGTGGCTTGTTGGTTTGTTGGTTTGTTGGTTTATTGGTTTATAGGTTTGTTGGTTTGTTGGGTTGTTCGTTTGTTGGTTTGTTGGTTTGTTTGTTTGTTGGTTTGTTCGTTTGTTTTCTTTTTGGTTTGTTGGCTTGTTGGTTTGTTGGTTTGTTGGTTTGTTGGTTTGTTTGTTTGTTCGTTTGTTGGTTTGTTGGTTTGTTGGCTTGTTGGTTTGTTGGTTTGTTGGTTTGTTGGTTGGTTGGTTTGTTGGTTTGTTGGTTTGTTGGTTTGTTGGTTTGTTGGTTTGTTGGTTTGCTGGTTTGTTGGTTTGTTGGTTTGTTGGTTTGTTGGTTTGTTGGTTTGTTGGTTTGTTGGTTTGTTGGTTTGTTGGTTTGTTGGTTTGTTGGTTTGTTGGTTTGTTGGCTTGTTGGTTTGTTGATTTGTTGATTTTTTGGTTTGTTGGTTTGTTGGTTTGTTCTTTTGTTGGTTTGTTGGTTTGTTGGTTTGTTGGCTTGTTGGTTTGTTGGTTTGTTAGTTTGTTGGTTTATTTGTTTGTTGGTTTGTTGGTTTGTTGGTTTATTTGTTTGTTGGTTTGTTGGTTTGTTGGTTTGTTGGTTTGTTGGTTTGTTTGTTGGTTGGTTTGTTGGTTTGTTCGTTTGTTGGTTTGTTGGTTACTTGGTTTGTTGGTTTGTTGGTTTGTTGGCTTGTTGGTTTGTTCGTTTGTTGGTTTGTTGGTTTTTTGGTTCGTTAGTTTGTTGGTTTGTTGGTTTGTTTGTTTGTTCGGTTGTTGGTTTGTTGGCTTGTTGGTTTGTTGGTTTGTTGGTTTGTTGGTGTGTTAGTTTGTTGGCTTGTTGGTTTGTTGGCTTGTTGGTTTGTTGGTTTGTTGGTTTGTTGGTTTGTTGGTTTGTTGGTTTGTTGGTTTGTTGGTTTGTTGGTTTGTTGGTTTGTTGGTTTGTTGGCTTGTTGGTTTGTTGGCTTGTTGGTTTGTTGGTTTGTTGGTTTGTTGGTTTGTTGGTTTGCTGGTTTGTTGGTTTGTTGGTTTGTTGGTTTGTTGGTTTGTTGGTTTGTTGGTTTGTTGGTTTGTTGGTTTGTTGGTTTGTTGGTTTGTTGGTTTGTTGGTTTGTTGGTTTGTTGGTTTGTTGGTTTGTTGGCTTGTTGGTTTGTTGATTTGTTGATTTTTTGGTTTGTTGGTTTGTTGGTTTGTTCTTTTGTTGGTTTGTTGGTTTGTTGGTTTGTTGACTTGTTGGTTTGTTGGTTTGTTAGTTTGTTGGTTTATTTGTTTGTTGGTTTGTTGGTTTGTTGGTTTATTTGTTTGTTGGTTTGTGGGTTTGTTGGTTTGTTGGTTTGTTGGTTTGTTGGTTTGTTTGTTGGTTGGTTTGTTGGTTTGTTCGTTTGTTGGTTTGTTGGTTACTTGGTTTGTTGGTTTGTTGGTTTGTTGGCTTGTTGGTTTGTTCGTTTGTTGGTTTGTTGGTTTTTTGGTTCGTTAGTTTGTTGGTTTGTTGGTTTGTTTGTTTGTTCGGTTGTTCGTTTGTTGGCTTGTTGGTTTGTTGGTTTGTTGGTTTGTTGGTGTGTTAGTTTGTTGGCTTGTTGGTTTGTTGGCTTGTTGGTTTGTTGGTTTGTTGGTTTGTTGGTTTGTTGGTTTGTTGGTTTGTTGGTTTGTTGGTTTGTTGGTTTGTTGGTTTGTTGGTTTGTTGGTTTGTTGGCTTGTTGGTTTGTTGGTTTCTTGGTTTGTTGGTTTGTTGGTTTGTTGGTTTGTTGGTTTGTTGGTTTGTCGGTTTGTTGGTTTATTTGTTTGTTGGTTTGTTGGTTTGTTGGTTTATTTGTTTGTTGGTTTGTTGGTTTGTTGGTTTGTTGGCTTGTTGGTTTGTTGGTTTGCTAGTTTGTTGGTTTGTTGGTTTGTTGGTTACTTGGTTTGTTTGGTTTGTTGGCTTGTTGGTTTGTTGGTTTTTTGGCTTATTGGTTTGTTGGTTTTTTGGCTTGTTGGTTTGTTGGCTTGTTCGCTTGTTGGTTTGTTGGTTTTTTGGCTTGTTCGTTTGTTGATTTGTTGGTTTGTTGGTTTGTTGGCTTTTTGGCTTGTTGGCTTGTTGGTTTGTTGGTTTGTTCGTTTGTTCGTTTTTTTGTTTGTTGATTTGTTCGTTTGTTGGCTTGTTGGTTTGTTGGTTTGTTGGTTTTTTGGCTTGTTGGTTTGTTGGTTTGTTGGTTTGTTGGTTTGTTGGTTTGTTGGTTTGTTGGCTTGTTGGTTTGTTGGTTTGTTCGTTTGTTCGTTTTTTCGTTTGTTGGTTTGTTCGTTTGTTCGTTTGTTGGTTTGTTGGTTTGTTTGTTTATTGGTTTGTTCGTTTGTTGGCTTGTTGGTTTGTTGGCTTGTTGGTTTGTTGGCTTGTTGGTTTGTTGCTTTGTTGGTTTGTTGGTTTGTTGGTTTGTTGGTTTGCTGGTTTGTTGGTTTGTTGGTTTGTTAGTTTGTTAGTTTGTTGGCTTGTTGGTTTGTTGGCTTGTTGGTTTGTTGGTTTGTTGGTTTGTTGTTTCGTTGGTTTTTTGGTTTGTTGGTTTGTTGGTTTGTTGGTTTGTTGGTTTGTTGGTTTGTTGGTTTGTTGGTTTGTTGGTTTGTTGGTTTGTTGGTTTGTTGGTTTCTTGGTTTCTTGGTTTCTTGGTTTCTTGGTTTGTTGGTTTGTTGGTTTGTTGGTTTGTTGGTTTGTTGGTTTGTTGGTTTGTTGGTTTGTTGGCTTGTTGGTTTGTTGGCTTGTTGGTTTGTTGGCTTGTTGGTTTGTTGGTTTGTTGGTTTGTTGGTTTGTTGGTTTGTTGGTTTGTTGGTTTGTTGGTTTGTTGGTTTGTTGGTTTGTTGGTTTGTTGGCTTGTTGGTTTGTTGATTTGTTGATTTTTTGGTTTGTTGGTTTGTTGGTTTGTTCTTTTGTTGGTTTGTTGGTTTGTTGGTTTGTTGGCTTGTTGGTTTGTTGGTTTGTTAGTTTGTTGGTTTATTTGTTTGTTGGTTTGTTGGTTTGTTGGTTTATTTGTTTGTTGGTTTGTTGGTTTGTTGGTTTGTTGGTTTGTTGGTTTGTTGGTTTGTTTGTTGGTTGGTTTGTTGGTTTGTTCGTTTGTTGGTTTGTTGGTTACTTGGTTTGTTGGTTTGTTGGTTTGTTGGCTTGTTGGTTTGTTCGTTTGTTGGTTTGTTGGTTTTTTGGTTCGTTAGTTTGTTGGTTTGTTGGTTTGTTTGTTTGTTCGGTTGTTGGTTTGTTGGCTTGTTGGTTTGTTGGTTTGTTGGTTTGTTGGTGTGTTAGTTTGTTGGCTTGTTGGTTTGTTGGCTTGTTGGTTTGTTGGTTTGTTGGTTTGTCGGTTTGTTGGTTTGTTGGTTTGTTGGTTTGTTGGTTTGTTGGTTTGTTGGTTTGTTGGTTTGTTGGCTTGTTGGTTTGTTGGCTTGTTGGTTTGTTGGTTTGTTGGTTTGTTGGTTTGTTGGTTTGCTGGTTTGTTGGTTTGTTGGTTTGTTGGTTTGTTGGTTTGTTGGTTTGTTGGTTTGTTGGTTTGTTGGTTTGTTGGTTTGTTGGTTTGTTGGTTTGTTGGTTTGTTGGTTTGTTGGTTTGTTGGCTTGTTGGTTTGTTGATTTGTTGATTTTTTGGTTTGTTGGTTTGTTGGTTTGTTCTTTTGTTGGTTTGTTGGTTTGTTGGTTTGTTGGCTTGTTGGTTTGTTGGTTTGTTAGTTTGTTGGTTTATTTGTTTGTTGGTTTGTTGGTTTGTTGGTTTATTTGTTTGTTGGTTTGTTGGTTTGTTGGTTTGTTGGTTTGTTGGTTTGTTGGTTTGTTTGTTGGTTGGTTTGTTGGTTTGTTCGTTTGTTGGTTTGTTGGTTACTTGGTTTGTTGGTTTGTTGGTTTGTTGGCTTGTTGGTTTGTTCGTTTGTTGGTTTGTTGGTTTTTTGGTTCGTTAGTTTGTTGGTTTGTTGGTTTGTTTGTTTGTTCGGTTGTTGGTTTGTTGGCTTGTTGGTTTGTTGGTTTGTTGGTTTGTTGGTGTGTTAGTTTGTTGGCTTGTTGGTTTGTTGGCTTGTTGGTTTGTTGGTTTGTTGGTTTGTTGGTTTGTTGGTTTGTTGGTTTGTTGGTTTGTTGGTTTGTTGGTTTGTTGGTTTGTTGGTTTGTTGGCTTGTTGGTTTGTTGGTTTCTTGGTTTGTTGGTTTGTTGGTTTGTTGGTTTGTTGGTTTGTTGGTTTGTCGGTTTGTTGGTTTATTTGTTTGTTGGTTTGTTGGTTTGTTGGTTTATTTGTTTGTTGGTTTGTTGGTTTGTTGGTTTGTTGGCTTGTTGGTTTGTTGGTTTGCTAGTTTGTTGGTTTGTTGGTTTGTTGGTTACTTGGTTTGTTTGGTTTGTTGGCTTGTTGGTTTGTTGGTTTTTTGGCTTATTGGTTTGTTGGTTTTTTGGCTTGTTGGTTTGTTGGCTTGTTTGCTTGTTGGTTTGTTGGTTTTTTGGCTTGTTCGTTTGTTGATTTGTTGGTTTGTTGGTTTGTTGGCTTGTTGGCTTGTTGGCTTGTTGGTTTGTTGGTTTGTTCGTTGGTTCGTTTTTTTGTTTGTTGATTTGTTCGTTTGTTGGCTTGTTGGTTTGTTGGTTTGTTGGTTTTTTGGCTTGTTGGTTTGTTGGTTTGTTGGTTTGTTGGTTTGTTGGTTTGTTGGTTTGTTGGCTTGTTGGTTTGTTGGTTTGTTCGTTTGTTCGTTTTTTCGTTTGTTGGTTTGTTCGTTTGTTCGTTTGTTGGTTTGTTGGTTTGTTTGTTTATTGGTTTGTTCGTTTGTTGGCTTGTTGGTTTGTTGGCTTGTTGGTTTGTTGGCTTGTTGGTTTGTTGCTTTGTTGGTTTGTTGGTTTGTTGGTTTGTTGGTTTGCTGGTTTGTTGGTTTGTTGGTTTGTTAGTTTGTTAGTTTGTTGGCTTGTTGGTTTGTTGGCTTGTTGGTTTGTTGGTTTGTTGGTTTGTTGTTTCGTTGGTTTTTTGGTTTGTTGTTTGTTGGTTTGTTGGTTTGTTGGTTTGTTGGTTTGTTGGTTTGTTGGTTTGTTGGTTTGTTGGTTTGTTGGTTTGTTGGTTTGTTGGTTTCTTGGTTTCTTGGTTTCTTCGTTTGTTGGTTTGTTGGTTTGTTGGTTTGTTGGTTTGTTGGTTTGTTGGTTTATTGGTTTGTTGGTTTGTTGGTTTGTTGGTTTGTTGGTTTGTTGGTTTGTTGGTTTGTTGGTTTGTTCGTTTCTTGGTTTGTTGGTTTGTTATTTTGTTCGTTTGTTGGTTTGTTGGTTTGTTGGTTTGTTGGCTTGTTGGTTTGTTGGTTTATTGGTTTTTTGGTTTGTTGGTTTTTTGGTTTGTTGGTTTGTTGGTTTGTTGGTTTGTTGGTTTGTTGGTTTGTTGGTTTGTTGGCTTCTTGGCTTTTTGGTTTGTTCATTTGTTGGTTTGTTCGTTTGTTCGTTTGTTGGTATGTTCGCTTGTTGGCTTGTTGGTTTGTTGGTTTGTTGGTTTATTAGTTTATAGGTTTGTTGGTTTGTTGGTTTGTTCGTTTGTTGGTTTGTTGGTTTGTTGGTTTGTTGGTTTGTTTGTTTGTTTGTTTGTTGGTTTGTTCGTTTGTTTTCTTGTTGGTTTGTTGGCTTGTTGGTTTGTTGGTTTGTTGGTTTGTTGGTTTGTTGGTTTGTTTGTTTGTTCGTTTGTTGGTTTGTTGGTTGTTTGGCTTGTTGGTTTGTTGGTTTGTTGGTTTGTTGGTTTGTTGGTTTGTTGGTTTGTTGGTTTGTTGGTTTGTTGGTTTGTTGGCTTGTTGGTTTGTTGGTTTGTTCGTTTGTTCGTTTTTTCGTTTGTTGGTTTGTTCGTTTGTTCGTTTGTTGGTTTGTTGGTTTGTTTGTTTGTTGGTTTGTTCGTTTGTAGGCTGGTTGGTTTGTTGGCTTGTTGGTGTGTTGGCTTGTTGGTTTGTTGGTTTGTTGGTTTGTTGGATTGTTGGTTTGTTTGTTCGTTCGTTTGTTGGCTTGTTGGTTTGTTGGTTTGTTGGTTTGTTGGTTTGTTGATTTGTTGGTTTGTTGGTTTGTTGGTTTGTTGGTTTGTTGGTTTGTTAGTTTGTTGGCTTGTTGGTTTGTTGGCTTATTGGTTTGTTGGTTTGTTGGTTTGTTGTTTCGTTGGTTTTTTGGTTTGTTGGTTTGTTGGTTTGCTGGCTTGTTGGTTTGTTGGTTTGTTGGTTTGTTGGTTTGTTGGTTTGTTGGTTTCTTGGTTTATTGGTTTGTTGGTTTGTTGGTTTGTTGGTTTCTTGGTTTGTTGGTTTGTTGGTTTGTTGGTTTGTTGGTTTGCTGGTTTGTTGGCTTGTTGGTTTGTTGGTTTGTTGGTTTCTTGGTTTGTTGGTTTGTTAGTTTGTTAGTTTGTTCGTTTGTTGGTTTGTTGGTTTGTTGGTTTGTTGGCTTGTTGGTTTGTTGGTTTATTGGTTTTTTGGTTTGTTGGTTTTTTGGTTTGTTGGTTTGTTGGTTTGTTGGTTTGTTGGTTTGTTGGCTTCTTGGCTTGTTGGTTTGTTCATTTGTTGGTTTGTTCGTTTGTTCGTTTGTTGGCATGTTCGCTTGGTGGCTTGTTGGTTTGTTGGTTTGTTGGTTTATTGGTTTATAGGTTTGTTGGTTTGTTGGTTTGTTCGTTTGTTGGTTTGTTGGTTTGTTGGTTTGTTTGTTTGTTGGTTTGTTCGTTTGTTTTCTTTTTGGTTTGTTGGCTTGTTGGTTTGTTGGTTTGTTGGTTTGTTGGTTTGTTTGGTTGTTCGTTTGTTGGTTTGTTGGTTTGTTGGCTTGTTGGTTTGTTGGTTTGTTAGTTTGTTGGTTTGTTGGTTTGTTGGTTTGTTGGTTTGTTGGTTTGTTGGTTTGTTGGTTTGTTGGTTTGTTGGTTTGTTGGTTTGCTGGTTTGTTGGTTTGTTGGTTTGTTGGTTTGTTGGTTTGTTGGTTTGTTGGTTTGTTGGTTTGTTGGTTTGTTGGTTTGTTGGTTTGTTGGTTTGTTGGTTTGTTGGTTCGTTGGTTTGTTGGCTTGTTGGTTTGTTGGTTTGTTGATTTTTTGGTTTGTTGGTTTGTTGGTTTGTTCTTTTGTTGGTTTGTTGGTTTGTTGGTTTGTTGGTTTGTTGGTTTGTTGGTTTGTTGGCTTCTTAGCTTGTTGGTTTGTTCATTTGTTGGTTTGTTCGTTTGTTCGTTTGTTGGCATGTTCGCTTGGTGGCTTGTTGGTTTGTTGGTTTGTTGGTTTATTGGTTTATAGGTTTGTTGGTTTGTTGGTTTGTTGGTTTGTTGGTTTGTTGGTTTGTTTGTTTGTTGGTTTGTCCGTTTGTTTTCTTTTTGGTTTGTTGGCTTGTTGGTTTCTTGGTTTGTTGGTTTGTTGGTTTGTTTGTTTGTTCGTTTGTTGGTTTGTTGGTTTGTTGGCTTGTTGGTTTGTTGGTTTGTTGGTTTGTTGGTTTGTTGGTTTGTTGGTTTGTTGGTTTGTTGGTTTGTTGGTTTGTTGGTTTGTTGGTTTGTTGGTTTGCTGGTTTGTTGGTTTGTTGGTTTGTTGGTTTGTTGGTTTGTTGGTTTGTTGGTTTGTTGGTTTGTTGGTTTGTTGGTTTGTTGGTTTGTTGGTTTGTTGGTTTGTTGGTTTGTTGGTTTGTTGGTTTGTTGGCTTGTTGGTTTGTTGGTTTGTTGATTTTTTGGTTTGTTGGTTTGTTGGTTTGTTCTTTGTTGGTTTGTTGGTTTGTTGGCTTGTTGGTTTGTTGGTTTGTTAGTTTGTTGGTTTATTTGTTTGTTGGTTTATTGGTTTGTTGGTTTATTTGTTTGTTGGTTTGTTGGTTTGTTGGTTTGTTGGTTTGTTGGTTTGTTGGTTTGTTTGTTGGTTGGTTTGTTGGTTTGTTCGTTTGTTGGTTTGTTGGTTACTTGGTTTGTTGGTTTGTTGGTTTGTTGGCTTGTTGGTTTGTTCGTTTGTTGGTTTGTTGGTTTTTTGGTTTGTTAGTTTGTTGGTTTGTTGGTTTGTTTGTTTGTTCGGTTGTTGGTTTGTTGGCTTGTTGGTTTGTTGGTTTGTTGGTTTGTTGGTGTGTTAGTTTGTTGGCTTGTTGGTTTGTTGGCTTGTTGGTTTGTTGGTTTGTTGGTTTGTTGGTTTGTTGGTTTGTTGGTTTGTTGGTTTGTTGGTTTGTTGGTTTGTTGGTTTGTTGGCTTGTTGGTTTGTTGGTTTCTTGGTTTGTTGGTTTGTTGGTTTGTTGGTTTGTTGGTTTGTTGGTTTGTCGGTTTGTTGGTTTATTTGTTTGTTGGTTTGTTGGTGTGGGTTTATTTGTTTGTTGGTTTGTTGGTTTGTTGGTTTATTGGCTTGTTGGTTTGTTGGTTTGCTAGTTTGTTGGTTTGTTAATTTGTTGGGTACTTGGTTTGTTGGTTTGTTGGCTTGTTGGTTTGTTGGTTTTTTGGCTTATTGGTTTGTTGGTTTTTTGGCTTGTTGGTTTGTTGGCTTGTTCGCTTGTTGGTTTGTTGGTTTTTTGGCTTGTTCGTTTGTTGGTTTGTTGGTTTGTTGGTTTGTTGGTTTGTTGGCTTGTTGGCTTGTTGGCTTGTTGGTTTTTTGGTTTGTTCGTTTGTTCGTTTTTTTGTTTGTTGATTTGTTCGTTTGTTGGCTTGTTGGTTTGTTGGTTTGTTGGTTTTTTGGCTTGTTGGTTTGTTGGTTTGTTGGTTTGTTGGTTTGTTGGTTTGTTGGCTTGTTGGTTTGTTGGTTTGTTCGTTTGTTCGTTTTTTCGTTTGTTGGTTTGTTCGTTTGTTCGTTTGTTGGTTTGTTGGTTTGTTTGTTTATTGGTTTGTTCGTTTGTTGGCTTGTTGGTTTGTTGGCTTGTTGGTTTGTTGGCTTCTTGGTTTGTTGGTTTGTTGGTTTGTTGGATTGTTGGTTTGTTTGTTCGTTCGTTTGTTTGTTTGTTGGCTTGTTGGTTTGTTGGTTTGTTGGTTTGTTGGTTTGTTGGTTTGTTGGTTTGCTGGTTTGTTGGTTTGCTGGTTTGTTGGTTTGTTGGTTTGTTAGTTTGTTAGTTTGTTGGCTTGTTGGTTTGTTGGCTTGTTGGTTTGTTGGTTTGTTGGTTTGTTGTTTCGTTGGTTTTTTGGTTTGTTGGTTTGTTGGTTTGTTGGTTTGTTGGCTTGTTGGTTTGTTGGTTTGTTGGTTTGTTGGTTTGTTGGTTTGTTGGTTTCTTGGTTTGTTGGTTTGTTGGTTTGTTGGTTTGTTGGCTTGTTGGTTTGTTGGTTTGTTGGTTTGTTGGTTTGTTGGTTTGTTGGTTTGTTGGTTTGTTGGTTTGTTGGTTTGTTGGTTTGTTGGTTTGTTGGTTTGCTGGTTTGTTGGTTTGTTGGTTTGTTAGTTTGTTAGTTTGTTGGCTTGTTGGTTTGTTGGCTTGTTGGTTTGTTGGTTTGTTGGTTTGTTGTTTCGTTGGTTTTTTGGTTTGTTGGTTTGTTGGTTTGTTGGTTTGTTGGCTTGTTGGTTTGTTGGTTTGTTGGTTTGTTGGTTTGTTGGTTTGTTGGTTTCTTGGTTTGTTGGTTTGTTGGTTTGTTGGTTTGTTGGCTTGTTGGTTTGTTGGTTTGTTGGTTTGTTGGTTTGTTGGTTTGTTGGTTTGTTGGTTTGTTGGTTTGTTGGTTTGCTGGTTTGTTGGTTTGCTGGTTTGTTGGTTTGTTGGTTTGTTAGTTTGTTAGTTTGTTGGCTTGTTGGTTTGTTGGCTTGTTGGTTTGTTGGTTTGTTGGTTTGTTGTTTCGTTGGTTTTTTGGTTTGTTGGTTTGTTGGTTTGTTGGTTTGTTGGCTTGTTGGTTTGTTGGTTTGTTGGTTTGTTGGTTTGTTGGTTTGTTGGTTTGTTGGTTTCTTGGTTTGTTGGTTTGTTGGTTTGTTGGTTTGTTGGCTTGTTGGTTTGTTGGTTTGTTGGTTTGTTGGTTTGCTAGTTTGTTGGTTTGTTAATTTGTTGGGTACTTGGTTTGTTGGTTTGTTGGCTTGTTGGTTTGTTGGTTTTTTGGCTTATTGGTTTGTTGGTTTTTTGGCTTGTTGGTTTGTTGGCTTGTTCGCTTGTTGGTTTGTTGGTTTTTTGGCTTGTTCGTTTGTTGGTTTGTTGGTTTGTTGGTTTGTTGGTTTGTTGGCTTGTTGGCTTGTTGGCTTGTTGGTTTTTTGGTTTGTTCGTTTGTTCGTTTTTTTGTTTGTTGATTTGTTCGTTTGTTGGCTTGTTGGTTTGTTAGTTTGTTGGTTTTTTGGCTTGTTGGTTTGTTGGTTTGTTGGTTTGTTGGTTTGTTGGTTTGTTGGCTTGTTGGTTTGTTGGTTTGTTCGTTTGTTCGTTTTTTCGTTTGTTGGTTTGTTCGTTTGTTCGTTTGTTGGTTTGTTGGTTTGTTTGTTTATTGGTTTGTTCGTTTGTTGGCTTGTTGGTTTGTTGGCTTGTTGGTTTGTTGGCTTCTTGGTTTGTTGGTTTGTTGGTTTGTTGGATTGTTGGTTTGTTTGTTCGTTCGTTTGTTTGTTTGTTGGCTTGTTGGTTTGTTGGTTTGTTGGTTTGTTGGTTTGTTGGTTTGTTGGTTTGCTGGTTTGTTGGTTTGCTGGTTTGTTGGTTTGTTGGTTTGTTAGTTTGTTAGTTTGTTGGCTTGTTGGTTTGTTGGCTTGTTGGTTTGTTGGTTTGTTGGTTTGTTGTTTCGTTGGTTTTTTGGTTTGTTGGTTTGTTGGTTTGTTGGTTTGTTGGCTTGTTGGTTTGTTGGTTTGTTGGTTTGTTGGTTTGTTGGTTTGTTGGTTTCTTGGTTTGTTGGTTTGTTGGTTTGTTGGTTTGTTGGCTTGTTGGTTTGTTGGTTTGTTGGTTTGTTGGTTTGTTGGTTTGTTGGTTTGTTGGTTTGTTGGTTTGTTGGTTTGTTGGTTTGTTGGTTTGTTGGTTTGCTGGTTTGTTGGTTTGTTGGTTTGTTAGTTTGTTAGTTTGTTGGCTTGTTGGTTTGTTGGCTTGTTGGTTTGTTGGTTTGTTGGTTTGTTGTTTCGTTGGTTTTTTGGTTTGTTGGTTTGTTGGTTTGTTGGTTTGTTGGCTTGTTGGTTTGTTGGTTTGTTGGTTTGTTGGTTTGTTGGTTTGTTGGTTTCTTGGTTTGTTGGTTTGTTGGTTTGTTGGTTTGTTGGCTTGTTGGTTTGTTGGTTTGTTGGTTTGTTGGTTTGTTGGTTTGTTGGTTTGTTGGTTTGTTGGTTTGTTGGTTTGCTGGTTTGTTGGTTTGCTGGTTTGTTGGTTTGTTGGTTTGTTAGTTTGTTAGTTTGTTGGCTTGTTGGTTTGTTGGCTTGTTGGTTTGTTGGTTTGTTGGTTTGTTGTTTCGTTGGTTTTTTGGTTTGTTGGTTTGTTGGTTTGTTGGTTTGTTGGCTTGTTGGTTTGTTGGTTTGTTGGTTTGTTGGTTTGTTGGTTTGTTGGTTTGTTGGTTTCTTGGTTTGTTGGTTTGTTGGTTTGTTGGTTTGTTGGCTTGTTGGTTTGTTGGTTTGTTGGTTTGTTGGTTTGTTGGTTTGTTGGTTTGTTGGTTTGTTGATTTGTTGGTTTGTTGGTTTGTTGGTTTGTTGGTTTGTTGGTTTGTTGGTTTGTTGGTTTGTTGGTTTGTTGGTTTGTTGGCTTGTTGGTTTGTTGGTTTGTTGGTTTCTTGGTTTGTTGGTTTGTTAGTTTGTTCGTTTGTTGGTTTGTTGGTTTGTTGGTTTGTTGGTTTGTTGGCTTGTTGGTTTGTTGGTTTGTTGGTTTTTTGGTTTGTTGGTTTTTTGGTTTGTTGGTTTGTTGGTTTGTTGGTTTGTTGGTTTATTTGTTAGTTGGTTTGTTGGTTTGTTGGCTTGTTGGCTTGTTGGCTTGTTGGTTTGGTGGTTTGTTCGTTTGTTCGTTTTTTTTTTGTTGATTTGTTCGTTTGTTGGCTTGTTGGTTTGTTGGTTTGTTGGTTTTTTGGCTTGTTGGTTTGTTGGTTTGTTGGTTTGTTGGTTTGTTGGTTTGTTGGTTTGTTGGCTTGTTGGTTTGTTGGTTTGTTCGTTTGTTCGTTTTTTCGTTTGTTGGTTTGTTCGTTTGTTCGTTTGTTGGTTTGTTGGTTTGTTTGTTTGTTGGTTTGTTCGTTTGTTGGCTTGTTGGTTTGTTGGCTTGTTGGTTTGTTGGCTTGTTGGTTTGTTGGTTTGTTGGTTTGTTGGATTGTTGGTTTGTTTGTTCGTTCGTTTGTTTGTTTGTTGGCTTGTTGGTTTGTTGGTTTGTTGGTTTGTTGGTTTGTTGGTTTGTTGGTTTGTTGGTTTGTTGGTTTGTTGTTTCGTTGGTTTTTTGGTTTGTTGGTTTGTTGGTTTGTTGGTTTGTTGGTTTGTTGGTTTGTTGGCTTGTTGGTTTGTTTGGTTGTTCGTTTGTTGGTTTGTTGGTTTGTTGGTTTGTTTGGTTGTTCGTTTGTTGGTTTGTTGGTTTGTTGGCTTGTTGGTTTGTTGGTTTGTTGGTTTGTTGGTTTGTTGGTTTGTTGGTTTGTTGGTTTGTTGGTTTGTTGGTTTGTTGGTTTGTTGGTTTGTTGGTTTGTTGGTTTGTTGGTTTGCTGGTTTGTTGGTTTGTTGGTTTGTTGGTTTGTTGGTTTGTTGGTTTGTTGGTTTGTTCGTTTGTTGGTTTGTTGGTTTGTTGGTTTGTTGGTTTGTTGGTTTGTTGGTTTGCTGGTTTGTTGGTTTGTTGGTTTGTTGGCTTGTTGGTTTGTTGGTTTGTTGATTTTTTGGTTTGTTGGTTTGTTGGTTTGTTCTTTTGTTGGTTTGTTGGTTTGTTGGTTTGTTGGTTTGTTGGTTTGTTGGTTTGTTGGCTTCTTAGCTTGTTGGTTTGTTCATTTGTTGGTTTGTTCATTTGTTCGTTTGTTGGCATGTTCGCTTGGTGGCTTGTTGGTTTGTTGGTTTGTTGGTTTATTGGTTTATAGGTTTGTTGGTTTGTTGGTTTGTTCGTTTGTTGGTTTGTTGGTTTGTTGGTTTGTTTGTTTGTTGGTTTGTTCGTTTGTTTTCTTTTTGGTTTGTTGGCTTGTTGGTTTCTTGGTTTGTTGGTTTGTTGGTTTGTTCGTTTGTTGGTTTGTTGGTTTGTTGGCTTGTTGGTTTGTTGGTTTGTTGGTTTGTTGGTTTGTTGGTTTGTTGGTTTGTTGGTTTGTTGGTTTGTTGGTTTGTTGGTTTGTTGGTTTGTTGGTTTGTTGGTTTGCTGGTTTGTTGGTTTGTTGGTTTGTTGGTTTGTTGGTTTGTTGGTTTGTTGGTTTGTTGGTTTGTTGGTTTGTTGGTTTGTTGGGTTGTTGGTTTGTTGGTTTGTTGGTTTGTTGGTTTGTTGGTTTGTTGGTTTGTTGGCTTGTTGGTTTGTTGGTTTGTTGATTTTTTGGTTTGTTGGTTTGTTGGTTTGTTCTTTGTTGGTTTGTTGGTTTGTTGGTTTGTTGGCTTGTTGGTTTTTTGGCTTGTTCGTTTGTTCGTTTTTTCGTTTGTTGGTTTGTTCGTTTGTTCGTTTGTTGGTTTGTTGGTTTGTTTGTTTGTTGGTTTGTTCGTTTGTTGGCTTGTTGGTTTGTTGGCTTGTTGGTTTGTTGGCTTGTTGGTTTGTTGGTTTGTTGGTTTGTTGGATTGTTGGTTTGTTTGTTCGTTCGTTTGTTTGTTTGTTGGCTTGTTGGTTTGTTGGTTTGTTGGTTTGTTGGTTTGTTGGTTTGTTTGTTTGTTGGTTTGTTGGTTTGTTGGTTTGTTGGTTTGTTGGTTTGTTGGTTTGTTGGCTTGTTGGTTTGTTGGTTTGTTGGTTTGTTGGTTTGTTGGTTTGTTGGTTTGTTGGCTTGTTGGTTTGTTGGTTTGTTCGTTTGT
Organism: Atherix ibis; assembly: GCA_958298945.1. Classification (NCBI taxonomy): domain Eukaryota; kingdom Metazoa; phylum Arthropoda; class Insecta; order Diptera; family Athericidae; genus Atherix; species Atherix ibis. The sequence continues at coordinate 101,240,159 of OY282608.1, forward strand.
TCGTTTTTTCATTTGTTGGTTTGTTCGTTTGTTCGTTTGTTGGTTTGTTGGTTTGTTTGTTTGTTGGTTTGTTCGTTTGTTGGCTTGTTGGTTTGTTGGCTTGTTGGTTTGTTGGCTTGTTGGTTTGTTGGTTTGTTGGTTAGTTGGATTGTTGGTTTGTTTGTTCGTTCGTTTGTTTGTTTGTTGGCTTGTTGGTTTGTTGGTTTGTTGTGTTGTTGGTTTGTTGGTTTGTTGGTTTGTTGGTTTGTTGGTTTGTTGGTTTGTTGGTTTGTTAGTTTGTCGGCTTGTTGGTTTGTAGGCTTGCTGGTTTGTTGGTTTGTTGGTTTGTTGTTTCGTTGGTTTTTTGGTTTGTTGGTTTGTTGGTTTGTTGGCTTGTTGGCTTGTTGGTTTGTTGGTTTGTTCGTTTGTTCGTTTTTTTTTGTTGATTTGTTCGTTTGTTGGCTTGTTGGTTTGTTGGTTTGTTGGTTTTTTGGCTTGTTGGTTTGTTGGTTTGTTGGTTTGTTGGTTTGTTGGTTTGTTGGTTTGTTGGCTTGTTGGTTTGTTGGTTTGTTCGTTTGTTCGTTTTTTCGTTTGTTGGTTTGTTCGTTTGTTCGTTTGTTGGTTTGTTGGTTTGTTTGTTTGTTGGTTTGTTCGTTTGTTGGCTTGTTGGTTTGTTGGCTTGTTGGTTTGTTGGCTTGTTGGTTTGTTGGTTTGTTGGTTTGTTGGATTGTTGGTTTGTTTGTTCGTTCGTTTGTTTGTTTGTTGGCTTGTTGGTTTGTTGGTTTGTTGGTTTGTTGGTTTGTTGGTTTGTTGGTTTGTTGGTTTGTTGGTTTGTTGGTTTGTTAGTTTGTCGGCTTGTTGGTTTGTAGGCTTGCTGGTTTGTTGGTTTGTTGGTTTGTTGTTTCGTTGGTTTTTTGGTTTGTTGGTTTGTTGGTTTGTTGGTTTGTTGGCTTGTTGGTTTGTTTGGTTGTTCGTTTGTTGGTTTGTTGGTTTGTTGGTTTGTTTGGTTGTTCGTTTGTTGGTTTGTTGGCTTGTTGGTTTGTTGGTTTGTTGGTTTGTTGGTTTGTTGGTTTGTTGGTTTGTTGGTTTGTTGGTTTGTTGGTTTGTTGGTTTGTTGGTTTGTTGGTTTGCTGGTTTGTTGGTTTGTTGGTTTGTTGGTTTGTTGGTTTGTTGGTTTGTTGGTTTGTTGGTTTGTTCGTTTGTTGGTTTGTTGGTTTGTTGGTTTGTTGGTTTGTTGGTTTGTTGGTTTGTTGGTTTGTTGGCTTGTTGGTTTGTTGGTTTGTTGATTTTTTGGTTTGTTGGTTTGTTGGTTTGTTCTTTTGTTGGTTTGTTGGTTTGTTGGTTTGTTGGTTTGTTGGTTTGTTGGTTTGTTGGCTTCTTAGCTTGTTGGTTTGTTCATTTGTTGGTTTGTTCATTTGTTCGTTTGTTGGCATGTTTGCTTGGTGGCTTGTTGGTTTGTTGGTTTGTTGGTTTATTGGTTTATAGGTTTGTTGGTTTGTTGGTTTGTTCGTTTGTTGGTTTGTTGGTTTGTTGGTTTGTTTGTTTGTTGGTTTGTTCGTTTGTTTTCTTTTTGGTTTGTTGGCTTGTTGGTTTCTTGGTTTGTTGGTTTGTTGGTTTGTTGGTTTGTTCGTTTGTTGGTTTGTTGGTTTGTTGGCTTGTTGGTTTGTTGGTTTGTTGGTTTGTTGGTTTGTTGGTTTGTTGGTTTGTTGGTTTGTTGGTTTGTTGGTTTGTTGGTTTGTTGGTTTGTTGGTTTGTTGGTTTGCTGGTTTGTTGGTTTGTTGGTTTGTTGGTTTGTTGGTTTGTTGGTTTGTTGGTTTGTTGGTTTGTTGGTTTGTTGGTTTGTTGGTTTGTTGGTTTGTTGGTTTGTTGGTTTGTTGGTTTGTTGGCTTGTTGGTTTGTTGGTTTGTTGATTTTTTGGTTTGTTGGTTTGTTGGTTTGTTCTTTGTTGGTTTGTTGGTTTGTTGGTTTGTTGGCTTGTTGGTTTGTTGGTTTGTTAGTTTGTTGGTTTATTTGTTTGTTGGTTTATTGGTTTGTTGGTTTATTTGTTTGTTGGTTTGTTGGTTTGTTGGTTTGTTGGTTTGTTGGTTTGTTGGTTTGTTTGTTGGTTGGTTTGTAGGTTTGTTCGTTTGTTGGTTTGTTGGTTACTTGGTTTGTTGGTTTGTTGGTTTGTTGGCTTGTTGGTTTGTTCGTTTGTTGGTTTGTTGGTTTTTTGGTTTGTTAGTTTGTTGGTTTGTTGGTTTGTTTGTTTGTTCGGTTGTTGGTTTGTTGGCTTGTTGGTTTGTTGGTTTGTTGGTTTGTTGGTGTGTTAGTTTGTTGGCTTGTTGGTTTGTTGGCTTGTTGGTTTGTTGGTTTGTTGGTTTGTTGGTTTGTTGGTTTGTTGGTTTGTTGGTTTGTTGGTTTGTTGGTTTGTTGGTTTGTTGGTTTGTTGGCTTGTTGGTTTGTTGGTTTCTTGGTTTGTTGGTTTGTTGGTTTGTTGGTTTGTTGGATTGTTGGTTTGTTTGTTCGTTCGTTTGTTTGTTTGTTGGCTTGTTGGTTTGTTGGTTTGTTGGTTTGTTGGTTTGTTGGTTTGTTGGTTTGTTGGTTTGTTGGTTTGTTGGTTTGTTAGTTTGTTGGCTTGTTGGTTTGTAGGCTTGCTGGTTTGTTGGTTTGTTGGTTTGTTGTTTCGTTGGTTTTTTGGTTTGTTGGTTTGTTGGTTTGTTGGTTTGTTGGCTTGTTGGTTTGTTTGGTTGTTCGTTTGTTGGTTTGTTGGTTTGTTGGTTTGTTTGGTTGTTCGTTTGTTGGTTTGTTGGTTTGTTGGCTTGTTGGTTTGTTGGTTTGTTGGTTTGTTGGTTTGTTGGTTTGTTGGTTTGTTGGTTTGTGGGTTTGTTGGTTTGTTGGTTTGTTGGTTTGTTGGTTTGCTGGTTTGTTGGTTTGTTGGTTTGTTGGTTTGTTGGTTTGTTGGTTTGTTGGTTTGTTCGTTTGTTGGTTTGTTGGTTTGTTGGTTTGTTGGTTTGTTGGTTTGTTGGTTTGTTGGTTTGTTGGTTTGTTGGCTTGTTGGTTTGTTGGTTTGTTGATTTTTTGGTTTGTTGGTTTGTTGGTTTGTTCTTTTGTTTGTTGGCTTGTTGGTTTGTTGGTTTGTTGGTTTGTTGGTGTGTTAGTTTGTTGGCTTGTTGGTTTGTTGGCTTGTTGGTTTGTTGGTTTGTTGGTTTGTTGGTTTGTTGGTTTGTTGGTTTGTTGGTTTGTTGGTTTGTTGGTTTGTTGGTTTGTTGGCTTGTTGGTTTGTTGGTTTCTTGGTTTGTTGGTTTGTTGGTTTGTTGGTTTGTTGGTTTGTTGGTTTGCTGGTTTGTTGGTTTGTTGGTTTGTTGGTTTGTTGGTTTGTTGGTTTGTTGGTTTGTTGGTTTGTTGGTTTGTTGGTTTGTTGGCTTGTTGGTTTGTTGGTTTGTTCGTTTGTTCGTTTTTTCGTTTGTTGGTTTGTTCGTTTGTTCGTTTGTTGGTTTGTTGGTTTGTTTGTTTATTGGTTTGTTCGTTTGTTGGCTTGTTGGTTTGTTGGCTTGTTGGTTTGTTGGCTTCTTGGTTTGTTGGTTTGTTGGTTTTTTGGCTTGTTGGTTTGTTGGTTTGTTGGTTTGTTGGTTTGTTGGTTTGTTGGTTTGTTGGCTTGTTGGTTTGTTGGTTTGTTCGTTTGTTCGTTTTTTCGTTTGTTGGTTTGTTCGTTTGTTCGTTTGTTGGTTTGTTGGTTTGTTTGTTTGTTGGTTTGTTCGTTTGTTGGCTTGTTGGTTTGTTGGCTTGTTGGTTTGTTGGCTTGTTGGTTTGTTGGTTTGTTGGTTTGTTGGATTGTTGGTTTGTTTGTTCGTTCGTTTGTTTGTTTGTTGGCTTGTTGGTTTGTTGGTTTGTTGGTTTGTTGGTTTGTTGGTTTGTTGGTTTGTTGGTTTGTTGGTTTGTTGGTTTGTTAGTTTGTCGGCTTGTTGGTTTGTAGGCTTGCTGGTTTGTTGGTTTGTTGGTTTGTTGTTTCGTTGGTTTTTTGGTTTGTTGGTTTGTTGGTTTGTTGGTTTGTTGGCTTGTTGGTTTGTTTGGTTGTTCGTTTGTTGGTTTGTTGGTTTGTTGGTTTGTTTGGTTGTTCGTTTGTTGGTTTGTTGGCTTGTTGGTTTGTTGGTTTGTTGGTTTGTTGGTTTGTTGGTTTGTTGGTTTGTTGGTTTGTTGGTTTGTTGGTTTGTTGGTTTGTTGGTTTGTTGGTTTGCTGGTTTGTTGGTTTGTTGGTTTGTTGGTTTGTTGGTTTGTTGGTTTGTTGGTTTGTTGGTTTGTTCGTTTGTTGGTTTGTTGGTTTGTTGGTTTGTTGGTTTGTTGGTTTGTTGGTTTGTTGGTTTGTTGGCTTGTTGGTTTGTTGGTTTGTTGATTTTTTGGTTTGTTGGTTTGTTGGTTTGTTCTTTTGTTGGTTTGTTGGTTTGTTGGTTTGTTGGTTTGTTGGTTTGTTGGTTTGTTGGCTTCTTAGCTTGTTGGTTTGTTCATTTGTTGGTTTGTTCATTTGTTCGTTTGTTGGCATGTTTGCTTGGTGGCTTGTTGGTTTGTTGGTTTGTTGGTTTATTGGTTTATAGGTTTGTTGGTTTGTTGGTTTGTTCGTTTGTTGGTTTGTTGGTTTGTTGGTTTGTTTGTTTGTTGGTTTGTTCGTTTGTTTTCTTTTTGGTTTGTTGGCTTGTTGGTTTCTTGGTTTGTTGGTTTGTTGGTTTGTTGGTTTGTTCGTTTGTTGGTTTGTTGGTTTGTTGGCTTGTTGGTTTGTTGGTTTGTTGGTTTGTTGGTTTGTTGGTTTGTTGGTTTGTTGGTTTGTTGGTTTGTTGGTTTGTTGGTTTGTTGGTTTGTTGGTTTGTTGGTTTGTTGGCTTGTTGGTTTGTTGGTTTGTTGATTTTTTGGTTTGTTGGTTTGTTGGTTTGTTCTTTGTTGGTTTGTTGGTTTGTTGGTTTGTTGGCTTGTTGGTTTGTTGGTTTGTTAGTTTGTTGGTTTATTTGTTTGTTGGTTTATTGGTTTGTTGGTTTATTTGTTTGTTGGTTTGTTGGTTTGTTGGTTTGTTGGTTTGTTGGTTTGTTGGTTTGTTTGTTGGTTGGTTTGTAGGTTTGTTCGTTTGTTGGTTTGTTGGTTACTTGGTTTGTTGGTTTGTTGGTTTGTTGGCTTGTTGGTTTGTTCGTTTGTTGGTTTGTTGGTTTTTTGGTTTGTTAGTTTGTTGGTTTGTTGGTTTGTTTTTTTGTTCGGTTGTTGGTTTGTTGGCTTGTTGGTTTGTTGGTTTGTTGGTTTGTTGGTGTGTTAGTTTGTTGGCTTGTTGGTTTGTGGCTTGTTGGTTTGTTGGTTTGTTGGTTTGTTGGTTTGTTGGTTTGTTGGTTTGTTGGTTTGTTGGTTTGTTGGTTTGTTGGTTTGTTGGTTTGTTGGCTTGTTGGTTTGTTGGTTTCTTGGTTTGTTGGTTTGTTGGTTTGTTGGTTTGTTGGATTGTTGGTTTGTTTGTTCGTTCGTTTGTTTGTTTGTTGGCTTGTTGGTTTGTTGGTTTGTTGGTTTGTTGGTTTGTTGGTTTGTTGGTTTGTTGGTTTGTTGGTTTGTTGGTTTGTTAGTTTGTTGGCTTGTTGGTTTGTAGGCTTGCTGGTTTGTTGGTTTGTTGGTTTGTTGTTTCGTTGGTTTTTTGGTTTGTTGGTTTGTTGGTTTGTTGGTTTGTTGGCTTGTTGGTTTGTTTGGTTGTTCGTTTGTTGGTTTGTTGGTTTGTTGGTTTGTTTGGTTGTTCGTTTGTTGGTTTGTTGGTTTGTTGGCTTGTTGGTTTGTTGGTTTGTTGGTTTGTTGGTTTGTTGGTTTGTTGGTTTGTTGGTTTGTGGGTTTGTTGGTTTGTTGGTTTGTTGGTTTGTTGGTTTGCTGGTTTGTTGGTTTGTTGGTTTGTTGGTTTGTTGGTTTGTTGGTTTGTTGGTTTGTTCGTTTGTTGGTTTGTTGGTTTGTTGGTTTGTTGGTTTGTTGGTTTGTTGGTTTGTTGGTTTGTTGGTTTGTTGGCTTGTTGGTTTGTTGGTTTGTTGATTTTTTGGTTTGTTGGTTTGTTGGTTTGTTCTTTTGTTTGTTGGCTTGTTGGTTTGTTGGTTTGTTGGTTTGTTGGTGTGTTAGTTTGTTGGCTTGTTGGTTTGTTGGCTTGTTGGTTTGTTGGTTTGTTGGTTTGTTGGTTTGTTGGTTTGTTGGTTTGTTGGTTTGTTGGTTTGTTGGTTTGTTGGTTTGTTGGCTTGTTGGTTTGTTGGTTTCTTGGTTTGTTGGTTTGTTGGTTTGTTGGTTTGTTGGTTTGCTGGTTTGTTGGTTTGTTGGTTTGTTGGTTTGTTGGTTTGTTGGTTTGTTGGTTTGTTGGTTTGTTGGTTTGTTGGTTTGTTGGCTTGTTGGTTTGTTGGTTTGTTCGTTTGTTCGTTTTTTCGTTTGTTGGTTTGTTCGTTTGTTCGTTTGTTGGTTTGTTGGTTTGTTTGTTTATTGGTTTGTTCGTTTGTTGGCTTGTTGGTTTGTTGGCTTGTTGGTTTGTTGGCTTCTTGGTTTGTTGGTTTCTTGGTTTGTTGGATTGTTGGTTTGTTTGTTCGTTCGTTTGTTTGTTTGTTGGCTTGTTGGTTTGTTGGTTTGTTGGTTTGTTGGTTTGTTGGTTTGTTGGTTTGCTGGTTTGTTAGTTTGCTGGTTTGTTGGTTTGTTGGTTTGTTAGTTTGTTAGTTTGTTGGCTTGTTGGTTTGTTGGCTTGTTGGTTTGTTGGTTTGTTGGTTTGTTGTTTCGTTGGTTTTTTGGTTTGTTGGTTTGTTGGTTTGTTGGTTTGTTGGCTTGTTGGTTTGTTGGTTTGTTGGTTTGTTGGTTTGTTGGTTTGTTGGTTTCTTGGTTTGTTGGTTTGTTGGTTTGTTGGTTCGTTGGTTTGTTGTTTCGTTGGTTTTTTGGTTTGTTGGTTTGTTGGTTTGTTGGTTTGTTGGCTTGTTGGTTTGTTGGTTTGTTGGTTTGTTGGTTTGTTGGTTTGTTGGTTTCTTGGTTTGTTGGTTTGTTGGTTTGTTGGTTTGTTGGTTTGTTGGTTTGTTGGTTTGTTGGTTTGTTGGTTTGTTGGTTTGTTGGCTTGTTGGTTTGTTGGTTTGTTGGTTTCTTGGTTTGTTGGTTTGTTAGTTTGTTCGTTTGTTGGTTTGTTGGTTTGTTGGTTTGTTGGTTTGTTGGTTTGTTGGCTTGTTGGTTTGTTGGTTTGTTGGTTTTTTGGTTTGTTGGTTTTTTGGTTTGTTGGTTTGTTGGTTTGTTGGTTTGTTGGTTAATTTGTTAGTTGGTTTGTTGGTTTGTTGGCTTGTTGGCTTGTTGGCTTGTGGGTTTGTTGGTTTGTTCGTTTGTTCGTTTTTTTGTTGTTGATTTGTTCGTTTGTTGGCTTGTTGGTTTGTTGGTTTGTTGGTTTTTTGGCTTGTTGGTTTGTTGGTTTGTTGGTTTGTTGGTTTGTTGGTTTGTTGGTTTGTTGGCTTGTTGGTTTGTTGGTTTGTTCGTTTGTTCGTTTTTTCGTTTGTTGGTTTGTTCGTTTGTTCGTTTGTTGGTTTGTTGGTTTGTTTGTTTGTTGGTTTGTTCGTTTGTTGGCTTGTTGGTTTGTTGGTTTGTTGGTTTGTTGGATTGTTGGTTTGTTTGTTCGTTCGTTTGTTTGTTTGTTGGCTTGTTGGTTTGTTGGTTTGTTGGTTTGTTGGTTTGTTGGTTTGTTGGTTTGTTGGTTTGTTGGTTTGTTGGTTTGTTAGTTTGTTGGCTTGTTGGTTTGTAGGCTTGCTGGTTTGTTGGTTTGTTGGTTTGTTGTTTCGTTGGTTTTTTGGTTTGTTGGTTTGTTGGTTTGTTGGTTTGTTGGCTTGTTGGTTTGTTTGGTTGTTCGTTTGTTGGTTTGTTGGTTTGTTGGTTTGTTTGGTTGTTCGTTTGTTGGTTTGTTGGTTTGTTGGCTTGTTGGTTTGTTGGTTTGTTGGTTTGTTGGTTTGTTGGTTTGTTGGTTTGTTGGTTTGTTGGTTTGTTGGTTTGTTGGTTTGTTGGTTTGTTGGTTTGCTGGTTTGTTGGTTTGTTGGTTTGTTGGTTTGTTGGTTTGTTGGTTTGTTGGTTTGTTCGTTTGTTGGTTTGTTGGTTTGTTGGTTTGTTGGTTTGTTGGTTTGTTGGTTTGTTGGTTTGTTGGTTTGTTGGCTTGTTGGTTTGTTGGTTTGTTGATTTTTTGGTTTGTTGGTTTGTTGGTTTGTTCTTTTGTTGGTTTGTTGGTTTGTTGGTTTGTTGGTTTGTTGGTTTGTTGGTTTGTTGGCTTCTTAGCTTGTTGGTTTGTTCATTTGTTGGTTTGTTCATTTGTTCGTTTGTTGGCATGTTCGCTTGGTGTCTTGTTGGTTTGTTGGTTTGTTGGTTTATTGGTTTATAGGTTTGTTGGTTTGTTGGTTTGTTCGTTTGTTGGTTTGTTGGTTTGTTGGTTTGTTTGTTTGTTGGTTTGTTCGTTTGTTTTCTTTTTGGTTTGTTGGCTTGTTGGTTTCTTGGTTTGTTGGTTTGTTGGTTTGTTCGTTTGTTGGTTTGTTGGTTTGTTGGCTTGTTGGTTTGTTGGTTTGTTGGTTTGTTGGTTTGTTGGTTTGTTGGTTTGTTGGTTTGTTGGTTTGTTGGTTTGTTGGTTTGTTGGTTTGTTGGTTTGTTGGTTTGTTGGTTTGCAGGTTTGTTGGTTTGTTGGTTTGTTGGTTTGTTGGTTTGTTGGTTTGTTGGTTTGTTGGTTTGTTGGTTTGTTGGTTTGTTGGTTTGTTGGTTTGTTGGTTTGTTGGTTTGTTGGTTTGTTGGTTTGTTGGCTTGTTGGTTTGTTGGTTTGTTGATTTTTTGGTTTGTTGGTTTGTTGGTTTGTTCTTTGTTGGTTTGTTGGTTTGTTGGTTTGTTGGCTTGTTGGTTTGTTGGTTTGTTAGTTTGTTGGTTTATTTGTTTGTTGGTTTATTGGTTTGTTGGTTTATTTGTTTGTTGGTTTGTTGGTTTGTTGGTTTGTTGGTTTGTTGGTTTGTTGGTTTGTTTGTTTGTTTGTTGGTTGGTTTGTAGGTTTGTTCGTTTGTTGGTTTGTTGGTTACTTGGTTTGTTGGTTTGTTGGTTTGTTGGCTTGTTGGTTTGTTCGTTTGTTGGTTTGTTGGTTTTTTGGTTTGTTAGTTTGTTGGTTTGTTGGTTTGTTTGTTTGTTCGGTTGTTGGTTTGTTGGCTTGTTGGTTTGTTGGTTTTTTGGTTTGTTGGTGTGTTAGTTTGTTGGCTTGTTGGTTTGTTGGCTTGTTGGTTTGTTGGTTTGTTGGTTTGTTGGTTTGTTGGTTTGTTGGTTTGTTGGTTTGTTGGTTTGTTGGTTTGTTGGTTTGTTGGTTTGTTGGTTTCTTGGTTTGTTGGTTTGTTGGTTTGTTGGTTTGTTGTTTCGTTGGTTTTTTGGTTTGTTGGTTTGTTGGTTTGTTGGCTTGTTGGTTTGTTGGTTTGTTGGTTTGTTGGTTTGTTGGTTTGTTGGTTTCTTGGTTTGTTGGTGTGTTGGTTTGTTGGTTTGTTGGTTTGTTGGTTTGTTGGTTTGTTGGTTTGTTGGTTTGTTGGTTTGTTGGCTTGTTGGTTTGTTGGTTTGTTGGTTTCTTGGTTTGTTGGTTTGTTAGTTTGTTCGTTTGTTGGTTTGTTGGTTTGTTGGTTTGTTGGTTTGTTGGCTTGTTGGTTTTTTGGCTTGTTGGTTTGTTGGTTTGTTGGTTTGTTGGTTTGTTGGTTTGTTGGTTTGTTGGCTTGTTGGTTTGTTGGTTTGTTCGTTTGTTCGTTTTTTCGTTTGTTGGTTTGTTCGTTTGTTCGTTTAATGGTTTGTTGGTTTGTTGGTTTGTTGGTTTTTTGGCTTGTTGGTTTGTTGGTTTGTTGGTTTGTTGGCTTGTTGGCTTGTTGGTTTGTTGGTTTGTTCGTTTGTTCGTTTTTTCGTTTGTTGGTTTGTTCGTTTGTTCGTTTGTTGGTTTGTTGGTTTGTTTGTTTGTTGGTTTGTTCGTTTGTTGGCTTGTTGGTTTGTTGGCTTGTTGGTTTGTTGGCTTGTTGGTTTGTTGGTTTGTTGGTTTGTTGGATTGTTGGTTTGTTTGTTCATTCGTTTGTTTGTTTGTTGGCTTGTTGGTTTGTTGGTTTGTTGGTTTGTTGGTTTGTTGGTTTGTTGGTTTGTTGGTTTGTTGGTTTGTTGGTTTGTTAGTTTGTTGGCTTGTTGGTTTGTAGGCTTGCTGGTTTGTTGGTTTGTTGGTTTGTTGTTTCGTTGGTTTTTTGGTTTGTTGGTTTGTTGGTTTGTTGGTTTGTTGGCTTGTTGGTTTGTTTGGTTGTTCGTTTGTTGGTTTGTTGGTTTGTTGGTTTGTTTGGTTGTTCGTTTGTTGGTTTGTTGGTTTGTTGGCTTGTTGGTTTGTTGGTTTGTTGGTTTGTTGGTTTGTTGGTTTGTTGGTTTTTTGGTTTGTTGGTTTGTTGGTTTGTTGGTTTGTTGGTTTGTTGGTTTGCTGGTTTGTTGGTTTGTTGGTTTGTTGGTTTGTTGGTTTGTTGGTTTGTTGGTTTGTTCGTTTGTTGGTTTGTTGGTTTGTTGGTTTGTTGGTTTGTTGGTTTGTTGGTTTGTTGGCTTGTTGGTTTGTTGGTTTGTTGATTTTTTGGTTTGTTGGTTTGTTGGTTTGTTCTTTTGTTGGTTTGTTGGTTTGTTGGTTTGTTGGTTTGTTGGTTTGTTGGTTTGTTGGCTTCTTAGCTTCTTGGTTTGTTCATTTGTTGGTTTGTTCATTTGTTCGTTTGTTGGCATGTTCGCTTGGTGGCTTGTTGGTTTGTTGGTTTGTTGGTTTATTGGTTTATAGGTTTGTTGGTTTGTTGGTTTGTTCGTTTGTTGGTTTGTTGGTTTGTTGGTTTGTTTGTTTGTTGGTTTGTTCGTTTGTTTTCTTTTTGGTTTGTTGGCTTGTTGGTTTCTTGGTTTGTTGGTTTGTTGGTTTGTTGGTTTGTTCGTTTGTTGGTTTGTTGGTTTGTTGGCTTGTTGGTTTGTTGGTTTGTTGGTTTGTTGGTTTGTTGGTTTGTTGGTTTGTTGGTTTGTTGGTTTGTTGGTTTGTTGGTTTGTTGGTTTGTTGGTTTGTTGGTTTGTTGGTTTGCTGGTTTGTTGGTTTGTTGGTTTGTTGGTTTGTTGGTTTGTTGGTTTCTTGGTTTGTTGGTTTGTTGGTTTGTTGGTTTGTTGGTTTGTTGGTTTGTTGGTTTGTTGGTTTGTTGGTTTGTTGGCTTGTTGGTTTGTTGGTTTGTTGATTTTTTGGTTTGTTGGTTTGTTGGTTTGTTCTTTGTTGGTTTGTTGGTTTGTTGGTTTGTTGGCTTGTTGGTTTGTTGGTTTGTTAGTTTGTTGGTTTATTTGTTTGTTGGTTTATTGGTTTGTTGGTTTATTTGTTTGTTAGTTTGTTGGTTTGTTGGTTTGTTGGTTTGTTGGTTTGTTGGTTTGTTTGTTGGTTGGTTTGTAGGTTTGTTCGTTTGTTGGTTTGTTGGTTACTTGGTTTGTTGGTTTGTTGGTTTGTTGGCTTGTTGGTTTGTTCGTTTGTTGGTTTGTTGGTTTTTTGGTTTGTTAGTTTGTTGGTTTGTTGGTTTGTTTGTTTGTTCGGTTGTTGGTTTGTTGGCTTGTTGGTTTGTTGGTTTGTTGGTTTGTTGGTGTGTTAGTTTGTTGGCTTGTTGGTTTGTTGGCTTGTTGGTTTGTTGGTTTGTTGGTTTGTTGGTTTGTTGGTTTGTTGGTTTGTTGGTTTGTTGGTTTGTTGGTTTGTTGGTTTGTTGGCTTGTTGGTTTGTTGGTTTCTTGGTTTGTTGGTTTGTTGGTTTGTTGGTTTGTTGGTTTGTTGGTTTGTCGGTTTGTTGGTTTATTTGTTTGTTGGTTTGTTGGTTTGTTGGTTTATTTGTTTGTTGGTTTGTTGGTTTGTTGGTTTATTGGCTTGTTGGTTTGTTGGTTTGCTAGTTTGTTGGTTTGTTGGTTACTTGGTTTGTTGGTTTGTTGGCTTGTTGGTTTGTTGGTTTTTTGGCTTATTGGTTTGTTGGTTTTTTGGCTTGTTGGTTTGTTGGCTTGTTCGCTTGTTGGTTTGTTGGTTTTTTGGCTTGTTCGTTTGTTGGTTGTTGGTTTGTTGGTTTGTTGGCTTGTTGGCTTGTTGGCTTGTTGGTTTGTTGGTTTGTTCGTTTGTTCGTTTTTTTGTTTGTTGATTTGTTCGTTTGTTGGCTTGTTGGTTTGTTGGTTTGTTGGTTTTTTGGCTTGTTGGTTTGTTGGTTTGTTGGTTTGTTGGTTTGTTGGTTTGTTGGTTTGTTGGCTTGTTGGCTTGTTGGTTTGTTGGTTTGTTCGTTTGTTCGTTTTTTCGTTTGTTGGTTTGTTCGTTTGTTCGTTTGTTGGTTTGTTGGTTTGTTTGTTTATTGGTTTGTTCGTTTGTTGGCTTGTTGGTTTGTTGGCTTGTTGGTTTGTTGGCTTCTTGGTTTGTTGGTTTGTTGGTTTGTTGGATTGTTGGTTTGTTTGTTCGTTCGTTTGTTTGTTTGTTGGCTTGTTGGTTTGTTGGTTTGTTGGTTTGTTGGTTTGTTGGTTTGTTGGTTTGCTGGTTTGTTGGTTTGCTGGTTTGTTGGTTTGTTTGTTTGTTAGTTTGTTAGTTTGTTGGCTTGTTGGTTTGTTGGCTTGTTGGTTTGTTGGCTTGTTTGTTTGTTGTTTCGTTGGCTTTTTGGTTTGTTGGTTTGTTGGTTTGTGGGTTTGTTGGCTTGTTGGTTTGTTGGTTTGTTGGTTTGTTGGTTTGTTGGTTTGTTGGTTTCTTGGTTTGTTGGTTTGTTGGTTTGTTGGTTTGTTGTTTCGTTGGTTTTTTGGTTTGTTGGTTTGTTGGTTTGTTGGTTTGTTGGCTTGTTGGTTTGTTGGTTTGTTGGTTTGTTGGTTTGTTGGTTTGTTGGTTTGTTTGTTTGTTGGTTTGTTGGTTTGTTGGTTTGTTGGTTTTTTGGTTTGTTGGTTTGTTGGTTTGTTGGTTTGTTGGTTTGTTGGCTTGTTGGTTTGTTGGTTTGTTGGTTTCTTGGTTTGTTGGTTTGTTAGTTTGTTCGTTTGTTGGTTTGTTGGTTTGTTGGTTTGTTGGTTTGTTGGCTTGTTGGTTTGTTGGTTTGTTGGTTTTTTGGTTTGTTGGTTTTTTGGTTTGTTGGTTTGTTGGTTTGTTGGTTTGTTGGTTTATTTGTTAGTTGGTTTGTTGGTTTGTTGGCTTGTTGGCTTGTTGGCTTGTTTGTTTGTTCGTTTGTTCGTTTTTTTTTTGTTGATTTGTTCGTTTGTTGGCTTGTTGGTTTGTTGGTTTGTTGGTTTTTTGGCTTGTTGGTTTGTTGGTTTGTTGGTTTGTTGGTTTGTTGGTTTGTTGGTTTGTTGGCTTGTTGGTTTGTTGGTTTGTTCGTTTGTTCGTTTTTTCGTTTGTTGGTTTGTTCGTTTGTTCGTTTGTTGGTTTTTTGGTTTGTTTGTTTGTTGGTTTGTTCGTTTGTTGGCTTGTTGGTTTGTTGGCTTGTTGGTTTGTTGGCTTGTTGGTTTGTTGGTTTGTTGGTTTGTTGGATTGTTGGTTTGTTTGTTCGTTTGTTTGTTTGTTTGTTGGCTTGTTGGTTTGTTGGTTTGTTGGTTTGTTGGTTTGTTGGTTTGTTGGTTTAGTGGTTTGTTGGTTTGTTGGTTTGTTGGTTTGTTAGTTTGTTGGCTTGTTGGTTTGTAGGCTTGCTGGTTTGTTGGTTTGTTGGTTTGTTGTTTCGTTGGTTTTTTGGTTTGTTGGTTTGTTGGTTTGTTGGCTTGTTGGTTTGTTGGTTTGTTGGTTTGTTGGTTTGTTGGTTTGTTGGTTTCTTGGTTTGTTGGTTTGTTGGTTTGTTGGTTTGTTGGTTTGTTGGTTTGTTGGTTTGTTGGTTTGTTGGTTTGTTGGTTTGTTGGTTTGTTGGCTTGTTGGTTTGTTGGTTTGTTGGTTTCTTGGTTTGTTGGTTTGTTAGTTTGTTCGTTTGTTGGTTTGTTGGTTTGTTGCTTTGTTGGCTTGTTGGTTTGTTGGTTTGTTGGTTTTTTGGTTTGTTGTTTTTTGGTTTGTTGGTTTGTTGGTTTGTTGGTTTGTTGGTTTATTTGTTAGTTGGTTTGTTGGTTTGTGGGTTTGTTGGTTTGTTGGTTTAATTGTTTGTTGGTTTGTTGGTTTGTTGGTTTGTTGTTTTGTTTGTTCGTTGGTTTGTTCGTTTGTTGGTTTGTTGGTTACTTGGTTTGTTGGTTTGTTGGTTTGTTGGCTTGTTGGTTTGTTGGTTTGTTGGTTTCTTGGTTTGTTGGTTTGTTGGTTTGTTGGTTTGTTGGTTTGTTGGGTTGTTGGGTTGTTGGTTTGTTGGTTTATTGATTTGTTGGTTTGTTGGTTTGTTGGTTTGTTGGTTTGTTGGTTTGTTGGTTTTTTGGTTTGTTGGTTTGTTGGTTTTTTGGTTTGCTGGTTTGATGGTTTGTTGGATTGTTGGTTTGTTGGTTTGTTGGCTTGTTGGTTTGTTGGTTTATTTGTTTGGTAGTTTGTTGGTTTATTGGTTTTTTGGTTTGTTGGTTTGTTGGTTTGTTGGTTTGTCGGTTTGTTGGTTTGTTGGTTTGTTGGTTTGTTGGTTTATTTGGTTGTTGGTTTGTTGGTTTTTTGGTTTGTTGGTTTGTTGGTTTGTCGGTTTGTTGGTTTGTTGGTTTGTTGGCTTCTTGGCTTGTTGGTTTGTTGGGTTGTTCGTTTGTTCGTTTTCTCGTTTGTTGGTTTGTCCGTTTGTTGGCTTGTTGGTTTGTTGGTTAGTTGGTTTTTTGGCTTGTTGGTTTGTTGGTTTGTTGGTGTGTTGGTTTGTTGGTTTGTTAGTTTGTTGGTTTGTTGGGTTGTTGGCTTGTTGGTTTGTTGGTTTGTTCGTTTGTTCGTTTTTTCGTTTGTTGGTTTGTTGGTTTGTTGGTTTGTTTGTTTGTTGGTTGGTTCGTTTGTTGGCATTTGGTTTGTTGGCTTGTTGGTTTGTTGGCTTGTTGGTTTGTTGGTTTGTTGGTTTGTTGGTTTGTTGGATTGTTGGTTTGTTTGTTCGTTTGTTTGTTGGTTTGTTGGCTTGTTGGTTTGTTGGTTTGTTGGTTTGTTGGTTTGTTGGTTTGCTGGTTTGTTGGTTTGTTGGTTTGTTGGTTTGTTGGTTTGTTGGTTTGTTAGTTTGTTGGCTTGTTGGTTTGTTGGCTTGTTGGTTTGTTGGTTTGTTGGTTTATTGTTTTGTTAGTTTTTGGTTTGTTCGTTTGTTGGTTTGTTGGCTTGTTGGTTTGTTGGTTTGTTGGTTTGTTGGTTTGTTGGTTTGTTGGTTTGTTGGTTTCTTGGTTTGTTGGTTTGTTGGTTTCTTGGTATGTTGGTTTGTTGGTTTGTTGGTTTGTTGGTTTGTTGGTTTGTTGGTTTGTTGGTTTGTTGGTTTGTTGGTTTGTTGGTTTGTTGGCTTGTTGGTTTGTTGGTTTGTTGGTTTCTTGGTTTGTTGGTTTGTTAGTTTGTTCGTTTGTTGGTTTGTTGGTTTGTTGGTTTGTTGGTTTGTTGGTTTCTTGGTTTGTTGGTTTGTTGGTTTGTTGGTTTGTTGGTTTGTTGGTTTGTTGGTTTGTTGGTTTGTTGGTTTGTTGGTTTGTTGGTTTTTTGGCTTGTTGGTTTGTTGGTTTGTTGGTTTGTTGGTTTGTTGGTTTGTTGGTTTGTTGTTGGTTTGTTGTTTTGTTCGTTTGTTCGTTTTTTCGTTTGTTGGTTTGTTCGTTTGTTCGTTTGTTGTTTTGTTGGTTTGTTTGTTTGTTGGTTTGTTCGTTTGTTGGCTTGTTGGTTTGTTGGCTTGTTGGTTTGTTGGCTTGTTGGTTTGTTGGTTTGTTGGTTTGTTTGTTCGTTCGTTTGTTTGTTTGTTGGCTTGTTGGTTTGTTGGTTTGTTGGTTTGTTGGTTTGTTGGTTTGTTGGTTTGTTGGTTTGTTGGTTTGTTGGTTTGTTGGTTTGTTGGTTTGTTAGTTTGTTGGCTTGTTGGTTTGTTGGCTTGCTGGTTTGTTGGTTTGTTGGTTTGTTGTTTCGTTGGTTTTTTGGTTTGTTAGTTTGTTGGTTTGTTGGTTTGTTGGCTTGTTGGTTTGTTGGTTTGTTGGTTTGTTGGTTTGTTGGTTTGTTGGTTTCTTGGTTTGTTGGTTTGTTGGTTTGTTGGTTTGTTGGTTTGTTGGTTTGTTGGTTTGTTGGTTTGTTGGTTTGTTGGTTTGTTGGTTTGTTGGCTTGTTGGTTTGTTGGTTTGTTGGTTTCTTGGTTTCTTGGTTTGTTAGTTTGTTCGTTTGTTGGTTTGTTGGTTTGTTGATTTGTTGGTTTGTTGGCTTGTTGGTTTGTTGGTTTGTTGGTTTTTTGGTTTGTTGTTTTTTGGTTTGTTGGTTTGTTGGTTTGTTGGTTTGTTGGTTTATTTGTTAGTTGGTTTGTTGGTTTGTTGGTTTGTTGGTTTGTTGGTTTAATTGTTTGTTGGTTTGTTGGTTTGTTGTTTTGTTTGTTCGTTGGTTTGTTCGTTTGTTGGTTTGTTGGTTACTTGGTTTGTTGGTTTGTTGGTTTGTTGGCTTGTTGGTTTGTTGGTTTGTTGGTTTCTTGGTTTGTTGGTTTGTTGGTTTGTTGGTTTGTTGGTTTGTTGGTTTGTTGGGTTGTTGGGTTGTTGGTTTGTTGGTTTATTGATTTGTTGGTTTGTTGGTTTGTTGGTTTGTTGGTTTGTTGGTTTGTTGGTTTTTTGGTTTGTTGGTTTGTTGGTTTGTTGGTTTGTTGGTTTGTTGGTTTGTTGGTTTTTTGGTTTGCTGGTTTGATGGTTTGTTGGTTTGTTGGTTTGTTAGTTTGTTGGCTTGTTGGTTTGTTGGTTTATTTGTTTGGTAGTTTGTTGGTTTATTGGTTTTTTGGTTTGTTGGTTTGTTGGTTTGTTGGTTTGTTGGTTTGTCGGTTTGTTGGTTTGTTGGTTTGTTGGTTTATTTGTTTGTTGGTTTGTTGGTTTGTTGGTTTTTTGGTTTGTTGGTTTGTTGGTTTGTTGGTTTGTTGGTTTGTTGGCTTCTTGGCTTGTTGGTTTGTTGGGTTATTCGTTTTCTCGTTTGTTGGTTTGTCCGTTTGTTGGCTTGTTGGTTTGTTGGTTTGTTGGTTTTTTGGCTTGTTGGTTTGTTGGTTTGTTGGTTTGTTGGTTTGTTGGTTTGTTGGGTTGTTGGCTTGTTGGTTTGTTGGTTTGTTCGTTTGTTCGTTTTTTCGTTTGTTGGTTTGTTGGTTTGTTGGTTTGTTGGTTTGTTTGTTTGTTGGTTTGTTCGTTTGTTGGCTTTTGGTTTGTTGGCTTGTTGGTTTGTTGGCTTGTTGGTTTGTTGGTTTGTTGGTTTGTTGGTTTGTTGGATTGTTGGTTTGTTTGTTCGTTTGTTTGTTGGTTTGTTGGTTTGTTGGTTTGTTGGTTTGTTGGTTTGTTGGTTTGTTGGTTTTTTGGTTTGTTGGTTTTTTGGTTTGTTGGTTTGTTGGTTTGTTGGTTTGTTGGTTTATTTGTTAGTTGGTTTGTTGGTTTGTTGGCTTGTTGGCTTGTTGGCTTGTTTGTTTGTTCGTTTGTTCGTTTTTTTTTTGTTGATTTGTTCGTTTGTTGGCTTGTTGGTTTGTTGGTTTGTTGGTTTTTTGGCTTGTTGGTTTGTTGGTTTGTTGGTTTGTTGGTTTGTTGGTTTGTTGGTTTGTTGGCTTGTTGGTTTGTTGGTTTGTTCGTTTGTTCGTTTTTTCGTTTGTTGGTTTGTTCGTTTGTTCGTTTGTTGGTTTGTTGGTTTGTTTGTTTGTTGGTTTGTTCGTTTGTTGGCTTGTTGGTTTGTTGGTTTGTTGGTTTGTTGGTTTGTTGGCTTGTTGGTTTGTTGGTTTGTTCGTTTGTTCGTTTTTTCGTTTGTTGGTTTGTTCGTTTGTTCGTTTGTTGGTTTGTTGGTTTGTTTGTTTGTTGGTTTGTTCGTTTGTTGGCTTGTTGGTTTGTTGGCTTGTTGGTTTGTTGGCTTGTTGGTTTGTTGGTTTGTTGGTTTGTTGGTTTGTTGGTTTGTTGGTTTGTTGGTTTGTTGGTTTGTTAGTTTGTTGGCTTGTTGGTTTGTAGGCTTGCTGGTTTGTTGGTTTGTTGGTTTGTTGTTTCGTTGGTTTTTTGGTTTGTTGGTTTGTTGGTTTGTTGGTTTGTTGGCTTGTTGGTTTGTTGGTTTGTTGGTTTGTTGGTTTGTTGGTTTGTTGGTTTCTTGGTTTGTTGGTTTGTTGGTTTGTTGGTTTGTTGGTTTGTTGGTTTGTTGGTTTGTTGGTTTGTTGGTTTGTTGGTTTGTTGGCTTGTTGGTTTGTTGGTTTGTTGGTTTCTTGGTTTGTTGGTTTGTTAGTTTGTTCGTTTGTTGGTTTGTTGGTTTGTTGCTTTGTTGGCTTGTTGGTTTGTTGGTTTGTTGGTTTTTTGGTTTGTTGTTTTTTGGTTTGTTGGTTTGTTGGTTTGTTGGTTTGTTGGTTTATTTGTTAGTTGGTTTGTTGGTTTGTGGGTTTGTTGGTTTGTTGGTTTAATTGTTTGTTGGTTTGTTGGTTTGTTGGTTTGTTGTTTTGTTTGTTCGTTGGTTTGTTCGTTTGTTGGTTTGTTGGTTACTTGGTCTGTTGGTTTGTTGGTTTGTTGGCTTGTTGGTTTGTTGGTTTGTTGGTTTCTTGGTTTGTTGGTTTGTTGGTTTGTTGGTTTGTTGGTTTGTTGGGTTGTTGGGTTGTTGGTTTGTTGGTTTATTGATTTGTTGGTTTGTTGGTTTGTTGGTTTGTTGGTTTGTTGGTTTGTTGGTTTTTTGGTTTGTTGGTTTGTTGGTTTTTTGGTTTGCTGGTTTGATGGTTTGTTGCTTTGTTGGTTTGTTGGTTTGTTGGCTTGTTGGTTTGTTGGTTTATTTGTTTGGTAGTTTGTTGGTTTATTGGTTTTTTGGTTTGTTGGTTTGTTGGTTTGTTGGTTTGTTGGTTTGTTGGTTTGTCGGTTTGTTGGTTTGTTGGTTTGTTGGTTTATTTGGTTGTTGGTTTGTTGGCTTTTTGGTTTGTTGGTTTGTTGGTTTGTCGGTTTGTTGGTTTGTTGGTTTGTTGGCTTCTTGGCTTGTTGGTTTGTTGGGTTGTTCGTTTGTTCGTTTTCTCGTTTGTTGGTTTGTCCGTTTGTTGGTTTTTTGGCTTGTTGGTTTGTTGGTTTGTTGGTGTGTTGGTTTGTTGGTTTGTTGGTTTGTTGGTTTGTTGGGTTGTTGGGTTGTTGGCTTGTTGGTTTGTTGGTTTGTTCGTTTGTTCGTTTTTTCGTTTGTTGGTTTGTTGGTTTGTTGGTTTGTTTGTTTGTTGGTTGGTTCGTTTGTTGGCATTTGGTTTGTTGGCTTGTTGGTTTGTTGGCTTGTTGGTTTGTTGGTTTGTTGGTTTGTTGGTTTGTTGGTTTGTTGGATTGTTGGTTTGTTTGTTCGCTTGTTTGTTGGTTTGTTAGCTTGTTGGTTTGTTGGTTTGTTGGTTTGTTGGTTTGTTGGTTTGCTGGTTTGTTGGTTTGTTGGTTTGTTGGTTTGTTAGTTTGTTGGCTTGTTGGTTTGTTGGCTTGTTGGTTTGTTGGTTTGTTGGTTTATTGTTTTGTTAGTTTTTGGTTTGTTCGTTTGTTGGTTTGTTGGCTTGTTGGTTTGTTGGTTTGTTGGTTTGTTGGTTTGTTGGTTTGTTAGTTTCTTGGTTTGTTGGTTTGTTGGTTTCTTGGTATGTTGGTTTGTTGGTTTGTTGGTTTGTTGGTTTGTTGGTTTGTTGGTTTGTTGGTTTGTTGGTTTGTTGGTTTGTTGGTTTGTTAGTTTGTTGGCTTGTTGGTTTGTTGGTTTGTTGGTTTCTTGGTTTGTTGGTTTGTTAGTTTGTTCGTTTGTTGGTTTGTTGGTTTGTTGGTTTGTTGGTTTGTTGGTTTCTTGGTTTGTTGGTTTGTTGGTTTGTTGGTTTGTTGGTTTGTTGGTTTGTTGGTTTGTTGGTTTGTTGGTTTGTTGGTTTTTTGGCTTGTTGGTTTGTTGGTTTGTTGGTTTGTTGGTTTGTTGGTTTGTTGGTTTGTTGGTTTGTTGGCTTGTTGGTTTGTTGTTTTGTTCGTTTGTTCGTTTTTTCGTTTGTTGGTTTGTTCGTTTGTTCGTTTGTTGGTTTGTTGGTTTGTTTGTTTGTTGGTTTGTTCGTTTGTTGGCTTGTTGGTTTGTTGGCTTGTTGGTTTGTTGGCTTGTTGGTTTGTTGGTTTGTTGGTTTGTTGGATTGTTGGTTTGTTTGTTCGTTCGTTTGTTTGTTTGTTGGCTTGTTGGTTTGTTGGTTTGTTGGTTTGTTGGTTTGTTGGTTTGTTGGTTTGTTGGCTTGTTGGTTTCTTGGTTTGTTGGTTTGTTAGTTTGTTCGTTTGTTGGTTTGTTGGTTTGTTGGTGTGTTGGTTTGTTGGTTTGTTGGTTTGTTGGGTTGTTGGTTTGTTGGTTTGTTGGTTTGTTGGTTTGTTGGTTTGTTGGTTTGTTGGTTTGTTGGTTTGTTGGCTTGTTGGTTTGTTGGTTTCTTGGTTTGTTGGTTTGTTGGTTTGTTGGTTTGTTGGTTTGTTGGTTTGTCGGTTTGTTGGTTTATTTGTTTGTTGGTTTGTTGGTTTGTTGGTTTATTTGTTTGTTGTTTGTTGGTTTGTTGGTTTATTGGCTTGTTGGTTTGTTGGTTTGCTAGTTTGTTGGTTTGTTGGTTACTTGGTTTGTTGGTTTGTTGGCTTGTTGGTTTGTTGGTTTTTTGGCTTATTGGTTTGTTGGTTTTTTGGCTTGTTGGTTTGTTGGCTTGTTCGCTTGTTGGTTTGTTGGTTTTTTGGCTTGTTCGTTTGTTGGTTGTTGGTTTGTTGGTTTGTTGGCTTGTTGGCTTGTTGGCTTGTTGGTTTGTTGGTTTGTTCGTTTGTTCGTTTTTTTGTTTGTTGATTTGTTCGTTTGTTGGCTTGTTGGTTTGTTGGTTTGTTGGTTTTTTGGCTTGTTGGTTTGTTGGTTTGTTGGTTTGTTGGTTTGTTGGTTTGTTGGCTTGTTGGCTTGTTGGTTTGTTGGTTTGTTCGTTTGTTCGTTTTTTCGTTTGTTGGTTTGTTCGTTTGTTCGTTTGTTGGTTTGTTGGTTTGTTTGTTTATTGGTTTGTTCGTTTGTTGGCTTTTGGTTTGTTGGCTTGTTGGTTTGTTGGCTTCTTGGTTTGTTGGTTTGTTGGTTTGTTGGATTGTTGGTTTGTTTGTTCGTTCGTTTGTTTGTTTGTTGGCTTGTTGGTTTGTTGGTTTGTTGGTTTGTTGGTTTGTTGGTTTGTTGGTTTGCTGGTTTGTTGGTTTGCTGGTTTGTTGGTTTGTTTGTTTGTTAGTTTGTTAGTTTGTTGGCTTGTTGGTTTGTTGGCTTGTTGGTTTGTTGGCTTGTTTGTTTGTTGTTTCGTTGGCTTTTTGGTTTGTTGGTTTGTTGGTTTGTGGGTTTGTTGGCTTGTTGGTTTGTTGGTTTGTTGGTTTGTTGGTTTGTTGGTTTGTTGGTTTCTTGGTTTGTTGGTTTGTTGGTTTGTTGGTTTGTTGTTTCGTTGGTTTTTTGGTTTGTTGGTTTGTTGGTTTGTTGGTTTGTTGGCTTGTTGGTTTGTTGGTTTGTTGGTTTGTTGGTTTGTTGGTTTGTTGGTTTGTTGGTTTGTTGGTTTGTTGGTTTGTTGGTTTGTTGGTTTTTTGGTTTGTTGGTTTGTTGGTTTGTTGGTTTGTTGGTTTGTTGGCTTGTTGGTTTGTTGGTTTGTTGGTTTCTTGGTTTGTTGGTTTGTTAGTTTGTTCGTTTGTTGGTTTGTTGGTTTGTTGGTTTATTTGTTAGTTGGTTTGTTGGTTTGTTGGCTTGTTGGCTTGTTGGCTTGTTTGTTTGTTCGTTTGTTCGTTTTTTTTTTGTTGATTTGTTCGTTTGTTGGCTTGTTGGTTTGTTGGTTTGTTGGTTTTTTGGCTTGTTGGTTTGTTGGTTTGTTGGTTTGTTGGTTTGTTGGTTTGTTGGTTTGTTGGCTTGTTGGTTTGTTGGTTTGTTCGTTTGTTCGTTTTTTCGTTTGTTGGTTTGTTCGTTTGTTCGTTTGTTGGTTTGTTGGTTTGTTTGTTTGTTGGTTTGTTCGTTTGTTGGCTTGTTGGTTTGTTGGCTTGTTGGTTTGTTGGCTTGTTGGTTTGTTGGTTTGTTGGTTTGTTGGATTGTTGGTTTGTTGGTTTGTTGGTTTGTTGGTTTGTTGGTTTGTTGGTTTAGTGGTTTGTTGGTTTGTTGGTTTGTTGGTTTGTTAGTTTGTTGGCTTGTTGGTTTGTAGGCTTGCTGGTTTGTTGGTTTGTTGGTTTGTTGTTTCGTTGGTTTTTTGGTTTGTTGGTTTGTTGGTTTGTTGGCTTGTTGGTTTGTTGGTTTGTTGGTTTGTTGGTTTGTTGGTTTGTTGGTTTGTTGGTTTGTTGGTTTGTTGGTTTGTTGGTTTGTTGGTTTGTTGGTTTGTTGGTTTGTTGGTTTGTTGGTTTGTTGGTTTGTTGGCTTGTTGGTTTGTTGGTTTGTTGGTTTCTTGGTTTGTTGGTTTGTTAGTTTGTTCGTTTGTTGGTTTGTTGGTTTGTTGCTTTGTTGGCTTGTTGGTTTGTTGGTTTGTTGGTTTTTTGGTTTGTTGTTTTTTGGTTTGTTGGTTTGTTGGTTTGTTGGTTTGTTGGTTTATTTGTTAGTTGGTTTGTTGGTTTGTGGGTTTGTTGGTTTGTTGGTTTAATTGTTTGTTGGTTTGTTGGTTTGTTGGTTTGTTGTTTTGTTTGTTCGTTGGTTTGTTCGTTTGTTGGTTTGTTGGTTACTTGGTTTGTTGGTTTGTTGGTTTGTTGGCTTGTTGGTTTGTTGGTTTGTTGGTTTCTTGGTTTGTTGGTTTGTTGGTTTGTTGGTTTGTTGGTTTGTTGGGTTGTTGGGTTGTTGGTTTGTTGGTTTATTGATTTGTTGGTTTGTTGGTTTGTTGGTTTGTTGGTTTGTTGGTTTGTTGGTTTTTTGGTTTGTTGGTTTGTTGGTTTTTTGGTTTGCTGGTTTGATGGTTTGTTGGATTGTTGGTTTGTTGGTTTGTTGGCTTGTTGGTTTGTTGGTTTATTTGTTTGGTAGTTTGTTGGTTTATTGGTTTTTTGGTTTGTTGGTTTGTTGGTTTGTTGGTTTGTCGGTTTGTTGGTTTGTTGGTTTGTTGGTTTGTTGGTTTATTTGGTTGTTGGTTTGTTGGTTTTTTGGTTTGTTGGTTTGTTGATTTGTCGGTTTGTTGGTTTGTTGGTTTGTTGGCTTCTTGGCTTGTTGGTTTGTTGGGTTGTTCGTTTGTTCGTTTTCTCGTTTGTTGGTTTGTCCGTTTGTTGGCTTGTTGGTTTGTTGGTTTGTTGGTTTTTTGGCTTGTTGGTTTGTTGGTTTGTTGGTGTGTTGGTTTGTTGGTTTGTTAGTTTGTTGGTTTGTTGGGTTGTTGGCTTGTTGGTTTGTTGGTTTGTTCGTTTGTTCGTTTTTTCGTTTGTTGGTTTGTTGGTTTGTTGGTTTGTTTGTTTGTTGGTTGGTTCGTTTGTTGGCATTTGGTTTGTTGGCTTGTTGGTTTGTTGGCTTGTTGGTTTGTTGGTTTGTTGGTTTGTTGGTTTGTTGGATTGTTGGTTTGTTTGTTCGTTTGTTTGTTGGTTTGTTGGCTTGTTGGTTTGTTGGTTTGTTGGTTTGTTGGTTTGTTGGTTTGCTGGTTTGTTGGTTTGTTGGTTTGTTGGTTTGTTGGTTTGTTGGTTTGTTAGTTTGTTGGCTTGTTGGTTTGTTGGCTTGTTGGTTTGTTGGTTTGTTGGTTTATTGTTTTGTTAGTTTTTGGTTTGTTCGTTTGTTGGTTTGTTGGCTTGTTGGTTTGTTGGTTTGTTGGTTTGTTGGTTTGTTGGTTTGTTGGTTTGTTGGTTTCTTGGTTTGTTGGTTTGTTGGTTTCTTGGTATGTTGGTTTGTTGGTTTGTTGGTTTGTTGGTTTGTTGGTTTGTTGGTTTGTTGGTTTGTTGGTTTGTTGGTTTGTTGGTTTGTTGGTTTGTTGGCTTGTTGGTTTGTTGGTTTGTTGGTTTCTTGGTTTGTTGGTTTGTTAGTTTGTTCGTTTGTTGGTTTGTTGGTTTGTTGGTTTGTTGGTTTGTTGGTTTCTTGGTTTGTTGGTTTGTTGGTTTGTTGGTTTGTTGGTTTGTTGGTTTGTTGGTTTGTTGGTTTGTTGGTTTGTTGGTTTGTTGGTTTTTTGGCTTGTTGGTTTGTTGGTTTGTTGGTTTGTTGGTTTGTTGGTTTGTTGGTTTGTTGTTGGTTTGTTGTTTTGTTCGTTTGTTCGTTTTTTCGTTTGTTGGTTTGTTCGTTTGTTCGTTTGTTGTTTTGTTGGTTTGTTTGTTTGTTGGTTTGTTCGTTTGTTGGCTTGTTGGTTTGTTGGCTTGTTGGTTTGTTGGCTTGTTGGTTTGTTGGTTTGTTGGTTTGTTAGCTTGTTGGTTTGTTCGTTTGTTGGTTTGTTGGTTACTTGGTTTGTTGGTTTGTTGGTTTGTTGGCTTGTTGGTTTGTTGGTTTGTTGGTTTCTTGGTTTGTTGGTTTGTTGGTTTGTTGGTTTGTTGGTTTGTTGGTTTGTTGGGTTGTTGGGTTGTTGGTTTGTTGGTTTATTGATTTGTTGGTTTGTTGGTTTGTTGGTTTGTTGGTTTGTTGGTTTGTTGGTTTTTTGGTTTGTTGGTTTGTTGGTTTGTTGGTTTGTTGGTTTGTTGGTTTGTTGGTTTTTTGGTTTGCTGGTTTGATGGTTTGTTGGTTTGTTGGTTTGTTAGTTTGTTGGCTTGTTGGTTTGTTGGTTTATTTGTTTGGTAGTTTGTTGGTTTATTGGTTTTTTGGTTTGTTGGTTTGTTGGTTTGTTGGTTTGTTGGTTTGTCGGTTTGTTGGTTTGTTGGTTTGTTGGTTTATTTGTTTGTTGGTTTGTTGGTTTGTTGGTTTTTTGGTTTGTTGGTTTGTTGGTTTGTTGGTTTGTTGGTTTGTTGGCTTCTTGGCTTGTTGGTTTGTTGGGTTATTCGTTTTCTCGTTTGTTGGTTTGTCCGTTTGTTGGCTTGTTGGTTTGTTGGTTTGTTGGTTTTTTGGCTTGTTGGTTTGTTGGTTTGTTGGTTTGTTGGTTTGTTGGTTTGTTGGGTTGTTGGCTTGTTGGTTTGTTGGTTTGTTCGTTTGTTCGTTTTTTCGTTTGTTGGTTTGTTGGTTTGTTGGTTTGTTGGTTTGTTTGTTTGTTGGTTTGTTCGTTTGTTGGCTTTTGGTTTGTTGGCTTGTTGGTTTGTTGGCTTGTTGGTTTGTTGGTTTGTTGGTTTGTTGGTTTGTTGGATTGTTGGTTTGTTTGTTCGTTTGTTTGTTGGTTTGTTGGTTTGTTGGTTTGTTGGTTTGTTGGTTTGTTGGTTTGTTGGTTTTTTGGTTTGTTGGTTTTTTGGTTTGTTGGTTTGTTGGTTTGTTGGTTTGTTGGTTTATTTGTTAGTTGGTTTGTTGGTTTGTTGGCTTGTTGGCTTGTTGGCTTGTTTGTTTGTTCGTTTGTTCGTTTTTTTTTTGTTGATTTGTTCGTTTGTTGGCTTGTTGGTTTGTTGGTTTGTTGGTTTTTTGGCTTGTTGGTTTGTTGGTTTGTTGGTTTGTTGGTTTGTTGGTTTGTTGGTTTGTTGGCTTGTTGGTTTGTTGGTTTGTTCGTTTGTTCGTTTTTTCGTTTGTTGGTTTGTTCGTTTGTTCGTTTGTTGGTTTGTTGGTTTGTTTGTTTGTTGGTTTGTTCGTTTGTTGGCTTGTTGGTTTGTTGGTTTGTTGGTTTGTTGGTTTGTTGGCTTGTTGGTTTGTTGGTTTGTTCGTTTGTTCGTTTTTTCGTTTGTTGGTTTGTTCGTTTGTTCGTTTGTTGGTTTGTTGGTTTGTTTGTTTGTTGGTTTGTTCGTTTGTTGGCTTGTTGGTTTGTTGGCTTGTTGGTTTGTTGGCTTGTTGGTTTGTTGGTTTGTTGGTTTGTTGGTTTGTTGGTTTGTTGGTTTGTTGGTTTGTTGGTTTGTTAGTTTGTTGGCTTGTTGGTTTGTAGGCTTGCTGGTTTGTTGGTTTGTTGGTTTGTTGTTTCGTTGGTTTTTTGGTTTGTTGGTTTGTTGGTTTGTTGGTTTGTTGGCTTGTTGGTTTGTTGGTTTGTTGGTTTGTTGGTTTGTTGGTTTGTTGGTTTCTTGGTTTGTTGGTTTGTTGGTTTGTTGGTTTGTTGGTTTGTTGGTTTGTTGGTTTGTTGGTTTGTTGGTTTGTTGGTTTGTTGGCTTGTTGGTTTGTTGGTTTGTTGGTTTCTTGGTTTGTTGGTTTGTTAGTTTGTTCGTTTGTTGGTTTGTTGGTTTGTTGCTTTGTTGGCTTGTTGGTTTGTTGGTTTGTTGGTTTTTTGGTTTGTTGTTTTTTGGTTTGTTGGTTTGTTGGTTTGTTGGTTTGTTGGTTTATTTGTTAGTTGGTTTGTTGGTTTGTGGGTTTGTTGGTTTGTTGGTTTAATTGTTTGTTGGTTTGTTGGTTTGTTGGTTTGTTGTTTTGTTTGTTCGTTGGTTTGTTCGTTTGTTGGTTTGTTGGTTACTTGGTCTGTTGGTTTGTTGGTTTGTTGGCTTGTTGGTTTGTTGGTTTGTTGGTTTCTTGGTTTGTTGGTTTGTTGGTTTGTTGGTTTGTTGGTTTGTTGGGTTGTTGGGTTGTTGGTTTGTTGGTTTATTGATTTGTTGGTTTGTTGGTTTGTTGGTTTGTTGGTTTGTTGGTTTGTTGGTTTTTTGGTTTGTTGGTTTGTTGGTTTTTTGGTTTGCTGGTTTGATGGTTTGTTGCTTTGTTGGTTTGTTGGTTTGTTGGCTTGTTGGTTTGTTGGTTTATTTGTTTGGTAGTTTGTTGGTTTATTGGTTTTTTGGTTTGTTGGTTTGTTGGTTTGTTGGTTTGTTGGTTTGTTGGTTTGTCGGTTTGTTGGTTTGTTGGTTTGTTGGTTTATTTGGTTGTTGGTTTGTTGGCTTTTTGGTTTGTTGGTTTGTTGGTTTGTCGGTTTGTTGGTTTGTTGGTTTGTTGGTTTGTTGGCTTCTTGGCTTGTTGGTTTGTTGGGTTGTTCGTTTGTTCGTTTTCTCGTTTGTTGGTTTGTCCGTTTGTTGGTTTTTTGGCTTGTTGGTTTGTTGGTTTGTTGGTGTGTTGGTTTGTTGGTTTGTTGGTTTGTTGGTTTGTTGGGTTGTTGGGTTGTTGGCTTGTTGGTTTGTTGGTTTGTTCGTTTGTTCGTTTTTTCGTTTGTTGGTTTGTTGGTTTGTTGGTTTGTTTGTTTGTTGGTTGGTTCGTTTGTTGGCATTTGGTTTGTTGGCTTGTTGGTTTGTTGGCTTGTTGGTTTGTTGGTTTGTTGGTTTGTTGGTTTGTTGGTTTGTTGGATTGTTGGTTTGTTTGTTCGCTTGTTTGTTGGTTTGTTAGCTTGTTGGTTTGTTGGTTTGTTGGTTTGTTGGTTTGTTGGTTTGCTGGTTTGTTGGTTTGTTGGTTTGTTGGTTTGTTAGTTTGTTGGCTTGTTGGTTTGTTGGCTTGTTGGTTTGTTGGTTTGTTGGTTTATTGTTTTGTTAGTTTTTGGTTTGTTCGTTTGTTGGTTTGTTGGCTTGTTGGTTTGTTGGTTTGTTGGTTTGTTGGTTTGTTGGTTTGTTAGTTTCTTGGTTTGTTGGTTTGTTGGTTTCTTGGTATGTTGGTTTGTTGGTTTGTTGGTTTGTTGGTTTGTTGGTTTGTTGGTTTGTTGGTTTGTTGGTTTGTTGGTTTGTTGGTTTGTTGGTTTGTTGGCTTGTTGGTTTGTTGGTTTGTTGGTTTCTTGGTTTGTTGGTTTGTTAGTTTGTTCGTTTGTTGGTTTGTTGGTTTGTTGGTTTGTTGGTTTGTTGGTTTCTTGGTTTGTTGGTTTGTTGGTTTGTTGGTTTGTTGGTTTGTTGGTTTGTTGGTTTGTTGGTTTGTTGGTTTGTTGGTTTTTTGGCTTGTTGGTTTGTTGGTTTGTTGGTTTGTTGGTTTGTTGGTTTGTTGGTTTGTTGGTTTGTTGGCTTGTTGGTTTGTTGTTTTGTTCGTTTGTTCGTTTTTTCGTTTGTTGGTTTGTTCGTTTGTTCGTTTGTTGGTTTGTTGGTTTGTTTGTTTGTTGGTTTGTTCGTTTGTTGGCTTGTTGGTTTGTTGGCTTGTTGGTTTGTTGGCTTGTTGGTTTGTTGGTTTGTTGGTTTGTTGGATTGTTGGTTTGTTTGTTCGTTCGTTTGTTTGTTTGTTGGCTTGTTGGTTTGTTGGTTTGTTGGTTTGTTGGTTTGTTGGTTTGTTGGTTTGTTGGCTTGTTGGTTTCTTGGTTTGTTGGTTTGTTAGTTTGTTCGTTTGTTGGTTTGTTGGTTTGTTGGTGTGTTGGTTTGTTGGTTTGTTGGTTTGTTGGGTTGTTGGTTTGTTGGTTTGTTGGTTTGTTGGTTTGTTGGTTTGTTGGTTTGTTGGTTTGTTGGTTTGTTGGCTTGTTGGTTTGTTGGTTTCTTGGTTTGTTGGTTTGTTGGTTTGTTGGTTTGTTGGTTTGTTGGTTTGTCGGTTTGTTGGTTTATTTGTTTGTTGGTTTGTTGGTTTGTTGGTTTATTTGTTTGTTGTTTGTTGGTTTGTTGGTTTATTGGCTTGTTGGTTTGTTGGTTTGCTAGTTTGTTGGTTTGTTGGTTACTTGGTTTGTTGGTTTGTTGGCTTGTTGGTTTGTTGGTTTTTTGGCTTATTGGTTTGTTGGTTTTTTGGCTTGTTGGTTTGTTGGCTTGTTCGCTTGTTGGTTTGTTGGTTTTTTGGCTTGTTCGTTTGTTGGTTGTTGGTTTGTTGGTTTGTTGGCTTGTTGGCTTGTTGGCTTGTTGGTTTGTTGGTTTGTTCGTTTGTTCGTTTTTTTGTTTGTTGATTTGTTCGTTTGTTGGCTTGTTGGTTTGTTGGTTTGTTGGTTTTTTGGCTTGTTGGTTTGTTGGTTTGTTGGTTTGTTGGTTTGTTGGTTTGTTGGCTTGTTGGCTTGTTGGTTTGTTGGTTTGTTCGTTTGTTCGTTTTTTCGTTTGTTGGTTTGTTCGTTTGTTCGTTTGTTGGTTTGTTGGTTTGTTTGTTTATTGGTTTGTTCGTTTGTTGGCTTTTGGTTTGTTGGCTTGTTGGTTTGTTGGCTTCTTGGTTTGTTGGTTTGTTGGTTTGTTGGATTGTTGGTTTGTTTGTTCGTTCGTTTGTTTGTTTGTTGGCTTGTTGGTTTGTTGGTTTGTTGGTTTGTTGGTTTGTTGGTTTGTTGGTTTGCTGGTTTGTTGGTTTGCTGGTTTGTTGGTTTGTTTGTTTGTTAGTTTGTTAGTTTGTTGGCTTGTTGGTTTGTTGGCTTGTTGGTTTGTTGGCTTGTTTGTTTGTTGTTTCGTTGGCTTTTTGGTTTGTTGGTTTGTTGGTTTGTGGGTTTGTTGGCTTGTTGGTTTGTTGGTTTGTTGGTTTGTTGGTTTGTTGGTTTGTTGGTTTCTTGGTTTGTTGGTTTGTTGGTTTGTTGGTTTGTTGTTTCGTTGGTTTTTTGGTTTGTTGGTTTGTTGGTTTGTTGGTTTGTTGGCTTGTTGGTTTGTTGGTTTGTTGGTTTGTTGGTTTGTTGGTTTGTTGGTTTGTTGGTTTGTTGGTTTGTTGGTTTGTTGGTTTGTTGGTTTTTTGGTTTGTTGGTTTGTTGGTTTGTTGGTTTGTTGGTTTGTTGGCTTGTTGGTTTGTTGGTTTGTTGGTTTCTTGGTTTGTTGGTTTGTTAGTTTGTTCGTTTGTTGGTTTGTTGGTTTGTTGGTTTATTTGTTAGTTGGTTTGTTGGTTTGTTGGCTTGTTGGCTTGTTGGCTTGTTTGTTTGTTCGTTTGTTCGTTTTTTTTTTGTTGATTTGTTCGTTTGTTGGCTTGTTGGTTTGTTGGTTTGTTGGTTTTTTGGCTTGTTGGTTTGTTGGTTTGTTGGTTTGTTGGTTTGTTGGTTTGTTGGTTTGTTGGCTTGTTGGTTTGTTGGTTTGTTCGTTTGTTCGTTTTTTCGTTTGTTGGTTTGTTCGTTTGTTCGTTTGTTGGTTTGTTGGTTTGTTTGTTTGTTGGTTTGTTCGTTTGTTGGCTTGTTGGTTTGTTGGCTTGTTGGTTTGTTGGCTTGTTGGTTTGTTGGTTTGTTGGTTTGTTGGATTGTTGGTTTGTTGGTTTGTTGGTTTGTTGGTTTGTTGGTTTGTTGGTTTAGTGGTTTGTTGGTTTGTTGGTTTGTTGGTTTGTTAGTTTGTTGGCTTGTTGGTTTGTAGGCTTGCTGGTTTGTTGGTTTGTTGGTTTGTTGTTTCGTTGGTTTTTTGGTTTGTTGGTTTGTTGGTTTGTTGGCTTGTTGGTTTGTTGGTTTGTTGGTTTGTTGGTTTGTTGGTTTGTTGGTTTGTTGGTTTGTTGGTTTGTTGGTTTGTTGGTTTGTTGGTTTGTTGGTTTGTTGGTTTGTTGGTTTGTTGGTTTGTTGGTTTGTTGGCTTGTTGGTTTGTTGGTTTGTTGGTTTCTTGGTTTGTTGGTTTGTTAGTTTGTTCGTTTGTTGGTTTGTTGGTTTGTTGCTTTGTTGGCTTGTTGGTTTGTTGGTTTGTTGGTTTTTTGGTTTGTTGTTTTTTGGTTTGTTGGTTTGTTGGTTTGTTGGTTTGTTGGTTTATTTGTTAGTTGGTTTGTTGGTTTGTGGGTTTGTTGGTTTGTTGGTTTAATTGTTTGTTGGTTTGTTGGTTTGTTGGTTTGTTGTTTTGTTTGTTCGTTGGTTTGTTCGTTTGTTGGTTTGTTGGTTACTTGGTTTGTTGGTTTGTTGGTTTGTTGGCTTGTTGGTTTGTTGGTTTGTTGGTTTCTTGGTTTGTTGGTTTGTTGGTTTGTTGGTTTGTTGGTTTGTTGGGTTGTTGGGTTGTTGGTTTGTTGGTTTATTGATTTGTTGGTTTGTTGGTTTGTTGGTTTGTTGGTTTGTTGGTTTGTTGGTTTTTTGGTTTGTTGGTTTGTTGGTTTTTTGGTTTGCTGGTTTGATGGTTTGTTGGATTGTTGGTTTGTTGGTTTGTTGGCTTGTTGGTTTGTTGGTTTATTTGTTTGGTAGTTTGTTGGTTTATTGGTTTTTTGGTTTGTTGGTTTGTTGGTTTGTTGGTTTGTCGGTTTGTTGGTTTGTTGGTTTGTTGGTTTGTTGGTTTATTTGGTTGTTGGTTTGTTGGTTTTTTGGTTTGTTGGTTTGTTGATTTGTCGGTTTGTTGGTTTGTTGGTTTGTTGGCTTCTTGGCTTGTTGGTTTGTTGGGTTGTTCGTTTGTTCGTTTTCTCGTTTGTTGGTTTGTCCGTTTGTTGGCTTGTTGGTTTGTTGGTTTGTTGGTTTTTTGGCTTGTTGGTTTGTTGGTTTGTTGGTGTGTTGGTTTGTTGGTTTGTTAGTTTGTTGGTTTGTTGGGTTGTTGGCTTGTTGGTTTGTTGGTTTGTTCGTTTGTTCGTTTTTTCGTTTGTTGGTTTGTTGGTTTGTTGGTTTGTTTGTTTGTTGGTTGGTTCGTTTGTTGGCATTTGGTTTGTTGGCTTGTTGGTTTGTTGGCTTGTTGGTTTGTTGGTTTGTTGGTTTGTTGGTTTGTTGGATTGTTGGTTTGTTTGTTCGTTTGTTTGTTGGTTTGTTGGCTTGTTGGTTTGTTGGTTTGTTGGTTTGTTGGTTTGTTGGTTTGCTGGTTTGTTGGTTTGTTGGTTTGTTGGTTTGTTGGTTTGTTGGTTTGTTAGTTTGTTGGCTTGTTGGTTTGTTGGCTTGTTGGTTTGTTGGTTTGTTGGTTTATTGTTTTGTTAGTTTTTGGTTTGTTCGTTTGTTGGTTTGTTGGCTTGTTGGTTTGTTGGTTTGTTGGTTTGTTGGTTTGTTGGTTTGTTGGTTTGTTGGTTTCTTGGTTTGTTGGTTTGTTGGTTTCTTGGTATGTTGGTTTGTTGGTTTGTTGGTTTGTTGGTTTGTTGGTTTGTTGGTTTGTTGGTTTGTTCGTTTGTTGGTTTGTTGGTTTGTTGGTTTGTTGGCTTGTTGGTTTGTTGGTTTGTTGGTTTCTTGGTTTGTTGGTTTGTTAGTTTGTTCGTTTGTTGGTTTGTTGGTTTGTTGGTTTGTTGGTTTGTTGGTTTCTTGGTTTGTTGGTTTGTTGGTTTGTTGGTTTGTTGGTTTGTTGGTTTGTTGGTTTGTTGGTTTGTTGGTTTGTTGGTTTGTTGGTTTTTTGGCTTGTTGGTTTGTTGGTTTGTTGGTTTGTTGGTTTGTTGGTTTGTTGGTTTGTTGTTGGTTTGTTGTTTTGTTCGTTTGTTCGTTTTTTCGTTTGTTGGTTTGTTCGTTTGTTCGTTTGTTGTTTTGTTGGTTTGTTTGTTTGTTGGTTTGTTCGTTTGTTGGCTTGTTGGTTTGTTGGCTTGTTGGTTTGTTGGCTTGTTGGTTTGTTGGTTTGTTGGTTTGTTTGTTCGTTCGTTTGTTTGTTTGTTGGCTTGTTGGTTTGTTGGTTTGTTGGTTTGTTGGTTTGTTGGTTTGTTGGTTTGTTGGTTTGTTGGTTTGTTGGTTTGTTGGTTTGTTGGTTTGTTAGTTTGTTGGCTTGTTGGTTTGTTGGCTTGCTGGTTTGTTGGTTTGTTGGTTTGTTGTTTCGTTGGTTTTTTGGTTTGTTAGTTTGTTGGTTTGTTGGTTTGTTGGCTTGTTGGTTTGTTGGTTTGTTGGTTTGTTGGTTTGTTGGTTTGTTGGTTTCTTGGTTTGTTGGTTTGTTGGTTTGTTGGTTTGTTGGTTTGTTGGTTTGTTGGTTTGTTGGTTTGTTGGTTTGTTGGTTTGTTGGTTTGTTGGCTTGTTGGTTTGTTGGTTTGTTGGTTTCTTGGTTTCTTGGTTTGTTAGTTTGTTCGTTTGTTGGTTTGTTGGTTTGTTGATTTGTTGGTTTGTTGGCTTGTTGGTTTGTTGGTTTGTTGGTTTTTTGGTTTGTTGTTTTTTGGTTTGTTGGTTTGTTGGTTTGTTGGTTTGTTGGTTTATTTGTTAGTTGGTTTGTTGGTTTGTTGGTTTGTTGGTTTGTTGGTTTAATTGTTTGTTGGTTTGTTGGTTTGTTGTTTTGTTTGTTCGTTGGTTTGTTCGTTTGTTGGTTTGTTGGTTACTTGGTTTGTTGGTTTGTTGGTTTGTTGGCTTGTTGGTTTGTTGGTTTGTTGGTTTCTTGGTTTGTTGGTTTGTTGGTTTGTTGGTTTGTTGGTTTGTTGGTTTGTTGGGTTGTTGGGTTGTTGGTTTGTTGGTTTATTGATTTGTTGGTTTGTTGGTTTGTTGGTTTGTTGGTTTGTTGGTTTGTTGGTTTTTTGGTTTGTTGGTTTGTTGGTTTGTTGGTTTGTTGGTTTGTTGGTTTGTTGGTTTTTTGGTTTGCTGGTTTGATGGTTTGTTGGTTTGTTGGTTTGTTAGTTTGTTGGCTTGTTGGTTTGTTGGTTTATTTGTTTGGTAGTTTGTTGGTTTATTGGTTTTTTGGTTTGTTGGTTTGTTGGTTTGTTGGTTTGTTGGTTTGTCGGTTTGTTGGTTTGTTGGTTTGTTGGTTTATTTGTTTGTTGGTTTGTTGGTTTGTTGGTTTTTTGGTTTGTTGGTTTGTTGGTTTGTTGGTTTGTTGGTTTGTTGGCTTCTTGGCTTGTTGGTTTGTTGGGTTATTCGTTTTCTCGTTTGTTGGTTTGTCCGTTTGTTGGCTTGTTGGTTTGTTGGTTTGTTGGTTTTTTGGCTTGTTGGTTTGTTGGTTTGTTGGTTTGTTGGTTTGTTGGTTTGTTGGGTTGTTGGCTTGTTGGTTTGTTGGTTTGTTCGTTTGTTCGTTTTTTCGTTTGTTGGTTTGTTGGTTTGTTGGTTTGTTGGTTTGTTTGTTTGTTGGTTTGTTCGTTTGTTGGCTTTTGGTTTGTTGGCTTGTTGGTTTGTTGGCTTGTTGGTTTGTTGGTTTGTTGGTTTGTTGGTTTGTTGGATTGTTGGTTTGTTTGAACGTTTGTTTGTTGGTTTGTTGGTTTGTTGGTTTGTTGGTTTGTTGGTTTGTTGGTTTGTTGGTTTTTTGGTTTGTTGGTTTTTTGGTTTGTTGGTTTGTTGGTTTGTTGGTTTGTTGGTTTATTTGTTAGTTGGTTTGTTGGTTTGTTGGCTTGTTGGCTTGTTGGCTTGTTTGTTTGTTCGTTTGTTCGTTTTTTTTTTGTTGATTTGTTCGTTTGTTGGCTTGTTGGTTTGTTGGTTTGTTGGTTTTTTGGCTTGTTGGTTTGTTGGTTTGTTGGTTTGTTGGTTTGTTGGTTTGTTGGTTTGTTGGCTTGTTGGTTTGTTGGTTTGTTCGTTTGTTCGTTTTTTCGTTTGTTGGTTTGTTCGTTTGTTCGTTTGTTGGTTTGTTGGTTTGTTTGTTTGTTGGTTTGTTCGTTTGTTGGCTTGTTGGTTTGTTGGTTTGTTGGTTTGTTGGTTTGTTGGCTTGTTGGTTTGTTGGTTTGTTCGTTTGTTCGTTTTTTCGTTTGTTGGTTTGTTCGTTTGTTCGTTTGTTGGTTTGTTGGTTTGTTTGTTTGTTGGTTTGTTCGTTTGTTGGCTTGTTGGTTTGTTGGCTTGTTGGTTTGTTGGCTTGTTGGTTTGTTGGTTTGTTGGTTTGTTGGTTTGTTGGTTTGTTGGTTTGTTGGTTTGTTGGTTTGTTAGTTTGTTGGCTTGTTGGTTTGTAGGCTTGCTGGTTTGTTGGTTTGTTGGTTTGTTGTTTCGTTGGTTTTTTGGTTTGTTGGTTTGTTGGTTTGTTGGTTTGTTGGCTTGTTGGTTTGTTGGTTTGTTGGTTTGTTGGTTTGTTGGTTTGTTGGTTTCTTGGTTTGTTGGTTTGTTGGTTTGTTGGTTTGTTGGTTTGTTGGTTTGTTGGTTTGTTGGTTTGTTGGTTTGTTGGTTTGTTGGCTTGTTGGTTTGTTGGTTTGTTGGTTTCTTGGTTTGTTGGTTTGTTAGTTTGTTCGTTTGTTGGTTTGTTGGTTTGTTGCTTTGTTGGCTTGTTGGTTTGTTGGTTTGTTGGTTTTTTGGTTTGTTGTTTTTTGGTTTGTTGGTTTGTTGGTTTGTTGGTTTGTTGGTTTATTTGTTAGTTGGTTTGTTGGTTTGTGGGTTTGTTGGTTTGTTGGTTTAATTGTTTGTTGGTTTGTTGGTTTGTTGGTTTGTTGTTTTGTTTGTTCGTTGGTTTGTTCGTTTGTTGGTTTGTTGGTTACTTGGTTTGTTGGTTTGTTGGTTTGTTGGCTTGTTGGTTTGTTGGTTTGTTGGTTTCTTGGTTTGTTGGTTTGTTGGTTTGTTGGTTTGTTGGTTTGTTGGGTTGTTGGGTTGTTGGTTTGTTGGTTTATTGATTTGTTGGTTTGTTGGTTTGTTGGTTTGTTGGTTTGTTGGTTTGTTGGTTTTTTGGTTTGTTGGTTTGTTGGTTTTTTGGTTTGCTGGTTTGATGGTTTGTTGGTTTGTTGGTTTGTTGGTTTGTTGGCTTGTTGGTTTGTTGGTTTATTTGTTTGGTAGTTCGTTGGTTTATTGGTTTTTTGGTTTGTTGGTTTGTTGGTTTGTTGGTTTGTTGGTTTGTTGGTTTGTTGGGTTGTTGGCTTGTTGGTTTGTTGGTTTGTTCGTTTGTTCGTTTTTTCGTTTGTTGGTTTGTTGGTTTGTTGGTTTGTTGGTTTGTTTGTTTGTTGGTTTGTTCGTTTGTTGGCTTTTGGTTTGTTGGCTTGTTGGTTTGTTGGCTTGTTGGTTTGTTGGTTTGTTGGTTTGTTGGTTTGTTGGATTGTTGGTTTGTTTGTTCGTTTGTTTGTTGGTTTGTTGGTTTGTTGGTTTGTTGGTTTGTTGGTTTGTTGGTTTGTTGGTTTTTTGGTTTGTTGGTTTTTTGGTTTGTTGGTTTGTTGGTTTGTTGGTTTGTTGGTTTATTTGTTAGTTGGTTTGTTGGTTTGTTGGCTTGTTGGCTTGTTGGCTTGTTTGTTTGTTCGTTTGTTCGTTTTTTTTTTGTTGATTTGTTCGTTTGTTGGCTTGTTGGTTTGTTGGTTTGTTGGTTTTTTGGCTTGTTGGTTTGTTGGTTTGTTGGTTTGTTGGTTTGTTGGTTTGTTGGTTTGTTGGCTTGTTGGTTTGTTGGTTTGTTCGTTTGTTCGTTTTTTCGTTTGTTGGTTTGTTCGTTTGTTCGTTTGTTGGTTTGTTGGTTTGTTTGTTTGTTGGTTTGTTCGTTTGTTGGCTTGTTGGTTTGTTGGTTTGTTGGTTTGTTGGTTTGTTGGCTTGTTGGTTTGTTGGTTTGTTCGTTTGTTCGTTTTTTCGTTTGTTGGTTTGTTCGTTTGTTCGTTTGTTGGTTTGTTGGTTTGTTTGTTTGTTGGTTTGTTCGTTTGTTGGCTTGTTGGTTTGTTGGCTTGTTGGTTTGTTGGCTTGTTGGTTTGTTGGTTTGTTGGTTTGTTGGTTTGTTGGTTTGTTGGTTTGTTGGTTTGTTGGTTTGTTGGTTTGTTAGTTTGTTGGCTTGTTGGTTTGTAGGCTTGCTGGTTTGTTGGTTTGTTGGTTTGTTGTTTCGTTGGTTTTTTGGTTTGTTGGTTTGTTGGTTTGTTGGTTTGTTGGCTTGTTGGTTTGTTGGTTTGTTGGTTTGTTGGTTTGTTGGTTTGTTGGTTTCTTGGTTTGTTGGTTTGTTGGTTTGTTGGTTTGTTGGTTTGTTGGTTTGTTGGTTTGTTGGTTTGTTGGTTTGTTGGTTTGTTGGCTTGTTGGTTTGTTGGTTTGTTGGTTTCTTGGTTTGTTGGTTTGTTAGTTTGTTCGTTTGTTGGTTTGTTGGTTTGTTGCTTTGTTGGCTTGTTGGTTTGTTGGTTTGTTGGTTTTTTGGTTTGTTGTTTTTTGGTTTGTTGGTTTGTTGGTTTGTTGGTTTGTTGGTTTATTTGTTAGTTGGTTTGTTGGTTTGTGGGTTTGTTGGTTTGTTGGTTTAATTGTTTGTTGGTTTGTTGGTTTGTTGGTTTGTTGTTTTGTTTGTTCGTTGGTTTGTTCGTTTGTTGGTTTGTTGGTTACTTGGTTTGTTGGTTTGTTGGTTTGTTGGCTTGTTGGTTTGTTGGTTTGTTGGTTTCTTGGTTTGTTGGTTTGTTGGTTTGTTGGTTTGTTGGTTTGTTGGGTTGTTGGGTTGTTGGTTTGTTGGTTTATTGATTTGTTGGTTTGTTGGTTTGTTGGTTTGTTGGTTTGTTGGTTTGTTGGTTTTTTGGTTTGTTGGTTTGTTGGTTTTTTGGTTTGCTGGTTTGATGGTTTGTTGGTTTGTTGGTTTGTTGGTTTGTTGGCTTGTTGGTTTGTTGGTTTATTTGTTTGGTAGTTCGTTGGTTTATTGGTTTTTTGGTTTGTTGGTTTGTTGGTTTGTTGGTTTGTTGGTTTGTTGGTTTGTCGGTTTGTTGGTTTGTTGGTTTGTTGGTTTATTTGGTTGTTGGTTTGTTGGCTTTTTGGTTTGTTGGTTTGTTGGTTTGTCGGTTTGTTGGTTTGTTGGTTTGTTGGCTTCTTGGCTTGTTGGTTTGTTGGGTTGTTCGTTTGTTCGTTTTCTCGTTTGTTGGTTTGTCCGTTTGTTGGTTTTTTGGCTTGTTGGTTTGTTGGTTTGTTGGTGTGTTGGTTTGTTGGTTTGTTGGTTTGTTGGGTTGTTGGGTTGTTGGCTTGTTGGTTTGTTGGTTTGTTCGTTTGTTCGTTTTTTCGTTTGTTGGTTTGTTGGTTTGTTGGTTTGTTTGTTTGTTGGTTGGTTCGTTTGTTGGCATTTGGTTTGTTGGCTTGTTGGTTTGTTGGCTTGTTGGTTTGTTGGTTTGTTGGTTTGTTGGTTTGTTGGTTTGTTGGATTGTTGGTTTGTTTGTTCGCTTGTTTGTTGGTTTGTTGGCTTGTTGGTTTGTTGGTTTGTTGGTTTGTTGGTTTGTTGGTTTGCTGGTTTGTTGGTTTGTTGGTTTGTTGGTTTGTTAGTTTGTTGGCTTGTTGGTTTGTTGGCTTGTTGGTTTGTTGGTTTGTTGGTTTATTGTTTTGTTAGTTTTTGGTTTGTTCGTTTGTTGGTTTGTTGGCTTGTTGGTTTGTTGGTTTGTTGGTTTGTTGGTTTGTTGGTTTGTTAGTTTCTTGGTTTGTTGGTTTGTTGGTTTCTTGGTATGTTGGTTTGTTGGTTTGTTGGTTTGTTGGTTTGTTGGTTTGTTGGTTTGTTGGTTTGTTGGTTTGTTGGTTTGTTGGTTTGTTGGTTTGTTGGCTTGTTGGTTTGTTGGTTTGTTGGTTTCTTGGTTTGTTGGTTTGTTAGTTTGTTCGTTTGTTGGTTTGTTGGTTTGTTGGTTTGTTGGTTTGTTGGTTTCTTGGTTTGTTGGTTTGTTGGTTTGTTGGTTTGTTGGTTTGTTGGTTTGTTGGTTTGTTGGTTTGTTGGTTTGTTGGTTTTTTGGCTTGTTGGTTTGTTGGTTTGTTGGTTTGTTGGTTTGTTGGTTTGTTGGTTTGTTGGTTTGTTGGCTTGTTGGTTTGTTGTTTTGTTCGTTTGTTCGTTTTTTCGTTTGTTGGTTTGTTCGTTTGTTCGTTTGTTAGTTTGTTGGTTTGTTTGTTTGTTGGTTTGTTCGTTTGTTGGCTTGTTGGTTTGTTGGCTTGTTGGTTTGTTGGCTTGTTGGTTTGTTGGTTTGTTGGTTTGTTGGATTGTTGGTTTGTTTGTTCGTTCGTTTGTTTGTTTGTTGGCTTGTTGGTTTGTTGGTTTGTTGGTTTGTTGGTTTGTTGGTTTGTTGGTTTGTTGGTTTGTTGGTTTGTTAGTTTGTTGGCTTGTTGGTTTGTTGGCTTGCTGGTTTGTTGGTTTGTTGGTTTGTTGTTTCGTTGGTTTTTTGGTTTGTTAGTTTGTTGGTTTGTTGGTTTGTTAGCTTGTTGGTTTGTTGGTTTGTTGGTTTGTTGAATTGTTGGTTTGTTGGTTTCTTGGTTTGTTGGTTTGTTCGTTTGTTGGTTTGTTGGTTTGTTGGTTTGTTGGTTTGTTGGTTTGTTGGTTTGTTGGTTTGTTGGTTTGTTGGCTTGTTGGTTTGTTGGTTTGTTGGTTTCTTGGTTTGTTGGTTTGTTAGTTTGTTCGTTTGTTGGTTTGTTGGTTTGTTGATTTGTTGGTTTGTTGGCTTGTTGGTTTGTTGGTTTGTTGGTTTTTTGGTTTGTGGTTTTTTGGTTTGTTGGTTTGTTGGTTTGTTGGTTTGTTGGTTTATTTGTTAGTTGGTTTGTTGGTTTGTTGGTTTGTTGGTTTGTTGGTTTAATTGTTTGTTGGTTTGTTGGTTTGTTGGTTTGTTGTTTTGTTTGTTCGTTGGTTTGTTCGTTTGTTGGTTTGTTGGTTACTTGGTTTGTTGGTTTGTTGGTTTGTTGGCTTGTTGGTTTGTTGGTTTGTTGGTTTCTTGGTTTGTTGGTTTGTTGGTTTGTTGGTTTGTTGGTTTGTTGGGTTGTTGGGTTGTTGGTTTGTTGGTTTATTGATTTGTTGGTTTGTTAGTTTGTTGGTTTGTTGGTTTGTTGGTTTTTTGGTTTGTTGGTTTGTTGGTTTGTTGGTTTCTTGGTTTGTTGGTTTGTTGGTTTGTTGGTTTGTTGGTTTTTTGGTTTGCTGGTTTGATGGTTTGTTGGTTTGTTGGTTTGTTAGTTTGTTGGCTTGTTGGTTTGTTGGTTTATTTGTTTGGTAGTTTGTTGGTTTATTGGTTTCTTGGTTTTTTGGTTTTTTGGTTTGTTGGTTTGTTGGTTTGTTGGTTTCTTGGTTTGTTGGTTTGTTAGTTTGTTCGTTTGTTGGTTTGTTGGTTTGTTGGTTTGTTTGTTTGTTGGTTTCTTGGTTTGTTGGTTTGTTGGTTTGTTGGTTTTTTGGCTTGTTGGTTTGTTGGTTTGTTGGTTTGTTGGTTTGTTGGTTTGTTGGTTTGTTGGTTTGTTGGTTTGTTGGCTTGTTGGTTTGTTGGTTTGTTGGTTTGTTGGTTTGTTGGTTTGTTGGTTTTTTGGTTTGCTGGTTTGATGGTTTGTTGGTTTGTTGGTTTGTTAGTTTGTTGGCTTGTTGGTTTGTTGGTTTATTTGTTTGGTAGTTTGTTGGTTTATTGGTTTCTTGGTTTTTTGGTTTTTTGGTTTGTTGGTTTGTTGGTTTGTTGGTTTCTTGG
This sequence comes from Atherix ibis, assembly GCA_958298945.1. Classification (NCBI taxonomy): domain Eukaryota; kingdom Metazoa; phylum Arthropoda; class Insecta; order Diptera; family Athericidae; genus Atherix; species Atherix ibis. The sequence goes on from OY282608.1 coordinate 101,279,923, forward strand.
TTTGTTGGTTTGTTAGTTTGTTCGTTTGTTGGTTTGTTGGTTTGTTGGTTTGTTTGTTTGTTGGTTTCTTGGTTTGTTGGTTTGTTGGTTTGTTGGTTTTTTGGCTTGTTGGTTTGTTGGTTTGTTGGTTTGTTGGTTTGTTGGTTTGTTGGTTTGTTGGTTTGTTGGTTTGTTGGCTTGTTGGTTTGTTGTTTTGTTCGTTTGTTCGTTTTTTCGTTTGTTGGTTTGTTCGTTTGTTCGTTTGTTGGTTTGTTGGTTTGTTTGTTTGTTGGTTTGTTCGTTTGTTGGCTTGTTGGTTTGTTGGCTTGTTGGTTTGTTGGCTTGTTGGTTTGTTGGTTTGTTGGTTTGTTGGATTGTTGGTTTGTTTGTTCGTTCGTTTGTTTGTTTGTTGGCTTGTTGGTTTGTTGGTTTGTTGGTTTGTTGGTTTGTTGGTTTGTTGGTTTGTTGGTTTGTTGGTTTGTTGGTTTGTTGGTTTGTTAGTTTGTTGGCTTGTTGGTTTGTTGGCTTGCTGGTTTGTTGGTTTGTTGGTTTGTTGTTTCGTTGGTTTTTTGGTTTGTTAGTTTGTTGGTTTGTTGGTTTGTTGGCTTGTTGGTTTGTTGGTTTGTTGGTTTGTTGGTTTGTTGGTTTGTTGGTTTCTTGGTTTGTTGGTTTGTTGGTTTGTTGGTTTGTTGGTTTGTTGGTTTGTTGGTTTGTTGGTTTGTTGGTTTGTTGGTTTGTTGGTTTGTTGGCTTGTTGGTTTGTTGGTTTGTTGGTTTCTTGGTTTGTTGGTTTGTTAGTTTGTTCGTTTGTTGGTTTGTTGGTTTGTTGATTTGTTGGTTTGTTGGCTTGTTGGTTTGTTGGTTTGTTGTTTTTTGGTTTGTTGGTTTGTTGGTTTGTTGGTTTGTTGGTTTGTTGGTTTATTTGTTAGTTGGTTTGTTGGTTTGTTGGTTTGTTGGTTTGTTGGTTTAATTGTTTGTTGGTTTGTTGCTTTGTTGGTTTGTTGTTTTGTTTGTTCGTTGGTTTGTTCGTTTGTTGGTTTGTTGGTTACTTGGTTTGTTGGTTTGTTGGTTTGTTGGCTTGTTGGTTTGTTGGTTTGTTGGTTTCTTGGTTTGTTGGTTTGTTGGTTTGTTGGTTTGTTGGTTTGTTGGGTTGTTGGGTTGTTGGTTTGTTGGTTTATTGATTTGTTGGTTTGTTGGTTTGTTGGTTTGTTGGTTTGTTGGTTTGTTGGTTTTTTGGTTTGCTGGTTTGATGGTTTGTTGGTTTGTTGGTTTGTTAGTTTGTTGGCTTGTTGGTTTGTTGGTTTATTTGTTTGGTAGTTTGTTGGTTTATTGGTTTTTTGGTTTGTTGGTTTGTTGGTTTGTTGGTTTGTTGGTTTATTTGTTTGTTGGTTTGTTGGTTTGTTGGTTTTTTGGTTTGTTGGTTTGTTGGTTTGTTGGTTTGTTGGTTTGTTGGCTTCTTGGCTTGTTGGTTTGTTGGGTTATTCGTTTTCTCGTTTGTTGGTTTGTCCGTTTGTTGGCTTGTTGGTTTGTTGGTTTGTTGGTTTTTTGGCTTGTTGGTTTGTTGGTTTGTTGGTTTGTTGGTTTGTTGGTTTGTTGGGTTGTTGGCTTGTTGGTTTGTTGGTTTGTTCGTTTGTTCGTTTTTTCGTTTGTTGGTTTGTTGGTTTGTTGGTTTGTTTGTTTGTTGGTTTGTTCGTTTGTTGGCTTTTGGTTTGTTGGCTTGTTGGTTTGTTGGCTTGTTGGTTTGTTGGTTTGTTGGTTTGTTGGTTTGTTGGATTGTTGGTTTGTTTGTTCGTTTGTTTGTTGGTTTGTTGGTTTGTTGGTTTGTTGGCTTGTTGGTTTGTTGGTTTGTTGGTTTTTTGGTTTGTTGGTTTTTTGGTTTGTTGGTTTGTTGGTTTGTTGGTTTGTTGGTTTATTTGTTAGTTGGTTTGTTGGTTTGTTGGCTTGTTGGCTTGTTGGCTTGTTTGTTTGTTCGTTTGTTCGTTTTTTTTTTGTTGATTTGTTCGTTTGTTGGCTTGTTGGTTTGTTGGTTTGTTGGTTTTTTGGCTTGTTGGTTTGTTGGTTTGTTGGTTTGTTGGTTTGTTGGTTTGTTGGTTTGTTGGCTTGTTGGCTTGTTGGTTTGTTGGTTTGTTCGTTTGTTCGTTTTTTCGTTTGTTGGTTTGTTCGTTTGTTCGTTTGTTGGTTTGTTGGTTTGTTTGTTTGTTGGTTTGTTCGTTTGTTGGCTTGTTGGTTTGTTGGTTTGTTGGTTTGTTGGTTTGTTGGCTTGTTGGTTTGTTGGTTTGTTCGTTTGTTCGTTTTTTCGTTTGTTGGTTTGTTCGTTTGTTCGTTTGTTGGTTTGTTGGTTTGTTTGTTTGTTGGTTTGTTCGTTTGTTGGCTTGTTGGTTTGTTGGCTTGTTGGTTTGTTGGCTTGTTGGTTTGTTGGTTTGTTGGTTTGTTGGTTTGTTGGTTTGTTGGTTTGTTGGTTTGTTGGTTTGTTAGTTTGTTGGCTTGTTGGTTTGTAGGCTTGCTGGTTTGTTGGTTTGTTGGTTTGTTGTTTCGTTGGTTTTTTGGTTTGTTGGTTTGTTGGTTTGTTGGTTTGTTGGCTTGTTGGTTTGTTGGTTTGTTGGTTTGTTGGTTTGTTGGTTTGTTGGTTTGTTGGTTTGTTGGTTTGTTGGTTTGTTTGTTTGTTGGTTTGTTGGTTTGTTGGTTTGTTGGTTTGTTGGTTTGTTGGTTTGTTGGTTTGTTGGTTGTTGTTTGTTGGTTTGTTGGTTTGCTTGGTTTGTTGGTTTGTTGTTGTTGGTTTGTTGTTTGTCGTTTGTTGGTTTGTTGGTTTGTTGCTTTGTTGGCTTGTTGGTTTGTTGGTTTGTTGGTTTTTGGTTTGTTGTTTTTTGGTTTGTTGGTTTGTTGTTGGTTTGTTGGTTGTGTTATTTGTTAGTTGGTTTGTTGGTTTGTGGGTTTGTTGGTTTGTTGGTTTAATTGTTTGTTGGTTTGTTGGTTTGTTGGTTTGTTGTTTTGTTTGTTCGTTGGTTTGTTCGTTTGTTGGTTTGTTGGTTACTTGGTTTGTTGGTTTGTTGGTTTGTTGGCTTGTTGGTTTGTTGGTTTGTTGGTTTGTTGGTTTGTTGGTTTGTTGGTTTGTGGTTTGTGGTTTGTTGGGTTGTTGGGTTGTTGGGTTGTTGGTTTGTGGTTTATTGATTTGTTGGTTTGTTGGTTTGTTGGTTTGGTTGGTTTTTTGGTTTGCTGGTTTGTTGGTTTTTTGGTTTGCTGGTTTGATGGTTTGTGGTTTGTTGGGTTTGTTGGTTTGTTGGCTTGTTGGTTTGTTGGTTTATTTGTTTGGTAGTTTGTTGGTTTATTGGTTTTTTGGTTTGTTGGTTTGTTGGTTTGTTGGTTTGTTGGTTGGCGGTTTGTTGGTTTGTTGGTTTGTTGGTTTATTTGGTTGTTGGTTTGTTGGTTTTTTGGTTTGTTGGTTTGTTGGTTTGTCGGTTTGTTGGTTTGTTGGTTTGTTGGCTTCTTGGCTTGTTGGTTTGTTGGGTTGTTCGTTTGTTCGTTTTCTCGTTTGTTGGTTTGTCCGTTTGTTGGCTTGTTGGTTTGTTGGTTTGTTGGTTTTTTGGCTTGTTGGTTTGTTGGTTTGTTGGTGTGTTGGTTTGTTGGTTTGTTGGTTTGTTGGTTTGTTGGGTTGTTGGCTTGTTGGTTGTTGGTTTGTTCGTTTGTTCGTTTTTTCGTTTGTTGGTTTGTTGGTTTGTTGGTTTGTTTGTTTGTTGGTTGGTTCGTTTGTTGGCATTTGGTTTGTTGGCTTGTTGGTTTGTTGGCTTGTTGGTTTGTTGGTTTGTTGGTTTGTTGGTTTGTTGGTTTGTTGGATTGTTGGGTTTGTTTGTTCGCTTGTTTGTTGGTTTGTTGGCTTGTTGGTTTGTTGGTTTGTTGTTTGTTGGTTTGTTGGTTTGCTGGTTTGTTGGTTTGTTGGTTTGTTGGTTTGTTAGTTTGTTGGCTTGTTGGTTTGTTGGCTTGTTGGTTTGCTGGTTTGTTGGTTTATTGTTTTGTTAGTTTTTGTTTGTTCGTTTGTTGGTTGTTGGCTTGTTGGTTTGTTGGTTTGTTGTTTGTTGGTTTGTTGGTTTGTTGGTTTGTTGGTTTCTTGGTTGTTGGTTTGTTGGTTTCTTGGTATGTTGGTTTGTTGGTTTGTTGGTTTGTTGGTTTGTTGGTTTGTTGGTTTGTTGGTTTGTTGGTTTGTTGGTTTGTTGGTTGTTGGTTTGTTGGTTTGTTGGCTTGTTGGTTTGTTGGTTTGTTGGTTTCTTGGTTTGTTGGTTTGTTAGTTTGTTCGTTTGTTAGTTTGTTGGTTTGTTGGTTTGTTGGTTTGTTGGTTTCTTGGTTTGTTGTTTGGTTGGTTTGTTGGTTTGTTGGTTTGTTGGTTTGTTGGTTGTTGGTTTGTTGGTTTGTTGGTTTTTTGCTTGTTGGTTTGTTGGTTTGTTGGTTTGTTGGTTTGTTGGTTTGTTGGTTTGTTGGTTTGTTGGCTTGTTGGTTTGTTGTTTTGTTCGTTTGTTCGTTTTTTCGTTTGTTGGTTTGTTCGTTTGTTCGTTTGTTGGTTTGTTGGTTTGTTTTGTTTGTGGTTTGTTCGTTTGTTGGCTTGTTGGTTTGTTGGCTTGTTGGTTTGTTGGCTTGTTGGTTTGTTGGTTTGTTGGTTTGTTGGATTGTTGGTTTGTTTGTTCGTTCGTTTGTTTGTTTGTTGGCTTGTTGGTTTGTTGGTTTGTTGGTTTGTTGGTTTGTTGGTTTGTTGGTTTGTTGGTTTGTTGGTTTGTTGGTTTGTTAGTTTGTTGGCTTGTTGGTTTGTTGGCTTGCTGGTTTGTTGGTTTGTTGGTTTGTTGTTTCGTTGGTTTTTTGGTTTGTTAGTTTGTTGGTTTGTTGGTTTGTTGGCTTGTTGGTTGTTGGTTTGTTGGTTTGTTGGTTTGTTGGTTTGTTGGTTTCTTGGTTTGCTTGGTTTGTTGGTTTGTTGGTTTGTTGGTTTGTTGGTTTGTTGGTTTGTTGGTTTGTTGGTTTGTTGGTTTGTTGGTTTGTGGCTTGTTGGTTTGTTGGTTTGTTGGTTTCTTGGTTTGTTGGTTTGTTAGTTTGTTCGTTTGTTGGTTTGTTGGTTGTTGATTTGTTGGTTTGTTGCTTGTTGGTTTGTTGGTTTGTTGGTTTTTTGGTTGTTGTTTTTTGGTTTGTTGGTTTGTTGGTTTGTTGGTTTGTTGGTTTATTTGTTAGTTGGTTTGTTGGTTTGTTGGTTTGTTGGTTTGTTGGTTTATTGTTTGTTGGTTTGTTGGTTTGTTGGTTTGTGTTTTGTTTGTTCGTTGGTTTGTTCGTTTGTTGGTTTGTTGGTTACTTGTTTGTTGGTTTGTTGGTTTGTTGGCTTGTTGGTTTGTTGGTTTGTTGGTTTCTTGGTTTGTTGGTTTGTTGGTTTGTTGGTTTGTTGGTTTGTTGGGTTGTTGGGTTGTTGGTTTGTTGGTTTATTGATTTGTTGGTTTGTTGGTTTGTTGGTTTGTTGGTTTGTTGGTTTTTTGGTTTGTTGGTTTGTTGGTTTGTTGGTTTGTTGGTTTGTTGGTTTGTTGGTTTTTTGGTTTGCTGGTTTGATGGTTTGTTGGTTTGTTGGTTTGTTAGTTTGTTGGCTTGTTGGTTTGTTGGTTTATTTGTTTGGTAGTTTGTTGGTTTATTGGTTTTTTGGTTTGTTGGTTTGTTGGTTTGTTGGTTTGTTGGTTTGTCGGTTTGTTGGTTTGTTGGTTTGTTGGTTTATTTGTTTGTTGGTTTGTTGGTTTGTTGGTTTTTTGGTTTGTTGGTTTGTTGGTTTGTTGGGTTATTCGTTTTCTCGTTTGTTGGTTTGTCCGTTTGTTGGCTTGTTGGTTTGTTGGTTTGTTGGTTTTTTGGCTTGTTGGTTTGTTGGTTTGTTGGTTTGTTGGTTTGTTGGTTTGTTGGGTTGTTGGCTTGTTGGTTTGTTGGTTTGTTCGTTTGTTCGTTTTTTCGTTTGTTGGTTTGTTGGTTTGTTGGTTTGTTTGTTTGTTGGTTCGTTCGTTTGTTGGCTTTTGGTTTGTTGGCTTGTTGGTTTGTTGGCTTGTTGGTTTGTTGGTTTGTTGGTTTGTTGGTTTGTCGGTTTGTTGGTTTGTTGGTTTGTTGGTTTATTTGTTTGTTGGTTTGTTGGTTTGTTGGTTTTTTGGTTTGTTGGTTTGTTGGTTTGTTGGGTTATTCGTTTTCTCGTTTGTTGGTTTGTCCGTTTGTTGGCTTGTTGGTTTGTTGGTTTGTTGGTTTTTTGGCTTGTTGGTTTGTTGGTTTGTTGGTTTGTTGGTTTGTTGGTTTGTTGGGTTGTTGGCTTGTTGGTTTGTTGGTTTGTTCGTTTGTTCGTTTTTTCGTTTGTTGGTTTGTTGGTTTGTTGGTTTGTTTGTTTGTTGGTTCGTTCGTTTGTTGGCTTTTGGTTTGTTGGCTTGTTGGTTTGTTGGCTTGTTGGTTTGTTGGTTTGTTGGTTTGTTGGTTTGTTGGATTGTTGGTTTGTTTGTTCGTTTGTTTGTTGGTTTGTTGGCTTGTTGGTTTGTTGGTTTGTTGGTTTGTTGGTTTGCTGGTTTGTTGGTTTGTTGGTTTGTTGGTTTGTTGGTTTGTTGGTTTGTTAGTTTGTTTGCTTGTTGGTTTGTTGGCTTGTTGGTTTGTTGGTTTGTTGGTTTATTGTTTTGTTAGTTTTTGGTTTGTTCGTTTGTTGGTTTGTTGGCTTGTTGGTTTGTTGGTTTGTTGGTTTGTTTGTTTGTTGGTTTGTTGGTTTCTTGGTTTGTTGGTTTGTTGGTTTCTTGGTATGTTGGTTTGTTGGTTTGTTGGTTTGTTGGTTTGTTGGTTTGTTGGTTTGTTGGTTTGTTGGTTTGTTGGTTTGTTGGTTTGTTGGCTTGTTGGTTTGTTGGTTTGTTGGTTTCTTGGTTTGTTGGTTTGTTAGTTTGTTCGTTTGTTGGTTTGTTGGTTTGTTGGTTTGTTGGCTTGTTGGTTTGTTGGTTTGTTGGTTTTTTGGTTTGTTGGTTTTTTGGTTTGTTGGTTTGTTGGTTTATTGGTTTGTTGGTTTATTTGTTAGTTGGTTTGTTGGTTTGTTGGTTTGTTTGTTTGTTGGTTTATTTGTTTGTTGGTTTGTTGGTTTGTTTGTTTGTTAGTTTGTTCGTTTGTTGGTTTGTTGGTTACTTGGTTTGTTGGTTTGTTGGTTTGTTGGCTTGTTGTTTTGTTGGTTTGTTGGTTTCTTGGTTTGTTGGTTTGTTGGTTTGTTAGTTTGTTGGGTTGTTGTGTTGTTGGTTTGTTGGCTTGTTGGTTTGTTGGTTTGTTGGTTTGTTGGTTTGTTGGTTTGTTGGTTTGTTGGTTTGTTGGTTTGTTGGTTTATTGGTTTGTTGGTTTGTTGGTTTGTTGGTTTGTTGGTTTGTTGGTTTGTTGGTTTGTTGGTTTGTTGGCTTGTTGGTTTGTTGGTTTGTTGGTTTGTTGGTTTTTTGGTTTGTTGGTTTGTTGGTTTGTTGGTTTGTTGGTTTGTTGGTTTGTTGGCTTCTTTGCTTGTTGTTTTGTTAATTTGTTGGTTTGTTCGTTTGTTGGTTTGTTCGCTTGTTGGCTTGTTGGTTTGTTGGTTTGTTAGTTTATAGGTTTATAGGTTTGTTGGTTTGTTGGTTTGTTCGTTTGTTGGTTTGTTGGTTTGTTGGTTTGTTCGTTTGTTTTCTTGTTGGTTTGTTGGCTTGTTGGTTTGTTGGCTTGTTGGTTTGTTGGTTTGTTGGTTTCTTGGTTTGTTGGTTTGTTAGTTTGTTCGTTTGTTGGTTTGTTGGTTTGTTGGTTTGTTGGCTTGTTGGTTTGTTGGTTTGTTGGTTTTTTGGTTTGTTGGTTTTTTGGTTTGTTGGTTTGTTGGTTTATTGGTTTGTTGGTTTATTTATTAGTTGGTTTGTTGGTTTGTTGGTTTGTTTGTTTGTTGGTTTATTTGTTTGTTGGTTTGTTGGTTTGTTTGTTTGTTAGTTTGTTCGTTTGTTGGTTTGTTGGTTATTTGGTTTATTGGTTTGTTGGTTTGTTGGCTTGTTGGTTTGTTGGTTTGTTGGTTTCTTGGTTTGTTGGTTTGTTGGTTTGTTGGTTTATTAGTTTGTTGGGTTGTTGTGTTGTTGGTTTGTTGGCTTGTTGGTTTGTTGGTTTGTTGGTTTGTTGGTTTGTTGGTTTGTTGGTTTGTTGGTTTATTGGTTTGTTGGTTTGTTGGTTTGTTTGTTTGTTGGTTTGTTGGTTTGTTGGTTTGTTGGTTTGTTGGTTTTTTGGTTTGCTGGTTTGTTGGTTTGTTGGTTTGTTGGTTTGTTGGTTTGTTGGCTTGTTGGTTTGTTGGTTTGTTGGTTTGTTGGTTTTTTGGTTTGTTGGTTTGTTGGTTTGTTGGTTTGTCGGTTTGTTGGTTTGTTGGTTTGTTCGTTTATTTGTTTGTTGGTTTGTTGGTTTATTGGTTTTTGGGTTTGTTGGTTTGTTGGTTTGTTGGTTTGTTGGTTTGTTGGTTTGTTGGCTTCTTTGCTTGTTGTTTTGTTAATTTGTTGGTTTGTTCGTTTGTTGATTTGTTCGCTTGTTGGCTTGTTGGTTTGTTGGTTTGTTAGTTTATAGGTTTATAGGTTTGTTGGTTTGTTGGTTTGTTCGTTTGTTGGTTTGTTGGTTTATTGGTTTGTTCGTTTGTTTTCTTGTTGGTTTGTTGGCTTGTTGCTTTGTTGGTTTGTTGGTTTGTTGGATTGTTCGTTTGTTGGTTTGGTGGTTTGTTGGTTTATTCGTTTGTTCGTTTGTTGGCTTGTTGGCTTGTTGGTTTGTTGGTTTTTTGGTTTGTTGGTTTGTTGGTTTATTTGTTTGTTGGTTTGTTGGTTTGTTGGTTTGTTGGTTTGTTTGTTCGTTGGTTTGTTCGTTTGTTGGTTTGTTGGTTACTTGGTTTGTTGGGTTGTTGGTTTGTTGGTTTGTTGGCTTGTTGGTTTGTTGGTTTGTTGGTTTCTTGGTTTTTTGGTTTGTTGGTTTGTTGGTTTGTTGGTTTGTTGGTTTGTTGGTTTGTTGGGTTGTTGGGTTGTTGGTTTGTTGGCTTGTTGGTTTGTTGGTTTGTTGGTTTGTTGGTTTGTTGGTTTGTTGGTTTATTGATTTGTTGGTTTGTTGGTTTGTTGGTTTGTTGGTTTGTTGGTTTGTTGGTTTTTTGGTTTGCTGGTTTGTTGGTTTGTTGCTTTGTTGGTTTGTTGGCTTGTTGGTTTGTTGGTTTGTTGGTTTGTTGGTTTTTTGGTTTGTTGGTTTGTTGGTTTGTTGGTTTGTTGGTTTGTCGGTTTGTTGGTTTGTTGGTTTTTTGGTTTGTTGGTTTGTTGGTTTGTTGGTTGTTGGTTTGTTGGTTTGTTGGTTTATTGGTTTGTTGATTTGTTGGTTTGTTTGTTTGTTGGTTTGTTGGTTTTTTGGTTTGCTGGTTTGTTGGTTTGTTGGTTTGTTGATTTGTTGGCTTGTTGGTTTGTTGGTTTGTTGGTTTGTTGGTTTGTTGGTTTTTTGGTTTGTTAGTTTGTTGGTTTGTTGGTTTGTCGGTTTGTTGGTTTGTTGGTTTTTTGGTTTGTTGGTTTTTTGGTTTGTTAGTTTGTTGGTTTGTTGGTTTGTCGGTTTGTTGGTTTGTTGGTTTTTTGGTTTGGTGGTTTGTTGGTTTGTTGGTTTGTTGATTTGTTGGTTTGTTGGTTTATTGGTTTGTTGGTTTGTTGGTTTGTTGGTTTGTTGGTTTGTTGGTTTGTTGGTTTGTTGGTTTGTGGGTTTGTTGGTTTGTTGGTTTGTTGGTTTATTTGTTTGTTGGTTTGTTGGTTTGTTTGTTTTTTGGTTTGTTGGTTTATTGGTTTGTTGGTTTGTTGGTTTGTTGGTTTGTTGGCTTCTAGGCTTGTTGGTTTGTTGGTTTGTTCGTTTGTTCGTTTTTTCGTTTGTTGGTTTGTCCGTTTATTGGCTTGTTGATTTGTTGGTTTGTTGGTTTTTTGGCTTGTTGGTTTGTTGGTTTGTTGGTTTGTTGGTTTGTTGGTTTGTTGGTTTGTTGGTTTGTTGGTTTGTTGGCTTGTTGGTTTGTTGGTTTGTTCGTTTTTTCGTTTTTTCGTTTGTTGGTTTGTTGGTTTGTTGGTTTGTTTGTTTGTTGGTTTGTTCGTTTGTTGGCTTTTGGTTTGTTGGCTTGTTGGTTTGTTGGCTTGTTGGTTTGTTGGTTTGTTGGTTTGTTGGTTTGTTGGTTTGTTGGTTTGTTGGATTGTTGGTTTGTTTGTTCGTTCGTTTGTTGGTTTGTTGGCTTGTTGGTTTGTTGGTTTGTTGGTTTGTTGGTTTGCTGGTTTGTTGGTTTGTTGGTTTGTTGGTTTGTTGGTTTGTTGGTTTGTTAGTTTGTTGGCTTGTTGGTTTGTTGGCTTGTTGGTTTGTTGGTTTGTTGGTTTATTGTTTTGTTAGTTTTTTGGTTTGTTCGTTTGTTGGTTTGTTGGCTTGTTGGTTTGTTGGTTTGTTGGTTTGTTGGTTTGTTGGTTTGTTGGTTTCTTGGTTTGTTGGTTTGTTGGTTTCTTGGTATGTTGGTTGGTTGGTTTGTTGGTTTGTTGGTTTGTTGGTTTGTTGGTTTGTTGGTTTGTTGGTTTGTTGGTTTGTTGGTTTGTTGGTTTGTTGGCTTGTTGGTTTGTTGGCTTGTTGGTTTGTTGGTTTGTTGGTTTTTTGGTTTGTTGGTTTTTTGGTTTGTTGGTTTGTTGGTTTGTTGGTTTATTGGTTTGTTGGTTTATTTGTTAGTTGGTTTGTTATTTTGTTGGTTTGTTTCTTTGTTGGTTTATTTGTTTGTTGGGCTGTTGGTTTGTTTGTTTGTTAGTTTGTTCGTTTGTTGGTTTGTTGGTTACTTGGTTTGTTGGTTTGTTGGTTTGTTGGCTTGTTGGTTTGTTGGTTTGTTGGTTTGTTGGTTTGTTGGTTTGTTGGTTTGTTGGTTTGTTAGTTTGTTGGGTTGTTGTGTTGTTGGTTTGTTGGCTTGTTGGTTTGTTGGTTTGTTGGTTTGTTGGTTTGTTGGTTTGTTGGTTTGTTGGTTTGTTGGTTTATTGGTTTGTTGGTTTGTTGGTTTGTTGGTTTGTTGGTTTTTTGGTTTGTTGGTTTGTTGGTTTTTTGGTTTGCTGGTTTGTTGGTTTGCTGGTTTGTTGGTTTGTTGGTTTGTTGGCTTGTTGGTATGTTGGCTTGTTGGTTTGTTGGTTTGTTGGTTTGTTGGTTTTTTGGTTTGTTGGTTTGTTGGATTGTTGGTTTGTCGGTTTGTTGGTTTGTTGGTTTGTTCGTTTATTTGTTTGTTGGTTTGTTGGTTTATTGGTTTTTGGGTTTGTTGGTTTGTTGGTTTGTTGGTTTGTTGGTTTGTTGGTTTGTTGGTTTGTTGGCTTCTTTGCTTGTTGTTTTGTTAATTTGTTAGTTTGTTCGTTTGTTGGTTTGTTCGCTTGTTGGCTTGTTGGTTTGTTGGTTTGTTAGTTTATACGTTTATAGGTTTGTTGGTTTGTTGGTTTGTTCGTTTGTTGGTTTGTTGGTTTGTTGGTTTGTTCGTTTGTTTTCTTGTTGGTTTGTTGGCTTGTTGGTTTGTTGGTTTGTTGGTTTGTTGGTTTGTTGGTTTGTTGGTTTGTTTGTTTGTTCGTTTGTTGGTTTGTTGGCTTGTTGGTTTGTTGGTTTGTTGGTTTGTTGGTTTGTTGGTTTGTTGGTTTGTTGGTTTGTTGGTTTGTTGGTTTGTTGGTTTGTTGGTTTGTTGGTTTGTTGGTTTGTTGGTTTGTTCGTTTGTTGGTTTGTTGGTTTGTTGGTTTGTTCGTTTGTTGGTTTGTTGGTTTGTTGGTTTGTTGGTTTGTTGGTTTGTTCGTTTGTTGGTTTGGTGGTTTGTTGGTTTGTTCGTTTGTTCGTTTGTTGGCTTGTTGGCTTGTTGGTTTGTTGGTTTGTTGGTTTGTTGGTTTGTTGGTTTGTTGGTTTGTTGGTTTGTTGGTTTGTTGGTTTGTTAGTTTGTTGGTTTGTTGGTTTGTTGGTTTGTTGGTTTGTTGGTTTGTTGGTTTGTTGGTTTGTTGGTTTGTTGGTTTGTTGGTTTATTCGTTTGTTGGTTTGTTGTTTTGTTGGTTTGTTGGTTTGTTGGTGTGTTCGTTTGTTAGTTTGTTGGTTTGTTGGTTTGTTGGTTTGTTGGTTTGTTTGTTTGTAGGTATGTTGGTTTGTTGGTTTGCTGGTTTGTTGGCTTGTTGGTTTGTTGGTTTGTTAGTTTGTTTGTTTGTTGGTTTGTTGGTTACTTGGTTTGTTAGTTTGTTGGCTTGTGGGTTTGTTGGCTTGTTGGGTTGTTTGTTTGTTGGTTTATTGTTTTGTTAGTTTTTTGGTTTGTTCGTTTGTTGGTTTGTTGGCTTGATGGTTTGTTAGTTTGTTGGTTTGTTGGTTTGTTGGTTTGTTGGTTTGTTGGTTTCTTCGTTTGTTGGTTTGTTGGTTTCTTGGTATGTTGGTTTGTTGGTTTGTTGGTTTGTTGGTTTGTTGGTTTGTTGGTTTGTTGGTTTGTTGGTTTGTTGGTTTGTTGGTTTGTTGGTTTGTTGGTTTGTTGGTTTGTTGGCTTGTTGGTTTGTTGGTTTGTTGGTTTGTTTCTTTGTTGGTTTATTTGTTTGTTGGTTTGATGGTTTGTTGGTTTGTTGGTTTGTTGGTTTGTTGGATTGTTGGTTTGTTTGTTCGTTCGTTTGTTGGTTTGTTGGCTTGTTGGTTTGTTGGTTTGTTGGTTTGCTGGTTTGTTGGTTTGTTGGTTTGTTGGTTTGTTGGTTTGTTAGTTTGTTGGCTTGTTGGTTTGTTGGCTTGTTGGTTTGTTAGTTTGTTGGTTGATTGTTTTGTTAGTTTTTTGGTTTGTTCGTTTGTTGGTTTGTTGGCTTGTTGGTTTGTTGGTTTGTTGGATTGTTGGTTTGTTGGTTTGTTGGTTTGTTGGTTTGTTGGTTTGTTGGTTTGTTGGTTTCTTGGTATGTTGGTTTGTTGGTTTGTTGGTTTGTTGGTTTGTTGGTTTGTTGGTTTGTTGGTTTGTTGGTTTGTTGGTTTGTTGGTTTGTTGGTTTGTTGGTTTTTTGGTTTGTTGGTTTTTTGGTTTGTTGGATTGTTGGTTTATTGGTTTGTTGGTTTATTTGTTAGTTGGTTTGTTGGTTTGTTGGTTTGTTTCTTTGTTGGTTTATTTGTTTGTTGGGCTGTTGGTTTGTTTGTTTGTTAGTTTGTTCGTTTGTTGGTTTGTTGGTTACTTGGTTTGTTGGTTTGTTGGTTTGTTGGCTTGTTGGTTTGTTGGTTTGTTGGTTTATTGGTTTGTTGGTTTGTTGGTTTGTTGGTTTGTTAGTTTGTTGGGTTGTTGTGTTGTTGGTTTGTTGGCTTGTTGGTTTGTTGGTTTGTTGGTTTGTTGGTTTGTTGGTTTGTTGGTTTATTGGTTTGTTGGTTTGTTGGTTTGTTGGTTTGTTGGTTTGTTGGTTTGTTGGTTTTTTGGTTTGCTGGTTTGTTTGTTTGCTGGTTTGTTGGTTTGTTGGTTTGTTGGCTTGTTGGTTTGTTGGCTTGTTGGTTTGTTGGTTTGTTGGTTTGTTGGTTTTTTGGTTTGTTGGTTTGTTGGTTTGTTGGTTTGTCGGTTTGTTGGTTTGTTGGTTTGTTCGTTTATTTGTTTGTTGGTTTGTTGGTTTATTGGTTTTTGGGTTTGTTGGTTTGTTGGTTTGTTGGTTTGTTGGCTTCTTTGCTTGTTGTTTTGTTAATTTGTTGGTTTGTTCGTTTGTTGGTTTGTTCGCTTGTTGGCTTGTTGGTTTGTTGGTTTGTTAGTTTATAGGTTTATAGGTTTGTTGGTTTGTTGGTTTGTTCGTTTGTTGGTTTGTTGGTTTGTTGGTTTGTTCGTTTGTTTTCTTGTTGGTTTGTTGGCTTGTTGGTTTGTTGGTTTGTTGGTTTGTTGGTTTGTTGGTTTGTTTGTTTGTTCGTTTGTTGGTTTGTTGGCTTATTGGTTTGTTGGTTTGTTGGTTTGTTGGTTTGTTGGTTTGTTGGTTTGTTGGTTTGTTGGTTTGTTGGTTTCTTGGTTTGTTCGTTTGTTGGTTTGTTCGTTTGTTGGTTTGTTGGTTTGTTGGTTTGTTCGTTTGTTGGTTTGTTGGTTTGCTGGTTTGTTGGTTTGTTGGTTTGTTCGTTTGTTGGTTTGGTGGTTTGTTGGTTTGTTCGTTTGTTCGTTTGTTGGCTTGTTGGCTTGTTGGTTTGTTGGTTTGTTGGTTTGTTGGTTTGTTGGTTTGTTGGTTTGTTGGTTTGTTGGTTTGTTGGTTTGTTGGTTTGTTGGTTTTTGGTTTGTTGGTTTGTTGGTTTGTTGGTTTGTTGGTTTGTTGGTTTGTTGGTTTGTTGGTTTGTTGGTTTATTCGTTTGTTGGTTTGTTGTTTTGTTGGTTTGTTGGTTTGTTGGTTTGTTCGTTTGTTAGTTTGTTGGTTTGGTGGTTTGTTGGTTTGTTTGTTTGTAGGTATGTTGGTTTGTTGGTTTGCTGGTTTGTTGGCTTGTTGGTTTGTTGGTTTGTTAGTTTGTTGGTTTGTTGGTTTGTTGGTTTGTTGGTTTATTGTTTTGTTAGTTTTTTGGTTTGTTTGTTTGTTGGTTTGTTGGCTTGTTGGTTTGTTGGTTTGTTGGTTTGTTGGTTTGTTGGTTTGTTGGTTTGTTGGTTTCTTGGTTTGTTGGTTTGTTGGTTTCTTGGTATGTTGGTTTGTTGGTTTGTTGGTTTGTTGGTTTGTTGGTTTGTTGGTTTGTTGGTTTGTTGGTTTGTTGGTTTGTTGGTTTGTTGGTTTGTTGGCGTGTTGGTTTGTTGGCTTGTTGGTTTGTTGGTTTGTTGGTTTTTTGGTTTGTTGGTTTTTTGGTTTGTTGGTTTGTTGGTTTATTGGTTTGTTGGTTTATTTGTTAGTTGGTTTGTTGGTTTGTTGGTTTGTTTCTTTGTTGGTTTATTTGTTTGTTGGGCTGTTGGTTTGTTTGTTTGTTAGTTTGTTCGTTTGCTGGTTTGTTGGTTACTTTGTTTGTTGGTTTGTTGGTTTGTTGGCTTGTTGGTTTGTCGGTTTGTTGGTTTCTTGGTTTGTTGGTTTGTTGGTTTGTTGGTTTGTTGGTTTGTTGGTTTGTTGGTTTGTTGGTTTGTTGGTTTGTTGGTTTGTTGGTTTGTTGGTTTGTTGGTTTGTTGGTTTGTTGGTTTGTTGGTTTGTTGGTTTGTTGGTTTGTTGGTTTGTTGGTTTATTTGTTTGTTGGTTTATTGTTTTGTTGGTTTGTTGGCTTGTTGGATTGTTGGTTTGTTGGTTTGTTCGTTTGTTGGTTTTGTTGGTTTGTTGGTTTATTGGTTTGTTGGTTTGTTGGTTTGTTGGTTTGTTGGTTTGTTGGTTTGTTGGTTTGTTGGTTTGTTGGTTTTTTGGTTTGCTGGTTTGTTGGTTTGCTGGTTTGTTGGTTTGTTGGTTTGTTGGCTTGTTGGTTTGTTGGCTTGTTGGTTTGTTGGTTTGTTCGTTTGTTGGTTTTTTGGTTTGTTGTTTTGTTGGTTCGTTGGTTTGTCGGTTTGTTGGTTTGTTGGTTTGTTCGTTTATTTGTTTGTTGGTTTGTTGGTTTATTGGTTTTTGGGTTTGTTGGTTTGTTGGTTTGTTGGTTTGTTGGTTTGTTGGTTTGTTGGCTTCTTTGCTTGTTGTTTTGTTAATTTGTTGGTTTGTTCGTTTGTTGGTTTGTTCGCTTGTTGGCTTGTTGGTTTGTTGGTTTGTTAATTTATAGGTTTATAGGTTTGTTGGTTTGTTGGTTTGTTCGTTTGTTGGTTTGTTGGTTTGTTGGTTTGTTGGTTTGTTGGTTTGTTCGTTTGTTGGTTTGTTGGTTTGTTGGTTTGTTGGTTTGTTGGTTTGTTGGTTTGTTCGTTTGTTGGTTTGTTGGTTTGTTGGTTTGTTCGTTTGTTGGTTTGTTGGTTTGTTGGTTTGTTGGTTTGTTGGTTTGTTGGTTTGTTCGTTTGTTGGTTTGGTGGTTTGTTGGTTTGTTCGTTTGTTCGTTTGTTTTCTTGTTGGTTTGTTATCTTGTTGGTTTGTTGGTTTGTTGGTTTGTTGGTTTGTTGGTTTGTTTGTTTGTTCGTTTGTTGGTTTGTTGGCTTGTTGGTTTGTTGGTTTGTTGGTTTGTTGGTTTGTTGGTTTGTTGGTTTGTTGGTTTGTTGGTTTGTTGGTTTGTTCGTTTGTTGGTTTGTTGGTTTGTTGGTTTGTTCGTTTGTTGGTTTGTTGGTTTGTTGGTTTGTTGGTTTGTTGGTTTGTTGGTTTGTTGGTTTGTTCGTTTGTAGGTTTGGTGGTTTGTTGGTTTGTTCGTTTGTTCGTTTGTTGGCTTGTTGGCTTGTTGGTTTGTTGGTTTGTTGGTTTGTTGGTTTGTTGGTTTGTTGGTTTGTTGGTTTGTTGGTTTGTTGGTTTGTTGGTTTGTTGGTTTGTTGGTTTGTTGGTTTGTTGGTTTGTTGGTTTGTTGGTTTGTTGGTTTGTTGGTTTGTTGGTTTGTTGGTTTGTTGGTTTGTTGGTTTATTCGTTTGTTGGTTTATTGTTTTGTTGGTTTGTTGGTTTGTTCGTTTGTTAGTTTGTTGGTTTGTTGGTTTGTTGGTTTGTTTGTTTGTAGGTATGTTGGTTTGTTGGTTTGCTGGTTTGTTGGCTTGTTGGTTTGTTGGTTTGTTAGTTTGTTGGTTTGTTGGTTTGTTGGTTACTTGGTTTGTTAGTTTGTTGGCTTGTTGGTTTGTTGGCTTGTTGGGTTGTTTGTTTGTTGGTTTAGTGTTTTGTTAGTTTTTTGGTTTGTTCGTTTGTTGGTTTGTTGGCTTGTTGGTTTGTTGGTTTGTTGGTTTGTTGGTTTGTTGGTTTTTTGGTTTCTTGGTTTGTTGGTTTGTTGGTTTGTTGGTTTGTTTCTTTGTTGGTTTATTTGTTTGTTGGTTTGTTGGTTTGTTTGTTTGTTGGTTTGTTGGTTTGTTTGTTTGTTCGTTTGTTGGTTTGTTGGCTTGTTGGTTTGTTGGATTGTTGGTTTGTTGGTTTGTTGGTTTGTTGGTTTGTTGGTTTGTTGGTTTGTTGGTTTGTTCGTTTGTTGGTTTGTTGGTTTGTTGGTTTGTTCGTTTGTTGGTTTGTTGGTTTGTTGGTTTGTTGGTTTGTTGGTTTGTTGGTTTGTTCGTTTGTTGGTTTGGTGGTTTGTTGGTTTGTTCGTTTGTTCGTTTGTTGGCTTGTTGGCTTGTTGGTTTGTTGGTTTGTTGGTTTGTTGGTTTGTTGGTTTGTTGGTTTGTTGGTTTGTTGGTTTGTTGGTTTGTTGGTTTGTTGGTTTGTTGGTTTGTTGGTTTGTTGGTTTGTTGGTTTGTTGGTTTGTTGGTTTATTCGTTTGTTGGTTTGTTGTTTTGTTGGTTTGTTGGTTTGTTGGTTTGTTCGTTTGTTAGTTTGTTGGTTTGTTGGTTTGTTGGTTTGTTGGTTTGTTTGTTTGTAGGTATGTTGGTTTGTTGGTTTGCTGGTTTGTTGGCTTGTTGGTTTGTTGGTTTGTTAGTTTGTTGGTTTGTTGGTTTGTTGGTTACTTGGTTTGTTCGTTTGTTGGTTTGTTGGTTTGTTGGTTTGTTCGTTTGTTTTCTTGTTGGTTTGTTATCTTGTTGGTTTGTTGGTTTGTTGGTTTGTTGGTTTGTTGGTTTGTTTGTTTGTTCGTTTGTTGGTTTGTTGGCTTGTTGGTTTGTTGGTTTGTTGGTTTGTTGGTTTGTTCGTTTGTTCGTTTGTTGGCTTGTTGGCTTGTTGGTTTGTTGGTTTGTTGGTTTGTTGGTTTGTTGGTTTGTTGGTTTGTTGGTTTGTTGGTTTGTTGGTTTGTTGGTTTGTTGGTTTGTTGGTTTGTTGGTTTGTTGGTTTGTTGGTTTGTTGGTTTATTCGTTTGTTGGTTTGTTGTTTTGTTGGTTTGTTGGTTTGTTGGTTTGTTCGTTTGTTAGTTTGTTGGTTTGTTGGTTTGTTGGTTTGTTGGTTTGTTTGTTTGTAGGTATGTTGGTTTGTTGGTTTGCTGGTTTGTTGGCTTGTTGGTTTGTTGGTTTGTTAGTTTGTTGGTTTGTTGGTTTGTTGGTTACTTGGTTTGTTCGTTTGTTGGTTTGTTGGTTTGTTGGTTTGTTCGTTTGTTTTCTTGTTGGTTTGTTATCTTGTTGGTTTGTTGGTTTGTTGGTTTGTTGGTTTGTTGGTTTGTTGGTTTGTTTGTTTGTTCGTTTGTTGGTTTGTTGGCTTGTTGGTTTGTTGGTTTGTTGGTTTGTTGGTTTGTTGGTTTGTCGGTTTGTTGGTTTGTTGGTTTGTTGGTTTGTTCGTTTGTTGGTTTGTTGGTTTGTTGGTTTGTTCGTTTGTTGGTTTGTTGGTTTGTTGGTTTGTTGGTTTGTTGGTTTGTTGGTTTGTTCGTTTGTTGGTTTGGTGGTTTGTTGGTTTGTTCGTTTGTTCGTTTGTTGGCTTGTTGGCTTGTTGGTTTGTTGGTTTGTTGGTTTGTTGGTTTGTTGGTTTGTTGGTTTGTTGGTTTGTTGGTTTGTTGGTTTGTTGGTTTGTTGGTTTGTTGGTTTGTTGGTTTGTTGGTTTGTTGGTTTGTTGGTTTGTTGGTTTGTTGGTTTGTTGGTTTGTTGGTTTATTCGTTTGTTGGTTTACTGTTTTGTTGGTTTGTTGGTTTGTTCGTTTGTTAGTTTGTTGGTTTGTTGGTTTGTTTGTTTGTAGGTATGTTGGTTTGTTGGTTTGCTGGTTTGTTGGCTTGTTGGTTTGTTGGTTTGTTAGTTTGTTGGTTTGTTGGTTTGTTGGTTACTTGGTTTGTTAGTTTGTTGGCTTGTTGGTTTGTTGGCTTGTTGGGTTGTTTGTTTGTTGGTTTAGTGTTTTGTTAGTTTTTTGGTTTGTTCGTTTGTTGGTTTGTTGGCTTGTTGGTTTGTTGGTTTGTTGGTTTGTTGGTTTGTTGGTTTTTTGGTTTCTTGGTTTGTTGGTTTGTTGGTTTGTTGGTTTGTTTCTTTGTTGGTTTATTTGTTTGTTGGTTTGTTGGTTTGTTTGTTTGTTGGTTTGTTGGTTTGTTTGTTTGTTCGTTTGTTGGTTTGTTGGCTTGTTGGTTTGTTGGATTGTTGGTTTGTTGGTTTGTTGGTTTGTTGGTTTGTTGGTTTGTTGGTTTGTTGGTTTGTTCGTTTGTTGGTTTGTTGGTTTGTTGGTTTGTTCGTTTGTTGGTTTGTTGGTTTGTTGGTTTGTTGGTTTGTTGGTTTGTTGGTTTGTTCGTTTGTTGGTTTGGTGGTTTGTTGGTTTGTTCGTTTGTTCGTTTGTTGGCTTGTTGGCTTGTTGGTTTGTTGGTTTGTTGATTTGTTGGTTTGTTGGTTTGTTGGTTTGTTGGTTTGTTGGTTTGTTGGTTTGTTGGTTTGTTGGTTTGTTGGTTTGTTGGTTTGTTGGTTTGTTGGTTTGTTGGTTTGTTGGTTTATTCGTTTGTTGGTTTGTTGTTTTGTTGGTTTGTTGGTTTGTTGGTTTGTTCGTTTGTTAGTTTGTTGGTTTGTTGGTTTGTTGGTTTGTTGGTTTGTTTGTTTGTAGGTATGTTGGTTTGTTGGTTTGCTGGTTTGTTGGCTTGTTGGTTTGTTGGTTTGTTAGTTTGTTGGTTTGTTGGTTTGTTGGTTACTTGGTTTGTTAGTTTGTTGGCCTGTTGGTTTGTTGGCTTGTTGGTTTGTTGGTTAGTTGGTTTATTGTTTTGTTAGTTTTTTGGTTTGTTCGTTTGTTGGTTTGTTGGCTTGTTGGTTTGTTGGTTTGTTGGTTTGTTGGTTTGTTGGTTTGTTGGTTTCTTGATTTGTTGGTTTGTTGGTTTCTTGGTATGTTGGTTTGTTGGTTTGTTGGTTTGTTGGTTTGTTGGTTTGTTGGTTTGTTGGTTTGTTGGTTTGTTGGCTTGTTGGTTTGTTGGTTTGTTGGTTTCTTGGTTTGTTGGTTTGTTAGTTTGTTCGTTTGTTGGTTTGTTGGTTTGTTGGTTTGTTGGCTTGTTGGTTTGTTGGTTTGTTGGTTTTTTGGTTTGTTGGTTTTTTGGTTTGTTGGTTTGTTGGTTTATTGGTTTGTTGGTTTATTTGTTAGTTGGTTTGTTGGTTTGTTGGTTTGTTTGGTTATTGGTTTATTTGTTTGTTGGTTTATTGGTTTGTTTGTTTGTTAGTTTGTTCGTTTGTTGGTTTGTTGGTTACTTGGTTTGTTGGTTTGTTGGTTTGTTGGCTTGTTGGTTTGTTGGTTTGTTGGTTTCTTGGTTTGTTGGTTTGTTGGTTTGTTAGTTTGTTAGTTTGTTGGGTTGTTGTGTTGTTGGTTTGTTGGCTTGTTGGTTTGTTGGTTTGTTGGTTTGTTGGTTTGTTGGTTTGTTGGTTTGTTGGTTTGTTGGTTTATTGGTTTGCTGGTTTGTTGGTTTGTTAGTTTGTTGGTTTGTTGGTTTGTTGGCTTGTTGGTTTGTTGGTTTGTTGGTTTGTTGGTTTTTTGGTTTGTTGGTTTGTTGGTTTGTTGGTTTGTCGGTTTGTTGGTTTGTTGGTTTCTTCGTTTATTTGTTTGTTGGTTAGTTGGTTTATTGGTTTTTCGGTTTGTTGGTTTGTTGGTTTGTTGGTTTGTTGGTTTGTTGGTTTGTTGGCTTCTTTGCTTGTTGTTTTGTTAATTTGTTGGTTTGTTCGTTTGTTGGTTTGTTCGCTTGTTGGCTTGTTGGTTTGTTGGTTTGTTAGTTTATAGGTTTATAGGTTTGTTGGTTTGTTGGTTTCTTCGTTTGTTGGTTTGTTGGTTTGTTGGTTTGTTCGTTTGTTTTCTTGTTGGTTTGTTGGCTTGTTGGTTTGTTGGTTTGTTGGTTTGTTGGTTTGTTGGTTTGTTGGTTTGTTTGTTTGTTCGTTTGTTGGTTTGTTGGCTTGTTGGTTTGTTGGTTTGTTGGTTTGTTGGTTTGTTGGTTTGTTCGTTTGTTGGTTTGTTGGTTTGTTGGTTTGTTGGTTTGTTCGTTTGTTGGTTTGTTGGTTTGTTGGTTTGTTGGTTTGTTGGTTTGTTCGTTCGTTGGTTTGGTGGTTTGTTGGTTTGTTCGTTTGTTCGTTTGTTGGCTTGTTGGCTTGTTGGTTTGTTGGTTTGTTGGTTTGTTGGTTTGTTGGTTTGTTGGTTTGTTGGTTTGTTGGTTTGTTGATTTGTTGGTTTGTTGGTTTGTTGGTTTGTTGGTTTGTTGGTTTGTTGGTTTGTTGGTTTGTTGGTTTGTTGGTTTATTCGTTTGTTGGTTTGTTGTTTTGTTGGTTTGTTGGTTTGTTCGTTTGTTAGTTTGTTAGTTTGTTGGTTTGTTGGTTTGTTGGTTTGTTTGTTTGTAGGTATGTTGGTTTGTTGGTTTGTTGGTTTTTTGGTTTGTTGGTTTGTCGGTTTGTTGGTTTGTTGGTTTTTTGGCTTGTTGGTTTGTTGGTTTGTTGGTTTATTTGTTTGTTGGTTTGTTGGTTTGTTGGTTTTTTGGTTTGTTGGTTTGTTGGTTTGTTGGTTTGTTGGTTTATTTGTTTGTTGCTTTGTTGATTTGTTGGTTTGTTGGTTTGTTGGTTTATTTGTTTGTTGGTTTATTGGTTTGTTGGTTTGTTGGTTTGTTGGTTTGTTGGTTTGTTGGATTTTTGGTTTGTTGGTTTGTTTGTTTGTTGGTTTGTTGGTTTGTTGGTTTGTTCGCTTAATGGTTTGTTGGATTGTTGGTTTGTTGGTTTGTTGGTTTGTTGGCTTGTTGTCTTGTTGGTTTGTTGGTTTGTTGGTTTGTTGGCTTGTTGGTTTGTTGGGTTGTTGGCTTGTTGTTTTGTTGGTTTGCTTGTTAGTTGGTTTGTTGGTTTGTTGGTTTGTTGGTTTGTTTGATTGTTGGTTTGTTCGTTTGTTGATTTGTTGGTTACTTGGTTTTTTAGTTTGTTGGTTTGTTGGTTTGTTGGCTTGTTGGTTTGTTAGTTTGTTGGTTTGTTGGTTTGTTGCTTTGTTGGTTTTTTGGTTTGTTGGTTTGTTGGTTTGTTTGTTTGTTGGTTTTTCCGTTTGTTGGCTTGTTGGTTTGTTGGTTTGTTCGCTTGTTGGTTTGTTGGTTTGTCGATTTGTTGGTTAGTTGGTCTGTTCGTTTGTTGGTTTGTTGGTTTGTTGGTTTGTTAGTTTGTTTGTCTGTTGGTTTGTTCGCTTGTTAGCTTCTTGGTTTGTTGGCTTGTCGGTTTGTTGGTTTGTTGGTTTGTTGGTTTGTTGGTTTGTTCATTTGTTGGTTTGTTGGTTTATTGGCTTGTTGGTTTGTTGGTTTGTTGGTTTGTTGGTTTGTTGGCTTGTTGGCTTGCTGGTTTGCTGGCTTGTTGGTTTGTTGATTTGTTGGTTCGTTGGTTTGTTGGTTTGTTGGTTTGTTGGTTTGTTGGTTTGTTCGTTTGTTGGTTTGGTTGTTTGTTGGTTTGTTCGTTTGTTCGTTTGTTGGCTTGTTGGCTTGTTGGTTTGTTGGTTTGTTGGTTTGTTGGTTTGTTGGTTTGTTGGTTTGTTGTTTTGTTGGTTTGTTGGTTTGTTGGTTTGTTGGTTTGTTGGTTTGTTGGTTTGTTGGTTTGTTGGTTTATTCGTTTGTTGGTTTGTTGTTTTGTTGGTTTGTTGGTTTGCTGGTTTGTTCGTTTGTTAGTTTGTTGGTTTGTTGGATTGTTGGTTTGTTGGTTTGTTTGTTTGTTGGTATGTTGGTTTGTTGGTTTGCTGGTTTGTTGGCTCGTTGGTTTGTTGGTTTGTTAGTTTGTTGGTTTGTTGGTTTGGTTGTTACTTGGTTTGTTGGTTTGTTGGCTTGTTGGTTTGTTGGTTTTTTGGTTTGTTGGTTTGTCGGTTTGTTGGTTTGTTAGTTTTTTGGTTTGTTGGTTTGTTGGTTTGTTGGTTTTTTGGTTTGTTGGTTTGTTGGTTTGTTGGTTTATTTGTTTGTTGGTTTGTTGGTTTGTTGGTTTGTTGGTTTGTTGGTTTGTTGATTTGTTGGTTTGTCGGTTTGTTGGTTTGTTGGTTTGTTGGTTTGTTGGTTTATTTGTTTGTTGCTTTGTTGGTTTGTTGGTTTGTTGGTTTGTTGGTTTATTTGTTTGTTGGTTTATTGGTTTGTTGGTTTTTTGGCTTGTTGGTTTGTTGGTTTGTTGGTTTGTTGAACTTTTGGTTTGTTGGTTTGTTGGTTTATTTGTTTGTTGGTTTATTGGTTTGTTGGTTTGTTGGCTTAATGGTTTGTTGGATTGTTGGTTTGTTGGTTTGTTGGTTTGCTGGCTTGTTGGCTTGTTGGTTTGTTGGTTTGTTGGTTTGTTGGTTTGTTGGTTTGTTGGGTTGTTGGCTTGTTGTTTTGTTGGTTTGCTTGTTAGTTGGTTTGTTGGTTTGTTGGTTTGTTGGTTTGTTTGATTGTTGGTTTGTTCGTTTGTTGATTTGTTGGTTATTTGGTTTGTTAGTTTGTTGGTTTGTTGGTTTGTTGGCTTGTTTGTTTGTTAGTTTGTTGGTTTGTTGCTTTGTTCGTTTGTTGGTTTGTTGGTTTGTTCGTTTGTTTGTTTGTTGGTTTTTTCGTTTGTTGGCTTGTTGGTTTGTTGGTTTGTTCGTTTGTTGGTTTGTTGGTTTGTCGATTTGTTGGTTTGTTGGTTTGTTCGTTTGTTGGTTTGTTGGTTTGTTGGTTTGTTAGTTTGTTTGTCTGTTGGTTTGTTCGGTTGTTAGCTTCTTGGTTTGTTGGCTTGTTGGTTTGTTGGTTTGTGGGTTTGTTGGTTTGTTGGTTTGTTCATTTGTTGGTTTGTTGGTTTGTTGGCTTGTTGGTTTGTTGGTTTGTTGGTTTGTTGGTTTGTTGGTTTGTTGGTTTGTTGGTTTGTTGGTTTGTTGGTTTGTTGGCTTGTTGGCTTGCTGGTTTGCTGGCTTATTGGTTTGTTGGTTTGTTGGTCCGTTGGTTTGTTGGTTTGTTGGTTTTTTGGTTTGTTGGTTTGTTTGTTTGTTGGTTTGTTCGTTTGTTGGCTTGTTGATTTGTTGGCTTGTTGGCTTCTTGGTTTGTTGGTTTGTTCGTTTGTTGGTTTGTTGGTTCGTTGGTTTGTTAGTTTGTTGGTTTGTTGATTTGTTGGCTTGTGGGTTTGTTGGTTTGTTGGGTTGTTGTTTTGTTCGTTTGTTGGTTTGGTGGTTTGTTGGTTTGTTCGTTTGTTCGTTTGTTGGCTTGCTGGCTTGTTGGTATGTTGGTTTGTTGGTTTGCTTGTTTGTTGGTTTGCTGGTTTGTTGGTTTGTTGGTTTGTTGGTTTGTTTGATTGTTGGTTTGTTCGTTTGTTGATTTGTTGGTTACTTGGTTTGTTAGTTTGTTGGTTTGTTGGTTTGTTGGTTTGTTGCTTTGTTGGTTTGTTGGTTTGTTGGTTTGTTTGTTTGTTTGTTTGTTGGCTTGTTGGTTTGTTGGTTTGTTCGCTTGTTGGTTTGTTGGTTTGTCGATTTGTTGGTTTGTTTGTTTGTTTGTTTGTTGGTTTGTTGGTTTGTTGGTTTGTTAGTTTGTTTGTCTGTTGGTTTGTTCGTTTGTTGGCTTCTTGGTTTGTTGGCTTGTTGGTTTGTTGGTTTGTTGGTTTTTTGGTTTGTTGGTTTGTTGATTTGTTCATTTGTTGGTTTGTTGGTTTGTTGGCTTGTTGGTTTGTTGGTATGTTGGTTTGTTGATTTGTTGGTTTGTTGGTTTGTTGGATTGTTGGTTTGTTGGTTTGTTGGCTTGTTGGCTTGCTGGCTTGCTGGTTTGCTGGCTTGTTGGTTTGTTGGTTTGTTGGTTCGTTGGTTTGTTGGTTTGTTGGTTTGTTGGTTTTTTGGTTTGTTGGTTTGTTGGTTTGTTTGTTTGTTGGTTTGTTCGTTTGTTGGCTTGTTGATTTGTTGGCTTGTTGGCTTGTTGGTTTGTTGGTTTGTTGGCTTGTTGGTTTGTTGGCTTGTTGGTTTGTCGGTTTGTTGGTTTGTTGGTTTGTTGGTTTGTTCGTTTGTTGGTTTGTTGGTTCGTTGGTTTGTTGGTTTGTTGGTTTGTTCGTTTGTTGGTTTGTGGGTTTGTTGGTTTGTTGGGTTGTTGGTTTGTTCGTTTGTTGGTTTGGTGGTTTGTTGGTTTGTTCGTTTGTTCGTTTGTTGGCTTGCTGGCTTGTTGGTATGTTGGTTTGTTGGTTTGTTGGTTACGTGGTTTGTTGGTTTGTTGGTTTGTTGGTTTTTTGGTTTGTTGGTTTGTTGGTTTATTGGTTTGTTGGTTTATTTGTTAATTGGTTTGTTGGCTTGTGGGTTTGTTGGTTTGTTGGTTTGTTGGTTTGCTGGTTTGTTGGTTTGTTGGTTTGTTGGTTTGTTGGTTTGTTGGTTTGTTAGTTTGTTGGCTTGTTGGTTTGTTGGCTTGTTGGTTTGTTGGTTTGTTGGTTTATTGTTTTGTTGGTTTTTTGGTTTGTTCGTTTGTTGGTTTGTTGGCTTGTTGGTTTGTTGGTTTGTTGGTTTGTTGGTTTGTTGGTTTGTTGGTTTGTTGGTTTGTTGGTTTGTTGGTTTGTTGGTTTGTTGGTTTCTTGGTATGTTGGTTTGTTGGTTTGTTGGTTTGTTGGTTTGTTCGTTTGTTGGTTTGTTGGCTTGTTGGTTTGTTGGTTTGTTGGTTTCTTGGTTTGTTGGTTTGTTAGTTTGTTCGTTTGTTGGTTTGTTGGTTTGTTGGTTTGTTGGCTTGTTGGTTTGTTGGTTTGTTGGTTTTTTGGTTTGTTGGTTTTTTGGTTTGTTGGTTTGTTGGTTTATTAGTTTGTTGGTTTATTTGTTAGTTGGTTTGTTGGTTTGTTGGTTTGTTGGTTTGTTGGTTTATTTGTTTGTTGGTTTGTTGGTTTGTTCGTTTGTTAGTTTGTTCGTTTGTTGGTTTGTTGGTTACTTGGTTTGTTGGTTTGTTGGCTTGTTGGTTTGTTGGTTTGTTGGTTTCTTGGTTTGTTGGTTTGTTGGTTTGTTGGTTTGTTGGTTTGTTAGTTTGTTGGGTTGTTGTGTTGTTGGTTTGTTGGGTTGTTGGTTTGTTGGTTTGTTAGTTTGTTGGTTTGTTGGTTTGTTGGTTTGTTGGTTTGTTGGTTTGTTGGTTTGTTGGTTTGTTCGTTTGTTGGTTTGTTGGTTCGTTGGTTTGTTGGTTTGTTGGTTTGTTGGTTTGTTCGTTTGTTGGTTTGTGGGTTTGATGGTTTGTTGCGTTGTTGGTTTGTTCGTTTGTTGGTTTGGTAGTTTGTTGGTTTGTTCGTTTGTTCGTTTGTTGGCTTGCTGGCTTGTTGGTATGTTGGTTTGTTGGTTTGTTGATTACGTGGTTTGTTGGTTTGTTGGTTTGTTGGTTTGCTGGTTTGTTGGTTTTTTGGTTTGTTGGTTTTTTGGTTTGTTGGTTTGTTGGTTTATTGGTTTGTTGGTTTATTTGTCAATTGGTTTGTTGGCTTGTGGGTTTGTTGGTTTGTTGGTTTGTTGGTTTGCTGGTTTGTTGGTTTGTTGGTTTGTTGGTTTGTTCGTTTGTTGGTTTGTTGACTTGTTGGTTTGTTGGTTTGTTGGTTTGTTGGTTTGTTGGTTTGTTGGTTTGTTGGTTTTTTGGTTTGTTGGTTTGTTGGTTTGTTGGTTTGTTGGTTTGTTGGTTTCTTGGTATGTTGGTTTGTTGGTTTGTTGGTTTGTTGGTTTGTTGGTTTGTTGGTTTGTTGGTTTGTTGGTTTGTTGGTTTATTGGCTTGTTGGTTTGTTGGTTTGTTGGTTTCTTGGTTTGTTGGTTTGTTAGTTTGTTCGTTTGTTGGTTTGTTGCTTTGTTGGTTTGTTGGTTTTTTGGTTTGTTGGTTTTTTGGGTTGTTGGTTTGTTGGTTTATTGGTTTGTTGGTTTATTTGTTAGTTGGTTTGTTGGTTTGTTGGTTTGTTGGTTTGTTGGTTTGTTGGTTTATTTGTTTGTTGGTTTGTTGGTTTGTTTGTTTGTTAGTTTGTTCGTTTGTTGGTTTGTTGGTTACTTGGTTTGTTGGTTTGTTGGTTTGTTGGCTTGTTGGTTTGTTGGTTTGTTGGTTTGTTGGTTTGTTGGTTTGTTGGTTTGTTAGTTTGTTGGGTTGTTGTGTTGTTGGTTTGTTGGGTTGTTGGTTTGTTGGTTTGTTGGTTTGTTGGTTTGTTGGTTTGTTGGTTTGTTGGTTTGTTGGTTTGTCGGTTTGTTGGTTTGTTGGTTTGTTGGTTTGTTGGTTTGTCGGTTTGTTGGTTTGTTGGTTTGTTCGTTTATTTGTTTGTTGGTTTGTTGGTTTATTGGTTTTTTGGTTTGTTGGTTTGTTGGTTTGTTGGTTTGTTGGTTTGTTGGTTTGTTGGCTTCTTGGCTTGTTGGTTTGTTAATTTGTTGGTTTGTTCGTTTGTTAGTTTGTTCGCTTGTTGGCTTGTTGGTTTGTTGGTTTGTTGGTTTATAGGTTTATAGGTTTGTTGGTTTGTTGGTTTGTTCGTTTGTTGGTTTGTTGGTTTTTCGTTTATTTGTTTGTTGGTTTGTTGGTTTATTGGTTTTTCGGTTTGTTGGTTTGTTGGTTTGTTCGTTTGTTGGTTTGTTGGTTTGTTGGTTTGTTCGTTTGTTTTCTTGTTGGTTTGTTGGCTTGTTGGTTTGTTGGTTTGTTGGTTTGTTGGTTTGTTGGTTTGTTTGTTTGTTCGTTTGTTGGTTTGTTGGCTTGTTGGTTTGTTGGTTTGTTGATTTGTTGGTTTGTTGGTTTGTTGGTTTGTTGGTTTGTTGGTTTGTTGGTTTGTTCGTTTGTTGGTTTGTTGGTTTGTTGGTTTGTTCGTTTGTTGGTTTGTTGATTTGTTGGTTTGTTGGTTTGTTGGTTTGTTCGTTTGTTGGTTTGGTGGTTTGTTGGTTTGTTCGTTTGTTCGTTTGTTGGCTTGTTGGCTTGTTGGTTTGTTGGTTTGTTGGTTTATAGGTTTATAGGTTTGTTGGTTTGTTGGTTTGTTCGTTTGTTGGTTTGTTGGTTTTTTCGTTTATTTGTTTGTTGGTTTGTTGGTTTGTTGGTTTGTTCGTTTGTTGGTTTGTTGGTTTGTTCGTTTGTTGGTTTTTTTGATTTGTTGGTTTGTTGGTTTGTTGGTTTGTTCGTTTGTTGGTTTGGTGGTTTGTTGGTTTGTTCGTTTGTTCGTTTGTTGGCTTGTTGGCTTGTTGGTTTGTTGGTTTGTTGGTTTATAGGTTTATAGGTTTGTTGGTTTGTTGGTTTGTTCGTTTGTTGGTTTGTTGGTTTGTTCGTTTATTTGTTTGTTGGTTGGTTGGTTTATTGGTTTTTTGGTTTGTTGATTTGTTGGTTTGTTCGTTTGTTGGTTTGTTGGTTTGTTGGTTTGTTCGTTTGTTTTCTTGTTGGTTTGTTGGCTTGTTGGTTTGTTGGTTTGTTGGTTTGTTGGTTTGTTGGTTTGTTGGTTTGTTGGTTTGTTTGTTTGTTCGTTTGTTGGTTTGTTGGCTTGTTGGTTTGTTGGTTTGTTGATTTGTTGGTTTGTTGGTTTGTTGGTTTATTGGTTTGTTGGTTTGTTGGTTTGTTGGTTTGTTCGTTTGTTTGTTTGTTGGTTTGTTCGTTTGTTGGCTTGTTGATTCGTTGGCTTGTTGGCTTGTTTGTTTGTTGGTTTGTTCGTTTGTTGGTTTGTTAGTTCGTTGGTTTGTTAGTTTGTTGGTTTGTTGGTTTGTTGGCTTGCGGGTTTATTGGTTTGTTGGGTTGTTGTTTTGTTCGTTTGTTGGTTTGGTGGTTTGTTGGTTTGTTCGTTTGTTCGTTTGTTGGCTTGCTGGCTTGTTGGTATGTTGGTTTGTTGGTTTGCTTGTTTGTTGGTTTGCTGGTTTGTTGGTTTGTTGGTTTGTTGGTTTGTTTAATTGTTGGTTTTTTCGTTTGTTGATTTGGTGGTTACTTGGTTTGTTAGTTTGTTGGTTTGTTGGTTTGTTGGTTTGTTGCTATGTTGGTTTGTTGGTTTGTTGGTTTGTTTGTTTGTTTGTTTGTTGGCTTGTTGGTTTGTTGGTTTGTTCGCTTGTTGGTTTGTTGGTTTGTCGATTTGTTGGTTTGTTGGTTTGTTTGTTTGTTGGTTTGTTGGTTTGTTGGTTTGTTGGTTTGCTAGTTTGTTTGTCTGTTGGTTTGTTCGTTTGTTGGCTTCTTGGTTTGTTGGCTTGTTGGTTTGTTGGTTTGTTGGTTTGTTGGTTTGTTGGTTTGTTGATTTGTTCATTTGTTGGTTTGTTGGTTTGTTGGCTTGTTGGTTTGTTGGTTTGTTGGTTTGTTGGTTTGTTGGTTTGTTGGTTTGTTGGTTTGTTGGTTTGTTGGTTTGTTGGTTTGTTGGCTTGTTGGCTTGCTGGCTTGCTGGTTTGCTGGCTTGTTGGTTTGTTGGTTTGTTGGTTCGTTGGTTTGTTGGTTTGTTGGTTTTTTGGTTTGTTTGTCTGTTGGTTTGTTCGTTTGTTGGCTTCTTGGTTTGTTGGCTTGTTGGTTTGTTGGTTTGTTGGTTTGTTGGTTTGTTGGTTTGTTGATTTGTTCATTTGTTGGTTTGTTGGTTTGTTGGCTTGTTGGTTTGTTGGTTTGTTGGTTTGTTGGTTTGTTGGTTTGTTGGTTTGTTGGTTTGTTGGTTTGTTGGCTTGTTGGTTTGTTGGCTTGTTGGTTTGTCGGTTTGTTGGTTTGTTGGTTTGTTGGTTTGTTCGTTTGTTGGTTTGTTGGTTCGTTGGTTTGTTGGTTTGTTGGTTTGTTCGTTTGTTGGTTTGTGGGTTTGTGGGTTTGTTGGTTTGTTGGGTTGTTGGTTTGTTCGTTTGTTGGTTTGGTGGTTTGTTGGTTTGTTCGTTTGTTCGTTTGTTGGCTTGCTGGCTTGTTGGTATGTTGGTTTGTTGGTTTGTTGGTTACGTGGTTTGTTGGTTTGTTGGTTTGTTGTTTTGTTGGTTTTTTGGTTTGTTGGTTTTTTGGTTTGTTGGTTTGTTGGTTTATTGGTTTGTTGGTTTATTTGTTAATTGGTTTGTTGGCTTGTGGGTTTGTTGGTTTGTTGGTTTGTTGGTTTGCTGGTTTGTTGGTTTGTTGGTTTGTTGGTTTGTTGGTTTGTTGGTTTGTTAGTTTGTTGGCTTGTTGGTTTGTTGGCTTGTTGGTTTGTTGGTTTGTTGGTTTATTGTTTTGTTGGTTTTTTGGTTTGTTCGTTTGTTGGTTTGTTGGCTTGTTGGTTTCTTGGTATGTTGGTTTGTTAGTTTGTTGGTTTGTTGGTTTGTTGGTTTGTTGGTTTGTTGGTTTGTTGGCTTGTTGGTTTGTTGGTTTGTTGGTTTCTTGGTTTGTTGGTTTGTTAGTTTGTTCGTTTGTTGGTTTGTTGGTTTGTTGGTTTGTTTGTTTGTTGGTATGTTGGTTTGTTGGTTTGCTGGTTTGTTGGCTCGTTGGTTTGTTGGTTTGTTAGTTTGTTGGTTTGTTGGTTTGGTTGTTACTTGGTTTGTTGGTTTGTTGGCTTGTTGGTTTGTTGGTTTTTTGGTTTTTTGGTTTGTTGGTTTGTTGGTTTGTTGGTTTATTTGTTTGTTGGTTTGTTGGTTTGTTGGTTTGTTGGTTTGTTGGTTTGTTGGTTTGTTGGTTTGTTGGTTTGTTGGTTTGTTGGTTTGTTGGTTTGTTGGTTTGTTGGTTTGTTGGTTTATTTGTTTGTTGCTTTGTTGGTTTGTTGGTTTGTTGGTTTGTTGGTTTATTTGTTTGTTGGTTTATTGGTTTGTTGGGTTGTTGGCTTGTTGGTTTGTTGGTTTGTTGGTTTGTTGAATTTTTGGTTTGTTGGTTTGTTGGTTTATTTGTTTGTTGGTTTATTGGTTTGTTGGTTTGTTGGCTTAATGGTTTGTTGGATTGTTGGTTTGTTGGTTTGTTGGTTTGCTGGCTTGTTGGCTTGTTGGTTTGTTGGTTTGTTGGTTTGTTGGCTTGTTGGTTTGTTGGGTTGTTGGCTTGTTGTTTTGTTAGTTTGCTTGTTAGTTGGTTTGTTGGTTTGTTGGTTTGTTGGTTTGTTTGATTGTTGGTTTGTTCGTTTGTTGATTTGTTGGTTATTTGGTTTGTTAGTTTGTTGGTTTGTTGGTTTGTTGGCTTGTTTGTTTGTTAGTTTGTTGGTTTGTTGGTTTGTTGGTTTGTTGGTTTGTTGGTTTGTTGCTTTGTTCGTTTGTTGGTTTGTTGGTTTGTTCGTTTGTTTGTTTGTTGGTTTTTTCGTTTGTTGGCTTGTTGGTTTGTTGGTTTGTTCGTTTGTTGGTTTGTTGGTTTGTCGATTTGTTGGTTTGTTGGTTTGTTCGTTTGTTGGTTTGTTGGTTTGTTGGTTTGTTAGTTTGTTTGTCTGTTGGTTTGTTCGGTTGTTAGCTTCTTGGTTTGTTGGCTTGTTGGTTTGTTGGTTTGTGGGTTTGTTGGTTTGTTGGTTTGTTCATTTGTTGGTTTGTTGGTTTGTTGGCTTGTTGGTTTGTTGGTTTGTTGGTTTGTTGGTTTGTTGGTTTGTTGGTTTGTTGGTTTGTTGGTTTGTTGGTTTGTTGGTTTGTTGGTTTGTTGGCTTGTTGGCTTGTTGGCTTGCTGGTTTGCTGGCTTATTGGTTTGTTGGTTTGTTGGTCCGTTGGTTTGTTGGTTTGTTGGTTTTTTGGTTTGTTGGTTTGTTTGTTTGTTGGTTTGTTCGTTTGTTGGCTTGTTGATTTGTTGGCTTGTTGGCTTGTTGGTTTGTTGGTTTGTTCGTTTGTTGGTTTGTTGGTTCGTTGGTTTGTTAGTTTGTTGGTTTGTTGATTTGTTGGCTTGTGGGTTTGTTGGTTTGTTGGGTTGTTGTTTTGTTCGTTTGTTGGTTTGGTGGTTTGTTGGTTTGTTCGTTTGTTCGTTTGTTGGCTTGCTGGCTTGTTGGTATGTTGGTTTGTTGGTTTGCTTGTTTGTTGGTTTGCTGGTTTGTTG
Organism: Atherix ibis; assembly: GCA_958298945.1. Taxonomy (NCBI): domain Eukaryota; kingdom Metazoa; phylum Arthropoda; class Insecta; order Diptera; family Athericidae; genus Atherix; species Atherix ibis. The sequence continues at coordinate 101,311,541 of OY282608.1, forward strand.
GTTTGTTGGTTTGTTGGTTTGTTTGATTGTTGGTTTGTTCGTTTGTTGATTTGTTGGTTACTTGGTTTGTTAGTTTGTTGGTTTGTTGGTTTGTTGGTTTGTTGCTTTGTTGGTTTGTTGGTTTGTTGGTTTGTTTGTTTGCTTGTTTGTTGGCTTGTTGGTTTGTTGGTTTGTTCGCTTGTTGGTTTGTTGGTTTGTCGATTTGTTGGTTTGTTTGTTTGTTTGTTTGTTGGTTTGTTGGTTTGTTGGTTTGTTAGTTTGTTTGTCTGTTGGTTTGTTCGTTTGTTGGCTTCTTGGTTTGTTGGCTTGTTGGTTTGTTGGTTTGTTGGTTTGTTGGTTTGTTGATTTGTTGATTTGTTCATTTGTTGGTTTGTTGGTTTGTTGGCTTGTTGGTTTGTTGGTATGTTGGTTTGTTGATTTGTTGGTTTGTTGGTTTGTTGGTTTGTTGGTTTGTTGGTTTGTTGGCTTGTTGGCTTGCTGGCTTGCTGGTTTGCTGGCTTGTTGGTTTGTTGGTTTGTTGGTTCGTTGGTTTGTTGGTTTGTTGGTTTGTTGGTTTTTTGGTTTGTTGGTTTGTTGGTTTGTTTGTTTGTTGGTTTGTTCGTTTGTTGGCTTGTTGATTTGTTGGCTTGTTGGCTTGTTGGTTTGTTGGTTTGTTGGCTTGTTGGTTTGTTGGCTTGTTGGTTTGTCGGTTTGTTGGTTTGTTGGTTTGTTGGTTTGTTCGTTTGTTGGTTTGTTGGTTCGTTGGTTTGTTGGTTTGTTGGTTTGTTCGTTTGTTGGTTTGTGGGTTTGTTGGTTTGTTGGGTTGTTGGTTTGTTCGTTTGTTGGTTTGGTGGTTTGTTGGTTTGTTCGTTTGTTCGTTTGTTGGCTTGCTGGCTTGTTGGTATGTTGGTTTGTTGGTTTGTTGGTTACGTGGTTTGTTGGTTTGTTGGTTTGTTGGTTTGTTGGTTTTTTGGTTTGTTGGTTTGTTGGTTTATTGGTTTGTTGGTTTATTTGTTAATTGGTTTGTTGGCTTGTGGGTTTGTTGGTTTGTTGGTTTGTTGGTTTGCTGGTTTGTTGGTTTGTTGGTTTGTTGGTTTGTTGGTTTGTTGGTTTGTTAGTTTGTTGGCTTGTTTGTTTGTTGGCCTGTTGGTTTGTTGGTTTGTTGGTTTATTGTTTTGTTGGTTTTTTGGTTTGTTCGTTTGTTGGTTTGTTGGCTTGTTGGTTTGTTGGTTTGTTGGTTTGTTGGTTTGTTGGTTTGTTGGTTTGTTGGTTTGTTGGTTTGTTGGTTTGTTGGTTTGTTGGTTTGTTGGTTTGTTGGTTTCTTGGTATGTTGGTTTGTTGGTTTGTTGGTTTGTTGGTTTGTTGGTTTGTTGGTTTGTTGGCTTGTTGGTTTGTTGGTTTGTTGGTTTCATGGTTTGTTGGTTTGTTAGTTTGTTCGTTTGTTGGTTTGTTGGTTTGTTGGTTTGTTGGCTTGTTGGTTTGTTGGTTTGTTGGTTTTTTGGTTTGTTGGTTTTTTGGTTTGTTGGTTTGTTGGTTTATTGGTTTGTTGGTTTATTTGTTAGTTGGTTTGTTGGTTTGTTGGTTTGTTGGTTTGTTGGTTTATTTGTTTGTTGGTTTGTTCGTTTGTTAGTTTGTTCGTTTGTTGGTTTGTTGGTTACTTGGTTTGTTGGTTTGTTGGCTTGTTGGTTTGTTGGTTTGTTGGTTTCTTGGTTTGTTGGTTTGTTGGTTTGTCGGTTTGTTGGTTTGTTAGTTTGTTGGGTTGTTGTGTTGTTGGTTTGTTGGGTTGTTGGTTTGTTGGTTTGTTGGTTTGTTGGTTTGTTGGTTTGTTGGTTTGTTGGTTTGGTGGTTTGTTGGTTTGTTGGTTTGTTGGTTTGTTGGTTTGTTGGTTTGTTCGTTTGTTCGTTTGTTGGTTTGTTGGTTCGTTGGTTTGTTGGTTTGTTAGTTTGTTGGTTTGTTCGTTTGTTGGTTTGTGGGTTTGATGGTTTGTTGCGTTGTTGGTTTGTTCGTTTGTTGGTTTGGTAGTTTGTTGGTTTGTTCGTTTGTTGGCTTGCTGGCTTGTTGGTATGTTGGTTTGTTGGTTTGTTGGTTACGTGGTTTGTTGGTTTGTTGGTTTGTTGGTTTGTTGGTTTGTTGGTTTTTTGGTTTGTTGGTTTTTTGGTTTGTTGGTTTGTTGGTTTATTGGTTTGTTGGTTTATTTGTCAATTGGTTTGTTGGCTTGTGGGTTTGTTGGTTTGTTGGTTTGTTGGTTTGCTGGTTTGTTGGTTTGTTGGTTTGTTGGTTTGTTGGCTTGTTGGTTTGTTGGTTTGTTGGTTTCTTGGTTTGTTGGTTTGTTGGTTTGTTGGTTTGTTAGTTTGTTGGGTTGTTGTGTTGTTAGTTTGTTGGGTTGTTGGTTTGTTGGTTTGTTGGTTTGTTGGTTTGTCGGTTTGTTGGTTTGTTGGTTTGTTGGTTTGTTGGTTTGTCGGTTTGTTGGTTTGTTGGTTTGTTCGTTTATTTGTTTGTTGGTTTGTTGGTTTATTGGTTTTTTGGTTTGTTGGTTTGTTGGTTTGTTGGTTTGTTGGTTTGTTGGTTTGTTGGCTTCTTGGCTTGTTGGTTTGTTAATTTGTTGGTTTGTTCGTTTGTTAGTTTGTTCGCTTGTTGGCTTGTTGGTTTGTTGGTTTGTTGGTTTATAGGTTTATAGGTTTGTTGGTTTGTTGGTTTGTTCGTTTGTTGGTTTGTTGGTTTGTTCGTTTATTTGTTTGTTGGTTTGTTGGTTTATTGGTTTTTCGGTTTGTTGGTTTGTTGGTTTGTTCGTTTGTTGGTTTGTTGGTTTGTTGGTTTGTTCGTTTGTTTTCTTGTTGGTTTGTTGGCTTGTTGGTTTGTTGGTTTGTTGGTTTGTTGGTTTGTTGGTTTGTTTGTTTGTTCGTTTGTTGGTTTGTTGGCTTGTTGGTTTGTTGGTTTGTTGATTTGTTGGTTTGTTGTTTTGTTGGTTTGTTGGTTTGTTGGTTTGTTGGTTTGTTCGTTTGTTGGTTTGATGGTTTGTTGGTTTGTTCGTTTGTTGGTTTGTTGATTTGTTGGTTTGTTGGTTTGTTGGTTTGTTCGTTTGTTGGTTTGGTGGTTTGTTGGTTTGTTCGTTTGTTCGTTTGTTGGCTTGTTGGCTTGTTGGTTTGTGGGTTTGTTGGTTTATAGGTTTATAGGTTTGTTGGTTTGTTGGTTTGTTCGTTTGTTGGTTTGTTGGTTTTTTCGTTTATTTGTTTGATGGTTTGTTGGTTTGTTGGTTTGTTGGTTTGGGGGTTTGTTGGTTTGTTCGTTTGTTCGTTTGTTGGCTTGTTGGCTTGTTGGTTTGTTGGTTTGTTGGTTTATAGGTTTATATGTTTGTTGGTTTGTTGGTTTGTTCGTTTGTTGGTTTGTTGGTTTGTTCGTTTATTTGTTTGTTGGTTTGTTGGTTTATTGGTTTTTTGGTTTGTTGATTTGTTGGTTTGTTGGTTTGTTGGTATGTTGGTTTGTTGGTTTGTTGGTTTGTTGGTTTGTTGGTTTGTTGGTTTGTTGGTTTGTTGGTTTGTTGGCTTGTTGGCTTGCTGGCTTGCTGGTTTGCTGGCTTGTTGGTTTGTTGGTTTGTTGGTTCGTTGGTTTGTTGGTTTGTTGGTTTTTTGGTTTGTTGGTTTGTTGGTTTGTTTGTTTGTTCGCTTGTTGGCTTGTTGATTTGTTGGCTTGTTGGCTTGTTGGTTTGTTGGTTTGTTGGCTTGTTGGTTTGTTGGCTTGTTGGTTTGTTGGTTTGTTGGTTTGTTGGTTTGTTGGTTTGTTCGTTTGTTGGTTTGTTGGTTCGTTGGTTTGTTGGTTTGTTGGTTTGTTCGTTTGTTGGTTTGTGGGTTTATTGGTTTGTTGGTTTGTTAGTTTGTTGGGTTGTTGTGTTGTTGGTTTGTTGGGTTGTTGGTTTGTTGGTTTGTTGGTTTGTTGGTTTGTTGGTTTGTTGGTTTGTTGGTTTGTTGGTTTGTTGGTTTGTCGGTTTGTTGGTTTGTTGGTTTGTTGGTTTGTTGGTTTATTGGTTTGTTGGTTTGTTGGTTTGTTCGTTTATTTGTTTGTTGGTTTGTTGGTTTATTGGTTTTTTGGTTTGTTGGTTTGTTGGTTTGTTGGTTTGTTGGTTTGTTGGTTTGTTGGCTTCTTGGCTTGTTGGTTTGTTAATTTGTTGGTTTGTTCGTTTGTTGGTTTGTTCGCTTGTTGGCTTGTTGGTTTGTTGGTTTGTTGGTTTATAGGTTTATAGGTTTGTTGGTTTTGTTGGTTTGTTCGTTTGTTGGTTTGTTGGTTTGTTCGTTTATTTGTTTGTTGGTTTGTTGGTTTATTGGTTTTTTGGTTTGTTGGTTTGTTGGTTTGTTCGTTTGTTGGTTTGTTGGTTTGTTGGTTTGTTCGTTTGTTTTCTTGTTGGTTTGTTGGCTTGTTGGTTTGTTGGTTTGTTGGTTTGTTGGTTTGTTGGTTTGTTTGTTTGTTCGTTTGTTGGTTTGTTGGCTTGTTGGTTTGTTGGTTTGTTGATTTGTTGGTTTGTTGGTTTGTTGGTTTGTTGGTTTGTTGGTTTGTTGGTTTGTTCGTTTGTTGGTTTGTTGGTTTGTTGGTTTGTTCGTTTGTTGGTTTGTTGATTTGTTGGTTTGTTGGTTTGTTCGTTTGTTGGTTTGGTGGTTTGTTGGTTTGTTCGTTTGTTCGTTTGTTGGCTTGTTGGCTTGTTGGTTTGTTGGGTTGTTGGCTTGTTGTTTTGTTAGTTTGCTTGTTAGTTGGTTTGTTGGTTTGTTGGTTTGTTGGTTTGTTTGATTGTTGGTTTGTTCGTTTGTTGATTTGTTGGTTATTTGGTTTGTTAGTTTGTTGGTTTGTTGGTTTGTTGGCTTGTTTGTTTGTTAGTTTGTTGGTTTGTTGGTTTGTTGGTTTGTTGGTTTGTTGGTTTGTTGCTTTGTTCGTTTGTTGGTTTGTTGGTTTGTTCGTTTGTTTGTTTGTTGGTTTTTTCGTTTGTTGGCTTGTTGGTTTGTTGGTTTGTTCGTTTGTTGGTTTGTTGGTTTGTCGATTTGTTGGTTTGTTGGTTTGTTCGTTTGTTGGTTTGTTGGTTTGTTGGTTTGTTAGTTTGTTTGTCTGTTGGTTTGTTCGGTTGTTAGCTTCTTGGTTTGTTGGCTTGTTGGTTTGTTGGTTTGTGGGTTTGTTGGTTTGTTGGTTTGTTCATTTGTTGGTTTGTTGGTTTGTTGGCTTGTTGGTTTGTTGGTTTGTTGGTTTGTTGGTTTGTTGGTTTGTTGGTTTGTTGGTTTGTTGGTTTGTTGGTTTGTTGGTTTGTTGGCTTGTTGGCTTGTTGGCTTGCTGGTTTGCTGGCTTATTGGTTTGTTGGTTTGTTGGTCCGTTGGTTTGTTGGTTTGTTGGTTTTTTGGTTTGTTGGTTTGTTTGTTTGTTGGTTTGTTCGTTTGTTGGCTTGTTGATTTGTTGGCTTGTTGGCTTGTTGGTTTGTTGGTTTGTTCGTTTGTTGGTTTGTTGGTTCGTTGGTTTGTTAGTTTGTTGGTTTGTTGATTTGTTGGCTTGTGGGTTTGTTGGTTTGTTGGGTTGTTGTTTTGTTCGTTTGTTGGTTTGGTGGTTTGTTGGTTTGTTCGTTTGTTCGTTTGTTGGCTTGCTGGCTTGTTGGTATGTTGGTTTGTTGGTTTGCTTGTTTGTTGGTTTGCTGGTTTGTTGGTTTGTTGGTTTGTTGGTTTGTTTGATTGTTGGTTTGTTCGTTTGTTGATTTGTTGGTTACTTGGTTTGTTAGTTTGTTGGTTTGTTGGTTTGTTGGTTTGTTGCTTTGTTGGTTTGTTGGTTTGTTGGTTTGTTTGTTTGCTTGTTTGTTGGCTTGTTGGTTTGTTGGTTTGTTCGCTTGTTGGTTTGTTGGTTTGTCGATTTGTTGGTTTGTTTGTTTGTTTGTTTGTTGGTTTGTTGGTTTGTTGGTTTGTTAGTTTGTTTGTCTGTTGGTTTGTTCGTTTGTTGGCTTCTTGGTTTGTTGGCTTGTTGGTTTGTTGGTTTGTTGGTTTGTTGGTTTGTTGATTTGTTGATTTGTTCATTTGTTGGTTTGTTGGTTTGTTGGCTTGTTGGTTTGTTGGTATGTTGGTTTGTTGATTTGTTGGTTTGTTGGTTTGTTGGTTTGTTGGTTTGTTGGTTTGTTGGCTTGTTGGCTTGCTGGCTTGCTGGTTTGCTGGCTTGTTGGTTTGTTGGTTTGTTGGTTCGTTGGTTTGTTGGTTTGTTGGTTTGTTGGTTTTTTGGTTTGTTGGTTTGTTGGTTTGTTTGTTTGTTGGTTTGTTCGTTTGTTGGCTTGTTGATTTGTTGGCTTGTTGGCTTGTTGGTTTGTTGGTTTGTTGGCTTGTTGGTTTGTTGGCTTGTTGGTTTGTCGGTTTGTTGGTTTGTTGGTTTGTTGGTTTGTTCGTTTGTTGGTTTGTTGGTTCGTTGGTTTGTTGGTTTGTTGGTTTGTTCGTTTGTTGGTTTGTGGGTTTGTTGGTTTGTTGGGTTGTTGGTTTGTTCGTTTGTTGGTTTGGTGGTTTGTTGGTTTGTTCGTTTGTTCGTTTGTTGGCTTGCTGGCTTGTTGGTATGTTGGTTTGTTGGTTTGTTGGTTACGTGGTTTGTTGGTTTGTTGGTTTGTTGGTTTGTTGGTTTTTTGGTTTGTTGGTTTGTTGGTTTATTGGTTTGTTGGTTTATTTGTTAATTGGTTTGTTGGCTTGTGGGTTTGTTGGTTTGTTGGTTTGTTGGTTTGCTGGTTTGCTGGTTTGTTGGTTTGTTGGTTTGTTGGTTTGTTGGTTTGTTGGTTTGTTAGTTTGTTGGCTTGTTTGTTTGTTGGCCTGTTGGTTTGTTGGTTTGTTGGTTTATTGTTTTGTTGGTTTTTTGGTTTGTTCGTTTGTTGGTTTGTTGGCTTGTTGGTTTGTTGGTTTGTTGGTTTGTTGGTTTGTTGGTTTGTTGGTTTGTTGGTTTGTTGGTTTGTTGGTTTGTTGGTTTGTTGGTTTGTTGGTTTGTTGGTTTCTTGGTATGTTGGTTTGTTGGTTTGTTGGTTTGTTGGTTTGTTGGTTTGTTGGTTTGTTGGCTTGTTGGTTTGTTGGTTTGTTGGTTTCATGGTTTGTTGGTTTGTTAGTTTGTTCGTTTGTTGGTTTGTTGGTTTGTTGGTTTGTTGGCTTGTTGGTTTGTTGGTTTGTTGGTTTTTTGGTTTGTTGGTTTTTTGGTTTGTTGGTTTGTTGGTTTATTGGTTTGTTGGTTTATTTGTTAGTTGGTTTGTTGGTTTGTTGGTTTGTTGGTTTGTTGGTTTATTTGTTTGTTGGTTTGTTCGTTTGTTAGTTTGTTCGTTTGTTGGTTTGTTGGTTACTTGGTTTGTTGGTTTGTTGGCTTGTTGGTTTGTTGGTTTGTTGGTTTCTTGGTTTGTTGGTTTGTTGGTTTGTCGGTTTGTTGGTTTGTTAGTTTGTTGGGTTGTTGTGTTGTTGGTTTGTTGGGTTGTTGGTTTGTTGGTTTGTTGGTTTGTTGGTTTGTTGGTTTGTTGGTTTGTTGGTTTGGTGGTTTGTTGGTTTGTTGGTTTGTTGGTTTGTTGGTTTGTTGGTTTGTTCGTTTGTTCGTTTGTTGGTTTGTTGGTTCGTTGGTTTGTTGGTTTGTTGGTTTGTTGGTTTGTTCGTTTGTTGGTTTGTGGGTTTGATGGTTTGTTGCGTTGTTGGTTTGTTCGTTTGTTGGTTTGGTAGTTTGTTGGTTTGTTCGTTTGTTGGCTTGCTGGCTTGTTGGTATGTTGGTTTGTTGGTTTGTTGGTTACGTGGTTTGTTGGTTTGTTGGTTTGTTGGTTTGTTGGTTTGTTGGTTTTTTGGTTTGTTGGTTTTTTGGTTTGTTGGTTTGTTGGTTTATTGGTTTGTTGGTTTATTTGTCAATTGGTTTGTTGGCTTGTGGGTTTGTTGGTTTGTTGGTTTGTTGGTTTGCTGGTTTGTTGGTTTGTTGGTTTGTTGGTTTGTTGGCTTGTTGGTTTGTTGGTTTGTTGGTTTCTTGGTTTGTTGGTTTGTTGGTTTGTTGGTTTGTTAGTTTGTTGGGTTGTTGTGTTGTTAGTTTGTTGGGTTGTTGGTTTGTTGGTTTGTTGGTTTGTTGGTTTGTCGGTTTGTTGGTTTGTTGGTTTGTTGGTTTGTTGGTTTGTCGGTTTGTTGGTTTGTTGGTTTGTTCGTTTATTTGTTTGTTGGTTTGTTGGTTTATTGGTTTTTTGGTTTGTTGGTTTGTTGGTTTGTTGGTTTGTTGGTTTGTTGGTTTGTTGGCTTCTTGGCTTGTTGGTTTGTTAATTTGTTGGTTTGTTCGTTTGTTAGTTTGTTCGCTTGTTGGCTTGTTGGTTTGTTGGTTTGTTGGTTTATAGGTTTATAGGTTTGTTGGTTTGTTGGTTTGTTCGTTTGTTGGTTTGTTGGTTTGTTCGTTTATTTGTTTGTTGGTTTGTTGGTTTATTGGTTTTTCGGTTTGTTGGTTTGTTGGTTTGTTCGTTTGTTGGTTTGTTGGTTTGTTGGTTTGTTCGTTTGTTTTCTTGTTGGTTTGTTGGCTTGTTGGTTTGTTGGTTTGTTGGTTTGTTGGTTTGTTGGTTTGTTTGTTTGTTCGTTTGTTGGTTTGTTGGCTTGTTGGTTTGTTGGTTTGTTGATTTGTTGGTTTGTTGTTTTGTTGGTTTGTTGGTTTGTTGGTTTGTTGGTTTGTTCGTTTGTTGGTTTGATGGTTTGTTGGTTTGTTCGTTTGTTGGTTTGTTGATTTGTTGGTTTGTTGGTTTGTTGGTTTGTTCGTTTGTTGGTTTGGTGGTTTGTTCGTTTGTTCGTTTGTTGGCTTGTTGGCTTGTTGGTTTGTGGGTTTGTTGGTTTATAGGTTTATAGGTTTGTTGGTTTGTTGGTTTGTTCGTTTGTTGGTTTGTTGGTTTTTTCGTTTATTTGTTTGATGGTTTGTTGGTTTGTTGGTTTGTTGGTTTGGGGGTTTGTTGGTTTGTTCGTTTGTTCGTTTGTTGGCTTGTTGGCTTGTTGGTTTGTTGGTTTGTTGGTTTATAGGTTTATATGTTTGTTGGTTTGTTGGTTTGTTCGTTTGTTGGTTTGTTGGTTTGTTCGTTTATTTGTTTGTTGGTTTGTTGGTTTATTGGTTTTTTGGTTTGTTGATTTGTTGGTTTGTTGGTTTGTTGGTATGTTGGTTTGTTGGTTTGTTGGTTTGTTGGTTTGTTGGTTTGTTGGTTTGTTGGTTTGTTGGTTTGTTGGCTTGTTGGCTTGCTGGCTTGCTGGTTTGCTGGCTTGTTGGTTTGTTGGTTTGTTGGTTCGTTGGTTTGTTGGTTTGTTGGTTTTTTGGTTTGTTGGTTTGTTGGTTTGTTTGTTTGTTCGCTTGTTGGCTTGTTGATTTGTTGGCTTGTTGGCTTGTTGGTTTGTTGGTTTGTTGGCTTGTTGGTTTGTTGGCTTGTTGGTTTGTCGGTTTGTTGGTTTGTTGGTTTGTTGGTTTGTTCGTTTGTTGGTTTGTTGGTTCGTTGGTTTGTTGGTTTGTTGGTTTGTTCGTTTGTTGGTTTGTGGGTTTATTGGTTTGTTGGTTTGTTAGTTTGTTGGGTTGTTGTGTTGTTGGTTTGTTGGGTTGTTGGTTTGTTGGTTTGTTGGTTTGTTGGTTTGTTGGTTTGTTGGTTTGTTGGTTTGTTGGTTTGTTGGTTTGTCGGTTTGTTGGTTTGTTGGTTTGTTGGTTTGTTGGTTTATTGGTTTGTTGGTTTGTTGGTTTGTTCGTTTATTTGTTTGTTGGTTTGTTGGTTTATTGGTTTTTTGGTTTGTTGGTTTGTTGGTTTGTTGGTTTGTTGGTTTGTTGGTTTGTTGGCTTCTTGGCTTGTTGGTTTGTTAATTTGTTGGTTTGTTCGTTTGTTGGTTTGTTCGCTTGTTGGCTTGTTGGTTTGTTGGTTTGTTGGTTTATAGGTTTATAGGTTTGTTGGTTTTGTTGGTTTGTTCGTTTGTTGGTTTGTTGGTTTGTTCGTTTATTTGTTTGTTGGTTTGTTGGTTTATTGGTTTTTTGGTTTGTTGGTTTGTTGGTTTGTTCGTTTGTTGGTTTGTTGGTTTGTTGGTTTGTTCGTTTGTTTTCTTGTTGGTTTGTTGGCTTGTTGGTTTGTTGGTTTGTTGGTTTGTTGGTTTGTTGGTTTGTTTGTTTGTTCGTTTGTTGGTTTGTTGGCTTGTTGGTTTGTTGGTTTGTTGATTTGTTGGTTTGTTGGTTTGTTGGTTTGTTGGTTTGTTGGTTTGTTGGTTTGTTCGTTTGTTGGTTTGTTGGTTTGTTGGTTTGTTCGTTTGTTGGTTTGTTGATTTGTTGGTTTGTTGGTTTGTTCGTTTGTTGGTTTGGTGGTTTGTTGGTTTGTTCGTTTGTTCGTTTGTTGGCTTGTTGGCTTGTTGGTTTGTTGGTTTGTTGGTTTGTTGGTTTGTTGGTTTGTTGGTTTGTTGGTTTGTTGGTTTGTTGGTTTGTTAGTTTGTTGGTTTGTTGGTTTGTTGGTTTGTTGGTTTGTTGGTTTATTCGTTTGTTGGTTTGTTGTTTTGTTGGTTTGTTGGTTTGTTGGTTTGTTGGTTTGTTGGTTTGTTGGTTTGTTGGTTTGTTGGTTTGTTGGTTTGTTGGTTTGTTAGTTTGTTGGTTTGTTGGTTTGTTGGTTTATTCGTTTGTTGGTTTGTTGTTTTGTTGGTTTGTTGGTTTGTTGGTTTGTTCGTTTGTTGGTTTGTTGGTTTTTTCGTTTATTTGTTTGTTGGTTTGTTGGTTTGTTGGTTTGTTGGTTTGGTGGTTTGTTGGTTTGTTCGTTTGTTCGTTTGTTGGCTTGTTGGCTTGTTGGTTTGTTGGTTTGTTGGTTTATAGGTTTATATGTTTGTTGGTTTGTTGGTTTGTTCGTTTGTTGGTTTGTTGGTTTGTTCGTTTATTTGTTTGTTGGTTTGTTGGTTTATTGGTTTTTTGGTTTGTTGATTTGTTGGTTTGTTCGTTTGTTGGTTTGTTGGTTTGTTGGTTTGTTCGTTTGTTTTCTTGTTGGTTTGTTGGCTTGTTGGTTTGTTGGTTTGTTGGTTTGTTGGTTTGTTGGTTTGTTTGTTTATTCGTTTGTTGGTTTGTTGGCTTGTTGGTTTGTTGGTTTGTTGATTTGTTGGTTTGTTGGTTTGTTGGTTTGTTGGTTTGTTGGTTTGTTGGTTTGTTGGTTTGTTCGTTTGTTTGTTTGTTGGTTTGTTCGTTTGTTGGCTTTTGATTCGTTGGCTTGTTGGCTTGTTTGTTTGTTGGTTTGTTCGTTTGTTGGTTTGTTAGTTCGTTGGTTTGTTAGTTTGTTGGTTTGTTGGTTTGTTGGCTTGTGGGTTTGTTGGTTTGTTGGGTTGTTGTTTTGTTCGTTTGTTGGTTTGGTGGTTTGTTGGTTTGTTCGTTTGTTCGTTTGTTGGCTTGCTGGCTTGTTGGTATGTTGGTTTGTTGGTTTGCTTGTTTGTTGGTTTGCTGGTTTGTTGGTTTGTTGGTTTGTTGGTTTGTTTAATTGTTGGTTTTTTCGTTTGTTGATTTGTTGGTTACTTGGTTTGTTAGTTTGTTGGTTTGTTGGTTTGTTGGTTTATTGCTTTGTTGGTTTGTTGGTTTATTGGTTTGTTTGTTTGTTTGTTTGTTGGCTTGTTGGTTTGTTTGTTTGTTCGCTTGTTGGTTTGTTGGTTTGTCGATTTGTTGGTTTGTTGGTTTGTTTGTTTGTTGGTTTGTTGGTTTGTTGGTTTGTTAGTTTGTTTGTCTGTTGGTTTGTTCGTTTGTTGGCTTCTTGGTTTGTTGGCTTGTTGGTTTGTTGGTTTGTTGGTTTGTTGGTTTGTTGGTTTGTTGATTTGTTCATTTGTTGGTTTGTTGGTTTGTTGGCTTGTTGGTTTGTTGGTATGTTGGTTTGTTGGTTTGTTGGTTTGTTGGTTTGTTGGTTTGTTGGTTTGTTGGATTGTTGGTTTGTTGGCTTGTTGGCTTGCTGGCTTGCTGGTTTGCTGGCTTGTTGGTTTGTTGGTTTGTTGGTTCGTTGGTTTGTTGGTTTGTTGGTTTTTTGGTTTGTTGGTTTGTTGGTTTGTTTGTTTGTTCGTTTGTTGGCTTGTTGATTTGTTGGCTTGTTGGCTTGTTGGTTTGTTGGTTTGTTGGCTTGTTGGTTTGTTGGCTTGTCGGTTTGTCGGTTTGTTGGTTTGTTGGTTTGTTGGTTTGTTTGTTTGTTGGTTTGTTGGTTCGTTGGTTTGTTGGTTTGTTGGTTTGTTCGTTTGTTGGTTTGTGGGTTTGTTGGTTTGTTGGGTTGTTGGTTTGTTCGTTTGTTGGTTTGGTGGTTTGTTGGTTTGTTCGTTTGTTCGTTTGTTGGCTTGCTGGCTTGTTGGTATGTTGGTTTGTTGGTTTGTTGGTTACGTGGTTTGTTGGTTTGTTGGTTTGTTGTTTTGTTGGTTTTTTGGTTTGTTGGTTTTTTGGTTTGTTGGTTTGTTGGTTTATTGGTTTGTTGGTTTATTTGTTAATTGGTTTGTTGGCTTGTGGGTTTGTTGGTTTGTTGGTTTGTTGGTTTGCTGGTTTGTTGGTTTGTTGGTTTGTTGGTTTGTTGGTTTGTTGGTTTGTTAGTTTGTTGGCTTGTTGGTTAGTTGGCTTGTTGGTTTGTTGGTTTGTTGGTTTATTGTTTTGTTGGTTTTTTGGTTTGTTCGTTTGTTGGTTTGTTGGCTTGTTGGTTTGTTGGTTTGTTGGTTTGTTGGTTTGTTGGTTTGTTGGTTTGTTGGTTTGTTGGTTTGTTGGTTTGTTGGTTTCTTGGTATGTTGGTTTGTTGGTTTGTTGGTTTGTTGGTTTGTTGGTTTGTTGGTTTGTTGGATTGTTGGTTTGTTGGCTTGTTGGCTTGCTGGCTTGCTGGTTTGCTGGCTTGTTGGTTTGTTGGTTTGTTGGTTCGTTGGTTTGTTGGTTTGTTGGTTTTTTGGTTTGTTGGTTTGTTGGTTTGTTTGTTTGTTCGTTTGTTGGCTTGTTGATTTGTTGGCTTGTTGGCTTGTTGGTTTCTTGGTTTGTTGGCTTGTTGGTTTGTTGGCTTGTTGGTTTGTCGGTTTGTTGGTTTGTTGGTTTGTTGGTTTGTTCGTTTGTTGGTTTGTTGGTTCGTTGGTTTGTTGGTTTGTTGGTTTGTTCGTTTGTTGGTTTGTGGGTTTGTTGGTTTGTTGGGTTGTTGGTTTGTTCGTTTGTTGGTTTGGTGGTTTGTTGGTTTGTTCGTTTGTTCGTTTGTTGGCTTGCTGGCTTGTTGGTATGTTGGTTTGTTGGTTTGTTGGTTACGTGGTTTGTTGGTTTGTTGGTTTGTTGTTTTGTTGGTTTTTTGGTTTGTTGGTTTTTTGGTTTGTTGGTTTGTTGGTTTATTGGTTTGTTGGTTTATTTGTTAATTGGTTTGTTGGCTTGTGGGTTTGTTGGTTTGTTGGTTTGTTGGTTTGCTGGTTTGTTGGTTTGTTGGTTTGTTGGTTTGTTGGTTTGTTGGTTTGTTAGTTTGTTGGCTTGTTGGTTAGTTGGCTTGTTGGTTTGTTGGTTTGTTGGTTTATTGTTTTGTTGGTTTTTTGGTTTGTTCGTTTGTTGGTTTGTTGGCTTGTTGGTTTGTTGGTTTGTTGGTTTGTTGGTTTGTTGGTTTGTTGGTTTGTTGGTTTGTTGGTTTGTTGGTTTGTTGGTTTCTTGATATGTTGGTTTGTTGGTTTGTTGGTTTGTTGGTTTGTTGGTTTGTTGGTTTGTTGGTTTGTTGGCTTGTTGGTTTGTTGGTTTGTTGGTTTCTTGGTTTGTTGGTTTGTTAGTTTGTTCGTTTGTTGGTTTGTTGGTTTGTTGGTTTGTTGGTTTGTTGATTTGTTGGTTTGTTGGTTTGTTGGTTTGTTGGTTTGTTGGTTTGTTGGTTTGTTGGTTTGTTGGTTTGTTCGTTTATTTGTTTGTTGGTTTGTTGGTTTATTGGTTTTTTGGTTTGTTGGTTTGTTGGTTTGTTGGTTTGTTGGTTTGTTGGCTTCTTGGCTTGTTGGTTTGTTAATTTGTTGGTTTGTTCGTTTGTTGGTTTGTTCGCTTGTTGGCTTGTTGGTTTGTTGGTTTGTTGGTTTATAGGTTTATAGGTTTGTTGGTTTGTTGGTTTGTTCGTTTGTTGGTTTGTTGGTTTGTTCGTTTATTTGTTTGTTGGTTTGTTGGTTTATTGGTTTTTTGGTTTGTTGGTTTGTTGGTTTGTTCGTTTGTTGGTTTGTTGGTTTGTTGGTTTGTTCGTTTGTTTTCTTGTTGGTTTGTTGGCTTGTTGGTTTGTTGGTTTGTTGGTTTGTTGGTTTGTTGGTTTGTTTGTTTGTTCGTTTGTTGGTTTGTTGGCTTGTTGGTTTGTTGGTTTGTTGATTTGTTGGTTTGTTGGTTTGTTGGTTTGTTGGTTTGTTGGTTTGTTCGTTTGTTGGTTTGTTGGTTTGTTGGTTTGTTCGTTTGTTGGTTTGTTGATTTGTTGGTTTGTTGGTTTGTTGGTTTGTTCGTTTGTTGGTTTGGTGGTTTGTTGGTTTGTTCGTTTGTTCGTTTGTTGGCTTGTTGGCTTGTTGGTTTGTTGGTTTGTTGGTTTGTTGGTTTGTTGGTTTGTTGGTTTGTTGGTTTGTTGGTTTGTTGGTTTGTTGGTTTGTTGGTTTGTTGGTTTGTTGGTTTATTCGTTTGTTGGTTTGTTGTTTTGTTGGTTTGTTGGTTTGTTGGTTTGTTGGTTTGTTGGTTTGTTGGTTTGTTGGTTTGTTGGTTTGTTGGTTTGTTGGTTTGGTGGTTTGTTGGTTTGTTGGTTTGTTGGTTTGTTGGTTTGTTGGTTTATTCGTTTGTTGGTTTGTTGTTTTGTTGGTTTGTTGGTTTGTTGGTTTGTTCGTTTGTTAGTTTGTTGGTTTGTTGGTTTGTTGGTTTGTTGGTTTGTTGGTTTGTTAGTTTGTTGGTTTGTTGGTTTGTTGGTTTGTTGGTTACTTGGTTTGTTGGCTTGTTGGTTTGTTGGTTTATAGGTTTATAGGTTTGTTGGTTTGTTGGTTTGTTCGTTTGTTGGTTTGTTGGTTTGTTCGTTTATTTGTTTGTTGGTTTGTTGGTTTATTGGTTTTTTGGTTTGTTGGTTTGTTGGTTTGTTCGTTTGTTCGTTTGTTGGTTTGTTGGTTTGTTGGTTTGTTCGTTTGTTTTCTTGTTGGTTTGTTGGCTTGTTGGTTTGTTGGTTTGTTGGTTTGTTGGTTTGTTGGTTTGTTGGTTTGTTTGTTTGTTCATTTGTTGGTTTGTTGGTTTGTTAGTTTGTTGGGTTGTTGTGTTGTTGGTTTGTTGGGTTGTTGGTTTGTTGGTTTGTTGGTTTGTTGGTTTGTTGGTTTTTTGGTTTGTTGGTTTGTTGGTTTATTGGTTTGTTGGTTTATTTGTTAGTTGGTTTGTTGGTTTGTTGGTTTGTTGGTTTGTTGGTTTATTTGTTTGTTGGTTTGTTGGTTTGTTTGTTTGTTAGTTTGTTCGGTTGTTGGTTTGTTGGTTACTTGGTTTGTTGGTTTGTTGGTTTGTTGGCTTGTTGGTTTGTTGGTTTGTTGGTTTCTTGGTTTGTTGGTTTGTTGGTTTGTTGGTTTGTTAGTTTGTTGGGTTGTTGTGTTGTTGGTTTGTTGGGTTGTTGGTTTGTTGGTTTGTTGGTTTGTTGGTTTGTTGGTTTGTTGGTTTGTTGGTTTGTTGGTTTGTTGGTTTGTTGGTTTGTTGGTTTATTGGTTTGTTGGTTTGTTCGTTTGTTGGTTTGTTGGTTCGTTGGTTTGTTGGTTTGTTGGTTTGTTGGTTTGTTCGTTTGTTGGTTTGTGGGTTTGATGGTTTGTGGCGTTGTTGGTTTGTTCGTTTGTTGGTTTGGTAGTTTGTTGGTTTGTTCGTTTGTTCGTTTGTTGGCTTGCTGGCTTGTTGGTATGTTGGTTTGTTGGTTTGTTGGTTACGTGGTTTGTTGGTTTGTTGGTTTGTTGGTTTGTTGGGTTTTTGGTTTGTTGGTTTTTTGGTTTGTTGGTTTGTTGGTTTATTGGTTTGTTGGTTTATTTGTCAATTGGTTTGTTGGCTTGTGGGTTTGTTGGTTTGTTGGTTTGTTGGTTTGCTGGTTTGTTGGTTTGTTGGTTTGTTGGTTTGTTCGCTTGTTGGTTTGTTGGCTTGTTGGTTTGTTGGTTTGTTGGTTTGTTGGTTTGTTGGTTTGTTGGTTTGTTGGTTTGTTGGTTTGTTGGTTTGTTGGTTTGTTGGTTTGTTGGTTTGTTGGTTTCTTGGTATGTTGGTTTGTTGGTTTGTTGGTTTGTTGGTTTGTTGGTTTGTTGGTTTGTTGGCTTGTTGGTTTGTTGGTTTGTTGGTTTCTTGGTTTGTTGGTTTGTAAGTTTGTTCGTTTGTTGGTTTGTTGGTTTGTTGGTTTTGTTGGTTTGTTGGTTTGTTGGTTTGTTGGTTTGTTGGTTTGTTCGCTTATTTGTTTGTTGGTTTGTTGGTTTATTGGTTTTTTGGTTTGTTGGTTTGTTGGTTTGTTGGTTTGTTGGTTTGTTGGTTTGTTGGCTTCTTGGCTTGTTGGTTTGTTAATTTGTTGGTTTGTTCGTTTGTTGGTTTGTTCGCTTGTTGGCTTGTTGGTTTGTTGGTTTGTTGGTTTATAGGTTTATAGGTTTGTTGGTTTTGTTGGTTTGTTCGTTTGTTGGTTTGTTGGTTTGTTCGTTTATTTGTTTGTTGGTTTGTTGGATTATTGGTTTTTTGGTTTGTTGGTTTGTTGGTTTGTTCGTTTGTTGGTTTGTTGGTTTGTTGGTTTGTTCGTTTGTTTTCTTGTTGGTTTGTTGGCTTGTTGGTTTGTTGGTTTGTTGGTTTGTTGGTTTGTTGGTTTGTTGGTTTGTTTGTTTGTTCGTTTGTTGGTTTGTTGGCTTGTTGGTTTGTTGGTTTGTTGATTTGTTGGTTTGTTGGTTTGTTGGTTTGTTGGTTTGTTGGTTTGTTGGTTTGTTCGTTTGTTGGTTTGTTGGTTTGTTGGTTTGTTCGTTTGTTGGTTTGTTGATTTGTTGGTTTGTTGGTTTGTTGGTTTGTTCGTTTGTTGGTTTGGTGGTTTGTTGGTTTGTTCGTTTGTTCGTTTGTTGGCTTGTTGGCTTGTTGGTTTGTTGGTTTGTTGGTTTGTTGGTTTGTTGGTTTGTTGGTTTGTTGGTTTGTTGGTTTGTTGGTTTGTTGGTTTGTTGGTTTGTTGGTTTGTTGGTTTGTTGGTTTATTCGTTTGTTGGTTTGTTGTTTTGTTGGTTTGTTGGTTTGTTGGTTTGTTGGTTTGTTGGTTTGTTGGTTTGTTGGTTTGTTGGTTTGTTGGTTTGTTGGTTTGTTGGTTTGTTGGTTTGTTGGTTTGTTGGTTTGTTGGTTTATTCGTTTGTTGGTTTGTTGTTTTGTTGGTTTGTTGGTTTATTGGTTTGTTCGTTTGTTGGCTTGTTGGCTTGTTGGTTTGTTGGTTTGTTGGTTTGTTGGTTTGTTGGTTTGTTGGTTTGTTGGTTTGTTGGTTTGTTGGTTTGTTGGTTTGTTGGTTTGTTGGTTTGTTGGTTTGTTGGTTTGTTGGTTTATTCGTTTGTTGGTTTGTTGTTTTGTTGGTTTGTTGGTTTGTTGGTTTGTTGGTTTGTTGGTTTGTTGGTTTGTTGGTTTGTTGGTTTGTTGGTTTGTTGGTTTGTTGGTTTGTTGGTTTGTTGGTTTGTTGGTTTGTTGGTTTGTTGGTTTATTCGTTTGTTGGTTTGTTGTTTTGTTGGTTTGTTGGTTTGTTCGTTTGTTAGTTTGTTGGTTTGTTGGTTTGTTGGTTTGTTGGTTTGTTGGTTTGTTAGTTTGTTGGTTTGTTGGTTTGTTGGTTACTTGGTTTGTTGGCTTGTTGGTTTGTTGGTTTGTTGGTTTATAGGTTTATAGGTTTGTTGGTTTGTTGGTTTGTTCGTTTGTTGGTTTGTTGGTTTGTTCGTTTATTTGTTTGTTGGTTTGTTGGTTTATTGGTTTTTTGGTTTGTTGGTTTGTTGGTTTGTTCGTTTGTTCGTTTGTTGGTTTGTTGGTTTGTTGGTTTGTTCGTTTGTTTACTTGTTGGTTTGTTGGCTTGTTGGTTTGTTGGTTTGTTGGTTTGTTGGTTTGTTGGTTTGTTGGTTTGTTTGTTTGTTCGTTTCTTGGTTTGTTGGTTTGTTGGTTTGTTGGTTTGTTGGTTTGTTAGTTTGTTGGTTTGTTGGTTTGTTCGTTTGTTGGTTTGTTGGTTTGTTGGTTTGTTTGTTTGTTGGTTTGTTGATTTGTTGGTTTGTTGGTTTGTTTGTTTGTTCGTTTGTTGGTTGGGTGGTTTGTTGGTTTGTTCGTTTGTTCGTTTGTTTACTTGTTGGCTTGTTGGTTTGTTGGTTTGTTGGTTTGTTGGTTTGTTGGTTTGTTGGTTTGTTGGTTTGTTGGTTTGTTGGTTTGTTGGTTTGTTGGTTTGTTAGTTTGTTGGTTTGTTGGTTTGTTGGTTACTTGGTTTGTTGGCTTGTTGGTTTGTTGGTTTGTTGGTTTATAGGTTTATAGGTTTGTTGGTTTGTTGGTTTGTTCGTTTGTTGGTTTGTTGGTTTGTTCGTTTATTTGTTTGTTGGTTTGTTGGTTTATTGGTTTTTTGGTTTGTTGGTTTGTTGGTTTGTTGGTTTGTTCGTTTGTTCGTTTGTTGGTTTGTTGGTTTGTTCGTTTGTTGGTTTGTTGGTTTGTTCGTTTATTTGTTTGTTGGTTTGTTGGTTTATTGGTTTTTTGGTTTGTTGGTTTGTTGGTTTGTTCGTTTGTTCGTTTGTTGGTTTGTTGGTTTGTTGGTTTGTTGGTTTGTTGGTTTGTTGGTTTGTTGGTTTGTTCGTTTGTTAGTTTGTTGGTTTGTTGGTTTGTTGGTTTGTTGGTTTGTTGGTTTGTTAGTTTGTTGGTTTGTTGGTTTGTTGGTTACTTGGTTTGTTGGCTTGTTGGTTTGTTGGTTTAAAGGTTTATAGGTTTGTTGGTTTGTTGGTTTGTTCGTTTGTTGGTTTGTTGGTTTGTTCGTTTATTTGTTTGTTGGTTTGTTGGTTTATTGGTTTTTTGGTTTGTTGGTTTGTTGGTTTGTTGGTTTGTTCGTTTGTTCGTTTGTTGGTTTGTTGGTTTGTTGGTTTGTTCGTTTGTTTTCTTGTTGGTTTGTTGGCTTGTTGGTTTGTTGGTTTGTTGGTTTGTTGGTTTGTTGGTTTGTTGGTTTGTTTTTTTGTTCGTTTGTTGGTTTGTTGGTTTGTTAGTTTGTTGGGTTGTTGTGTTGTTGGTTTGTTGGGTTGTTGGTTTGTTGGTTTGTTGGTTTGTTGGTTTTTTGGTTTGTTGGTTTGTTGGTTTATTGGTTTGTTGGTTTATTTGTTAGTTGGTTTGTTGGTTTGTTGGTTTGTTGGTTTGTTGGTTTATTTGTTTGTTGGTTTGTTGGTTTGTTTGTTTGTTAGTTTGTTCGGTTGTTGGTTTGTTGGTTACTTGGTTTGTTGGTTTGTTGGTTTGTTGGCTTGTTGGTTTGTTGGTTTGTTGGTTTCTTGGTTTGTTGGTTTGTTGGTTTGTTGGTTTGTTAGTTTGTTGGGTTGTTGTGTTGTTGGTTTGTTGGGTTGTTGGTTTGTTGGTTTGTTGGTTTGTTGGTTTGTTGGTTTGTTGGTTTGTTGGTTTGTTGGTTTATTGGTTTGTTGGTTTGTTCGTTTGTTGGTTTGTTGGTTCGTTGGTTTGTTGGTTTGTTGGTTTGTTGGTTTGTTCGTTTGTTGGTTTGTGGGTTTGATGGTTTGTTGCGTTGTTGGTTTGTTCGTTTGTTGGTTTGGTAGTTTGTTGGTTTGTTCGTTTGTTCGTTTGTTGGCTTGCTGGCTTCTTGGTATGTTGGTTTGTTGGTTTGTTGGTTACGTGGTTTGTTGGTTTGTTGGTTTGTTGGGTTTTTGGTTTGTTGGTTTTTTGGTTTGTTGGTTTGTTGGTTTATTGGTTTGTTGGTTTATTTGTCAATTGGTTTGTTGGCTTGTGGGTTTGTTGGTTTGTTGGTTTGTTGGTTTGCTGGTTTGTTGGTTTGTTGGTTTGTTGGTTTGTTCGCTTGTTGGTTTGTTGGCTTGTTGGTTTGTTGGTTTGTTGGTTTGTTGGTTTGTTGGTTTGTTGGTTTGTTGGTTTGTTGGTTTGTTGGTTTGTTGGTTTGTTGGTTTGTTGGTTTGTTGGTTTCTTGGTATGTTGGTTTGTTGGTTTGTTGGTTTGTTGGTTTGTTGGTTTGTTGGTTTGTTGGCTTGTTGGTTTGTTGGTTTGTTGGTTTCTTGGTTTGTTGGTTTGTTAGTTTGTTCGTTTGTTGGTTTGTTGGTTTGTTGGTTTGTTGGTTTGTTGGTTTGTTGGTTTGTTGTTTTGTTGGTTTGTTGGTTTGTTGGTTTGTTAGTTTGTTGGGTTGTTGTGTTGTTGGTTTGTTGGGTTGTTGGTTTGTTGGTTTGTTGGTTTGTTGGTTTGTTGGTTTGTTGGTTTGTTGGTTTGTTGGTTTGTCGGTTTGTTGGTTTGTTGGTTTGTTGGTTTGTTGGTTTGTTGGTTTGTTGGTTTGTTGGTTTGTTCGTTTATTTGTTTGTTGGTTTGTTGGTTTATTGGTTTTTTGGTTTGTTGGTTTGTTGGTTTGTTGGTTTGTTGGTTTGTTGGTTTGTTGGCTTCTTGGCTTGTTGGTTTGTTAATTTGTTGGTTTGTTCGTTTGTTGGTTTGTTCGCTTGTTGGCTTGTTGGTTTGTTGGTTTGTTGGTTTATAGGTTTATAGGTTTGTTGGTTTTGTTGGTTTGTTCGTTTGTTGGTTTGTTGGTTTGTTCGTTTATTTGTTTGTTGGTTTGTTGGTTTATTGGTTTTTTGGTTTGTTGGTTTGTTGGTTTGTTCGTTTGTTGGTTTGTTGGTTTGTTGGTTTGTTCGTTTGTTTTCTTGTTGGTTTGTTGGCTTGTTGGTTTGTTGGTTTGTTGGTTTGTTGGTTTGTTGGTTTGTTTGTTTGTTCGTTTGTTGGTTTGTTGGCTTGTTGGTTTGTTGGTTTGTTGGTTTGTTCGTTTGTTCGTTTGTTGGCTTGTTGGCTTGTTGGTTTGTTGGTTTGTTGGTTTGTTGGTTTGTTGGTTTGTTGGTTTGTTGGTTTGTTGGTTTGTTAGTTTGTTGGTTTGTTGGTTTGTTGGTTTGTTGGTTTGTTGGTTTATTCGTTTGTTGGTTTGTTGTTTTGTTGGTTTGTTGGTTTGTTGGTTTGTTGGTTTGTTGGTTTGTTGGTTTGTTGGTTTGTTGGTTTGTTGGTTTGTTGGTTTGTTGGTTTGTTGGTTTGTTAGTTTGTTGGTTTGTTGGTTTGTTGGTTTATTCGTTTGTTGGTTTGTTGTTTTGTTGGTTTGTTGGTTTGTTGGTTTGTTCGTTTGTTAGTTTGTTGGTTTGCTGGTTTGTTGGTTTGTTGGTTTGTTGGTTTGTTGGTTTGTTAGTTTGTTGGTTTGTTGGTTTGTTGGTTACTTGGTTTGTTGGCTTGTTGGTTTGTTGGTTTGTTGGTTTATAGGTTTATAGGTTTGTAGGTTTGTTGGTTTGTTCGTTTGTTGGTTTGTTGGTTTGTTCGTTTATTTGTTTGTTGGTTTGTTGGTTTATTGGTTTTTTGGTTTGTTGGTTTGTTGGTTTGTTTGTTTGTTCGTTTGTTGGTTTGTTGGTTTGTTGGTTTGTTCGTTTGTTTTCTTGTTGGCTTGTTGGCTTGTTGGTTTGTTGGTTTGTTGGTTTGTTGGTTTGTTGGTTTGTTGGTTTGTTGGTTTGTTTGTTTGTTCGTTTGTTGGTTTGTTGGTTTGTTGGTTTGTTGGTTTGTTGGTTTGTTAGTTTGTTGGTTTGTTGGTTTGTTCGTTTGTTCGTTTGTTGGTTTGTTGGTTTGTTTGTTTGTTGGTTTGTTGATTTGTTGGTTTGTTGGTTTGTTTGTTTGTTCGTTTGTTGGTTTGGTGGTTTGTTGGTTTGTTCGTTTGTTCGTTTGTTTACTTGTTGGCTTGTTGGTATGTTGGTTTGTTGGTTTGTTGGTTTGTTGGTTTGTTGGTTTGTTGGTTTGTTGGTTTGTTGGTTTGTTGGTTTGTTAGTTTGTTGGTTTGTTGGTTTGTTGGTTACTTGGTTTGTTGGCTTGTTGGTTTGTTGGTTTGTTGGTTTATAGGTTTATAGGTTTGTTGGTTTGTTGATTTGTTCGTTTGTTGGTTTGTTGGTTTGTTCGTTTATTTGTTTGTTGGTTTGTTGGTTTATTGGTTTTTTGGTTTGTTGGTTTGTTGGTTTGTTCGTTTGTTGGTTTGTTGGTTTGTTCGTTTGTTGGTTTGTTGGTTTGTTCGTTTATTTGTTTGTTGGTTTGTTGGTTTATTGGTTTTTTGGTTTGTTGGTTTGTTGGTTTGTTCGTTTGTTCGTTTGTTGGTTTGTTGGTTTGTTGGTTTGTTCGTTTGTTTTCTTGTTGGTTTGTTGGCTTGTTGGTTTGTTGGTTTGTTGGTTTGTTGGTTTGTTGGTTTGTTGGTTTGTTTGTTTGTTCGTTCGTTGGTTTGTTGGTTTGTTAGTTTGTTGGGTTGTTGTGTTGTTGGTTTGTTGGGTTGTTGGTTTGTTGGTTTGTTGGTTTGTTGGTTTGTTGGTTTTTTGGTTTGTTGGTTTGTTGGTTTATTGGTTTGTTGGTTTATTTGTTAGTTGGTTTGTTGGTTTGTTGGTTTGTTGGTTTGTTGGTTTATTTGTTTGTTGGTTTGTTGGTTTGTTTGTTTGTTAGTTTGTTCGGTTGTTGGTTTGTTGGTTACTTGGTTTGTTGGTTTGTTGGTTTGTTGGTTTGTTGGTTTGTTGGTTTGTTGGTTTGTTGGTTTGTTGGTTTATTGGTTTGTTGGTTTGTTCGTGTGTTGGTTTGTTGGTTCGTTGGTTTGTTGGTTTCTTGGTTTGTTGGTTTGTTCGTTTGTTGGTTTGTGGGTTTGATGGTTTGTTGCGTTGTTGGTTTGTTCGTTTGTTGGTTTGGTAGTTTGTTGGTTTGTTCGTTTGTTCGTTTGTTGGCTTGCTGGCTTGTTGGTATGTTGGTTTGTTGGTTTGTTGGTTACGTGGTTTGTTGGTTTGTTGGTTTGTTGGGTTTTTGGTTTGTTGGTTTTTTGGTTTGTTGGTTTGTTGGTTTATTGGTTTGTTGGTTTATTTGTCAATTGGTTTGTTGGCTTGTGGGTTTGTTGGTTTGTTGGTTTGTTGGTTTGCTGGTTTGTTGGTTTGTTGGTTTGTTGGTTTGTTCGTTTGTTGGTTTGTTGGCTTGTTGGTTTGTTGGTTTGTTGGTTTGTTGGTTTGTTGGTTTGTTGGTTTGTTGGTTTGTTGGTTTGTTGGTTTGTTGGTTTATTGGTTTGTTGGTTTGTTGGTTTCTTGGTATGTTGGTTTGTTGGTTTGTTGGTTTGTTGGTTTGTTGGTTTGTAGGTTTGTTGGTTTGTTGGCTTGTTGGTTTGTTGGTTTGTTGGTTTCTTGGTTTGTTGGTTTGTTAGTTTGTTCGTTTGTTGGTTTGTTGGTTTGTTGGTTTGTTGGTTTGTTGGTTTGTTGGTTTGTTGTTTTGTTGGTTTGTTGGTTTGTTGGTTTGTTAGTTTGTTGGGTTGTTGTGTTGTTGGTTTGTTGGGTTGTTGGTTTGTTGGTTTGTTGGTTTGTTGGTTTGTTGGTTTGTTGGTTTGTTGGTTTGTTGGTTTGTTGGTTTGTTGGTTTGTTGGTTTGTCGGTTTGTTGGTTTGTTGGTTTGTTGGTTTGTTGGTTTGTTGGTTTGTTGGTTTGTTGGTTTGTTGGTTTGTTCGTTTATTCGTTTGTTGGTTTGTTGGTTTATTGGTTTTTTGGTTTGTTGGTTTGTTGGTTTGTTGGTTTGTTGGTTTGTTGGTTTGTTGGTTTGTTGGCTTCTTGGCTTGTTGGTTTGTTAATTTGTTGGTTTGTTCGTTTGTTGGTTTGTTCGCTTGTTGGCTTGTTGGTTTGTTGGTTTGTTGGTTTATAGGTTTATAGGTTTGTTGGTTTGTTGGTTTGTTCGTTTGTTGGTTTGTTGGTTTGTTCGTTTATCTGTTTGTTGGTTTGTTGGTTTATTGGTTTTTTGGTTTGTTGGTTTGTTGGTTTGTTCGTTTGTTGGTTTGTTGGTTTGTTGTTTTGTTCGTTTGTTTTCTTGTTGGTTTGTTGGCTTGTTGGTTTGTTGGTTTGTTCGTTTGTTGGTTTGTTGGTTTGTTTGTTTGTTCGTTTGTTGGTTTGTTGGCTTGTTGGTTTGTTGGTTTGTTGATTTGTTGGTTTGTTGGTTTGTTGGTTTGTTGGTTTGTTGGTTTGTTGGTTTGTTCGTTTGTTGGTTTGTTGGTTTGTTGGTTTGTTCGTTTGTTGGTTTGTTGATTTGTTGGTTTGTTGGTTTGTTGGTTTGTTCGTTTGTTGGTTTGGTGGTTTGTTGGTTTGTTCGTTTGTTCGTTTGTTGGCTTGTTGGTTTGTTGGTTTGTTGGTTTGTTGGTTTGTTGGTTTGTTGGTTTGTTGGTTTGTTGGTTTGTTGGTTTGTTGGTTTGTTGGTTTGTTGGTTTGTTGGTTTGTTGGTTTGTTGGTTTGTTGGTTTATTCGTTTGTTGGTTTGTTGTTTTGTTGGTTTGTTGGTTTGTTGGTTTGTTGGTTTGTTGGTTTGTTGGTTTGTTGGTTTGTTGGTTTGTTGGTTTGTTGGTTTGTTGGTTTGTTGGTTTGTTGGTTTGTTGGTTTGTTGGTTTATTCGTTTGTTGGTTTGTTGTTTTGTTGGTTTGTTGGTTTGTTGGTTTGTTCGTTTGTTAGTTTGTTGGTTTGTTGGTTTGTTGGTTTGTTGGTTTGTTGGTTTGTTAGTTTGTTGGTTTGTTGGTTTGTTGGTTACTTGGTTTGTTGGCTTGTTGGTTTGTTGGTTTGTTGGTTTATAGGTTTATAGGTTTGTTGGTTTGTTGGTTTGTTCGTTTGTTGGTTTGTTGGTTTGTTCGTTTATTTGTTTGTTGGTTTGTTGGTTTATTGGTTTTTTGGTTTGTTGGTTTGTTGGTTTGTTCGTTTGTTCGTTTGTTGGTTTGTTCGTTTGTTCGTTTGTTGGTTTGTTGGTTTGTTGGTTTGTTCGTTTGTTTTCTTGTTGGTTTGTTGGCTTGTTGGTTTGTTGGTTTGTTGGTTTGTTGGTTTGTTGGTTTGTTGGTTTGTTTGTTTGTTCGTTTGTTGGTTTGTTGGTTTGTTGGTTTGTTGGTTTGTTGGTTTGTTGGTTTGTTGGTTTGTTGGTTTGTTCGTTTGTTGGTTTGTTGGTTTGTTGGTTTGTTTGTTTGTTGGTTTGTTGATTTGTTGGTTTGTTGGTTTGTTTGTTTGTTCGTTTGTTGGTTTGGTGGTTTGTTGGTTTGTTCGTTTGTTCGTTTGGTTACTTGTTGGCTTGTTGGTTTGTTGGTTTGTTGGTTTGTTGGTTTGTTGGTTTGTTGGTTTGTTGGTTTGTTGGTTTGTTGGTTTGTTGGTTTGTTGGTTTGTTGGTTTGTTGGTTTGTTGGTTTATTCGTTTGTTGGTTTGTTGTTTTGTTGGTTTGTTGGTTTGTTGGTTTGTTGGTTTGTTGGTTTGTTTGTTTGTTGGTTTGTTGGTTTGTTGGTTTGTTGGTTTGTTGGTTTGTTGGTTTGTTGGTTTGTTGGTTTGTTGGTTTGTTGGTTTGTTGGTTTGTTGGTTTGTTGGTTTGTTGGTTTGTTGGTTTATTCGTTTGTTGGTTTGTTGTTTTGTTGGTTTGTTGGTTTGTTGGTTTGTTCGTTTGTCATTATGTTCGTTTGTTAGTTTGTTGGTTTGTTGGTTTGTTGGTTTGTTGGTTTGTTGGTTTGTTGGTTTGTTAGTTTGTTGGTTTGTTGGTTTGTTGGTTACTTGGTTTGTTGGTTTGTTGGCTTGTTGGTTTGTTGGTTTTTTGGTTTGTTGGTTTGTCGGTTTGTTGGTTTGTTGGTTTTTTGGTTTGTTGGTTTGTTGGTTTGTTGGTTTATTTGTTTGTTGGTTTGTTGGTTTGTTGGTTTGTTGGTTTGTTGGTTTGTTGGTTTGTTGGTTTATTTGTTTGTTACTTTGTTGGTTTGTTGGTTTGTTGGTTTGTTGGTTTATTTGTTTGTTGGTTTGTTGGTTTGTTGGCTTGTTGGTTTGTTGGTTTGTTGGTTTGATGGATTTTTGGTTTGTTGGTTTGTAGGTTTGTTTGTTTGTTCGTTTGTTGGTTTGTTGGTTTGTTTGTTTGTTGGCTTAATGGTTTGTTGGATTGTTGGTTTGTTAGTTTGTTGGTTTGTTGGCTTGTTGGCTTGTTAGTTTGTTGGTTTGTTGGTTTGTTGGCTTGTTGGTTTGTTGGGTTGTAGGCCTGTTGTTTTGTTGGTTTGCTTGTTTGTTGGTTAGTTGGTTTGTTGGTTTGTTGGTTTGTTTGATTGTTGGTTTGTTCGTTTGTTGATTTGTTGGTTACTTGGTTTGTTAGTTTGTTGGTTTGTTGGTTTGTTGGCTTGTTGGTTTGTTAGTTTGTTGGTTTGTTGGTTTGTTGTTTTGTTGGTTTGTTGCTTTGTTGGTTTGTTGGTTTGTTGGTTTGTTTGTTTGTTGGTTTTTTCGTTTGTTGGCTTGTTGGTTTGTTGGTTTGTTCGCTTGTTGGTTTGTTGGTTTGTCGATTTGTTGGTTTGTTGGTTTGTTCGTTTGTTGGTTTGTTAGTTTGTTGGTTTGTTAGTTTGTTGGTTTGTTAGTTTGTTTGTCTGTTGGTTTGTTCGTTTGTTGGCTTCTTGGTTTGTTGGCTTGTTGGTTTGTTGGTTTGTTGGTTTGCTGGTTTGTTGGTTTGTTCATTTGTTGGTTTGTTGGTTTGTTGACTTGTTGGCTTGTTGGTTTGTTGGTTTGTTGGTTTGTTAGTTTGTTGGTTTGTTAGTTTGTTTGTCTGTTGGTTTGATCGTTTGTTGGCTTCTTGGTTTGTTGGCTTGTTGGTTTATTTGTTTGTTGCTTTGTTGGTTTGTTGGTTTGTTGGTTTGTTGGTTTATTTGTTTGTTGGTTTATTGGTTTGTTGGTTTGTTGGGTTGTTGGTTTGTTGGTTTGTTGGTTTGTTGGATTTTTGGTTTGTTGGTTTGTTGGTTTGTTGGTTTGTTTGTTTGTTGGTTTGTTGGTTTGTTGGTTTGTTGGCTTAATGGTTTGTTGGATTGTTGGTTTGTTGGTTTGTTGGTTTGTTGGTTTGTTGGCTTGTTGGCTTGTTGGTTTGTTGGTTTGTTGGTTTGTTGGCTTGTTGGTTTGTTGGGTTGTTGGCTTGTTGTTTTGTTGGTTTGCTTGTTAGTTGGTTTGTTGGTTTGTTGGTTTGTTGGTTTGTTTGATTGTTGGTTTGTTCGTTTGTTGATTTGTTGGTTACTTGGTTTGTTAGTTTGTTGGTTTGTTGGTTTGTTGGCTTGTTGGTTTGTTAGTTTGTTGGTTTGTTGGTTTGTTGGTTTGTTGGTTTGTTGCATTGTTGGTTTGTTGGTTTGTTGGTTTGTTGGTTTGTCTGTTTGTTGGTTTTTTCGTTTGTTGGCTTGTTGGTTTGTTGGTTTGTTCGCTTGTTGGTTTGTTTGTTTGTCGATTTGTTGGTTTGTTGGTTTGTTCGTTTGTTGGTTTGTTGGTTTGTTGGTTTGTTAGTTTGTTTGTCTGTTGGTTTGTTCGTTTGTTAGCTTCTTGGTTTGTTGGCTTGTTGGTTTGTTGGTTTGTTGGTTTGTTGGTTTGTTGGTTTGTTGGTTTGTTCATTTGTTGGTTTGTTGGTTTGTTGGCTTGTTGGTTTGTTGGTTTGTTGGTTTGTTGGTTTGTTGGTTTGCTGGTTTGTTGGTTTGTTGGTTTGTCGGCTTGTTGGCTTGCTGGTTTGCTGGCTTGTTGGTTTGTTGGTTTGTTGGTTCGTTGGTTTGTTGGTTTGTTGGTTTTTTGGTTTGTTGGTTTGTTGGTTTGTTTGTTTGTTGGTTTGTTCGTTTGTTGGCTTGTTGATTTGTTGGCTTGTTGGCTTGTTGGTTTGTTGGTTTGTTGGTTCGTTGGTTCGTTGGTTTGTTGGTTTGTTGGTTTGTTGGTTTGTTGGTTTGTTCGTTTGTTCGTTTGTTGGCTTGCTGGCTTGTTGGTATGTTGGTTTGTTGGTTTGCTTGTTTGTTGGTTTGCTGGTTTGTTGGTTTGTTGGTTTGTTCGTTTGTTTGATTGTTGGTTTGTTCGTTTGTTGATTTGTTGGTTACTTGGTTTGTTAGTTTGCTGGTTTGTTGGTTTGTTGGCTTGTTGGTTTGTTAGTTTGTTGGTTTGTTGGTTTGTTGGTTTGTTGGTTTGTTTGTTTGTTTGTTTGTTGGCTTGTTGGTTTGTTGGTTTGTTCGCTTGTTGGTTTGTTGGTTTGTCGATTTGTTGGTTTGTTGGTTTGTTTGTTTGTTGGTTTGTTGGTTTGTTGGTTTGTTAGTTTGTTTGTCTGTTGGTTTGTTCGTTTGTTGGCTTCTTAATTTGTTGGCTTGTTGGTTTGTTGGTTTGTTGGTTTGTTGGTTTGTTGGTTTGTTCATTTGTTGGTTTGTTGGTTTGTTGGCTTGTTGGTTTGTTGGTATGTTGGTTTGTTGGTTTGTTGGTTTGTTGGTATGTTGGTTTGTTGGTTTGTTGGTTTGTTGGTTTGTTGGTTTGTTGGTTTGTTGGCTTGTTGGCTTGCTGGTTTGCTGGCTTGTTGGTTTGTTGGTTTGTTGGTTCGTTGGTTTGTTGGTTTGTTGGTTTTTTGGTTTGTTGGTTTGTTGGTTTGTTTGTTTGTTGGTTTGTTCATTTGTTGGCTTGTTGATTTGTTGGCTTTTTGCTTGTTGGTTTGTTGGTTTGTTGACTTGTTGGTTTGTTGGCTTGTTGGTTTGTCGGTTTGTTGGTTTGTTAGTTTGTTGGTTTGTTCGTTTGTTGGTTTGTTGGTTCGTTGGTTTGTTGGTTTGTTGGTTTGTTCGTTTGTTGGTTTATGGGTTTGTTGGTTTGTTGGGTTGTTGGCTTCTTCGTTTGTTGGTTTGGTGGTTTGTTGGTTTGTTCGTTTGTTCGTTTGTTGGCTTGCTGGCTTGTTGGTATGTTGGTTTGTTGGTTTGTTGGTTTGTTGTTTTTTTGGTTTGTTGGTTTTTTGGTTTGTTGGTTTGTTGGTTTGCTGGTTTGTTGGTTTGTGGGTTTGTTGGTTTGTTGGTTTGTTGGTTTGTTGGTTTGTTAGTTTGTTGGCTTGTTGGTTTGTTGGCTTGTTGGTTTGTTGGCTTGTAGGTTTGTTGGTTTGTTGATTTATTGTTTTGTTGGTTTTTTGGTTTGTTCGTTTGTTGGTTTGTTGGTTTGTTGGTTTGTTGGTTTGTTGGTTTGTTGGTTTCTTGGTATGTTGGTTTATTGGTTTGTTGGTTTGTTGGTTTGTTGGTTTGTTGGTTTGTTGGCTTGTTGGTTTGTTGGTTTGTTGGTTTCTTGGTTTGTTGGTTTGTTAGTTTGTTCGTTTGTTGGTTTGTTGGTTTGTTGGTTTGTTGGCTTGTTGGTTTGTTGGTTTGTTGGTTTTTTGGTTTGTTGGTTTTTTGGTTTTTTGGTTTGTTGGTTTATTGGTTTGTTGGTTTATTTGTTAGTTGGTTTGTTGATTTGTTGGTTTAGTTGGTTTGTTGGTTTATTTGTTTGTTGGTTTGTTGGTTTGTTTGTTTGTTGATTTGTTGGTTTGTTGGTTTGTTGGTTTCTTGGTTTGTTGGTTTGTTGGTATGTTGGTTTGTTGGTTTGTTAGTTTGTTGGGTTGTTGTGTTGTTGGTTTTTTGGGTTGTTGGTTTGTTGGTTTGTTGGTTTGTTGGTTTGTTGGTTTGTTGGTTTGTTGGTTTGTTGGTTTGTCGGTTTGTTGGTTTGTTTGTTTGTTGGTTTGTTGGTTTGTCGGTTTGTTGGTTTGTTGGTTTGTTCGTTTATTTGTTTGTTGGTTTGTTGGTTTATTGGTTTTTTGGTTTGTTGGTTTGTTGGTTTGTTGGTTTGTTGGTTTGTTGGTTTGTTGGCTTCTTGGCTTGTTGGTTTGTTAATTTGTTGGTTTGTTCGTTTGTTGGTTTGTTCGCTTGTTGGCTTGTTGGTTTGTTGGTTTGTTGGTTTAAAGGTTTATAGGTTTGTTGGTTTGTTGGTTTGTTCGTTTGTTGGTTTGTTGGTTTGTTCGTTTATTTGTTTGTTGGTTTGTTGGTTTATTGGTTTTTTGGTTTGTTGGTTTGTTGGTTTGTTCGTTTGTTAGTTTGTTGGTTTGTTCGTTTGTTTTCTTGTTGGTTTGTTGGCTTGTTAGTTTGTTGGTTTGTTGGTTTGTTGGTTTGTTGGTTTGTTTGTTTGTTCGTTTGTTGGTTTGTTGGCTTGTTGGTTTGTTGGTTTGTTGGTTTGTTGGTTTGTTGGTTTGTTGGTTTGTTGGTTTGTTGGTTTGTTGGTTTGTTGGTTAGTTGGTTTGTTGGTTTGTTGGTTTGTTCATTTGTTGGTTTGTTGATTTGTTGGTTTGTTCGTTTGTTGGTTTGGTGGTTTGTTGGTTTGTTCGTTTGTTCGTTTGT
The DNA here is from genome assembly GCA_958298945.1 of Atherix ibis. Taxonomy (NCBI): domain Eukaryota; kingdom Metazoa; phylum Arthropoda; class Insecta; order Diptera; family Athericidae; genus Atherix; species Atherix ibis. The sequence continues at coordinate 101,341,767 of OY282608.1, forward strand.
TGGCTTGTTGGCTTGTTGGTTTGTTGGTTTGTTGGTTTGTTGGTTTGTTGGTTTGTTGGTTTGTTGGTTCGATGGTTTGTTGGTTTGTTGGTTTGTTGGTTTGTTGGTTTGTTGGTTTGTTGGTTTGTTGGTTTATTCGTTTGTTGGTTTGTTGTTTTGTTGGTTTGTTGGTTTGTTGGTTTGTTGGTTTGTTGGTTTGTTGGTTTGTTGGTTTGTTGGTTTGTTGGTTTGTTGGTTTGTTGGTTTGTTGGTTTGTTTGTTTATTCGTTTGTTGGTTTGTTGTTTTGTTGGTTTGTTGGTTTGTTGGTTTGTTCGTTTGTTAGTTTGTTGGTTTGTTGGTTTGTTGGTTTGTTGGTTTGTTTGTTTGTTAGTTTGTTAGTTTGTTGGTTTGTTGGGTACTTGGTTTGTTGGTTTGTTGCCTTGTTGGTTTGTTGGTTTTTTGGTTTGTTGGTTTGTCGGTTTGTTGGTTTGTTGGTTTTTTGGTTTGTTGGTTTGTTGGTTTGTTGATTTATTTGTGTGTTGGTTTGTTGGTTTGTTGGTTTGTTGGTTTGTTGTTTTATTTGTTTGTTGCTTTGTTGGTTTGTTGGTTTGTTGGTTTGTTGGTTTATTTGTTTTGTTGGTTTGTTGGTTTGTTGGTTTGTTGGCTTGTTGGTTTGTTGGTTTGTTGGTTTGTTGGATTTTTGGTTTGTTGGTTAGTAGGTTTGTTTGTTTGTTCGTTTGTTGGTTTGTTGGTTTGTTGGTTTGTTGGCTTAATGGTTTGTTGGATTGTTGGATTGTTGGTTTGTTGGTTTGTTGGCTTGTTGGCTTGTTGGCTTGTTGGTTTGTTGGTTTGTTGGTTTGTTGGCTTGTTGGTTTGTTGGGTTGTTGGCTTGTTGTTTTGTTGGTTTGCTTGTTTGTTGGTTAGTTTGTTTGTTGGTTTGTTGGTTTGTTTGTTTGTTGGTTTGTTCGTTTGTTGATTTGTTGGTTACTTGGTTTGTTAGTTTGTTGGTTTGTTGGTTTGTTGGCTTGTTGGTTTGTTAGTTTGTTGGTTTGTTGGTTTGTTGGTTTGTTGGTTTGGTGCTTTGTTGGTTTGTTGGTTTGTTGGTTTGTTGGTTTGTTTGTTTGTTGGTTTTTTCGTTTGTTGGCTTGTTGGTTTGTTGGTTTGTTCGCTTGTTGGTTTGTTGGTTTGTCGATTTGTTGGTTTGTTGGTTTGTTCGTTTGTTGGTTTGTTGGTTTGTTGGTTTGTTAGTTTGTTTGTCTGTTGGTTTGTTCGTTTGTTAGTTTTTTGGTTTGTTGGCTTGTTGGTTTGTTGGTTTGTTGGTTTAAAGGTTTATAGGTTTGTTGGTTTGTTGGTTTGTTCGTTTGTTGGTTTGTTGGTTTGTTCGTTTATTTGTTTGTTGGTTTGTTGGTTTATTGGTTTTTTGGTTTGTTGGTTTGTTGGTTTGTTCGTTTGTTAGTTTGTTGGTTTGTTCGTTTGTTTTCTTGTTGGTTTGTTGGCTTGTTAGTTTGTTGGTTTGTTGGTTTGTTGGTTTGTTGGTTTGTTGGTTTGTTTGTTTGTTCGTTTGTTGGTTTGTTGGCTTGTTGGTTTGTTGGTTTGTTGGTTTGTTGGTTTGTTGGTTTGTTGGTTTGTTGGTTTGTTGGTTTGTTGGTTTGTTGGTTTGTTGGTTAGTTGGTTTGTTGGTTTGTTGGTTTGTTCATTTGTTGGTTTGTTGATTTGTTGGTTTGTTCGTTTGTTGGTTTGGTGGTTTGTTGGTTTGTTCGTTTGTTCGTTTGTTGGCTTGTTGGCTTGTTGGTTTGTTGGTTTGTTGGTTTGTTGGTTTGTTGGTTTGTTGGTTTGTTGGTTTGTTGGTTCGATGGTTTGTTGGTTTGTTGGTTTGTTGGTTTGTTGGTTTGTTGGTTTGTTGGTTTATTCGTTTGTTGGTTTGTTGTTTTGTTGGTTTGTTGGTTTGTTGGTTTGTTGGTTTGTTGGTTTGTTGGTTTATTGGTTTGTTGGTTTGTTGGTTTGTTGGTTTGTTGGTTTGTTGGTTTGTTTGTTTATTCGTTTGTTGGTTTGTTGTTTTGTTGGTTTGTTGGTTTGTTGGTTTGTTCGTTTGTTAGTTTGTTGGTTTGTTGGTTTGTTGGTTTGTTGGTTTGTTTGTTTGTTAGTTTGTTGGTTTGTTGGTTTGTTGGGTACTTGGTTTGTTGGTTTGTTGCCTTGTTGGTTTGTTGGTTTTTTGGTTTGTTGGTTTGTCGGTTTGTTGGTTTGTTGGTTTTTTGGTTTGTTGGTTTGTTGGTTTGTTGATTTATTTGTGTGTTGGTTTGTTGGTTTGTTGGTTTGTTGGTTTGTTGTTTTATTTGTTTGTTGCTTTGTTGGTTTGTTGGTTTGTTGGTTTGTTGGTTTATTTGTTTTGTTGGTTTGTTGGTTTGTTGGTTTGTTGGCTTGTTGGTTTGTTGGTTTGTTGGTTTGTTGGATTTTTGGTTTGTTGGTTAGTAGGTTTGTTTGTTTGTTCGTTTGTTGGTTTGTTGGTTTGTTGGTTTGTTGGCTTAATGGTTTGTTGGATTGTTGGATTGTTGGTTTGTTGGTTTGTTGGCTTGTTGGCTTGTTGGCTTGTTGGTTTGTTGGTTTGTTGGTTTGTTGGCTTGTTGGTTTGTTGGGTTGTTGGCTTGTTGTTTTGTTGGTTTGCTTGTTTGTTGGTTAGTTTGTTTGTTGGTTTGTTGGTTTGTTTGTTTGTTGGTTTGTTCGTTTGTTGATTTGTTGGTTACTTGGTTTGTTAGTTTGTTGGTTTGTTGGTTTGTTGGCTTGTTGGTTTGTTAGTTTGTTGGTTTGTTGGTTTGTTGGTTTGTTGGTTTGGTGCTTTGTTGGTTTGTTGGTTTGTTGGTTTGTTGGTTTGTTTGTTTGTTGGTTTTTTCGTTTGTTGGCTTGTTGGTTTGTTGGTTTGTTCGCTTGTTGGTTTGTTGGTTTGTCGATTTGTTGGTTTGTTGGTTTGTTCGTTTGTTGGTTTGTTGGTTTGTTGGTTTGTTAGTTTGTTTGTCTGTTGGTTTGTTCGTTTGTTAGTTTTTTGGTTTGTTGGCTTGTTGGTTTGTTGGCTTGTTGGTTTGTTGGTTTGTTGGTTTGTTGGTTTGTTGGTTTGTTGGTTTGTTGGTTTGTTGGTTTGTTGGTTTGTTGGTTTGTTGGTTTGTTGGTTTGTCGGCTTGTTGGCTTGCTGGTTTGCTGGCTTGTTGGTTTGTTGGTTTGTTGGTTCGTTGGTTTGTTGGTTTGTTGGTTTTTTGGTTTGTTGGTTTGTTGGTTTGTTTGTTTGTTGGTTTGTTCGTTTGTTGGCTTGTTGATTTGTTGGCTTGTTGGCTTGTTGGTTTGTTGGTTTGTTCGTTTGTTGGTTTGTTGGTTCGTTGGTTTGTTGGTTTGTTAGTTTGTTGGTTTGTGGGTTTGTTCGTTTGTTCGTTTGTTGGCTTGCTGGCTTGTTGGTATGTTGGTTTGTTGGTTTGCTTGTTTGTTGGTTTGCTGGTTTGTTGGTTTGTTGGTTTGTTGGTTTGTTGGTTTGTTTGATTGTTGGTTTGTTCGTTTGTTGATTTGTTGGTTACATGGTTTGTTAGTTTGTTGGTTTGTTGGTTTGTTGGCTTGTTGGTTTGTTGGTTTGTTGGTTTGTTTGTTTGTTGGCTTGTTGGTTTGTTGGTTTGTTCGCTTGTTGGTTTGTTGGTTTGTCGATTTGTTGGTTTGTTGGTTTGTTTGTTTGTTGGTTTGTTGGTTTGTTGGTTTGTTAGTTTGTTTGTCTGTTGGTTTGTTCGTTTGTTGGCTTCTTGGTTTGTTGGCTTGTTGGTTTGTTGGTATGTTGGTTTGTTGGTTTGCTGGTTTGTTGGTTTGTTGGTTTGTTGGTTTGTTGGTTTGTTGGTTTGTTGGCTTGTTGGCTTGCTGGTTTGCTGGCTTGTTGGTTTGTTGGTTTGTTGGTTCGTTGGTTTGTTGTTTTGTTGGTTTTTTGGTTTGTTGGTTTGTTGGTTTGTTTGTTTGTTGGTTTGTTCGTTTGTTGGCTTGTTGATTTGTTGGCTTGTTGGCTTGTTGGTTTGTTGGTTTGTTGGCTTGTTGGTTTGTTGGCTTGTTGGTTTGTCGGTTTGTTGGTTTGTTGGTTTGTTGGTTTGTTGGTTTGTTCGTTTGTTGGTTTGTTGGTTTGTTGGCTTCTTGGGTTGTTGGTTTGTTAATTTGTTGGTTTGTTCGTTTGTTGGTTTGTTCGCTTGTTGGCTTGTTGGTTTGTTGGTTTAAAGGTTTATAGGTTTGTTGGTTTGTTGGTTTGTTCGTTTGTTGGTTTGTTGGTTTGTTCGTTTATTTGTTTGTTGGTTTGTTGGTTTATTGGTTTTTTGGTTTGTTGGTTTGTTGGTTTGTTCGTTTGTTGGTTTGTTGGTTTGTTGGTTTGTTCGTTTGTTTTCTTGTTGGTTTGTTGGATTGTTAGTTTGTTGGTTTGTTGGTTTGTTGGTTTGTTGGTTTGTTGGTTTGGTTTGTTGGATTGTTAGTTTGTTGGTTTGTTGGTTTGTTCGTTTGTTTTCTTGTTGGTTTGTTGGATTGTTAGTTTGTTGGTTTGTTGGTTTGTTGGTTTGTTGGTTTGTTGGTTTGGTTTGTTGGATTGTTAGTTTGTTGGTTTGTTGGTTTGTTGGTTTGTTGGTTTGTTGGTTTGGTGCTTTGTTGGTTTGTTGGTTTGTTGGTTTGTTGGTTTGTTTGTTTGTTGGTTTTTTCGTTTGTTGGCTTGTTGGTTTGTTGGTTTGTTCGCTTGTTGGTTTGTTGGTTTGTCGATTTGTTGGTTTGTTGGTTTGTTGGTTTGTTGGTTTGTTGGTTTGTTAGTTTGTTGGTTTGTTGGTTTGTTGGTTTGTTGGTTTGTTGGTTTGTTGGTTTGTTGGTTTGTTGGTTTGTCGGCTTGTTGGCTTGCTGGTTTGCTGGCTTGTTGGTTTGTTGGTTTGTTGGTTCGTTGGTTTGTTGGTTTGTTGGTTTTTTGGTTTGTTGGTTTGTTGGTTTGTTTGTTTGTTGGTTTGTTCGTTTGTTGGCTTGTTGATTTGTTGGCTTGTTGGCTTGTTGGTTTGTTGGTTTGTTCGTTTGTTGGTTTGTTGGTTCGTTGGTTTGTTGGTTTGTTAGTTTGTTGGTTTGTGGGTTTGTTCGTTTGTTCGTTTGTTGGCTTGCTGGCTTGTTGGTATGTTGGTTTGTTGGTTTGCTTGTTTGTTGGTTTGCTGGTTTGTTGTTTTGTTGGTTTGTTGGTTTGTTGGTTTGTTTGATTGTTGGTTTGTTCGTTTGTTGATTTGTTGGTTACATGGTTTGTTAGTTTGTTGGTTTGTTGGTTTGTTGGCTTGTTGGTTTGTTGGTTTGTTGGTTTGTTTGTTTGTTGGCTTGTTGGTTTGTTGGTTTGTTCGCTTGTTGGTTTGTTGGTTTGTCGATTTGTTGGTTTGTTGGTTTGTTTGTTTGTTGGTTTGTTGGTTTGTTGGTTTGTTAGTTTGTTTGTCTGTTGGTTTGTTCGTTTGTTGGCTTCTTGGTTTGTTGGCTTGTTGGTTTGTTGGTATGTTGGTTTGTTGGTTTGCTGGTTTGTTGGTTTGTTGGTTTGTTGGTTTGTTGGTTTGTTGGTTTGTTGGCTTGTTGGCTTGCTGGTTTGCTGGCTTGTTGGTTTGTTGGTTTGTTGGTTCGTTGGTTTGTTGTTTTGTTGGTTTTTTGGTTTGTTGGTTTGTTGGTTTGTTTGTTTGTTGGTTTGTTCGTTTGTTGGCTTGTTGATTTGTTGGCTTGTTGGCTTGTTGGTTTGTTGGTTTGTTGGCTTGTTGGTTTGTTGGCTTGTTGGTTTGTCGGTTTGTTGGTTTGTTGGTTTGTTGGTTTGTTGGTTTGTTCGTTTGTTGGTTTGTTGGTTTGTTGGCTTCTTGGGTTGTTGGTTTGTTAATTTGTTGGTTTGTTCGTTTGTTGGTTTGTTCGCTTGTTGGCTTGTTGGTTTGTTGGTTTAAAGGTTTATAGGTTTGTTGGTTTGTTGGTTTGTTCGTTTGTTGGTTTGTTGGTTTGTTCGTTTATTTGTTTGTTGGTTTGTTGGTTTATTGGTTTTTTGGTTTGTTGGTTTGTTGGTTTGTTCGTTTGTTGGTTTGTTGGTTTGTTGGTTTGTTGGTTTGTTCGTTTGTTTTCTTGTTGGTTTGTTGGATTGTTAGTTTGTTGGTTTGTTGGTTTGTTGGTTTGTTGGTTTGTTTGTTTGTTCGTTTGTTGGTTTGTTGGCTTGTTGGTTTGTTGGCTTGTTGGTTTGTTGGTTTGTTGGTTTGTTGGTTTGTTGGTTTGTTGGTTTGTTGGTTTGTTGGTTTGTTGGTTTGTTGGTTTGTTGGTTTATTGGTTTGTTCGTTTGTTGGTTTGTTGATTTGTTGGTTTGTTGATTTGTTGGTTTGTTCGTTTGTTGGTTTGGTGGTTTGTTGGTTTGTTCGTTTGTTCGTTTGTTGGCTTGTTGGCTTGTTGGTTTGTTGGTTTGTTGGTTTGTTGGTTTGTTGGTTTGTTGGTTTGTTGGTTTGTTGGTTTGTTGGTTTGTTGGTTTGTTGGTTTGTTGGTTTGTTGGTTTATTCGTTTGTTGGTTTGTTGTTTTGTTGGTTTGTTGGTTTGTTGGTTTGTTGGTTTGTTGGTTTGTTGGTTTGTTGGTTTGTTGGTTTGTTGGTTTGTTGGTTTGTTGGTTTGTTGGTTTGTTGGTTTGTTGGTTTGTTGGTTTATTCGTTTGTTGGTTTGTTGTTTTGTTGGTTTGTTGGTTTGTTGGTTTGTTCGTTTGTTAGTTTGTTGGTTTGTTGGTTTGTTGGTTTGTTGGTTTGTTTGTTTGTTAGTTTGTTGGTTTGTTGGTTTGTTGGTTACTTGGTTTGTTGGTTTGTTGCCTTGTTGGTTTGTTGGTTTTTTGGTTTGTTGGTTTGTCGGTTTGTTGGTTTGTTGGTTTTTTGGTTTGTTGGTTTGTTGGTTTGTTGATTTATTTGTGTGTTGGTTTGTTGGTTTGTTGGTTTGTTGGTTTGTTGGTTTGTTTGTTTATTTGTTTGTTGCTTTGTTGGTTTGTTGGTTTGTTGGTTTATTTGTTTGTTGGTTTGTTGGTTTGTTGGTTTGTTGGCTTGTTGGTTTGTTGGTTTGTTGGTTTGTTGGATTTTTGGTTTGTTGGTTTGTAGGTTTGTTTGTTTGTTCGTTTGTTGGTTTGTTGGTTTGTTGGTTTGTTGGCTTAATGGTTTGTTGGATTGTTGGATTGTTGGTTTGTTGGTTTGTTGGCTTGTTGGCTTGTTGGCTTGTTGGTTTGTTGGTTTGTTGGTTTGTTGGCTTGTTGGTTTGTTGGGTTGTTGGCTTGTTGTTTTGTTGGTTTGCTTGTTTGTTGGTTAGTTTGTTTGTTGGTTTGTTGCTTTGTTTGTTTGTTGGTTTATTCGTTTGTTGATTTGTTGGTTACTTGGTTTGTTAGTTTGTTGGTTTGTTGGTTTGTTGGCTTGTTGGTTTGTTAGTTTGTTGGTTTGTTGGTTTGTTGGTTTGTTGGTTTGGTGCTTTGTTGGTTTGTTGGTTTGTTGGTTTGTTGGTTTGTTTGTTTGTTGGTTTTTTCGTTTGTTGGCTTGTTGGTTTGTTGGTTTGTTCGCTTGTTGGTTTGTTGGTTTGTCGATTTGTTGGTTTGTTGGTTTGTTCGTTTGTTGGTTTGTTGGTTTGTTGGTTTGTTAGTTTGTTTGTCTGTTGGTTTGTTCGTTTGTTAGTTTCTTGGTTTGTTGGCTTGTTGGTTCGTTGGTTTGTTGGTTTGTTGGTTTGTTGGTTTGTTGGTATGTTCATTTGTTGGTTTGTTGGTTTGTTGGCTTGTTGGTTTGTTGGTTTGTTGGTTTGTTGGTTTGTTGGTTTGTTGGTTTGTTGGTTTGTTGGTTTGTCGGCTTGTTGGCTTGCTGATTTGCTGGCTTGTTGGTTTTTTGGTTTGTTGGTTTGTTGGTTTGTTTGTTTGTTGGTTTGTTCGTTTGTTGGCTTGTTGATTTGTTGGCTTGTTGGCTTGTTGGTTTGTTGGTTTGTTCGTTTGTTGGTTTGTTGGTTCGTTGGTTTGTTGGTTTGTTGGTTTGTTGGTTTGTGGGTTTGTTCGTTTGTTCGTTTGTTGGCTTGCTGGCTTGTTGGTATGTTGGTTTGTTGGTTTGCTTGTTTGTTGGTTTGCTGGTTTGTTGGTTTGTTGGTTTGTTGGTTTGTTTGATTGTTGGTGTGTTCGTTTGTTGATTTGTTGGTTACATGGTTTGTTAGTTTGTTGGTTTGTTGGTTTGTTGGCTTGTTGGTTTGTTGGTTTGTTGGTTTGTTTGTTTGTTGGCTTGTTGGTTTGTTGGTTTGTTCGCTTGTTGGTTTGTTGGTTTGTCGATTTGTTGGTTTGTTGGTTTGTTTGTTTGTTGGTTTGTTGGTTTGTTGGTTTGTTAGTTTGTTTGTCTGTTGGTTTGTTCGTTTGTTGGCTTCTTGGTTTGTTGGCTTGTTGGTTTGTTGGTTTGTTGGTTTGTTGGTTTGTTGGTTTGTTGGTTTGTTCATTTGTTGGTTTGTTGGTTTGTTGGCTTGTTGGTTTGTTGGTATGTTGGTTTGTTGGTTTGCTGGTTTGTTGGTTTGTTGGTTTGTTGGTTTGTTGGTTTGTTGGTTTGTTGGCTTGTTGGCTTGCTGGTTTGCTGGCTTGTTGGTTTGTTGGTTTGTTGGTTCGTTGGTTTGTTGTTTTGTTGGTTTTTTGGTTTGTTGGTTTGTTGGTTTGTTTGTTTGTTGGTTTGTTCGTTTGTTGGCTTGTTGATTTGTTGGCTTGTTGGCTTGTTGGTTTGTTGGTTTGTTGGCTTGTTGGTTTGTTGGCTTGTTGGTTTGTCGGTTTGTTGGTTTGTTGGTTTGTTGGTTTGTTCGTTTGTTGGTTTGTTGGTTCGTTGTTTTGTTGGTTTGTTGGTCTGTTCGTTTGTTGGTTTGTGGGTTTGTTGGTTTGTTGGGTTGTTGGTTTGTTCGTTTGTTGGTTTGGTGGTTTGTTGGTTTGTTCGTTTGTTCGTTTGTTGGCTTGCTGGCTTGTTGATATGTTGGTTTGTTGGTTAGTTGGTTACGTGGTTTGTTGGTTTGTTGGTTTGTTGGTTTGTTGGTTTTTTGGTTTGTTGGTTTGTTGGTTTGTTGGTTTGTTGGTTTGCTGGTTTGTTGGTTTGTTGGTTTGTTGGTTTGTTGGTTTGTTGGTTTGTTAGTTTGTTGGCTTGTTGGTTTGTTGGCTTGTTGGTTTGTTGGCTTGTTGGTTTGTTGGTTTGTTGGTTTGTTGGTTTGTTGGTTTGTTCGTTTGTTGGTTTGTTGATTTGTTGGTTTGTTGATTTGTTGGTTTGTTCGTTTGTTGGTTTGGTGGTTTGTTGGTTTGTTCGTTTGTTCGTTTGTTGGCTTGTTGGCTTGTTGGTTTGTTGGTTTGTTGGTTTGTTGGTTTGTTGGTTTGTTGGTTTGTTGGTTTGTTGGTTTGTTGGTTTGTTGGTTTGTTGGTTTGTTGGTTTGTTGGTTTATTCGTTTGTTGGTTTGTTGTTTTGTTGGTTTGTTGGTTTGTTGGTTTGTTGGTTTGTTGGTTTGTTGGTTTGTTGGTTTGTTGGTTTGTTGGTTTGTTGGTTTGTTGGTTTGTTGGTTTGTTGGTTTGTTGGTTTGTTGGTTTATTCGTTTGTTGGTTTGTTGTTTTGTTGGTTTGTTGGTTTGTTGGTTTGTTCGTTTGTTAGTTTTTTGGTTTGTTGGTTTGTTGGTTTGTTGGTTTGTTGGTTTGTTTGTTTGTTAGTTTGTTGGTTTGTTGGTTTGTTGGTTACTTGGTTTGTTGGTTTGTTGCCTTGTTGGTTTGTTGGTTTTTTGGTTTGTTGGTTTGACGGTTTGTTGGTTTGTTGGTTTTTTGGTTTGTTGGTTTGTTGGTTTGTTGATTTATTTGTGTGTTGGTTTGTTGGTTTGTTGGTTTGTTGGTTTGTTGGTTTGTTTGTTTATTTGTTTGTTGCTTTGCTGGTTTGTTGGTTTGTTGGTTTGTTGGTTTATTTGTTTGTTGGTTTGTTGGTTTGTTGGTTTGTTGGCTTGTTGGTTTGTTGGTTTGTTGGTTTGTTGGATTTTTGGTTTGTTGGTTTGTAGGTTTGTTTGTTTGTTCGTTTGTTGGTTTGTTGGTTTGTTGGTTTGTTGGCTTAATGGTTTGTTGGATTGTTGGATTGTTGGTTTGTTGGTTTGTTGGCTTGTTGGCTTGTTGGCTTGTTGGTTTGTTGGTTTGTTGGTTTGTTGGCTTGTTGGTTTGTTGGGTTGTTGGCTTGTTGTTTTGTTGGTTTGCTTGTTTGTTGGTTAGTTTGTTTGTTGGTTTGTTGGTTTGTTTGTTTGTTGGTTTGTTCGTTTGTTGATTTGTTGGTTACTTGGTTTGTTAGTTTGTTGGTTTGTTGGTTTGTTGGCTTGTTGGTTTGTTAGTTTGTTGGTTTGTTGGTTTGTTGGTTTGTTGGTTTGGTGCTTTGTTGGTTTGTTGGTTTGTTGGTTTGTTGGTTTGTTTGTTTGTTGGTTTTTTCGTTTGTTGGCTTATTGGTTTGTTGGTTTGTTCGCTTGTTGGTTTGTTGGTTTGTCGATTTGTTGGTTTGTTGGTTTGTTCGTTTGTTGGTTTGTTGGTTTGTTGGTTTGTTAGTTTGTTTGTCTGTTGGTTTGTTCGTTTGTTAGTTTCTTGGTTTGTTGGCTTGTTGGTTCGTTGGTTTGTTGGTTTGTTGGTTTGTTGGTTTGTTCATTTGTTGGTTTGTTGGTTTGTTGGCTTGTTGGTTTGTTGGTTTGTTGGTTTGTTGGTTTGTTGGTTTGTTGGTTTGTTGGTTTGTTGGTTTGTCGGCTTGTTGGCTTGCTGGTTTGCTGGCTTGTTGGTTTTTTGGTTTGTTGGTTTGTTGGTTTGTTTGTTTGTTGGTTTGTTCGTTTGTTGGCTTGTTGATTTGTTGGCTTGTTGGCTTGTTGGTTTGTTGGTTTGTTCGTTTGTTGGTTTGTTGGTTCGTTGGTTTGTTGGTTTGTTGGTTTGTTGGTTTGTGTGTTTGTTTGTTTGTTCGTTTGTTGGCTTGCTGGCTTGTTGGTATGTTGGTTTGTTGGTTTGCTTGTTTGTTGGTTTGCTGGTTTGTTGGTTTGTTGGTTTGTTGGTTTGTTTGATTGTTGGTTTGTTCGTTTGTTGATTTGTTGGTTACATGGTTTGTTAGTTTGTTGGTTTGTTGGTTTGTTGGCTTGTTGGTTTGTTGGTTTGTTGGTTTGTTTGTTTGTTGGCTTGTTGGTTTGTTGGTTTGTTCGCTTGTTGGTTTGTTGGTTTGTCGATTTGTTGGTTTGTTGGTTTGTTTGTTTGTTGGTTTGTTGGTTTGTTGGTTTGTTATTTTGTTTGTCTGTTGGTTTGTTCGTTTGTTGGCTTCTTGGTTTGTTGGCTTGTTGGTTTGTTGGTTTGTTGGTTTGTTGGTTTGTTGGTTTGTTCATTTGTTGGTTTGTTGGTTTGTTGGCTTGTTGGTTTGTTGGTATGTTGGTTTGTTGGTTTGCTGGTTTGTTGGTTTGTTGGTTTGTTGGTTTGTTGGTTTGTTGGTTTGTTGGTTTGTTGGTTTGTTGGCTTGTTGGCTTGGTGGTTTGCTGGCTTGTTGGTTTGTTGGTTTGTTGGTTCGTTGGTTTGTTGTTTTGTTGGTTTTTTGGTTTGTTGGTTTGTTGGTTTGTTTGTTTATTGGTTTGTTCGTTTGTTGGCATGTTGTATTGTTGGCTTGTTGGCTTGTTGGTTTGTTGGTTTGTTGGCTTGTTGGTTTGTTGGCTTGTTGGTTTGTCGGTTTGTTGGTTTGTTGGTTTGTTGGTTTGTTCGTTTGTTGGTTTGTTGGTTCGTTGTTTTGTTGGTTTTTTGGTCTGTTCGTTTGTTGGTTTGTGGGTTTGTTGGTTTGTTGGGTTGTTGGTTTGTTCGTTTGTTGGTTTGGTGGTTTGTTGGTTTGTTCGTTTGTTCGTTTGTTGGCTTGCTGGCTTGTTGATATGTTGGTTTGTTGGTTAGTTGGTTACGTGGTTTGTTGGTTTGTTGGTTTGTTGATTTGTAGGTTTTTTGGTTTGTTGGTTTGTTGGTTTGTTGGTTTGTTGGTTTGTTGGCTTGTTGGTTTGTTGGCTTGTTGGTTTGTTGGCTTGTTGGTTTGTTGGTTTGTTGGTTTTTTGTTTTGTTGGTTTTTTGGTTTGTTCGTTTGTTGGTTTGTTGGCTTGTTGGTTTGTTGATTTGTTGGTTTGTTGGTTTGTTGGTTTGTTGGTTTGTTTGTTTGTTGGTTTGTTGGTTTGTTGGTTTCTTGGTATGTCGGTTTGTTGGTTTGTTGGTTTGTTGGTTTGTTGGTTTGTTGGTTTGTTGGTTTGTTGGTTTGTTGGCTTGTTGGTTTGTTGGTTTGTTGGTTTGTTGGTTTGTTGGTTTGTTAGTTTGTTCGTTTGTTGGGTTGTTGGTTTGTTGGTTTGTTGGCTTGTTGGTTTGTTGGTTTGTTGGTTTGTTGGTTTTTTGGTTTGTTGGTTTTTTGGTTTGTTGGTTTGTTGGTTTATTGGTTTGTTGGTTTATTTGTTAGTTGGTTTGTTGGTTTGTTGGTTTATTTGTTTGTTGGTTTGTTGGTTTGTTTGTTTGTTAGTTTGTTCGTTTGTTGGTTTGTTGGTTACTTGGTTTGTTGGTTTGTTGGTTTGTTGGCTTGTTGGTTTGTTGGTTTGTTGGTTTCTTGGTTTGTTGGTTTGTTGGTTTGTTGGTTTGTTAGTTTGTTGGGTTGTTGTGTTGTTGGTTTGTTGGGTTGTTGGTTTGTTGGTTTGTTGGTTTGTTGTTTTGTTGGTTTGTTGGTTTGTTGGTTTGTTGGTTTGTTGGTTTGTCGGTTTGTTGGTTTGTTGGTTTTTTTGGTTTATTGGTTTGTCGGTTTGTTGGTTTGTTGGTTTGTTCATTTATTTGTTTGTTGGTTTGTTGGTTTATTGGTTTTTTGGTTTGTTGGTTTGTTGGTTTGTTGGTTTGTTGGTTTGTTGGTTTGTTGGCTTCTTGGCTTCTTGGCTTGTTGGTTTGTTCGTTTGTTGGTTTGTTCGCTTGTTGGCTTGTTGGTTTGTTGGTTTGTTGGTTTGTTGGTTTGTTGGTTTATAGGTTTATAGATTTTTTGGTTTGTTGGTTTGTTCGTTTGTTGGTTTGTTGGTTTGTTCGTTTATTTGTTTGTTGGTTTGTTGGTTTATTGGTTTTTTGGTTTGTTGGTTTGTTGGTTTGTTCGTTTGTTGGTTTGTTGGTTTGTTGGTTTGTTCGTTTGTTTTCTTGTTGGTTTGTTGGCTTGTTGGTTTGTTGGTTTGTTGGTTTGTTGGTTTGTTGGTTTGTTGGTTTGTTGGTTTGTTAGTTTTTTCGTTTGTTGGTTTGTTGGCATGTTGGTTTGTTGGTTTGTTGGTTTGTTGGCATGTTGGTTTGTTGGTTTGTTGGTTTGTTGGTTTGTTGGTTTGTTGGTTTGTTGGTTTGTTGGTTTGTTGGTTTGTTGGTTTGTTCGTTTGTTGGTTTGTTGGTTTGTTGGTTTGTTCGTTTGTTGGTTTGTTGATTTGTTGGTTTGTTGGTTTGTTGGTGTGTTCGTTTGTTGGTTTGGTGGTTTGTTGGTTTGTTCGTTTGTTCGTTTGTTGGCTTGTTGGCTTGTTGGTTTGTTGGTTTGTTGGTTTGTTGGTTTGTTGGTTTGTTGGTTTGTTGGTTTGTTGGTTTGTTGGTTTGTTGTTTTGTTGGTTTGTTGGTTTGTTGGTTTGTTGGTTTATTGGTTTGTTGGTTTGTTGGTTTGTTGGTTTGTTGGTTTGTTGGTTTGTTGGTTTGTTGGTTTGTTGGTTTGTTGGTTTGTTGGTTTGTTGGTTTGTTGGTTTGTTGGTTTGTTGGTTTGTTGGTTTGTTGGTTTGTTGGTTTATTCGTTTGTTGGTTTGTTGTTTTGTTGGTTTGTTGGTTTGTTGGTTTGTTCGTTTGTTAGTTTGTTGGTTTGTTGGTTTGTTGGTTTGTTTGTTTGTTCGTTTGTTAGTTTGTTGGTTTGTTGGTTTGTTGGTTACTTAGTTTGTTGGTTTGTTGGCTTGTTGGTTTGTTGGTTTTTTGGTTTGTTGGTTTGTCGGTTTGTTGGTTTGTTGGTTTTTTGGTTTGTTGGTTTGTTGGTTTGTTGGTTTATTTGTGTGTTGGTTTGTTGGTTTGTTGGTTTGTTGGTTTGTTGGTATGTTGGTTTGTTGGTTTATTTGTTTGTTGCTTTGTTGGTTTGTTGGTTTGTTGGTTTGTTGGTTTATTTGTTTGTTGGTTTGTTTGTTTGTTGGTTTGTTGGCTTGTTGGTTTGTTGGTTTGTTGGTTTGTTGGATTTTTGGTTTGTTGGTTTGTAGGTTTGTTTGTTTGTTCGTTTGTTGATTTGTTGGTTTGTTGGTTTATTGGCTCAATGGTTTGTTGGATTGTTGGTTTGTTGGTTTGTTGGTTTGTTCGTTTGTTGGTTTGTTGGTTTGTTGGTTTGTTCGTTTGTTTTCTTGTTGGTTTGTTGGCTTGTTGGTTTGTTGGTTTGTTGGTTTGTTGGTTTGTTGGTTTGTTGGTTTGTTAGTTTTTTCGTTTGTTGGTTTGTTGGCTTGTTGGTTTGTTGGTTTGTTGGTTTGTTGGTTTGTTGGTTTGTTGGTTTGTTGGTTTGTTGGTTTGTTGGTTTGTTCGTTTGTTGGTTTGTTGGTTTGTTGGTTTGTTCGTTTGTTGGTTTGTTGATTTGTTGGTTTGTTGGTTTGTTGGTGTGTTCGTTTGTTGGTTTGGTGGTTTGTTGGTTTGTTCGTTTGTTCGTTTGTTGGCTTGTTGGCTTGTTGGTTTGTTGGTTTGTTGGTTTGTTGGTTTGTTGGTTTGTTGGTTTGTTGGTTTGTTGGTTTGTTGGTTTGTTGGTTTGTTGGTTTGTTGGTTTGTTGGTTTGTTGGTTTATTCGTTTGTTGGTTTGTTGTTTTGTTGGTTTGTTGGTTTGTTGGTTTGTTGGTTTATTGGTTTGTTGGTTTGTTGGTTTGTTGGTTTGTTGGTTTGTTGGTTTGTTGGTTTGTTGGTTTGTTGGTTTGTTGGTTTGTTGGTTTGTTGGTTTGTTGGTTTGTTGGTTTATTTGTTTGTTGGTTTGTTGTTTTGTTGGTTTGTTGGTTTGTTGGTTTGTTCGTTTGTTAGTTTGTTGGTTTGTTGGTTTGTTGGTTTGTTAGTTTGTTCGTTTGTTAGTTTGTTGGTTTGTTGGTTTGTTGGTTACTTAGTTTGTTGGTTTGTTGGCTTGTTGGTTTGTTGGTTTTTTGGTTTGTTGGTTTGTCGGTTTGTTGGTTTGTTGGTTTTTTGGTTTGTTGGTTTGTTGGTTTGTTGGTTTATTTGTGTGTTGGTTTGTTGGTTTGTTGGTTTGTTGGTTTGTTGGTATGTTGGTTTGTTGGTTTATTTGTTTGTTGCTTTGTTGGTTTGTTGGTTTGTTGGTTTGTTGGTTTATTTGTTTGTTGGTTTGTTTGTTTGTTGGTTTGTTGGCTTGTTGGTTTGTTGGTTTGTTGGTTTGTTGGATTTTTGGTTTGTTGGTTTGTAGGTTTGTTTGTTTGTTCGTTTGTTGATTTGTTGGTTTGTTGGTTTATTGGCTCAATGGTTTGTTGGATTGTTGGTTTGTTGGTTTGTTGGTTTGTTGGCTTGTTGGCTTGTTGGTTTGTTGGTTTGTTGGTTTGTTGGCTTGTTGGTTTGTTGGGTTGTTGGCTTGTTCTTTTGTTGGTTTGCTTGTTTGTTGGTTAGTTGGTTTGTTGGTTTGTTGGTTTGTTTGATTGTTGGTTTGTTCGTTTGTTGATTTGTTGGTTACTTGGTTTGTTAGTTTGTTGGTTTGTTGGTTTGTTGGCTTGTTGGTTTGTTAGTTTGTTGGTTTGTTGGTTTGTTGGTTTGTTGGTTTGTTGCTTTGTTGGTTTGTTGGTTTGTTGGTTTGTTTGTTTGTTGGTTTTTTCGTTTGTTGGCTTGTTGGTTTGTTGGTTTGTTCGCTTTGTTGGTTTGTTGGTTTGTCGATTTGTTGGTTTGTTGGTTTGTTCGTTTGTTGGTTTGTTAGTTTGTTGGTTTGTTAGTTTGTTTGTCTGTTGATTTGTTCGTTTGTTGGCTTCTTGGTTTGTTGGCTTGTTGGTTTGTTGGTTTGTTGGTTTGTTGGTTTGTTGGTTTGTTCATTTGTTGGTTTGTTGGTTTGTTGGTTTGTTGGCTTGTTGGCTTGTTGGTTTGTTGGTTTGTTGGTTTGTTGGTTTGTTGGTTTGTTGGCTTGTTGGCTTGCTGGTTTGCTGGCTTGTTGGTTTGTTGGTTTGTTGGTTCGTTGGTTTGTTGGTTTGTTGGTTTTTTGGTTTGTTGGTTTGTTGGTTTTTTGTTTGTTGGTTTGTTCGTTTGTTGGCTTGTTGATTTGTTGGCTTGTTGGTTTGTTGGTTTGTTGGCTTGTTGGTTTGTTGGCTTGTTGGTTTGTCGGTTTGTTGGTTTGTTGGTTTGTTGGTTTGTTGGTTTGTTGGTTTGTTGGTTTATTCGTTTGTTGGTTTGTTGTTTTGTTGGTTTGTTGGTTTCTTGGTTTGTTGGTTTATTGGTTTGTTGGTTTGTTGGTTTGTTGGTTTGTTGGTTTGTTGGTTTGTTGGTTTGTTGGTTTGTTGGTTTGTTGGTTTGTTGGTTTGTTGGTTTGTTGGTTTGTTGGTTTATTTGTTTGTTGGTTTGTTTGTTTGTTGGTTTGTTGGCTTGTTGGTTTGTTGGTTTGTTGGTTTGTTGGATTTTTGGTTTGTTGGTTTGTAGGTTTGTTTGTTTGTTCGTTTGTTGATTTGTTGGTTTGTTGGTTTATTGGCTCAATGGTTTGTTGGATTGTTGGTTTGTTGGTTTGTTGGTTTGTTCGTTTGTTGGTTTGTTGGTTTGTTGGTTTGTTCGTTTGTTTTCTTGTTGGTTTGTTGGCTTGTTGGTTTGTTGGTTTGTTGGTTTGTTGGTTTGTTGGTTTGTTGGTTTGTTAGTTTTTTCGTTTGTTGGTTTGTTGGCTTGTTGGTTTGTTGGTTTGTTGGTTTGTTGGTTTGTTGGTTTGTTGGTTTGTTGGTTTGTTCGTTTGTTGGTTTGTTGGTTTGTTGGTTTGTTCGTTTGTTGGTTTGTTGATTTGTTGGTTTGTTGGTTTGTTGGTGTGTTCGTTTGTTGGTTTGGTGGTTTGTTGGTTTGTTCGTTTGTTCGTTTGTTGGCTTGTTGGCTTGTTGGTTTGTTGGTTTGTTGGTTTGTTGGTTTGTTGGTTTGTTGGTTTGTTGGTTTGTTGGTTTGTTGGTTTGTTGGTTTGTTGGTTTGTTGGTTTGTTGGTTTGTTGGTTTATTCGTTTGTTGGTTTGTTGTTTTGTTGGTTTGTTGGTTTGTTGGTTTGTTGGTTTATTGGTTTGTTGGTTTGTTGGTTTGTTGGTTTGTTGGTTTGTTGGTTTGTTGGTTTGTTGGTTTGTTGGTTTGTTGGTTTGTTGGTTTGTTGGTTTGTTGGTTTGTTGGTTTGTTGGTTTATTTGTTTGTTGGTTTGTTGTTTTGTTGGTTTGTTGGTTTGTTGGTTTGTTCGTTTGTTAGTTTGTTGGTTTGTTGGTTTGTTGGTTTGTTAGTTTGTTCGTTTGTTAGTTTGTTGGTTTGTTGGTTTGTTGGTTACTTAGTTTGTTGGTTTGTTGGCTTGTTGGTTTGTTGGTTTTTTGGTTTGTTGGTTTGTCGGTTTGTTGGTTTGTTGGTTTTTTGGTTTGTTGGTTTGTTGGTTTGTTGGTTTATTTGTGTGTTGGTTTGTTGGTTTGTTGGTTTGTTGGTTTGTTGGTATGTTGGTTTGTTGGTTTATTTGTTTGTTGCTTTGTTGGTTTGTTGGTTTGTTGGTTTGTTGGTTTATTTGTTTGTTGGTTTGTTGGTTTGTTGGTTTGTTGGCTTGTTGGTTTGTTGGTTTGTTGGTTTGTTGGATTTTTGGTTTGTTGGTTTGTAGGTTTGTTTGTTTGTTCGTTTGTTGATTTGTTGGTTTGTTGGT
Source organism: Atherix ibis (assembly GCA_958298945.1). Lineage (NCBI taxonomy): Eukaryota > Metazoa > Arthropoda > Insecta > Diptera > Athericidae > Atherix > Atherix ibis. The sequence continues at coordinate 101,359,592 of OY282608.1, forward strand.
TTATTGGCTCAATGGTTTGTTGGATTGTTGGTTTGTTGGTTTGTTGGTTTGTTGGCTTGTTGGCTTGTTGGTTTGTTGGTTTGTTGGTTTGTTGGCTTGTTGGTTTGTTGGGTTGTTGGCTTGTTCTTTTGTTGGTTTGCTTGTTTGTTGGTTAGTTGGTTTGTTGGTTTGTTGGTTTGTTTGATTGTTGGTTTGTTCGTTTGTTGATTTGTTGGTTACTTGGTTTGTTAGTTTGTTGGTTTGTTGGTTTGTTGGCTTGTTGGTTTGTTAGTTTGTTGGTTTGTTGGTTTGTTGGTTTGTTGGTTTGTTGCTTTGTTGGTTTGTTGGTTTGTTGGTTTGTTTGTTTGTTGGTTTTTTCGTTTGTTGGCTTGTTGGTTTGTTGGTTTGTTCGCTTTGTTGGTTTGTTGGTTTGTCGATTTGTTGGTTTGTTGGTTTGTTCGTTTGTTGGTTTGTTAGTTTGTTGGTTTGTTAGTTTGTTTGTCTGTTGATTTGTTCGTTTGTTGGCTTCTTGGTTTGTTGGCTTGTTGGTTTGTTGGTTTGTTGGTTTGTTGGTTTGTTGGTTTGTTCATTTGTTGGTTTGTTGGTTTGTTGGTTTGTTGGCTTGTTGGCTTGTTGGTTTGTTGGTTTGTTGGTTTGTTGGTTTGTTGGTTTGTTGGCTTGTTGGCTTGCTGGTTTGCTGGCTTGTTGGTTTGTTGGTTTGTTGGTTCGTTGGTTTGTTGGTTTGTTGGTTTTTTGGTTTGTTGGTTTGTTGGTTTTTTGTTTGTTGGTTTGTTCGTTTGTTGGCTTGTTGATTTGTTGGCTTGTTGGTTTGTTGGTTTGTTGGCTTGTTGGTTTGTTGGCTTGTTGGTTTGTCGGTTTGTTGGTTTGTTGGTTTGTTGGTTTGTTGGTTTGTTGGTTTGTTGGTTTATTCGTTTGTTGGTTTGTTGTTTTGTTGGTTTGTTGGTTTCTTGGTTTGTTGGTTTATTGGTTTGTTGGTTTGTTGGTTTGTTGGTTTGTTGGTTTGTTGGTTTGTTGGTTTGTTGGTTTGTTGGTTTGTTGGTTTGTTGGTTTGTTGGTTTGTTGGTTTGTTGGTTTGTTGGTTTATTTGTTTGTTGGTTTGTTGTTTTGTTGGTTTGTTGGTTTGTTGGTTTGTTCGTTTGTTAGTTTGTTGGTTTGTTGGTTTGTTGGTTTGTTAGTTTGTTCGTTTGTTAGTTTGTTGGTTTGTTGGTTTGTTGGTTACTTAGTTTGTTGGTTTGTTGGCTTGTTGGTTTGTTGGTTTTTTGGTTTGTTGGTTTGTCGGTTTGTTGGTTTGTTGGTTTTTTGGTTTGTTGGTTTGTTGGTTTGTTGGTTTATTTGTGTGTTGGTTTGTTGGTTTGTTGGTTTGTTGGTTTGTTGGTATGTTGGTTTGTTGGTTTATTTGTTTGTTGCTTTGTTGGTTTGTTGGTTTGTTGGTTTGTTGGTTTATTTGTTTGTTGGTTTGTTTGTTTGTTGGTTTGTTGGCTTGTTGGTTTGTTGGTTTGTTGGTTTGTTGGATTTTTGGTTTGTTGGTTTGTAGGTTTGTTTGTTTGTTCGTTTGTTGATTTGTTGGTTTGTTGGTTTATTGGCTCAATGGTTTGTTGGATTGTTGGTTTGTTGGTTTGTTGGTTTGTTCGTTTGTTGGTTTGTTGGTTTGTTGGTTTGTTCGTTTGTTTTCTTGTTGGTTTGTTGGCTTGTTGGTTTGTTGGTTTGTTGGTTTGTTGGTTTGTTGGTTTGTTGGTTTGTTAGTTTTTTCGTTTGTTGGTTTGTTGGCTTGTTGGTTTGTTGGTTTGTTGGTTTGTTGGTTTGTTGGTTTGTTGGTTTGTTGGTTTGTTGGTTTGTTGGTTTGTTGGTTTGTTCGTTTGTTGGTTTGTTGGTTTGTTGGTTTGTTCGTTTGTTGGTTTGTTGATTTGTTGGTTTGTTGGTTTGTTGGTGTGTTCGTTTGTTGGTTTGGTGGTTTGTTGGTTTGTTCGTTTGTTCGTTTGTTGGCTTGTTGGCTTGTTGGTTTGTTGGTTTGTTGGTTTGTTGGTTTGTTGGTTTGTTGGTTTGTTGGTTTGTTGGTTTGTTGGTTTGTTGGTTTGTTGGTTTGTTGGTTTGTTGGTTTATTCGTTTGTTGGTTTGTTGTTTTGTTGGTTTGTTGGTTTGTTGGTTTGTTGGTTTATTGGTTTGTTGGTTTGTTGGTTTGTTGGTTTGTTGGTTTGTTGGTTTGTTGGTTTGTTGGTTTGTTGGTTTGTTGGTTTGTTGGTTTGTTGGTTTGTTGGTTTGTTGGTTTGTTGGTTTATTTGTTTGTTGGTTTGTTGTTTTGTTGGTTTGTTGGTTTGTTGGTTTGTTGGTTTGTTCGTTTGTTAGTTTGTTGGTTTGTTGGTTTGTTGGTTTGTTAGTTTGTTCGTTTGTTAGTTTGTTGGTTTGTTGGTTTGTTGGTTACTTAGTTTGTTGGTTTGTTGGCTTGTTGGTTTGTTGGTTTTTTGGTTTGTTGGTTTGTCGGTTTGTTGGTTTGTTGGTTTTTTGGTTTGTTGGTTTGTTGGTTTGTTGGTTTATTTGTGTGTTGGTTTGTTGGTTTGTTGGTTTGTTGGTTTGTTGGTATGTTGGTTTGTTGGTTTATTTGTTTGTTGCTTTGTTGGTTTGTTGGTTTGTTGGTTTGTTGGTTTATTTGTTTGTTGGTTTGTTTGTTTGTTGGTTTGTTGGCTTGTTGGTTTGTTGGTTTGTTGGTTTGTTGGATTTTTGGTTTGTTGGTTTGTAGGTTTGTTTGTTTGTTCGTTTGTTGATTTGTTGGTTTGTTGGTTTATTGGCTCAATGGTTTGTTGGATTGTTGGTTTGTTGGTTTGTTGGTTTGTTGGCTTGTTGGCTTGTTGGTTTGTTGGTTTGTTGGTTTGTTGGCTTGTTGGTTTGTTGGGTTGTTGGCTTGTTCTTTTGTTGGTTTGCTTGTTTGTTGGTTAGTTGGTTTGTTGGTTTGTTGGTTTGTTTGATTGTTGGTTTGTTCGTTTGTTGATTTGTTGGTTACTTGGTTTGTTAGTTTGTTGGTTTGTTGGTTTGTTGGCTTGTTGGTTTGTTAGTTTGTTGGTTTGTTGGTTTGTTGGTTTGTTGGTTTGTTGCTTTGTTGGTTTGTTGGTTTGTTGGTTTGTTTGTTTGTTGGTTTTTTCGTTTGTTGGCTTGTTGGTTTGTTGGTTTGTTCGCTTTCTTGGTTTGTTGGTTTGTCGATTTGTTGGTTTGTTGGTTTGTTCGTTTGTTGGTTTGTTAGTTTGTTGGTTTGTTAGTTTGTTTGTCTGTTGATTTGTTCGTTTGTTGGCTTCTTGGTTTGTTGGCTTGTTGGTTTGTTGGTTTGTTGGTTTGTTGGTTTGTTGGTTTGTTCATTTGTTGGTTTGTTGGTTTGTTGGTTTGTTGGCTTGTTGGCTTGTTGGTTTGTTGGTTTGTTGGTTTGTTGGTTTGTTGGTTTGTTGGCTTGTTGGCTTGCTGGTTTGCTGGCTTGTTGGTTTGTTGGTTTGTTGGTTTGTTGGTTCGTTGGTTTGTTGGTTTGTTGGTTTTTTGGTTTGTTGGTTTGTTGGTTTTTTGTTTGTTGGTTTGTTCGTTTGTTGGCTTGTTGATTTGTTGGCTTGTTGGTTTGTTGGTTTGTTGGCTTGTTGGTTTGTTGGCTTGTTGGTTTGTCGGTTTGTTGGTTTGTTGGTTTGTTGGTTTGTTCGTTTGTTGGTTTGTTGGTTCGTTGGTTTGTTGGTTTGTTGGTTTGGTGGTTTGTTGGTTTGTGGGTTTGTGGGTTTGTGGGTTTGTTGGTATGTTGGATTATTGTTTTGTTCGTTTGTTGGTTTGGTGGTTTGTTGGTTTGTTCGTTTGTTCGTTTGTTGGCTTGCTGGCTTGTTGGTATGTTGAATTGTTGGTTTGCTTGTTTGTTGGTTTGCTGGTTTGTTGGTTTGTTGGTTTGTTGGTTTGTTGGTTTGTTGGCTTGTTGGCTTGTTGGTTTGTTGGTTTGTTGGTTTGTTGGCTTGTTGGTTTGTTGGGTTGTTGGCTTGTTCTTTTGTTGGTTTGCTTGTTTGTTGGTTAGTTGGTTTGTTGGTTTGTTGGTTTGTTTGATTGTTGGTTTGTTCGTTTGTTGATTTGTTGGTTACTTGGTTTGTTAGTTTGTTGGTTTGTTGGTTTGTTGGCTTGTTGGTTTGTTAGTTTGTTGGTTTGTTGGTTTGTTGGTTTGTTGGTTTGTTGCTTTGTTGGTTTGTTGGTTTGTTGGTTTGTTTGTTTGTTGGTTTTTTCGTTTGTTGGCTTGTTGGTTTGTTGGTTTGTTCGCTTTGTTGGTTTGTTGGTTTGTCGATTTGTTGGTTTGTTGGTTTGTTCGTTTGTTGGTTTGTTAGTTTGTTGGTTTGTTAGTTTGTTTGTCTGTTGATTTGTTCGTTTGTTGGCTTCTTGGTTTGTTGGCTTGTTGGTTTGTTGGTTTGTTGGTTTGTTGGTTTGTTGGTTTGTTCATTTGTTGGTTTGTTGGTTTGTTGGTTTGTTGGCTTGTTGGCTTGTTGGTTTGTTGGTTTGTTGGTTTGTTGGTTTGTTGGTTTGTTGGCTTGTTGGCTTGCTGGTTTGCTGGCTTGTTGGTTTGTTGGTTTGTTGGTTCGTTGGTTTGTTGGTTTGTTGGTTTTTTGGTTTGTTGGTTTGTTGGTTTTTTGTTTGTTGGTTTGTTCGTTTGTTGGCTTGTTGATTTGTTGGCTTGTTGGTTTGTTGGTTTGTTGGCTTGTTGGTTTGTTGGCTTGTTGGTTTGTCGGTTTGTTGGTTTGTTGGTTTGTTGGTTTGTTCGTTTGTTGGTTTGTTGGTTCGTTGGTTTGTTGGTTTGTTGGTTTGGTGGTTTGTTGGTTTGTGGGTTTGTGGGTTTGTTGGTATGTTGGATTATTGTTTTGTTCGTTTGTTGGTTTGGTGGTTTGTTGGTTTGTTCGTTTGTTCGTTTGTTGGCTTGCTGGCTTGTTGGTATGTTGAATTGTTGGTTTGCTTGTTTGTTGGTTTGTTGATTTGTTGGTTTGTTGGTTTATTGGCTCAATGGTTTGTTGGATTGTTGGTTTGTTGGTTTGTTGGTTTGTTGGCTTGTTGGCTTGTTGGTTTGTTGGTTTGTTGGTTTGTTGGCTTGTTGGTTTGTTGGGTTGTTGGCTTGTTCTTTTGTTGGTTTGCTTGTTTGTTGGTTAGTTGGTTTGTTGGTTTGTTGGTTTGTTTGATTGTTGGTTTGTTCGTTTGTTGATTTGTTGGTTACTTGGTTTGTTAGTTTGTTGGTTTGTTGGTTTGTTGGCTTGTTGGTTTGTTAGTTTGTTGGTTTGTTGGTTTGTTGGTTTGTTGGTTTGTTGCTTTGTTGGTTTGTTGGTTTGTTGGTTTGTTTGTTTGTTGGTTTTTTCGTTTGTTGGCTTGTTGGTTTGTTGGTTTGTTCGCTTTGTTGGTTTGTTGGTTTGTCGATTTGTTGGTTTGTTGGTTTGTTCGTTTGTTGGTTTGTTAGTTTGTTGGTTTGTTAGTTTGTTTGTCTGTTGATTTGTTCGTTTGTTGGCTTCTTGGTTTGTTGGCTTGTTGGTTTGTTGGTTTGTTGGTTTGTTGGTTTGTTGGTTTGTTCATTTGTTGGTTTGTTGGTTTGTTGGTTTGTTGGCTTGTTGGCTTGTTGGTTTGTTGGTTTGTTGGTTTGTTGGTTTGTTGGTTTGTTGGCTTGTTGGCTTGCTGGTTTGCTGGCTTGTTGGTTTGTTGGTTTGTTGGTTCGTTGGTTTGTTGGTTTGTTGGTTTTTTGGTTTGTTGGTTTGTTGGTTTTTTGTTTGTTGGTTTGTTCGTTTGTTGGCTTGTTGATTTGTTGGCTTGTTGGTTTGTTGGTTTGTTGGCTTGTTGGTTTGTTGGCTTGTTGGTTTGTCGGTTTGTTGGTTTGTTGGTTTGTTGGTTTGTTCGTTTGTTGGTTTGTTGGTTCGTTGGTTTGTTGGTTTGTTGGTTTGGTGGTTTGTTGGTTTGTGGGTTTGTGGGTTTGTTGGTATGTTGGATTATTGTTTTGTTCGTTTGTTGGTTTGGTGGTTTGTTGGTTTGTTCGTTTGTTCGTTTGTTGGCTTGCTGGCTTGTTGGTATGTTGAATTGTTGGTTTGCTTGTTTGTTGGTTTGCTGGTTTGTTGGTTTGTTGGTTTGTTGGTTTGTTGGTTTGCTGGTTTGTTCGTTTGTTGGTTTGGTGGTTTGTTGGTTTGTTCGTTTGTTCGTTTGTTGGTTTGTTGGTTTGTTGGTTTGTTGGTTTATTTGTTTGTTGCTTTGTTGGTTTGTTGGTTTGTTGGTTTATTTGTTTGTTGGTTTGTTGGTTTGTTAGTTTGTTGGTCTGTTGGTTTGTTGGTTTGTTGGTTTGTTGGCTTAATGGTTTGTTGGATTGTTGGTTTGTTGGTTTGTTGGTTTGTTGGCTTGTTGGCTTGTTGGTTTGTTGGTTTGTTGGTTTGTTGGCTTGTTGGTTTGTTGGGTTGTTGGTTTGTTAGTTTGTTGGTTTGTTGGTTTGTTGGGTTGTTGGCTTGTTCTTTTGTTGGTTTGCTTGTTTGTTGGTTAGTTGGTTTGTTGGTTTGTTGGTTTGTTTGATTGTTGGTTTGTTCGTTTGTTGATTTGTTGGTTACTTGGTTTGTTAGTTTGTTGGTTTGTTGGTTTGTTGGCTTGTTGGTTTGTTAGTTTGTTGGTTTGTTGGTTTGTTGGTTTGTTGGTTTGTTGCTTTGTTGGTTTGTTGGTTTGTTGGTTTGTTGGTTTGTTTGTTTGTTTGTTGGTTTTTTCGTTTGTTGGTTTGTTGGTTTGTTCGCTTGTTGGTTTGTTGGTTTGTCGATTTGTTGGTTTGTTGGTTTGTTCGTTTGTTGGTTTGTTAGTTTGTTGGTTTGTTAGTTTGTTTGTCTGTTGATTTGTTCGTTTGTTGGCTTCTTGGTTTGTTGGCTTGTTGGTTTGTTGGTTTGTTGGTTTGTTGGTTTGTTGGTTTGTTCATTTGTTGGTTTGTTGGTTTGTTGGTTTGTTGGCTTGTTGGCTTGTTGGTTTGTTGGTTTGTTGGTTTGTTGGTTTGTTGGTTTGTTGGCTTGTTGGCTTGCTGGTTTGCTGGCTTGTTGGTTTGTTGGTTTGTTGGTTCGTTGGTTTGTTGGTTTGTTGGTTTTTTGGTTTGTTGGTTTGTTGGTTTTTTGTTTGTTGGTTTGTTCGTTTGTTGGCTTGTTGATTTGTTGGCTTTTTGGTTTGTTGGTTTGTTGGCTTGTTGGTTTGTTGGCTTGTTGGTTTGTCGGTTTGTTGGTTTGTTGGTTTGTTGGTTTGTTCGTTTGTTGGTTTGTTGGTTCGTTGGTTTGTTGGTTTGTTGGTTTGGTGGTTTGTTGGTTTGTGGGTTTGTGGGTTTGTTGGTATGTTGGATTATTGTTTTGTTCGTTTGTTGGTTTGGTGGTTTGTTGGTTTGTTCGTTTGTTCGTTTGTTGGCTTGCTGGCTTGTTGGTATGTTGAATTGTTGGTTTGCTTGTTTGTTGGTTTGCTGGTTTGTTGGTTTGTTGGTTTGTTGGTTTGTTGGTTTGCTGGTTTGTTCGTTTGTTGGTTTGGTGGTTTGTTGGTTTGTTCGTTTGTTCGTTTGTTGGTTTGTTGGTTTGTTGGTTTGTTGGTTTGTTGGTTTATTTGTTTGTTGCTTTGTTGGTTTGTTGGTTTGTTGGTTTATTTGTTTGTTGGTTTGTTGGTTTGTTGGTTTGTTGGCTTGTTGGTTTGTTGGTTTGTTGGTTTATTGGATTTTTGGTTTGTTGGTTTGTTGGTTTGTTAGTTTGTTGGTTTGTTGGTTTGTTGGTTTGTTGGTTTGTTGGCTTAATGGTTTGTTGGATTGTTGGTTTGTTGGTTTGTTGGTTTGTTGGCTTGTTGGCTTGTTGGTTTGTTGGTTTGTTGGTTTGTTGGCTTGTTGGTTTGTTGGGTTGTTGGTTTGTTGGTTTGTTGGCTTGTTGGTTTGTTGGCTTGTTGGTTTGTCGGTTTGTTGGTTTGTTGGTTTGTTGGTTTGTTCGTTTGTTGGTTTGTTGGTTCGTTGGTTTGTTGGTTTGTTGGTTTGGTGGTTTGTTGGTTTGCGGGTTTGTGGGTTTGTTGGTATGTTGGATTATTGTTTTGTTCGTTTGTTGGTTTGGTGGTTTGTTGGTTTGTTCGTTTGTTCGTTTGTTGGCTTGCTGGCTTGTTGGTATGTTGAATTGTTGGTTTGCTTGTTTGTTGGTTTGCTGGTTTGTTGGTTTGTTGGTTTGTTGGTTTGTTGGTTTGCTGGTTTGTTCGTTTGTTGGTTTGGTGGTTTGTTGGTTTGTTCGTTTGTTCGTTTGTTGGTTTGTTGGTTTGTTGGTTTGTTGGTTTATTTGTTTGTTGCTTTGTTGGTTTGTTGGTTTGTTGGTTTATTTGTTTGTTGGTTTGTTGGTTTGTTGGTTTGTTGGCTTGTTGGTTTGTTGGTTTGTTGGTTTGTTGGATTTTTGGTTTGTTGGTTTGTTGGTTTGTTAGTTTGTTGGTTTGTTGGTTTGTTGGTTTGTTGGTTTGTTGGCTTAATGGTTTGTTGGATTGTTGGTTTGTTGGTTTGTTGGTTTGTTGGCTTGTTGGCTTGTTGGTTTGTTGGTTTGTTGGTTTGTTGGCTTGTTGGTTTGTTGGGTTGTTGGTTTGTTAGTTTGTTGGTTTGTTGGTTTGTTGGGTTGTTGGCTTGTTCTTTTGTTGGTTTGCTTGTTTGTTGGTTAGTTGGTTTGTTGGTTTGTTGGTTTGTTTGATTGTTGGTTTGTTCGTTTGTTGATTTGTTGGTTACTTGGTTTGTTAGTTTGTTGGTTTGTTGGTTTGTTGGCTTGTTGGTTTGTTAGTTTGTTGGTTTGTTGGTTTGTTGGTTTGTTGGTTTGTTGCTTTGTTGGTTTGTTGGTTTGTTGGTTTGTTTGTTTGTTGGTTTTTTCGTTTGTTGGCTTGTTGGTTTGTTGGTTTGTTCGCTTGTTGGTTTGTTGGTTTGTCGATTTGTTGGTTTGTTGGTTTGTTCGTTTGTTGGTTTGTTAGTTTGTTGGTTTGTTAGTTTGTTTGTCTGTTGATTTGTTCGTTTGTTGGCTTCTTGGTTTGTTGGCTTGTTGGTTTGTTGGTTTGTTGGTTTGTTGGTTTGTTGGTTTGTTCATTTGTTGGTTTGTTGGTTTGTTGGTTTGTTGGCTTGTTGGCTTGTTGGTTTGTTGGTTTGTTGGTTTGTTGGTTTGTTGGTTTGTTGGCTTGTTGGCTTGCTGGTTTGCTGGCTTGTTGGTTTGTTGGTTTGTTGGTTCGTTGGTTTGTTGGTTTGTTGGTTTTTTGGTTTGTTGGTTTGTTGGTTTTTTGTTTGTTGGTTTGTTCGTTTGTTGGCTTGTTGATTTGTTGGCTTGTTGGTTTGTTGGTTTGTTGGCTTGTTGGTTTGTTGGCTTGTTGGTTTGTCGGTTTGTTGGTTTGTTGGTTTGTTGGTTTGTTCGTTTGTTGGTTTGTTGGTTCGTTGGTTTGTTGGTTTGTTGGTTTGGTGGTTTGTTGGTTTGTGGGTTTGTGGGTTTGTTGGTATATTGGATTATTGTTTTGTTCGTTTGTTGGTTTGGTGGTTTGTTGGTTTGTTCGTTTGTTCGTTTGTTGGCTTGCTGGCTTGTTGGTATGTTGAATTGTTGGTTTGCTTGTTTGTTGGTTTGCTGGTTTGTTGGTTTGTTGGTTTGTTGGTTTGTTGGTTTGCTGGTTTGTTCGTTTGTTGGTTTGGTGGTTTGTTGGTTTGTTCGTTTGTTCGTTTGTTGGTTTGTTGGTTTGTTGGTTTGTTGGTTTATTTGTTTGTTGCTTTGTTGGTTTGTTGGTTTGTTGGTTTATTTGTTTGTTGGTTTGTTGGTTTGTTGGTTTGTTGGCTTGTTGGTTTGTTGGTTTGTTGGTTTATTGGATTTTTGGTTTGTTGGTTTGTTGGTTTGTTAGTTTGTTGGTTTGTTGGTTTGTTGGTTTGTTGGTTTGTTGGCTTAATGGTTTGTTGGATTGTTGGTTTGTTGGTTTGTTGGTTTGTTGGCTTGTTGGCTTGTTGGTTTGTTGGTTTGTTGGTTTGTTGGCTTGTTGGTTTGTTGGGTTGTTGGTTTGTTAGTTTGTTGGTTTGTTGGTTTGTTGGCTTGTTGGTTTGTTTGTTTGTTGGTTTGTTGGTTTGTTGGTTTGTTGCTTTGTTGGTTTGTTGGTTTGTTGGTTTGTTGGTTTGTTTGTTTGTTGGTTTTTTCGTTTGTTGGCTTGTTGGTTTGTTGGCTTGTTGGCTTGTTGGTTTGTTGGTTTGTTGGCTTGTTGGTTTGTTGGCTTGTTGGTTTGTCGGTTTGTTGGTTTGTTGGTTTGTTGGTTTGTTCGTTTGTTGGTTTGTTGGTTCGTTGGTTTGTTGGTTTGTTGGTTTGTTCGTTTGTTGGTTTGTGGGTTTGTTGGTTTGTTGGGTTGTTGGTTTGTTCGTTTGTTGGTTTGGTGGTTTGTTGGTTTGTTCGGTTGTTCGTTTGTTGGCTTGCTGGCTTGTTGATATGTTGGTTTGTTGGTTAGTTGGTTACGTGGTTTGTTGGTTTGTTGGTTTGTTGGTTTGTTGGTTTTTTGGTTTGTTGGTTTGTTGGTTTGTTGGTTTGTTGGTTTGCTGGTTTGTTGGTTTGTTGGTTTGTTGGTTTGTTGGTTTGTTGGTTTGTTAGTTTGTTGGCTTGTTGGTTTGTTGGCTTGTTGGTTTGTTGGTTTGTTGGTTTATTGTTTTGTTGGTTTTTTGTTTTGTTCGTTTGTTGGTTTGTTGGCTTGTTGGTTTGTTGATTTGTTGGTTTGTTGGTTTGTTGGTTTGTTGGTTTGTTGGTTTGTTGGTTTGTTGGTTTGTTGGTTTCTTGGTATGTCGGTTTGTTGGTTTGTTGGTTTGTTGGTTTGTTGGTTTGTTGGTTTGTTGGTTTGTTGGTTTGTTGGCTTGTTGGTTTGTTGGTTTGTTGGTTTGTTGGTTTGTTGGTTTGTTAGTTTGTTCGTATGTTGGGTTGTTGGTTTGTTGCTTTGTTGGCTTGTTGGTTTGTTGGTTTGTTGGTTTTTTGGTTTGTTGGTTTTTTGGTTTGTTGGTTTGTTGGTTTATTGGTTTGTTGGTTTATTTGTTAGTTGGTTTGTTGGTTTGTTGGTTTATTTGTTTGTTGGTTTGTTGGTTTGTTTGTTTGTTAGTTTGTTCGTTTGTTGGTTTGTTGGTTACTTGGTTTGTTGGTTTGTTGGTTTGTTGGCTTGTTGGTTTGTTGGTTCGTTGGTTTCTTGGTTTGTTGGTTTGTTGGTTTGTTGGTTTGTTAGTTTGTTGGGTTGTTGTGTTGTTGGTTTGTTGGGTTGTTGGTTTGTTGGTTTGTTGGTTTGTTGGTTTGTTGGTTTGTTGGTTTGTTGGTTTGTTGGTTTGTCGGTTTGTTGGTTTGTTGGTTTGTTGGTTTGTTGGTTTGTCGGTTTGTTGGTTTGTTGGTTTGTTCGTTTATTTGTTTGTTGGTTTGTTGGTTTATTGGTTTTTTGGTTTGTTGGTTTGTTGGTTTGTTGGTTTGTTGGTTTGTTGGTTTGTTGGCTTCTTGGCTTCTTGGCTTGTTGGTTTGTTAATTTGTTGGTTTGTTCGTTTGTTGGTTTGTTCGCTTGTTGGCTTGTTGGTTTGTTGGTTTGTTGGTTTGTTGGTTTATAGGTTTATAGGTTTTTTGGTTTGTTGGTTTATTCGTTTGTTGGTTTGTTGGTTTGTTCGTTTATTTGTTTGTTGGTTTGTTGGTTTATTGGTTTTTTGGTTTGTTGGTTTGTTGGTTTGTTCGTTTGTTGGTTTGTTGGTTTGTTGGTTTGTTCGTTTGTTTTCTTGTTGGTTTGTTGGCTTGTTGGTTTGTTGGTTTGTTGGTTTGTTGGTTTGTTGGTTTGTTGGTTTGTTTGTTTTTTCGTTTGTTGGTTTGTTGGCTTGTTGGTTTGTTGGTTTGTTGGTTTGTTGGTTTGTTGGTTTGTTGGTTTGTTGGTTTGTTGGTTTGTTCGTTTGTTGGTTTGTTGGTTTGTTGGTTTGTTCGTTTGTTGGTTTGTTGATTTGTTGGTTTGTTGGTTTGTTGGTGTGTTCGTTTGTTGGTTTGGTGGTTTGTTGGTTTGTTCGTTTGTTCGTTTGTTGGCTTGTTGGCTTGTTGGTTTGTTGGTTTGTTGGTTTGTTGGTTTGTTGGTTTGTTGGTTTGTTGGTTTGTTGGTTTGTTGGTTTGTTGGTTTGTTGGTTTGTTGGTTTTTTGGTTTATTCGTTTGTTGGTTTGTTGTTTTGTTGGTTTGTTGGTTTGTTGGTTTGTTGGTTTATTGGTTTGTTGGTTTGTTGGTTTGTTGGTTTGTTGGTTTGTTGGTTTGTTGGTTTGTTGGTTTGTTGGTTTGTTGGTTTGTTGGTTTGTTGGTTTGTTGGTTTGTTGGTTTGTTGGTTTACTCGTTTGTTGGTTTGTTGTTTTGTTGGTTTGTTGGTTTGTTGGTTTGTTCGTTTGTTAGTTTGTTGGTTTGTTGGTTTGTTGGTTTGTTCGTTTGTTAGTTTGTTGGTTTGTTGGTTTGTTGGTTACTTAGTTTGTTGGTTTGTTGGCTTGTTGGTTTGTTGGTTTTTTGGTTTGTTGGTTTGTCGGTTTGTTGGTTTGTTGGTTTTTTGGTTTGTTGGTTTGTTGGTTTGTTGGTTTATTTGTGTGTTGGTTTGTTGGTTTGTTGGTTTGTTGGTTTGTTGGTATGTTGGTTTGTTGGTTTATTTGTTTGTTGCTTTGTTGGTTTGTTGGTTTGTTGGTTTGTTGGTTTATATGTTTGTTGGTTTGTTGGTTTGTTGGTTTGTTGGTTTGTTGGCTTGTTGGTTTGTTGGTTTGTTGGTTTGTTGGATTTTTGGTTTGTTGGTTTGTAGGTTTGTTTGTTTGTTCGTTTGTTGGTTTGTTGGTTTGTTGGTTTGTTGGCTTAATGGTTTGTTGGATTGTTGGTTTGTTGGTTTGTTGGCTTGTTGGCTTGTTGGTTTGTTGGTTTGTTGGTTTGTTGGCTTGTTGGTTTGTTGGGTTGTTGGCTTGTTCTTTTGTTGGTTTGCTTGTTTGTTGGTTAGTTGGTTTGTTGGTTTGTTGGTTTGTTTGATTGTTGGTTTGTTCGTTTGTTGATTTGTTGGTTACTTGGTTTGTTAGTTTGTTGGTTTGTTGGTTTGTTGGCTTGTTGGTTTGTTAGTTTGTTGGTTTGTTGGTTTGTTGGTTTGTTGGTTTGTTGGTTTGTTGCTTTGTTGGTTTGTTGGTTTGTTGGTTTGTTTGTTTGTTGGTTTTTTCGTTTGTTGGCTTGTTGGTTTGTTGGTTTGTTCGCTTGTTGGTTTGTTGGTTTGTCGATTTGTTGGTTTGTTGGTTTGTTCGTTTGTTGGTTTGTTAGTTTGTTGGTTTGTTAGTTTGTTTGTCTGTTGATTTGTTCGTTTGTTGGCTTCTTGGTTTGTTGGCTTGTTGGTTTGTTGGTTTGTTGGTTTGTTGGTTTGTTGGTTTGTTCATTTGTTGGTTTGTTGGTTTGTTGGTTTGTTGGCTTGTTGTCTTGTTGGTTTGTTGGTTTGTTGGTTTGTTGGTTTGTTGGTTTGTTGGCTTGTTGGCTTGCTGGTTTGCTGGCTTGTTGGTTTGTTGGTTTGTTGGTTCGTTGGTTTGTTGTTTTGTTGGTTTTTTGGTTTGTTGGTTTGTTGGTTTTTTGTTTGTTGGTTTGTTCGTTTGTTGGCTTGTTGATTTGTTGGCTTGTTGGTTTGTTGGTTTGTTGGCTTGTTGGTTTGTTGGCTTGTTGGTTTGTCGGTTTGTTGGTTTGTTGGTTTGTTGGTTTGTTCGTTTGTTGGTTTGTTGGTTCGTTGGTTTGTTGGTTTGTCGGTTTGGTGGTTTGTTGGTTTGTGGGTTTGTGGGTTTGTTGGTATGTTGGATTATTGTTTTGTTCGTTTGTTGGTTTGGTGGTTTGTTGGTTTGTTCGTTTGTTCGTTTGTTGGCTTGCTGGCTTGTTGGTATGTTGAATTGTTGGTTTGCTTGTTTGTTGGTTTGCTGGTTTGTTGGTTTGTTGGTTTGTTGGTTTGTTGGTTTGCTGGTTTGTTCGTTTGTTGGTTTGGTGGTTTGTTGGTTTGTTCGTTTGTTCGTTTGTTGGTTTGTTGGTTTGTTGGTTTGTTGGTTTATTTGTTTGTTGCTTTGTTGGTTTGTTGGTTTGTTGGTTTATTTGTTTGTTGGTTTGTTGGTTTGTTGGTTTGTTGGCTTGTTGGTTTGTTGGTTTGTTGGTTTGTTGGATTTTTGGTTTGTTGGTTTGTTGGTTTGTTAGTTTGTTGGTTTGTTGGTTTGTTGGTTTGTTGGTTTGTTGGCTTAATGGTTTGTTGGATTGTTGGTTTGTTGGTTTGTTGGCTTGTTGGTTTGTTGGTTTGTTGGTTTGTTGGCTTGTTGGTTTGTTGGGTTGTTGGTTTGTTAGTTTGTTGGTTTGTTGGTTTGTTGGCTTGTTGGTTTGTTAGTTTGTTGGTTTGTTGGTTTGTTGGTTTGTTGCTTTGTTGGTTTGTTGGTTTGTTGGTTTGTTGGTTTGTTTGTTTGTTGGTTTTTTCGTTTGTTGGCTTGTTGGTTTGTTGGCTTGTTGGCTTGTTGGTTTGTTGGTTTGTTGGCCTGTTGGTTTGTTGGCTTGTTGGTTTGTCGGTTTGTTGGTTTGTTGGTTTGTTGGTTTGTTCGTTTGTTGGTTTGTTGGTTCGTTGGTTTGTTGGTTTGTTGGTTTGTTCGTTTGTTGGTTTGTGGGTTTGTTGGTTTGTTGGGTTGTTGGTTTGTTCGTTTCTTGGTTTGGTGGTTTGTTGGTTTGTTCGTTTGTTCGTTTGTTGGCTTGCTGGCTTGTTGATATGTTGGTTTGTTGGTTAGTTGGTTACGTGGTTTGTTGGTTTGTTCGTTTGTTGGTTTTTTGGTTTGTTGGTTTGTTGGTTTGTTGGTTTGTTGGTTTGCTGGTTTGTTGGTTTGTTGGTTTGTTGGTTTGTTGGTTTGTTGGTTTGTTAGTTTGTTGGCTTGTTGGTTAGTTGGCTTGTTGGTTTGTTGGCTTGTTGGTTTGTTGGTTTGTTGGTTTATTGTTTTGTTGGTTTTTTGGTTTGTTCGTTTGTTCGTTTGTTGGTTTGTTGGCTTGTTGGTTTGTTGATTTGTTGGTTTGTTGGTTTGTTGGTTTGTTGGTTTGTTGGTTTGTTGGTTTGTTGGTTTGTTGGTTTGTTGGTTTCTTGGTATGTCGGTTTGTTGGTTTGTTGGTTTGTTGGTTTGTTGGTTTGTTGGTTTGTTGGTTTGTTGGCTTGTTGGTTTGTTGGTTTGTTGGTTTGTTGGTTTGTTAGTTTGTTCGTTTGTTGGGTTGTTGGTTTGTTGGTTTGTTGGCTTGTTGGTTTGTTGGTTTGTTGGTTTTTTGGTTTGTTGGTTTTTTGGTTTGTTGGTTTGTTGGTTTATTGGTTTGTTGGTTTATTTGTTAGTTGGTTTGTTGGTTTGTTGGTTTATTTGTTTGTTGGTTTGTTGGTTTGTTTGTTTGTTAGTTTGTTCGTTTGTTGGTTTGTTGGTTACTTGGTTTGTTGGTTTGTTGGCTTGTTGGTTTGTTGGTTTGTTGGTTTCTTGGTTTGTTGGTTTGTTGGTTTGTTGGTTTGTTAGTTTGTTGGGTTGTTGTGTTGTTGGTTTGTTGGGTTGTTGGTTTGTTGGTTTGTTGGTTTGTTGGTTTGTTGGTTTGTTGGTTTGTTGGTTTGTTGGTTTGTCGGTTTGTTGGTTTGTTGGTTTGTTGGTTTGTTGGTTTGTCGGTTTGTTGGTTTGTTGGTTTGTTCGTTTATTTGTTTGTTGGTTTGTTGGTTTGTTGGTTTGTTGGTTTGTTGGTTTGTTGGTTTGTTGGTTTGTTTGTTTGTTGGTTTTTTCGTTTGTTGGCTTGTTGGTTTGTTGGCTTGTTGGCTTGTTGGTTTGTTGGTTTGTTGTCCTGTTGGTTTGTTGGCTTGTTGGTTTGTTCGTTTGTTGGTTTGTTGGTTCGTTGGTTTGTTGGTTTGTTGGTTTGTTCGTTTGTTGGTTTGTGGGTTTGTTGGTTTGTTGGGTTGTTGGTTTGTTCGTTTCTTGGTTTGGTGGTTTGTTGGTTTGTTCGTTTGTTCGTTTGTTGGCTTGCTGGCTTGTTGATATGTTGGTTTGTTGGTTAGTTGGTTACGTGGTTTGTTGGTTTGTTGGTTTGTTGGTTTGTTGGTTTTTTGGTTTGTTGTTTGTTGGTTTGTTGGTTTGTTGGTTTGCTGGTTTGTTGGTTTGTTGGTTTGTTGGTTTGTTGGTTTGTTGGTTTGTTAGTTTGTTGGCTTGTTGGTTTGTTGGCTTGTTGGTTTGTTGGCTTGTTGGTTTGTTGGTTTGTTGGTTTATTGTTTTGTTGGTTTTTTGGTTTGTTCGTTTGTTCGTTTGTTGGTTTGTTGGCTTGTTGGTTTGTTGATTTGTTGGTTTGTTGGTTTGTTGGTTTGTTGGTTTGTTGGTTTGTTGGTTTGTTGGTTTGTTGTTTTGTTGGTTTCTTGGTATGTCGGTTTGTTGGTTTGTTGGTTTGTTGGTTTGTTGGTTTGTTGGTTTGTTGGTTTGTTGGTTTGTTGGTTTGTTGGCTTGTTGGTTTGTTGGTTTGTTGGTTTGTTGGTTTGTTGGTTTGTTAGTTTGTTCGTTTGTTGGGTTGTTGGTTTGTTGGTTTGTTGGCTTGTTGGTTTGTTGGTTTGTTGGTTTTTTGGTTTGTTGGTTTTTTGGTTTGTTGGTTTGTTGGTTTATTGGTTTGTTGGTTTATTTGTTAGTTGGTTTGTTGGTTTGTTGATTTATTTGTTTGTTGGTTTGTTGGTTTCTTTGTTTGTTAGTTTGTTCGTTTGTTGGTTTGTTGGTTACTTGGTTTGTTGGTTTGTTGGTTTGTTGGCTTGTTGGTTTGTTGGTTTGTTGGTTTCTTGGTTTGTTGGTTTGTTGGTTTGTTGGTTTGTTAGTTTGTTGGGTTGTTGTGTTGTTGGTTTGTTGGGTTGTTGGTTTGTTGGTTTGTTGGTTTGTTGGTTTGTTGGTTTGTTGGTTTGTTGGTTTGTTGGTTTGTTGGTTTGTCGGTTTGTTGGTTTGTTGGTTTGTTGGTTTGTTGGTTTGTCGGTTTGTTGGTTTGTTGGTATGTTCGTTTATTTGTTTGTTTGTTTGTTGGTTTGTTGGTTTGTTGGTTTGTTGGTTTGTTGGTTTGTTGGTTTGTTGGTTTGTTGGTTTGTTGGCTTCTTGGCTTCTTGGCTTGTTGGTTTGTTAATTTGTTTGTTTGTTTGTTTGTTGGTTTGTTCGCTTGTTGGCTTGTTGGTTTGTTGGTTTGTTGGTTTGTTGGTTTGTTGGTTTATAGGTTTATAGGTTTTTTGGTTTGTTGGTTTGTTCGTTTGTTGGTTTGTTGGTTTGTTCGTTTATTTGTTTGTTGGTTTGTTGGTTTATTGGTTTTTTGGTTTGTTGGTTTGTTGGTTTGTTCGTTTGTTGGTTTGTTGGTTTGTTGGTTTGTTCGTTTGTTTTCTTGTTGGTTTGTTGGCTTGTTGGTTTGTTGGTTTGTTGGTTTGTTGGTTTGTTTGTTTTTTCGTTTGTTGGTTTGTTGGCTTGTTGGTTTGTTGGTTTGTTGGTTTGTTGGTTTGTTGGTTTGTTGGTTTGTTGGTTTGTTGGTTTGTTGGTTTGTTCGTTTGTTGGTTTGTTGGTTTGTTGGTTTGTTCGTTTGTTGGTTTGTTGATTTGTTGGTTTGTTGGTTTGTTGGTGTGTTCGTTTGTTGGTTTGGTGGTTTGTTGGTTTGTTAGTTTGTTCGTTTGTTGGCTTGTTGGTTTGTTGGTTTGTTGGTTTGTTGGTTTGTTGGTTTGTTGGTTTGTTGGTTTGTTGGTTTGTTGGTTTGTTGGTTTGTTGGTTTGTTGGTTTGTTGGTTTATTCGTTTGTTGGTTTGTTGTTTTGTTGGTTTGTTGGTTTGTTGGTTTGTTGGTTTATTGGTTTGTTGGTTTGTTGGTTTGTTGGTTTGTTGGTTTGTTGGTTTGTTGGTTTGTTGGTTTGTTGGTTTGTTGGTTTGTTGGTTTGTTGGTTTGTTGGTTTGTTGGTTTGTTGGTTTGTTGGTTTATTCGTTTGTTGGTTTGTTGTTTTGTTGGTTTGTTGGTTTGTTGGTTTGTTCGTTTGTTAGTTTGTTAGTTTGTTGGTTTGTTGGTTTGTTGGTTTGTTCGTTTGTTAGTTTGTTGGTTTGTTGGTTTGTTGGTTACTTAGTTTGTTGGTTTGTTGGCTTGTTGGTTTGTTGGTTTTTTGGTTTGCTGGTTTGTCGGTTTGTTGGTTTGTTGGTTTTTTGGTTTGTTGGTTTGTTGGTTTGTTGGTTTATTTGTGTGTTGGTTTGTTGGTTTGTTGGTTTGTTGGTTTGTTGGTATGTTGGTTTGTTGGTTTATTTGTTTGTTGCTTTGTTGGTTTGTTGGTTTGTTGGTTTGTTGGTTTATTTGTTTGTTGGTTTGTTGGTTTGTTGGTTTGTTGGCTTGTTGGTTTGTTGGTTTGTTGGTTTGTTGGATTTTTGGTTTGTTGGTTTGTAGGTTTGTTTGTTTGTTCGTTTGTTGGTTTGTTGGTTTGTTGGTTTGTTGGCTTAATGGTTTTTTGGATTGTTGGTTTGTTGGTTTGTTGGCTTGTTGGCTTGTTGGTTTGTTGGTTTGTTGGTTTGTTGGCTTGTTGGTTTGTTGGGTTGTTGGCTTGGTCTTTTGTTGGTTTGCTTGTTTGTTGGTTAGTTGGTTTGTTGGTTTGTTGGTTTGTTTGATTGTTGGTTTGTTCGTTTGTTGATTTGTTGGTTACTTGGTTTGTTAGTTTGTTGGTTTGTTGGTTTGTTGGTTTGTTGGTTTGTTGCTTTGTTGGTTTGTTGGTTTGTTGGTTTGTTTGTTTGTTGGTTTTTTCGTTTGTTGGCTTGTTGGTTTGTTGGTTTGTTCGCTTGTTGGTTTGTTGGTTTGTCGATTTGTTGGTTTGTTGGTTTGTTCGTTTGTTGGTTTGTTAGTTTGTTGGTTTGTTAGTTTGTTTGTCTGTTGGTTTGTTCGTTAGTTGGCTTCTTGGTTTGTTGGCTTGTTGGTTTGTTGGTTTGTTGGTTTGTTGGTTTGTTGGTTTGTTCATTTGTTGGTTTGTTGGTTTGTTGGTTTGTTGGCTTGTTGGCTTGTTGGTTTGTTGGTTTGTTGGTTTGTTGGTTTGTTGGTTTGTTGGCTTGTTGGCTTGCTGGTTTGCTGGCTTGTTGGTTTGTTGGTTTGTTGGTTCGTTGGTTTGTTGGTTTGTTGGTTTTTTGGTTTGTTGGTTTGTTGGTTTTTTGTTTGTTGGTTTGTTCGTTTGTTGGCTTGTTGGTTTGTTGGTTTGTTGGTTTGTTGGTTTGTTGGTTTGTTGGTTTGTTGGTTTGTTGGTTTGTTCGTTTGTTGGTTTGTTGGTTTGTTGGTTTGTTCGTTTGTTGGTTTGTTGATTTGTTGGTTTGTTGGTTTGTTGGTGTGTTCGTTTGTTGGTTTGGTGGTTTGTTGGTTTGTTAGTTTGTTCGTTTGTTGGCTTGTTGGTTTGTTGGTTTGTTGGTTTGTTGGTTTGTTGGTTTGTTGGTTTGTTGGTTTGTTGGTTTGTTGGTTTGTTGGTTTGTTGGTTTGTTGGTTTGTTGGTTTATTCGTTTGTTGGTTTGTTGTTTTGTTGGTTTGTTGGTTTGTTGGTTTGTTGGTTTATTGGTTTGTTGGTTTGTTAGTTTGTTGGTTTGTTGGTTTGTTGGTTTGTTGGTTTGTTGGTTTGTTGGTTTGTTGGTTTGTTGGTTTGTTGGTTTGTTGGTTTGTTGGTTTGTTGGTTTGTTGGTTGGTTGGTTTATTCGTTTGTTGGTTTGTTGTTTTGTTGGTTTGTTGGTTTGTTGGTTTGTTCGTTTGTTAGTTTGTTAGTTTGTTGGTTTGTTGGTTTGTTGGTTTGTTCGTTTGTTAGTTTGTTGGTTTGTTGGTTTGTTGGTTACTTAGTTTGTTGGTTTGTTGGCTTGTTGGTTTGTTGGTTTTTTGGTTTGCTGGTTTGTCGGTTTGTTGGTTTGTTGGTTTTTTGGTTTGTTGGTTTGTTGGTTTGTTGGTTTATTTGTGTGTTGGTTTGTTGGTTTGTTGGTTTGTTGGTTTGTTGGTATGTTGGTTTGTTGGTTTATTTGTTTGTTGCTTTGTTGGTTTGTTGGTTTGTTGGTTTGTTGGTTTATTTGTTTGTTGGTTTGTTGGTTTGTTGGTTTGTTGGCTTGTTGGTTTGTTGGTTTGTTGGTTTGTTGGATTTTTGGTTTGTTGGTTTGTAGGTTTGTTTGTTTGTTCGTTTGTTGGTTTGTTGGTTTGTTGGTTTGTTGGCTTAATGGTTTTTTGGATTGTTGGTTTGTTGGTTTGTTGGCTTGTTGGCTTGTTGGTTTGTTGGTTTGTTGGTTTGTTGGCTTGTTGGTTTGTTGGGTTGTTGGCTTGGTCTTTTGTTGGTTTGCTTGTTTGTTGGTTAGTTGGTTTGTTGGTTTGTTGGTTTGTTTGATTGTTGGTTTGTTCGTTTGTTGATTTGTTGGTTACTTGGTTTGTTAGTTTGTTGGTTTGTTGGTTTGTTGGTTTGTTGGTTTGTTGCTTTGTTGGTTTGTTGGTTTGTTGGTTTGTTTGTTTGTTGGTTTTTTCGTTTGTTGGCTTGTTGGTTTGTTGGTTTGTTCGCTTGTTGGTTTGTTGGTTTGTCGATTTGTTGGTTTGTTGGTTTGTTCGTTTGTTGGTTTGTTAGTTTGTTGGTTTGTTAGTTTGTTTGTCTGTTGGTTTGTTCGTTAGTTGGCTTCTTGGTTTGTTGGCTTGTTGGTTTGTTGGTTTGTTGGTTTGTTGGTTTGTTGGTTTGTTCATTTGTTGGTTTGTTGGTTTGTTGGTTTGTTGGCTTGTTGGCTTGTTGGTTTGTTGGTTTGTTGGTTTGTTGGTTTGTTGGTTTGTTGGCTTGTTGGCTTGCTGGTTTGCTGGCTTGTTGGTTTGTTGGTTTGTTGGTTCGTTGGTTTGTTGGTTTGTTGGTTTTTTGGTTTGTTGGTTTTTTGGTTTTTGTTTGTTGGTTTGTTCGTTTGTTGGCTTGTTGATTTGTTGGCTTGTTGGTTTGTTGGTTTGTTGGCTTGTTGGTTTGTTGGCTTGTTGGTTTGTCGGTTTGTTGGTTTGTTGGTTTGTTGGTTTGTTCGTTTGTTGGTTTGTTGGTTCGTTGGTTTGTTGGTTTGTTGGTTTGGTGGTTTGTTGGTTTGTGGGTTTGTGGGTTTGTTGGTATGTTGGATTATTGTTTTGTTCGTTTGTTGGTTTGGTGGTTTGTTGGTTTGTTCGTTTGTTCGTTTGTTGGCTTGCTGGCTTGTTGGTATGTTGAATTGTTGGCTTGCTTGTTTGTTGGTTTGCTGATTTGTTGGTTTGTTGGTTTGTTGGTTTGTTGGTTTGCTGGTTTGTTCGTTTGTTGGTTTGGTGGTTTGTTGGTTTGTTCGTTTGTTCGTTTGTTGGTTTGTTGGTTTGTTGGTTTGTTGGTTTATTTGTTTGTTGTTTTGTTGGTTTGTTGGTTTGTTGGTTTATTTGTTTGTTGGTTTGTTGGTTTGTTGGTTTGTTGGCTTGTTGGTTTGTTGGTTTGTTGGTTTGTTGGATTTTTGGTTTGTTGGGTTGTTGGTTTGTTAGTTTGTTGGTTTGTTGGTTTGTTGGCTTGTTGGTTTGTTAGTTTGTTGGTTTGTTGGTTTGTTGGTTTGTTGCTTTGTTGGTTTGTTGGTTTGTTGGTTTGTTGGTTTGTTTGTTTGTTGGTTTTTTCGTTTGTTGGCTTGTTGATTTGTTGGTTTGTTTGTTTGTTGGTTTGTTGGTTTGTTGGTTTGTTGGTTTGTTGGTTTGTTGGTTTATTTGTTTGTTGCTTTGTTGGTTTGTTGGTTTGTTGGTTTATTTGTTTGTTGGTTTGTTGGTTTGTTGGTTTGTTCGTTTGTTGGTTTGTTGGTTTGTTCGTTTATTTGTTTGTTGGTTTGTTGGTTTATTTATTTGTTGGTTTGTTGGCTTGTTGGTTTGTTGATTTGTTGGTTTGTTGGTTTGTTGGTTTGTTGGTTTGTTGGTTTGTTGGTTTGTTGGTTTCTTGGTATGTCGGTTTGTTGGTTTGTTGGTTTGTTGGTTTGTTGGTTTGTTGGTTTGTTGGTTTGTTGGTTTGTTGGCTTGTTGGTTTGTTGGTTTGTTGGTTTGTTGGTTTGTTGGTTTGTTAGTTTGTTCGTTTGTTGGGTTGTTGGTTCGTTGGTTTGTTGGCTTGTTGGTTTGTTGGTTTGTTGGTTTTTTGGTTTGTTGGTTTTTTTGGTTTGTTGGTTTGTTGGCTTAATGGTTTGTTGGATTGTTGGTTTGTTGGTTTGTTGGTTTGTTGGCTTGTTGGCTTGTTGGTTTGTTGGTTTGTTGGTTTGTTGGCTTGTTGGTTTGTTGGGTTGTTGGTTTGTTAGTTTGTTGGTTTGTTCGTTTGTTGGCTTGTTGGTTTGTTAGTTTGTTGGTTTGTTGGTTTGTTGGTTTGTTGCTTTGTTGGTTTGTTGGTTTGTTGGTTTGTTGGTTTGTTTGTTTGTTGGTTTTTTCGTTTGTTGGCTTGTTGGTTTGTTGGTTTGTTCGCTTGTTGGTTTGTCGATTTGTTGGTTTGTTGGGTTGTTCGTTTGTTGGTTTGTTAGTTTGTTGGTTTGTTAGTTTGTTTGTCTGTTGGTTTGTTCGTTTGTTGGCTTCTTGGTTTGTTGGCTTGTTGGTTTGTTGGTTTGTTGGTTTGTTGGTTTGTTGGTTTGTTCATTTGTTGGTTTGTTGGCTTGTTGGCTTGTTGGTTTGTTGGTTTGTTGGTTTGTTGGTTTGTTGGTTTGTTGGCTTGTTGGTTTGTTGGCTTGTTGGCTTGCTGGTTTGCTGGCTTGTTGGTTTGTTGGTTTGTTGGTTTGTTGGTTTGTTGGTTTGTTGGTTTTTTGCTTTGTTGGTTTGTTGGTTTGTTTGTTTGTTGGTTTGTTCGTTTGTTGGCTTGTTGATTTGTTGGCTTGTTGGTTTATTGGTTTGTTGGCTTGTTGGTTTGTTGGCTTGTTGGTTTGTCGGTTTGTTGGTTTGTTGGTTTGTTGGTTTGTTCGTTTGTTGGTTTGTTGGTTCGTTGGTTTGTTGGTTTGTTGGTTTGGTGGTTTGTTGGTTTGTGGGTTTGTTGGTATGTTGGATTGTTGTTTTGTTCGTTTGTTGGTTTGGTGGTTTGTTGGCTTGTTCGTTTGTTCCTTTGTTGGCTTGCTGGCTTGTTGGTATGTTGAATTGTTGGTTTGCTTGTTTGATGGTTTGCTGGTTTGTTGGTTTGTTGGTTTGTTGGTTTGCTGGTTTGTTCGTTTGTTAATTTTGGTGGTTTGTTGGTTTGTTCGTTTGTTCGTTTGTTGGCTTGTTGGCTTGTTGGTTTGTTGGTTTGTTGGTTTGTTGGTTTGTTGGTTTGCTGGTTTGTTGGCTTGTTGGTTTGTTGGTTTGTTAGTTTGTTGGTTTGTTGGTTTGTTGGTTACTTGGTTTGTTGGTTTGTTGGCTTGTTGGTTTGTTGGTTTTTTGGTTTGTTGGTTTGTCGGTTTGTTGGTTTGTTGGTTTTTTGGTTTGTTGGTTTGTTGGTTTGTTGGTTTATTTGTTTTTTGGTTTGTTGGTTTGTTGGTTTGTTGGTTTGTTGGTTTGTTGGTTTATATGTTTGTTGCTTTGTTGGTTTGTTGGTTTGTTGGTTTGTTGGTTTATTTGTTTGTTGGTTTGTTGGTTTGTTGGCTTGTTGGTTTGTTGGTTTGTTGGTTTGTTGGATTTTTGGTTTGTTGGTTTGTTGGTTCGTTTGTTTGTTCGTTTGTTGGTTTGTTGGTTTGTTGGTTTGTTGGCTTAATGAATTGTTGGATTGTTGGTTTGTTGGTTTGTTGGTTTGTTGGCTTGTTGGCTTGTTGTTTTGTTGGTTTGCTTGTTTGTTGGTTTGTTGGTTTGTTGGTTTGTTGGTTTGTTGGTTTGTTTGATTGATGGTTTGTTCGTTTGTTGATTTGTTGGTTACTTGGTTTGTTAGTTTGTTGGTTTGTTGGTTTGTTTGCTTGTTGGTTTGTTTGCTTGTTGGTTTGTTAGTTTGTTGGTTTGTTGGTTTGTTGGTTTGTTGGTTTGTTGCTATGTTGGTTTGTTGGTTTGTTGGTTTGTTGGTTTGTTTGTTTGTTGGTTTTTTCGTTTGTTGGTTTGTTGGTTTGTTGGTTTGTTAGTTTGTTTGTCTGTTGGTTTGTTCGTTTGTTGGCTTCTTGGTTTGTTGGCTTGTTGGTTTGTTGGTTTGTTGGTTTGTTGGTTTGTTGGTTTGTTCATTTGTTGGTTTATTGGTTTGTTGGCTTGTTGGCTTGTTGGTTTGTTGGTTTGTTGGTTTGTTGGTTTGTTGGTTTGTTGGTTTGTTAGTTTGTTGGCTTGTTGGCTTGCTGGTTTGCTGGCTTGTTGGTTTGTTGGTTCGTTGGTTCGTTGGTTTGTTGGTTTGTTGGTTTGTTGGTTTGTTGGTTTTTTGGTTTGTTGGTTTGTTGGTTTGTTTGTTTGTTGGTTTGTTCGTTTGTTGGCTTGTTGATTTGTTGGCTTGTTGGCTTGTTGGTTTGTTGGTTTGTTGGCTTGTTGGTTTGTTGGCTTGTTGGTTTGTCGGTTTGTTGGTTTGTTGGTTTGTTGGTTTGTTCGTTTGTTGGTTTGTTGGTTCGTTGGTTTGTTGGTTTGTTGGTTTGTTGGTTTGTTGGTTTGTGGGTTTGTTGGTTTGTTGGGTTGTTGTTTTGTTCGTTTGTTGGTTTGGTGGTTTGTTGGTTTGTTCGTTTGTTCGCTTGTTGGCTTGCTGGCTTGTTGGTATGTTGGTTTGTTGGTTTGATTGTTTGTTGGTTTGCTGGTTTGTTGGTTTGTTGGTTTGTTGGTTTGTTTGATTGTTGGTTTGTTAGTTTGTTGATTTGTTGGTTACTTGGTTTGTTAGTTTGTTGGTTTGTTGGTTTGTTGGCTTATTGGTTTGTTAGTTTGTTGGTTTGTTGGTTTGTTGGTTTGTTGCTTTGCTGGTTTGTTTGGTTTGTTTGTTTGTTGGTTTGCTGGTTTGTTGGTTTGTTGTTTTGTTGGTTTGTTTGATTGTTGGTTTGTTCGTTTGTTGATTTGTTGGTTACTTGGTTTGTTAGTTTGTTGGCTTGTTGGTTTGTTGGTTTGTTGGTTTGTTCGATTGTTGGTTTTTTGGTTTGTCGATTTGTTGGTTTGTTGGTTTGTTCGTTTGTTGGTTTGTTGGTTTGTTAGTTTGTTGGTTTGTTAGTTTGTTTGTCTGTTGGTTTGTTCGTTTGTTGGCTTCTTGGTTTGTTGGCTTGTTGGTTTGTTGGTTTGTTGGTTTGTTGGTTTGTTGGTTTCTTGGTTTGTTGGTTTGTTCATTTGTTGGTTTGTTGGTTTGTTGGCTTGTTGGCTTGTTGTTTTGTTGGTTTGTTGGTTTGTTGGTTTGTTGGTTTGTTGGCTTGTTGGCTTGCTGGTTTGCTGGCTTGTTGGTTTGTTGGTTTGTTGGTTTTTTGGTTTGTTGGTTTGTTGGTTTGTTTGTTTGTTGGTTTGTTCGTTTGTTGGCTTGTTGATTTGTTGGCTTGTTGGCTTGTTGGTTTGTTGGTTTGTTGGCTTGTTGGTTTGTTGGCTTGTTGGTTTGTCGGTTTGTCGGTTTGTTGGTTTGTTGGTTTGTTGGTTTGTTCGTTTGTTGGTTTGTTGGTTCGTTGGTTTGTTGGTTTGTTGGTTTGGTGGTTTGTTTGTTTGTGGGTTTGTTGGTTTGTTGGGTTGTTGTTTTGTTCATTTGTTGGTTTGGTGGTTTGTTGGTTTGTTCGTTTGTTCGTTTGTTGGCTTGCTCGATTGTTGGTATGTTGAATTGTTGGTTTGCTTGTTTGTTGGTTTGCTGGTTTGTTGGTTTGTTGGTTTGTTGGTTTGTTGGTTTGTTGGTTTGTTTGATTGTTGGTTTGTTCGTTTGTTGATTTGTTGGTTACTTGGTTTGTTAGTTTGTTGGTTTGTTGGTTTGTTGGCTTGTTGGTTTGTTAGTTTGTTGGTTTGTTGGTTTGTTGGTTTGTTGGTTTGTTGCTTTGTTGGTTTGTTGGTTTGTTGGTTTGTTGGTTTGTTCGTTTGTTGGTTTGTTGATTTGTTGGTTTGTTGGTTTGCTAGTTTGTTGGTTTGTTGGTTTGTTGGTTTGTTGGTTTGTTTGATTGTTGGTTTGTTCGTTTGTTGATTTGTTGGTTACTTGGTTTGTTAGTTTGTTGGTTTGTTGGTTTGTTGGTTTGTTGGTTTGTTGGTTTGTTGGTTTGTTGGTTTGTTGGTTTGTTGATATGTTGGTTTGTTGGCTTGTTGGCTTGCTGGTTTGCTGGCTTGTTGGTTTGTTGGTTTGTTGGTTCGTTGGTTTGTTGGTTTGTTGGTTTTTTGGTTTGTTGGTTTGTTGGTTTGTTTGTTTGTTGGTTTGTTCGTTTGTTGGCTTGTTGATTTGTTGGCTTGTTGGCTTGTTGATTTGTTGGTTTGTTGGCTTGTTGGTTTGTTGGCTTGTTGGTTTGTCGGTTTGTTGGTTTGTTGGTTTGTTGGTTTGTTCGTTTGTTGGTTTGTTGGTTCGTTGGTTTGTTGGTTTGTTGGTTTGGTGGTTTGTTTGTTTGTTGGTTTGTTGGTTTGTTGGGTTGTTGTTTTGTTCATTTGTTGGTTTGGTGGTTTGTTGGTTTGTTCGTTTGTTCGTTTGTTGGCTTGCTCGATTGTTGGTATGTTGAATTGTTGGTTTGCTTGTTTGTTGGTTTGCTGGTTTGTTGGTTTGTTGGTTTGTTGGTTTGTTGGTTTGTTTGATTGTTGGTTTGTTCGTTTGTTGATTTGTTGGTTACTTGGTTTGTTAGTTTGTTGGTTTGTTGGTTTGTTGGCTTGTTGGTTTGTTAGTTTGTTGGTTTGTTGGTTTGTTGGTTTGTTGCTTTGTTGGTTTGTTGGTTTGTTGGTTTGTTGGTTTGTTCGTTTGTTGGTTTGTTGATTTGTTGGTTTGTTGGTTTGCTGGTTTGTTGGTTTGTTGGTTTGTTGGTTTGTTGGTTTGTTTGATTGTTGGTTTGTTCGTTTGTTGATTTGTTGGTTACTTGGTTTGTTAGTTTGTTGGTTTGTTGGTTTGTTGGTTTGTTGGTTTGTTGGTTTGTTGGTTTGTTGGTTTGTTGATTTGTTGGTTTGTTGGTTTGCTGGTTTGTTGGTATGTTGGTGTGTTGGTTTGTTGGTTTGTTTGATTGTTGGTTTGTTCGTTTGTTGATTTGTTGGTTACTTGGTTTGTTAGTTTGTTGGTTTGTTGGTTTGTTGGTTTGTTGGTTTGTTGGTTTGTTGGTTTGTTGGTTTGTTGGTTTGTTGGTTTGTTGGTTTGTTGGTTTGTTTGTTTGTTGGTTTTTTCGTTTGTTGGCTTGTTGGTTTGTTGGTTTGTTCGCTTGTTGGTTTGTTGGTTTGTCGATTTGTTGGTTTGTTGGTTTGTTCGTTTGTTGGTTTGTTAGTTTGTTGGTTTGTTAGTTTGTTTGTCTGTTGGTTTGTTCGTTTGTTGGCTTCTTGGTTTGTTGGCTTGTTGGTTTGTTGGTTTGTTGGTTTGTTGGTTTGTTGGTTTGTTGGTTTGTTGGTTTGTTGGTTTGTTCATTTGTTGGTTTGTTGGTTTGTTGGCTTGTTGGCTTGTTGTTTTGTTGGTTTGTTGGTTTGTTGGTTTGTTGGCTTGTTGGCTTGCTGGTTTGCTGGCTTGTTGGTTTGTTAGTTTGTTGGTTCGTTGGTTTGTTGGTTTTTTGGTTTTTTGGTTTGTTGGTTTGTTGGTTTGTTTGTTTGTTGGTTTGTTCGTTTGTTGGCTTGTTGATTTGTTGGCTTGTTGGCTTGTTGGTTTGTTGGTTTGTTGGCTTGTTGGTTTGTTGGCTTGTTGGTTTGTCGGTTTGTTGGTTTGTTGGTTTGTTGGTTTGTTCGTTTGTTGGTTTGTTGGTTCGTTGGTTTGTTGGTTTGTTGGTTTGGTGGTTTGTTTGTTTGTGGGTTTGTTGGTTTGTTGGGTTGTTGATTTGTTCATTTGTTGGTTTGGTGGTTTGTTGGTTTGTTCGTTTGTTCGTTTGTTGGCTTGCTCGATTGTTGGTATGTTGAATTGTTGGTTTGCTTGTTTGTTGGTTTGCTGGTTTGTTGGTTTGTTGGTTTGTTGGTTTGTTGGTTTGTTTGATTGTTGGTTTGTTCGTTTGTTGATTTGTTGGTTACTTGGTTTGTTAGTTTGTTGGTTTGTTGGTTTGTTGGCTTGTTGGTTTGTTAGTTTGTTGGTTTGTTGGTTTGTTGGTTTGTTGGTTTGTTGGTTTGTTGGTTTGTTGCTTTGTTGGTTTGTTGGTTTGTTGGTTTGTTGGTTTGTTCGTTTGTTGGTTTGTTGATTTGTTGGTTTGTTGGTTTTCTGGTTTGTTGGTTTGTTGGTTTGTTGGTTTGTTGGTTTGTTTGATTGTTGGTTTGTTCGTTTGTTGATTTGTTGGTTACTTGGTTTGTTAGTTTGTTGGTTTGTTGGTTTGTTGGTTTGTTGGTTTGTTGGTTTGTTGGTTTGTTGGTTTGTTGGTTTGTTGGTTTGTTGGTTTGTTGGTTTGTTGGTTTGTTGGTTTATTCGTTTGTTGGTTTGTTGTTTTGTTGGTTTGTTGGTTTGTTGGTTTGTTGGTTTGTTGGTTTGTTAGTTTGTTGGTTTGTTGGTTTGTTGGTTTGTTGGTTTGTTGGTTTGTTGGTTTGTTTGTTTGTTGGTATGTTGGTTTGTTGGTTTGCTGGTTTGTTGGCTTGTTGGTTTGTTGGTTTGTTAGTTTGTTGGTTTGTTGGTTTGTTGGTTACTTAGTTTGTTGGCTTGTCGGTTTGTTGGTTTTTTGGTTTGTTGGTTTGTCGGTTTGTTGGTTTGTTGGTTTTTTGGTTTGTTGGTTTGTTGGTCTGTTGGTTTATTTGTTTGTTGGTTTGTTGGTTTGTTGGTTTGTTGGTTTGTTGGTTTGTTGGTTTATATGTTTGTTGCTTTGTTGGTTTGTTGGTTTGTTGGTTTGTTGGTTTATTTGTTTGTTGGTTTGTTGGCTTGTTGGTTTGTTGGTTTGTTGGTTTGTCGGATTTTTGGTTTGTTTGTTTGTTGGTTTGTTGGTTTGTTTGTTTGTTCGTTTGTTGGTTTGTTGGTTTGTTGGTTTGTTGGCTTAATGGTTTATTGGATTGTTGGTTTGTTGGTTTGTTGATTTGTTGGCTTGTTGGCTTGTTGTTTTGTTGGTTTGCTTGTTTGTTGGCTTGTTGGTTTGTTGGTTTGTTGGTTTGTTTGATTGTTGGTTTGTTCGTTTGTTGATTTGTTGATTTGTTGGTTACTTGGTTTGTTAGTTTGTTGGTTTGTTGGTTTGTTGGCTTGTTGGTTTGTTAGTTTGTTGGTTTGTTGGTTTGTTGGTTTGTTTGTTTGTTGCTTTGTTGGTTTGTTGGTTTGTTGGTTTGTTTGTTTGTTGGTTTTTCGTTTGTTGGTTTGTTGGTTTGTTGGTTTGTTAGTTTGTTTGTCTGTTGGTTTGTTCGTTAGTTGGCTTCTTGGTTTGTTGGCTTGTTGGTTTGTTGGTTTGTTGGTTTGTTGGTTTGTTGGTTTGTTGGTTTGTTGGTTGGTTCATTTGTTGGTTTATTGGTTTGTTGGCTTGTTGGCTTGTTGGTTTGTTGGTTTGTTGGTTTGTTGGGTTGTTGGTTTGTTGGTTTGTTGGTTTGTTGGCTTGTTGGCTTGCTGGTTTGCTGGCTTGTTGGTTTGTTGGTTTGTTGGTTCGTTGGTTTGTTGGTTTGTTGGTTTTTTGGTTTATTGGTTTGTTGGTTTGTTTGTTTGTTGGTTTGTTCGTTTGTTGGCTTGTTGATTTGTTGGCTTGTTGGCTTGTTGGTTTGTTGGCTTCTTGGTTTGTTGGCTTGTTGGTTTGTTGGTTTGTTGGTTTGTTGGTTTGTTGGTTTGTTCATTTGTTGGTTTATTGGTTTGTTGGCTTGTTGGTTTGTTGGCTTCTTGGTTTGTTGGCTTGTTGGTTTGTTGGTTTGTTGGTTTGTTGGTTTGTTGGTTTGTTCATTTGTTGGTTTATTGGTTTGTTGGCTTGTTGGCTTGTTGGTTTGTTGGTTTGTTGGTTTGTTGGTTTGTTGGTTTGTTGGTTTGTTGGTTTGTTGGTTTGTTGGCTTGTTGGCTTGCTGGTTTGCTGGCTTGTTGGTTTGTTGGTTTGTTGGTTCGTTGGTTCGTTGGTTTGTTGGTTTGTTGGTTTGTTGGTTTGTTGGTTTTTTGGTTTGTTGGTTTGTTGGTTTGTTGGTTTGTTTGTTTGTTGGTTTGTTCGTTAGTTGGCTTGTTGATTTGTTGGCTTGTTGGCTTGTTGGTTTGTTGGTTTGTTGGCTTGTTGGTTTGTTGGCTTGTTGGTTTGTCGGTTTATTGGTTTGTTGGTTTGTTGGTTTGTTCGTTTGTTGGTTTGTTGGTTCGTTGGTTTGTTGGTTTGTTGGTTTGTTGGTTTGTTGGTTTGTGGGTTTGTTGGTTTGTTGGGTTGTTGTTTTGTTCGTTTGTTGGTTTGGTGGTTTGTTGGTTTGTTCGTTTGTTCGTTTGTTGGCTTGCTGGCTTGTTGGTATGTTGGTTTGTTGGTTTGCTTGTTTGTTGGTTTGCTGGTTTGTTGGTTTGTTGGTTTGTTGGTTTGTTTGATTGTTGGTTTGTTCGTTTGTTGATTTGTTGGTTACTTGGTTTGTTAGTTTGTTGGTTTGTTGGTTTGTTGGCTTGTTGGTTTGTTAGTTTGTTGGTTTGTTGGTTTGTTGGTTTGTTGCTTTGTTGGTTTGTTGGTTTGTTGGTTTGTTGGTTTGTTTGTTTGTTGGTTTTTTCGTTTGTTGGCTTGTTGGTTTGTTGGTTTGTTCGCTTGTTGGTTTGTTGGTTTGTCGATTTGTTGGTTTGTTCGTTTGTTGGTTGGTTAGTTTGTTGGTTTGTTAGTTTGTTTGTCTGTTGGTTTGTTCGTTTGTTGGCTTCTTGGTTTGTTGGCTTGTTGGTTTGTTGGTTTGTTGGTTTGTTGGTTTGTTGGTTTGTTGGTTTGTTCATTTGTTGGTTTGTTGGTTTGTTGGCTTGTTGGCTTGTTGTTTTATTGGTTTGTTGGTTTGTTGGTTTGTTGGTTTGTTGGCTTGTTGGCTTGCTGGCTTGCTGGTTTGCTGGCTTGTTGGTTTGTTGGTTTGTTGGTTCGTTGGTTTGTTGGTTTGTTGGTTTTTTGGTTTGTTGGTTTGTTGGTTTGTTTGTTTGTTGGTTTGTTCGTTTGTTGGCTTGTTGATTTGTTGGCTTGTTGGCTTGTTGGTTTGTTGGTTTGTTGGCTTGTTGGTTTGTTGGCTTGTTGGTTTGTCGGTTTGTTGGTTTGTTGGTTTGTTGGTTTGTTCGTTTGTTGGTTTGTTGGTTCGTTGGTTTGTTGGTTTTGTGGTTTGTTTGTTTGTGGGTTTGTTGGTTTGTTGGGTTGTTGTTTTGTTCATTTGTTGGTTTGGTGGTTTGTTGGTTTGTTCGTTTGTTCGTTTGTTGGCTTGCTCGATTGTTGGTATGTTGAATTGTTGGTTTGCTTGTTTGTTGGTTTGCTGGTTTGTTGGTTTGTTGGTTTGTTGGTTTGTTGGTTTGTTTGATAGTTGGTTTGTTCGTTTGTTGATTTGTTGGTTACTTGGTTTGTTAGTTTGTTGGTTTGTTGGTTTGTTGGCTTGTTGGTTTGTTGGTTTGTTGGTTTGTTGGTTTGTTGGTTTGTTGGCTTGTTGGCTTGTTGGTTTGTTGGTTTGTTGGTTTGTTGGCTTGTTGGTTTGTTGGTTTGTTGGTTTGTTCGTTTGTTGGCTTTTTCTTTTTGTTGGCTTGTTGGCTTGTTGGTTTGTTGGTTTGTTGGTTTGTTGGTTTGTTGGCTTGTTGGCTTGTTGGTTTGTTGGTTTGTTGGTTTGTTTGTTTGGTGGTTTGTTCGTTTGTTGGTTTGTTGGTTTGTTGGTTTGTTGGTTTGTTTTTTTGTTGGTTACTTGGTTTGTTGGTTTGTTGGTTTGTTGGCATGTTGGCATGTTGGTTTGTTGGTTTGTTCGTTTGTTGGCTTGTTGGCTTGTTGGTTTGTTAGTTTGTTGGTTTTAGGGTTTCTTGGTTTGTTGGTTTGTTGGTTTGTTGGTTTGTTGGTTTGTTGGTTTGCTGGTTTGTTGGTTTATTGGTTTGTTGGGTTGTTAGCTTGTTGGTTTGTTGGGTTTTTGGTTTGTTGGCTTGTTCGTTTGTTGGCTTGTTGGCCTGTTGGTTTGTTGGTTTATTCGTTTGTTGGCTTGTTGGCTTGTTGGTTTGTTAGTTTGTTGGTTTTAGGGTTTCTTGGTTTGTTGGTTTGTTGGCTTGTTGGCTTGTTGGCTTGTTGGTTTATTGGTTTGTTGGTTTGTTGGTTTGTTGGTTTGTTCGTTTTTTGGTTTGTTGGCTTGTTTTTTTGTTGGTTTGTTGGATTGCTGGTTTGTTGGCTTATTGGTTTGTTGGTTTGTTGGTTTGTTGGCTTGTTGGCTTGGTGGTTTGTTGGTTTGTTGGTTTGTTGGTTTGTTGGCTTGTTGGCTTGTTGGTTTGTGGGTTTGTTGGTTTGTTGGTTTGTTGGTTTGTTTGTTTGTTGGTTTGTTCGTTTGTTGGTTTGTGGGTTTGTTGGTTTGTTGGCTTGTTGGTTTGTTGGTTTGTTGGTTTGTTGGTTTGTTGGTTTGTTGGTTTGTTGGTTTGTTGGTTTGTTCGTTTGTTGGCTTGTTTTTTTGTTGGCTTGTTGGCTTGTTGGTTTGTTGGTTTGTTGGTTTGTTGGTTTGTTGGTTTGTTGGTTTGTTAATTTGTTGGTTTGTTGGTTTGTTGGCTTGTTGGCTTGTTGGTTTGTTGGTTTGTTGGTTTGTTTGTTTGGCGGTTTGTTCGTTTGTTCGTTTGTTGGTTTGTTGGTTTGTTGGTTTGTTTTTTTGTTGGTTACTTGGTTTGTTGGTTTGTTGGTTTGTTGGCTTGTTGGCTTGTTGGTTTGTTGGTTTGTTCGTTTGTTGGTTTGTTGGTTTGTTGGTTTGTTGGTTTGTTGGTTTGTTGGTTTCTTGGTTAATTGGTTTGTTGGTTTGTTGGTTGGTTGGCTTGTTGGCTTGTTGGTTTGTTGGTTTGTTCGTTTGTTGGTTTGTTGGTTTGTTGGTTTGTTGGTTTGTTGGTTTGTTTGTTTGTTAGTTTGTTGGTTTGTTGGCTTGTTGGTTTGTTGGCTTGTTGGCTTGTTGGCTTGTTGGTTTGTTAGTTTGTTCGTTTGTTGGTTTGCTGGTTTGTTAATTTGTTAGTTTATTGGGTTGTTGGTTTGTTATTTTGTTGGCTTGTTGGCTTGTTGGCTTGTTGGTTTGTTGGTTTGTTGGGTTGTTGGTTTGTTGGTTTGTTTGTTTGTTGGTTTGTTGGTTTGTTGGTTTGTTTGTTTGTTGGTTTGTTTCGTGGTTTGTTAGTTTGTTGGTTTGCTGGCATGTTTGTTTGTTGGTTTTTTGGCTTCTTGGTTTTTTGGTTTGTTTGTTTGTTGGTTTGTTAGTTTGTTGGTTTTTTGGTTTGTTGGTTTGTTGGTTTGTTGGTTTGTTGGTTTGTTGGTTTGTTAGTTTGTTCGTTTGTTAATTTGTTGGTTTGTTGGTTTGTTCGTTTGTTGGTTTGTTTGTTTGTTGGTTTGTTGGTTTGTTCGTTTGTCGGTTTGTTGGTTTGTTTGTTTGTTCGTTTGTTGGTTTGTTGGTTTGTTGGTTTGTTGGTTTGTTGGTTTGTTGATTTGTTGGTTTGTTGGTTTGTTTGTTTATTGGTTTGTTCGTTTGTTGGTTTGTTGGTTTGTTCGTTTTTTGGTTTGTTGGTTAGTGGTTTTTTGGCTTGTTGGCTGTTTGTTTTGTTGGTTTGTTCGTTTGCTAGTTTGTTCGTTTGTTGCTTTGTTTGTTTGTTGGTTTGTTGGTTTGTTGGTTTGTTGGTTTGTTGGTTTGTTGACTTGTTGTTTTGTTGGTTTGTTAGTTTGTTCGTTTGTTGGCTTGTTGGCTTGCTGGCTTTTTGGCTTGTTGGTTTGTTGGTTTGTTGGTTTGTTGGTTTGTTGGTTTGTTGGTTTGTTCGTTTGTTGGTGTGTTGGTGTGTTGATTTGTTGGATTGTTGGTTTGTTGGTTTTGTGGTTTGTTGGCTGGTTGGTTTGTTGGTTTGTTGGTTTGGTCGTTTGTTGGCTTGTGGGTTTGTTGGGTTGTTGGCTTGTTGGTTTGTTGGTTTGTTGGTTTGTTGGTTTGATGGTTTGATGGTTTGTTGGTTTGTTGGTTTGTTGGTTTGTTGGTTTGTTGGTTTGTTGGTTTGTTAGTTTGTTGGTTTGTTGGTTTGTTGGTTTGTTGGTTTGTTGGTTTATTGGTTTGTTGGTTTGTTGTTGGCTTGTTGGTTTGTTGGTTTGTTCGTTTGTTGGCTTGTTGGCTTGTTGGTTTGTTGGTTTGTTGGTTTGTTGTTTTGTTGGTTTGTTGGTTTGTTTGTTTGTTGGTTTGTTGGTTTGTTGGTTTGTTGGTTTATTGGTTTGTTGGTTTGTTGGTTTGTTGGCTTGTTCGTTTGTTGGTTTGTTGGTTTGTTGGTTTGTTCGTTTTTTGGTTTGTTGGCTTGTTGGTTTGTTGGTTTGTTGGCTTGTTGGCTTTCTGGTTTGTTGGTTTGTTGGTTTGTTCGTTTGTTGGCTTGTGGGTTTGTTGGTTTGTTGGCTTGTTGGTTTGTTGGTTTGTTGGTTTGTTGGTTTGTTGGTATATTGGCTTGTTGGCTTGTTGGTTTGTTGGTTTGTTTGTTTGCTTGTTTGTTGGTTTGCTCGTTTATTCGTTTGTTGGTTTGTTGGTTTGTTGGTTTGCTGGTTTGCTGGTTTGTTGGTTTGTTGGTTTGTTCGTTTGTTCGTTTGTTCGTTTGTTCGTTTGTTGGTTTGTTGGTTTGTTGGTTTGTTGGCTTGTTGGTTTGTTGGTTTGTTCGTTTGTTGGCTTGTTTTTTTGTTAGCTTGTTGGTTTGTTGGTTTGTTGGTTTGTTGGTTTGTTGGTTTGTTGGTTTGTTGGCTTGTTGGCTTGTTGGCTTGTTGGTTTGTTGGTTTGTTGGTTTGTTGGCTTGTTGGTTTGTTGGTTTGTTGGTTTGTTCGTTTGTTGGCTTTTTTTTGTTGTTGGCTTGTTGGCTTGTTGGTTTGTTGGTTTGTTGGTTTGTTGGTTTGTTGGTTTGTTGGTTTGTTGGCTTGTTGGCTTGTTGGTTTGTTGGTTTGTTGGTTTGTTTGTTTGGTGGTTTGTTCGTTTGTTCGTTTGTTAGTTTGTTGGTTTGTTGGTTTGTTTTTTTGTTGGTTACTTGGTTTGTTGGTTTGTTGGTTTGTTGGCATGTTGGCATGTTGGTTTGTTGGTTTGTTCCTTTGTTGGTTTGTTGGTTTGTTTGTTTGCTTGTTTGTTGGTTTGCTCGTTTGTTCGTTTGTTGGTTTGTTGGTTTGTTGGTTTGTTGGTTTGTTGGTTTGTTGGTTTGCTGGTTTGTTGGTTTGTTGGTTTGTTGGCTTGTTGGTTTGTTGGTTTGTTGGTTTGTTGGTTTGTTGGTTTGTTGGCTTGTTAGTTTGTTGTTTTGTTGGGTTGTTCGTTTGTTGGCTTTTTTTTTTGTTGGCTTGTTGGCTTGTTCGTTTGTTGGTTTGTTGGTTTGTTGGTTTGTTGGTTTGTTGGCTTGTTGGCTTGTTGGTTTGTTGGTTTGTTGGTTTGTTTGTTTGGTGGTTTGTTCGTTTGTTGGTTTGTTGGTTTGTTGGTTTGTTTTTTTGTTGGTTACTTGGTTTGTTGGTTTGTTGGTTTGTTGGCTTGTTGGCTTGTTGGTTTGTTGGTTTGTTCGTTTGTTGGTTTGTTGGTTTGTTAGTTTGTTGGTTTGTTGGTTTGTTGGTTTGTTGGTTTATTGGTTTGTTGGTTTGTTGGTTGGTTGGCTTGTTGACTTGTTGGTTTGTTGGTTTGTTCGTTTGTTGGTTTGTTGGTTTGTTGGTTTGTTGGTTTGTTGGTTTGTTTGTTTGTTGGTTTGTTGGTTTGTTGGCTTGTTGGTTTGTTGGCTTGTTGGCTTGTTGGCTTGTTTGTTTGTTAGTTTGTTCGTTTGTTGGTTTGCTGGTTTGTCAATTTGTTAGTTTATTGGATTGTTGGTTTGTTATTTTG
Source organism: Atherix ibis (assembly GCA_958298945.1). Lineage (NCBI taxonomy): Eukaryota > Metazoa > Arthropoda > Insecta > Diptera > Athericidae > Atherix > Atherix ibis. Next base: position 101,395,434 of record OY282608.1, read on the forward strand.
TTAGCTTGTTGGCTTGTTGGCTTGTTGGTTTGTTGGTTTGTTGGTTTGTTGGCTTGTTGGTTTGTTGGTTTGTTTGTTTGTTGGTTTGTTGGTTTGTTGGTTTGTTTGTTTGTTGGTTTGTTTGTTGGTTTGTTGGTTTGTTGGTTTGTTGGTTTGTTGGTTTGTTAGTTTGTTGGTTTTTTGGTTTGTTGGTTTGTTGATTTGTTGGTTTGTTGGTTTGTTAGTTTGTTCGTTTGTTAATTTGTTGGTTTGTTGGTTTGTTGGTTTGTTCGTTTGTTGGTTTGTTTGTTTGTTGGTTTGTTGGTTTGTTCGTTTGTTGGTTTGTTGGTTTGTTGGTTTGTTCGTTTGTTGGTTTGTTGGTTTGTTGGTTTGTTGGTTTGTTGATTTGTTGGTTTGTTGGTTTGTTTGTTTATTGGTTTGTTCGTTTGTTGGTTTGTTGTTTTGTTCGTTTTTTGGTTTGTTGGTTAATGCTTTTTTGGCTTGTTGGCTGTTTGGTTTGTTGGTTTGTTCGTTTGCTAGTTTGTTCGTTTGTTGGTTTGTTTGTTTGTTGGTTTGTTGGTTTGTTGGTTTGTTGGTTTGTTGGCTTGTTGGTTTGTTGGTTTGTTAGTTTGTTCGTTTGTTGGCTTGTTGGTTTGTTGGCTTTTTGGCTGGTTGGTTTGTTGGTTTGTTGGTTTGTTGGTTTGTTGGTTTGTTGGTTTGTTGGTTTGTTGGTTTGTTCGTTTGTTGGTGTGTTGGTGTGTTGATTTGTTGGCTTGTTGGTTTGTTGGTTTTGTGGTTTGTTGGCTGGTTGGTTTATTGGTTTGTTAGTTTGGTCGTTTGTTGGCTTGTGGGTTTGTTGGGTTGTTGGCTTGTTGGTTTGTTGGTTTGTTGGTTTGTTGGTTTAATGGTTTGTTGGTTTGTTGGTTTGTTGGTTTGTTGGTTTGTTGGTTTGTTGGTTTGTTGGTTTGTTGGTTTGTTGGTTTTTTGGTTTGTTGGTTTGTTGGTTTGTTGGTTTGTTGGTTTGTTGGTTTGTTGGTTTGTTGGTTTGTTGGTTTGTTGGCTTATTGGTTTATTGGTTTTTTGGTTTGTTGTTGGCTTGTTGGCTTGTTGGCTTGTTGGTTTGTTCGTTTGTTGGCTTGTTGGCTTGTTGGTTTGTTGGTTTGTTGGTTTGTTGGTTTGTTGGTTTGTTGGTTTGTTGGTTTGTTGGTTTGTTGGTTTGTTGGTTTGTTGGTTTGTTGGTTTATTGGTTTGTTGGTTTGTTGGTTTGTTGGCTTGTTGGTTTGTTGGTTTGTTGGTTTGTTGGTTTGTTCGTTTTTTGGTTTGTTGGCTTGTTGGTTTGTTGGTTTGTTGGCTTGTTGGCTTGTTGGTTTGTTGGTTTGTTGGTTTGTTGGCTTGTTGGTTTGTTGGTTTGTTTGTTTGTTGGTTTGTTGGTTTGTTGGTTTGTTTGTTTGTTGGTTTGTTTGTTGGTTTGTTGGTTTGTTGGTTTGTTGGTTTGTTGGTTTGTTAGTTTGTTGGTTTTTTGGTTTGTTGGTTTGTTGATTTGTTGGTTTGTTGGTTTGTTAGTTTGTTCGTTTGTTGATTTGTTGGTTTGTTGGTTTGTTGGTTTGTTCGTTTGTTGGTTTGTTTGTTTGTTGGTTTGTTGGTTTGTTCGTTTGTTGGTTTGTTGGTTTGTTCGTTTGTTGGTTTGTTGGTTTGTTGGTTTGTTGGTTTGTTGATTTGTTGGTTTGTTGGTTTGTTTGTTTATTGGTTTGTTCGTTTGTTGGTTTGTTCTTTTGTTCGTTTTTTGGTTTGTCGGTTAGTGCTTTTTTGGCTTGTTGGCTGTTTGGTTTGTTGGTTTGTTCGTTTGCTAGTTTGTTCGTTTGTTGGTTTGTTTGTTTGTTGGTTTGTTGGTTTGTAGGTTTATTGGTTTGTTGGCTTGTTGGTTTGTTGGTTTGTTAGTTTGTTCGTTTGTTGGCTTGTTGGTTTGTTGGCTTTTTGGCTTGTTGGTTTGTTGGTTTGTTGGTTTGTTGGTTTGTTGGTTTGTTGGTTTGTTGGTTTGTTCGTTTGTTGGTGTGTTGGTGTGTTGATTTGTTGGCTTGTTGGTTTGTTGGTTTTGTGGTTTGTTGGCTGGTTGGTTTGTTGGTTTGTTAGTTTGGTCGTTTGTTGGCTTGTGGGTTTGTTGGGTTGTTGGCTTGTTGGTTTGTTGGTTTGTTGGTTTGTTGGTTTGTTGGTTTGTTGGTTTGTAGGTTTGTTGGTTTGTTGGTTTTTTGGTTTGTTGGTTTGTTGGTTTGTTGGTTTGTTGGTTTGTTGGTTTGTTGGTTTGTTGGTTTGTTGGTTTGTTGGCTTATTGGTTTATTGGTTTTTTGGTTTGTTGTTGGTTTGTTGGCTTGTTGGCTTGTTGGTTTGTTCGTTTGTTGGCTTGTTGGCTTGTTGGTTTGTTGGTTTGTTGGTTTGTTGGTTTGTTGGTTTGTTGGTTTGTTGGTTTGTTGGTTTGTTGGTTTGTTGGTTTGTTGGTTTGTTGGTTTGTTGGTTTGTTGGTTTGTTGGTTTATTGGTTTGTTGGTTTGTTGGTTTGTTGGCTTGTTGGTTTGTTGATTTGTTGGTTTGTTGGTTTGTTCGTTTTTTGGTTTGTTGGCTTGTTGGTTTGTTGGTTTGTTGGCTTGTTGGCTTGTTGGTTTGTTGGTTTGTTGGTTTGTTCGTTTGTTGGCTTGTCGGTTTGTTGGTTTGTTGGCTTGTTGGTTTGTTGGTTTGTTGGTTTGTTGGTTTGTTGGTATGTTGGCTTGTTGGCTTGTTGGTTTGTTGGTTTGTTTGTTTGCTTGTTTGTTGGTTTGCTCGTTTGTTCGTTTGTTGGTTTGTTGGTTTGTTGGTTTGTTGGTTTGCTGGATTGTTCGTTTGTTGGTTTGATCGTTTGTTCGTTTGTTCGTTTGTTCGTTTGTTGGTTTATTGGTTTGTTGGTTTGTTGGTTTGTTGGCTTGTTGGTTTGTTGGTTTGTTGGTTTGTTGGTTTGTGGGTTTGTTGGTTTGTTTGTTTGTTGGTTTGTTCGTTTGTTGGCTTATTGGTTTGTTGGCTTGTTGGCTTGTTTGCTCGTTCGTTCGCTGGTTTGTTGGTTTGTTGGTTTGTTGGCTTATTGGTTTGTTGGTTTGTTCGTTTGTTAGTTTTTTGGTGTGTTGGTTTGTTGGTTTGTTCGTTTGTTGGCTTGTTGGTTTGTTGGTTTGTTGGTTTGTTGGCTTGTTAGTTTGTTGTTTTATTGGTTTGTTGGCTTGTTGGTTTGTTGGTTTGTGGGTTTGTTGGTTTGTTGGTTTGTTCGTTTGTTGGTTGGTTGGTTTGTTGGTTTGTTTGTTTGTTGGTTTGTCCGTTTGTTGGCTTGTTGGTTTGTTGGCTTCTTGGTTTGTTGGTTTGTTGTTTTGTTGGTTTTTTTGTTTGTTTGTTTGTTCGTTTGTTGGTTTGTTGGCTTGTTGTTTTGTTGGTTTGTTGGCTTGTTGGTTTGTTGATTTGTTGATTTGTTGGTTTGTTGGTTTGTTGGTTTGTTTGTTTGTTGGCTTATTGGCTTGTTAATTTGTTGGTTTGTTGGTTTGTTGGTTTTTTGGTTTGTTCGTTTGTTGGTTTGTTGGTTTGTTGGTTTGTTGGTTTGTTGGTTTGTTGGTTTGTTGGTTTGTTGGTTTGTTGGTTTGTTGGTTTGTTGGTTTGTTGGTTTGTTGGTTTGTTGGTTTGTTGGTTTGTTGGTTTGTTGGTTTGTTGGTTTGTTCGTTTGTTGGTTTATTGGCTTGTTGGTTTGTTGGTTTGTTGGTTTGTTCGTTTGTTGGCTTGTTGGTTTGTTGGTTTGTTGGTTTGTTTGTTTGCTGGCTTGTTGGTTTGTTGGCTTGTTGGTTTGTTGGTTTGTTGGTTTGTTGGTTTGTTGGTTTGTTGGTTTGTTGGTTTTTTGGTTTGTTGGCTTGTTGGCTTGTTGGTTTGTTGGTTTCTTTGTTTGTTTGTTTGTTGGTATGTTCGTTTCTTCGTTTGTTGGTTTGCTGGTTTACTGGATTGTTGGTTAGTAGGTTTGTTCGTTTGTTGGTTTGTTGGTTTGTTCGTTTGTTAGTTTGTTGATTTGTTGTTTTGCTGGCTTGTTGGTTTGTTGGTTTGTTGGTTTGTTGGCTTGTTGGTTTGTTGGTTTGTTGGTTTGTTGGTTTGTTGGTTTGTTGGTTTGTTTGTTTGCTGGTTTGTTGGTTTGTTAGTTTGTTGGTTTGTTTGCTTGTTGGTTTGTTGGTTTGTTGGTTTGTTGGTTTGTTGGTTTGTTGGTTTGTTGGCTTGTTGGGTTGTTGGTTTGTTGGTTTCTTTATTTCTTTGTTTGTTGGTTTGTTCGTTTCTTCGTTTGTTGGTTTGCTGGTTTGTTGGTTTGTTGGTTTGTTCGTTTGTTGGTTTGTTGGTTTGTTGGTTTGTTGGTTTGTTCGTTTGTTAGTTTGTTGATTTGTTGGTTTGTTGGCTTGTTGGTTAGTTGGTTTGTTGGTTTGTTGGTTTGTTGGTTTGTTGGTTTGTTGGCTTGTTGGTTTGTTGGTTTTTTGGTTTGGTGGTTTGTTTGTTTGCTTGTTTGTTGGTTTGCTCGGTTGTTCGTTTGTTGGTTTGTTGGTTTGTTAGTTTGTTAGTTTGCTGGTTTGTTGGTTTGTTGGTTTGTTTGTTTGTTGGTTTGTTGGTTTGTTGGTTTGTTCGTTTGTTAGTTTGTTGATTTGTTGGTTTGTTGGCTTATTGGTTTGTTGGTTTGTTGGTTTGTTGGTTTGTTGGTTTGTTGGTTTGTTGGCTTGTTGGCTTGTTGGTTTGTTGGTTTGTTGGTTTGTTGGTGTGTATCTTTTTTTGCTTTGTTGGCTTGTTGGTTTGTTGGCTTGTTGGTTTGTTGGTTTGTTGGTTTGTGCGTTTGTTGGCTTGTCGGTTTGTCGGTTTGTTGGTTTGTTGGCTTGTTGTTTTGTTGGTTTGTTGGTTTGTTGGTTTGTTGGTTTAATGGTTTGTTGGTTTGTTGGTTTGTTGGTTTGTTGGTTTGTTGGTTTGTTGGTTTGTTGGTTTGTTGGTTTGTTGGTTTGTTGGTTTGTTGGTTTGTTGGTTTGTTGGTTTGTTGGTTTGTTGGTTTGTTGGTTTGTTGGTTTGTTGGTTTGTTGGTTTGTTGGTTTATTGGTTTGTTGGTTTGTTGGTTTGTTGGCTTGTTGGTTTGTTGGTTTGTTGGTTTGTTGGTTTGTTCGTTTTTTGGTTTGATGGCTTGTTGGTTTGTTGGTTTGTTGGCTTGTTGGCTTGTTGGTTTGCTTGTTTGTTGGTTTGCTCGTTTGTTCGTTTGTTGGTTTGTTGGTTTGTTGGTTTGTTGGTTTGCTGGATTGTTGGTTTGTTGGTTTGTTCGTTTGTTGGTTTGTTGGTTTGTTGGTTTGTTCGTTTTTTGGTTTGTTGGCTTGTTGGTTTGTTGGTTTGTTGGTTTGTTGGTTTGTTGGCTTGTTGGTTTGTTGGTTTGTTGGTTTGTTGGTTTGTTCGTTTTTTGGTTTGTTGGCTTGTTGGTTTGTTGGTTTGTTGGTTTGTTGGTTTGTTGGTTTGTTGGCTTGTTGGTTTGTTGGCTTGTTGGTTTGTTGGTTTGTTCGTTTGTTAGTTTGTTGATTTGTTGGTTTGTTGGCTTATTGGTTTGTTGGTTTGTTGGTTTGTTGGTTTGTTGGTTTGTTGGTTTGTTGGCTTGTTGGCTTGTTGGTTTGTTGGTTTGTTGGTTTGTTGGTTTGTTCTTTTTTTGCTTTGTTGGCTTGTTGGTTTGTTGGCTTGTTGGTTTGTTGGTTTGTTGGTTTGTTGGTTTGTTAGTTTCTTCGTTTGTTGGCTTGTCGGTTTGTTGGTTTGTTGGCTTGTTGGTTTGTTGGTTTGTTGGTTTGTTGGTTTTTTGGTTTGTTGGTTTGTTGGCTTGTTGGCTTGTTGGTTTGTTTGTTTGTTGGTTTGTTGGTTTGTTCTTTTTTTGCTTTGTTGGCTTGTTGGTTTGTTGGCTTGTTGGTTTGTTGGTTTGTTGGTTTGTTGGTTTGTTCGTTTGTTGGCTTGTCGGTTTGTTGGTTTGTTGGCTTGTTGGTTTGTTGGTGTGTTGGTTTGTTGGTTTGTTGGTTTAATGGTTTGTTGGTTTGTTGGTTTGTTGGTTTGTTGGTTTGTTGGTTTGTTGGTATGTTGGTTTGTTGGTTTGTAGGTTTGTTGGTTTGTTGGTTTGTTGGTTTGTTGGTTTGTTGGTTTGTTGGTTTATTGGTTTGTTGGTTTGTTGGTTTGTTGGCTTGTTGGTTTGTTGGTTTGTTGGTTTGTTGGTTTGTTCGTTTTTTAGTTTGTTGGCTTGTTGGTTTGTTGGTTTGTTGGTTTGTTGGTTTGTTCGTTTGTTGGCTTGTCGGTTTGTTGGTTTGTTGGATTGTTGGTTTGTTGGTTTGTTGGTTTGTTGGTTTGTTGGTTTGTTGGTATGTTGGCTTGTTGGCTTGTTGGTTTGTTGGTTTGTTTGTTTGCTTGTTTGTTGGTTTGCTCGTTTGTTCGTTTGTTGGTTTGTTGGTTTTTTGGTTTGTTGGTTTGCTGGATTGTTGGTTTGTTGGTTTGTTGGTATGTTGGCTTGTTGGCTTGTTGGTTTGTTGGTTTGTTTGTTTGCTTGTTTGTTGGTTTGCTCGTTTGTTCGTTTGTTGGTTTGTTGGTTTGTTGGTTTGTTGGTTTGCTGGATTGTTGGTTTATTGGTTTGTTGGTTTGTTGGTTTGTTGGTTTATTGGTTTGTTGGTTTGTTGGTTTGTTGGTTTGTTGGCTTGTTGGTTTGTTGGTTTGTTGGTTTGTTGGTTTGTTGGTTTGTTCGCGTTTTGGTTTGTTGGCTTGTTGGTTTGTTGGTTTGTTGGCTTGTTGGCTTGTTGGTTTGTAGGTTTGTTGGTTTGTTCGTTTGTTGGCTTGTCGGTTTGTTGGTTTGTTGGCTTGTTGGTTTGTTGGTTTGTTGGTTTGTTGGTTTATTGGTATGTTGGCTTGTTGGCTTGTTGGTGTGTTGGTTTGTTTGTTTGCTTGTTTGTTGGTTTGCTCGTTTGTTGGTTTGCTGGATTGTTGGTTTGTTGGTTTGTTCGTTTGTTCGTTTGTTCGTTTGTTGGTTTGTTGGTTTGTTGGTTTGTTGGTTTGTTGGTTTATTGGTTTGTTGGTTTGTTGGTTGATTGGCTTGTTGGCTTGTTGGTTTGTTGGTTTGTTCGTTTGTTGGTTTGTTGGTTTGTTGGTTTGTTGGTTTGTTGGCTTGTTGGTTTGTTGGTTTGTTCGTTTGTTAGTTTGTTGATTTGTTGGTTTGTTGGCTTATTGGTTTGTTGGTTTGTTGGTTTGTTGGTTTGTTGGTTTGTTGGCTTGTTGGCTTGTTGGTTTGTTGGTTTGTTGGTTTGTTGGTTTGTTCTTTTTTTGCTTTGTTAGCTTGTTGGTTTGTTGGCTTGTTGGTTTGTTGGTTTGTTGGTTTGTTGGTTTGTTCGTTTGTTGGCTTGTCGGTTTGTTGGTTTGTTGGCTTGTTGGTTTGTTGGTTTGTTGGTTTGTTGGTTTGTTGGTTTAATGGTTTGTTGGTTTGTTGGCTTATTGGTTTGTTGGTTTGTTGATTTTTTGGTTTGTTGGTTTGTTGGCTTGTTGGCTTGTTGGTTTGTTTGTTTGTTGGTTTGTTGGTTTGTTCTTTTTTTGCTTTGTTGGCTTGTTGGTTTGTTGGCTTGTTGGTTTGTTGGTTTGTTGGTTTGTTGGTTTGTTGGTTTGTTCGTTTGTTGGCTTGTCGGTTTGTTGGTTTGTTGGCTTGTTGGTTTGTTGGTGTGTTGGTTTGTTGGTTTGTTGGTTTAATGGTTTGTTGGTTTGTTGGTTTGTTGGTTTGTTGGTTTGTTGGTTTGGTGGTTTGTTGGTTTGTTGGTTTGTTGGTTTGTAGGTTTGTTGGTTTGTTGGTTTGTTGGTTTGTTGGTTTGTTGGTTTATTGGTTTGTTGGTTTGTTGGTTTGTTGGCTTGTTGGTTTGTTGGTTTGTTGGTTTGTTGGTTTGTTGGTTTGTTCGTTTTTTAGTTTGTTGGCTTGTTGGTTTGTTGGTTTGTTGGTTTGTTGGTTTGTTCGTTTATTGGCTTGTCGGTTTGTTGGTTTGTTGGCTGGTTGGTTTGTTGGTTTGTTGGTTTGTTGGTTTGTTGGTTTGTTGGTATGTTGGCTTGTTGGCTTGTTGGTTTGTTGGTTTGTTTGTTTGCTTGTTTGTTGGTTTGCTCATTTGTTCGTTTGTTGGTTTATTGGTTTGTTGGTTTGTTGGTTTGTTGGTTTGCTGGATTGTTGGTTTGTTGGTTTGTTGGTATGTTGGCTTGTTGGCTTGTTGGTTTGTTGGTTTGTTTGTTTGCTTGTTTGTTGGTTTGCTCGTTTGTTCGTTTGTTGGTTTGTTGGTTTGTTGGTTTGTTGGTTTGCTGGATTGTTGGTTTATTGGTTTGTTGGTTTGTTGGTTTGTTGGTTTATTGGTTTGTTGGTTTGTTGGTTTGTTGGCTTGTTGGTTTGTTGGTTTGTTGGTTTGTTGGTTTGTTGGTTTGTTCTCGTTTTGGTTTGTTGGCTTGTTGGTTTGTTGGTTTGTTGGCTTGTTGGCTTGTTGGTTTGTAGGTTTGTTGGTTTGTTCGTTTGTTGGCTTGTCGGTTTGTTGGTTTGTTGGCTTGTTGGTTTGTTGGTTTGTTGGTTTGTTGGTTTATTGGTATGTTGGCTTGTTGGCTTGTTGGTGTGTTGGTTTGTTTGTTTGCTTGTTTGTTGGTTTGCTCGTTTGTTCGTTTGTTGGTTTGTTGGTTTGTTGGTTTGTTGGTTTGCTGGATTGTTGGTTTGTTGGTTTGTTCGTTTGTTCGTTTGTTCGTTTGTTGGTTTGTTGGTTTGTTGGTTTATTGGTTTGTTAGTTTGTTGGTTGATTGGCTTGTTGGCTTGTTGGTTTGTTGGTTTGTTCGTTTGTTGGTTTGTTGGTTTGTTGGTTTGTTGGTTTGTTGGTTTGTTGGTTTGTTTGTTTGTTGGTTTGTTGGTTTGTTGGCTTGTTGGTTTGTTGGCTTGTTGGCTTGTTGGCTTGTTGGTTTGTTAGTTTGTTCGTTTGTTGGTTTGCTGGTTTGTCAATTTGTTAGTTTATTGGGTTGTTGGTTTGTTATTTTGTTGGCTTGTTGGCTTGTTGGCTTGTTGGTTTGTTGGTTTGTTGGTTTGTTGGTTTGTTGGCTTGTTGGTTTGTTGGTTTGTTTGTTTGTTGGTTTGTTGGTTTGTTGGTTTGTTTGTTTGTTGGTTTGTTTGTTGGTTTGTTGGTTTGTTGGTTTGTTGGCATGTTTGTTTGTTGGTTTTTTGGCTTCTTGGTTTGTTGGTTCGTTGGTTTGTTGGTTTGTTAGTTTGTTGGTTTTTTGGCTTCTTGGTTTGTTAGATTGTTGGTTTGTTGGTTTGTTGGTTTGTTGGTTTATTGGTTTGTTGGTTTGTTGGTTTGTTGGCTTGTTGGTTTGTTGGTTTGTTGGTTTGTTGGTTTGTTCGTTTTTTGGTTTGTTGGCTTGTTGGTTTGTTGGTTTGTTGGCTTGTTGGCTTGTTGGTTTGTTGGTTTGTTGGTTTGTTCGATTGTTGGCTTGTCGGTTTGTTGGTTTGTTGGCTTGTTGGTTTGTTGGTTTGTTGGTTTGTTGGTTTGTTGGTATGTTGGCTTGTTGGCTTGTTGGTTTGTTGGTTTGTTTTTTTGCTTGTTTGTTGGTTTGCTCGTTTGTTCGTTTGTTGGTTTGTTGGTTTGTTGGTTTGTTGGTTTGCTGGATTGTTGGTTTGTTGGTTTGTGCGTTTGTTCGTTTGTTCGTTTGTTGGTTTGTTGGTTTGTTGGTTTGTTGGTTTGTTGGTTTATTGGTTTGTTGGTTTGTTGGTTGGTTGGCTTGTTGGCTTGTTGGTTTGTTGTTTTGTCGTTTGTTGGTTTGTTGGTTTGTTGGTTTGTTGGTTTGTTGGTTTGTTTGTTTGTTGGTTTGTTGGTTTGTTGGCTTGTTGGTTTGTTGGCTTGTTGGCTTGTTGGCTTGTTGGTTTGTTAGTTTGTTCGTTTGTTGGTTTGCTGGTTTGTCAGTTTGTTAGTTTATTGGGTTGTTGGTTTGTTATTTTGTTAGCTTGTTGGCTTTTTGGCTTGTTGGTTTGTTGGTGTGTTGGTTTGTTGGCTTGTTGGTTTGTTGGTTTGTTTGTTTGTTGGTTTGTTGGTTTGTTGGTTTGTTTGTTTGTTGGTTTGTTTGTTTGTTTGTTGGTTTGTTGGTTTGTTGGCATGTTTGTTTGTTGGTTTTTTGGCTTCTTGGTTTGTTGGTTTGTTTGTTTGTTGGTTTGTTAGTTTGTTGGTTTTTTGGTTTGTTGGTTTGTTGATTTGTTGGTTTGTTGGTTTGTTAGTTTGTTCGTTTGTTGATTTGTTGGTTTGTTGGTTTGTTGGTTTGTTCGTTTGTTGGTTTGTTTGTTAGTTGGTTTGTTGGTTTGTTCTTTTGTTGGTTTGTTGGTTTGTTGGTTTGTTCGTTTGTTGGTTTGTTGGTTTGTTGGTTTGTTGATTTGTTGGTTTGTTGGTTTGTTTGTTTATTGGTTTGTTCGTTTGTTGGTTTGTTGGTTAGTGGTTTTTTGGCTTGTTGGCTGTTTGGGTTGTTGGTTTGTTCATTTGTTAGTTTGTTCGTTTGTTGGTTTGTTTGTTTGTTGGTTTGTTGGTTTGTTGGTTTGTTGGTTTGTTGGCTTGTTGGTTTGTTGGTTTGTTAGTTTGTTCGTTTGTTGGCTTTTTGGTTTGTTGGCTTTTTGGCTTGTTGGTTTGTTGGTTTGTTGGTTTGTTGGTTTGTTGGTTTGTTGGTTTGTTGGTTTGTTGGTTTGTTGGTTTGTTGGTTTGTTCGTTTGTTGGTGTGTTGGTGTGTTGATTTGTTGGCTTGTTGGTTTGTTGGTTTTGTGGTTTGTTGGCTGGTTGGTTTGTTGGTTTGTTAGTTTGGTCGTTTGTTGGCTTGTGGGTTTGTTGGGTTGTTGGCTTGTTGGTTTGTTGGTTTGTTGGTTTGTTGGTTTAATGGTTTGTTCGTTTGTTGGTTTGTTGGTTTTTTGGTTTGTTGGTTTGTTGGTTTGTTGGTTTGTTGGTTTGTTGGTTTGTTGGTTTGTTGGCTTGTTGGTTTATTGGTTTTTTGGTTTGTTGTTGGCTTGTTGGCTTGTTGGCTTGTTGGTTTGTTCGTTTGTTGGCTTGTTGGCTTGTTGGTTTGTTGGTTTGTTGGTTTGTTGGTTTGTTGGTTTGTTGATTTGTTGGTTTGTTGGTTTGTTGGTTTGTTGGTTTGTTGGTTTGTTGGTTTATTGGTTTGTTGGTTTGTTGGCTTGTTGGTTTGTTGGTTTGTTGGTTTGTTGGTTTGTTCGTTTTTTGGTTTGTTGACTTGTTGGTTTGTTGGTTTGTTGGCTTGTTGCCTTGTTGGTTTGTTGGTTTGTTGGTTTGTTCGTTTGTTGGCTTGTCGGTTTGTTGGTTTTTTGGTCTGTTGGTTTGTTGGTTTGTTGGTTTGTTGGTTTGCTCGTTTGTTCGTTTGTTGGTTTGTTGGTTTGTTGGTTTGTTGGTTTGCTGGATTGTTGGTTTGTTGGTTTGTTCGTTTGTTCGTTTGTTGGTTTGTTGGTTTGTTGGTTTGTTGGTTTGTTGGTTTGTTGGTTTGCTGGATTGTTGGTTTGTTGGTTTGTTCGTTTGTTCGTTTGTTCGTTTGTTCGTTTGTTCGTTTGTTGGTTTATTGGTTTGTTGGTTTGTTGGCTTGTTGGTTTGTTGGTTTGTTGGTTTGTTGGTTTGTTGGCTTGTTGGTTTGTTGGTTTGTTGGTTTGTTGGTTTGTTTGTTTGTTGGTTTGTTCGTTTGTTGGCTTGTTGGTTTGTTGGCTTGTTGGCTTGTTTGCTCGTTCGTTTGCTGGTTTTTTGGTTTGTTGGTTTGTTGGCTTATTGGTTTGTTGGTTTGTTCGTTTGTTAGTTTTTTGGTTTGTTGGTTTGTTGGTTTGTTCGTTTGTTGGCTTGTTGGTTTGTTGGTTTGTTGGTTTGTTGGCTTGTTGGTTTGTTGGTTTGTTGGTTTGTTGGCTTGTTGGTTTGTTGGTTTGTTGGTTTGTTGGTTTGTTGGTTTGTTCGTTTGTTGGTTGGTTGGTTTGTTGGTTTGTTTGTTTGTTGGTTTGTTCGTTTGTTGGCTTGTTGGTTTGTTGGCTTGTTGGTTTGTTGGTTTTTTGTTTTGTTGGTTTGTTGGTTTGTTTGTTTGTTCGTTTGTTGGTTTGTTGGCTTGTTGTTTTGTTGGTTTGTTGGCTTGTTGGTTTGTTGATTTGTTGATTTGTTGGTTTGTTGGTTTGTTGGTTTGTTTGTTTGTTGGCTTATTGGCTTGTTAATTTGTTGGTTAGTTGGTTTGTTGGTTTTTTGGTTTGTTCGTATATTGGTTTGTTGGTTTGTTGGTTTGTTGGTTTGTTGGTTTGTTGGTTTGTTGGTTTGTTGGTTTGTTGGTTTGTTGGTTTGTTGGTTTGTTCGTTTGTTGGTTTATTGGCTTGTTGGTTTGTTGGTTTGGTGGTTTGTTTGTTTGGTGGGTTGTTGGTTTGTTGGTTTGTTGGTTTGTTCGTTTGCTGGCTTGTTGGTTTGTTGGCTTGTTGGCTTGTTGGTTTGTTGGTTTGTTGGTTTGTTGGTTTGTTGGTTTGTTGGTTTTTTGGTTTGTTGGCTTGTTGGCTTGTTGGTTTGTTGGTTTCTTTGTTTGCTTGTTTGTTGGTTTGTTCGTTTCTTCGTTTGTTGGTTTGCTGGTTTGCTGGTTTGTTGGTTTGTAGGTTTGTTCGTTTGTTGGTTTCTTGGTTTGTTGGTTTGTTCGTTTGTTAGTTTGTTGATTTGTTGGTTTGCTGGCTTGTTGGTTTGTTGGTTTGTTGGTTTGTTGGCTTGTTGGTTTGTCGGCTTGTTGGTTTGTTGGTTTGTTGGTTTGCTTGTTTGTTGGTTTGTTGGTTTGTTGGTTTGTTGGTTTGTTTGCTTGTTGGTTTGTTGGTTTGTTGGTTTGTTGGTATGTTGGCTTGTTGGCTTGTTGGTTTGTTGGTTTGTTTTTTTGCTTGTTTGTTGGTTTGCTCGTTTGTTCGTTTGTTGGTTTGTTGGTTTGTTGGTTTGTTGGTTTGCTGGATTGTTGGTTTGTTGGTTTGTGCGTTTGTTCGTTTGTTCGTTTGTTGGTTTGTTGGTTTGTTGGTTTGTTGGTTTGTTGGTTTATTGGTTTGTTGGTTTGTTGGTTGGTTGGCTTGTTGGCTTGTTGGTTTGTTGTTTTGTCGTTTGTTGGTTTGTTGGTTTGTTGGTTTGTTGGTTTGTTGGTTTGTTTGTTTGTTGGTTTGTTGGTTTGTTGGCTTGTTGGTTTGTTGGCTTGTTGGCTTGTTGGCTTGTTGGTTTGTTAGTTTGTTCGTTTGTTGGTTTGCTGGTTTGTCAGTTTGTTAGTTTATTGGGTTGTTGGTTTGTTATTTTGTTAGCTTGTTGGCTTTTTGGCTTGTTGGTTTGTTGGTTTGTTGGTTTGTTGGCTTGTTGGTTTGTTGGTTTGTTTGTTTGTTGGTTTGTTGGTTTGTTGGTTTGTTTGTTTGTTGGTTTGTTTGTTTGTTTGTTGGTTTGTTGGTTTGTTGGCATGTTTGTTTGTTGGTTTTTTGGCTTCTTGGTTTGTTGGTTTGTTTGTTTGTTGGTTTGTTAGTTTGTTGGTTTTTTGGTTTGTTGGTTTGTTGATTTGTTGGTTTGTTGGTTTGTTAGTTTGTTCGTTTGTTGATTTGTTGGTTTGTTGGTTTGTTGGTTTGTTCGTTTGTTGGTTTGTTTGTTAGTTGGTTTGTTGGTTTGTTCTTTTGTTGGTTTGTTGGTTTGTTGGTTTGTTCGTTTGTTGGTTTGTTGGTTTGTTGGTTTGTTGATTTGTTGGTTTGTTGGTTTGTTTGTTTATTGGTTTGTTCGTTTGTTGGTTTGTTGGTTAGTGGTTTTTTGGCTTGTTGGCTGTTTGGGTTGTTGGTTTGTTCATTTGTTAGTTTGTTCGTTTGTTGGTTTGTTTGTTTGTTGGTTTGTTGGTTTGTTGGTTTGTTGGTTTGTTGGCTTGTTGGTTTGTTGGTTTGTTAGTTTGTTCGTTTGTTGGCTTTTTGGTTTGTTGGCTTTTTGGCTTGTTGGTTTGTTGGTTTGTTGGTTTGTTGGTTTGTTGGTTTGTTGGTTTGTTGGTTTGTTGGTTTGTTGGTTTGTTGGTTTGTTCGTTTGTTGGTGTGTTGGTGTGTTGATTTGTTGGCTTGTTGGTTTGTTGGTTTTGTGGTTTGTTGGCTGGTTGGTTTGTTGGTTTGTTAGTTTGGTCGTTTGTTGGCTTGTGGGTTTGTTGGGTTGTTGGCTTGTTGGTTTGTTGGTTTGTTGGTTTGTTGGTTTAATGGTTTGTTCGTTTGTTGGTTTGTTGGTTTTTTGGTTTGTTGGTTTGTTGGTTTGTTGGTTTGTTGGTTTGTTGGTTTGTTGGTTTGTTGGCTTGTTGGTTTATTGGTTTTTTGGTTTGTTGTTGGCTTGTTGGCTTGTTGGCTTGTTGGTTTGTTCGTTTGTTGGCTTGTTGGCTTGTTGGTTTGTTGGTTTGTTGGTTTGTTGGTTTGTTGGTTTGTTGATTTGTTGGTTTGTTGGTTTGTTGGTTTGTTGGTTTGTTGGTTTGTTGGTTTATTGGTTTGTTGGTTTGTTGGCTTGTTGGTTTGTTGGTTTGTTGGTTTGTTGGTTTGTTCGTTTTTTGGTTTGTTGACTTGTTGGTTTGTTGGTTTGTTGGCTTGTTGCCTTGTTGGTTTGTTGGTTTGTTGGTTTGTTCGTTTGTTGGCTTGTCGGTTTGTTGGTTTTTTGGTCTGTTGGTTTGTTGGTTTGTTGGTTTGTTGGTTTGCTCGTTTGTTCGTTTGTTGGTTTGTTGGTTTGTTGGTTTGTTGGTTTGCTGGATTGTTGGTTTGTTGGTTTGTTCGTTTGTTCGTTTGTTGGTTTGTTGGTTTGTTGGTTTGTTGGTTTGTTGGTTTGTTGGTTTGCTGGATTGTTGGTTTGTTGGTTTGTTCGTTTGTTCGTTTGTTCGTTTGTTCGTTTGTTCGTTTGTTGGTTTATTGGTTTGTTGGTTTGTTGGCTTGTTGGTTTGTTGGTTTGTTGGTTTGTTGGTTTGTTGGCTTGTTGGTTTGTTGGTTTGTTGGTTTGTTGGTTTGTTTGTTTGTTGGTTTGTTCGTTTGTTGGCTTGTTGGTTTGTTGGCTTGTTGGCTTGTTTGCTCGTTCGTTTGCTGGTTTTTTGGTTTGTTGGTTTGTTGGCTTATTGGTTTGTTGGTTTGTTCGTTTGTTAGTTTTTTGGTTTGTTGGTTTGTTGGTTTGTTCGTTTGTTGGCTTGTTGGTTTGTTGGTTTGTTGGTTTGTTGGCTTGTTGGTTTGTTGGTTTGTTGGTTTGTTGGCTTGTTGGTTTGTTGGTTTGTTGGTTTGTTGGTTTGTTGGTTTGTTCGTTTGTTGGTTGGTTGGTTTGTTGGTTTGTTTGTTTGTTGGTTTGTTCGTTTGTTGGCTTGTTGGTTTGTTGGCTTGTTGGTTTGTTGGTTTTTTGTTTTGTTGGTTTGTTGGTTTGTTTGTTTGTTCGTTTGTTGGTTTGTTGGCTTGTTGTTTTGTTGGTTTGTTGGCTTGTTGGTTTGTTGATTTGTTGATTTGTTGGTTTGTTGGTTTGTTGGTTTGTTTGTTTGTTGGCTTATTGGCTTGTTAATTTGTTGGTTAGTTGGTTTGTTGGTTTTTTGGTTTGTTCGTATATTGGTTTGTTGGTTTGTTGGTTTGTTGGTTTGTTGGTTTGTTGGTTTGTTGGTTTGTTGGTTTGTTGGTTTGTTGGTTTGTTGGTTTGTTCGTTTGTTGGTTTATTGGCTTGTTGGTTTGTTGGTTTGGTGGTTTGTTTGTTTGGTGGGTTGTTGGTTTGTTGGTTTGTTGGTTTGTTCGTTTGCTGGCTTGTTGGTTTGTTGGCTTGTTGGCTTGTTGGTTTGTTGGTTTGTTGGTTTGTTGGTTTGTTGGTTTGTTGGTTTTTTGGTTTGTTGGCTTGTTGGCTTGTTGGTTTGTTGGTTTCTTTGTTTGCTTGTTTGTTGGTTTGTTCGTTTCTTCGTTTGTTGGTTTGCTGGTTTGCTGGTTTGTTGGTTTGTAGGTTTGTTCGTTTGTTGGTTTCTTGGTTTGTTGGTTTGTTCGTTTGTTAGTTTGTTGATTTGTTGGTTTGCTGGCTTGTTGGTTTGTTGGTTTGTTGGTTTGTTGGCTTGTTGGTTTGTCGGCTTGTTGGTTTGTTGGTTTGTTGGTTTGCTTGTTTGTTGGTTTGTTGGTTTGTTGGTTTGTTGGTTTGTTTGCTTGTTGGTTTGTTGGTTTGTTGGTTTGTTGGTTTGTTGGTTTGTTGGCTTGTTGGCTTGTTGGTTTGTTGGTTTCTTTGTTTGTTTGTTTGTTGGTTTGTTCGTTTCTTCGTTTGTTGGTTTGCTGGTTTGTTGGTTTGTTCGTTTGTTAGTTTGTTGATTTGTTGGTTTGTTGGCTTGTTGGTTTGTTGGTTTGTTGGCTTGTTGGTTTGTTGGTTTGTTGGTTTGTTGGTTTGTTTGTTTGTTGGTTTGTTGGCTTGTTGGCTTGTTGGTTTGTTGGTTTGTTGGTTTGTTGGTTTGTTCTTTTTTTGCTTTGTTGGCTTGTTGGTTTGTTGGCTTGTTGGTTTGTTGGTTTGTTGGTTTGTTGGTTTGTTCGTTTGTTGGCTTGTCGGTTTGTTGGTTTGTTGGCTTGTTGGTTTGTTGGTTTGTTGGTTTGTTCGTTTGTTGGTTTAATGGTTTGTTGGTTTGTTGGTTTGTTGGTTTGTTGGTTTGTTGGTTTTTTGGTTTGTTGGTTTGCTCGTTTGTTCGTTTGTTGGTTTGTTGGTTTGTTAATTTGTTGGTTTGCTGGTTTGTTGGTTTGTTTGTTTGTTGGTTTGTTGGTTTGTTGGTCTGTTCGTTTGTTAGTTTGTTGATTTGTTGGTTTGTTGGCATATTGGTTTGTTGGTTTGTTGGTTTGTTGGTTTGTTGGTTTGTTGGTTTGTTGGTTTGTTGGCTTGTTGGCTTGTTGGTTTGTTGGTTTGTTGGTTTGTTGGTTTGTTCTTTTTTTGCTTTGTTGGCTTGTTGGTTTGTTGGCTTGTTGGTTTGTTGGTTTGTTGGTTTGTTGGTTTGTTCGTTTGTTGGCTTGTCGGTTTGTTGGTTTGTTGGCTTGTTGGTTTGTTGGTTTGTTGGTTTGTTCGTTTGTTGGTTTAATGGTTTGTTGGTTTGTTGGTTTGTTGGTTTGTTGGTTTGTTGGTTTGTTGGTTTGTTGGTTTGTTGGTTTGTTGGTTTGTTAGTTTGTTGGTTTATTGGTTTGTTGGTTTGTTGGTTTGTTGGCTTGTTGGTTTGTTGGTTTGTTGGTTTGTTGGTTTGTTCGTTTTTTGGTTTGTTGGCTTGTTGGTTTGTTGGTTTGTTGGCTTGTTAGCTTGTTGGTTTGTTGGTTTGTTGGTTTGTTCGTTTGTTGGCTTGTCGGTTTGTTGGTTTGTTGGCTTGTTGGTTTGTTGGTTTGTTGGTTTGTTGGTTTGTTGGTATGTTGGCTTGTTGGCTTGTTGGTTTGTTGGTTTGTTTGTTTGCTTGTTTGTTGGTTTGCTCGTTTGTTCGTTTGTTGGTTTGTTGGTTTGTTGGTTTGTTGGTTTGCTGGATTGTTAATTTGTTGGTTTGTTCGTTTGTTCGTTTGTTAGTTTGTTCGTTTGTTGGTTTATTGGTTTGTTGGTTTGTTGGCTTGTTGGTTTGTTGGTTTGTTGGTTTTTTGGTTTGTTGGCTTGTTGGTTTGTTGGTTTGTTGGTTTGTTGGTTTGTTGGTTTGTTTGTTGGTTGGTTTGTTCGGTTGTTGGCTTGTTGGTTTGTTGTCTTGTTGGCTTGTTTGCTCGTTCGTTTGCTGGTTTGTTGGTTTGTTGGTTTGTTGGCTTATTGGTTTGTTGGTTTGTTCGTTTGTTGGCTTGTTGGTTTGTTGGTTTGTTGGTTTGTTGGCTTGTTGGTTTGTTGGTTTGTTGGTTTGTTGGCTTGTTGGTTTGTTGGTTTGTTGGTTTGTTGGTTTGTTGGTTTGTTCGTTTGTTGGTTGGTTGGTTTGTTGGTTTGTTTGTTTGTTGGTTTGTTCGTTTGTTGGCTTGTTGGTTTGTTGGCTTGTTGGTTTGTTGGTTTGTTGTTTTGTTGGTTTGTTGGTTTGTTTGTTTGTTCGTTTGTTGGTTTGTTGGCTTGTTGGTTTGTTGGTTTGTTGGCTTGTTGGTTTGTTGATTTGTTGATTTGTTGGTTTGTTGGTTTGTTGGTTTGTTTGTTTGTTGGCTTATTGGCTTGTTAATTTGTTGGTTTGTTCGTTTGTTGGCTTGTTGGTTTGTTGATTTGTTGATTTGTTGGCTTATTAGTTTGTTGGTTTGTTCGTTTGTTAGTTTTTTGGTTTGTTGGTTTGTTGGTTTGTTCGTTTGTTGGCTTGTTGGTTTGTTGGTTTGTTGGTTTGTTGGCTTGTTGGTTTGTTGGTTTGTTGGTTTGTTGGTTTGTTGGCTTGTTGGTTTGTTGGTTTGTTGGTTTGTTGGTTTGTTGGTTTGTTGATTTGTTCGTTTGTTCGTTTGTTGGTTGGTTGGTTTGTTGGTTTGTTTGTTTGTTGGTTTGTTCGTTTGTCGGCTTGTTGGTTTGTTGGCTTGTCGGTTTGTTGGTTTGTTGGCTTGTTGGTTTGTTGGTTTGTTGGTTTGTTGGTTTGTTCGTTTGTTCGTTTGTTGGTTTGTTGGTTTGTTGGTTTGTTGGTTTGTTGGTTTGTTGGTTTGCTGGATTGTTGGTTTGTTGGTTTGTTCGTTTGTTCGTTTGTTCGTTTGTTCGTTTGTTCGTTTGTTGGTTTATTGGTTTGTTGGTTTGTTGGCTTGTTGGTTTGTTGGTTTGCTGGTTTGTTGGTTTGTTGGCTTGTTGGTTTGTTGGTTTGTTGGTTTGTTGGTTTGTTTGTTTGTTGGTTTGTTCGTTTGTTGGCTTGTTGGTTTGTTGGCTTGTTGGCTTGTTTGCTCGTTCGTTTGCTGGTTTGTTGGTTTGTTGGTTTGCTGGCTTATTGGTTTGTTGGTTTGTTCGTTTGTTAGTTTTTTGGTTTGTTGGTTTGTTGGTTTTTTTCGTTTGTTGGCATGTTGGTTTGTTGGTTTGTTGGTTTGTTGGCTTGTTGGTTTGTTGGTTTGTTGGTTTGTTGGTTTGTTGGTTTGTTGGTTTGTTGGTTTGTTGGTTTGTTGGTTTGTTGGTTTGTTCGTTTGTTGGTTTATTGGCTTGTTGGTTTGTTGGTTTGTTGGTTTGTTTGTTTGGTGGCTTGTTGGTTTGTTGGTTTGTTGGTTTGTTCGTTTGCTGGCTTGTTGGTTTGTTGGCTTGTTGGCTTGTTGGTTTGTTGGTATGTTGGTTTGTTGGTTTGTTGGTTTGTTGGTTTTTTGGTTTGTTGGCTTGTTGGCTTGTTGGTTTGTTGGTTTCTTAGTTTGTTTGTTTGTTGGTTTTTCGTTTCTTCGTTTGTTGGTTTGCTGGTTTGCTGGTTTGTTGGTTTGTAGGTTTGTTCGTTTGTTTATTTCTTGGTTTGTTGGTTTGTTCGTTTGTTAGTTTGTTGATTTGTTGGTTTGCTGGCTTGTTGGTTTGTTGGTTTGTTGGTTTGTTGGCTTGTTGGTTTGTTGGTTTCTTGGTTTGTTGGTTTGTTGGTTTGTTGGTTTGTTTGTTTGTTGGTTTGTTGGTTTGTTGGTTTGTTGGTTTGTTTGCTTGTTGGTTTGTTGGTTTGTTGGTTTGTTGGTTTGTTGGTTTGTTGGCTTGTTGGCTTGTTGCTTTGTTGGTTTCTTTGTTTGTATGTTTGTTGGTTTGTTCGTTTCTTCGTTTGTTGGTTTGCTGGTTTGTTGGTTTGTTGGTTTGTTCGTTTGTTGGTTTGTTGGTATGTCGGTTTGTTGGTTTGTTCGTTTGTAAGTTTGTTGATTTGTTAGTTTGTGGGCTTGTTGGTTTGTTGGTTTGTTGGTTTGTTGGTTTGTTGGTTTGTTGGCTTGTTGGTTTGTTGGTTTGTTGGTTTGTTGGCTTGTTGGTTTGTTGGTTTGTTTGTTTGCTTGTTTGTTGGTTTGCTCGTTTGTTCGTTTGTTGGTTTGTTGGTTTGTTGGTTTGTTGGTTTGCTGGATTGTTGGTTTGTTGGTTTGTTCGTTTGTTCGTTTGTTAGTTTGTTCGTTTGTTGGTTTATTGGTTTGTTGGTTTGTTGGCTTGTTGGTTTGTTGGTTTGTTGGTTTTTTGGTTTGTTGGCTTGTTGGTTTGTTGGTTTGTTGGTTTGTTGGTTTGTTGGTTTGTTGGTTTGTTTGTTGGTTGGTTTGTTCGGTTGTTGGCTTGTTGGTTTGTTGTCTTGTTGGCTTGTTTGCTCGTTCGTTTGCTGGTTTGTTGGTTTGTTGGTTTGTTGGCTTATTGGTTTGTTGGTTTGTTCGTTTGTTAGTTTTTTGGTTTGTTGGTTTGTTGGTTTGTTCGTTTGTTGGCTTGTTGGTTTGTTGGTTTGTTGGTTTGTTGGCTTGTTGGTTTGTTGGTTTGTTGGTTTGTTGGCTTGTTGGTTTGTTGGTTTGTTGGTTTGTTGGTTTGTTGGTTTGTTGGTTTGTTCGTTTGTTGGTTGGTTGGTTTGTTGGTTTGTTTGTTTGTTGGTTTGTTCGTTTGTTGGCTTGTTGGTTTGTTGGCTTGTTGGTTTGTTGGTTTGTTGTTTTGTTGGTTTGTTGGTTTGTTTGTTTGTTCGTTTGTTGGTTTGTTGGCTTGTTGGTTTGTTGGTTTGTTGGCTTGTTGGTTTGTTGATTTGTTGATTTGTTGGTTTCTTGGTTTGTTGGTTTGTTTGTTTGTTGGCTTATTGGCTTGTTAATTTGTTGGTTTGTTCGTTTGTTGGCTTGTTGGTTTGTTGATTTGTTGATTTGTTGGCTTATTAGTTTGTTGGTTTGTTCGTTTGTTAGTTTTTTGGTTTGTTGGTTTGTTGGTTTGTTCGTTTGTTGGCTTGTTGGTTTGTTGGTTTGTTGGTTTGTTGGCTTGTTGGTTTGTTGGTTTGTTGGTTTGTTGGCTTGTTGGTTTGTTGGTTTGTTGGTTTGTTGGTTTTTTGATTTGTTCGTTTGTTGGTTGGTTGGTTTGTTGGTTTGTTTGTTTGTTGGTTTGTTCGTTTGTCGGCTTGTTGGTTTGTTGGCTTGTCGGTTTGTTGGTTTGTTGGCTTGTTGGTTTGTTGGTTTGTTGGTTTGTTGGTTTGTTCGTTTGTTCGTTTGTTGGTTTGTTGGTTTGTTGGTTTGTTGGTTTGTTGGTTTGCTGGATTGTTGGTTTGTTGGTTTGTTCGTTTGTTCGTTTGTTCGTTTGTTCGTTTGTTCGTTTGTTGGTTTATTGGTTTGTTGGTTTGTTGGCTTGTTGGTTTGTTGGTTTGCTGGTTAGTTGGTTTGTTGGCTTGTTGGTTTGTTGGTTTGTTGGTTTGTTGGTTTGTTTGTTTGTTGGTTTGTTCGTTTGTTGGCTTGTTGGTTTGTTGGCTTGTTGGCTTGTTTGCTCGTTCGTTTGCTGGTTTGTTGGTTTGTTGGTTTGCTGGCTTATTGGTTTGTTGGTTTGTTCGTTTGTTAGTTTTTTGGTTTGTTGGTTTGTTGGTTTGTTCGTTTGTTGGCTTGTTGGTTTGTTGGTTTGTTGGCTTGTTGGTTTGTTGGTTTGTTGGTTTGTTGGTTTGTTGGTTTGTTGGTTTGTTGGTTTGTTGGTTTGTTGGTTTGTTCGTTTGTTGGTTTATTGGCTTGTTGGTTTGTTGGTTTGTTGGTTTGTTTGTTTGGTGGCTTGTTGGTTTGTTGGTTTGTTGGTTTGTTCGTTTGCTGGCTTGTTGGTTTGTTGGCTTGTTGGCTTGTTGGTTTGTTGGTTTGTTGGTTTGTTGGTTTGTTGGTTTGTTGGTTTTTTGGTTTGTTGGCTTGTTGGCTTGTTGGTTTGTTGGTTTCTTTGTTTGTTTGTTTGTTGGTTTTTCGTTTCTTCGTTTGTTGGTTTGCTGGTTTGCTGGTTTGTTGGTTTGTAGGTTTGTTCGTTTGTTTATTTCTTGGTTTGTTGGTTTGTTCGTTTGTTAGTTTGTTGATTTGTTGGTTTGCTGGCTTGTTGGTTTGTTGGTTTGTTGGTTTGTTGGCTTGTTGGTTTGTTTGTTTCTTGGTTTGTTGGTTTGTTGGTTTGTTGGTTTGTTTGTTTGTTGGTTTGTTGGTTTGTTGGTTTGTTGGTTTGTTTGCTTGTTGGTTTGTTGGTTTGTTGGTTTGTTGGTTTGTTGGTTTGTTGGCTTGTTGGCTTGTTGGTTTGTTGGTTTCTTTGTTTGTATGTTTGTTGGTTTGTTCGTTTCTTCGTTTGTTGGTTTGCTGGTTTGTTGGTTTGTTGGTTTGTTCGTTTGTTGGTTTGTTGGTATGTTGGTTTGTTGGTTTGTTCGTTTGTAAGTTTGTTGATTTGTTAGTTTGTTGGCTTGTTGGTTTGTTGGTTTGTTGGTTTGTTGGTTTGTTGGTTTGTTTGGCTTGTTGGTTTGTTGGTTTGTTGGTCTGTTGGTTTGTTTGTTTGCTTGTTTGTTGGTTTGCTCGTTTGTTCGTTTGTTGGTTTGTTGGTTTGTTAGTTTGTTGGTTTCCTGGTTTGTTGGTTTGTTGGTTTGTTTGTTTGTTGGTTTGTTGGTTTGTTGGTTTGTTCGTTTGTTAGTTTGTTGATTTTTTGGTTTGTTGGCTTATTGGTTTGTTGGTTTATTGGTTTGTTGGTTTGTTGGTTTGTTGGCTTGTTGGTTTGTTGGTTTGTTGGTTTGTTGGTTTGTTGGTTTAATGGTTTGTTGGTTTGTTGGTTTGTTGGTTTGTTGGTTTGTTGGTTTGTTGGTTTGTTGGTTTGTTGGTTTGTTGGTTTGTTGGTTTGTTGGTTTGATGGTTTGTTGGTTTATTGGTTTATTGGTTTGTTGGTTTGTTGGCTTGTTGGTTTGTTGGTTTGTTGGTTTGTTGGTTTGTTCGTTTTTTGGTTTGTTGGCTTGTTGGTTTGTTGGTTTGTTGGCTTGTTGGCTTGTTGGTTTGTTGGTTTGTTGGTTTGTTCGTTTGTTGGCTTGTCGGTTTGTTGGTATGTTGGCTTGTTGGTTTGTTGGTTTGTTGGTTTGTTGGTTTGTTGGTATGTTGGCTTGTTGGCTTGTTGGTTTGTTGTATTGTTTGTTTGCTTGTTTGTTGGTTTGCTCGTTTGTTCGTTTGTTGGTTTGTTGGTTTGTTGGTTTGTTGGGTTGCTGGATTGTTGGTTTGTTGGTTTGTTCGTTTGTTCGTTTGTTCGTTTGTTGGTTTATTGGTTTGTTGGTTTGTTGGTTTGTTGGTTTGTTGGGTTGTTGGTTTTTTATTTTGTTGGCTTGTTGGTTTGTTGGTTTGTTGGTTTGTTGGTTTGTTGGTTTGTTTGTTTGTTGGTTTGTTCGGTTGTTGGCTTGTTGGTTTGTTGGCTTGTTGGCTTGTTTGCTCGTTCGTTTGCTGGTTTGTTGGTTTGTTGGTTTGTTGGCTTATTGGTTTGTTGGTTTGTTCGTTTGTTAGTTTTTTGGTTTGTTGGTTTGTTGGTTTGTTCGTTTGTTGGCTTGTTGGTTTGTTGGTTTGTTGGTTTGTTGGCTTGTTGGTTTGATGGTTTGTTGGTTTGTTGGCTTGTTGGTTTGTTGGTTTGTTGGTTTGTTGGTTTGTTGGTTTGTTCGTTTGTTGGTTGGTTGGTTTGTTGGTTTGTTTGTTTGTTGGTTTGTTCGTTTGTTGGCTTGTTGGTTTGTTGGCTTGTTGGTTTGTTGGTTTGTTGTTTTGTTGGTTTGTTGGTTTGTTTGTTTGTTCGTTTGTTGGTTTGTTGGCTTGTTGGTTTGTTGGTTTGTTGGCTTGTTGGTTTGTTGATTTGTTGATTTGTTGGTTTGTTGGTTTGTTGGTTTGTTTGTTTGTTGGCTTATTGGCTTGTTAGTTTGTTGGTTTGTTGGTTTGTTGGTTTTTTGGTTTGTTCGTTTGTTGGTTTGTTGGTTTGTTGGTTTGTTGGTTTGTTGGTTTGTTGGTTTGTTGGTTTGTTGGTTTGTTGGTTTGTTCGTTTGTTGGTTTATTGGCTTGTTGGTTTGTTGGTTTGTTGGTTTGTTGGTTTGTTGGTTTGTTGGCTTGTTGGTTTGTTGGTTTGTTGGTTTATTCGTTTGCTGGCTTGTTGGTTTGTTGGCTTGTTGGTTTGTTGGTTTGTTGGCTTGTTGGCTTGTTGGTTTGTTGGTTTCTTTGTTTGTTTGTTTGTTGGTTTGTTCGTTTCTTCGTTTGTTGGTTTGCTGGTTTGCTGGTTTGTTGGTTTGCTGGCTTGTTGGTTTGTTGGTTTGTTGGTTTGTTGGCTTGTTGGTTTGTTGGTTTGTTGGTTTGTTGGTTTGTTGGTTTGTTTGTTTGTTGGTTTGTTGGTTTGTTGGTTTGTTGGTTTGTTGGTTTGTTTGCTCGTTGGTTTGTTGGTTTGTTGGTTTGTTGGTTTGTTGGTTTGTTGGTTTGTTGGTTTGTTGGTTTGTTGGCTTGTTGGCTTGTTGGTTTGTTGGTTTCTTTGTTTGTTTGTTTGTTGGTTTGTTCGTTCCTTCGTTTGTAGGTTTGCTGGTTTGTTGGTTTGTTGGTTTGATGGTTTGTTGGTTTGTTGGTTTGTTGGTTTGTTGGTTTGTTGGTTTGTTCGTTTGTTAGTTTGTTGATTTGTTGGTTTGTTGGCTTGTTGGTTTGTTGGTTTGTTGGTTTGTTGGTTTGTTGGCTTGTTGGTTTGTTGGTTTGTTGGTTTGTTGGTTTGTTGGTTTGTTGGTTTGTTTGTTTGCTTGTTTGTTGGTTTGCTCGTTTGTTCGTTTGTTGGTTTGTTTGTTTGTTAGTTTGTTGGTTTGCTGATTTGTTGGTTTGTTGGTTTGTTCGTTTGTTAGTTTGTTGATTTGTTGGTTTGTTGGCTTGTTGGTTTGTTGGTTTGTTGGTTTGTTGGTTTGTTGGTTTGTTGGTTTGTTGGTTTGTTGGTTTGTTGGCTTGTTGGTTTGTTGGTTTGTTGGTTTGTTGGTTTGTTAGTTTGTTTGTTGGTTGGTGTGTTCGTTTGTTGGCTTGTTGGTGTGTTGGCTTGTTGGCTTGTTTGCTTGTTCGTTTGCTGGTTTGTTGGTTTGTTGGTTTGTTGGCTTATTGGTTTGTTGGTTTGTTCGTTTGTTAGTTTTTTGGTTTGTTGGTTTGTTGTTTTGTTCGTTTGTTGGCTTGTTGGCTTGTTAGTTTGTTGGTTTGTTGGCTTGTTGGCTTGTTGGTTTGTTGGTTTGTTGGTTTGTTGGTATGTTGGTTTGTTGGTTTGTTGGTTTGTTGGTTTGTTGGTTTATTTGTTTGTTGGTATGTTGGTTTGTTGGCTTCTTGGCTTCTTTGCTTGTTGGTTTGTTGGTTTGTTGGCTTGATGGCTTGTTTGTTTGTTGGTTTGTTGGCTTGTTGGTTTGTTGGTTTGTTGGTTTTTTGGTTTATTGGTTTGTGTGTTTGTTGGTTTGTTGGATTGTTGGTTTGTTGGTTTGTTGGTTTGTTGGTTTGTTGGTTTGTTGGTTTGTTGGTTTGTTGGTTTGTTGGTTTGTTGATTTGTTGGTTTATTGGTTTGTTGGTTTATTGGTTTGTTGGTTTGTTGGTTTGTTGGTTTGTTCGTTTGTTGGTTTGTTAGTTTGTTGGCTTGTTGGTTTGTTGGCTTGTTGGCTTGTTAGTTTGTTGGTTTGTTCGTTTGTTGGTTTGTTGGTTTGTTGGTTTGTTGGCATGTTGGTTTGTTGATTTGTTTGTTTGGTGGTTTGTTCGTTTGTTGGGTTGTTGGTTTGTTGGTTTGTTTGCTTGTTGTTTTGTTGGCTTATTGGCTTGTTAGTTTGTTGGTTTGTTGGTTTTTTGGTTTGTTCGTTTGTTGGTTTGTTGGTTTGTTGGTTTGTTGGTTTGTTGGTTTGTTGGTTTGTTGGTTTGTTGGTTTGTTGGTTTGTTGGTTTGTTCGTTTGTTGGTTTATTGGTTTGTTGGTTTGTTGGTTTGTTGGTTTATTGGTTTGTTGGTTTGTTGGTTTGTTGGTTTGTTGGTTTGTTGGTTTGTTGGTTTGTTGGTTTGTTGGTTTGTTGGTTTGTTGGTTTGTTGGTTTGTTGGTTTGTTGGTTTGTTGGTTTGCTGGTTTGTTGGTGTGTTTAATTGTTGGTTTGTTCGTTTGTTGGTTTGTTGGTTTGTTGGTTTGTTGGCTTTGTTGGCTTGTTGGTTTGTTGGTTTCTTTGTTTGTTTGTTTGTTGGTTTGTTCGTTTCTTCGTTTGTTGGTTTGCTGGTTTGTTGGTTTGTTGGTTTGTTGGTTTGTTGGTTTGTTGGTTTGTTCGTTTGTTGGTTTATTGGTTTGTTGGTTTGTTGGTTTGTTGGTTTGTTCGTTTGTTAGTTTGTTGATTTGTTGGTTTGCTGGCTTGTTGGTTCGTTGGTTTGTTGGTTTGTTGGCTTGTTGGTTTGTTGGTTTGTTGGTTTGTTGGTTTGTTGGTTTGTTTGTTTGTTGGTTTGTTGGTTTGTTGGTTTGTTGGTTTGTTTGCTTGTTGGTTTGTTGGTTTGTTGGTTTGTTGATTTGTTGGTTTGTTGGCTTGTTGGTTTGTTGGTTTGTTGGTTTGTTGGTTTGTTGGTTTGTTGGTTTGTTGGCTTGTTGGTTTGTTGGTTTGTTGGTTTGTTGGTTTGTTTGTTTGCTTGTTTGTTGGTTTGCTCGTTTGTTCGTTTGTTGGTTTGTTGGTTTGTTGGTTTGTTGGTTTGTTTGCTTGTTGGTTTGTTGGTTTGTTGGTTTGTTCGTTTGTTAGTTTGTTGATTTGTTGGTTTGTTGGCTTGTTGGTTTGTTGGTTTGTTGGTTTGTTGGTTTGTTGGCTTGTTGGTTTGTTGGTTTGTTGGTTTGTTGGTTTGTTTGTTTGCTTGTTTGTTGGTTTGCTCGTTTGTTCGTTTGTTGGTTTGTTGGTTTGTTAGTTTGTTGGTTTGCTGGTTTGTTGGTTTGTTGGTTTGTTTTTTTGTTGGTTTGTTGGTTTGTTGGTTTGTTCGTTTGTTAGTTTGTTGATTTGTTGGTTTGTTGGCTTATTGGTTTGTTGGTTTGTAAGTTTGTAAGTTTGTTGGTTTGTTGGCTTGTTGGCTTGTTGGTTTGTTGGTTTGTTGGTTTGTTGGTTTGTTGGTTTGTTCGTTTTTTTGGTTTGTTGGCTTGTTGGTTTGTTGGCTTGTTGGGTTGTTGGTTTGTTGGTTTGTTGGTTTGTTCGTTTGTTGGCTTGTCGGTTTGTTGGTTTGTTGGCTTGTTGGTTTGTTGGTTTGTTGGTTTGTTGGTTTGTTGGTTTGTTGGTTTGTTTGCTTGTTGGTTTGTTGGTTTGTTGGTTTGTTGGTTTGTTGGTTTGTTGGCTTGTTGGCTTGTTGGTTTGTTGGTTTCTTTGTTTGTTTGTTTGTTGGTTTGTTCGTTCCTTCGTTTGTTGGTTTGCTGGTTTGTTGGTTTGTTGGTTTGTTGGTTTGTTGGTTTGTTGGTTTGTTCGTTTGTTAGTTTGTTGATTTGTTGGTTTGTTGGCTTGTTGGTTTGTTGCTTTGTTGGTTTGTTGGTTTATTGGTTTGTTGGCTTGTTGGTTTGTTGGTTTGTTGGTTTGTTGGTTTGTTTGTTTGCTTGTTTGTTGGTTTGCTCGTTTGTTCGTTTGTTCGTTTGTTAGTTTGTTGATTTGTTGGTTTGTTGGCTTCTTGGTTTGTTGGTTTGTTGGTTTGTTGGTTTGTTGGTTTGTTGGTTTGTTGGCTTGTTGGCTTGTTGGTTTGTTGGTTTGTTGGTTTGCTGGTTTGTTCGTTTGTTGGCTTGTCGGTTTGTTGGTTTGTTGGCTTGTTAGTTTGTTGGTTTGTTGGTTTGTTGGTTTGTTGGTTTGTTGGTTTGTTGGCTTGTTGGCTTGTTGGTTTGTTGGTTTGTTTGTTTGCTTGTTTGTTGGTTTGCTCGTTTGTTCGTTTGTTGGTTTGTTGGTTTGTTGGTTTGTTAATTTACTGGTTTGTTGGTTTGTTAGTTTGTTCGTTTGTTGGTTTGTTGGTTTGTTGGTTTGTTCGTTTGTTAGTTTGTTGATTTGTTGGTTTGTTGGCTTGTTGGTTTGTTGGTTTGTTGGTTTGTTGGTTTGTTGTTTTGTTGGTTTGTTGCCTTGTTGGTTTGTTGGTTTGTTGGTTTGTTGGTTTGTTGGTTTGTTTGTTGGTTGGTTTGTTCGTTTGCTGGCTTATTGGTTTGTTGGCTTGTTGGCTTGTTGGTTTGTTGGTTTGTTGGTTTGTTGGTTTTTTGGTTTGTTGGTTTGTTGGCTTGTTGGTTTGTTGGTTTGTTGGTTTCTTTGTTTGTTTGTTTGTTGGTTTGTTCGTTTCTCCGTTTGTTGGTTTGCTGGTTTGCTGGTTTGTTGGTTTGTAGGTTTGTTCGTTTGTTGGTTTGTTGGTTTGTTGGTTTGTTCGTTTGTTAGTTTGTTGATTTGTTTGTTTGCTGGCTTGTTGGTTTGTTGGTTTGTTGGTTTGTTGGCTTGTTGGTTTGTTGGTTTGTTGGTTTGTTGGTTTGTTGGTCTGTTTGTTTGTTGGTTTGTTGGTTTGTTGGTTTGTTGGTTTGTTTGCTTGTTGGTTTGTTAGTTTGTTTGTTTGTTGGTTTGTTGGTTTGTTGGCTTGTTGGCTTGTTGGTTTGTTGGTTTCTTTGTTTGTTTGTTTGTTGTTTTGTTCGTTTCTTCGTTTGTTGGTTTGCTGGTTTGTTGGTTTGTTGGTTTGTTCGTTTGTTGGTTTGTTGGTTTGTTGGTTTGTTCGTTTGTTAGTTTGTTGATTTGTTGGTTTGTTGGCTTGTTGGTTTGTGGGCTTGTTGGTTTGTTGGTTTTTTGTTTGTTTGTTTGTTGGTTTGTTCGTTCCTTCGTTTGTTGGTTTGCTGGTTTGTTGGTTTGTTGGTTTGTTGGTTTGTTAGTTTGTTGGTTTGTTGGTTTGTTCGTTTGTTAGTTTGTTGATTTGTTGGCTTGTTGGTTTGTTGGTTTGTTGGTTTGTTGGTTTGTTGGTTTGTTGGCTTGTTGGTTTGTTGGTTTGTTGGTTTGTTGGTTTGTTTGTTTGCTTGTTTGTTGGTTTGCTCGTTTGTTCGTTTGTTCGTTTGTTAGTTTGTTGATTTGTTGGTTTGTTGGCTTCTTGGTTTGTTGGTTTGTTGGTTTGTTGGTTTGTTGGTTTGTTGGCTTGTTGGCTTGTTGGTTTGTTGGTTTATTGGTTTGTTGGTTTGTTCGTTTTTTGGTTTGTTGGCTTGTTGGTTTGTTGGCTTGTTGGCTTGTTGGTTTGTTGGTTTGCTGGTTTGTTCGTTTGTTGGCTTGTCGGTTTGTTGGTTTGTTGGCTTGTTAGTTTGTTGGTTTGTTGGTTTGTTGGTTTGTTGGTTTGTTGGCTTGTTGGCTTGTTGGTTTGTTGGTTTGTTTGTTTGCTTGTTTGTTGGTTTGCTCGTTTGTTCGTTTGTTGGTTTGTTGGTTTGTTGGTTTGTTAATTTACTGGTTTGTTGGTTTGTTAGTTTGTTCGTTTGTTGGTTTGTTGGTTTGTTGGTTTGTTCGTTTGTTAGTTTGTTGATTTGTTGATTTGTTGGTTTGTTGGCTTGTTGGTTTGTTGGTTTGTTGGTTTGTTGGTTTGTTGTTTTGTTGGTTTGTTGCCTTGTTAGTTTGTTGGTTTGTTGGTTTGTTGGTTTGTTGGTTTGTTTGTTGGTTGGTTTGTTCGTTTGCTGGCTTATTGGTTTGTTGGCTTGTTGGCTTGTTGGTTTGTTGGTTTGTTGGTTTGTTGGTTTTTTGGTTTGTTGGCTTGTTGGCTTGTTGGTTTGTTGGTTTGTTGGTTTCTTTGTTTGTTTGTTTGTTGGTTTGTTCGTTTCTCCGTTTGTTGGTTTGCTGGTTTGCTGGTTTGTTGGTTTGTAGGTTTGTTCGTTTGTTGGTTTGTTGGTTTGTTGGTTTGTTCGTTTGTTAGTTTGTTGATTTGTTTGTTTGCTGGCTTGTTGGTTTGTTGGTTTGTTGGTTTGTTGGCTTGTTGGTCTGTTTGTTTGTTGGTTTGTTGGTTTGTTGGTTTGTTGGTTTGTTTGCTTGTTGGTTTGTTAGTTTGTTTGTTTGTTGGTTTGTTGGTTTGTTGGCTTGTTGGCTTGTTGGTTTGTTGGTTTCTTTGTTTGTTTGTTTGTTGTTTTGTTCGTTTCTTCGTTTGTTGGTTTGCTGGTTTGTTGGTTTGTTGGTTTGTTCGTTTGTTGGTTTGTTGGTTTGTTGGTTTGTTCGTTTGTTAGTTTGTTGATTTGTTGGTTTGTTGGCTTGTTGGTTTGTTGGTTTGTTGGTTTGTTGGTTTGTTGGCTTGTTGGTTTGTTGGTTTGTTGGTTTGTTGGTTTGTTTGTTTGCTTGTTTGTTGGTTTGCTCGTTTGTTCGTTTGTTGGTTTGTTGGTTTGTTAGTTTGTTGGTTTGCTGGTTTGTTGGTTTGTTGGTTTGTTTTTTTGTTGGTTTGTTGGTTTGTTGGTTTGTTCGTTTGTTAGTTTGTTGATTTGTTGGTTTGTTGGCTTATTGGTTTGTTGGTTTGTAAGTTTGTAAGTTTGTTGGTTTGTTGGCTTGTTGGCTTGTTGGTTTGTTGGTTTGTTGGTTTGTTGGTTTGTTGGTTTGTTCGTTTGTTAGTTTGTTGATTTGTTGGTTTGTTGGCTTATTGGTTTGTTGGTTTGTTTGTTTGCTTGTTTGTTGGTTTGCTCGTTTGTTCGTTTGTTGGTTTGTTGGTTTGTTAGTTTGTTGGTTTGCTGGTTTGTTGGTTTGTTGGTTTGTTTTTTTGTTGGTTTGTTGGTTTGTTGGTTTGTTCGTTTGTTAGTTTGTTGATTTGTTGGTTTGTTGGCTTATTGGTTTGTTGGTTTGTAAGTTTGTAAGTTTGTTGGTTTGTTGGCTTGTTGGCTTGTTGGTTTGTTGGTTTGTTGGTTTGTTGGTTTGTTGGTTTGTTCGTTTTTTTGGTTTGTTGGCTTGTTGGTTTGTTGGCTTGTTGGCTTGTTGGTTTGTTGGTTTGTTGGTTTGTTCGTTTGTTGGCTTGTCGGTTTGTTGGTTTGTTGGCTTGTTGGTTTGTTGGTTTGTTGGTTTGTTGGTTTGTTGGTTTGTTGGTTTGTTTGCTTGTTGGTTTGTTGGTTTGTTGGTTTGTTGGTTTGTTGGTTTGTTGGCTTGTTGGCTTGTTGGTTTGTTGGTTTCTTTGTTTGTTTGTTTGTTGGTTTGTTCGTTCCTTCGTTTGTTGGTTTGCTGGTTTGTTGGTTTGTTGGTTTGTTGGTTTGTTGGTTTGTTGGTTTGTTGGTTTGTTGGTTTGTTCGTTTGTTAGTTTATTGATTTGTTGGTTTGTTGGCTTGTTGGTTTGTTGGTTTGTTGGTTTGTTGGTTTGTTGGTTTGTTGGCTTGTTGGTTTGTTGGTTTGTTGGTTTGTTGGTTTGTTTGTTTGCTTGTTTGTTGGTTTGCTCGTTTGTTCGTTTGTTGGTTTGTTAGTTTGTTAGTTTATTGGTTTGCTGGTTTGTTGGTTTGTTGGTTTGTTTGTTTGTTGGTTTGTTGGTTTGTTGGTTTGTTCGTTTGTTAGTTTGTTGATTTGTTGGTTTGTTGGCTTATTGGTTTGTTGGTTTGTTGGTTTGTTGGTTTGTTGGTTTGTTGGCTTTTTGGCTTGTTGGTTTGTTGGTTTGTTGGTTTGTTGGTTTGTTCTTTTTTTGCTTTGTTGGCTTGTTGGTTTGTTGGCTTGTTGGTTTGTTGGTTTGTTGGTTTGTTGGTTTGTTCGTTTGTTGGCTTGTCGATTTGTTGGTTTGTTGTCTTGTTGGTTTGTTGGTTTGTTGGTTCGTTGGTTTGTTGGTTTGTTGGCTTGTTGGCTTGTTGGTTTGTTGGTTTGTTTGTTTGCTTGTTTGTTGGTTTGCTCGTTTGTTCGTTTGTTGGTTTGTTGGTTTGTTGGTTTGTTGGTTTACTGGTTTGTTGGTTTGTTGGTTTGTTGGTTTGTTGGCTTGTTGGCTTGTTGGTTTGTTGGTTTCTTTGTTTGTTTGTTTGTTGGTTTGTTCGTTCCTTCGTTTGTTGGTTTGCTGGTTTGTTGGTTTGTTGGTTTGTTGGTTTGTTGGTTTGTTGGTTTGTTGGTTTGTTGGTTTGTTGGCTTGTTGGTTTGTTGGTTTGTTGGTTTGTTGGTTTGTTAGTTTGTTTGTTGGTTGGTGTGTTCGTTTGTTGGCTTGTTGGTTTGTTGGCTTGTTGGCTTGTTTGCTTGTTCGTTTGCTGGTTTGTTGGTTTGTTGGTTTGTTGGCTTATTGGTTTGTTGGTTTGTTCGTTTGTTAGTTTTTTGGTTTGTTCGTTTGTTGGTTTGTTCGTTTGTTGGCTTGTTGGCTTGTTAGTTTGTTGGTTTGTTGGCTTGTTGGCTTGTTGGTTTGTTGGTTTGTTGGTATGTTGGTTTGTTGGTTTGTTGGTTTGTTGGTTTGTTGGTTTATTTGTTTGTTGGTTTGTTGGTTTGTTGGCTTCTTGGCTTCTTGGCTTGTTGGTTTGTTGGTTTGTTGGCTTGATGGCTTGTTTGTTTGTTGGTTTGTTGGCTTGTTGGTTTGTTGGTTTGTTGGTTTGTTGGTTTATTGGTTTATTGGTTTGTTGGTTTGTTGGTTTGTTGGTTTGTTGGTTTGTTGGTTTGTTGGTTTGTTGGTTTGTTGGTTTGTTGGTTTGCTGGTTTGTTGGTTTGTTGGTTTGTTGATTTGTTGGTTTATTGGTTTGTTGGTTTGTTGGTTTGTTGGTTTGTTCGTTTGTTGGCTTGTTGGCTTGTTGGTTTGTTGGTTTGTTGGTTTGTTGGCTTGTTCGTTTTTTGGTTTGTTGGCTTGTTGTTTTGTTGGTTTGTTGGTTTATTGGTTTGTTGGCTTGTTGGTTTGTTGGTTTGTTGGTTTGTTGGTTTCTTGGTTTATTCGTTTGTTGGCTTGTTGGTTTGTTGGTTTGTTGGTTTGTTGGTTTCTTGGTTTATTTATTTGTTGGTTTGTTGGTTTGTTGGTTTGTTGGTTTGTTGGTTTGTTGGTTTGTTGGTTTGTTGGTTTGTTTGTTTATTGGTTTGTTGGTTTGTTTGTTTGTTGGTTTGTTGGTTTGTTGGCTTGTTGGTTTGTTGGCTTGTTGGCTTGTTAGTTTGTTGGTTTGTTCTTTTGTTGGTTTGTTGGTTTGTTGGTTTGTTGGCATGTTGGTTTTTTGGTTTTGTTGGTTTGTTCGTTTGTTGGCTTGTTGGCTTGTTAGTTTGTTGGTTTGTTGGCTTGTTGGCTTGTTGGTTTGGTGGTTTGTTGGTTTGTTGGTTTGTTGGTTTGTTGGTTTGTTGGTTTGTTGGTTTGTTGGTTTGTTGGTTTGTTGGTTTATTTGTTTGTTGGTTTGTTGGTTTGTTGGCTTCTTGGCTTCTTGGCTTGTTGGTTTTTTGGTTTGTTGGCTTGATGGCTTGTTGGTTTGTTGGTTTGTTGGCTTGTTGGTTTGTTGGTTTGTTGGTTTTTTGGTTTATTGGTTTGTTGGTTTGTTGGTTTGTTGGTTTGTTGGTTTGTTGGTTTGTTGGTTTGTTGGTTTGTTGGTTTGTTGGTTTGTTGGTTTGTTGGTTTGTTGGTTTGTTGGTTTGTTGGTTTGTTGGCTTGTTGGCTTGTTTGCTCGTTCGTTTGCTGGTTTGTTGGTTTGTTGGTTTGTTGCCTTATTGGTTTGTTGGTTTTTTCGTTTGTTAGTTTTTTGGTTTCTTGGTTTATTCGTTTGTTGGTTTGTTGGTTTGTTGGTTTGTTGGTTTGTTGGTTTGTTTGTTTGTTGGTTTGTTGGTTTCTTGGTTTGTTTGTTTGTTGGTTTGTTGGTTTGCTGGCTTGTTGGTTTGTTGGTTTGTTGGTTTGTTGGTTTGTTGGTTTGTTGGCTTGTTGGCTTGTTTGCTCGTTCGTTTGCTGGTTTGTTGGTTTGTTGGTTTGTTGCCTTATTGGTTTGTTGGTTTTTTCGTTTGTTAGTTTTTTGGTTTCTTGGTTTATTCGTTTGTTGGTTTGTTGGTTTGTTGGTTTGTTGGTTTGTTGGTTTGTTTGTTTGTTGGTTTGTTGGTTTCTTGGTTTGTTTGTTTGTTGGTTTGTTGGTTTGCTGGCTTGTTGGTTTGTTGGCTTGTTGGCTTGTTAATTTGTTGGTTTGTTCGTTTGTTGGTTTGTTGGTTTGTTGGTTTGTTGGCATGTTGGTTTGTTGATTTGTTTGTTTGGTGGTTTGTTAGTTTGTTGGGTTGTTGGTTTGTTGGTTTGTTGGTTTTTTGGTTTGTTCGTTTGTTGGTTTGTTGGTTTGTTGGTTTGTTGGTTTGTTGGTTTGTTGGTTTGTTGGTTTGTTGGTTTGTTGGTTTGTTGGTTTGTTCGTTTGTTGGTTTATTTGTTTGTTGGTTTGTTGGTTTGTTGGTTTGTTGTTTTGTTGGTTTGTTGGTTTGTTGGTTTGTTGGTTTGTTGGTTTGTTGGTTTGTTGGTTTGTTGGTTTGTTGGTTTGTTGGTTTGTTGGTTTGTTGGTTTGCTGGTTTGTTGGTGTGTTTAATTGTTGGTTTGTTCGTTTGTTGGTTTGTTGGTTTGTTGGTTTGTTGGCTTGTTGGCTTGTTGGTTTGTTGGTTTCTTTGTTTGTTTGTTTGTTGGTTTGTTCGTTTCTTCGTTTGTTGGTTTGCTGGTTTGCTGGTTTGCTGGTTTGTTGGTTTGTAGGTTTGTTTGTTTGTTGGTTTGTTGGTTTGTTGGTTTGTTCGTTTGTTAGTTTGTTGATTTGTTGGTTTGCTGGCTTGTTGGTTTGTTGGTTTGTTGGTTTGTTGGCTTGTTGGTTTGTTGGTTTGTTGGTTTGTTGGTTTGTTGGTTTGTTTGTTTGTTGGTTTGTTGGTTTGTTGGTTTGTTGGTTTGTTTGCTTGTTGGTTTGTTGGTTTGTTGGTTTGTTGGTTTGTTGGCTTGTTGGCTTGTTGGTTTGTTGGTTTCTTTCTTTGTTTGTTTGTTGGTTTGTTCGTTTCTTCGTTTGTTGGTTTGATGGTTTGTTGGTTTGTTGGTTTGTTCGTTTGTTAATTTGTTAGTTTCTTGGTTTGTTCGTTTGTTAGTTTGTTGATTTGTTGGTTTGTTGGCTTGTTGGTTTGTTGGTTTGTTGGTTTGTTGGTTTGTTGGCTTGTTGGTTTGTTGGTTTGTTGGTTTGTTGGTTAGTTTGTTTGTTGGTTTGTTCGTTTGTTAGTTTGTTGATTTGTTGGTTTGTTGGCTTGTTGGTTTGTTGGTTTGTTGGTTTTTTGGTTTGTTGGTTTGTTGGCTTGTTGGTTTGTTGGTTTGTTGGTTTGTTGGTTTGTTTGTTTGCTTGTTTGTTGGTTTGCTCGTTTATTCGTTTGTTGGTTTGTTAGTTTGTTAGTTTGTTGGTTTGCTGGTTTGTTGGTTTGTTGGTTTGTTTGTTTGTTGGTTTGTTGGTTTGTTGGTTTGTTCGTTTGTTAGTTTGTTGATTTGTTGGTTTGTTGGCTTATTGGTTTGTTGGTTTGTTGGTTTATTGGTTTGTTGGTTTGTTGGCTTGTTGGCTTGTTGGTTTGTTGGTTTGTTGGTTTGTTGGTTTGTTGGTTTGTTCTTTTTTTGCTTTGTTGGCTTGTTGGTTTGTTGGTTTGTTGGTTTGTTGGTTTGTTCGTTTGTTGGCTTGTCGGTTTGTTGGTTTGTTGGTTTGTTGGTTTGTTTGTTTGTTGGTTTGTTGGTTTGTTGGTTTGTTCGTTTGTTAGTTTGTTGGTTTGCTGGTTTGTTGGTTTGTTGGTTTGTTTGTTTGTTGGTTTGTTGGTTTGTTCGTTTGTTAGTTTGTTGATTTGTTGGTTTGTTGGCTTATTGGTTTGTTGGTTTGTTGGTTTATTGGTTTGTTGGTTTTTTGGCTTGTTGGTTTGTTGGCTTGTTGGTTTGTTGGTTTGTTGGTTTTTTGGTTTGTTGGTTTGTTGGCTTGTTGGTTTGTTGGTTTGTTGGTTTGTTGGTTTGTTTGTTTGCTTGTTTGTTGGTTTGCTCGTTTATTCGTTTGTTGGTTTGTTAGTTTGTTAGTTTGTTGGTTTGCTGGTTTGTTGGTTTGTTGGTTTGTTTGTTTGTTGGTTTGTTGGTTTGTTGGTTTGTTCGTTTGTTAGTTTGTTGATTTGTTGGTTTGTTGGCTTATTGGTTTGTTGGTTTGTTGGTTTGTTGGTTTGTTGGTTTGTTTGCTTGTTGGCTTGTTGGTTTGTTGGTTTGTTTGTTTGCTTGTTTGTTGGTTTGCTCGTTTGTTCGTTTGTTGGTTTGTTGGTTTGTTGGTTTGTTGGTTTACTGGTTTATTGGTTTGTTGGTTTGTTCGTTTGTTGGTTTGTTGGTTTGTTGGTTTGTTCGTTTGTTAGTTTGTTGATTTGTTGGTTTGTT
The DNA here is from genome assembly GCA_958298945.1 of Atherix ibis. NCBI lineage: Eukaryota > Metazoa > Arthropoda > Insecta > Diptera > Athericidae > Atherix > Atherix ibis. Next base: position 101,431,506 of record OY282608.1, read on the forward strand.
GGCTTGTTGGTTTGTTGGTTTGTTGGTTTGTTGGTTTGTTGGTTTGTTGGTTTGTTGGTTTGTTGGCTTGTTGGTTTGTTGGTTTGTTGGTTTGTTGGTTTGTTAGTTTGTTTGTTGGTTGGTGTGTTCGTTTGTTGGCTTGTTGGTTTGTTGGCTTGTTGGCTTGTTTGCTTGTTCGTTTGCTGGTTTGTTGGTTTGTTGGTTTGTTGGCTTATTGGTTTGTTGGTTTGTTCGTTTGTTAGTTTGTTAGTTTTTTGGTTTGTTCGTTTGTTGGTTTGTTCGTTTGTTGGCTTGTTGGCTTGTTAGTTTGTTGGTTTGTTGGCTTGTTGGCTTGTTGGTTTGTTGGTTTGTTGGTTTGTTGGTTTGTTGGTATGTTGGTTTGTTGGTTTGTTGGTTTGTTGGTTTGTTGGTTTATTTGTTTGTTGGTTTGTTGGTTTGTTGGCTTCTTGGCTTCTTGGCTTGTTGGCTTCTTGGCTTGTTGGTTTGTTGGTTTGTTGGCTTGATGGCTTGTTTCTTTGTTGGTTTGTTGGCTTGTTGGTTTGTTGGTTTGTTGGTTTGTTGGTTTATTGGTTTGTTGGTTTGTTGGTTTGTTGGTTTGTTGGTTTGTTGGTTTGTTGGTTTGTTGGTTTGTTGGTTTGTTGGCTTGTTGGCTTGTTGGTTTGTTGGTTTGTTGGTTTGTTGGCTTGTTCGTTTGTTGGTTTGTTGGCTTGTTGTTTTGTTGGTTTGTTGGTTTATTGGTTTGTTGGCTTGTTGGTTTGTTGGTTTGTTGGTTTGTTGGTTTCTTGGTTTATTCGTTTGTTGGCTTGTTGGTTTGTTGGTTTGTTGGTTTGTTGGTTTCTTGGTTTATTTGTTTGTTGGTTTGTTGGTTTGTTGGTTTGGTGGTTTGTTGGTTTGTTGGTTTGTTGGTTTGTTGGTTTGTTTGTTTATTGGTTTGTTGGTTTGTTGGTTTGTTTGTTTGTTGGTTTGTTGGTTTGTTGGCTTGTTGGTTTGTTGGCTTGTTGGCTTGTTAGTTTGTTGGTTTGTTCTTTTGTTGGTTTGTTGGTTTGTTGGTTTGTTGGCATGTTGGTTTGTTGGTTTGTTGGTTTGTTGGTTTATTTGTTGGTTCGTTTGTTCGTTTGTTGGCTTGTTGGTTTGTTGGCTTGTTGGCTTGTTTGCTTGTTCGTTTGCTGGTTTGTTGGTTTGTTGGTTTGTTGGCTTATTGGTTTGTTGGTTTGTACGTTTGTTAGTTTTTTGGTTTGTTGGTTTGTTGGTTTGTTCGTTTGTTGGCTTGTTGGCTTGTTAGTTTGTTGGTTTGTTGGCTTGTTGGCTTGTTGGTTTGGTGGTTTGTTGGTTTGTTGGTTTGTTGGTTTGTTGGTTTGTTGGTTTGTTGGTTTGTTGGTTTATTTGTTTGTTGGTTTGTTGGTTTGTTGGCTTCTTGGATTCTTGGCTTGTTGGTTTGTTGGTTTGTTGGCTTGATGGCTTGTTGGTTTGTTGGTTTGTTGGCTTGTTGGTTTGGTGGTTTGTTGGTTTTTTGGTTTATTGGTTTGTTGGTTTGTTGGTTTGTTGGTTTGTTGGTTTGTTGGTTTGTTGGTTTGTTGGTTTGTTGGTTTGTTGGTTTGTTGGTTTGTTGGTTTGTTGGTTTATTGGCTTGTTGGCTTGTTTGCTCGTTCGTTTGCTGGTTTGTTGGTTTGTTGGCTTATTGGTTTGTTGGTTTGTTCGTTTGTTAGTTTTTTGGTTTCTTGGTTTATTCGTTTGTTGGTTTGTTGGTTTGTTGGTTTGTTGGTTTGTTGGTTTGTTGGTTTGTTGGTTTGTTTATTTGTTTGTTTGTTAGTTTGTTGGTTTGTTGGTTTGTTTGTTTGTTGGTTTGTTGGTTTGTTGGCTTGTTGGTTTGTTGGCTTGTTGGTTTGTTGGCTTGTTGGCTTGTTAGTTTGTTGGTTTGTTCGTTTGTTGGTTTGTTGGTTTGTTGGTTTGTGGGCATGTTGGTTTGTTGATTTGTTTGTTTGGTGGTTTGTTCGTTTGTTGGGTTGTTGGTTTGTTGGTTTGTTTGCTTGTTGTTTTGTTGGCTTATTGGCTTGTTAGTTTGTTGGTTTGTTGGTTTGTTTGTTTTTTGGTTTGTTCGTTTGTTGGTTTGTTGGTTTGTTGGTTTGTTGGTTTGTTGGTTTGTTGGTTTGTTGGTTTGTTGGTTTGTTGGTTTGTTGGTTTGTTCGTTTGTTGGTTTATTGGTTTGTTGGTTTGTTGGTTTGTTGGTTTATTGGTTTGTTGGTTTGTTGGTTTGTTGTTTTGTTGGTTTGTTGGTTTGTTGGTTTGTTGGTTTGTTGGTTTGTTGGTTTGTTGGTTTGTTGGTTTGTTGGTTTGCTGGTTTGTTGGTGTGTTTAATTGTTGGTTTGTTCGTTTGTTGGTTTGTTGGTTTGTTGGTTTGTTGGCTTGTTGGCTTGTTGGTTTGTTGGTTTCTTTGTTTGTTTGTTTGTTGGTTTGTTCGTTTCTTCGTTTGTTGGTTTGCTGGTTTGCTGGTTTGCTGGTTTGTTGGTTTGTAGGTTTGTTCGTTTGTTGGTTTGTTGGTTTGTTGGTTTGTTCGTTTGTTAGTTTGTTGATTTGTTGGTTTGCTGGCTTGTTGGTTTGTTGGTTTGTTGGTTTGTTGGCTTGTTGGTTTGTTGGTTTGTAGGTTTGTTGGTTTGTTGGTTTGTTTGTTTGTTGGTTTGTTGGTTTGTTGGTTTGTTGGTTTGTTTGCTTGTTGGTTTGTTGGTTTGTTGGTTTGTTGGTTTGTTGGTTTGTTGGCTTGTTGGCTTGTTGGTTTGTTGGTTTCTTTGTTTGTTTGTTTGTTGGTTTGTTCGTTTCTTCGTTTGTTGGTTTGCTGGTTTGTTGGTTTGTTGGTTTGTTCGTTTGTTGGTTTGTTGGTTTCTTGGTTTGTTCGTTTGTTAGTTTGTTGATTTGTTGGTTTGTTGGCTTGTTGGTTTGTTGGTTTGTTGGTTTGTTGGTTTGTTGGTTTGTTGGCTTGTTGGTTTGTTGGTTTGTTGGTTTGTTGGTTTGTTTGTTTGCTTGTTTGTTGGTTTGCTCGTTTGTTCGTTTGTTGGTTTGTTGGTTTGTTAGTTTGTTGGTTTGCTGGTTTGTTGGTTTGTTGGTTTGTTTGTTTGTTGGTTTGTTGGTTTGTTGGTTTGTTCGTTTATTAGTTTGTTGATTTGTTGGTTTGTTGGCTTATTGGTTTGTTGGTTTGTTGGTTTGTTGGTTTGTTGGTTTGTTGGCTTGTTGGCTTGTTCGTTTGTTGGTTTATTGGTTTGTTGGTTTGTTCGTTTTTTGGTTTGTTGGCTTGTTGGTTTGTTGGCTTGTTAGCTTGTTGGTTTGTTGGTTTGTTGGTTTGTTCGTTTGTTGGCTTGTCGGTTTGTTGGTTTGTTGGCTTGTTAGTTTGTTGGTTTGTTGGTTTGTTGGTTTGTTGGTTTGTTGGTTTGTTGGCTTGTTGGCTTGTTGGTTTGTTGGTTTGTTTGTTTGCTTGTTTGTTGGTTTGCTCGTTTGTTCGTTTGTTGGTTTGTTGGTTTGTTGGTTTGTTAATTTAATGGTTTGTTGGTTTGTTGTTTTGTTCGTTTGTTGGTTTGTTGGTTTGTTGGTTTGTTCGTTTGTTAGTTTGTTGATTTGTTGGTTTGTTGGCTTGTTGGTTTGTTGGTTTGTTGGTTTGTTGGTTTGTTGGTTTGTTGGTTTATTGGTTTGTTGGTTTGTTGGTTTGTTGGTTTGTTGGTTTGTTGGTTTGTTGGTTTGTTGGTTTGTTTGTTGGTTGGTTTGTTCGTTTGCTGGCTTGTTGGTTTGTTGGCTTGTTGGCTTGTTGGTTTGTTGGTTTGTTGGTTTGTTGGTTTTTTGGTTTGTTGGCTTGTTGGCTTGTTGGTTTGTGGGTTTGTTGGTTTCTTTGTTTGTTTGTTTGTTGGTTTGTTCGTTTCTTCGTTTGTTGGTTTGCTGGTTTGCTGGTTTGTTGGTTTGTAGGTTTGTTCGTTTGTTGGTTTGTTGGTTTGTTCGTTTGTTAGTTTGTTGATTTGTTTGTTTGCTGGCTTGTTGGTTTGTTGGTTTGTTGGTTTGTTGGCTTGTTGGTTTGTTGGTTTGTTGGTTTGTTGGTTTGTTGGTCTGTTTGTTTGTTGGTTTGTTGGTTTGTTTGTTTGTTGGTTTGTTTGCTTGTTGGTTTGTTGGTTTGTTTGTTTGTTGGTTTGTTGGTTTGTTGGCTTGTTGGCTTGTTGGTTTGTTGGTTTCTTTGTTTGTTTGTTTGTTGTTTTGTTCGTTTCTTCGTTTGTTGGTTTGCTGGTTTGTTGGTTTGTTGGTTTGTTCGTTTGTTGGTTTGTTGGTTTGTTGGTTTGTTCGTTTGTTAGTTTGTTGATTTGTTGGTTTGTTGGCTTGTTGGTTTGTTGGTTTGTTGGTTTGTTGGTTTGTTGGCTTGTTGGTTTGTTGGTTTGTTGGTTTGTTGGTTTGTTTGTTTGCTTGTTTGTTGGTTTGCTCGTTTGTTCGTTTGTTGGTTTGTTGGTTTGTTAGTTTGTTGGTTTGCTGGTTTGTTGGTTTGTTGGTTTGTTTGTTTGTTGGTTTGTTGGTTTGTTGGTTTGTTCGTTTGTAAGTTTGTTGATTTGTTGGTTTGTTGGCTTATTGGTTTGTTGGTTTGTTGGTTTGTTGGTTTGTTGGTTTGTTGGCTTGTTGGCTTGTTGGTTTGTTGGTTTGTTGGTTTGTTGGTTTGTTGGTTTGTTCGTTTTTTTGGTTTGTTGGCTTGTTGGTTTGTTGGCTTGTTGGCTTGTTGGTTTGTTGGTTTGTTGGTTTGTTCGTTTGTTGGCTTGTCGGTTTGTTGGTTTGTTGGCTTGTTGGTTTGTTGGTTTGTTGGTTTGTTGGTTTGTTGGTTTGTTGGCTTGTTGGCTTGTTGGTTTGTTGGTTTGTTTGTTTGCTTGTTTGTTGGTTTGCTCGTTAGTTCGTTTGTTGGTCTGTTGGTTTGTTGGTTTGTTGGTTTACTGGTTTGTTTGTTTGCTTGTTTGTTGGTTTGCTCGTTTGTTCGTTTGTTGGTTTGTTGGTTTGTTAGTTTGTTGGTTTGCTGGTTTGTTGGTTTGTTGGTTTGTTTGTTTGTTGGTTTGTTGGTTTGTTGGTTTGTTCGTTTATTAGTTTGTTGATTTGTTGGTTTGTTGGCTTATTGGTTTGTTGGTTTGTTGGTTTGTTGGTTTGTTGGTTTGTTGGCTTGTTGGCTTGTTCGTTTGTTGGTTTATTGGTTTGTTGGTTTGTTCGTTTTTTGGTTTGTTGGCTTGTTGGTTTGTTGGCTTGTTAGCTTGTTGGTTTGTTGGTTTGTTGGTTTGTTCGTTTGTTGGCTTGTCGGTTTGTTGGTTTGTTGGCTTGTTAGTTTGTTGGTTTGTTGGTTTGTTGGTTTGTTGGTTTGTTGGTTTGTTGGCTTGTTGGCTTGTTGGTTTGTTGGTTTGTTTGTTTGCTTGTTTGTTGGTTTGCTCGTTTGTTCGTTTGTTGGTTTGTTGGTTTGTTGGTTTGTTAATTTAATGGTTTGTTGGTTTGTTGTTTTGTTCGTTTGTTGGTTTGTTGGTTTGTTGGTTTGTTCGTTTGTTAGTTTGTTGATTTGTTGGTTTGTTGGCTTGTTGGTTTGTTGGTTTGTTGGTTTGTTGGTTTGTTGGTTTGTTGGTTTATTGGTTTGTTGGTTTGTTGGTTTGTTGGTTTGTTGGTTTGTTGGTTTGTTGGTTTGTTGGTTTGTTTGTTGGTTGGTTTGTTCGTTTGCTGGCTTGTTGGTTTGTTGGCTTGTTGGCTTGTTGGTTTGTTGGTTTGTTGGTTTGTTGGTTTTTTGGTTTGTTGGCTTGTTGGCTTGTTGGTTTGTGGGTTTGTTGGTTTCTTTGTTTGTTTGTTTGTTGGTTTGTTCGTTTCTTCGTTTGTTGGTTTGCTGGTTTGCTGGTTTGTTGGTTTGTAGGTTTGTTCGTTTGTTGGTTTGTTGGTTTGTTCGTTTGTTAGTTTGTTGATTTGTTTGTTTGCTGGCTTGTTGGTTTGTTGGTTTGTTGGTTTGTTGGCTTGTTGGTTTGTTGGTTTGTTGGTTTGTTGGTTTGTTGGTCTGTTTGTTTGTTGGTTTGTTGGTTTGTTTGTTTGTTGGTTTGTTTGCTTGTTGGTTTGTTGGTTTGTTTGTTTGTTGGTTTGTTGGTTTGTTGGCTTGTTGGCTTGTTGGTTTGTTGGTTTCTTTGTTTGTTTGTTTGTTGTTTTGTTCGTTTCTTCGTTTGTTGGTTTGCTGGTTTGTTGGTTTGTTGGTTTGTTCGTTTGTTGGTTTGTTGGTTTGTTGGTTTGTTCGTTTGTTAGTTTGTTGATTTGTTGGTTTGTTGGCTTGTTGGTTTGTTGGTTTGTTGGTTTGTTGGTTTGTTGGCTTGTTGGTTTGTTGGTTTGTTGGTTTGTTGGTTTGTTTGTTTGCTTGTTTGTTGGTTTGCTCGTTTGTTCGTTTGTTGGTTTGTTGGTTTGTTAGTTTGTTGGTTTGCTGGTTTGTTGGTTTGTTGGTTTGTTTGTTTGTTGGTTTGTTGGTTTGTTGGTTTGTTCGTTTGTAAGTTTGTTGATTTGTTGGTTTGTTGGCTTATTGGTTTGTTGGTTTGTTGGTTTGTTGGTTTGTTGGTTTGTTGGCTTGTTGGCTTGTTGGTTTGTTGGTTTGTTGGTTTGTTGGTTTGTTGGTTTGTTCGTTTTTTTGGTTTGTTGGCTTGTTGGTTTGTTGGCTTGTTGGCTTGTTGGTTTGTTGGTTTGTTGGTTTGTTCGTTTGTTGGCTTGTCGGTTTGTTGGTTTGTTGGCTTGTTGGTTTGTTGGTTTGTTGGTTTGTTGGTTTGTTGGTTTGTTGGCTTGTTGGCTTGTTGGTTTGTTGGTTTGTTTGTTTGCTTGTTTGTTGGTTTGCTCGTTAGTTCGTTTGTTGGTCTGTTGGTTTGTTGGTTTGTTGGTTTACTGGTTTGTTGGTTTGTTGGTTTGTTCGTTTGTTGGTTTGTTGGTTTGTTGGTTTGTTCGTTTGTTAGTTTGTTGATTTGTTGGTTTGTTGGCTTGTTAGTTTGTTGGTTTGTTGGTTTGTTGGTTTGTTGGTTTGTTGGTTTGTTGGTTTGTTGGTTTGTTGGCTTGTTGGTTTGTTGGTTTGTTGGTTTGTTGGTTTGTTGGTTTGTTTGTTGGTTGGTTTGTTCGTTTGTTGGCATGTTGGTTTGTTGGCTTGTTGGCTTGTTTGCTTGTTCGTTTGCTGGTTTGTTGGTTTGTTGGTTTGTTGGCTTATTGGTTTGTTGGTTTGTTCGTTTGTTAGTTTTTTGGTTTGTTGGTTTGTTGGTTTGTTCGTTTGTTGGCTTGTTGGTTTGTTGGTTTGTTGGTTTGTTGGCTTGTTGGTTTGTTGGTTTGTTGGTTTGTTGGTTTGTTGGTCTGTTTGTTTGGTGGTTTGTTGGTTTGTTGGTTTGTTGGTTTGTTTGCTTGTTGGTTTGTTGGTTTGTTTGTTTGTTGGTTTGTTGGTTTGTTGGCTTGTTGGCTTGTTGGTTTGTTGGTTTCTTTGTTTGTTTGTTTGTTGTTTTGTTCGTTTCTTCGTTTGTTGTTTTGCTGGTTTGTTGGTTTGTTGGTTTGTTCGTTTGTTGGTTTGTTGGTTTGTTGGTTTGTTCGTTTGTTAGTTTATTGATTTGTTGGTTTGTTGGCTTGTTGGTTTGTTGGTTTGTTGGTTTGTTGGTTTGTTGGCTTGTTGGTTTGTTGGTTTGTTGGTTTGTTGGTTTGTTTGTTTGCTTGTTTGTTGGTTTGCTCGTTTGTTCGTTTGTTGGTTTGTTGGTTTGTCAGTTTGTTGGTTTGCTGGTTTGTTGGTTTGTTGGTTTGTTTGTTTGTTGGTTTGTTGGTTTGTTGGTTTGTTCGTTTGTAAGTTTGTTGATTTGTTGGCTTATTGGTTTGTTGGTTTGTTGGTTTGTTGGTTTGTTGGTTTGTTGGCTTGTTGGCTTGTTGGTTTTTTGGTTTGTTGGTTTGTTGGTTTGTTCGTTTTTTTGGTTTGTTGGCTTGTTGGTTTGTTGGCTTGTTGGCTTGTTGGTTTGTTGGTTTGTTGGTTTGTTCGTTTGTTGGCTTGTCGGTTTGTTGGTTTGTTGGCTTGTTGGTTTGTTGGTTTGTTGGTTTGTTGGTTTGTTGGTTTGTTGGCTTGTTGGCTTGTTGGTTTGTTGGTTTGTTTGTTTGCTTGTTTGTTGGTTTGCTCGTTAGTTCGTTTGTTGGTTTGTTGGTTTGTTGGTTTGTTGGTTTACTGGTTTGTTGGTTTGTTGGTTTGTTCGTTTGTTGGTTTGTTGGTTTGTTGGTTTGTTCGTTTGTTAGTTTGTTGATTTGTTGGTTTGTTGGCTTGTAAGTTTGTTGGTTTGTTGGTTTGTTGGTTTGTTGGTTTGTTGGTTTGTTGGTTTGTTGGTTTGTTGGTTTGTTGGTTTGTTGGCTTCTTGGCTTGTTGGTTTGTTGGTTTGTTGGTTTGTTGGTTTGTTGGTTTGTTTGTTGGTTGGTTTGTTGGCATGTTGGTTTGTTGGCTTGTTGGCTTGTTTACTTGTTCGTTTGCTGGTTTGTTGGTTTGTTGGTTTGTTGGCTTATTGGTTTGTTGGTTTGTTCGTTTGTTAGTTTTTTGGTTTGTTGGTTTGTTGGTTTGTTGGCTTGTTGGCTTGTTAGTTTGTTGGTTTGTTGGCTTGTTGGCTTGTTGGTTTGTTGGTTTGTTGGTTTGTTGGTTTGTTGGTTTGTTGGTTTGTTGGTTTGTTGGTTTGTTGGTTTGTTGGTTTATTTGTTTGTTGGTTTGTTGGTGTGTTTGTTTGTTGGTTTGTTGGTTTATTGGTTTGTTGGTTTGTTGGTTTGTTGGTTTGTTGGTTTGTTGGTTTGTTGGTTTGTTGGTTTGTTGGTTTGTTGGTTTGTTGGTTTTTTGGTTTGTTGGTTTGTTGGTTTGTTAGTTTGTTGGTTTGTTGGTTTGTTGGTTTGTTGGTTTGTTGGTTTGTTGGTTTGTTGGTTTGTTGGTTTGTTAGTGTGTTTGTTTGTTGGTTTGTTCGTTTGTTGGTTTGTTGGTTTGTTGGTTTGTTGGCTTGTTGGTTTGCTGGTTTGTTGGTTTGTTGGTTTGTTGGTTTGTTGGTTTATTGGTTTGTTCGTTTGCTGGTTTGTTGGTTTGTTGGCTTGTTGGCTTGTTGGTTTGGTGGTTTGTTGGTTTGTTGGTTTGTTGGTTTGTTGGTTTGTTGGCTTGTTGGCTTGTTGGTTTGTTGGTTTCTTTGTTTCTTTGTTTGTTGGTTTGTTCTTTTCTTCGTTTGTTGGTTTGCTGGTTTGCTGGTTTGTTGGTTTGTAGTTTTGTTCGTTTGTTGGTTTGTTGGTTTGTTGGTTTCTTCGTTTGTTAGTTTGTTGATTTGTTGGTTTGTTGGCTTGTTTGTTTGTTGGTTTGTTGGTTTGTTGGTTTGTTCGTTTGTTAGTTTGTTGATTTGTTGGTTTGTTGGCTTATTGGTTTGTTGGTTTGTTGGTTTGTTGGTTTGTTGGTTTGTTGGTTTGTTGGCTTGTTGGCTTGTTGGTTTGTTGGTTTATTGGTTTGTTGGTTTGTTCGTTTTTTGGTTTGTTGGCTTGTTGGTTTGTTGGCTTGTTGGCTTGTTGGTTTGTTTGTTTGTTGGTTTGTTCGTTTGTTGGCTTGTCGGTTTGTTGGTTTGTTGGTTTGTTGGTGTGTTGGTTTGTTGGTTTGTTGGTTTGTTGGCTTGTTGGCTTGTTGGTTTGTTGGTTTGTTTGTTTGCTTGTTTGTTGGTTTGCTCGTTTGTTCGTTTGTTGGTTTGTTGGTTTGTTGCTTTGTTGGTTTACTGGTTTGTTGGTTTATTGGTTTGTTCGTTTGTTGGTTTGTTGGTTTGTTGGTTTGTTCGTTTATTAGTTTGTTGATTTGTTGGTTTGTTGGCTTGTTGGTTTGTTGGTTTGTTGGTTTGTTGGTTTGTTGATTTGTTGGTTTGTTGGTTTGTTGGCTTGTTGGTTTGTTGGTTTGTTGGTTTGTTGGTTTGTTGGTTTGTTTGTTGGTTGGTTTGTTCGTTTGCTGGCTTGTTGGTTTGTTGGATTGTTGGCTTGTTGGTTTGTTGGTTTGTTGGTTTGTTGGTTTTTTGGTTTGTTGGCTTGTTGGCTTGTTGGTTTGTTGGTTTCTTTGTTTGTTTGTTTGTTGGTTTGTTCGTTTCTTCGTTTGTTGGTTTGCTGGTTTGCTGGTTTGTTGGTTTGTGGGTTTGTTCGTTTGTTGGTTTGTTGGTTTGTTGGTTTGTTTGTTTGTTAGTTTGTTGATTTGTTTGTTTGCTGGCTTGTTGGTTTGTTGGTTTGTTGGTTTGTTGGCTTGTTGGTTTGTTGGTTTGTTGGTTTGTTGGTTTGTTGGTCTGTTTGTTTGTTGGTTTGTTTTTTTGTTGGTTTGTTGGTTTGTTTGCTTGTTGGTTTGTTGGTTTGTTGGTTTGTTGGTTTGTTGGCTTGTTGGCTTGTTGGTTTGTTGGTTTCTTTGTTTGTTTGTTTCATGTTTTGTTCGTTTCTTCGTTTGTTGGTTTGCTGGTTTGTTGGTTTGTTGGTTTGTTGGTTTGTTCGTTTGTTGGTTTGTTGGTTTGTTCGTTTGTTAGTTTGTTGATTTGTTGGTTTGTTGGCTTGTTGGTTTGTTGGTTTGTTTGTTTGTTGGTTTGTTGGCTTGTTGGTTTGTTGGTTTGTTGGTTTGTTGGTTTGTTTGTTTGCTTGTTTGTTGGTTTGCTCGTTTGTTGGTTTGTTAGTTTGTTAGTTTGTTGGTTTGCTGGTTTGTTGGTTTGTTGGTTTGTTTGTTTGTTGGTTTGTTGGTTTGTTGGTTTGTTCGTTTGTTAGTTTGTTGATTTGTTGGTTTGTTGGCTTATTGGTTTGTTGGTTTGTTGGTTTGTTGGTTTGTTGGTTTGTTGGCTTGTTGGCTTGTTGGTTTGTTGGTTTGTTGGTTTGTTGGTTTGTTGGTTTGTTGGTTTGTTCGTTTTTTTGGTTTGTTGGTTTGTTGGTTTGTTGGCTTGTTGGCTTGTTGGCTTGTTGGTTTGTTGGTTTGTTGATTTGTTCGTTTGTTGGCTTGTCGGTTTGTTGGTTTGTTGGCTTGTTGGTTTGTTGGTTTGTTGGTTTGTTGGTTTGTTGGTTTGTTGGCTTGTTGGCTTGTTGGTTTGTTGGTTTGTTTGTTTGCTTGTTTGTTGGTTTTCTCGTTAGTTCGTTTGTTGGTTTGTTGGTTTGTTGGTTTGTTGGTTTACTGGTTTGTTGATTTGTTGGTTTGTTCGTTTGTTGGTTTGTTGGTTTGTTGGTTTGTTCGTTTGTTAGTTTGTTGATTTCTTGGTTTGTTGGCTTGTTGGTTTGTTGGTTTTTTGGTTTGTTGGTTTGTTAGTTTGTTGGTTTGTTGGTTTGTTGGCTTGTTGGTTTGTTGGTTTGTTGGTTTGTTGGTTTGTTGGTTTGTTTGTTGGTTGGTTTGTTTGTTGGTTGGTTTGTTCGTTTGTTGGCTTGTTGGTTTGTTGGCTTGTTGGCTTGTTTGCTTGTTCGTTTGCTGGTTTGTTGGTTTGTTGGTTTGTTGGCTTATTGGTTTGTTGGTTTGTTCGTTTGTTAGTTTTTTGGTTTGTTGGTTTGTTGGTTTGTTCGTTTGTTGGCTTGTTGGCTTGTTAGTTTGTTGGTTTGTTGGCTTGTTGGCTTGTTGGTTTGTTGGTTTGTTGGTTTGTTGGTTTGTTGGTTTGTTGGTTTGTTGGTTTGTTGGTTTGTTGGTTTGTTGGTTTGTTGGTTTGTTGGTTTGTTGGTTTGTTGGTTTATTTGTTTGTTGGCTTCTTGGCTTCTTGACTTGTTGGTTTGTTGGTTTGTTGGCTTGATGGCTTGTTGATTTGTTGGTTTGTTGGCTTGTTGGTTTGTTGGTTTGTTGGTTTGTTGGTTTGTTGGTTTGTTGGTTTATTGGTTTGTTGGTGTGTTGGTTTGTTGGTTTGTTGGTATGTTGGTTTGTTGGTTTGTTGGTTTGTTGGTTTTTTGGTTTGTTGGTTTGTTGGTTTGTTGGTTTGTTGGTTTGTTGGTTTGTTGGTTTGTTGGTTTGTTGGTTTGTTCGTTTGTTGGTTTGTTGGTTTGTTGGTTTGTTGGTTTGTTGGTTTGTTGGTTTGTTGGTTTGTTGGTTTGTTGGTTTGTTGGTTTGTTGGTTTGTTGGTTTGTTGGTTTGTTGGTTTGTTGGTGTGTTTGTTTGTTGGTTTGTTCGTTTGTTGGTTTGTTGGTTTGTTGGTTTGTTGGCTTGTTGGTTTGCTGGTTTGTTGGTTTGTTGGTTTGTTGGTTTGTTGGTTTGTTGGTTTATTGGTTTGTTCGTTTGCTGGCTTGTTGGTTTGTTGGCTTGTTGGCTTGTTGGTTTGGTGGTTTGTTGGTTTGTTGGTTTGTTGGTTTGTTGGTTTGTTGGTTTGTTGGTTTGTTGGCTTGTTGGCTTGTTGGTTTGTTGGTTTCTTTGTTTGTTTGTTTGTTGGGTTGTTCTTTTTTCGTTTGTTGGTTTGCTGGTTTGCTGGTTTGTTGGTTTGTAGTTTTGTTCGTTTGTTGGTTTGTTGGTTTGTTGGTTTCTTCGTTTGTTAGTTTGTTGATTTGTTGGTTTGTTGGCTTGTTGGTTTGTTGGTTTGTTGGTTTGTTGGTTTGTTGGCTTGTTGGTTTGTTGGTTTGTTGGTTTGTTGGTTTGTTGGTTTGTTGGTTTGTTGGTTTGTTTGTTTGTTGGTTTGTTGGTTTGTTGCTTTGTTGGTTTGTTGGTTTGTTTGCTTGTTGGTTTGTTGGTTTGTTGGCTTGTTGGCTTGTTGGTTTGTTGGCTTCTTTGTTTGTTTTTTTGTTGGTTTGTTCGTTTCTTCGTTTGTTGGTTTGCTGGTTTGTTGGTTTGTTGGTTTGTTGGTTTGTTAGTTTGTTGGTTTGTTGGTTTGTCGGTTTGTTGGTTTGTTGGTTTGTTGGTTTGTTGGTTTGTTGGCTTGTTGGTTTGTTGGTTTGTTGGTTTGTTGGTTTGTTTGTTTGCTTGTTTGTTGGTTTGCATGTTTGTTCGTTTGTTGGTTTGTTGGTTTGTTGGTTTGTTGGTTTGCTGGTTTGTTGGTTTGTTGGTTTGTTCGTTTGTTGGTTTGTTGGTTTGTTCGTTTGTTAGTTTGTTGATTTGTTGGTTTGTTGGCTTGTTGGTTTGATGGTTTGTTGGTTTGTTGGTTTGTTGGTTTGTTGGTTTGTTGGTTTGTTGGTTTGTTGGCTTGTTGGCTTGTTGGTTTGCTGGTTTGTTGGTTTGTTGGTTTGTTCGTTTTTTGCTTTGTTGGATTGTTGGTTTGTTGGCTTGTTGGTTTGTTGGTTTGTTGGTTTGTTCATTTGTTGGCTTGTCCGTTTGTTGGTTTGTTGGTTTGTTGGTTTGTTGGTTTGTTGGTTTGTTGGTTTGTTGGCTTGTTGGCTTGTTGGTTTGTTGGTTTGTTTGTTTGCTTGTTTGTTGGTTTGCTCGTTTGTTCGTTTGTTGGTTTGTTGGTTTGTTGGTTTGTTGGTTTGCTGGTTTGTTTGTTTGTTGGTTTGTTCGTTTGTTGGTTTGTTGGTTTGTTGGTTTGTTGGTTTGTTGGTTTGTTCGTTTGTTAGTTTAATGATTTGTTGGTTTGTTGGCTTGTTGGTTTGCTGGTTTGTTGGTTTGTTGGTTTGTTGGTTTGTTGGCTTGTTGGTATGTTGGTTTGTTGGTTTGTTGGTTTGTTGGTTTGTTGGTTTGTTTGTTGGTTGGTTTGTTCGTTTGTTGGCTTGTTGGTTTGTTGGCTTGTTGGCTTGTATGCTTGTTCATTTGCTGGTTTGTTGGTTTGTTGGCTTATTGGTTTGTTGGTTTGTTCGTTTGTTAGTTTTTTGGTTTGTTGGTTTAATGGTTTGTTCGTTTGTTGGCTTGTTGGCTTGTTAGTTTGTTGGTTTGTTGGTTTGCTGGCTTGTTGGTTTGTTGGTTTGTTGGTTTGTTGGTTTGTTGGTTTGTTGGTTTGTTGGTTTGTTGGTTTGTTGGTTTGTTGGTTTATTTTTTTGTTCGTTTGTTGGTTTGTTGGTTTGCTCGTTTGTTGGCTTGTTGGCTTGTTGGTTTGTTGGTTTGTTGGCTTGTTGGTTTGTTGGTTTGTTGGCTTGTTGTTTTATTGGTTTGTTGGTTTATTGGTTTGTTGGCTTGTTGATTTGTTGTTTTGTTGGTTTGTTGGTTTCTTGGTTTATTCGTTAGTTGGTTTGTTGGTTTGTTGGTTTGTTGGTTTGTTGATTTGTTGGTTTGTTGGTTTGTTGGTTTGTTGGTTTGTTTGTTTGTTGGTTTGTTGGTTTGTTGGTTTGTTGGTTTGTTAGTTTGTTGGTTTGTTGGTTTGTTTGTTTGTTGGTTTGTTGGTTTGTTGGCTTGTTGGTTTGTTGGCTTGTTGGCTTGTTGGTTTGTTGGTTTGTTCGTTTGTTGGTTTGTTGGTTTGTTGGTTTGATGGCTTGTTGGCCTGTTTGTTTGTTGGTTTGTTGGCATGTTGGTTTGTTGGTTCGTTTGTTTTTTGGTTTGTTCGTTTGTTGGGTTGTTGGTTTGTTGGTTTGTTTGCTTGTTGGTTTGTTGGTTTGTTGGTTTGTTGGTTTGTTGGTTTGTTGGTTTGTTGGTGTGTTGGTTTGTTGGTTTGGTGGTTTGTTGGTTTGTTGGCTTGTTGGTTTGTTGGTTTGTTGGTTTGTTGGTTTGTTGGTTTGTTGGTGTGTTGGTTTGTTGGTTTGTTGGTTTGTTGGTTTGTTGGCTTGTTGGTTTGTTGGTTTGTTGGTTTGTTGGTTTGTTGGTTTGTTGGTTTGTTGGTTTGTTCGTTTGTTGGTTGGTTGGTTTGTTGGTTTGTTTGTTTGTTGGTTTGTTCGTTTGTTGGCTTGTTGGTTTGTTGGCTTGTTGGTTTGTTGGTTTGTTGTTTTGTTGGTTTGTTGGTTTGTTTGTTTGTTCGTTTGTTGGTTTGTTGGTTTGTTGGCTTGTTGGTTTGTTGGTTTGTTGGCTTGTTGGTTTGTTGATTTGCTGATTTGTTGGTTTGTTCGTTTGTTGGTTTGTTTGTTTGTTGGCTTATTGACTTGTTAGTTTGTTGGTTTTTTGGCTTGTTGGTTTATTTGTTTTTTGGTTTGTTCGTTTGCTGGTTTGTTGGTTTGTTGGTTTGTTGGTTTGTTGGTTTGTTGGTTTGTTGGTTTGTTGGTTTGTTGGTTTGTTGGTTTGTTGGTTTGTTGGTTTGTTGGTTTGTTGGTTTGTTGGTTTGTTGGTTTGTTGGTTTGTTGGTTTGTTGGTTTGTTGGTTTGTTGGTTTGTTGGTTTGTTGGTGTGTTTGTTTGTTCGTTTGTTCGTTTGTTGGTTTGTTGGTTTGTTGGTTTGTTGGCTTGTTGGTTTGTTGGTTTGTTGGTTTGTTGGCTTGTTGGTTTGTTGGTTTGTTGGTTTGTTCGCTTGTTGGCTTGTTGGTTTGTTGGCTTGTTGGCTTGTTGGTTTGTTGGTTTGTTGGTTTGTTGGTTTGTTGGTTTGTTGGTTTGTTGGTTTGTTGGTTTGTTGGTTTGTTGGTTTGTTGGTTTGTTGGTTTGTTGGCTTGTTGGTTTGTTGGTTTCTTTGTTAGTTTGTTTGTTGGTTTGTTCGTTTCTTCGTTTGTTGGTTTGCTGGTTTGCTGGTTTGTTGGTTTGTAGGTTTGTTCGTTTGTTGGTTTGTTGCTTTGTTGGTTTGTTCGTTTGTTAGTTTGTTGATTTGTTGGTTTGTTGGCTTGTTGGTTTGTTGGTTTGTTGGTTTGTTGGTTTGTTGGTTTGTTGGTTTGTTGGTTTGTTGGTTTGTTGGTTTGTTGGTTTGTTGGTTTGTTGGTTTGTTGGTTTGTTGGTTTGTTGGTTTGTTGGTTTGTTGGTTTGTTGGTTTGTTGGTTTGTTGGTTTGTTGGTTTGTTGGTTTGTTGGTTTGTTGGTTTGATGGTTTGTTGGTTTGTTGGTTTGTTGGTTTGTTTGTGTGTTTGTTTGTTCGTTTGTTCGTTTGTTGGTTTGTTGGTTTGTTGGTTTGTTGGCTTGTTGGTTTGTTGGTTTGTTGGTTTGTTGGCTTGTTGGTTTGTTGGTTTGTTGGTTTGTGCGCTTGTTGGCTTGTTGGTTTGTTGGCTTGTTGGCTTGTTGGTTTGTTGGTTTGTTGGTTTGTTGGTTTGTTGGTTTGTTGGTTTGTTGGTTTGTTGGTTTGTTGGTTTGTTGGTTTGTTGGTTTGTTGGTTTGTTGGTTTGTTGGTTTGTTGGCTTGTTGGTTTGTTGGTTTCTTTGTTAGTTTGTTTGATGGTTTGTTCGTTTCTTCGTTTGTTGGTTTGCTGGATTGCTTGTTTGTTGGTTTGTAGGTTTGCTCGTTTGTTGGTTTGTTGCTTTGTTGGTTTGTTCGTTTGTTAGTTTGTTGATTTGTTGGTTTGTTGGCTTGTTGGTTTGTTGGTTTGTTGGTTTGTTGGTTTGTTGGCTTGTTGGTTTGTTGGTTTGTTGGTTTGTTGGTTTGTTGGTTTGTTCGTTTTTTGGTTTGTTGGCTTGTTGGTTTGTTGGCTTGTTGGCTTGTTGGTTTGTTGGTTTGTTGGTTTGTTCGGTTGTTGGCTTGTCGGTTTGTTGGTTTGTTGGCTTGTTGGTTTGTTGGTTTGTTGGTTTGTTGGCTTGTTGGCTTGTTGGCTTATTGGCTTGTTGGTTTGTTGGTTTGTTTGTTTGCTTGTTTGTTGGTTTGCTCGTTTGTTCGTTTGTTGGTTTGTTGGTTTGTTGGTTTGTTGGTTTGCTGGTTTGTTGGTTTGTTGGTTTGTTCGTTTGTTGGTTTGTTGGTTTGTTGGTTTGTTCATTTGTTAGTTTGTTGATTTGTTGGTTTGTTCGCTTGTTGGTTTGTTGGTTTGTTGGTTTGTTGGTTTGTTGGTTTGTTGGCTTGTTGGTTTGTTGGTTTTTTGGTTTGTTGGTTTGTTGGTTTGTTTGTTGGTTGGTTTGTTCGTTTGTTGGCTTGTTGGTTTGTTGGCTTGTTGGCTTGTTTGCTTGTTCGTTTGCTGGTTTGTTGGTTTGTTGGTTTGTTGGTTTATTGGTTTGTTGGTTTGTTCGTTTGTTAGTTTTTTGGTTTGTTGGTTTGTTGGTTTGTTGGTTTGTTGGTTTGTTGGTTTGTTGGTTTGTTGGTTTATTTGTTTGTTGGTTTGTTGGCTTCTTGGCTTCTTGGCTTGTTGGTTTGTTAGCTTGATGGCTTGTTGGTTTGTTGGTTTGTTGGCTTGTTGGTTTGTTGGTTTGTTGGTTTGTTGGTTTGTTGGTTTGTTGGTTTATTGGTTTGTTGGTGTGTTGGTTTGTTGGTTTGTTGGTTTGTTGGTTTGTTGGTTTGTTGGTTTGTTGGTTTGTTGGTTTGTTGGTTTGGTGGTTTGTTGGTTTGTTGGTTTGTTGGTTTGTTGGTTTGTTGGTTTGTTGGTTTGTTGGTTTGTTGGTTTGTTGGTTTGTTGGTTTGTTGGTTTGTTGGTGTGTTTGTTTGTTGGTTTGTTCGTTTGTTGGTTTGTTGGTTTGTTGGTTTGTTGGCTTGTGGTTTGCTGGTTTGTTGGTTTGTTGGTTTGTTCGTTTGTTGGTTTGTTGGTTTGTTGGTTTGTTCATTTGTTAGTTTGTTGATTTGTTGGTTTGTTCGCTTGTTGGTTTGTTGGTTTGTTGGTTTGTTGGTTTGTTGGTTTGTTGGCTTGTTGGTTTGTTGGTTTTTTGGTTTGTTGGTTTGTTGGTTTGTTTGTTGGTTGGTTTGTTCGTTTGTTGGCTTGTTGGTTTGTTGGCTTGTTGGCTTGTTTGCTTGTTCGTTTGCTGGTTTGTTGGTTTGTTGGTTTGTTGGTTTATTGGTTTGTTGGTTTGTTCGTTTGTTAGTTTTTTGGTTTGTTGGTTTGTTGGTTTGTTGGTTTGTTGGTTTGTTGGTTTATTTGTTTGTTGGTTTGTTGGCTTCTTGGCTTCTTGGCTTGTTGGTTTGTTAGCTTGATGGCTTGTTGGTTTGTTGGTTTGTTGGTTTGTTGGTTTGTTGGTTTGTTGGTTTGTTGGTTTGTTGGTTTGGTGGTTTGTTGGTTTGTTGGTTTGTTGGTTTGTTGGTTTGTTGGTTTGTTGGTTTGTTGGTTTGTTGGTTTGTTGGTTTGTTGGTGTGTTTGTTTGTTGGTTTGTTCGTTTGTTGGTTTGTTGGTTTGTTGGTTTGTTGGCTTGTGGTTTGCTGGTTTGTTGGTTTGTTGGTTTGTTGGCTTGTTGGTTTGTTGGTTTGTTGGTTTGTTCGTTTGCTGGCTTGTTGGTTTGTTGGCTTGTTGGCTTGTTGGTTTGTTGGTTTGTTGGTTTGTTGATTTGTTGGTTTGTTGGCTTGTTGGCTTGTTGGTTTGTTGATTTGTTGGTTTGTTGGCTTGTTGGTTTGTTGGTTTGTTGGTTTGTTGGCTTGTTGGTTTGTTGATTTGTTGGTTTGTTGGCTTGTTGGTTTGTTGGTTTGTTGGTTTATTGGATTGTTGGTTTGCTGGTTTGTTGGTTTGTTGGTTTGTTGGTTTGTTGGTTTGTTGGTTTGTTGGTTTGTTGGTTTGTTGGTTTGTTGGTTTATTGGTTTGTTGGTGTGTTGGTTTGTTGGTTTGTTGGTTTGTTGGTTTGTTAGTTTGTTGGTTTGTTGGCTTGTTGGTTTGTTGGTTTGTTGGTTTGTTGGTTTGTTGGTTTGTTGGTTTATTGGTTTGTTGGTTTGTTGGTTTGTTGGTTTGTTGGTTTGTTGGTTTGTTGGTTTGTTGGTTTGTTGGTTTGGTGGTTTGTTGGTTTTTTGGTTTTTTGGTTTGTTGGTTTGTTGGTTTTTTGGCTTGTTGGTTTGTTGGTTTGTTGGTTTGTTCGTTGGCTGGCTTGTTGGTTTTTTGGCTTGTTGGCTTGTTGGTTTGTTGGTTTGTTGGTTTGTTATTTGTTGGTTTGTTGGCTTGTTGGCTTGTTGGTTTGTTGGTTTCTTTGTTTGTTTGTTTGTTGGTTAGTTCGTTTCTTCGTTTGTTGGTTTGCTGGTTTGCTGGTTTGTTGGTTTGTAGGTTTGTTCGTTTGTTGGTTTGTTGGTTTGTTGGTTTGTTCGTTTGTTAGTTTGTTGATTTGTTGGCTTGTTGGTTTGTTGGTTTGTTGGTTTGTTGGCTTGTTAGTTTGTTGGTTTGTTGATTTGTTGGTTTGTTGGTTTGTTTGTTTGTTGGTTTGTTGGTTTGTTGGTTTGTTGGTTTGTTTGCTTGTTGGTTTGTTGGTTTGTTGGTTTGTTGGTTTGTTGGTTTGTTGGTTTGTTGGTTTGTTGGCTTGTTGGCTTGTTGGTTTGTTGGTTTCTTTGTTTGTTTGTTTGTTGGTTTGTTCGTTTCTTCGTTTGTTGGTTTGCTGGTTTGTTGGTTTGTTGGTTTGTTGGTTTGTTGGTTTGTTGGTTTGTTCGTTTGTTAGTTTGTTGATTTGTTGGTTTGTTGGCTTGTTGGTTTGTTGGTTTGTTAGTTTGTTGGTTTGTTGGCTTGCTGGTTTGTTGGTTTGTTGGTTTGTTGGTTTGTTTGTTTGCTTGTTTGTTGGTTTGCTCGTTTGTTCGTTTGTTGGTTTTTTTTTTTTTGTTGGTTTGTTGGTTTGTTGGTTTGTTGGTTTGTTCGTTTGTTGGTTTGTTGGTTTGTTGGTTTGTTCGTTTGTTAGTTTGTTGATTTGTTGGTTTGTTGGCTTGTTGGTTTGATGGTTTGTTGGTTTGTTGGTTTGTTGGTTTGTTGGTTTGTTGGTTTGTTGGTTTGTTGGCTTGTTGGCTTGTTGGTTTCCTGGTTTGTTGGTTTGTTGGTTTGTTTGTTTTTTGGTTTGTTGGCTTGTTGGTTTGTTGGCTTGTTGGCTTTTTGGTTTGTGGGTTTGTTGGTTTGTTCGTTTGTTGGCTTGTCGGTTTGTTGGTTTGTTGGCTTGTTGGTTTTTGGTTTGTTGGTTTGTTAGTTTGTTGGCTTGTTGGCTTGTTGGTTTGTTGGTTTGTTTGTTTGCTTGTTTGTTGGTTTGCTCGTTTGTTCGTTTGTTGGTTTGTTGGTTCGTTGGTTTGTTGGTTTGCTGGTTTGTTGGTTTGTTGGTTTGTTGGTTTGTTCGTTTGTTGGTTTGTTGGTTTGTTGGTTTGTTCGTTTGTTAGTTTGTTGATTTGTTGTTTTGTTGGCTTGTTGGTTTGTTGGTTTGTTGGTTTGTTGGTTTGTTGGTTTGTTGGTTTGTTGGCTTGTTGGTTTGTTGGTTTGTTGGTTTGTTGGTTTGTTGGTTTGTTGGTTTGTTGGCTTGTTGGTTTGTTGGCTTGTTCGTTTGTTGGCTTGGTCGATTGTTAGTTTGTTGGTTTGTTGGCTTGTTGGCTTGTTGGTTTGCTGGTTTGTTGGTTTGTTGGTTTGTTGGTTTGTTGGTTTGTTGGTTTATTTGTTTGTTGGTTTGTTGGTTTGTTGGCTTCTTGGCTTCTTTGCTTGTTGGTTTGTTGGTTTGTTGGCTTGATGGCTTGTTGGTTTTTTGGTTTGTTGGCTTGTTGGTGTGTTGGTTTGTTGGTTTGTTGGTTTGTTGGTTTGTTGGTTTGTTGGTTTGTTGGTTTGTTGGTTTGTTCGTTTGTTGTCTTGTTGGCTTGTTGGTTTGTTGGTTTGTTGCTTGTTGGTTTGTTGGTTTGTTGGCTTGTTTTTTTGTTGGTTTGCTGGCTTATTGGTTTGTTGGCTTGTTGGTTTGTTGGTTTGTTGATTTGTTGGTTTCTTGGTTTATTCGTTTGTTGGTGTGTTGGTTTGTTGGTTTGTTGGTTTGTTGGTTTATTGGTTTGTTGGTTTGTTTGTTTGTTGGTTTGTTGGTTTGTTGGTTTGTTGGTTTGTTGGTTTGTTGGTTTGTTTGTTTGTTGGTTAGTTGTTTTGTTGGTTTGTTGGTTTGTTGGCTTGTTGGTTTGTTGGTTTGTTGGTTTGTTCGTTTGTTGGTTTGTTGGTTTGTTGGTTTGATGGCTTGATGGCTTGTTGGCCTGTTTGTTTGTTGGTTTGTTGGCATGTTGGTTTGTTGGTTTGTCTGTTTGGTGGTTTGTTCGTTTGTGGGGTTGTTGGTTTGTTGGTTTGTTTGTTTGTTGGTTTGTTGGTTTGTTGGTTTGTTGGTTTGTTGGTTTGTTGGTTTGTTGGTGTGTTGGTTTGTTGGTTTATTGGTTTGTTGGTTTGTTGGCTTGTTGGTTTGTTGGTTTGTTGGTTTGTTGGTTTGTTGGTTTGTTGGTGTGTTGGTTTGTTGGTTTGTTGGTTTGTTGGTTTGTTGGTTTGTTGGTTTGTTGGTTTGTTGGTTTGTTGGTTTGTTGGTTTGTTGGTTTGTTGGTTTGTTGGTTTATAGGTTTGTTGGTTTGTGTGTTTGTTGGCTGGTTGGTTTGTTGGTTTGTTTGTTTGTTGGTTTGTTCGTTTGTTGGCTTGTTGGTTTGTTGGCTTGTTGGTTTGTTGGTTTGTTGTTTTGTTGGTTAGTTGGTTTGTTTGTTTGTTCGTTTGTTGGTTTGTTGGTTTGTTGGCTTGTTGGTTTGTTGGCTTGTTGGCTTGTTGGTTTGTTGGTTTGTTGGTTTGTTGGTTTGTTGGTTTGTTGGTTTGTTGGTTTGTTGGTTTGTTGGTTTGTTGGTTTATATGTTTGTTGGTTTGTTGGTTAGTTGGCTTCTTGGCTTCTTGGCTTGTTGGTTTGTTGGTTTGTTGGCTTGATGGCTTGTTGGTTTGTTGGTTTGTTAGCTTGTTGGTTTGTTGGTTTGTTGGTTTGTTGGTTTGTTGGTTTGTTGGTTTGTTGGTTTATTGGTTTGTTGGTTTGTTGGTTTGTTGGTTTGTTGGTTTGTTGGTTTGTTGGTTTGTTGGTTTGTTGGTTTGTTGTTTTGTTGGTTTGTTGGTTTGTTGGTTTGTTGGTTTGTTGGTTTGTTGGTTTGTTGGTTTGTCGGTTTATTGGTTTGTTGGTTTGTTGGTGTGTTTGTTTGTTGGTTTG
This sequence comes from Atherix ibis, assembly GCA_958298945.1. Taxonomy (NCBI): domain Eukaryota; kingdom Metazoa; phylum Arthropoda; class Insecta; order Diptera; family Athericidae; genus Atherix; species Atherix ibis. The sequence continues at coordinate 101,453,256 of OY282608.1, forward strand.
TTCGTTTGTTGGTTTGTTGGTTTGTTGGTTTGTTGGCTTGTTGGTTTGCTGGTTTGTTGGTTTGTTGGTTTTTTGGCTGTTGGTTTGTTCGTTTGCTGGCTTGTTGGTTTGTTGACTTGTTGGTTTGTTGGTTTGTTGGTTTGTTGGTTTGTTGGTTTGTTGGTTTGTTGGTTTGTTGGCTTGTTGGTTTGTTGGCTTGTTGGCTTGTTGGTTTGTTGGTTTCTTTGTTTGTTTGTTTGTTGGTTTGTTCGTTTCTTCGTTCGTTGGTTTGCTGGTTTCCTGGTTTGTAGGTTTGTTCGTTTGTTGGTTTGTTGGTTTGTTGGTTTGTTCGTTTGTTAGTTTGTTGATTTGTTGGTTTGTTGGCTTGTTGGTTTGTTGGTTTGTTGGTTTGTTGGTTTGTTGGCTTGTTGGCTTGTTGGTTTGTTGGTTTGTTGGTTTGTTGGTTTGTTGGTTTGTTGGTTTGTTGGTTTGTTTGTTTGTTGGTTTGTTGGTTTGTTTGCTTGTTGGTTTGTTGGTTTGTTGGTTTGTTGGTTTGTTGGCTTGTTGGCTTGTTGGTTTATTGGTTTCTTTGTTTGTTTGTTTCTTGGTTTGTTCGTTTCTTCGTTTGTTGGTTTGCTGGTTTGTTGGTTTGTTGGTTTGTTCGTTTGTTGGTTTGTTCGTTTGTTCGTTTGTCAGTTTGTTGATTTGTTGGTTTGTTGGCTTGTTGGTTTGTTGGTTTGTTAGTTTGTTGATTTGTTGGTTTGTTGGCTTGTTGGTTTGTTGGTTTGTTGGTTTGTTGGTTTGTTGGCTTGTTGGTTTGTTGGTTTGTTGGTTTGTTGGTTTGTTGGTTTGTTAGTTTTTTGGTTTGTTGGCTTGTTGGTTTGTTGGCTTGTTGGCTTGTTGGTTTGTTGGTTTGTTGGTTTGTTCGGTTGTTGGCTTGTCGGTTTGTTGGTTTGTTGGCTTGTTGGTTTGTTGGTTTGTTGGTTTGTTGGCTTGTTGGCTTGTTGGCTTATTGGTTTGTTGGTTTGTTGGTTTGTTTGTTTGCTTGTTTGTTGGTTTGCTCGTTTGTTCGTTTGTTGGTTTGTTGGTTTGTTGGTTTGTTGGTTTGCTGGTTTGTTGGTTTGTTGGTTTGTTCGTTTGTTGGTTTGTTGGTTTGTTGGTTTGTTCATTTGTTAGTTTGTTGATTTGTTGGTTTGTTCGCTTGTTGGTTTGTTGGTTTGTTGGTTTGTTGGTTTGTTGGTTTGTTGGCTTGTTGGTTTGTTGGTTTTTTGGTTTGTTGGTTTGTTGGTTTGTTTGTTGGTTGGTTTGTTCGTTTGTTGGCTTGTTGGTTTGTTGGCTTGTTGGCTTGTTTGCTTGTTCGTTTGCTGGTTTGTTGGTTTGTTGGTTTGTTGGTTTATTGGTTTGTTGGTTTGTTCGTTTGTTAGTTTTTTGGTTTGTTGGTTTGTTGGTTTGTTGGTTTGTTGGTTTGTTGGTTTGTTGGTTTATTTGTTTGTTGGTTTGTTGGCTTCTTGGCTTCTTGGCTTGTTGGTTTGTTAGCTTGATGGCTTGTTGGTTTGTTGGTTTGTTGGCTTGTTGGTTTGTTGGTTTGTTGGTTTGTTGGTTTGTTGGTTTGTTGGTTTATTGGTTTGTTGGTGTGTTGGTTTGTTGGTTTGTTGGTTTGTTGGTTTGTTGGTTTGTTGGTTTGTTGGTTTGTTGGTTTGTTGGTTTGGTGGTTTGTTGGTTTGTTGGTTTGTTGGTTTGTTGGTTTGTTGGTTTGTTGGTTTGTTGGTTTGTTGGTTTGTTGGTTTGTTGGTTTGTTGGTTTGTTGGTGTGTTTGTTTGTTGGTTTGTTCGTTTGTTGGTTTGTTGGTTTGTTGGTTTGTTGGCTTGTGGTTTGCTGGTTTGTTGGTTTGTTGGTTTGTTCGTTTGTTGGTTTGTTGGTTTGTTGGTTTGTTCATTTGTTAGTTTGTTGATTTGTTGGTTTGTTCGCTTGTTGGTTTGTTGGTTTGTTGGTTTGTTGGTTTGTTGGTTTGTTGGCTTGTTGGTTTGTTGGTTTTTTGGTTTGTTGGTTTGTTGGTTTGTTTGTTGGTTGGTTTGTTCGTTTGTTGGCTTGTTGGTTTGTTGGCTTGTTGGCTTGTTTGCTTGTTCGTTTGCTGGTTTGTTGGTTAGTTGGTTTGTTGGTTTATTGGTTTGTTGGTTTGTTCGTTTGTTAGTTTTTTGGTTTGTTGGTTTGTTGGTTTGTTGGTTTGTTGGTTTGTTGGTTTATTTGTTTGTTGGTTTGTTGGCTTCTTGGCTTCTTGGCTTGTTGGTTTGTTAGCTTGATGGCTTGTTGGTTTGTTGGTTTGTTGGCTTGTTGGTTTGTTAATTTGTTGGTTTGTTGGTTTGTTGGTTTGTTGGTTTATTGGTTTGTTGGTGTATTGGTTTGTTGGTTTGTTGGTTTGTTGGTTTGTTGGTTTGTTGGTTTGTTGGTTTGTTGGTTTGTTGGTTTGGTGGTTTGTTGGTTTGTTGGTTTGTTGGTTTGTTGGTTTGTTGGTTTGTTGGTTTGTTGGTTTGTTGGTTTGTTGGTTTGTTGGTTTGTTGGTGTGTTTGTTTGTTGGTTTGTTCGTTTGTTGGTTTGTTGGTTTGTTGGTTTGTTGGTTTGTTGGCTTGTGGTTTGCTGGTTTGTTGGTTTGTTGGTTTGTTGGCTTGTTGGTTTGTTGGTTTGTTGGTTTGTTCGTTTGCTGGCTTGTTGGTTTGTTGGCTTGTTGGCTTGTTGGTTTGTTGGTTTGTTGGTTTGTTGATTTGTTGGTTTGTTGGCTTGTTGGCTTGTTGGTTTGTTGATTTGTTGGTTTGTTGGCTTGTTGGTTTGTTGGTTTGTTGGTTTGTTGGCTTGTTGGTTTGTTGATTTGTTGGTTTGTTGGCTTGTTGGTTTGTTGGTTTGTTGGTTTGTTGGTTTGTTGGATTGTTGGTTTGCTGGTTTGTTGGTTTGTTGGTTTGTTGGTTTGTTGGTTTGTTGGTTTGTTGGTTTGTTGGTTTGTTGGTTTGTTGGTTTATTGGTTTGTTGGTGTGTTGGTTTGTTGGTTTGTTGGTTTGTTGGTTTGTTGGTTTGTTGGTTTGTTGGCTTGTTGGTTTGTTGGTTTGTTGGTTTGTTGGTTTGTTGGTTTGTTGGTTTATTGGTTTGTTGGTTTGTTGGTTTGTTGGTTTGTTGGTTTGTTGGTTTGTTGGTTTGTTGGTTTGTTGGTTTGGTGGTTTGTTGGTTTTTTGGTTTTTTGGTTTGTTGGTTTGTTGGTTTTTTGGCTTGTTGGTTTGTTGGTTTGTTGGTTTGTTCGTTGGCTGGCTTGTTGGTTTTTTGGCTTGTTGGCTTGTTGGTTTGTTGGTTTGTTGGTTTGTTATTTGTTGGTTTGTTGGCTTGTTGGCTTGTTGGCTTGTTGGTTTGTTGGTTTCTTTGTTTGTTTGTTTGTTGGTTAGTTCGTTTCTTCGTTTGTTGGTTTGCTGGTTTGCTGGTTTGTTGGTTTGTAGGTTTGTTCGTTTGTTGGTTTGTTGGTTTGTTGGTTTGTTCGTTTGTTAGTTTGTTGATTTGTTGGCTTGTTGGTTTGTTGGTTTGTTGGTTTGTTGGCTTGTTAGTTTGTTGGTTTGTTGATTTGTTGGTTTGTTGGTTTGTTTGTTTGTTGGTTTGTTGGTTTGTTGGTTTGTTGGTTTGTTTGCTTGTTGGTTTGTTGGTTTGTTGGTTTGTTGGTTTGTTGGTTTGTTGGTTTGTTGGTTTGTTGGTTTGTTGGCTTGTTGGCTTGTTGGTTTGTTGGTTTCTTTGTTTGTTTGTTTGTTGGTTTGTTCGTTTCTTCGTTTGTTGGTTTGCTGGTTTGTTGGTTTGTTGGTTTGTTGGTTTGTTGGTTTGTTGGTTTGTTCGTTTGTTAGTTTGTTGATTTGTTGGTTTGTTGGCTTGTTGGTTTGTTGGTTTGTTAGTTTGTTGGTTTGTTGGCTTGCTGGTTTGTTGGTTTGTTGGTTTGTTGGTTTGTTTGTTTGCTTGTTTGTTCGTTTGCTCGTTTGTTCGTTTGTTGGTTTGTTGGTTTGTTGGTTTGTTGGTTTGTTGGTTTGTTGGTTTGTTCGTTTGTTGGTTTGTTGGTTTGTTGGTTTGTTCGTTTGTTAGTTTGTTGATTTGATGGTTTGTTGGCTTGTTGGTTTGATGGTTTGTTGGTTTGTTGGTTTGGTTGGTTTGTTGGTTTGTTGGTTTGTTGGTTTGTTGGCTTGTTGGCTTGTTGGTTTGCTGGTTTGTTGGTTTGTTGGTTTGTTTGTTTTTTGGTTTGTTGGCTTGTTGGTTTGTTGGCTTGTTGGCTTTTTGGTTTGTGGGTTTGTTGGTTTGTTCGTTTGTTGGCTTGTCGGTTTGTTGGTTTGTTGGCTTGTTGGTTTGTTGGTTTGTTGGTTTGTTAGTTTGTTGGCTTGTTGGCTTGTTGGTTTGTTGGTTTGTTTGTTTGCTTGTTTGTTGGTTTGCTCGTTTGTTCGTTTGTTGGTTTGTTGGTTCGTTGGTTTGTTGGTTTGCTGGTTTGTTGGTTTGTTGGTTTGTTCGTTTGTTGGTTTGTTGGTTTGTTGGTTTGTTCGTTTGTTAGTTTGTTGATTTGTTGTTTTGTTGGCTTGTTGGTTTGTTGGTTTGTTGGTTTGTTGGTTTGTTGGTTTGTTGGTTTGTTGGCTTGTTGGTTTGTTGGTTTGTTGGTTTGTTGGTTTGTTGGTTTGTTGGTTTGTTGGCTTGTTGGTTTGTTGGCTTGTTCGTTTGTTGGCTTGGTCGATTGTTAGTTTGTTGGTTTGTTGGCTTGTTGGCTTGTTGGTTTGCTGGTTTGTTGGTTTGTTGGTTTGTTGGTTTGTTGGTTTGTTGGTTTATTTGTTTGTTGGTTTGTTGGTTTGTTGGCTTCTTGGCTTCTTTGCTTGTTGGTTTGTTGGTTTGTTGGCTTGATGGCTTGTTGGTTTTTTGGTTTGTTGGCTTGTTGGTGTGTTGGTTTGTTGGTTTGTTGGTTTGTTGGTTTGTTGGTTTGTTGGTTTGTTGGTTTGTTGGTTTGTTCGTTTGTTGTCTTGTTGGCTTGTTGGTTTGTTGGTTTGTTGCTTGTTGGTTTGTTGGTTTGTTGGCTTGTTTTTTTGTTGGTTTGCTGGCTTATTGGTTTGTTGGCTTGTTGGTTTGTTGGTTTGTTGATTTGTTGGTTTCTTGGTTTATTCGTTTGTTGGTGTGTTTGTTTGTTGGTTTGTTGGTTTGTTGGTTTATTGGTTTGTTGGTTTGTTTGTTTGTTGGTTTGTTGGTTTGTTGGTTTGTTGGTTTGTTGGTTTGTTGGTTTGTTTGTTTGTTGGTTTGTTGTTTTGTTGGTTTGTTGGTTTGTTGGCTTGTTGGTTTGTTGGTTTGTTGGTTTGTTCGTTTGTTGGTTTGTTGGTTTGTTGGTTTGATGGCTTGATGGCTTGTTGGCCTGTTTGTTTGTTGGTTTGTTGGCATGTTGGTTTGTTGGTTTGTCTGTTTGGTGGTTTGTTCGTTTGTGGGGTTGTTGGTTTGTTGGTTTGTTTGTTTGTTGGTTTGTTGGTTTGTTGGTTTGTTGGTTTGTTGGTTTGTTGGTTTGTTGGTGTGTTGGTTTGTTGGTTTATTGGTTTGTTGGTTTGTTGGCTTGTTGGTTTGTTGGTTTGTTGGTTTGTTGGTTTGTTGGTTTGTTGGTGTGTTGGTTTGTTGGTTTGTTGGTTTGTTGGTTTGTTGGTTTGTTGGTTTGTTGGTTTGTTGGTTTGTTGGTTTGTTGGTTTGTTGGTTTGTTGGTTTGTTGGTTTGTTGGTTTGTTGGTTTGTAGGTTTGTTGGTTTGTTTGTTTGTTGGCTGGTTGGTTTGTTGGTTTGTTTGTTTGTTGGTTTGTTCGTTTGTTGGCTTGTTGGTTTGTTGGCTTGTTGGTTTGTTGGTTTGTTGTTTTGTTGGTTAGTTGGTTTGTTTGTTTGTTCGTTTGTTGGTTTGTTGGTTTGTTGGCTTGTTGGTTTGTTGGCTTGTTGGCTTGTTGGTTTGTTGGTTTGTTTGTTTGTTGGTTTGTTGGTTTGTTGGTTTGTTGGTTTGTTGGTTTGTTGGTTTGTTGGCTTATATGTTTGTTGGTTTGTTGGTTAGTTGGCTTCTTGGCTTCTTGGCTTGTTGGTTTGTTGGTTTGTTGGCTTGATGGCTTGTTGGTTTGTTGGTTTGTTAGCTTGTTGGTTTGTTGGTTTGTTGGTTTGTTGGTTTGTTGGTTTGTTGGTTTGTTGGTTTATTGGTTTGTTGGTTTGTTGGTTTGTTGGTTTGTTGGTTTGTTGGTTTGTTGGTTTGTTGGTTTGTTGGTTTGTTGTTTTGTTGGTTTGTTGGTTTGTTGGTTTGTTGGTTTGTTGGTTTGTTGGTTTGTTGGTTTGTCGGTTTATTGGTTTGTTGGTTTGTTGGTGTGTTTGTTTGTTGGTTTGTTCGTTTGTTGGTTTGTTGGTTTGTTGGTTTGTTGGCTTGTTGGTTTGCTGGTTTGTTGGTTTGTTGGTTTTTTGGCTGTTGGTTTGTTCGTTTGCTGGCTTGTTGGTTTGTTGGCTTGTTGGTTTGTTGGTTTGTTGGTTTGTTGGTTTGTTGGTTTGTTGGTTTGTTGGTTTGTTGGTTTGTTGGCTTGTTGGTTTGTTGGCTTGTTGGCTTGTTGGTTTGTTGGTTTCTTTGTTTGTTTGTTTGTTGGTTTGTTCGTTTCTTCGTTTGTTGGTTTGCTGGTTTCCTGGTTTGTAGGTTTGTTCGTTTGTTGGTTTGTTGGTTTGTTGGTTTGTTCGTTTGTTAGTTTGTTGATTTGTTGGTTTGTTGGCTTGTTGGTTTGTTGGTTTGTTGGTTTGTTGGCTTGTTGGCTTGTTGGTTTGTTGGTTTGTTGGTTTGTTGGTTTGTTGGTTTGTTGGTTTGTTGGTTTGTTTGTTTGTTGGTTTGTTGGTTTGTTTGCTTGTTGGTTTGTTGGTTTGTTGGTTTGTTGGTTTGTTGGCTTGTTGGCTTGTTGGTTTATTGGTTTCTTTGTTTGTTTGTTTCTTGGTTTGTTCGTTTCTTCGTTTGTTGGTTTGCTGGTTTGTTGGTTTGTTGGTTTGTTGGTTTGTTGGTTTGTTGGTTTGTTGGTTTGCTGGTTTGTTGGTTTGTTGGTTTGTTCGTTTGTTGGTTTGTTGGTTTGTTGGTTTGTTGGTTTGTTGGTTTGTTAGTTTGTTGATTTGTTGGTTTGTTGGCTTGTTGGTTTGATGGTTTGTTGGTTTGCTTGTTTGTTTGTTTGTTGGTTTGTTGGTTTGTTGGCTTGTTGGCTTGTTGGTTTGCTGGTTTGTTGGTTTGTTGGTTTGTTCGTTTTTTGGTTTGTTGGCTTGTTGGTTTGTTGGCTTCTTGGCTTGTTGGTTTGTTGGTTTGTTGGTTTGTTCGTTTGTTGGCTTGTCGGTTTGTTGGTTTGTTGGCTTGTTGGTTTGTTGGTTTGTTGGTTTGTTGGTTTGTTGGTTTGTTGTCTTGTTGGCTTGTGGGTTTTTTGATTTGTTTGTTTGCTTGTTGTTGGTTTGCTCGTTTGTTCATTTGTTGGTTTGTTGGTTCGTTGGTTTGTTGGTTTGCTGGTTTTTTGTTTTTTTGGTTTGTTCGTTTGTAGATTTGTTGGCTTGTTGGTTTGTTCGTTTGTTAGTTTGTTGGTTTGTTGTTTTGTTGGCTTGTTGGTTTGTTGGTTTGTTGGTTTGTTGGTTTGTTGGTTTGTTGGTTTGTTGGCTTGTTGGTTTGTTGGTTTGTTGGTTTGTTGGTTTGTTGGTTTGTTGGTTTGTTGGTTTGTTTGTTGGTTGGTTTGTTCGTTTGTTGGCTTGTTGGTTTGCTGGCTTGTTGGCTTGTTTGCTTGTTCGTTTGCTGATTTGTTGGTTTGTTGGTTTGTTGGCTTATTGGTTTGTTGGTTTGTTCGTTTGTTAGTTTTTTGGTTTGTTGGTTTGTTGCTTTGTTCGTTTGTTGGCTTGTTGGCTTGTTAGTTTGTTGGTTTGTTGGCTTGTTGGCTTGTTGGTTTGTTGGTTTGTTGGTTTGTTGGTTTGTTGGTTTGTTGGTTTGTTGGTTTATTTGTTTGTTGGTTTGTTGGTTTGTTGGCTTCTTGGCTTCTTTGCTTGTTGGTTTGTTGGCTTGATGGCTTGTTGGTTTGTTGGTTTGTTGGCTTGTTGGTTTGTTGGTTTGTTGGTTTGTTGGTTTGTTGGTTTGTTGGTTAGTTGGTTAGTTGGTTTGTTGGTTTGTTGGTTTATTGGTTTGTTGGTTTGTTGGTTTGTTGGTTTGTTCGTTTGTTGGCTTGTTGGGTTGTTGGTTTGTTGGTTTGTTGGTTTGTTGGTTTGTTCGTTTGTTGGCTTGTTGTTTTGTTGGTTTATTGGTTTGTTGACTTGTTGGTTTGTTGGTTTGTTGGTTTGTTGGTTTATTCGTTTGTTGGTTTGTTGGTTTGTTGGTTTGCTGGTTTGTTGGTTTGTTGGTTTGTTGGTTTGTTGGTTTGTTTGTTTGTTGGTTTGTTGGTTTGTTGGTTTGTTGGTTTGTTGGTTTGTTTGTTTGTTGGTTTGTTGGTTTGTTGGCTTGTTGGTTTGTTGGCTTGTTGGCTTGTTGGCTTGTTGGTTTGTTGGTTTGTTGGTTTGTTGGTTTGTTGATTTGTTGGTTTGTTGGCTTGTTGGCTTGTTGGTTTGTTGATTTGTTGGTTTGTTGGCTTGTTGGTTTGTTGGTTTGTTGGTTTGTTGGCTTGTTGGTTTGTTGATTTGTTGGTTTGTTGGCTTGTTGGTTTGTTGGTTTGTTGGTTTGTTGGTTTGTTGGATTGTTGGTTTGCTGGTTTGTTGGTTTGTTGGTTTGTTGGTTTGTTGGTTTGTTGGTTTGTTGGTTTGTTGGTTTGTTGGTTTGTTGGTTTATTGGTTTGTTGGTGTGTTGGTTTGTTGGTTTGTTGGTTTGTTGGTTTGTTGGTTTGTTGGTTTGTTGGCTTGTTGGTTTGTTGGTTTGTTGGTTTGTTGGTTTGTTGGTTTGTTGGTTTATTGGTTTGTTGGTTTGTTGGTTTGTTGGTTTGTTGGTTTGTTGGTTTGTTGGTTTGTTGGTTTGTTGGTTTGGTGGTTTGTTGGTTTTTTGGTTTTTTGGTTTGTTGGTTTGTTGGTTTTTTGGCTTGTTGGTTTGTTGGTTTGTTGGTTTGTTCGTTGGCTGGCTTGTTGGTTTTTTGGCTTGTTGGCTTGTTGGTTTGTTGGTTTGTTGGTTTGTTATTTGTTGGTTTGTTGGCTTGTTGGCTTGTTGGCTTGTTGGTTTGTTGGTTTCTTTGTTTGTTTGTTTGTTGGTTAGTTCGTTTCTTCGTTTGTTGGTTTGCTGGTTTGCTGGTTTGTTGGTTTGTAGGTTTGTTCGTTTGTTGGTTTGTTGGTTTGTTGGTTTGTTCGTTTGTTAGTTTGTTGATTTGTTGGCTTGTTGGTTTGTTGGTTTGTTGGTTTGTTGGCTTGTTAGTTTGTTGGTTTGTTGATTTGTTGGTTTGTTGGTTTGTTTTTTTGTTGGTTTGTTGGTTTGTTGGTTTGTTGGTTTGTTTGCTTGTTGGTTTGTTGGTTTGTTGGTTTGTTGGTTTGTTGGTTTGTTGGTTTGTTGGTTTGTTGGTTTGTTGGCTTGTTGGCTTGTTGGTTTGTTGGTTTCTTTGTTTGTTTGTTTGTTGGTTTGTTCGTTTCTTCGTTTGTTGGTTTGCTGGTTTGTTGGTTTGTTGGTTTGTTGGTTTGTTGGTTTGTTGGTTTGTTCGTTTGTTAGTTTGTTGATTTGTTGGTTTGTTGGCTTGTTGGTTTGTTGGTTTGTTAGTTTGTTGGTTTGTTGGCTTGCTGGTTTGTTGGTTTGTTGGTTTGTTGGTTTGTTTGTTTGCTTGTTTGTTCGTTTGCTCGTTTGTTCGTTTGTTGGTTTGTTGGTTTGTTGGTTTGTTGGTTTGTTGGTTTGTTGGTTTGTTCGTTTGTTGGTTTGTTGGTTTGTTGGTTTGTTCGTTTGTTAGTTTGTTGATTTGATGGTTTGTTGGCTTGTTGGTTTGATGGTTTGTTGGTTTGTTGGTTTGGTTGGTTTGTTGGTTTGTTGGTTTGTTGGTTTGTTGGCTTGTTGGCTTGTTGGTTTGCTGGTTTGTTGGTTTGTTGGTTTGTTTGTTTTTTGGTTTGTTGGCTTGTTGGTTTGTTGGCTTGTTGGCTTTTTGGTTTGTGGGTTTGTTGGTTTGTTCGTTTGTTGGCTTGTCGGTTTGTTGGTTTGTTGGCTTGTTGGTTTGTTGGTTTGTTGGTTTGTTAGTTTGTTGGCTTGTTGGCTTGTTGGTTTGTTGGTTTGTTTGTTTGCTTGTTTGTTGGTTTGCTCGTTTGTTCGTTTGTTGGTTTGTTGGTTCGTTGGTTTGTTGGTTTGCTGGTTTGTTGGTTTGTTGGTTTGTTCGTTTGTTGGTTTGTTGGTTTGTTGGTTTGTTCGTTTGTTAGTTTGTTGATTTGTTGTTTTGTTGGCTTGTTGGTTTGTTGGTTTGTTGGTTTGTTGGTTTGTTGGTTTGTTGGTTTGTTGGCTTGTTGGTTTGTTGGTTTGTTGGTTTGTTGGTTTGTTGGTTTGTTGGTTTGTTGGCTTGTTGGTTTGTTGGCTTGTTCGTTTGTTGGCTTGGTCGATTGTTAGTTTGTTGGTTTGTTGGCTTGTTGGCTTGTTGGTTTGCTGGTTTGTTGGTTTGTTGGTTTGTTGGTTTGTTGGTTTGTTGGTTTATTTGTTTGTTGGTTTGTTGGTTTGTTGGCTTCTTGGCTTCTTTGCTTGTTGGTTTGTTGGTTTGTTGGCTTGATGGCTTGTTGGTTTTTTGGTTTGTTGGCTTGTTGGTGTGTTGGTTTGTTGGTTTGTTGGTTTGTTGGTTTGTTGGTTTGTTGGTTTGTTGGTTTGTTGGTTTGTTCGTTTGTTGTCTTGTTGGCTTGTTGGTTTGTTGGTTTGTTGCTTGTTGGTTTGTTGGTTTGTTGGCTTGTTTTTTTGTTGGTTTGCTGGCTTATTGGTTTGTTGGCTTGTTGGTTTGTTGGTTTGTTGATTTGTTGGTTTCTTGGTTTATTCGTTTGTTGGTGTGTTTGTTTGTTGGTTTGTTGGTTTGTTGGTTTATTGGTTTGTTGGTTTGTTTGTTTGTTGGTTTGTTGGTTTGTTGGTTTGTTGGTTTGTTGGTTTGTTGGTTTGTTTGTTTGTTGGTTTGTTGTTTTGTTGGTTTGTTGGTTTGTTGGCTTGTTGGTTTGTTGGTTTGTTGGTTTGTTCGTTTGTTGGTTTGTTGGTTTGTTGGTTTGATGGCTTGATGGCTTGTTGGCCTGTTTGTTTGTTGGTTTGTTGGCATGTTGGTTTGTTGGTTTGTCTGTTTGGTGGTTTGTTCGTTTGTGGGGTTGTTGGTTTGTTGGTTTGTTTGTTTGTTGGTTTGTTGGTTTGTTGGTTTGTTGGTTTGTTGGTTTGTTGGTTTGTTGGTGTGTTGGTTTGTTGGTTTATTGGTTTGTTGGTTTGTTGGCTTGTTGGTTTGTTGGTTTGTTGGTTTGTTGGTTTGTTGGTTTGTTGGTGTGTTGGTTTGTTGGTTTGTTGGTTTGTTGGTTTGTTGGTTTGTTGGTTTGTTGGTTTGTTGGTTTGTTGGTTTGTTGGTTTGTTGGTTTGTTGGTTTGTTGGTTTGTTGGTTTGTTGGTTTGTAGGTTTGTTGGTTTGTTTGTTTGTTGGCTGGTTGGTTTGTTGGTTTGTTTGTTTGTTGGTTTGTTCGTTTGTTGGCTTGTTGGTTTGTTGGCTTGTTGGTTTGTTGGTTTGTTGTTTTGTTGGTTAGTTGGTTTGTTTGTTTGTTCGTTTGTTGGTTTGTTGGTTTGTTGGCTTGTTGGTTTGTTGGCTTGTTGGCTTGTTGGTTTGTTGGTTTGTTTGTTTGTTGGTTTGTTGGTTTGTTGGTTTGTTGGTTTGTTGGTTTGTTGGTTTGTTGGTTTATATGTTTGTTGGTTTGTTGGTTAGTTGGCTTCTTGGCTTCTTGGCTTGTTGGTTTGTTGGTTTGTTGGCTTGATGGCTTGTTGGTTTGTTGGTTTGTTAGCTTGTTGGTTTGTTGGTTTGTTGGTTTGTTGGTTTGTTGGTTTGTTGGTTTGTTGGTTTATTGGTTTGTTGGTTTGTTGGTTTGTTGGTTTGTTGGTTTGTTGGTTTGTTGGTTTGTTGGTTTGTTGGTTTGTTGTTTTGTTGGTTTGTTGGTTTGTTGGTTTGTTGGTTTGTTGGTTTGTTGGTTTGTTGGTTTGTCGGTTTATTGGTTTGTTGGTTTGTTGGTGTGTTTGTTTGTTGGTTTGTTCGTTTGTTGGTTTGTTGGTTTGTTGGTTTGTTGGCTTGTTGGTTTGCTGGTTTGTTGGTTTGTTGGTTTTTTGGCTGTTGGTTTGTTCGTTTGCTGGCTTGTTGGTTTGTTGGCTTGTTGGTTTGTTGGTTTGTTGGTTTGTTGGTTTGTTGGTTTGTTGGTTTGTTGGTTTGTTGGTTTGTTGGCTTGTTGGTTTGTTGGCTTGTTGGCTTGTTGGTTTGTTGGTTTCTTTGTTTGTTTGTTTGTTGGTTTGTTCGTTTCTTCGTTTGTTGGTTTGCTGGTTTCCTGGTTTGTAGGTTTGTTCGTTTGTTGGTTTGTTGGTTTGTTGGTTTGTTCGTTTGTTAGTTTGTTGATTTGTTGGTTTGTTGGCTTGTTGGTTTGTTGGTTTGTTGGTTTGTTGGCTTGTTGGCTTGTTGGTTTGTTGGTTTGTTGGTTTGTTGGTTTGTTGGTTTGTTGGTTTGTTGGTTTGTTTGTTTGTTGGTTTGTTGGTTTGTTTGCTTGTTGGTTTGTTGGTTTGTTGGTTTGTTGGTTTGTTGGCTTGTTGGCTTGTTGGTTTATTGGTTTCTTTGTTTGTTTGTTTCTTGGTTTGTTCGTTTCTTCGTTTGTTGGTTTGCTGGTTTGTTGGTTTGTTGGTTTGTTGGTTTGTTGGTTTGTTGGTTTGTTGGTTTGCTGGTTTGTTGGTTTGTTGGTTTGTTCGTTTGTTGGTTTGTTGGTTTGTTGGTTTGTTGGTTTGTTGGTTTGTTAGTTTGTTGATTTGTTGGTTTGTTGGCTTGTTGGTTTGATGGTTTGTTGGTTTGCTTGTTTGTTTGTTTGTTGGTTTGTTGGTTTGTTGGCTTGTTGGCTTGTTGGTTTGCTGGTTTGTTGGTTTGTTGGTTTGTTCGTTTTTTGGTTTGTTGGCTTGTTGGTTTGTTGGCTTCTTGGCTTGTTGGTTTGTTGGTTTGTTGGTTTGTTCGTTTGTTGGCTTGTCGGTTTGTTGGTTTGTTGGCTTGTTGGTTTGTTGGTTTGTTGGTTTGTTGGTTTGTTGGTTTGTTGTCTTGTTGGCTTGTGGGTTTTTTGATTTGTTTGTTTGCTTGTTGTTGGTTTGCTCGTTTGTTCATTTGTTGGTTTGTTGGTTCGTTGGTTTGTTGGTTTGCTGGTTTTTTGTTTTTTTGGTTTGTTCGTTTGTAGATTTGTTGGCTTGTTGGTTTGTTCGTTTGTTAGTTTGTTGGTTTGTTGTTTTGTTGGCTTGTTGGTTTGTTGGTTTGTTGGTTTGTTGGTTTGTTGGTTTGTTGGTTTGTTGGCTTGTTGGTTTGTTGGTTTGTTGGTTTGTTGGTTTGTTGGTTTGTTGGTTTGTTGGTTTGTTTGTTGGTTGGTTTGTTCGTTTGTTGGCTTGTTGGTTTGCTGGCTTGTTGGCTTGTTTGCTTGTTCGTTTGCTGATTTGTTGGTTTGTTGGTTTGTTGGCTTATTGGTTTGTTGGTTTGTTCGTTTGTTAGTTTTTTGGTTTGTTGGTTTGTTGCTTTGTTCGTTTGTTGGCTTGTTGGCTTGTTAGTTTGTTGGTTTGTTGGCTTGTTGGCTTGTTGGTTTGTTGGTTTGTTGGTTTGTTGGTTTGTTGGTTTGTTGGTTTGTTGGTTTATTTGTTTGTTGGTTTGTTGGTTTGTTGGCTTCTTGGCTTCTTTGCTTGTTGGTTTGTTGGCTTGATGGCTTGTTGGTTTGTTGGTTTGTTGGCTTGTTGGTTTGTTGGTTTGTTGGTTTGTTGGTTTGTTGGTTTGTTGGTTAGTTGGTTAGTTGGTTTGTTGGTTTGTTGGTTTATTGGTTTGTTGGTTTGTTGGTTTGTTGGTTTGTTCGTTTGTTGGCTTGTTGGGTTGTTGGTTTGTTGGTTTGTTGGTTTGTTGGTTTGTTCGTTTGTTGGCTTGTTGTTTTGTTGGTTTATTGGTTTGTTGACTTGTTGGTTTGTTGGTTTGTTGGTTTGTTGGTTTATTCGTTTGTTGGTTTGTTGGTTTGTTGGTTTGCTGGTTTGTTGGTTTGTTGGTTTGTTGGTTTGTTGGTTTGTTTGTTTGTTGGTTTGTTGGTTTGTTGGTTTGTTGGTTTGTTGGTTTGTTTGTTTGTTGGTTTGTTGGTTTGTTGGCTTGTTGGTTTGTTGGCTTGTTGGCTTGTTGGCTTGTTGGTTTGTTGGTTTGTTCGTTTGTTGGTTTGTTGGTTTGTTGGTTTGATGGCTTGTTGGCCTGTTTGTTTGTTGGTTTGTTGGCATGTTGGTTTATTGGTTTGTTTGGTTGGTGGTTTGTTCGTTTGTTGGGTTGTTGGTTTGTTTGCTTATTGTTTTGTTGGTTTGTTGGTTTGTTAGTTTGTTGGTTTGTTGGTTTGTTGGTGTGTTGGTTTGTTGGTTTGTTGGTTTGTTGGTTTGTTGGCTTGTTGGTTTGTTGGTTTGTTGGTTTGTTGGTTTGTTGGTTTGTTGGTGTGTTGGTTTGTTGGTTTGTTGGTTTGTTGGTTTGTTGGCTTGTTGGTTTGTTGGTTTGTTGGTTTGTTGGTTTGTTGGTTTGTTGGTTTGTTGGTTTGTTGGTTTGTTGGTTTGTTCGTTTGTTAGTTGGTTGGTTTGTTGGTTTGTTGGTTTGTTGGCTTGTTGGTTTGTTGGTTTGTTGGCTTGTTGGATTGTTGGCTTGTTGGTTTGTTGGTTTGTTGTTTTGTTGGTTTATTGGTTTGTTTGTTTGTTCGTTTGTTGGTTTGTTGGTTTGTTGGCTTGTTGGTTTGTTGGTTTGTTGGCTTGTTGGTTTGTTGATTTGTTGATTTGTTGGTTTGTTGGTTTGTTTGGTTGTTGGCTTATTGGCTTGTTAGTTTGTTGGTTTGTTGGCTTGTTGGTTTGTTGGTTTTTTGGTTTGTTCGTTTGTTGGTTTGTTGGTTTGTTGGTTTGTTGGTTTGTTGGTTTGTTGGTTTAAGGGTTTGTTGGTTTGTTGGTTTGTTGGTTTGTTGGTTTGTTGGTTTGTTGGTTTGTTGGTTTGTTGGTTTGTTGGTTTGTTGGTTTGTTGGTTTGTTGGTTTGTTGGTTTGTTGGTTTGTTGGTTTGTTGGTTTGTTGGTTTGTTGGTGTGTTTGTTTGTTTGTTTGTTGGTTTGTTAGTTTGTTGGTTTGTTGGTTTGTTGGTTTGTTGGCTTGTTGGTTTGTTGGTTTGTTGGTTTGTTGGCTTGTTGGTTTGTTGGTTTGTTGGTTTGTTCGCTTGTTGGCTTGTTGGTTTGTTGGTTTGTTGGTTTGTTGGTTTGTTGGTTTGTTGGCTTGTTGGCTTTTTGGTTTGTTGGTTTCTTTGTTTGTTTGTTTGTTGATTTGTTGTTTTGTTGGCTTGTTGGTTTGTTGGTTTGTTGGTTTGTTGGTTTGTTGGTTTGTTGGCTTGTTGGTTTGTTGGTTTGTTGGGTTGTTGGTTTGTTGGTTTGTTGGTTTGTTGGTTTGTTGGCTTGTTGGTTTGTTGGTTTGTTGGCTTGTTGTTTTGTTGGTTTGTTGGCTTATTGGTTTGTTGGCTTGTTGGTTTGTTGGTTTGTTGGTTTGTTGGTTTCTTGGTTTATTCGTTTGTTGGTTTGTTGGTTTGTTGGTTTGTTGGTTTGTTGGTTTGTTGGTTTGTTGGTTTGTTGGTTTGTTGGTTTGTTTGTTTGTTGGTTTGTTGGTTTGTTGGTTTGTTGGTTTGTTGGTTTGTTGGTTTGTTTGTTTGTTGGTTTGTTGGTTTGTTGGCTTGTTGGTTTGTTGGCTTGTTGGCTTGTTGGCTTGTTGGTTTGTTGGTTTGTTCGTTTGTTGGTTTGTTGGTTTGTTGGTTTAATGGCTTGTTGGCCTGTTTGTTTGTTGGTTTGTTGGCATGTTGGTTTGTTGGTTTGTTTGTTTGGTGGTTTGTTCGTTTGTTGGGTTGTTGGTTGGTTGGTTTATTTGCTTGTTGGTTTGTTGGTTTGTTGGTTTGTTGGTTTGTTGGTTTGTTGGTTTTTTGGTGTGTTGGTTTGTTTGTTTATTGGTTTGTTGGTTTGTTGGCTTGTTGGTTTGTTGGTTTGTTGGTTTTTTGGTTTGTTGGTTTGTTGGTGTGTTGGTTTTTGGTTTGTTGGTTTGTTGGTTTGTTGGTTTGTAGGTTGGTTGGTTTGTTTGTTTGTTGGTTGGTTGGTTTGTTGGTTTGCTGGTTTGTTTGTTTGTTGGTTTGTTCGTTTGTTGGCTTGTTGGTTTGTTGGCTTGTTGGTTTGTTGGTTTGTTGTTTTGTTGGTTTGTTGGTTTGTTTGTTTGTTCGTTTGTTGGTTTGTTGGTTCGTTGGCTTGTTGGTTTGTTGGCTTGTTGGCTTGTTGGTTTGTTGGTTTGTTGGTTTGTTGGTTTGTTGGTTTGTTGGTTTGTTGGTTTGTTGGTTTGTTGGTTTATTTGTTTGTTGGTTTGTTGGTTAGTTGGCTTCTTGGCTTCTTGGCTTGTTGGTTTGTTGGTTTGTTGGCTTGATGGCTTGTTGGTTTGTTGGTTTGTTGGTTTGTTGGTTTGTTGGTTTGTTGGTTTGTTGGTTTGTCGGTTTGTTGGTTTGTTGGTTTGTTGGTGTGTTTGTTTGTTGGTGTGTTCGTTTGTTGGTTTGTTGGTTTGTTGGTTTGTTGGCTTGTTGGGTTGCTGGTTTGTTGGTTTGTTGGTTTTTTGGCTGTTGGTTTGTTGGTTTGTTGGTTTGTTCGTTTGCTGGCTTGTTGGTTTGTTGGCTTGTTGGCTTGTTGGTTTGTTGGTTTGTTGGTTTGTTGGTTTGTTGGTTTGTTGGTTTGTTGGTTTGTTGGTTTGTTGGCTTGTTGGCTTGTTGGTTTGTTGGTTTGTTTGTTTGTTTGTTTGTTGGTTTGTTCGTTTCTTCGTTTGTTGGTTTGCTGGTTTGCTGGTTTGTTGGTTTATAGGTTTGTTCGTTTGTTGGTTTGTTGGTTTGTTGGTTTGTTCGTTTGTTAGTTTGTTGATTTGTTGGTTTGTTGGCTTGTTGGTTTGTTGGTTTGTTGATTTGTTGGTTTGTTGGCTTGTTGGCTTGTTGGTTTGTTGGTTTGTTGGTTTGTTGGTTTGTTGGTTTGTTGGTTTGTTGGTTTGTTGGTTTGTTGGTTTGTTTGTTTGTTGGTTTGTTTGTTTGTTTGCTTGTTGGTTTGTTGGTTTGTTGGTTTGTTGGTTTGTTGGTTTGTTGGTTTGTTGGCTTGTTGGCTTGTTGGTTTGTTGGTTTGTTTGTTTGTTTGTTTGTTTGTTTGTTCGTTTCTTCGTTTGTTGGTTTGCTGGTTTGTTGGTTTGTTGGTTTGTTGGTTTGTTGGTTTGTTGGTTTGTTTGTTTGTCAGTTTGTTGATTTGTTGGTTTGTTGGCTTGTTGGTTTGTTGATTTGTTGGTTTGTTGGTTTGTTGGCTTGTTGGTTTGTTGGTTTGTTGGTTTGTTGGTTTGTTTGTTTGCTTGTTTGTTGGTTTGCTCGTTTGTTCGTTTGTTGGTTTGTTGTTTTGTTGGTTTGTTGGTTTGTTGGTTTGCTGGTTTGTTGGTTTGTTGGTTTGTTCGTTTGTTGGTTTGTTGGTTTGTTGGTTTGTTCGTTTGTTAGTTTGTTGATTTGTTGGTTTGTTGGCTTGTTGGTTTGATGGTTTGTTGGTTTGTTTGTTTGTTTGTTTGTTGGTTTGTTGGTTTGTTGGCTTGTTGGCTTGTTGGTTTGCTGGTTTGTTGGTTTGTTGGTTTGTACGTTTTTTGGTTTGTTGGCTTGTTGTTTGTTGGCTTCTTGGCTTGTTGGTTTGTTGGTTTGTTGGTTTGTTCGTTTGTTGGCTTCTCGGTTTGTTGGTTTGTTGGCTTGTTGGTTTGTTGGTTTGTTGGTTTGTTGGTTCGTTGGTTTGTTGGTTTGCTGGTTTTTTTTTGTTTTGGTTTGTTCGTTTGTTGGTTTGTTGGTTTGTTGGTTTGTTCGTTTGTTAGTTTGTTGATTTGTTGTTTTATTGGCTTGTTGGTTTGTTGGTTTGTTGGTTTGTTGGTTTGTTGGTTTGTTGGCTTGTTGGTTTGTTGGTTTGTTGGTTTGTTGGTTTGTTGGTTTGTTGGTTTGTTGGTTTGTTTGTTGGTTGGTTTGTTCGTTTGTTGGCTTGTTGGTTTGTTGGCTTGTTGGCTTGTTTGCTTGTTCGTTTGCTGATTTGTTGGTTTGTTGGTTTGTTGGCTTATTGGTTTGTTGGTTTGTTCGTTTGTTAGTTTTTTGGTTTGTTGGTTTGTTGCTTTGTTCGTTTGTTGGCTTGTTGGCTTGTTAGTTTGTTGGTTTGTTGGCTTGTTGGCTTGTTGCTTTGTTGGTTTGTTGGTTTGTTGGTTTGTTGGTTAGTTGGTTTGTTGGTTTATTTGTTTGTTGGTTTGTTGGTTTGTTGGCTTCTTGGCTTCTTTGCTTGTTGGTTTGTTGGCTTGATGGCTTGTTGGTTTGTTGGTTTGTTGGCTTGTTGGTTTGTTGGTTTGTTGGTTTGTTGGTTTGTTGGTTAGTTGGTTTATTGGTTTGTTGGTTTATTGGTTTGTTGGTTTGTTGGTTTGTTGGTTTGTTCGTTTGTTGGCTTGTTGGGTTGTTGGTTTGTTGGTTTGTTGGTTTGTTGGTTTGTTCGTTTGTTGGCTTGTTGTTTTGTTGGTTTGTTGGTTTATTGGTTTGTTGACTTGTTGGTTTGTTGGTTTGTTGGTTTGTTGGTTTCTTGGAATATTCGTTTCTTGGTTTGTTGGTTTGTTGGTTTGTTGGTTTGTTGGTTTGTTGGTTTGTTTGTTTGTTGGTTTGTTGGTTTGTTGGTTTGTTGGTTTGTTGGTTTGTTTGTTTGTTGGTTTGTTGGTTCGTTGGTTTGTTGGCTTGTTGGTTTGTTGGCTTGTTGGCTTGTTGGTTTGTTCGTTTGTTCGTTTGTTCGTTTGTTGGTTTGTTGGTTTGTTGGTTTGATGGCTTGTTGGCCTGTTTGTTTGTTGGTTTGTTGGCATGTTGGTTTGTTGGTTTGTTTGTTTGGTGGTTTGTTCGTTTGTTGGGTTGTTGGTTTGTTTGCTTATTGGTTTGTTGGTTTGTTGGTTTGTTGGTTTGTTGGTTTGTTGGTTTGTTGGTGTGTTGGTTTGTTGGTTTGTTGGTTTGTTGGTTTGTTGGCTTGTTGGTTTGTTGGTTTGTTGGTTTGTTGGTTTGTTGGTTTGTTGGTGTGTTGGTTTGTTGGTTTGTTGGTTTGTTGGTTTGTTGGCTTGTTGGTTTGTTGGTTTGTTGGTTTGTTGGTTTGTTAGTTTGTTGGTTTGTTGGTTTGTTCGTTTGTTCGTTTGTTGGTTGGTTAGTTTGTTGGTTTGTTTGTTTGTTGGTTTGTTCGTTTGTTGGCTTGTTGGATTGTTGGCTTGTTGGTTTGTTGGTTTGTTGTTTTGTTGGTTTGTTGGTTTGTTTGTTTGTTCGTTTGTTGGTTTGTTGGTTTGTTGGCTTGTTGGTTTTTTGGTTTGTTGGCTTGTTGGTTTGTTGATTTGTTGATTTGTTGGTTTGTTGGTTTGTTTGTTTGTTGGCTTATTGGCTTGTTAGTTTGTTGGTTTGTTGGCTTGTTGGTTTGTTGGTTTTTTGGTTTGTTCGTTTGTTGGTTTGTTGGTTTGTTGGTTTGTTGGTTTGTTGGTTTGTTGGTTTGTTGGTTTGTTGGTTTGTTGGTTTGTTGGTTTGTTGGTTTGTTGGTTTGTTGGTTTGTTGGCTTGTTAGTTTGTTGGTTTGTTGGTTTATTGGTTTGTTGGTTTGTTGGTTTGTTGGTTTGTTGGTTTGTTGGTTTGTTGGTTTGTTGGTGTGTTTGTTTGTTTGTTTGTTGGTTTTTTGGTTTGTTGGTTTGTTGGCTTGTTGGTTTGTTGGTTTGTTGGTTTGTTGGCTTGTTTGTTTGTTGGTTTGTTGGTTTGTTGGTTTGTTCGCTTGTTGGCTTGTTGGTTTGTTGGCTTGTTGGTTTAATGGTTTGTGGTTTGTTGGTTTGTTAGTATGTTGGTTTGTTGGTTTGTTGGCTTGTTGGCTTGTTGGTTTGTTGGTTTCTTTGTTTGTTTGTTTGTTTGTTGATTTGTTGTTTTGTTGGCTTGTTGGTTTGTTGGTTTGTTGGTTTGTTGGTTTGTTGGTTTGTTGGCTTGTTGGTTTGTTGGTTTGTTGGGTTGTTGTTTTGTTGGTTTGTTGGTTTGTTTGTTGGTTGGTTTGTTCGTTTGTTGGCTTGTTGGTTTGTTGGCTTGTTGGCTTGTTTGCTTGTTCGTTTGCTGGTTTGTTGGTTTGTTGGTTTGTTGGCTTATTGATTTGTTGGTTTGTTCGTTTGTTAGTTTTTTGGGTTGTTGGTTTGTTGGTTTGTTCGTTTGTTGGCTTGTTGGCTTGTTAGTTTGTTGGTTTGTTGGCTGGTTGGCTTGTTGGTTTGTTGGTTTGTTGGTTTGTTGGTTTATTTGTTTGTTGGTTTATTGGTTTGTTGGCTTCTTGGTTTTTGGTTTGTTGGTTTGTTGGTTTGTTGGCTTGATGGCTTGTTGGTTTGTTGGTTTGTTGGCTTGTTGGTTTGTTGGTTTGTTGGTTTGTTGGTTTGTTGGTTTGTTGGTTTGTTGGTTTGTTGGTTTGTTGGTTTATTGGTTTGTTGGTTTGTTGGTTTGTTGGTTTGTTCGTTTGTTGGCTTGTTTGCTTGTTGGTTTGTTGGTTTGTTGGCTTGTTGGTTTGTTGGTTTGTTGGCTTGTTGTTTTGTTGGTTTGTTGGTTTATTGGTTTGTTGGCTTGTTGGTTTGTTGGTTTGTTGGTTTGTTGGTTTCTTGGTTTATTCGTTTGTTGGTTTGTTGGTTTGTTGGTTTGTTGGTTTGTTGGTTTGTTGGTTTGTTGGTTTGTTTGTTTGTTGGTTTGTTGGTTTGTTGGTTTGTTGGTTTGTTGGTTTGTTGGTTTGTTGGTTTGTTGGTTTGTTGGTTTGTTGGTTTGTTGGCTTGTTGGTTTGTTGGTTTGTTCGTTTGTTGGTTTGTTGGTTTGTTGGTTTGTTGGTTTGTTGGTGTGTTGGTTTGTTGGTTTGTTGGTGGGTTTGTTTGTTTGTTTGTTGGTTTGTTAGTTTGTTCGTTTGTTAGTTTTTTGGTTTGTTGATTTGTTGGTTTGTTAGTTTGTTGGTTTGTTGGTTTGTTGGCTTGTTGGTTTGTTGGTTTGTTGGTTTGTTGGTTTGTTGGTTTGTTCGCTTGTTGGCTTGTTGGTTTGTTGGCTTGTTGGTTTGTTGGTTTGTTGGTTTGTAGGTTTGTTGGTTTGTTGGTTTGTTGGTTTGTTGGCTTGTTGGCTTGTTGGTTTGTTGGTTTCTTTGTTTGTTTGTTTGTTGATTTGTTGTTTTGTTGGCTTCTTCGTTTGTTGGTTTGTTGGTTTGTTGGTTTGGTGGTTTGTTGGTTTGTTGGCTTGTTGGTTTGTTGGTTTGTTGGTTTGTTGGTTTGTTGGTTTGTTGGTTTGTTTGTTGGTTGGTTTCGTCGTTTGTTGGCTTGTTGGTTTGTTGGCTTGTTGGCTTGTTTGCTTGTTCGTTTGCTGGTTTGTTGGTTTGTTGGTTTGTTGGCTTATTGGTTTGTTGGTTTGTTCGTTTGTTAGTTTTTTGGTTTGTTGGTTTCTTGGTTTGTTCGTTTGTTGGCTTGTTGGCTTGTTAGTTTGTTGGTTTGTTGGCTTGTTGGCTTGTTGGTTCGTTGGTTTGTTGGCTTGTTGGTTTGTTGGCTTGTTGGCTTGTTGGTTTGTTCGTTTGTTCGTTTGTTCGTTTGTTGGTTTGTTGGTTTGTTGGTTTGATGGCTTGTTGGCCTGTTTGTTTGTTGGTTTGTTGGCATGTTGGTTTGTTGGTTTGTTTGTTTGGTGGTTTGTTCGTTTGTTGGGTTGTTGGTTTGTTTGCTTATTGGTTTGTTGGTTTGTTGGTTTGTTGGTTTGTTGGTTTGTTGGTTTGTTGGTGTGTTGGTTTGTTGGTTTGTTGGTTTGTTGGTTTGTTGGCTTGTTGGTTTGTTGGTTTGTTGGTTTGTTGGTTTGTTGGTTTGTTGGTGTGTTGGTTTGTTGGTTTGTTGGTTTGTTGGTTTGTTGGCTTGTTGGTTTGTTGGTTTGTTGGTTTGTTGGTTTGTTGGTTTGTTGGTTTGTTGGTTTGTTCGTTTGTTCGTTTGTTGGTTGGTTGGTTTGTTGGTTTGTTTGTTTGTTGGTTTGTTCGTTTGTTGGCTTGTTGGATTGTTGGCTTGTTGGTTTGTTGGTTTGTTGTTTTGTTGGTTTGTTGGTTTGTTTGTTTGTTCGTTTGTTGGTTTGTTGGTTTGTTGGCTTGTTGGTTTTTTGGTTTGTTGGCTTGTTGGTTTGTTGATTTGTTGATTTGTTGGTTTGTTGGTTTGTTTGTTTGTTGGCTTATTGGCTTGTTAGTTTGTAGGTTTGTTGGCTTGTTGGTTTGTTGGATTGTTGGCTTGTTGGTTTGTTGGTTTGTTGTTTTGTTGGTTTGTTGGTTTGTTGGTTTGTTGGTTTGTTGGTTTGTTGGTTTGTTGGTTTGTTGGTTTGTTGGTTTGTTCGTTTGTTCGTTTATTGGTTGGTTGGTTTGTTGGTTTGTTTGTTTGTTGGTTTGTTCGTTTGTTGGCTTGTTGGATTGTTGGCTTGTTGGTTTTTTGGTTTGTTGTTTTGTTGGTTTGTTGGTTTGTTGGTTTGTTGGTTTGTTGGTTTGTTGGTTTGTTGGTTTGTTGGTTTGTTGGTTTGTTGGTTTGTTGGTTTGTTGGTTTGTTGGTTTGTTGGTTTGTTGGTTTGTTGGTTTGTTGGCTTGTTGGTTTGTTGGTTTGTTGGTTTGTTGGTTTGTTGGTTTGTTGGTTTGTTGGTTTGTTGGTTTGTTGGCTTGTTGGTTTGTTGGTTTGTTCGTTTGTTGGTTTGTTGGTTTGTTGGTTTGTTGGTTTGTTGGTGTGTTGGTTTGTTGGTTTGTTGGTGGGTTTGTTTGTTTGTTTGTTGGTTTGTTAGTTTGTTCGTTTGTTAGTTTTTTGGTTTGTTGATTTGTTGGTTTGTTAGTTTGTTGGTTTGTTGGTTTGTTGGCTTGTTGGTTTGTTGGTTTGTTGGTTTGTTGGTTTGTTGGTTTGTTCGCTTGTTGGCTTGTTGGTTTGTTGGCTTGTTGGTTTGTTGGTTTGTTGGTTTGTAGGTTTGTTGGTTTGTTGGTTTGTTGGTTTGTTGGCTTGTTGGCTTGTTGGTTTGTTGGTTTCTTTGTTTGTTTGTTTGTTGATTTGTTGTTTTGTTGGCTTCTTCGTTTGTTGGTTTGTTGGTTTGTTGGTTTGGTGGTTTGTTGGTTTGTTGGCTTGTTGGTTTGTTGGTTTGTTGGTTTGTTGGTTTGTTGGTTTGCTGGTTTGTTTGTTGGTTGGTTTCTTCGTTTGTTGGCTTGTTGGTTTGTTGGCTTGTTGGCTTGTTTGCTTGTTCGTTTGCTGGTTTGTTGGTTTGTTGGTTTGTTGGCTTATTGGTTTGTTGGTTTGTTCGTTTGTTAGTTTTTTGGTTTGTTGGTTTCTTGGTTTGTTCGTTTGTTGGCTTGTTGGCTTGTTAGTTTGTTGGTTTGTTGGCTTGTTGGCTTGTTGGTTCGTTGGTTTGTTGGCTTGTTGGTTTGTTGGCTTGTTGGCTTGTTGGTTTGTTCGTTTGTTCGTTTGTTCGTTTGTTGGTTTGTTGGTTTGTTGGTTTGATGGCTTGTTGGCCTGTTTGTTTGTTGGTTTGTTGGCATGTTGGTTTGTTGGTTTGTTTGTTTGGTGGTTTGTTCGTTTGTTGGGTTGTTGGTTTGTTTGCTTATTGGTTTGTTGGTTTGTTGGTTTGTTGGTTTGTTGGTTTGTTGGTTTGTTGGTGTGTTGGTTTGTTGGTTTGTTGGTTTGTTGGTTTGTTGGCTTGTTGGTTTGTTGGTTTGTTGGTTTGTTGGTTTGTTGGTTTGTTGGTGTGTTGGTTTGTTGGTTTGTTGGTTTGTTGGTTTGTTGGCTTGTTGGTTTGTTGGTTTGTTGGTTTGTTGGTTTGTTGGTTTGTTGGTTTGTTGGTTTGTTCGTTTGTTCGTTTGTTGGTTGGTTGGTTTGTTGGTTTGTTTGTTTGTTGGTTTGTTCGTTTGTTGGCTTGTTGGATTGTTGGCTTGTTGGTTTGTTGGTTTGTTGTTTTGTTGGTTTGTTGGTTTGTTTGTTTGTTCGTTTGTTGGTTTGTTGGTTTGTTGGCTTGTTGGTTTTTTGGTTTGTTGGCTTGTTGGTTTGTTGATTTGTTGATTTGTTGGTTTGTTGGTTTGTTTGTTTGTTGGCTTATTGGCTTGTTAGTTTGTTGGTTTGTTGGCTTGTTGGTTTGTTGGATTGTTGGCTTGTTGGTTTGTTGGTTTGTTGTTTTGTTGGTTTGTTGGTATGTTGGTTTGTTGGTTTGTTGGTTTGTTGGTTTGTTGGTTTGTTGGTTTGTTGGTTTGTTCGTTTGTTCGTTTGTTGGTTGGTTGGTTTGTTGGTTTGTTTGTTTGTTGGTTTGTTCGTTTGTTGGCTTGTTGGATTGTTGGCTTGTTGGTTTGTTGGTTTGTTGTTTTGTTGGTTTGTTGGTTTGTTGGTTTGTTGGTTTGTTGGTTTGTTGGTTTGTTGGTTTGTTGGTTTGTTGGTTTGTTGGTTTGTTGGTTTGTTGGTTTGTTGGTTTGTTGGTTTGTTGGTTTGTTGGTTTGTTGGCTTGTTGGTTTGTTGGTTTGTTGGTTTGTTGGTTTGTTGGTTTGTTGGTTTGTTGGTTTGTTGGTTTGTTGGTTTGTTGGTGTTTTTGTTTGTTTGTTTGTTGGTTTTTTGGTTTGTTGGTTTGTTGGCTTGTTGGTTTGTTGGTTTGTTGGTTTGTTGGCTTGTTGGTTTGTTGGTTTGTTGGTTTGTTCGCTTGTTGGCTTGTTGGTTTGTTGGCTTGTTGGTTTAATGGTTTGTGGTTTGTTGGTTTGTTGGTTTGTTGGTTTGTTGGTTTGTTGGCTTGTTGGCTTGTTGGTTTGTTGGTTTCTTTGTTTGTTTGTTTGTTTGTTGATTTGTTATTTTGTTGGCTTGTTGGTTTGTTGGTTTGTTGGTTTGTTGGTTTGTTGGTTTGTTGGCTTGTTGGTTTGTTGGTTTGTTGGGTTGTTGGTTTGTTGGTTTGTTGGTTTGTTTGTTGGTTGGTTTGTTCGTTTGTTGGCTTGTTGGTTTGTTGGCTTGTTGGCTTGTTTGCTTGTTCGTTTGCTGGTTTGTTGGTTTGTTGGTTTGTTGGCTTATTGATTTGTTGGTTTGTTCGTTTGTTAGTTTTTTGGTTTATTGGTTTGTTGGTTTGTTCGTTTGTTGGCTTGTTGGCTTGTTAGTTTGTTGGTTTGTTGGCTGGTTGGCTTGTTGGTTTGTTGGTTTGTTGGTTTGTTGGTTTGTTGGTTTATTTGTTTGTTGGTTTATTGGTTTGTTGGCTTCTTGGCTTTTTGGTTTGTTGGTTTGTTGGTTTGTTGGCTTGATGGCTTGTTGGTTTGTTGGTTTGTTGGCTTGTTGGTTTGTTGGTTTGTTGGTTTGTTGGTTTGTTGGTTTGTTGGTTTGTTGGTTTGTTGGTTTGTTGGTTTGTTGGTTTGTTGGTTTATTGGTTTGTTGGTTTGTTGTTTTGTTGGTTTGTTCGTTTGTTGGCTTGTTTGCTTGTTGGTTTGTTGGTTTGTTGGCTTGTTGGTTTGTTGGTTTGTTGGCTTGTTGTTTTGTTGGTTTGTTGGTTTATTGGTTTGTTGGCTTGTTGGTTTGTTGGTTTGTTGGTTTGTTGGTTTCTTGGTTTATTCGTTTGTTGGTTTGTTGGTTTGTTGGTTTGTTGGTTTGTTGGTTTGTTGGTTTGTTTGTTTGTTGGTTTGTTGGTTTGTTGGTTTGTTGGTTTGTTGGTTTGTTGGTTTGTTGGTTTGTTGGTTTGTTGGTTTGTTGGTTTGTTGGTTTGTTGGTTTGTTCGTTTGTTGGTTTGTTGGTTTGTTGGTTTGTTGGTTTGTTGGTTTGTTGGTTTGTTGGTTTGTTGGTGTGTTTGTTTGTTTGTTTGTTGGTTTGTTAGTTTGTTCGTTTGTTAGTTTTTTGGTTTGTTGATTTGTTGTTTTGTTAGTTTGTTGGTTTGTTGGTTTGTTGGCTTGTTGGTTTGTTGGTTTGTTGGTTTGTTGGTTTGTTGGTTTGTTCGCTTGTTGGCTTGTTGGTTTGTTGGCTTGTTGGTTTGTTGGTTTGTTGGTTTGTAGGTTTGTTGGTTTGTTGGTTTGTTGGTTTGTTGGCTTGTTGGCTTGTTGGCTTGTTGGTTTGTTGGTTTCTTTGTTTGTTTGTTTGTTGATTTGTTGTTTTGTTGGCTTCTTCGTTTGTTGGTTAGTTGGTTTGTTGGTTTGGTGGTTTGTTGGTTTGTTGGCTTGTTGGTTTGTTGGTTTGTTGGTTTGTTGGTTTGTTGGTTTGTTGGTTTGTTTATTGGTTGGTTTTTTCGTTTGTTGGCTTGTTGGTTTGTTGGCTTGTTGGCTTGTTTGCTTGTTCGTTTGCTGGTTTGTTAGTGTGTTGGTTTGTTGGCTTATTGGTTTGTTGGTTTGTTCGTTTGTTGGTTTTTTGGTTTGTTGGTTTCTTGGTTTGTTCGTTTGTTGGCTTGTTGGCTTGTTAGTTTGTTGGTTTGTTGGCTTGTTGGCTTGTTGGTTTGTTGGTTTGTTGGTTTGTTGGTTTGTTGGTTTGTTGGTTTGTTGGTTTGTTGGTTTATTTGTTTGTTGGTTTGTTGGTTTGTTGGCTTCTTGGCTTTTTGGCTTGTTGGTTTGTTGGTTTGTTGTCTTGATGGCTTGTTGGTTTGTTGGTTTGTTGGCTTGTTGGTTTGTTGGTTTGTTGGTTTGTTGGTTTGTTGGTTTGTTGGTTTGTTGGTTTGTTGGTTTGTTGGTTTGTTGGTTTATTGGTTTGTTGGTTTGTTGGTTTGTTGGTTTGTTCGTTTGTTGGCTTGTTGGCTTGTTGGCTTTTTGGTTTGTTGGTTTGTATGTTTGTTGGTTTGTTGGTTTGTTGGTTTGATGGCTTGTTGGCCTGTTTGTTTGTTGGTTTGTTGGCATGTTGTTTTGTTGGTTTATTTGTTTGGTGGTTTGTTCGTTTGTTGGGTTGTTGGTTTGTTGGTTTGTTTGCTTGTTGGTTTGTTGGTTTGTTGTTTTGTTGGTTTGTTGGTTTGTTGGTTTGTTGGTGTGTTGGTTTGTTGGTTTGTTGGTTTGTTGGTTTGTTGGCTTGTTGGTTTGTTGGTTTGTTGGTTTGTTGGTTTGTTGGTTTGTTGGTGTGTTGGTTTGTTGGTTTGTTGGTTTGTTGGTTTGTTGGCTGGTTGGTTTGTTGGTTTGGTGGTTTGTTGGTTTGTTGGTTTGTTGGTTTGTTGGTTTGTTCGTTTGTTGGTTGGTTGGTTTGTTGGTTTGTTTTTTTGTTGGTTTGTTCGCTTGTTGGCTTGTTGGTTTGTTGGCTTGTGGGTTTGTTGGTTTGTTGTTTTGTTGGTTTGTTGGTTTGTTGGTTTGTTCGTTTGTTCGTTTGTTGGTTTGTTGGTTTGTTGGCTTGTTGGTTTGTTGGTTTGTTGGCTTGTTGGTTTGTTGATTTGTTGATTTGTTGGTTTGTTGGTTTGTTGATTTTTTTGTTTGTTGGCTTATTGGCTTGTTAGTTTGTTGGTTTGTTGGCTTGTTTGTTTGTTGGTTTTTTGGTTTGTTGGTTTGTTGGTTTGTTGGTTTGTTGGTTTATTGGTTTGTTGGTTTGTTGGTTCGTTGGTTGGTTGGTTTGTTGGTTTGTTGGTTTGTTGGTTTGTTGGTTTGTTGGTTTGTTGGTTTGTTGGTTTGTTGGTTTGTTGGTTTGTTGGTTTGTTGGTTTGTTGGTTTTTTGGTTTGTTGGTTTGTTGGTTTGTTGGTTTGTTGGTTTGTTGGTTTGTTGGTTTGTTGGTTTGTTGGTTTGTTGGTTTGTTGGTTTGTTGGTGTGTTTGTTTGTTTGTTTGTTGGTTTGTTAGTTTGTTGGTTTGTTGGTTTGTTGGTTTGTTGGTTTGTTCGCTTGTTGGCTTGTTGGTTTGTTGGCTTGTTGGCTTGTTGGTGTGTTGGTTTATTGGTTTGTTGGTTTGTTGGTTTGTTGGTTTGTTGGTTTGTTGATTTGTTGGTTTGTTGGCTTGTTGGTTTGTTGGTTTCTTTGTTTCTTTGTTTGTTGGTTTATTCGTTTCTTCGTTTGTTGGTTTGCTGGTTTGCTGGTTTGTTGGTTTGTAGGTTTGTTCGTTTGTTGGTTTGTTGGTTTGTTGGTTTGTTCGTTTGTTAGTTTGTTGATTTGTTGGTTTGTTGGCTTGTTGGTTTGTTGGTTTGTTGGTTTGTTGGTTTGTTGGTTTGTTGGCTTGTTGGTATGTTGGTTTGTTGGTTTGTTGGTTTGTTGGTTTGTTTGTTTGTTGGTTTGTTCGTTTGTTGGTTTGTTGGTTTGTTTGCTTGTTGGTTTGTTGGTTTGTTGGTTTGTTGGTTTGTTGGTTTGTTCGTTTGTTGGCTTGTTGGCTTGTATGTTTGTTGGTTTGTTGGTTTGTTGGCTTGTTGGCTTGTTCGTTTGGTGGTTTGTTGGTTTGTTGGTTTGTTGGTTTGTTGGTTTGTTGGTTTGTTGGTTTGTTGGCTTGTTGGTTTGTTGGTTTGTTGGTTTGTTGGTTTGTTGGTTTGTTGGTTTGTTGGTTTGTTGGTTTGTTGGTTTGTTCGTTTGTTGGTGTGTTGGTGTTGATTTGTTGGCTTGTTGGTTTGTTGGTTTTGTGGTTTGTTGGCTTGTTGGTTTGTTGGTTTGTTAGTTTGTTCGTTTGTTGGCTTGTGGGTTTGTTGGGTTGTTGGCCTTTGGTTTATTGGTTTGTTGGTTTGTTGGTTTGTTCGTTTGTTCGTTTGTTGGTTTGTTGGTTTGTTGGTTTGTTGGTTTGTTGGTTTGTTGGTTTGTTGGTTTGTTGGTTTGTTGGTTTGTTGGTTTGTTGGTTTGTTGGTTTCTTTGTTTCTTTGTTTGTTGGTTTGTTCGTTTCTTCGTTTGTTGGTTTGCTGGTTTGCTGGTTTGTTGGTTTGTAGGTTTGTTCGTTTGTTGGTTTGTTGGTTTGTTGGTTTGTTCGTTTGTTAGTTTGTTGATTTGTTGGTTTGTTGGCTTGTTGGTTTGTTGGTTTGTTGGTTTGTTGGTTTGTTGGTTTGTTGGCTTGTTGGTATGTTGGTTTGTTGGTTTGTTGGTTTGTTGGTTTGTTGGTTTGTTTGTTTGTTGGTTTGTTCGTTTGTTGGTTTGTTGGTTTGTTTGCTTGTTGGTTTGTTGGTTTGTTGGTTTGTTGGTTTGTTGGTTTGTTCGTTTGTTGGCTTGTTGGCTTGTATGTTTGTTGGTTTGTTGGTTTGTTGGCTTGTTGGCTTGTTCGTTTGGTGGTTTGTTGGTTTGTTGGTTTGTTGGTTTGTTGGTTTGTTGGTTTGTTGGTTTGTTGGCTTGTTGGTTTGTTGGTTTGTTGGTTTGTTGGTTTGTTGGTTTGTTGGTTTGTTGGTTTGTTGGTTTGTTGGTTTGTTGGTTTGTTCGTTTGTTGGTGTGTTGGTGTTGATTTGTTGGCTTGTTGGTTTGTTGGTTTTGTGGTTTGTTGGCTTGTTGGTTTGTTGGTTTGTTAGTTTGTTCGTTTGTTGGCTTGTGGGTTTGTTGGGTTGTTGGCCTTTGGTTTATTGGTTTGTTGGTTTGTTGGTTTGTTCGTTTGTTGGTTTGTTGGTTTGTTGGTTTGTTGGTTTGTTGGTTTGTTGGTTTGTTGGTTTGTTGGTTTGTTGGTTTGTTGGTTTGTTGGTTTGTTGGTTTGTTGGTTTGTTCGTTTGTTGGTTTGTTGGTTTGTTGGCTTGTTGGTTTGTTGGTTTTTTGGTTTGTTGGCTTGTTGGTTTGTTGGCTTGTTGGCTTGTTGGTTTGTTGGTTTGTTCGTTTGTTGGCTCGTTGGCTTGTTGGTTTGTTGGTTTGTGGTTTGTTGGTTTATTTGCTTGTTAGTTTGTTGGTTTGTTGGTTTGTTCGCTTGTTGGCTTGTTGGTTTGTTGGCTTGTTGGCTTGTTGGTTTGTTGGTTTGTTGGTTTGTTGGTTTGTTGGTTTGTTGGTTTGTTGGTTTGTTGGTTTGTTGGTTTGTTGGTTTGTTGGCTTGTTGGCTTGTTGGTTTGTTGGTTTCTTTGTTTGTTTGTTTGCTGGTTTGTTCGTTTCTTCGTTTATTGGTTTGCTGGTTTGCTGGTTTGTTGGTTTGTTGGCTTGTTGGTTTGTTGGTTTGTTGGGTTGTTGGTTTGTTGGTTTGTTGGTTTGTTTGTTGGTTGGTTTGTTTGTTTGTTCGTTTGTTGGTTTGTTGGTTTGTTGGCTTGTTTGCTTGTTCGTTTGCTGGTTTGTTGGTTTGTTGGTTTGTTGGCTTGTTGGCTTGTTGGTTTGTTGGTTTCTTTGTTTGTTTGTTTGCTGGTTTGTTCGTTTCTTCGTTTGTTGGTTTGCTGGTTTGCTGGTTTGTTGGTTTGTTGGCTTGTTGGTTTGTTGGTTTGTTGGGTTGTTGGTTTGGTGGTTTGTTGGTTTGTTTATTGGTTGGTTTGTTTGTTTGTTCGTTTGTTGGTTTGTTGGTTTGTTGGCTTGTTTGCTTGTTCGTTTGCTGGTTTGTTGGTTTGTTGGTTTGTTGGTGTGTTGGTTTGTTAGTTTGTTGGTTTGTTGGTTTGTTGGCTTGTTGGTTTGTTGGTTTGTTGGTTTGTTGGTTTGTTGGTTTGTTGGTGTGTTGGTTTGTTGGTTTGTTGGTTTGTTGGTTTGTTGGCTTGTTGGTTTGTTGGTTTGGTGGTTTGTTGGTTTGTTGTTTTGTTGGTTTGTTGGTTTGTTCGTTTGTTGGTTGGTTGGTTTCTTGGTTTGTTTTTTTGTTGGTTTGTTCGCTTGTTAGCTTGTTGGTTTGTTGGCTTGTTGGTTTGTTGGTTTGTTGTTTTGTTGGTTTGTTGGTTTGTTTGTTTGTTCGTTTGTTGGTTTGTTGGTTTGCTGGCTTGTTGGTTTGTTGGTTTGTTGGCTTCTTGGTTTGTTGATTTGTTGATTTGTTGGTTTGTTGGTTTGTTGGTTTTTTTGTTTGTTGGCTTATTGGCTTGTTAGTTTGTTGGTTTATTGGCTTGTTTGTTTGTTGGTTTTTTGGTTTGTTGGTTTGTTGGTTTGTTGGTTTGTTGGTTTATTGATTTGTTGGTTTGTTGGTTCGTTGGTTGCTTGGTTTGTTGATTTGTTGGTTTGTTGGTTTGTTGGTTTGTTGGTTTGTTGGTTTGTTGGTTTGTTGGTTTGTTGGTTTGTTGGTTTGTTGGTTTGTTGGTTTGTTGGTTTGTTGGTTTGTTGGTTTTTTGGTTTGTTGGTTTGTTGGTTTGTTGGTTTGTTGGTTTGTTGGTTTGTTGGTTTGTTGGTTTGTTGGTTTGTTGGTTTGTTGGTTTGTTGGTGTGTTTGTTTGTTTGTTTGTTTGTTTGTTAGTTTGTTGGTTTGTTGGTTTGTTGGTTTGTTGGTTTGTTCGCTTGTTGGCTTGTTGGTTTGTTGGCTTGTTGGCTTGTTGGTTTGTTGATTTATTGGTTTGTTGGTTTGTTGGTTTGTTGGTTTGTTGGTTTGTTGATTTGTTGGTTTGTTGGCTTGTTGGTTTGTTGGTTTCTTTGTTTCTTTGTTTTGTTGGTTTGTTCGTTTCTTCGTTTGTTGGTTTGCTGGTTTGCTGGTTTGTTGGTTTGTAGGTTTGTTCGTTTGTTGGTTTGTTGGTTTGTTGGTTTGTTCGTTTGTTAGTTTGTTGATTTGTTGGTTTGTTGGCTTGTTGGTTTGTTGGTTTGTTGGTTTGTTGGTTTGTTGGTTTGTTGGCTTGTTGGTTTGTTGGTTTGTTGGTTTGTTGGTTTGTTGGTTTGTTTGTTTGTTGGTTTGTTCGTTTGTTGGTTTGTTGGTTTGTTTGCTTGTTGGTTTGTTGGTTTGTTGGTTTGTTGGTTTGTTGGTTTCTTCGTTTGTTGGCTTGTTGGCTTGTATGTTTGTTGGTTTGTTGGCTTGTTGGCTTGTTCGTTTGGTGGTTTGTTGGTTTGTTGGTTTGTTGGTTTGTTGGTTTGTTGGTTTGTTGGCTTGTTGGCTTGTTCGTTTGGTGGTTTGTTGGTTTGTTGGTTTGTTGGTTTGTTAGTTTGTTGGCTTGTTGGTTTGTTGGTTTGATGGTTTGTTGGTTTGTTGGTTTGTTGGTTTGTTGGTTTGTTGGTTTGTTGGTTTGTTGGTTTGTTGGCTTGTTCGTTTGTTGGTGTGTTGGTGTTGATTTGTTGGCTTGTTGGTTTGTTGGTTTTGTGGTTTGTGGGTTTGTGGGTTGTTGGCCTTTGGTTTGTTGGTTTGTTGGTTTGTTGGTTTGTTCGTTTGTTCATTTGTTGGTTTGTTGGTTTGTTGGTTTGTTGGTTTGTTCGTTTGTTCATTTGTTGGTTTGTTGGTTTGTTGGTTTGTTGGTTTGTTGGTTTGTTGGTTTGTTGGTTTGTTGGTTTGTTGGTTTGTTGGTTTGTTGGTTTGTTGGTTTGTTCGTTTGTTGGTTTGTTGGTTTGTTGGCTTGTTGGTTTGTTGGTTTTTTGGTTTGTTGGCTTGTTGGTTTGTTGGCTTGTTGGCTTGTTGGTTTGTTGGTTTGTTCGTTTGTTGGCTGGTTGGCTTGTTGGTTTGTTGGTTTGTTGGTTTGTTGGTTTGTTGGTTTGTTTGCTTGTTGGTTTGTTGGTTTGTTGGTTTGTTCGCTTGTTGGCTTGTTGGTTTGTTGGCTTCTTGGCTTGTTGGTTAGTTGGTATGTTGGTTTGTTGGTTTGCTGGTTTGTTCGTTTCTTCGTTTGTTGGTTTGCTGGTTTGCTGGTTTGTTGGTTTGTTGGCTTGTTGGTTTGTTGGTTTGTTGGGTTGTTGGTTTGTTGGTTTGTTGGTTTGTTTGTTGGTTGGTTTGTTTGTTTGTTCATTTGTTGGTTTGTTGGTTTGTTGGCTTGTTTGCTTGTTCGTTTGCTGGTTTGTTGGTTTGTTGGTTTGTTGGCTTATTGGTTTGTTGGTTTGTTCGTTTGTTAGTTTTTTGGTTTGTTGGTTTGTTGGTTTGTTCGTTTGTGGGCTTGTTGGCTTGTTAGTTTGTTGGTTTGTTGGTTTATTTGTTTGTTGGTTTGTTGGTTTGTTGGCTTCTTGGCTTTTTGGCTTGTTGGTTTGTTGGCTTGATGGCTTGTTGGTTTGTTGGTTTGTTGGCTTGTTGGTTTGTTGGTTTGTTGGTTTGTTGGTTTGTTGGTTTGTTTGTTTGTTTGTTTGTTGGTTTGTTGGTTTATTGGTTTGTTGGTTTGTTGGTTTGTTCGTTTGTTCGTTTGTTGGCTTGTTTGCTTGTTGGTTTGTTGGTTTGTTGGCTTGTTGGCTTGTTGGTTTGTTGGTTTGTTGGCTTGTTGTTATGTTGGTTTGTTGGTTTATTGGTTTGTTGGCTTGTTGGTTTGTTGGTTTGTAGGTTTGTTGGTTTCTTGGTTTATTCGTTTGTTGGTTTGTTGGTTTGTTGGTTTGTTGGTTTGTTGGTTTGTTGGTTTGTTGGTTTGTTGGTTTGTTGGTTTGTTGGTTTGTTGGTTTGTTGGTTTGTTGGTTTGTTGGTTTGTTGGTTTGTTGGTTTGTTGGTTTGTTGGTTTGTTGGTTTGTTGGTTTGTTGGTGTGTTTGTTTGTTTGTTTGTTGGTTTGTTAGTTTGTTTGTTTGTTGGTATGTTGGTTTGTTGGCTTGTTAGTTTCTTGGTTTGCTGGTTTGTTGGCTTGTTGGTTTGTTGGTTTGTTGGTTTGTTGGTTTGTTGGTTTGTTGGTTTGTTGGTTTGTTGGTTTGTTGGTTTGTTGGTTTGTTGGTTTGTTGGTTTGTTGGCTTGTTGGCTTGTTGGTTTGTTGGTTTCTTTGTTTGTTTGTTTGTTGATTTGTTGTTTTGTTGGCTTGTTGGTTTGTTGGTTTGTTGGTTTGTTGGTTTGTTGGTTTGTTGGCTTGTTGGTTTGTTGGTTTGTTGGTTTGTTGGTTTGTTGGTTTGTTGGTTTGTTGGCTTGTTTGTTGGTTGGTTTATTCGTTTGTTGGCTTGTTGGTTTGTTGGCTTGTTGGCTTGTTTTCTTGTTCGTTTGCTGGTTTGTTGGTTTGTTGGCTTATTGGTTTGTTGGTTTGTTCGTTTGTTAGTTTTTTGGTTTGTTGGTTTGTTGGATTGTTCGTTTGTTGGCTTGTTGGCTTGTTAGTTTGTTGGTTTGTTCGCTTGTTGGTTTGTTGGTTTGTTGGTTTGTTGGTTTGTTGGTTTATTGGTTTGTTGGTTTGTTGGTTTGTTGGTTTGTTGGTTTGTTGGTTTATTTGTTTGTTGGTTTGTTGGTTTGTTGGCTTCTTGGCTTTTGGGCTTGTTGGTTTGTTGGTTTGTTGGTTTGTTGGTTTGTTTGTTGGTTGGTTTGTTCGTTTGTTGGCTTGTTGGTTTGTTGGCTTGTTGGCTTGTTTGCTTGTTCGTTTGCTGGTTTGTTGGTTTGTTGGTTTGTTGGCTTATTGGTTTGTTGGTTTGTTTGTTTGTTAGTTTTTTGGTTTGTTGGTTTGTTGGATTGTTCGTTTGTTGGCTTGATGGCTTGTTGGTTTGTTGGTTTGTTGGCTTGTTGGTTTGTTGGTTTGTTGGTTTGTTGGTTTGTTGGTTTGTTGGGTTTGTTGGTTTGTTGGTTTATTGGTTTGTTGGTTTGTTGGTTTGTTGGTTTGTTGGCTTGTTGGCTTGTTGGCTTGTTGGTTTGTTGGTTTGTTCGTTTGTTGGTTTGTTGGTTTGTTGGTTTGATGACTTGTTGGCCTGTTTGTTTGTTGGTTTGTTGGCATGTTGGTTTGTTGGTTTGTTTGTTTTGTGGTTTGTTCGTTTGTTGGGTTGTTGGTTTGTTGGTTTGTTTGCTTGTTGGTTTGTTGGTTTGTGGGTTTGTTGGTTTGTTGGTTTGTTGGTTTGTTGGTGTGTTGGTTTGTTGGTTTGTTGGTTTGTTCGTTTGTTGGCTTGTTGGTTTGTTGGTTTGTTGGTTTCTTGGTTTGTTGGTTTGTTGGTGTGTTGGTTTGTTAGTTTGTTGGTTTGTTAGTTTGTTGGTTGGTTGGTTTGTTGGTTTGGTGGTTTGTTGGTTTGTTGGTTTGTTGGTTTGTTGGTTTGTTCGTTTGTTGGTTGGTTGGTTTGTTGGTTTGTTTGTTTGTTGGTTTGTTCGCTTGTTGGCTTTTTGGTTTGTTGGCTTGTTAGTTTGTTGGTTTGTTGTTTTGTTGGTTTGTTTGTTTGTTCGTTTGTTGGTTTGTTGGTTTGTTGGCTTGTTGGTTTGTTGGTTTGTTGGCTTGTTGGTTTGTTGATTTGTTGATTTGTTGGTTTGTTGGTTTATTGGTTTGTTTGTTTGTTGGCTTATTGGCTTGTTAGTTTGTTGGTTTGTTGGCTTGTTGGTTTGTTGGTTTTTTGGTTTGTTGGTTTATTGGTTTGTTGGTTTGTTGGTTTATTGGTTTGTTGGTTTGTTGGTTTGTTGGTTGGTTGGTTTGTTGGTTTGTTGGTTTGTTGGTTTGTTGGTTTGTTGGTTTGTTGGTTTGTTGGTTTGTTGGTTTGTTGGTTTGTTGGTTTGTTGGTTTGTTGGTTTGTTGGATTGTTGGTTTGTTTGTTTGTTGGCTTATTGGCTTGTCAGTTTGTTGGCTTGTTGGTTTGTTGGTTTTTTGGTTTGTTGGTTTGTTGGTTTGTTGGTTTGTTGGTTTGTTGGTTTGTTGGTTTGTTGGTTTGTTGGTTTGTTGGTTTGTTGGTTTGTTGGTTTGTTAACTTGTTGGTTTGTTGGTTTGATGGTTAGTTCATTTGTTCGTTTGTTGGCTTGTTGGTTTGTTGGCTTGTTGGTTTGTTGGTTTGTTGGTTTGTTGGTTTGTTGGTTTGTTGGTTTGTTTGTTTGTTGGGTTGTTGGTTTGTTGGTTTGTTTGTTTGTTCGTTTGTTGGTTTGTTGGTTTGTTGGCTTGTTGGTTTGTTGGTTTGTTGGCTTGTTGGTTTGTTGATTTGTTGATTTGTTGGTTTGTTGGTTTATTGGTTTGTTTGTTTGTTGGCTTATTGGCTTGTTAGTTTGTTGGTTTGTTGGCTTGTTGGTTTGTTGGTTTTTTGGTTTGTTGGTTTATTGGTTTGTTGGTTTGTTGGTTTATTGGTTTGTTGGTTTGTTGGTTTGTTGGTTGGTTGGTTTGTTGGTTTGTTGGTTTGTTGGTTTGTTGGTTTGTTGGTTTGTTGGTTTGTTGGTTTGTTGGTTTGTTGGTTTGTTGGTTTGTTGGTTTGTTGGTTTGTTGGTTTGTTGGTTTGTTGGTTTGTTGGTTTGTTGGATTGTTGGTTTGTTTGTTTGTTGGCTTATTGGCCTGTCAGTTTGTTGGCTTGTTGGTTTGTTGGTTTGTTGGTTTGTTGGTTTGTTGGTTTGTTGGTTTGTTGGTTTGTTGGTTTGTTGGTTTGTTGGTTTGTTGGTTTGTTGGTTTGTTGGTTTGTTGGTTTGTTGGTTTGTTGGTTTGTTGGTTTGTTAACTTGTTGGTTTGTTGGTTTGATGGTTAGTTCATTTGTTCGTTTGTTGGCTTGTTGGTTTGTTGGTTTGTTGGTTTGTTGGTTTGTTGGTTTGTTGGTTTGTTTGTTTGTTGGGTTGTTGGTTTGTTGGCTTGTTGGCATGTAGGTTTGTTGGTTTGTTCGTTTGTTGGTTTGTTGGTTTGTGGGTTTGTTGGTTTGTTGGTTTGTTGGTTTGTTGGTTTGTTGGTTTGTTGGCTTGTTGGCTTGTTGGTTTGTTGGTTTGTTCGTTTGTTTATTTGTTGGTTTGTTGGTTTGTTGGTTTGTTGGTTTGTTGATTTGTTGGTTTGTTGGTTTGTTGGTTTGTTGGTTTGTTGGTTTGTTGGTTTGTTGGTTTGTTGTTTTGTTGGAGTGTTGGTTTGTTGGTTTGTTGGTTTGTTGGTTTGTTGGTTTGTTGGTTTGTTGGTTTGTTGGTTTCTTGGTTTGTTGGTTTGTTGGTGTGTTTGTTTGTTGGTTTGTTCGTTTGTTGGTTTTTTGGTTTGTTGGTTTTTTGGTTTGTTGGTTTGTTCGTTTGTTGATTTGTTGGTTTGTTCGTTTGTTGGTTTGTTGTTTTGTTGCTTTGTTGGCTTGTTGGTTTGTTGGTTTGTTGGTTTGTTGGTTTGTTGGTTTGTTGGCTTGTTGGTTTGTTGGTTTGATGGTTTGTTCGTTTGTTGGCTTGTTGGTTTGTTGGCTTGCTGGTTTGTTGGCTAGTTGGTTTATTGGTTTGTTGGTTTGTTGGTTTGTTGGTTTGTTGGATTGTTGGTTTGTTTGTTTGTTGGCTTATTGGCTTGTTAGTTTGTTGGCTTGTTGGTTTGTTGGTTTTTTGGTTTGTTCGTTTGTTGGTTTGTTGGTTTGTTGGTTTGTTGGTTTGTTGGTTTGTTGATTTGTTGGTTTGTTGGTTTGTTGGTTTGTTGGTTTGTTGGTTTGTTGGTTTGTTGGTTTGTTGGTTTGTTGGTTTGTTGGTTTGTTGGTTTGTTGGTTTGTTTGTTTGTTGGTTTGTTGGTTTGTTGGTTTGTTGGTTTGTTGGTTTGTTGGTTTGTTGGTTTGTTGCTTTGTTGGTTTGTTGGTTTGTTGGTTTGTTGGCATGTTGGTTTGTTGGTTTGTTGGTTTGTTGGTTTGTTGGTTTGTTGGTTTGTTGGTTTGTTGGTTTGTTGGTTTGTTGATTTGTTGGTTTGTTTGTTTGTTGGGTTGTTGGTTTGTTGGCTTGTTGGCTTGTAGGTTTGTTGGTTTGTTCGTTTGTTGGTTTGTTGGTTTGTGGGTTTGTTGGTTTGTTGGTTTGTTGGTTTGTTGGTTTGTTGGCTTGTTGGCTTGTTGGTTTGTTGGTTTGTTCGTTTGTTTGTTTGTTGGTTTGTTGGTTTGTTGGTTTGTTGGTTTGTTGGCTTGTTGGCTTGTTGGTTTGTTGGTTTGTTCGTTTGTTTGTTTGTTGGTTTGTTGGTTTGTTGGTTTGTTGGTTTGTTGGTTTGTTGGTTTGTTGGTTTGTTGGTTTGTTGGTTTGTTGGTTTGTTGGTTTGTTGGTTTGTTGGTTTGTTGGTTTGTTGGTTTGTTGGTTTGTTGGTTTGTTGGTTTGTTGGTTTGTTGGTTTGTTGGTTTGTTGGTTTGTTGGTTTGTTGGTTTGTTGGTTTGTTGTTTTGTTGGTGTGTTGGTTTGTTGGTTTGTTGGTTTGTTGGCTTGTTGGTTTGTTGGCTAGTTGGTTTATTGGTTTGTTGGTTTGTTGGTTTGTTGGTTTGTTGGATTGTTGGTTTGTTTGTTTGTTGGCTTATTGGCTTGTCAGTTTGTTGGCTTGTTGGTTTGTTGGTTTTTTGGTTTGTTCGTTTGTTGGTTTGTTGGTTTGTTGGTTTGTTGGTTTGTTGGTTTGTTGATTTGTTGGTTTGTTGGTTCGTTGGTTTGTTGGTTTGTTGGTTTGTTGGTTTGTTGGTTTGTTGGTTTGTTGGTTTGTTGGTTTGTTGGTTTGTTGGTTTGTTTGTTTGTTTGTTTGTTGGGTTGTTGGTTTGTTGGCTTGTTGGCTTGTAGGTTTGTTGGTTTGTTCGTTTGTTGGTTTGTTGGTTTGTGGGTTTGTTGGTTTGTTGGTTTGTTGGTTTGTTGGTTTGTTGGTTTGTTGGCTTGTTGGCTTGTTGGTTTGTTGGTTTGTTCGTTTGTTTGTTTGTTGGTTTGTTGGTTTGTTGGTTTGTTGGTTTGTTGGCTTGTTGGCTTGTTGGTTTGTTGGTTTGTTCGTTTGTTTGTTTGTTGGTTTGTTGGTTTGTTGGTTTGTTGGTTTGTTGGTTTGTTGGTTTGTTGGTTTGTTGGTTTGTTGGTTTGTTGGTTTGTTGGTTTGTTGGTTTGTTGGTTTGTTGGTTTGTTGGTTTGTTGGTTTGTTGGTTTGTTGGTTTGTTGGTTTGTTGGTTTGTTGTTTTGTTGGTGTGTTGGTTTGTTGGTTTGTTGGTTTGTTGGTTTGTTGGTTTGTTGGTTTGTTGGTTTGTTGGTTTGTTGGTTTGTTGGTTTCTTGGTTTGTTGGTTTGTTGGTGTGTTTGTTTGTTGGTTTGTTCGTTTGTTGGTTTTTTGGTTTGTTGGTTTTTTGGTTTGTTGGTTTGTTCGTTTGTTGATTTGTTGGTTTGTTCGTTTGTTGGTTTGTTGTTTTGTTGGTTTGTTGGCTTGTTGGTTTGTTGGTTTGTTGGTTTGTTGGTTTGTTGGTTTGTTGGCTTGCTGGTTTGTTGGTTTGATGGTTTGTTCGTTTGTTGGCTTGTATGTTTTTTGGTTTGTTGGTTTGTTGGTTTCTTGGTTTGTTGGTTTGTTGGTTTGTTGGCTTGTTGGTTTGTTGGTTTGATAGTTTGTTCGTTTGTTCGTTTGTTGGTTTGTTGGTTTGTTAGTTTGTTGGTTTGTTGGTTTGTTGGTTTGTTGGTTTGTTGGCTTGTTGGTTTGTTGGTTTGATGGTTTGTTCGTTTGTTCGTTTGTTGGCTTGTTGGTTTGTTGGCTTGTTGGTTTGTTGGCTAGTTGGTTTGTTGGTTTGTTGGTTTGTTGGTTTGTTGGTTTGTTGGTTTGTTGGTTTGTTGGTTTGTTGGTTTGTTGGTTTGTTTGTTTGTTGGGTTGTTGGTTTGTTGGCTTGTTGGCTTGTAGGTTTGTTGGTTTGTTCGTTTGTTGGTTTGTTGGTTTGTGGGTTTGTTGGTTTGTTGGTTTGTTGGTTTGTTTGTTTGTTGGTTTGTTGGCTTGTTGGCTTGTTGGTTTGTTGGTTTGTTCGTTTGTTTGTTTGTTGGTTTGTTGGTTTGTTGGTTTGTTGTTTTGTTGGTTTGTTGGTTTGTTGGTTTTTTAGTTTGTTGGTTTGTTGGTTTGTTGGTTTGTTGTTTTGTTGGTGTGTTGGTTTGTTGGTTTGTTGGTTTGTTGGTTTGTTGGTTTGTTGGTTTGTTGGTTTCTTGGTTTGTTGGTTTGTTGGTGTGTTTGTTTGTTGGTTTGTTCGTTTGTTGGTTTTTTGTTTTGTTGGTTTTTTGGTTTGTTGGTTTGTTCGTTTGTTGATTTGTTGATTTGTTGGTTTGTTTGTTTGTTGGGTTGTTGGTTTGTTGGCTTGTTGGCTTGTAGGTTTGTTGGTTTGTTCGTTTGTTGGTTTGTTGGTTTGTGGGTTTGTTGGATTGTTGGTTTGTTGGTTTGTTGGTTTGTTGGCTTGTTGGCTTGTTGGTTTGTTGGTTTGTTCGTTTGTTTGTTTGTTGGTTTGTTGGTTTGTTGGTTTGTTGGTTTGTTGGTTTGTTGGTTTGTTGGTTTGTTGGTTTGTTAACTTGTTGGTTTGTTGGTTTGATGGTTAGTTCATTTGTTCGTTTGTTGGCTTGTTGGTTTGTTGGCTTGTTGGTTTGTTGGTTTGTTGGTTTGTTGGTTTGTTGGTTTGTTGGTTTGTTTGTTTGTTGGGTTGTTGGTTTGTTGGTTTGTTTGTTTGTTCGTTTGTTGGTTTGTTGGTTTGTTGGCTTGTTGGTTTGTTGGTTTGTTGGCTTGTTGGTTTGTTGATTTGTTGATTTGTTGGTTTGTTGGTTTATTGGTTTGTTTGTTTGTTGGCTTATTGGCTTGTTAGTTTGTTGGTTTGTTGGCTTGTTGGTTTGTTGGTTTATTGGTTTGTTGGTTTGTTGGTTTATTGGTTTGTTGGTTTGTTGGTTTGTTGGTTGGTTGGTTTGTTGGTTTGTTGGTTTGTTGGTTTGTTGGTTTGTTGGTTTGTTGGTTTGTTGGTTTGTTGGTTTGTTGGTTTGTTGGTTTGTTGGTTTGTTGGTTTGTTGGTTTGTTGGTTTGTTGGTTTGTTGGTTGTTGGATTGTTGGTTTGTTTGTTTGTTGGCTTATTGGCTTGTCAGTTTGTTGGCTTGTTGGTTTGTTGGTTTGTTGGTTTGTTGGTTTGTTGGTTTGTTGGTTTGTTGGTTTGTTGGTTTGTTGGTTTGTTGGTTTGTTGGTTTGTTGGTTTGTTGGTTTGTTGGTTTGTTGGTTTGTTGGTTTGTTAACTTGTTGGTTTGTTGGTTTGATGGTTAGTTCATTTGTTCGTTTGTTGGCTTGTTGGTTTGTTGGTTTGTTGGTTTGTTGGTTTGTTGGTTTGTTGGTTTGTTGGTTTGTTTGTTTGTTGGGTTGTTGGTTTGTTGGCTTGTTGGCATGTAGGTTTGTTGGTTTGTTCGTTTGTTGGTTTGTTGGTTTGTGGGTTTGTTGGTTTGTTGGTTTGTTGGTTTGTTGGTTTGTTGGTTTGTTGGCTTGTTGGCTTGTTGGTTTGTTGGTTTGTTCGTTTGTTTGTTTGTTGGTTTGTTGGTTTGTTGGTTTGTTGGTTTGTTGGTTTGTTGGTTTGTTGGTTTGTTGGTTTGTTGGTTTGTTGGTTTGTTGGTTTGTTGGTTTGTTGTTTTGTTGGAGTGTTGGTTTGTTGGTTTGTTGGTTTGTTGGTTTGTTGGTTTGTTGGTTTGTTGGTTTGTTGGTTTGTTGGTTTCTTGGTTTGTTGGTTTGTTGGTGTGTTTGTTTGTTGGTTTGTTCGTTTGTTGGTTTTTTGGTTTGTTGGTTTTTTGGTTTGTTGGTTTGTTCGTTTGTTGATTTGTTGGTTTGTTCGTTTGTTGGTTTGTTGTTTTGTTGCTTTGTTGGCTTGTTGGTTTGTTGGTTTGTTGGTTTGTTGGTTTGTTGGTTTGTTGGCTTGTTGGTTTGTTGGTTTGATGGTTTGTTCGTTTGTTGGCTTGTTGGTTTGTTGGCTTGCTGGTTTGTTGGCTAGTTGGTTTATTGGTTTGTTGGTTTGTTGGTTTGTTGGTTTGTTGGATTGTTGGTTTGTTTGTTTGTTGGCTTATTGGCTTGTTAGTTTGTTGGCTTGTTGGTTTGTTGGTTTTTTGGTTTGTTGGTTTGTGGGTTTGTTGGTTTGTTGGTTTGTTGGTTTGTTGGTTTGTTGGTTTGTTGGCTTGTTGGCTTGTTGGCTTGTTGGTTTGTTGATTTGTTGGTTTGTTTGTTTGTTGGGTTGTTGGTTTGTTGGCTTGTTGGCTTGTAGGTTTGTTGGTTTGTTCGTTTGTTGGTTTGTTGGTTTGTGGGTTTGTTGGTTTGTTGGTTTGTTGGTTTGTTGGTTTGTTGGCTTGTTGGCTTGTTGGTTTGTTGGTTTGTTCGTTTGTTTGTTTGTTGGTTTGTTGGTTTGTTGGTTTGTTGGTTTGTTGGCTTGTTGGCTTGTTGGTTTGTTGGTTTGTTGGTTTGTTGGTTTGTTGGTTTGTTGGTTTGTTGGCTTGTTGGCTTGTTGGTTTGTTGGTTTGTTCGTTTGTTTGTTTGTTGGTTTGTTGGTTTGTTGGTTTGTTGGTTTGTTGGCTTGTTGGCTTGTTGGTTTGTTGGTTTGTTCGTTTGTTTGTTTGTTGGTTTGTTGGTTTGTTGGTTTGTTGGTTTGTTGGTTTGTTGGTTTGTTGGTTTGTTGGTTTGTTGGTTTGTTGGTTTGTTGGTTTGTTGGTTTGTTGGTTTGTTGGTTTGTTGGTTTGTTGGTTTGTTGGTTTGTTGGTTTGTTGGTTTGTTGGTTTGTTGGTTTGTTGTTTTGTTGGTGTGTTGGTTTGTTGGTTTGTTGGTTTGTTGGTTTGTTGGTTTGTTGGTTTGTTGGTTTGTTGGTTTGTTGGTTTGTTGGTTTCTTGGTTTGTTGGTTTGTTGGTGTGTTTGTTTGTTGGTTTGTTCGTTTGTTGGTTTTTTGGTTTGTTGGTTTTTTGGTTTGTTGGTTTGTTCGTTTGTTGATTTGTTGGTTTGTTCGTTTGTTGGTTTGTTGTTTTGTTGGTTTGTTGGCTTGTTGGTTTGTTGGTTTGTTGGTTTGTTGGTTTGTTGGTTTGTTGGCTTGCTGGTTTGTTGGTTTGATGGTTTGTTCGTTTGTTGGCTTGTATGTTTTTTGGTTTGTTGGTTTGTTGGTTTCTTGGTTTGTTGGTTTGTTGGTTTGTTGGCTTGTTGGTTTGTTGGTTTGATAGTTTGTTCGTTTGTTCGTTTGTTGGTTTGTTGGTTTGTTAGTTTGTTGGTTTGTTGGTTTGTTGGTTTGTTGGTTTGTTGGCTTGTTGGTTTGTTGGTTTGATGGTTTGTTCGTTTGTTCGTTTGTTGGCTTGTTGGTTTGTTGGCTTGTTGGTTTGTTGGCTAGTTGGTTTGTTGGTTTGTTGGTTTGTTGGTTTGTTGGTTTGTTGGTTTGTTGGTTTGTTGGTTTGTTGGTTTGTTGGTTTGTTTGTTTGTTGGGTTGTTGGTTTGTTGGCTTGTTGGCTTGTAGGTTTGTTGGTTTGTTCGTTTGTTGGTTTGTTGGTTTGTGGGTTTGTTGGTTTGTTGGTTTGTTGGTTTGTTTGTTTGTTGGTTTGTTGGCTTGTTGGCTTGTTGGTTTGTTGGTTTGTTCGTTTGTTTGTTTGTTGGTTTGTTGGTTTGTTGGTTTGTTGTTTTGTTGGTTTGTTGGTTTGTTGGTTTTTTAGTTTGTTGGTTTGTTGGTTTGTTGGTTTGTTGTTTTGTTGGTGTGTTGGTTTGTTGGTTTGTTGGTTTGTTGGTTTGTTGGTTTGTTGGTTTGTTGGTTTCTTGGTTTGTTGGTTTGTTGGTGTGTTTGTTTGTTGGTTTGTTCGTTTGTTGGTTTTTTGTTTTGTTGGTTTTTTGGTTTGTTGGTTTGTTCGTTTGTTGATTTGTTGATTTGTTGGTTTGTTTGTTTGTTGGGTTGTTGGTTTGTTGGCTTGTTGGCTTGTAGGTTTGTTGGTTTGTTCGTTTGTTGGTTTGTTGGTTTGTGGGTTTGTTGGATTGTTGGTTTGTTGGTTTGTTGGTTTGTTGGCTTGTTGGCTTGTTGGTTTGTTGGTTTGTTCGTTTGTTTGTTTGTTGGTTTGTTGGTTTGTTGGTTTGTTGGTTTGTTGGTTTGTTGGTTTGTTGGTTTGTTGGTTTGTTAACTTGTTGGTTTGTTGGTTTGATGGTTAGTTCATTTGTTCGTTTGTTGGCTTGTTGGTTTGTTGGCTTGTTGGTTTGTTGGTTTGTTGGTTTGTTGGTTTGTTGGTTTGTTGGTTTGTTTGTTTGTTGGGTTGTTGGTTTGTTGGTTTGTTTGTTTGTTCGTTTGTTGGTTTGTTGGTTTGTTGGCTTGTTGGTTTGTTGGTTTGTTGGCTTGTTGGTTTGTTGATTTGTTGATTTGTTGGTTTGTTGGTTTATTGGTTTGTTTGTTTGTTGGCTTATTGGCTTGTTAGTTTGTTGGTTTGTTGGCTTGTTGGTTTGTTGGTTTATTGGTTTGTTGGTTTGTTGGTTTATTGGTTTGTTGGTTTGTTGGTTTGTTGGTTGGTTGGTTTGTTGGTTTGTTGGTTTGTTGGTTTGTTGGTTTGTTGGTTTGTTGGTTTGTTGG
This sequence comes from Atherix ibis, assembly GCA_958298945.1. Lineage (NCBI taxonomy): Eukaryota > Metazoa > Arthropoda > Insecta > Diptera > Athericidae > Atherix > Atherix ibis. Next base: position 101,497,435 of record OY282608.1, read on the forward strand.
TTTGTTGGTTTGTTGGTTTGTTGGTTTGTTGGTTTGTTGGTTTGTTGGTTTGTTGGTTTGTTGGTTTGTTGGATTGTTGGTTTGTTTGTTTGTTGGCTTATTGGCTTGTCAGTTTGTTGGCTTGTTGGTTTGTTGGTTTGTTGGTTTGTTGGTTTGTTGGTTTGTTGGTTTGTTGGTTTGTTGGTTTGTTGGTTTGTTGGTTTGTTGGTTTGTTGGTTTGTTGGTTTGTTGGTTTGTTGGTTTGTTGGTTTGTTAACTTGTTGGTTTGTTGGTTTGATGGTTAGTTCATTTGTTCGTTTGTTGGCTTGTTGGTTTGTTGGTTTGTTGGTTTGTTGGTTTGTTGGTTTGTTGGTTTGTTGGTTTGTTTGTTTGTTGGGTTGTTGGTTTGTTGGCTTGTTGGCATGTAGGTTTGTTGGTTTGTTCGTTTGTTGGTTTGTTGGTTTGTGGGTTTGTTGGTTTGTTGGTTTGTTGGTTTGTTGGTTTGTTGGTTTGTTGGCTTGTTGGCTTGTTGGTTTGTTGGTTTGTTCGTTTGTTTGTTTGTTGGTTTGTTGGTTTGTTGGTTTGTTGGTTTGTTGGTTTGTTGGTTTGTTGGTTTGTTGGTTTGTTGGTTTGTTGGTTTGTTGGTTTGTTGGTTTGTTGTTTTGTTGGAGTGTTGGTTTGTTGGTTTGTTGGTTTGTTGGTTTGTTGGTTTGTTGGTTTGTTGGTTTGTTGGTTTGTTGGTTTCTTGGTTTGTTGGTTTGTTGGTGTGTTTGTTTGTTGGTTTGTTCGTTTGTTGGTTTTTTGGTTTGTTGGTTTTTTGGTTTGTTGGTTTGTTCGTTTGTTGATTTGTTGGTTTGTTCGTTTGTTGGTTTGTTGTTTTGTTGCTTTGTTGGCTTGTTGGTTTGTTGGTTTGTTGGTTTGTTGGTTTGTTGGTTTGTTGGCTTGTTGGTTTGTTGGTTTGATGGTTTGTTCGTTTGTTGGCTTGTTGGTTTGTTGGCTTGCTGGTTTGTTGGCTAGTTGGTTTATTGGTTTGTTGGTTTGTTGGTTTGTTGGTTTGTTGGATTGTTGGTTTGTTTGTTTGTTGGCTTATTGGCTTGTTAGTTTGTTGGCTTGTTGGTTTGTTGGTTTTTTGGTTTGTTCGTTTGTTGGTTTGTTGGTTTGTTGGTTTGTTGGTTTGTTGGTTTGTTGATTTGTTGGTTTGTTGGTTTGTTGGTTTGTTGGTTTGTTGGTTTGTTGGTTTGTTGGTTTGTTGGTTTGTTGGTTTGTTGGTTTGTTGGTTTGTTGGTTTGTTTGTTTGTTGGTTTGTTGGTTTGTTGGTTTGTTGGTTTGTTGGTTTGTTGGTTTGTTGGTTTGTTGCTTTGTTGGTTTGTTGGTTTGTTGGTTTGTTGGCATGTTGGTTCGTTGGTTTGATGGCTTGTTCGTTTGTTCGTTTGTTGGCTTGTTGGTTTGTTGGCTTGTTGGTTTGTTGGCTAGTTGGTTTGTTGGTTTGTTGGTTTGTTGGTTTGTTGGTTTGTTGGTTTGTTGGTTTGTTGGTTTGTTGGTTTGTTGATTTGTTGGTTTGTTTGTTTGTTGGGTTGTTGGTTTGTTGGCTTGTTGGCTTGTAGGTTTGTTGGTTTGTTCGTTTGTTGGTTTGTTGGTTTGTGGGTTTGTTGGTTTGTTGGTTTGTTGGTTTGTTGGTTTGTTGGCTTGTTGGCTTGTTGGTTTGTTGGTTTGTTCGTTTGTTTGTTTGTTGGTTTGTTGGTTTGTTGGTTTGTTGGTTTGTTGGCTTGTTGGCTTGTTGGTTTGTTGGTTTGTTCGTTTGTTTGTTTGTTGGTTTGTTGGTTTGTTGGTTTGTTGGTTTGTTGGTTTGTTGGTTTGTTGGTTTGTTGGTTTGTTGGTTTGTTGGTTTGTTGGTTTGTTGGTTTGTTGGTTTGTTGGTTTGTTGGTTTGTTGGTTTGTTGGTTTGTTGGTTTGTTGTTTTGTTGGTGTGTTGGTTTGTTGGTTTGTTGGTTTGTTGGCTTGTTGGTTTGTTGGCTAGTTGGTTTATTGGTTTGTTGGTTTGTTGGTTTGTTGGTTTGTTGGATTGTTGGTTTGTTTGTTTGTTGGCTTATTGGCTTGTCAGTTTGTTGGCTTGTTGGTTTGTTGGTTTTTTGGTTTGTTCGTTTGTTGGTTTGTTGGTTTGTTGGTTTGTTGGTTTGTTGGTTTGTTGATTTGTTGGTTTGTTGGTTCGTTGGTTTGTTGGTTTGTTGGTTTGTTGGTTTGTTGGTTTGTTGGTTTGTTGGTTTGTTGGTTTGTTGGTTTGTTGGTTTGTTGGTTTGTTGGTTTGTTTGCTTGTTTGTTTGTTGGGTTGTTGGTTTGTTGGCTTGTTGGCTTGTAGGTTTGTTGGTTTGTTCGTTTGTTGGTTTGTTGGTTTGTGGGTTTGTTGGTTTGTTGGTTTGTTGGTTTGTTGGTTTGTTGGTTTGTTGGCTTGTTGGCTTGTTGGCTTGTTGGTTTGTTGGTTTGTTCGTTTGTTTGTTTGTTGGTTTGTTGGTTTGTTGGTTTGTTGGTTTGTTGGCTTGTTGGCTTGTTGGTTTGTTGGTTTGTTCGTTTGTTTGTTTGTTGGTTTGTTGGTTTGTTGGTTTGTTGGTTTGTTGGTTTGTTGGTTTGTTGGTTTGTTGGTTTGTTGGTTTGTTGGTTTGTTGGTTTGTTGGTTTGTTGGTTTGTTGGTTTGTTGGTTTGTTGGTTTGTTGGTTTGTTGGTTTGTTGGTTTGTTGGTTTGTTGTTTTGTTGGTGTGTTGGTTTGTTGGTTTGTTGGTTTGTTGGTTTGTTGGTTTGTTGGTTTGTTGGTTTGTTGGTTTGTTGGTTTGTTGGTTTGTTGGTTTCTTGGTTTGTTGGTTTGTTGGTGTGTTTGTTTGTTGGTTTGTTCGTTTGTTGGTTTTTTGGTTTGTTGGTTTTTTGGTTTGTTGGTTTGTTCGTTTGTTGATTTGTTGGTTTGTTCGTTTGTTGGTTTGTTGTTTTGTTGGTTTGTTGGCTTGTTGGTTTGTTGGTTTGTTGGTTTGTTGGTTTGTTGGTTTGTTGGCTTGTTGGTTTGTTGGTTTGATAGTTTGTTCGTTTGTTGGCTTGTATGTTTTTTGGTTTGTTGGTTTGTTGGTTTCTTGGTTTGTTGGTTTGTTGGTTTGTTGGCTTGTTGGTTTGTTGGTTTGATAGTTTGTTCGTTTGTTCGTTTGTTGGTTTGTTGGTTTGTTAGTTTGTTGGTTTGTTGGTTTGTTGGTTTGTTGGTTTGTTGGCTTGTTGGTTTGTTGGTTTGATGGTTTGTTCGTTTGTTCGTTTGTTGGCTTGTTGGTTTGTTGGCTTGTTGGTTTGTTGGCTAGTTGGTTTGTTGGTTTGTTGGTTTGTTGGTTTGTTGGTTTGTTGGTTTGTTGGTTTGTTGGTTTGTTGGTTTGTTGGTTTGTTTGTTTGTTGGGTTGTTGGTTTGTTGGCTTGTTGGCTTGTAGGTTTGTTGGTTTGTTCGTTTGTTGGTTTGTTGGTTTGTGGGTTTGTTGGTTTGTTGGTTTGTTGGTTTGTTGGTTTGTTGGTTTGTTGGTTTGTTGGTTTGTTGGTTTGTTGGTTTGTTGGTTTGTTGGTTTGTTGGTTTGTTGTTTTGTTGGTGTGTTGGTTTGTTGGTTTGTTGGTTTGTTGGTTTGTTGGTTTGTTGGTTTGTTGGTTTGTTGGTTTGTTGGTTTGTTGGTTTCTTGGTTTGTTGGTTTGTTGGTGTGTTTGTTTGTTGGTTTGTTCGTTTGTTGGTTTTTTGGTTTGTTGGTTTTTTGGTTTGTTGGTTTGTTCGTTTGTTGATTTGTTGGTTTGTTCGTTTGTTGGTTTGTTGTTTTGTTGGTTTGTTGGCTTGTTGGTTTGTTGGTTTGTTGGTTTGTTGGTTTGTTGGTTTGTTGGCTTGTTGGTTTGTTGGTTTGATAGTTTGTTCGTTTGTTGGCTTGTATGTTTTTTGGTTTGTTGGTTTGTTGGTTTCTTGGTTTGTTGGTTTGTTGGTTTGTTGGCTTGTTGGTTTGTTGGTTTGATAGTTTGTTCGTTTGTTCGTTTGTTGGTTTGTTGGTTTGTTAGTTTGTTGGTTTGTTGGTTTGTTGGTTTGTTGGTTTGTTGGCTTGTTGGTTTGTTGGTTTGATGGTTTGTTCGTTTGTTCGTTTGTTGGCTTGTTGGTTTGTTGGCTTGTTGGTTTGTTGGCTAGTTGGTTTGTTGGTTTGTTGGTTTGTTGGTTTGTTGGTTTGTTGGTTTGTTGGTTTGTTGGTTTGTTGGTTTGTTGGTTTGTTTGTTTGTTGGGTTGTTGGTTTGTTGGCTTGTTGGCTTGTAGGTTTGTTGGTTTGTTCGTTTGTTGGTTTGTTGGTTTGTGGGTTTGTTGGTTTGTTGGTTTGTTGGTTTGTTTGTTTGTTGGTTTGTTGGCTTGTTGGCTTGTTGGTTTGTTGGTTTGTTCGTTTGTTTGTTTGTTGGTTTGTTGGTTTGTTGGTTTGTTGTTTTGTTGGTTTGTTGGTTTGTTGGTTTTTTAGTTTGTTGGTTTGTTGGTTTGTTGGTTTGTTGTTTTGTTGGTGTGGTGGTTTGTTGGTTTGTTGGTTTGTTGGTTTGTTTGTTTGTTGGTTTGTTGGTTTGTTGGTTTGTTGGTTTGTTGGTTTGTTGGTTTGTTGGTTTGTTGGTTTGTTGGCTTGTTGGTTTGTTGGTTTGTTCGTTTGTTTGTTTGTTGGTTTGTTGGTTTGTTGGTTTGTTGGTTTGTTGGTTTGTTGGTTTGTTGGTTTGTTGGTTTGTTAACTTGTTGGTTTGTTGGTTTGATGGTTTGTTCATTTGTTCGTTTGTTGGCTTGTTGGTTTGTTGGCTTGTTGGTTTGTTGGTTTGTTGGTTTGTTGGTTTGTTGGTTTGTTGGTTTGTTGGTTTGTTTGTTTGTTGGGTTGTTGGTTTGTTGGTTTGTTTGTTTGTTCGTTTGTTGGTTTGTTGGTTTGTTGGCTTGTTGGTTTGTTGGTTTGTTGGCTTGTTGGTTTGTTGATTTGTTGATTTGTTGGTTTGTTGGTTTATTGGTTTGTTTGTTTGTTGGCTTATTGGCTTGTTAGTTTGTTGGTTTGTTGGCTTGTTGGTTTGTTGGTTTTTTGGTTTGTTGGTTTATTGGTTTGTTGGTTTGTTGGTTTATTGGTTTGTTGGTTTGTTGGTTTGTTGGTTGGTTGGTTGGTTGGTTTGTTGGTTTGTTGGTTTGTTGGTTTGTTGGTTTGTTGGTTTGTTGGTTTGTTGGTTTGTTGGTTTGTTGGTTTGTTGGTTTGTTGGTTTGTTGGTTTGTTGGTTTGTTGGTTTGTTGGTTTGTTGGATTGTTGGTTTGTTTGTTTGTTGGCTTATTGGCTTGTCAGTTTGTTGGCTTGTTGGTTTGTTGGTTTGTTGGTTTGTTGGTTTGTTGGTTTGTTGGTTTGTTGGTTTGTTGGTTTGTTGGTTTGTTGGTTTGTTGGTTTGTTGGTTTGTTGGTTTGTTGGTTTGTTGGTTTGTTGGTTTGTTAACTTGTTGGTTTGTTGGTTTGATGGTTAGTTCATTTGTTCGTTTGTTGGCTTGTTGGTTTGTTGGTTTGTTGGTTTGTTGGTTTGTTGGTTTGTTGGTTTGTTGGTTTGTTTGTTTGTTGGGTTGTTGGTTTGTTGGCTTGTTGGCATGTAGGTTTGTTGGTTTGTTCGTTTGTTGGTTTGTTGGTTTGTGGGTTTGTTGGTTTGTTGGTTTGTTGGTTTGTTGGTTTGTTGGTTTGTTGGCTTGTTGGCTTGTTGGTTTGTTGGTTTGTTCGTTTGTTTGTTTGTTGGTTTGTTGGTTTGTTGGTTTGTTGGTTTGTTGGTTTGTTGGTTTGTTGGTTTGTTGGTTTGTTGGTTTGTTGGTTTGTTGGTTTGTTGGTTTGTTGTTTTGTTGGAGTGTTGGTTTGTTGGTTTGTTGGTTTGTTGGTTTGTTGGTTTGTTGGTTTGTTGGTTTGTTGGTTTGTTGGTTTCTTGGTTTGTTGGTTTGTTGGTGTGTTTGTTTGTTGGTTTGTTCGTTTGTTGGTTTTTTGGTTTGTTGGTTTTTTGGTTTGTTGGTTTGTTCGTTTGTTGATTTGTTGGTTTGTTCGTTTGTTGGTTTGTTGTTTTGTTGCTTTGTTGGCTTGTTGGTTTGTTGGTTTGTTGGTTTGTTGGTTTGTTGGTTTGTTGGCTTGTTGGTTTGTTGGTTTGATGGTTTGTTCGTTTGTTGGCTTGTTGGTTTGTTGGCTTGCTGGTTTGTTGGCTAGTTGGTTTATTGGTTTGTTGGTTTGTTGGTTTGTTGGTTTGTTGGATTGTTGGTTTGTTTGTTTGTTGGCTTATTGGCTTGTTAGTTTGTTGGCTTGTTGGTTTGTTGGTTTTTTGGTTTGTTCGTTTGTTGGTTTGTTGGTTTGTTGGTTTGTTGGTTTGTTGGTTTGTTGATTTGTTGGTTTGTTGGTTTGTTGGTTTGTTGGTTTGTTGGTTTGTTGGTTTGTTGGTTTGTTGGTTTGTTGGTTTGTTGGTTTGTTGGTTTGTTGGTTTGTTTGTTTGTTGGTTTGTTGGTTTGTTGGTTTGTTGGTTTGTTGGTTTGTTGGTTTGTTGGTTTGTTGCTTTGTTGGTTTGTTGGTTTGTTGGTTTGTTGGCATGTTGGTTCGTTGGTTTGATGGCTTGTTCGTTTGTTCGTTTGTTGGCTTGTTGGTTTGTTGGCTTGTTGGTTTGTTGGCTAGTTGGTTTGTTGGTTTGTTGGTTTGTTGGTTTGTTGGTTTGTTGGTTTGTTGGTTTGTTGGTTTGTTGGTTTGTTGATTTGTTGGTTTGTTTGTTTGTTGGTTTGTTGGCTTGTTGGCTTGTAGGTTTGTTGGTTTGTTCGTTTGTTGGTTTGTTGGTTTGTGGGTTTGTTGGTTTGTTGGTTTGTTGGTTTGTTGGTTTGTTGGCTTGTTGGCTTGTTGGTTTGTTGGTTTGTTCGTTTGTTTGTTTGTTGGTTTGTTGGTTTGTTGGTTTGTTGGTTTGTTGGTTTGTTGGTTTGTTGGTTTGTTGGTTTGTTGGTTTGTTGGTTTGTTGGTTTGTTGGTTTGTTGGTTTGTTGGTTTGTTGGTTTGTTGGTTTGTTGGTTTGTTGGTTTGTTGGTTTGTTGTTTTGTTGGTGTGTTGGTTTGTTGGTTTGTTGGTTTGTTGGCTTGTTGGTTTGTTGGCTAGTTGGTTTATTGGTTTGTTGGTTTGTTGGTTTGTTGGTTTGTTGGATTGTTGGTTTGTTTGTTTGTTGGCTTATTGGCTTGTCAGTTTGTTGGCTTGTTGGTTTGTTGGTGTTTTGGTTTGTTCGTTTGTTGGTTTGTTGGTTTGTTGGTTTGTTGGTTTGTTGGTTTGTTGATTTGTTGGTTTGTTGGTTCGTTGGTTTGTTGGTTTGTTGGTTTGTTGGTTTGTTGGTTTGTTGGTTTGTTGGTTTGTTGGTTTGTTGGTTTGTTGGTTTGTTTGCTTGTTTGTTTGTTGGGTTGTTGGATTGTTGGTTTGTTTGTTTGTTGGCTTATTGGCTTGTCAGTTTGTTGGCTTGTTGGTTTGTTGGTTTGTTGGTTTGTTGGTTTGTTGGTTTGTTGGTTTGTTGGTTTGTTGGTTTGTTGGTTTGTTGGTTTGTTGGTTTGTTGGTTTGTTGGTTTGTTGGTTTGTTGGTTTGTTGGTTTGTTAACTTGTTGGTTTGTTGGTTTGATGGTTAGTTCATTTGTTCGTTTGTTGGCTTGTTGGTTTGTTGGTTTGTTGGTTTGTTGGTTTGTTGGTTTGTTGGTTTGTTGGTTTGTTTGTTTGTTGGGTTGTTGGTTTGTTGGCTTGTTGGCATGTAGGTTTGTTGGTTTGTTCGTTTGTTGGTTTGTTGGTTTGTGGGTTTGTTGGTTTGTTGGTTTGTTGGTTTGTTGGTTTGTTGGTTTGTTGGCTTGTTGGCTTGTTGGTTTGTTGGTTTGTTCGTTTGTTTGTTTGTTGGTTTGTTGGTTTGTTGGTTTGTTGGTTTGTTGGTTTGTTGGTTTGTTGGTTTGTTGGTTTGTTGGTTTGTTGGTTTGTTGGTTTGTTGTTTTGTTGGAGTGTTGGTTTGTTGGTTTGTTGGTTTGTTGGTTTGTTGGTTTGTTGGTTTGTTGGTTTGTTGGTTTGTTGGTTTCTTGGTTTGTTGGTTTGTTGGTGTGTTTGTTTGTTGGTTTGTTCGTTTGTTGGTTTTTTGGTTTGTTGGTTTTTTGGTTTGTTGGTTTGTTCGTTTGTTGATTTGTTGGTTTGTTCGTTTGTTGGTTTGTTGTTTTGTTGCTTTGTTGGCTTGTTGGTTTGTTGGTTTGTTGGTTTGTTGGTTTGTTGGTTTGTTGGCTTGTTGGTTTGTTGGTTTGATGGTTTGTTCGTTTGTTGGCTTGTTGGTTTGTTGGCTTGCTGGTTTGTTGGCTAGTTGGTTTATTGGTTTGTTGGTTTGTTGGTTTGTTGGTTTGTTGGATTGTTGGTTTGTTTGTTTGTTGGCTTATTGGCTTGTTAGTTTGTTGGCTTGTTGGTTTGTTGGTTTTTTGGTTTGTTCGTTTGTTGGTTTGTTGGTTTGTTGGTTTGTTGGTTTGTTGGTTTGTTGATTTGTTGGTTTGTTGGTTTGTTGGTTTGTTGGTTTGTTGGTTTGTTGGTTTGTTGGTTTGTTGGTTTGTTGGTTTGTTGGTTTGTTGGTTTGTTGGTTTGTTTGTTTGTTGGTTTGTTGGTTTGTTGGTTTGTTGGTTTGTTGGTTTGTTGGTTTGTTGGTTTGTTGCTTTGTTGGTTTGTTGGTTTGTTGGTTTGTTGGCATGTTGGTTCGTTGGTTTGATGGCTTGTTCGTTTGTTCGTTTGTTGGCTTGTTGGTTTGTTGGCTTGTTGGTTTGTTGGCTAGTTGGTTTGTTGGTTTGTTGGTTTGTTGGTTTGTTGGTTTGTTGGTTTGTTGGTTTGTTGGTTTGTTGGTTTGTTGATTTGTTGGTTTGTTTGTTTGTTGGGTTGTTGGTTTGTTGGCTTGTTGGCTTGTAGGTTTGTTGGTTTGTTCGTTTGTTGGTTTGTTGGTTTGTGGGTTTGTTGGTTTGTTGGTTTGTTGGTTTGTTGGTTTGTTGGCTTGTTGGCTTGTTGGTTTGTTGGTTTGTTCGTTTGTTTGTTTGTTGGTTTGTTGGTTTGTTGGTTTGTTGGTTTGTTGGTTTGTTGGTTTGTTGGTTTGTTGGTTTGTTGGTTTGTTGGTTTGTTGGTTTGTTGGTTTGTTGGTTTGTTGGTTTGTTGGTTTGTTGGTTTGTTGGTTTGTTGGTTTGTTGGTTTGTTGTTTTGTTGGTGTGTTGGTTTGTTGGTTTGTTGGTTTGTTGGCTTGTTGGTTTGTTGGCTAGTTGGTTTATTGGTTTGTTGGTTTGTTGGTTTGTTGGTTTGTTGGATTGTTGGTTTGTTTGTTTGTTGGCTTATTGGCTTGTCAGTTTGTTGGCTTGTTGGTTTGTTGGTGTTTTGGTTTGTTCGTTTGTTGGTTTGTTGGTTTGTTGGTTTGTTGGTTTGTTGGTTTGTTGATTTGTTGGTTTGTTGGTTCGTTGGTTTGTTGGTTTGTTGGTTTGTTGGTTTGTTGGTTTGTTGGTTTGTTGGTTTGTTGGTTTGTTGGTTTGTTGGTTTGTTTGCTTGTTTGTTTGTTGGGTTGTTGGTTTGTTGGCTTGTTGGCTTGTAGGTTTGTTGGTTTGTTCGTTTGTTGGTTTGTTGGTTTGTGGGTTTGTTGGTTTGTTGGTTTGTTGGTTTGTTGGTTTGTTGGTTTGTTGGCTTGTTGGCTTGTTGGTTTGTTGGTTTGTTCGTTTGTTTGTTTGTTGGTTTGTTGGTTTGTTGGTTTGTTGGTTTGTTGGCTTGTTGGCTTGTTGGGTTGTTGGTTTGTTCGTTTGTTTGTTTGTTGGTTTGTTGGTTTGTTGGTTTGTTGGTTTGTTGGTTTGTTGGTTTGTTGGTTTGTTGGTTTGTTGGTTTGTTGGTTTGTTGGTTTGTTGGTTTGTTGGTTTGTTGGTTTGTTGGTTTGTTGGTTTGTTGGTTTGTTGGTTTGTTGGTTTGTTGGTTTGTTGGTTTGTTGTTTTGTTGGTGTGTTGGTTTGTTGGTTTGTTGGTTTGTTGGTTTGTTGGTTTGTTGGTTTGTTGGTTTGTTGGTTTGTTGGTTTGTTGGTTTCTTGGTTTGTTGGTTTGTTGGTGTGTTTGTTTGTTGGTTTGTTCGTTTGTTGGTTTTTTGGTTTGTTGGTTTTTTGGTTTGTTGGTTTGTTCGTTTGTTGATTTGTTGGTTTGTTCGTTTGTTGGTTTGTTGTTTTGTTGGTTTGTTGGCTTGTTGGTTTGTTGGTTTGTTGGTTTGTTGGTTTGTTGGTTTGTTGGCTTGTTGGTTTGTTGGTTTGATAGTTTGTTCGTTTGTTGGCTTGTATGTTTTTTGGTTTGTTGGTTTGTTGGTTTCTTGGTTTGTTGGTTTGTTGGTTTGTTGGCTTGTTGGTTTGTTGGTTTGATAGTTTGTTCGTTTGTTCGTTTGTTGGTTTGTTGGTTTGTTAGTTTGTTGGTTTGTTGGTTTGTTGGTTTGTTGGTTTGTTGGCTTGTTGGTTTGTTGGTTTGATGGTTTGTTCGTTTGTTCGTTTGTTGGCTTGTTGGTTTGTTGGCTTGTTGGTTTGTTGGCTAGTTGGTTTGTTGGTTTGTTGGTTTGTTGGTTTGTTGGTTTGTTGGTTTGTTGGTTTGTTGGTTTGTTGGTTTGTTGGTTTGTTTGTTTGTTGGGTTGTTGGTTTGTTGGCTTGTTGGCTTGTAGGTTTGTTGGTTTGTTCGTTTGTTGGTTTGTTGGTTTGTGGGTTTGTTGGTTTGTTGGTTTGTTGGTTTGTTTGTTTGTTGGTTTGTTGGCTTGTTGGCTTGTTGGTTTGTTGGTTTGTTCGTTTGTTTGTTTGTTGGTTTGTTGGTTTGTTGGTTTGTTGTTTTGTTGGTTTGTTGGTTTGTTGGTTTTTTAGTTTGTTGGTTTGTTGGTTTGTTGGTTTGTTGTTTTGTTGGTGTGGTGGTTTGTTGGTTTGTTGGTTTGTTGGTTTGTTGGTTTGTTGGTTTGTTGGTTTGTTGGTTTCTTGGTTTGTTGGTTTGTTGGTGTGTTTGTTTGTTGGTTTGTTCGTTTGTTGGTTTTTTGTTTTGTTGGTTTTTTGGTTTGTTGGTTTGTTCGTTTGTTGATTTGTTGGTTTGTTGGTTTGTTGGTTTGTTGGTTTGTTGGTTTGTTGGTTTGTTGGTTTGTTGGTTTGTTGGTTTGTTGGTTTGTTGGTTTGTTGGTGTGTTGGTTTGTTGGTTTGTTGGTTTGTTGGCTTGTTGGTTTGTTGGTTTGTTCGTTTGTTGGCTTGTTGGTTTGTTGGCTTGTTGGTTTGTTGGCTAGTTGGTTTGTTGGTTTGTTGGTTTGTTGGTTTGTTGGTTTGTTGGTTTGTTGGTTTGTTGGTTTGTTGATTTGTTGGTTTGTTTGTTTGTTGGGTTGTTGGTTTGTTGGCTTGTTGGCTTGTAGGTTTGTTGGTTTGTTCGTTTGTTGGTTTGTTGGTTTGTGGGTTTGTTGGATTGTTGGTTTGTTGGTTTGTTGGTTTGTTGGCTTGTTGGCTTGTTGGTTTGTTGGTTTGTTCGTTTGTTTGTTTGTTGGTTTGTTGGTTTGTTGGTTTGTTGGTTTGTTGGCTTGTTGGCTTGTTGGTTTGTTGGTTTGTTCGTTTGTTTGTTTGTTGGTTTGTTGGTTTGTTGGTTTGTTGGTTTGTTGGTTTGTTGGTTTGTTGGTTTGTTGGTTTGTTGGTTTGTTGGTTTGTTGGTTTGTTGGTTTGTTGGTTTGTTGGTTTGTTGGTTTGTTGGTTTGTTGGTTTGTTGGTTTGTTGGTTTGTTGTTTTGTTGGTGTGTTGGTTTGTTGGTTTGTTGGTTTGTTGGCTTGTTGGTTTGTTGGCTAGTTGGTTTATTGGTTTGTTGGTTTGTTGGTTTGTTGGTTTGTTGGATTGTTGGTTTGTTTGTTTGTTGGCTTATTGGCTTGTCAGTTTGTTGGCTTGTTGGTTTGTTGGTTTTTTGGTTTGTTCGTTTGTTAATTTGTTGGTTTGTTGGTTTGTTGGTTTGTTGGTTTGTTGATTTGTTGGTTTGTTGGTTCGTTGGTTTGTTGGTTTGTTGGTTTGTTGGTTTGTTGGTTTGTTGGTTTGTTGGTTTGTTGGTTTGTTGGTTTGTTGGTTTGTTGGTTTGTTTGTTTGTTTGTTTGTTGGGTTGTTGGTTTGTTGGCTTGTTGGCTTGTAGGTTTGTTGGTTTGTTCGTTTGTTGGTTTGTTGGTTTGTGGGTTTGTTGGTTTGTTGGTTTGTTGGTTTGTTGGTTTGTTGGTTTGTTGGCTTGTTGGCTTGTTGGTTTGTTGGTTTGTTCGTTTGTTTGTTTGTTGGTTTGTTGGTTTGTTGGTTTGTTGGTTTGTTGGCTTGTGGGCTTGTTGGTTTGTTGGTTTGTTCGTTTGTTTGTTTGTTGGTTTGTTGGTTTGTTGGTTTGTTGGTTTGTTGGTTTGTTGGTTTGTTGGTTTGTTGGTTTGTTGGTTTGTTGGTTTGTTGGTTTGTTGGTTTGTTGGTTTGTTGGTTTGTTGGTTTGTTGGTTTGTTGGTTTGTTGGTTTGTTGGTTTGTTGTTTTGTTGGTGTGTTGGTTTGTTGGTTTGTTGGTTTGTTGGTTTGTTGGTTTGTTGGTTTGTTGGTTTGTTGGTTTGTTGGTTTGTTGGTTTCTTGGTTTGTTGGTTTGTTGGTGTGTTTGTTTGTTGGTTTGTTCGTTTGTTGGTTTTTTGGTTTGTTGGTTTTTTGGTTTGTTGGTTTGTTCGTTTGTTGATTTGTTGGTTTGTTCGTTTGTTGGTTTGTTGTTTTGTTGGTTTGTTGGCTTGTTGGTTTGTTGGTTTGTTGGTTTGTTGGTTTGTTGGTTTGTTGGCTTGTTGGTTTGTTGGTTTGATGGTTTGTTCGTTTGTTGGCTTGTATGTTTTTTGGTTTGTTGGTTTGTTGGTTTCTTGGTTTGTTGGTTTGTTGGTTTGTTGGCTTGTTGGTTTGTTGGTTTGATAGTTTGTTCGTTTATTCGTTTGTTCGTTTGTTGGTTTGTTAGTTTGTTGGTTTGTTGGTTTGTTGGTTTGTTGGTTTGTTGGCTTGTTGGTTTGTTGGTTTGATGGTTTGTTCGTTTGTTCGTTTGTTGGCTTGTTGGTTTGTTGGCTTGTTGGTTTGTTGGCTAGTTGGTTTGTTGGTTTGTTGGTTTGTTGGTTTGTTGGTTTGTTGGTTTGTTGGTTTGTTGGTTTGTTGGTTTGTTGGTTTGTTGGTTTGTTGGTTTGTTTGTTTGTTGGGTTGTTGGTTTGTTGGCTTGTTGGCTTGTAGGTTTGTTGGTTTGTTCGTTTGTTGGTTTGTTTGTTTGTGGGTTTGTTGGTTTGTTGGTTTGTTGGTTTGTTTGTTTGTTGGTTTGTTGGCTTGTTGGCTTGTTGGTTTGTTGGTTTGTTCGTTTGTTTGTTTGTTGGTTTGTTGGTTTGTTGGTTTGTTGTTTTGTTGGTTTGTTGGTTTGTTGGTTTTTTAGTTTGTTGGTTTGTTGGTTTGTTGGTTTGTTCTTTTGTTGGTGTGTTGGTTTGTTGGTTTGTTGGTTTGTTGGTTTGTTGGTTGTTGGTTTGTTGGTTTCTTGGTTTGTTGGTTTGTTGGTGTGTTTGTTTGTTGGTTTGTTCGTTTGTTGGTTTTTTGTTTTGTTGGTTTTTTGGTTTGTTGGTTTGTTCGTTTGTTGATTTGTTGGTTTGTTGGTTTGTTGGTTTGTTGGTTTGTTGGTTTGTTGGTTTGTTGGTTTGTTGGTTTGTTGGTTTGTTGGTTTGTTGGTGTGTTGGTTTGTTGGTTTGTTGGTTTGTTGGCTTGTTGGTTTGTTGGTTTGTTGGTTTGTTGGTTTGTTGGTTTGTTGGTTTGTTGGTTTGTTGGTTTGTTGGTTTGTTGGTTTGTTGGTTTGTTGTTTTGTTGGTGTGTTGGTTTGTTGGTTTGTTGGTTTGTTGGCTTGTTGGTTTGTTGGCTAGTTGGTTTATTGGTTTGTTGGTTTGTTGGTTTGTTGGTTTGTTGGATTGTTGGTTTGTTTGTTTGTTGGCTTATTGGCTTGTCAGTTTGTTGGCTTGTTGGTTTGTTGGTTTTTTGGTTTGTTCGTTTGTTGGTTTGTTGGTTTGTTGGTTTGTTGGTTTGTTGGTTTGTTGATTTGTTGGTTTGTTGGTTCGTTGGTTTGTTGGTTTGTTGGTTTGTTGGTTTGTTGGTTTGTTGGTTTGTTGGTTTGTTGGTTTGTTGGTTTGTTGGTTTGTTTGTTTGTTTGTTTGTTGGGTTGTTGGTTTGTTGGCTTGTTGGCTTGTAGGTTTGTTGGTTTGTTCGTTTGTTTATTTGTTGGTTTGTGGGTTTGTTGGTTTGTTGGTTTGTTGGTTTGTTGGTTTGTTGGTTTGTTGGCTTGTTGGCTTGTTGGTTTGTTGGTTTGTTCGTTTGTTTGTTTGTTGGTTTGTTGGTTTGTTGGTTTGTTGGTTTGTTGGCTTGTTGGCTTGTTGGTTTGTTGGTTTGTTCGTTTGTTTGTTTGTTGGTTTGTTGGTTTGTTGGTTTGTTGGTTTGTTGGTTTGTTGGTTTGTTGGTTTGTTGGTTTGTTGGTTTGTTGGTTTGTTGGTTTGTTGGTTTGTTGGTTTGTTGGTTTGTTGGTTTGTTGGTTTGTTGGTTTGTTGGTTTGTTGGTTTGTTGTTTTGTTGGTGTGTTGGTTTGTTGGTTTGTTGGTTTGTTGGTTTGTTGGTTTGTTGGTTTGTTGGTTTGTTGGTTTGTTGGTTTGTTGGTTTCTTGGTTTGTTGGTTTGTTGGTGTGTTTGTTTGTTGGTTTGTTCGTTTGTTGGTTTTTTGGTTTGTTGGTTTTTTGGTTTGTTGGTTTGTTCGTTTGTTGATTTGTTGGTTTGTTCGTTTGTTGGTTTGTTGTTTTGTTGGTTTGTTGGCTTGTTGGTTTGTTGGTTTGTTGGTTTGTTGGTTTGTTGGTTTGTTGGCTTGTTGGTTTGTTGGTTTGATGGTTTGTTCGTTTGTTGGCTTGTATGTTTTTTGGTTTGTTGGTTTGTTGGTTTCTTGGTTTGTTGGTTTGTTGGTTTGTTGGCTTGTTGGTTTGTTGGTTTGATAGTTTGTTCGTTTGTTCGTTTGTTGGTTTGTTGGTTTGTTAGTTTGTTGGTTTGTTGGTTTGTTGGTTTGTTGGTTTGTTGGCTTGTTGGTTTGTTGGTTTGATGGTTTGTTCGTTTGTTCGTTTGTTGGCTGGTTGGTTTGTTGGCTTGTTGGTTTGTTGGCTAGTTGGTTTGTTGGTTTGTTGGTTTGTTGGTTTGTTGGTTTGTTGGTTTGTTGGTTTGTTGGTTTGTTGGTTTGTTGGTTTGTTTGTTTGTTGGGTTGTTGGTTTGTTGGCTTGTTGGCTTGTAGGTTTGTTGGTTTGTTCGTTTGTTGGTTTGTTGGTTTGTGGGTTTGTTGGTTTGTTGGTTTGTTGGTTTGTTTGTTTGTTGGTTTGTTGGCTTGTTGGCTTGTTGGTTTGTTGGTTTGTTCGTTTGTTTGTTTGTTGGTTTGTTGGTTTGTTGGTTTGTTGTTTTGTTGGTTTGTTGGTTTGTTGGTTTTTTAGTTTGTTGGTTTGTTGGTTTGTTGGTTTGTTGTTTTGTTGGTGTGTTGGTTTGTTGGTTTGTTGGTTTGTTGGTTTGTTGGTTTGTTGGTTTGTTGGTTTCTTGGTTTGTTGGTTTGTTGGTGTGTTTGTTTGTTGGTTTGTTCGTTTGTTGGTTTTTTGTTTTGTTGGTTTTTTGGTTTGTTGGTTTGTTCGTTTGTTGATTTGTTGGTTTGTTCGTTTGGTGGTTTGTTGTTTTGTTGGTTTGTTGGCTTGTTGGTTTGTTGGTTTGTTGGTTTGTTGGTTTGTTGGTTTGTTGGCTTGTTGGTTTGTTGGTTTGATGGTATGTTCGTTTGTTGGCTTGTTGGTTTGTTGGCTTGTTGGTTTGTTGGCTAGTTGGTTTGTTGGTTTGTTGGTTTGTTGGTTTGTTGGTTTGTTGGTTTGTTGGTTTGTTGGTTTGTTGGTTTGTTTGTTTGTTGGGTTGTTGGTTTGTTGGCTTGTTGGCTTGCTGGTTTGTTGGTTTGTTCGTTTGTTGGTTTGTTGGTTTGTGGGTTTGTTGGTTTCTTGGTTTGTTGGTTTGTTGGTTTGTTGGTTTGTTGGCTTGTTGGCTTGTTGGTTTGTTGGTTTGTTCGTTTGTTTGTTTGTTGGTTTGTTGGTTTGTTGGTTTGTTGGTTTGTTGGTTTGTTGGTTTGTTGGTTTGTTGGTTTGTTGGTTTGTTGGTTTGTTGGTTTGTTGGTTTGTTGGTTTGTTGGTTTGTTGTTTTGTTGGTT
The DNA here is from genome assembly GCA_958298945.1 of Atherix ibis. NCBI lineage: Eukaryota > Metazoa > Arthropoda > Insecta > Diptera > Athericidae > Atherix > Atherix ibis. The sequence goes on from OY282608.1 coordinate 101,513,668, forward strand.
TGTTGGTTTGTTGGTTTGTTGGTTTGTTGGTTTGTTGGTTTGTTGGTTTGTTGGTTTGTTGGTTTCTTGGTTTCTTGGTTTGTTGGTGTGTTTGTTTGTTGGTTTGTTCGTTTGTTGGTTTTTTGGTTTTTTGGTTTGTTGGCTTGTTAATTTGTTGGTTTGTTGGTTTGTTGGTTTGTTGGGTTGTTGGTTTGTTGGTTTTTTGGTTTGTTTGTTTGTTGGCTTGTTGGTTTGTTGGCTTGTTGGTTTGTTGGTTTGTTGGTTTGTTGATTTGTTGGTTTGTTGGTTTGTTGGTTTGTTGGCTTGTTGGCTTGTTAGTTTGTTGGTTTCTTTGTTTGTTTGTTTATTGGTTTGTTCGTTTCTGCGTTTGTTGGTTTCCTAGTTTGTTGGTTGGTTGGTTTGTTCGTTTGTTGGTTTGTTGGTTTGTTGGTTTGTTCGTTTGTTAGTTTGTTGATTAGTTGGTTTGTTGGCTTGTTGGTTTGTTGGTTTGTTGGGTTTTTGGTTTGTTGGCTTGTTGGTTTGTTGCTTTGTTGGTTTGTTGCTTTGTTAGTTTGTTTGTTTGTTTGTTTGTTCGTTTGTTGGCTTGTTGGTTTGTTGGCTTGTTGGCTTGTTGGTTTGTTTCCTTGTTGGTTTGTTGGTTTGTTGGTTTGTTGGCTTATTGGTTTGTTGGTTTGTTGGTTTGTTCGTTTGCTAGTTTTTTGGTTTGTTGGTTTGTTGGTTTGTTCGTTTGTTAGCTTGTTGACTTGTTAGTTTGTTGGTTTGTTGGCATGTTGGCTTGTTGGTTTGTTGGTTTGTTGGTTTGTTGGTTTGTTGGTTTGTTGGTTTGTTGGTTTGTTGGTTTGTTGGTTTGTTGGTTTGTTGGTTTGTTGGTTTGTTGGTTTGTTGGTTTGTTGGTTTGTTTGTTTGTTGGTTTGTTGGTTTGTTGGCTTGTTGGTTTGTTGGCTTGTTGGCTTGTTGGTTTGTTGGTTTGTTCGTTTGTTGGTTTGTTGGTTTGTTGGTTTGATGGCTTGTTGGCCTGTTTGTTTGTTGGTTTCTTGGCATGTTGGTTTGTTGGTTTGTTTGTTTGGTGGTTTGTTCGTTTGTTGGGTTGTTGGTTTGTTGGTTTGTTTGCTTGTTGGTTTGTTGGTTTGTTGGTTTGTTGGTTTGTTGGTTTGTTGGTTTGTTGGTGTGTTGGTTTGTTGGTTTATTGGTTTGTTGGTTTGTTGGCTTGTTGGTTTGTTGGTTTGTTGGTTTGTTGGTTTGTTGTTTTGTTGGTTTGTTGGTGTGTTGGTTTGTTGGTTTGTTGGTTTGTTGGTTTGTTGGCTTGTTGGTTTGTTGGTTTGTTGGTTTGTTGGTTTGTAGGTTTGTTGGTTTTTTTGTTTGTTGGTTGGTTGGTTTGTTAGTTTGTTTGTTTGTTCGTTTGTTAGCTTGTTGGTTTGTTGGCTTGTTGGTTTGTTGGTTTGTTGTTTGGTTGGTTTGTTGGTTTGTTTGTTTGTTCGTTTGTTGGTTTGTTGGTTTGTTGGTTTGTTGGTTTGTTGGTTTGTTGGTTTATTTGTTTGTTGGTTTGTTGGTTAGTTGGCTTCTTGGCTTTTTGGCTTGTTGGTTTGTTGGTTTGTTGGCTTGATGGCTTGTTGGTTTGATGGTTTGTTAGCTTGTTGGTTTGTTGGTTTGTTGGTTTGTTGGTTTGTTGGTTTGTTGGTTTGTTGGTTTATTGGTTTGTTGGTTTGTTGGTTTGTTGGTTTGTTGGTTTGTTGGTTTGTTGGTTTGTTGGTTTGTTGGTTTGTTGGTTTGTTGATTTGTTGGTTTGTTGGTTTGTTGGTTTGTTGGTTTGTTGGTTTGTTGGTTTGTTGGTTTGTTGGTTTGTTGGTTTGTTGGTTTGTCGGTTTGTTGGTTTGTTGGTTTGTTGATTTGTTGGTGTGTTTGTTTTTTGGTTTGTTCGTTTGTTGGTTTGTTGGTTTGTTGGTTTGTTGGCTTGTTGGGATGCTGGTTTGTTGGTTTGTTGGTTTTTTGGCTGTTGGTTTGTTGGTTTGTTGGTTTGTTCGTTTGCTGGCTTGTTGGTTTGTTGGCTTGTTGGCTTGTTGGTTTGTTGGTTTGTTGGTTTGTTGGTTTGTAGGTTTGTTGGTTTGTTGGTTTGTTGGCTTGTTGGTTTGTTGGCTTGTTGGTTTCTTTGTTTGTTTGTTTGTTGGTTTGTTCGTTTCTTCGTTTGTTGGTTTGCTGGTTTGCTGGTTTGTTGGTTTGTAGGTTTGTTCGTTTGTTGGTTTGTTGGTTTGTTGGTTTGTTCGTTTGTTAGTTTGTTGATTTGTTGGTTTTTGGCTTGTTGGTTTGTTGGTTTGTTGGTTTGTTGGCTTGTTGGCTTGTTGGTTTGTTGGGTTGTTGGTTTGTTGGTTTGTTGGTTTGTTGGTTTGTTGGTTTGTTTGTTTGTTGGTTTGTTTGTTTGTTTGTTTGTTTGCTTGTTGGTTTGTTGGTTTGTTGGTTTGTTGGTTTGTTAGTTTGTTGGTTTGTTGGCTTGTTGGCTTGTTGGTTTGTTGGTTTCTTTGTTTGTTTGTTTGTTGGTTTGTTCGTTTCTTCGTTTGTTGGTTTGCTGGTTTGTTGGTTTGTTGGTTTGTTGGTTTGTTTGTTAGTCAGTTTGTTGATTTGTTGGTTTGTTGGCTTGTTGGTTTGTTGGTTTGTTGGTTTGTTGGTTTGTTGGCTTGTTGGTTTGTGGGTTTGTTGGTTTGTTGGTTTGTTTGTTTGCTTGTTTGTTGGTTTGCTCGTTTGTTCGTTTGTTGGTTTGTTGGTTTGTTGGTTTGTTGGTTTGCTGGTTTGTTGGTTTGTTGGTTTGTTCGTTTGTTGGTTTGTTGGTTTGTTGGTTTGTTCGTTTGTTAGTTTGTTGATTTGTTGGTTTGTTGGCTTGTTGGTTTGATGGTTTGTTGGTTTGTTTGTTTGTTTGTTTGTTGGTTTGTTGGTTTGTTGGCTTGTTAGCTTGTTGGTTTGCTGGTTTGTTGGTTTGTTGGTTTGTTCGTTTTTTGGTTTGTTGGCTTGTTGGTTTGTTGGCTTCTTGGCTTGTTGGTTTGTTGGCTTGTTGGTTTGTTCGTTTGTTGGCTTGTCGGTTTGTTGGTTTGTTTGCTTGTTGGTTTGTTGGTTTGTTGGTTTGTTGCTTTGTTCGTTTGTTGGCTTGTTGGCTTGTTAGTTTGTTGGTTTGTTGGCTTGTTGGCTTGTTGGTTTGTTGGTTTGTTGGTTTGTTGGTTTGTTGGTTTGTTGGTTTGTTGGTTTGTTGGTTTGTTGGTTTATTTGTTTGTTGGTTTGTTGGTTTGTTGGCTTCTTGGCTTCTTTGCTTGTTGGTTTGTTGGTTTGTTGGCTTGATGGCTTGTTGGTTTGTTGGTTTGTTGGCTTGTTGGTTTGTTGGTTTGTTGGTTTGTTGGTTTATTGGTTTGTTGACTTGTTGGTTTGTTGGTTTGTTGGTTTCTTGGTTTATTCGTTTGTTGGTTTGTTGGTTTGTTGGTTTGTTGGTTTGTTGGTTTGTTGGTTTGTTTGTTTGTTGGTTTGTTGGTTTGTTGGCTTGTTGGTTTGTTGGCTTGTTGGCTTGTTGGTTTGTTGGTTTGTTCGTTTGTTGGTTTGTTGTTTGTTGGTTTGATGGCTTGTTGGCCTGTTTGTTTGTTGGTTTATTGGCATGTTGGTTTGTTGGTTTGTTTGTTTGGTGGTTTGTTCGTTTGTTGGGTTGTTGGTTTGTTTGCTTATTGGTTTGTTGGTTTGTTGGTTTGTTGGTTTGTTGGTTTGTTGGTGTGTTGGTTCGTTGGTTTGTTCGTTTGTTGGCTTGTTGGATTGTTGGTTTGTTGGTTTTTTGGTTTGTTGGTTTGTTGGTTTGTTGGTTTGTTGGCTTGTTGGTTTGTTGGTTTGTTGGTTTGTTGTTTGTTGGTTTGTTGGTTTGTTGGTTTGTTGGTTTGTTCATTTGTTGGTTGGTTGGTTTGTTGGTTTGTTTGTTTGTTGGTTTGTTCGTTTGTTGGCTTATTGGATTGTTGGTTTGTTGGTTTGTTGGTTTGTTGTTTTGTTGGTTTGTTGGTTTGTTTGTTTGTTCGTTTGTTGGTTTGTTGGTTTGTTGGCTTGTTGGTTTGTTGGTTTGGTGGCTTTTTGGCTTGTTGGTTTGTTGATTTGTTGATTTGTTGGTTTGTTAGTTTGTTTGTTTGTTGGCTTATTGGCTTGTTAGTTTGTAGGTTTGTTGGCTTGTTGGTTTGTTGGTTTTTTTGGTTTGTTCGTTTGTTGGTTTGTTGGTTTGTTGGTTTGTTGGTTTGTTGGTTTGTTGGTTTGTTGGTTTGTTGGTTTGTTGGTTTGTTGGTTTGTTCGTTTGTTGGTTTGTTGGTTTGTTGGTTTGTTGGTTTGTTGGTTTGTTGGTTTGTTGGTTTGTTAGTTTGTTGGATTGTTGGTTTGTTGGTTTGTTGGTTTGTTGGTTTGTTGGTTTGTTGGTTTGTTGGTTTGTTTACGTGTTTTTTTGTTTGTTTGTTGGTTTGTTAGTTTGTTGGTTTGTTGGTTTGTTGGTTTGTTGGCTTGTTGGTTTGTTGGTTTGTTGGTTTGTTGGCTTGTTGGTTTGTTGGTTTGTTGGTTTGTTCACTTGTTGGCTTGTTGGTTTGTTGGCTTGTTGGTTTGTTGGTTTGTTGGTTTGTTGGTTTGTTGGTTTGTTGGTTTGTTGGTTTGTTGGTTTGTTGGCTTGTTGGCTTGTTGGTTTGTTGGTTTCTTTGTTTGTTTGTTTGTTGGTTTGTTGTTTTGTTGGCTTGTTGGTTTGTTGGTTTGTTGGTTTGTTGGTTTGTTGGTTTTTTGGCTTTTTGGTTTGTTGGTTTGTTGGGTTGTTGGTTTGTTGGTTTGTTGGTTTGTTTGTTGGTTGGTTTGTTCGTTTGTTGGCTTGTTGGTTTGTTGGCTTGTTGGCTTGTTTGCTTGTTCGTTTGCTGGTTTGTTGGTTTGTTGGTTTGTTGGCTTATTGGTTTGTTGGTTTGTTCGTTTGTTAGTTTTTTGGTTTATTGGTTTGTTGGTTTGTTCGTTTGTTGGCTTGTTGGCTTGTTAGTTAGTTGGTTTGTTGGCTTGTTGGCTTGTTGGTTTGTTGGTTTGTTGGTTTGTTGGTTTGTTGGTTTGTTGGTTTATTTGTTTGTTGGTTTGTTGGTTTGTTGGCTTCTTGGCTTTTTGGCTTGTTGGTTTGTTGGTTTGTTGGCTTGATGGCTTGTTGGTTTGTTGGTTTGTTGGCTTGTTGGTTTGTTGGTTTGTTGGTTTGTTGGTTTGTTGGTTTGTTGGTTTGTTGGTTTATTGGTTTGTTGGTTTGTTGGTTTGTTGGTTTGTTCGTTTGTTTGCTTGTTTGCTTGTTGGTTTGTTGGTTTTTTGGCTTGTTGCTTTGTTGGTTTGTTGGCTTATTGTTTTGTTGGTTTGTTGGTTTGTTGGTTTGTTGGTTTCTTGGTTTATTCGTTTGTTGGTTTGTTGGTTTGTTGGTTTGTTGGTTTGTTTGTTTGTTGGTTTGTTGGTTTGTTTGTTTGTTGGTTTGTTGGTTTGTTGGATTGTTGGTTTGTTGGTTTTTTGGTTTGTTGGTTTGTTGGTTTGTTGGTTTGTTGGCTTGTTGGTTTGTTGGTTTGTTGGTTTGTTGTTTGTTGGTTTGTTGGTTTGTTGGTTTGTTGGTTTGTTCATTTGTTGGTTGGTTGGTTTGTTGGTTTGTTTGTTTGTTGGTTTGTTCGTTTGTTGGCTTATTGGATTGTTGGTTTGTTGGTTTGTTGGTTTGTTGTTTTGTTGGTTTGTTGGTTTGTTTGTTTGTTCGTTTGTTGGTTTGTTGGTTTGTTGGCTTGTTGGTTTGTTGGTTTGGTGGCTTTTTGGCTTGTTGGTTTGTTGATTTGTTGATTTGTTGGTTTGTTAGTTTGTTTGTTTGTTGGCTTATTGGCTTGTTAGTTTGTAGGTTTGTTGGCTTGTTGGTTTGTTGGTTTTTTTGGTTTGTTCGTTTGTTGGTTTGTTGGTTTGTTGGTTTGTTGGTTTGTTGGTTTGTTGGTTTGTTGGTTTGTTGGTTTGTTGGTTTGTTGGTTTGTTCGTTTGTTGGTTTGTTGGTTTGTTGGTTTGTTGGTTTGTTGGTTTGTTGGTTTGTTGGTTTGTTAGTTTGTTGGATTGTTGGTTTGTTGGTTTGTTGGTTTGTTGGTTTGTTGGTTTGTTGGTTTGTTGGTTTGTTTACGTGTTTTTTTGTTTGTTTGTTGGTTTGTTAGTTTGTTGGTTTGTTGGTTTGTTGGTTTGTTGGCTTGTTGGTTTGTTGGTTTGTTGGTTTGTTGGCTTGTTGGTTTGTTGGTTTGTTGGTTTGTTCACTTGTTGGCTTGTTGGTTTGTTGGCTTGTTGGTTTGTTGGTTTGTTGGTTTGTTGGTTTGTTGGTTTGTTGGTTTGTTGGTTTGTTGGTTTGTTGGCTTGTTGGCTTGTTGGTTTGTTGGTTTCTTTGTTTGTTTGTTTGTTGGTTTGTTGTTTTGTTGGCTTGTTGGTTTGTTGGTTTGTTGGTTTGTTGGTTTGTTGGTTTTTTGGCTTTTTGGTTTGTTGGTTTGTTGGGTTGTTGGTTTGTTGGTTTGTTGGTTTGTTTGTTGGTTGGTTTGTTCGTTTGTTGGCTTGTTGGTTTGTTGGCTTGTTGGCTTGTTTGCTTGTTCGTTTGCTGGTTTGTTGGTTTGTTGGTTTGTTGGCTTATTGGTTTGTTGGTTTGTTCGTTTGTTAGTTTTTTGGTTTATTGGTTTGTTGGTTTGTTCGTTTGTTGGCTTGTTGGCTTGTTAGTTAGTTGGTTTGTTGGCTTGTTGGCTTGTTGGTTTGTTGGTTTGTTGGTTTGTTGGTTTGTTGGTTTGTTGGTTTATTTGTTTGTTGGTTTGTTGGTTTGTTGGCTTCTTGGCTTTTTGGCTTGTTGGTTTGTTGGTTTGTTGGCTTGATGGCTTGTTGGTTTGTTGGTTTGTTGGCTTGTTGGTTTGTTGGTTTGTTGGTTTGTTGGTTTGTTGGTTTGTTGGTTTGTTGGTTTATTGGTTTGTTGGTTTGTTGGTTTGTTGGTTTGTTCGTTTGTTTGCTTGTTTGCTTGTTGGTTTGTTGGTTTTTTGGCTTGTTGCTTTGTTGGTTTGTTGGCTTATTGTTTTGTTGGTTTGTTGGTTTGTTGGTTTGTTGGTTTCTTGGTTTATTCGTTTGTTGGTTTGTTGGTTTGTTGGTTTGTTGGTTTGTTTGTTTGTTGGTTTGTTGGTTTGTTTGTTTGTTGGTTTGTTGGTTTGTTGGTTTGTTGGTTTGTTGGTTTGTTGGTTTGTTGGTTTGTTGGTTTGTTGGTTTGTTGCTTTGTTGGTTTGTTGGTTTGTTGGTTTGTTGGTTTGTTGGTTTGTTGGTTTGTTGGTTTGTTGGTTTGTTGGTTTGTTGGTTTGTTGGTTTGTTGGTTTGTTGGTGTGTTTGTTTGTTTGTTTGTTGGTTTGTTAGTTTGTTCGTTTGTTAGTTTTTTGGTTTATTGGTTTGTTGGTTTGTTAGTTTGTTGGTTTGTTGGTTTGTTGGCTTGTTGGTTTGTTGGTTTGTTGGTTTGTTCGCTTGTTGGCTTGTTGGTTTGTTGGCTTGTTGGTTTGTTGGTTTGTTGGTTTGTTGGTTTGTTGGTTTGTTGGTTTGTTGGTTTGTTGGCTTGTTGGCTTGTTGGTTTGTTGGTTTCTTTGTTTGTTTGTTTGTTGATTTGTTGTTTTGTTGGCTTGTTGGTTTGTTGGTTTGTTGGTTTGTTGGTTTGTTGGTTTGTTGGCTTGTTGGTTTGTTGGTTTGTTGGTTTGTTGGTTTGTTGGTTTGTTGGTTTGTTTGTTGGTTGGTTTGTTCGTTTGTTGGCTTGTTGGTTTGTTGGGTTGTTGGCTTGTTTGCTTGTTCGTTTGCTGGTTTGTTGGTTTGTTGGTTTGTTGGCTTATTGGTTTGTTGGTTTGTTCGTTTGTTAGTTTTTTGGTTTGTTGGTTTGTTGGTTTGTTCGCTTGTTGGCTTGTTGGTTTGTTGGCTTGTTGGTTTGTTGGTTTGTTGGTTTGTTGGTTTGTTGGTTTGTTGGTTTGTTGGCTTGTTGGATTGTTGGTTTGTTGGTTTCTTTGTTTGTTTGTTTGTTGATTTGTTGTTTTGTTGGCTTGTTGGTTTGTTGGTTTGTTGGTCTGTTGGTTTGTTGGTTTGTTGGTTTGTTGGTTTGTTGGTTTGTTGGTTTGTTGGTTTGTTGGTTTGTTGGTTTGTTGGTTTGTTTGTTGGTTGGTTTGTTCGTTTGTTGGCTTGTTGGTTTGTTGGCTTGTTGGCTTGTTTGCTTGTTCGTTTGCTGGTTTGTTGGTTTGTTGGTTTGTTGGCTTATTGGTTTGTTGGTTTGTTCGTTTGTTAGTTTTTTGGTTTGTTGGTTTGTTCGTTTGTTGGTTTGTTGGCTTGTTAGTTTGTTGGTTTGTTTGTTTTGTGGGCTTGTTGGCTTGTTGGTTTGTTGGTTTGTTGGTTTGTTGGTTTGTTGGTTTGTTGGTTTGTTGGTTTGTTGGTTTATTTGTTTGTTGGTTTGTTGGTTTGTTGACTTCTTGGCTTTTTGGCTTGTTGGTTTGTTGGTTTGTTGGCTTGATGGCTTGTTGGTTTGTTGGGTTGTTGGCTTGTTGGTTTGTTGGTTTGTTGGTTTGTTGGTTTGTTGGTTTGTTGGTTTGTTGGTTTGTTGGTTTGTTGGTTTGTTGGTTTATTGGTTTGTTGGTTTGTTGGTTTGTTGGTTTGTTCGTTTGTTGGCTTGTTGGCTTGTTGGCTTGTTGGTTTGTTGGTTTGTTGGTTTGTTCGTTTGTTGGTTTGTTGGTTTGTTGGTTTGATGGCTTGTTGGCCTGTTTGTTTGTTGGTTTGTTGGCATGTTGGTTTGTTGGTTTATTTGTTTGGTGGTTTGTTCGTTTGTTGGGTTGTTGGTTTGTTGGTTTGTTTGCTTGTTGGTTTGTTGGTTTGTTGGTTTGTTGGTTTGTTGGTTTGTTGGTTTGTTGGTTTGTTGGTGTGTTGGTTTGTTGGTTTGTTGGTTTGTTGGTTTGTTGGCTTGTTGGCTTGTTGGTTTGTTGGTTTGTTGGTTTGTTGGCTTGTTGGTTTGTTGGTTTGTTGGTTTGTTCACTTGTTGGCTTGTTGGTTTGTTGGCTTGTTGGTTTGTTGGTTTGTTGGTTTGTTGGTTTGTTGGTTTGTTGGTTTGTTGGTTTGTTGGTTTGTTGGCTTGTTGGCTTGTTGGTTTGTTGGTTTCTTTGTTTGTTTGTTTGTTGGTTTGTTGTTTTGTTGGCTTGTTGGTTTGTTGGTTTGTTGGTTTGTTGGTTTGTTGGTTTGTTGGTTTGTTGGCTTGTTGGTTTGTTGGTTTGTTGGGTTGTTGGTTTGTTGGTTTGTTGGTTTGTTTGTTGGTTGGTTTGTTCGTTTGTTGGCTTGTTGGTTTGTTGGCTTGTTGGCTTGTTTGCTTGTTCGTTTGCTGGTTTGTTGGTTTGTTGGTTTGTTGGCTTATTGGTTTGTTGGTTTGTTCGTTTGTTAGTTTTTTGGTTTATTGGTTTGTTGGTTTGTTCGTTTGTTGGCTTGTTGGCTTGTTAGTTAGTTGGTTTGTTGGCTTGTTGGCTTGTTGGTTTGTTGGTTTGTTGGTTTGTTGGTTTGTTGGTTTGTTGGTTTATTTGTTTGTTGGTTTGTTGGTTTGTTGGCTTCTTGGCTTTTTGGCTTGTTGGTTTGTTGGTTTGTTGGCTTGATGGCTTGTAGGTTTGTTGGTTTGTTGGCTTGTTGGTTTGTTGGTTTGTTGGTTTGTTGGTTTGTTGGTTTGTTGGTTTGTTGGTTTGTTGGTTTATTGGTTTGTTGGTTTGTTGGTTTGTTGGTTTGTTCGTTTGTTTGCTTGTTTGCTGGTTGGTTTGTTGGTTTTTTGGCTTGTTGCTTTGTTGGTTTGTTGGCTTATTGTTTTGTTGGTTTGTTGGTTTGTTGGTTTGTTGGTTTCTTGGTTTATTCGTTTGTTGGTTTGTTGGTTTGTTGGTTTGTTGGTTTGTTGGTTTGTTGGTTTGTTGGTTTGTTGGTTTGTTTGTTTGTTGGTTTGTTGGTTTGTTGGTTTGTTGGTTTGTTGGTTTGTTGGTTTGTTGGTTTGTTGGTTTGTTGGTTTGTTGCTTTGTTGGTTTGTTGGTTTGTTGGTTTGTTGGTTTGTTGGTTTGTTGGTTTGTTGGTTTGTTGGTTTGTTGGTTTGTTGGTTTGTTGGTTTGTTGGTTTGTTGGTGTGTTTGTTTGTTTGTTTGTTGGTTTGTTAGTTTGTTCGTTTGTTAGTTTTTTGGTTTATTGGTTTGTTGGTTTGTTAGTTTGTTGGTTTGTTGGTTTGTTGGCTTGTTGGTTTGTTGGTTTGTTGGTTTGTTCGCTTGTTGGCTTGTTGGTTTGTTGGCTTGTTGGTTTGTTGGTTTGTTGGTTTGTTGGTTTGTTGGTTTGTTGGTTTGTTGGTTTGTTGGCTTGTTGGCTTGTTGGTTTGTTGGTTTCTTTGTTTGTTTGTTTGTTGATTTGTTGTTTTGTTGGCTTGTTGGTTTGTTGGTTTGTTGGTTTGTTGGTTTGTTGGCTTGTTGGTTTGTTGGTTTGTTGGTTTGTTGGTTTGTTGGTTTGTTGGTTTGTTTGTTGGTTGGTTTGTTCGTTTGTTGGCTTGTTGGTTTGTTGGGTTGTTGGCTTGTTTGCTTGTTCGTTTGCTGGTTTGTTGGTTTGTTGGTTTGTTGGCTTATTGGTTTGTTGGTTTGTTCGTTTGTTAGTTTTTTGGTTTGTTGGTTTGTTGGTTTGTTCGCTTGTTGGCTTGTTGGTTTGTTGGCTTGTTGGTTTGTTGGTTTGTTGGTTTGTTGGTTTGTTGGTTTGTTGGTTTGTTGGCTTGTTGGATTGTTGGTTTGTTGGTTTCTTTGTTTGTTTGTTTGTTGATTTGTTGTTTTGTTGGCTTGTTGGTTTGTTGGTTTGTTGGTCTGTTGGTTTGTTGGTTTGTTGGTTTGTTGGTTTGTTGGTTTGTTGGTTTGTTGGTTTGTTGGTTTGTTGGTTTGTTTGTTGGTTGGTTTGTTCGTTTGTTGGCTTGTTGGTTTGTTGGCTTGTTGGCTTGTTTGCTTGTTCGTTTGCTGGTTTGTTGGTTTGTTGGTTTGTTGGCTTATTGGTTTGTTGGTTTGTTCGTTTGTTAGTTTTTTGGTTTGTTGGTTTGTTCGTTTGTTGGTTTGTTGGCTTGTTAGTTTGTTGGTTTGTTTGTTTTGTGGGCTTGTTGGCTTGTTGGTTTGTTGGTTTGTTGGTTTGTTGGTTTGTTGGTTTGTTGGTTTGTTGGTTTGTTGGTTTATTTGTTTGTTGGTTTGTTGGTTTGTTGACTTCTTGGCTTTTTGGCTTGTTGGTTTGTTGGTTTGTTGGCTTGATGGCTTGTTGGTTTGTTGGGTTGTTGGCTTGTTGGTTTGTTGGTTTGTTGGTTTGTTGGTTTGTTGGTTTGTTGGTTTGTTGGTTTGTTGGTTTGTTGGTTTGTTGGTTTGTTGGTTTATTGGTTTGTTGGTTTGTTGGTTTGTTGGTTTGTTCGTTTGTTGGCTTGTTGGCTTGTTGGCTTGTTGGTTTGTTGGTTTGTTGGTTTGTTCGTTTGTTGGTTTGTTGGTTTGTTGGTTTGATGGCTTGTTGGCCTGTTTGTTTGTTGGTTTGTTGGCATGTTGGTTTGTTGGTTTATTTGTTTGGTGGTTTGTTCGTTTGTTGGGTTGTTGGTTTGTTGGTTTGTTTGCTTGTTGGTTTGTTGGTTTGTTGGTTTGTTGGTTTGTTGGTTTGTTGGTTTGTTGGTTTGTTGGTGTGTTGGTTTGTTGGTTTGTTGGTTTGTTGGTTTGTTGGCTTGTTGGTTTGTTGGTTTGTTGGTTTGTTGGTTTGTTGGTTTGTTGGTGTGTTGGTTTGTTGGTTTGTTGGTTTGTTGGTTTGTTGGCTGGTTGGTTTGTTGGTTTGGTGGTTTGTTGGTTTGTTGGTTTGTTGGCTTGTTGGTTTGTTGATTTATTGATTTGTTGGTTTGTTGGTTTGTTGGCTTGTTGGCTTGTTGGTTTGTTGGTTTCTTTGTTTCTTTGTTTGTTGGTTTGTTCGTTTCTTCGTTTGTTGGTTTGCTGGTTTGCTGGTTTGTTGGTTTGTAGGTTTGTTCGTTTGTTGGTTTGTTGGTTTGTTGGTTTGTTCGTTTGTTAGTTTGTTGATTTGTTGGATTGTTGGCTTGTTGGTTTGTTGGTTTGTTGGTTTGTTGGTTTGTTGGTTTGTTGGCTTGTTGGTTTGTTGATTTGTTGGTTTGTTGGTTTGTTGGTTTGTTTGTTTGTTGGTTTGTTCGTTTGTTGGTTTGTTGGTTTGTTTGCTTGTTGGTTTGTTGGTTTGTTGGTTTGTTGGTTTGTTGGTTTGTTCGTTTGTTGGCTTGTTGGCTTGTTAGTTTGTTGGTTTGTTGGCTTGTTGGCTTGTTGGTTTGTTGGTTTGTTGGTTTGTTGGTTTGTTGGTTTGTTGGTTTGTTGGTATATTTGTTTGTTGGTTTGTTGGTTTGTTGGTTTATTGGTTTGTTGGTTTGTTGGTTTGTTAGTTTGTTGGATTGTTGGTTGGTTGGTTTGTTGGTTTGTTGGTTTGTTGGTTTGTTGGTTTGTTGGTTTGTTGGTGTGTTTGTTTGTTTGTTTGTTGGTTTGTTAGTTTGTTGGTTTGTTGGTTTGTTGGCTTGTTGGTTTGTTGGTTTGTTGGTTTGTTGGCTTGTTGGTTTGTTGGTTTGTTGGTTTGTTCGCTTGTTGGCTTGTTGGTTTGTTGGCTTGTTGGTTTGTTGGTTTGTTGGTTTGTTGGTTTGTTGGTTTGTTGGTTTGTTGGTTTGTTGGCTTGTTGGCTTGTTGGTTTGTTGGTTTCTTTGTTTGTTTGTTTGTTGGTTTGTTGTTTTGTTGGCTTGTTGGTTTGTTGGTTTGTTGGTTTGTTGGTTTGTTGGTTTGTTGGCTTGTTGGTTTGTTGGTTTGTTGGGTTGTTGGTTTGTTGGTTTGTTGGTTTGTTTGTTGGTTGGTTTGTTCGTTTGTTGGCTTGTTGGTTTGTTGGCTTGTTGGCTTGTTTGCTTGTTCGTTTGCTGGTTTGTTGGTTTGTTGGTTTGTTGGCTTATTGGTTTGTTGGTTTGTTCGTTTGTTAGTTTTTTGGTTTATTGGTTTGTTGGTTTGTTCGTTTGTTGGCTTGTTGGCTTGTTAGTTTGTTGGTTTGTTGGCTTGTTGGCTTGTTTGTTTGTTGGTTTGTTGGTTTGTTGGTTTGTTGGTTTGTTGGTTTATTTGTTTGTTGGTTTGTTGGTTTGTTGGCTTTTTGGCTTTTTGGCTTGTTGGTTTGTTGGTTTGTTGGCTTGATGGCTTGTTGGTTTGTTGGTTTGTTGGCTTGTTGGTTTGTTGGTTTGTTGGTTTGTTGGTTTGTTGGTTTGTTGGTTTGTTGGTTTGTTGGTTTATTGGTTTGTTGGTTTGTTGGTTTGTTGGTTTGTTCGTTTGTTTGCTTGTTTGCTTGTTGGTTTGTTGGTTTCTTGGCTTGTTGCTTTGTTGGTTTGTTGGCTTATTGTTTTGTTGGTTTGTTGGTTTGTTGGTTTATTGGTTTGTTGGTTTGTTGGTTTGTTAGTTTGTTGGATTGTTGGTTTGTTGGTTTGTTGGTTTGTTGGTTTGTTGGTTTGTTGGTTTGTTGGTTTGTTGGTTTGTTGGTGTGTTTGTTTGTTTGTTTGTTGGTTTGTTAGTTTGTTGGTTTGTTGGTTTGTTGGTTTGTTGGTTTGTTGGTTTGTTAGTTTGTTGGATTGTTGGTTTGTTGGTTTGTTGGTTTGTTGGTTTGTTGGTTTGTTGGTTTGTTGGTTTGTTGGTGTGTTTGTTTGTTTGTTTGTTGGTTTGTTAGTTTGTTAGTTTGTTGGTTTGTTGGTTTGTTGGTTTGTTGGCTTGTTGGTTTGTTGGTTTGTTGGTTTGTTGGCTTGTTGGTTTGTTGGTTTGTTGGTTTGTTCGCTTGTTGGCTTGTTGGTTTGTTGGCTTGTTGGTTTGTTGGTTTGTTGGTTTGTTGGTTTGTTGGTTTGTTGGTTTGTTGGTTTGTTGGTTTGTTGGTTTGTTGGCTTGTTGGTTTGTTGGTTTGTTGGGTTGTTGGTTTGTTGGTGTGTTTGTTTGTTTGTTTGTTGGTTTGTTAGTTTGTTGGTTTGTTGGTTTGTTGGTTTGTTGGTTTGTTGGTTTGTTGGTTTGTTGGCTTATTGGTTTGTTGGTTTGTTCGTTTGTTAGTTTTTTGGTTTATTGGTTTGTTGGTTTGTTCGTTTGTTGGCTTGTTGGCTTGTTAGTTTGTTGGCTTGTTGGCTTGTTGGCTTGTTGGTTTGTTGGTTTGTTGGTTTGTTGGTTTGTTGGTTTGTTGGTTTATTTGTTTGTTGGTTTGTTGGTTTGTTGGCTTCTTGGCTTTTTGGCTTGTTGGTTTGTTGGTTTGTTGGCTTGATGGCTTGTTGGTTTGTTGGTTTGTTGGCTTGTTGGTTTGTTGGTTTGTTGGTTTGTTGGTTTGTTGGTTTGTTGGTTTGTTGGTTTATTGGTTTGTTGGTTTGTTGGTTTGTTGGTTTGTTCGTTTGTTTGCTTGTTTGCTTGTTGGTTTGTTGGTTTGTTGGCTTGTTGCTTTGTTGGTTTGTTGGCTTATTGTTTTGTTGGTTTGTTGGTTTGTTGGTTTGTTGGTTTGTTGGTTTGTTGGTTTGTTGGTTTGTTGGTTTGTTGGTTTGTTAGTTTGTTGGATTGTTGGTTTGTTGGTTTGTTGGTTTGTTGGTTTGTTGGTTTGTTGGTTTGTTGGTTTGTTGGTGTGTTTGTTTGTTTGTTTGTTGGTTTGTTAGTTTGTTAGTTTGTTGGTTTGTTGGTTTGTTGGTTTGTTGGCTTGTTGGTTTGTTGGTTTGTTGGTTTGTTGGCTTGTTGGTTTGTTGGTTTGTTGGTTTGTTCGCTTGTTGGCTTGTTGGTTTGTTGGCTTGTTGGTTTGTTGGTTTGTTGGTTTGTTGGTTTGTTGGTTTGTTGGTTTGTTGGTTTGTTGGTTTGTTGGTTTGTTGGCTTGTTGGTTTGTTGGTTTGTTGGGTTGTTGGTTTGTTGGTGTGTTTGTTTGTTTGTTTGTTGGTTTGTTAGTTTGTTGGTTTGTTGGTTTGTTGGTTTGTTGGTTTGTTGGTTTGTTGGTTTGTTGGCTTATTGGTTTGTTGGTTTGTTCGTTTGTTAGTTTTTTGGTTTATTGGTTTGTTGGTTTGTTCGTTTGTTGGCTTGTTGGCTTGTTAGTTTGTTGGCTTGTTGGCTTGTTGGCTTGTTGGTTTGTTGGTTTGTTGGTTTGTTGGTTTGTTGGTTTGTTGGTTTATTTGTTTGTTGGTTTGTTGGTTTGTTGGCTTCTTGGCTTTTTGGCTTGTTGGTTTGTTGGTTTGTTGGCTTGATGGCTTGTTGGTTTGTTGGTTTGTTGGCTTGTTGGTTTGTTGGTTTGTTGGTTTGTTGGTTTGTTGGTTTGTTGGTTTGTTGGTTTATTGGTTTGTTGGTTTGTTGGTTTGTTGGTTTGTTCGTTTGTTTGCTTGTTTGCTTGTTGGTTTGTTGGTTTGTTGGCTTGTTGCTTTGTTGGTTTGTTGGCTTATTGTTTTGTTGGTTTGTTGGTTTGTTGGTTTGTTGGTTTCTTGGTTTATTCGTTTGTTGGTTTGTTAGTTTGTTGGTTTGCTGGTTTGTTGGCTTGTTGGTTTGTTGGTTTGTTGGTTTGTTCGCTTGTTGGCTTGTTGGTTTGTTGGCTTGTTGGTTTGTTGGTTTGTTGGTTTGTTGGTTTGTTGGTTTGTTGGTTTGTTGGCTTGTTGGCTTGTTGGTTTGTTGGTTTCTTTGTTTGTTTGTTTGTTGATTTGTTGTTTTGTTGGCTTGTTGGTTTGTTGGCTTGTTGGTTTGTTGGTTTGTTGGTTTGTTGGCTTGTTGGTTTGTTGGTTTGTTGGTTTGTTGGTTTGTTGGTTTGTTGGTTTGTTTGTTTGTTTGGTTGTTCGTTTGTTGGCTTGTTGGTTTGTTGGCTTGTTGGCTTGTTTGCTTGTTCGTTTGCTGGTTTGTTGGTTTGTTGGTTTGTTGGTTTGTTGGCTTATTGGTTTGTTGGTTTGTTCGTTTGTTAGTTTTTTGGTTTGTTGGTTTGTTGGATTGTTCGTTTGTTGGCTTGTTGGCTTGTTAGTTTGTTGGTTTGTTGGCTTGTTGGCTTGTTGGTTTGTCGGTTTGTTGGTTTGTTGGTTTGTTGGTTTGTTGGTTTGTTGGTTTATTTGTTTGTTGGTTTGTTGGTTTGTTGGCTTCTTGGCTTTTTGGCTTGTTGGTTTGTTGGTTTGTTGGTTTGTTGGTTTGTTTGTTGGTTGGTTTGTTCGTTTGTTTGCTTGTTGGTTTGTTGGCTTGTTGGCTTGTTTGCTTGTTCGTTTGCTGGTTTGTTGGTTTGTTGGTTTTTAGGCTTATTGGTTTGTTGGTTTGTTCGTTTGTTAGTTTTTTGGTTTGTTTGTTTGTTGGATTGTTCGTTTGTTGGCTTGATGGCTTGTTGGTTTGTTGGTTTGTTGGGTTGTTGGTTTGTTGGTTTGTTGGTTTGTTGGTTTGTTGGTTTGTTGATTTGTTGGTTTGTTGGTTTGTTGGTTTGTTGGTTTATTGGTTTGTTGGTTTGTTGGTTTGTTGGTTTGTTGGCTTGTTGGCTTGTTGGCTTGTTGGTTTGTTGGTTTGTTCGTTTGTTGGTTTGTTGGTTTGTTGGTTTGATGACTTATTGGCCTGTTTGTTTGTTCGTTTGTTGGCATGTTGGTTTGTTGGTTTGTTTGTTTGGTGGTTTGTTCGTTTGTTGGGTTGTTGGTTTGTTGGTTTGTTTGGTTGTTGGTTTGTTGGTTTGTTGGTTTGTTGGTTTGTTGGTTTGTTGGTTTGTTGGTGTGTTGGTTTGTTGGTTTGTTGGTTTGTTGGTTTGTTGGCTTGTTGGTTTGTTGGTTTGTTGGTTTGTTGGTTTGTTGGTTTGTTGGTGTGTTGGTTTGTTGGTTTGTTGGTTTGTTGGTTTGTTGGTTTGTTGGCTGGTTGGTTTGTTGGTTTGGTGGTTTGTTGGTTTGTTGGTTTGTTGGTTTGTTCGTTTGTTGGTTGGTTGGTTTGTTGGTTTGTTTGTTTGTTGGTTTGTTCGCTTGTTGGCTTGTTGGTTTGTTGGCTTGTTGGTTTGTTGGTTTGTTGTTTTGTTGGTTTGTTGGTTTGTTTGTTTGTTCGTTTGTTGGTTTGTTGGTTTGTTGGCTGTTGGTTTGTTGGTTTGTTGGCTTGTTGGTTTGTTGATTTGTTGATTTGTTGGTTTGTTGGTTTGTTGGTTTGTTTGTTTGTTGGCTTAATGGCTTGTTAGTTTGTTGGTTTGTTGGCTTGTTGGTTTGTTGGTTTTTTAGTTTGTTGGTTTGTTGGTTTGTTGGTTTGTTGGTTTATTGGTTTGTTGGTTTGTTGGTTTGTTGGTTGGTTGGTTTGTTGGTTTGTTGGTTTGTTGGTTTGTTGGTTTGTTGGTTTGTTGGTTTGTTGGTTTGTTGGTTTGTTGTTTTGTTGGTTTGTTGGTTTGTTGGTTTGTTGGTTTGTTGGTTTGTTGGTTTGTTGGTTTGTTGGTTTGTTGGTTTGTTGGTTTGTTGGTGTGTTTGTTTGTTTGTTTGTTGGTTTGTTAGTTTGTTGGTTTGTTAGTTTGTTGGTTTGTTGGTTTGTTGGTTTGTTGGTTTGTTAACTTGTTGGTTTTGGTTGGTTTGTTGGTTTGTTGGCTTGTTGGTTTGTTGGTTTGTTGGTTTGTTTGCTTGTTGGCTTGTTGGTTTGTTGGCTTGTTGGCTTGTTGGTTTGTTGGTTTATTGGTTTGTTGGTTTGTTGGTTTGGTGGTTTGTTGGTTTGTTGGTTTGTTGGCTTGTTGGCTTGTTGGTTTGTTGGTTTCTTTGTTTGTTTGTTTGTTGGTTTGTTCGTTTTTTCGTTTGTTGGTTTGCTGGTTTGCTGGTTTGTTGGTTTGTAGGGTTGTTCGTTTGTTGGTTTGTTGGTTTTTTGGTTTGTTCGTTTGTTAGTTTGTTGATTTGTTGGTTTGTTGGCTTGTTGGTTTGTTGGTTTGTTGGTTTGTTGGTTTGTTCGTTTGTTAGTTTTTTGGTTTGTTTGTTTGTTGGATTGTTCGTTTGTTGGCTTGATGGCTTGTTGGTTTGTTGGTTTGTTGGGTTGTTGGTTTGTTGGTTTGTTGGTTTGTTGGTTTGTTGGTTTGTTGATTTGTTGGTTTGTTGGTTTGTTGGTTTGTTGGTTTATTGGTTTGTTGGTTTGTTGGTTTGTTGGTTTGTTGGCTTGTTGGCTTGTTGGCTTGTTGGTTTGTTGGTTTGTTCGTTTGTTGGTTTGTTGGTTTGTTGGTTTGATGACTTATTGGCCTGTTTGTTTGTTGGTTTGTTGGCATGTTGGTTTGTTGGTTTGTTTGTTTGGTGGTTTGTTCGTTTGTTGGGTTGTTGGTTTGTTGGTTTGTTTGCTTGTTGGTTTGTTGGTTTGTTGGTTTGTTGGTTTGTTGGTTTGTTGGTTTGTTGGTGTGTTGGTTTGTTGGTTTGTTGGTTTGTTGGTTTGTTGGCTTGTTGGTTTGTTGGTTTGTTGGTTTGTTGGTTTGTTGGTTTGTTGGTGTGTTGGTTTGTTGGTTTGTTGGTTTGTTGGTTTGTTGGTTTGTTGGCTGGTTGGTTTGTTGGTTTGGTGGTTTGTTGGTTTGTTGGTTTGTTGGTTTGTTGGTTTGTTCGTTTGTTGGTTGGTTGGTTTGTTGGTTTGTTTGTTTGTTGGTTTGTTCGCTTGTTGGCTTGTTGGTTTGTTGGCTTGTTGGTTTGTTGGTTTGTTGTTTTGTTGGTTTGTTGGTTTGTTTGTTTGTTCGTTTGTTGGTTTGTTGGTTTGTTGGCTGTTGGTTTGTTGGTTTGTTGGCTTGTTGGTTTGTTGATTTGTTGATTTGTTGGTTTGTTGGTTTGTTGGTTTGTTTGTTTGTTGGCTTAATGGCTTGTTAGTTTGTTGGTTTGTTGGCTTGTTGGTTTGTTGGTTTTTTAGTTTGTTGGTTTGTTGGTTTGTTGGTTTGTTGGTTTATTGGTTTGTTGGTTTGTTGGTTTGTTGGTTTGTTGGTTGGTTGGTTTGTTGGTTTGTTGGTTTGTTGGTTTGTTGGTTTGTTGGTTTGTTGGTTTGTTGGTTTGTTGCTTTGTTGTTTTGTTGGTTTGTTGGTTTGTTGGTTTGTTGGTTTGTTGGTTTGTTGGTTTGTTGGTTTGTTGGTTTGTTGGTTTGTTGGTTTGTTGGTGTGTTTGTTTGTTTGCTTGTTGGTTTGTTAGTTTGTTGGTTTGTTAGTTTGTTGGTTTGTTGGTTTGTTGGTTTGTTGGTTTGTTAACTTGTTGGTTTTGGTTGGTTTGTTGGTTTGTTGGCTTGTTGGTTTGTTGGTTTGTTGGTTTGTTCGCTTGTTGGCTTGTTGGTTTGTTGGCTTGTTGGCTTTTTGGTTTGTTGGTTTATTGGTTTGTTGGTTTGTTGGTTTGGTGGTTTGTTGGTTTGTTGGTTTGTTGGCTTGTTGGCTTGTTGGTTTGTTGGTTTCTTTGTTTGTTTGTTTGTTGGTTTGTTCGTTTTTTCGTTTGTTGGTTTGCTGGTTTGCTGGTTTGTTGGTTTGTAGGGTTGTTCGTTTGTTGGTTTGTTGGTTTTTTGGTTTGTTCGTTTGTTAGTTTGTTGATTTGTTGGTTTGTTGGCTTGTTGGTTTGTTGGTTTGTTGGTTTGTTGGTTTGTTGGTTTGTTGGCTTGTTGGTTTGTTGGTTTGTTGGTTTGTTGGTTTGTTGGTTTGTTTGTTTGTTGGTTTGTTCGTTTGTTGGTTTGTTGGTTTGTTTGCTTGTTGGTTTGTTGGTGTGTTGGTTTGTTGGTTTGTTGGTTTGTTGGTTTGTTCGTTTGTTGGCTTGTTGGCTTGTATGTTTGTTGGTTTGTTGGTTTGTTGGCTTGTTGGCTTGTTCGTTTGGTGGTTTGTTGGTTTGTTGGTTTGTTGGTTTGTTGGTTTGTTGGTTTGTTGGTTTGTTGGATTGTTGGTTTATTTGTTTGTGGGTTTGTTGGTTTGTTGGTTTGTTGGCTTGTTGGTTTGTTGGTTTGTTGGCTTGATGGCTTGTTGGTTTGTTGGTTTCTTCGTTTGTTGGTTTGTTGGTTTTTTGGTTTGTTGGTTTGTTGGTTTGCTGGTTTGTTTGTTTGTTGGTTTGTTCGTTTGTTGGTTTGTTGGTTTGTTCGTTGTTTGGTTTGTTGGTTTGTTGGTTTGTTGGCTTGTTGGTTTATTTGTTTGTTGGTTTGTTCGTTTGTTGGTTTGTTGGTTTGTTGGTTTGTTGGCTTGATGGCTTGTTGGTTTGTTGGTTTGTTGGTTTGTTGGTTTGTTCGTTTGTTGGTTTGTTGGTTTGTTGGTTTGTTGGTTTGTTGGTTTGTTGGTTTGTTTGTTTGTTGGTTTGTTCGTTTGTTGGTTTGTTCGTTTGTTGGTTTGTTTGTTTGTTGGTTTGTTGGTTTGTTGGTTTGTTGGTTTGTTGGTTTGTTGGTTTGTTGGCTTGTTGGTTTGTTGGTTTGTTAGTTTGTTCGTTTGTTGGCTTGTTGGTTTGTTGGCTTGTTGGCTTGTTGGTTTGTTGGTTTGTTGGTTTGTTGGTTTGTTGGTTTGTTGGTTTGTTGGTTTGTTGGTTTGTTGGTTTGTTGGTTTGTTGGTTTGTTGGTTTGTTCGTTTGTTGGTGTGTTGGTGTTGATTTGTTGGCTTGTTGGTTTGTTGGTTTTGTGGTTTGTTGGCTTGTTGGTTTGTTGGTTTGTTAGTTTGTTCGTTTGTTGGCTTGTGGGTTTGTTGGGTTGTTGGCTTGTTGGTTTGTTGGTTTGTTGGTTTGTTGGTTTGTTCGTTTGTTCGTTTGTTGGTTTGTTCGTTTCTTCGTTTGTTGGTTTGCTGGTTTGCTGGTTGGTTGGTTTGTAAGTTTGTTCGTTTGTTGGTTTGTTGGTTTGTTGGTTTGTTCGTTTGTTAGTTTGTTGATTTGTTGGTTTGTTGGCTTGTTGGTTTGTTGGTTTGTTGGTTTGTTGGTTTGTAAGTTTGTTCGTTTGTTGGTTTGTTGGTTTGTTGGTTTGTTCGTTTGTTAGTTTGTTGATTTGTTGGTTTGTTGGCTTGTTGGTTTGTTGGTTTGTTGGCTTGTTGGCATGTTGGTTTGTTGGTTTGTTGGTTTGTTGGTTTGTTGGTTTGTTGGTTTGTTGGTATATTTGTTTGTTGGTTTGTTGGTTTGTTGGCTTCTTGGCTTTTTGGCTTGTTGGTTTGTTGGTTTGTTGGCTTGATGGCTTGTTGGTTTGTTGGTTTGTTGGCTTGTTGGTTTGTTGGTTTGTTGGTTTGTTGGTCTGTTGGTTTGTTGGTTTGTTGGTTTGTTGGTTTGTTGATTTATTGGTTTGTTGGTTTGTTGGTTTGTTGGTTTGTTCGTTTGTTGGCTAGTTTGCTTGTTGGTTTGTTGGTTTGTTGGCTTGTTGGTTTGTTGGTTTGTTGGCTTGTTGTTTTGTTGGTTTGTTGGTTTATTGGTTTGTTGGCTTGTTGGTTTGTTGGTTTGTTGGTTTGTTGGTTTCTTGGTTTATTCGTTTGTTGGTTTGTTGGTTTGTTGGTTTGTTGGTTTGTTGGTTTGTTGGTTTGTTGGTTTGTTGGTTTGTTGGTTTGTTGGTTTGTTGGTTTGTTGGTTTGTTGGTTTGTTGGTTTGTTGGTTTGTTGGTTTGTTGGTTTGTTGGTTTGTTGGTTTGTTGGTTTGTTGGTGTGTTTGTTTGTTTGTTTGTTGGTTTGTTAGTTTGTTGGTTTGTTGGTATGTTGGTTTGTTGGCTTGTTAGTTTGTTGGTTTGCTGGTTTGTTGGCTTGTTGGTTTGTTGGTTTGTTGGTTTGTTCGCCTGTTGGCTTGTTGGTTTGTTGGCTTGTTGGTTTGTTGGTTTGTTGGTTTGTTGGTTTCTTGGTTTGTTGGTTTGTTGGTTTGTTGGCTTGTTGGCTTTTTGGTTTGTTGGTTTCTTTGTTTGTTTGTTTGTTGATTTGTTGTTTTGTTGGCTTGTTGGTTTGTTGGCTTGTTGGTTTGTTGGTTTGTTGGTTTGTTGGCTTGTTGGTTTGTTGGTTTGTTGGTTTGTTGGTTTGTTGGTTTGTTGGTTTGTTTGTTGGTTGGTTTGTTCGTTTGTTGGCTTGTTGGTTTGTTGGCTTGTTGGCTTGTTTGCTTGTTCGTTTGCTGGTTTGTTGGTTTGTTGGTTTGTTGGCTTATTGGTTTGTTGGTTTGTTCGTTTGTTAGTTTTTTGGTTTGTTGGTTTGTTGGATTGTTCGTTTGTTGGCTTGTTGGCTTGTTAGTTTGTTGGTTTGTTGGCTTGTTGGCTTGTTGGTTTGTCGGTTTGTTGGTTTGTTGGTTTGTTGGTTTGTTGGTTTGTTGGTTTATTTGTTTGTGGGTTTGTTGGTTTGTTGGCTTCTTGGCTTTTTGGCTTGTTGGTTTGTTGGTTTGTTGGTTTGTTGGTTTGTTTGTTGGTTGGTTTGTTCGTTTGTTGGCTTGTTGGTTTGTTGGCTTGTTGGCTTGTTTGCTTGTTCGTTTGCTGGTTTGTTGGTTTGTTAGTTTGTAGGCTTATTGGTTTGTTAGTTTGTTTGTTTGTTAGTTTTTTGGTTTGTTTGTTTGTTGGATTGTTCGTTTGTTGGCTTGATGGCTTGTTGGTTTGTTGGTTTGTTGGTTTGTTGGTTTGTTGGTTTGTTGGTTTGTTGGTTTGTTGATTTGTTGGTTTGTTGGTTTGTTGGTTTGTTGGTTTATTGGTTTGTTGGTTTGTTGGTTTGTTGGTTTGTTGGCTTGTTGGCTTGTTGGCTTGTTGGTTTGTTGGTTTATTCGTTTGTTGGTTTGTTGGTTTGTTGGTTTGATGACTTGTTGGCCTGTTTGTTTGTTGGTTTGTTGGCATGTTGGTTTGTTGGTTTGTTTGTTTGGTGGTTTGTTCGTTTGTTGGGTTGTTGGTTTGTTGGTTTGTTTGCTTGTTGGTTTGTTGGTTTGTTGGTTTGTTGGTTTGTTGGTTTGTTGGTTTGTTGGTGTGTTGGTTTGTTGGTTGGTTGGTTTGTTGGTTTGTTGGTTTGTTGGCTTGTTGGTTTGTTGGTTTGTTGGTTTGTTGGTTTGTTGGTTTGTTGGTGTGTTGGTTTGTTGGTTTGTTGGTTTGTTGGTTTGTTGGTTTGTTGGCTGGTTGGTTTGTTGGTTTGGTGGTTTGTTGGTTTGTTGGTTTGTTGGTTTGTTGGTTTGTTCGTTTGTTGGTTGGTTGGTTTGTTGGTTTGTTTGTTTGTTGGTTTGTTCGCTTGTTGGCTTGTTGGTTTGTTGGCTTGTAGGTTTGTTGGTTTGTTGTTTTGTTGGTTTGTTGGTTTGTTTGTTTGTTCGTTTGTTGGTTTGTTGGTTTGTTGGCTTGTTGGTTTGTTGGTTTGTTGGCTTGTTGGTTTGTTGATTTGTTGATTTGTTGGTTTGTTGGTTTGTTGGTTTGTTTGTTTGTTGGCTTAATGGCTTGTTAGTTTGTTGGTTTGTTGGCTTGTTGGTTTGTTGGTTTTTTAGTTTGTTGGTTTGTTGGTTTATTGGTTTGTTGGTTTATTGGTTTGTTGGTTTGTTGGTTGGTTGGTTTGTTGGTTTGTTGGTTTGTTGGTTTGTTGGTTTGTTGGTTTGTTGGTTTGTTGGTTTGTTGTTTTGTTGGTTTGTTGGTTTGTTGGTTTGTTGGTTTGTTGGTTTGTTGGTTTGTTGGTTTGTTGGTTTGTTGGTTTGTTGGTTTGTTGGTGTGTTTGTTTGTTTGTTTGTTGGTTTGTTAGTTTGTTGGTTTGTTAGTTTGTTGGTTTGTTGGTTTGTTGGTTTGTTGGTTTGTTAACTTGTTGGTTTTGGTTGGTTTGTTGGTTTGTTGGCTTGTTGGTTTGTTGGTCTGTTGGTTTGTTCGCTTGTTGGCTTGTTGGTTTGTTGGCTTGTTGGCTTGTTGGTTTGTTGGTTTATTGGTTTGTTGGTTTGTTGGTGTGTTTGTTTGTTTGTTTGTTGGTTTGTTAGTTTGTTGGGTTGTTAGTTTGTTGGTTTGTTGGTTTGTTGGTTTGTTGGTTTGTTAACTTGTTGGTTTTGGTTGGTTTGTTGGTTTGTTGGCTTGTCGGTTTGTTGGTTTGTTGGTTTGTTCGCTTGTTGGCTTGTTGGTTTGTTGGCTTGTTGGCTTGTTGGTTTGTTGGTTTATTGGTTTGTTGGTTTGTTGGTTTGTTGGTTTGTTGGTTTGTTTGTTTGTTGGTTTGTTCGTTTTTTCGTTTGTTGGTTTGCTGGTTTGCTGGTTTGTTGGTTTGTAGGGTTGTTCGTTTGTTGGTTTGTTGGTTTGTTGGTTTGTTCGTTTGTTAGTTTGTTGATTTGTTGGTTTGTTGGCTTGTTGGTTTGTTGGTTTGTTGGTTTGTTGGTTTGTTGGTTTGTGGCTTGTTGGTTTGTTGGTTTGTTGGTTTGTTGGTTTGTTGGTTTGTTTGTTTGTTGGTTTGTTCGTTTGTTGGTTTGTTGGTTTGTTTGCTTGTTGGTTTGTTGGTTTGTTGGTTTGTTGGTTTGTTGGTTTGTTCGTTTGTTGGCTTGTTGGCTTGTATGTTTGTTGGTTTGTTGGTTTGTTGGTTTGTTGGCTTGTTGGCTTGTTCGTTTGGTGGTTTGTTGGTTTGTTGGTTTGTTGGTTTGTTGGTTTGTTGGTTTGTTGGTTTGTTGGATTGTTGGTTTATTTGTTTGTGGGTTTGTTGGTTTGTTGGTTTGTTGGCTTGTTGGTTTGTTGGTTTGTTGGCTTGATGGCTTGTTGGTTTGTTGGTTTGTTGGTTTGTTGGTTTGTTGGTTTGTTGGTTTCTTCGTTTGTTGGTTTGTTGGTTTGTTGGTTTGTTGGTTTGTTGGTTTGCTGGTTTGTTTGTTTGTTGGTTTGTTTGTTTGTTGGTTTGTTCGTTTGTTGGTTTGTTGGTTTGTTCGTTGTTTGGTTTGTTGGTTTGTTGGTTTGTTGGCTTGTTGGTTTATTTGTTTGTTGGTTTGTTCGTTTGTTGGTTTGTTGGTTTGTTGGTTTGTTGGTTTGTTGGCTTGATGGCTTGTTGGTTTGTTGGTTTGTTGGTTTGTTGGTTTGTTCGTTTGTTGGTTTGTTGGTTTGTTGGTTTGTTGGTTTGTTGGTTTGTTGGTTTGTTGGTTTGTTTGTTGGTTTGTTCGTTTGTTGGTTTGTTCGTTTGTTGGTTTGTTTGTTTGTTGGTTTGTTGGTTTGTTGGTTTGTTGGTTTGTTGGTTTGTTGGTTTGTTGGTTTGTTGGCTTGTTGGTTTGTTGGTTTGTTAGTTTGTTCGTTTGTTGGCTTGTTGGTTTGTTGGCTTGTTGGCTTGTTGGTTTGTTGGTTTGTTGGTTTGTTGGTTTGTTGGTTTGTTGGTTTGTTGGTTTGTTGGTTTGTTGGTTTGTTGGTTTGTTGGTTTGTTGGTTTGTTCGTTTGTTGGTGTGTTGGTGTTGATTTGTTGGCTTGTTGGTTTGTTGGTTTTGTGGTTTGTTGGCTTGTTGGTTTGTTGGTTTGTTGGTTTGTTCGTTTGTTCGTTTGTTGGTTTGTTGGTTTGTTGGTTTGTTGGTTTGTTGGTTTGTTGGTTTGTTGGTTTGTTGGTTTGTTGGTTTGTTGGTTTGTTGGTTTGTTGGTTTGTTGGTTTGTTGGTTTGTTGGTTTGTTGGTTTGTTGGTTTGTTGGTTTGTTGGTTTGTTCGTTTGTTGGTTTGTTGGTTTGTTGGTTTGTTGGTTTGTTAGTTTGTTCGTTTGTTGGCTTGTTGGTTTGTTGGTTTGTTTGCTTGTTGGTTTGTTGGTTTGTTGGTTTGTTCGCTTGTTGGCTTGTTGGTTTGTTGGCTTGTTGGCTTGTTGATTTGTTGGTTTATTGGTTTGTTGGTTTGTTGGTTTGTTGGTTTGTTGGTTTGTTGGTTTGTTGGTTTGTTGGCTTGTTGGCTTGTTGGTTTGTTGGTTTCTTTGTTTGTTTGTTTGTTGGTTTGTTCGTTTCTTCGTTTGTTGGTTTGCTGGTTTGCTGGTTTGTTGGTTTGTAGGTTTGTAGGTTTGTTCGTTTGTTGGTTTGTTGGTTTGTTGGTTTGTTGGTTTGTTGGTTTGTTTGTTTGTTCGTTTGTTGGTTTGTTGGTTTGTTGGCTTTTGGTTTGTTGGTTTGTTTGCTTGTTGGTTTGTTGATTTGTTGGTTTGTTGGTTTGTTCGTTTGTTGGCTTGTTGGTTTGTTGGCTTGTGGGCTTGTTGATTTGTTGGCTTGTTGGTTTGTTGGTTTGTTGGTTTGTTGGTTTGTTGGTTTGTTGGTTTGTTGGTTTGTTGGTTTGTTGGTTTTTTGGTTTGTTGGTTTGTTGGATTGTTGGTTTGTTTGTTTGTTGGCTTATTGGCTTGTCAGTTTGTTGGCTTGTTGGTTTGTTGGTTTTTTGGTTTGTTCGTTTGTTGGTTTGTTGGTTTGTTGGTTTGTTGGTTTGTTGGTTTGTTGGTTTGTTGGTTTGTTGGTTTGTTGGTTTGTTGGTTTGTTGGTTTGTTGGTTTGTTGGTTTGTTGGTTTGTTGGTTTGTTGGTTTGTTGGTATGTTGGTTTGTTGGTTTGTTGGTTTGTTGGTTTGTTGGTTTGTTGGTTTGTTGGTTTGTTGGTTTCTTGGTTTGTTGGCTTGTTGGTTTGTTGGTTTGATGGTTTGTTCGTTTGTTCGTTTGTTGGCTTGTTGGTTTGTTGGCTTGTTGGTTTGTTGGCTAGTTGGTTTGTTGGTTTGTTGGTTTGTTGGTTTGTTGGTTTGTTGGTTTGTTGGTTTGTTGGTTTGTTGGTTTGTTGGTTTGTTGGTTTGTTGGTTTGTTGGTTTGTTTGTTTGTTGGGTTGTTGGTTTGTTGGCTTGTTGGCTTGTAGGTTTGTTGGTTTGTTCGTTTGTTGGTTTGTTGGTTTGTGGGTTTGTTGGTTTGTTGGTTTGTTGGTTTGTTGGTTTGTTGGTTTGTTGGTTTGTTAGTTTGTTGGCTTGTTGGCTTGTTGGTTTGTTGGTTTGTTCGTTTGTTTGTTTGTTGGTTTGTTGGTTTGTTGGTTTGTTGGTTTGTTGGTTTGTTGGTGTGGTTGTTTGTTGGTTTGTTCGTTTGTTGGTTTTTTGGTTTGTTGATTTTTTGGTTTGTTGGTTTGTTCGTTTGTTGATTTGTTGGTTTGTTCGTTTGTTGGTTTGTTGTTTTGTTGCTTTGTTGGCTTGTTGGTTTGGTTGTTTGTTGGTTTGTTGGTTTGTTGGTTTGTTGGCTTGTTGGTTAGTTGGTTTGATGGATTGTTCGTTTGTTGGCTTGTTGGTTTGTTGGCTTGTTGGTTTGTTGGCTAGTTGGTTTGTTGGTTTGTTGGTTTGTTGGTTTGTTGGTTTGTTGGATTGTTGGTTTGTTTGTTTGTTGGCTTATTGGCTTGTCGGTTTGTAGGCTTGTTGGTTTGTTCGTTTGTTGGTTTGTTGGTTTGTTGGTTTGTTGGTTTGATGGTTTGTTCGTTTGTTGGCTTGTTGGTTTGTTGGCTTGTTGGTTTATTGGTTTGTTGGTTTGTTGGTTTGTTGGTTTGTTGGCTTGTTGGCTTGTTGGCTTGTTGGTTTGTTGGTTTCTTTGTTTGTTTGTTTGTTGGTTTGTTCGTTTCTTCGTTTGTTGGTTTGCTGGTTTGCTGGTTTGTTGGTTTGTAGGTTTGTAGGTTTGCTCGTTTGTTGGTTTGTTGGTTTGTTGGTTTGTTGGTTTGTTGGTTTGTTTGTTTGTTCGTTTGTTGGTTTGTTGGTTTGTTGGCTTTTGGTTTGTTGGTTTGTTTGCTTGTTGGTTTGTTGATTTGTTGGTTTGTTGGTTTGTTCGTTTGTTGGCTTGTTGGTTTGTTGGCTTGTGGGCTTGTTGATTTGTTGGCTTGTTGGTTTGTTGGTTTGTTGGTTTGTTGGTTTGTTGGTTTGTTGGTTTGTTGGTTTGTTGGTTTTTTGGTTTGTTGGTTTGTTGGTTTGTTTGTTTGTTGGCTTATTGGCTTGTCAGTTTGTTGGCTTGTTGGTTTGTTGGTTTTTTGGTTTGTTCGTTTGTTGGTTTGTTGGTTTGTTGGTTTGTTGGTTTGTTGGTTTGTTGGTTTGTTGGTTTGTTGGTTTGTTGGTTTGTTGGTTTGTTGGTTTGTTGGTTTGTTGGTTTGTTGGTTTGTTGGTTTGTTGGTTTGTTGGTTTGTTGGTTTGTTGGTTTGTTGGTGTGGTTGTTTGTTGGTTTGTTCGTTTGTTGGTTTTTTGGTTTGTTGATTTTTTGGTTTGTTGGTTTGTTCGTTTGTTGATTTGTTGGTTTGTTCGTTTGTTGGTTTGTTGTTTTGTTGCTTTGTTGGCTTGTTGGTTTGGTTGTTTGTTGGTTTGTTGGTTTGTTGGTTTGTTGGCTTGTTGGTTAGTTGGTTTGATGGATTGTTCGTTTGTTGGCTTGTTGGTTTGTTGGCTTGTTGGTTTGTTGGCTAGTTGGTTTGTTGGTTTGTTGGTTTGTTGGTTTGTTGGTTTGTTGGATTGTTGGTTTGTTTGTTTGTTGGCTTATTGGCTTGTCGGTTTGTAGGCTTGTTGGTTTGTTCGTTTGTTGGTTTGTTGGTTTGTTGGTTTGTTGGTTTGATGGTTTGTTCGTTTGTTGGCTTGTTGGTTTGTTGGCTTGTTGGTTTTTTGGTTTGTTGGTTTGTTGGTTTGTTGGTTTGTTGGCTTGTTGGCTTGTTGGTTTGTTGGTTTCTTTGTTTGTTTGTTTGTTGGTTTGTTCGTTTCTTCGTTTGTTGGTTTGCTGGTTTGCTGGTTTGTTGGTTTGTAGGTTTGTAGGTTTGTTCGTTTGTTGGTTTGTTGGTTTGTTGGTTTGTTGGTTTGTTGGTTTGTTTGTTTGTTCGTTTGTTGGTTTGTTGGTTTGTTGGCTTTTGGTTTGTTGGTTTGTTTGCTTGTTGGTTTGTTGATTTGTTGGTTTGTTGGTTTGTTCGTTTGTTGGCTTGTTGGTTTGTTGGCTTGTGGGCTTGTTGATTTGTTGGCTTGTTTTGTTGGTTTGTTGGTTTGTTGGTTTGTTGGTTTGTTGGTTTGTTGGTTTGTTGGTTTGTTGGTTTTTTGGTTTGTTGGTTTGTTGGATTGTTGGTTTGTTTGTTTGTTGGCTTATTGGCTTGTCAGTTTGTTGGCTTGTTGGTTTGTTGGTTTTTTGGTTTGTTCGTTTGTTGGTTTGTTGGTTTGTTGGTTTGTTGGTTTGTTGGTTTGTTGGTTTGTTGGTTTGTTGGTTTGTTGGTTTGTTGGTTTGTTGGTTTGTTGGTTTGTTGGTTTGTTGGTTTGTTGGTTTGTTGGTATGTTGGTTTGTTGGTTTGTTGGTTTGTTGGTTTGTTGGTTTGTTGGTTTTTTGGTTTGTTGGCTTGTTGGTTTGTTGGTTTGATGGTTTGTTCGTTTGTTCGTTTGTTGGCTTGTTGGTTTGTTGGCTTGTTGGTTTGTTGGCTAGTTGGTTTGTTGGTTTGTTGGTTTGTTGGTTTGTTGGTTTGTTGGTTTGTTGGTTTGTTGGTTTGTTGGTTTGTTGGTTTGTTGGTTTGTTTGTTTGTTGGGTTGTTGGTTTGTTGACTTGTTGGCTTGTAGGTTTGTTGGTTTGTTCGTTTGTTGGTTTGTTGGTTTGTGGGTTTGTTGGTTTGTTGGTTTGTTGGTTTGTTGGTTTGTTGGTTTGTTGGTTTGTTGGTTTGTTGGTTTGTTGGCTTGTTGGCTTGTTGGTTTGTTGGTTTGTTCGTTTGTTTGTTTGTTGGTTTGTTGGTTTGTTGGTTTGTTGGTTTGTTGGTTTGTTGGTGTGGTTGTTTGTTGGTTTGTTCGTTTGTTGGTTTTTTGGTTTGTTGATTTTTTGGTTTGTTGGTTTGTTCGTTTGTTGATTTGTTGGTTTGTTCGTTTGTTGGTTTGTTGTTTTGTTGCTTTGTTGGCTTGTTGGTTTGGTTGTTTGTTGGTTTGTTGGTTTGTTGGTTTGTTGGCTTGTTGGTTAGTTGGTTTGATGGATTGTTCGTTTTTTGGCTTGTTGGTTTGTTGGCTTGTTGGTTTGTTGGCTAGTTGGTTTGTTGGTTTGTTGGTTTGTTGGTTTGTTGATTTGTTGGATTGTTGGTTTGTTTGTTTGTTGGCTTATTGGCTTGTCGGTTTGTAGGCTTGTTGGTTTGTTCGTTTGTTGGTTTGTTGGTTTGTTGGTTTGTTGGTTTGATGGTTTGTTCGTTTGTTGGCTTGTTGGTTTGTTGGCTTGTTGGTTTATTGGTTTGTTGGTTTGTTGGTTTGTTGGTTTGTTGGTTTGTTGGCTTGTTGGTTTGTTGGTTTGTTGGTTTGTTGGTTTGTTGGTTTGTTGGTTTGTTGGTTTGTTGGTTTGTTGGTTTGTTGGTTTGTTGGTTTGTTGGTTTGTTGGTTTGTTGGTTTGTTGGTTTGTTGGTTTGTTGGCTTGTTGGTTTGTTGGTTTGATGGTTTGTTCGTTTGTTCGTTTGTTGGCTTGTTGGTTTGTTGGCTTGTTGGTTTGTTGGCTAGTTGGTTTGTTGGTTTGTTGGTTTGTTGGTGTGTTGGTTTGTTGGTTTGTTGGTTTGTTGGCTTGTTGGCTTGTTGGTTTGTTGGTTTGTTGGTTTGTTGGTTTGTTGGTTTGTTGGCTTGTTGGCTTGTTGGTTTGTTGGTTTGTTCGTTTGTTTGTTTGTTGGTTTGTTGGTTTGTTGGTTTGTTTGTTTGTTGGTTTGTTGTTTTGTTGGTTTGTTGGTTTGTTGGTTTGTTGGTTTGTTGGTTTGTTGGCTAGTTGGTTTGTTGGTTTGTTGGTTTGTTGGTTTGTTGGTTTGTTCGTTTGTTGGCTTGTTGGTTTGTTGGCTTGTTGGTTTATTGGTTTGTTGGTTTGTTGGTTTGTTGGTTTGTTGGTTTGTTGGTTTGTTGGTTTGTTGGCTTGTTGGTTTGTTGGTTTGTTGGTTTGTTGGTTTGTTGGTTTGTTGGTTTGTTGGTTTGTTGGTTTGTTGGTTTGTTGGTTTGTTGGTTTGTTGGTTTGTTGGTTTGTTGGTTTGTTGGTTTGTTGGTTTGTTGGTTTGTTGGCTTGTTGGTTTGTTGGTTTGATGGTTTGTTCGTTTGTTCGTTTGTTGGCTTGTTGGTTTGTTGGCTTGTTGGTTTGTTGGCTAGTTGGTTTGTTGGTTTGTTGGTTTGTTGGTTTGTTGGTTTGTTGGTTTGTTGGTTTGTTGGCTTGTTGGCTTGTTGGTTTGTTGGTTTGTTGGTTTGTTGGTTTGTTGGTTTGTTGGCTTGTTGGCTTGTTGGTTTGTTGGTTTGTTCGTTTGTTTGTTTGTTGGTTTGTTGGTTTGTTGGTTTGTTTGTTTGTTTGTTTGTTTGTTGGTTTGTTGGTTTGTTGGTTTGTTGGTTTGTTGGTTTGTTGGTTTGTTGGTTTGTTGGTTTGTTGGTTTGTTGGTTTGTTGGTTTGTTGTTTTGTTGGAGTGTTGGTTTGTTGGTTTGTTGGTTTGTTGGTTTGTTGGTTTGTTGGTTTCTTGGTTTGTTGGTTTGTTGGTGTGTTTCTTTGTTGGTTTGTTCGTTTGTTGGTTTTTTGGTTTGTTGGTTTTTTGGTTTGTTGGTTTGTTCGTTTGTTGATTTGTTGGTTTGTTCGTTTGTTGGTTTGTTGTTTTGTTGGTTTTTGGTTTGTTGGTTTGTTCGTTTGTTGATTTGTTGGTTTGTTCGTTTGTTGGTTTGTTGTTTTGTTGGTTTGTTGGCTTGTTGGTTTGTTGGTTTGTTGGTTTGTTGGTTTGTTGGCTTGTTGGTTTGTTGGTTTGATGGTTTGTTCGTTTGTTGGCTTGTTGGTTTGTTGGTTTGTTGGTTTGTTGGTTTCTTGGTTTCTTGGTTTGTTGGTTTGTTGGTTTGTTGGCTTGTTGGTTTGTTGATTTGATGGTTTGTTCGTTTGTTCGTTTGTTGGTTTGTTGGTTTGTTGGTTTGTTGGTTTGTTGGTTTGTTGGTTTGTTGGTTTATTGGCTTGTTGGTTTGTTGGTTTGATGGTTTGTTCGTTTGTTCGTTTGTTGGCTTGTTGGTTTGTTGGCTTGTTGGTTTGTTGGCTAGTTGGTTTGTTGGTTTGTTGGTTTGTTGGTTTGTTGGTTTGTTAGTTTGTTGGTTTGTTTGTTTGTTGGGTTGTTGGTTTGTTGGCTTGGTGGCTTGTAGGTTTGTTGGTTTGTTCGTTTGTTGGTTTGTTGGTTTGTGGGTTTGTTGGTTTGTTGGTTTGTTGGTTTGTTGGTTTGTTGGTTTGTTGGCTTGTTGGCTTGTTAGTTTGTTGGTTTGTTCTTTTGTTTGTTTGTTGGTTTGTTGGTTTGTTGGTTTGTTGGTTTGTTGGTTTGTTGGTTTGTTGGTTTGTTGGTTTGTTGGTTTGTTGGTTTGTTGGTTTGTTGGTTTGTTGGTTTGTTGGTTTGTTGTTTTGTTGGTGTGTTGGTTTGTTGGTTTGTTGGTTTGTTGGTTTGCTGGTTTGTTGGTTTGTTGGTTTGTTGGTTTCTTATTTTTTTGGTCTGTTGGTGTGTTTGTTTGTTGGTTTGTTCGTTTGTTGGTTTTTTGGTTTGTTGGTTTTTTGGTTTGTTGGTTTGTTCGTTTGTTGATTTGTTGGTTTGTTCGTTTGTTGGTTTGTTGTTTTGTTGGTTTGTTGGCTTGTTGGTTTGTTGGTTTGTTGGTTTGTTCGTTTGTTGGTTTGTTGGTTTGTTGGTTTATTGGTTTGTTGGCTTGTTGGCTAGTTGGTTTGTTGGTTTGTTGGCTTATTGGTTTGTTGGCTTGTTGGTTTGTTGGCTAGTTGGTTTGTTGGTTTGTTGGTTTGTTGGTTTGTTCGTTTGTTGGTTTGTTGGTTTGTGGGTTTGTTTGTTTGTTGGGTTGTTGGTTTGTTGGCTTGTTGGCTTGCTGGTTTGTTGGTTTGTTCGTTTGTTGGTTTGTTGGTTTGTTGGTTTGTTGGTTTGTTGGTTTGTTGGTTTGTTGGTTTGTTGGCTTGTTGGCTTGTTGGTTTGTTGGTTTGTTCGTTTGTTTGTTTGTTGGTTTGTTGGTTTTTTGGTTTGTTGGTTTGTTGGTTTGTTGGTTTGTTGGTTTGTTGGTTTGTTGGTTTGTTGGTTTCTTGGTTTGTTGGTTTGTTGGTGTGTTTCTTTGTTGGTTTGTTCGTTTGTTGGTTTTTTGGTTTGTTGGTTTTTTGGTTTGTTGGTTTGTTCGTTTGTTGATTTGTTGGTTTGTTCGTTTGTTGGTTTGTTGTTTTGTTGGTTTTTGGTTTGTTGGTTTGTTCGTTTGTTGATTTGTTGGTTTGTTCGTTTGTTGGTTTGTTGTTTTGTTGGTTTGTTGGCTTGTTGGTTTGTTGGTTTGTTGGTTTGTTGGTTTGTTGGCTTGTTGGTTTGTTGGTTTGATGGTTTGTTCGTTTGTTGGCTTGTTGGTTTGTTGGTTTGTTGGTTTGTTGGTTTCTTGGTTTCTTGGTTTGTTGGTTTGTTGGTTTGTTGGCTTGTTGGTTTGTTGATTTGATGGTTTGTTCGTTTGTTCGTTTGTTGGTTTGTTGGTTTGTTGGTTTGTTGGTTTGTTGGTTTGTTGGTTTGTTGGTTTATTGGCTTGTTGGTTTGTTGGGTTGATGGTTTGTTCGTTTGTTCGTTTGTTGGCTTGTTGGTTTGTTGGCTTGTTGGTTTGTTGGCTAGTTGGTTTGTTGGTT
This sequence comes from Atherix ibis, assembly GCA_958298945.1. Taxonomy (NCBI): domain Eukaryota; kingdom Metazoa; phylum Arthropoda; class Insecta; order Diptera; family Athericidae; genus Atherix; species Atherix ibis. The sequence continues at coordinate 101,547,076 of OY282608.1, forward strand.
TGTTGGTTTGTTGGTTTGTTGGTTTGTTAGTTTGTTGGTTTGTTTGTTTGTTGGGTTGTTGGTTTGTTGGCTTGGTGGCTTGTAGGTTTGTTGGTTTGTTCGTTTGTTGGTTTGTTGGTTTGTGGGTTTGTTGGTTTGTTGGTTTGTTGGTTTGTTGGTTTGTTGGTTTGTTGGCTTGTTGGCTTGTTAGTTTGTTGGTTTGTTCGTTTGTTTGTTTGTTGGTTTGTTGGTTTGTTGGTTTGTTGGTTTGTTGGTTTTTTGGTTTGTTGGTTTGTTGGTTTGTTGGTTTGTTGGTTTGTTGGTTTGTTGGTTTCTTGGTTTGTTGGTTTGTTGGTGTGTTTCTTTGTTGGTTTGTTCGTTTGTTGGTTTTTTGGTTTGTTGGTTTTTTGGTTTGTTGGTTTGTTCGTTTGTTGATTTGTTGGTTTGTTCGTTTGTTGGTTTGTTGTTTTGTTGGTTTTTGGTTTGTTGGTTTGTTCGTTTGTTGATTTGTTGGTTTGTTCGTTTGTTGGTTTGTTGTTTTGTTGGTTTGTTGGCTTGTTGGTTTGTTGGTTTGTTGGTTTGTTGGTTTGTTGGCTTGTTGGTTTGTTGGTTTGATGGTTTGTTCGTTTGTTGGCTTGTTGGTTTGTTGGTTTGTTGGTTTGTTGGTTTCTTGGTTTCTTGGTTTGTTGGTTTGTTGGTTTGTTGGCTTGTTGGTTTGTTGATTTGATGGTTTGTTCGTTTGTTCGTTTGTTGGTTTGTTGGTTTGTTGGTTTGTTGGTTTGTTGGTTTGTTGGTTTGTTGGTTTATTGGCTTGTTGGTTTGTTGGTTTGATGGTTTGTTCGTTTGTTCGTTTGTTGGCTTGTTGGTTTGTTGGCTTGTTGGTTTGTTGGCTAGTTGGTTTGTTGGTTTGTTCGTTTGTTTGTTTGTTGGTTTGATGGTTTGTTCGTTTGTTCGTTTGTTGGCTTGTTGGTTTGTTGGCTTGTTGGTTTGTTGGCTAGTTGGTTTGTTGGTTTGTTGGTTTGTTGGTTTGTTGGTTTGTTGGTTTGTTGGTTTGTTGGCTTGTTGGCTTGTTGGTTTGTTGGTTTGTTGGTTTGTTGGTTTGTTGGTTTGTTGGCTTGTTGGCTTGTTGGTTTGTTGGTTTGTTCGTTTGTTTGTTTGTTGGTTTGTTGGTTTGTTGGTTTGTTTGTTTGTTGGTTTGTTGTTTTGTTGGTTTGTTGGTTTGTTGGTTTGTTGGTTTGTTGGTTTGTTGGTTTGTTGGCTAGTTGGTTTGTTGGTTTGTTGGTTTGTTGGTTTGTTGGTTTGTTCGTTTGTTGGCTTGTTGGTTTGTTGGCTTGTTGGTTTATTGGTTTGTTGGTTTGTTGGTTTGTTGGTTTGTTGGTTTGTTGGTTTGTTGGTTTGTTGGCTTGTTGGTTTGTTGGTTTGTTGGTTTGTTGGTTTGTTGGTTTGTTGGTTTGTTGGTTTGTTAGTTTGTTGGTTTGTTGGTTTGTTGGTTTGTTGGTTTGTTGTTTTGTTGGTTTGTTGGTTTGTTGGTTTGTTGGTTTGTTGGCTTGTTGGTTTGTTGGTTTGATGGTTTGTTCGTTTGTTCGTTTGTTGGCTTGTTGGTTTGTTGGCTTGTTGGTTTGTTGGCTAGTTGGTTTGTTGGTTTGTTGGTTTGTTGGTTTGTTGGTTTGTTGGTTTGTTGGTTTGTTGGTTTGTTGGCTTGTTGGCTTGTTGGTTTGTTGGTTTGTTGGTTTGTTGGTTTGTTGGTTTGTTGGCTTGTTGGCTTGTTGGTTTGTTGGTTTGTTCGTTTGTTTGTTTGTTGGTTTGTTGGTTTGTTGGTTTGTTTGTTTGTTTGTTTGTTTGTTGGTTTGTTGGTTTGTTGGTTTGTTGGTTTGTTGGTTTGTTGGTTTGTTGGTTTGTTGGTTTGTTGGTTTGTTGGTTTGTTGTTTTGTTGGAGTGTTGGTTTGTTGGTTTGTTGGTTTGTTGGTTTGTTGGTTTGTTGGTTTGTTGGTTTCTTGGTTTGTTGGTTTGTTGGTGTGTTTCTTTGTTGGTTTGTTCGTTTGTTGGTTTTTTGGTTTGTTGGTTTTTTGGTTTGTTGGTTTGTTCGTTTGTTGATTTGTTGGTTTGTTCGTTTGTTGGTTTGTTGTTTTGTTGGTTTTTGGTTTGTTGGTTTGTTCGTTTGTTGATTTGTTGGTTTGTTTGTTTGTTGGTTTGTTGTTTTGTTGGTTTGTTGGCTTGTTGGTTTGTTGGTTTGTTGGTTTGTTGGTTTGTTGGCTTGTTGGTTTGTTGGTTTGATGGTTTGTTCGTTTGTTGGCTTGTTGGTTTGTGGGTTTGTTGGTTTGTAGGTTTCTTGGTTTCTTGGTTTGTTGGTTTGTTGGTTTGTTGGCTTGTTGGTTTGTTGATTTGATGGTTTGTTCGTTTGTTCGTTTGTTGGTTTGTTGGTTTGTTGGTTTGTTGGTTTGTTGGTTTGTTGGTTTGTTGGTTTATTGGCTTGTTGGTTTGTTGGTTTGATGGTTTGTTCGTTTGTTCGTTTGTTGGCTTGTTGGTTTGTTGGCTTGTTGGTTTGTTGGCTAGTTGGTTTGTTGGTTTGTTGGTTTGTTGGTTTGTTGGTTTGTTAGTTTGTTGGTTTGTTTGTTTGTTGGGTTGTTGGTTTGTTGGCTTGGTGGCTTGTAGGTTTGTTGGTTTGTTCGTTTGTTGGTTTGTTGGTTTGTGGGTTTGTTGGTTTGTTGGTTTGTTGGTTTGTTGGTTTGTTGGTTTGTTGGCTTGTTGGCTTGTTAGTTTGTTGGTTTGTTCGTTTGTTTGTTTGTTGGTTTGTTGGTTTGTTGGTTTGTTGGTTTGTTGGTTTGTTGGTTTGTTGGTTTGTTGGTTTGTTGGTTTGTTGGTTTGTTGGTTTGTTGGTTTGTTGGTTTGTTGGTTTGTTGTTTTGTTGGTGTGTTGGTTTGTTGGTTTGTTGGTTTGTTGGTTTGCTGGTTTGTTGGTTTGTTGGTTTGTTGGTTTCTTATTTTTTTGGTCTGTTGGTGTGTTTGTTTGTTGGTTTGTTCGTTTGTTGGTTTTTTGGTTTGTTGGTTTTTTGGTTTGTTGGTTTTTTGGTTTGTTGGTTTGTTCGTTTGTTGATTTGTTGGTTTGTTCGTTTGTTGGTTTGTTGTTTTGTTGGTTTGTTGGCTTGTTGGTTTGTTGGTTTGTTGGTTTGTTCGTTTGTTGGTTTGTTGGTTTGTTGGTTTATTGGTTTGTTGGCTTGTTGGCTAGTTGGTTTGTTGGTTTGTTGGTTTGTTGGCTTATTGGTTTGTTGGCTTGTTGGTTTGTTGGCTAGTTGGTTTGTTGGTTTGTTGGTTTGTTGGTTTGTTGGTTTGTTCGTTTGTTGGTTTGTTGGTTTGTGGGTTTGTTTGTTTGTTGGGTTGTTGGTTTGTTGGCTTGTTGGCTTGCTGGTTTGTTGGTTTGTTCGTTTGTTGGTTTGTTGGTTTGTTGGTTTGTTGGTTTGTTGGTTTGTTGGTTTGTTGGTTTGTTGGCTTGTTGGCTTGTTGGTTTGTTGGTTTGTTCGTTTGTTTCTTTGTTGGTTTGTTGGTTTTTTGGTTTGTTGGTTTGTTGGTTTGTTGGTTTGTTGGTTTGTTGGTTTGTTGGTTTGTTGGTTTCTTGGTTTGTTGGTTTGTTGGTGTGTTTCTTTGTTGGTTTGTTCGTTTGTTGGTTTTTTGGTTTGTTGGTTTTTTGGTTTGTTGGTTTGTTCGTTTGTTGATTTGTTGGTTTGTTCGTTTGTTGGTTTGTTGTTTTGTTGGTTTTTGGTTTGTTGGTTTGTTCGTTTGTTGATTTGTTGGTTTGTTCGTTTGTTGGTTTGTTGTTTTGTTGGTTTGTTGGCTTGTTGGTTTGTTGGTTTGTTGGTTTGTTGGTTTGTTGGCTTGTTGGTTTGTTGGTTTGATGGTTTGTTCGTTTGTTGGCTTGTTGGTTTGTTGGTTTGTTGGTTTGTTGGTTTCTTGGTTTCTTGGTTTGTTGGTTTGTTGGTTTGTTGGTTTGTTCGTTTGTTGGTTTGTTGGTTTGTTGGTTTGTTGGTTTGTTGGTTTGTTGGTTTGTTGGTTTGTTGGCTTGTTGGCTTGTTGGTTTGTTGGTTTGTTCGTTTGTTTGTTTGTTGGTTTGTTGGTTTTTTGGTTTGTTGGTTTGTTGGTTTGTTGGTTTGTTGGTTTGTTGGTTTGTTGGTTTGTTGGTTTCTTGGTTTGTTGGTTTGTTGGTGTGTTTCTTTGTTGGTTTGTTCGTTTGTTGGTTTTTTGGTTTGTTGGTTTTTTGGTTTGTTGGTTTGTTCGTTTGTTGATTTGTTGGTTTGTTCGTTTGTTGGTTTGTTGTTTTGTTGGTTTTTGGTTTGTTGGTTTGTTCGTTTGTTGATTTGTTGGTTTGTTCGTTTGTTGGTTTGTTGTTTTGTTGGTTTGTTGGCTTGTTGGTTTGTTGGTTTGTTGGTTTGTTGGTTTGTTGGCTTGTTGGTTTGTTGGTTTGATGGTTTGTTCGTTTGTTGGCTTGTTGGTTTGTTGGTTTGTTGGTTTGTTGGTTTCTTGGTTTCTTGGTTTGTTGGTTTGTTGGTTTGTTGGCTTGTTGGTTTGTTGATTTGATGGTTTGTTCGTTTGTTCGTTTGTTGGTTTGTTGGTTTGTTGGTTTGTTGGTTTGTTGGTTTGTTGGTTTGTTGGTTTATTGGCTTGTTGGTTTGTTGGTTTGATGGTTTGTTCGTTTGTTCGTTTGTTGGCTTGTTGGTTTGTTGGCTTGTTGGTTTGTTGACTAGTTGGTTTGTTGGTTTGTTGGTTTGTTGGTTTGTTGGTTTGTTAGTTTGTTGGTTTGTTTGTTTGTTGGGTTGTTGGTTTGTTGGCTTGGTGGCTTGTAGGTTTGTTGGTTTGTTCGTTTGTTGGTTTGTTGGTTTGTGGGTTTGTTGGTTTGTTGGTTTGTTGGTTTGTTGGTTTGTTGGTTTGTTGGCTTGTTGGCTTGTTAGTTTGTTGGTTTGTTCGTTTGTTTGTTTGTTGGTTTGTTGGTTTGTTGGTTTGTTGGTTTGTTGGTTTGTTGGTTTGTTGGTTTGTTGGTTTGTTGGTTTGTTGGTTTGTTGGTTTGTTGGTTTGTTGGTTTGTTGGTTTGTTGGTTTGTTGTTTTGTTGGTGTGTTGGTTTGTTGGTTTGTTGGTTTGTTGGTTTGCTGGTTTGTTGGTTTGTTGGTTTGTTGGTTTCTTATTTTTTTGGTCTGTTGGTGTGTTTGTTTGTTGGTTTGTTCGTTTGTTGGTTTTTTGGTTTGTTGGTTTTTTGGTTTGTTGGTTTGTTCGTTTGTTGATTTGTTGGTTTGTTCGTTTGTTGGTTTGTTGTTTTGTTGGTTTGTTGGCTTGTTGGTTTGTTGGTTTGTTGGTTTGTTCGTTTGTTGGTTTGTTGGTTTGTTGGTTTATTGGTTTGTTGGATTGCTGGCTAGTTGGTTTGTTGGTTTGTTGGTTTGTTGGCTTATTGGTTTGTTGGCTTGTTGGTTTGTTGGCTAGTTGGTTTGTTGGTTTGTTGGTTTGTTGGTTTGTTCGTTTGTTGGTTTGTTGGTTTGTGGGTTTGTTTGTTTGTTGGGTTGTTGGTTTGTTGGCTTGTTGGCTTGCTGGTTTGTTGGTTTGTTCGTTTGTTGGTTTGTTGGTTTGTTGGTTTGTTGGTTTGTTGGTTTGTTGGTTTGTTGGTTTGTTGGCTTGTTGGCTTGTTGGTTTGTTGGTTTGTTCGTTTGTTTGTTTGTTGGTTTGTTGGTTTTTTGGTTTGTTGGTTTGTTGGTTTGTTGGTTTGTTGGTTTGTTGGTTTGTTGGTTTGTTGGTTTGTTGTTTTGTTGGTTTGTTGGTTTGTTGGTTTGTTGGTTTGTTGGTTTGTTGGTTTGTTGGTTTGTTGGTTTGTTGGTTTCTTGGTTTCTTGGTTTCTTGGTTTGTTGGTGTGTTTGTTTGTTGGTTTGTGCGTTTGTTGGTTTTTTGGTTTGTTGGTTTGTTGGCTTGTTGGTTTGTTGGTTTGTTGGTTTGTTGGTTTGTTGGGTTGTTGGTTTGTTGGTTTTTTGGTTTGTTCGTTTGTTGGCTTGTTGTTTTGTTGGCTTGTTGGCTTGTTGGTTTGTTGGTTTGTTGGTTTGTTGATTTGTTGGTTTGTTGGTTTGTTGGTTTGTTGGCTTGTTGGCTTGTTGGTTTGTTGGTTTCTTTGTTTGTTTGTTTATTGGTTTGTTCGTTTCTGCGTTTGTTGGTTTCCTAGTTTGTTGGTTTGTTGGTTTGTTCGTTTGTTGGTTTGTTGGTTTGTTGGTTTGTTCGTTTGTTAGTTTGTTGATTTGTTGGTTTGTTGGTTTGTTGGCTTGTTGGTTTGTTGGTTTGTTGGGTTGTTGGTTTGTTGGCTTGTTGGTTTGTTGCTTTGTTGGTTTGTTGCTTTGTTAGTTTGTTTGTTTGTTGGTTTGTTCGTTTGTTGGCTTGTTGGTTTGTTGGCTTGTTGGCTTATTGGTTTGTTTGCTTGTTGGTTTGTTGGTTTGTTGGTTTGTTGGCTTATTGCTTTGTTGGTTTGTTGGTTTGTTCGTTTGTTAGTTTTTTGATTTGTTGGTTTGTTGGTTTGTTCGTTTGTTGGCTTGTTGACTTGTTGGTTTGTTGGTTTGTTGGTTTGTTGGCATGTTGGCTTGTTGGTTTGTTGGTTTGTTGGTTTGTTGGTTTGTTGGTTTGTTGGTTTGTTGGTTTGTTGGTTTGTTGGTTTGTTGGCTTGTTGGCTTGTTGGCTTGTTGGCTTGTTGGTTTGTTGGCTTGTTGGTTTATTTGTTTTTTGGTTTGTTGGTTTGTTGGTTTGTTGGCTTCTTGGCTTGTTGGCTTGTTGGTTTGTTGGTTTGTTGGCTTGATGGCTTGTTGGTTTGTTGGCTTGATGGCTTGTTGGTTTGTTTGTTTGTTGGTTTGTTGGTTTGTTGGTTTGTTGGTTTGTTTGTTTGTTTGTTTGTTGGTTTGTTGGTTTGTTGGTTTGTTGGTTTGTTGGTTTATTGGTTTGTTGGTTTGTTCGTTTGTTGGCTTGTTGGCTTGTTGGTTTGTTGATTTGTTGGCTTGTTGGTTTATTGGTTTGTTGGTTTGTTGGCTTGTTGTTTTGTTGGTTTGTTGGTTTATTGGTTTGTTGGCTTGTTGGTTTGTTGGTTTTTTGCTTCTTGGTTTATTCGTTTGTTGGTTTGTTTGTTTGTTGGTTTGTTAGTTTACTAGTTTGTTGGTTTGTTGGTTTGTTGGTTTGTTGGTTTGTTTGTTTGTTGGTTTGTTGGTTTCTTGGCTTGTTGGTTTGTTGACTTGTTGGCTTGTTGGTTTGTTGGTTTGTTGGCATGTTCGTTTGTTGGTTTGTTTGTTTGGTGGTTTGTTCGTTTGTTGGTTTGTTGGTTTGTTTGCTTGTTGGTTTGTTGGTTTGTTGGTTTGTTGGTTTGTTGGTTTGTTGGTTTGTTGGCTTGTTGGTTTGTTGGCTTGTTGGTTTGGTGGTTTGTTGGTTTGTTGGTTTGCTGGTTTGTTGGTTTGTTGTTTTGTTCGTTTGTTGGTTTGTTGGTTTGTTAGTTTGTTTGTTTGTTGGTTTGTTCGTTTGTTGGCTTGTTGGTTTGTTGGCATGTTGGTTTGTTGGTTTGTTGGTTTGTTTGTTTGTTGGTTTGTTCGTTTGTTGGCTTGTTGGTTTGTTGGCTTGTTGGTTTGTTGGTTTGTTGGCTTGTTGGTTTGTTGATTTGTTGGTTTGTTGGTTTGTTCGTTTGTTGGCTTGTTGGTTTGTTGACTTGTTGGCTTGTTGGTTTGTTGGTTTGTTGGCATGTTCGTTTGTTGGTTTGTTTGTTTGGTGGTTTGTTCGTTTGTTGGTTTGTTGGTTTGTTTGCTTGTTGGTTTGTTGGTTTGTTGGTTTGTTGGTTTGTGGGTTTGTTGGTTTGTTGGCTTGTTGGTTTGTTGGCTTGTTGGTTTGGTGGTTTGTTGGTTTGTTGGTTTGCTGGTTTGTTGGTTTGTTGGTTTGTTCGTTTGTTGGTTTGTTGGTTTGTTGGTTTGTTTGTTTGTTGGTTTGTTCGTTTGTTGGCTTGTTGGTTTGTTGGCATGTTGGTTTGTTGGTTTGTTGGTTTGTTTGTTTGTTGGTTTGTTGGTTTTTTGGTTTGTTGGTTTGCTGGTTTGTTGGTTTGTTGGTTTGTTCGTTTGTTGGTTTGTTGGTTTGTTGGTTTGTTTGTTTGTTTGTTTGTTTGTTTGTTGGTTTGTCGTTTGTTGGCTTGTTGGTTTATTGGCTTGTTGGTTTGTTGGTTTGTTGGTTTGTTCGTTTGTTAGTTTTTTGATTTGTTGGTTTGTTGGCTTGTTGGTTTGTTGGTTTGTTGGTTTGTTGGTTTGTTGGCTTGTTGGTTTGTTGGTTTGTTGGTTGTTGGTTTGTTGGTTTGTTGGTTTGTTTGTTTGTTGGTTTGTTCGTTTGTTGGTTTGTTGGTTTGTTGGTTTGTTGGCTTATTGATTTGTTGGTTTGTTGGTTTTTTCGTTTGTTGGCTTGTTGGTTTGTTGGCATGTTCGTTTGTTGGTTTGTTGGGTGTTGGTTTGTTGGTTTGTTTGTTTGTTGGTTTGTTCGTTTGTTGGCTTGTTGGTTTGTTGGTTTGTTGGTTTGTTCGTTTATTAGTTTGTTGGTTTGTTGGCTTGTTGGTTTGTTGGTTTGTTGGTTTGTTGGTTTGTTGGCTTGTTGGTTTTTTGGTTTGTTGGTTTGTTGGTTTGTTGGTTTGTTTGTTTGTTGGTTTGTTGGTTTGTTGGCTTGTTGGCTTGTAGGCTTGTTGGCTTGTTGGTTTGTTGGCTTGTTGGTTTATTTGTTTTTTGGTTTGTTGGTTTGTTGGTTTGTTGGCTTCTTGGCTTGTTGGCTTGTTGGTTTGTTGGTTTGTTGGCTTGATGGCTTGTTGGTTTGTTGGCTTGATGGCTTGTTGGTTTGTTTGTTTGTTGGTTTGTTGGTTTGTTGGTTTGTTGGTTTGTTTGTTTGTTGGTTTGTTGGTTTGTTGGTTTGTTGGTTTGTTGGTTTGTTGGTTTATTGGTTTGTTGGTTTGTTCGTTTGTTGGCTTGTTGGCTTGTTGGTTTGTTGATTTGTTGGCTTGTTGGTTTATTGGTTTGTTGGTTTGTTGGCTTGTTGTTTTGTTGGTTTGTTGGTTTATTGGTTTGTTGGCTTGTTGGTTTGTTGGTTTTTTGGCTTCTTCGTTTATTCGTTTGTTGGTTTGTTTGTTTGTTGGTTTGTTAGTTTGCTAGTTTGTTGGTTTGTTGGTTTGTTGGTTTGTTGGTTTGTTTGTTTGTTGGTTTGTTGGTTTCTTGGCTTGTTGGTTTGTTGACTTGTTGGCTTGTTGGTTTGTTGGTTTGTTGGCATGTTCGTTTGTTGGTTTGTTTGTTTGGTGGTTTGTTCGTTTGTTGGTTTGTTGGTTTGTTTGCTTGTTGGTTTGTTGGTTTGTTGGTTTGTTGGTTTGTTGGTTTGTTGGTTTGTTGGTTTGTTGGCTTGTTGGTTTGTTGGCTTGTTGGTTTGGTGGTTTGTTGGTTTGTTGGTTTGCTGGTTTGTTGGTTTGTTGGTTTGTTCGTTTGTTGGTTTGTTGGTTTGTTGGTTTGTTTGTTTGTTGGTTTGTTCGTTTGTTGGCTTGTTGGTTTGTTGGCATGTTGGTTTGTTGGTTTGTTGGTTTGTTTGTTTGTTGGTTTGTTCGTTTGTTGGCTTGTTGGTTTGTTGGCTTGTTGGTTTGTTGGTTTGTTGGCTTGTTGGTTTGTTGATTTGTTGGTTTGTTGGTTTGTTCGTTTGTTGGCTTGTTGGTTTGTTGACTTGTTGGCTTGTTGGTTTGTTGGTTTGTTGGCATGTTCGTTTGTTGGTTTGTTTGTTTGGTGGTTTGTTCGTTTGTTGGTTTGTTGGTTTGTTTGCTTGTTGGTTTGTTGGTTTGTTGGTTTGTTGGTTTGTGGGTTTGTTGGTTTGTTGGCTTGTTGGTTTGTTGGCTTGTTGGTTTGGTGGTTTGTTGGTTTGTTGGTTTGCTGGTTTGTTGGTTTGTTGGTTTGTTCGTTTGTTGGTTTGTTGGTTTGTTGGTTTGTTTGTTTGTTGGTTTGTTCGTTTGTTGGCTTGTTGGTTTGTTGGCATGTTGGTTTGTTGTTTTGTTGGTTTGTTTGTTTGTTGGTTTGTTGGTTTTTTGGTTTGTTGGTTTGCTGGTTTGTTGGTTTGTTGGTTTGTTCGTTTGTTGGTTTGTTGGTTTGTTGGTTTGTTTGTTTGTTTGTTTGTTGGTTTGTCGTTTGTTGGCTTGTTGGTTTGTTGGCTTGTTGGTTTGTTGGTTTGTTGGTTTGTTCGTTTGTTAGTTTGTTGATTTGTTGGTTTGTTGGCTTGTTGGTTTGTTGGTTTGTTGGTTTGTTGGTTTGTTGGCTTGTTGGTTTGTTGGTTTGTTTGGTTGTTGGTTTGTTGGTTTGTTGGTTTATTGGTTTGTTGGTTTGTTCGTTTGTTGTTTTGTTGGTTTGTTGGTTTATTGGTTTGTTGGCTTGTTGGTTTGTTGGTTTTTTGGCTTCTTGGTTTATTCGTTTGTTGGTTTGTTTGTTTGTTGGTTTGTTAGTTTGCTAGTTTGTTGGTTTGTTGGTTTGTTGGTTTGTTCGTTTGTTTGTTTGTTGGTTTGTTGGTTTCTTGGCTTGTTGGTTTGTTGACTTGTTGGCTTGTTGGTTTGTTGGTTTGTTGGCATGTTCGTTTGTTGGTTTGTTTGTTTGGTGGTTTGTTCGTTTGTTGGTTTGTTGGTTTGTTTGCTTTTTGGTTTGTTGGTTTGTTGGTTTGTTGGTTTGTTGGTTTGTTGGTTTGTTGGCTTGTTGGTTTGTTGGCTTGTTGGTTTGGTGGTTTGTTGGTTTGTTGGTTTGCTGGTTTGTTGGTTTGTTGGTTTGTTCGTTTGTTGGTTTGTTGGTTTGTTGGTTTGTTTGTTTGTTGGTTTGTTCGTTTGTTGGCTTGTTGGTTTGTTGGCATGTTGGTTTGTTGGTTTGTTGGTTTGTTTGTTTGTTGGTTTGTTCGTTTGTTGGCTTGTTGGTTTGTTGGCTTGTTGGTTTGTTGGTTTGTTGGCTTGTTGGTTTGTTGATTTGTTGGTTTGTTGGTTTGTTCGTTTGTTGGCTTGTTGGTTTGTTGACTTGTTGGCTTGTTGGTTTGTTGGTTTGTTGGCATGTTCGTTTGTTGGTTTGTTTGTTTGGTGGTTTGTTCGTTTGTTGGTTTGTTGGTTTGTTGGTTTGTTTGCTTGTTGGTTTGTTGGTTTGTTGGTTTGTTGGTTTGTGGGTTTGTTGGTTTGTTGGCTTGTTGGTTTGTTGGCTTGTTGGTTTGGTGGTTGTTGGTTTGTTGGTTTGCTGGTTTGTTGGTTTGTTGGTTTGTTTGTTTGTTGGTTTGTTGGTTTGTTGGTTTGTTTGTTTGTTGGTTTATTCGTTTGTTGGCTTGTTGGTTTGTTGGCATGTTGGTTTGTTGGTTTGTTGGTTTGTTGGTTTGTTTGTTTGTTGGTTTGTTGGTTTTTTGGTTTGTTGGTTTGCTGGTTTGTTGGTTTGTTGGTTTGTTCGTTTGTTGGTTTGTTGGTTTGTTGGTTTGTTTGTTTGTTTGTTTGTTGGTTTGTCGTTTGTTGGCTTGTTGGTTTGTTGGCTTGTTGGTTTGTTGGTTTGTTGGTTTGTTCGTTTGTTAGTTTGTTGATTTGTTGGTTTGTTGGCTTGTTGGTTTGTTGGTTTGTTGGTTTGTTGGTTTGTTGGCTTGTTGGTTTGTTGGTTTGTTGGTTGTTGGTATGTTGGTTTGTTGGTTTGTTTGTTTGTTTGTTTGTTGGTTTGTTCGTTTGTTGGTTTGTTGGTTTGTTGGTTTGTTGGCTTATTGATTTGTTGGTTTGTTGGTTTTTTCGTTTGTTGGCTTGTTGGTTTGTTGGCATGTTCGTTTGTTGGTTTGTTGGGTGTTGGTTTGTTGGTTTGTTTGTTTGTTGGTTTGTTCGTTTGTTGGCTTGTTGGTTTGTTGGTTTGTTGGTTTGTTCGTTTATTAGTTTGTTGATTTGTTGGTTTGTTGGCTTGTTGGTTTGTTGGTTTGGTGGTTTGTTGGTTTGTTGGCTTGTTGGTTTTTTGGTTTGTTGGTTTGTTGGTTTGTTGGCTTGTTGGTTTGTTGGCATGTTCGTTTGTTGGTTTGTTGGGTGTTGGTTTGTTGGTTTGTTTGTTTGTTGGTTTGTTCGTTTGTTGGCTTGTTGGTTTGTTGGTTTGTTGGTTTGTTCGTTTATTAGTTTGTTGATTTGTTGGTTTGTTGGCTTGTTGGTTTGTTGGTTTGTTGGTTTGTTGGTTTGTTGGCTTGTTGGTTTTTTGGTTTGTTGGTTTGTTGGTTTGTTGGTTTGTTTGTTTGTTGGTTTGTTCGTTTGTTGGCTTGTTGGTTTGTTGGCTTGTTGGTTTGTTGGTTTGTTGGTTTGTTGGTTTGCTGGTTTGTTGGTTTGTTGGTTTGTTCGTTTGTTGGTTTGTTGGTTTGTTTGTTTGTTGGTTTGTTCCTTTGTTGGATTGTTGGTTTGTTGGCTTGTTGATTTGTTGGTTTGTTGGTTTGTTCGTTTGTTAGTTTGTTGATTTGTTGGTTTGTTGGCTTGTTGGTTTGTTGGTTTGTTCGTTTGTTGGCTTGTTGGTTTGTTGGCTTTTTGGTTTGTTGGTTTGTTGGTTTGTTGGTTTGTTGGTTTGTTTGTTTGTTCGTTTGTTGGCTTGTTGGTTTGTTCGTTTGTTGGCTTATTGGTTTGTTGGCTTGTTGGTTTGTTGGTTTTTTGGTTTGTTGGTTTGCTGGTTTGTTGGTTTGTTGGTTTGTTCGTTTGTTGGTTTGTTGGTTTGTTTGTTTGTTGGTTTGTTCGTTTGTTGGCTAGTTGGTTTGTTGGCTTGTTGGTTTGTTGGTTTGTTGGTTTGTTCGTTTGTTAGTTTGTTGATTTGTTGGTTTGTTGGCTTGTTGGTTTGTTGGTTTGTTTGTTTGTTGGTTTGTTGGTTTGTTGGTTTGTTGGCTTGTTGGTTTGTTGATTTGTTGGTTTGTTGGTTTGTTGGTTTGTTGGTTTGTTTGTTTGTTGGTTTGTTGGTTTGTTGGCTTGTTGGTTTGTTGGTTTGTTTGTTTGCTGGTTTGTTGGTTTGTTGGTATGTTCGTTTGTTGGTTTGTTGGTTTGTTGGTTTGTTGGTTTGTTTGTTTGTTGGTTTGTTCGTTTGTTGGCTTGTAGGTTTGTTGGCTTGTTGGTTTGTTGGTTTGTTGTTTTGTTCGTTTGTTAGTTTGTTGATTTGTTAGTTTGTTGGCTTGTTGGTTTGTTGGTTTGTTGGTTTATTGGTTTGTTGGCTTGTTGGTTTGTTGGTTTGTTGGTTTGTTGGTTTGTTGGTTTGTTTGTTTGTTGGTTTGTTCGTTTGTTCGTTTGTTGGTTTGTTGGTTTGTTGGTTTGTTGGTTTGTTGGCTTATTGGTTTGTTGGTTTGTTGGTTTGTTGGTTTTTTGCATTGTTCGTTTGTTGGCTTGTGTGTTTGTTGGTTTGTTGGTTTGATGGCTTGTTGGCTTGTTGGTTTGGTGGTTTGTTGGTTTATTGGTTTGTTGGTTTGTTGGTTCATTGGTTTGTTGGCTTGTTGGTTTATTTGTTTGTTAGTTTGTTGCTTTGTTGGCTTCTTTCCTTGTTGGTTTGTTGGTTTGTTGGCTTGATGGCTTGTTGGTTTGTTGGTTTGTTGATTTGTCGGTTTGTTGGTTTGTTCGTTTGTTGGTTTGTTGGTTTGTTGGTTTGCTGGTTTGTTGGTTTGTTGGTTTGTTGGTTTGTTTGTTTGTTGGTTTGTTCGTTTGTTGGTTTGTTGGTTTGTTCGTTGTTTGGTTTGTTGGTTTGTTGGTTTTTTGGCTTGTTGGCTGGTTGGTTTGTTGGTTTGTTCGTTTGTTGGTTTGTTCGTTTGTTGGTTTGTTTGTTTGTTGGTTTGTTGGTTTGTTGGCTTGTTGGTTTGTTGGTTTGTTGGTTTGTTGGTTTGTTGGCTTGTTGGTTTGTTGGTTTGTTGGTTTGTTGGTTTGTTGGTTTGTTGGTTTGTTTGTTTGTTGGTTTGTTCGTTTGTTGGCTTGTTGGTTTGTTGGTTTGTTGGTTTGTTGGTTTGTTGGTTTGTTGGTTTGTTCGTTGTTTGGTTTGTTGGTTTGTTGGTTTGTTGGTTTGTTGGTTTGTTGGTTTGTTGGTTTGTTGGTTTGTTGGCTTGTTGGTTTGTTGGTTTGTTGGTTTGTTGGTTTGTTGGTTTGTTGGTTTGTTCGTTTGTTGGTTTGTTGGTTTGTTGGTTTGTTTGTTTGTTCGTTTGTTGGTTTGTCGTTTGTTGGCTTGTTGGTTTGTTGGTTTGTTGGTTTGTTGGTTTGTTGGTTTGTTCGTTTGTTAGTTTGTTGATTTGTTGGTTTGTTGGCTTGTTGGTTTGTTGGTTTGTTGGTTTGTTGGTTTGTTGGCTTGTTGGTTTGTTGGTTTGTTGGTTGTTGGTTTGTTGGTTTGTTGGTTTGTTTGTTTGTTGGTTTGTTCGTTTGTTGGTTTGTTGGTTTGTTGGTTTGTTGGCTTATTGATTTGTTGGTTTGTTGGTTTTTTCGTTTGTTGGCTTGTTGGTTTGTTGGCTTGTTCTTTTGTTGGTTTGTTGGGTGTTGGTTTGTTGGTTTGTTTGTTTGTTGGTTTGTTCGTTTGTTGGCTTGTTGGTTTGTTGGTTTGTTGGTTTGTTCGTTTATTAGTTTGTTGATTTGTTGGTTTGTTGGCTTGTTGGTTTGTTGGTTTGTTGGTTTGTTGGTTTGTTGGCTTGTTGGTTTTTTGGTTTGTTGGTTTGTTGGTTTGTTGGTTTGTTTGTTTGTTGGTTTGTTCGTTTGTTGGCTTGTTGGTTTGTTGGCTTGTTGGTTTGTTGGTTTGTTGGTTTGTTGGTTTGCTGGTTTGTTGGTTTTTTGGTTTGTTCGTTTGTTGGTTTGTTGGTTTGTTTGTTTGTTGGTTTGTTCCTTTGTTGGATTGTTGGTTTGTTGGTTTGTTGGCTTGTTGGTTTGTTGGTTTGTTGGTTTATTCGTTTGTTAATTTGTTGATTTGTTGGTTTGTTGGCTTGTTGGTTTGTTGGTTTTTTTCGTTTGTTGGCTTGTTGGTTTGTTGGCTTTTTGGTTTGTTGGTTTGTTGGTTTGTTGGTTTGTTTGTTTGTTCGTTTGTTGGCTTGTTGGTTTGTTCGTTTGTTGGCTTGTTGGTTTGTTGGCTTGTTGGTTTGTTGGTTTTTTGGTTTGTTGGTTTGCTGGTTTGTTGGTTTGTTGGTTTGTTCGTTTGTTGGTTTGTTGGTTTGTTTGTTTGTTGGTTTGTTCGTTTGTTGGCTAGTTGGTTTGTTGGCTTGTTGGTTTGTTGGTTTGTTGGTTTGTTCGTTTGTTAGTTTGTTGATTTGTTGGTTTGTTGGCTTGTTGGTTTGTTGGTTTGTTTGTTTGTTGGTTTGTTGGTTTGTTGGCTTGTTGGTTTGTTGATTTGTTGGTTTGTTGGTTTGTTGGTTTGTTGGTTTGTTTGTTTGTTGGTTTGTTGGTTTGTTGGCTTGTTGGTTTGTTGGTTTGTTTGTTTGCTGGTTTGTTGGTTTGTTGGTATGTTCGTTTGTTGGTTTGTTGGTTTGTTGGTTTGTTTGTTTGTTGGTTTGTTCGTTTGTTGGCTTGTAGGTTTGTTGGCTTGTTGGTTTGTTGGTTTGTTGTTTTGTTCGTTTGTTAGTTTGTTGATTTGTTAGTTTGTTGGCTTGTTGGTTTGTTGGTTTGTTGGTTTATTGGTTTGTTGGCTTGTTGGTTTGTTGGTTTGTTGGTTTGTTGGTTTGTTGGTTTGTTTGTTTGTTGGTTTGTTCGTTTGTTGGTTTGTTGGTTTGTTGGTTTGTTGGTTTGTTGGCTTATTGGTTTGTTGGTTTGTTGGTTTGTTGGTTTTTTGCATTGTTCGTTTGTTGGCTTGTTGGCATGTGTGTTTGTTGGTTTGTTGGTTTGTTGGCTTGTTGGTTTGTTGGTTTGGTGGTTTGTTGGTTTGTTGGTGTGTTGGTTTGTTGGTTCATTGGTTTGTTGGCTTGTTGGTTTATTTGTTTGTTAGTTTGTTGCTTTGTTGGCTTCTTTCCTTGTTGGTTTGTTGGTTTGCTGGCTTGATGGCTTGTTGGTTTGTTGGTTTGTTGATTTGTTGGTTTGTTGGTTTGTTCGTTTGTTGGTTTGTTGGTTTGTTGGTTTGCTGGTTTGTTGGTTTGTTGGTTTGTTGGTTTGGTTGTTTGTTGGTTTGTTCGTTTGTTGGTTTGTTGGTTTGTTCGTTGTTTGGTTTGTTGGTTTGTTGGTTTTTTGGCTTGTTGGCTGGTTGGTTTGTTGGTTTGTTCGTTTGTTGGTTTGTTCGTTTGTTGGTTTGTTTGTTTGTTGGTTTGTTGGTTTGTTGGCTTGTTGGTTTGTTGGTTTGTTGGTTTGTTGGTTTGTTGGCTTGTTGGTTTGTTGGTTTGTTGGTTTGTTGGTTTGTTGGTTTGTTTGTTTGTTGGTTTGTTCGTTTGTTGGTTTGTTAGTTTGTTGGTTTGTTGGTTTGTTGGTTTGTTGGTTTGTTCGTTGTTTGGTTTGTTGGTTTGTTGGTTTGTTGGTTTGTTGGTTTGTTGGTTTGTTGGTTGGTTGGTTTGTTGGTTTGTTGGCTTGTTTGTTTGTTGGTTTGTTGGTTTGTTGGTTTGTTGGTTTGTTGGTTTGTTGGTTTGTTGGCTTGTTGGTTTGTTGGTTTGTTGGTTTGTTGGTTTGTTGGTTTGTTGGCTTGTTGGTTTGTTGGTTTGTTGGTTTGTTGGTTTGTTGGTTTGTTGGTTTGTTTGTTTGTTGGTTTGTTCGTTTGTTGGTTTGTTGGTTTGTTGGTTTGTTGGTTTGTTGGCTTGTTGGTTTGTTGGTTTGTTGGTTTGTTGGTTTGTTTGTTTGTTAGTTTGTTCGTTTGTTAGTTTGTTGGTTTGTTGGTTTGTTGGCTTATTGGTTTGTTGGTTTGTTGGTTTGTTGGTTTGTTCGTTTGTTGGCTTGTTGGTTTGTTGGTTTGTTGGTTTGTTCGTTTGTTAGTTTGTTGATTTGTTGGTTTGTTGGCTTGTTGGTTTGTTGGTTTGTTTGTTTGTTGGTTTGTTGGTTTGTTGGCTTGTTGGTTTGTTGATTTGTTGGTTTGTTGGTTTGTTGGTTTGTTGGTTTGTTTGTTTGTTGGTTTGTTGGTTTGTTGGCTTGTTGGTTTGTTGGTTTGTTTGTTTGCTGGTTTGTTGGTTTGTTGGTATGTTCGTTTGTTGGTTTGTTGGTTTGTTGGTTTGTTGGTTTGTTTGTTTGTTGGTTTGTTCGTTTGTTGGCTTGTAGGTTTGTTGGCTTGTTGGTTTGTTGGTTTGTTGTTTTGTTCGTTTGTTAGTTTGTTGATTTGTTACTTTGTTGGCTTGTTGGTTTGTTGGTTTGTTGGTTTATTGGTTTGTTGGCTTGTTGGTTTGTTGGTTTGTTGGTTTGTTGGTTTGTTGGTTTGTTTGTTTGTTGGTTTGTTCGTTTGTTGGTTTGTTGGTTTGTTGGTTTGTTGGTTTGTTGGCTTATTGGTTTGTTGGTTTGTTGGTTTGTTGGTTTTTTGCATTGTTCGTTTGTTGGCTTGTTGGCTAGTGTGTTTGTTGGTTTGTTGGTTTGTTGGCTTGTTGGTTTGTTGGTTTGGTGGTTTGTTGGTTTGTTGGTTTGTTGGTTTGTTGGTTCATTGGTTTGTTGGCTTGTTGGTTTATTTGTTTGTTAGTTTGTTGCTTTGTTGGCTTCTTTCCTTGTTGGTTTGTTGGTTTGTTGGCTTGATGGCTTGTTGGTTTGTTGGTTTGTTGATTTGTCGGTTTGTTGGTTTGTTCGTTTGTTGGTTTGTTGGTTTGTTGGTTTGCTGGTTTGTTGGTTTGTTGGTTTGTTGGTTTGTTGGTTTGTTTGTTTGTTGGTTTGTTCGTTTGTTGGTTTGTTGGTTTGTTCGTTGTTTGGTTTGTTGGTTTGTTGGTTTTTTGGCTTGTTGGCTGGTTGGTTTGTTGGTTTGTTCGTTTGTTGGTTTGTTCGTTTGTTGGTTTGTTTGTTTGTTGGTTTGTTCGTTTGTTGGCTTGTTGGTTTGTTGGTTTGTTGGTTTGTTGGTTTGTTGGCTTGTTGGTTTGTTGGTTTGTTGGTTTGTTGGTTTGTTGGTTTGTTGGTTTGTTTGTTTGTTGGTTTGTTCGTTTGTTGGTTTGTTGGTTTGTTGGTTTGTTGGTTTGTTGGTTTGTTGGTTTGTTGGTTTGTTCGTTGTTTGGTTTGTTGGTTTGTTGGTTTGTTGGTTTGTTGGTTTGTTGGTTTGTTGGTTTGTTGGTTTGTTGGCTTGTTGGTTTGTTGGTTTGTTGGTTTGTTGGTTTGTTCGTTTGTTGGTTTGTTCGTTTGTTGGTTTGTTTGTTTGTTGGGTTGTTGGTTTGTTGGTTTGTTGGCTTGTTGGTTTGTTGGTTTGTTGGTTTGTTGGTTTGTTGGTTTGTTGGTTTGTTGGCTTGTTGGTTTGTTGGTTTGTTGGTTTGTTGGTTTGTTGGTTTGTTTGTTTGTTGGTTTGTTCGTTTGTTGGTTTGTTGGTTTGTTGGTTTGTTGGTTTGTTGGCTTGTTGGTTTGTTGGTTTGTTGGTTTGTTGGTTTGTTGGTTTGTTGGTTTGTTGGTTTGTTTGTTTGTTGGTTTGTTCGTTTGTTAGTTTGTTGGTTTGTTGGTTTGTTGGCTTATTGGTTTGTTGGTTTGTTGGTTTGTTGGTTTGTTCGTTTGTTGGCTTGTTGGTTTGTTGGCTTGTTGGTTTGTTGGTTTGTTATTTTGTTCGTATGCTGGTTTGTTGGTTTGTTGGTTTGTTCGTTTGTTGGTTTGTTGGTTTGTTGGTTTGTTTGTTTGTTGGTTTGTTCGTTTGTTGGTTTGTTGGTTTGTTGGTTTGTTGGTTTGTTGGTTTGTTGGTTTGTTGGTTTGTTGGTTTTTTTGGTTGTTGGTTTGTTCGTTTGTTGGCTTATTGGTTTGTTGGCTTGTTGGTTTGTTGGTTTGTTGGTTTGTTGGTTTGCTGGTTTGTTGGTTTGTTGGTTTGTTCGTTTGTTGGTTTGTTGGTTTGTTGGTTTGTTTGTTTGTTGGTTTGTTCGTTTGTTGGCTTGTTGGTTTATTGGCTTGTTGGTTTGTTGGTTTGTTGGTTTGTTGGTTTGTTCGTTTGTTAGTTTGTTGATTTGTTGGTTTGTTGGCTTGTTGGTTTGTTGGTTTGTTCGTTTGTTGGCTTGTTGGTTTGTTGGCTTTTTGGTTTGTTGGTTTGTTGGTTTGTTGGTTTGTTTGTTTGTTCGTTTGTTGGCTTGTTGGTTTGTTGGCTTGTTGGTTTGTTGGTTTGTTGGCTTGTTGGTTTGTTGATTTGTTGGTTTGTTGGTTTGTTCGTTTGTTGGCTTGTTGGTTTGTTGGCTTGTTGGTTTGTTGGTTTGTTGGTTTGTTGGTTTGCTGTTTTGTTGGTTTGTTGGTTTGTTCGTTTGTTGGTTTGTTGGTTTGTTGGTTTGTTGGTTTGTTGGTTTGTTCGTTTGTTGGCTTGTTGGTTTGTTGGCTTGTTTGTTTGTTGGTTTGTTGGTTTGTTCGTTTTATTAGTTTGTTGATTTGTTGGTTAGTTGGCTTGTTGGTTTGTTGGTTTGTTGGTTTGTTGGTTTGTTGGTTTGTTGGCTTGTTGGTTTGTTGGTTTGTTGGTTTATTGGTTTGTTGGTTTGTTTGTTTGTTGGTTTGTTTTTTCGTTGGTTTGTTGGTTTGTTTGTTTGTTGATTTGTTGGTTTGTTGGTTTGTTGTTTTGTTCGTTTGTTGGTTTGTTGGTTTGTTGGTTTGTTGGTTTGTTGGTTTGTTGGTTTGTTCGTTTGTTAGTTTGTTGATTTGTTGGTTTGTTGGCTTGTTGGTTTGTTGGTTTGTTGGTTTGTTGGTTTGTTGGCTTGTTGGTTTCTTGGTTTGTTGGTTTGTTGGTTTGTTGGTTTGTTGGTTTGTTTGTTTGTTGGTTTGTTCGTTTGTTGGTTTGTTGGTTTGTTGGTTTGTTGGCTTATTGGTTTGTTGGTTTGTTGGTTTGTTGGTTTGTTGGTTTGTTCGTTTGTTGGCTTGTTGGCTTGTGTGTTTGTTGGTTTGTTGGCTTGTTGGCTTGTTGGTTTGGTGGTTTGTTGGTTTGTTGGTTTGTTGGTTTGTTGGTTTGTTGGTTTGTTGGTTTATTGGTTTGTTGGCTTGTTGGTTTATTTGTTTGTTGGTTTGTTGGTTTGTTGGTTTGTTGGCTTCTTGGCTTGTTGGTTTGTTGGTTTGCTCGTTTGTTAGTTTGTTGATTTGTTGGTTTGTTGGCTTGTTGGTTTGTTGGTTTGTTGGTTTGTTGGTTTGTTGGTTTGTTGGTTTGTTGGTTTGTTCGTTTGTTGGTTTGTTGGTTTGTTTGTTTGTTGGTTTGTTCGTTTGTTGGTTTGTTGTTTTGTTGGTTTGTTGGCTTATTGGTTTGTTGGTTAGTTGGTTTGTTGGTTTGTTTGTTTGTTGGTTTGTTCGTTTGTTGGTTTGTTGGTTTGTTGGTTTGTTGGCTTATTGGTTTGTTGGTTTGTTGGCTTGTTGGCTTGTTGGTTTGGTGGTTTGTTGGTTTGTTGGTTTGTTGATTTGTTGGTTTGTTGGTTTGTTGGTTTATTGGTTTGTTGGCTTGTTGGTTTATTTGTTTGTTGGTTTGTTGGTTTGTTGGTTTGTTGGCTTATTGACTTGTTGGTTTGTTGGTTTGTTGGCTTGATGGCTTGTTGGTTTGTTGGTTTGTTGGTTTGTTGGTTTGTTGGTTTGTTCGTTTGTTGGTTTTTTGGTTTGTTGGTTTGTTGGTTTGTTGGTTTGTTGGTTTGTTGGTTTGTTTGTTTGTTGGTTTGTTCGTTTGTTGGTTTGTTGGTTTGTTCGTTGTTTGGTTTGTTGGTTTGTTGGTTTTTTGGCTTGTTGGCTGGTTGGTTTGTTGGTTTGTTCGTTTGTTGGTTTGTTCGTTTGTTGGTTTATTTGTTGGTTGGTTGGTTTGTTGGTTTGTTGGTTTGTTGGTTTGTTGGCTTGTTGGTGTCTTGGTTTGTTAGTTTGTTCGTTTGTTGGCTTGTTGGTTTGTTGGCTTGTTGGCTTGTTGGTTTGTTGGTTTGTTGGTTTGTTGGTTTGTTGGTTTGTTGGTTTGTTGGTTTGTTGGTTTGTTGGTTTGTTCGTTTGTTCGTTTGTTGGTGTGTTGGTGTTGATTTGTTGGCTTGTTGGTTTGTTGGTTTTGTGGTTTGTTGGCTTGTTTGTTTGTTGGTTTGTTAGTTTGTTCGTTTGTTGGCTTGTGGGTTTTGTTGGGTTGTTGGTTTGTTGGTTTGTTGGTTTGTTGGTTTGTTGGTTTGTTGGTTTGTTAGTTTGTTGGTTTGTTCGTTTGTTGGTTTGTTGGTTTGTTGGTTTGTTGGTTTGTTGGTTTGTTGGTTTGTTGGTTTGTCGGTTTGTTGGTTTGTTGGTTTGTTCGTTTGTTGGTTTGTTGGTTTGTTGGCTTGTTGGTTTGTTGGTTTTTTGGTTTGTTGGATTGTTGGTTTGTTGGCTTGTTGGCTTGTTGGTTTGTTAGTTTGTTGGTTTGTTGGTTTATTCGTTTTTTGGTTTGTTGGCTTGTTGGTTTGTTGGTTTGTTGGCTTGTTGGCTTGTTGGTTTGTTGGTTTGTTGGTTTGTTCGTTTGTTCGTTTGTTGGTTTGTTGGCTTGTTGGCTTGTTGGTTTGTTAGTTTGTTGGTTTGTTGGTTTGTTCGTTTTTTGGTTTGTTGGCTTGTTGGTTTGTTGGTTTGTTGGCTTGTTGGCTTGTTGGTTTGTTGGTTTGTTGGTTTGTTCGTTTGTTCGTTTGTTCGTTTGTTGGTTTGTTCGTTTGTTGGTTTGTTGGTTTGTTGGTTTGTTTGTTTGTTGGTTTGTTCGTTTGTTGGCTTGTTGGTTTGTTGGCTTGTTGGTTTGTTGGTTTGTTGGTTTGTTGGTTTGTTGGTTTGTTGGTTTGTTGGTTTGTTGGTTTGTTGGTTTGTTGGTTTGTTGGTTTGTTGGTTTGTTGGTTTGTTTGTTTGTTCGTTTGTTGGTTTGTTGGTTTGTTGGCTTTTGGTTTGTTGGTTTGTTGGCTTGTTGGTTTTGTTGATTTGTTGGTTTGTTGGTTTGTTCGTTTGTTGGCTTGTTGGTTTGTTGGCTTGTGGGCTTGTTGATTTGTTGGCTTGTTGGTTTGTTGGTTTGTTTGTTTGTTGGTTTGTTGGTTTGTTGGTTTGTTGGTTTGTTGGTTTGTTTGTTTGTTGGCTTATTGGCTTGTTAGTTTGTTGGTTTGTTGGCTTGTTGGTTTGTTGGTTTTTTGGTTTGATCGTTTGTTGGTTTGTTGGTTTGTTGGTTTGTTGGTTTGTTGGTTTGTTGGTTTGTTGGTTTGTTGGTTTGTTTGTTTGTTCGTTTGTTGGTTTGTTGGTTTGTTGGCTTTTGGTTTGTTGGTTTGTTGGCTTGTTGGTTTTGTTGATTTGTTGGTTTGTTGGTTTGTTCGTTTGTTGGCTTGTTGGTTTGTTGGTTTGTTGGCTTGTTGGTTTTGTTGATTTGTTGGCTTGTTGGTTTGTTGGTTTGTTTGTTTATTGGTTTGTTGGTTTGTTGGTTTGTTGGTTTGTTGGTTTGTTTGTTTGTTGGCTTATTGGCTTGTTAGTTTGTTGGTTTGTTGGCTTGTTGGTTTGTTGGTTTTTTGGTTTGATCGTTTGTTGGTTTGTTGGTTTGTTGGTTTGTTGGTTTGTGGGTTTGTTGGTTTGTTGGTTTGTTGGTTTGTTGGTTTGTTGGTTTGTTGGCTTGTTGGTTTGTTGGTTTGTTGGTTTATTGGTTTGTTGGTTTGTTGGTTTGTTGGTTTGTTGGTTTGTTGGTTTGTTGGTTTGTTGGTTTGTTGGTTTGTTGGTTTATTGGTTTGTTGGTTTGTTGGTTTGTTGGTTTGTTGATTTGTTGGTTTGTTGGTTTGTTGGTTTGTTCGTTTGTTGGTTTGTTGGTTTGTTGGTTTGTTGGCTTATTGGTTTGTTGATTTGTTGGCTTGTTGGTTTGTTGGTTTGTTGGTTTGTTCGTTTGTTGGTTTGTTGGTTTGTTGGTTTGTTTGTTTGTTGGTTTGTTCGTTTGTTGGCTTGTTGGTTTGTTGGCTTGTTGGTTTGTTGGTTTGTTGGTTTGTTGGTTTGTTGGTTTGTTGGTTTGTTGGTTTGTTGGTTTGTTGGTTTGTTGGTTTGTTTGTTTGTTCGTTTGTTGGTTTGTTGGTTTGTTGGCTTTTGGTTTGTTGGTTTGTTGGCTTGTTGGTTTTGTTGATTTGTTGGTTTGTTGGTTTGTTCGTTTGTTGGCTTGTTGGTTTGTTGGCTTGTGGGCTTGTTGATTTGTTGGCTTGTTGGTTTGTTGGTTTGTTTGTTTGTTGGTTTGTTGGTTTGTTGGTTTGTTGGTTTGTTTGTTTGTTGGCTTATTGGCTTGTTAGTTTGTTGGTTTGTTGGCTTGTTGGTTTGTTGGTTTTTTGGTTTGATCGTTTGTTGGTTTGTTGGTTTGTTGGTTTGTTGGTTTGTTGGTTTGTTGGTTTGTTGGTTTGTTGGTTTGTTTGTTTGTTCGTTTGTTGGTTTGTTGGTTTGTTGGCTTTTGGTTTGTTGGTTTGTTGGCTTGTTGGTTTTGTTGATTTGTTGGTTTGTTGGTTTGTTCGTTTGTTGGCTTGTTGGTTTGTTGGCTTGTGGGCTTGTTGATTTTTTGGCTTGTTGGTTTGTTGGTTTGTTTGTTTGTTGGTTTGTTGGTTTGTTGGTTTGTTGGTTTGTTGGTTTGTTTGTTTGTTGGCTTATTGGCTTGTTAGTTTGTTGGTTTGTTGGCTTGTTGGTTTGTTGGTTTTTTGGTTTGATCGTTTGTTGGTTTGTTGGTTTGTTGGTTTGTTGGTTTGTGGGTTTGTTGGTTTGTTGGTTTGTTGGTTTGTTGGTTTGTTGGTTTGTTGGCTTGTTGGTTTGTTGGTTTGTTGGTTTGTTGGTTTGTTGGTTTGTTGGTTTGTTGGTTTGTTGGTTTGTTGGTTTGTTGGTTTGTTGGTTTGTTGGTTTGTTGGTTTGTTGGTTTGTTGGTTTTTTGGTTTGTTGGTTTGTTGGTTTGTTGATTTGTTGGTTTGTTGGTTTGTTGGTTTGTTCGTTTGTTGGTTTGTTGGTTTGTTGGTTTGTTGGCTTATTGGTTTGTTGGTTTGTTGGTTTGTTGGTTTGTTGGTTTGTTCGTTTGTTGGCTTGTTGGCTTGTGTGTTTGTTGGTTTGTTGGTTTGTTGGCTTGTTGGCTTGTTGGTTTGGTGGTTTGTTGGTTTGTTGGTTTGTTGGTTTGTTGGTTTGTTGGTTTATTGGTTTGTTTGCTTGTTGGTTTATTTGTTTGTTGGTTTGTTGGTTTGTTGGTTTGTTGGCTTCTTGGCTTGTTGGTTTGTTGGTTTGTTCGTTTGTTAGTTTGTTGATTTGTTGGTTTGTTTGCTTGTTGGTTTGTTCGTTTGTTGGTTTGTTGGTTTGTTGGCTTGTTGGTTTGTTGGTTTGTTGGTTTGTTGGTTTGTTGGTTTGTTTGTTTGTTGGTTTGTTCGTTTGTTGGTTTGTTGGTTTGTTGGCTTATTGGTTTGTTGGTTTGTTGGTTTGTTGGTTTGTTTGTTTGTTGGTTTGTTCGTTTGTTGGTTTGTTGGTTTGTTGGTTTGTTGGCTTATTGGTTTGTTGGTTTGTTGGCTTGTTGGCTTGTTGGTTTGGTGGTTGGTTGGTTTGTTGGTTTGTTGGTTTTTTGGTTTGTTGGTTTGTTGGTTTATTGGTTTGTTGGCTTGTTGGTTTATTTATTTGTTGGTTTGTTGGTTTGTTGGTTTGTTGGCTTCTTGGCTTCTTGGCTTGTTGGTTTGTTGGTTTGTTGGCTTGATGGCTTGTTGGTTTGTTGGTTTGTTGGTTTGTTCGTTTGTTGGTTTGTTCGTTTGTTGGTTTTTTGGTTTGTTGGTTTGTTGGTTTGTTGGTTGTTTGGTTTGTTTGTTTGTTGGTTTGTTCGTTTGTTGGTTTGTTGGTTTGTTCGTTGTTTGGTTTGTTGGTTTGTTGGTTTTTTGGCTTGTTGGCTGGTTGGTTTGTTGGTTTGTTCGTTTGTTGGTTTGTTGGTTTGTTTGTTTGTTGGTTTGTTGGTTTGTTGGTTTGTTGGTTTGTTGGTTTGTTGGTTTGTTGGTTTGTTGGTTTGTTGGCTTGTTGGTGTCTTGGTTTGTTAGTTTGTTCGTTTGTTGGCTTGTTGGCTTGTTGGTTTGTTGGTTTGTTGGTTTGTTGGTTTGTTGGTTTGTTGGTTTGTTGGTTTGTTGGTTTGTTGGTTTGTTGGTTTGTTCGTTTGTTCGTTTGTTGGTGTGTTGGTGTTGATTTGTTGGCTTGTTGGTTTGTTGGTTTTGTGGTTTGTTGGCTTGTTGGTTTGTTGGTTTGTTAGTTTGTTCGTTTGTTGGCTTGTGGGTTTTGTTGGGTTGTTGGCTTGTTGGTTTGTTGGTTTGTTGGTTTATTGGTTTGTTGGTTTGTTCGTTTGTTGGTTTGTTGGTTTGTTGGTTTGTTGGTTTTGGTTTGTTGGTTTGTTGGTTTGTCGGTTTGTTGGTTTGTTGGTTTGTTCGTTTGTTGGTTTGTTGGTTTGTTGGCTTGTTGGTTTGTTGGTTTCTTGGTTTGTTGTTTTGTTGGTTTGTTGGCTTGTTGCCTTGTTGGTTTGTTGGTTTGTTCGTTTGTTGGCTCGTTGGCTTGTTGGTTTGTTGGTTTGTTGGTTTGTTGGTTTGTTGGTTTGTTGGCTTGTTGGCTTGTTGGCTTGTTGGTTTGTTGGTTTGTTGGTTTGTTGGTTTGTTCGTTTTTTGTTTTGTTGGCTTGTTGGTTTGTTGGTTTGTTGGCTTGTTGGCTTGTTGGCTTGTTGGTTTGTTGGTTTGTTCGTTTGTTCGTTTGTTCGTTTGTTGGTTTGTTCGTTTGTTGGTTTGTTGGTTTGTTGGTTTGTTTGTTTGTTGGTTTGTTCGTTTGTAAGCTTGTTGGTTTGTTGGCTTGTTGGTTTGTTGGTTTGTTGGTTTGTTGGTTTGTTGGTTTGTTGGTTTGTTGGTTAGTTTGTTTGTTCGTTTGTTGGTTTGTTGGTTTGTTGGCTTTTGGTTTGTTGGTTTGTTGGCTTGTTGGTTTTGTTGATTTGTTGGTTTGTTGGTTTGTTCGTTTGTTGGCTTGTTGGTTTGTTGGCTTGTAAGCTTGTTGATTTGTTGGCTTGTTGGTTTGTTGGTTTGTTGGTTTGTTGGTTTGTTGGTTTGTTGGTTTGTTGGTTTGTTGGTTTGTTGGTTTGTTGGTTTGTTTGTTTGTTGGCTTATTGGCTTGTTAGTTTGTTGTTTTGTTGGCTTGTTGGTTTGTTGGTTTTTTGGTTTGTTCGTTTGTTGGATTGTTGGTTTATTGGTTTGTTGGTTTGTTGGTTTGTTGGTTTGTTGGTTTGTTGGTTTGTTGGTTTGTTGGTTTGTTGGTTTGTTGGTTTGTTGGTTTGTTGGTTTGTTGGATTGTTGGTTTGTTGGTTTGTTGGTTTGTTGGTTTGTTGGTTTGTTGGTTTGTTGGTTTGTTCGTTTGTTGGTTTGTTGGTTTGTTGGTTTGTTCGTTTGTTGGTTTGTTGGTTTGTTGTTTTGTTGGCTTGTTGGTTTGTTGGTTTGTTGGTTTGTTGGTTTGCTGGTTTGTTGGCTTGTTGGTTTGTCGGTTTGATGGTTTGTTCGTTTGTTGGCTTGTTGGTTTGTTGGCTTGTTGGTTTGTTGGCTAGTTGGTTTGTTGGTTTGTTGGTTTGTTGGTTTGTTGGTTTGTTGGTTTGTTGGTTTGTTGGTTTGTTGGCTTGTTGGTTTGTTTGTTTGTTGGGTTGTTGGTTTGTTGGCTTGTTGGCTTGTTGGTTTGTTGGTTTGTTGGTTTGTTGGTTTGTTGTTTTGTTGGTTTGTTGGCTTGTTGGCTTATTGGTTTGTTGGTTTGTTCGTTTGTTTGTTTGTTGGTTTGTTGGTTTGTTTGTTTGTTGGTTTGTTGGTTTGTTGATTTGTTGGTTTGTTGGTTTGTTGGTTTGTTGGTTTGTTGGTTTGTTGGTTTGTTGGTTTGTTGGGTTGTTGTTTTGTTGGTTTGTTGGTTTGTTGGTTTGTTGGTTTGTTGGTTTGTTGGTTTGTTGGTTTCTTGGTTTGTTTGTTTGTTATCTTATTGGCTTGTTAGTTTGTTTGTTTGTTGGCTTGTTGGTTTGTTGGTTTGTTGGCTTGTTGGTTTGTTGGTTTGTTGGTTTGTTGGTTTGTTGGGTTGTTGGTTTGTTGGTTTCTTGGTTTGTTCGTTTGTTGGCTTGTTGGTTTGTTGGCTTGTTGGCTTGTTGGTTTGTTGGTTTGTTGGTTTGTTGGTTTGCTGGTTTGTTGGTTTGTTGGTTTGTTGGCTTGTTGGCTTTTTGGTTTGTTGGTTTCTTTGTTTGTCTGTTTATTGGTTTGTTCGTTTCTTCGTTTGTTGGTTTCCTAGTTTGTTGGTTTGTTGGTTTGTTTGTTTGTTGGTTTGTTGGTTTGTTGGTTTGTTGGTTTGTTCGTTTGTTAGTTTGTTGATTTGTTGGTTTGTTGGCTTGTTGGTTTGTTGGTTTGTTGGTTTGTTGGTTTGTTGGCTTGTTGGTTTGTTGCTTTGTTGGTTTGTTGCTTTGTTGGTTTGTTGGTTTGTTCGTTTGTTAGTTTGTTGATTTGTTGGTTTGTTGGCTTGTTGGTTTGTTGGTTTGTTGGTTTGTTGGCTTGTGGGCTTGTTGGTTGGTTTGCTTGTTGGTTTGTTAGTTTGTTGGTTTGTTTGCTTGTTCGTTTGTTGGTTTGTTGGTTTGTTGGTTTGTTGGCTTATTGGTTTGTTGATTTGTTGGTTTGTTCGTTTGTTGGTTTGTTGGCTTGTTGGTTTGTTGGTTTGTTGGTTTGTTGGCATGTTGGCTTGTTGGCTGGTTGGTTTGTTGGTTTGTTAGTTTGTTGGTTTGTTCGTTTGTTGGTTTGTTTGTTTGTTGGTTTGTTGTTTTGTTGGTTTGTTGGTTTGTTGGCTTGTTGGTTGTTGGTTTGTTAGTTTGTTCGTTTGTTGGCTTGTTGGTTTGTTGGCTTGTTGGCTTGTTGGTTTGTTGGTTTGTTGGTTTGTTGGTTTGTTGGTTTTTTGGTTTGTTGGCTTGTTGGTTTGTTGGCTTGTTGCCTTGTTGGTTTGTTGGTTTGTTCGTTTGTTGGCTCGTTGGCTTGTTGGTTTGTTGGTTTGTTGGTTTGTTGGTTTGTTGGCTTGTTGGCTTGTTGGCTTGTTGGCTTTTGGTTTGTTGGTTTGTTGGCTTGTTAGTTTTGTTGATTTGTTGGTTTGTTGGATTGTTCGTTTGTTGGCTTGTTGGTTTGTTGGCTTGTTAGCTTGTTGATTTGTTGGCTTGTTGGTTTGTTGGTTTGTTGGTTTGTTGGTTTGTTGGTTTGTTGGTTTGTTGGTTTGTTGGTTTGTTGGTTTGTTGGTTTGTTGGTTTGTTTGTTTGTTGGCTTATTGGCTTGTTAGTTTGTTGTTTTGTTGGCTTGTTGGTTTGTTGGTTTTTTGGTTTGTTCGTTTGTTGGATTGTTGGTTTATTGGTTTGTTGGTTTGTTGGTTTGTTGGTTTGTTGGTTTGTTGGTTTGTTGGTTTGTTGGTTTGTTGGTTTGTTGGTTTGTTGGTTTGTTGGTTTGTTGGTTTGTTGGTTTGTTGGTTTGTTGGTTTGTTGGTTTGTTGGTTTGTTGGTTTGTTGGATTGTTGGTTTGTTGGTTTGTTGGTTTGTTGGTTTGTTGGTTTGTTGGTTTGTTGGTTTGTTCGTTTGTTGGTTTGTTGGTTTGTTCGTTTGTTGGTTTGTTGGTTTGTTGTTTTGTTGGCTTGTTGGTTTGTTGGTTTGTTGGTTTGTTGGTTTGCTGGTTTGTTGGCTTGTTGGTTTGTCGGTTTGATGGTTTGTTCGTTTGTTGGCTTGTTGGTTTGTTGGCTTGTTGGTTTGTTGGCTAGTTGGTTTGTTGGTTTGTTGGTTTGTTGGTTTGTTGGTTTGTTGGTTTGTTGGTTTGTTGGTTTGTTGGTTTGTTGGTTTGTTTGTTTGTTGGGTTGTTGGTTTGTTGGCTTGTTGGCTTGTTGGTTTGTTGGTTTGTTGGTTTGTTGGTTTGTTGTTTTGTTGGTTTGTTGGCTTGTTGGCTTATTGGTTTGTTGGTTTGTTCGTTTGTTTGTTTGTTGGTTTGTTGGTTTGTTGGTTTGTTGGTTTGTTGGTTTGTTGATTTGTTGGTTTGTTGGTTTGTTGGTTTGTTGGTTTGTTGGTTTGTTGGTTTGTTGGTTTGTTGGGTTGTTGTTTTGTTGGTTTGTTGTTTTGTTGGTTTGTTGGTTTGTTGGTTTGTTGGTTTGTTGGTTTCTTGGTTTGTTGGTTTGTTGGTGTGTTTGTTTGTTGGTTTGTTCGTTTGTTGGTTTTTTGGTTTGTTGGTTTGTTGGCTTGTTGGTTTGTTGGTTTGTTGGTTTGTTGGTTTGTTGGGTTGTTGGTTTGTTGGTTTCTTGGTTTGTTCGTTTGTTGGCTTGTTGGTTTGTTGGCTTGTTGGCTTGTTAGTTTGTTGGTTTGTTGGTTTGTTGGTTTGCTGGTTTGTTGGTTTGTTGGTTTGTTGGCTTGTTGGCTTTTTGGTTTGTTGGTTTCTTTGTTTGTCTGTTTATTGGTTTGTTCGTTTCTTCGTTTGTTGGTTTCCTAGTTTGTTGGTTTGTTGGTTTGTTTGTTTGTTGGTTTGTTGGTTTGTTGGTTTGTTGGTTTGTTCGTTTGTTAGTTTGTTGATTTGTTGGTTTGTTGGCTTGTTGGTTTGTTGGTTTGTTGGTTTGTTGGTTTGTTGGCTTGTTGGTTTGGTGCTTTGTTGGTTTGTTGCTTTGTTGGTTTGTTGGTTTGTTCGTTTGTTAGTTTGTTGATTTGTTGGTTTGTTGGCTTGTTGGTTTGTTGGTTTGTTGGTTTGCTGGCTTGTTGGCTTGTTGGTTGGTTTGCTTGTTGGTTTGTTAGTTTGTTGGTTTGTGTGCTTGTTCGTTTGTTGGTTTGTTGGTTTGTTGGTTTGTTGGCTTATTGGTTTGTTGATTTGTTGGTTTGTTCGTTTGTTGGTTTGTTGGCTTGTTGGTTTGTTGGTTTGTTGGTTTGTTGGCATGTTGGCTTGTTGGTTGGTTGGTTTGTTGGTTTGTTAGTTTGCTGGTTTGTTCGTTTGTTGGTTTGTTTGTTTGTTGGTTTGTTGTTTTGTTGGTTTGTTGGTTTGTTGGCTTGTTGGTTGTTGGTTTGTTAGTTTGTTCGTTTGTTGGCTTGTTGGTTTGTTGGCTTGTTGGCTTGTTGGTTTGTTGGTTTGTTGGTTTGTTGGTTTGTTGGTTTTTTGGTTTGTTGGCTTGTTGGTTTGTTGGCTTGTTGCCTTGTTGGTTTGTTGGTTTGTTCGTTTGTTGGCTCGTTGGCTTGTTGGTTTGTTGGTTTGTTGGTTTGTTGGTTTGTTGGTTTGTTGGCTTGTTGGCTTGTTGGCTTGTTGGTTTGTTGGTTTGTTGGTTTGTTGGTTTGTTCGTTTTTTGTTTTGTTGGCTTGTTGGTTTGTTGGTTTGTTGGCTTGTTGGCTTGTTGGTTTGTTGGTTTGTTGGTTTGTTCGTTTGTTCGTTTGTTCGTTTGTTGGTTTGTTCGTTTGTTGGTTTGGTGGTTTGTTGGTTTGTTTGTTTGTTGGTTTGTTCGTTTGTTGGCTTGTTGGTTTGTTGGCTTGTTGGTTTGTTGGTTTGTTGGTTTGTTGGTTTGCTGGTTTGTTGGTTTGTTGGTTTGTTGGCTTGTTGGCTTTTTGGTTTGTTGGTTTCTTTGTTTGTCTGTTTATTGGTTTGTTCGTTTCTTCGTTTGTTGGTTTCCTAGTTTGTTGGTTTGTTGGTTTGTTGGTTTGTTTGTTTGTTGGTTTGTTGGTTTGTTGGTTTGTTGGTTTGTTCGTTTGTTAGTTTGTTGATTTGTTGGTTTGTTGGCTTGTTGGTTTGTTGGTTTGTTGGTTTGTTGGTTTGTTGGCTTGTTGGTTTGGTGCTTTGTTGGTTTGTTGCTTTGTTGGTTTGTTGGTTTGTTGGTTTGTTAGTTTGTTGATTTGTTGGTTTGTTGGCTTGTTGGTTTGTTGGTTTGTTGGTTTGTTGGCTTGTTGGCTTGTTGGTTGGTTTGCTTGTTGGTTTGTTAGTTTGTTGGTTTGTTTGCTTGTTCGTTTGTTGGTTTGTTGGTTTGTTGGTTTGTTGGCTTATTGGTTTGTTGATTTGTTGGTTTGTTCGTTTGTTGGTTTGTTGGCTTGTTGGTTTGTTGGTTTGTTGGTTTGTTGGCATGTTGGCTTGTTGGTTGGTTGGTTTGTTGGTTTGTTAGTTTGTTGGTTTGTTCGTTTGTTGGTTTGTTTGTTTGTTGGTTTGTTGTTTTGTTGGTTTGTTGGTTTGTTGGCTTGTTGGTTGTTGGTTTGTTAGTTTGTTCGTTTGTTGGCTTGTTGGTTTGTTGGCTTGTTGGCTTGTTGGTTTGTTGGTTTGTTGGTTTGTTGGTTTGTTGGTTTTTTGGTTTGTTGGCTTGTTGGTTTGTTGGCTTGTTGCCTTGTTGGTTTGTTGGTTTGTTCGTTTGTTGGCTCGTTGGCTTGTTGGTTTGTTGGTTTGTTGGTTTGTTGGTTTGTTGGTTTGTTGGCTTGTTGGCTTGTTGGCTTGTTGGTTTGTTGGTTTGTTGGTTTGTTGGTTTGTTCGTTTTTTGTTTTGTTGGCTTGTTGGTTTGTTGGTTTGTTGGCTTGTTGGCTTGTTGGTTTGTTGGTTTGTTGGTTTGTTCGTTTGTTCGTTTGTTCGTTTGTTGGTTTGTTCGTTTGTTGGTTTGGTGGTTTGTTGGTTTGTTTGTTTGTTGGTTTGTTCGTTTGTTGGCTTGTTGGTTTGTTGGCTTGTTGGTTTGTTGGTTTGTTGGTTTGTTGGTTTGTTGGTTTGTTGGTTTGTTGGTTTGTTGGTTTGTTTGTTTGTTCGTTTGTTGGTTTGTTGGTTTGTTGGCTTTTGGTTTGTTGGTTTGTTGGCTTGTTGGTTTTGTTGATTTGTTGGTTTGTTGGTTTGTTCGTTTTTTGGCTTGTTGGTTTGTTGGCTTGTAAGATTGTTGATTTGTTGGCTTGTTGGTTTGTTGGTTTGTTGGTTTGTTGGTTTGTTGGTTTGTTGGTTTGTTGGTTTGTTGGTTTGTTGGTTTGTTGGTTTGTTGGTTTGTTGGTTTGTTTGTTTGTTGGCTTATTGGCTTGTTAGTTTGTTGGTTTGTTGGCTTGTTGGTTTGTTGGTTTTTTGGTTTGTTCGTTTGTTGTCTTGTTGGTTTATTGGTTTGTTGGTTTGTTGGTTTGTTGGTTTGTTGGTTTGTTGGTTTGTTGGTTTGTTGGTTTGTTGGTTTGTTGGTTTGTTGGTTTGTTGGTTTGTTGGTTTGTTGGTTTGTTGGTTTGTTGGTTTGTTGGTTTGTTGGTTTGTTTGTTTGTTGGTTTGTTTGATTGTTGGTTTGTTGGTTGGTTGGTTTGATGGTTTGTTGGTTTGTTGGTTTGTTGGTTTGTTCGTTTGTTGGTTTGTTGGTTTGTTCGTTTGTTGGTTTGTTGGTTTGTTGTTTTGTTGGCTTGTTGGTTTGTTGGTTTGTTGGTTTGTTGGTTTGCTGGTTTGCTGGTTTGTTGGCTTGTTGGTTTGTCGGTTTGATGGTTTGTTCGTTTGTTGGCTTGTTGGTTTGTTGGCTTGTTGGTTTGTTGGCTAGTTGGTTTGTTGGTTTGTTGGTTTGTTGGTTTGTTGGTTTGTTGGTTTGTTGGTTTGTTGGTTTGTTTGTTTGTTGGGTTGTTGGTTTGTTGGCTTGTTGGCTTGTTGGTTTGTTGGTTTGTTGGTTTGTTGGTTTGTTGTTTTGTTGGTTTGTTGGCTTGTTGGCTTGTTGGTTTGTTGGTTTGTTCGTTTGTTTGTTTGTTGGTTTGTTGGTTTGTTGGTTTGTTGGTTTGTTGGTTTGTTGATTTGTTGGTTTGTTGGTTTGTTGGTTTGTTGGTTTGTTGGTTTGTTGGTTTGTTGGTTTGTTGGTTTGTTGTTTTGTTGGTTTGTTGGTTTGTTGGTTTGTTGGTTTGTTGGTTTGTTGGTTTGTTGGTTTCTTGGTTTGTTGGTTTGTTGGTGTGTTTGTTTGTTGGTTTGTTCGTTTGTTGGTTTTTTGGTTTGTTGGTTTGTTGGCTTGTTGGTTTGTTGGTTTGTTGGTTTGTTGGTTTGTTGGGTTGTTGGTTTGTTGGTTTCTTGGTTTGTTCGTTTGGTGGCTTGTTGGTTTGTTGGCTTGTTGGCTTGTTGGTTTGTTGGTTTGTTGGTTTGTTGGTTTGCTGGTTTGTTAGTTTGTTGGTTTGTTGGCTTGTTGGCTTTTTGGTTTGTTGGTTTCTTTGTTTGTCTGTTTATTGGTTTGTTCGTTTCTTCGTTTGTTGGTTTCCTAGTTTGTTGGTTTGTTGGTTTGTTTGTTTGTTGGTTTGTTGGTTTGTTGGTTTGTTGGTTTGTTCGTTTGTTAGTTTGTTGATTTGTTGGTTTGTTGGCTTGTTGGTTTGTTGGTTTGTTGGTTTGTTGGTTTGTTGGCTTGTTGGTTTGTTGCTTTGTTGGTTTGTTGCTTTGTTGGTTTGTTGGTTTGTTCGTTTGTTAGTTTGTTGGTTTGTTGGTTTGTTGGCTTGTTGGTTTGTTGGTTTGTTGGTTTGTTGGCTTGTTGGCTTGTTGGTTGGTTTGCTTGTTGGTTTGTTAGTTTGTTGGTTTGTTTGCTTGTTCGTTTGTTGGTTTGTTGGTTTGTTGGTTTGTTGGCTTATTGGTTTGTTGATTTGTTGGCTTGTTCGTTTGTTGGCTTGTTGGCTTGTTGGTTTGTTGGTTTGTTGGTTTGTTGGCATGTTGGCTTGTTGGTTGGTTGGTTTGTTGGTTTGTTAGTTTGTTGGTTTGTTCGTTTGTTGGTTTGTTTGTTTGTTGGTTTGTTGTTTTGTTGGTTTGTTGGTTTGTTGGCTTGTTGGTTGTTGGTTTGTTAGTTTGTTCGTTTGTTGGCTTGTTGGTTTGTTGGCTT
This sequence comes from Atherix ibis, assembly GCA_958298945.1. Taxonomy (NCBI): domain Eukaryota; kingdom Metazoa; phylum Arthropoda; class Insecta; order Diptera; family Athericidae; genus Atherix; species Atherix ibis. The sequence continues at coordinate 101,580,839 of OY282608.1, forward strand.
GTTGGCTTGTTGGTTTGTTGGTTTGTGGGTTTGTTGGTTTGTTGGTTTGTTGGTTTGTTGGTTTGTTGGTTTGTTGGTTTGTTGATTTGTTGGTTTGTTGGTTAGTTCGTTTGTTCGTTTGTTGGTGTGTTGGTGTTGATTTGTTGGCTTGTTGGTTTGTTGGTTTTGTGGTTTGTCGGCTTGTTGGTTTGTTGGTTTGTTAGTTTGTTCGTTTGTTGGCTTGTGGGTTTTGTTGGGTTGTTGGCTTGTTGGTTTGTTAGTTTGTTGGTTTGTTGGTTTGTTGGTTTGTTCGTTTGTTGGTTTGTTGGTTTGTTGGTTTGTAGGTTTGTTGTTTTGTTGGTTTGTTGGTTTGTTGGTTTGTCGGTTTGTTGGTTTGTTGGTTTGTTCGTTTGTTGGTTTGTTGGTTTGTTGGTTTGTTGGTTTGTTGGTTTGTTGGTTTTTTAGTTTGTTGGCTTGTTGGTTTGTTGGCTTGTTGGCTTGTTGGTTTGTTGGTTTGTTCGTTTGTTGGCTCGTTGGCTTGTTGGTTTGTTGGTTTGTTGGTTTGTTGGTTTGTTGGTTTGTTGGTTTGTTGGCTTGTTGGCTTGTTGGTTTGTTGGTTTGTTGGTTTGTTAGTTTGTTCGTTTTTTGGTTTGTTGGCTTGTTGGTTTGTTGGTTTGTTGGCTTGTTGGCTTGTTGGTTTGTTGGTTTGTTGGTTTGTTCGTTTGTTCGTTTGTTCGTTTGTTGGTGTGTTCGTTTGTTGGTTTGTTGGTTTGTTGATTTGTTGGTTTGTTGGTTTGTTGGGTTGTTGGTTTGTTGGTTTCTTGGTTTGTTCGTTTGTTGGCTTGTTGGTTTGTTGGCTTGTTGGCTTGTTGGTTTGTTGGTTTGTTGGTTTGTTGGTTTGCTGGTTTGTTGGTTTGTTGGTTTGTTGGTTTGTTGGTTTGTTGGCTTTTTGGTTTGTTGGTTTCTTTGTTTGTCTGTTTATTGGTTTGTTCGTTTCTTCGTTTGTTGGTTTCCTAGTTTGTTGGTTTGTTGGTTTGTTTGTTTGTTGGTTTGTTGGTTTGTGGGTTTGTTCGTTTGTTAGTTTGTTGATTTGTTGGTTTGTTGGCTTGTTGGTTTGTTGGTTTGTTGGTTTGTTGGTTTGTTGGCTTGTTGGTTTGTTGCTTTGTTGGTTTGTTGCTTTGTTGGTTTGTTGGTTTGTTCGTTTGTTAGTTTGTTGATTTGTTGGTTTGTTGGCTTGTTGGTTTGTTGGTTTGTTGGTTTGTTCGTTTTTTGGTTTGTTGGTTTGTTGGTTTGTTGGCTTGTTGGTTTGTTGGTTTGTTGGTTTGTTGGTTTGTTGGTTTGTTGGCTTATTGGTTTGTTGATTTGTTGGTTTGTTCGTTTGTTGGCTTGTTGGCTTGTTGGTTTGTTGGTTTGTTGGTTTGTTGGCATGTTGGCTTGTTGGTTGGTTGGTTTGTTGGTTTGTTAGTTTGTTGGTTTGTTCGTTTGTTGGTTTGTTTGTTTGTTGGTTTGTTGTTTTGTTGGTTTGTTGGTTTGTTGGCTTGTTGGTTGTTGGTTTGTTAGTTTGTTCGTTTGTTGGCTTGTTGGTTTGTTGGCTTGTTGGCTTGTTGGTTTGTTGGTTTGTTGGTTTGTTGGTTTGTTGGTTTGTTGGTTTGTTGGTTTGTTGGTTTGTTGGTTTGTTGGTTTGTTGATTTGTTGGTTTGTTGGTTAGTTCGTTTGTTCGTTTGTTGGTGTGTTGGTGTTGATTTGTTGGCTTGTTGGTTTGTTGGTTTTGTGGTTTGTCGGCTTGTTGGTTTGTTGGTTTGTTAGTTTGTTCGTTTGTTGGCTTGTGGGTTTTGTTGGGTTGTTGGCTTGTTGGTTTGTTAGTTTGATGGTTTGTTGGTTTGTTGGTTTGTTCGTTTGTTGGTTTGTTGGTTTGTTGGTTTGTTGGTTTGTTGTTTTGTTGGTTTGTTGGTTTGTTGGTTTGTCGGTTTGTTGGTTTGTTGGTTTGTTCGTTTGTTGGTTTGTTGGTTTGTTGGCTTGTTGGTTTGTTGGTTTTTTAGTTTGTTGGCTTGTTGGTTTGTTGGCTTGTTGGCTTGTTGGTTTGTTGGTTTGTTCGTTTGTTGGCTCGTTGGCTTGTTGGTTTGTTGGTTTGTTGGTTTGTTGGTTTGTTGGTTTGTTGGTTTGTTGGTTTGTTGGCTTGTTGGCTTGTTGGTTTGTTGGTTTGTTGGTTTGTTGGTTTGTTCGTTTTTTGGTTTGTTGGCTTGTTGGTTTGTTGGTTTGTTGGCTTGTTGGTTTGTTGGTTTGTTGGTTTGTTGGTTTGTTGGTTTGTTCGTTTGTTCGTTTGTTCGTTTGTTGGTTTGTTCGTTTGTTGGTTTGTTGGTTTGTTGGTTTGTTTGTTTGTTGGTTTGTTCGTTTGTTGGCTTGTTGGTTTGTTGGCTTGTTGGTTTGTTGGTTTGTTGGTTTGTTGGTTTGTTGGTTTGTTGGTTTGCTGGTTTGTTGGTTTGTTTGTTTGTTCGTTTGTTGGTTTGTTGGTTTGTTCGTTTGTTAGTTTGTTGATTTGTTGGTTTGTTGGCTTGTTGGCTTGTTGGTTTGTTGGTTTGTTGGTTTGTTGATTTGTTGGCTTGTTGGTTTGTTGCTTTGTTGGTTTGTTGTTTTGTTGGTTTGTTTGTTTGTTGGTTTGTTCGTTTGTTGGTTTGTTGGTTTGTTGGTTTGTTGGTTCGTTGGTTTGTTGGTTTGTTCGTTTGTTGGCTTGTTGGCTTGTTGGTTTGTAGGTTTGTTAGTTTGTTGGCATGTTGGTTTGTTGGTTTGTTGGTTTGTTGGTTTGTTGGTTTGTTGGTTTGTTGGTTTGTTGGTTTGTTGGTTTGTTGGTTTGTTGGTTTGTTGTTTTGTTTGTTTGTTGGGTTGTTGGTTTGTTGGCTTGTTGGCTTGTTGGTTTGTTGGTTTGTTCGTTTGTTGGTTTGTTGGTTTGTGGGTTTGTTGGTTTGTTGGTTTGTTGGTTTGTTGGTTTGTTGGTTTGTTGGTTTGTTGGCTTGTTGGCTTGTTGATTTGTTGGTTTGTTCGTTTGTTGGCTTGTTGGCTTGTTGGTTTGTTGGTTTGTTGGTTTGTTGGCATGTTGGCTTGTTGGTTGGTTGGTTTGTTGGTTTGTTAGTTTGTTGGTTTGTTCGTTTGTTGGTTTGTTTGTTTGTTGGTTTGTTGTTTTGTTGGTTTGTTGGTTTGTTGGCTTGTTGGTTGTTGGTTTGTTAGTTTGTTCGTTTGTTGGCTTGTTGGTTTGTTGGCTTGTTGGCTTGTTGGTTTGTTGGTTTGTGGGTTTGTTGGTTTGTTGGTTTGTTGGTTTGTTGGTTTGTTGGTTTGTTGGTTTGTTGATTTGTTGGTTTGTTGGTTAGTTCGTTTGTTCGTTTGTTGGTGTGTTGGTGTTGATTTGTTGGCTTGTTGGTTTGTTGGTTTTGTGGTTTGTCGGCTTGTTGGTTTGTTGGTTTGTTAGTTTGTTCGTTTGTTGGCTTGTGGGTTTTGTTGGGTTGTTGGCTTGTTGGTTTGTTAGTTTGTTGGTTTGTTGGTTTGTTGGTTTGTTCGTTTGTTGGTTTGTTGGTTTGTTGGTTTGTAGGTTTGTTGTTTTGTTGGTTTGTTGGTTTGTTGGTTTGTCGGTTTGTTGGTTTGTTGGTTTGTTCGTTTGTTGGTTTGTTGGTTTGTTGGTTTGTTGGTTTGTTGGTTTTTTAGTTTGTTGGCTTGTTGGTTTGTTGGCTTGTTGGCTTGTTGGTTTGTTGGTTTGTTCGTTTGTTGGCTCGTTGGCTTGTTGGTTTGTTGGTTTGTTGGTTTGTTGGTTTGTTGGTTTGTTGGTTTGTTGGCTTGTTGGCTTGTTGGTTTGTTGGTTTGTTGGTTTGTTAGTTTGTTCGTTTTTTGGTTTGTTGGCTTGTTGGTTTGTTGGTTTGTTGGCTTGTTGGCTTGTTGGTTTGTTGGTTTGTTGGTTTGTTCGTTTGTTCGTTTGTTCGTTTGTTGGTTTGTTCGTTTGTTGGTTTGTTGGTTTGTTGATTTGTTGGTTTGTTGGTTTGTTGGGTTGTTGGTTTGTTGGTTTCTTGGTTTGTTCGTTTGTTGGCTTGTTGGTTTGTTGGCTTGTTGGCTTGTTGGTTTGTTGGTTTGTTGGTTTGTTGGTTTGCTGGTTTGTTGGTTTGTTGGTTTGTTGGTTTGTTGGTTTGTTGGCTTTTTGGTTTGTTGGTTTCCTTGTTTGTCTGTTTATTGGTTTGTTCGTTTCTTCGTTTGTTGGTTTCCTAGTTTGTTGGTTTGTTGGTTTGTTTGTTTGTTGGTTTGTTGGTTTGTGGGTTTGTTCGTTTGTTAGTTTGTTGATTTGTTGGTTTGTTGGCTTGTTGGTTTGTTGGTTTGTTGGTTTGTTGGTTTGTTGGCTTGTTGGTTTGTTGCTTTGTTGGTTTGTTGCTTTGTTGGCTTGTTGGTTTGTTCGTTTGTTAGTTTGTTGATTTGTTGGTTTGTTGGCTTGTTGGTTTGTTGGTTTGTTGGTTTGTTCGTTTTTTGGTTTGTTGGTTTGTTGGTTTGTTGGCTTGTTGGTTTGTTGGTTTGTTGGTTTGTTGGTTTGTTGGTTTGTTGGCTTATTGGTTTGTTGATTTGTTGGTTTGTTCGTTTGTTGGCTTGTTGGCTTGTTGGTTTGTTGGTTTGTTGGTTTGTTGGCATGTTGGCTTGTTGGTTGGTTGGTTTGTTGGTTTGTTAGTTTGTTGGTTTGTTCGTTTGTTGGTTTGTTTGTTTGTTGTTTTGTTGGTTTGTTGGTTTGTTGGCTTGTTGGTTGTTGGTTTGTTAGTTTGTTCGTTTGTTGGCTTGTTGGTTTGTTGGCTTGTTGGCTTGTTGGTTTGTTGGTTTGTTGGTTTGTTGGTTTGTTGGTTTGTTGGTTTGTTGGTTTGTTGGTTTGTTGGTTTGTTGGTTTGTTGATTTGTTGGTTTGTTGGTTAGTTCGTTTGTTCGTTTGTTGGTGTGTTGGTGTTGATTTGTTGGCTTGTTGGTTTGTTGGTTTTGTGGTTTGTCGGCTTGTTGGTTTGTTGGTTTGTTAGTTTGTTCGTTTGTTGGCTTGTGGGTTTTGTTGGGTTGTTGGCTTGTTGGTTTGTTAGTTTGTTGGTTTGTTGGTTTGTTGGTTTGTTCGTTTGTTGGTTTGTTGGTTTGTTGGTTTGTTGGTTTGTTGTTTTGTTGGTTTGTTGGTTTGTTGGTTTGTCGGTTTGTTGGTTTGTTGGTTTGTTCGTTTGTTGGTTTGTTGGTTTGTTGGCTTGTTGGTTTGTTGGTTTTTTAGTTTGTTGGCTTGTTGGTTTGTTGGCTTGTTGGCTTGTTGGTTTGTTGGTTTGTTCGTTTGTTGGCTCGTTGGCTTGTTGGTTTGTTGGTTTGTTGGTTTGTTGGTTTGTTGGTTTGTTGGTTTGTTGGTTTGTTGGCTTGTTGGCTTGTTGGTTTGTTGGTTTGTTGATTTGTTGGTTTGTTCGTTTTTTGGTTTGTTGGCTTGTTGGTTTGTTGGTTTGTTGGCTTGTTGGCTTGTTGGTTTGTTGGTTTGTTGGTTTGTTGGTTTGTTCGTTTGTTCGTTTGTTCGTTTGTTGGTTTGTTCGTTTGTTGGTTTGTTGGTTTGTTGGTTTGTTTGTTTGTTGGTTTGTTCGTTTGTTGGCTTGTTGGTTTGTTGGCTTGTTGGTTTGTTGGTTTGTTGGTTTGTTGGTTTGTTGGTTTGTTGGTTTGTTGGTTTGTTGGTTTGTTGGTTTGTTTGTTTGTTCGTTTGTTGGTTTGTTGGTTTGTTCGTTTGTTAGTTTGTTGATTTGTTGGTTTGTTGGCTTGTTGGCTTGTTGGTTTGTTGGTTTGTTGGTTTGTTGATTTGTTGGCTTGTTGGTTTGTTGCTTTGTTGGTTTGTTGTTTTGTTGGTTTGTTTGTTTGTTGAATTGTTCGTTTGTTGGTTTGTTGGTTTGTTGGTTTGTTGGTTTGTTGGTTTGTTGGTTTGTTCGTTTGTTGGCTTGTTGGCTTGTTGGTTTGTAGGTTTGTTAGTTTGTTGGCATGTTGGCTTGTTGGTTTGTTGGTTTGTTGGTTTGTTGGTTTGTTGGTTTGTTGGTTTGTTGGTTTGTTGGTTTGTTGGTTTGTTGGTTTGTTTGTTTGTTGGGTTGTTGGTTTGTTGGCTTGTTGGCTTGTTGGTTTGTTGGTTTGTTCGTTTGTTGGTTTGTTGGTTTGTGGGTTTGTTGGTTTGTTGGTTTGTTGGTTTGTTGGTTTGTTGGTTTGTTGGTTTGTTGGCTTGTTGGCTTGTTGGTTTGTTGGTTTATTCGTTTGTTTGTTTGTTAGTTTGTTGGTTTGTTGGTTTGTTGGTTTGTTGGTTTGTTGGTTTGTTGGTTTGTTGGTTTGTTGGTTTGTTGTTTTGTTGGTTTGTTGGTTTGTTGGTTTGTTGGTTTGTTGGTTTGTTGGTTTGTTGGTTTGTTGGTTTGTTGGTTTGTTGGTTTGTTGGTTTGTTCGTTTGTTGTTGTGTTTGTTTGTTGGTTTGTTCGTTTGTTGGTTTTTTGGTTTGTTGGTTTGTTGGCTTGTTGGTTTGTTGGTTTGTTGGTTTGTTGGTTTGTTGGGTTGTTGGTTTGTTGGTTTCTTGGTTTGTTCGTTTGTTGGCTTGTTGGTTTGTTGGCTTGTTGGCTTGTTGGTTTGTTTGTTTGTTGGTTTGTTGGTTTGTTGGTTTGTTGGTTTGTTGGTTTGTTGGTTTGTTGGCATGTTGGCTTGTTGGTTTGTTGGTTTCTTTATTTATTTGTTTATTGGTTTGTTCGTTTCTACGTTTGTTGGTTTCCTAGTTTGTTGGTTTGTTGGTTTGTTTTTTTGTTGGTTTGTTGGTTTGTTGGTTTGTTCGTTTGTTGGCTTGTTGGTTTGTTGGTTTGTGGGCTTCTTGATTTGTTGGCTTGTTGGTTTGTTGGTTTGTTTGTTTGTTGGTTTGTTGGTTTGTTGGCATGTTGGCTTGTTGGTTGGTTGGCTTGTTGGTTGTTGGTTTGTTAGTTTGTTCGTTTGTTGGCTTGTTGGTTTGTTGGCTTGTTGGCTTGTTGGTTTGTTGGTTTGTTGGTTTGTTGGTTTGTTGGTTTGTTGGTTTGTTGGTTTGTTGGTTTGTTGGTTTGTTGGTTTGTTGATTTGTTGGTTTGTTGGTTAGTTCGTTTGTTCGTTTGTTGGTGTGTTGGTGTTGATTTGTTGGCTTGTTGGTTTGTTGGTTTTGTGGTTTGTCGGCTTGTTGGTTTGTTGGTTTGTTAGTTTGTTCGTTTGTTGGCTTGTGGGTTTTGTTGGGTTGTTGGCTTGTTGGTTTGTTAGTTTGTTGGTTTGTTGGTTTTTTGGTTTGTTCGTTTGTTGGTTTGTTGGTTTGTTGGTTTGTTGGTTTGTTGTTTTGTTGGTTTGTTGGTTTGTTGGTTTGTCGGTTTGTTGGTTTGTTGGTTTGTTCGTTTGTTGGTTTGTTGGTTTGTTGGCTTGTTGGTTTGTTGGTTTTTTAGTTTGTTGGCTTGTTGGTTTGTTGGCTTGTTGGCTTGTTGGTTTGTTGGTTTGTACGTTTGTTGGCTCGTTGGCTTGTTGGTTTGTTGGTTTGTTGGTTTGTTGGTTTGTTGGTTTGTTGGTTTGTTGGCTTGTTGGCTTGTTGGTTTGTTGGTTTGTTGGTTTGTTGGTTTGTTCTTTTTTTGGTTTGTTGGCTTGTTGGTTTGTTGGTTTGTTGGCTTGTTGGCTTGTTGGTTTGTTGGTTTGTTGGTTTGTTCGTTTGTTCGTTTGTTCGTTTGTTGGTTTGTTCGTTTGTTGGTTTGTTGGTTTGTTGGTTTGTTTGTTTGTTGGTTTGTTCGTTTGTTGGCTTGTTGGTTTGTTGGCTTGTTGGTTTGTTGGTTTGTTGGTTTGTTGGTTTGTTGGTTTGTTGGTTTGTTGGTTTGTTGGTTTGTTGGTTTGTTTGTTTGTTCGTTTGTTGGTTTGTTGGTTTGTTCGTTTGTTAGTTTGTTGATTTGTTGGTTTGTTGGCTTGTTGGTTTGTTGGTTTGTTGGTTTGTTGATTTGTTGGCTTGTTGGTTTGTTGCTTTGTTGGTTTGTTGTTTTGTTGGTTTGTTTGTTTGTTGGTTTGTTCGTTTGTTGGTTTGTTGGTTTGTTGGTTTGTTGGTTTATTGGTTTGTTGGTTTGTTGGTTTGTTCGTTTGTTGGCTTGTTGGCTTGTTGGTTTGTAGGTTTGTTAGTTTGTTGGCATGTTGGCTTGTTGGTTTGTTGGTTTGTTGGTTTGTTGGTTTGTTGGTTTGTTGGTTTGTTGGTTTGTTGGTTTGTTGGTTTGTTTGTTTGTTGGGTTGTTGGTTTGTTGGCTTGTTGGCTAGTTGGTTTGTTGGTTTGTTCGTTTGTTGGTTTGTTGGTTTGTGGGTTTGTTGGTTTGTTGGTTTGTTGGTTTGTTGGTTTGTTGGTTTGTTGGCTTGTTGGCTTGTTGGCTTGTTGGTTTGTTGGTTTATTCGTTTGTTTGTTTGTTGGTTTGTTGGTTTGTTGGTTTGTTGGTTTGTTGGTTTGTTGGTTTGTTGGTTTGTTGGTTTGTTGGTTTGTTGGTTTGTTGGTTTGTTGTTTTGTTGGTTTGTTGGTTTGTTGGTTTGTTGGTTTGTTGGTTTGTTGGTTTGTTGGTTTGTTGGTTTGTTGGTTTGTTGGTTTCTTGGTTTCTTGGTTTGTTGGTTTGTTGTTGTGTTTGTTTGTTGGTTTGTTCGTTTGTTGGTTTTTTGGTTTGTTGGTTTGTTGGCTTGTTGGTTTGTTGGTTTGTTGGTTTGTTGGTTTGTTGAGTTGTTGGTTTGTTGGTTTCTTGGTTTGCTCGTTTGTTGGCTTGTTGGTTTGTTGGCTTGTTGGCTTGTTGGTTTGTTTGTTTGTTGGTTTGTTGGTTTGTTGGTTTGTTGGTTTGTTGGTTTGTTGGTTTGTTGGTTTGTTGGCATGTTGGCTTGTTGGTTTGTTGGTTTCTTTATGTATTTGTTTATTGGTTTGTTCGTTTCTACGTTTGTTGGTTTCCTAGTTTGTTGGTTTGTTGGTTTGTTTTTTTGTTGGTTTGTTGGTTTGTTGGTTTGTTCGTTTGTTGGTTTGTTGGTTTGTTTGTTTGTTGGTTTGTTCGTTTGTTGGTTTGTTGTTTTGTTGGTTTGTTGGTTTGTTGGTTTGTTGGTTTGTTGGTTTGTTGGTTTGTTGGTTTGTTTGTTTGTTGGTTTGTTCGTTTGTTGGTTTGTTGGTTTGTTGGTTTGTTGGCTTATTGGTTTGTTGATTTGTTGGTTTGTTTGTTTGTTGGTTTGTTCGTTTGTTGGTTTGTTGGTTTGTTGGTTTGTTGGCTTATTGGTTTGTTGGTTTGTTGGTTTGTTGGCTTATTGACTTGTTGGTTTGTTGGTTTGTTGGCTTGATGGCTTGTTGGTTTGTTGGTTTGTTGATTTGTTGGTTTGTTCGTTTGTTGGTTTGTTGGTTTGTTTGTTTGTTGGTTTGTTCGTTTGTTGGTTTGTTGTTTTGTTGGTTTGTTGGCTTATTGGTTTGTTGGTTTGTTGGTTTGTTTGTTTGTTGGTTTGTTCGTTTGTTGGTTTGTTGGTTTGTTGGTTTGTTGGCTTATTGGTTTGTTGGTTTGTTGGCTTGTTGGCTTGTTGGTTTGGTGGTTTGTTGGTTTGTTGGTTTGTTGATTTGTTGGTTTGTTGGTTTTTTTGTTTATTGGTTTGTTGGCTTGTTGGTTTATTTGTTTGTTGGTTTGTTGGTTTGTTGGTTTGTTGGCTTATTGGCTTGTTGGTTTGTTGGTTTGTTGGCTTGATGGCTTGTTGGTTTGTTGGTTTGTTGGTTTGTTGGTTTGTTGGTTTGTTCGTTTGTTGGTTTTTTGGTTTGTGGGTTTGTTGGTTTGTTGGTATGTTGATTTGTTGGTTTGTTGGCTTGTTGGTTTGTTGGTTTGTTGGTTTGTTGGTTTGTTGGCTTGTTGGTTTGTTGGTTTGTTGGATTGTTGGCTTGTTGGTTTGTTGGTTTGTTCGTTTGTTGGTTTGTTGGTTTGTTTGTTTGTTGGTTTGTTCGTTTGTAGGTTTGTTGTTTTGTTGGTTTGTTGGCTTATTGGTTTGTTGGTTTGTTGGTTTGTTGGTTTGTTTGTTTGTTGGTTTGTTCGTTTTTTGGTTTGTTGGTTTGTTGGTTTGTTGGCTTATTGGTTTGTTGGTTTGTTGGCTTGTTGGCTTGTTGGTTTGTTGGTTTGTTGGTTTGTTGGTTTGTTGGTTTGTTTGTTTGTTGGGTTGTTGGTTTGTTGGCTTGTTGGCTTGTTGGTTTGTTGGTTTGTTCGTTTGTTGGTTTGTTGGTTTGTGGGTTTGTTGGTTTGTTGGTTTGTTGGTTTGTTGGTTTGTTGGTTTGTTGGCTTGTTGGCTTGTTGGTTTGTTGGTTTATTCGTTTGTTTGTTTGTTTGTTGGTTTTTTGGTTTGTTGGTTTGTTGGTTTGTTGGTTTGTTGGTTTGTTGGTTTGTTGGTTTGTTGGTTTGTTGTTTTGTTGGTTTGTTGGTTTGTTGGTTTGTTGGTTTGTTGGTTTGTTGGTTTGTTGGTTTGTTGGTTTGTTGGTTTCTTGGTTTGTTGGTTTGTTGGTGTGTTTGTTTGTTGGTTTGTTCGTTTGTTGGTTTTTTGGTTTGTTGGTTTGTTGGCTTGTTGGTTTGTTGGTTTGTTGGTTTGTTGGTTTGTTGGGTTGTTGGTTTGTTGGTTTGTTGGTTTGTTCGTTTGTTGGCTTGTTGGTTTGTTGGCTTGTTGGCTTGTTGGTTTGTTGGTTTGTTGGTTTGTTGGTTTGTTGGTTTGTTGGTTTGTTGGTTTGTTGGCATGTTGGCTTGTTGGTTTGTTGGTTTCTTTATTTATTTGTTTATTGGTTTGTTCGTTTCTACGTTTGTTGGTTTCCTAGTTTGTTGGTTTGTTGGTTTGTTTTTTTGTTGGTTTGTTGGTTTGTTGGTTTGTTCGTTTGTTAGTTTGTTGATTTGTTGGTTTGTTCGTTTGTTGGTTTGTTGGTTTGTTTGTTTGTTGGTTTGTTCGTTTGTTGGTTTGTTGTTTTGTTGGTTTGTTGGATTATTGGTTTGTTGGTTTGTTGGTTTGTTTGTTTGTTGGTTTGTTCGTTTGTTGGTTTGTTGGTTTGTTGGTTTGTTGGCTTATTGGTTTGTTGGTTTGTTGGCTTGTTGGCTTGTTGGTTTGGTGGTTTGTTGGTTTGTTGGTTTGTTGATTTGTTGGTTTGTTGGTTTGTTGGTTTATTGGTTTGTTGGCTTGTTGGTTTATTTGTTTGTTGGTTTGTTGGTTTGTTGGTTTGTTGGCTTATTGACTTGTTGGTTTGTTGGTTTGTTGGCTTGATGGCTTGTTGGTTTGTTGGTTTGTTGGTTTGTTGGTTTGTTGGTTTGTTCGTTTGTTGGTTTTTTGGTTTGTTGGTTTGTTGGTTTGTTGGTTTGTTGGTTTGTTGGTTTGTTGGTTTGTTTGTTTGTTGGTTTGTTCGTTTGTTGGTTTGTTGGTTTGTTCGTTGTTTGGTTTGTTGGTTTGTTGGTTTTTTGGCTTGTTGGCTGGTTGGTTTGTTGGTTTGTTCGTTTGTTGGTTTGTTCGTTTGTTGGGTTGTTTGTTGGTTGGTTGGTTTGTTGGTTTGTTGGTTTGTTGGTTTGTTGGCTTGTTGGTGTCTTGGTTTGTTAGTTTGTTCGATTGTTGGCTTGTTGGTTTGTTGGCTTGTTAGCTTGTTGGTTTGCTGGTTTGTTGGTTTGTTGGTTTGTTGGTTTGTTGGTTTGTTGGTTTGTTGGTTTGTTGGTTTGTTCGTTTGTTCGTTTGTTGGTGTGTTGGTGTTGATTTGTTGGCTTGTTGGTTTGTTGGTTTTGTGGTTTGTTGGCTTGTTGGTTTGTTGGTTTGTTAGTTTGTTCGTTTGTTGGCTTGTGGGTTTTGTTGGGTTGTTGGCTTGTTGGGTTGTTGGTTTGTTGGTTTGTTGGCTTATTGGTTTGTTGGTTTGTTGGTTTGTTGGCTTATTGACTTGTTGGTTTGTTAGTTTGTTGGCTTGATGGCTTGTTGGTTTGTTGGTTTGTTGATTTGTTGGTTTGTTCGTTTGTTGGTTTGTTGGTTTGTTTGTTTGTTGGTTTGTTCGTTTGTTGGTTTGTTGTTTTGTTGGTTTGTTGGCTTATTGGTTTGTTGGTTTGTTGGTTTGTTTGTTTGTTGGTTTGTTCGTTTGTTGGTTTGTTGGTTTGTTGGTTTGTTGGCTTATTGGTTTGTTGGTTTGTTGGCTTGTTGGCTTGTTGGTTTGGTGGTTTGTTGGTTTGTTGGTTTGTTGATTTGTTGGTTTGTTGGTTTGTTGGTTTATTGGTTTGTTGGCTTGTTGGTTTATTTGTTTGTTGGTTTGTTGGTTTGTTGGTTTGTTGGCTTATTGGCTTGTTGGTTTGTTGGTTTGTTGGCTTGATGGCTTGTTGGTTTGTTGGTTTGTTGGTTTGTTGGTTTGTTGGTTTGTTCGTTTGTTGGTTTTTTGGTTTGTGGGTTTGTTGGTTTGTTGGTATGTTGATTTGTTGGTTTGTTGGCTTGTTGGTTTGTTGGTTTGTTGGTTTGTTGGTTTGTTGGCTTGTTGGTTTGTTGGTTTGTTGGTTTGTTGGCTTGTTGGTTTGTTGGTTTGTTCGTTTGTTGGTTTGTTGGTTTGTTTGTTTGTTGGTTTGTTCGTTTGTTGGTTTGTTGTTTTGTTGGTTTGTTGGCTTATTGGTTTGTTGGTTTGTTGGTTTGTTGGTTTGTTTGTTTGTTGGTTTGTTCGTTTGTTGGTTTGTTGGTTTGTTGGTTTGTTGGCTTATTGGTTTGTTGGTTTGTTGGCTTGTTGGCTTGTTGGTTTGGTGGTTTGTTGGTTTGTTGGCTTGTTGGCTTGTTGGTTTGTAGGTTTGTTAGTTTGTTGGCATGTTGGCTTGTTGGTTTGTTGGTTTGTTGGTTTGTTGGTTTGTTGGTTTGTTGGTTTGTTGGTTTGTTGGTTTGTTTGTTTGTTGGGTTGTTGGTTTGTTGGCTTGTTGGCTTGTTGGTTTGTTGGTTTGTTCGTTTGTTGGTTTGTTGGTTTGTGGGTTTGTTGGTTTGTTGGTTTGTTGGTTTGTTGGTTTGTTGGTTTGTTGGCTTGTTGGCTTGTTGGTTTGTTGGTTTATTCGTTTGTTTGTTTGTTGGTTTTTTGGTTTGTTGGTTTGTTGGTTTGTTGGTTTGTTGGTTTGTTGGTTTGTTGGTTTGTTGGTTTGTTGTTTTGTTGGTTTGTTGGTTTGTTGGTTTGTTGGTTTGTTGGTTTGTTGGTTTGTTGGTTTGTTGGTTTGTTGGTTTGTTGGTTTCTTGGTTTGTTGGTTTGTTGGTGTGTTTGTTTGCTGGTTTGTTCGTTTGTTGGTTTTTTGGTTTGTTGGTTTGTTGGCTTGTTGGTTTGTTGGTTTGTTGGTTTGTTGGTTTGTTGGGTTGTTGGTTTGTTGGTTTGTTGGTTTGTTCGTTTGTTGGCTTGTTGGTTTGTGGGCTTGTTGGCTTGTTGGTTTGTTGGTTTGTTGGTTTGTTGGTTTGTTGGTTTGTTGGTTTGTTGGTTTGTTGGTTTGTTGGCATGTTGGCTTGTTGGTTTGTTGGTTTCTTTATTTATTTGTTTATTGGTTTGTTCGTTTCTACGTTTGTTGGTTTCCTAGTTTGTTGGTTTGTTGGTTTGTTTTTTTGTTGGTTTGTTGGTTTGTTGGTTTGTTCGTTTGTTAGTTTGTTGATTTGTTGGTTTGTTCGTTTGTTGGTTTGTTGGTTTGTTTGTTTGTTGGTTTGTTCGTTTGTTGGTTTGTTGTTTTGTTGGTTTGTTGGATTATTGGTTTGTTGGTTTGTTGGTTTGTTTGTTTGTTGGTTTGTTCGTTTGTTGGTTTGTTGGTTTGTTGGTTTGTTGGCTTATTGGTTTGTTGGTTTGTTGGCTTGTTGGCTTGTTGGTTTGGTGGTTTGTTGGTTTGTTGGTTTGTTGATTTGTTGGTTTGTTGGTTTGTTGGTTTATTGGTTTGTTGGCTTGTTGGTTTATTTGTTTGTTGGTTTGTTGGTTTGTTGGCTTATTGACTTGTTGGTTTGTTGGTTTGTTGGCTTGATGGCTTGTTGGTTTGTTGGTTTGTTGGTTTGTTGGTTTGTTGGTTTGTTGGTTTGTTCGTTTGTTGGTTTTTTGGTTTGTTGGTTTGTTGGTTTGTTGGTTTGTTGGTTTGTTTGTTTGTTGGTTTATTCGTTTGTTGGTTTGTTGGTTTGTTCGTTGTTTGGTTTGTTGGTTTGTTGGTTTGTTCGTTTGTTGGGTTGTTTGTTGGTTGGTTGGTTTGTTGGTTTGTTGGTTTGTTGGTTTGTTGGCTTGTTGGTGTCTTGGTTTGTTAGTTTGTTCGATTGTTGGCTTGTTGGTTTGTTGGCTTGTTGGCTTGTTGGTTTGCTGGTTTGTTGGTTTGTTGGTTTGTTGGTTTGTTGGTTTGTTGGTTTGTTGGTTTGTTGGTTTGTTCGTTTGTTCGTTTGTTGGTGTGTTGGTGTTGATTTGTTGGCTTGTTGGTTTGTTGGTTTTGTGGTTTGTTGGCTTGTTGGTTTGTTGGTTTGTTAGTTTGTTCGTTTGTTGGCTTGTGGGTTTTGTTGGGTTGTTGGCTTGTTGGTTTGTTGGTTTGTTGGTTTGTTGGTTTGTTGGTTTGTTCGTTTGTTGGTTTGTTGGTTTGTTGGTTTGTTGGTTTGTTGGTTTGTTGGTTTGTTGGTTTGTCGGTTTGTTGGTTTGTTGGTTTGTTCGTTTGTTGGTTTGTTGGTTTGTTGGCTTGTTGGTTTGTTGGTTTTTTGGTTTGTTGGCTTGTTCGTTTGTTGGCTTGTTGGCTTGTTGGTTTGTTGGTTTGTTCGTTTGTTGGCTCGTTGGCTTGTTGGTTTGTTGGTTTGTTGGTTTGTTGGTTTGTTGGTTTGTTGGTTTGTTGGTTTTTTGGTTTGTTGGCTTGTTGGCTTGGTGGTTTGTTAGTTTGTTGGTTTGTTGGTTTGTTCGTTTTTTGGTTTGTTGGCTTGTTGTTTTGTTGGTTGGTTGGCTTGTTGGCTTGTTGGTTTGTTGGTTTGTTGGTTTGTTCGTTTGTTCGTTTGTTCGTTTGTTGGTTTGTTCGTTTGTTGGTTTGTTGGTTTGTTGGTTTGTTTGTTTGTTGGTTTGTTCGTTTGTTGGCTTGTTGGTTTGTTAACTTGCTGGTTTGTTGGTTTGTTGGTTTGTTGGTTTGTTGGTTTGTTGGTTTGTTGGTTTGTTGGTTTGTTGGTTTGTTGGTTTGTTGGTTTGTTTGTTTGTTCGTTTGTTGGTTTGTTGGTTTGTTGGTTTGTTGGCTTTTGGTTTGTTGGTTTGTTGGCTTGTTGGTTTTCTTGATTTGTTGGTTTGTTGGTTTGTTCGTTTGTTGGCTTGTTGGTTTGTTGGCTTGTGGGCTTGTTGATTTGTTGGCTTGTTGGTTTGTTGGTTTGTTTGTTTGTTGGTTTGTTGGTTTGTTGGTTTGTTGGTTTGTTGGTTTGTTGGTTTGTTGGTTTGTTGGTTTGTTGGTTTGTTGGTTTGTTGGTTTGTTGGTTTGTTGGTTTGTTGGTTTGTTGGTTTGTTGGTTTGTTGGTTTGTTGGTTTGTTGGTTTGTTGTTTTGTTGGTTTGTTGGTTTGTTGGTTTGTTGGTTTGTTGGTTTGTTGGTTTGTTGGTTTGTTGGTTTGTTGGCATTTTGGCTTGTTGGTTGGTTGGTTTGTTGGTTTGTTAGTTTGTTGGTTTGTTCGTTTGTTGGTTTGTTTGTTTGTTGGTTTGTTGTTTTGTTGGTTTGTTGGTTTGTTGGCTTGTTGGTTGTTGGTTTGTTAGTTTGTTCGTTTGTTGGCTTGTTGGTTTGTTGGCTTGTTGGCTTGTTGGTTTGTTGGTTTGTTGGTTTGTTGGTTTGTTGGTTTGTTGGTTTGTTGGTTTGTTGGTTTGTTGGTTTGTTGGTTTGTTGGTTTGTTGATTTGTTGGTTTGTTGGTTAGTTCGTTTGTTCGTTTGTTGGTGTGTTGGTGTTGATTTGTTGGCTTGTTGGTTTGTTGGTTTTGTGGTTTGTCGGCTTGTTGGTTTGTTGGTTTGTTAGTTTGTTCGTTTGTTGGCTTGTGGGTTTTGTTGGGTTGTTGGCTTGTTGGTTTGTTAGTTTGTTGGTTTGTTGGTTTGTTGGTTTGTTCATTTGTTGGTTTGTTGGTTTGTTGGTTTGTTGGTTTGTTGTTTTGTTGGTTTGTTGGTTTGTTGGCTTGTTGGTTTGTTGGTTTGTTGGTTTGTTGGTTTGTTGGGTTGTTGGTTTGTTGGTTTCTTGGTTTGTTCGTTTGTTGGCTTGTTGGTTTGTTGGCTTGTTGGCTTGTTGGTTTGTTTGTTTGTTGGTTTGTTGGTTTGTTGGTTTGTTGGTTTGTTGGTTTGTTGGTTTGTTGGTTTGTTGGCATGTTGGCTTGTTGGTTTGTTGGTTTCTTTATTTATTTGTTTATTGGTTTGTTCGTTTCTACGTTTGTTGGTTTCCTAGTTTGTTGGTTTGTTGGTTTGTTTTTTTGTTGGTTTGTTGGTTTGTTGGTTTGTTCGTTTGTTGGTTTGTTGGTTTGTTTGTTTGTTGGTTTGTTCGTTTGTTGGTTTGTTGTTTTGTTGGTTTGTTGGTTTGTTGGTTTGTTGGTTTGTTGGTTTGTTGGTTTGTTGGTTTGTTTGTTTGTTGGTTTGTTCGTTTGTTGGTTTGTTGGTTTGTTGATTTGTTGGCTTATTGGTTTGTTGGTTTGTTGGTTTGTTTGTTTGTTGGTTTGTTCGTTTGTTGGTTTGTTGGTTTGTTGGTTTGTTGGCTTATTGGTTTGTTGGTTTGTTGGCTTATTGACTTGTTGGTTTGTTGGTTTGTTGGTTTGATGGCTTGTTGGTTTGTTGGTTTGTTGATTTGTTGGTTTGTTCGTTTGTTGGTTTGTTGGTTTGTTTGTTTGTTGGTTTGTTCGTTTGTTGGTTTGTTGTTTTGTTGGTTTGTTGGCTTATTGGTTTGTTGGTTTGTTGGTTTGTTTGTTTGTTGGTTTGTTCGTTTGTTGGTTTGTTGGTTTGTTGGTTTGTTGGCTTATTGGTTTGTTGGTTTGTTGGCTTGTTGGCTTGTTGGTTTGGTGGTTTGTTGGTTTGTTGGTTTGTTGATTTGTTGGTTTGTTGGTTTGTTGGTTTATTGGTTTGTTGGCTTGTTGGTTTATTTGTTTGTTGGTTTGTTGGTTTGTTGGTTTGTTTGCTTATTGGCTTGTTGGTTTGTTGGTTTGTTGGCTTGATGGCTTGTTGGTTTGTTGGTTTGTTGGTTTGTTGGTTTGTTGGTTTGTTCGTTTGTTGGTTTTTTGGTTTGTGGGTTTGTTGGTTTGTTGGTATGTTGATTTGTTGGTTTGTTGGCTTGTTGGTTTGTTGGTTTGTTGGTTTGTTGGTTTGTTGGCTTGTTGGTTTGTTGGTTTGTTGGTTTGTTGGCTTGTTGGTTTGTTGGTTTGTTCGTTTGTTTGTTTGTTGGTTTGTTTGTTTGTTAGTTTGTTCGTTTGTTGGTTTGTTGTTTTGTTGGTTTGTTGGCTTATTGGTTTGTTGGTTTGTTGTTTTGTTGGTTTGTTTGTTTGTTGGTTTGTTCGTTTGTTGGTTTGTTGGTTTGTTGGTTTGTTGGCTTATTGGTTTGTTGGTTTGTTGGCTTGTTAGCTTGTTGGTTTGGTGGTTTGTTGGTTTGTTGGCTTGTTGGCTTGTTGGTTTGTAGGTTTGTTAGTTTGTTGGCATGTTGGCTTGTTGGTTTGTTGGTTTGTTGGTTTGTTGGTTTGTTGGTTTGTTGGTTTGTTGGTTTGTTGGTTTGTTGGTTTGTTTGTTTGTTGGGTTGTTGGTTTGTTGGCTTGTTGGCTTGTTGGTTTGTTGGTTTGATCGTTTGTTGGTTTGTTGGTTTGTGGGTTTGTTGGTTTGTTGGTTTGTTGGTTTGTTGGTTTGTTGGTTTGTTGGTTTGTTGGCTTGTTGGCTTGTTGGTTTGTTGGTTTATTCGTTTGTTTGTTTGTTGGTTTTTTGGTTTGTTGGTTTGTTGGTTTGTTGGTTTGTTGGTTTGTTGGTTTGTTGGTTTGTTGGTTTGTTGTTTTGTTGGTTTGTTGGTTTGTTGGTTTGTTGGTTTGTTGGTTTGTTGGTCTGTTGGTTTGTTGGTTTGTTGGTTTCTTGGTTTGTTGGTTTGTTGGTGTGTTTGTTTGTTGGTTTGTTCGTTTGTTGGTTTTTTGGTTTGTTGGTTTGTTGGCTTGTTGGTTTGTTGGTTTGTTGGTTTGTTGGTTTGTTGGGTTGTTGGTTTGTTGGTTTGTTGGTTTGTTCGTTTGTTGGCTTGTTGGTTTGTTGGCTTGTTGGCTTCTTGGTTTGTTGGTTTGTTGGTTTGTTGGTTTGTTGGTTTGTTGGTTTGTTGGTTTGTTGGTTTGTTGGCATGTTGGCTTGTTGGTTTGTTGGTTTCTTTATTTATTTGTTTATTGGTTTGTTGGTTTGTTGGTTTGTTGGTTTGTTGGCTTATTGGCTTGTTGGTTTGTTGGTTTGTTGGCTTGATGGCTTGTTGGTTTGTTGGTTTGTTGGTTTGTTGGCATGTTGGCTTGTTGGTTTATTGGTTTGTTGGCTTGTTGGTTTATTTGTTTGTTGGTTTGTTGGTTTGTTGGTTTGTTGGCTTATTGGCTTGTTGGTTTGTTGGTTTGTTGGCTTGATGGCTTGTTGGTTTGTTGGTTTGTTGGTTTGTTGGTTTGTTGGTTTGTTGGTTTGTTCGTTTGTTGGTTTTTTGGTTTGTGGGTTTGTTGGTTTGTTGGTATGTTGATTTGTTGGTTTGTTGGCTTGTTGGTTTGTTGGTTTGTTGGTTTGTTGGTTTGTTGGCTTGTTGGTTTGTTGGTTTGTTGGTTTGTTGGCTTGTTGGTTTGTTGGTTTGTTCGTTTGTTGGTTTGTTGGTTTGTTTGTTTGTTGGTTTGTTCGTTTGTTGGTTTGTTGTTTTGTTGGTTTGTTGGCTTATTGGTTTGTTGGTTTGTTGTTTTGTTGGTTTGTTTGTTTGTTGGTTTGTTCGTTTGTTGGTTTGTTGGTTTGTTGGTTTGTTGGCTTATTGGTTTGTTGGTTTGTTGGCTTGTTGGCTTGTTGGTTTGGTGGTTTGTTGGTTTGTTGGCTTGTTGGCTTGTTGGTTTGTAGGTTTGTTAGTTTGTTGGCATGTTGGCTTGTTGGTTTGTTGGTTTGTTGGTTTGTTGGTTTGTTGGTTTGTTGGTTTGTTGGTTTGTTGGTTTGTTTGTTTGTTTGTTTGTTGGGTTGTTGGTTTGTTGGCTTGTTGGCTTGTTGGTTTGTTGGTTTGATCGTTTGTTGGTTTGTTGGTTTGTGGGTTTGTTGGTTTGTTGGTTTGTTGGTTTGTTGGTTTGTTGGTTTGTTGGTTTGTTGGCTTGTTGGCTTGTTGGTTTGTTGGTTTATTCGTTTGTTTGTTTGTTGGTTTTTTGGTTTGTTGGTTTGTTGGTTTGTTGGTTTGTTGGTTTGTTGGTTTGTTGGTTTGTTGGTTTGTTGGTTTGTTGTTTTGTTGGTTTGTTGGTTTGTTGGTTTGTTGGTTTGTTGGTTTGTTGGTTTGTTGGTTTGTTGGTTTGTTGGTTTCTTGGTTTGTTGGTTTGTTGGTTTGTTGGTGTGTTTGTTTGTTGGTTTGTTCGTTTGTTGGTTTTTTGGTTTGTTGGTTTGTTGGCTTGTTGGTTTGTTGGTTTGTTGGTTTGTTGGTTTGTTGGGTTGTTGGTTTGTTGGTTTGTTGGTTTGTTCGTTTGTTGGCTTGTTGGTTTGTTGGCTTGTTGGCTTCTTGGTTTGTTGGTTTGTTGGTTTGTTGGTTTGTTGGTTTGTTGGTTTGTTGGTTTGTTGGTTTGTTGGCATGTTGGCTTGTTGGTTTGTTGGTTTCTTTATTTATTTGTTTATTGGTTTGTTCGTTTCTACGTTTGTTGGTTTCCTAGTTTGTTGGTTTGTTGGTTTGTTTTTTTGTTGGTTTGTTGGTTTGTTGGTTTGTTCGTTTGTTAGTTTGTTGATTTGTTGGTTTGTTCGTTTGTTGGTTTGTTGGTTTGTTTGTTTGTTGGTTTGTTCGTTTGTTGGTTTGTTGTTTTGTTGGTTTGTTGGATTATTGGTTTGTTGGTTTGTTGGTTTGTTTGTTTGTTGGTTTGTTTGTTTGTTGGTTTGTTGGTTTGTTGGCTTGTTGGCTTGTTGGTTTGGTGGTTTGTTGGTTTGTTGGTTTGTTGATTTGTTGGTTTGTTGGTTTGTTGGTTTATTGGTTTGTTGGCTTGTTGGTTTATTTGTTTGTTGGTTTGTTGGTTTGTTGGTTTGTTGGCTTATTGACTTGTTGGTTTGTTGGTTTGTTGGCTTGATGGCTTGTTGGTTTGTTGGTTTGTTGGTTTGTTGGTTTGTTGGTTTGTTCGTTTGTTGGTTTGTTGGTTTGTTCGTTGTTTGGTTTGTTGGTTTGTTGGTTTTTTGGCTTGTTGGCTGGTTGGTTTGTTGGTTTGTTCGTTGTTTGGTTTGTTGGTTTGTTGGTTTTTTGGCTTGTTGGCTGGTTGGTTTGTTTGTTTGTTGGTTTGTTCGTTTGTTGGTTTGTTGGTTTGTTGGTTTGTTGGCTTATTGGTTTGTTGGTTTGTTGGCTTGTTGGCTTGTTGGTTTGGTGGTTTGTTGGTTTGTTGGTTTGTTGATTTGTTGGTTTGTTGGTTTGTTGGTTTATTGGTTTGTTGGCTTGTTGGTTTATTTGTTTGTTGGTTTGTTGGTTTGTTGGTTTGTTGGCTTATTGACTTGTTGGTTTGTTGGTTTGTTGGCTTGATGGCTTGTTGGTTTGTTGGTTTGTTGGTTTGTTGGTTTGTTGGTTTGTTCGTTTGTTGGTTTTTTGGTTTGTTGGTTTGTTGGTTTGTTGGTTTGTTGGTTTGTTGGTTTGTTTGTTTGTTGGTTTGTTCGTTTGTTGGTTTGTTGGTTTGTTCGTTGTTTGGTTTGTTGGTTTGTTGGTTTTTTGGCTTGTTGGCTGGTTGGTTTGTTGGTTTGTTCGTTTGTTGGTTTGTTCGTTTGTTGGGTTGTTTGTTGGTTGGTTGGTTTGTTGGTTTGTTGGTTTGTTGGTTTGTTGGCTTGTTGGTGTCTTGGTTTGTTAGTTTGTTCGATTGTTGGCTTGTTGGTTTGTTGGCTTGTTGGCTTGTTGGTTTGTTGGTTTGTTGGTTTGTTGGTTTGTTGGTTTGTTGGTTTGTTGGTTTGTTGGTTTGTTGGTTTGTTCGTTTGTTCGTTTGTTGGTGTGTTGGTGTTGATTTGTTGGCTTGTTGGTTTGTTGGTTTTGTGGTTTGTTGGCTTGTTGGTTTGTTGGTTTGTTAGTTTGTTCGTTTGTTGGCTTGTGGGTTTTGTTGGGTTGTTGGCTTGTTGGTTTGTTGGTTTGTTGGTTTGTTGGTTTGTTGGTTTGTTCGTTTGTTCGTTTGTTGGTTTGTTGGTTTGTTGGTTTGTTGGTTTGTTGGTTTGTTGGTTTGTTGGTTTGTCGGTTTGTTGGTTTGTTGGTTTGTTCGTTTGTTGGTTTGTTGGTTTGTTGGCTTGTTGGTTTGTTGGTTTTTTGGTTTGTTGGCTTGTTCGTTTGTTGGCTTGTTGGCTTGTTGGTTTGTTGGTTTGTTCGTTTGTTGGCTCGTTGGCTTGTTGGTTTGTTGGTTTGTTGGTTTGTTGGTTTGTTGGTTTGTTGGTTTGTTGGTTTTTTGGTTTGTTGGCTTGTTGGCTTGGTGGTTTGTTAGTTTGTTGGTTTGTTGGTAGTTCGTTTTTTGGTTTGTTGGCTTGTTGTTTTGTTGGTTTGTTGGCTTGTTGGCTTGTTGGTTTGTTGGTTTGTTGGTTTGTTCGTTTGTTCGTTTGTTCGTTTGTTGGTTTGTTCGTTTGTTGGTTTGTTGGTTTGTTGGTTTGTTTGTTTGTTGGTTTGTTCGTTTGTTGGCTTGTTGGTTTGTTAACTTGCTGGTTTGTTGGTTTGTTGGTTTGTTGGTTTGTTGGTTTGTTGGTTTGTTGGTTTGTTGGTTTGTTGGTTTGTTGGTTTGTTTGTTTGTTGGTTTGTTCGTTTGTTGGCTTGTTGGTTTGTTAACTTGCTGGTTTGTTGGTTTGTTGGTTTGTTGGTTTGTTGGTTTGTTGGTTTGTTGGTTTGTTGGTTTGTTGGTTTGTTTGTTTGTTCGTTTGTTGGTTTGTTGGTTTGTTGGCTTTTGGTTTGTTGGTTTGTTGGCTTGTTGGTTTTCTTGATTTGTTGGTTTGTTGGTTTGTTCGTTTGTTGGCTTGTTGGTTTGTTGGCTTGTGGGCTTGTTGATTTGTTGGCTTGTTGGTTTGTTGGTTTGTTTGTTTGTTGGTTTGTTGGTTTGTTGGTTTGTTGGTTTGTTGGTTTGTTGGTTTGTTGGTTTGTTGGTTTGTTGGTTTGTTGGTTTGTTGGTTTGTTGGTTTGTTGGTTTGTTGGTTTGTTGGTTTGTTGGTTTGTTGGTTTGTTGGTTTGTTGGTTTGTTGGTTTGTTGGTTTGTTGGTTTGTTGGTTTGTTGGTTTGTTGGTTTGTTGGTTTGTTGGTTTGTTGGTTTGTTGGTTTGTTGGTTTGTTGGTTTGTTGGCATGTTGGCTTGTTGGTTGGTTGGTTTGTTGGTTTGTTAGTTTGTTGGTTTGTTCGTTTGTTGGTTTGTTTGTTTGTTGGTTTGTTGTTTTGTTGGTTTGTTGGTTTGTTGGCTTGTTGGTTGTTGGTTTGTTAGTTTGTTCGTTTGTTGGCTTGTTGGTTTGTTGGCTTGTTGGCTTGTTGGTTTGTTGGTTGGTTGGTTTGTTGGTTTGTTGGTTTGTTGGTTTGTTGGTTTGTTGGTTTGTTGGTTTGTTGGTTTGTTGGTTTGTTGGTTTGTTGGTTTGTTGATTTGTTGGTGTGTTGGTTAGTTCGTTTGTTCGTTTGTTGTTGTGTTGGTGTTGATTTGTTGGCTTGTTGGTTTGTTGGTTTTGTGGTTTGTCGGCTTGTTGGTTTGTTGGTTTGTTAGTTTGTTCGTTTGTTGGCTTGTGGGTTTTGTTGGGTTGTTGGCTTGTTGGTTTGTTAGTTTGTTGGTTTGTTGGTTTGTTGGTTTGTTCGTTTGTTGGTTTGTTGGTTTGTTGGTTTGTTGGTTTGTTGTTTTGTTGGTTTGTTGGTTTGTTGGTTTGTCGGTTTGTTGGTTTGTTGGTTTGTTCGTTTGTTGGTTTGTTGGTTTGTTGGCTTGTTGGTTTGTTGGTTTTTTAGTTTGTTGGCTTGTTGGTTTGTTGGCTTGTTGGCTTGTTGGTTTGTTGGTTTGTTCGTTTGTTGGCTCGTTGGCTTGTTGGTTTGTTGGTTTGTTGGTTTGTTGGTTTGTTGGTTTGTTGGTTTGTTGGCTTGTTGGCTTGTTGGTTTGTTGGTTTGTTGGTTTGTTGGTTTGTTCGTTTTTTGGTTTGTTGGTTTGTTGGTTTGTTTGTTTGTTGGTTTGTTGGTTTGTTGGTTTGTTGGTTTGTTGGTTTGTTGGTTTGTTGGTTTGTTGGTTTGTTGGTTTGTTGGTTTGTTGGTTTGTTGGTTTGTTGGTTTGTTGGTTTGTTGGTTTGTTGGCATGTTGGCTTGTTGGTTGGTTGGTTTGTTGGTTTGTTAGTTTGTTGGTTTGTTCGTTTGTTGGTTTGTTTGTTTGTTGGTTTGTTGGTTTGTTGGTTTGTTGGTTTGTTGGTTTGTTGGTTTGTTGGTTTGTTGGTTTGTTGGTTTGTTGGTTTGTTGGTTTGTTGGTTTGTTGGTTTGTTGGTTTGTTGGTTTGTTGGTTTGTTGGTTTGTTGGTTTGTTGGTTTGTTGGTTTGTTAGTTTGTTGGTTTGTTGGTTTGTTGGTTTGTTGGTTTGTTGGCTTATTGGTTTGTTGGTTTGTTGGTTTGTTGGTTTGTTCGTTTGTTGGCTTGTTGGCTTGTGTGTTTGTTGGTTTGTTGGTTTGTTGGCTTGTTGGCTTGTTGGTTTGGTGGTTTGTTGGTTTGTTGGTTTGTTGGTTTGTTGGTTTGTTGGTTTATTGGTTGGTTTGCTTGTTGGTTTATTTGTTTGTTGGTTTGTTGGTTTGTTGGTTTGTTGGCTTCTTGGCTTGTTGGTTTGTTGGTTTGTTCGTTTGTTAGTTTGTTGATTTGTTGGTTTGTTTGCTTGTTGGTTTGTTGGTTTGTTGGTTTGTTGGTTTGTTGGCTTGTTGGTTTGTTGGTTTGTTGGTTTGTTGGTTTGTTGGTTTGTTGGTTTGTTGGTTTGTTTGTTTGTTGGTTTGTTCGTTTGTTGGTTTGTTGGTTTGTTGGCTTATTGGTTTGTTGGTTTGTTGGTTTGTTGGTTTGTTGGTTTGTTGGTTTGTTTGTTTGTTGGTTTGTTCGTTTGTTGGTTTGTTGGTTTGTTGGTTTGTTGGCTTATTGGTTTGTTGGTTTGTTGGCTTGTTGGCTTGTTGGTTTGGTGGTTGGTTGGTTTGTTGGTTTGTTGGTTTCTTGGTTTGTTGGTTTGTTGGTTTATTGGTTTGTTGGCTTGTTGGTTTATTTGTTTGTTGGTTTGTTGGTTTGTTGGTTTGTTGGCTTCTTGGCTTGTTGGTTTGTTGGTTTGTTGGCTTGATGGCTTGTTGGTTTGTTGGTGTGTTGGTTTGTTGGTTTGTTCGTTTGTTGGTTTGTTCGTTTGTTGGTTTTTTGGTTTGTTGGTTTGTTGGTTTGTTGGTTTGTTGGTTTGTTTGTTTGTTGGTTTGTTCGTTTGTTGGTTTGTTGGTTTGTTCGTTGTTTGGTTTGTTGGTTTGTTGGTTTTTTGGCTTGTTGGCTGGTTGGTTTGTTGGTTTGTTCGTTTGTTGGTTTGTTGGTTTGTTTGTTTGTTGGTTTGTTGGTTTGTTGGTTTGTTGGTTTGTTGGTTTGTTGGTTTGTTGGTTTGTTGGTTTGTTGGCTTGTTGGTGTCTTGGTTTGTTAGTTTGTTCGTTTGTTGGCTAGTTGGGTTGTTGGCTTGTTGGCTTGTTGGTTTGTTGGTTTGTTGGTTTTTTGGTTTGTTGGTTTGTTGGTTTGTTGGTTTGTTGGTTTGTTGGTTTGTTCGTTTGTTCGTTTGTTGGTGTGTTGGTGTTGATTTGTTGGCTTGTTGGTTTGTTGGTTTTGTGGTTTGTTGGCTTGTTGGTTTGTTGGTTTGTTAGTTTGTTTGTTTGTTGGCTTGTGGGTTTTGTTGGGTTGTTGGCTTGTTGGTTTGTTGGTTTGTTGGTTTGTTGGTTTGTTGGTTTGTTCGTTTGTTGGTTTGTTGGTTTGTTGGTTTGTTGGTTTTGGTTTGTTGGTTTGTTGGCTTGTTGGTTTGTTGGTTTTTTGGTTTGTTGGCTTGTTGGTTTGTTGGCTTGTTGGCTTGTTGGCTGGTTGGTTTGTTGGTTTGTTCGTTTGTTGGTTTGTTGGTTTGTTTGTTTGTTGGTTTGTTGGTTTGTTGGTTTGTTGGTTTGTTGGTTTGTTGGTTTGTTGGTTTGTTGGCTTGTTGGTGTCTTGGTTTGTTGGTTTGTTCGTTTGTTGGCTCGTTGGCTTGTTGGTTTGTGGGTTTGTTGGTTTGTTGGTTTGTTGGTTTGTTAGTTTGTTGGCTTGTTGGCTTGTTGGCTTGTTGGTTTGTTGGTTTGTTTGTTTGTTGGTTTGTTTGTTTTTTGGTTTGTTGGCTTGTTGGTTTGTTGGTTTGTTGGCTTGTTGGCTTGTTGGTTTGTTGGTTTGTTGGTTTGTTCGTTTGTTCGTTTGTTCGTTTGTTCGTTTGTTGGTTTGTTCGTTTGTTGGTTTGTTGGTTTGTTGGTTTGTTTGTTTGTTGGTTTGTTCGTTTGTTGGCTTGTTGGTTTGTTGGCTTGTTGGTTTGTTGGTTTGTTGGTTTGTTGGTTTGTTGGTTTGTTGGTTTGTTGGTTTGTTTGTTTGTTCGTTTGTTGGTTTGTTGGTTTGTTGGCTTTTGGTTTGTTGGTTTGTTGGCTTGTTGGTTTTGTTGATTTGTTGGTTTGTTGGTTTGTTCGTTTGTTGGCTTGTTGGTTTGTTGGCTTGTAAGCTTGTTGATTTGTTGGCTTGTTGGTTTGTTGGTTTGTTGGTTTGTTGGTTTGTTGGTTTGTTGGTTTGTTGGTTTGTTGGTTTGTTGGTTTGTTGGTTTGTTGGTTTGTTGGTTTGTTTGTTTGTTGGCTTAATGGCTTGTTAGTTTGTTGGTTTGTTGGCTTGTTGGTTTGTTGGTTTTTTGGTTTGTTCGTTTGTTGGTTTGTTGGTTTATTGGTTTGTTGGTTTGTTGGTTTGTTGGTTTGTTGGTTTGTTGGTTTGTTGGTTTGTTGGTTTGTTGGTTTGTTGGTTTGTTGGTTTGTTGGTTTGTTGGTTTGTTGGTTTGTTGGTTTGTTGGTTTGTTGGTTTGGTGGATTGTTGGTTTCTTGGTTTGTTGGTTTGTTGGTTTGTTGGTTTGTTGGTTTGTTGGTTTGTTGGTTTGTTGGTTTGTTCGTTTGTTGGTTTGTTGGTTTGTTCGTTTGTTGGTTTGTTGGTTTGTTGTTTTGTTGGCTTGTTGGTTTGTTGGTTTGTTGGTTTGTTGGTTTGCTGGTTTGTTGGCTTGTTGGTTTGTCGGTTTGATGGTTTGTTCGTTTGTTGGCTTGTTGGTTTGTTGGCTTGTTGGTTTGTTGGCTAGTTGGTTTGTTGGTTTGTTGGTTTGTTGGTTTGTTGGTTTGTTGGTTTGTTGGTTTGTTGGTTTGTTGGTTTGTTGGTTTGTTTGTTTGTTGGGTTGTTGGTTTGTTGGCTTGTTGGCTTGTTGGTTTCTTCGTTTATTCGTTTGTTGGTTTGTTGGTTTGTGGGCTTGTTGGTTTGTTGGTTTGTTGTTTTGTTGGTTTGTTGGCTTGTTGGCTTGTTGGTTTGTTGGTTTGTTCGTTTGTTTGTTTGTTGGTTTGTTGGTTTGTTGGTTTGTTGGTTTGTTGGTTTGTTGATTTGTTGGTTTGTTGGTTTGTTTGTTTGTTGGTTTGTTGTTTTGTTGGTTTGTTGGTTTGTTGTTTTGTTGGTTTGTTGGTTTGTTGGTTTGTTGGTTTGTTGGTTTGTTGGTTTGTTGGTTTCTTGGTTTGTTGGTTTGTTGGTGTGTTTGTTTGTTGGTTTGTTCGTTTGTTGGTTTTTTGGTTTGTTGGTTTGTTGGCTTGTTGGTTTGTTGGTTTGTTGGTTTGTTGGTTTGTTGGTTTGTTGGTTTGTTGGTTTGTTGGTTTGTTCGTTTGTTGGTTTGTTGGTTTGTTCGTTTGTTGGTTTGTTGGTTTGTTGTTTTGTTGGCTTGTTGGTTTGTTGGTTTGTTGGTTTGTTGGTTTGCTGGTTTGTTGGCTTGTTGGTTTGTCGGTTTGATGGTTTGTTCGTTTGTTGGCTTGTTGGTTTGTTGGCTTGTTGGTTTGTTGGCTAGTTGGTTTGTTGGTTTGTTGGTTTGTTGGTTTGTTGGTTTGTTGGTTTGTTGGTTTGTTGGTTTGTTGGTTTGTTTGTTTGTTGGGTTGTTGGTTTGTTGGCTTGTTGGCTTGTTGGTTTGTTCGTTTATTCGTTTGTTGGTTTGTTGGTTTGTGGGCTTGTTGGTTTGTTAGTTTGTTGTTTTGTTGGTTTGTTGGTTTGTTGATTTGTTGGTTTGTTGGTTAGTTCGTTTGTTCGTTTGTTGGTGTGTTGGTGTTGATTTGTTGGCTTGTTGGTTTGTTGATTTTGTGGTTTGTTGGCTTGTTGGTTTGTTGGTTTGTTAGTTTGTTCGTTTGTTGGCTGGTGGGTTTTGTTGGGTTGTTGGCTTGTTGGTTTGTTAGTTTGTTGGTTTGTTGATTTGTTGGTTTGTTCGTTTGTTGGTTTGTTGGTTTGTTGGTTTGTTGGTTTGTTGGTTTGTTGGTTTGTTGGTTTGTTGGTTTGTCGGTTTGTTGGTTTGTTGGTTTGTTCGTTTGTTGGTTTGTTGGTTTGTTGGCTTGTTGGTTTGTTGGTTTTTTGGTTTGTTGGCTTGTTGGTTTGTTGGCTTGTTGGCTTGTTGGTTTGTTGGTTTGTTCGTTTGTTGGCTCGTTGGCTTGTTGGTTTGTTGGTTTGTTGGTTTGTTGGTTTGTTGGTTTGTTGGTTTGTTGGCTTGTTGGCTTGTTGGTTTGTTGGTTTGTTGGTTTGTTGGTTTGTTCGTTTTTTGGTTTGTTGGCTTGTTGGTTTGTTGGTTTGTTGGCTTGTTGGCTTGTTGGTTTGTTGGTTTGTTGGTTTGTTCGTTTGTTCGTTTGTTCGTTTGTTGGTTTGTTCGTTTGTTGGTTTGTTGGTTTGTTGGTTTGTTTGTTTGTTGGTTTGTTCGTTTGTTGGCTTGTTGGTTTGTTGGCTTGTTGGTTTGTTGGTTTGTTGGTTTGTTGGTTTGTTGGTTTGTTGGTTTGTTTGTTTGTTCGTTTGTTGGTTTGTTGGCTTGTTGGCTTTTGGTTTGTTGGTTTGTTGGCTTGTTGGTTTTGTTGATTTGTTGGTTTGTTGGTTTGTTCGTTTTTTGCTTGTTGGTTTATGGCTTGTGGGCTTGTTGATTTGTTGGCTTGTTGGCTTGTTGGTTTGTTGGTTTGTTGGTTTGTTGGTTTGTTGGTTTGTTGGTTTGTTGGTTTGTTGGTTTGTTGGTTTGTTGGTTTGTTGGTTTGTTTATTTGTTGGCTTATTGGCTTGTTAGTTTGTTGGTTTGTTGGGTTTTGGTTTGTTGGTTTGTTGGCTTGTCGGTTTTGTTGATTTGTTGGTTTGTTGGTTTGTTCGTTTGTTGGTTTGTTGGTTTGTTGGCTTTTGGTTTGTTGGTTTGTTGGCTTGTTGGTTTTGTTGATTTGTTGGTTTGTTGGTTTGTTCGTTTGTTGGCTTGTTGGTTTATGGCTTGTGGGCTTGTTGATTTGTTGGCTTGTTGGCTTGTTGGTTTGTTGGTTTGTTGGTTTGTTGGTTTGTTGGTTTGTTGGTTTGTTGGTTTGTTGGTTTGTTCGTTTGTTGGCTTGTTGGTTTATGGCGTGTGGGCTTGTTGATTTGTTGGTTTTTTGGTTTGTTCGTTTGTTGGTTTGTTGGTTTGTTGGTTTGTTGGTTTGTTGGTTTGTTGGTTTGTGGTTTGTTGGTTCGTTGGTTTGTTGGTTTGTTGGTTTGTTGGTTTGTTGGTTTGTTGGTTTGTTGGTTTGTTGGTTTGTTGGTTTGTTGGTTTGTTGGTTTGTTGGTTTGTTGGTTTGTTGGTTTGTTGGTTTGTTGGTTTGTTGGTTTGTTGGTTTGTTCGTTTGTTGGTTTGTTGGTTTGTTCGTTTGTTGGTTTGTTGGTTTGTTGGTTTGTTGGCTTGTTGGTTTGTTGGTTTGTTGGTTTGTTGGTTTGTTGGCTTGTTGGTTTGTTGGTTTGTTGGTTTGTTGGCTTGTTGGTTTGTTGGTTTGATGGTTTGTTCGTTTGTTGGCTTGTTGGTTTGTGTGCTTGTTGGTTTGTTGGCTAGTTGGTTTGTTGGTTTGTTGATTTGTTGGTTTGTTGGTTTGTTGGTTTGTTGGTTTGTTGGTTTGATGGTTTGTTTGTTTGTTGGGTTGTTGGTTTGTTGGCTTGTTGGCTTGTTGGTTTGTTGGTTTGTTCGTTTGTTGGTTTGTTGGTTTGTGGGTTTGTTGGTTTGTTGGTTTGTTGGTTTGTTGGTTTGTTGGTTTGTTGGCTTGTTGGCTTGTTGGTTTGTTGGTTTATTCGTTTGTTTAATTGTTGGTTTTTTGGTTTGTTGGTTTGTTGGTTTGTTGGTTTGTTGGTTTGTTGGTTTGTTGTTTTGTTGGTTTGTTGGTTTGTTGGTTTGTTGGTTTGTTGGTTTGTTGGTTTGTTGGTTTGTTGGTTTGTTCGTTTGTTGGCTTGTTGGTTTGTTGGTTTGTTGGTTTGTTGGTTTGATGGGTTGTTGGTTTGTTGGTTTGTTGGTTTGTTCGTTTGTTGGCTTGTTGGTTTGTTGGCTTGTTGGCGTGTTGGTTTGTTGGTTTGTTGGCTTGTTGGTTTGTTGGTTTGTTGGTTTGTTGGTTTGTTGGTTTGTTGGCTTGTTGGCTTGTTGGTTTGTTGGTTTGTTGGTTTGTGGGTTTGTTGGTTTGTTGGTTTGTTGGTTTGTTGGTTTGTTGGTTTGTTGGCTTGTTGGCTTGTTGGTTTGTTGGTTTATTCGTTTGTTTAATTGTTGGTTTTTTGGTTTGTTGGTTTGTTGGTTTGTTGGTTTGTTGGTTTGTTGGTTTGTTGGTTTGTTGGTTTGTTGGTTTGTTGGTTTGTTGGTTTGTTGTTTTGTTGGTTTGTTGGTTTGTTGGTTTGTTGGTTTGTTGGTTTGTTGGTTTGTTGGTTTGTTGGTTTCTTGGCTTGTTGGTTTGTTGGCTTGTTGGCTTGTTGGTTTGTTGGTTTGTTCGTTTGTTGGCTCGTTGGCTTGTTGGTTTGTTGGTTTGTTGGTTTGTTGGTTTGTTGGTTTGTTGGTTTGTTGGCTTGTTGGCTTGTTGGTTTGTTGGTTTGTTGGTTTGTTGGTTTGTTCGTTTTTTGGTTTGTTGGCTTGTTGGTTTGTTGGTTTGTTGGCTTGTTGGCTTGTTGGTTTGTTGGTTTGTTGGTTTGTTCGTTTGTTCGTTTGTTCGTTTGTTGGTTTGTTCGTTTGTTGGTTTGTTGGTTTGTTGGTTTGTTTGTTTGTTGGTTTGTTCGTTTGTTGGCTTGTTGGTTTGTTGGCTTGTTGGTTTGTTGGTTTGTTGGTTTGTTGGTTTGTTGGTTTGTTGGTTTGTTGGTTTGTTGCTTTGTTTGTTTGTTCGTTTGTTGGTTTGTTGGTTTGTTGGTTTGTTGGCTTTTGGTTTGTTGGTTTGTTGGCTTGTTGGTTTTGTTGATTTGTTGGTTTGTTGGTTTGTTCGTTTGTTGGCTTGTTGGTTTATGGCTTGTGGGCTTGTTGATTTGTTGGCTTGTTGGTTTGTTGGTTTGTTGGTTTGTTGGTTTGTTGGTTTGTTGGCTTGTTGGTTTGTTGGTTTGTTGGTTTGTTGGCTTGTTGGTTTGTTGGTTTGATGGTTTGTTCGTTTGTTGGCTTGTTGGTTTGTGTGCTTGTTGGTTTGTTGGCTAGTTGGTTTGTTGGTTTGTTGATTTGTTGGTTTGTTGGTTTGTTGGTTTGTTGGTTTGTTGGTTTGATGGTTTGTTTGTTTGTTGGGTTGTTGGTTTGTTGGCTTGTTGGCTTGTTGGTTTGTTGGTTTGTTCGTTTGTTGGTTTGTTGGTTTGTGGGTTTGTTGGTTTGTTGGTTTGTTGGTTTGTTGGTTTGTTGGTTTGTTGGCTTGTTGGCTTGTTGGTTTGTTGGTTTATTCGTTTGTTTAATTGTTGGTTTGTTGGTTTGTTGGTTTGTTGGTTTGTTGGTTTGTTGGTTTGTTGGTTTGTTGGTTTGTTGTTTTGTTGGTTTGTTGGTTTGTTGGTTTGTTGGTTTGTTGGTTTGTTGGTTTGTTGGTTTGTTGGTTTGTTCGTTTGTTGGCTTGTTGGTTTGTTGGTTTGTTGGTTTGTTGGTTTGATGGGTTGTTGGTTTGTTGGTTTGTTGGTTTGTTCGTTTGTTGGCTTGTTGGTTTGTTGGTTTGTTGGCTTGTTGGCTTGTTGGTTTGTTGGTTTGTTGGCTTGTTGGTTTGTTGGTTTGTTGGTTTGTTGGTTTGTTGGTTTGTTGGCTTGTTGGCTTGTTGGTTTGTTGGTTTGTTGGTTTGTGGGTTTGTTGGTTTATTGGTTTGTTGGTTTGTTGGTTTGTTGGTTTGTTGGCTTGTTGGCTTGTTGGTTTGTTGTTTTATTCGTTTGTTTAATTGTTGGTTTTTTGGTTTGTTGGTTTGTTGGTTTGTTGGTTTGTTGGTTTGTTGGTTTGTTGGTTTGTTGGTTTGTTGGTTTGTTGGTTTGTTGTTTTGTTGGTTTGTTGGTTTGTTGGTTTGTTGGTTTGTTGGTTTGTTGGTTTGTTGGTTTCTTGGTTTGTTGGTTTGTTGGTGTGTTTGTTTGTTGGTTTGTTTGTTTGTTGGTTTTTTGGTTTGTTGGTTTGTTGGTTTGTTGGTTTGTCGGTTTGTTGGTTTGTTGGTTTGTTGGCTTGTTGGTTTGTTGGTTTTTTGGTTTGTTGGCTTGTTGGTTTGTTGGCTTGTTGGCTTGTTGGTTTGTTGGTTTGTTCGTTTGTTGGCTCGTTGGCTTGTTGGTTTGTTGGTTTGTTGGTTTGTTGGTTTGTTGGTTTGTTGGTTTGTTGGCTTGTTGGCTTGTTGGTTTGTTGGTTTGTTGGTTTGTTGGTTTGTTCGTTTTTTGGTTTGTTGGCTTGTTGGTTTGTTGGTTTGTTGGCTTGTTGGCTTGTTGGTTTGTTGGTTTGTTGGTTTGTTCGTTTGTTCGTTTGTTCGTTTGTTGGTTTGTTCGTTTGTTGGTTTGTTGGTTTGTTGGTTTGTTTGTTTGTTGGTTTGTTCGTTTGTTGGCTTGTTGGTTTGTTGGCTTGTTGGTTTGTTGGTTTGTTGGTTTGTTGGTTTGTTGGTTTGTTGGTTTGTTGGTTTGTTGCTTTGTTTGTTTGTTCGTTTGTTGGTTTGTTGGTTTGTTGGCTTTTGGTTTGTTGGTTTGTTGGCTTGTTGGTTTTGTTGATTTGTTGGTTTGTTGGTTTGTTCGTTTGTTGGCTTGTTGGTTTATGGCTTGTGGGCTTGTTGATTTGTTGGCTTGTTGGTTTGTTGGTTTGTTGGTTTGTTGGTTTGTTGGTTTGTTGGTTTGTTGGTTTGTTGGTTTGTTGGTTTGTTGGTTTGTTGGTTTGTTGGTTTGTTTATTTGTTGGCTTATTGGCTTGTTAGTTTGTTGGTTTGTTGGCTTGTTGGTTTGTTGGTTTTTTGGTTTGTTCGTTTGTTGGTTTGTTGGTTTGTTGGTTTGTTGGTTCGTTGGTTTGTTGGTTTGTTGGTTTGTTGGTTTGTTGGTTTGTTGGTTTGTTGGTTTGTTGGTTTGTTGGTTTGTTGGTTTGTTGGTTTGTTGGTTTGTTAGTTTGTTGGTTTGTTCGTTTGTTGGTTTGTTGGTTTGTTGGTTTGTTGGTTTGTTGGTTTGTTGGCTTGTTGGCTTGTTGGTTTGATGGTTTGTTCGTTTGTTGGCTTGTTGGTTTGTGTACTTGTTGGTTTGTTGGCTAGTTGGTTTGTTAGTTTGTTGATTTGTTGGTTTGTTGGTTTGTTGGTTTGTTGGTTTGTTGGTTTGTTTGTTTGTTGGTTTGTTCGTTTGTTGGCTTGTTGGTTTGTTGGCTTGTTGGTTTGTTGGTTTGTTGGTTTGTTGGTTTGTTGGTTTGTTGGTTTGTTGGTTTGTTGCTTTGTTTGTTTGTTCGTTTGTTGGTTTGTTGGTTTGTTGGCTTTTGGTTTGTTGGTTTGTTGGCTTGTTGGTTTTGTTGATTTGTTGGTTTGTTGGTTTGTTCGTTTGTTGGCTTGTTGGTTTATGGCTTGTGGGCTTGTTGATTTGTTGGCTTGTTGGTTTGTTGGTTTGTTGGTTTGTTGGTTTGTTGGTTTGTTGGTTTGTTGGTTTGTTGGTTTGTTGGTTTGTTGGTTTGTTGGTTTGTTTATTTGTTGGCTTATTGGCTTGTTAGTTTGTTGGTTTGTTGGCTTGTTGGTTTGTCGGTTTTTTGGTTTGTTCGTTTGTTGGTTTGTTGGTTTGTTGGTTTGTTGGTTCGTTGGTTTGTTGGTTTGTTGGTTTGTTGGTTTGTTGGTTTGTTGGTTTGTTGGTTTGTTGGTTTGTTGGTTTGTTGGTTTGTTGGTTTGTTCGTTTGTTGGTTTGTTCGTTTGTTGGTTTGTTCGTTTGTTGGTTTGTTGGTTTGTTCGTTTGTTGGTTTGTTGGTTTGTTGGTTTGTTGGCTTGTTGGTTTGTTGGTTTGTTGGTTTGTTGGTTTGTTGGTTTGTTGGTTTGTTGGTTTGTTGGTTTGTTGGCTTGTTGGTTTGTTGGTTTGATGGTTTGTTCGTTTGTTGGCTTGTTGGTTTGTATACTTGTTGGTTTGTTGGCTAGTTGGTTTGTTGGTTTGTTGATTTGTTGGTTTGTTGGTTTGTTGGTTTGTTGGTTTGTTGGTTTGTTGGTTTGTTTGTTTGTTGGGTTGTTGGTTTGTTGGCTTGTTGGCTTGTTGGTTTGTTGGTTTATTCGTTTGTTGGTTTGTTGGTTTGTGGGTTTGTTGGTTTGTTGGTTTGTTGGTTTGTTGGTTTGTTGGTTTGTTGGCTTGTTGGCTTGTTGGTTTGTTGGTTTATTCGTTTGTTTAATTGTTGGTTTTTTGGTTTGTTGGTTTGTTGGTTTGTTGGTTTGTTGGTTTGTTGGTTTGTTGTTTTGTTGGTTTGTTGGTTTGTTGGTTTGTTGGTTTGTTGGTTTGTTTGTTTGTTGGTTTGTTGGTTTCTTGGTTTGTTGGTTTGTTGGTTTCTTGGTTTGTTGGTTTGTTGGTGTGTTTGTTTGTTGGTTTGTTTGTTTGTTGGTTTTTTGGTTTGCTGGCTTGTTGGTTTGTTGGTTTGTTGGTTTGTTGGTTTGTTGGTTTGTTGGTTTGTTGGGTTGTTGGTTTGTTGGTTTGTTGGTTTGTTCGTTTGTTGGCTTGTTGGTTTATTGGCTTGTTGGCTTGTTGGTTTGTTGGTTTGTTGGTTTGTTGGTTTGTTGGTTTGTTGGTTTGTTGGTTTGTTGGTTTGTTTGTTTGTTGGCTTGTTGGCTTGTTGGTTTGTTGGTTTCTTTATTTATTTGTTTATTGGTTTGTTCGTTTCTACGTTTGTTGGTTTCCTAGTTTGTTGGTTTGTTGGTTTGTTTTTTTGTTGGTTTGTTGGTTTGTTGGTTTGTTCGTTTGTTAGTTTGTTGATTTGTTGGTTTGTTGGCTTGTTGGTTTGTTGGTTTGTTGATTTGTTGGCTTGTTGGTTTGTTGCTTTATTGGTTTGTTGCTTTGTTGGTTTGTTTGTTTGTTGGTTTGTTCGTTTGTTGGTTTGTTGGTTTGTTGGTTTGTTGGCTTATTGGTTTGTTGGTTTTTTGGTTTGTTCGTTTGTTGGCTTGTTGGCTTGTTGGTATGTAGGTTTGTTAGTTTGTTGGCATGTTGGCTTGTTGGTTTGTTGGTTTGTTGGTTTGTTGGTTTGTTGGTTTGTTGGTTTGTTGGTTTGTTGGTTTGTTGGTTTGTTGGTTTGTTTGTTTGTTGGGTTGTTGGTTTGTTGGCTTGTTGGCTTGTTGGTTTGTTGGTTTTTTGGTTTGTTGGTTTGTTGGTTTGTTGGTTTGTTGGTTTGTTGGTTTGTTGGTTTGTTGGTTTGTTGTTTTGTTGGTTTGTTGGTTTGTTGGTTTGTTGGTTTGTTGGTTTGTTGGTTTGTTGGTTTGTTGGTTTGTTGGTTTGTTGGTTTCTTGGTTTGTTGGTTTGTTGGTGTGTTTGTTTGTTGGTTTGTTCGTTTGTTGGTTTTTTGGTTTGTTGGTTTGTTGGCTTGTTGGTTTGTTGGTTTTTTGGTTTGTTGGTTTGTTGGGTTGTTGGTTTGTTGGTTTGTTGGTTTGTTCGTTTGTTGGCTTGTTGGTTTGTTGGCTTGTTGGCTTGTTGGTTTGTTGGTTTGTTGGTTTGTTGGTTTGTTGGTTTGTTGGTTTGTTGGTTTGTTGGTTTGTTGGTTTGTTGGCATGTTGGCATGTTGGCTTGTTGGTTTGTTGGTTTCTTTATTTATTTATATATTGGTTTGTTCGTTTCTACGTTTGTTGGTTTCCTAGTTTGTTGGTTTGTTGGTTTGTTTTTTTGTTGGTTTGTTGGTTTGTTGGTTTGTTCGTTTGTTAGTTTGTTGATTTGTTTGTTTGTTGGCTTGTTGGTTTGTTGGTTTGTTGGTTTGTTGATTTGTTGGCTTGTTGGTTTGTTGCTTTGTTGGTTTGTTGGTTTGTTTGTTTGTTGGTTTGTTGGTTTGTTGGTTTGTTGGTTTGTTGGTTTGTTGGTTTGTTCGTTTGTTTGCTTGTTGGCTTGTTGGTTTGTTGGTTTGTTGGCTAGTTGGTTTGTTGGTTTGTTGGTTTGTTGGCTTGTTGGCTTGTTGGTTTATTTGTTTGTTAGTTTGTTGGTTTGTTGGCCTCTTGGCTTGTTGGCTTGTTGGTTTCTTGGTTTGTTGGCTTGATGGCTTGTTGGTTTGTTGGTTTGTTGACTTGTTGGTTTGTTGGTTTGTTGGTTTGTTGGTTTGTTGGTTTGTTTGTTTGTTGGTTTGTTGGTTTGTTGGTTTGTTGGTTTGTTGGTTTGTTGGTTTGTTCGTTTGTTGGCTTGTTGGCTTGTTGGTTTGTTGGTTTGTTGGCTGGTTGGTTTATTGGTTTGTTGGTTTGTTGGCTTATTGTTTTGTTGGTTTGTTGGTTTATTGGTTTGTTGGCTTGTTGGTTTGTTGGTTTTTTGATTTGTTGGCTTCTTGGTTTATTCGTTTGTTGGTTTGTTGGCTTGTTGGTTTGTTGGTTTGTTAGTTTGTTGGTTTGTTGGTTTGTTGGTTTGTTGGTTTGTTGGTTTGTTTGTTTGTTGGTTTGTTGGTTTGTTGGCTTGTTGGTTTGTTGACTTTTTGGCTTGTTGGTTTGTTGGTTTGTTGGCATGTTGGTTTGTTGGTTTGTTTGTTTGGTTGTTTGTTCGTTTGTTGGTTTGTTGGTTTGTTTGCTTGTTGGTTTGTTGGTTTGTTGGTTTGTTGGTTTGTTGGTTTGTTGGTTTGTTGGCTTGTTGGTTTGTTGGCTTGTTGGTTTGTTGGCTTGTTGGTTTGTTGATTTGTTGGTTTGTTGGTTTGCTGGTTTGTTGGTTTGTTGGTTTGTTCGTTTGTTGGTTTGTTGGTTTGTTGGTTTGTTTGTTTGTTGGTTTGTTCGTTTGTTGGCTTGTTGGTTTGTTGGTTTGTTGGTTTGTTGGTTTGTTGGTTTGTTGGTTTGTTTGTTTGTTCGTTTGTTGGCTTGTTGGTTTGTTGGCTTGTTGGTTTGTTGGTTTGTTGGCTTGTTGGTTTGTTGATTTGTTGGTTTGTTGGTTTGTTCGTTTGTTGGCTTGTTGGTCTGTTGGCTTGTTGGCTTGTTGATTTGTTGGCTTGTTGGCTTGTTGGTTTCTTGGTTTGTTGGTTTGTTGGTTTGTTGGCTTGTTGGTTTGTTGGTTTGTTGGCTTGTTGGTTTGTTGATTTGTTGGTTTGTTGGTTTATTCGTTTGTTGACTTGTTGGTCTGTTGGCTTGTTGGCTTGTTGATTTGTTGGCTTGTTGGTTTGTTGGTTTTTTGGTTTGTTGGTTTGTTGGTTTGTTGGTTTATTGGTTTGTTGGTTTGTTAATTTGTTGGTTTGTTGGTTTGTTGGTTTGTTGGTTTGTTGGTTTGTTGGTTTGTTGGTTTCTTCGTTTGTTGGTATGTTGGTTTGTTGGTTTGTTGGTTGTTGGCTTGTTTGTTTGTTGGTTTTTTGTTTTGTTGGCTTGTTGGTTTGTTGGCTAGTTGGTTTGTTTGTTTGTTGGTTTGTTGGTTTGTTTGTTTGTTGGTTTGTTCGTTTTTTGGTTTGTTGGTTTGTTGGTTTATTGGTTTGTGCGTTTGTTTGTTTGTTGGTTTGTTGGTTTGTTGGTTTGTTGGTTTGTTGGTTTGTTGGTTTGTTGGTTTGTTCGTTTGTTGGTTTGTTGTTTTGTTCGTTTGTTGGTTTGTTGGTTTGTTGGTTTGTTGGTTTGTTGGCTTGTTGGTTTGTTGGTTTGTTGGTTTGTTGGTTTGTTGGTTTGTTGGCTTATTGGTTTGTTGGTTTGATGGTTTGTTCGTTTGTTGGCTTGTTGGTTTGTTGGCTTGTTGGTTTGTTGGCTAGTTGGTTTGTTGGTTTGCTGGTTTGTTGGTTTGTTTGTTTGTTGGTTTGTTGGTTTGTTGGTTTGTTGGTTTGTTTGTTTGTTGGTTTGCTGGCTTGTTGGCTTGTTGGTTTGTTGGTTTGTTCGTTTGTTTGTTTGTTGGTTTGTTGGTTTGTTGGTTTGTTGGTTTGTTGGTTTGTTGGTTTATTGAGGTGTTGGTTTGTTGGTTTGTTCGTTTGTTGATTTGTTGGTTTGTTGGTTTGTTGGCTTGTTGGTTTGTTGGTTTGTTGGTTTGTGGGTTTGTTGGTTTGTTGGCTTGTTGATTTGTTTGTTTGATGTTTTGTTCGTTTGTTGGCTTGTTGGTTTGTTGGCTTGTTAGTTTGTTGGCTAGTTGGTTTGTTGGTTTGTTGGTTTGTTGGTTTGTTGGATTGTTGGTTTGTTGGTTTGTTGGAATGTTGGTTTGTTGGCTTGTTGGCTTGTTGGCTTGTTGGTTTGTTGGTTTGTTGGTTTGTTGGTTTGTTGGCTTGTTGGCTTGTTGGCTTGTTGGTTTGTTGGTTTGTTCGTTTGTTTGTCTGTTCGTATGTTGGTTTGTTGGTTTGTTGGTTTGTTGGTTTTTTGGTTTGGTGGCTTGTTGGTTTGTTGGTTTGTTGGTTTGTTGCTTTGTTCGTTTGTTGGTTACTTGGTTTGTTGGTTTGTTGGTTTGTTGGTTTGTTCGTTTGTTGGTTTGTTGGGTTGTTGGTTTGTTGGCTTGTTGGCTTGTTAGTTTGTTTATTTGTTGGTTTGTTGGTTTGTTGCTTTGTTGGTTTGTTGGTTTATGTGCTTGTTGGTTTTTTTGGTTTGTTGGTTTGTTGGCTTGTTGGTTTGTTGGTTTGTTGGTTTGTTGGTTACTTGGTTTGTTGGTTTGTTGGTTTGTTGGTTTGTTCGTTTGTTGGTTTGTTGGTTTGTTGGTTTGTTGGCTTGTTGGTTTGTTGGTTTGTTGGTTTGTTGGTTTGTTGGTTTGTTGGTTTGTTGGTTTGTTGGTTTGTTGGTTTGTTGGCTTGTTGGTTTGTTGGTTTGATGGTTTGTTCGTTTGTTGGCTTGTTGGTTTGTTGGCTTGTTCGTTTGTTGGCTAGTTGGTTTGTTGGTTTGTTGGCTTGTTGGTTTTGTTGGTTTGTTGGTTTGTTGGTTTGTTTGTTTGTTGGGTTGTTGGTTTGTTGGCTTGTTGGCTTGTTGGTTTGTTGGTGTGTTCGTTTGTTGGTTTGTTGGTTTGTGGGTTTGTTGGTTTGTTGGTTTGTTGGTTTGTTGGATTGTTGGTTTGTTGGTTTGTTGGTTTAATGGCTTGTTGGCTTGTTGGCTTGTTGGTTTGTTGGTTTGTTCGTTTGTTTGTTTGTTGGTTTGTTGGTTTGTTGGTTTGTTGGTTTGTTGGTTTGTTGGTTTGTTGGTTTGTTGGTTTGTTGGTTAGTTCGTTTGTTGGGGTGTTGGTTTGTTGGTTTGTTCGTTTGTTGGTTTGTTGGTTTGTTGGTTTGTTGGCTTGTTGGTTTGTTGGTTTGTTGGTTTGTTGGTTTGTTGGTTTGTTGGTTTGTTGATTTGTTGGTTTGATGTTTTGTTCGTTTGTTGGCTTGTTGGTTTGTTGGCTTGTTGGTTTGTTGGCTAGTTGGTTTGTTGGTTTGTTGGTTTGTTGGATTGTTGGTTTGTTGGTTTGTTGGGTTGTTGGTTTGTTTGCTTGTTGACTTGTTGGCTTGTTGGTTTGTTGGTTTGTTGGTTTGTTGGTTTGTTAACTTGTTGGCTTGTTGGCTTGTTGGTTTGTTGGTTTGTTCGTTTGTTCGTTTGTTGGTTTGTTGGTTTGTTGGTTTGTTGGTTTTTTGGTTTGGTGGCTTGTTGGTTTGTTGGTTTGTTGGTTTGTTGCTTTGTTCGTTTGTTGGTTTTTTGGTTTGTTGGTTTGTTGTTTTGTTGGCTTGTTGGTTTGTTAGTTTGTTAATTTGTTGGTTTGTTGGCTTGTTGGTTTGTTGGTTTGTTGGTTTGTTGGTTACTTGGTTTGTTGGTTTGTTGGTTTGTTAGTTTGTTGGTTTGTTGGTTTGTTGGTTTGTTGGTTTGTTGGCTGGTTGGTTTGTTGATTTGTTGGTTTGTTCGTTTGTTGGTTTGTTGGTTTGTTGGTTTGTTGCTTTGTTGGTGTATTGGTTTGTTGGTTTGTTGATTTGTTTGTTTGTTGGTTTGCTGGTTTGTTGGTTTGTTGGCTTGTTGGTTTGTTGGTTTGTTGGTTTTGTTGGCTTGTTGGGTTGTTGGTATGTTGGTTTGTTGGTTTGTTGGTTTGTTGGTTTGTTGGTTTGTTGGTTTGTTGGTTTGTTAGTTTGTTGGTTTGCTGGTTTGTTGGTTTGTTGGTTTGTTGGCTGGTTGGTTTGTTGGTTTGTTGGTT
This sequence comes from Atherix ibis, assembly GCA_958298945.1. Lineage (NCBI taxonomy): Eukaryota > Metazoa > Arthropoda > Insecta > Diptera > Athericidae > Atherix > Atherix ibis. The sequence continues at coordinate 101,620,603 of OY282608.1, forward strand.
TGTTGGTTTGTTTGTTTGTTGGTTTGTTCGTTTGTTGGTTTGTTGGTTTGTTGGTTTGTTGGTTTGTTGGTTTGTTGGTCTGTTCGTTAGTTGGTTTGTTGGTTTGTCAGTTTGTTGGCTTGTTGGCTTGTTGGTTTGTTGGTTTGTTGGCTTGTTGGTTTGTTGGTTTGTTGGTTTGTTGGTTTGTTAGTTTGTTCGTTTTATGGTTTGTTGGTTTGTTGGTTTGTTGGTTTGTTGGCTTGTTGGTTTGTTCGTTTGTTTGTTTGTTGGTTTGTTGGTTTGTTGGCTTGTTGGTTTGTTGGTTTGTTGGTTTTTTGGTTTCTTGGTTTGTTGGTTTGTTGGTTTGTTGGTTTGTTGGTTTGTTGGCTTGTTGGTTTGTTTTCTTGTTGGTTTGTTGGTTTTTTGGTTTGTTGATTTGTTGGCTTGCTTGCTTGTTGGTTTGTTGTTTTGTTGGCTTGTTGGTTTGTTGGTTTATTGGTTGGTTGGTTTGTTGGTTTGTTGGTTTGTTGGTTTGTTGGTTTGTTGGTTTGTTGGTTTGTTGGTTTGTTGGTTTGTTGGTTTGTTGGTTTGTTGGTTTGTTGGTTTGTTGGTTTGTTGGTTTGTTGGTTTGTTAGTTTCTTGGTTTGTTCGTTTGTTGATATGTTGGTTTGTTAGTTTGTTGGTTTGTTGATTTGTTGGCTTGCTGACTTGTTGGTTTGTTGGTTTGTTGGTTTGTTGGTTTGTTCGTATTTTTGTTTGTTGGCTTGTTGGTTTGTTCATTTGTCGGTTTGTTGGTTACTTGGTTTGTTGGTTTGTTGGTTTGTTGGTTTGTTGGTTTGTTCGTTTTTTGGTTTGTTGGTTTGTTGGTTTGTTGGTTTGTTGGTTTGTTGGTTTGTTGGTTTGTTGGTTTGTTGGTTTGTTGGCTTGTTGGCTTGTTGGTTTGTTGGTTTGTTCGTTTTTTTGTTTGTTGGCTTGTTGGTTTGTTCGTTTGTCGGTTTGTTGGTTATTTGGTTTGTTGGTTTGTTGGTTTGTTGGTTTGTTGGTTTGTTGGTTTGTTGGGTTGTTCGTTTGTTGGTTTGTTGGTTTTTTCGTTTGTTGGTTTGTTGGTTTGTTGGTTTGTTGGTTTGTTGGCTTGTTGGTTTGTTGGCCTGTTGGTTTGTTCGTTTGTTGGTTTGTTGGTTTGTTGGTTTGTTGGTTTGTTGGTTTGTTCGTTTGTTGGTTTGTTGGTTTGTTGGTTTGTTGGTTTGTTGGTTTGTTCGTTTGTTGGCTTGTTGGTTTGTTGGCTTGTTGGTTTGTTTGTTTGTTGGTTTGTTGGTTTGTTGGTTTGTTGGTTTTTTCGTTTGTTGGTTTGTTTGTTTGTTGGTTTGTTGGCTTGTTGGTTTGTTGGTTTGTTGGTTTGTTGGTTTGTTGGTTTGTTCGCTAGTTGGTTTGTTGGTTTTTTGGTTTGTTGGCTTGTTGGTTTGTTGGCTTGTTGGCTTGTTTGTTTGTTGGTTTGTTCGTTTGTTGTCTTGTTGGCTTCTTGGTTTGTTGGTTTGTTGGTTTGTTCGTTTGTTAGTTTGTTGGTTTGTTGGTTTGTTGGTTTGTTCGTTTGTTGGTTTGTTGGTTTGTTCGTTTGTTGGTTTGTTGGTTTGTTGGCTTGTTGGCTTGTTGGCTTGTTGGTTTTTTGGTTTGTTGGCTTGTTGGTTTGTCGGTTTGTTGGATTGTCGGCTTGTTGGCTTGTTGGTTTGTTGGCTTGTTGGTTTGTTGGTTTGTTCGTTTTTTTGTTTGTTCGCTTGTTGGTTTGTTCGTTTGTCGGTTTGTTGGTTACTTGGTTTGTTGGTTTGTTGGTTTGTTGGATTGTTGGTTTGTTGGTTTGTTGGGTTGTTCGTTTGTTTGTTTGTTGGTTTGTTCGTTTGTTGGTTTGTTGCTTTGTTGGCTTGTTGGTTTGTTGGCCTGTTGGTTTGTTCGTTTGTTGGTTTGTTGGTTTGTTGGTTTGTTCGTTTGTTGGTTTGTTGGTTTTTTGGATTGTTGGTTTGTTCGTTTGTTGGCTTGTTGGTTTGTTGGTTTGTTGGTTTGTTGGTTTGTTGGTTTGCTGGTTTGTTGGTTTGTTATTTTGTTGGTTTGTTGGTTTGTTGGTTTGTTGGTTTGTTCGTTTGTTGGCTTGTTGGTTTATTGGCTTGTTGGTTTGTTGGTTTGTTGGTTTGTTGGTTTGTTGGTTTATTGGTTTTTTCGTTTGTTGGTTTGTTTGTTTATTGGTTTGTTGGTTTGTTGGTTTGTTGGTTTGTTGGTTTGTTGGTTTGTTGGTTTGTTGGTTTGTTGGCTTGTTGATTTGTTGGTTTGATGTTTTGTTCGTTTGTTGGCTTGTTGGTTTGTTGGCTTGTTGGTTTGTTGGCTAGTTGGTTTGTTGGTTTGTTGGTTTGTTGGATTGTTGGTTTGTTGGTTTGTTGGGTTGTTGGTTTGTTTGCTTGTTGACTTGTTGGCTTGTTGGTTTGTTGGTTTTGTTGGTTTGTTGGTTTGTTAACTTGTTGGCTTGTTGGCTTGTTGGCTTGTTGGTTTGTTGGTTTGTTCGTTTGTTCGTTTGTTGGTTTGTTGGTTTGTTGGTTTTTTGGTTTGGTGGCTTGTTGGTTTGTTGGTTTGTTGGTTTGTTGCTTTGTTCGTTTGTTGGTTTTTTGGTTTGTTGGTTAGTTGTTTTATTGGCTTGTTGGTTTGTTAGTTTGTTAATTTGTTGGTTTGTTGGTTTGTTGGCTTGTTGGTTTGTTGGTTTGTTGGTTTGTTTGTTACTTGGTTTGTTGGTTTGTTGGTTTGTTAGTTTGTTGGTTTGTTGGTTTGTTGGTTTGTTGGTTTGTTGGCTGGTTGGTTTGTTGGTTTGTTGGTATGTTGGTTTGGTTGTTTGTTGGTTTGTTCGTTTGTTGGTTTGTTGGTTTGTTGGTTTGTTGGTTTGTTCGTTTGTTGGTTTGTTGGTTTGTTGGTTTGTTGCTTTGTTGGTGTATTGGTTTGTTGGTTTATTGATTTGTTTGTTTGTTGGTTTGCTGGTTTGTTGGTTTGTTGGCTTGTTGGTTTGTTGGTTTTGTTGGCTTGTTGGGTTGTTGGTATGTTGGCTGGTTGGTTTGTTGGTTTGTTGGTTTGTTGGTTTGTTGGTTTGTTGGTTTGTTTGTTTGTTGGTTTGTTCGTTTGTTGGTTTGTTGGTTTGTTGGTTTGTTGGTTTGTTGGTTTGTTTGTTTGTTCGTTAGTTGGTTTGTTGGTTTGTCAGTTTGTTGGCTTGTTGGCTTGTTGGCTTGTTGGTTTGTTGGTTTGTTAGTTTGTTCGTTTTATGGTTTGTTGGTTTGTTGGTTTGTTGGTTTATTGGCTTGTTGGCTTGTTGGTTTGTTCGTTTGTTTGTTTGTTGGTTTGTTGGTTTGTTGGCTTGTTGGTTTGTTGGTTTGTTGGTTTTTTGGTTTCTTGGTTTGTTGGTTTGTTGGTTTGTTGGTTTGTTGGTTTGTTGGCTTGTTGGTTTGTTTTCTTGTTGGTTTGTTGGTTTGTTGGTTTGTTCGTTTGTTGGTTTTTTGGTTTGTTGATTTGTTGGCTTGCTTGCTTGTTGGTTTGTTGTTTTGTTGGCTTGTTGGTTTGTTGGTTTATTGGTTGGTTGGTTTGTTGGTTTGTTGGTTTGTTGGTTTGTTGGTTTGTTGGTTTGTTGGTTTGTTGGTTTGTTGGTTTGTTGGTTTGTTGGTTTGTTGGTTTGTTGGTTTGTTGGTTTGTTGGTTTGTTGGTTTGTTGGTTTGTTGGTTTGTTGGTTTGTTGGTTTGCTGGCTTGTTGGCTTGTTGGTTTGTTGGTTTGTTGGTTTGTTCGTTTTTTTGTTTGTTGGCTTGTTGGTTTGTTCGTTTGTCGGTTTGTTGGTTACTTGGTTTGTTGGTTTGTTGGTTTGTTGGTTTGTTGGTTTGTTGGGTTGTTCGTTTGTTGGTTTGTTGGTTTGTTGGTTTTTTCGTTTGTTGGTTTGTTGGTTTGTTGGTTTGTTGGTTTGTTGGTTTGTTGGCTTGTTGGTTTGTTGGCCTGTTGGTTTGTTCGTTTGTTGGTTTGTTGGTTTGTTGGTTTGTTGGTTTGTTGGTTTGTTCGTTTGTTGGTTTGTTGGTTTGTTGGTTTGTTGGTTTGTTGGTTTGTTCGTTTGTTGGCTTGTTGGTTTGTTGGCTTGTTGGTTTGTTGGTTTGTTGGTTTGTTGGTTTGTTGGTTTTTTCGTTTGTTGGTTTGTTTGTTTGTTGGTTTGTTGGCTTGTTAGTTTGTTGGTTTGTTGGTTTGTTGGTTTGTTGGTTTGTTCGCTAGTTGGTTTGTTGGTTTTTTGGTTTGTTGGCTTGTTGGTTTGTTGGCTTGTTGGCTTGTTGGTTTGTTCGTTTGTTCGTTTGTTGTCTTGTTGGCTTCTTGGTTTGTTGGTTTGTTGGTTTGTTCGTTTGTTAGTTTGTTGGTTTGTTGGTTTGTTGGTTTGTTCGTTTGTTGGTTTGTTGGTTTGTTCGTTTATTGGTTTGTTGGTTTGTTGGCTTGGTGGCTTGTTGGTTTTTTGGTTTGTTGGCTTGTTGGTTTGTCGGTTTGTTGGCTTGTCGGCTTGTTGGCTTGTTGGTTTGTTGGTTTGTTGGCTTGTTGGTTTGTTGGTTTGTTCGTTTTTTTGTTTGTTCGCTTGTTGGTTTGTTCGTTTGTCGGTTTGTTGGTTACTTGGTTTGTTGGTTTGTTGGTTTGTTGGATTGTTGGTTTGTTGGTTTGTTGGGTTGTTCGTTTGTTCGTTTGTTGGTTTGTTCGTTTATTGGTTTGTTGCTTTGTTGGCTTGTTGGTTTGTTGGCCTGTTGGTTTGTTCGTTTGTTGGTTTGTTGGTTTGTTGGTTTGTTGATTTGTTCGTTTGTTGGTTTGTTGGTTTGTTGGTTTGTTGGTTTGTTCGTTTGTTGGCCTGTTGGTTTGTTGGTTTGTTGGTTTGTTGGTTTGTTGGTTTGTTGGTTTGCTGGTTTGTTGGTTTGTTGTTTTGTTGGTTTGTTGGTTTGTTGGTTTGTTAGTTTGTTCGTTTGTTCGTTTGTTGGCTTGTTGGTTTGTTGGCTTGTTGGTTTGTTGGTTTGTTGGTTTGTTGGTTTGTTGGTTTGTTGGTTTGTTGGTTTGTTGGTTTGTTGGTTTGTTGGTTTGTTGGTTTTTTCGTTTGTTGGTTTGTTTGTTTGTTGGTTTGTTGGTTTGTTGGTTTGTTGGTTTGTTGGTTTGTTGGTTTGTTGGTTTGTTGGTTTGTTGGTTTGTTGGCTTGTTGATTTGTTGGTTTGATGTTTTGTTCGTTTGTTGGCTTGTTGGTTTGTTGACTTGTTGGTTTGTTGGCTAGTTGGTTTGTTGGTTTGTTGGTTTGTTGGATTGTTGATTTGTTGGTTTGTTGGGTTGTTGGTTTGTTTGCTTGTTGACTTGTTGGCTTGTTGGTTTGTTGGTTTGTTGGTTTGTTGGTTTGTTAACTTGTTGGCTTGTTGGCTTGTTGGTTTGTTGGTTTGTTCGTTTGTTCGTTTTTTGGTTTGTTGGTTTGTTGGTTTGTTGGTTTTTTGGTTTGGTGGCTTGTTGGTTTGTTGGTTTGTTGGTTTGTTGCTTTGTTCGTTTGTTGGTTTTTTGGTTTGTTGGTTTGTTGTTTTGTTGGCTTGTTGGTTTGTTAGTTTGTTAATTTGTTGGTTTGTTGGCTTGTTGGTTTGTTGGTTTGTTGGTTTGTTGGTTACTTGGTTTGTTGGTTTGTTGGTTTGTTAGTTTGTTGGTTTGTTGGTTTGTTGGTTTGTTGGTTTGTTGGCTGGTTGGTTTGTTGGTTTGTTGGTATGTTGGTTTGGTTGTTTGTTGGTTTGTTCGTTTGTTGGTTTGTTGGTTTGTTGGTTTGTTGGTTTGTTGGTTTGTTCGTTTGTTGGTTTGTTGGTTTGTTGTTTTGTTGCTGTGTTGGTGTATTGGTTTGTTGATTTGTTTGTTTGTTGGTTTGCTGGTTTGTTGGTTTGTTGGCTTGTTGGTTTGTTGGTTTGTTGGTTTTGTTGGCTTGTTGGGTTGTTGGTATGTTGGTTTGTTGGTTTGTTGGTTTGTTGGTTTGTTGGTTTGTTAGTTTGTTGGTTTGTTGGTTTGTTGGTTTGTTGGTTTGTTGGTTTGTTGGCTGGTTGGTTTGTTGGTTTGTTGGTTTGTTGGTTTGTTTGTTTGTTGGTTTGTTCGTTTGTTGGTTTGTTGGTTTGTTGGTTTGTTGGTTTGTTGGTTTGTTGTTTTGTTTGTTTGTTCGTTAGTTGGTTTGTTGGTTTGTCAGTTTGTTGGCTTGTTGGCTTGTTGGTTTGTTGGTTTGTTAGTTTGTTTGTTTTATGGTTTGTTGGTTTTTTGGTTTGTTGGTTTGTCGGCTTGTTGGCTTGTTGGTTTGTTCGTTTGTTTGTTTGTTGGTTTGTTGGTTTGTTGGCTTGTTGGTTTGTTGGTTTGTTGGTTTTTTGGTTTCTTGGTTTGTTGGTTTGTTGGTTTGTTGGTTTGTTGGCTTGTTGGTTTGTTTTCTTGTTGGTTTGTTGGTTTGTTGGTTTGTTCGTTTGTTGTTTTTTTGGTTTGTTGATTTGTTGGCTTGCTTGCTTGTTGGTTTGTTGTTTTGTTGGCTTGTTGGTTTGTTGGTTTATTGGTTGGTTGGTTTGTTGGTTTGTTGGTTTGTTGGTTTGTTGGTTTGTTGGTTTGTTAGTTTGTTGGTTTGTTGGTTTGTTGGTTTGTTGGTTTGTTGGTTTGTTGGTTTGTTGGTTTGTTGGTTTGTTGGTTTGTTGGTTTGTTGGTTTCTTGGTTTGTTCGTTTGTTGATATGTTGGTTTGTTGGTTTGTTGGTTTGTTGATTTGTTGGCTTGCTGACTTGTTGGTTTGTTGGTTTGTTGGTTTGTTCGTATTTTTGTTTGTTGGCTTGTTGGTTTGTTCATTTGTCGGTTTGTTGGTTACTTGGTTTGTTGGTTTGTTGGTTTGTTGGTTTGTTGGTTTGTTGGTTTGTTCGTTTTTTGGTTTGTTGGTTTGTTGGTTTGTTGGCTTGTTGGCTTGTTGGTTTGTTGGTTTGTTGGTTTGTTCGTTTTTTTGTTTGTTGGCTTGTTGGTTTGTTCGTTTGTCGGTTTGTTGGTTACTTGGTTTGTTGGTTTGTTGGTTTGTTGGTTTGTTGGTTTGTTGGGTTGTTCGTTTGTTGGTTTGTTGGTTTGTTCGTTTGTTGGTTTGTTGGTTTGTTCGTTTGTTGGTTTGTTGGCTTGTTGGTTTGTTGGCCTGTTGGTTTGTTTGTTTGTTGGTTTGTTGGTTTGTTGGTTTGTTGGTTTGTTGGTTTGTTCGTTTGTTGGTTTGTTGGTTTGTTGGTTTGTTGGTTTGTTGGTTTGTTCGTTTGTTGGCTTGTTGGTTTGTTGGCTTCTTGGTTTGTTGGTTTGTTGGTTTGTTGGTTTGTTGGTTTGTTGGTTTTTTCGTTTGTTGGTTTGTTTGTTTGTTGGTTTGTTGGCTTGTTGGTTTGTTGGTTTGTTGGTTTGTTGGTTTGTTGGTTTGTTCGCTAGTTGGTTTGTTGGTTTTTTGGTTTGTTGGCTTGTTGGTTTGTTGGCTTGTTGGCTTGTTGGTTTGTTGGTTTGTTCGTTTGTTGTCTTGTTGGCTTCTTGGTTTGTTGGTTTGTTGGTTTGTTCGTTTGTTAGTTTGTTGGTTTATTGGTTTGTTGGTTTGTTCGTTTGTTGGTTTGTTGGTTTGTTCGTTTGTGCGTTTTATGGTTTGTTGGCTTGTTGGTTTGTTCGTTTGTTTGTTTGTTGGTTCGTTGGTTTGTTGGTTTGTTGGTTTGTTGGTTTGTTGGTTTGTTGGTTTGTTGGTTTGTTGGTTTGTTGGTTTGTTGGTTTGTTGGTTTGTTGGTTTGTTGGTTTGTTGGTTTGTTGAATTCTTGGTTTGTTCGTTTGTTGATATGTTGGTTTGTTAGTTTGTTGGTTTGTTGATTTGTTGGCTTGCTGACTTGTTGGTTTGTTGGTTTGTTGGTTTGTTGGTTTGTTGGTTTGTTCGTATTTTTGTTTGTTGGCTTGTTGGTTTGTTCATTTGTCGGTTTGTTGGTTACTTGCTTTGTTGGTTTGTTGGTTTGTTGGTTTGTTGGTTTTTTGGTTTGTTCGTTTTTTGGTTTGTTGGTTTGTTGGTTTGTTGGTTTGTTGGTTTGTTGGTTTGTTGGTTTGTTGGTTTGTTGGCTTGTTGGCTTGTTGGTTTGTTGGTTTGTTGGTGTGTTCGTTTTTTTGTTTGTTGGCTTGTTGGTTTGTTCGTTTGTCGGTTTGTTGGTTACTTGGTTTGTTGGTTTGTTGGCTTGTTGGCTTGTTGGTTTGTTGGTTTGTTCGTTTGTTGTCTTGTTGGCTTCTTGGTTTGTTGGTTTGTTCGTTTGTTAGTTTGTTGGTTTGTTGGTTTGTTGGTTTGCTCGTTTGTTGGTTTGTTGGTTTGTTCGTTTGTTGGTTTGTTGGTTTGTTAGCTTGTTGGCTTGTTGGCTTGTTGGTTTTTTGGTTTGTTGGCTTGCTGGTTTGTCGGTTTGTTGGCTTGTTAGCTTGTTGGCTTGTTGGTTTGTTGGTTTGTTGGCTTGTTGGTTTGTTGGTTTGTTCGTTTTTTTGTTTGTTCGCTTGTTGGTTTGTTCGTTTGTCGGTTTGTTTGTTACTTGGTTTGTTGGTTTGTTGGTTTGTTGGATTGTTGGTTTGTTGGTTTGTTGGGTTGTTCGTTTGTTCATTTGTTCGTTTGTTCGTTTGTTGGTTTGTTGGTTTGTTGGCTTGTTGGTTTGTTGGCCTGTTGGTTTGTTCGTTTGTTGGTTTGTTGGTTTGTTGGTTTGTTGGTTTGTTGGTTTGTTGGTTTGTTGATATGTTGGTTTGTTGGTTTGTTGGTTTGTTGATTTGTTGGCTTGCTGACTTGTTGGTTTGTTGGTTTGTTGGTTTGTTCGTATTTTTGTTTGTTGGCTTGTTGGTTTGTTCATTTGTCGGTTTGTTGGTTACTTGGTTTGTTGGTTTGTTGGTTTGTTGGTTTGTTGGTTTGTTGGTTTGTTCGTTTTTTGGTTTGTTGGTTTGTTGGTTTGTTGGTTTGTTGGTTCGTTGGTTTGTTGGTTTGTTGGTTTGTTGGCTTGTTGGCTTGTTGGTTTGTTGGTTTGTTGGTTTGTTCGTTTTTTTGTTTGTTGGCTTGTTGGTTTGTTCGTTTGTCGGTTTGTTGGTTACTTGGTTTGTTGGTTTGTTGGTTTGTTGGTTTGTTGGTTTGTTGGGTTGTTCGTTTGTTGGTTTGTTGGTTTGTTCGTTTGTTGGTTTGTTGGTTTGTTCGTTTGTTGGTTTGTTGGCTTGTTGGTTTGTTGGCCTGTTGGTTTGTTTGTTTGTTGGTTTGTTGGTTTGTTGGTTTGTTGGATTGTTGGTTTGTTCGTTTGTTGGTTTGTTGGTTTGTTGGTTTGTTGGTTTGTTGGTTTGTTCGTTTGTTGGCTTGTTGGTTTGTTGGCTTCTTGGTTTGTTGGTTTGTTGGTTTGTTGGTTTGTTGGTTTGTTGGTTTTTTCGTTTGTTGGTTTGTTTGTTTGTTGGTTTGTTGGCTTGTTGGTTTGTTGGTTTGTTGGTTTGTTGGTTTGTTGGTTTGTTGGTTTGTTCGCTAGTTGGTTTGTTGGTTTTTTGGTTTGTTGGCTTGTTGGTTTGTTGGCTTGTTGGCTTGTTGGCTTGTTGGTTTGTTGGTTTGTTCGTTTGTTGTCTTGTTGGCTTCTTGGTTTGTTGGTTTGTTGGTTTGTTCGTTTGTTAGTTTGTTGGTTTGTTGGTTTGTTGGTTTGTTCGTTTGTTGGTTTGTTGGTTTGTTCGTTTGTGCGTTTTATGGTTTGTTGGCTTGTTGGTTTGTTCGTTTGTTTGTTTGTTGGTTCGTTGGTTTGTTGGTTTGTTGGTTTGTTGGTTTGTTGGTTTGTTGGTTTGTTGGTTTGTTGGTTTGTTGGTTTGTTGGTTTGTTGGTTTGTTGGTTTGTTGGTTTGTTGAATTCTTGGTTTGTTCGTTTGTTGATATGTTGGTTTGTTAGTTTGTTGGTTTGTTGATTTGTTGGCTTGCTGACTTGTTGGTTTGTTGGTTTGTTGGTTTGTTGGTTTGTTGGTTTGTTCGTATTTTTGTTTGTTGGCTTGTTGGTTTGTTCATTTGTCGGTTTGTTGGTTACTTGCTTTGTTGGTTTGTTGGTTTGTTGGTTTGTTGGTTTTTTGGTTTGTTCGTTTTTTGGTTTGTTGGTTTGTTGGTTTGTTGGTTTGTTGGTTTGTTGGTTTGTTGGTTTGTTGGTTTGTTGGCTTGTTGGCTTGTTGGTTTGTTGGTTTGTTAGTTTGTTGGTTTGTTGGTTTGTTGGTTTGTTGGTTTGTTGGTTTGTTGGTTTGTTGGTTTGTTGGTTTGTTGGTTTGTTGGTTTGTTGGTTTGTTGGTTTGTTGGTTTCTTGGTTTGTTCGTTTGTTGATATGTTGGTTTGTTGGTTTGTTGGTTTGTTGATTTGTTGGCTTGCTGACTTGTTGGTTTGTTGGTTTGTTGGTTTGTTCGTATTTTTGTTTGTTGGCTTGTTGGTTTGTTCATTTGTCGGTTTGTTGGTTACTTGGTTTGTTGGTTTGTTGGTTTGTTGGTTTGTTGGTTTGTTGGTTTGTTCGTTTTTTGGTTTGTTGGTTTGTTGGTTTGTTGGTTTGTTGGTTCGTTGGTTTGTTGGTTTGTTGGTTTGTTGGCTTGTTGGCTTGTTGGTTTGTTGGTTTGTTGGTTTGTTCGTTTTTTTGTTTGTTGGCTTGTTGGTTTGTTCGTTTGTCGGTTTGTTGGTTACTTGGTTTGTTGGTTTGTTGGTTTGTTGGTTTGTTGGTTTGTTGGGTTGTTCGTTTGTTGGTTTGTTGGTTTGTTCGTTTGTTGGTTTGTTGGTTTGTTCGTTTGTTGGTTTGTTGGCTTGTTGGTTTGTTGGCCTGTTGGTTTGTTTGTTTGTTGGTTTGTTGGTTTGTTGGTTTGTTGGTTTGTTGGTTTGTTCGTTTGTTGGTTTGTTGGTTTGTTGGTTTGTTGGTTTGTTGGTTTGTTCGTTTGTTGGCTTGTTGGTTTGTTGGCTTCTTGGTTTGTTGGTTTGTTGGTTTGTTGGTTTGTTGGTTTGTTGGTTTTTTCGTTTGTTGGTCTGTTTGTTTGTTGGTTTGTTGGCTTGTTGGTTTGTTGGTTTGTTGGTTTGTTGGTTTGTTGGTTTGTTCGCTAGTTGGTTTGTTGGTTTTTTGGTTTGTTGGCTTGTTGGTTTGTTGGCTTGTTGGCTTGTTGGTTTGTTGGTTTGTTCGTTTGTTGTCTTGTTGGCTTCTTGGTTTGTTGGTTTGTTGGTTTGTTCGTTTGTTAGTTTGTTGGTTTGTTGGTTTGTTGGTTTGTTCGTTTGTTGGTTTGTTGGTTTGTTCGTTTGTGCGTTTTATGGTTTGTTGGCTTGTTGGTTTGTTCGTTTGTTTGTTTGTTGGTTCGTTGGTTTGTTGGTTTGTTGGTTTGTTGGTTTGTTGGTTTGTTGGTTTGTTGGTTTGTTGGTTTGTTGGTTTGTTGGTTTGTTGGTTTGTTGGTTTGTTGGTTTGTTGAATTCTTGGTTTGTTCGTTTGTTGATATGTTGGTTTGTTAGTTTGTTGGTTTGTTGATTTGTTGGCTTGCTGACTTGTTGGTTTGTTGGTTTGTTGGTTTGTTGGTTTGTTGGTTTGTTCGTATTTTTGTTTGTTGGCTTGTTGGTTTGTTCATTTGTCGGTTTGTTGGTTACTTGCTTTGTTGGTTTGTTGGTTTGTTGGTTTGTTGGTTTTTTGGTTTGTTCGTTTTTTGGTTTGTTGGTTTGTTGGTTTGTTGGTTTGTTGGTTTGTTGGTTTGTTGGTTTGTTGGTTTGTTGGCTTGTTGGCTTGTTGGTTTGTTGGTTTGTTGGTTTGTTCGTTTTTTTGTTTGTTGGCTTGTTGGTTTGTTCGTTTGTCGGTTTGTTGGTTACTTGGTTTGTTGGTTTGTTGGCTTGTTGGCTTGTTGGTTTGTTGGTTTGTTCGTTTGTTGTCTTGTTGGCTTCTTGGTTTGTTGGTTTGTTCGTTTGTTAGTTTGTTGGTTTGTTGGTTTGTTGGTTTGCTCGTTTGTTGGTTTGTTGGTTTGTTCGTTTGTTGGTTTGTTGGTTTGTTAGCTTGTTGGCTTGTTGGCTTGTTGGTTTTTTGGTTTGTTGGCTTGCTGGTTTGTCGGTTTGTTGGCTTGTTAGCTTGTTGGCTTGTTGGTTTGTTGGTTTGTTGGCTTGTTGGTTTGTTGGTTTGTTCGTTTTTTTGTTTGTTCGCTTGTTGGTTTGTTCGTTTGTCGGTTTGTTTGTTACTTGGTTTGTTGGTTTGTTGGTTTGTTGGATTGTTGGTTTGTTGGTTTGTTGGGTTGTTCGTTTGTTCGTTTGTTCGTTTGTTCGTTTGTTGGTTTGTTGGTTTGTTGGCTTGTTGGTTTGTTGGCCTGTTGGTTTGTTCGTTTGTTGGTTTGTTGGTTTGTTGGTTTGTTGGTTTGTTCGTTTGTTGGTTTGTTGGATTGTTGGTTTGTTGGTTTGTTTGTTTGTTGGCTTGTTGGTTTGTTGGTTTGTTGGTTTGTTGGTTTGTTGGTTTGTTGGTTTGCTGGTTTGTTGGTTTGTAGTTTTGTTGGTTTGTTGGTTTGTTGGTTTGTTGGTTTGTTGGTTTGTTCGTTTGTTGGCTTGTTGGTTTGTTGGCTTGTTGGTTTGTTGGTTTGTTGGTTTGTTGGTTTGTTGGTTTGTTGGTTTTTTCGTTTGTTGGTTTGTTTGTTTGTTGGTTTGTTGGCTTGTTGGTTTGTTGGTTTCTTGGTTTGTTGGTTTGTTGGTTTGTTGGTTTGTTGGTTTGATGGTTTGTTAGTCTGTTCGTTTGTTGGTTTGTTGGTTTGTTCGCTAGTTGGTTTGTTGGTTTTTTGGTTTGTTGGCTTGTTGGTTTGTTGGCTTGTTGGCTTGTTAGTTTGTTGGTTTGTTCGTTTGTTGTCTTGTTGGCTTCTTGGTTTGTTGGTTTGTTGGTTTGTTCGTTTATTAGTTTGTTGGTTTTTTGGTTTGTTGGTTTGTTCGTTTGTTGGTTTGTTGGTTTGTTCGTTTGTTGGTTTGTTGGTTTGTTGGTTTGTTGGCTTGTTGGCTTGTTGGTTTTTGGTTTGTTGGCTTGCTGGTTTGTCGGTTTGTTGGCTTGTTGGCTTGTTGGCTTGTTGGTTTGTTGGTTTGTTGGTTTGTTGGTTTGTTGGTTTGTTCGTTTTTTTGTTTGTTCGCTTGTTGGTTTGTTCGTTTGTCGGTTTGTTGGTTACTTGGTTTGTTGGTTTGTTGGTTTGTTGGATTGTTGGTTTGTTGGTTTGTTGGGTTGTTCATTTGTGCGTTTGTTGGTTTGTTCGTTTGTTGGTTTGTTGGTTTGTTGGCTTGTTGGTTTGTTGGCCTGTTGGTTTGTTCGTTTGTTGGTTTGTTGGTTTGTTGGTTTGTTTGTTTGTTGGTTTGTTGGTTTGTTGGTTTGTTGGTTTGTTTGTTTGTTGGCTTGTTGGTTTGTTGGTTTGTTGGTTTGTTGGTTTGTTGGTTTGCTGGTTTGTTGGTTTGTTGTTTTGTTGGTTTGTTGGTTTGTTTGTTTGTTGGTTTGTTGGCTTGTTGGTTTGTTGGTTTCTTGGTTTGTTGGTTTGTTGGTTTGTTGGTCTATTCGTTTGTTGGTTTGTTGGTTTGTTCGCTTGTTGGTTTGTTGGTTTTTTGGTTTGTTGGCTTGTTGGTTTGTTGGTTTGTTCGTTTGTTGGTTAGTTGGTTTGTTGGTTTGTTGGTTTGTTGGTTTGTTCGTTTGCTGGTTTGTTGGTTTGTTGTTTTGTTGGTTTGTTCGTTTTTTTGTTTGTTGGCTTGTTGGTTTGTTCGTTTGTCGGTTTGTTGGTTACTTGGTTTGTTGGTTTGTTGGTTTGTTGGTTTGTTCGTTTTTTGGTTTGTTGGTTTTTTTGGTTTGTTGGTTTGTTGGTTTGTTGGTTTGTTGGTTTGTTGGTTTGTTGGCTTGTTGGCTTGTTGGCTTGTTGGTTTGTTGGTTTGTTAATTTGTTCGTTTTTTTGTTTGTTGGCTTGTTGGTTTATTCGTTTGTCGGTTTGTTGGTTACTTGGTTTGTAGGTTTGTTGGTTTGTTGGTTTGTTGGTTTGTTGGTTTGTTCGTTTTTTGGTTTGTTGGTTTGTTGGTTTGTTGGTTTGTTGGTTTGTTGGTTTGTTGGTTTGTTGGTTTGTTGGTTTGTTGGCTTGTTGGCTTGTTGGTTTGTTGGTTTGTTGGTTTGTTCGTTTTTTTGTTTGTTGGCTTGTTGGTTTGTTCGTTTGTCGGTTTGTTGGTTACTTGGTTTGTTGGTTTGTTGGTTTGTTGGTTTGTTGGTTTGTTGGGTTGTTCGTTTGTTGAATTGTTGGTTTGTTCGTTTGTTGGTTTGTTGGTTTGTTCGTTTGTTGGTTTGTTGGCTTGTTGGTTTGTTGGCCTGTTGGTTTGTTCGTTTGTTGGTTTGTTGGTTTGTTGGTTTGTTGGTTTGTTCGTTTGTTGGTTTGTTGGTTTGTTGGTTTGTTGGTTTGTTGGTTTGTTCGTTTGTTGGCTTGTTGGTTTGTTGGCTTGTTGGTTTGTTGGTTTGTTGGTTTGTTGGTTTTTTCGTTTGTTGGTTTGTTTGTTTGTTGGTTTGTTGGCTTGTTGGTTTGTTGGTTTGTTGGTTTGTTGGTTTGTTCGCTAGTTGGTTTGTTGGTTTTTTGGTTTGTTGGCTTGTTGGTTTGTTGGCTTGTTGGCTTGTTGGTTTGTTGGTTTGTTCGTTTGTTGTCTTGTTGGCTTCTTGGTTTGTTGGTTTGTCGGTTTGTTTGTTTGTTAGTTTGTTGGTTTGTTGGTTTGTTGGTTTGTTCGTTTGTTGGTTTGTTGGTTTGTTCGTTTGTTGGTTTGTTGGTTTGTTGGCTTGTTGGCTTGTTGGCTTGTTGGTTTTTTGGTTTGTTGGCTTGTTGGTTTGTCGGTTTGTTGGCTTGTTGGCTTGTTGGCTTGTTGGTTTGTTGGTTTGTTGGCTTGTTGGTTTGTTGGTTTGTTCGTTTTTTTGTTTGTTCGCTTGTTGGTTTGTTCGTTTGTCGGTTTGTTTGTTACTTGGTTTGTTGGTTTGTTGGTTTGTTGGTTTGTTGGTTTGTTGGTTTGTTGGGTTGTTCGTTTGTTCGTTTGTTGGTTTGTTCATTTGTTGGTTTGTTGGTTTGTTGGCTTGTTGGTTTGTTGGCCTGTTGGTTTGTTCGTTTGTTGGTTTGTTGGTTTGTTGGTTTGTTGGTTTGTTCGTTTCTTGGTTTGTTGGTTTGTTGGTTTGTTGGTTTGTTTGTTTGTTGGCTTGTTGGTTTGTTGGTTTGTTGGTTTGTTGGTTTGTTGGTTTGTTGGTTTGCTGGTTTGTTGGTTTGTAGTTTTGTTGGTTTGTTGGTTTGTTGGTTTGTTGGTTTGTTGGTTTGTTGGTTTGTTCGTTTGTTGGCTTGTTGGTTTGTTGGCTTGTTGGTTTGTTGGTTTGTTGGTTTGTTGGTTTGTTGGTTTGTTGGTTTTTTCGTTTGTTGGTTTGTTTGTTTGTTGGTTTGTTGGCTTGTTGGGTTGTTGGTTTGTTGGTTTGTTGGTTTGATGGTTTGTTAGTCTGTTCGTTTGTTGGTTTGTTGGTTTGTTCGCTAGTTGGTTTGTTGGTTTTTTGGTTTGTTGGCTTGTTGGTTTGTTGGCTTGTTGGCTTGTTGGTTTGTTGGTTTGTTCGTTTGTTGTCTTGTTGGCTTCTTGGTTTGTTGGTTTGTTGGTTTGTTCGTTTATTAGTTTGTTGGTTTGTTGGTTTGTTGGTTTGTTCGTTTGTTGGTTTGTTGGTTTGTTCGTTTGTTGGTTTGTTGGTTTGTTGGTTTGTTGGCTTGTTGGCTTGTTGGTTTTTTGGTTTGTTGGCTTGCTGGTTTGTCGGTTTGTTGGCTTGTTGGCTTGTTGGCTTGTTGGTTTGTTGGTTTGTTGGTTTGTTGGTTTGTTGGTTTGTTGGTTTGTTCGTTTTTTTGTTTGTTCGCTTGTTGGTTTGTTCGTTTGTCGGTTTGTTGGTTACTTGGTTTGTTGGTTTGTTGGTTTGTTGGATTGTTGGTTTGTTGGTTTGTTGGGTTGTTCATTTGTGCGTTTGTTGGTTTGTTCGTTTGTTGGTTTGTTGGTTTGTTGGCTTGTTGGTTTGTTGGCCTGTTGGTTTGTTCGTTTGTTGGTTTGTTGGTTTGTTGGTTTGTTGGTTTGTTCGTTTGTTGGTTTGTTGGTTTGTTGGTTTGTTGGTTTGTTCGTTTGTTGGCTTGTTGGTTTGTTGGTTTGTTGGTTTGTTGGTTTGTTCGTTTTTTGGTTTGTTGGTTTGTTGGTTTGTTGGTTTGTTGGTTTGTTGGTTTGTTGGTTTGTTGGTTTGTTGGCTTGTTGGCTTGTTGGTTTGTTGGTTTGTTGGTTTGTTCGTTTTTTTGTTTGTTGGCTTGTTGGTTTGTTCGTTTGTCGGTTTGTTGGTTACTTGGTTTGTTGGTTTGTTGGTTTGTTGGTTTGTTGGTTTGTTGGGTTGTTCGTTTGTTGGTTTGTTGGTTTGTTCGTTTGTTGGTTTGTTGGTTTGTTCGTTTGTTGGTTTGTTGGCTTGTTGGTTTGTTGGCCTGTTGGTTTGTTCGTTTGTTGGTTTGTTGGTTTGTTGGTTTGTTGGTTTGTTGGTTTGTTGGTTTGTTCGTTTGTTGGTTTGTTGGTTTGTTGGTTTGTTGGTTTGTTGGTTTGTTAATTTGTTCGTTTGTTGGCTTGTTGGTTTGTTGGCTTGTCGGTTTGTTGGTTTGTTGGTTTGTTGGTTTGTTGGTTTGTTGGTTTTTTCGTTTGTTGGTTTGTTTGTTTGTTGGTTTGTTGGCTTGTTGGTTTGTTGGTTTGTTGGTTTGTTGGTTTGTTGGTTTGTTCGCTAGTTGGTTTGTTGGTTTTTTGGTTTGTTGGCTTGTTGGTTTGTTGGCTTGTTGGCTTGTTGGTTTGTTGGTTTGTTCGATTGTTGTCTTGTTGGCTTCTTGGTTTGTTGGTTTGTTGGTTTGTTCTTTTGTTAGTTTGTTGGTTTGTTGGTTTGTTGGTTTGTTCGTTTGTTGGTTTGTTGGTTTGTTCGTTTGTTGGTTTGTTTGTTTGTTGGCTTGTTGGCTTGTTGGGTTGTTGGTTTTTTGGTTTGTTGGCTTGTTGGTTTGTCGGTTTGTTGGCTTGTTGGCTTGTTGGCTTGTTGGTTTGTTGGTTTGTTGGCTTGTTGGTTTGTTGGTTTGTTCGTTTTTTTGTTTGTTCGCTTGTTGGTTTGTTCGTTTGTCGGTTTGTTTGTTACTTGGTTTGTTGGTTTGTTGGTTTGTTGGTTTGTTGGGTTGTTCGTTTGTTCGTTTGTTGGTTTGTTCGTTTGTTGGTTTGTTGGTTTGTTGGCTTGTTGGTTTGTTGGCCTGTTGGTTTGTTCGTTTGTTGGTTTGTTGGTTTGTTGGTTTGTTGGTTTGTTCGTTTGTTGGTTTGTTGGTTTGTTGGTTTGTTGGTTTGTTTGTTTGTTGGCTTGTTGGTTTGTTGGTTTGTTGGTTTGTTGGTTTGTTGGTTTGTTGGTTTGCTGGTTTGTTGGTTTGTAGTTTTGTTGGTTTGTTGGTTTGTTGGTTTGTTGGTTTGTTGGTTTGTTGGTTTGTTCGTTTGTTGGCTTGTTGGTTTGTTGGCTTGTTGGTTTGTTAGTTTGTTGGTTTGTTGGTTTGTTGGTTTGTTGGTTTTTTCGTTTGTTGGTTTGTTTGTTTGTTGGTTTGTTGGCTTGTTGGTTTGTTGGTTTGTTGGTTTGTTGGTTTGATGGTTTGTTAGTCTGTTCGTTTGTTGGTTTGTTGGTTTGTTCGCTAGTTGGTTTGTTGGTTTTTTGGTTTGTTGGCTTGTTGGTTTGTTGGCTTGATGGCTTGTTGGTTTGTTGGTTTGTTGGTTTGTTCGTTTGTTGTCTTGTTGGCTTCTTGGTTTGTTGGTTTGTTGGTTTGTTCGTTTATTAGTTTGTTGGTTTGTTGGTTTGTTGGTTTGTTCGTTTGTTGGTTTGTTGGTTTGTTGGTTTGTTCGTTTGTTGGTTTGTTGGTTTGTTGGTTTATTGGCTTGTTGGCTTGTTGGTTTTTTGGTTTGTTGGCTTGCTGGTTTGTCGGTTTGTTGGCTTGTTGGCTTGTTGGCTTGTTGGTTTGTTGGTTTGTTGGTTTGTTGGTTTGTTGGTTTGTTCGTTTTTTTGTTTGTTCGCTTGTTGGTTTGTTCGTTTGTCGGTTTTTTGGTTACTTGGTTTGTTGGTTTGTTGGTTTGTTGGATTGTTGGTTTGTTGGTTTGTTGGGTTGTTCATTTGTGCGTTTGTTGGTTTGTTCGTTTGTTGGTTTGTTGGTTTGTTGGCTTGTTGGTTTGTTGGCCTGTTGGTTTGTTCGTTTGTTGGTTTGTTGGTTTGTTGGTTTGTTGGTTTGTTCGTTTTTTGGTTTGTTGGTTTGTTGGTTTGTTGGTTTGTTGGTTTGTTGGTTTGTTGGTTTGTTGGTTTGTTGGCTTGTTGGCTTGTTGGTTTGTTGGTTTGTTGGTTTGTTCGTTTTTTTGTTTGTTGGCTTGTTGGTTTGTTCGTTTGTCGGTTTGTTGGTTACTTGGTTTGTTGGTTTGTTGGTTTGTTGGTTTGTTGGTTTGTTGGGTTGTTCGTTTGTTGGTTTGTTGGTTTGTTCGTTTGTTGGTTTGTTGGTTTGTTCGTTTGTTGGTTTGTTGGTTTGTTGGTTTGTTGGTTTGTTCGTTTGTTGGTTTGTTGGTTTGTTGGTTTGTTGGTTTGTTCGTTTGTTGGCTTGTTGGTTTGTTGGCTTGTTGGTTTGTTAGTTTGTTGGTTTGTTGGTTTGTTGGTTTGTTGGTTTTTTCGTTTGTTGGTTTGTTTGTTTGTTGGTTTGTTGGCTTGTTGGTTTGTTGGTTTGTTGGTTTGTTGGTTTGATGGTTTGTTAGTCTGTTCGTTTGTTGGTTTGTTGGTTTGTTCGCTAGTTGGTTTGTTGGTTTTTTGGTTTGTTGGCTTGTTGGTTTGTTGGCTTGATGGCTTGTTGGTTTGTTGGTTTGTTGGTTTGTTCGTTTGTTGTCTTGTTGGCTTCTTGGTTTGTTGGTTTGTTGGTTTGTTCGTTTATTAGTTTGTTGGTTTGTTGGTTTGTTGGTTTGTTCGTTTGTTGGTTTGTTGGTTTGTTGGTTTGTTCGTTTGTTGGTTTGTTGGTTTGTTGGTTTATTGGCTTGTTGGCTTGTTGGTTTTTTGGTTTGTTGGCTTGCTGGTTTGTCGGTTTGTTGGCTTGTTGGCTTGTTGGCTTGTTGGTTTGTTGGTTTGTTGGTTTGTTGGTTTGTTGGTTTGTTCGTTTTTTTGTTTGTTCGCTTGTTGGTTTGTTCGTTTGTCGGTTTTTTGGTTACTTGGTTTGTTGGTTTGTTGGTTTGTTGGATTGTTGGTTTGTTGGTTTGTTGGGTTGTTCATTTGTGCGTTTGTTGGTTTGTTCGTTTGTTGGTTTGTTGGTTTGTTGGCTTGTTGGTTTGTTGGCCTGTTGGTTTGTTCGTTTGTTGGTTTGTTGGTTTGTTGGTTTGTTGGTTTGTTCGTTTGTTGGTTTGTTGGTTTGTTGGTTTGTTGGTTTGTTCGTTTGTTGGCTTGTTGGTTTGTTGGTTTGTTGGTTTGTTGGTTTGTTGGTTTGCTGGTTTGTTGGTTTGTTGTTTTTTTGGTTTGTTGGTTTGTTTGTTTGTTGGTTTGTTGGCTTGTTGGTTTGTTGGTTTCTTGGTTTGTTGGTTTGTTGGTTTGTTGGTCTATTCGTTTGTTGGTTTGTTGGTTTGTTCGCTTGTTGGTTTGTTGGTTTTTTGGTTTGTTGGCTTGTTGGTTTGTTGGTTTGTTCGTTTGTTGGTTAGTTGGTTTGTTGGTTTGTTGGTTTGTTGGTTTGTTCGTTTGCTGGTTTGTTGGTTTGTTTTTTTGTTGGTTTGTTGGTTTGTTTGTTTGTTGGTTTGTTGGCTTGTTGGTTTGTTGGTTTCTTGGTTTGTTGGTTTGTTGGTTTGTTGGTCTATTCGTTTGTTGGTTTGTTGGTTTGTTCGCTTGTTGGTTTGTTGGTTTTTTGTTTTGTTGGCTTGTTGGTTTGTTGGTTTGTTCGTTTGTTGGTTAGTTGGTTTGTTGGTTTGTTGGTTTGTTGGTTTGTTCGTTTGTTGGTTTGTTGGTTTATTCGTTTGTTGGTTTGTTGGTTTGTTGGTTTGTTAGCTTGTTGGCTTGTTGGTTTTTTGGTTTGTTGGCTTGTTGGTTTGTTGGCTTGTTGGCTTTTTGATTTGTTGGTTTGTTGGTTTGTTGGTTTGTTGGTTTGTTAGCTTGTTGGCTTGTTGGTTTGTTGATTTGTTGGTTTGTTGGTTTGTTGGTTTGTTTGTTTGTTGGTTTGTTCGTTTGTTGGTTTGTTGGCTTGTTGGCTTGCTGGTTTGTTGGTTAGTTGGTTTGTTGGTTTGTTGGTTTGTTGGTTTGTTCGTTTGTTGGTTTGTTTGTTTGTTGGTTTGTTCGTTTGTTGGCTTCTTGGTTTGTTGGTGTGTTGGTTTGTTGGTTTGGAAGTTTGTTCGTTTGTTGGTTTGTTGGTTTGTTGGCTTGTTGGCTTGTCGGTTTTTTGGTTTGTTGGCTTGTTGGTTTGTTGGTTTGTTGGCCGGTTGGTTTGTTCGTTTGTTGGTTTGTTGGTTTGTTGGTTTGTTGGCTTGTTCGTTTGTTGGTTTGCTGGTTTGTTGGTTTGTTCGTTTGGTGGCTTGTTGGTTTGTTGGCTTGTTGGTTTGTTGGTTTGTTGGTTTGTTGGTTTGTTGGTTTGTTGGTTTGTTGGTTTGCTGGCTTGTCGGCTTTTCGGTTTGTTGGTTTGTTGGTTTGTTGGTTTATTGGTTTGTTCGCTTGTTGGTTTGTGAGCTTCTTGGCTTGTTGGTTTGTTGGTTTGTTGGTTTGTTGGTTTGTTTGTTTGTTGGTTTGTTCGTTTGTTGGTTTGTTGGTTTGTTGGTTTGTTGGTTTGTTGGCTTGTTGGTTTGTTGGTTTGTTGGTTTGTTGATTTGGTGGTTTGTGGACTTGTTGGTTTGTTGGTTTGTTCATTTGTTGGCTTGTTGGTTTGTTGGCTTGTGGCTTGTTGGTTTGTTGGTTTGTTGATTTGTTGGTTTGTTGGTTTGTTGTTTTGTTGGCTTGTTGGCTTGTTGGTTTGTTGGCTTGTTGGTTTGTTTGTTTGTTGGTTTGTTCGTTTGTTGGTTTGTTGGTTTGTTGGTTTGTTAGTTTGTTGGTTTGTTGGTTTGTTGGTTTGTTGGTTTTTTGGTTTATTGGTTTATTCGTTTGTTGGTTTGTTGGCTTGTTGGCTTTTCGGTTTGTTGGTTTGTTGGCTTGTTGGCTTGTTGGTTTGTTGGTTTGTTCGTTTGTTCGGTTGTTGGTTTGTTGGCTTGTTGGCTTGTTGGTGTGTTGGTGTGTTGGTTTGTTTGTTTGTTGGTTTGTTCGTTTGTTGGCTTGTTGGTTTGTTGGTTTGTTGGTTTGTTGGCTTGTTGGTTTGTTGGTTTGTTGGTTTGTTCGTTTGTTGGCTTGTTGGTTTGTTGGCTTGTGGCTTGTTGGTTTGTTGGTTTGTTGATTTGTTGGTTTGTTGGTTTGTTGTTTTGTTGGCTTGTTGGCTTGTTGGTTTGTTGGCTTGTTGGTTTGTTTTTTTGTTGGTTTGTTCGTTTGTTGGTTTGTTGGTTTGTTGGTTTGTTAGTTTGTTGGTTTGTTGGTTTGTTGGTTTTTTGGTTTATTGGTTTGTTCGTTTGTTGGTTTGTTGGTTTGTTGGTTTGTTGGTTTGTTGGTTTGTTGGTTTGTCGGTTTGTTGGTTTGTTGGTTTGTTGGCTTGTTGGTTTGTTGGTTTGTTGGTTTGTTCGTTTGTTGGTTTGTTGTTTTGTTGGTTTGTTGGCTTGTTGGCTTGTTGGTTTATTGGTTTGTTGGCTTTTTGGTTTGTTGGTTTGTTGGTTTGTTGGTATGTTGGTTTGTTGGTTTGTTGGTTTGTTGGTTTGTCCGTTTGTTGGTTTGTTGGTTTGTTTGTTTGTTGGCTTGTTGGATTATTGGTTTGCTGGTTTGTTGGTTTGTTAGTTTTTTGGTTTGTTGGCTTGTTGGCTTGTTGGTTTGTTGGTTTGTTGGTTTGTTGGTTTGTTCATTTTTTGGTTTGTTGTTTTGTTGGCTTGTTGGCTTGTTGGTTTGTTGGCTTGTTGGTTTGTTGGTTTGTTGGTTTGTTGGCTTATTGGTTGGTTGGCTTGTTGGCTTGTTGGTTTGTCGGTTTGTTCGTTTGTTGGTTTGTTGGTTTGTTGGCTTGTTGGCTTGTTGGTTTGTTGGTTTGTTGGTTTGTTGGCTTGTTGGCTTGTTGGTTTGTTGGTTTGTTGGTTTGTTGGTTTGTTCATTTTTTGGTTTGTTGTTTTGTTGGCTTGTTGGCTTGTTGGTTTGTTGGCTTGTTGGTTTGTTTGTTTGTTGGTTTGTTCGTTTGTTGGTTTGTTGGTTTGTTGGTTTGTTAGTTTGTTGGTTTGTTGGTTTGTTGCTTTGTTGGTTTTTTGGTTTATTGGTTTGTTGGTTTGTTGTTTTGTTGGTTTGTTGGCTTGTTGGCTTGTTGGTTTATTGGTTTGTTGGCTTTTTGGTTTGTTGGTTTGTTGGTTTGTTGGTATGTTGGTTTGTTGGTTTGTTGGTTTGTTGGTTTGTTGGCTTGTTGGTTTGTTGGTTTGTTGGTTTGTTGATTTGGTGGTTTGTTGGTTTGCTGGTTTGTTGGTTTGTTCGTTTGTTGGCTTGTTGGTTTGTTGGCTTGTTGGTTTGTTGGTTTGTTGGTTTGTTGGTTTGTTGGTTTGTTGGTTTGTTGGTTTGTTGGCTTGTCGGCTTTTCGGTTTGTTGGTTTGTTGGTTTGTTGGTTTATTGGTTTGTTCGCTTGTTGGTTTGTGAGCTTCTTGGCTTGTTGGTTTGTTGGTTTGTTGGTTTGTTGGTTTGTTTGTTTGTTGGTTTGTTCGTTTGTTGGTTTGTTGGTTTGTTGGTTTGTTGGTTTGTTGGCTTGTTGGTTTGTTGGTTTGTTGATTTGGTGGTTTGTGGACTTGTTGGTTTGTTGGTTTGTTCATTTGTTGGCTTGTTGGTTTGTTGGCTTGTGGCTTGTTGGTTTGTTGGTTTGTTGATTTGTTGGTTTGTTGGTTTGTTGTTTTGTTGGCTTGTTGGCTTGTTGGTTTGTTGGCTTGTTGGTTTGTTTGTTTGTTGGTTTGTTCGTTTGTTGGTTTGTTGGTTTGTTGGTTTGTTAGTTTGTTGGTTTGTTGGTTTGTTGGTTTGTTGGTTTTTTGGTTTATTGGTTTGTTCGTTTGTTGGTTTGTTGGCTTGTTGGCTTTTCGGTTTGTTGGTTTGTTGGCTTGTTGGCTTGTTGGTTTGTTGGTTTGTTCGTTTGTTCGGTTGTTGGTTTGTTGGCTTGTTGGCTTGTTGGTGTGTTGGTGTGTTGGTTTGTTTGTTTGTTGGTTTGTTCGTTTGTTGGCTTGTTGGTTTGTTGGTTTGTTGGTTTGTTGGTTTGTTGGTTTGTTGGCTTGTTGGTTTGTTGGTTTGTTGGTTTGTTCGTTTGTTGGCTTGTTGGTTTGTTGGCTTGTGGCTTGTTGGTTTGTTGGTTTGTTGATTTGTTGGTTTGTTGTTTTGTTGGCTTGTTGGCTTGTTGGTTTGTTGGCTTGTTGGTTTGTTTTTTTGTTGGTTTGTTCGTTTGTTGGTTTGTTGGTTTGTTGGTTTGTTAGTTTGTTGGTTTGTTGGTTTGTTGGTTTTTTGGTTTATTGGTTTGTTCGTTTGTTGGTTTGTTGGTTTGTTGGTTTGTTGGTTTGTTGGTTTGTTGGTTTGTCGGTTTGTTGGTTTGTTGGTTTGTTGGCTTGTTGGTTTGTTGGTTTGTTGGTTTGTTCGTTTGTTGGTTTGTTGTTTTGTTGGTTTGTTGGCTTGTTGGCTTGTTGGTTTATTGGTTTGTTGGCTTTTTGGTTTGTTGGTTTGTTGGTTTGTTGGTATGTTGGTTTGTTGGTTTGTTGGTTTGTTGGTTTGTCCGTTTGTTGGTTTGTTGGTTTGTTGGCTTGTTGGTTTGTTGGCTTGTGGCTTGTTGGTTTGTTGGTTTGTTAGTTTTTTGGTTTGTTGGCTTGTTGGCTTGTTGGTTTGTTGGTTTGTTGGTTTGTTGGTTTGTTGGTTTGTTCATTTTTTGGTTTGTTGTTTTGTTGGCTTGTTGGCTTGTTGGTTTGTTGGCTTGTTGGTTTGTTGGTTTGTTGGTTTGTTGGCTTATTGGTTGGTTGGCTTGTTGGCTTGTTGGTTTGTCGGTTTGTTCGTTTGTTGGTTTGTTGGTTTGTTGGCTTGTTGGCTTGTTGGTTTGTTGGTTTGTTGGTTTGTTGGCTTGTTGGTTTGTTGGCTTGTTGGTTTGTTTTTTTGTTGGTTTGTTCGTTTGTTGGTTTGTTGGTTTGTTGGTTTGTTAGTTTGTTGGTTTGTTGGTTTGTTGGTTTTTTGGTTTATTGGTTTGTTCGTTTGTTGGTTTGTTGGTTTGTTGGTTTGTTGGTTTATTGGTTTGTTGGTTTGTCGGTTTGTTGGTTTGTTGGTTTGTTGGCTTGTTGGTTTGTTGGTTTGTTGGTTTGTTCGTTTGTTGGTTTGTTGTTTTGTTGGTTTGTTGGCTTGTTGGCTTGTTGGTTTATTGGTTTGTTGGCTTTTTGGTTTGTTGGTTTGTTGGTTTGTTGGTATGTTGGTTTGTTGGTTTGTTGGTTTGTTGGTTTGTCCGTTTGTTGGTTTGTTGGTTTGTTTGTTTGTTGGCTTGTTGGATTATTGGTTTGTTGGTTTGTTGGTTTGTTAGTTTTTTGGTTTGTTGGCTTGTTGGCTTGTTGGTTTGTTGGTTTGTTGGTTTGTTGGTTTGTTCATTTTTTGGTTTGTTGTTTTGTTGGCTTGTTGGCTTGTTGGTTTGTTGGCTTGTTGGTTTGTTGGTTTGTTGGTTTGTTGGCTTATTGGTTGGTTGGCTTGTTGGCTTGTTGGTTTGTCGGTTTGTTCGTTTGTTGGTTTGTTGGTTTGTTGGCTTGTTGGCTTGTTGGTTTGTTGGTTTGTTGGTTTGTTGGCTTGTTGGCTTGTTGGTTTGTTGGTTTGTTGGTTTGTTGGTTTGTTCATTTTTTGGTTTGTTGTTTTGTTGGCTTGTTGGCTTGTTGGTTTGTTGGCTTGTTGGTTTGTTTGTTTGTTGGTTTGTTCGTTTGTTGGTTTGTTGGTTTGTTGGTTTGTTAGTTTGTTGGTTTGTTGGTTTGTTGCTTTGTTGGTTTTTTGGTTTATTGGTTTGTTGGTTTGTTGTTTTGTTGGTTTGTTGGCTTGTTGGCTTGTTGGTTTATTGGTTTGTTGGCTTTTTGGTTTGTTGGTTTGTTGGTTTGTTGGTTTGTTGGTTAGTTCGTTTGTTGGTTTGTTGGTTTGTTCGTTTGTTGGTTTGTTGGTTTGTTGGTTTGTTGGCTTGTTGGCTTGTTGGTTTTTTGGTTTGTTGGCTTGCTGGTTTGTCGGTTTGTTGGCTTGTTGGCTTGTTGGCTTGTTGGTTTGTTGGTTTGTTGGTTTGTTGGTTTGTTGGTTTGTTGGTTTGTTCGTTTTTTTGTTTGTTCGCTTGTTGGTTTGTTCGTTTGTCGGTTTGTTGGTTACTTGGTTTGTTGGTTTGTTGGTTTGTTGGATTGTTGGTTTGTTGGTTTGTTGGGTTGTTCATTTGTGCGTTTGTTGGTTTGTTCGTTTGTTGGTTTGTTGGTTTGTTGGCTTGTTGGTTTGTTGGCCTGTTGGTTTGTTCGTTTGTTGGTTTATTGGTTTGTTGGCTTTTTGGTTTGTTGGTTTGTTGGTTTGTTGGTATGTTGGTTTGTTGGTTTGTTGGTTTGTTGGTTTGTCCGTTTGTTGGTTTGTTGGTTTGTTTGTTTGTTGGCTTGTTGGATTATTGGTTTGTTGGTTTGTTGGTTTGTTAGTTTTTTGGTTTGTTGGCTTGTTGGCTTGTTGGTTTGTTGGTTTGTTGGTTTGTTGGTTTGTTCATTTTTTGGTTTGTTGTTTTGTTGGCTTGTTGGCTTGTTGGTTTGTTGGCTTGTTGGTTTGTTGGTTTGTTGGTTTGTTGGCTTATTGGTTGGTTGGCTTGTTGGCTTGTTGGTTTGTCGGTTTGTTCGTTTGTTGGTTTGTTGGTTTGTTGGCTTGTTGGCTTGTTGGTTTGTTGGTTTGTTGGTTTGTTGGCTTGTTGGCTTGTTGGTTTGTTGGTTTGTTGGTTTGTTGGTTTGTTCATTTTTTGATTTGTTGTTTTGTTGGCTTGTTGGCTTGTTGGTTTGTTGGCTTGTTGGTTTGTTTGTTTGTTGGTTTGTTCGTTTGTTGGTTTGTTGGTTTGTTGGTTTGTTAGTTTGTTGGTTTGTTGGTTTGTTGCTTTGTTGGTTTTTTGGTTTATTGGTTTGTTGGTTTGTTGTTTTGTTGGTTTGTTGGCTTGTTGGCTTGTTGGTTTATTGGTTTGTTGGCTTTTTGGTTTGTTGGTTTGTTGGTTTGTTGGTATGTTGGTTTGTTGGTTTGTTGGTTTGTTGGTTTGTTGGCTTGTTGGTTTGTTGGTTTGTTGGTTTGTTGATTTGGTGGTTTGTTGGTTTGCTGGTTTGTTGGTTTGTTCGTTTGTTGGCTTGTTGGTTTGTTGGCTTGTTGGTTTGTTGGTTTGTTGGTTTGTTGGTTTGTTGGTTTGTTGGTTTGTTGGTTTGTTGGCTTGTCGGCTTTTCGGTTTGTTGGTTTGTTGGTTTGTTGGTTTATTGGTTTGTTCGCTTGTTGGTTTGTGAGCTTCTTGGCTTGTTGGTTTGTTGGTTTGTTGGTTTGTTGGTTTGTTGGTTTGTTTGTTTGTTGGTTTGTTCGTTTGTTGGTTTGTTGGTTTGTTGGTTTGTTGGTTTGTTGGCTTGTTGGTTTGTTGGTTTGTTGGTTTGTTGATTTGGTGGTTTGTGGACTTGTTGGTTTGTTGGTTTGTTCATTTGTTGGCTTGTTGGTTTGTTGGCTTGTGGCTTGTTGGTTTGTTGGTTTGTTGATTTGTTGGTTTGTTGGTTTGTTGTTTTGTTGGCTTGTTGGCTTGTTGGTTTGTTGGCTTGTTGGTTTGTTTGTTTGTTGGTTTGTTCGTTTGTTGGTTTGTTGGTTTGTTGGTTTGTTAGTTTGTTGGTTTGTTGGTTTGTTGGTTTGTTGGTTTTTTGGTTTATTGGTTTGTTCGTTTGTTGGTTTGTTGGCTTGTTGGCTTTTCGGTTTGTTGGTTTGTTGGCTTGTTGGCTTGTTGGTTTGTTGGTTTGTTCGTTTGTTCGGTTGTTGGTTTGTTGGCTTGTTGGCTTGTTGGTGTGTTGGTGTGTTGGTTTGTTTGTTTGTTGGTTTGTTCGTTTGTTGGCTTGTTGGTTTGTTGGTTTGTTGGTTTGTTGGCTTGTTGGTTTGTTGGTTTGTTGGTTTGTTCGTTTGTTGGCTTGTTGGTTTGTTGGCTTGTGGCTTGTTGGTTTGTTGGTTTGTTGATTTGTTGGTTTGTTGTTTTGTTGGCTTGTTGGCTTGTTGGTTTGTTGGCTTGTTGGTTTGTTTTTTTGTTGGTTTGTTCGTTTGTTGGTTTGTTGGTTTGTTGGTTTGTTAGTTTGTTGGTTTGTTGGTTTGTTGGTTTTTTGGTTTATTGGTTTGTTCGTTTGTTGGTTTGTTGGTTTGTTGGTTTGTTGGTTTGTTGGTTTGTCGGTTTGTTGGTTTGTTGGTTTGTTGGCTTGTTGGTTTGTTGGTTTGTTGGTTTGTTCGTTTGTTGGTTTGTTGTTTTGTTGGTTTGTTGGCTTGTTGGCTTGTTGGTTTATTGGTTTGTTGGCTTTTTGGTTTGTTGGTTTGTTGGTTTGTTGGTATGTTGGTTTGTTGGTTTGTTGGTTTGTTGGTTTGTCCGTTTGTTGGTTTGTTGGTTTGTTTGTTTGTTGGCTTGTTGGATTATTGGTTTGTTGGTTTGTTGGTTTGTTAGTTTTTTGGTTTGTTGGCTTGTTGGCTTGTTGGTTTGTTGGTTTGTTGGTTTGTTGGTTTGTTCATTTTTTGGTTTGTTGTTTTGTTGGCTTGTTGGCTTGTTGGTTTGTTGGCTTGTTGGTTTGTTGGTTTGTTGGTTTGTTGGCTTATTGGTTGGTTGGCTTGTTGGCTTGTTGGTTTGTCGGTTTGTTCGTTTGTTGGTTTGTTGGTTTGTTGGCTTGTTGGCTTGTTGGTTTGTTGGTTTGTTGGTTTGTTGGCTTGTTGGCTTGTTGGTTTGTTGGTTTGTTGGTTTGTTGGTTTGTTCATTTTTTGGTTTGTTGTTTTGTTGGCTTGTTGGCTTGTTGGTTTGTTGGCTTGTTGGTTTGTTTGTTTGTTGGTTTGTTCGTTTGTTGGTTTGTTGGTTTGTTGGTTTGTTAGTTTGTTGGTTTGTTGGTTTGTTGCTTTGTTGGTTTTTTGGTTTATTGGTTTGTTGGTTTGTTGTTTTGTTGGTTTGTTGGCTTGTTGGCTTGTTGGTTTATTGGTTTGTTGGCTTTTTGGTTTGTTGGTTTGTTGGTTTGTTGGTTTGTTGGTTTGTTCGTTTGTTGGTTTGTTGGTTTGTTCGTTTGTTGGTTTGTTGGTTTGTTGGTTTGTTGGCTTGTTGGCTTGTTGGTTTTTTGGTTTGTTGGCTTGCTGGTTTGTCGGTTTGTTGGCTTGTTGGCTTGTTGGCTTGTTGGTTTGTTGGTTTGTTGGTTTGTTGGTTTGTTGGTTTGTTGGTTTGTTCGTTTTTTTGTTTGTTTGCTTGTTGGTTTGTTCGTTTGTCGGTTTGTTGGTTACTTGGTTTGTTGGTTTGTTGGTTTGTTGGATTGTTGGTTTGTTGGTTTGTTGGGTTGTTCATTTGTGCGTTTGTTGGTTTGTTCGTTTGTTGGTTTGTTGGTTTGTTGGCTTGTTGGTTTGTTGGCCTGTTGGTTTGTTCGTTTGTTGGTTTGTTGGTTTGTTGGTTTGTTGGTTTGTTCGTTTGTTGGTTTGTTGGTTTGTTGGTTTGTTGGTTTGTTCGTTTGTTGGCTTGTTGGTTTGTTGGTTTGTTGGTTTGTTGGTTTGTTCGTTTTTTGGTTTGTTGGTTTGTTGGTTTGTTGGTTTGTTGGTTTGTTGGTTTGTTGGTTTGTTGGCTTGTTGGCTTGTTGGTTTGTTGGTTTGTTGGTTTGTTCGTTTTTTTGTTTGTTGGCTTGTTGGTTTGTTCGTTTGTCGGTTTGTTGGTTACTTGGTTTGTTGGTTTGTTGGTTTGTTGGTTTGTTGGTTTGTTGGGTTGTTCGTTTGTTGGTTTGTTGGTTTGTTCGTTTGTTGGTTTGTTGGTTTGTTCGTTTGTTGGTTTGTTGGCTTTTTGGTTTGTTGGCCTGTTGGTTTGTTCGTTTGTTGGTTTGTTGGTTTGTTGGTTTGTTGGTTTGTTGGTTTGTTGGTTTGTTCGTTTGTTGGTTTGTTGGTTTGTTGGTTTGTTGGTTTGTTGGTTTGTTAATTTGTTCGTTTGTTGGCTTGTTGGTTTGTTGGCTTGTTGGTTTGTTGGTTTGTTGGTTTGTTGGTTTGTTGGTTTGTTGGTTTTTTCGTTTGTTGGTTTGTTTGTTTGTTGGTTTGTTGGCTTGTTGGTTTGTTGGTTTGTTGGTTTGTTGGTTTGTTGGTTTGTTCGCTAGTTGGTTTGTTGGTTTTTTGGTTTGTTGGCTTGTTGGTTTGTTGGCTTGTTGGCTTGTTGGTTTGTTGGTTTGTTCGATTGTTGTCTTGTTGGCTTCTTGGTTTGTTGGTTTGTTGGTTTGTTCGTTTGTTAGTTTGTTGGTTTGTTGGTTTGTTGGTTTGTTCGTTTGTTGGTTTGTTGGTTTGTTCGTTTGTTGGTTTGTTTGTTTGTTGGCTTGTTGGCTTGTTGGGTTGTTGGTTTTTTGGTTTGTTGGCTTGTTGGTTAGTCGGTTTGTTGGCTTGTTGGCTTGTTGGTTTGTTGGTTTGTTGGCTTGTTGGTTTGTTGGTTTGTTCGTTTTTTTGTTTGTTCGCTTGTTGGTTTGTTCGTTTGTCGGTTTGTTTGTTATTTGGTTTGTTGGTTTGTTGGTTTGTTGGTTTTTTGGGTTGTTCGTTTGTTCGTTTGTTGGTTTGTTCGTTTGTTGGTTTGTTGGTTTGTTGGCTTGTTGGTTTGTTGGCCTGTTGGTTTGTTCGTTTGTTGGTTTGTTGGTTTGTTGGTTTGTTGGTTTGTTCGTTTGTTCGTTTGTTGGTTTGTTGGTTTGTTGGTTTGTTGGTTTGTTTGTTTGTTGGCTTGTTGGTTTGTTGGTTTGTTGGTTTGTTGGTTTGTTGGTTTGTTGGTTTGCTGGTTTGTTGGTTTGTAGTTTTGTTGGTTTGTTGGTTTGTTGGTTTGTTGGTTTGTTGGTTTGTTCGTTTGTTGGCTTGTTGGTTTGTTGGCTTGTTGGTTTGTTAGTTTGTTGGTTTGTTGGTTTGTTGGTTTGTTGGTTTTTTCGTTTGTTGGTTTGTTTGTTTGTTGGTTTGTTGGCTTGTTGGTTTGTTGGTTTGTTGGTTTGTTGGTTTGATGGTTTGTTAGTCTGTTCGTTTGTTGGTTTGTTGGTTTGTTCGCTAGTTGGTTTGTTGGTTTTTTGGTTTGTTGGCTTGTTGGTTTGTTGGCTTGATGGCTTGTTGGTTTGTTGGTTTGTTCGTTTGTTGTCTTGTTGGCTTCTTGGTTTGTTGGTTTGTTGGTTTGTTCGTTTATTAGTTTGTTGGTTTGTTGGTTTGTTGGTTTGTTCGTTTGTTGGTTTGTTGGTTTGTTGGTTTGTTCGTTTGTTGGTTTGTTGGTTTGTTGGTTTATTGGCTTGTTGGCTTGTTGGTTTTTTGGTTTGTTGGCTTGCTGGTTTGTCGGTTTGTTGGCTTGTTGGCTTGTTGGCTTGTTGGTTTGTTGGTTTGTTGGTTTGTTGGTTTGTTGGTTTGTTGGTTTGTTCGTTTTTTTGTTTGTTCGCTTGTTGGTTTGTTCGTTTGTCGGTTTTTTGGTTACTTGGTTTGTTGGTTTGTTGGTTTGTTGGATTGTTGGTTTGTTGGTTTGTTGGGTTGTTCATTTGTGCGTTTGTTGGTTTGTTCGTTTGTTGGTTTGTTGGTTTGTTGGCTTGTTGGTTTGTTGGCCTGTTGGTTTGTTCGTTTGTTGGTTTGTTGGTTTGTTGGTTTGTTGGTTTGTTCGTTTGTTGGTTTGTTGGTTTGTTGGTTTGTTGGTTTGTTCGTTTGTTGGCTTGTTGGTTTGTTGGTTTGTTGGTTTGTTGGTTTGTTCGTTTTTTGGTTTGTTGGTTTGTTGGTTTGTTGGTTTGTTGGTTTGTTGGTTTGTTGGTTTGTTGGCTTGTTGGCTTGTTGGTTTGTTGGTTTGTTGGTTTGTTCGTTTTTTTGTTTGTTGGCTTGTTGGTTTGTTCGTTTGTCGGTTTGTTGGTTACTTGGTTTGTTGGTTTGTTGGTTTGTTGGTTTGTTGGTTTGTTGGGTTGTTCGTTTGTTGGTTTGTTGGTTTGTTCGTTTGTTGGTTTGTTGGTTTGTTCGTTTGTTGGTTTGTTGGCTTGTTGGTTTGTTGGCCTGTTGGTTTGTTCGTTTGTTGGTTTGTTGGTTTGTTGGTTTGTTGGTTTGTTGGTTTGTTGGTTTGTTCGTTTGTTGGTTTGTTGGTTTGTTGGTTTGTTGGTTTGTTGGTTTGTTAATTTGTTCGTTTGTTGGCTTGTTGGTTTGTTGGCTTGTTGGTTTGTTGGTTTGTTGGTTTGTTGGTTTGTTGGTTTGTTGGTTTTTTCGTTTGTTGGTTTGTTTGTTTGTTGGTTTGTTGGCTTGTTGGTTTGTTGGTTTGTTGGTTTGTTGGTTTGTTGGTTTGTTCGCTAGTTGGTTTGTTGGTTTTTTGGTTTGTTGGCTTGTTGGTTTGTTGGCTTGTTGGCTTGTTGGTTTGTTGGTTTGTTCGATTGTTGTCTTGTTGGCTTCTTGGTTTGTTGGTTTGTTGGTTTGTTCGTTTGTTAGTTTGTTGGTTTGTTGGTTTGTTGGTTTGTTCGTTTGTTGGTTTGTTGGTTTGTTCGTTTGTTGGTTTGTTTGTTTGTTGGCTTGTTGGCTTGTTGGGTTGTTGGTTTTTTGGTTTGTTGGCTTGTTGGTTAGTCGGTTTGTTGGCTTGTTGGCTTGTTGGTTTGTTGGTTTGTTGGCTTGTTGGTTTGTTGGTTTGTTCGTTTTTTTGTTTGTTCGCTTGTTGGTTTGTTCGTTTGTCGGTTTGTTTGTTATTTGGTTTGTTGGTTTGTTGGTTTGTTGGTTTTTTGGGTTGTTCGTTTGTTCGTTTGTTGGTTTGTTCGTTTGTTGGTTTGTTGGTTTGTTGGCTTGTTGGTTTGTTGGCCTGTTGGTTTGTTCGTTTGTTGGTTTGTTGGTTTGTTGGTTTGTTGGTTTGTTCGTTTGTTCGTTTGTTGGTTTGTTGGTTTGTTGGTTTGTTGGTTTGTTTGTTTGTTGGCTTGTTGGTTTGTTGGTTTGTTGGTTTGTTGGTTTGTTGGTTTGTTGGTTTGCTGGTTTGTTGGTTTGTAGTTTTGTTGGTTTGTTGGTTTGTTGGTTTGTTGGTTTGTTGGTTTGTTCGTTTGTTGGCTTGTTGGTTTGTTGGCTTGTTGGTTTGTTAGTTTGTTGGTTTGTTGGTTTGTTGGTTTGTTGGTTTTTTCGTTTGTTGGTTTGTTTGTTTGTTGGTTTGTTGGCTTGTTGGTTTGTTGGTTTGTTGGTTTGTTGGTTTGATGGTTTGTTAGTCTGTTCGTTTGTTGGTTTGTTGGTTTGTTCGCTAGTTGGTTTGTTGGTTTTTTGGTTTGTTGGCTTGTTGGTTTGTTGGCTTGATGGCTTGTTGGTTTGTTGGTTTGTTCGTTTGTTGTCTTGTTGGCTTCTTGGTTTGTTGGTTTGTTGGTTTGTTCGTTTATTAGTTTGTTGGTTTGTTGGTTTGTTGGTTTGTTCGTTTGTTGGTTTGTTGGTTTGTTGGTTTGTTCGTTTGTTGGTTTGTTGGTTTGTTGGTTTATTGGCTTGTTGGCTTGTTGGTTTTTTGGTTTGTTGGCTTGCTGGTTTGTCGGTTTGTTGGCTTGTTGGCTTGTTGGCTTGTTGGTTTGTTGGTTTGTTGGTTTGTTGGTTTGTTGGTTTGTTGGTTTGTTCGTTTTTTTGTTTGTTCGCTTGTTGGTTTGTTCGTTTGTCGGTTTTTTGGTTACTTGGTTTGTTGGTTTGTTGGTTTGTTGGATTGTTGGTTTGTTGGTTTGTTGGGTTGTTCATTTGTGCGTTTGTTGGTTTGTTCGTTTGTTGGTTTGTTGGTTTGTTGGCTTGTTGGTTTGTTGGCCTGTTGGTTTGTTCGTTTGTTGGTTTGTTGGTTTGTTGGTTTGTTGGTTTGTTCGTTTGTTGGTTTGTTGGTTTGTTGGTTTGTTGGTTTGTTCGTTTGTTGGCTTGTTGGTTTGTTGGTTTGTTGGTTTGTTGGTTTGCTGGTTTGTTGGTTTGTTGTTTTTTTGGTTTGTTGGTTTGTTTGTTTGTTGGTTTGTTGGCTTGTTGGTTTGTTGGTTTCTTGGTTTGTTGGTTTGTTGGTTTGTTGGTCTATTCGTTTGTTGGTTTGTTGGTTTGTTCGCTTGTTGGTTTGTTGGTTTTTTGGTTTGTTGGCTTGTTGGTTTGTTGGTTTGTTCGTTTGTTGGTTAGTTGGTTTGTTGGTTTGTTGGTTTGTTGGTTTGTTCGTTTGCTGGTTTGTTGGTTTGTTGTTTTGTTGGTTTGTTGGTTTGTTTGTTTGTTGGTTTGTTGGCTTGTTGGTTTGTTGGTTTCTTGGTTTGTTGGTTTGTTGGTTTGTTGGTCTATTCGTTTGTTGGTTTGTTGGTTTGTTCGCTTGTTGGTTTGTTGGTTTTTTGTTTTGTTGGCTTGTTGGTTTGTTGGTTTGTTCGTTTGTTGGTTAGTTGGTTTGTTGGTTTGTTGGTTTGTTGGTTTGTTCGTTTGTTGGTTTGTTGGTTTATTCGTTTGTTGGTTTGTTGGTTTGTTGGTTTGTTAGCTTGTTGGCTTGTTGGTTTTTTGGTTTGTTGGCTTGTTGGTTTGTTGGCTTGTTGGCTTTTTGATTTGTTGGTTTGTTGGTTTGTTGGTTTGTTGGTTTGTTAGCTTGTTGGCTTGTTGGTTTGTTGATTTGTTGGTTTGTTGGTTTGTTGGTTTGTTTGTTTGTTGGTTTGTTCGTTTGTTGGTTTGTTGGCTTGTTGGCTTGCTGGTTTGTTGGTTAGTTGGTTTGTTGGTTTGTTGGTTTGTTGGTTTGTTCGTTTGTTGGTTTGTTTGTTTGTTGGTTTGTTCGTTTGTTGGCTTCTTGGTTTGTTGGTGTGTTGGTTTGTTGGTTTGGAAGTTTGTTCGTTTGTTGGTTTGTTGGTTTGTTGGCTTGTTGGCTTGTCGGTTTTTTGGTTTGTTGGCTTGTTGGTTTGTTGGTTTGTTGGCCGGTTGGTTTGTTCGTTTGTTGGTTTGTTGGTTTGTTGGTTTGTTGGCTTGTTCGTTTGTTGGTTTGCTGGTTTGTTGGTTTGTTCGTTTGTTGGCTTGTTGGTTTGTTGGCTTGTTGGTTTGTTGGTTTGTTGGTTTGTTGGTTTGTTGGTTTGTTGGTTTGTTGGTTTGTTGGCTTGTCGGCTTTTCGGTTTGTTGGTTTGTTGGTTTGTTGGTTTATTGGTTTGTTCGCTTGTTGGTTTGTGAGCTTCTTGGCTTGTTGGTTTGTTGGTTTGTTGGTTTGTTGGTTTGTTGGTTTGTTTGTTTGTTGGTTTGTTCGTTTGTTGGTTTGTTGGTTTGTTGGTTTGTTGGTTTGTTGGCTTGTTGGTTTGTTGGTTTGTTGGTTTGTTGATTTGGTGGTTTGTGGACTTGTTGGTTTGTTAGTTTGTTCATTTGTTGGCTTGTTGGTTTGTTGGCTTGTGGCTTGTTGGTTTGTTGGTTTGTTGATTTGTTGGTTTGTTGGTTTGTTGTTTTGTTGGCTTGTTGGCTTGTTGGTTTGTTGGCTTGTTGGTTTGTTTGTTTGTTGGTTTGTTCGTTTGTTGGTTTGTTGGTTTGTTGGTTTGTTAGTTTGTTGGTTTGTTGGTTTGTTGGTTTGTTGGTTTTTTGGTTTATTGGTTTGTTCGTTTGTTGGTTTGTTGGCTTGTTGGCTTTTCGGTTTGTTGGTTTGTTGGCTTGTTGGCTTGTTGGTTTGTTGGTTTGTTCGTTTGTTCGGTTGTTGGTTTGTTGGCTTGTTGGCTTGTTGGTGTGTTGGTGTGTTGGTTTGTTTGTTTGTTGGTTTGTTCGTTTGTTGGCTTGTTGGTTTGTTGGTTTGTTGGTTTGTTGGCTTGTTGGTTTGTTGGTTTGTTGGTTTGTTCGTTTGTTGGCTTGTTGGTTTGTTGGCTTGTGGCTTGTTGGTTTGTTGGTTTGTTGATTTGTTGGTTTGTTGGTTTGTTGTTTTGTTGGCTTGTTGGCTTGTTGGTTTGTTGGCTTGTTGGTTTGTTTTTTTGTTGGTTTGTTCGTTTGTTGGTTTGTTGGTTTGTTGGTTTGTTAGTTTGTTGGTTTGTTGGTTTGTTGGTTTTTTGGTTTATTGGTTTGTTCGTTTGTTGGTTTGTTGGTTTGTTGGTTTGTTGGTTTGTTGGTTTGTTGGTTTGTCGGTTTGTTGGTTTGTTGGTTTGTTGGCTTGTTGGTTTGTTGGTTTGTTGGTTTGTTCGTTTGTTGGTTTGTTGTTTTGTTGGTTTGTTGGCTTGTTGGCTTGTTGGTTTATTCGTTTGT
Organism: Atherix ibis; assembly: GCA_958298945.1. Taxonomy (NCBI): domain Eukaryota; kingdom Metazoa; phylum Arthropoda; class Insecta; order Diptera; family Athericidae; genus Atherix; species Atherix ibis. The sequence continues at coordinate 101,656,048 of OY282608.1, forward strand.
TGGCTTTTTGGTTTGTTGGTTTGTTGGTTTGTTGGTATGTTGGTTTGTTGGTTTGTTGGTTTGTTGGTTTGTCCGTTTGTTGGTTTGTTGGTTTGTTTGTTTGTTGGCTTGTTGGATTATTGGTTTGTTGGTTTGTTGGTTTGTTAGTTTTTTGGTTTGTTGGCTTGTTGGCTTGTTGGTTTGTTGGTTTGTTGGTTTGTTGGTTTGTTCATTTTTTGGTTTGTTGTTTTGTTGGCTTGTTGGCTTGTTGGTTTGTTGGCTTGTTGGTTTGTTGGTTTGTTGGTTTGTTGGCTTATTGGTTGGTTGGCTTGTTGGCTTGTTGGTTTGTCGGTTTGTTCGTTTGTTGGTTTGTTGGTTTGTTGGCTTGTTGGCTTGTTGGTTTGTTGGTTTGTTGGTTTGTTGGCTTGTTGGCTTGTTGGTTTGTTGGTTTGTTGGTTTGTTGGTTTGTTCATTTTTTGGTTTGTTGTTTTGTTGGCTTGTTGGCTTGTTGGTTTGTTGGCTTGTTGGTTTATTTGTTTGTTGGTTTGTTCGTTTGTTGGTTTGTTGGTTTGTTGGTTTGTTAGTTTGTTGGTTTGTTGGTTTGTTGCTTTGTTGGTTTTTTGGTTTATTGGTTTGTTGGTTTGTTGTTTTGTTGGTTTGTTGGCTTGTTGGCTTGTTGGTTTATTTGTTTGTTGGCTTTTTGGTTTGTTGGTTTGTTGGTTTGTTGGTATGTTGGTTTGTTGGTTTGTTGGTTTGTTGGTTTGTTGGCTTGTTGGTTTGTTGGTTGGTTGGTTTGTTGATTTGGTGGTTTGTTGGTTTGCTGGTTTGTTGGTTTGTTCGTTTGTTGGCTTGTTGGTTTGTTGGATTGTTGGTTTGTTGGTTTGTTGGTTTGTTGGTTTGTTGGTTTGTTGGTTTGTTGGTTTGTTGGCTTGTCGGCTTTTCGGTTTGTTGGTTTGTTGGTTTGTTGGTTTATTGGTTTGTTCGCTTGTTGGTTTGTGAGCTTCTTGGCTTGTTGGTTTGTTGGTTTGTTGGTTTGTTGGTTTGTTTGTTTGTTGGTTTGTTCGTTTGTTGGTTTGTTGGTTTGTTGGTTTGTTGGTTTGTTGGCTTGTTGGTTTGTTGGTTTGTTGGTTTGTTGATTTGGTGGTTTGTGGACTTGTTGGTTTGTTGGTTTGTTCATTTGTTGGCTTGTTGGTTTGTTGGCTTGTGGCTTGTTGGTTTGTTGGTTTGTTGATTTGTTGGTTTGTTGGTTTGTTGTTTTGTTGGCTTGTTGGCTTGTTGGTTTGTTGGCTTGTTGGTTTGTTTGTTTGTTGGTTTGTTCGTTTGTTGGTTTGTTGGTTTGTTGGTTTGTTAGTTTGTTGGTTTGTTGGTTTGTTGGTTTGTTGGTTTTTTGGTTTATTGGTTTGTTCGTTTGTTGGTTTGTTGGCTTGTTGGCTTTTCGGTTTGTTGGTTTGTTGGCTTGTTGGCTTGTTGGTTTGTTGGTTTGTTCGTTTGTTCGGTTGTTGGTTTGTTGGCTTGTTGGCTTGTTGGTGTGTTGGTGTGTTGGTTTGTTTGTTTGTTGGTTTGTTCGTTTGTTGGCTTGTTGGTTTGTTGGTTTGTTGGTTTGTTGGCTTGTTGGTTTGTTGGTTTGTTGGTTTGTTCGTTTGTTGGCTTGTTGGTTTGTTGGCTTGTGGCTTGTTGGTTTGTTGGTTTGTTGATTTGTTGGTTTGTTGTTTTGTTGGCTTGTTGGCTTGTTGGTTTGTTGGCTTGTTGGTTTGTTTTTTTGTTGGTTTGTTCGTTTGTTGGTTTGTTGGTTTGTTGGTTTGTTAGTTTGTTGGTTTGTTGGTTTGTTGGTTTTTTGGTTTATTGGTTTGTTCGTTTGTTGGTTTGTTGGTTTGTTGGTTTGTTGGTTTGTTGGTTTGTTGGTTTGTCGGTTTGTTGGTTTGTTGGTTTGTTGGCTTGTTGGTTTGTTGGTTTGTTGGTTTGTTCGTTTGTTGGTTTGTTGTTTTGTTGGTTTGTTGGCTTGTTGGCTTGTTGGTTTATTGGTTTGTTGGCTTTTTGGTTTGTTGGTTTGTTGGTTTGTTGGTATGTTGGTTTGTTGGTTTGTTGGTTTGTTGGTTTGTCCGTTTGTTGGTTTGTTGGTTTGTTTGTTTGTTGGCTTGTTGGATTATTGGTTTGTTGGTTTGTTGGTTTGTTAGTTTTTTGGTTTGTTGGCTTGTTGGCCTGTTGGTTTGTTGGTTTGTTGGTTTGTTGGTTTGTTCATTTTTTGGTTTGTTGTTTTGTTGGCTTGTTGGCTTGTTGGTTTGTTGGCTTGTTGGTTTGTTGGTTTGTTGGTTTGTTGGCTTATTGGTTGGTTGGCTTGTTGGCTTGTTGGTTTGTCGGTTTGTTCGTTTGTTGGTTTGTTGGTTTGTTGGCTTGTTGGCTTGTTGGTTTGTTGGTTTGTTGGTTTGTTGGCTTGTTGGCTTGTTGGTTTGTTGGTTTGTTGGTTTGTTGGTTTGTTCATTTTTTGGTTTGTTGTTTTGTTGGCTTGTTGGCTTGTTGGCTTGTTGGTTTGTTGGCTTGTTGGTTTGTTTGTTTGTTGGTTTGTTCGTTTGTTGGTTTGTTGGTTTGTTGGTTTGTTGGTTTGTTAGTTTGTTGGTTTGTTGGTTTGTTGCTTTGTTGGTTTTTTGGTTTATTGGTTTGTTGGTTTGTTGTTTTGTTGGTTTGTTGGCTTGTTGGCTTGTTGGTTTATTGGTTTGTTGGCTTTTTGGTTTGTTGGTTTGTTGGTTTGTTGGTATGTTGGTTTGTTGGTTTGTTGGTTTGTTGGTTTGTCCGTTTGTTGGTTTGTTGGTTTGTTTGTTTGTTGGCTTGTTGGATTGTTGGTTTGTTGGTTTGTTGGTTTGTTGGTTTTTTGGTTTGTTGGTTTGTTGGTTTGTTGGTTTGTTGGTTTGTTGGCTTATTGGTTGGTTGGCTTGTTGGCTTGTTGGTTTGTCGGTTTGTTCGTTTGTTGGTTTGTTGGTTTGTTGGCTTGTTGGCTTGTTGGTTTGTTGGTTTGTTGGTTTGTTGGTTTGTTTGTTTGTTGGTTTGTTCGTTTGTTGGTTTGTTGGTTTGTTGGTTTGATGGCTTGTTGGTTTGTTGGTTTGTTGGTTTGTTGATTTGGTGGTTTGTGGACTTGTTGGTTTGTTGGTTTGTTCATTTGTTGGCTTGTTGGTTTGTTGGCTTGTGGCTTGTTGGTTTGTTGGTTTGTTGATTTGTTGGTTTGTTGGTTTGTTGTTTTGTTGGCTTGTTGGCTTGTTGGTTTGTTGGCTTGTTGGTTTGTTTGTTTGTTGGTTTGTTCGTTTGTTGGTTTGTTGGTTTGTTGGTTTGTTAGTTTGTTGGTTTGTTGGTTTGTTGGTTTGTTGGTTTTTTGGGTTATTGGTTTATTGGTTTGTTCGTTTGTTGGTTTGTTGGCTTGTTGGCTTTTCGGTTTGTTGGTTTGTTGGTTTGTTGGCTTGTTGGTTTGTTGGTTTGTTGGTTTGTTCGGTTGTTGGTTTGTTGGCTTGTTGGCTTGTTGGTGTGTTGGTGTGTTGGTTTGTTTGTTTGTTGGTTTGTTCGTTTGTTGGCTTGTTGGTTTGTTGGTTTGTTGGTTTGTTGGCTTGTTGGTTTGTTGGTTTGTTGGTTTGTTCGTTTGTTGGCTTGTTGGTTTGTTGGCTTGTGGCTTGTTGGTTTGTTGGTTTGTTGATTTGTTGGTTTGTTGGTTTGTTGTTTTGTTGGCTTGTTGGCTTGTTGGTTTGTTGGCTTGTTGGTTTGTTTTTTTGTTGGTTTGTTAGTTTGTTGGTTTGTTGGTTTGTTGGTTTTTTGGTTTATTGGTTTGTTCGTTTGTTGGTTTGTTGGTTTGTTGGTTTGTTGGTTTGTTGGTTTGTTGGTTTGTTGGTTTGTCGGTTTGTTGGTTTGTTGGTTTGTTGGCTTGTTGGTTTGTTGGTTTGTTGGTTTGTTCGTTTGTTGGTTTGTTGTTTTGTTGGTTTGTTGGCTTGTTGGCTTGTTGGTTTATTGGTTTGTTGGCTTTTTGGTTTGTTGGTTTGTTGGTTTGTTGGTATGTTGGTTTGTTGGTTTGTTGGTTTGTTGGTTTGTTGGTTTGTCCGTTTGTTGGTTTGTTGGTTTGTTTGTTTGTTGGCTTGTTGGATTATTGGTTTGTTGGTTTGTTGGTTTGTTGGTTTTTTGGTTTGTTGGCTTGTTGGCTTGTTGGTTTGTTGGTTTGTTGGTTTGTTGGTTTGTTCATTTTTTGGTTTGTTGTTTTGTTGGCTTGTTGGCTTGTTGGTTTGTTGGCTTGTTGGTTTGTTGGTTTGTTGGTTTGTTGGCTTATTGGTTGGTTGGCTTGTTGGCTTGTTGGTTTGTCGGTTTGTTCGTTTGTTGGTTTGTTGGTTTGTTGGCTTGTTGGCTTGTTGGTTTGTTGGTTTGTTGGTTTGTTGGCTTGTTGGCTTGTTGGTTTGTTGGTTTGTTGGTTTGTTGGTTTGTTCATTTTTTGGTTTGTTGTTTTGTTGGCTTGTTGGCTTGTTGGTTTGTTGGCTTGTTGGTTTGTTTGTTTGTTGGTTTGTTCGTTTGTTGGTTTGTTGGTTTGTTGGTTTGTTAGTTTGTTGGTTTGTTGGTTTGTTGCTTTGTTGGTTTTTTGGTTTATTGGTTTGTTGGTTTGTTGTTTTGTTGGTTTGTTGGCTTGTTGGCTTGTTGGTTTATTGGTTTGTTGGCTTTTTGGTTTGTTGGTTTGTTGGTTTGTTGGTATGTTGGTTTGTTGGTTTGTTGGTTTGTTGGTTTGTCCGTTTGTTGGTTTGTTGGTTTGTTTGTTTGTTGGCTTGTTGGATTGTTGGTTTGTTGGTTTGTTGGTTTGTTGGTTTTTTGGTTTGTTGGTTTGTTGGTTTGTTGGTTTGTTGGTTTGTTGGTTTGTTGGCTTATTGGTTGGTTGGCTTGTTGGCTTGTTGGTTTGTCGGTTTGTTCGTTTGTTGGTTTGTTGGTTTGTTGGCTTGTTGGCTTGTTGGTTTGTTGGTTTGTTGGTTTGTTGGTTTGTTTGTTTGTTGGTTTAATCGTTTGTTGGTTTGTTGGTTTGTTGGTTTGATGGCTTGTTGGTTTGTTGGTTTGTTGGTTTGTTGATTTGGTGGTTTGTGGACTTGTTGGTTTGTTGGTTTGTTCATTTGTTGGCTTGTTGGTTTGTTGGCTTGTGGCTTGTTGGTTTGTTGGTTTGTTGATTTGTTGGTTTGTTGGTTTGTTGTTTTGTTGGCTTGTTGGCTTGTTGGTTTGTTGGCTTGTTGGTTTGTTTTTTTGTTGGTTTGTTAGTTTGTTGGTTTGTTGGTTTGTTGGTTTTTTGGTTTATTGGTTTGTTCGTTTGTTGGTTTGTTGGTTTGTTGGTTTGTTGGTTTGTTGGTTTGTTGGTTTGTTGGTTTGTCGGTTTGTTGGTTTGTTGGTTTGTTGGCTTGTTGGTTTGTTGGTTTGTTGGTTTGTTCGTTTGTTGGTTTGTTGTTTTGTTGGTTTGTTGGCTTGTTGGCTTGTTGGTTTATTGGTTTGTTGGCTTTTTGGTTTGTTGGTTTGTTGGTTTGTTGGTATGTTGGTTTGTTGGTTTGTTGGTTTGTTGGTTTGTTGGTTTGTCCGTTTGTTGGTTTGTTGGTTTGTTTGTTTGTTGGCTTGTTGGATTATTGGTTTGTTGGTTTGTTGGTTTGTTGGTTTTTTGGTTTGTTGGCTTGTTGGCTTGTTGGTTTGTTGGTTTGTTGGTTTGTTGGTTTGTTCATTTTTTGGTTTGTTGTTTTGTTGGCTTGTTGGCTTGTTGGTTTGTTGGCTTGTTGGTTTGTTGGTTTGTTGGTTTGTTGGCTTATTGGTTGGTTGGCTTGTTGGCTTGTTGGTTTGTCGATTTGTTCGTTTGTTGGTTTGTTGGTTTGTTGGCTTGTTGGCTTGTTGGTTTGTTGGTTTGTTGGTTTGTTGGCTTGTTGGCTTGTTGGTTTGTTGGTTTGTTGGTTTGTTGGTTTGTTCATTTTTTGGTTTGTTGTTTTGTTGGCTTGTTGGCTTGTTGGTTTGTTGGCTTGTTGGTTTGTTTGTTTGTTGGTTTGTTCGTTTGTTGGTTTGTTGGTTTGTTGGTTTGTTAGTTTGTTGGTTTGTTGGTTTGTTGCTTTGTTGGTTTTTTGGTTTATTGGTTTGTTGGTTTGTTGTTTTGTTGGTTTGTTGGCTTGTTGGCTTGTTGGTTTATTGGTTTGTTGGCTTTTTGGTTTGTTGGTTTGTTGGTTTGTTGGTATGTTGGTTTGTTGGTTTGTTGGTTTGTTGGTTTGTCCGTTTGTTGGTTTGTTGGTTTGTTTGTTTGTTGGCTTGTTGGATTGTTGGTTTGTTGGTTTGTTGGTTTGTTGGTTTTTTGGTTTGTTGGTTTGTTGGTTTGTTGGTTTGTTGGTTTGTTGGTTTGTTGGCTTATTGGTTGGTTGGCTTGTTGGCTTGTTGGTTTGTCGGTTTGTTCGTTTGTTGGTTTGTTGGTTTGTTGGCTTGTTGGCTTGTTGGTTTGTTGGTTTGTTGGTTTGTTGGTTTGTTTGTTTGTTGGTTTAATCGTTTGTTGGTTTGTTGGTTTGTTGGTTTGATGGCTTGTTGGTTTGTTGGTTTGTTGGTTTGTTGATTTGGTGGTTTGTGGACTTGTTGGTTTGTTGGTTTGTTCATTTGTTGGCTTGTTGGTTTGTTGGCTTGTGGCTTGTTGGTTTGTTGGTTTGTTGATTTGTTGGTTTGTTGGTTTGTTGTTTTGTTGGCTTGTTGGCTTGTTGGTTTGTTGGCTTGTTGGTTTGTTTGTTTGTTGGTTTGTTCGTTTGTTGGTTTGTTGGTTTGTTGGTTTGTTAGTTTGTTGGTTTGTTGGTTTGTTGGTTTGTTGGTTTTTTGGTTTATTGGTTTGTTCGTTTGTTGGTTTGTTGGCTTGTTGGCTTTTCGGTTTGTTGGTTTGTTGGTTTGTTGGCTTGTTGGTTTGTTGGTTTGTTGGTTTGTTCGGTTGTTGGTTTGTTGGCTTGTTGGCTTGTTGGTGTGTTGGTGTGTTGGTTTGTTTGTTTGTTGGTTTGTTCGTTTGTTGGCTTGTTGGTTTGTTGGTTTGTTGGTTTGTTGGCTTGTTGGTTTGTTGGTTTGTTGGTTTGTTCGTTTGTTGGCTTGTTGGTTTGTTGGCTTGTGGCTTGTTGGTTTGTTGGTTTGTTGATTTGTTGGTTTGTTGGTTTGTTGTTTTGTTGGCTTGTTGGCTTGTTGGTTTGTTGGCTTGTTGGTTTGTTTTTTTGTTGGTTTGTTCGTTTGTTGGTTTGTTGGTCTGTTGGTTTGTTAGTTTGTTGGTTTGTTGGTTTGTTGGTTTGTTGGTTTTTTGGTTTATTGGTTTGTTCGTTTGTTGGTTTGTTGGTTTGTTGGTTTGTTGGTTTGTTGGTTTGTTGGTTTGTTGGTTTGTCGGTTTGTTGGTTTGTTGGTTTGTTGGCTTGTTGGTTTGTTGGTTTGTTGGTTTGTTCGTTTGTTGTTTTGTTGGTTTGTTGGCTTGTTGGCTTGTTGGTTTATTGGTTTGTTGGCTTTTTGGTTTGTTGGTTTGTTGGTTTGTTGGTATGTTGGTTTGTTGGTTTGTTGGTTTGTTGGTTTGTCCGTTTGTTGGTTTGTTGGTTTGTTTGTTTGTTGGCTTGTTGGATTATTGGTTTGTTGGTTTGTTGGTTTGTTGGTTTTTTGGTTTGTTGGCTTGTTGGCTTGTTGGTTTGTTGGTTTGTTGGTTTGTTGGTTTGTTCATTTTTTGGTTTGTTGTTTTGTTAGCTTGTTGGCTTGTTGGTTTGTTGGCTTGTTGGTTTGTTGGTTTGTTGGTTTGTTGGCTTATTGGTTGGTTGGCTTGTTGGCTTGTTGGTTTGTCGGTTTGTTCGTTTGTTGGTTTGTTGGCTTGTTGGCTTGTTGGTTTGTTGGTTTGTTGGTTTGTTGGCTTGTTGGCTTGTTGGTTTGTTGGTTTGTTGGTTTGTTGGTTTGTTCATTTTTTGGTTTGTTGTTTTGTTGGCTTGTTGGCTTGTTGGTTTGTTGGCTTGTTGGTTTGTTTGTTTGTTGGTTTGTTCGTTTGTTGGTTTGTTGGTTTGTTGGTTTGTTAGTTTGTTGGTTTGTTGGTTTGTTGGTTTGTTGGTTTTTTGGTTTATTGGTTTGTTGGTTTGTTGTTTTGTTGGTTTGTTGGCTTGTTGGCTTGTTGGTTTATTGGTTTGTTGGCTTTTTGGTTTGTTGGTTTGTTGGTTTGTTGGTATGTTGGTTTGTTGGTTTGTTGGTTTGTTGGTTTGTCCGTTTGTTGGTTTGTTGGTTTGTTTGTTTGTTGGCTTGTTGGATTGTTGGTTTGTTGGTTTGTTGGTTTGTTGGTTTTTTGGTTTGTTGGTTTGTTGGTTTGTTGGTTTGTTGGTTTGTTGGCTTATTGGTTGGTTGGCTTGTTGGCTTGTTGGTTTGTCGGTTTGTTCGTTTGTTGGTTTGTTGGTTTGTTGGCTTGTTGGCTTGTTGGTTTGTTGGTTTGTTGGTTTGTTGGCTTGTTGGTTTGTTGGTTTGTTGGTTTGTTGGTTTGTTCATTTTTTGGTTTGTTGGTTTGTTGGTTTGTTGGTTTGTTGGTTTGTTGGTTTGTTGGTTTGTTGGTTTGTTGGTTTGTTGGTTTGTTGGTTTGTTGGTTTGTTGGTTTGTTGGTTTGTTCGTTTTTTGGTTTGTTGGTTTGTTGGTTTGTTGGCATGTTGGTTTGTTGGTTTGTTGGTTGTTTGGTTAGTTGATTTGTTAATTTGTTGGTTTGTTGGTTTGTTGGTTTGTTGGTTTGTTGGCTTATTGGCTTGTTGGTTTGTTGGTTTGTTCGTTTGTTGGTTTGTTGGTTTGTTGTATTGTTGGATTGTTGGCTTGTTGGTTTGTTTGTTTGTTGGCTTGTTGGTTTGTTGGTTTTTTGGTTTGTCGGTTTGTTGGTTTGTTGGTTTGTTGGTTTGTTATTATGTTGGTTTGTTGGTTTGTTGGTTTGTTGGTTTGTTGGTTTGTTGGTTTGTTGGTTTGTTGGCTTGTTGGTTTGTTGGTTTGTTAGTTTTTTGGTGTGTTTGTTTGTTGGCTTGTTAGCTTGTTGGTTTGTTGGTTTGTTAGTTTTTTGGGTTGTTGGCTTGTTGGTTTGTTGGTTTGTTGGTTACTTGGTTTGTTGGTTTGTTGGTTTGTTGGGTTGTTCGTTTGTTGGTTTGTTGGTTTGTTGGTTTGTTGGTTTGTTGGTTTGTTGGTTTGTTGGTTTGTTGGCTTGTTGGTTTGTTGGTTTGTTGGTTTGTTCGTTTGTTGGCTTGTTGGTTTGTTGGCTTGTTGGCTTGTTGGTTTGTTGGTTTGTTGATTTGTTGGTTTGTTGGTCTGTTGTTTTGTTGGCTTGTTGGCTTGTTGGTTTGTTGGTTTGTTGGTTTGTTTGTTTGTTGGTTTGTTGGTTTGTTGGTTTGTTGGCTTGTTGGTTTGTTGGCTTGTTGGTTTGTTGGTTTGTTGGTTTGTTGGTTTGTTGGTTTTTTCGTTTGTTGGTTTGTTTGTTTGTTGGTTTGTTGGCTTGTTGGTTTGTTGGTTTGTTGGTTTGTTGGTTTGATGGTTTGTTAGTCTGTTCGTTTGTTGGTTTGTTGGTTTGTCCGTTTGTTGGTTTGTTGGTTTTTTTGTTTGTTGGCTTGTTGGATTATTGGTTTGTTGGTTTGTTGGTTTGTTGGTTTTTTGGTTTGTTGGCTTGTTGGCTTGTTGGTTTGTTGGTTTGTTGGTTTGTTGGTTTGTTCATTTTTTGGTTTGTTGTTTTGTTGGCTTGTTGGCTTGTTGGTTTATTGGCTTGTTGGCTTGTTGGTTTGTTGGTTTGTTGGTTTGTTAGTTTGTTGTCTTGTTGGCTTCTTGGTTTGTTGGTTTGTTGGTTTGGTCGTTTGTTAGTTTGTTGGTTTGTTGGTTTGTTGGTTTATTGGCTTGTTGGCTTGTTGGTTTTTTGGTTTGTTGGCTTGTTGGTTTGTCGGTTTGTTGGCTTGTTGGCTTGTTGGCTTGTTGGTTTGTTGGTTTGTTGGCTTGTTGGTTTGTTGGTTTGTTCGTTTTTTTGTTTGTTCGCTTGTTGGTTTGTTCGTTTGTCGGTTTGTTGGTTACTTGGTTTGTTGGTTTGTTGGTTTGTTGGTTTGTTGGTTTGTTGGGTTGTTCGTTTGTTGTCTTGTTGGCTTCTTGGTTTGTTGGTTTGTTGGTTTGTTCGTTTGTTAGTTTGTTGGTTTGTTGGTTTGTTGGTTTTTTGGTTTATTGGTTTGTTCGTTTGTTGGTTTGTTGGTTTGTTGGTTTGTTGGTTTGTTGGTTTGTCGGTTTGTTGGTTTGTTGGTTTGTTGGCTTGTTGGTTTGTTGGTTTGTTGGTTTGTTCGTTTGTTGGTTTGTTGTTTTGTTTGTTTGTTGGCTTGTTGGCTTGTTGGTTTATTGGTTTGTTGGCTTTTTGGTTTGTTGGTTTGTTGGTTTGTTGGTATGTTGGTTTTTTGGTTTATTGGTTTGTTCGTTTGTTGGTTTGTTGGTTTGTTGGTTTGTTGGTTTGTTGGTTTGTTGGTTTGTCGGTTTGTTGGTTTGTTGGTTTGTTGGCTTGTTGGTTTGTTGGTTTGTTGGTTTGTTCGTTTGTTGGTTTGTTGTTTTGTTGGTTTGTTGGCTTGTTGGCTTGTTGGTTTATTGGTTTGTTGGCTTTTTGGTTTGTTGGTTTGTTGGTTTGTTGGTATGTTGGTTTGTTGGTTTGTTGGTTTGTTGGTTTGTCCGTTTGTTGGTTTGTTGGTTTGTTTGTTTTTTGGCTTGTTGGATTATTGGTTTGTTGGTTTGTTGTTTTGTTGGTTTTTTGGTTTGTTGGCTTGTTGGCTTGTTGGTTTGTTGGCTTGTTGGTTTGCTGGTTTGTTCATTTTTTGGTTTGTTGTTTTGTTGGCTTGTTGGCTTGTTGGTTTGTTGGCTTGTTGGTTTGTTGGTTTGTTGGTTTGTTGGCTTATTGGTTGGTTGGCTTGTTGGCTTGTTGGTTTGTCGGTTTGTTCGTTTGTTGGTTTGTTGGTTTGTTGGCTTGTTGGCTTGTTGGTTTGTTGGTTTGTTGGTTTGTTGGCTTGTTGGCTTGTTGGCTTGTTGGTTTGTTGGTTTGTTGGTTTGTTGGTTTGTTCATTTTTTGGTTTGTTGTTTTGTTGGCTTGTTGGCTTGTTGGTTTGTTGGCTTGTTGGTTTGTTTGTTTGTTGGTTTGTTCGTTTGTTGGTTTGTTGGTTTGTTGGTTTGTTAGTTTGTTGGTTTGTTGGTTTGTTGGTTTGTTGGTTTTTTGGTTTATTGGTTTGTTGGTTTGTTGTTTTGTTGGTTTGTTGGCTTGTTGGCTTGTTGGTTTATTGGTTTGTTGGCTTTTTGGTTTGTTGGTTTGTTGGTTTGTTGGTATGTTGGTTTGTTGGTTTGTTGGTTTGTTGGTTTGTCCGTTTGTTGGTTTGTTGGTTTGTTTGTTTGTTGGCTTGTTGGATTGTTGGTTTGTTGGTTTGTTGGTTTTTTGGTTTGTTGGTTTGTTGGTTTGTTGGTTTGTTGGTTTGTTGGCTTATTGGTTGGTTGGCTTGTTGGCTTGTTGGTTTGTCGGTTTGTTCGTTTGTTGGTTTGTTGGTTTGTTGGCTTGTTGGCTTGTTGGTTTGTTGGTTTGTTGGTTTGTTGGCTTGTTGGTTTGTTGGTTTGTTGGTTTGTTGGTTTGTTCATTTTTTGGTTTGTTGGTTTGTTGGTTTGTTGGTTTGTTGGCTTGTTGGTTTGTTCGTTTGTTGGCTTTTTGGTTTGTTGGTTTGTTGGTTTGTTGGTTTGTTGGTTTGTTGGTTTGTTGGTTTGTTGGTTTGTTGGTTTGTTGGTTTGTTGGTTTGTTGGTTTGTTGGTTTGTTCGTTTTTTGGTTTGTTGGTTTGTTGGTTTGTTGGCTTGTTGGTTTGTTGGTTTGTTGGTTGTTTGGTTAGTTGATTTGTTGGTTTGTTGGTTTGTTGGTTTGTTGGTTTGTTGGTTTGTTGGCTTATTGGCTTGTTGGTTTGTTGGTTTGTTCTTTTGTTGGTTTGTTGCTTTGTTGTATTGTTGGATTGTTGGCTTGTTGGTTTGTTTGTTTGTTGGCTTGTTGGTTTGTTGGTTTTTTGGTTTGTCGGTTTGTTGGTTTGTTGGTTTGTTGGTTTGTTATTATGTTGGTTTGTTGGTTTGTTGGTTTGTTGGTTTGTTGGTTTGTTGGTTTGTTGGTTTGTTGGCTTGTTGGTTTGTTGGTTTGTTAGTTTTTTGGTGTGTTTGTTTGTTGGCTTGTTAGCTTGTTGGTTTGTTGGTTTGTTAGTTTTTTGGGTTGTTGGCTTGTTGGTTTGTTGGTTTGTTGGTTACTTGGTTTGTTGGTTTGTTGGTTTGTTGGGTTGTTCGTTTGTTGGTTTGTTGGTTTGTTGGTTTGTTGGTTTGTTGGTTTGTTGGTTTGTTGGTTTGTTGGCTTGTTGGTTTGTTGGTTTGTTGGTTTGTTCGTTTGTTGGCTTGTTGGTTTGTTGGCTTGTTGGCTTGTTGGTTTGTTGGTTTGTTGATTTGTTGGTTTGTTGGTTTGTTGGTCTGTTGTTTTGTTGGCTTGTTGGCTTGTTGGTTTGTTGGTTTGTTGGTTTGTTTGTTTGTTGGTTTGTTCGTTTGTTGGTTTGTTGGCTTGTTGGTTTGTTGGCTTGTTGGTTTGTTGGTTTGTTGGTTTGTTGGTTTGTTGGTTTTTTCGTTTGTTGGTTTGTTTGTTTGTTGGTTTGTTGGCTTGTTGGTTTGTTGGTTTGTTGGTTTGTTGGTTTGATGGTTTGTTAGTCTGTTCGTTTGTTGGTTTGTTGGTTTGTCCGTTTGTTGGTTTGTTGGTTTGTTTGTTTGTTGGCTTGTTGGATTATTGGTTTGTTGGTTTGTTGGTTCGTTGGTTTTTTGGTTTGTTGGCTTGTTGGCTTGTTGGTTTGTTGGTTTGTTGGTTTGTTGGTTTGTTCATTTTTTGGTTTGTTGTTTTGTTGGCTTGTTGGCTTGTTGGTTTATTGGCTTGTTGGCTTGTTGGTTTGTTGGTTTGTTGGTTTGTTCGTTTGTTGTCTTGTTGGCTTCTTGGTTTGTTGGTTTGTTGGTTTGGTCGTTTGTTAGTTTGTTGGTTTGTTGGTTTATTGGCTTGTTGGCTTGTTGGTTTTTTGGTTTGTTGGCTTGTTGGTTTGTCGGTTTGTTGGCTTGTTGGCTTGTTGGCTTGTTGGTTTGTTGGTTTGTTGGCTTGTTGGTTTGTTGGTTTGTTGGTTTGTTCGTTTTTTTGTTTGTTCGCTTGTTGGTTTGTTCGTTTGTCGGTTTGTTGGTTACTTGGTTTGTTGGTTTGTTGGTTTGTTGGTTTGTTGGTGTGTTGGTTTGTTGGTTTGTTGGGTTGTTCGTTTGTTGTCTTGTTGGCTTCTTGGTTTGTTGGTTTGTTGGTTTGTTCGTTTGTTAGTTTGTTGGTTTGTTGGTTTGTTGTTTTTTTGGTTTATTGGTTTGTTCGTTTGTTGGTTTGTTGGTTTGTTGGTTTGTTGGTTTGTTGGTTTGTTGGTTTGTTGGTTTGTCGGTTTGTTGGTTTGTTGGTTTGTTGGCTTGTTGGTTTGTTGGTTTGTTGGTTTGTTCGTTTGTTGGTTTGTTGTTTTGTTTGTTTGTTGGCTTGTTGGCTTGTTGGTTTATTGGTTTGTTGGCTTTTTGGTTTGTTGGTTTGTTGGTTTGTTGGTATGTTGGTTTGTTGGTTTGTTGGTTTGTTGGTTTGTCTGTTTGTTGGTTTGTTGGTTTGTTTGTTTGTTGGCTTGTTGGATTGTTGGTTTGTTGGTTTGTTGGTTTGTTGGTTTTTTGGTTTGTTGGTTTGTTGGTTTGTTGGTTTGTTGGTTTGTTGGCTTATTGGTTGGTTGGCTTGTTGGCTTGTTGGTTTGTTGGTTTGTTCGTTTGTTGGTTTGTTGGTTTGTTGGCTTGTTGGCTTGTTGGTTTGTTGGTTTGTTGGTTTGTTGGCTTGTTGGCTTGTTGGTTTGTTGGTTTGTTGGTTTGTTGGTTTGTTCATTTTTTGGTTTGTTGTTTTGTTGGCTTGTTGGCTTGTTGGTTGGTTGGCTTGTTGGTTTGTTTGTTTGTTGGTTTGTTCGTTTGTTGGTTTGTTGGTTTGTTGGTTTGTTAGTTTGTTGGTTTGTTGGTTTGTTGGTTTGTTGGTTTTTTGGTTTATTGGTTTGTTGGTTTGTTGTTTTGTTGGTTTGTTGGCTTGTTGGCTGGTTGGTTTATTGGTTTGTTGGCTTTTTGGTTTGTTGGTTTGTTGGTTTGTTGGTATGTTGGTTTGTTGGTTTGTTGGTTTGTTGGTTTGTCCGTTTGTTGGTTTGTTGGTTTGTTTGTTTGTTGGCTTGTTGGATTGTTGGTTTGTTGGTTTGTTGGTTTGTTGGTTTTTTGGTTTGTTGGTTTGTTGGTTTGTTGGTTTGTTGGTTTGTTGGCTTATTGGTTGGTTGGCTTGTTGGCTTGTTGGTTTGTCGGTTTGTTCGTTTGTTGGTTTGTTGGTTTGTTGGCTTGTTGGCTTGTTGGTTTGTTGGTTTGTTGGTTTGTTGGCTTGTTGGCTTGTTGGTTTGTTGGTTTGTTGGTTTGTTGGCTTGTTGGTTTGTTCGTTTGTTGGCTTTTTGGTTTGTTGGTTTGTTGGTTTGTTGGTTTGTTGGTTTGTTGGTTTGTTGGTTTGTTGGTTTGTTGGTTTGTTGGTTTGTTGGTTTGTTGGTTTGTTGGTTTGTTGGTTTGTTGGTTTGTTGGTTTGTTCGTTTTTTGGTTTGTTGGTTTGTTGGTTTGTTGGCTTGTTGGTTTGTTGGTTTGTTGGTTGTTTGGTTAGTTGATTTGTTGGTTTGTTGGTTTGTTGGTTTGTTGGTTTGTTCGTTTTTTTGTTTGTTCGCTTGTTGGTTTGTTCGTTTGTCGGTTTGTTGGTTACTTGGTTTGTTGGTTTGTTGGTTTGTTGGTTTGTTGGTTTGTTGGGTTGTTCGTTTGTTGTCTTGTTGGCTTCTTGGTTTGTTGGTTTGTTCGTTTGTTAGTTTGTTGGTTTGTTGGTTTGTTGGTTTGTTCGTTTGTTGGTTTGTTGGTTTGTTCGTTTGTTGGTTTGTTGGTTTGTTGGTTTTTTTGGTTTGTTGGCTTGTTGGTTTGTCGGTTTGTTGGCTTGTTAGCTTGTTGGCTTGTTGGTTTGTTGGTTTGTTGGCTTGTTGGTTTGTTGGTTTGTTCGTTTTTTTGTTTGTTCGCTTGTTGGTTTGTTCGTTTGTTGGTTTGTTGGCTTGTTGGTTTGTTGGCTTGTTGGTTTGTTGGTTTGTTGGTTTGTTGGTTTGTTGGTTTTTTCGTTTGTTGGTTTGTTTGTTTGTTGGTTTGTTGGCTTGTTGGTTTGTTGGTTTGTTGGTTTGTTGGTTTGATGGTTTGTTAGTCTGTTCGTTTGTTGGTTTTTTGGTTTGTTCGCTAGTTGGTTTGTTGGTTTTTTGGTTTGTTGGCTTGTTGGTTTGTTGGCTTGTTGTCTTGTTGGTTTGTTGGTTTGTTGGTTTGTTCGTTTGTTGTCTTGTTGGCTTCTTGGTTTGTTGGTTTGTTTTTTTTGGTCGTTTGTTAGTTTGTTGGTTTGTTGGTTTGTTGGTTTGTTGGCTTGTTGGCTTGTTGGTTTTTTGGTTTGTTGGCTTGTTGGTTTGTCGGTTTGTTGGCTTGTTGGCTTGTTGGCTTGTTGGTTTGTTGGTTTGTTGGCTTGTTGGTTTGTTGGTTTGTTCGTTTTTTTGTTTGTTCGCTTGTTGGTTTGTTCGTTTGTCGGTTTCTTGGTTACTTGGTTTGCTGGTTTGTTGGTTTGTTGGTTTGTTGGTTTGTTGGTTTGTTGGTTTGTTGGGTTGTTCGTTTGTTGTCTTGTTGGCTTCTTGGTTTGTTGGTTTGTTGCTTTGTTCGTTTGTTAGTTTGTTAGTTTGTTGGTTTGTTGGTTTGTTGGTTTGTTCGTTTGTTGGTTTGTTGGTTTGTTCGTTTGTTGGTTTGTTGGTTTGTTGGTTTTTTGGTTTGTAGGCTTGTTGGTTTGTCGGTTTGTTGGCTTGTTGGCTTGTTGGCTTGTTGGTTTGTTGGTTTGTTGGTTTGTTGGTTTGTTGGTTTGTTGGTTTATTCGTTTTTTTGTTTGTTCGCTTGTTGGTTTGTTCGTTTGTCGGTTTGTTGGTTACTTGGTTTGTTGGTTTGTTGGTTTGTTGGTTTGTTGGTTTGTTGGTTTGTTGGCTTGTTGGTTTGTTGGCCTGTTGGTTTGTTCGTTTGTTGGTTTGTTGGTTTGTTGGTTTGTTGGTTTGTTCGTTTGTTGGTTTGTTGGTTTGTTGGTTTGTTGGTTTGTTCGTTTGTTGGCTTGTTGGTTTGTTGGTTTGTTGGTTTGTTGGTTTGTTGGTTTGTTGGTTTGTTGGTTTGCTGGTTTGTTGGTTTGTTGGTTTGTTGTTTTGTTGGTTTGTTGGTTTGTTTGTTTGTTGGTTTGTTGGCTTGTTGGTTTGTTGGTTTCTTGGTTTGTTGGTTTGTTGGTTTGTTGCTCTATTCGTTTGTTGGTTTGTTGGTTTGTTCGCTTGTTGGTTTATTGGTTTTTTGGTTTGTTGGCTTGTTGGTTTGTTGGTTTGTTCGTTTGTTGGTTAGTTGGTTTGTTGGTTTGTTGGGTTGTTGGTTGGTTCGTTTGTTGGTTTGTTGGTTTGTTCGTTTGTTGGTTTGTTGGTTTGTTTGTTTGTTGGCTTGTTGGCTTGTTGGTTTTTTGGTTTGTTGGCTTGTTGGTTTGTTGGCTTGTTGGCTTTTTGATTTGTTGGTTTGTTGGTTTGTTGGTTTGTTGGTTTGTTAGCTTGTTGGCTTGTTGGTTTGTTGGTTTGTTGGTTTGTTGGTTTGTTGGTTTGTTTGTTTGTTGGTTTGTTCGTTTGTTGGTTTGTTGGTTTGTTGGTTTGTTGGCTTGTTGGTTTGTTGGTTTGTTGGTTTGCTGATTTGGTGGTTTGTTGGCTTGTTGGTTTGTTGGCTTGTTAATTTGTTGGCTTGTTGTTGGTTTGTTGGCTTGTTGGCTTGTTGGTTTGTTGGTTTGTTGGTTTGTTGGGTTGTTGGTTTATGGGCTTGTTGGCTTGTTGGTTTGTTTGTTGGTTGGTTTGTTCGTTTGTTGGCTTGTTGGTTTGTTGGTTTGTTGGTTTGTTAGTTTGTTCGTTTGTTGGTTTGTTGGTTTGTTGGCTTGTTGGCTTGTCAGTTTTTTGGTTTGTTGGCTTGTTGGTTTGTTGGTTTGTTGGCCGGTTGGTTTGTTCGTTTGTTGGTTTGTTGGTTTGTTGGTTTGTTGGTTTGTTGGTTTGTTTGTTTGTTGGTTTGTTCGTTTGTTGGCTTGTTGGTTTGTTGGTTTGTTGGTTTGTTGGTTTGTTAGTTTGTTCGTTTGTTGGTTTGTTGGTTTGTTGGTTTTTTGGTTTCTTGGTTTGTTGGTTTGTTGGTTTGTTGGTTTGTTGGTTTGTTGGCTTGTTGGTTTGTTTTCTTGTTGGTTTGTTGGTTTGTTGGTTTGTTCGTTTGTTGGTTTTTTGGTTTGTTGATTTGTTGGCTTGCTTGCTTGTTGGTTTGTTGTTTTGTTGGCTTGTTGGTTTGTTGGTTTATTGGTTGGTTGGTTTGTTGGTTTGTTGGTTTGTTGGTTTGTTGGTTTGTTGGTTTGTTGGTTTGTTGGTTTGTTGGTTTGTTGGTTTGTTGGTTTGTTGGTTTGTTGGTTTGTTGGTTTCTTGGTTTGTTCGTTTGTTGATATGTTGGTTTGTTAGTTTGTTGGTTTGTTGATTTGTTGGCTTGCTGACTTGTTGGTTTGTTGGTTTCTTGGTTTGTTGGTTTGTTGGTTTGTTCGTATTTTTGTTTGTTGGCTTGTTGGTTTGTTCATTTGTCGGTTTGTTGGTTACTTGGTTTGTTGGTTTGTTGGTTTGTTGGTTTGTTGGTTTGTTGGTTTGTTGGTTTGTTCGTTTTTTGGTTTGTTGGTTTGTTGGTTTGTTGGTTTGTTGGTTTGTTGGTTTGTTGGTTTGTTGGTTTGTTGGTTTGTTGGCTTGTTGGCTTGTTGGTTTGTTGGTTTGTTGGTTTGTTCGTTTTTTTGTTTGTTGGCTTGTTGGTTTGTTCGTTTGTCGGTTTGTTGGTTACTTGGTTTGTTGGTTTGTTGGTTTGTTGGTTTGTTGGTTTGTTGGTTTGTTGGTTTGTTGGTTTGTTGGTTTGTTGGTTTGTTTTCTTGTTGGTTTGTTGGTTTGTTGGTTTGTTCGTTTGTTGGTTTTTTGGTTTGTTGATTTGTTGGCTTGCTTGCTTGTTGGTTTGTTGTTTTGTTGGCTTGTTGGTTTGTTGGTTTATTGGTTGGTTGGTTTGTTGGTTTGTTGGTTTGTTGGTTTGTTGGTTTGTTGGTTTGTTGATTTGTTGGTTTGTTGGTTTGTTGGTTTGTTGGTTTGTTGGTTTGTTGGTTTGTTGGTTTCTTGGTTTGTTCGTTTGTTGATATGTTGGTTTGTTAGTTTGTTGGTTTGTTGAAGCGTTGGCTTGCTGACTTGTTGGTTTGTTGGTTTCTTGGTTTGTTGGTTTGTTGGTTTGTTCGTATTTTTGTTTGTTGGCTTGTTGGTTTGTTCATTTGTCGGTTTGTTGGTTACTTGGTTTGTTGGTTTGTTGGTTTGTTGGTTTGTTAGTTTGTTGGTTTGTTGGTTTGTTCATTTTTTGGTTTGTTGGTTTGTTGGTTTGTTGGTTTGTTCGTTTGTTGGTTTGTTGGTTTGTTTGTTTGTTGGCTTGTTGGCTTGTTGGTTTTTTGGTTTGTTGGCTTGTTGGTTTGTTGGCTTGTTGGCTTTTTGATTTGTTGGTTTGTTGGTTTGTTGGTTTGTTGGTTTGTTAGCTTGTTGGCTTGTTGGTTTGTTGGTTTGTTGGTTTGTTGGTTTGTTGGTTTGTTTGTTTGTTGGTTTGTTCGTTTGTTGGTTTGTTGGTTTGTTGGTTTGTTGGCTTGTTGGTTTGTTGGTTTGTTGGTTTGCTGATTTGGTGGTTTGTTGGCTTGTTGGTTTGTTGGCTTGTTAATTTGTTGGCTTGTTGTTGGTTTGTTGGCTTGTTGGCTTGTTGGTTTGTTGGTTTGTTGGTTTGTTGGGTTGTTGGTTTATGGGCTTGTTGGCTTGTTGGTTTGTTTGTTGGTTGGTTTGTTCGTTTGTTGGCTTGTTGGTTTGTTGGTTTGTTGGTTTGTTGGTTTGTTAGTTTGTTCGTTTGTTGGTTTGTTGGTTTGTTGGCTTGTTGGCTTGTCAGTTTTTTGGTTTGTTGGCTTGTTGGTTTGTTGGTTTGTTGGCCGGTTGGTTTGTTCGTTTGTTGGTTTGTTGGTTTGTTGGTTTGTTGGTTTGTTGGTTTGTTTGTTTGTTGGTTTGTTCGTTTGTTGGCTTGTTGGTTTGTTGGTTTGTTGGTTTGTTGGTTTGTTAGTTTGTTCGTTTGTTGGTTTGTTGGTTTGTTGGTTTTTTGGTTTCTTGGTTTGTTGGTTTGTTGGTTTGTTGGTTTGTTGGTTTGTTGGCTTGTTGGTTTGTTTTCTTGTTGGTTTGTTGGTTTGTTGGTTTGTTCGTTTGTTGGTTTTTTGGTTTGTTGATTTGTTGGCTTGCTTGCTTGTTGGTTTGTTGTTTTGTTGGCTTGTTGGTTTGTTGGTTTATTGGTTGGTTGGTTTGTTGGTTTGTTGGTTTGTTGGTTTGTTGGTTTGTTGGTTTGTTGGTTTGTTGGTTTGTTGGTTTGTTGGTTTGTTGGTTTGTTGGTTTCTTGGTTTGTTCGTTTGTTGATATGTTGGTTTGTTAGTTTGTTGGTTTGTTGATTTGTTGGCTTGCTGACTTGTTGGTTTGTTGGTTTCTTGGTTTGTTGGTTTGTTGGTTTGTTCGTATTTTTGTTTGTTGGCTTGTTGGTTTGTTCATTTGTCGGTTTGTTGGTTACTTGGTTTGTTGGTTTGTTGGTTTGTTGGTTTGTTGGTTTGTTGGTTTGTTCGTTTTTTGGTTTGTTGGTTTGTTGGTTTGTTGGTTTGTTGGTTTGTTGGTTTGTTGGTTTGTTGGTTTGTTGGCTTGTTGGCTTGTTGGTTTGTTGGTTTGTTGGTTTGTTCGTTTTTTTGTTTGTTGGCTTGTTGGTTTGTTCGTTTGTCGGTTTGTTGGTTACTTGGTTTGTTGGTTTGTTGGTTTGTTGGTTTGTTGGTTTGTTGGTTTGTTGGTTTGTTGGTTTGTTGGTTTGTTGGTTTGTTGGGTTGTTCGTTTGTTGGTTTGTTGGTTCGTTCGTTTGTTGGTTTGTTGGTTTGTTCGTTTGTTGGTTTGTTGGCTTGTTGGTTTGTTGGCCTGTTGGTTTGTTCGTTTGTTGGTTTGTTGGTTTGTTGGTTTGTAGATTTGTTGGTTTGTTCGTTTGTTGGTTTGTTGGTTTGTTGGTTTGTTGGTTTGTTGGTTTGTTCGTTTGTTGGCTTGTTGGTTTGTTGGCTTGTTGGTTTGTTGGTTTGTTGGTTTGTTGGTTTGTTGGTTTGTTGGTTTGTTGGTTTGTTGGTTTTTTCGTTTGTTGGTTTGTTTGTTTGTTGGTTTGTTGGCTTGTTGGTTTGTTGGTTTGTTGGTTTGTTGGTTTGTTGGTTTGTTGGTTTGTTGGTTTGTTCGCTAGTTGGTTTGTTGGTTTTTTGGTTTGTTGGCTTGTTGGTTTGTTGGCTTGTTGGCTTGTTGGTTTGTTGGTTTGTTCGTTTTTTGTCTTGTTGGCTTCTTGGTTTGTTGGTTTGTTGGATTGTTCGTTTGTTAGTTTGTTGGTTTGTTGGTTTGTTGGTTTGTTCGTTTGTTGGTTTGTTGGTTTGTTCGTTTGTTGGTTTGTTGGTTTGTTGGCTTGTTGGCTTGTTGGCTTGTTGGTTTTTTGGTTTGTTGGCTTGTTGGTTTGTCGGTTTGTTGGCTTGTTGGCTTGTTGGCTTGTTGGTTTGTTGGTTTGTTGGCTTGTTGGTTTGTAGGTTTGTTCGTTTTTTTGTTTGTTCGCTTGTTGGTTTGTTCGTTTGTCGGTTTGTTTGTTACTTGGTTTGTTGGTTTGTTGGTTTGTTGGATTGTTGGTTTGTTGGTTTGTTGGGTTGTTCGTTTGTTCGTTTCTTGGTTTGTTCGTTTGTTGGTTTGTTGGTTTGTTGGCTTGTTGGTTTGTTGGCCTGTTGGTTTGTTCGTTTGTTGGTTTGTTGGTTTGTTGGTTTGTTGGTTTGTTCGTTTGTTGGTTTGTTGGTTTGTTGGTTTGTTGGTTTGTTCGTTTGTTGGCTTGTTGGTTTGTTGGTTTGTTGGTTTGTTGGTTTGTTGGTTTGTTGGTTTGCTGGTTTGTTGGTTTGTAGTTTTGTTGGTTTGTTGGTTTGTTGGTTTGTTGGTTTGTTGGTTTGTTGGTTTGTTCGTTTGTTGGCTTGTTGGTTTGTTGGCTTGTTGGTTTGTTGGTTTGTTGGTTTGTTGGTTTGTTGGTTTGTTGGTTTTTTCGTTTGTTGGTTTGTTTGTTTGTTGGTTTGTTGGCTTGTTGGTTTGTTGGTTTGTTGGTTTGATGGTTTGTTAGTCTGTTCGTTTGTTGGTTTGTTGGTTTGTTCGCTAGTTGGTTTGTTGGTTTTTTGGTTTGTTGGTTTGTTGGTTTGTTGGCTTGTTGGCTTGTTGGTTTGTTGGTTTGTTCGTTTGTTGTCTTGTTGGCTTCTTGGTTTGTTGGTTTGTTGGTTTGTTCGTTTATTAGTTTGTTGGTTTGTTGGTTGGTTGGTTTGTTCGTTTGTTGGTTTGTTGGTTTGTTCGTTTGTTGGTTTGTTGGTTTGTTGGTTTGTTGGCTTGTTGGCTTGTTGGTTTTTTGGTTTGTTGGCTTGCTGGTTTGTCGGTTTGTTGGCTTGTTGGCTTGTTTGCTTGTTGGTTTGTTGGTTTGTTGGTTTGTTGGTTTGTTGGTTTGTTGGTTTGTTCGTTTTTTTTCTTTGTTCGCTTGTTGGTTTGTCGGTTTGTTGGTTACTTGGTTTGTTGGTTTGTTGGTTTGTTGGATTGTTGGTTTGTTGGTTTGTTGGGTTGTTCCTTTGTGCGTTTGTTGGTTTGTTGGTTTGTTCGTTTGTTGGTTTGTTGGTTTGTTGGCTTGTTGGTTTGTTGGCCTGTTGGTTTGTTCGTTTGTTGGTTTGTTGGTTTGTTGATTTGTTGGTTTGTTCGTTTGTTGGTTTGTTGGTTTGTTGGTTTGTTGGTTTGTTCGTTTGTTGGCTTGTTGGTTTGTTGGTTTGTTGGTTTGTTGGTTTGTTGGTTTGCTGGTTTGTTGGTTTGTTGTTTTGTTGGTTTGTTGGTTTGTTTGTTTGTTGGTTTGTTGGCTTGTTGGTTTGTTGGTTTCTTGGTTTGTTGGTTTGTTGGTTTGTTGGTCTATTCGTTTGTTGGTTTGTTGGTTTGTTCGCTTGTTGGTTTGTTGGTTTTTTGGTTTGTTGGCCTGTTGGTTTGTTGGTTTGTTCGTTTGTTGGTTAGTTGGTTTGTTGGTTTGTTGGTTTGTTGATTTGTTCGTTTGCTGGTTTGTTGGTTTGTTGTTTTGTTGGTTTGTTGGTTTGTTTGTTTGTTGGATTGTTGGCTTGTTGGTTTGTTGGTTTCTTGGTTTGTTGGTTTGTTGGTTTGTTGGTCTATTCGTTTGTTGGTTTGTTGGTTTGTTCGCTTGTTGGTTTGTTGGTTTTTTGGTTTGTTGGCTTGTTGGTTTGTTGGTTTGTTCGTTTGTTGGTTAGTTGGTTTGTTGGTTTGTTGGTTTGTTGGTTTGTTCGTTTGTTGGTTTGTTGGTTTGTTCGTTTGTAGGTTTGTTGGTTTGTTGGTTTGGTGGCTTGTTGGCTTGTTGGTTTTTTGGTTTGTTGGCTTGTTGGTTTGTTGGCTTGTTGGCTTTTTGATTTGTTGGTTTGTTGGTTTGTTGGTTTGTTGGTTTGTTAGCTTGTTGGCTTGTTGGTTTGTTGGTTTGTTGGTTTGTTGGTTTGTTGGTTTGTTTGTTTGTTGGTTTGTTCGTTTGTTGGTTTGTTGGTTTGTTGGTTTGTTGGCTTGTTGGTTTGTTGGTTTGTTGGTTTGCTGATTTGGTGGTTTGTTGGCTTGTTGGTTTGTTGGCTTGTTAATTTGTTGGCTTGTTGTTGGTTTGTTGGCTTGTTGGCTTGCTGGTTTGTTGGTTTGTTGGTTTGTTGGGTTGTTTGTTTTATGGGCTTGTTGGCTTGTTGGTTTGTTTGTTTGTTGGTTTGTTCGTTTGTTGGCTTGTTGGTTTGTTGGTTTGTTGGTTTGTTGGTTTGTTAGTTTGTTCGTTTGTTGGTTTGTGGGTTTGTTGGCTTGTTGGCTTGTCGGTTTTTTGGTTTGTTGGCTTGTTGGTTTGTTGGTTTGTTGGCCGGTTGGTTTGTTCGTTTGTTGGTTTGTTGGTTTGTTGGTTTGTTGGCTTGTTCGTTAATTGGTTTGCTGGTTTTATTGGTTTGTTCGTTTGTTGGCTTGTTGGTTTGTTGGCTTGTTGGTTTGTTGGTTTGTTGGTTTGTTGGTTTGTTGGTTTGTTCGTTTGTTGGTTTGTTGGTTTGTTGGTTTGTTGGCTTGTTGGTTTGTTAGTTTGTTGGTTTGCTGATTTGGTGGTTTGTTGGCTTGTTGGTTTGTTGGCTTGTAAATTTGTTGGCTTGTTGTTGGTTTGTTGGCTTGTTGGCTTGCTGGTTTGTTGGTTTGTTGGTTTGTTGGGTTGTTTGTTTTATGGGCTTGTTGGCTTGTTGGTTTGTTTGTTTGTTGGTTTGTTCGTTTGTTGGCTTGTTGGTTTGTTGGTTTGTTGATTTGTTGGTTTGTTAGTTTGTTCGTTTGTTGGTTTGTGGGTTTGTTGGCTTGTTGGCTTGTCGGTTTTTTGGTTTGTTGGCTTGTTGGTTTGTTGGTTTGTTGGCCGGTTGGTTTGTTCGTTTGTTGGTTTGTTGGTTTGTTGGTTTGTTGGCTTGTTCGTTTGTTGGTTTGCTGGTTTGTTGGTTTGTTCGTTTGTTGGCTTGTTGGTTTGTTGGCTTGTTGGTTTGTTGGTTTGTTGGTTTGTTGGTTTGTTGGTTTGTTGGTTTGTTGGTTTGTTGGCTTGTTGGCTTTTCGGTTTGTTGGTTTGTTGGTTTGTTGGTTTATTGGTTTGTTCGCTTGTTGGTTTGTGAGCTTCTTGGCTTGTTGGTTTGTTGGTTTGTTCGTTTGTTGGTTTGTTGGTTTGTTGGTTTGTTGGCTTGTTGGCTTGTTGGTTTGTTGGTTTGTTGGTTTGTTGATTTGGTGGTTTGTGGACTTGTTGGTTTGGTGGTTTGTTCATTTGTTGGCTTGTTGGTTTGTTGGCTTGTGGCTTGTTGGTTTGTTGGTTTGTTGATTTGTTGGTTTGTTGGTTTGTTGTTTTGTTGGCTTGTTGGCTTGTTGGTTTGTTGGCTTGTTGGTTTGTTTGTTTGTTGGTTTGTTCGTTTGTTGGTTTGTTGGTTTGTTGGTTTGTTAGTTTGTTGGTTTGTTGGTTTGTTGGTTTGTTGGTTTTTTGGTTTATTGGTTTGTTCGTTTGTTGGTTTGTTGGCTTGTTGGCTTTTCGGTTTGTTGGTTTGTTGGCTTGTTGGCTTGTTGGTTTGTTGGTTTGTTGGTTTGTTCGGTTGTTGATTTGTTGGCTTGTTGGCTTGTTGGTGTGTTGGTGTGTTGGTTTGTTTGTTTGTTGGTTTGTTCGTTTGTTGGCTTGTTGGTTTGTTGGTTTGTTGGTTTGTTGGCTTGTTGGTTTGTTGGTTTGTTGGTTTGTTCGTTTGTTGGCTTGTTGGTTTGTTGGCTTGTGGCTTGTTGGTTTGTTCGTTTGTTGATTTGTTGGTTTGTTGGTTTGTTGTTTTGTTGGCTTGTTGGCTTGTTGGTTTGTTGGCTTGTTGGTTTGTTTGTTTGTTGGTTTATTCGTTTGTTGGTTTGTTGGTTTGTTGGTTTGTTAGTTTGTTGGTTTGTTGGTTTGTTGGTTTTTTGGTTTATTGGTTTGTTGGTTTGTTGGTTTGTTGGTTTGTTGGTTTGTTGGTTTGTTGGTTTGTTGGTTTGTTGGTTTGTTGGTTTGTTGGCTTGTTGGTTTGTTGGTTTGTTGGTTTGTTCGTTTGTTGGTTTGTTGTTTTGTTGGTTTGTTGGCTTGTTGGCTTGTTGGTTTATTGGTTTGTTGGCTTTTTGGTTTGTTGGTTTGTTGGTTTGTTGGTATGTTGGTTTGTTGCTTTGTTGGTTTGTTGGTTTGTCCGTTTGTTGGCTTGTTGGTTTGTTTGTTTGTTGGCTTGTTGGATTGTTGGTTTGTTGGTTTGTTGGTTTGTTGGTTTTTTGGTTTGTTGGTTTGTTGGTTTGTTGGTTTGTTGGTTTGTTGGCTTATTGGTTGGTTGGCTTGTTGGTTTGTCGGTTTGTTCGTTTGTTGGTTTGTTGGTTTGTTGGCTTGTTGGCTTGTTGGTTTGTTGGTTTGTTGGTTTGTTGGCTTGTTGGCTTGTTTGTTTGTTGGTTTGTTGGTTTGTTGGTTTGTTCATTTTTTGGTTTGTTGGTTTGTTGGTTTGTTGGTTTGTTGGTTTGTTGGTTTGTTGACTTGTTGGTTTGTTCGTTTGTTGGCTTTTTGGTTTGTTGGTTTGTTGGTTTGTTGGTTTGTTGGTTTGTTGGTTTGTTGGTTTGTTGGTTTGTTGGTTTGTTGGTTTGTTGGTTTGTTCGTTTTTTGGTTTGTTGGTTTGTTGGTTTGTTGGCTTGTTGGTTTGTTGGTTTGTTGGTTGTTTGGTTAGTTGATTTGTTGGTTTGTTGGTTTGTTGGTTTGTTGGTTTGTTGGCTTATTGGCTTGTTGGTTTGTTGGTTTGTTCGTTTGTTGGTTTGTTGGTTTGTTGTATTGTTGGATTGTTGGCTTGTTGGTTTGTTTGTTTGTTGGCTTGTTGGTTTGTTGGTTTTTTGGTTTGTCGGTTTGTTGGTTTGTTGGTTTGTTGGTTTGTTATTATGTTGGTTTGTTGGTTTGTTGGTTTGTTGGTTTGTTGGTTTGTTGGTTTGTTGGCTTGTTGGTTTGTTGGTTTGTTAGTTTTTTGGTCTGTTTGTTTGTTGGCTTGTTTGCTTGTTGGTTTGTTGGTTTGTTCGTTTTTTGGTTTGTTGGCTTGTTGGTTTGTTCGTTTGTTGGTTTGTTGGTTACTTGGTTTGTTGGTTTGTTGGGTTGTTCGTTTGTTGGTTTGTTGGTTTGTTGGTTTGTTGGTCTGTTGGTTTGTTGGTTTGTTGGCTTGTTGGTTTGTTGGTTTGTTGGTTTGTTCGTTTGTTGGCTTGTTGGTTTGTTGGCTTGTTGGCTTGTTGGTTTGTTGGTTTGTTGATTTGTTGGTTTGTTGGTTTGTTGTTTTGTTGGCTTGTTGGCTTGTTGGTTTGTTGGCTTGTTGGCTTGTTTGTTTGTTCGTTTGTTGGTTTGTTGGCTTGTTGGTTTGTTGGCTTGTTGGTTTGTTGGTTTGTTGGTTTGTTGGTTTGTTGGTTTGTTGGTTTTTTTCGTTTGTTGGTTTGTTTGTTTTTTGGTTTGTTGGCTTGTTGGTTTGTTGGTTTGTTGGTTTGTTGGTTTGATGGTTTGTTAGTCTGTTCGTTTGTTGGTTTGTTGGTTTGTTCGCTAGTTGGTTTGTTGGTTTTTTGGTTTGTTGGCTTGTTGGTTTGTTGGCTTGTTTGCTTGTTCGTTTGTTAGTTTGTTGGTTTGTTGGTTTTTTGGTTTGTTGGTTTGTTCGTTTGTTGGTTTGTTGGTTTGTTCGTTTGTTGGTTTGTTGGTTTGTTGGTTTTTTGTCTTGTTGGCTTGTTGGTTTTTTGGTTTGTTGGCTTGTTGGTTTGTCGGTTTGTTGGCTTGTTGGCTTGTTGGCTTGTTGGTTTGTTGGTTTGTTGGCTTGTTGGTTTGTTGGTTTGTTCGTTTTTTTGTTTGTTCGCTTGTTGGTTTGTTCGTTTGTCGGTTTGTTGGTTACTTGGTTTGTTGGTTTGTTGGTTTGTTGGTTTGTTGGTTTGTTGGTTTGTTGGGTTGTTCGTTTGTTGTCTTGTTGGCTTCTTGGTTTGTTGGTTTGTTGGTTTGTTCGTTTGTTAGTTTGTTGGTTTCTTGGTTTGTTGGTTTGTTCGTTTGTTGGTTTGTTGGTTTGTTCGTTTGTTGGTTTGTTGGTTTGTTGGTTTTTTGGTTTGTTGGCTTGTTGGTTTGTCGGTTTGTTGGCTTGTTGGCTTGTTGGCTTGTTGGTTTGTTGGTTTGTTGGCTTGTTGGTTTGTTGGTTTGTTCGTTTTTTTGTTTGTTCGCTTGTTGGTTTGTTCGTTTGTCGGTTTGTTGGTTACTTGGTTTGTTGGTTTGTTGGTTTGTTGGTTTGTTGGTTTGTTGGTTTGTTGGGTTGTTCGTTTGTTCGTTTGTTGGTTTGTTCGTTTGTTGGTTTGTTGGTTTGTTGGCTTGTTGGTTTGTTGGCCTGTTGGTCTATTCGTTTGTTCGTTTGTTGGTTAGTTGGTTTGTTGGTTTGTTGGTTTGTTGGTTTGTTCGTTTGTTGGTTTGTTGGTTTGTTCGTTTGTTGGTTTGTTGGTTTGTTGGTTTGTGTGTTTGTTGGCTTGTTGGCTTGTTGGTTTTTTGGTTTGTTGGCTTGTTGGTTTGTTGGCTTGTTGGCTTTTTGATTTGTTGGTTTGTTGGTTTGTTGGTTTGTTGGTTTGTTAGCTTGTTGGCTTGTTGGTTTGTTGGTTTGTTGGTTTGTTGCTTTGTTCGTTTGTTGGTTTGTTGGTTTGTTGGTTTGTTGGCTTGTTGGTTTGTTGGTTTGTTGGTTTGCTGATTTGGTGGTTTGTTGGCTTGTTGGTTTATTGGCTTGTTAATTTGTTGGCTTGTTGTTGGTTTGTTGGCTTGTTGGCTTGTTGGTTTGTTGGTTTGTTGGTTTGTTGGGTTGTTGGTTTATGGGCTTGTTGGCTTGTTGGTTTGTTTGTTTGTTGGTTTGTTCGTTTGTTGGCTTGTTGGTTTGTTGGTTTGTTGGTTTGTTGGTTTGTTAGTTTGTTCGTTTGTTGGTTTGTTGGTTTGTTGGCTTGTTGGCTTGTCGGTTTTTTGGTTTGTTGGCTTGTTGGTTTGTTGGTTTGTTGGCCGGTTGGTTTGTTCGTTTGTTGGTTTGTTGGTTTGTTGGTTTGTTGGTTTGTTCGTTTGTTGGTTTGCTGGTTTGTTGGTTTGTTCGTTTGTTGGCTTGTTGGTTTGTTGGCTTGTTGGTTTGTTGGTTTGTTGGTTTGTTGGTTTGTTGGTTTGTTGGTTTGTTGGTTTGTTGGCTTGTTGGCTTTTTGGTTTGTTGGTTTGTTGGTTTGTTGGTTTATTGGTTTGTTCGCTTATTGGTTTGTTAGCTTCTTGGCTTGTTGGTTTGTTGGTTTGTTGGTTTGTTGGTTTGTTTGTTTGTTGGTTTGTTCGTTTGTTGGTTTGTTGGTTTGTTGGTTTGTTGGCTTGTTGGTTTGTTGGTTTGTTGGTTTGTTGATTTGGTGGTTTGTTGACTTGTTGGTTTGTTGGTTTGTTCATTTGTTGGCTTGTTGGTTTGTTGGCTTGTGGCTTGTTGGTTTGTTGGTTTGTTGATTTGTTTGTTTGTTGGTTTGTTGTTTTGTTGGTTTGTTGGCTTGTTGGTTTGTTGGCTTGTTGGTTTGTTTGTTTGTTGGTTTGTTTGTTTGTTGGTTTGTTGGTTTGTTGGTTTGTTAGTTTGTTGGTTTGTTGGTTTGTTGGTTTGTTGGTTTTTTGGTATATTGGTTTGTTCGTTTGTTGGTTTGTTGGCTTGTTGGCTTTTCGGTTTGTTGGTTTGTTGGCTTGTTGGCTTGTTGGTTTGTTGGTTTGTTGGTTTGTTCGGTTGTTGGTTTGTTGGCTTGTTGGCTTGTTGGTGTGTTGGTGTGTTGGTTTGTTTACTTGTTGGTTTGTTCGTTTGTTGGCTTGTTGGTTTGTTGGTTTGTTGGTTTGTTGGTTTGTTGGTTTGTTGGCTTGTTGGTTTGTTGGTTTGTTGGTTTGTTCGTTTGTTCGTCTGTTGGCTTGTTGGTTTGTTGGCTTGTGGCTTTTTGGTTTGTTGGTTTGTTGATTTGTTGGTTTGTTGGTTTGTTGTTTTGTTGGCTTGTTGGCTTGTTGGTTTGTTGGCTTGTTGGTTTGTTTGTTTGTTGGTT
Source organism: Atherix ibis (assembly GCA_958298945.1). NCBI lineage: Eukaryota > Metazoa > Arthropoda > Insecta > Diptera > Athericidae > Atherix > Atherix ibis. The sequence goes on from OY282608.1 coordinate 101,684,896, forward strand.
TGTTCGTTTGTTGGTTTGTTGGTTTGTTGGTTTGTTAGTTTGTTGGTTTGTTGGTTTGTTGGTTTGTTGGTTTTTTGGTTTATTGGTTTGTTCGTTTGTTGGTTTGTTGGTTTGTTGGTTTGTTGGTTTGTTGGTTTGTTGGTTTGTTGGTTTGTTGGTTTGTTGGTTTGTTAGTTTGTTGGTTTGTTGGCTTGTTGGTTTGTTCGTTTGTTGGTTTGTTCGTTTGTTGGTTTGTTGTTTTGTTGGTTTGTTGGCTTGTTGGCTTGTTGGTTTATTGGTTTGTTGGCTTTTTGGTTTGTTGGTTTGTTGGTTTGTTGGTATGTTGGTTTGTTGGTTTGTTGGTTTGTTGGTTTGTCCGTTTGTTGGTTTGTTGGTTTGTTTGTTTGTTGGCTTGTTGGATTGTTGGTTTGTTGGTTTGTTGGTTTGTTGGTTTTTTGATTTGTTGGTTTGTTGGTTTGTTGGTTTGTTGGTTTGTTGGTTTGTTGGCTTATTGGTTGGTTGGCTTGTTGGCTTGTTGGTTTGTCGGTTTGTTTGTTTGTTGGTTTGTTGGTTTGTTGGCTTGTTGGCTTGTTGGCTTGTTGGTTTGTTGGTTTGTTGGTTTGTTGGTTTGTTGGCTTGTTGGCTTGTTGGTTTGTTGGTTTGTTGGTTTGTTGGTTTGTTCATTTTTTGGTTTGTTGGTTTGTTGGTTTGTTGGTTTGTTGGTTTGTTGGCTTGTTGGTTTGTTCGTTTGTTGGCTTTTTGGTTTGTTGGTTTGTTGGTTTGTTGGTTTGTTGGTTTGTTGGTTTGTTGGTTTGTTGGTTTGTTAGTTTGTTGGTTTGTTCGTTTTTTGGTTTGTTGGTTTGTTGGTTTGTTGGCTTGGTGGTTTGTTGGTTTGTTGGTTGTTTGGTTAGTTGATTTGTTGGTTTGTTGGTTTGTTGGCTTATTGGCTTGTTGGTTTGTTGGTTTGTTCGATTGTTGGTTTGTTGGTTTGTTGTATTGTTGGATTGTTGGCTTGTTGGTTTGTTTGTTTGTTGGCTTGTTGGTTTGTTGGTTTTTTGGTTTGTCGGTTTGTTGGTTTGTTGGTTTGTTGGTTTGTTATTATGTTGGTTTGTTGGTTTGTTGGTTTGTTGGTTTGTTGGTTTGTTGGTTTGTTGGTTTGTTGGTTTGTTGGCTTGTTGGTTTGTTGGTTTGTTAGTTTTTTGGTGTGTTTGTTTGTTGGCTTGTTAGCTTGTTGGTTTGTTGGTTTGTTCGTTTTTTGGTTTGTTTACTTGTTGGTTTGTTCGTTTGTTGGTTTGTTGGTTACTTGGTTTGTTGGTTTGTTGGGTTGTTCGTTTGTTGGTTTGTTGTTTTGTTGGCTTGTTGGCTTGTTGGTTTGTTGGTTTGTTGGCTTGTTGGTTTGTTTGTTTGTTGGTTTGTTCGTTTGTTGGTTTGTTGGTTTGTTGGTTTGTTGGTTTGTTGGTTTGTTGGTTTGTTGGTTTGTTTGTTTGTTGGTTTGTTCGTTTGTTGGTTTGTTGGTTTGTTGGTTTTGTTGGTTTGTTGGTTTGTTGGTTTGTTGGCTTGTTGGCTTGTTGGCTTGTTGGTTTGTTGGTTTGTTGGTTTGTTCGTTTGTTGGTTTGTTATTTTGTTGGTTAGTTGGCTTGTTGGCTTGTTGGTTTATTGGTTTGTTGGCTTTTTGGTTTGTTGGTTTGTTGGTTTGTTGGTATGTTGGTTTGTTGGTTTGTTGGTTTGTTGGTTTGTCCGTTTGTTGGTTAGTTGGTTTGTTTGTTTGTTGGCTTGTTGGTTTATTGGTTTGTTCGTTTGTTGGTTTGTTGGTTTGTTGGTTTTTTGGTTTGTTGGTTTGTTGGTTTGTTGGTTTGTTGGTTTGTTGGCTTATTGGTTTTTTGGCTTGTTGGCTTGTTGGTTTGTTGGTTTGTTTGTTTGTTGGTTTGTTGGTTTGTTGGTTTGTTGGTTTGTTGGCTTGTTGGCTTGTTGGTTTGTTGGTTTGTTGGTTTGTTGGCTTGTTGGCTTGTTGGTTTGTTGGTTTGTTGGTTTGTTGGTTTGTTCATTTTTTGGTTTGTTGGTTTGTTGGTTTGTTGGCTTGTTGGTTTGTTCGTTTGTTGGCTTTTTGGTTTGTTGGTTTGTTGGTTTGTTGGTTTGTTGATTTGTTGGTTTGTTGGTTTGTTGGTTTGTTGGTTTGTTGGCTTATTGGCTTGTTGGTTTGTTGGTTTGTTGGTTTGTTGGGTTGTTCGTTTGTTCGTTTATTGGTTTGTTCGTTTGTTGGTTTGTTGGTTTGTTGGTTTGTTGGTTTGTTCGGTTGTTGGTTTGTTGGCTTGTTGGCTTGTTGGTGTGTTGGTGTGTTGGTTTGTTTGCTTGTTGGTTTGTTAGTTTGTTGGCTTGCTGGTTTGTTGGTTTGTTGGTTTGTTGGTTTGTTGGTTTGTTGGCTTGTTGGTTTGTTGGTTTGTTGGTTTGTTCGTTTGTTGGCTTGTTGGTTTGTTGGCTTGTGGCTTGTTGGTTTGTTGGTTTGTTGATTTGTTGGTTTGTTGGTTTGTTGTTTTGTTGGCTTGTTGGCTTGTTGGTTTGTTGGCTTGTTGGTTTGTTTGTTTCTTGGTTTGTTCGTTTGTTGGTTTGTTGGTTTGTTGGTTTGTTAGTTTGTTGGTTTGTTGGTTTGTTGGTTTGTTGGTTTTTTGGTTTATTGGTTTGTTGATTTGTTGGTTTGTTGGCTTATTGGCTTGTTGGTTTGTTGGTTTGTCCGTTTGTTGGTTAGTTGGTTTGTTTGTGTGTTGGCTTGTTGGTTTATTGGTTTGTTCGTTTGTTGGTTTGTTGGTTTGTTGGTTTGTTGGTTTGTTGGTTTGTTGGTTTGTTGGCTTGTTGGCTTGTTGGCTTGTTGGTTTGTTGGTTTGTTGGTTTGTTCGTTTGTTGGTTTGTTCGTTTGTTGGTTTGTTATTTTGTTGGTTTGTTGGCTTGTTGGCTTGTTGGTTTGTTGGTTTGTTGGTTTGTTGGTTTGTTGGCTTGTTGGCTTGTTGGTTTGTTGGTTTGTTGGTTTGTTGGCTTGTTGGCTTGTTGGTTTGTTGGTTTGTTGGTTTGTTGGTTTGTTCATTTTTTTGGTTTGTTGGTTTGTTGGTTTGTTGGCTTGTTGGTTTGTTCGTTTGTTGGCTTATTGGCTTGTTGGTTTGTTGATTTGTTGGTTTGTTGGCTTGTTGGCTTGTTGGTTTGTTGGTTTGTTGGTTTGTTGGCTTGTTGGCTTGTTGGTTTTGTTGGTTTGTTGGTTTGTTGGTTTGTTCATTTTTTGGTTTGTTGGTTTGTTGGTTTGTTGGCTTGTTGGTTTGTTCGTTTGTTGGCTTTTTGGTTTGTTGGTTTGTTGGTTTCTTGGTTTGTTGGTTTGTTGGTTTGTTGGTTTCTTGGTTTGTTGGTTTGTTGGTTTGTTGGTTTGTTGGTTTGTTGGTTTGTTGGCTTATTGGCTTGTTGGTTTATTGGTTTGCTCGTTTGTTGGTTTGTTGGTTTGTTGGTTTTTTGGTTTGTTGATTTGTTGGTTTGTTGGTTTGTTGGTTTGTTGGCTTATTGGTTTTTTGGCTTGTTGGCTTGTTGGTTTGTTGGTTTGTTTGTTTGTTGGTTTGTTGGTTTGTTGGTTTGTTGGTTTGTTGGCTTGTTGGCTTGTTGGTTTGTTGGTTTGTTGGTTTGTTGGCTTGCTGGCTTGTTAGTTTGTTGGTTTGTTGGTTTGTTCATTTTTTGGTTTGTTGGTTTGTTGGCTTGTTGGTTTGTTCGTTTGTTGGCTTTTTGGTTTGTTGGTTTGTTGGTTTGTTGGTTTGTTGATTTGTTGGTTTGTTGGTTTGTTGGTTTGTTGGCTTGTTGGTTTGTTGGTTTTTTGGTTTGTTGGTTTGTTGGTTTGTTGGTTTGTTGGTTTGTTGGTATGTTGGTTTGTTGGTTTGTTGGTTTGTTGGTTTGTTAGTTTGTTGGTTTGTTGGTTTGTTGGCTTGTTGGTTTGTTGGTTTGTTAGTTTTTTGGTGTGTTTGTTTGTTGGCTTGTTGGCTTGTTAGTTTGTTGGTTTGTTGGTTTGTTGGTTTGTTGGTTTGTTGCTTTGTTCGTTTTTTGGTTTGCTGGCTTGTTGGTTTGTTCGTTTGTTGGTTTGTTGGTTACTTGGTTTGTTGGTTTGTTGGTTGGTTGGGTTGTTCGTTTGTTGGTTTGTTGGTTTGTTCGTTTGTTGGTTTGTTGGTTTGTTGGTTTGTTGGTTTGTTGGTTTGTTGGCTTGTTGGTTTGTTGGCCTGTTGGTTTGTTCGTTTGTTGGTTTGTTAGTTTGTTGTTTTGTGGGTTTGTTCGTTTGTTGGTTTGTTGGTTTGTTGGTTTGTTGGTCTGTTGGTTTGTTCGTTTTTTGGTTTGTTTGTTTGTTGTTTTTTTGGCTTGTTGGTTTGTTGGTTTGTTGGCTTGTTGGTTTCTTGGTTTGTTGGTCTGTTCGTTTCTTGGTTTGTTGGTTTGTTCGCTTGTTGGTTTGTTGGTTTTTTGGTTTGTTGGCTTATTGGTTTGTTGGCTTGTTGGCTTGGTGGTTTGTTGGTTTGTTCGTTTGTTGGCTTGTTGGCTTCTTGGTTTGTTGGTTTGTTGGTTTGTTCGTTTGTTGGTTTGTTGGTTTGTTGGTTTGTTAGTTTGTTCGTTTGTTGGTTTGTTGGTTTGTTCGTTTGTTGGTTTGTTGGTTTGTTGGTTTGTTGGCTTGTTGGCTTGTTGGTTTTTTGGTTTGTTGGCTTGTTGGTTTGTTGGTGTGTTGGCTTGTTGGTTTGTTGGCCTGTTGGTTTGTTCGTTTGTTGGTTTGTTTGTTTGTTTGTTTGTTTGTTTGTTGGTTTGTTGGTTTGTTCGTTTGTTGGTTTGTTGGCTTGTTGGCTTTTCGGTTTGTTGGTTTGTTGGCTTGTTGGCTTGTTGGTTTGTTGGTTTGTTGGTTTGTTCGGTTGTTGGTTTGTTGGCTTGTTGGCTTGTTGGTGTGTTGGTGTGTTGGTTTGTTTGTTTGTTGGTTTGTTCGTTTTTTGGCTTGTTGGTTTGTTGGTTTGTTGGTTTGTTGGTTTGTTGGCTTGTTGGCTTTTCGGTTTGTTGGTTTGTTGGCTTGTTGGCTTGTTGGTTTGTTGGTTTGTTGGTTTGTTCGGTTGTTGGTTTGTTGGCTTGTTGGCTCTTTGGTGTGTTGGTGTGTTGGTTTGTTTGTTTGTTGGTTTGTTCGTTTGTTGGCTTGTTGGTTTGTTGGTTTGTTAGTTTGTTGGTTTGTTGGCTTGTTGGTTTGTTGGTTTGTTCGTTTGTTGGCTTGTTGGTTTGTTGCCTTGTGGCTTGTTGGTTTGTTGGTTTGTTGATTTGTTGGTTTGTTGGTTTGTTGTTTTGTTGGCTTGTTGGATTGTTGGTTTGTTGGCTTGTTGGTTTGTTTGTTTGTTGGTTTGTTCGTTTGTTGGTTTGTTGGTTTGTTGGTTTGTTAGTTTGTTGGTTTGTTGGTTTGTTGGTTTGTTGGTTTTTTGGTTTATTGGTTTGTTCGTTTGTTGGTTTGTTGGTTTGTTGGTTTGTTAGTTTGTTGGTTTGTTGGTTTGTTGGTTTGTTGGCTTGTTGGCTTGTTGGTTTGTTGGCTTGTTGGTTTGTTTGTTTGTTGGTTTGTTCGTTTGTTGGTTTGTTGGTTTGTTGGTTTGTTAGTTTGTTGGTTTGTTGGTTTGTTGGTTTGTTGGTTTTTTTGTTTATTGGTTTGTTCGTTTGTTGGTTTGTTGGTTTGTTGGTTTGTTGGTTTGTTGGTTTGTTGGTTTGTTGGTTTGTTGGTTTGTTGGTTTGTTGGTTTGTTGGTTTGTTGGTTTGTTGGCTTGTTGGTTTGTTGGTTTGTTGGTTTGTTCGTTTGTTGGTTTGTTGTTTTGTTGGTTTGTTGGCTTGTTGGCTTGTTGGTTTATTGGTTTGTTGGCTTTTTGGTTTGTTGGTTTGTTGGTTTGTTGGTATGTTGGTTTGTTGGTTTGTTGGTTTGTTGGTTTGTTGGTTTGTCCGTTTGTTGGTTTGTTGGTTTGTTTGTTTGTTGGCTTGTTGGATTGTTGGTTTGTTGGTTTGTTGGTTTGTTGGTTTTTTGGTTTGTTGGTTTGTTGGTTTGTTGGTTTGTTGGTTTGTTGGCTTATTGGTTGGTTGGCTTGTTGGTTTGTCGGTTTGTTCGTTTGTTGGTTTGTTGGTTTGTTGGCTTGTTGGCTTGTTGGCTTGTTTGTTTGTTGGTTTGTTGGTTTGTTGGCTTGTTGGTTTGTTGGTTTGGTGGTTTGTTGGTTTGTTGGTTTGTTCATTTTTTGGTTTGTTGGTTTGTTGGTTTGTTGGTTTGTTGGTTTGTTGGTTTGTTCGTTTTTTGGTTTGTTGGTTTGTTGGTTTGTTGGCTTGTTGGTTTGTTGGTTTGTTGGTTGTTTGGTTAGTTGATTTGTTGGTTTGTTGGTTTGTTGGTTTGTTGGTTTGTTGGCTTATTGGCTTGTTGGTTTGTTGGTTTGTTCGTTTGTTGGTTTGTTGGTTTGTTGTATTGTTGGATTGTTGGCTTGTTGGTTTGTTTGTTTGTTGGCTTGTTGGTTTGTTGGTTTTTTGGTTTGTCGGTTTGTTGGTTTGTTGGTTTGTTGGTTTGTTATTATGTTGGTTTGTTGGTTTGTTGGTTTGTTGGTTTGTTGGGTTGTTGGTTTGTTCACTTGTTGATTTGTTGGTTTGTTAGTTTTTTGGTGTGTTTGTTTGTTGGCTTGTTAGCTTGTTGGTTTGTTGGTTTGTTCGTTTTTTGGTTTGTTGGCTTGTTGGTTTGTTCGTTTGTTGGTTTGTTGGTTACTTGGTTTGTTGGTTTGTTGGTTTGTTGGGTTGTTCGTTTGTTGGTTTGTTGGTTTGTTGGTTTGTTGGTTTGTTGGCTTGTTGGTTTGTTGGTTTGTTGGTTTGTTCGTTTGTTGGCTTGTTGGTTTGTTGGCTTGTTAGCTTGTTGGTTTGTTGGTTTGTTGATTTGTTGGTTTGTTGGTTTGTTGTTTTGTTGGCTTGTTGGCTTGTTGGTTTGTTGGCTTGTTGGTTTGTTTGTTTGTTGGTTTGTTCGTTTGTTGGTTTGTTGGTTTGTTGGTTTGTTGGTTTGTTGGTTTGTTGGTTTGTTGGTTTGTTGGTTTGTTGGTTTGTTTGTTTGTTGGTTTGTTCGTTTGTTGGTTTGTTGGTTTGTTGGTTTGTTGGTTTGTTGGTTTGTTGGCTTGTTGGCTTGTTGGCTTGTTGGTTTGTTGGTTTGTTGGTTTGTTCGTTTGTTGGTTTGTTATTTTATTGGTTTGTTGGCTTGTTGGCTTGTTGGTTTATTGGTTTGTTGGCTTTTTGGTTTGTTGGTTTGTTGGTATGTTGGTTTGTTGGTTTGTCCGTTTGTTGGTTAGTTGGTTTGTTTGTTTGTTGGCTTGTTGGTTTATTGGTTTGTTCGTTTGTTGGTTTGTTGGTTTGTTGGTTTTTTGGTTTGTTGGTTTGTTGGTTTGTTGGTTTGTTGGTTTGTTGGCTTATTGGTTTTTTGGCTTGTTGGCTTGTTGGTTTGTTGGTTTGTTGGTTTGTTGGCTTGTTGGCTTGTTGGTTTGTTGGTTTGGTGGTTTGTTGGTTTGTTCATTTTTTGGTTTGTTGGTTTGTTGGTTTGTTGGCTTGTTGGTTTGTGCGTTTGTTGGCTTTTTGGTTTGTTGGTTTGTCGGTTTGTTGGTTTGTTGCTTTGTTGGTTTGTTGGTTTGTTGGTTTGTTGGTTTGTGGGTTTGTTGGCTTATTGGCTTGTTGGTTTGTTGGTTTGTTCGTTTGTTGGTTTCTGGTTTGTTGTTTTGTTGGATTGTTGGCTTGTTGGTTTGTTGGTTTGTTGGCTTGTTGGTTTGTTGGTTTTTTGGTTTGTTGGTTTGTTCGTTTGTTGGTTTGTTAGTTTGTTGGTATGTTGGTTTGTTGGTTTGTTGGTTTGTTGGTTTGTTGGTTTGTTGGTTTGTTGGTTTGTTGGTTTGTTGGTTTGTTGGCTTGTTGGTTTGTTGGTTTGTTAGTTTTTTGGTTTGTTTGTTTGTTGGCTTGTTGGCTTGTTGGTTTGTTGGTTTGTTGGTTTGTTGGTTTGTTGGTTTGTTGGTTTGTTGCTTTGTTCGTTTTTTGGTTTGCTGGCTTGTTGGTTTGTTCGTTTGTTGGTTTGTTGGTTACTTGGTTTGTTGGTTTGTTGGTTTGTTGGGTTGTTCGTTTGTTGGTTTGTTGGTTTGTTGGTTTGTTGGTTTGTTGGTTTGTTGGTTTGTTGGTTTGTTCGTTTGTTGGTTTGTTGGTTACTTGGTTTGTTGGTTTGTTGGTTTGTTGGGTTGTTCGTTTGTTGGTTTGTTGGTTTGTTCGTTTGTTGGTTTGTTGGTTTGTTGGTTTGTTGGTTTGTTGGTATGTTGGTTTGTTGGTTTGTTGATTTGTTGGTTTGTTGGTTTGTTGGTTTGTTGCTTTGTTGGTTTGTTGGTTTGTTCGTTTGTTGGTTTGTTTGTTTGTTGGTTTTTTGGCTTGTTGGTTTGTTGGCTTGTTGGTTTCTTGGTTTGTTGGTCTGTTCGTTTCTTGGTTTGTTGGTTTGTTCGCTTGTTGGTTTGTTGGTTTTTTGGTTTGTTGGCTTGTTGGTTTGTTGGCTTGTTGGCTTCTTGGTTTGTTGGTTTGTTCGTTTGTTGGTTTGTTGGTTTGTTGGTTTGTTGGTTTGTTGGTTTGTTGGTTTGTTGGTTTGTTGGTTTGTTCGTTTGTTGGTTTGTTGGTTTGTTCGTTTGTTGGTTTGTTGGTTTGTTGGTTTGTTGGCTTGTTGGCTTGTTGGTTTTTTGGTTTGTTGGCTTGTTGGTTTGTTGGTTTGTTGGCTTGTTGGTTTGTTGGCCTGTTGGTTTGTTCGTTTGTTGGTTTGTTTGTTTGTTGGTTTGTTGGTTTGTTGGTTTGTTGGTTTGTTGGTTTGTTGGTTTGTTGGTTTGTTGGTTTGTTCGTTTGTTCGCTTGTTGGTTTGTTGGCTTGTTTGTTTGTTGGTTTGTTGGTTTGTTCGTTTGTTGGTTTGTTTGTTTGTTGGTTTGTTGGTGTGTTGGTTTGTTGGTTTGTTGGTTTGTTGGTCTGCTCGTTTGTTGGTTTGTTGGTTTGTTTGCTCGTTGGTTTGTTGGTTTTTTGGTTTGTTGGCTTGTTGTTTTGTTGGCTTGTTTGCTTGTTGGTTTGTTGGTTTGTTCGCTTGTTGGCTTGTTGGCTTGTTGGTTTGTTGGTTTGTTGGTTTGTTGGTTTGTTGGTTTGTTTGCTTGTCGGTTTGTTGGTTTGTTGGTTTGTTGGTTTGTTGGTTTGTTGGCTTGTTGGCTTGTTGGCTTGTTGGCTTTTTGGTTTGTTGGTTTGTTGGTTTGGTGGTTTGTTGGTTTGTTAGTTTGTTGGCTTGTTGGTTTTTTGGTTTGTTAGTTTGTTTGTTTGTTGGTTTGTTCGTTTGTTCGTTTGTTGGTTTGTTGGTTTGTTGGTTTGTTGGCTTCTTGGTTTGTTGGTTTGTTGGTTTGTTGATTTGGTGGTTTGTTGGCTTGTTGGTTTGTTGGTTTGTTCATTTGTTAGCTTGTTGGTTTGTTGGCTTGTTGGCTTGTTGGTTTGTTGGTTTGTTGGGTTGTTGGTTTGTTGGCTTGTTGGTGTGTGGGTTTGTTGGTTTGTTTGTTTATTGGTTTGTTCGTTTGTTGGCTTGTTGGTTTGTTGGTTTGTTGGTTTGCTGGTTTGTTGGCTTGTTGGTTTGTTGGTTTGTTGGCTTATTGGTTTGTTGGCTTGTTGGTTTGTTGGTATGTTGGTTTGTTCGTTTGATGGTTTGTTGGTTTGTTGGTTTGTTGGTTTGTTGGTTTGTTGGTTTGTTGGTTTGTTGGTTTGTTGGTTTGTTGGCTTGTTGGTTTGTTGGTTTGTTAGTTTTTTGGTGTGTTTGTTTGTTGGCTTGTTGGCTTGTTGGTTTGTTGGTTTGTTGGTTTGTTGGTTTGTTGGTTTGTTGCTTTGTTCGTTTTTTGGTTTGCTGGCTTGTTGGTTTGTTCGTTTGTTGGTTTGTTGGTTACTTGGTTTGTTGGTTTGTTGGTTTGTTGGGTTGTTCGTTTGTTGGTTTGTTGGTTTGTTCGTTTGTTGGTTTGTTGGTTTGTTGGTTTGTTGGTTTGTTCGTTTGTTGGTTTGTTGGTTACTTGGTTTGTTGGTTTGTTGGTTTGTTGGGTTGTTCGTTTGTTGGTTTGTTGGTTTGTTCGTTTGTTGGTTTGTTGGTTTGTTGGTTTGTTGGTTTGTTGGTATGTTGGTTTGTTGGTTTGTTGATTTGTTGGTTTGTTGGTTTGTTGGTTTGTTGGTTTGTTGGTTTGTTGGTTTGTTGGCTTGTTGGTTTGTTGGTTTGTTAGTTTTTTGGTGTGTTTGTTTGTTGGCTTGTTAGCTTGTTGGTTTGTTGGTTTGTTCGTTTTTTGGTTTGTTTACTTGTTGGTTTGTTCGTTTGTTGGTTTGTTGGTTACTTGGTTTGTTGGTTTGTTGGTTTGTTGGGTTGTTCGTTTGTTGGTTTGTTGTTTTGTTGGCTTGTTGGCTTGTTGGTTTGTTGGTTTGTTGGCTTGTTGGTTTGTTTGTTTGTTGGTTTGTTCGTTTGTTGGTTTGTTGGTTTGTTGGTTTGTTGGTTTGTTGGTTTGTTGGTTTGTTGGTTTGTTTGTTTGTTGGTTTGTTCGTTTGTTGGTTTGTTGGTTTGTTGGTTTTGTTGGTTTGTTGGTTTGTTGGTTTGTTGGCTTGTTGGCTTGTTGGCTTGTTGGTTTGTTGGTTTGTTGGTTTGTTCGTTTGTTGGTTTGTTATTTTGTTGGTTAGTTGGCTTGTTGGCTTGTTGGTTTATTGGTTTGTTGGCTTTTTGGTTTGTTGGTTTGTTGGTTTGTTGGTATGTTGGTTTGTTGGTTTGTTGGTTTGTTGGTTTGTCCGTTTGTTGGTTAGTTGGTTTGTTTGTTTGTTGGCTTGTTGGTTTATTGGTTTGTTCGTTTGTTGGTTTGTTGGTTTGTTGGTTTTTTGGTTTGTTGGTTTGTTGGTTTGTTGGTTTGTTGGTTTGTTGGCTTATTGGTTTTTTGGCTTGTTGGCTTGTTGGTTTGTTGGTTTGTTTGTTTGTTGGTTTGTTGGTTTGTTGGTTTGTTGGTTTGTTGGCTTGTTGGCTTGTTGGTTTGTTGGTTTGTTGGTTTGTTGGCTTGTTGGCTTGTTGGTTTGTTGGTTTGTTGGTTTGTTGGTTTGTTCATTTTTTGGTTTGTTGGTTTGTTGGTTTGTTGGCTTGTTGGTTTGTTCGTTTGTTGGCTTTTTGGTTTGTTGGTTTGTTGGTTTGTTGGTTTGTTGATTTGTTGGTTTGTTGGTTTGTTGGTTTGTTGGTTTGTTGGTTTGTTGGCTTATTGGCTTGTTGGTTTGTTGGTTTGTTGGTTTGTTGGGTTGTTCGTTTGTTCGTTTATTGGTTTGTTCGTTTGTTGGTTTGTTGGTTTGTTGGTTTGTTGGTTTGTTCGGTTGTTGGTTTGTTGGCTTGTTGGCTTGTTGGTGTGTTGGTGTGTTGGTTTGTTTGCTTGTTGGTTTGTTAGTTTGTTGGCTTGCTGGTTTGTTGGTTTGTTGGTTTGTTGGTTTGTTGGTTTGTTGGCTTGTTGGTTTGTTGGTTTGTTGGTTTGTTCGTTTGTTGGCTTGTTGGTTTGTTGGCTTGTGGCTTGTTGGTTTGTTGGTTTGTTGATTTGTTGGTTTGTTGGTTTGTTGTTTTGTTGGCTTGTTGGCTTGTTGGTTTGTTGGCTTGTTGGTTTGTTTGTTTCTTGGTTTGTTCGTTTGTTGGTTTGTTGGTTTGTTGGTTTGTTAGTTTGTTGGTTTGTTGGTTTGTTGGTTTGTTGGTTTTTTGGTTTATTGGTTTGTTGATTTGTTGGTTTGTTGGCTTATTGGCTTGTTGGTTTGTTGGTTTGTCCGTTTGTTGGTTAGTTGGTTTGTTTGTGTGTTGGCTTGTTGGTTTATTGGTTTGTTCGTTTGTTGGTTTGTTGGTTTGTTGGTTTGTTGGTTTGTTGGTTTGTTGGTTTGTTGGCTTGTTGGCTTGTTGGCTTGTTGGTTTGTTGGTTTGTTGGTTTGTTCGTTTGTTGGTTTGTTCGTTTGTTGGTTTGTTATTTTGTTGGTTTGTTGGCTTGTTGGCTTGTTGGTTTGTTGGTTTGTTGGTTTGTTGGTTTGTTGGCTTGTTGGCTTGTTGGTTTGTTGGTTTGTTGGTTTGTTGGCTTGTTGGCTTGTTGGTTTGTTGGTTTGTTGGTTTGTTGGTTTGTTCATTTTTTTGGTTTGTTGGTTTGTTGGTTTGTTGGCTTGTTGGTTTGTTCGTTTGTTGGCTTATTGGCTTGTTGGTTTGTTGATTTGTTGGTTTGTTGGCTTGTTGGCTTGTTGGTTTGTTGGTTTGTTGGTTTGTTGGCTTGTTGGCTTGTTGGTTTGTTGGTTTGTTGGTTTGTTGGTTTGTTCATTTTTTGGTTTGTTGGTTTGTTGGTTTGTTGGCTTGTTGGTTTGTTCGTTTGTTGGCTTTTTGGTTTGTTGGTTTGTTGGTTTCTTGGTTTGTTGGTTTGTTGGTTTGTTGGTTTCTTGGTTTGTTGGTTTGTTGGTTTGTTGGTTTGTTGGTTTGTTGGTTTGTTGGCTTATTGGCTTGTTGGTTTATTGGTTTTTTCGTTTGTTGGTTTGTTGGTTTGTTGGTTTTTTGGTTTGTTGATTTGTTGGTTTGTTGGTTTGTTGGTTTGTTGGCTTATTGGTTTTTTGGCTTGTTGGCTTGTTGGTTTGTTGGTTTGTTTGTTTGTTGGTTTGTTGGTTTGTTGGTTTGTTGGTTTGTTGGCTTGTTGGCTTGTTGGTTTGTTGGTTTGTTGGTTTGTTGGCTTGCTGGCTTGTTAGTTTGTTGGTTTGTTGGTTTGTTCATTTTTTGGTTTGTTGGTTTGTTGGCTTGTTGGTTTGTTCGTTTGTTGGCTTTTTGGTTTGTTGGTTTGTTGGTTTGTTGGTTTGTTGATTTGTTGGTTTGTTGGTTTGTTGGTTTGTTGGCTTGTTGGTTTGTTGGTTTTTTGGTTTGTTGGTTTGTTGGTTTGTTGGTTTGTTGGTTTGTTGGTATGTTGGTTTGTTGGTTTGTTGGTTTGTTGGTTTGTTAGTTTGTTGGTTTGTTGGTTTGTTGGCTTGTTGGTTTGTTGGTTTGTTAGTTTTTTGGTGTGTTTGTTTGTTGGCTTGTTGGCTTGTTAGTTTGTTGGTTTGTTGGTTTGTTGGTTTGTTGGTTTGTTGCTTTGTTCGTTTTTTGGTTTGCTGGCTTGTTGGTTTGTTCGTTTGTTGGTTTGTTGGTTACTTGGTTTGTTGGTTTGTTGGTTGGTTGGGTTGTTCGTTTGTTGGTTTGTTGGTTTGTTCGTTTGTTGGTTTGTTGGTTTGTTGGTTTGTTGGTTTGTTGGTTTGTTGGCTTGTTGGTTTGTTGGCCTGTTGGTTTGTTCGTTTGTTGGTTTGTTAGTTTGTTGTTTTGTGGGTTTGTTCGTTTGTTGGTTTGTTGGTTTGTTGGTTTGTTGGTCTGTTGGTTTGTTCGTTTTTTGGTTTGTTTGTTTGTTGTTTTTTTGGCTTGTTGGTTTGTTGGTTTGTTGGCTTGTTGGTTTCTTGGTTTGTTGGTCTGTTCGTTTCTTGGTTTGTTGGTTTGTTCGCTTGTTGGTTTGTTGGTTTTTTGGTTTGTTGGCTTATTGGTTTGTTGGCTTGTTGGCTTGGTGGTTTGTTGGTTTGTTCGTTTGTTGGCTTTTTGGCTTCTTGGTTTGTTGGTTTGTTGGTTTGTTCGTTTGTTGGTTTGTTGGTTTGTTGGTTTGTTAGTTTGTTCGTTTGTTGGTTTGTTGGTTTGTTCGTTTGTTGGTTTGTTGGTTTGTTGGTTTGTTGGCTTGTTGGCTTGTTGGTTTTTTGGTTTGTTGGCTTGTTGGTTTGTTGGTGTGTTGGCTTGTTGGTTTGTTGGCCTGTTGGTTTGTTCGTTTGTTGGTTTGTTTGTTTGTTTGTTTGTTTGTTTGTTGGTTTGTTGGTTTGTTCGTTTGTTGGTTTGTTGGCTTGTTGGCTTTTCGGTTTGTTGGTTTGTTGGCTTGTTGGCTTGTTGGTTTGTTGGTTTGTTGGTTTGTTCGGTTGTTGGTTTGTTGGCTTGTTGGCTTGTTGGTGTGTTGGTGTGTTGGTTTGTTTGTTTGTTGGTTTGTTCGTTTTTTGGCTTGTTGGTTTGTTGGTTTGTTGGTTTGTTGGTTTGTTGGCTTGTTGGCTTTTCGGTTTGTTGGTTTGTTGGCTTGTTGGCTTGTTGGTTTGTTGGTTTGTTGGTTTGTTCGGTTGTTGGTTTGTTGGCTTGTTGGCTCTTTGGTGTGTTGGTGTGTTGGTTTGTTTGTTTGTTGGTTTGTTCGTTTGTTGGCTTGTTGGTTTGTTGGTTTGTTAGTTTGTTGGTTTGTTGGCTTGTTGGTTTGTTGGTTTGTTCGTTTGTTGGCTTGTTGGTTTGTTGCCTTGTGGCTTGTTGGTTTGTTGGTTTGTTGATTTGTTGGTTTGTTGGTTTGTTGTTTTGTTGGCTTGTTGGATTGTTGGTTTGTTGGCTTGTTGGTTTGTTTGTTTGTTGGTTTGTTCGTTTGTTGGTTTGTTGGTTTGTTGGTTTGTTAGTTTGTTGGTTTGTTGGTTTGTTGGTTTGTTGGTTTTTTGGTTTATTGGTTTGTTCGTTTGTTGGTTTGTTGGTTTGTTGGTTTGTTAGTTTGTTGGTTTGTTGGTTTGTTGGTTTGTTGGCTTGTTGGCTTGTTGGTTTGTTGGCTTGTTGGTTTGTTTGTTTGTTGGTTTGTTCGTTTGTTGGTTTGTTGGTTTGTTGGTTTGTTAGTTTGTTGGTTTGTTGGTTTGTTGGTTTGTTGGTTTTTTTGTTTATTGGTTTGTTCGTTTGTTGGTTTGTTGGTTTGTTGGTTTGTTGGTTTGTTGGTTTGTTGGTTTGTTGGTTTGTTGGTTTGTTGGTTTGTTGGTTTGTTGGTTTGTTGGTTTGTTGGCTTGTTGGTTTGTTGGTTTGTTGGTTTGTTCGTTTGTTGGTTTGTTGTTTTGTTGGTTTGTTGGCTTGTTGGCTTGTTGGTTTATTGGTTTGTTGGCTTTTTGGTTTGTTGGTTTGTTGGTTTGTTGGTATGTTGGTTTGTTGGTTTGTTGGTTTGTTGGTTTGTTGGTTTGTCCGTTTGTTGGTTTGTTGGTTTGTTTGTTTGTTGGCTTGTTGGATTGTTGGTTTGTTGGTTTGTTGGTTTGTTGGTTTTTTGGTTTGTTGGTTTGTTGGTTTGTTGGTTTGTTGGTTTGTTGGCTTATTGGTTGGTTGGCTTGTTGGCTTGTTGGTTTGTCGGTTTGTTCGTTTGTTGGTTTGTTGGTTTGTTGGCTTGTTGGCTTGTTGGCTTGTTTGTTTGTTGGTTTGTTGGTTTGTTGGCTTGTTGGTTTGTTGGTTTGGTGGTTTGTTGGTTTGTTGGTTTGTTCATTTTTTGGTTTGTTGGTTTGTTGGTTTGTTGGTTTGTTGGTTTGTTGGTTTGTTCGTTTTTTGGTTTGTTGGTTTGTTGGTTTGTTGGCTTGTTGGTTTGTTGGTTTGTTGGTTGTTTGGTTAGTTGATTTGTTGGTTTGTTGGTTTGTTGGTTTGTTGGTTTGTTGGCTTATTGGCTTGTTGGTTTGTTGGTTTGTTCGTTTGTTGGTTTGTTGGTTTGTTGTATTGTTGGATTGTTGGCTTGTTGGTTTGTTTGTTTGTTGGCTTGTTGGTTTGTTGGTTTTTTGGTTTGTCGGTTTGTTGGTTTGTTGGTTTGTTGGTTTGTTATTATGTTGGTTTGTTGGTTTGTTGGTTTGTTGGTTTGTTGGTTTGTTGGTTTGTTCACTTGTTGATTTGTTGGTTTGTTAGTTTTTTGGTGTGTTTGTTTGTTGGCTTGTTAGCTTGTTGGTTTGTTGGTTTGTTCGTTTTTTGGTTTGTTGGCTTGTTGGTTTGTTCGTTTGTTGGTTTGTTGGTTACTTGGTTTGTTGGTTTGTTGGTTTGTTGGGTTGTTCGTTTGTTGGTTTGTTGGTTTGTTGGTTTGTTGGTTTGTTGGCTTGTTGGTTTGTTGGTTTGTTGGTTTGTTCGTTTGTTGGCTTGTTGGTTTGTTGGCTTGTTAGCTTGTTGGTTTGTTGGTTTGTTGATTTGTTGGTTTGTTGGTTTGTTGTTTTGTTGGCTTGTTGGCTTGTTGGTTTGTTGGCTTGTTGGTTTGTTTGTTTGTTGGTTTGTTCGTTTGTTGGTTTGTTGGTTTGTTGGTTTGTTGGTTTGTTGGTTTGTTGGTTTGTTGGTTTGTTGGTTTGTTGGTTTGTTTGTTTGTTGGTTTGTTCGTTTGTTGGTTTGTTGGTTTGTTGGTTTGTTGGTTTGTTGGTTTGTTGGCTTGTTGGCTTGTTGGCTTGTTGGTTTGTTGGTTTGTTGGTTTGTTCGTTTGTTGGTTTGTTATTTTATTGGTTTGTTGGCTTGTTGGCTTGTTGGTTTATTGGTTTGTTGGCTTTTTGGTTTGTTGGTTTGTTGGTATGTTGGTTTGTTGGTTTGTCCGTTTGTTGGTTAGTTGGTTTGTTTGTTTGTTGGCTTGTTGGTTTATTGGTTTGTTCGTTTGTTGGTTTGTTGGTTTGTTGGTTTTTTGGTTTGTTGGTTTGTTGGTTTGTTGGTTTGTTGGTTTGTTGGCTTATTGGTTTTTTGGCTTGTTGGCTTGTTGGTTTGTTGGTTTGTTGGTTTGTTGGCTTGTTGGCTTGTTGGTTTGTTGGTTTGTTGGTTTGTTGGTTTGTTCATTTTTTGGTTTGTTGGTTTGTTGGTTTGTTGGCTTGTTGGTTTGTGCGTTTGTTGGCTTTTTGGTTTGTTGGTTTGTCGGTTTGTTGGTTTGTTGCTTTGTTGGTTTGTTGGTTTGTTGGTTTGTTGGTTTGTGGGTTTGTTGGCTTATTGGCTTGTTGGTTTGTTGGTTTGTTCGTTTGTTGGTTTCTGGTTTGTTGTTTTGTTGGATTGTTGGCTTGTTGGTTTGTTGGTTTGTTGGCTTGTTGGTTTGTTGGTTTTTTGGTTTGTTGGTTTGTTCGTTTGTTGGTTTGTTAGTTTGTTGGTATGTTGGTTTGTTGGTTTGTTGGTTTGTTGGTTTGTTGGTTTGTTGGTTTGTTGGTTTGTTGGTTTGTTGGTTTGTTGGCTTGTTGGTTTGTTGGTTTGTTAGTTTTTTGGTTTGTTTGTTTGTTGGCTTGTTGGCTTGTTGGTTTGTTGGTTTGTTGGTTTGTTGGTTTGTTGGTTTGTTGGTTTGTTGCTTTGTTCGTTTTTTGGTTTGCTGGCTTGTTGGTTTGTTCGTTTGTTGGTTTGTTGGTTACTTGGTTTGTTGGTTTGTTGGTTTGTTGGGTTGTTCGTTTGTTGGTTTGTTGGTTTGTTGGTTTGTTGGTTTGTTGGTTTGTTGGTTTGTTGGTTTGTTCGTTTGTTGGTTTGTTGGTTACTTGGTTTGTTGGTTTGTTGGTTTGTTGGGTTGTTCGTTTGTTGGTTTGTTGGTTTGTTCGTTTGTTGGTTTGTTGGTTTGTTGGTTTGTTGGTTTGTTGGTATGTTGGTTTGTTGGTTTGTTGATTTGTTGGTTTGTTGGTTTGTTGGTTTGTTGCTTTGTTGGTTTGTTGGTTTGTTCGTTTGTTGGTTTGTTTGTTTGTTGGTTTTTTGGCTTGTTGGTTTGTTGGCTTGTTGGTTTCTTGGTTTGTTGGTCTGTTCGTTTCTTGGTTTGTTGGTTTGTTCGCTTGTTGGTTTGTTGGTTTTTTGGTTTGTTGGCTTGTTGGTTTGTTGGCTTGTTGGCTTGGTGGTTTGTTAGTTTGTTCGTTTGTTGGCTTGTTGGCTTCTTGGTTTGTTGGTTTGTTCGTTTGTTGGTTTGTTGGTTTGTTGGTTTGTTGGTTTGTTGGTTTGTTGGTTTGTTGGTTTGTTGGTTTGTTCGTTTGTTGGTTTGTTGGTTTGTTCGTTTGTTGGTTTGTTGGTTTGTTGGTTTGTTGGCTTGTTGGCTTGTTGGTTTTTTGGTTTGTTGGCTTGTTGGTTTGTTGGTTTGTTGGCTTGTTGGTTTGTTGGCCTGTTGGTTTGTTCGTTTGTTGGTTTGTTTGTTTGTTGGTTTGTTGGTTTGTTGGTTTGTTGGTTTGTTGGTTTGTTGGTTTGTTGGTTTGTTGGTTTGTTGGTTTGTTCGTTTGTTCGCTTGTTGGTTTGTTGGCTTGTTTGTTTGTTGGTTTGTTGGTTTGTTCGTTTGTTGGTTTGTTTGTTTGTTGGTTTGTTGGCTTGTTGGTTTGTTGGTGTGTTGGTTTGTTGGTTTGTTGGTTTGTTGGTCTGCTCGTTTGTTGGTTTGTTGGTTTGTTTGCTCGTTGGTTTGTTGGTTTTTTGGTTTGTTGGCTTGTTGTTTTGTTGGCTTGTTTGCTTGTTGGTTTGTTGGTTTGTTCGTTTGTTGGCTTGTTGGCTTGTTGGTTTGTTGGTTTGTTGGTTTGTTGGTTTGTTGGTTTGTTTGCTTGTCGGTTTGTTGGTTTGTTGGTTTGTTGGTTTGTTGGTTTGTTGGCTTGTTGGCTTGTTGGCTTGTTGGCTTTTTGGTTTGTTGGTTTGTTGGTTTGGTGGTTTGTTGGTTTGTTAGTTTGTTGGCTTGTTGGTTTTTTGGTTTGTTAGTTTGTTTGTTTGTTGGTTTGTTCGTTTGTTCGTTTGTTGGTTTGTTGGTTTGTTGGTTTGTTGGCTTCTTGGTTTGTTGGTTTGTTGGTTTGTTGATTTGGTGGTTTGTTGGCTTGTTGGTTTGTTGGTTTGTTCATTTGTTAGCTTGTTGGTTTGTTGGCTTGTTGGCTTGTTGGTTTGTTGGTTTGTTGGGTTGTTGGTTTGTTGGCTTGTTGGTGTGTGGGTTTGTTGGTTTGTTTGTTTATTGGTTTGTTCGTTTGTTGGCTTGTTGGTTTGTTGGTTTGTTGGTTTGCTGGTTTGTTGGCTTGTTGGTTTGTTGGTTTGTTGGCTTATTGGTTTGTTGGCTTGTTGGTTTGTTGGTATGTTGGTTTGTTCGTTTGATGGTTTGTTGGTTTGTTGGTTTGTTGGTTTGTTGGTTTGTTGGTTTGTTGGTTTGTTGGTTTGTTGGTTTGTTGGCTTGTTGGTTTGTTGGTTTGTTAGTTTTTTGGTGTGTTTGTTTGTTGGCTTGTTGGCTTGTTGGTTTGTTGGTTTGTTGGTTTGTTGGTTTGTTGGTTTGTTGCTTTGTTCGTTTTTTGGTTTGCTGGCTTGTTGGTTTGTTCGTTTGTTGGTTTGTTGGTTACTTGGTTTGTTGGTTTGTTGGTTTGTTGGGTTGTTCGTTTGTTGGTTTGTTGGTTTGTTCGTTTGTTGGTTTGTTGGTTTGTTGGTTTGTTGGTTTGTTCGTTTGTTGGTTTGTTGGTTACTTGGTTTGTTGGTTTGTTGGTTTGTTGGGTTGTTCGTTTGTTGGTTTGTTGGTTTGTTCGTTTGTTGGTTTGTTGGTTTGTTGGTTTGTTGGTTTGTTGGTATGTTGGTTTGTTGGTTTGTTGATTTGTTGGTTTGTTGGTTTGTTGGTTTGTTGCTTTGTTGGTTTGTTGGTTTGTTCGTTTGTTGGTTTGTTTGTTTGTTGGTTTTTTGGCTTGTTGGTTTGTTGGCTTGTTGGTTTCTTGGTTTGTTGTTCTGTTCGTTTCTTGGTTTGTTGGTTTGTTCGCTTGTTGGTTTGTTGGTTCTTTGGTTTGTTGGCTTGTTGGTTTGTTGGCTTGTTGGCTTGGTGGTTTGTTAGTTTGTTCGTTTGTTGGCTTGTTGGCTTCTTGGTTTGTTGGTTTGTTGGTTTGTTCGTTTGTTGGTTTGTTGGTTTGTTGGTTTGTTGGTTTGTTGGTTTGTTGGTTTGTTGGTTTGTTGGTTTGTTCGTTTGTTGGTTTGTTGGTTTGTTCATTTGTTGGTTTGTTGGTTTGTTGGTTTGTTGGCTTGTTGGCTTGTTGGTTTTTTGGTTTGTTGGCTTGTTGGTTTGTTGGTTTGTTGGCTTGTTGGTTTGTTGGCCTGTTGGTTTGTTCGTTTGTTGGTTTGTTTGTTTGTTGGTTTGTTCGTTTGTTCGTTTGTTGGTTTGTTGGTTTGTTGGTTTGTTGGTTTGTTCGTTTGTTCGCTTGTTGGTTTGTTGGCTTGTTTGTTTGTTGGTTTGTTGGTTTGTTCGTTTGTTGGTTTGTTTGTTTGTTGGTTTGTTGGCTTGTTGGTTTGTTGGTTTGTTGGTTTGTTGGTTTGTTGGTTTGTTGGTCTGCTCGTTTGTTGGTTTGTTGGTTTGTTTGCTCGTTGGTTTGTTGGTTTTTTGGTTTGTTGGCTTGTTGTTTTGTTGGCTCTTTTGCTTGTTGGTTTGTTGGCTTGTTCGTTTGTTGGCTTGTTGGCTTGTTGGTTTGTTGGTTTGTTGGTTTGTTGGTTTGTTGGTTTGTTTGCTTGTTGGTTTGTTGGTTTGTTGGTTTGTTGGTTTGTTGGTTTGTTGGCTTGTTGGCTTGTTGGCTTGTTGGCTTTTTGGTTTGTTGGTTTGTTGGTTTGGTGGTTTGTTGGTTTGTTAGTTTGTTGGCTTGTTGGTTTTTTGGTTTGTTGGTTTGTTTGTTTGTTGGTTTGTTCGTTTGTTCGTTTGTTGGTTTGTTGGTTTGTTGGTTTGTTGGCTTCTTGGTTTGTTGGTTTGTTGGTTTGTTGATTTGGTGGTTTGTTGGCTTGTTGGTTTGTTGGTTTGTTCATTTGTTAGCTTGTTGGTTTGTTGGCTTGTTGGCTTGTTGGCTTGTTGGTTTGTTGGTTTGTTGGGTTGTTGGTTTGTTGGCTTGTTAGTGTGTGGGTTTGTTGGTTTGTTTGTTTATTGGTTTGTTCGTTTGTTGGCTTGTTGGTTTGTTGATTTGTTGGTTTGCTGGTTTGTTGGCTTGTTGGTTTGTTGGTTTGTTGGCTTATTGGTTTGTTGGCTTGTTGGTTTGTTTGTTTGTTGGTTTGTTCGTTTGATGGTTTGTTGGTTTGTTGGTTTGTTGGTTTGTTGGTTTGTTGGTTTGTTGGTTTGTTCGTTTGTTGGTTTGTTGGTTTGTTGGTTTGTTGGTTTGTTGGTTTGTTGGTTTCTTGGTTTGTTGGTTTGTTGGTTTGTTGGTTTGTTGGTTTGTTGGTTTGTTGGTTTGTTGGCTTGTTGGCTTGTTGGTTTGTTGGTTTGTTGGATTGTTCGTTTGTTGGCTTGTTGGTTTGTTGGCTTGCTGGCTTGTTGGTTTGTTGGTTTGTTGGTTTGTTGGTTTGTTGTTTTGTTGGCTTGTTGGCTTATTGGTTTGTTGTCTTGTTGGTTTGTTTGTTTGTTGGTTTGTTCGTTTGTTGGTTTGTTGGTTTGTTGGTTAGTTGGTTTGTTGGTTTGTTGGTTTGTTGGTTTGTTGGTTTGTTCGTTTGTTGGTTTGTTGGTTTGTTGGTTTGTTGATTTGTTGGTTTATTGGCTTGTTGGCTTGTTGGCTTGTTGGTTTGTTGGTTTGTTGGTTTGTTGGTTTGTTGGTTTCTTGGTTTGTTGGATTGTTCGTTTGTTGGCTTGTTGTTTTGTTGGTTTGTTGGCTTGTTGGCATGTTGGTTTGTTGGCTTTTTGGTTTGTTGGTTTGTTGGCTTGTTGGTATGTTGGTTTGTTGGTTTGTTGGTTTGTTGGTTTGTTGGTTTGTTCTTTTGTTGGTTTGTTGGTTTGATAGTTTGTTGGATTGTTGGTTTGTTGGTTTGTTGGTTTGTTGGTTTGTTGGTTTGTTGGTTTGTTGGTTTGTTGGTTTGTTGGTTTGTTGGTTTGTTGGTTTGTTGGTTTGTTGGTTTGGTGGTTTGTTGGCTTGTTGGTTTGTGTGGTTGTTAGCTTGTTGGTTTGTTGGTTTGTTCGTTTGTTCATTTGTTGGTTTGTTCGTTTGTTGGTTTATTGGCTTGTTGGTTTGTTCGTTTGTTGGTTTGTTGTTTTGTTGGTTTGTTGGTTTGTTGGCTTGTTGGTTTGTTGGTTTGTAGGTTTGTTGGTTTGTTGGCTTCTTGGTTTGTTGGTTTGTTGGTTTGTTGGTTCGTTCATTTTTTGGTTTGTTGGTATGTTGGTTTGTTGGTTTGTTGGTTTGTTGGCTTGTTGGTTTGTTCGTTTGTTGGCTTTTTGGTTTGTTGTTTTGTTGGTGTGTTGGTTTGTTCGTTTTTTGGTTTGTTGGTTTGTTGGCTGGTTGGTTTGTTGGTTTGTTGGTTGTTTGGTTTGTTGGCTTATTGGCTTGTTGGTTTGTTGGTTTGTTCATTTGTTGGTTTCTTGGTTTGTTGTTTTGTTGGATTGTTGGCTTGTTGGTTTGTTGGTTTGTTGGCTTGTTGGTTTGTTGGTTTTTTGGTTTGTTGGTTTGTTGGTTTGTTGGTTTGTTGGTTTGTTGGTTTGTTGGTTTGTGGGTTTGTTGGTTTGTTGGTTTGTTGGTTTGTTGGTTTGTTGGTTTGTTGGTTTGTTGGTTTGTTGGTTTGTTGGCTTATTGGTTTGTTGGTTTGTTAGTTTGTTGGTGTGTTTGTTTGTTGGCTTGTTGGCTTGTTGGTTTGTTGTTTTATTGGCTTGTTGGTTTGTTGGTTTGTTGGTTTGTTTGTTTGTTGGTTTGTTCGTTTGTTGGTTTGTTGGTTTGTTGGTTTGTTGGTTTGTTGGTTTGTTGGTTTGTTGGTTTGTTGGTTTGTTGGTTTGTTGGTTTGTTGGCTTGTTGGGTTGTTGGTTTGTTGGTTTGTTGGATTGTTCGTTTGTTGGCTTGTTGGTTTGTTGGCTTGCTGGCTTGTTGGTTTGTTCGTTTGTTGGTTTGTTGGTTTGTTGGTTTGTTGGTTTGTTCGTTTGTTGGTTTGTTGGTTACTTGGTTTGTTGGTTTGTTGGTTTGTTGGGTTGTTCGATTGTTGGTTTGTTGGTTTGTTCGTTTGTTGGTTTGTTGGTTTGTTGGTTTGTTGGTTTGTTGGTATGTTGGTTTGTTGGTTTGTTGATTTGTTGGTTTGTTGGTTTGTTGGTTTGTTGCTTTGTTGGTTTGTTGGTTTGTTCGTTTGTTGGCTTGTTTGTTTGTTGGTTGTTTGGCTTGTTGGTTTGTTGGCTTGTTGGTTTCTTGGTTTGTTGGTCTGTTCGTTTCTTGGTTTGTTGGTTTGTTCGCTTGTTGGTTTGTTGGTTTTTTGGTTTGTTGGCTTGTTGGTTTGTTGGCTTGTTGGCTTGGTGGTTTGTTAGTTTGTTCGTTTGTTGGCTTGTTGGCTTCTTGGTTTGTTGGTTTGTTGGTTTGTTCGTTTGTTGGTTTGTTGGTTTGTTGGTTTGTTGGTTTGTTGGTTTGTTGGTTTGTTGGTTTGTTGGTTTGTTCGTTTGTTGGTTTGTTGGTTTGTTCATTTGTTGGTTTGTTGGTTTGTTGGTTTGTTGGCTTGTTGGCTTGTTGGTTTTTTGGTTTGTTGGCTTGTTGGTTTGTTGGTTTGTTGGCTTGTTGGTTTGTTGGCCTGTTGGTTTGTTCGTTTGTTGGTTTGTTTGTTTGTTGGTTTGTTGGTTTGTTCTTTTGTTGGTTTGTTGGTTTGTTGGTTTGTTGGTTTGTTCGTTTGTTCGCTTGTTGGTTTGTTGGCTTGTTTGTTTGTTGGTTTGTTGGTTTGTTCGTTTGTTGGTTTGTTTGTTTGTTGGTTTGTTGGCTTGTTGGCTTGTTGGTTTGTTGGTTTGTTGGTTTGTTGGTTTGTTGGTTTGTTGGTCTGCTCGTTTGTTGGTTTGTTGGTTTGTTTGCTCGTTGGTTTGTTGGTTTTTTGGTTTGTTGGCTTGTTGTTTTGTTGGCTTGTTTGCTTGTTGGTTTGTTGGTTTGTTCGTTTGTTGGTTTGTTGGCTTGTTGGTTTGTTGGTTTGTTGGTTTGTTGGTTTGTTGGTTTGTTTGCTTGTTGGTTTGTTGGTTTGTTGGTTTGTTGGTTTGTTGGTTTGTTGGCTCGTTGGCTTGTTGGCTTGTTGGCTTTTTGGTTTGTTGGTTTGTTGGTTTGGTGGTTTGTTGGTTTGTTAGTTTGTTGGCTTGTTGGTTTTTTGGTTTGTTGGTTTGTTTGTTTGTTGGTTTGTTCGTTTGTTCGTTTGTTGGTTTGTTGGTTTGTTGGTTTGTTGGCTTCTTGGTTTGTTGGTTTGTTGGTTTGTTGATTTGGTGGTTTGTTGGCTTGTTGGTTTGTTGGTTTGTTCATTTGTTAGCTTGTTGGTTTGTTGGCTTGTTGGCTTGTTGGCTTGTTGGTTTGTTGGTTTGTTGGTTTGTTGGCTTGTTGGTGTGTGGGTTTGTTGGTTTGTTTGTTTATTGGTTTGTTCGTTTGTTGGCTTGTTGGTTTGTTGGTTTGTTGGTTTGCTGGTTTGTTGGCTTGTTGGTTTGTTGGTTTGTTGGCTTATTGGTTTGTTGGCTTGTTTGTTTGTTGGTTTGTTCGTTTGATGGTTTGTTGGTTTGTTGGTTTGTTGGTTTGTTGGTTTGTTGGTTTGTTGGTTTGTTCGTTTGTTGGTTTGTTGGTTTGTTGGTTTGTTGGTTTGTTGGTTTGTTGGTTTGTTGGTTTGTTGGTTTGTTGGTTTGTTGGTTTGTTGGTTTGTTGGCTTGTTGGCTTGTTGGTTTGTTGGTTTGTTGGATTGTTCGTTTGTTGGCTTGTTGGTTTGTTGGCTTGCTGGCTTGTTGGTTTGTTGGTTTGTTGGTTTGTTGGTTTGTTGTTTTGTTGGCTTGTTGGCTTATTGGTTTGTTGTCTTGTTGGTTTGTTTGTTTGTTGGTTTGTTCGTTTGTTGGTTTGTTGGTTTGTTGGTTAGTTGGTTTGTTGGTTTGTTGGTTTGTTGGTTTGTTGGTTTGTTCGTTTGTTGGTTTGTTGGTTTGTTGGTTTGTTGATTTGTTGGTTTATTGGCTTGTTGGCTTGTTGGCTTGTTGGTTTGTTGGTTTGTTGGATTGTTCGTTTGTTGGCTTGTTGTTTTGTTGGTTTGTTGGCTTGTTGGCATGTTGGTTTGTTGGCTTTTTGGTTTGTTGGTTTGTTGGCTTGTTGGTATGTTGGTTTGTTGGTTTGTTGGTTTGTTGGTTTGTTGGTTTGTTCGTTTGTTGGTTTGTTGGTTTGATAGTTTGTTGGCTTGTTGGTTTGTTGGTTTGTTGGTTTGTTGGTTTGTTGGTTTGTTGGTTTGTTGGTTTGTTGGTTTGTTGGTTTGTTGGTTTGTTGGTTTGTTGGGTTGGTGGTTTGTTGGCTTGTTGGTTTGTGTGGTTGTTAGCTTGTTGGTTTGTTGGTTTGTTCGTTTGTTCATTTGTTGGTTTGTTCGTTTGTTGGTTTATTGGCTTGTTGGTTTGTTCGTTTGTTGGTTTGTTGTTTTGTTGGTTTGTTGGTTTGTTGGCTTGTTGGTTTGTTGGTTTGTAGGTTTGTTGGTTTGTTGGCTTCTTGGTTTGTTGGTTTGTTGGTTTGTTGGTTCGTTCATTTTTTGGTTTGTTGGTATGTTGGTTTGTTGGTTTGTTGGTTTGTTGGCTTGTTGGTTTGTTCGTTTGTTGGCTTTTTGGTTTGTTGGTTTGTTGGTGTGTTGGTTTGTTCGTTTTTTGGTTTGTTGGTTTGTTGGCTGGTTGGTTTGTTGGTTTGTTGGTTGTTTGGTTTGTTGGCTTATTGGCTTGTTGGTTTGTTGGTTTGTTCATTTGTTGGTTTCTTGGTTTGTTGTTTTGTTGGATTGTTGGTTTGTTGGTTTGTTGGCTTGTTGGTTTGTTGGTTTTTTGGTTTGTTGGTTTGTTGGTTTGTTGGTTTGTTGGTTTGTTGGTTTGTTGGTTTGTGGGTTTGTTGGTTTGTTGGTTTGTTGGTTTGTTGGTTTGTTGGTTTGTTGGTTTGTTGGTTTGTTGGTTTGTTGGCTTATTGGTTTGTTGGTTTGTTAGTTTGTTGGTGTGTTTGTTTGTTGGCTTGTTGGCTTGTTGGTTTGTTGTTTTATTGGCTTGTTGGTTTGTTGGTTTGTTGGTTTGTTTGTTTGTTGGTTTGTTCGTTTGTTGGTTTGTTGGTTTGTTGGTTTGTTGGTTTGTTGGTTTGTTGGTTTATTGGTTTGTTGGTTTGTTGGTTTGTTGGTTTGTTGGCTTGTTGGCTTGTTGGTTTGTTGGTTTGTTGGATTGTTCGTTTGTTGGCTTGTTGGTTTGTTGGCTTGCTGGCTTGTTGGTTTGTTGGTTTGTTGGTTTGTTGGTTTGTTGGCTTGTTGTTTTGTTGGCTTGTTGGCTTATTGGTTTGTTGGCTTGTTGGTTTGTTTGTTGGTTGGTTTGTTCGTTTGTTGGTTTGTTGGTTTGTTGGTTTGTTGATTTGTTGGTTTGTTGGTTTTTTGGCTTGTTGGCTTGTTGGTTTGTTGGTTTGTTGGATTGTTCGTTTGTTGGCTTGTTGTTTTGTTGGTTTGTTGGCTTGTTGGCATGTTGGTTTGTTGGCTTTTTGGTTTGTTGGTTTGTTGGCTTGTTGGTATGTTGGTTTGTTGGTTTGTTGGTTTGTTGGTTTGTTGGTTTGTTCGTTTGTTGGTTTGTTGGTTTGATAGTTTGTTGGCTTGTTGGTTTGTTGGTTTGTTGGTTTGTTGGTTTGTTGGTTTGTTGGTTTGTTGGTTTGTTGGTTTGTTGGTTTGTTGGTTTGTTGGTTTGTTGGTTTGGTGGTTTGTTGGCTTGTTGGTTTGTGTGGTTGTTGGCTTGTTGGTTTGTTGGTTTGTTCGTTTGTTCATTTGTTGATTTGTTCGTTTGTTGGTTTATTGGCTTGTTGGTTTGTTCGTTTGTTGGTTTGTTGTTTTGTTGGTTTGTTGGTTTGTTGGCTTGTTGGTTTGTTGGTTTGTAGGTTTGTTGGTTTGTTGGCTTCTTGGTTTGTTGGTTTGTTGGTTTGTTGGTTCGTTCATTTTTTGGTTTGTTGGTATGTTGGTTTGTTGGTTTGTTGGTTTGTTGGCTTGTTGGTTTGTTCGTTTGTTGGCTTTTTGGTTTGTTGGTTTGTTGGTGTGTTGGTTTGTTCGTTTTTTGGTTTGTTGGTTTGTTGGCTGGTTGGTTTGTTGGTTTGTTGGTTGTTTGGTTTGTTGGCTTATTGGCTTGTTGGTTTGTTGGTTTGTTCATTTGTTGGTTTCTTGGTTTGTTGTTTTGTTGGATTGTTGGCTTGTTGGTTTGTTGGTTTGTTGGCTTGTTGGTTTGTTGGTTTTTTGGTTTGTTGGTTTGTTGGTTTGTTGGTTTGTTGGTTTGTTGGTTTGTTGTTTTGTGGGTTTGTTGGTTTGTTGGTTTGTTGGTTTGTTGGTTTGTTGGTTTGTTGGTTTGTTGGTTTGTTGGTTTGTTGGTTTGTTGGTTTGTTGGCTTATTGGTTTGTTGGTTTGTTAGTTTGTTGGTGTGTTTGTTTGTTGGCTTGTTGGCTTGTTGGTTTGTTGTTTTGTTGGCTTGTTGGTTTGTTGGTTTGTTGGTTTGTTTGTTTGTTGGTTTGTTCGTTTGTTGGTTTGTTGGTTTGTTGGTTTGTTGGTTTGTTGGTTTGTTAGTGTGTTGGTTTGTTCGTTTGTTGGTTTGTTGTTTTGTTGGTTTGTTGGTTTGTTGGTTTGTTGGTTTGTTGGTTTGTTGCTTTGTTCGTTTTTTGGTTTGCTGGCTTGTTGGTTTGTTCGTTTGTTGGTTTGTTGGTTACTTGGTTTGTTGGTTTGTTGGTTTGTTGGGTTGTTCGTTTGTTGGTTTGTTGGTTTGTTCGTTTGTTGGTTTGTTGGTTTGTTGGTTTGTTGGTTTGTTGGTTTGTTGGTTTGTTGGCTTGTTGGTTTGTTGGCCTGTTGGTTTGTTCGTTTGTTGGTTTGTTAGTTTGTTGGTTTGTGGGTTTGTTCGTTTGTTGGTTTGTTGGTTTGTTGGTTTGTTGGTCTGTTGGTTTGTTGGTTTGTTGATTTGTTGGTTTGTTGGTTTGTTGGTTTGTTGGTTTGTTGCTTTGTTGGTTTGTTGGTTTGTTCGTTTGTTGGTTTGTTTGTTTGTTGGTTTTTTGGCTTGTTGGTTTGTTGGTTTGTTGGCTTGTTGGTTTCTTGGTTTGTTGGTCTGTTCGTTTCTTGGTTTGTTGGTTTGTTTGCTCGTTGGTTTGTTGGTTTTTTGGTTTGTTGGCTTGTTGTTTTGTTGGCTTGTTTGCTTGTTGGTTTGTTGGTTTGTTCGTTTGTTGGCTTGTTGGCTTGTTGGTTTGTTGGTTTGTAGGTTTGTTGGTTTGTTGGTTTGTTGGTTTGTTGGTTTGTTGGTTTGTTGGTTTGTTGGTTTGTTGGCTTGTTGGCTTGTTGGCTTGTTGGCTTTTTGGTTTGTTGGTTTGTTGGTTTGGTGGTTTGTTGGTTTGTTAGTTTGTTGGCTTGTTGGTTTGTTGGTTTGTTGGTTTGTTTGTTTGTTGGTTTGTTCGTTTGTTCGTTTGTTCGTTTGTTGGTTTGTTGGTTTGTTGGTTTGTTGGCTTCTTGGTTTGTTGGTTTGTTGGTTTGTTGATTTGGTGGTTTGTTGGCTTGTTGGTTTGTTGGTTTGTTCATTTGTTAGCTTGTTGGTTTGTTGGCTTGTTGGCTTGTTGGCTTGTTGGTTTGTTGGTTTGTTGGGTTGTTGGGTTGTTGGCTTGTTGGCTTGTTGGTGTGTGGGTTTGTTGGTTTGTTTGTTTATTGGTTTGTTCGTTTGTTGGCTTGTTGGTTTGTTGGTTTGTTGGTTTGCTGGTTTGTTGGCTTGTTGGTTTGTTGGTTTGTTGGCTTACTGGTTTGTTGGCTTGTTGGTTTGTTTGTTTGTTGGTTTGTTCGTTTGATGGTTTGTTGGTTTGTTGGTTTGTTGGTTTGTTGGTTTGTTGGTTTGTTGGTTTGTTGGTTTGTTCGTTTGTTGGTTTGTTGGTTTGTTGGTTTGTTGGTTTGTTGGTTTGTTGGTTTGTTGGTTTGTTGGTTTGTTGGTTTGTTGGTTTGTTGGTTTGTTGGTTTGTTGGTTTGTTGGTTTGTTGGCTTGTTGGCTTGTTGGTTTGTTGGTTTGTTGGATTGTTCGTTTGTTGGCTTGTTGGTTTGTTGGCTTGCTGGCTTATTTGTTTGTTGGTTTGTTGGTTTGTTGGTTTGTTGTTTTGTTGGCTTGTTGGCTTATTGGTTTGTTGGCTTGTTGGTTTGTTTGTTTGTTGGTTTGTTCGTTTGTTGGTTTGTTGGTTTGTTGGTTAGTTGGTTTGTTGGTTTGTTGGTTTGTTGGTTTGTTGGTTTGTTCGTTTGTTGGTTTGTTGGTTTGTTGGTTTGTTGGTTTGTTGGTTCGTTCATTTTTTGGTTTGTTGGTATGTTGGTTTGTTGTTTTGTTGGTTTGTTGGCTTGTTGGTTTGTTCGTTTGTTGGCTTTTTGGTTTGTTGGTTTGTTCGTTTGTTGGTTTGTTGTTTTGTTGGTTTGTTGGTTTGTTGGTTTGTTGGTTTGTTGGTTTGTTGCTTTGTTCGTTTTTTGGTTTGCTGGCTTGTTGGTTTGTTCGTTTGTTGGTTTGTTGGTTACTTGGTTTGTTGGTTTGTTGGTTTGTTGGGTTGTTCGTTTGTTGGTTTGTTGGTTTGTTCGTTTGTTGGTTTGTGGGTTTGTTCGTTTGTTGGTTTGTTGGTTTGTTGGTCTGTTGGTTTGTTGGTTTGTTGATTTGTTGGTTTGTTGGTTTGTTGCTTTGTTGGTTTGTTGGTTTGTTCGTTTGTTGGTTTGTTTGTTTGTTGGTTTTTTGGCTTGTTGGTTTGTTGGTTTGTTGGCTTGTTGGTTTCTTGGTTTGTTGGTCTGTTCGTTTCTTGGTTTGTTGGTTTGTTCGCTTGTTGGTTTGTTGGTTTTTTGGTTTGTTGGCTTGTTGGTTTGTTGGCTTGTTGGCTTGGTGGTTTGTTGGTTTGTTCGTTTGTTGGCTTGTTGGCTTCTTGGTTTGTTGGTTTGTTGGTTTGTTCGTTTGTTGGTTTGTTGGTTTGTTGGTTTGTTGGTTTGTTGATTTGTTGGTTTGTTCGTTTGTTGGTTTGTTGGTTTGTTCGTTTGTTGGTTTGTTGGTTTGTTGGTTTGTTGGCTTGTTGGCTTGTTGGTTTTTTGGTTTGTTGGCTTGTTGGTTTGTTGGTTTGTTGGCTTGTTGGTTTGTTGGCCTGTTGGTTTGTTCGTTTGTTGGTTTGTTTGTTTGTTGGTTTGTTGGTTTGTTCGTTTGTTGGTTTGTTGGTTTGTTGGTTTGTTGGTTTGTTCGTTTGTTCGCTTGTTGGTTTGTTGGCTTGTTGGTTTGTTGGTTTGTTGGTTTGTTCGTTTGTAGGTTTGTTTGTTTGTTGGTTTCTTGGCTTGTTGGTTTGTTGGTTTGTTGGTTTGTTGGTTTGTTGGTTTGTTGGTCTGCTCGTTTGTTGGTTTGTTGGTTTGTTTGCTCGTTGGTTTGTTGGTTTTTTGGTTTGTTGGCTTGTTGTTTTGTTGGCTTGTTTGCTTGTTGGTTTGTTGGTTTGTTCGTTTGTTGGCTTGTTGGCTTGTTGGTTTGTTGGTTTGTTGGTTTGTTGGTTTGTTGGTTTGTTGGCTTGTTGGTTTGTTGGTTTGTTGGTTTGTTGGTTTGTTGGTTTGTTGGTTTGTTGGCTTGTTGGCTTGTTGGCTTGTTGGCTTTTTGGTTTGTTGGTTTGTTGGTTTGGTGGTTTGTTGGTTTGTTAGTTTGTTGGCTTGTTGGTTTGTTGGTTTGATGGTTTGTTTGTTTGTTGGTTTGTTCGTTTGTTCGTTTGTTCGTTTGTTGGTTTGTTGGTTTGTTGGTTTGTTGGCTTCTTGGTTTGTTGGTTTGTTGGTTTGTTGATTTGGTGGTTTGTTGGCTTGTTGGTTTGTTGGCTTGTTAGCTTGTTGGTTTGTTGGCTTGTTGGCTTGTTGGCTTGTTGGTTTGTTGGTTTGTTGGTTTGTTGGGTTGTTGGGTTGTTGGCTTGTTGGCTTGTTGGTGTGTGGGTTTGTTGGTTTGTTTGTTTATTGGTTTGTTCGTTTGTTGGCTTGTTGGTTTGTTGGTTTGTTGGTTTGCTGGTTTGTTGGCTTGTTGGTTTGTTGGTTTGTTGGCTTATTGGTTTGTTGGCTTGTTGGTTTGTTTGTTTGTTGGTTTGTTCGTTTGATGATTTGTTGGTTTGTTGGTTTGTTGGTTTGTTGGTTTGTTGGTTTGTTGGTTTGTTCGTTTGTTGGTTTGTTGGATTCTTGGTTTGTTGGTTTGTTGGTTTGTTGGTTTTTTGGTTTGTTGGTTTGTTGGTTTGTTGGTTTGTTGGCTTGTTGGCTTGTTGGTTTGTTGGTTTGTTGGTTTCTTGGATTGTTCGTTTGTTGGCTTGTTGGTTTGTTGGCTTGCTGGCTTGTTGGTTTGTTGGTTTGTTGGTTTGTTGGTTTGTTGTTTTGTTGGCTTGTTGGCTTATTGGTTTGTTGGCTTGTTGGTTTGTTTGTTTGTTGGTTTGTTCGTTTGTTGGTTTGTTGGTTTGTTGGTTAGTTGGTTTGTTGGTTTGTTGGTTTGTTGGTTTGTTGGTTTGTTGGTTTGTTCGTTTGTTGGTTTGTTGGTTTGTTGGTTTGTTGATTTGTTGGTTTGTTGGTTTGTTGGCTTGTTGGCTTGTTGGTTTGTTGGTTTGTTGGATTGTTCGTTTGTTTGCTTGTTGTTTTGTTGGTTTGTTGGCTTGTTGGCATGGTGGTTTGTTGGCTTTTTGGTTTGTTGGTTTGTTGGCTTGTTGGTATGTTGGTTTGTTGGTTTGTTGGTTTGTTGGTTTGTTGGTTTGTTGGTTTGTTCGTTTGTTGGTTTGTTGGTTTGTTGGTTTGATAGTTTGTTGGCTTGTTGGTTTGTTGGTTTGTTGGTTTGTTGGTTTGTTGGTTTGTTGGTTTGTTGGTTTGTTGGTTTGTTGGTTTGGTGGTTTGTTGGCTTGTTGGTTTGTGTGGTTGTTGGCTTGTTGGTTTGTTGGTTTGTTCGTTTGTTCATTTGTTGGTTTGTTCGTTTGTTGGTTTATTGGCTTGTTGGTTTGTTCGTTTGTTGGTTTGTTGTTTTGTTGGTTTGTTGGTTTGTTGGCTTGTTGGTTTGTTGGTTTGTAGGTTTGTTGGTTTGTTGGCTTCTTGGTTTGTTGGTTTGTTGGTTTGTTGGTTCGTTCATTTTTTGGTATGTTGGTATGTTGGTTTGTTGGTTTGTTGGTTTGTTGGTTTGTTGGCTTGTTGGTTTGTTCGTTTGTTGGCTTTTTGGTTTGTTGGTTTGTTGGTGTGTTGGTGTGTTGGTTTGTTCGTTTTTTGGTTTGTTGGTTTGTTGGCTGGTTGGTTTGTTGGTTTGTTGGTTGTTTGGTTTGTTGGCTTATTGGCTTGTTGGTTTGTTGGTTTGTTCATTTGTTGGTTTCTTGGTTTGTTGTTTTGTTGGATTGTTGGCTTGTTGGTTTGTTGGTTTGTTGGCTTGTTGGTTTGTTGGTTTTTTGGTTTGTTGGTTTGTTGGTTTGTTGGTTTGTTGGTTTGTTGGTTTGTGGGTTTGTTGGTTTGTTGGTTTGTTGGTTTGTTGGTTTGTTGGTTTGTTGGTTTGTTGGTTTGTTGGTTTGTTGGCTTATTGGTTTGTTGGTTTGTTAGTTTGTTGGTGTGTTTGTTTGTTGGCTTGTTGGCTTGTTGGTTTGTTGTTTTGTTGGCTTGTTGGTTTGTTGGTTTGTTGGTTTGTTTGTTTGTTGGTTTGTTCGTTTGTTGGTTTGTTGGTTTGTTGGTTTGTTGGTTTGTTGGTTTGTTGGTTTGTTGGTTTGTTGGTTTGTTGGTTTGTTCGTTTGTTGGTTTGTTGTTTTGTTGGTTTGTTGGTTTGTTGGCTTGTTGGTTTGTTGGTTTGTAGGTTTGTTGGTTTGTTGGCTTCTTGGTTTGTTGGTTTGTTGGTTCATTCATTTTTTGGTTTGTTGGTATGTTGGTTTGTTGGTTTATTGGTTTGTTGGCTTGTTGGTTTGTTCGTTTGTTGGCTTTTTGGTTTGTTGGTTTGTTGGTGTGTTGGTTTGTTCGTTTTTTGGTTTGTTGGTTTGTTGGCTGGTTGGTTTGTTGGTTTGTTGGTTGTTTGGTTTGTTGGCTTATTGGCTTGTTGGTTTGTTGGTTTGTTCATTTGTTGGTTTCTTGGTTTGTTGTTTTGTTGGATTGTTGGTTTGCTGGTCTGTTGGTTTGTTGGTTTGTTGATTTGTTGGTTTGTTGGTTTGTTGCTTTGTTGGTTTGTTGGTTTGTTCGTTTGTTGGTTTGTTTGTTTGTTGGTTTTTTGGCTTGCTGGTTTGTTGGTTTGTTGGCTTGTTGGTTTGTTGGTTTGTTGGTTTGTTGGTCTGTTGGTTTGTTGGTTTGTTGATTTGTTGGTTTGTTGGTTTGTTGCTTTGTTGGTTTGTTGGTTT
Organism: Atherix ibis; assembly: GCA_958298945.1. NCBI lineage: Eukaryota > Metazoa > Arthropoda > Insecta > Diptera > Athericidae > Atherix > Atherix ibis. The sequence goes on from OY282608.1 coordinate 101,717,896, forward strand.
GTTCGTTAGTTGGTTTGTTTGTTTGTTGGTTTTTTGGCTTGTTGGTTTGTTGGTTTGTTGGCTTGTTGGTTTCTTGGTTTGTTGGTCTGTTCGTTTCTTGGTTTGTTGGTTTGTTCGCTTGTTGGTTTGTTGGTTTTTTGGTTTGTTGGCTTGTTGGTTTGTTGGCTTGTTGGCTTGGTGGTTTGTTGGTTTGTTCGTTTGTTGGCTTGTTGGCTTCTTGGTTTGTTGGTTTGTTGGTTTGTTCGTTTGTTGGTTTGTTGGTTTGTTGGTTTGTTGGTTTGTTGATTTGTTGGTTTGTTCGTTTGTTGGTTTGTTGGTTTGTTCGTTTGTTGGTTTGTTGGTTTGTTGGTTTGTTGGCTTGTTGGCTTGTTGGTTTTTTGGTTTGTTGGCTTGTTGGTTTGTTGGTTTGTTGGCTTGTTGGTTTGTTGGCCTGTTGGTTTGTTCGTTTGTTGGTTTGTTTGTTTGTTGGTTTGTTGGTTTGTTCGTTTGTTGGCTTGTTGGTTTGTTGGTTTGTTGCTTTGTTCGTTTGTTCGCTTGTTGGTTTGTTGGCTTGTTGGTTTGTTGGTTTGTTGGTTTGTTCGTTTGTTGGTTTGTTTGTTTGTTGGTTTCTTGGCTTGTTGGTTTGTTGGTTTGTTGGTTTGTTGGTTTGTTGGTTTGTTGGTCTACTCGTTTGTTGGTTTGTTGGTTTGTTTGCTCGTTGGTTTGTTGGTTTTTTGGTTTGTTGGCTTGTTGTTTTGTTGGCTTGTTTGCTTGTTGGTTTGTTGGTTTGTTCGTTTGTTGGCTTGTTGGCTTGTTGGTTTGTTGGTTTGTTGGTTTGTTGGTTTGTTGGTTTGTTGGCTTGTTGGTTTGTTGGTTTGTTGGTTTGTTGGTTTGTTGGTTTGTTGGTTTGTTGGCTTGTTGGCTTGTTGGCTTGTTGTCTTTTTGGTTTGTTGGTTTGTTGGTTTGGTGGTTTGTTGGTTTGTTAGTTTGTTGGCTTGTTGGTTTGTGGGTTTGTTGGTTTGTTTGTTTGTTGGTTTGTTCGTTTGTTCGTTTGTTGGTTTGTTGGTTTGTTGGTTTGTTGGCTTCTTGGTTTGTTGGTTTGTTGGTTTGTTGATTTGGTGGTTTGTTGGCTTGTTGGTTTGTTGGTTTGTTCATTTGTTAGCTTGTTGGTTTGTTGGCTTGTTGGCTTGTTGGTTTGTTGGTTTGTTGGGTTGTTGGGTTGTTGGCTTGTTGGCTTGTTGGTGTGTGGGTTTGTTGGTTTGTTTGTTTATTGGTTTGTTCGTTTGTTGGCTTGTTGGTTTGTTGGTTTGTTGGTTTGCTGGTTTGTTGGCTTGTTGGTTTGTTGGTTTGTTGGCTTATTGGTTTGTTGGCTTGTTGGTTTGTTTGTTTGTTGGTTTGTTCGTTTGATGGTTTGTTGGTTTGTTGGTTTGTTGGTTTGTTGGTTTGTTGGTTTGTTCGTTTGTTGGTTTGTTGGATTCTTGGTTTGTTGGTTTGTTGGTTTGTTGGTTTGTTGGTTTGTTGGTTTGTTGGTTTGTTGGTTTGTTGGCTTGTTGGCTTGTTGGTTTGTTGGTTTGTTGGTTTGTTGGATTGTTCGTTTGTTGGCTTGTTTGTTTGTTGGCTTGCTGGCTTGTTGGTTTGTTGGTTTGTTGGTTTGTTGGTTTGTTGTTTTGTTGTTTTGTTGGCTTGTTGGCTTATTGGTTTGTTGGCTTGTTGGTTTGTTTGTTTGTTGGTTTGTTCGTTTGTTGGTTTGTTGGTTTGTTGGTTAGTTGGTTTGTTGGTTTGTTGGTTTGTTGGTTTGTTGGTTTGTTGGTTTGTTCGTTTGTTGGTTTGTTGGTTTGTTGGTTTGTTGATTTGTTGGTTTGTTGGTTTGTTGGCTTGTTGGCTTGTTGGTTTGTTGGTTTGTTGGATTGTTCGTTTGTTGGCTTGTTGTTTTGTTGGTTTGTTGGCTTGTTGGCATGGTGGTTTGTTGGCTTTTTGGTTTGTTGGTTTGTTGGCTTGTTGGTATGTTGGTTTGTTGGTTTGTTGGTTTGTTGGTTTGTTGGTTTGTTCGTTTGTTGGTTTGTTGGTTTGTTGGTTTGATAGTTTGTTGGCTTGTTGGTTTGTTGGTTTGTTGGTTTGTTGGTTTGTTGGTTTGTTGGTTTGTTGGTTTGTTGGTTTGTTGGTTTGTTGGTTTGTTGGTTTGGTGGTTTGTTGGCTTGTTGGTTTGTGTGGTTGTTGGCTTGTTGGTTTGTTGGTTTGTTCGTTTGTTTATTTGTTGGCTTGTTCGTTTGTTGGTTTATTGGCTTGTTGGTTTGTTCGTTTGTTGGTTTGTTGTTTTGTCGGTTTGTTGGTTTGTTGGCTTGTTGGTTTGTTGGTTTGTAGGTTTGTTGGTTTGTTGGCTTCTTGGTTTGTTGGTTTGTTGGTCTGTTGGTTCGTTCATTTTTTGGTATGTTGGTATGTTGGTTTGTTGGTTTGTTGGTTTGTTGGTTTGTTGGCTTGTTGGTTTGTTCGTTTGTTGGCTTTTTGGTTTGTTGGTTTGTTGGTGTGTTGGTTTGTTCGTTTTTTGGTTTGTTGGTTTGTTGGCTGGTTGGTTTGTTGGTTTGTTGGTTGTTTGGTTTGTTGGCTTATTGGCTTGTTGGTTTGTTGGTTTGTTCATTTGTTGGTTTCTTGGTTTGTTGTTTTGTTGGATTGTTGGCTTGTTGGTTTGTTGGTTTGTTGGCTTGTTGGTTTGTTGGTTTTTTGGTTTGTTGGTTTGTTGGTTTGTTGGTTTGTTGGTTTGTTGGTTTGTGGGTTTTTTGGTTTGTTGGTTTGTTGGTTTGTTGGTTTGTTGGTTTGTTGGTTTGTTGGTTTGTTGGTTTGTTGGCTTATTGGTTTGTTGGTTTGTTAGTTTGTTGGTGTGTTTGTTTGTTGGCTTGTTGGCTTGTTGGTTTGTTGTTTTGTTGGCTTGTTGGTTTGTTGGTTTGTTGGTTTGTTTGTTTGTTGGTTTGTTCGTTTGTTGGTTTGTTGGTTTGTTGGTTTGTTGGTTTGTTGGTTTGTTGGTTTGTTGGTTTGTTGGTTTGTTGGTTTGTTCGTTTGTTGGTTTGTTGTTTTGTTGGTTTGTTGGTTTGTTGGCTTGTTGGTTTGTTGGTTTGTAGGTTTGTTGGTTTGTTGGCTTCTTGGTTTGTTGGTTTGTTGGTTTGTTGGTTCATTCATTTTTTGGTTTGTTGGTATGTTGGTTTGTTGGTTTGTTGGTTTGTTGGCTTGTTGGTTTGTTCGTTTGTTGGCTTTTTGGTTTGTTGGTTTGTTGGTGTGTTGGTTTGTTCGTTTTTTGGTTTGTTGGTTTGTTGGCTGGTTGGTTTGTTGGTTTGTTGGTTGTTTGGTTTGTTGGCTTATTGGCTTGTTGGTTTGTTGGTTTGTTCATTTGTTGGTTTCTTGGTTTGTTGTTTTGTTGGATTGTTGGCTTGTTGGTTTGTTGGTTTGTTGGCTTGTTGGTTTGTTGGTTTTTTGGTTTGTTGGTTTGTTGGTTTGTTGGTTTGTTGGTTTGTTGGTTTGTGGGTTTGTTGGTTTGTTGGTTTGTTGGTTTGTTGGTTTGTTGGTTTGTTGGTTTGTTGGTTTGTTGGTTTGTTGGCTTATTGGTTTGTTGGTTTGTTAGTTTGTTGGTGTGTTTGTTTGTTGGCTTGTTGGCTTGTTGGCTTGTTGGTTTGTTGGTTTGTTGGTTTGTTGGTTTGTTGGTTTGTTGCTTTGTTCGTTTTTTGGTTTGTTGGCTTGTTGGTTTGTTCGTTTGTTGGTTTGTTGGTTACTTGGATGGTTGGAATGTTGGTTTGTTTGTTTGTTGGTTTGTTGGTTTGTTCGTTTGTTGGTTTGTTGGTTTGTTCGTTTGTTGGTTTGTTGGTTTGTTGGTTTGTTGGTTTGTTGGCTTGTTGGTTTGTTGGCTTGTTGGTTTGTTCGTTTTTTGGTTTGTTGGTTTGTTGGTTTGTCCGTTTGTTGGTTTGTTGGTTTGTTGGTTTTTTGGTTATTTGGTTTTTGGTTTGTTAGCTTTTTGGTTTGTTGGTTTGTTGGCTTGTTGGTTTGTTGGTTTGTTTGTTTGTTGGTTTGTTTTTTTGTTGGTTTTTTGGTTTGTTGGTTTGTTGGTTTATTGGTTTGTTGGCTTGTTGGTTTTTTGGTTTGTTGGTTTGTTGGTTTGTTGGCTTGTTGGTTTGTTCGTTTGTTGGTTTGTAGGTTTGTAGGTTTGTTGGTTTGTTGGCTTGTTGGCTTGTTGGTTTGTTGGTTTGTTGGTTTGTTGGCTTGTTGGTTTGTTGGTTTTGTTGGTTTGTTGGTTTGTTGGTTTGTTGGTTTGTTGGTTTGTTGGTTTGTTGGTTTGTTGGTTTGTTGGTTTGTTGGTTTGTTGGTTTGTTGGCTTGTTGGTTTGTTGGTTTTTAGGTTTGTTGGGTTGTTGGTTTTTTGGTTTGTTGGTTTGTTGGTTTGTTGGTTTGTTGGTTTGTTGGTTTGTTTTCTTCTTGGTTTGTTGGTTTGTTGGTTTGTTGGTTCGTTCATTTTTTGGTTTGTTGGTTTGTTGGTTTGTTGGTTTGTTGGTTTGTTCGTTTGTTGGTTTGTTGTTTTGTTGGTTTGTTGGTTTGTTGGCTTGTTGGTTTGTTGGTTTGTTGGTTTGTTGGTTTGTTGGCTTCTTGGTTTGTTGGTTTGTTGGTTTGTTGGTTCGTTCATTTTTTGGTTTGTTGGTTTGTTGGTTTGTTGGTTTGTTCGTTTGTTGGTTTGTTGTTTTGTTGGTTTGTTGGTTTGTTGGCTTGTTGGTTTGTTGGTTTGTTGGTTTGTTGGTTTGTTGGTTTGTTGGCTTGTTGGTTTGTTCGTTTGTTGGCTTTTTGGTTTGTTGGTTTGTTGGTGTGTTGGTTTGTTCGTTTTTTGGTTTGTTGGTTTGTTGGCTGGTTGGTTTGTTGGTTTGTTGGTTGTTTGGTTTGTTGGCTTATTGGTTTGTTGGTTTGTTGGTTTGTTCATTTGTTGGTTTCTTGGTTTGTTGTTTTGTTGGATTGTTGGCTTGTTGGTTTGTTGGTTTGTTGGCTTGTTGGTTTGTTGGTTTTTTGGTTTGTTGGTTTGTTGGTTTGTTGGTTTGTTGGTTTGTGGGTTTGTTGGCTTGTTGGTTTGTTGGTTTGTTGGTTTGTTGGTTTGTTGGTTTGTTGGTTTATTGGCTTATTGGTTTGTTGGTTTGTTAGTTTGTTGGTGTGTTTGTTTGTTGGCTTGTTGGCTTGTTGGTTTGTTGGTTTGTTGGTTTGTTGGTTTGTTGGTTTGTTGCTTTGTTCGTTTTTTTGTTTGTTGGCTTGTTGGTTTGTTCGTTTGTTGGTTTGTTGGTTACTTGGTTTGTTGGAATGTTGGTTTGTTGGTTTGTTGGTTTGTTGGTTTGTTCGTTTGTTGGTTTGTTAGTTTATTCGTTTGTCGGTTTGTTGGTTTGTTGGTTTGTTGGTTTGTTGGCTTGTTGGTTTGTTGGCTTGTTGGTTTGTTCGTTTGTTGGTTTGTTGGTTTGTTCGTTTGTTCGTTTGTTCGTTTGTTGGTTTGTTGGTTTGTTGGTTTGTTGGTTTTTTGGTTATTGGGTTTTTGGTTTGTTAGCTTTTTGGTTTGTTGGTTTGTTGGTTTGTTGGTTTGTTGGCTTGTTGGTTTGTTGGTTTGTTTGTTTGTTGGTTTGTTTTTTTGTTGGTTTTTTGGTTTGTTGGTTTGTTGGTTTATTGGTTTGTTGGCTTGTTGGTTTTTTGGTTTGTTGGTTTGTTGGTTTGTTGGCTTGTTGGTTTGTTGGTTTGTTGGTTTGTTGGTTTGTTGGTTTGTTGGTTTGTTGGTTTGTTGGTTTGCTGGCTTGTTGGTTTGTTAGTTTGTTCGTTTGTTGGTTTGTAGGTTTGTTGGTTTGTTGGCTTGTTGGTTTGTTGGTTTGTTGGTTTGTTGGCTTGTTGGTTTGTTGGTTTTGTTGGTTTGTTGGTTTGTTGGTTTGTTGGTTTGTTGGTTTGTTGGTTTGTTGGTTTGTTGGTTTGTTGGTATGTTGGTTTGTTGGTTTGTTGGTTTGTTCGTTTGTTGGTTTGTTGGTTGTTTGGTTTGTTGGTTTGTTGGTTTGTTGGTATGTTGGTTTGTTGGTTTGTTGGCTTATTGGCTTGTTGGTTTGTTCGTTTGTTGGTTTGTTGGTTTGTTGTTTTGTTGGATTGTTGGCATGTTGGTTTTTTGGTTTGTTGGTTTGTTGGTTTGTTGGTTTGTTGGCTTATTGGTTTGTTGGTTTGTTAGTTTGTTGGTGTGTTTGTTTGTTGGCTTGTTGGCTTGTTGGCTTGTTGGTTTGCTGGTTTGTTGGTTTGTTGGTTTGTTGCTTTGTTCGTTTTTTTGTTTGTTGGCTTGTTGGTTTGTTCGTTTGTTGGTTTGTTGGTTACTTGGTTTGTTGGAATGTTGGTTTGTTGGTTTGTTGGTTTGTTGGTTTGTTCGTTTGTTGGTTTGTTGGTTGGTTCGTTTGTTGGTTTGTTGGTTTGTTGGTTTGTTGGTTTGTTGGCTTGTTGGTTTGTTGGCTTGTTGGTTTGTTCGTTTTTTGGTTTATTGGTTTGTTCGTTTGTTCGTTTGTTGGTTTGTTGGTTTGTTGGTTTTTTGGTTATTTGGTTTTTGGTTTGTTAGCTTTTTGGTTTGTTGGTTTGTTGGCTTGTTGGTTTATTGGTTTGTTTGTTTGTTGGTTTGTTTTTTTGTTGGTTTTTTGGTTTGTTGGTTTGTTGGTTTATTGGTTTTTTGGCTTGTTGGTTTTTTGGTTTGTTGGTTTGTTGGTGTGTTTGTTTGTTGGCTTGTTGGTTTGTTGGTTTGTTGGTTTGTTGGTTTGTTGGTTTGTTGGTTTGTTGGTTTGTTGGTTTGCTGGCTTGTTGGTTTGTTGGTTTGTTCGTTTGTTGGTTTGTAAGTTTGTTGGTTTGTTGGTTTGTTGGTTTGTTGGTTTGTTGGTTTGTTGGCTTATTGGTTTGTTGGTTTGTTAGTTTGTTGGTGTGTTTGTTTGTTGGCTTGTTGGCTTGTTGGTTTGTTGGTTTGTTGGTTTGTTGGTTTGTTGCTTTGTTCGTTTTTTGGTTTGTTGGCTTGTTGGTTTGTTCGTTTGTTGGTTTGTTGGTTACTTGGTTTGTTGGAATGTTGGTTTGTTGGTTTGTTGGTTTGTTGGTTTGTTCGTTTGTTGGTTTGTTGGTTTGTTCGTTTGTTGGTTTGTTGGTTTGTTGGTTTGTTGGCTTGTTGGTTTGTTGGCTTGTTGGTTTGTTCGTTTGTTGGTTTGTTGGTTTGTTCGTTTGTTCGTTTGTTGGTTTGTTGGTTTGTTGGTTTGTTGGTTTGTTGGTTTTTTGGTTATTTTGTTTTTGGTTTGTTAGCTTTTTGGTTTGTTGGTTTGTTGGTTTGTTGGCTTGTTGGTTTGTTGGTTTGTTTGTTTATTGGTTTGTTTTTTTGTTGGTTTTTTGGTTTGTTGGTTTGTTGGTTTATTGGATTGTTGGCTTGTTTGTTTTTTGGTTTGTTGGTTTGTTGGTTTGTTGGTTTGTTGGCTTGTTGGTTTGTTGGTTTGTTGGTTTGTTGGTTTGTTGATTTGTTGGTTTGCTGGCTTGTTGGTTTGTTGGTTTGTTCGCTTGTTGGTTTGTAGGTTTGTTGGTTTGCTGGCTTGTTGGCTTGTTGGTTTGTTGGTTTGTTGGTTTGTTGGTTTGTTGGCTTGTTGGTTTGTTGGTTTTGTTGGTTTGTTGGTTTGTTGGTTTGTTGGTTTGTTGGTTTGTTCGTTTGTTGGTTTGTTTGTTTGTTGGTTTGTTTTTTTGTTGGTTTTTTGGTTTGTTGGTTTGTTGGTTTATTGGTTTTTTGGCTTGTTGGTTTTTTGGTTTGTTGGTTTGTTGGTTTGTTGGCTTGTTGGTTTGTTGGTTTGTTGGTTTGTTGGTTTGTTGGTTTGTTGGTTTGCTGGCTTGTTGGTTGGTTGGTTTGTTCGTTTATTGGTTTGTAGGTTTGTTGGTTTGTTGGTTTGTTGGTTTGTTGGTTTGTTGGTTTGTTGGCTTATTGGTTTGTTGGTTTGTTAGTTTGTTGGTGTGTTTGTTTGTTGGCTTGTTGGCTTGTTGGCTTGTTGGTTTGTTGGTTTGTAGGTTTGTTGGTTTGTTGCTTTGTTCGTTTTTTGGTTTGTTGGCTTGTTGGTTTGTTCGTTTGTTGGTTTGTTGGTTACTTGGTTTGTTGGAATGTTGGTTTGTTGGTTTGTTGGTTTGTTGGTTTGTTGGTTTGTTCGTTTGTTGATTTGTTGGTTTGTTCGTTTGTTGGTTTGTTGGTTTGTTGGTTTGTTGGTTTGTTGGCTTGTTGGTTTGTTGGCTTGTTGGTTTGTTCGTTTGTTGGTTTGTTGGTTTGTTCGTTTGTTCGTTTGTTGGTTTGTTGGTTTGTTGGTTTGTTGGTTTTTTGGTTATTTGGTTTTTGGTTTGTTAGCTTTTTGGTTTGTTGGTTTGTTGGTTTGTTGGCTTGTTGGTTTGTTGGTTTGTTTGTTTATTGGTTTGTTTTTTTGTTGGTTTTTTGGTTTGTTGGTTTGTTGGTTTATTGGTTTGTTGGCTTGTTTGTTTTTTGGTTTATTGGTTTGTTGGTTTGTTGGTTTGTTGGCTTGTTGGTTTGTTGGTTTGTTGGTTTGTTGGTTTGTTGGTTTGTTGGTTTGCTGGCTTGTTGGTTTGTTGGTTTGTTCGTTTGTTGGTTTGTAGGTTTGTTGGTTTTTTGGCTTGTTGGCTTGTTGGTTTGTTGGTTTGTTGGTTTGTTGGCTTGTTGGTTTGTTGGTTTTGTTGGTTTGTTGGTTTGTTGGTTTGTTGGTTTGTTGGTTTGTTGGTTTGTTTGTTTGTTGGTTTGTTGGTTTGTTGGTTTGTTGGTTTGTTGGTTTGTTCGTTTGTTGGTTTGTTGGTTGTTTGGTTTGTTGGTTTGTTGGTTTGTTGGTATGTTGGTTTGTTGGTTTGTTGGCTTATTGGCTTGTTGGTTTGTTGGTTTGTTCGTTTGTTGGTTTGTTGGTTTGTTGTTTTGTTGGATTGTTGGCATGTTGGTTTGTTGGCTTGTTGGTTTGTTGGTTTTTTGGTTTGTTGGTTTGTTGGTTTGTTGGTTTTTTGGTTTGTTGATTTGTTGGTTTGTTGGTTTGTTGGTTTGTTGGTTTGTTCGTTTGTTCGTTTGTTGGTTTGTTGGTTTGTTGGTTTGCTGGCTTGTTGGTTTGTTGGTTTGTTAGTTTGTTGGTGAGTTTGTTTGTTGGCTTGTTGGTTTGTTTGTTTGTTGGTTTGTTGGTTTGTTGGTTTTTTGGTTTGTTGGCTTTTTGGTTTTTTGGTTTGTTGGTTTTTTGGTTTGTTGGTTTGTTGGTTTGTTGGTTTGTTCGTTTGTTCGTTTGTTGGTTTGTTGGTTTGTTGGTTTGCTGGCTTGTTGGTTTGTTGGTTTGTTAGTTTGTTGGTGAGTTTGTTTGTTGGCTTGTTGGTTTGTTTGTTTGTTGGTTTGTTGGTTTGTTGGTTTTTTTGGTTTGTTGGTTTTTTGGTTTGTTGCTTTGTTCGTGTTTTGGTTTGTTGGCTTGTTGGTTTGTTCGTTTGTTGGTTTGTTGGTTACTTAGTTTGTTGGTTTGTTGGTTTGTTGGGTTGTTGGTTTGTTGGTTTGTTGGTTTGTTGGTTTGTTCGTTTTTGTTGGCTTGTTGGTTTGTCGGTCTGTTGGTTTGTTCGTTTGTTGGTTTGTTAGTTTGTTGGTTTGTGGGTTTGTTCGTTTGTTGGTTTGTTGGTTTGTTGGTTTGTTGGTCTGTTGGTTTGTTGGTTTGTTTGTTTGTTGGTTTATTGGTTTGTTGGTTTGTTGCTTTGTTCGTTTGTTGGTTTGTTCGTTTGTTGGTTTGTTTATTTGTTGGTTTGTTGGCTTGTTGGTTTGTTGGTTTGTTGGCTTGTTGGTTAGTTGGTTTGTTTGTCTGTTCGTTTCTTGGTTTGTTGGTTTGTTGGTTTGTTGGTTTTTTGGTTTGTTGGCTTGTTGGTTTGTTGGCTTGTTGGCTTGGTGGTTTGTTGGTTTGTTCGTTTGTTGGCTTCTTGGTTTGTTGGTTTGTTGGTTTGTTGGTTTGTTCGTTTGTTCGTTTGTTGGTTTGTTGGTTTGTTCGTTTGTTGGTTTGTTGGTTTGTTGGTTTGTTGGCTTGTTGGCTTGTTGGTTTTTTGGTTTGTTGGCTTGTTGGTTTGGTGGTTTGTTGGCTTGTTCGTTTGTTGGCCTGTTGGTTTGTTCGTTTGTTGGTTTGTTTGTTTGTTGGTTTGTTGGTTTGTTCGTTTGTTGGTTTGTTGGTTTGTTGGTTTGTTGGTTTGTTCGTTTGTTCGCTTGTTGGTTTGTTGGCTTGTTGGTTTGTTGGTTTGTTGGTTTGTTGGTTTGTTCGTTTGTTGGTTTGTTTGTTGGTTTGTTAGGTTGTTGGTTTGTTGGTTTGTTGGTTTGTTGGTTTGTTGGTTTGTTGGTCTGCTCGTTTGTTGGTTTGTTGGTTTGTTCGCTCGTTGGTTTGTTGGTTTTTTAGTTTGTTGGCTTGTTGTTTTGTTGGCTTGTTTGCTTGTTGGTTTGTTGGTTTGTTCGTTTGTTGGCTTGTTGGCTGGTTGGTTTGTTGGTTTGTTGGTTTGTTGGTTTGTTGGTTTGTTGGTTTGTTGGTTTGTTGGTTTGTTGGCTTGTTGGTTTGTTGGTTTGTTGGTTGGTTGGTTTGTTGCTTTGTTCGTGTTTTGGTTTGTTGGCTTGTTGGTTTGTTCGTTTGTTGGTTTGTTGGTTACTTGGTTTGTTCGTTTTTGTTGGCTTGTTGGTTTGTTGGCCTGTTGGTTTGTTCGTTTGTTGGTTTGTTAGTTTGTTGGTTTGTGGGTTTGTTCGTTTGTTGGTTTGTTGGTTTGTTGGTTTGTTGGTCTGTTGATTTGTTGGTTTGTTGGTTTGTTGGTTTGTTGGTTTGTTGGTTTGTTGGTTTGTTGCTTTGTTGGTTTGTTGGTTTGTTCGTTTGTTGGTTTGTTTATTTGTTGGTTTGTTGGCTTGTTGGTTTGTTGGTTTGTTGGCTTGTTGGTTTGTTGGTTTGTTGGTCTGTTCGTTTCTTGGTTTGTTGCTTTGTTCGCTTGTTGGTTTGTTGGTTTTTTGGTTTGTTGGCTTGTTGGTTTGTTGGCTTGTAGGCTTGGTGGTTTGTTGGTTTGTTCGTTTGTTGGCTTGTTGGCTTCTTGGTTTGTTGGTTTGTTGGTTTGTTCGTTTGTTGGTTTGTTGGTTTGTTGGTTTGTTGGTTTGCTCGTTTGTTGGTTTGTTGGTTTGTTCGTTTGTTGGTTTGTTGGTTTGTTGGTTTGTTGGCTTGTTGGCTTGTTCGTTTTTTGGTTTGTTGGCTTGTTGCTTTGTTGGTTTGTTGGCTTGTTGGTATGTTGGCCTGTTGGTTTGTCCGTTTGTTGGTTTGTTTGTTTGTTGGTTTGTTCATTTGTTGGTTTGTTGGTTTGTTGGTTTGTTGGTTTGTTCGTTTGTTCGCTTGTTAGTTTGTTGGCTTGTTGGTTTGTTGGTTTGTTGGTTTGTTCGTTTGTTGGTTTGTTCGTTTGTTGGTTTGTTGGCTTGTTGGTTTGTTGGTTTGTTGGTTTGTTGGTTTGTTGGTTTGTTGGTGTGCTCGTTTGTTGGTTTGTTCGCTCGTTGGTTTGTTGGTTTTTTGGTTTGTTGTCTTGTTGTTTTGTTAGCTTGTTTGCTTGTTGGTTTGTTGGTTTGTTCGTTTGTTGGCTTGTTGGCTTGTTGGTTTGTTGGTTTATTGGTTTGTTTGTTTGTTGGTTTGTTGGTTTGTTGGTTTGTTGGCTTGTTGGTTTGTTGGTTTGTTGGTTGGTTGGTTTGTTGGTTTGTTGGCTTGTTGGCTTGTTGGCTTTTTGGTTTGTTGGTTTGTTAGTTTGGTGGTTTGTTGGTTTGTTAGTTTGTTGACTTGTTGGTTTGTTGGTTTGTTGGTTCGTTTGTTTGTTGCTTTGTTCGTTTATTCGTTTGTTGGTTTGTTGGTTTGTTGGTTTGTTGGCTTGGTGGCTTGTTGGTTTGTTGGTTTGTTGGTTTGTTGATTTGGTGGTTTGTTGGCTTGTTGGTTTGTTGGTTTGTTCATTTGTTGGCTTGTTGGTTTGTTGGCTTGTTGGCTTGTTGGTTCGTTGGTTTGTTGGTTTGTTGGGTTGTTGGTTTGTTGGCTTATTGGTGTGTTGGTTTGTTGGTTGGTTTGTTGGTTTGTTGGCTTGTTGGTTTGTTGGTTTGTTGGTTGGTTGGTTTGTTGGTTTGTTGGGTTGTTGGCTTGTTGGCTTTTTGGTTTGTTGGTTTGTTAGTTTGGTGGTTTGTTGGTTTGTTAGTTTGTTGGCTTGTTGGTTTGTTGGTTTGTTGGTTTGTTTGTTTGTTGGTTTGTTCGTTTGTTGGTTTGTTGGTTTGTTGGTTTGTTGGTTTGTTGGTCTGTTGACTTGGTGGTTTGTTGGCTTGTTGGTTTGTTGGTTTGTTCATTTGTTGGCTTGTTGGTTTGTTGGCTTGTTGGCTTGTTGGTTTGTTGGTTTGTTGGTTTGTTGGTTTGTTGGGTTGTTGGTTTGTTGGCTTATTGGTGTGTTGGTTTGTTTGTTTGTTTGTTTGTTGGTTTGTTCGTTTGTTGGCTTGTTGGTTTGTTGGTTTGTTGGTCTGTTCGTTTCTTGGTTTGTTGGTTTGTTCGCTTGTTGGTTTGTTGGTTTTTTGGTTTGTTGGCTTGTTGGTTTGTTTGCTTGTTGGCTTGGTGGTTTGTTGGTTTGTTCGTTTGTTGGCTTGTTGGCTTCTTGGTTTGTTGGTTTGTTGGTTTGTTCGTTTGTTGGTTTGTTGGTTTGTTGGTTTATTGGTTTGTTGGTTTGTTCGTTTGTTGGTTTGTTGGTTTGTTCGTTTGTTGATTTGTTGGTTTGTTGGTTTGTTGGCTTGTTGGCTTGTTGTTTTTTTTAGTTTGTTGGCTTGTTGGTTTGTTGGTTTGTTGGCTTGTTGGTTTGTTGGCCTGTTGGTTTGTTCGTTTGTTGGTTTGTTTGTTTGTTGGTTTGTTGGTTTGTTTGTTTGTTGGTTTGTTGGTTTGTTGGTTTGTTGGTTTGTTCGTTTGTTCGCTTGTTGGTTTGTTGGCTTGTTGGTTTGTTGGTTTGTTGGTTTGTTGGTTTGTTCGTTTGTTGGTTTGTTTGTTTGTTGGTTTGTTGGCTTGTTGGTTTGTTGGTTTGTTGGTTTGTTGGTTTGTTGGTTTGTTGGTCTGCTCGTTTGTTGGTTTGTTTGTTTTTTTCGCTCGTTGGTTTGTTGGTTTTTTTTGTTTGTTGGCTTGTTGTTTTGTTGGCTTGTTTGCTTGTTGATTTGTTGGTTTGTTCGTTTGTTGGCTTATTGGCTGGTTGGTTTGTTGGTTTGTTGGTTTGTTGGTTTGTTGGTTTGTTGGTTTGTTGGTTTGTTGGTTTGTTGGCTTGTTGGTTTCTTGGTTTGTTGATTTGCTGGTTTGTTGGTTTGTTGGCTTGTTGGCTTGTTGGCTTTTTGGTTTGTTGGTTTGTTAGTTTGGTGGTTTGTTGGTTTGTGAGTTTGTTGGCTTGTTGGTTTGTTGGTTTGTTGGTTCGTTGGTTTGTTTGTTTGTTGGTTTGTTCGTTTGTTCGTTTGTTCGTTTGTTGGTTTGTTGGTTTGTTGGTTTGTTGGCTTGTTGGTTTGTTGGTTTGTTGGTTTGTTGATTTGGTGGTTTGTTGGCTTGTTGGTTTGTTGGTTTGTTCATTTGTGGGCTTGTTGGTTTGTTGGCTTGTTGGCTTGTTGGTTTGTTGGTTTGTTGGTTTGTTGGTTTGTTGGGTTGTTGGTTTGTTGGCTTATTGGTGTGTTGGTTTGTTGGTTTGTTTGTTTGTTGGTTTGTTCGTTTGTTGGCTTGTTGGTTTGTTGGTTTGTTGGTTTGTTGGTTTGTTGGTTTTTTGGTTTGTTGGCTTGTTGGTTTGTTGGCTTGTTGGCTTGGTGGTTTGTTGGTTTGTTCGTTTTCTGGCTTGTTGGCTTCTTGGTTTGTTGGTTTGTTGGTTTGTTCGTTTGTTGGTTTGTTGGTTTGTTGGTTTATTGGTTTGTTGGTTTGTTCGTTTGTTGGTTTGTTGGTTTGTTCGTTTGTTGATTTGTTGGTTTGTTGGTTTGTTGGCTTGTTGGCTTGTTGTTTTTTTTAGTTTGTTGGCTTGTTGGTTTGTTGGCTTGTTGGCTTGTTGGTTCGTTGGTTTGTTGGTTTGTTGGGTTGTTGGTTTGTTGGCTTATTGGTGTGTTGGTTTGTTGGTTGGTTTGTTGGTTTGTTGGCTTGTTGGTTTGTTGGTTTGTTGGCTTGTTGGTTTGTTGGTTTGTTGGTTGGTTGGGTTTTTGGTTTGTTGGGTTGTTGGCTTGTTGGCTTTTTGGTTTGTTGGTTTGTTAGTTTGGTGGTTTGTTGGTTTTGTTAGTTTGTTGGCTTGTTGGTTTGTTGGTTTGTTGGTTTGTTTGTTTGTTGGTTTGTTCGTTTGTTCGTTTGTTGGTTTGTTGGTTTGTTGGTTTGTTGGTCTGTTGACTTGGTGGTTTGTTGGCTTGTTGGTTTGTTGGTTTGTTCATTTGTTGGCTTGTTGGTTTGTTGGCTTGTTGGCTTGTTGGTTTGTTGGTTTGTTGGTTTGTTGGTTTGTTGGGTTGTTGGTTTGTTGGCTTATTGGTGTGTTGGTTTGTTTGTTTGTTTGTTTGTTGGTTTGTTCGTTTGTTGGCTTGTTGGTTTGTTGGTTTGTTGGTCTGTTCGTTTCTTGGTTTGTTGGTTTGTTCGCTTGTTGGTTTGTTGGTTTTTTGGTTTGTTGGCTTGTTGGTTTGTTGGCTTGTTGGCTTGGTGGTTTGTTGGTTTGTTCGTTTGTTGGCTTGTTGGCTTCTTGGTTTGTTGGTTTGTTGGTTTGTTCGTTTGTTGGTTTGTTGGTTTGTTGGTTTATTGGTTTGTTGGTTTGTTCGTTTGTTGGTTTGTTGGTTTGTTCGTTTGTTGATTTGTTGGTTTGTTGGTTTGTTGGCTTGTTGGCTTGTTGTTTTTTTTAGTTTGTTGGCTTGTTGGTTTGTTGGTTTGTTGGCTTGTTGGTTTGTTGGCCTGTTGGTTTGTTCGTTTGTTGGTTTGTTTGTTTGTTGGTTTGTTGGTTTGTTTGTTTGTTGGTTTGTTGGTTTGTTGGTTTGTTGGTTTGTTCGTTTGTTCGCTTGTTGGTTTGTTGGCTTGTTGGTTTGTTGGTTTGTTGGTTTGTTGGTTTGTTCGTTTGTTGGTTTGTTTGTTTGTTGGTTTGTTGGCTTGTTGGTTTGTTGGTTTGTTGGTTTATTGGTTTGTTGGTTTGTTGGTCTGCTCGTTTGTTGGTTTGTTTGTTTTTTTCGCTCGTTGGTTTGTTGGTTTTTTTTGTTTGTTGGCTTGTTGTTTTGTTGGCTTGTTTGCTTGTTGATTTGTTGGTTTGTTCGTTTGTTGGCTTATTGGCTGGTTGGTTTGTTGGTTTGTTGGTTTGTTGGTTTGTTGGTTTGTTGGTTTGTTGGTTTGTTGGCTTGTTGGTTTCTTGGTTTGTTGATTTGCTGGTTTGTTGGTTTGTTGGCTTGTTGGCTTGTTGGCTTTTTGGTTTGTTGGTTTGTTAGTTTGGTGGTTTGTTGGTTTGTGAGTTTGTTGGCTTGTTGGTTTGTTGGTTTGTTGGTTCGTTGGTTTGTTTGTTTGTTGGTTTGTTCGTTTGTTCGTTTGTTCGTTTGTTGGTTTGTTGGTTTGTTGGTTTGTTGGCTTGTTGGTTTGTTGGTTTGTTGGTTTGTTGATTTGGTGGTTTGTTGGCTTGTTGGTTTGTTGGTTTGTTCATTTGTTGGCTTGTTGGTTTGTTGGCTTGTTGGCTTGTTGGTTTGTTGGTTTGTTGGTTTGTTGGGTTGTTGGTTTGTTGGCTTATTGGTGTGTTGGTTTGTTTGTTTGTTGGTTTGTTCGTTTGTTGGCTTGTTGGTTTGTTGGTTTGTTGGTTTGTTGGTTTGTTGGTTTTTTGGTTTGTTGGCTTGTTGGTTTGTTGGCTTGTTGGCTTGGTGGTTTGTTGGTTTGTTCGTTTTCTGGCTTGTTGGCTTCTTGGTTTGTTGGTTTGTTGGTTTGTTCGTTTGTTGGTTTGTTGGTTTGTTGGTTTATTGGTTTGTTGGTTTGTTCGTTTGTTGGTTTGTTGGTTTGTTCGTTTGTTGGTTTGTTGGTTTGTTGGTTTGTTGGCTTGTTGGCTTGTTGTTTTTTTTAGTTTGTTGGCTTGTTGGTTTGTTGGTTTGTTGGCTTGTTGGTTTGTTGGCCTGTTGGTTTGTTCGTTTGTTGGTTTGTTTGTTTGTTGGTTTGTTGGTTTTTTTGTTTGTTGGTTTGTTGGTTTGTTGGTTTGTTGGTTTGTTCGTTTGTTCGCTTGTTGGTTTGTTGGCTTGTTGGTTTGTTGGTTTGTTGGTTTGTTGGTTTGTTCGTTTGTTGGTTTGTTTGTTTGTTGGTTTGTTGGCTTGTTGGTTTGTTGGTTTGTTGGTTTGTTAGTTTGTTGGTTTGTTGGTCTGCTCGTTTGTTGGTTTGTTTGTTTTTTTCGCTCGTTGGTTTGTTGGTTTTTTTGTTTGTTGGCTTGTTGTTTTGTTGGCTTGTTTGCTTGTTGATTTGTTGGTTTGTTCGTTTGTTGGCTTGTTGGCTGGTTGGTTTGTTGGTTTGTCGGTTTGTTGGTTTGTTGGTTTGTGGGCTTGTTGGTTTGTTGGTTTGTTGGTTGGCTGGTTTGTTGGTTTGTTGGCTTGTTGGCTTGTTGGCTTTTTGGTTTGTTCGTTTGTTCGTTTGTTGGTTTGTTGGTTTGTTGGTTTGTTGGCTTGTTGGTTTGTTGGTTTGTTGGTTTGTTGATTTGGTGGTTTGTTGGCTTGTTGGTTTGTTGGTTTGTTCATTTGTTGGCTTGTTGGTTTGTTGGCTTGTTGGCTTGTTGGTTTGTTGGTTTGTTGGTTTGTTGGGTTGTTGGTTTGTTGGCTTATTGGTGTGTTGGTTTGTTGGTTTGTGTGTTTGTTGGTTTGTTCGTTTGTTGGCTTGTTTGTTTGTTGGTTTGTTGGTTTGTTGGTTTGTTGGCTTGTTGGTTTGTTGGTTAGTTGGTTTGTTCGTTTGTTGGCTTGTTGGTTTGTTGGCTTGCTGGCTTGTTGGTTTGTTGGTTTGCTTTTTTGTTGGTTTGTTGGTTTGTTGTTTAGTTGGCTTGTTGGCTTTTTGGTTTGTTGGCTTGTTGGTTTGTTTGTTTGTTCGTTTGTTGGTTTGTTGGTTTGTTGGTTTGTTGGTTTGTTGGTTTGTTGGTTTGTTGGTTTGTTGGTTTGTTGGTTTGTTGGTTTGTTGGTTTGTTGGTTTGTTGGTTTGTTCGTTTGTTGGTTTGTTGGTTTGTTGGTTTGTTGGTTTGTTGGTTTGTTGGTTTGTTGGTTTGTTGGTTTGTTGGTTTGTTGGCTTGTTGGCTTGTTGGTTTTTTCGTTTGTTGGATTGTTCGTTTGTTGGTTTGTTGTTTTGTTGGTTTGTTCGCTTGTTGGCATGTTGGTTTATTGGTTTGTAAGCTTTTTGGTTTATTGGTTTGTTTGCTTGTTGGTATATTGGTTTGTTGGTTTGTTGGTTTGTTGGTTTGTTGGTTTGTTCGTTTGTTGGTTTGTTGGTTTGTTAGTTTGTTGGCTTGTTGGTTTGTTGGTTTGTTGGTTTGTTGGTTTGTTGGTTTGTTGGTTTGTTGGTTTGTTGGTTTGTTGGTTTGTTGGTTTGTTGGTTTGTTGGTTTGTTGGTTTGTTGGTTTGTTGGTTGGTTGGTTTGTTGGTTTGTTGGTTTGTTGGTTTGTTGGTTTGGTGGTTTGTTGGCTTGTTGGTTTGTGTGGTTGTTGGCTTGTTGGTTTGTTGGTTTGTTTGTTTGTTCGTTTGTTGGTTTGTTGGTTTGTTGGTTTGTTAGCATGTTGGCTTGTTGGCTTGTTGGTTTGTTGGTTTGTTGGTTTGTTGGCTTGTTGGTTTGTTGGTTTGTTGGTTTGTTGCTTTGTTCATTTTTTGGTTTGTTGGTTTGTTGGTTTGTTGGTTTGTTGGTTTGTTGGCTTGTTGGTTTGTTCGTTTGTTGGCTTTTTGGTTTGTTGGTTTGTTGGTTTGTTGGTTTGTTGGTTTGTTGGCTTGTTGGTTTGTTGGTTTGTTGGTTTGTTGGTTGTTTGGTTTGTTGGTTTGTTGGTTTGTTGGTTTGTTGGTTTGTTGGTTCGTTGGTTTGTTGGCTTATTGGCTTATTGGCTTGTTGGTTTGTTGGTTTGTTCATTTGTTGGTTTGTTGGTTTGTTGTTTTGTTGGATTGTTGGCTTGTTGGTTTGTTAGTTTGTTGGCTTGTTGGTTTGTTGGTTTTTTGGTTTGTTGGTTTGTTGGTTTGTTGGTTTGTTGGTTTGTTGGTTTGTTGGTTAGTGGGTTTGTTGGTTTATTGGTTTGTTGGTTTGTTGGTTTGTTGGTTTGTTGGTTTGTTGGTTTGTTGGTTTGTTGGCTTCTTGGTTTTTTGGTTTGTTAGTTTGTTGGTGTGTTTGTTTGTTGGCTTATTGGCTTGTTGGTTTGTTGGTTTGTTGGTTTGTTGGTTTGTTGCTTTGTTCGTATTTTGGTTTGTTGGCTTGTTGGTTTGTTCGTTTGTTGGTTTGTTGGTTTGTTCGTTTGTTGGTTTGTTGGTTTGTTGGTTTGTTGGTTTCGTGGCTTATTGGTTTGTTGGCTTGTTGGTTTGTTCGTTTGTTGGTTTGTTGGTTTGTTCGTTTGTTCGTTTGTTGGTTTGTTGGTTTGTTGGTTTTTTGGTTATTTGGTTTTTTGGTTTGTTGGCTTTTTGGTTTGTTGGTTTGTTGGTTTGTTGGCTTGTTCGTTTGTTGGTTTGTTGGTTTGTTGGTTTTTTGGTTATTTGGTTTTTTGGTTTGTTGGCTTTTTGGTTTGTTGGTTTGTTGGTTTGTTGGTTTGTTGGTTTGTTGGTTTGTTGGTTTGTTGGTTTGTTGGTTTGTTGGTTTGTTGGTTTGTTGGTTTGTTGGTTTGTTGGTTTGTTGGTTTGTTGGTTTGTTGGTTTGTTGGTTTGTTGGTTTGTTGGTTTGTTGGTTTGGTGGTTTGTTGGCTTGTTGGTTTGTGTGGTTGTTGGCTTGTTGGTTTGTTGGTTTGTTTGTTTGTTCGTTTGTTGGTTTGTTGGTTTGTTGGTTTGTTAGCATGTTGGCTTGTTGGCTTGTTGGTTTGTTGGTTTGTTGGTTTGTTGGCTTGTTGGTTTGTTGGTTTGTTGGTTTGTTCCTTTGTTCATTTTTTGGTTTGTTGGTTTGTTGGTTTGTTGGTTTGTTGGTTTGTTGGCTTGTTGGTTTGTTCGTTTGTTGGCTTTTTGGTTTGTTGGTTTGTTGGTTTGTTGGTTTGTTGGTTTGTTGGCTTGTTGGTTTGTTGGTTTGTTGGTTGTTTGGTTTGTTGGTTTGTTGGTTTGTTGGTTTGTTGGTTTGTTGGTTTGTTGGTTTGTTGGTTTGTTGGCTTATTGGCTTATTGGCTTGTTGGTTTGTTGGTTTGTTCATTTGTTGGTTTGTTGGTTTGTTGTTTTGTTGGATTGTTGGCTTGTTGGTTTGTTAGTTTGTTGGCTTGTTGGCTTGTTGGTTTTTTGGTTTGTTGGTTTGTTGGTTTGTTGGTTTGTTGGTTTGTTGGTTTGTTGGTTAGTGGGTTTGTTGGTTTATTGGTTTGTTGGTTTGTTGGTTTGTTGGTTTGTTGGTTTGTTGGTTTGTTGGCTTGTTGGTTTTTTGGTTTGTTAGTTTGTTGGTGTGTTTGTTTGTTGGCTTATTGGCTTGTTGGTTTGTTGGTTTGTTGGTTTGTTGGTTTGTTGCTTTGTTCGTATTTTGGTTTGTTGGCTTGTTGGTTTGTTCGTTTGTTGGTTTGTTGGTTTGTTCGTTTGTTGGTTTGTTGGTTTGTTGGTTTGTTGGTTTCGTGGCTTATTGGTTTGTTGGCTTGTTGGTTTGTTCGTTTGTTGGTTTGTTGGTTTGTTCGTTTGTTCGTTTGTTGGTTTGTTGGTTTGTTGGTTTTTTGGTTATTTGGTTTTTTGGTTTGTTGGCTTTTTGGTTTGTTGGTTTGTTGGTTTGTTGGCTTGTTGGTTTGTTGGTTTGTTTGTTTGTTGGTTTGTTTGTTTGTTGGTTTGTTGGTTTGTTGGTTTGCTGGCTTGTTGGTTTGTTGGTTTGTTGGTTTGTTGGTTTGTTGGTTTGTTCGTTTGTTGGTTTGTTGGTTGTTTGGTTTGTTGGTTTGTTGGTTTGTTGGTTTGTTGGTTTGTTGGCTTGTTGGCTTGTTGGTTTTTTCGTTTGTTGGATTGTTCGTTTGTTGGTTTGTTGTTTTGTTGGTTTGTTGGCTTGTTGGCATGTTGGTTTATTGGTTTGTTGGCTTTTTGGTTTATTGGTTTGTTTGCTTGTTGGTATATTGGTTTGTTGGTTTGTTGGTTTGTTGGTTTGTTGGTTTGTTCGTTTGTTGGTTTGTTGGTTTGTTAGTTTGTTGGCTTGTTGGTTTGTTGGTTT
Organism: Atherix ibis; assembly: GCA_958298945.1. NCBI lineage: Eukaryota > Metazoa > Arthropoda > Insecta > Diptera > Athericidae > Atherix > Atherix ibis. The sequence continues at coordinate 101,738,210 of OY282608.1, forward strand.
GTTGGTTTGTTGGTTTGTTGGTTTGTTGGTTTGTTGGTTTGTTGGTTTGTTGGTTTGTTGGTTTGTTGGTTTGTTGGTTTGTTGGTTTGTTGGTTTGTTGGTTTGTTGGTTTGTTGGTTTGTTGGTTTGTTGGTTTGGTGGTTTGTTGGCTTGTTGGTTTGTGTGGTTGTTGGCTTGTTGGTTTGTTGGTTTGTTTGTTTGTTCGTTTGTTGGTTTGTTGGTTTGTTGGTTTGTTAGCATGTTGGCTTGTTGGCTTGTTGGTTTGTTGGTTTGTTGGTTTGTTGGCTTGTTGGTTTGTTGGTTTGTTGGTTTGTTGCTTTGTTCATTTTTTGGTTTGTTGGTTTGTTGGTTTGTTGGTTTGTTGGTTTGTTGGCTTGTTGGTTTGTTCGTTTGTTGGCTTTTTGGTTTGTTGGTTTGTTGGTTTGTTGGTTTGTTGGTTTGTTGGCTTGTTGGTTTGTTGGTTTGTTGGTTGTTTGGTTTGTTGGTTTGTTGGTTTGTTGGTTTGTTGGTTTGTTGGTTTGTTAGTTTGTTGGTTTGTTGGCTTATTGGCTTATTGGCTTGTTGGTTTGTTGGTTTGTTCATTTGTTGGTTTGTTGGTTTGTTGTTTTGTTGGATTTTTGGCTTGTTGGTTTGTTAGTTTGTTGGCTTGTTGGTTTGTTGGTTTTTTGGTTTGTTGGTTTGTTGGTTTGTTGGTTTGTTGGTTTGTTGGTTTGTTGGTTAGTGGGTTTGTTGGTTTATTGGTTTGTTGGTTTGTTGGTTTGTTGGTTTGTTGGTTTGTTGGTTTGTTGGCTTGTTGGTTTTTTGGTTTGTTAGTTTGTTGGTGTGTGTGTTTGTTGGCTTATTGGCTTGTTGGTTTGTTGGTTTGTTGGTTTGTTGGTTTGTTGCTTTGTTCGTATTTTGGTTTGTTGGCTTGTTGGTTTGTTCGTTTGTTGGTTTGTTGGTTTGTTCGTTTGTTGGTTTGTTGGTTTGTTGGTTTGTTGGTTTCGTGGCTTATTGGTTTGTTGGCTTGTTGGTTTGTTCGTTTGTTGGTTTGTTGGTTTGTTGGTTTGTTCGTTTGTTCGTTTGTTGGTTTGTTGGTTTGTTGGTTTTTTGGTTATTTGGTTTTTTGGTTTGTTGGCTTTTTGGTTTGTTGGTTTGTTGGTTTGTTGGCTTGTTGGTTTGTTGGTTTGTTTGTTTGTTGGTTTGTTTGTTTGTTGGTTTGTTGGTTTGTTGGTTTGCTGGCTTGTTGGTTTGTTGGTTTGTTGGTTTGTTGGTTTGTTGGTTTGTTCGTTTGTTGGTTTGTTGGTTGTTTGGTTTGTTGGTTTGTTGGTTTGTTGGTATGTTGGCTTGTTGGTTTGTTGGCTTATTGGGTTGTTGGTTTGTTGGTTTATTCGTTTGTTGGTTTGTTGGTTTGTTGTTTTGTTGGATTGTTGGCTTGTTGGTTTGTTGGTTTTTTGGTTTGTTGGTTTTGTGTTTTGTGTGTTTGTTGGTTTGTTGGTTTGTTGGTTTGTTGGTTTGTTCGTTTGTTCGTTTGTTCGTTTGTTGGTTTGTTGGTTTGTTGGTTTGCTGGCTTGTTGGTTTGTTGGTTTGTTAGTTTGTTGGTGAGTTTGTTTGTTGGCTTGTTTGTTTGTTTGTTTGTTGGTTTGTTGGTTTGTTGGTTTTTTGGTTTGTTGGCTTTTTGGTTTGTTGGTTTGTTGGTTTGTTCGTTTTTTGGTTTGTTGGCTTGTTGGTTTGTTCGTTTGTTGGTTTGTTGGTTACTTAGTTGGTTATTTTGTTGGTTTGTTGGTTTGTTGGTTTGTTGGTTTGTTGGTTTGTTCGTTTGTTGGTTTGTTGGTTTGTTGGTTTGTTGGTTGTTTGGTTTGTTGGTTTGTTAAGTTGTTGGTTTGTTGGTTTGTTGGTTTGTTGGTTTGTTGGTTTGTTGGCTTATTGGCTTGTTGGTTTGTTGGTTTGTTGGTTTGTTGGTTTGTTGGTTTGTTGGTTTGTTGTTTTGTTGGACTGTTGGCTTGTTGGTTTGTTGGTTTGTTGGCTTGTTGGTTTGTTGGTTTTTTGGTTTATTGGTTTGTTGGTTTATTGGTTTGTTGGTTTGTTGGTTTGTGGGTTTGTTGGTTTGTTGGTTTGTTGGTTTGTTGGTTTGTTGGTTTGTTGGTTTGTTGGTTTGTTGGCTTGTTGGTTTGTTGGTTTGTTAGTTTGTTGGTGTGTTTGCTTGTTGGCTTGTTGACTTGTTGGTTTGTTGGTTCGTTGGTTTGTTGGTTTGTTGCTTTGTTCGATTTTTGGTTTATTGGCTTGTTGGTTTGTTCGTTTGTTGGTTTATTGGTTTGTTCGTTTATTGGTTTGTTGGTTTGTTGGTTTGTTGGTTTGTTGGTTTGTTGGCTTGTTGGTTTGTTCGTTTGTTGGTTTGTTGGTTTGTTCGTTTATTCGTTTGTTCGTTTGTTGGTTTGTTGGTTTGTTGGTTTGTTGGTTTTTTGGTTATTTGGTTTTTTGGTTTGTTGGCTTTTTGGTTTGTTGGTTTGTTGGTTTGTTGGCTTGTTGGTTTGTTGGTTTGTTGGTTTGTTGGTATGTTGGTTTTGTTGGTTTGTTGGTTTGTTGGTTTGTTGGTTTGTTGGTTTGTTGGTTTGTTGGTTTGTTGGTTTGTTGGTTTGTTGGTTTGTTCGTTTGTTGGTTTGTTGGTTTGTTGGTTTGTTGGTTGTTTGGTTTGTTGGTTTGTTGGTTTGTTGGTATGTTGGTTTGTTGGTTAGCTGGCTTATTGGTTTGTTGGTTTGTTGGTTTGTTCGTTTATTGGTTTGTTGGTTTGTTGTTTTGTTGGATTGTTGGCTTGTTGGTTTTTGGTTTGTTGGTTTGTTGGTTTTTTGGTTTGTTGGTTTTTTGGTTTGTTGGTTTGTTGGTTTGTTGGTTTGTTGGTTTGTTCGTTTGTTCGTTTGTTGGTTTGTTGGTTTGTTGGTTTGCTGGCTTGTTGGTTTGTTGGTTTGTTAGTTTGTTGGTTTGTTGGTTTGTTGGTTTTTTGGTTTGTTGGTTTTTTGGTTTGTTGGCTTTTTGGTTTGTTGGTTTGTTGGTTGGTTATTTTTTTGGTTTGTTGGTTCGTTGGTTCGTTGGGTTGTTGGTTTGTTCGTTTGTTGGTTTGTTGGTTTGTTCGTTTGTTGGTTTGTTTGTTTGTTGGTTTGTTGGTTTGTTTGTTGGTTGGTTTGTTGGTTTGTTGGTTTGTTGGTTTGTTCGTTTGTTCGCTTGTTGGTTTGTTGGCTTGTTGGTTTGTTGGTTTGTTGGTTTGTTGGTTTGTTCGTTTGTTGGTTTGTTTGTTTGTTGGTTTGTTGGCTTGTTGGTTTGTTGGTTTGTTGGTTTGTTGGTTTGTTGGTTTGTTGGTCTGCTCGTTTGTTGGTTTGTTTGTTTTTTTCGCTCGTTGGTTTGTTGGTTTTTTTGTTTGTTGGCTTGTTGTTTTGTGGGCTTGTTTGCTTGTTGATTTGTTGGTTTGTTCGTTTGTTGGCTTGTTGGCTGGTTGGTTTGTTGGTTTGTTGGTTTGTTGGTTTGTTGGTTTGTTGGTTTGTTGGTTTGTTGGTTTGTTGGCTTGTTGGTTTGTTGGTTTGTTGGTTGGCTGGTTTGTTGGTTTGTTGGCTTGTTGGCTTGTTGGTTTTTTGGTTTGTTGGTTTGTTAGTTTGGTGGTTTGTTGGTTTGTGAGTTTGTTGGCTTGTTTGTTTGTTGGTTTGTTGGTTCGTTGGTTTGTTTGTTTGTTGGTTTGTTCGTTTGTTCGTTTGTTCGTTTGTTGGTTTGTTGGTTTGTTGGTTTGTTGGCTTGTTGGTTTGTTGGTTTGTTGGTTTGTTGATTTGGTGGTTTGTTGGCTTGTTGGTTTGTTGGTTTGTTCATTTGTTGGCTTGTTGGTTTGTTGGCTTGTTGGCTTGTTGGTTTGTTGGTTTGTTGGTTTGTTGGGTTGTTGGTTTGTTGGCTTATTGGTGTGTTGGTTTGTTGGTTTGTTTGTTTGTTGGTTTGTTCGTTTGTTGGCTTGTTGGTTTGTTGGTTTATTGGTTTGTTGGTTTGTTGGTTTGTTGGCTTGTTGGTTTGTTGGTTAGTTGGTTTGTTCGTTTGTTGGCTTGTTGGTTTGTTGGCTTGCTGGCTTGTTGGTTTGTTGGTTTGCTGGTTTGTTGGTTTGTTGGTTTGTTGTTTTGTTGGCTTGTTGGCTTTTTGGTTTGTTGGCTTGTTGGTTTGTTTGTTTGTTCGTTTGTTGGTTTGTTGGTTTGTTGGTTTGTTGGTTTGTTGGTTTGTTGGTTTGTTGGTTTGTTCGTTTGTTGGTTTGTTGGTTTGTTGGTTTGTTGGTTTGTTGGTTTGTTGGTTTGTTGGTTTGTTGGTTTGTTGGTTTGTTGGTTTGTTGGCTTGTTGGCTTGTTGGTTTTTTCGTTTGTTGGATTGTTCGTTTGTTGGTTTGTTGTTTTGTTGGTTTGTTGGCTTGTTGGCATGTTGGTTTATTGGTTTGTTGGCTTTTTGGTTTATTGGTTTGTTTGCTTGTTGGTATATTGGTTTGTTGATTTGTTGGTTTGTTGGTTTGTTCGTTTGTTGGTTTGTTGGTTTGTTAGTTTGTTGGCTTGTTGGTTTGTTGGTTTGTTGGTTTGTTGGTTTGTTGGTTTGTTGGTTTGTTGGTTTGTTGGTTTGTTAGTTTGTTGGTTTGGTGGTTTGTTGGTTTATTGGTTTGTTGGTTTGTTGGTTTGTTGGTTTGTTGGTTTGTTGGTTTGTTGGTTTGTTGGTTTGTTGGTTTGTTGGTTTGGTGGTTTGTTGGCTTGTTGGTTTGTGTGGTTGTTGGCTTGTTGGTTTGTTGGTTTGTTCGTTTGTTCGTTTGTTGGTTTGTTGGTTTGTTGGTTTGTTAGCATGTTGGCTTGTTGGCTTGTTGGTTTGTTGGTTTGTTGGTTTGTTTATTTGTTGGTTTGTTGGTTTTTTGGTTTGTTGTTTTGTTGGTTTGTTGGTTTGTTGGTTTGTTGGTTTGTTGTTTTGTTGGCTTGTTGGTTTGTTAGTTTGTTGGTTTGTTTGTTTGTTGGTTTGTTGGCTTGTTGGTTTGTTGGTTTGTTGGTTTGTTGGTTTGTTGGTTTGTTTGTTTGTTCGTTTGTTGGTTTGTTGGTTTGTTGGTATGTTGGTTTGTTGGTTTGTTGGTTTGTTGGTTTGTTGGTTTGTTGGTTTGTTGGTTTGTTGGCTTATTAGCTTATTGGCTTGTTGGTTTGTTGGTTTGTTCGTTTGTTGGTTTGTTGGTTTGTTGTTTTGTTGGATTGTTGGCTTGTTGGTTTGTTAGTTTGTTGGCTTGTTGGTTTGTTGGTTTTTTGGTTTGTTGGTTTGTTGGTTTGTTGGTTTGTTGGTTTGTTGGTTAGTGGGTTTGTTGGTTTATTGGTTTGTTGGTTTGTTGGTTTGTTGGTTTGTTGGTTTGTTGGTTTGTTGGTTTGTTGGCTTGTTGGTTTGTTGGTTTGTTAGTTTGTTGGTGTGTTTGTTTGTTGGCTTATTGGCTTTTTGGTTTGTTGGTTTGTTGGTTTGTTGGTTTGTTGCTTTGTTCGTATTTTGGTTTGTTGGCTTGTTGGTTTGTTCGTTTGTTGGTTTGTTGGTTTGTTCGTTTGCTCGTTTGTTGGTTTGTTGGTTTGTTGGTTTTTTGGTTTTTTGGTTATTTGGTTTTTTGGTTTGTTGGCTTTTTGGTTTGTTGGTTTGTTTTTTTGTTGGCTTGTTGGTTTGTTGGTTTGTTTGTTTGTTGGTTTGTATGTTTGTTGGTTTGTTTGTTTGTTGGTTTGTTGGTTTGCTGGCTTGTTGGTTTGTTGGTTTGTTGGTTTGTTGGTTTGTTGGTTTGTTCGTTTGTTGGTTTGTTGGTTGTTTGGTTTGTTGGTTTGTTGGTTTGTTGGTATGTTGGTTTGTTGGTTTGTTGGCTTATTGGCTTGTTGGTTTGTTGGTTTATTCGTTTGTTGGTTTGTTGGTTTGTTGTTTTGTTGGATTGTTGGCTTGTTGGTTTGTTGGTTTTTTGGTTTGTTGGTTTTGTGTTTTGTTGGTTTGTTGGTTTGTTGGTTTGTTGGTTTGTTGGTTTGTTGGTTTGTTCGTTTGTTCGTTTGTTCGTTTGTTCGTTTGTTGGTTTGTTGGTTTGTTGGTTTGCTGGCTTGTTGGTTTTTTGGTTTGTTAGTTTGTTGGTGAGTTTGTTTGTTGGCTTGTTTGTTTGTTTGTTTGTTGGTTTGTTGGTTTGTTGGTTTTTTGTTTTGTTGGCTTTTTGGTTTGTTGGTTTGTTGGTTTGTTCGTTTTTTGGTTTGTTGGCTTGTTGGTTTGTTCGTTTGTTGGTTTGTTGGTTACTTAGTTGGTTATTTTGTTGGTTTGTTGGTTTGTTGGTTTGTTGGTTTGTTGGTTTGTTGGTTTGTTCGTTTGTTGGTTTGTTGGTTTGTTGGTTTGTTGGTTGTTTGGTTTGTTGGTTTGTTAAGTTGTTGGTTTGTTGGTTTGTTGGTTTGTTGGTTTGTTGGTTTGTTGGCTTATTGGCTTGTTGGTTTTTTGGTTTGTTGGTTTGTTGGTTTATTGGTTTGTTGGTTTGTTGGTTTGTGGGTTTGTTGGTTTGTTGGTTTGTTGGTTTGTTGGTTTGTTGGTTTGTTGGTTTGTTGGTTTGTTGGCTTGTTGGTTTGTTGGTTTGTTAGTTTGTTAGTTTGTTGGTGTGTTTGCTTGTTGGCTTGTTGACTTGTTGGTTTGTTGGTTTGTTGGTTTGTTGGTTTGTTGGTTTGTTGCTTTGTTCGATTTTTGGTTTATTGGCTTGTTGGTTTGTTCGTTTGTTGGTTTGTTGGTTTGTTCGTTTGTTGGTTTGTTGGTTTGTTGGTTTGTTGGTTTGTTGGTTTGTTGGCTTATTGGTTTGTTCGTTTGTTGGTTTGTTGGTTTGTTCGTTTGTTCGTTTGTTGGTTTGTTGGTTTGTTGGTTTGTTGGTTTTTTGGTTATTTGGTTTTTTGGTTTGTTGGCTTTTTGGTTTGTTGGTTTGTTGGTTTGTTGCCTTGTTGGTTTGTTGGTTTGTTTGTTTGTTGGTTTGTTTGTTTGTTGGTTTGTTGGTTTGTTGGTTTATTGGTTTGTTGGCTTGTTGGTTTTTTGGTTTGTTGGTTTGTTGGTTTGTTGGCTTGTTGGTTTGTTGGTTTGTTGGTTTGTTGGTTTGTTGGTATGTTGGTTTGTTGGTTTGTAGATTTGTTGGTTTGTTGGCTTGTTGGCTTGTTGGTTTGTTGGTTTGTTGGTTTGTTGGCTTGTTGGTTTGTTGGTTTTGTTGGTTTGTTGGTTTGTTGGTTTGTTGGTTTGTTGGTTTGTTGGTTTGTTGGTTTGTTGGTTTGTTGGTATGTTGGTTTGTTGGTTTGTTGGCTTATTGGCTTGTTGGTTTGTTGGTTTTTTCGTTTATTGGTTTGTTGGTTTGTTGTTTTGTTGGATTGTTGGATTGTTGGCTTGTTGGTTTTTGGTTTGTTGGTTTGTTGGTTTTTTGGTTTATAGGTTTTTTGGTTTGTTGGTTTGTTGGTTTGTTGGTTTGTTGGTTTGTTGGTTTGTTCGTTTGTTCGTTTGTTGGTTTATTGGTTTGTTGGTTTGCTGGCTTGTTGGTTTGTTGGTTTGTTAGTTTGTTGGTTTGTTGGTTTTTTGGTTTGTTGGTTTTTTGGTTTGTTGGCTTTTTGGTTTGTTGGTTTGTTGGTTTGTTCGTTTTTTGGTTTGTTGGCTTGTTGGTTTGTTCGTTTGTTGGTTTGTTGGTTACTTGGTTGGTTATTTTGTTGGTTCGTTGGTTCGTTGGGTTGTTGGTTTGTTCGTTTGTTGGTTTGTTGGTTTGTTCGTTTGTTGGTTTGTTGGTTTGTTGTTTTGTTGGCTTGTTGGCTTGTTGGTTTGTTGGTTTGTTGGCTTGTTGGTTTGTTGGTTTGTTGGCTTGCTGGTTTGTTGTTTTGTTGGTTTGTTCGTTTTGTGGTATGTTGGTTTGTTCGTTTGTTCCTTTGTTGGTTTGTTGGTTTGTTGGTTTGCTGGTTTTTTGGTTTTTTGGTTTATTGGTTTGTTTGTTTGTTGTCTTGTTGGTTTGTTGGCTTGTTGATTTTTTGGTTTGTTGGTTTGTTGACTTGTTGGTTTGTTGGTTTGTTGGTTTGTTGGTTTGTTGGTTTGTTGGTTTGTTGGTTTGCTGGCTTGTTGGTTTGTTGGTTTGTTCGTTTGTCGGTTTGTAGGTTTGTTGGTTTGTTGGCTATTTGGCTTGTTTGTTTGTTGGTTTGTTGGCTTGTTGGTTTGTTGGTTTTGTTGGTTTGTTGGTTTGTTGGTTTGTTGGTTTGTTGGTTTGTTGGTTTGTTGGTTTGTTGGTTTGTTGGTTTGTTGGTTGTTCGTTTATTGGTTTGTTGGTTTGTTGGTTTGTTTGTTTGTTGGCTTGTTGGTTTGTTGGTTTGTTGGCTTGTTGGTTTGTTGGTTTTGTTGGTTTGTTGGTTTGTTGGTTTGTTGGTTTGTTGGTTTGTTGGTTTGTTGGTTTGTTGGTTTGTTGGTTTTGTTGGTTTTTTGGTTTGTTGGCTTGTTGGCTTGTTGGCTTGTTGGTTTGTTGGTTGGTTGGCTTGTTCGTTTGTTGGTTTGTTGGTTTGTTGGTTTGTTGGTTTGTTGGTTTGTTCGTTTTTTGGTTTGTTGGTTTGTTGGTTTGTCGGTTTGTTGGTTTGTTGGCTTATTGGTTTGTTCGTTTGTTGCCTTTTTGGTTTGTTGGTTTGTTGGTTTGTTGGTTTGTTGATTTGTTGGTTTGTTGGTTTTTTGGTTTGTTGGATTGTTCGTTTGTTGGCTTGTTGGTTTGTTGGCTTATTGGTTTGTTGGTTTGGTGGTTTGTTGGTTTGTTGGTTTGTTGGTATGTTGGTTTGTTGATTTGTTGGTTTGTTGGCTTGTTGGTCTGTTGGCTTGTTGGCTTGTTGGTTTGTTGGTTTGTTTGTTTGTTGGTTTGTTTGTTCGTTGGTTTGTTGGTTTGTTGGCTTGTTGGCTTGTTGGTGTGTTGGTTTGTAGGTTTGTTGGTTTGTTGGCTTGTTGGTTTGTTGGTTTGTTGTTTGTTGGTTTGTTGGTTTGTTGGTTTGTTGGTTTATTGGCTTGTTGGTTTGTTGGCTTGTTGGCTTGTTGGTTTGTTGGTTTGTTCGTTTGTTGGTTTGTTGGTTTGTTGGTTTGTTGGCTTGTTGGCTTGTTGGTTTGTTGGTTTGTTGGTTTGTTGGTTTGTTGGTTTATCGGTTTGTTGGTTTGTTGGTTTGTTGGTTTGTTGGTTTGTTGGCTTGTTGGTTTGTTGGTTTGTTGGTTTGTTGGTTTGTTTGTTTGTTGGTTTGTTCGTTTGTAGGTTTGTTGGTTTGTTGGTTTGTTGGTTTGTTGGTTTGTTGGTTTGTTGGTTTGTTGGTTTGTTGGTTTGTTGGTTTGTTGGTTTGTTGGTTTGTTGGTTTGTTGGTTTGTTGGTTTGTTGGTTTGTACGTTTGTTGTTTTGTTGGTTTGTTGGTTTGTTGGTTTGTTGGTTTGTTGGTTTGTTGGCTTGTTGGTTTGTTGGCTTATTGGTTTGTTGGTTTGTTGGTTTGTTGGTTTGTTGGTTTGTTGGTTTGTTGGTTTGTTGGTTTGTTGGTTTGTTCATTTTTTGGTTTGTTGGTTTGTTGGTTTGTTGGTTTGTTGGCTTGTTGGTTTGTTCGTTTGTTGGCTTTTTGGTTTGTTGGTTTGTTGGTTTATTGGTTTGTTCGTTTTTTGGTTTGTTGGTTTGTCGGTTTGTTGGCTTGTTGGTTTGTTGGTTTGTTGGTTGTTTGGTTTGTGTGTTTGTTGGTTTGTTGGTTTGTTGGTTTGTTGGTTTGTTGGCTTACTGGCTTGTTGGTTTGTTGGTTTGTTCGTTTGTTGGTTTGTTGGTTTGTTGTTTTGTTCGATTGTTGGTTTGTTGGTTTGTTGGTTTGTTGGTTTGTTGGTTTGTTGGTTTGTTGGTTTGTTGGTTTGTTGGTTTGTTGGTTTGTTGGTTTGTTGGTTTGTTGGTTTGTTGGCTTGTTGGTTTTGTTGGCTTGTTGGCTTGTTGGTTTGTTGGTTTGTTGGTTTGTTGGTTTGTTGGTTTGTTAGTTTGTTGGTTTGTTGGCTTGTTGGCTTGTTGGTTTGTTGGTTTGTTGACTTGTTGGTTTGTTGGTTTGTTGGCTTGTTGGTTTTGTTGGCTTGTTGGTTTGTTAGTTTGTTGGCTTGTTGGTTTGTTGGTTTGTTAGTTTGTTGGTGTGTTTGTTTGTTGGCTAGTTGGTTTGTTGGTTTGTTGGTTTGTTGGTTTGTTGGTTTGTTGGTTTGTTGGTTTGTTTGTTTGTTGGTTTGTTGGCTTGTTGGTTTGTTGGTTTGTTGGTTTGTTGGTTTGTTGGTTTGTTGGTTTGTTGGTTTGTTGGTTTGTTGGTTTACTGGCTTGTTGGCTTGTTGGTTTGTTGGTTTGTTGACTTGTTGGTTTGTTGGTTTGTTTGTTTGTTGGTTTGTTGGTTTGTTGGTTTGTTTGTTTGTTGGTTTGCTCGTTTGTCGGTTTGTTGGTTTGTTGGTTTGTTGGTTTGTTGGTTTGTTGGTTTGTTGGTTTGTTGGTTTGTTGGTTTGTTGGTTTGTTCGTTTGTTGGTTTGTTGGTTTGTTGGTTTGTTGGTATGTTGGTTTGTTGGCTTGTTGGCTTGTTGGTTTGTTGGTTTGTTTGTTTGTTGGTTTGTTGTTTTGTTGGTTTGTTGGCTTGTTTGCTTGTTGGTTTATTGGTTTGTTGGCTTTTTGGTTTGTTGGTTTGTTGGTTTGTTGGTTTGTTCGTTTGTTGGTTTGTTGGTTTGTTGGTTTGTTGGTTTGTTGGCTTGTTGGTTTGTTGGTTTGTTGATTTGTTGGTTTGTTGGTTTGTTGGTTTATTGGTTTGTTGGTTTGTTGGCTTGTTGGTTTATTGGCTTGTTGGCTTGTTGGTTTGTTGGTTTGTTCGTTTGTTGGTTTGTTGGTTTGTTGTTTTGTTGGCTTGTTGGTTTGTTGGTTTGTTGGCTTGTTGGTTTGTTGGTTTTGTTGGTTTGTTGGTTTGTTGGTTTGTTGGTTTGTTGGTTTGTTGGTTTGTTGGTTTGTCGGTTTGTTGGTTTGTTGGTTTGTTGGTTTGTTGGATTGTTGGTTTGTTGGTTTGTTGGCTTGTTGGTTTGTTGGTTTGTTGGTTTGTTGGTTTGTTTGTTTGTTGGTTTGTTCATTTGTTGGTTTGTTGGTTTGTTGGTTTGTTGGTTTGTTGGTTTGTTGGTTTGTTGGTTTGTACGTTTGTTGGTTTGTTGGTTTGTTGGTTTGTTGGTTTGTTGGTTTGTTGTTTTGTTGGCTTGTTGGTTTGTTGGTTTATTGGCTTGTTGGTTTGTTGGTTTTGTTGGTTTGTTGGTTTGTTGGTTTGTTGGTTTGTTGGTTTGTTGGTTTGTTGGTTTGTTGTTTTGTTGGCTTGTTGGTTTGTTGGTTTGTTGGCTTGTTGGTTTGTTGGTTTTGTTGGTTTGTTGGTTTGTTGGTTTGTTGGTTTGTTGGTTTGTTGGTTTGTTGGTTTGTCGGTTTGTTGGTTTGTTGGTTTGTTGGTTTGTTGGATTGTCGGTTTGTTGGTTTGTTGGCTTGTTGGTTTGTTGGTTTGTTGGTTTGTTGGTTTGTTTGTTTGTTGGTTTGTTCGTTTGTTGGTTTGTTGGTTTGTTGGTTTGTTGGTTTGTTGGTTTGTTGGTTTGTACGTTTGTTGGTTTGTTGGTTTGTTGGTTTGTTGGTTTGTTGGTTTGTTGGCTTGTTGGCTTGTTGGTTTGTTGGTTTGTTGGCTTGTTGGTTTGTTGGTTTGTTGGTTTGTTTGTTTGTTGGTTTGTTCATTTTTTGGTTTGTTGGTTTGTTGGTTTGTTGGTTTGTTGGCTTGTTGGTTTGTTCGTTTGTTGGCTTTTTGGTTTGTTGGTTTGTTGGTTTGTTCGTTTGTTCGTTTGTTGGCTTATTGGCTTGTTAGTTTGCTGGTTTGTTCGTTTGTTGGTTTGTTAGTTTGTTGTTTTGTTCGATTGTTGGCTTGTTGGTTTGTTTGTTTGTTGGTTTGTTGGTTTGTTGGTTTGTTGGTTTGTTGGTTTGTTGGTTTGTTGGTTTGTTGGTTTGTTGGTTTGTTGGTTTGTTGGTTTGTTGGTTTGTTGGTTTGTTGGTTTGTTGGTTGGTTGGTTTGTTGGTTTGTTGGTCTGTTGGTTTGTTGGTTTGTTGGCTTGTTGGTTTGTTGGTTTGTTTGCTTGTTGGTATGTTGGTTTGTTGGTTTGTTGGTTTGTTGGTTTGTTGGTTTGTTCGTTTGTTGGTTTGTTGGTTTGTTAGTTTGTTGGCTTGTTGGTTTGTTGGTTTGTTGGTTTGTTGGTTTGTTGGTTTGTTGGTTTGTTGGTTTGTTGGTTTGTTGGTTTGTTGGTTTGTTGGTTTGTTGGTTTGTTGGTTTGTTGGTTTGTTGGTTTGTTGGTTTGTTGGTTTGTTGGTTTGTTGGTTTGTTGGTTTGTTGGTTTGTTGGTTTGGTGGTTTGTTGGCTTGTTGGTTTGTGTGGTTGTTGGCTTGTTGGTTTGTTGGTTTGTTCGTTTGTTCGTTTGTTGGTTTGTTGGTTTGTTGGTTTGTTAGCTTGTTGGCTTGTAGGCTTGTTGGCTTGTTGGTTTGTTGGTTTGTTGGTTTGTTTATTTGTTGGATTGTTGGTTTGTCGGTTTGTTGTTTTGTTGGTTTGTTGGTTTGTTGGTTTGTTGGTTTGTTGTTTTGTTAGCTTGTTGGTTTGTTGGTTTGTTGGTTTGTTTGTTTGTTGGTTTGTTGGCTTGTTGGTTTGTTGGTTTGTTGGTTTGTTGGTTTGTTGGTTTGTTGGTTTGTTCGTTTGTTGGTTTGTTGGTTTGTTGGTTTGTTGGTTTGTTGGTTTGTTGGTTTGTTCGTTTGTTGGCTTTTTGGTTTGTTGGTTTGTTGGTTTGTTGGTTTGTTCGTTTTTTGGTTTGTTGGTTTGTTGGCTTGTTAGTTTGTTGTTTTGTTGGTTGCTTGGTTTGTTGGTTTATTGGTTTGTTGATTTGTTGGTTGGTTGGTTTGTTGGTTTGTTGGTTTGTTGGCTTATTGGCTTGTTGGTTTGTTGGTTTGTTCGTTTGTTGGTTTGTTGGTTTGTTGTTTTGTTGGATTGTTGGCTTGTTGGTTTGTTAGTTTGTTGGCTTGTTGGTTTGTTGGTTTTTTGGTTTGTTGGTTTGTTGGTTTGTTGGTTTGTTGGTTTGTTGGTTTGTTGGTTAGTGGGTTTGTTGGTTTGTTGGTTTGTTGGTTTGTTGGTTTGTTGGTTTGTTGGTTTGTTGGTTTGTTGGTTTGTTGGCTTGTTGGTTTGTTGGTTTGTTAGTTTGTTGGTGTATTTGTTTGTTGGCTTATTGGCTTGTTGGTTTGTTGGTTTGTTGGTTTGTTGGTTTGTTGCTTTGTTCGTATTTTGGTTTGTTGGCTTGTTGGTTTGTTGGTTTGTTGGTTTGTTGGTTTGTTCGTTTGTTGGTTTGTTGGTTTGTTGTTTTGTTGGTTTGGTGGCTTGTTGGTTTGTTGGCTTGTTGGTTTGTTCGTTTGTTGGTTTGTTGGTTTGTTCGTTTGTTCGTTTGTAGGTTTGTTGGTTTGTTGGTTTTTTGGTTATTTGGTTTTTTGGTTTGTTATCTTTTTGGTTTGTTGGTTTGTTGGTTTGTTGGCTTATTGGTTTGTTGATTTGTTTGTTTGTTGGTTTGTTTGTTTGTTGGTTTGTTGGTTTGTTGGTTTGTTGGCTTGTTGGTTTATTGGTTTGTTGGCTTGTTGGTTTTTTGGTTTGTTGGTTTGTTGGTTTGTTGGTTTGTTGTTTTGTTGGATTGTTGGTTTGTTGGTTTGTTGGTTTGTTGGTTTGTTGGTCTGCTCGTTTGTTGGTTTGTTTGTTTTTTTCGCTCGTTAGTTTGTTGGTTTTTTTGTTTGTTGGCTTGTTGTTTTGTGGGCTTGTTTGCTTGTTGATTTGTTGGTTTGTTCGTTTGTTGGCTTGTTGGCTGGTTGGTTTGTTGGTTTGTTGGTTTGTTGGTTTGTTGGTTTGTTGGTTTGTTGGTTTGTTGGTTTGTTGGTTTGTTGGCTTGTTGGTTTGTTGGTTTGTTGGTTGGCTGGTTTGTTGGTTTGTTGGCTTGTTGGCTTGTTGGTTTTTTGGTTTGTTGGTTTGTTAGTTTGGTGGTTTGTTGGTTTGTGAGTTTGTTGGCTTGTTTGTTTGTTGGTTTGTTGGTTCGTTGGTTTGTTTGTTTGTTGGTTTGTTCGTTTGTTCGTTTGTTCGTTTGTTCGTTTGTTGGTTTGTTGGTTTGTTGGTTTGTTGGCTTGTTGGTTTGTTGGTTTGTTGGTTTGTTGATTTGGTGGTTTGTTGGCTTGTTGGTTTGTTGGTTTGTTCATTTGTTGGCTTGTTGGTTTGTTGGCTTGTTGGCTTGTTGGCTTGTTGGTTTGTTGGTTTGTTGGTTTGTTGGGTTGTTGGTTTGTTGGCTTATTGGTGTGTTGGTTTGTTGGTTTGTTTGTTTGTTGGTTTGTTCGTTTGTTGGCTTGTTGGTTTGTTGGTTTGTTGGTTTGTTGGTTTGTTGGTTTGTTGGCTTGTTGGTTTGTTGGTTAGTTGGTTTGTTCGTTTGTTGGCTTGTTGGTTTGTTGGCTTGCTGGCTTGTTGGTTTGTTGGTTTGCTGGTTTGTTGGTTTGTTGGTTTGTTGTTTTGTTGGCTTGTTGGCTTTTTGGTTTGTTGGCTTGTTGGTTTGTTTGTTTGTTCGTTTGTTGGTTTGTTGGTTTGTTGGTTTGTTGTTTTGTTGGTTTGTTGGTTTGTTGGTTTGTTCGTTTGTTGGTTTGTTGGTTTGTTGGTTTGTTGGTTTGTTGGTTTGTTGGTTTGTTGGTTTGTTGGTTTGTTGGTTTGTTGGTTTGTTGGTTTGTTGGCTTGTTGGCTTGTTGGTTTTTTCGTTTGTTGGATTGTTCGTTTGTTGGTTTGTTGTTTTGTTGGTTTGTTGGCTTGTTGGCATGTTGGTTTATTGGTTTGTTGGCTTTTTGGTTTATTGGTTTGTTTGCTTGTTGGTATATTGGTTTGTTGGTTTATTGGTTTGTTGGTTTGTTGGTTTGTTCGTTTGTTGGTTTGTTGGTTTGTTAGTTTGTTGGCTTGTTGGTTTGTTGGTTTGTTGGTTTGTTGGTTTGTTGGTTTGTTGGTTTGTTGGTTTGTTGGTTTGTTGGTTTGTTGGTTTGGTGGTTTGTTGGTTTGTTGGTTTGTTGGTTTGTTGGTTTGTTGGTTTGTTGGTTTGTTGGTTTGTTGGTTTGTTGGTTTGTTGGTTTGTTGGTTTGGTGGTTTGTTGGCTTGTTGGTTTGTGTGGTTGTTGGCTTGTTGGTTTGTTGGTTTGTTCGTTTGTTCGTTTGTTGGTTTGTTGGTTTGTTGGTTTGTTAGCATGTTGGCTTGTTGGCTTGTTGGTTTGTTGGTTTGTTGGTTTGTTTATTTGTTGGTTTGTTGGTTTTTTGGTTTGTTGTTTTGTTGGTTTGTTGGTTTGTTGGTTTGTTGGTTTGTTGTTTTGTTGGCTTGTTGGTTTGTTAGTTTGTTGGTTTGTTTGTTTGTTGGTTTGTTGGCTTGTTGGTTTGTTGGTTTGTTGGTTTGTTGGTTTGTTGGTTTGTTTGTTTGTTCGTTTGTTGGTTTGTTGGTTTGTTGGTATGTTGGTTTGTTGGTTTGTTGGTTTGTTGGTTTGTTGGTTTGTTGGTTTGTTGGCTTATTAGCTTATTGGCTTGTTGGTTTGTTGGTTTGTTCGTTTGTTGGTTTGTTGGTTTGTTGTTTTGTTGGATTGTTGGCTTGTTGGTTTGTTAGTTTGTTGGCTTGTTGGTTTGTTGGTTTTTTGGTTTGTTGGTTTGTTGGTTTGTTGGTTTGTTGGTTTGTTGGTTAGTGGGTTTGTTGGTTTATTGGTTTGTTGGTTTGTTGGGATGTTGGTTTGTTGGTTTGTTGGTTTGTTGGTTTGTTGGCTTGTTGGTTTGTTGGTTTGTTAGTTTGTTGGTGTGTTTGTTTGTTGGCTTATTGGCTTTTTGGTTTGTTGGTTTGTTGGTTTGTTGGTTTGTTGCTTTGTTCGTATTTTGGTTTGTTGGCTTGTTGGTTTGTTCGTTTGTTGGTTTGTTGGTTTGTTCGTTTGCTCGTTTGTTGGTTTGTTGGTTTGTTGGTTTTTTGGTTATTTGGTTTTTTGGTTTGTTGGCTTTTTGGTTTGTTGGTTTGTTGGTTTGTTGGCTTGTTGGTTTGTTGGTTTGTTTGTTTGTTGGTTTGTTTGTTTGTTGGTTTGTTGGTTTGTTGGTTTGCTGGCTTGTTGGTTTGTTGGTTTGTTGGTTTGTTGGTTTGTTGGTTTGTTGGTTTGTTCGTTTGTTGGTTTGTTGGTTGTTTGGTTTGTTGGTTTGTTGGTTTGTTGGTTTGTTGGTATGTTGGTTTGTCGGTTTGTTGGCTTATTGGCTTGTTGGTTTGTTGGTTTATTCGTTTGTTGGTTTGTTGGTTTGTTGTTTTTTGTTGGATTGTTGGCTTGTTGGTTTGTTGGTTTTTTGGTTTGTTGGTTTTGTGTTTTGTTGGTTTGTTGGTTTGTTGGTTTGTTGGTTTGTTGGTTTGTTGGTTTGTTGGTTTGTTCGTTTGTTCGTTTGTTCGTTTGTTGGTTTGTTGGTTTGTTGGTTTGCTGGCTTGTTGATTTTTTGGTTTGTTAGTTTGTTGGTGAGTTTGTTTGTTGGCTTGTTTGTTTGTTTGTTTGTTGGTTTGTTGGTTTGTTGGTTTTTTGGTTTGTTGGCTTTTTGGTTTGTTGGTTTGTTGGTTTGTTCGTTTTTTGGTTTGTTGGCTTGTTGGTTTGTTCGTTTGTTGGTTTGTTGGTTACTTAGTTGGTTATTTTGTTGGTTTGTTGGTTTGTTGGTTTGTTGGTTTGTTGGTTTGTTGGTTTGTTGGTTTGTTGGTTTGTTGGTTGTTTGGTTTGTTGGTTTGTTAAGTTGTTGGTTTGTTGGTTTGTTGGTTTGTTGGTTTGTTGGTTTGTTGGTTTGTTGGTTTGTTGGCTTATTGGCTTGTTGGTTTTTTGGTTTGTTGGTTTGTTGGTTTATTGGTTTGTTGGTTTGTTGGTTTGTTGGTTTGTGGGTTTGTTGGTTTGTTGGTTTGTTGGTTTGTTGGTTTGTTGGTTTGTTGGTTTGTTGGTTTGTTGGTTTGTTGGCTTGTTGGTTTGTTGGTTTGTTAGTTTGTTAGTTTGTTGGTGTGTTTGATTGTTGGCTTGTTGACTTGTTGGTTTGTTGGTTTGTTGGTTTGTTGGTTTGTTGCTTTGTTCGATTTTTGGTTTATTGGCTTGTTGGTTTGTTCGTTTGTTGGTTTGTTGGTTTGTTCGTTTGTTGGTTTGTTGGTTTGTTGGTTTGTTGGTTTGTTGGTTTGTTGGCTTATTGGTTTGTTCGTTTGTTGGTTTGTTGGTTTGTTCGTTTGTTCGTTTGTTGGTTTGTTGGTTTGTTGGTTTGTTGGTTTTTTGGTTATTTGGTTTTTTGGTTTGTTGGCTTTTTGGTTTGTTGGTTTGTTGGTTTGTTGCCTTGTTGGTTTGTTGGTTTGTTTGTTTGTTGGTTTGTTTGTTTGTTGGTTTGTTGGTTTGTTGGTTTGTTGGTTTATTGGTTTGTTGGCTTGTTGGTTTTTTGGTTTGTTGGTTTGTTGGTTTGTTGGCTTGTTGGTTTGTTGGTTTGTTGGTTTGTTGGTATGTTGGTTTGTTGGTTTGTAGATTTGTTGGTTTGTTGGCTTGTTGGCTTGTTGGTTTGTTGGTTTGTTGGTTTGTTGGCTTGTTGGTTTGTTGGTTTTGTTGGTTTGTTGGTTTGTTGGTTTGTTGGTTTGTTGGTTTGTTGGTTTGTTGGTATGTTGGTTTGTTGGTTTGTTGGCTTATTGGCTTGTTGGTTTGTTGGTTTGTTCGTTTATTGGTTTGTTGGTTTGTTGTTTTGTTGGATTGTTGGATTGTTGGCTTGTTGGTTTTTGGTTTGTTGGTTTGTTGGTTTTTTGGTTTATAGGTTTTTTGGTTTGTTGGTTTGTTGGTTTGTTGGTTTGTTGGTTTGTTGGTTTGTTCGTTTGTTCGTTTGTTGGTTTGTTGGTTTGTTGGTTTGCTGGCTTGTTGGTTTGTTGGTTTGTTAGTTTGTTGGTTTGTTGGTTTTTTTGGTTTGTTGGTTTTTTGATTTGTTGGCTTTTTGGTTTGTTGGTTTGTTGGTTTGTTCGTTTTTTGGTTTGTTGGCTTGTTGGTTTGTTCGTTTGTTGGTTTGTTGGTTACTTGGTTGGTTATTTTGTTGGTTTGTTGGTTCGTTGGTTCGTTGGGTTGTTGGTTTGTTCGTTTGTTGGTTTGTTGGTTTGTTCGTTTGTTGGTTTGTTGGTTTGTTGGTTTGTTGGTTTGTTGGTTTGTTGGTTTGTTGGTTTGTTGGTTTGTTGGTTTGTTGGTTTGTTGGTTTGTTGGTTTGTTGGTTTGTTGGTTTGTTGGTTTGTTGGTTTGTTGGTTTGTTGGTTTGTTGGTTTGTTGGTTTGTTGGTTTGTTGGTTTGGTGGTTTGTTGGCTTGTTGGTTTGTGTGGTTGTTGGCTTGTTGGTTTGTTGGTTTGTTCGTTTGTTCGTTTGTTGGTTTGTTGGTTTGTTGGTTTGTTAGCTTGTTGGCTTGTAGGCTTGTTGGCTTGTTGGTTTGTTGGTTTGTTGGTTTGTTTATTTGTTGGATTGTTGGTTTGTCGGTTTGTTGTTTTGTTGGTTTGTTGGTTTGTTGGTTTGTTGGTTTGTTGTTTTGTTAGCTTGTTGGTTTGTTGGTTTGTTGGTTTGTTTGTTTGTTGGTTTGTTGGCTTGTTGGTTTGTTGGTTTGTTGGTTTGTTGGTTTGTTGGTTTGTTGGTTTGTTCGTTTGTTGGTTTGTTGGTTTGTTGGTTTGTTGGTTTGTTGGTTTGTTGGTTTGTTCGTTTGTTGGCTTTTTGGTTTGTTGGTTTGTTGGTTTGTTGGTTTGTTCGTTTTTTGGTTTGTTGGTTTGTTGGCTTGTTAGTTTGTTGTTTTGTTGGTTGCTTGGTTTGTTGGTTTATTGGTTTGTTGATTTGTTGGTTGGTTGGTTTGTTGGTTTGTTGGTTTGTTGGCTTATTGGCTTGTTGGTTTGTTGGTTTGTTCGTTTGTTGGTTTGTTGGTTTGTTGTTTTGTTGGATTGTTGGCTTGTTGGTTTGTTAGTTTGTTGGCTTGTTGGTTTGTTGGTTTTTTGGTTTGTTGGTTTGTTGGTTTGTTGGTTTGTTGGTTTGTTGGTTTGTTGGTTAGTGGGTTTGTTGGTTTGTTGGTTTGTTGGTTTGTTGGTTTGTTGGTTTGTTGGTTTGTTGGTTTGTTGGTTTGTTGGCTTGTTGGTTTGTTGGTTTGTTAGTTTGTTGGTGTATTTGTTTGTTGGCTTATTGGCTTGTTGGTTTGTTGGTTTGTTGGTTTGTTGGTTTGTTGCTTTGTTCGTATTTTGGTTTGTTGGCTTGTTGGTTTGTTGGTTTGTTGGTTTGTTGGTTTGTTCGTTTGTTGGTTTGTTGGTTTGTTGTTTTGTTGGTTTGGTGGCTTGTTGGTTTGTTGGCTTGTTGGTTTGTTCGTTTGTTGGTTTGTTGGTTTGTTCGTTTGTTCGTTTGTAGGTTTGTTGGTTTGTTGGTTTTTTGGTTATTTGGTTTTTTGGTTTGTTATCTTTTTGGTTTGTTGGTTTGTTGGTTTGTTGGCTTATTGGTTTGTTGATTTGTTTGTTTGTTGGTTTGTTTGTTTGTTGGTTTGTTGGTTTGTTGGTTTGTTGGCTTGTTGGTTTATTGGTTTGTTGGCTTGTTGGTTTTTTGGTTTGTTGGTTTGTTGGTTTGTTGGTTTGTTGTTTTGTTGGATTGTTGGTTTGTTGGTTTGTTGGTTTGTTGGTTTGTTGGTCTGCTCGTTTGTTGGTTTGTTTGTTTTTTTCGCTCGTTAGTTTGTTGGTTTTTTTGTTTGTTGGCTTGTTGTTTTGTGGGCTTGTTTGCTTGTTGATTTGTTGGTTTGTTCGTTTGTTGGCTTGTTGGCTGGTTGGTTTGTTGGTTTGTTGGTTTGTTGGTTTGTTGGTTTGTTGGTTTGTTGGTTTGTTGGTTTGTTGGTTTGTTGGCTTGTTGGTT
Source organism: Atherix ibis (assembly GCA_958298945.1). Lineage (NCBI taxonomy): Eukaryota > Metazoa > Arthropoda > Insecta > Diptera > Athericidae > Atherix > Atherix ibis. The sequence continues at coordinate 101,758,165 of OY282608.1, forward strand.
TGTTGGTTTGTTGGTTGGCTGGTTTGTTGGTTTGTTGGCTTGTTGGCTTGTTGGTTTTTTGGTTTGTTGGTTTGTTAGTTTGGTGGTTTGTTGGTTTGTGAGTTTGTTGGCTTGTTTGTTTGTTGGTTTGTTGGTTCGTTGGTTTGTTTGTTTGTTGGTTTGTTCGTTTGTTCGTTTGTTCGTTTGTTCGTTTGTTGGTTTGTTGGTTTGTTGGTTTGTTGGCTTGTTGGTTTGTTGGTTTGTTGGTTTGTTGATTTGGTGGTTTGTTGGCTTGTTGGTTTGTTGGTTTGTTCATTTGTTGGCTTGTTGGTTTGTTGGCTTGTTGGCTTGTTGGCTTGTTGGTTTGTTGGTTTGTTGGTTTGTTGGGTTGTTGGTTTGTTGGCTTATTGGTGTGTTGGTTTGTTGGTTTGTTTGTTTGTTGGTTTGTTCGTTTGTTGGCTTGTTGGTTTGTTGGTTTGTTGGTTTGTTGGTTTGTTGGTTTGTTGGCTTGTTGGTTTGTTGGTTAGTTGGTTTGTTCGTTTGTTGGCTTGTTGGTTTGTTGGCTTGCTGGCTTGTTGGTTTGTTGGTTTGCTGGTTTGTTGGTTTGTTGGTTTGTTGTTTTGTTGGCTTGTTGGCTTTTTGGTTTGTTGGCTTGTTGGTTTGTTTGTTTGTTCGTTTGTTGGTTTGTTGGTTTGTTGGTTTGTTGTTTTGTTGGTTTGTTGGTTTGTTGGTTTGTTCGTTTGTTGGTTTGTTGGTTTGTTGGTTTGTTGGTTTGTTGGTTTGTTGGTTTGTTGGTTTGTTGGTTTGTTGGTTTGTTGGTTTGTTGGTTTGTTGGCTTGTTGGCTTGTTGGTTTTTTCGTTTGTTGGATTGTTCGTTTGTTGGTTTGTTGTTTTGTTGGTTTGTTGGCTTGTTGGCATGTTGGTTTATTGGTTTGTTGGCTTTTTGGTTTATTGGTTTGTTTGCTTGTTGGTATATTGGTTTGTTGGTTTGTTGGTTTGTTGGTTTGTTGGTTTGTTCGTTTGTTGGTTTGTTGGTTTGTTAGTTTGTTGGCTTGTTGGTTTGTTGGTTTGTTGGTTTGTTGGTTTGTTGGTTTGTTGGTTTGTTGGTTTGTTGGTTTGTTGGTTTGTTGGTTTGGTGGTTTGTTGGTTTGTTGGTTTGTTGGTTTGTTGGTTTGTTGGTTTGTTGGTTTGTTGGTTTGTTGGTTTGTTGGTTTGTTGGTTTGTTGGTTTGGTGGTTTGTTGGCTTGTTGGTTTGTGTGGTTGTTGGCTTGTTGGTTTGTTGGTTTGTTCGTTTGTTCGTTTGTTGGTTTGTTGGTTTGTTGGTTTGTTAGCATGTTGGCTTGTTGGCTTGTTGGTTTGTTGGTTTGTTGGTTTGTTTATTTGTTGGTTTGTTGGTTTTTTGGTTTGTTGTTTTGTTGGTTTGTTGGTTTGTTGGTTTGTTGGTTTGTTGTTTTGTTGGCTTGTTGGTTTGTTAGTTTGTTGGTTTGTTTGTTTGTTGGTTTGTTGGCTTGTTGGTTTGTTGGTTTGTTGGTTTGTTGGTTTGTTGGTTTGTTTGTTTGTTCGTTTGTTGGTTTGTTGGTTTGTTGGTATGTTGGTTTGTTGGTTTGTTGGTTTGTTGGTTTGTTGGTTTGTTGGTTTGTTGGTTTGTTGGCTTATTAGCTTATTGGCTTGTTGGTTTGTTGGTTTGTTCGTTTGTTGGTTTGTTGGTTTGTTGTTTTGTTGGATTGTTGGCTTGTTGGTTTGTTAGTTTGTTGGCTTGTTGGTTTGTTGGTTTTTTGGTTTGTTGGTTTGTTGGTTTGTTGGTTTGTTGGTTTGTTGGTTAGTGGGTTTGTTGGTTTATTGGTTTGTTGGTTTGTTGGGATGTTGGTTTGTTGGTTTGTTGGTTTGTTGGTTTGTTGGCTTGTTGGTTTGTTGGTTTGTTAGTTTGTTGGTGTGTTTGTTTGTTGGCTTATTGGCTTTTTGGTTTGTTGGTTTGTTGGTTTGTTGGTTTGTTGCTTTGTTCGTATTTTGGTTTGTTGGCTTGTTGGTTTGTTCGTTTGTTGGTTTGTTGGTTTGTTCGTTTGCTCGTTTGTTGGTTTGTTGGTTTGTTGGTTTTTTGGTTATTTGGTTTTTTGGTTTGTTGGCTTTTTGGTTTGTTGGTTTGTTGGTTTGTTGGCTTGTTGGTTTGTTGGTTTGTTTGTTTGTTGGTTTGTTTGTTTGTTGGTTTGTTGGTTTGTTGGTTTGCTGGCTTGTTGGTTTGTTGGTTTGTTGGTTTGTTGGTTTGTTGGTTTGTTGGTTTGTTCGTTTGTTGGTTTGTTGGTTGTTTGGTTTGTTGGTTTGTTGGTTTGTTGGTTTGTTGGTATGTTGGTTTGTCGGTTTGTTGGCTTATTGGCTTGTTGGTTTGTTGGTTTATTCGTTTGTTGGTTTGTTGGTTTGTTGTTTTGTTGGATTGTTGGCTTGTTGGTTTGTTGGTTTTTTGGTTTGTTGGTTTTGTGTTTTGTTGGTTTGTTGGTTTGTTGGTTTGTTGGTTTGTTGGTTTGTTGGTTTGTTGGTTTGTTCGTTTGTTCGTTTGTTCGTTTGTTGGTTTGTTGGTTTGTTGGTTTGCTGGCTTGTTGATTTTTTGGTTTGTTAGTTTGTTGGTGAGTTTGTTTGTTGGCTTGTTTGTTTGTTTGTTTGTTGGTTTGTTGGTTTGTTGGTTTTTTGGTTTGTTGGCTTTTTGGTTTGTTGGTTTGTTGGTTTGTTCGTTTTTTGGTTTGTTGGCTTGTTGGTTTGTTCGTTTGTTGGTTTGTTGGTTACTTAGTTGGTTATTTTGTTGGTTTGTTGGTTTGTTGGTTTGTTGGTTTGTTGGTTTGTTGGTTTGTTGGTTTGTTGGTTTGTTGGTTGTTTGGTTTGTTGGTTTGTTAAGTTGTTGGTTTGTTGGTTTGTTGGTTTGTTGGTTTGTTGGTTTGTTGGTTTGTTGGCTTATTGGCTTGTTGGTTTTTTGGTTTGTTGGTTTGTTGGTTTATTGGTTTGTTGGTTTGTTGGTTTGTTGGTTTGTGGGTTTGTTGGTTTGTTGGTTTGTTGGTTTGTTGGTTTGTTGGTTTGTTGGTTTGTTGGTTTGTTGGTTTGTTGGCTTGTTGGTTTGTTGGTTTGTTAGTTTGTTAGTTTGTTGGTGTGTTTGATTGTTGGCTTGTTGACTTGTTGGTTTGTTGGTTTGTTGGTTTGTTGGTTTGTTGCTTTGTTCGATTTTTGGTTTATTGGCTTGTTGGTTTGTTGGCTTATTGGTTTGTTCGTTTGTTGGTTTGTTGGTTTGTTCGTTTGTTCGTTTGTTGGTTTGTTGGTTTGTTGGTTTGTTGGTTTTTTGGTTATTTGGTTTTTTGGTTTGTTGGCTTTTTGGTTTGTTGGTTTGTTGGTTTGTTGCCTTGTTGGTTTGTTGGTTTGTTTGTTTGTTGGTTTGTTTGTTTGTTGGTTTGTTGGTTTGTTGGTTTGTTGGTTTATTGGTTTGTTGGCTTGTTGGTTTTTTGGTTTGTTGGTTTGTTGGTTTGTTGGCTTGTTGGTTTGTTGGTTTGTTGGTTTGTTGGTATGTTGGTTTGTTGGTTTGTAGATTTGTTGGTTTGTTGGCTTGTTGGCTTGTTGGTTTGTTGGTTTGTTGGTTTGTTGGCTTGTTGGTTTGTTGGTTTTGTTGGTTTGTTGGTTTGTTGGTTTGTTGGTTTGTTGGTTTGTTGGTTTGTTGGTATGTTGGTTTGTTGGTTTGTTGGCTTATTGGCTTGTTGGTTTGTTGGTTTGTTCGTTTATTGGTTTGTTGGTTTGTTGTTTTGTTGGATTGTTGGATTGTTGGCTTGTTGGTTTTTGGTTTGTTGGTTTGTTGGTTTTTTGGTTTATAGGTTTTTTGGTTTGTTGGTTTGTTGGTTTGTTGGTTTGTTGGTTTGTTGGTTTGTTCGTTTGTTCGTTTGTTGGTTTGTTGGTTTGTTGGTTTGCTGGCTTGTTGGTTTGTTGGTTTGTTAGTTTGTTGGTTTGTTGGTTTTTTTGGTTTGTTGGTTTTTTGATTTGTTGGCTTTTTGGTTTGTTGGTTTGTTGGTTTGTTCGTTTTTTGGTTTGTTGGCTTGTTGGTTTGTTCGTTTGTTGGTTTGTTGGTTACTTGGTTGGTTATTTTGTTGGTTTGTTGGTTCGTTGGTTCGTTGGGTTGTTGGTTTGTTCGTTTGTTGGTTTGTTGGTTTGTTCGTTTGTTGGTTTGTTGTTTTGTTGGCTTGTTGGCTTGTTGGTTTGTTGGTTTGTTGGCTTGTTGGTTTGTTGGTTTGTTGGCTTGCTGGTTTGTTGTTTTGTTGGTTTGTTCGTTTTGTGGTATGTTGGTTTGTTCGTTTGTTCCTTTGTTGGTTTGTTGGTTTGTTGGTTTGTTGGTTTGCTGGTTTTTTGGTTTTTTGGTTTATTGGTTTGTTTGTTTGTTGTCTTGTTGGTTTGTTGGCTTGTTGATTTTTTGGTTTGTTGGTTTGTTGGTTTGTTGACTTGTTGGTTTGTTGGTTTGTTGGTTTGTTGGTTTGTTGGTTTGTTGGTTTGTTGGTTTGCTGGCTTGTTGGTTTGTTGGTTTGTTCGTTTGTCGGTTTGTAGGTTTGTTGGTTTGTTGGCTATTTGGCTTGTTTGTTTGTTGGTTTGTTGGCTTGTTGGTTTGTTGGTTTTGTTGGTTTGTTGGTTTGTTGGTTTGTTGGTTTGTTGGTTTGTTGGTTTGTTGGTTTGTTGGTTTGTTGGTTGTTCGTTTATTGGTTTGTTGGTTTGTTGGTTTGTTTGTTTGTTGGCTTGTTGGTTTGTTGGTTTGTTGGCTTGTTGGTTTGTTGGTTTTGTTGGTTTGTTGGTTTGTTGGTTTGTTGGTTTGTTGGTTTGTTGGTTTGTTGGTTTGTTGGTTTGTTGGTTTTGTTGGTTTTTTGGTTTGTTGGCTTGTTGGCTTGTTGGCTTGTTGGTTTGTTGGTTGGCTGGCTTGTTCGTTTGTTGGTTTGTTGGTTTGTTGGTTTGTTGGTTTGTTGGTTTGTTCGTTTTTTGGTTTGTTGGTTTGTTGGTTTGTCGGTTTGTTGGTTTGTTGGCTTATTGGTTTGTTCGTTTGTTGCCTTTTTGGTTTGTTGGTTTGTTGGTTTGTTGGTTTGTTGATTTGTTGGTTTGTTGGTTTTTTGGTTTGTTGGATTGTTCGTTTGTTGGCTTGTTGGTTTGTTGGCTTATTGGTTTGTTGGTTTGGTGGTTTGTTGGTTTGTTGGTTTGTTGGTATGTTGGTTTGTTGATTTGTTGGTTTGTTGGCTTGTTGGTCTGTTGGCTTGTTGGCTTGTTGGTTTGTTGGTTTGTTTGTTTGTTGGTTTGTTTGTTTGTTGGTTTGTTGGTTTGTTGGCTTGTTGGCTTGTTGGTGTGTTGGTTTGTAGGTTTGTTGGTTTGTTGGCTTGTTGGTTTGTTGGTTTGTTGTTTGTTGGTTTGTTGGTTTGTTGGTTTGTTGGTTTATTGGCTTGTTGGTTTGTTGGCTTGTTGGCTTGTTGGTTTGTTGGTTTGTTCGTTTGTTGGTTTGTTGGTTTGTTGGTTTGTTGGCTTGTTGGCTTGTTGGTTTGTTGGTTTGTTGGTTTGTTGGTTTGTTGGTTTATCGGTTTGTTGGTTTGTTGGTTTGTTGGTTTGTTGGTTTGTTGGCTTGTTGGTTTGTTGGTTTGTTGGTTTGTTGGTTTGTTTGTTTGTTGGTTTGTTCGTTTGTAGGTTTGTTGGTTTGTTGGTTTGTTGGTTTGTTGGTTTGTTGGTTTGTTGGTTTGTTGGTTTGTTGGTTTGTTGGTTTGTACGTTTGTTGTTTTGTTGGTTTGTTGGTTTGTTGGTTTGTTGGTTTGTTGGTTTGTTGGCTTGTTGGTTTGTTGGCTTATTGGTTTGTTGGTTTGTTGGTTTGTTGGTTTGTTGGTTTGTTGGTTTGTTGGTTTGTTGGTTTGTTCATTTTTTGGTTTGTTGGTTTGTTGGTTTGTTGGTTTGTTGGCTTGTTGGTTTGTTCGTTTGTTGGCTTTTTGGTTTGTTGGTTTGTTGGTATATTGGTTTGTTCGTTTTTTGGTTTGTTGGTTTGTCGGTTTGTTGGCTTGTTGGTTTGTTGGTTTGTTGGTTGTTTGGTTTGTGTGTTTGTTGGTTTGTTGGTTTGTTGGTTTGTTGGTTTGTTGGTTTGTTAGTTTGTTGGTTTGTTGGCTTGTTGGCTTGTTGGTTTGTTGGTTTGTTGACTTGTTGGTTTGTTGGTTTGTTGGCTTGTTGGTTTTGTTGGCTTGTTGGTTTGTTAGTTTGTTGGCTTGTTGGTTTGTTGGTTTGTTAGTTTGTTGGTGTGTTTGTTTGTTGGCTAGTTGGTTTGTTGGTTTGTTGGTTTGTTGGTTTGTTGGTTTGTTGGTTTGTTTGTTTGTTGGTTTGTTGGCTTGTTGGTTTGTTGGTTTGTTGGTTTGTTGGTTTGTTGGTTTGTTGGTTTGTTGGTTTGTTGGTTTGTTGGTTTACTGGCTTGTTGGCTTGTTGGTTTGTTGGTTTGTTGACTTGTTGGTTTGTTGGTTTGTTTGTTTGTTGGTTTGTTGGTTTGTTGGTTTGTTTGTTTGTTGGTTTGCTCGTTTGTCGGTTTGTTGGTTTGTTGGTTTGTTGGTTTGTTGGTTTGTTGGTTTGTTGGTTTGTTGGTTTGTTGGTTTGTTCGTTTGTTGGTTTGTTGGTTTGTTGGTTTGTTGGTATGTTGGTTTGTTGGCTTGTTGGCTTGTAGGTTTGTTGGTTTGTTTGTTTGTTGGTTTGTTGTTTTGTTGGTTTGTTGGCTTGTTAGCTTGTTGGTTTATTGGTTTGTTGGCTTTTTGGTTTGTTGGTTTGTTGGTTTGTTGGTTTGTTCGTTTGTTGGTTTGTTGGTTTGTTGGTTTGTTGGTTTGTTGGCTTGTTGGTTTGTTGGTTTGTTGATTTGTTGGTTTGTTGGTTTGTTGGTTTATTGGTTTGTTGGTTTGTTGGCTTGTTGGTTTATTGGCTTGTTGGCTTGTTGGTTTGTTGGTTTGTTCGTTTGTTGGTTTGTTGGTTTGTTGTTTTGTTGGCTTGTTGGTTTGTTGGTTTGTTGGCTTGTTGGTTTGTTGGTTTTGTTGGTTTGTTGGTTTGTTGGTTTGTTGGTTTGTTGGTTTGTTGGTTTGTTGGTTTGTCGGTTTGTTGGTTTGTTGGTTTGTTGGTTTGTTGGATTGTTGGTTTGTTGGTTTGTTGGCTTGTTGGTTTGTTGGTTTGTTGGTTTGTTGGTTTGTTTGTTTGTTGGTTTGTTCATTTGTTGGTTTGTTGGTTTGTTGGTTTGTTGGTTTGTTGGTTTGTACGTTTGTTGGTTTGTTGGTTTGTTGGTTTGTTGGTTTGTTGGTTTGTTGTTTTGTTGGCTTGTTGGTTTGTTGGTTTGTTGGCTTGTTGGTTTGTTGGTTTTGTTGGTTTGTTGGTTTGTTGGTTTGTTGGTTTGTTGGTTTGTTGGTTTGTTGGTTTGTTGTTTTGTTGGCTTGTTGGTTTGTTGGTTTGTTGGCTTGTTGGTTTGTTGGTTTTGTTGGTTTGTTGGTTTGTTGGTTTGTTGGTTTGTTGGTTTGTTGGTTTGTTGGTTTGTCGGTTTGTTGGTTTGTTGGTTTGTTGGTTTGTTGGATTGTCGGTTTGTTGGTTTGTTGGCTTGTTGGTTTGTTGGTTTGTTGGTTTGTTGGTTTGTTTGTTTGTTGGTTTGTTCGTTTGTTGGTTTGTTGGTTTGTTGGTTTGTTGGTTTGTTGGTTTGTTGGTTTGTTGGTTTGTTGGTTTACTGGCTTGTTGGCTTGTTGGTTTGTTGGTTTGTTGACTTGTTGGTTTGTTGGTTTGTTTGTTTGTTGGTTTGTTGGTTTGTTGGTTTGTTTGTTTGTTGGTTTGCTCGTTTGTCGGTTTGTTGGTTTGTTGGTTTTTTGGTTTGTTGGTTTGTTGGTTTGTTGGTTTGTTGGTTTGTTGGTTTGTTCGTTTGTTGGTTTGTTGGTTTGTTGGTTTGTTGGTATGTTGGTTTGTTGGCTTGTTGGCTTGTTGGTTTGTTGGTTTGTTTGTTTGTTGGTTTGTTGTTTTGTTGGTTTGTTGGCTTGTTAGCTTGTTGGTTTATTGGTTTGTTGGCTTTTTGGTTTGTTGGTTTGTTGGTTTATTGGTTTGTTCGTTTTTTGGTTTGTTGGTTTGTCGGTTTGTTGGCTTGTTGGTTTGTTGGTTTGTTGGTTGTTTGGTTTGTGTGTTTGTTGGTTTGTTGGTTTGTTGGTTTGTTGGTTTGTTGGCTTACTGGCTTGTTGGTTTGTTGGTTTGTTCGTTTGTTGGTTTGTTGGTTTGTTGTTTTGTTCGATTGTTAGTTTGTTGGTTTGTTGGTTTGTTGGTTTGTTGGTTTGTTGGTTTGTTGGTTTGTTGGTTTGTTGGTTTGTTGGTTTGTTGGTTTGTTGGTTTGTTGGTTTGTTGGCTTGTTGGTTTTGTTGGCTTGTTGGCTTGTTGGTTTGTTGGTTTGTTGGTTTGTTGGTTTGTTGGTTTGTTAGTTTGTTGGTTTGTTGGCTTGTTGGCTTGTTGGTTTGTTGGTTTGTTGACTTGTTGGTTTGTTGGTTTGTTGGCTTGTTGGTTTTGTTGGCTTGTTGGTTTGTTAGTTTGTTGGCTTGTTGGTTTGTTGGTTTGTTAGTTTGTTGGTGTGTTTGTTTGTTGGCTAGTTGGTTTGTTGGTTTGTTGGTTTGTTGGTTTGTTGGTTTGTTGGTTTGTTTGTTTGTTGGTTTGTTGGCTTGTTGGTTTGTTGGTTTGTTGGTTTGTTGGTTTGTTGGTTTGTTGGTTTACTGGCTTGTTGGCTTGTGGGTTTGTTGGTTTGTTGACTTGTTGGTTTGTTGGTTTGTTTGTTTGTTGGTTTGTTGGTTTGTTGGTTTGTTTGTTTGTTGGTTTGCTCGTTTGTCGGTTTGTTGGTTTGTTGGTTTGTTGGTTTGTTGGTTTGTTGGTTTGTTGGTTTGTTGGTTTGTTGGTTTGTTCGTTTGTTGGTTTGTTGGTTTGTTGGTTTGTTGGTATGTTGGTTTGTTGGCTTGTTGGCTTGTTGGTTTGTTGGTTTGTTTGTTTGTTGGTTTGTTGTTTTGTTGGTTTGTTGGCTTGTTAGCTTGTTGGTTTATTGGTTTGTTGGCTTTTTGGTTTGTTGGTTTGTTGGTTTGTTGGTTTGTTCGTTTGTTGGTTTGTTGGTTTGTTGGTTTGTTGGTTTGTTGGCTTGTTGGTTTGTTGGTTTGTTGATTTGTTGGTTTGTTGGTTTGTTGGTTTATTGGTTTGTTGGTTTGTTGGCTTGTTGGTTTATTGGCTTGTTGGCTTGTTGGTTTGTTGGTTTGTTCGTTTGTTGGTTTGTTGGTTTGTTGTTTTGTTGGCTTGTTGGTTTGTTGGTTTGTTGGCTTGTTGGTTTGTTGGTTTTGTTGGTTTGTTGGTTTGTTGGTTTGTTGGTTTGTTGGTTTGTTGGTTTGTTGGTTTGTCGGTTTGTTGGTTTGTTGGTTTGTTGGTTTGTTGGATTGTTGGTTTGTTGGTTTGTTGGCTTGTTGGTTTGTTGGTTTGTTGGTTTGTTGGTTTGTTTGTTTGTTGGTTTGTTCATTTGTTGGTTTGTTGGTTTGTTGGTTTGTTGGTTTGTTGGTTTGTTGGTTTGTACGTTTGTTGGTTTGTTGGTTTGTTGGTTTGTTGGTTTGTTGGTTTGTTGTTTTGTTGGCTTGTTGGTTTGTTGGTTTGTTGGCTTGTTGGTTTGTTGGTTTTGTTGGTTTGTTGGTTTGTTGGTTTGTTGGTTTGTTGGTTTGTTGTTTTGTTGGCTTGTTGGTTTGTTGGTTTGTTGGCTTGTTGGTTTGTTGGTTTTGTTGGTTTGTTGGTTTGTTGGTTTGTTGGTTTGTTGGTTTGTTGGTTTGTTGGTTTGTCGGTTTGTTGGTTTGTTGGTTTGTTGGTTTGTTGGATTGTCGGTTTGTTGGTTTGTTGGCTTGTTGGTTTGTTGGTTTGTTGGTTTGTTGGTTTGTTTGTTTGTTGCTTTGTTCGTTTGTTGGTTTGTTGGTTTGTTGGTTTGTTGGTTTGTTGGTTTGTTGGTTTGTTCGTTTGTTGGTTTGTTGGTTTGTTGGTTTGTTGGTTTGTTGGTTTGTTGGCTTGTTGGCTTGTTGGTTTGTTGGTTTGTTGGCTTGTTGGTTTGTTGGTTTGTTGGTTTGTTTGTTTGTTGGTTTGTTCATTTTTTGGTTTGTTGGTTTGTTGGTTTGTTGGTTTGTTGGCTTGTTGGTTTGTTCGTTTGTTGGCTTTTTGGTTTGTTGGTTTGTTGGTTTGTTCGTTTGTTCGTTTGTTGGCTTATTGGCTTGTTAGTTTGTTGGTTCGTTCGTTTGTTGGTTTGTTGGTTTGTTGTTTTGTTCGATTGTTGGCTTGTTGGTTTGTTTGTTTGTTGGTTTGTTGGTTTGTTGGTTTGTTGGTTTGTTGGTTTGTTGGTTTGTTGGTTTGTTGGTTTGTTGGTTTGTTGGTTTGTTGGTTTGTTGGTTTGTTGGTTGGTTGGTTTGTTGGTTTGTTGGTCTGTTGGTTTGTTGGTTTGTTGGCTTGTTGGTTTGTTGGTTTGTTTGCTTGTTGGTATGTTGGTTTGTTGGTTTGTTGGTTTGTTGGTTTGTTGGTTTGTTCGTTTGTTGGTTTGTTGGTTTGTTAGTTTGTTGGCTTGTTGGTTTGTTGGTTTGTTGGTTTGTTGGTTTGTTGGTTTGTTGGTTTGTTGGTTTGTTGGTTTGTTGGTTTGTTGGTTTGTTGGTTTGTTGGTTTGTTGGTTTGTTGGTTTGTTGGTTTGTTGGTTTGTTGGTTTGTTGGTTTGTTGGTTTGTTGGTTTGTTGGTTTGTTGGTTTGTTGGTTTGTTGGTTTGGTGGTTTGTTGGCTTGTTGGTTTGTGTGGTTGTTGGCTTGTTGGTTTGTTGGTTTGTTCGTTTGTTCGTTTGTTGGTTTGTTGGTTTGTTGGTTTGTTAGCTTGTTGGCTTGTTGGCTTGTTGGCTTGTTGGTTTGTTGGTTTGTTGGTTTGTTTATTTGTTGGTTTGTTGGTTTGTCGGTTTGTTGTTTTGTTGGTTTGTTGGTTTGTTGGTTTGTTGGTTTGTTGTTTTGTTAGCTTGTTGGTTTGTTGGTTTGTTGGTTTGTTTGTTTGTAGGTTTGTTGGCTTGTTGGTTTGTTGGTTTGTTGGTTTGTTGGTTTGTTGGTTTGTTGGTTTGTTCGTTTGTTGGTTTGTTGGTTTGTTGGTATGTTGGTTTGTTGGTTTGTTGGCTTGTTGCTTGTTGGTTTGTTGGTTTGTTGGTTTGTTGGTTTGTTGGCTTGTTGGTTTGTTGGTTTGTTGGTTTGTTGCTTTGTTCATTTTTTGGTTTGTTGGTTTGTTGGTTTGTTGGTTTGTTGGCTTGTTGGTTTGTTTGTTTGTTGGCTTTTTGGTTTGTTGGTTTGTTGGTTTGTTGGTTTGTTCGTTTTTTGGTTTGTTGGTTTGTTGGCTTGTTAGTTTGTTGTTTTGTTGGTTGCTTGGTTTGTTGGTTTGTTGGTTTGTTGGTTTGTTGGTTGGTTGGTTTGTTGGTTTGTTGGTTTGTTGGCTTATTGGCTTGTTGGTTTGTTGGTTTGTTCGTTTGTTGGTTTGTTGGTTTGTTGTTTTGTTGGATTGTTGGCTTGTTGGTTTGTTAGTTTGTTGGCTTGTTGGTTTGTTGGTTTTTTGGTTTGTTGGTTTGTTGGTTTGTTGGTATGTTGGTTTGTTGGTTTGTTGGTTAGTGGGTTTGTTGGTTTGTTGGTTTGTTGGTTTGTTGGTTTGTTGGTTTGTTGGTTTGTTGGTTTGTTGGTTTGTTGGTTTGTTGGCTTGTTGGTTTGTTGGTTTGTTAGTTTGTTGGTGTGTTTGTTTGGTGGCTTATTGGCTTGTTGGTTTGTTGGTTTGTTGGTTTGTTGGTTTGTTGCTTTGTTCGTATTTTGGTTTGTTGGCTTGTTGGTTTGTTCGTTTGTTGGTTTGTTGGTTTGTTCGTTTGTTGGTTTGTTGGTTTGTTGTTTTGTTGGTTTGGTGGCTTGTTGGTTTGTTGGCTTGTTGGTTTGTTCGTTTGTTGGTTTGTTGGTTTGTTCGTTTGTTCGTTTGTAGGTTTGTTGGTTTGTTGGTTTTTTGGTTATTTGGTTTTTTGGTTTGTTATCTTTTTGGTTTGTTGGTTTGTTGGTTTGTTGGCTTATTGGTTTGTTGGTTTGTTTGTTTGTTGGTTTGTTTGTTTGTTGGTTTGTTGGTTTGTTGGTTTGTTGGCTTGTTGGTTTATTGGTTTGTTGGCTTGTTGGTTTTTTGGTTTGTTGGTTTGTTGGTTTGTTGGTTTGTTGTTTTGTTGGATTGTTGGCTTGTTGGTTTGTTGGTTTGTTGGTTTGTTTGTTTGTTGGTTTGTTCATTTGTTGGTTTGTTGGTTTGTTGGTTTGTTGGTTTGTTGGTTTGTTGGTTTGTACGTTTGTTGGTTTGTTGGTTTGTTGGTTTGTTGGTTTGTTGGTTTGTTGTTTTGTTGGCTTGTTGGTTTGTTGGTTTGTTGGCTTGTTGGTTTGTTGGTTTTGTTGGTTTGTTGGTTTGTTGGTTTGTTGGTTTGTTGGTTTGTTGGTTTGTTGGTTTGTTGTTTTGTTGGCTTGTTGGATTGTTGGTTTGTTGGCTTGTTGGTTTGTTGGTTTTGTTGGTTTGTTGGTTTGTTGGTTTGTTGGTTTGTTGGTTTGTTGGTTTGTTGGTTTGTCGGTTTGTTGGTTTGTTGGTTTGTTGGTTTGTTGGATAGTCGGTTTGTTGGTTTGTTGGCTTGTTGGTTTGTTGGTTTGTTGCTTTGTTGGTTTGTTTGTTTGTTGGTTTGTTCGTTTGTTGGTTTGTTGGTTTGTTGGTTTGTTGGTTTGTTGGTTTGATGGTTTGTTGGTTTGTTCGTTTGTTGGTTTGTTGGTTTGTTGGTTTGTTGGTTTGTTGGTTTGTTGGCTTGTTGGCTTGTTTGTTTGTTGGTTTGTTGGCTTGTTGGTTTGTTGGTTTGTTGGTTTGTTTGTTTGTTGGTTTGTTCATTTTTTGGTTTGTTGGTTTGTTGGTTTGTTGGTTTGTTGGCTTGTTGGTTTGTTCGTTTGTTGGCTTTTTGGTTTGTTGGTTTGTTGGTTTGTTCGTTTGTTCGTTTGTTGGCTTATTGGCTTGTTAGTTTGTTGGTTTGTTCGTTTGTTGGTTTGTTGGTTTGTTGTTTTGTTCGATTGTTGGCTTGTTGGTTTGTTTGTTTGTTGGTTTGTTGGTTTGTTGGTTTGTTGGTTTGTTGGTTTGTTGGTTTGTTGGTTTGTTGGTTTGTTGGTTTGTTGGTTTGTTGGTTTGTTGGTTTGTTGGTTTGTTGGTTGGTTGGTTTGTTGGTTTGTTGGTCTGTTGGTTTGTTGGTTTGTTGGCTTGTTGGTTTGTTGGTTTGTTTGCTTGTTGGTATGTTGGTTTGTTGGTTTGTTGGTTTGTTGGTTTGTTGGTTTGTTCGTTTGTTGGTTTGTTGGTTTGTTAGTTTGTTGGCTTGTTGGTTTGTTGGTTTGTTGGTTTGTTGGTTTGTTGGTTGGTTGGTTTGTTGGTTTGTTGGTTTGTTGGTTTGTTGGTTTGTTGGTTTGTTGGTTTGTTGGTTTGTTGGTTTGTTGGTTTGTTGGTTTGTTGGTTTGTTGGTTTGTTGGTTTGTTGGTTTGTTGGTTTGGTGGTTTGTTGGCTTGTTGGTTTGTGTGGTTGTTGGCTTGTTGGTTTGTTGGTTTGTTCGTTTGTTCGTTTGTTGGTTTGTTGGTTTGTTGGTTTGTTAGCTTGTTGGCTTGTTGGCTTGTTGGCTTGTTGGTTTGTTGGTTTGTTGGTTTGTTTATTTGTTGGTTTGTTGGTTTGTCGGTTTGTTGTTTTGTTGGTTTGTTGGTTTGTTGGTTTGTTGGTTTGTTGTTTTGGTAGCTTGTTGGTTTGTTGGTTTGTTGGTTTGTTTGTTTGTTGGTTTGTTGGCTTGTTGGTTTGTTGGTTTGTTGGTTTGTTGGTTTGTTGGTTTGTTGGTTTGTTCGTTTGTTGGTTTGTTGGTTTGTTGGTATGTTGGTTTGTTGGTTTGTTGGCTTGTTGCTTTGTTGGTTTGTTGGTTTGTTGGTTTGTTGGTTTGTTGGCTTGTTGGTTTGTTGGTTTGTTGGTTTGTTGCTTTGTTCATTTTTTGGTTTGTTGGTTTGTTGGTTTGTTGGCTTGTTGGTTTGTTCGTTTGTTGGCTTTTTGGTTTGTTGGTTTGTTGGTTTGTTGGTTTGTTCGTTTTTTGGTTTGTTGGTTTGTTGGCTTGTTAGTTTGTTGTTTTGTTGGTTGCTTGGTTTGTTGGTTTGTTGGTTTGTTGGTTTGTTGGTTGGTTGGTTTGTTGGTTTGTTGGTTTGTTGGCTTATTGGCTTGTTGGTTTGTTGGTTTGTTCGTTTGTTGGTTTGTTGGTTTGTTGTTTTGTTGGATTGTTGGCTTGTTGGTTTGTTAGTTTGTTGGCTTGTTGGTTTGTTGGTTTTTTGGTTTGTTGGTTTGTTGGTTTGTTGGTTTGTTGGTTTGTTGGTTTGTTGGTTTGTTGGTTAGTGGGTTTGTTGGTTTGTTGGTTTGTTGGTTTGTTGGTTTGTTGGTTTGTTGGTTTGTTGGTTTGTTGGTTTGTTGGCTTGTTGGTTTGTTGGTTTGTTAGTTTGTTGGTGTGTTTGTTTGTTGGCTTATTGGCTTGTTGGTTTGTTGGTTTGTTGGTTTGTTGGTTTGTTGCTTTGTTCGTATTTTGGTTTGTTGGCTTGTTGGTTTGTTCGTTTGTTGGTTTGTTGGTTTGTTCGTTTGTTGGTTTGTTGGTTTGTTGTTTTGTTGGTTTGGTGGCTTGTTGGTTTGTTGGTTTGTTGGTTTACTGGCTTGTTGGCTTGTTGGTTTGTTGGTTTGTTGACTTGTTGGTTTGTTGGTTTGTTTGTTTGTTGGTTTGTTGGTTTGTTGGTTTGTTTGTTTGTTGGTTTGCTCGTTTGTCGGTTTGTTGGTTTGTTGGTTTGTTGGTTTGTTGGTTTGTTGGTTTGTTGGTTTGTTGGTTTGTTGGTTTGTTCGTTTGTTGGTTTGTTGGTTTGTTGGTTTGTTGGTATGTTGGTTTGTTGGCTTGTTGGCTTGTAGGTTTGTTGGTTTGTTTGTTTGTTGGTTTGTTGTTTTGTTGGTTTGTTGGCTTGTTAGCTTGTTGGTTTATTGGTTTGTTGGCTTTTTGGTTTGTTGGTTTGTTGGTTTGTTGGTTTGTTCGTTTGTTGGTTTGTTGGTTTGTTGGTTTGTTGGTTTGTTGGCTTGTTGGTTTGTTGGTTTGTTGATTTGTTGGTTTGTTGGTTTGTTGGTTTATTGGTTTGTTGGTTTGTTGGCTTGTTGGTTTATTGGCTTGTTGGCTTGTTGGTTTGTTGGTTTGTTCGTTTGTTGGTTTGTTGGTTTGTTGTTTTGTTGGCTTGTTGGTTTGTTGGTTTGTTGGCTTGTTGGTTTGTTGGTTTTGTTGGTTTGTTGGTTTGTTGGTTTGTTGGTTTGTTGGTTTGTTGGTTTGTTGGTTTGTCGGTTTGTTGGTTTGTTGGTTTGTTGGTTTGTTGGATTGTTGGTTTGTTGGTTTGTTGGCTTGTTGGTTTGTTGGTTTGTTGGTTTGTTGGTTTGTTTGTTTGTTGGTTTGTTCATTTGTTGGTTTGTTGGTTTGTTGGTTTGTTGGTTTGTACGTTTGTTGGTTTGTTGGTTTGTTGGTTTGTTGGTTTGTTGGTTTGTTGTTTTGTTGGCTTGTTGGTTTGTTGGTTTGTTGGCTTGTTGGTTTGTTGGTTTTGTTGGTTTGTTGGTTTGTTGGTTTGTTGGTTTGTTGGTTTGTTGGTTTGTTGGTTTGTTGTTTTGTTGGCTTGTTGGTTTGTTGGTTTGTTGGCTTGTTGGTTTGTTGGTTTTGTTGGTTTGTTGGTTTGTTGGTTTGTTGGTTTGTTGGTTTGTTGGTTTGTTGGTTTGTCGGTTTGTTGGTTTGTTGGTTTGTTGGTTTGTTGGATTGTCGGTTTGTTGGTTTGTTGGCTTGTTGGTTTGTTGGTTTGTTGGTTTGTTGGTTTGTTTGTTTGTTGGTTTGTTCGTTTGTTGGTTTGTTGGTTTGTTGGTTTGTTGGTTTGTTGGTTTGTTGGTTTGTTGGTTTGTTGGTTTACTGGCTTGTTGGCTTGTTGGTTTGTTGGTTTGTTGACTTGTTGGTTTGTTGGTTTGTTTGTTTGTTGGTTTGTTGGTTTGTTGGTTTGTTTGTTTGTTGGTTTGCTCGTTTGTCGGTTTGTTGGTTTGTTGGTTTTTTGGTTTGTTGGTTTGTTGGTTTGTTGGTTTGTTGGTTTGTTGGTTTGTTCGTTTGTTGGTTTGTTGGTTTGTTGGTTTGTTGGTATGTTGGTTTGTTGGCTTGTTGGCTTGTTGGTTTGTTGGTTTGTTTGTTTGTTGGTTTGTTGTTTTGTTGGTTTGTTGGCTTGTTAGCTTGTTGGTTTATTGGTTTGTTGGCTTTTTGGTTTGTTGGTTTGTTGGTTTATTGGTTTGTTCGTTTTTTGGTTTGTTGGTTTGTCGGTTTGTTGGCTTGTTGGTTTGTTGGTTTGTTGGTTGTTTGGTTTGTGTGTTTGTTGGTTTGTTGGTTTGTTGGTTTGTTGGTTTGTTGGCTTACTGGCTTGTTGGTTTGTTGGTTTGTTCGTTTGTTGGTTTGTTGGTTTGTTGTTTTGTTCGATTGTTGGTTTGTTGGTTTGTTGGTTTGTTGGTTTGTTGGTTTGTTGGTTTGTTGGTTTGTTGGTTTGTTGGTTTGTTGGTTTGTTGGTTTGTTGGTTTGTTGGTTTGTTGGCTTGTTGGTTTTGTTGGCTTGTTGGCTTGTTGGTTTGTTGGTTTGTTGGTTTGTTGGTTTGTTGGTTTGTTAGTTTGTTGGTTTGTTGGCTTGTTGGCTTGTTGGTTTGTTGGTTTGTTGACTTGTTGGTTTGTTGGTTTGTTGGCTTGTTGGTTTTGTTGGCTTGTTGGTTTGTTAGTTTGTTGGCTTGTTGGTATGTTGGTTTG
The DNA here is from genome assembly GCA_958298945.1 of Atherix ibis. Classification (NCBI taxonomy): domain Eukaryota; kingdom Metazoa; phylum Arthropoda; class Insecta; order Diptera; family Athericidae; genus Atherix; species Atherix ibis. The sequence continues at coordinate 101,775,040 of OY282608.1, forward strand.
TTAGTTTGTTGGTGTGTTTGTTTGTTGGCTAGTTGGTTTGTTGGTTTGTTGGTTTGTTGGTTTGTTGGTTTGTTGGTTTGTTTGTTTGTTGGTTTGTTGGCTTGTTGGTTTGTTGGTTTGTTGGTTTGTTGGTTTGTTGGTTTGTTGGTTTACTGGCTTGTTGGCTTGTGGGTTTGTTGGTTTGTTGACTTGTTGGTTTGTTGGTTTGTTTGTTTGTTGGTTTGTTGGTTTGTTGGTTTGTTTGTTTGTTGGTTTGCTCGTTTGTCGGTTTGTTGGTTTGTTGGTTTGTTGGTTTGTTGGTTTGTTGGTTTGTTGGTTTGTTGGTTTGTTGGTTTGTTCGTTTGTTGGTTTGTTGGTTTGTTGGTTTGTTGGTATGTTGGTTTGTTGGCTTGTTGGCTTGTTGGTTTGTTGGTTTGTTTGTTTGTTGGTTTGTTGTTTTGTTGGTTTGTTGGCTTGTTAGCTTGTTGGTTTATTGGTTTGTTGGCTTTTTGGTTTGTTGGTTTGTTGGTTTGTTGGTTTGTTCGTTTGTTGGTTTGTTGGTTTGTTGGTTTGTTGGTTTGTTGGCTTGTTGGTTTGTTGGTTTGTTGATTTGTTGGTTTGTTGGTTTGTTGGTTTATTGGTTTGTTGGTTTGTTGGCTTGTTGGTTTATTGGCTTGTTGGCTTGTTGGTTTGTTGGTTTGTTCGTTTGTTGGTTTGTTGGTTTGTTGTTTTGTTGGCTTGTTGGTTTGTTGGTTTGTTGGCTTGTTGGTTTGTTGGTTTTGTTGGTTTGTTGGTTTGTTGGTTTGTTGGTTTGTTGGTTTGTTGGTTTGTTGGTTTGTCGGTTTGTTGGTTTGTTGGTTTGTTGGTTTGTTGGATTGTTGGTTTGTTGGTTTGTTGGCTTGTTGGTTTGTTGGTTTGTTGGTTTGTTGGTTTGTTTGTTTGTTGGTTTGTTCATTTGTTGGTTTGTTGGTTTGTTGGTTTGTTGGTTTGTTGGTTTGTTGGTTTGTACGTTTGTTGGTTTGTTGGTTTGTTGGTTTGTTGGTTTGTTGGTTTGTTGTTTTGTTGGCTTGTTGGTTTGTTGGTTTGTTGGCTTGTTGGTTTGTTGGTTTTGTTGGTTTGTTGGTTTGTTGGTTTGTTGGTTTGTTGGTTTGTTGTTTTGTTGGCTTGTTGGTTTGTTGGTTTGTTGGCTTGTTGGTTTGTTGGTTTTGTTGGTTTGTTGGTTTGTTGGTTTGTTGGTTTGTTGGTTTGTTGGTTTGTTGGTTTGTCGGTTTGTTGGTTTGTTGGTTTGTTGGTTTGTTGGATTGTCGGTTTGTTGGTTTGTTGGCTTGTTGGTTTGTTGGTTTGTTGGTTTGTTGGTTTGTTTGTTTGTTGCTTTGTTCGTTTGTTGGTTTGTTGGTTTGTTGGTTTGTTGGTTTGTTGGTTTGTTGGTTTGTTCGTTTGTTGGTTTGTTGGTTTGTTGGTTTGTTGGTTTGTTGGTTTGTTGGCTTGTTGGCTTGTTGGTTTGTTGGTTTGTTGGCTTGTTGGTTTGTTGGTTTGTTGGTTTGTTTGTTTGTTGGTTTGTTCATTTTTTGGTTTGTTGGTTTGTTGGTTTGTTGGTTTGTTGGCTTGTTGGTTTGTTCGTTTGTTGGCTTTTTGGTTTGTTGGTTTGTTGGTTTGTTCGTTTGTTCGTTTGTTGGCTTATTGGCTTGTTAGTTTGTTGGTTCGTTCGTTTGTTGGTTTGTTGGTTTGTTGTTTTGTTCGATTGTTGGCTTGTTGGTTTGTTTGTTTGTTGGTTTGTTGGTTTGTTGGTTTGTTGGTTTGTTGGTTTGTTGGTTTGTTGGTTTGTTGGTTTGTTGGTTTGTTGGTTTGTTGGTTTGTTGGTTTGTTGGTTGGTTGGTTTGTTGGTTTGTTGGTCTGTTGGTTTGTTGGTTTGTTGGCTTGTTGGTTTGTTGGTTTGTTTGCTTGTTGGTATGTTGGTTTGTTGGTTTGTTGGTTTGTTGGTTTGTTGGTTTGTTCGTTTGTTGGTTTGTTGGTTTGTTAGTTTGTTGGCTTGTTGGTTTGTTGGTTTGTTGGTTTGTTGGTTTGTTGGTTTGTTGGTTTGTTGGTTTGTTGGTTTGTTGGTTTGTTGGTTTGTTGGTTTGTTGGTTTGTTGGTTTGTTGGTTTGTTGGTTTGTTGGTTTGTTGGTTTGTTGGTTTGTTGGTTTGTTGGTTTGTTGGTTTGTTGGTTTGTTGGTTTGTTGGTTTGTTGGTTTGGTGGTTTGTTGGCTTGTTGGTTTGTGTGGTTGTTGGCTTGTTGGTTTGTTGGTTTGTTCGTTTGTTCGTTTGTTGGTTTGTTGGTTTGTTGGTTTGTTAGCTTGTTGGCTTGTTGGCTTGTTGGCTTGTTGGTTTGTTGGTTTGTTGGTTTGTTTATTTGTTGGTTTGTTGGTTTGTCGGTTTGTTGTTTTGTTGGTTTGTTGGTTTGTTGGTTTGTTGGTTTGTTGTTTTGTTAGCTTGTTGGTTTGTTGGTTTGTTGGTTTGTTTGTTTGTAGGTTTGTTGGCTTGTTGGTTTGTTGGTTTGTTGGTTTGTTGGTTTGTTGGTTTGTTGGTTTGTTCGTTTGTTGGTTTGTTGGTTTGTTGGTATGTTGGTTTGTTGGTTTGTTGGCTTGTTGCTTGTTGGTTTGTTGGTTTGTTGGTTTGTTGGTTTGTTGGCTTGTTGGTTTGTTGGTTTGTTGGTTTGTTGCTTTGTTCATTTTTTGGTTTGTTGGTTTGTTGGTTTGTTGGTTTGTTGGCTTGTTGGTTTGTTTGTTTGTTGGCTTTTTGGTTTGTTGGTTTGTTGGTTTGTTGGTTTGTTCGTTTTTTGGTTTGTTGGTTTGTTGGCTTGTTAGTTTGTTGTTTTGTTGGTTGCTTGGTTTGTTGGTTTGTTGGTTTGTTGGTTTGTTGGTTGGTTGGTTTGTTGGTTTGTTGGTTTGTTGGCTTATTGGCTTGTTGGTTTGTTGGTTTGTTCGTTTGTTGGTTTGTTGGTTTGTTGTTTTGTTGGATTGTTGGCTTGTTGGTTTGTTAGTTTGTTGGCTTGTTGGTTTGTTGGTTTTTTGGTTTGTTGGTTTGTTGGTTTGTTGGTATGTTGGTTTGTTGGTTTGTTGGTTAGTGGGTTTGTTGGTTTGTTGGTTTGTTGGTTTGTTGGTTTGTTGGTTTGTTGGTTTGTTGGTTTGTTGGTTTGTTGGTTTGTTGGCTTGTTGGTTTGTTGGTTTGTTAGTTTGTTGGTGTGTTTGTTTGGTGGCTTATTGGCTTGTTGGTTTGTTGGTTTGTTGGTTTGTTGGTTTGTTGCTTTGTTCGTATTTTGGTTTGTTGGCTTGTTGGTTTGTTCGTTTGTTGGTTTGTTGGTTTGTTCGTTTGTTGGTTTGTTGGTTTGTTGTTTTGTTGGTTTGGTGGCTTGTTGGTTTGTTGGCTTGTTGGTTTGTTCGTTTGTTGGTTTGTTGGTTTGTTCGTTTGTTCGTTTGTAGGTTTGTTGGTTTGTTGGTTTTTTGGTTATTTGGTTTTTTGGTTTGTTATCTTTTTGGTTTGTTGGTTTGTTGGTTTGTTGGCTTATTGGTTTGTTGGTTTGTTTGTTTGTTGGTTTGTTTGTTTGTTGGTTTGTTGGTTTGTTGGTTTGTTGGCTTGTTGGTTTATTGGTTTGTTGGCTTGTTGGTTTTTTGGTTTGTTGGTTTGTTGGTTTGTTGGTTTGTTGTTTTGTTGGATTGTTGGCTTGTTGGTTTGTTGGTTTGTTGGTTTGTTTGTTTGTTGGTTTGTTCATTTGTTGGTTTGTTGGTTTGTTGGTTTGTTGGTTTGTTGGTTTGTTGGTTTGTACGTTTGTTGGTTTGTTGGTTTGTTGGTTTGTTGGTTTGTTGGTTTGTTGTTTTGTTGGCTTGTTGGTTTGTTGGTTTGTTGGCTTGTTGGTTTGTTGGTTTTGTTGGTTTGTTGGTTTGTTGGTTTGTTGGTTTGTTGGTTTGTTGGTTTGTTGGTTTGTTGTTTTGTTGGCTTGTTGGATTGTTGGTTTGTTGGCTTGTTGGTTTGTTGGTTTTGTTGGTTTGTTGGTTTGTTGGTTTGTTGGTTTGTTGGTTTGTTGGTTTGTTGGTTTGTCGGTTTGTTGGTTTGTTGGTTTGTTGGTTTGTTGGATAGTCGGTTTGTTGGTTTGTTGGCTTGTTGGTTTGTTGGTTTGTTGCTTTGTTGGTTTGTTTGTTTGTTGGTTTGTTCGTTTGTTGGTTTGTTGGTTTGTTGGTTTGTTGGTTTGTTGGTTTGATGGTTTGTTGGTTTGTTCGTTTGTTGGTTTGTTGGTTTGTTGGTTTGTTGGTTTGTTGGTTTGTTGGCTTGTTGGCTTGTTTGTTTGTTGGTTTGTTGGCTTGTTGGTTTGTTGGTTTGTTGGTTTGTTTGTTTGTTGGTTTGTTCATTTTTTGGTTTGTTGGTTTGTTGGTTTGTTGGTTTGTTGGCTTGTTGGTTTGTTCGTTTGTTGGCTTTTTGGTTTGTTGGTTTGTTGGTTTGTTCGTTTGTTCGTTTGTTGGCTTATTGGCTTGTTAGTTTGTTGGTTTGTTCGTTTGTTGGTTTGTTGGTTTGTTGTTTTGTTCGATTGTTGGCTTGTTGGTTTGTTTGTTTGTTGGTTTGTTGGTTTGTTGGTTTGTTGGTTTGTTGGTTTGTTGGTTTGTTGGTTTGTTGGTTTGTTGGTTTGTTGGTTTGTTGGTTTGTTGGTTTGTTGGTTTGTTGGTTGGTTGGTTTGTTGGTTTGTTGGTCTGTTGGTTTGTTGGTTTGTTGGCTTGTTGGTTTGTTGGTTTGTTTGCTTGTTGGTATGTTGGTTTGTTGGTTTGTTGGTTTGTTGGTTTGTTGGTTTGTTCGTTTGTTGGTTTGTTGGTTTGTTAGTTTGTTGGCTTGTTGGTTTGTTGGTTTGTTGGTTTGTTGGTTTGTTGGTTGGTTGGTTTGTTGGTTTGTTGGTTTGTTGGTTTGTTGGTTTGTTGGTTTGTTGGTTTGTTGGTTTGTTGGTTTGTTGGTTTGTTGGTTTGTTGGTTTGTTGGTTTGTTGGTTTGTTGGTTTGTTGGTTTGGTGGTTTGTTGGCTTGTTGGTTTGTGTGGTTGTTGGCTTGTTGGTTTGTTGGTTTGTTCGTTTGTTCGTTTGTTGGTTTGTTGGTTTGTTGGTTTGTTGGTTTGTTAGCTTGTTGGCTTGTTGGCTTGTTGGCTTGTTGGTTTGTTGGTTTGTTGGTTTGTTTATTTGTTGGTTTGTTGGTTTGTCGGTTTGTTGTTTTGTTGGTTTGTTGGTTTGTTGGTTTGTTGGTTTGTTGTTTTGGTAGCTTGTTGGTTTGTTGGTTTGTTGGTTTGTTTGTTTGTTGGTTTGTTGGCTTGTTGGTTTGTTGGTTTGTTGGTTTGTTGGTTTGTTGGTTTGTTGGTTTGTTCGTTTGTTGGTTTGTTGGTTTGTTGGTATGTTGGTTTGTTGGTTTGTTGGCTTGTTGCTTTGTTGGTTTGTTGGTTTGTTGGTTTGTTGGTTTGTTGGCTTGTTGGTTTGTTGGTTTGTTGGTTTGTTGCTTTGTTCATTTTTTGGTTTGTTGGTTTGTTGGTTTGTTGGCTTGTTGGTTTGTTCGTTTGTTGGCTTTTTGGTTTGTTGGTTTGTTGGTTTGTTGGTTTGTTCGTTTTTTGGTTTGTTGGTTTGTTGGCTTGTTAGTTTGTTGTTTTGTTGGTTGCTTGGTTTGTTGGTTTGTTGGTTTGTTGGTTTGTTGGTTGGTAGGTTTGTTGGTTTGTTGGTTTGTTGGCTTATTGGCTTGTTGGTTTGTTGGTTTGTTCGTTTGTTGGTTTGTTGGTTTGTTGTTTTGTTGGATTGTTGGCTTGTTGGTTTGTTAGTTTGTTGGCTTGTTGGTTTGTTGGTTTTTTGGTTTGTTGGTTTGTTGGTTTGTTGGTTTGTTGGTTTGTTGGTTTGTTGGTTTGTTGGTTAGTGGGTTTGTTGGTTTGTTGGTTTGTTGGTTTGTTGGTTTGTTGGTTTGTTGGTTTGTTGGTTTGTTGGTTTGTTGGCTTGTTGGTTTGTTGGTTTGTTAGTTTGTTGGTGTGTTTGTTTGTTGGCTTATTGGCTTGTTGGTTTGTTGGTTTGTTGGTTTGTTGGTTTGTTGCTTTGTTCGTATTTTGGTTTGTTGGCTTGTTGGTTTGTTCGTTTGTTGGTTTGTTGGTTTGTTCGTTTGTTGGTTTGTTGGTTTGTTGTTTTGTTGGTTTGGTGGCTTGTTGGTTTGTTGGCTTGTTGGTTTGTTCGTTTGTTGGTTTGTTGGTTTGTTCGTTTGTTCGTTTGTAGGTTTGTTGGTTTGTTGGTTTTTTGGTTATTTGGTTTTTTGGTTTGTTATCTTTTTGGTTTGTTGGTTTGTTGGCTTATTGGTATGTTGGTTTGTTTGTTTGTTGGTTTGTTTGTTTGTTGGTTTGTTGGTTTGTTGGTTTGTTGGCTTGTTGGTTTATTGGTTTGTTGGCTTGTTGGTTTTTTGGTTTGTTGGTTTGTTGGTTTGTTGGTTTGTTGTTTTGTTGGATTGTTGGCTTGTTGGTTTGTTAGTTTGTTGGCTTGTTGGTTTGTTGGTTTGTTGGTTTGTTGGTTTGTTGGTTTGTTGGTTTGTTGGTTTGTTGGTTTGTTGGTTTGTTGGTTTGTTGGTTTGTTGGTTTGTTGGTTTGTTGGTTTGTTGGTTTGTTGGTTTGTTGGTTTGTTGGTTTGTTGGTTTGTTGGTTTGTTGGTTTGTTGGTTTGTTGGTTTGTTGGTTTGTTGGTTTGTTGATTTGTTGGTCTGTTGGTTTGTTGGTTTGTTGGCTTGTTGGTTTGTTGGTTTGTTTGCTTGTTGGTATGTTGGTTTGTTGGTTTGTTGGTTTGTTGGTTTGTTGGTTTGTTCGTTTGTTGGTATGTTGGTTTGTTAGTTTGTTGGCTTGTTGGTTTGTTGGTTTGTTGGTTTGTTGGTTTGTTGGTTTGTTGGTTTGTTGGTTTGTTGGTTTGTTGGTTTGTTGGTTTGTTGGTTTGTTGGTTTGTTGGTTTGTTGGTTTGTTGGTTTGTTGGTTTGTTGGTTTGTTGGTTTGTTGGTTTGGTGGTTTGTTGGCTTGTTGGTTTGTGTGGTTGTTGGCTTGTTGGTTTGTTGGTTTGTTCGTTTGTTCGTTTGTTGGTTTGTTGGTTTGTTGGTTTGTTAGCTTGTTGGCTTGTTGGCTTGTTGGTTTGTTGGTTTGTTGGTTTGTTTATTTGTTGGTTTGTTGGTTTGTCGGTTTGTTGTTTTGTTGGTTTGTTGGTTTGTTGGTTTGTTGTTTTGTTGGCTTGTTGGTTTGTTGGTTTGTTGGTTTGTTTGTTTGTTGGTTTGTTGGCTTGTTGGTTTGTTGGTTTGTTGGTTTGTTGGTTTGTTGGTTTGTTGGTTTGTTCGTTTGTTGGTTTGTTGGTTTGTTGGTATGTTGGTTTGTTGGTTTGTTGGCTTGTTGGTTTGTTGGTTTGTTGGTTTGTTGGTTTGTTGGCTTGTTGGTTTGTTGGTTTGTTGGTTTGTTGCTTTGTTCATTTTTTGGTTTGTTGGTTTGTTGGTTTGTTGGTTTGTTGGCTTGTTGGTTTGTTCGTTTGTTGGCTTTTTGGTTTGTTGGTTTGTTGGTTTGTTGGTTTGTTCGTTTTTTGGTTTGTTGGCTTGTTGGTTTGTTGGTTTGTTGGTTGTTTGGTTTGTTGGTTTGTTGGTTTGTTGGTTTGTTGTTTGGTTGGTTTGTTGATTTGTTGGTTTGTTGGCTTATTGGCTTGTTGGTTTGTTGGTTTGTTCGGTTGTTGGTTTGTTGGTTTGTTGTTTTGTTGGATTGTTGGCTTGTTGGTTTGTTAGTTTGTTGGCTTGTTGGTTTGTTGGTTTTTTGGTTTGTTGGTTTGTTGGTTTGTTGGTTTGTTGGTTTGTTGGTTAGTGGGTTTGTTGGTTTGTTGGTTTGTTGGTTTGTTGGTTTGTTGGTTTGTTGGTTTGTTGGTTTGTTGGCTTGTTGGTTTGTTGGTTTGTTAGTTTGTTGGTGTGTTTGTTTGTTAGCTTATTGGCTTGTTGGTTTGTTGGTTTGTTGGTTTGTTGGTTTGTTGCTTTGTTCGTATTTTGGTTTGTTGGCTTGTTGGTTTGTTCGTTTGTTGGTTTGTTGGTTTGTTCGTTTGTTGGTTTGTTGGTTTGTTGTTTTGTTGGTTTGGTGGCTTGTTGGTTTGTTGTCTTGTTGGTTTGTTCGTTTGTTGGTTTGTTGGTTTGTTCGTTTGTTCGTTTGTTGGTTTGTTGGTTTGTTGGTTTTTTGGTTATTTGGTTTTTTGGTTTGTTGGCTTTTTGGTTTGTTGGTTTGTTGGTTTGTTGGTTTGTTGGCTTGTTGGTTTGTTGGTTTGTTTGTTTGTTGGTTTGTTTTTTTGTTGGTTTGTTGGTTTGTTGGTTTTTTGGCTTGTTGGTTTATTGGTTTGTTGGTTTGTTGGCTTGTTGGTTTTTTGGTTTGTTGGTTTGTTGGCTTGTTGGTTTGTTGGTTTGTTGGTTTGTTGGTTTGTTGGTTTGTTGGTTTGTTGGTTTGCTGGCATGTTGGTTTGTTAGTTTGTTGGTTTGTTGGTTTGTTGGTTTGTTGGTTTGTTCGTTTGTTGGTTTGTTGGTTGTTTGGTTTGTTGATTTGTTGGTTTGTTGGTATGTTGGTTTGTTGGTTTGTTGGCTTATTGGCTTGTTGGTTTGTTGGTTTGTTCGTTTGTCGGTTTGTTGGTTTGTTGTTTTGTTGGATTGTTGGTTTGTTGGTTTGTTGGTTTTTTGGTTTGTTGGTTTTGTGTTTTGTTGGTTTGTTGGTTTGTTGGTTTGTTGGTTGGTTGGTTTGTTGGTTTGTTCGTTTGTTCGGTTGTTCGTTTGTTTGTTTGTTGGTTTGTTGGCTTGTTGGTTTGCTGGCTTGTTGGTTTGTTGCTTTGTTAGTTTGTTGGTGAGTTTGTTTGTTGGCTTGTTTGTTTGTTTGTTTGTTGGTTTGTTGGTTTGTTGGTGTTTTGGTTTGTTGGCTTTTTGGTTTGTTGGTTTGTTGGTTTGTTCGTTTTTTGGTTTGTTGGCTTGTTGGTTTGTTCGTTTGTTGGTTTGTTGGTTACTTAGTTGGTTATTTTGTTGGTTTGTTGGTTTGTTGGTTTGTTGGTTTGTCCGTTTGTTGGTTTGTTGGTTTGTTGGTTTGTTGGTTTGTTGGTTTGTTGGTTGTTTGGTTTGTTGGTTTGTTAAGTTGTTGGTTTGTTGGTTTGTTGGTTTGTTGGCTTATTGGCTTGTTGGTTTGTTGGTTTGTTGGTTTGTTGGTTTGTTGGTTTGTTGTTTTGTTGGATTGTTGGCTTGTTGGTTTGTTGGTTTGTTGGCTTGTTGGTTTGTTGGTTTTTTGGTTTGTTGGTTTGTTGGTTTGTTGGTTTGTTGGTTTGTTGGTTTGTGGGTTTGTTGGTTTGTTGGTTTGTTGGTTAGTTGGTTTGTTGGTTTGTTGGTTTGTTGGTTTGTTGGCTTGTTGGTTTGTTGGTTTGTTAGTTTGTTGGTGTGTTTGCTTGTTGGCTTGTTGACTTGTTGGTATGTTGATTTGTTGGTTTTTGGTTTGTTGCTTTGTTCGTTTTTTGGTTTGTTGGCTTGTTGGTTTGTTCGTTTGTTGGTTTGTTGGTTTGTTCGTTTGTTGGTTTGTTGGTTTGTTGGTTTGTTGGTTTGTTGGTTTGTTGGTTTGTTGGTTTGTTGGCTTGTTGGTTTGTTCGTTTGTTGGTTTGTTGGTTTGTTCGTTTGTTCGTTTGTTGGTTTGTTGGTTTGTTGGTTTGTTGGTTTTTTGTTTATTTGGTTTTTTGGTTTGTTGGCTTTTTGGTTTGTTGGTTTGTTGGTTTGTTGCCTTGTTGGTTTGTTGGTTTGTTTGTTTGTTGGTTTGTTTGTTTGTTGGTTTGTTGGTTTGTTGGTTTGTTGGTTTATTGGTTTGTTGGCTTGTTGGTTTTTTGGTTTGTTGGTTTGTTGGTTTGTTGGCTTGTTGGTTTGTTGGTTTGTTGGTTTGTTGGTTTGTTGGTTTGTTGGTTTGTTGGTTTGTTAGTTTGTTGGTTTGTTGGCTTGTTGGCTTGTTGGTTTGTTGGTTTGTTGACTTGTTGGTTTGTTGGTTTGTTGGCTTGTTGGTTTTGTTGGCTTGTTGGTTTGTTAGTTTGTTGGCTTGTTGGTTTGTTGGTTTGTTAGTTTGTTGGTGTGTTTGTTTGTTGGCTAGTTGGTTTGTTGGTTTGTTGGTTTGTTGGTTTGTTGGTTTGTTGGTTTGTTTGTTTGTTGGTTTGTTGGCTTGTTGGTTTGTTGGTTTGTTGGTTTGTTGGTTTGTTGGTTTGTTGGTTTGTTGGTTTGTTGGTTTACTGGCTTGTTGACTTGTTGGTTTGTTGGTTTGTTGACTTGTTGGTTTGTTGGTTTGTTTGTTTGTTGGTTTGTTGGTTTGTTGGTTTGTTTGTTTGTTGGTTTGTTCGTTTGTCGGTTTGTTGGTTTGTTGGTTTGTTGGTTTGTTGGTTTGTTGGTTTGTTGGTTTGTTGGTTTGTTGGTTTGTTCGTTTGTTGGTTTGTTGGTTTGTTGGTTTGTTGGTATGTTGGTTTGTTGGCTTGTTGGCTTGTTGGTTTGTTGGTTTGTTTGTTTGTTGGTTTGTTGTTTTGTTGGTTTGTTGGCTTGTTAGCTTGTTGGTTTATTGGTTTGTTGGCTTTTTGGTTTGTTGGTTTGTTGGTTTGTTGGTTTGTTCGTTTGTTGGTTTGTTGGTTTGTTGGTTTGTTGGTTTGTTGGCTTGTTGGTTTGTTGGTTTGTTGGTTTGTTGGTTTGTTGGTTTGTTGGTTTATTGGTTTGTTGGTTTGTTGGCTTGTTGGTTTATTGGCTTGTTGGCTTGTTGGTTTGTTGGTTTGTTCGTTTGTTGGTTTGTTGGTTTGTTGTTTTGTTGGCTTGTTGGTTTGTTGGTTTGTTGGCTTGTTGGTTTGTTGGTTTTGTTGGTTTGTTGGTTTGTTGGTTTGTTGGTTTGTTGGTTTGTTGGTTTGTCGGTTTGTTGGTTTGTTGGTTTGTTGGTTTGTTGGATTGTTGGTTTGTTGGTTTGTTGGCTTGTTGGTTTGTTGGTTTGTTGGTTTGTTGGTTTGTTTGTTTGTTGGTTTGTTCATTTGTTGGTTTGTTGGTTTGTTGGTTTGTTGGTTTGTTGGTTTGTACGTTTGTTGGTTTGTTGGTTTGTTGGTTTGTTGGTTTGTTGGTTTGTTGGTTTGTTGGTTTGTTGGTTTGTTGTTTTGTTGGCTTGTTGGTTTGTTGGTTTGTTGGCTTGTTGGTTTGTTGGTTTTGTTGGTTTGTTGGTTTGTTGGTTTGTTGGTTTGTTGGTTTGTTGTTTTGTTGGCTTGTTGGTTTGTTGGTTTGTTGGCTTGTTGGTTTGTTGGTTTTGTTGGTTTGTTGGTTTGTTGGTTTGTTGGTTTGTTGGTTTGTTGGTTTGTTGGTTTGTTGGTTTGTCGGTTTGTTGGTTTGTTGGTTTGTTGGTTTGTTGGATTGTTGGTTTGTTGGTTTGTTGGCTTGTTGGTTTGTTGGTTTGTTGGTTTGTTGGTTTGTTTGTTTGTTGGTTTGTTCGTTTGTTGGTTTGTTGGTTTGTTGGTTTGTTGGTTTGTTGGTTTGTACGTTTGTTGGTTTGTTGGTTTGTTGGTTTGTTGGTTTGTTGGTTTGTTGGTTTGTTGGCTTGTTGGCTTGTTGGTTTGTTGGTTTGTTGGCTTGTTGGTTTGTTGGTTTGTTGGTTTGTTTGTTTGTTGGTTTGTTCATTTTTTGGTTTGTTGGTTTGTTCGTTTGTTGGTTTGTTGGCTTGTTGGTTTGTTCGTTTGTTGGCTTTTTGGTTTGTTGGTTTGTTGGTTTGTTGGTTTATTGGTTTGTTCGTTTTATGGTTTGTTGGTTTGTCGGTTTGTTGGCTTGTTGGTTTGTTGGTTTGTTGGTTGTTTGGTTTGTGTGTTTGTTGGTTTGTTGGTTTGTTGGTTTGTTGGCTTATTGGCTTGTTAGTTTGTTGGTTTGTTCGTTTGTTGGTTTGTTGGTTTGTTGTTTTGTTCGATTGTTGGCTTGTTGGTTTGTTTGTTTGTTGGTTTGTTGGTTTGTTGGTTTGTTGGTTTGTTGGTTTGTTGGTTTGTTGGTTTGTTGGTTTGTTGGTTTGTTGGTTTGTTGGTTTGTTGGTTTGTTGGTTTGTTGGTTTGTTGGTCTGTTGGTTTGTTGGTTTGTTGGCTTGTTGGTTTGTTGGTTTCTTTGCTTGTTGGTATGTTGGTTTGTTGGTTTGTTGGTTTGTTGGTTTGTTGGTTTGTTGGTTTGTTCGTTTGTTGGTTTGTTGGTTTGTTAGTTTGTTGGCTTGTTGGTTTGTTGGTTTGTTGGTTTGTTGGTTTGTTGGTTTGTTGGTTTGTTGGTTGGTTGGTTTGTTGGTTTGTTGGTTTGTTGGTTTGTTGGTTTGTTGGTTTGTTGGTTTGTTGGTTTGTTGGTTTGTTGGTTTGTTGGTTTGGTGGTTTGTTGGCTTGTTGGTTTGTGTGGTTGTTGGCTTGTTGGTTTGTTGGTTTGTTCGTTTGTTCGTTTGTTGGTTTGTTGGTTTGTTGGTTTGTTAGCTTGTTGGCTTGTTGGCTTGTTGGCTTGTTGGTTTGTTGGTTTGTTGGTTTGTTTATTTATTGGTTTGTTGGTTTGTCGGTTTGTTGTTTTGTTGGTTTGTTGGTTTGTTGGTTTGTTGGTTTGTTGTTTTGTTAGCTTGTTGGTTTGTTGGTTTGTTGGTTTGTTTGTTTGTTGGTTTGTTGGCTTGTTGGTTTGTTGGTTTGTTGGTTTGTTGGTTTGTTGGTTTGTTGGTTTGTTCGTTTGTTGGTTTGTTGGTTTGTTGGTATGTTGGTTTGTTGGTTTGTTGGCTTGTTGCTTTGTTGGTTTGTTGGTTTGTTGGTTTGTTGGCTTGTTGGTTTGTTGGTTTGTTGGTTTGTTGCTTTGTTCATTTTTTGGTTTGTTGGTTTGTTGGTTTGTTGGTTTGTTGGCTTGTTGGTTTGTTCGTTTGTTGGCTTTTTGGTTTGTTGGTTTGTTGGTTTGTTGGTTTGTTCGTTTTTTGGTTTGTTGGTTTGTTGGCTTGTTAGTTTGTTGTTTTGTTGGTTGCTTGGTTTGTTGGTTTGTTGGTTTGTTGGTTGGTTGGTTTGTTGGTTTGTTGGTTTGTTGGCTTATTGGCTTGTTGGTTTGTTGGTTTGTTCGTTTGTTGGTTTGTTGGTTTGTTGTTTTGTTGGATTGTTGGCTTGTTGGTTTGTTAGTTTGTTGGCTTGTTGGTTTGTTGGTTTTTTGGTTTGTTGGTTTGTTAGTTTGTTGGCTTGTTGGTTTGTTGGTTTTTTGGTTTGTTGGTTTGTTGGTTTGTTGGTTTGTTGGTTTGTTGGTTTGTTGGTTAGTGGGTTTGTTGGTTTGTTGGTTTGTTGGTTTGTTGGTTTGTTGGTTTTTTGGTTTGTTGGTTTGTTGGTTTGTTGGTTTGTTGGCTTGTTGGTTTGTTAGTTTGTTGGTGTGTTTGTTTGTTGGCTTATTGGCTTGTTGGTTTGTTGGTTTGTTGGTTTGTTGGTTTGTTGCTTTGTTCGTATTTTGGTTTGTTGGCTTGTTGGTTTGTTCGTTTGTTGGTTTGTTGGTTTGTTCGTTTGTTGGTTTGTTGGTTTGTTGTTTTGTTGGTTTGGTGGCTTGTTGGTTTGTTGGCTTGTTGGTTTGTTCGTTTGTTGGTTTGTTGGTTTGTTCGTTTGTTCGTTTGTTGGTTTGTTGGTTTGTTGGTTTTTTGGTTATTTGGTTTTTTGGTTTGTTATCTTTTTGGTTTGTTGGTTTGTTGGTTTGTTGGCTTATTGGTTTGTTGGTTTGTTTGTTTGTTGGTTTGTTTGTTTGTTGGTTTGTTGGTTTGTTAGTTTGTTGGCTTGTTGGTTTATTGGTTTGTTGGCTTGTTGGTTTTTTGGTTTGTTGGTTTGTTGGTTTGTTGGTTTGTTGGTTTGTTGGTTTGTTGGTTTGTTGGTTTGCTGGCTTGTTGGTTTGTTGGTTTGTTGGTTTGTTGGTTTGTTGGTTTGTTGGTTTGTTGGTTTGTTGGTTTGTTGGTTTGTTGGTTTGTTGGTTTGTTGGTTTGTTGGTTTGTTGGTTTGTTGGTTTGTTGGTTTGTTGGTTTGTTGGTTTGTTGGTTTGTTGGTTTGTTGGTTTGTTGGTTTGTTGGTTTGTTGGTTTGTTGGTCTGTTGGTTTGTTGGTTTGTTGGCTTGTTGGTTTGTTGGTTTGTTTGCTTGTTGGTATGTTGGTTTGTTGGTTTGTTGGTTTGTTGGTTTGTTGGTTTGTTCGTTTGTTGGTATGTTGGTTTGTTAGTTTGTTGGCTTGTTGGTTTGTTGGTTTGTTGGTTTGTTGGTTTGTTGGTTTGTTGGTTTGTTGGTTTGTTGGTTTGTTGGTTTGTTGGTTTGTTGGTTTGTTGGTTTGTTGGTTTGTTGGTTTGTTGGTTTGTTGGTTTGTTGGTTTGGTGGTTTGTTGGCTTGTTGGTTTGTGTGGTTGTTGGCTTGTTGGTTTGTTGGTTTGTTCGTTTGTTCGTTTGTTCGTTTGTTGGTTTGTTGGTTTGTTGGTTTGTTAGCTTGTTGGCTTGTTGGCTTGTTGGTTTGTTGGTTTGTTGGTTTGTTTATTTGTTGGTTTGTTGGTTTGTCGGTTTGTTGTTTTGTTGGTTTGTTGGTTTGTTGGTTTGTTGGTTTGTTGTTTTGTTGGCTTGTTGGTTTGTTGGTTTGTTGGTTTGTTTGTTTGTTGGTTTGTTGGCTTGTTGGTTTGTTGGTTTGTTGGTTTGTTGGTTTGTTGGTTTGTTGGTTTGTTCGTTTGTTGGTTTGTTGGTTTGTTGGTATGTTGGTTTGTTGGTTTGTTGGCTTGTTGGTTTGTTGGTTTGTTGGTTTGTTGGTTTGTTGGCTTGTTGGTTTGTTGGTTTGTTGGTTTGTTGCTTTGTTCATTTTTTGGTTTGTTGGTTTGTTGGTTTGTTGGTTTGTTGGCTTGTTGGTTTGTTCGTTTGTTGGCTTTTTGGTTTGTTGGTTTGTTGGTTTGTTGGTTTGTTCGTTTTTTGGTTTGTTGGTTTGTTGGCTTGTTGGTTTGTTGGTTTGTTGGTTGTTTGGTTTGTTGGTTTGTTGGTTTGTTGGTTTGTTGTTTGGTTGGTTTGTTGATTTGTTGGTTTGTTGGCTTATTGGCTTGTTGGTTTGTTGGTTTGTTCGTTTGTTGGTTTGTTGGTTTTTTGTTTTGTTGGATTGTTGGCTTGTTGGTTTGTTAGTTTGTTGGCTTGTTGGTTTGTTGGTTTTTTGGTTTGTTGGTTTGTTGGTTTGTTGGTTTGTTGGTTTGTTGTTTGGTTGGTTTTTTGATTTGTTGGTTTGTTGGCTTATTGGATTGTTGGTTTGTTGGTTTGTTCGTTTGTTGGTTTGTTGGTTTGTTGTTTTGTTGGATTGTTGGCTTGTTGGTTTGTTAGTTTGTTGGCTTGTTGGTTTGTTGGTTTGTTGGCTTGTTGGTTTGTTGGTTTGTTAGTTTGTTGGTATGTTTGTTTGTTGGCTTATTGGCTTGTTGGTTTGTTGGTTTGTTGGTTTGTTGGTTTGTTGCTTTGTTCGTATTTTGGTTTGTTGGCTTGTTGGTTTGTTCGTTTGTTGGTTTGTTGGTTTGTTCGTTTGTTGGTTTGTTGGTTTGTTGTTTTGTTGGTTTGGTGGCTTGTTGGTTTGTTGGCTTGTTGGTTTGTTCGTTTGTTGGTTTGTTGGTTTGTTCGTTTGTTCGTTTGTTGGTTTGTTGGTTTGTTGGTTTTTTGGTTATTTGGTTTTTTGGTTTGTTGGCTTTTTGGTTTGTTGGTTTGTTGGTTTGTTGGTTTGTTGGCTTGTTGGTTTGTTGGTTTGTTTGTTTGTTGGTTTGTTTTTTTGTTGGTTTGTTGGTTTGTTGGTTTGTTGGCTTGTTGGTTTATTGGTTTGTTGGCTTGTTGCTTTTTGGTTTGTTGGTTTGTTGGTTTGTTGGCTTGTTGGTTTGTTGGTTTGTTGGTTTGTTGGTTTGTTGGTTTGTTGGTTTGTTGGTTTGCTGGCATGTTGGTTTGTTAGTTTGTTGGTTTGTTGGTTTGTTGGTTTGTTCGTTTGTTGGTTTGTTGGTTGTTTGGTTTGTTGATTTGTTGGTTTGTTGGTATGTTGGTTTGTTGGTTTGTTGGCTTATTGGCTTGTTGGTTTGTTGGTTTGTTCGTTTGTCGGTTTGTTGGTTTGTTGTTTTGTTGGATTGTTGGTTTGTTGGTTTGTTGGTTTTTTGGTTTGTTGGTTTTGTGTTTTGTTGGTTTGTTGGTTTGTTGGTTTGTTGGTTGGTTGGTTTGTTGGTTTGTTCGTTTGTTCGTTTGTTCGTTTGTTCGTTTGTTCGTTTGTTGGTTTGTTGGCTTGTTGGTTTGCTGGCTTGTTGGTTTGTTGGTTTGTTAGTTAGTTGGTGAGTTTGTTTGTTGGCTTGTTTGTTTGTTTGTTTGTTGGTTTGTTGGTTTGTTGGTGTTTTGGTTTGTTGGCTTTTTGGTTTGTTGGTTTGTTGGTTTGTTCGTTTTTTGGTTTGTTGGCTTGTTGGTTTGTTCGTTTGTTGGTTTGTTGGTTACTTAGTTGGTTATTTTGTTGGTTTGTTGGTTTGTTGGTTTGTTGGTTTGTTGGTTTGTTCGTTTGTTGGTTTGTTGGTTTGTTGGTTTGTTGGTTTGTTGGTTGTTTGGTTTGTTGGTTTGTTAAGTTGTTGGTTTGTTGGTTTGTTGGTTTGTTGGCTTATTGGCTTGTTGGTTTGTTGGTTTGTTGGTTTGTTGGTTTGTTGGTTTGTTGGTTTGTTGTTTTGTTGGATTGTTGGCTTGTTGGTTTGTTGGTTTGTTGGCTTGTTGGTTTGTTGGTTTTTTGGTTTGTTGGTTTGTTGGTTTGTTGGTTTGTTGGTTTGTGGGTTTGTTGGTTTGTTGGTTTGTTGGTTAGTTGGTTTGTTGGTTTGTTGGTTTGTTGGTTTGTTGGCTTGTTGGTTTGTTGGTTTGTTAGTTTGTTGGTGTGTTTGCTTGTTGGCTTGTTGACTTGTTGGTATGTTGATTTGTTGGTTTTTGGTTTGTTGCTTTGTTCGTTTTTTGGTTTGTTGGCTTGTTGGTTTGTTCGTTTGTTGGTTTGTTGGTTTGTTCGTTTGTTGGTTTGTTGGTTTGTTGGTTTGTTGGTTTGTTGGTTTGTTGGCTTGTTGGTTTGTTCGTTTGTTGGTTTGTTGGTTTGTTCGTTTGTTCGTTTGTTGGTTTGTTGGTTTGTTGGTTTGTTAGTTTTTTGTTTATTTGGTTTTTTGGTTTGTTGGCTTTTTGGTTTGTTGGTTTGTTGGTTTGTTGCCTTGTTGGTTTGTTGGTTTGTTTGTTTGTTGGTTTGTTTGTTTGTTGGTTTGTTGGTTTGTTGGTTTGTTGGTTTATTGGTTTGTTGGCTTGTTGGTTTTTTGGTTTGTTGGTTTGTTGGTTTGTTGGCTTGTTGGTTTGTTGGTTTGTTGGTTTGTTGGTATGTTGGTTTGTTGGTTTGCTGGCTTGTTGGTTTGTTGGTTTGTTCGTTTTTTGGTTTGTAGATTTGTTGGTTTGTTGGCTTGTTGGCTTGTTGGTTTGTTGGTTTGTTGGTTTGTTGGCGTGTTGGTTTGTTGGTTTTGTTGGTTTGTTGGTTTGTTGGTTTGTTGGTTTGTTGGTTTGTTGGTTTGTTGGTTTGTTGGTTTGTTGGTTTGTTGGTTTGTTCGTTTGTTGGTTTGTTGGTTGTTTGGTTTGTTGGTTTGTTGGTTTGTTGGTATGTTGGTTTGTTGGTTTGTTGGTTTGTTGGCTTATTGGCTTGTTGGTTTGTTGGTTTGTTCGTTTGTTGGTTTGTTGGTTTGTTGTTTTGTTGGATTATTGGCTTGTTGGTTTTTTGGTTTGTTGGTTTGTTGGTTTTTTGGTTTGTTGGTTTTTTTGGTTTGTTGGTTTGTTGGTTTGTTGGTTTGTTGGTTTGTTGGTTTGTTCGTTTGTTCGTTTGTTCGTTTGTTCGTTTGTTCGTTTGTTGGTTTGTTGGTTTGTTGGTTTGCTGGCTTGTTGGTTTGTTGGTTTGTTAGTTTGTTGGTGAGTTTGTTTGTTGGCTTGTTGGCTTGTTTGTTTGTTTATTTGTTGGTTTGTTGGTTTGTTGGTTTTTTGGTTTGTTGGCTTTTTGGTTTGTTGGTTTGTTGGTTTGTTCGTTTGTTGGTTTGTTGGTTACTTGGTTGGTTATTTTGTTGGTTTGTTGGTTTGTTGGTTTGTTGGGTTGTTGGTTTGTTCGTTTGTTGGTTTGTTGGTTTGTTCGTTTGTTGGTTTGTTGGTTTGTTGGTTTGTTGGCTTGTTGGCTTGTTGGTTTGTTGGTTTGTTGGCTTGTTGGTTTGTTAGTTTGTTGGCTTGCTGGTTTGTTGTTTTGTTGGTTTGTTCGTTTGGTGGTATGTTGGTTTGTTCGTTTGTTCCTTTGTTGGTTTGTTGGTTTGTTGGTTTGCTGGTTAGTTGGTTTGTTGGTTAGTTGGTTTGTTGGTTTGTTGGCTTGTTGGTTTGTTGGTTTGTTAGTTTGTTGGTGTGTTTGCTTGTTGGCTTGTTGATTTGTTGGTATGTTGATTTGTTGGTTTTTGGTTTGTTGGCTTGTTGGTTTGTTCGTTTGTTGGTTTGTTGGTTTGTTCGTTTGTTGGTTTGTTCGTTTGTTGGTTTGTTGGCTTGTTGGTTTGCTGGCTTGTTGGTTTGTTGGTTTGTTAGTTTGTTGGTGAGTTTGTTTGTTGGCTTGTTTGTTTGTTTGTTTGTTGGTTTGTTGGTTTGTTGGTGTTTTGGTTTGTTGGCTTTTTGGTTTGTTGGTTTGTTGGTTTGTTCGTTTTTTGGTTTGTTGGCTTGTTGGTTTGTTCGTTTGTTGGTTTGTTGGTTACTTAGTTGGTTATTTTGTTGGTTTGTTGGTTTGTTGGTTTGTTGGTTTGTTGGTTTGTTCGTTTGTTGGTTTGTTGGTTTGTTGGTTTGTTGGTTTGTTGGTTGTTTGGTTTGTTGGTTTGTTAAGTTGTTGGTTGGTTGGTTTGTTGGTTTGTTGGCTTATTGGCTTGTTGGTTTGTTGGTTTGTTGGTTTGTTGGTTTGTTGGTTTGTTGTTTTGTTGGATTGTTGGCTTATTGGTTTGTTGGTTTGTTGGCTTGTTGGTTTGTTGGTTTTTTGGTTTGTTGGTTTGTTGGTTTGTTGGTTTGTTGGTTTGTTGGTTTGTTGGTTTGTGGGTTTGTTGGTTTGTTGGTTTGTTGGTTAGTTGGTTTGTTGGTTTGTTGGTTTGTTGGTTTGTTGGCTTGTTGGTTTGTTGGTTTGTTAGTTTGTTGGTGTGTTTGCTTGTTGGCTTGTTGACTTGTGGGTATGTTGATTTGTTGGTTTTTGGTTTGTTGCTTTGTTCGTTTTTTGGTTTGTTGGCTTGTTGGTTTGTTCGTTTGTTGGTTTGTTGGTTTGTTCGTTTGTTGGTTTGTTGGTTTGTTGGTTTGTTGGTTTGTTGGTTTGTTGGCTTGTTGGTTTGTTCGTTTGTTGGTTTGTTGGTTTGTTCGTTTGTTCGTTTGTTGGTTTGTTGGTTTGTTGGTTTGTTGGTTTTTTGTTTATTTGGTTTTTTGGTTTGTTGGCTTTTTGGTTTGTTGGTTTGTTGGTTTGTTGCCTTGTTGGTTTGTTGGTTTGGTTGTTTGTTGGTTTGTTTGTTTGTTGGTTTGTTGGTTTGTTGGTTTGTTGGTTTATTGGTTTGTTGGCTTGTTGGTTTTTTGGTTTGTTGGTTTGTTGGTTTGTTGGCTTGTTGGTTTGTTGGTTTGTTGGTTTGTTGGTATGTTGGTTTGTTGGTTTGCTGGGTTGTTGGTTTGTTGGTTTGTTCGTTTTTTGGTTTGTAGATTTGTTGGTTTGTTGGCTTGTTGGCTTGTTGGTTTGTTGGTTTGTTGGTTTGTTGGCGTGTTGGTTTGTTGGTTTTGTTGGTTTGTTGGTTTGTTGGTTTGTTGGTTTGTTGGTTTGTTGGTTTGTTGGTTTGTTGGTTTGTTGGTTGGTTGGTTTGTTGGTTTGTTCGTTTGTTGGTTTGTTGGTTGTTTGGTTTGTTGGTTTGTTGGTTTGTTGGTATGTTGGTTTGATGGTTTGTTGGTTTGTTGGCTTATTGGCTTGTTGGTTTGTTGGTTTGTTCGTTTGTTGGTTTGTTGGTTTGTTGTTTTGTTGGATTGTTGGCTTGTTGGTTTTTTGGTTTGTTGGTTTGTTGGTTTTTTGGTTTGTTGGTTTTTTTGGTTTGTTCGTTTGTTCGTTTGTTCGTTTGTTCGTTTGTTCGTTTGTTCGTTTGTTCGTTTGTTCGTTTGTTGGTTTTTTGGTTTGTTGGTTTGCTGGCTTGTTGGTTTGTTGGTTTGTTTGTTTATTGGTTTGTTGGTTTGTTGGTTTTTTGGTTTGTTGGTTTTTTGGTTTGTTGGCTTTTTGGTTTGTTGGTTTGTTGGTTTGTTCGTTTGTTGGTTTGTTGGTTACTTGGTTGGTTATTTTGTTGGTTTGTTGGTTTGTTGGCTTGCTGGTTTGTTGTTTTGTTGGTTTGTTCGTTTGGTGGTATGTTGGTTTGTTCGTTTGTTCCTTTGTTGGTTTGTTGGTTTGTTGGTTTGTTGGTTTTCTGGTTTTTTTGTTTTTTGGTTTATTGGTTTGTTTGTTTGTTGTCTTGTTGGTTTGTTGGCTTGTTGATTTTTTGGTTTGTTGGCTTGTTGGTTTGTTGACTTGTTGGTTTGTTGGTTTGTTGGTTTGTTGGTTTGTTGGTTTGTTGGTTTGCTGGCTTGCTGGCTTGTTGGTTTGTTGGTTTGTTTGTTTGTTGGTTTGTAGGTTTGTAGGTTTGTTGTTTTGTTGGCTTGTTGGCTTGTTGGTTTGTTGGTTTGTTGGCTTGTTGGTTTGTTGGTTTTGTTGGTTTGTTGGTTTGTTGGTTTGTTGGTTTGTTGGTTTGTTGGTTTGTTGGTTGTTCGTTTATTGGTTTGTTGGTTTGTTTGTTTGTTGGCTTGTTGGTTTGTTGGTTTGTTGGCTTGTTGGTTTGTTGGTTTTGTTGGTTTGTTGGTTTGTTGGTTTGTTGGTTTGTTGGTTTGTTGGTTTGTTGGTTTGTTGATTTGTTGATTTGTTGGTTTGTTGGTTTGTTGGTTTGTTGGTTTGTTGGTTTGTTGGTTTGTTCGTTTTTTGGTTTGTTGGTTTGTTGGTTTGTCGGTTTGTTGGTTTGTTGGCTTATTGGTTTGTTCGTTTGTTGGCTTTTTGGTTTGTTGGTTTGTTGGTTTGTTGGTTTGTTGGTTTGTTGATTTGTTGGTTTGTTGGTTTTTTGGTTTGTTGGATTGTTCGTTTGTTGGTTTGTTGGTTTGTTGGCTTATTGGTTTGTTGGTTTGGTGGTTTGTTGGTTTGTTGGTTTGTTGGTTTGTTGGTTTGTTGATTTGTTGGTTTGTTGGCTTGTTGGTTTGTTGGTTTGGTGGCTTGTTGGTTTGTTGGTTTGTTAGTTTGTTGGTGTGTTTGTTTGTTGGTTTGTTGGCTAGTTGGTTTGTTGGTTTGTTGGTTTGTTGGTTTGCTTGTTTGTTGGTTTGTTGGCTTGTTGGATTGTTGGTTTGTTGGTTTGTTGGTTTGTTTGTTTGTTGGTTTGTTGGTTTGTTTGTTTGTTGGTTTGTTCGTTTGTTCGTTTGTTGGTTTGTTGGTTTGTTGGTTTGTTGGTTTGTTGGTTTGTTGGTTTGTTGGTTTGTTGGTTTGTTGGTTTGTTGGTTTGTTGGTTTGTTCGTTTGTTGGTTTGTTGGTTTGTTGGTTTGTTGGTATGTTGGTTTGTTGGCTTGTTGGCTTGTTGGTTTCTTGGTTTGTTTGTTTGTTGGTTTGTTGTTTTGTTGGTTTGTTGGCTTGTTAGCTTGTTGGTTTATTGGTTTGTTGGCTTTTTGGTTTGTTGGTTGTTGGTTTGTTGGTTTGTTGGTTTGTTCGTTTGTTGGTTTCTTGGTTTGTTGGTTTGTTGGCTTGTTGGTTTGTTGGTTTGTTGGTTTGTTGGTTTGTTGGTTTGTTGGTTTATTGGTTTGTTGGTTTGTTCGTTTGTTGGTTTGTTGGCTTGTTGGTTTGTTGGTTTGTTCGTTTGTTGCTTTGTTGGTTTGTTGTTTTGTTGGCTTGTTGGCTTGTTGGTTTGTTGGTTGGTTGGCTTGTTCGTTTGTTGGTTTGTTGGCTTGTTGGTTTGTTGGTTTGTTCGTTTGTTGGTTTGTTGGTTTGTTGTTTTGTTGGTTTGTTGGCTTGTTGGTTTGTTGGTTTGTTGGTTTGTTCGTTTGTTGGTTTTGTTGGTTTGTTGGTTTGTTGGTTTGTTGGTTTGTTGTTTTGTTGGTTTGTTCGTTTGGTGGTATGTTGGTTTGTTCGTTTGTTCCTTTGTTGGTTTGTTGGTTTGTTGGTTTGTTGGTTTGCTGGTTTTTTGGTTTTTTGGTTTATTGGTTTGTTTGTTTGTTGTCTTGTTGGTTTGTTGGCTTGTTGATTTTTTGGTTTGTTGGTTTGTTGGTTTGTTGACTTGTTGGTTTGTTGGTTTGTTGGTTTGTTGGTTTGTTGGTTTGTTGGTTTGCTGGCTTGCTGGCTTTTTGGTTTGTTGGTTTGTTCGTTTGTTGGTTTGTAGGTTTGTAGGTTTGTTGTTTTGTTGGCTTTTTGGCTTGTTTTTTGTTGGTTTGTTGGCTTGTTGGTTTGTTGGTTTTGTTGGTTTGTTGGTTTGTTGGTTTGTTGGTTTGTTGGTTTGTTGGTTTGTTGGTTGTTCGTTTATTGGTTTGTTGGTTTGTTTGTTTGTTGGCTTGATGGTTTGTTGGTTTGTTGGCTTGTTGGTTTGTTGGTTTTGTTGGTTTGTTGGTTTGTTGGTTTGTTGGTTTGTTGGTTTGTTGGTTTGTTGGTTTGTTGGTTTGTTGATTTGTTGGTTTGTTGGTTTTGTTGGTTTGTTGGTTTGTTGGCTTGTTGGCTTGTTGGTTTGTTGGTTGGTTGGCTTGTTCGTTTGTTGGTTTGTTGGTTTGTTGGTTTGTTGGTTTGTTGGTTTGTTGGTTTGTTCGTTTTTTGGTTTGTTGGTTTGTTGGTTTGTCGGTTTGTTGGTTTGTTGGCTTATTGGTTTGTTCGTTTGTTGGCTTTTTGGTTTGTTGGTTTGTTGGTTTGTTGGTTTGTTGGTTTGTTGATTTGTTGGTTTGTTGGTTTTTTGGTTTGTTGGATTGTTCGTTTGTTGGTTTGTTGGTTTGTTGGCTTATTGGTTTGTTGGTTTGGTGGTTTGTTGGTTTGTTGGTTTGTTGGTTTGTTGGTTTGTTGATTTGTTGGTTTGTTGGCTTGTTGGTCTGTTGGCTTGTTGGCTTGTTGGTTTGTTGGTTTGTTTGTTTGTTGGTTTGTTTGTTTGTTTGTTTGTTGGTTTGTTGGTTTGTTGGCTTGTTGGCTTGTTGGTGTGTTGGTTTGTTGGTTTGTTGGTTTGTTGGCTTGTTCGTTTGTTGGTTTGTTGTTTGTTGGTTTGTTGGTTTGTTGATTTGTTGGTTTATTGGGTTGTTGGTTTGTTGGCTTGTTGGCTTGTTGGTTTGTTGGTTTGTTCGTTTGTTGGTTTGTTGGTTTGTTGGTTTGTTGGCTTGTTGGCTTGTTGGCTTGTTGGTTTGTTGGTTTGTTGGTTTTTTGGTTTATCGGTTTGTTGGTTTGTTGGTTTGTTGGTTTGTTGGTTTGTTGGCTTGTTGGTTTGTTGGTTTGTTGGTTTGTTTGTTTGTTTGTTTGTTGGTTTGTTCGTTTGTTGGTTTGTTGGTTTGTTGGTTTGTTGGTTTGTTGGTTTGTTGGTTTGTTGGTTTGTTGGTTTGTTGGTTTGTTGGTTTGTTGGTTTGTTGGTTTGTACGTTTGTTGGTTTGTTGGTTTGTTGGCTTGTTGATTTGTTGGCTTGTTGGTTTGTTGGCTTGTTGGTTTGTTGGTTTGTTGGTTTGTTGGTTTGTTGGTTTGTTGGCTTTTTAGTTTGTTCATTTTTTGGTTTGTTGGTTTGTTGGTTTGTTGGTTTGTTGGCTTGTTGGTTTGTTCGTTTGTTGGCTTTTTGGTTTGTTGGTTTGTTGGTTTGTTGGTTTATTGGTTTGTTCGTTTTTTTGTTTGTTGGTTTGTCGGTTTGTTGGCTTGTTGGTTTGTTGGTTTGTTGGTTGTTTGGTTGGTGTGTTTGTTGGTTTGTTGGTTTGTTGGTTTGTTGTCTTATTGGCTTGTTGGTTTGTTGGTTTGTTCGTTTGTTGGTTTGTTGGTTTGTTGTTTTGTTCGATTGTTGGTTTGTTGGTTTGTTGGTTTGTTGGTTTGTTGGTTTGTTGGTTTGTTGGTTTGTTGGTTTGTTGGTTTGTTGGTTTGTTGGTTTGTTGGTTTGTTGGTTTGTTGGCTTGTTGGTTTTGTTGGCTTGTTGGCTTGTTGGTTTGTTGGTTTGTTGGTTTGTTGGTTTGTTGGTTTGTTAGTTTGTTGGTTTGTTGGTTTGTTGGCTTGTTGGCTTGTTGGTGTGTTGGTTTGTTGACTTATTGGTTTGTTGGCTTGTTGGTTTTGTTGGCTTGTTGGTTTGTTAGTTTGTTGGCTTGTTGGTTTGTTGGTTTGTTAGTTTGTTGGTGTGTTTGTTTGTTGGTTTGTTGGCTAGTTGGTTTGTTGGTTTGTTGGTTTGTTGGTTTGCTTGTTTGTTGGTTTGTTGGCTTGTTGGATTGTTGGTTTGTTGGTTTGTTGGTTTGTTGGTTTGTTGGTTTGTTGGTTTGTTGGTTTGTTGGTTTGTTGGTTTGTTGATTTACTGGCTTGTTGGCTTGTTGGTTTGTTGGTTTGTTGACTTGTTGGTTTGTTGGTTTGTTTGTTTGTTGGTTTGTTGGTTTGTTTGTTTGTTGGTTTGTTCGTTTGTTGGTTTTTTGGTTTGTTGGTTTGTTGGTTTGTTGGTTTGTTGGTTTGTTGGTTTGTTGGTTTGTTGGTTTGTTGGTTTGT
The DNA here is from genome assembly GCA_958298945.1 of Atherix ibis. Lineage (NCBI taxonomy): Eukaryota > Metazoa > Arthropoda > Insecta > Diptera > Athericidae > Atherix > Atherix ibis. The sequence goes on from OY282608.1 coordinate 101,799,787, forward strand.
TGGTTTGTTCGTTTGTTGGTTTGTTGGTTTGTTGGTTTGTTGGTATGTTGGTTTGTTGGCTTGTTGGCTTGTTGGTTTGTTGGTTTGTTTGTTTGTTGGTTTGTTGTTTTGTTGGTTTGTTGGCTTGTTAGCTTGTTGGTTTATTGGTTTGTTGGCTTTTTGGTTTGTTGGTTGTTGGTTTGTTGGTTTGTTGGTTTGTTCGTTTGTTGGTTTGTTGGTTTGTTGGTTTGTTGGCTTGTTGGTTTGTTGGTTTGTTGGTTTGTTGGTTTGTTGGTTTGTTGGTTTGTTGGTTTATTGGTTTGTTGGTTTGTTCGTTTGTTGGTTTGTTGGCTTGTTGGTTTGTTGGTTTGTTCGTTTGTTGGTTTGTTGGTTTGTTGTTTTGTTGGCTTGTTGGCTTGTTGGTTTGTTGGTTGGTTGGCTTGTTCGTTTGTTGGTTTGTTGGCTTGTTGGTTTGTTGGTTTGTTCTTTGTTGGTTTGTTGGTTTGTTGTTTTGTTGGCTTGTTGGCTTGTTGGTTAGTTGGTTTGTTGGCTTGTTGGTTTGTTGGTTTTGTTGGTTTGTTGGTTTGTTGGTTTGTTGGTTTGTTGGTTTGTTGATTTGTTGGCTTGTTGGTTTGTTGGTTGTTTGGTTTGTGTGTTTGTTGGTTTGTTGGTTTGTTGGTTTGTTGGTTTGTTGGCTTATTGGCTTGTTGGTTTGTTGGTTTGTTCGTTTGTTGGTTTGTTGGTTTGTTGTTTTGTTCGATTGTTGGCTTGTTGGTTTGTTGGTTTGTTGGTTTGTTGGTTTGTTGGTTTGTTGGTTTGTTGGTTTGTTGGTTTGTTGGTTTGTTGGTTTGTTGGTTTGTTGGTTTGTTGGTTTGTTGGTTTGTTGGTTTGTTGGTTTGTTGGTTTGTTGGTTTGTTGGTTTGTTGGTTTGTTGGTTTGTTGGTTTGTTGGTTTGTTGGTTTGTTGGTCTGTTGGTTTGTTGGTTTGTTGGCTTGTTGGTTTGTTGGTTTGTTAGTTTGTTGGTGTGTTTGTTTGTTGGCTTGTTGGCTTGTTGGTTTGTTGGTTTGTTGGTTTGTTGGTTTGTTGCTTTGTTCGTTTTTTGGTTTGTTGACTTGTTGGTTTGTTCGTGTGTTGGTTTGTTGGTTACTTGGTTTGTTGGTTTGTTGGTTTGTTGGTTTGTTGGTTTGTTGACTTGTTGGTTTGTTGGTTTGTTGGCTTGTTGGTTTTGTTGGCTTGTTGGCTTGTTGGTTTGTTGGTTTGTTGGGTTGTTGGTTTGTTGGTTTGTTGGTTTGTTGGTTTGTTGGCTTGTTGGCTTGTTGGTTTGTTGGTTTCTTTACTTGTTGGTTTGTTGGCTTGTTGGTTTTGTTGGCTTGTTGGTTTGTTGGTTTGTTGGCTTGTTGGTTTGTTGGTTTGTTGGTTTGTTCGTTTGTTGGTTTGTTGGTTTGTTGGTTTGTTGGTATGTTGGTTTGTTGGCTTGTTGGCTTGTTGGTTTGTTGGTTTGTTTGTTTGTTGGTTTGTTGTTTTGTTTGTTTGTTGGCTTGTTAGCTTGTTGGTTTATTGGTTTGTTGGCTTTTTGGTTTGTTGGTTGTTGGTTTGTTGGTTTGTTGGTTTGTTCGTTTGTTGGTTTGTTGGTTTGTTGTTTTGTTGGCTTGTTGGTTTGTTGGTTTGTTGGTTTGTTGGTTTGTTGGTTTGTTGGTTTATTGGTTTGTTGGTTTGTTCGTTTGTTGGTTTGTTGGCTTGTTGGTTTGTTGGTTTGTTCGTTTGTTGGTTTGTTGGTTTGTTGTTTTGTTGGCTTGTTGGCTTGTTGGTTTGTTGGTTGGTTGGCTTGTTCGTTTGTTGGTTTGTTGGCTTGTTGGTTTGTTGGTTTGTTCTTTGTTGGTTTGTTGGTTTGTTGTTTTGTTGGCTTGTTGGCTTGTTGGTTTGTTGGTTTGTTGGCTTGTTGGTTTGTTGGTTTTGTTGGTTTGTTGGTTTGTTGATTTGTTGGTTTGTTGGTTTGTTGATATGTTGACTTGTTGGTTTGTTGGTTGTTTGGTTTGTGTGTTTGTTGGTTTGTTGGTTTGTTGGTTTGTTGGTTTGTTGGCTTATTGGCTTGTTGGTTTGTTGGTTTGTTGGTTTGTTCGTTTGTTGGTTTGTTGGTTTGTTGTTTTGTTCGATTGTTGGCTTGTTGGTTTGTTGGTTTGTTGGTTTGTTGGTTTGTTGGTTTGTTGGTTTGTTGGTTTGTTGGTTTGTTGGTTTGTTGGTTTGTTGGTTTGTTGGTTTGTTGGTTTGTTGGTTTGTTGGTTTGTTGGTTTGTTGGTTTGTTGGTTTGTTGGTTTGTTGGTTTGTTGGTTTGTTGGTTTGTTGGTTTGTTGGTTTGTTGGTCTGTTGGTTTGTTGGTTTGTTGGCTTGTTGGTTTGTTGGTTTGTTAGTTTGTTGGTGTGTTTGTTTGTTGGCTTGTTGGCTTGTTGGTTTGTTGGTTTGCTGGTTTGTTGGTTTGTTGCTTTGTTCGTTTTTTGGTTTGTTGACTTGTTGGTTTGTTCGTGTGTTGGTTTGTTGGTTACTTGGTTTGTTGGTTTGTTGGTTTGTTGGTTTGTTGGTTTGTTGACTTGTTGGTTTGTTGGTTTGTTGGCTTGTTGGTTTTGTTGGCTTGTTGGCTTGTTGGTTTGTTGGTTTGTTGGGTTGTTGGTTTGTTGGTTTGTTGGTTTGTTGGTTTGTTGGCTTGTTGGCTTGTTTGTTTGTTGGTTTCTTTACTTGTTGGTTTGTTGGCTTGTTGGTTTTGTTGGCTTGTTGGTTTGTTGGTTTGTTGGCTTGTTGGTTTGTTGGTTTGTTGGTTTGTTAGTTTGTTGGTGTGTTTGTTTGTTGGTTTGTTGGATAGTTGGTTTGTTGGTTTGTTGGTTAGTTGGTATGTTTGTTTGTTGGTTTGTTGGCTTGTTGGTTTGTTGGTTTGTTGGTTTATTGGTTTGTTGGTTTGTTGGTTTGTTGGTTTGTTGCTTTGTTCGTTTTTTGGTTTGTTGACTTGTTGGTTTGTTCGTGTGTTGGTTTGTTGGTTACTTGGTTTGTTGGTTTGTTGGTTTGTTGGTTTGTTGACTTGTTGGTTTGTTGGTTTGTTGGCTTGTTGGTTTTGTTGGCTTGTTGGCTTGTTGGTTTGTTGGTTTGTTGGTTTGTTTGCTTGTTGGTTTGTTCGTTTGTTGGTTTGTTGGTTTGTTGGTTTGTTGGTTTGTTGGTTTGTTGGTTTGTACGTTTGTTGGTTTGTTGGTTTGTTGGTTTGTTGGTTTGTTGGCTTGTTGGCTTGTTGGTTTGTTGGTTTGTTGGCTTGTTGGTTTGTTGGTTTGTTGGTTTGTTGGTTTGTTGGTTTGTTGGTTTGTTCATTTTTTGGTTTGTTGGTTTGTTGGTTTGTTGGCTTGTTGGTTTGTTCGTTTGTTGGCTTTTTGGTTTGTTGGTTTGTTGGTTTGTTGGTTTATTGGTTTGTTCGTTTTTTGGTTTGTTGGTTTGTCGGTTTGTTGGCTTGTTGGTTTGTTGGTTTGTTGGTTTGTTGGCTTATTGGCTTGTTGGTTTGTTGGTTTGTTGGTTTGTTCGTTTGTTGGTTTGTTGGTTTGTTGTTTTGTTCGATTGTTGGCTTGTTGGTTTGTTGGTTTGTTGGTTTGTTGGTTTGTTGGTTTGTTGGTTTGTTGGTTTGTTGGTTTGTTGGTTTGTTGGTTTGTTGGTTTGTTGGTTTGTTGGTTTGTTGGTTTGTTGGTTTGTTGGTTTGTTGGTTTGTTGGTTTGTTGGTTTGTTGGTTTGTTGGTTTGTTGGTTTGTTGGTTTGTTGGTTTGTTGGATTGTTGGTTTGTTGATTTGTTGGCTTGTTGGTTTGTTGGTTGTTTGGTTTGTGTGTTTGTTGGTTTGTTGGTTCGTTGGTTTGTTGGTTTGTTGGCTTATTGGCTTGTTGGTTTGTTGGTTTGTTGGTTTGTTCGTTTGTTGGTTTGTTGGTTTGTTGTTTTGTTCGATTGTTGGCTTGTTGGTTTGTTGGTTTGTTGGTTTGTTGGTTTGTTGGTTTGTTGGTTTGTTGGTTTGTTGGTTTGTTGGTTTGTTGGTTTGTTGGTTTGTTGGTTTGTTGGTTTGTTGGTTTGTTGGTTTGTTGGTTTGTTGGTTTGTTGGTTTGTTGGTTTGTTGGTTTGTTGGTTTGTTGGTTTGTTGGTTTGTTGGTCTGTTGGTTTGTTGGTTTGTTGGCTTGTTGGTTTGTTGGTTTGTTAGTTTGTTGGTGTGTTTGTTTGTTGGCTTGTTGGCTTGTTGGTTTGTTGGTTTGTTGGTTTGTTGGTTTATTGCTTTGTTCGTTTTTTGGTTTGTTGACTTGTTGGTTTGTTCGTGTGTTGGTTTGTTGGTTACTTGGTTTGTTGGTTTGTTGGTTTGTTGGTTTGTTGGTTTGTTGACTTGTTGGTTTGTTGGTTTGTTGGCTTGTTGGTTTTGTTGGCTTGTTGGCTTGTTGGTTTGTTGGTTTGTTGGGTTGTTGGTTTGTTGGTTTGTTGGTTTGTTGGTTTGTTGGCTTGTTGGCTTGTTGGTTTGTTGGTTTCTTTACTTGTTGGTTTGTTGGCTTGTTGGTTTTGTTGGCTTGTTGGTTTGTTGGTTTGTTGGCTTGTTGGTTTGTTGGTTTGTTAGTTTGTTGGTGTGTTTGTTTGTTGGTTTGTTGGCTAGTTGGTTTGTTGGTTTGTTGGCTTGTTGGCTTGTTGGTTTGTTGGTTTGTTGGGTTGTTGGTTTGTTGGTTTGTTGGTTTGTTGGTTTGTTGGTTTGTTGGCTTGTTGGCTTGTTGGTTTGTTGGTTTCTTTACTTGTTGGTTTGTTGGCTTGTTGGTTTTGTTGGCTTGTTGGTTTGTTGGTTTGTTGGCTTGTTGGTTTGTTGGTTTGTTAGTTTGTTGGTGTGTTTGTTTGTTGGTTTGTTGGCTAGTTGGTTTGTTGGTTTGTTGGTTTGTTGGTTTGTTTGTTTGTTGGTTTGTTGGCTTGTTGGTTTGTTGGTTTGTTGGTTTATTGGTTTGTTGGTTTGTTGGTTTGTTGGTTTGTTGGTTTGTTGGTTTGTTGGTTTGTTGGCTTGTTGGCTTGTTGGTTTGTTGGTTTGGTGACTTGTTGGTTTGTTGGTTTGTTGGCTTGTTGGTTTTGTTGGCTTGTTGGTTTGTTGGTTTGTTGGTTTGTTCGTTTGTTTCTTTTTTGGTTTGTTGGTTTCTTGGTTTCTTGGTTTGTTGGCTTGTTGGTGTTTCGGTTTGTTGATTTGTTTCTTTGTTGGTTTGTTGGTTTGTTGGTTTGTTGGTTTGTTGGTTTGTTGGTTTGTTGGTTTGTTGCTTTATTGGTTTGTTGGTTTGTTCGTTTGTTGGCTTTTTGTTTTGTTGGTTTGTTGGTTTGTTGGTTTGCTGGTTTGTTGGTTGTTTGGTTTGTTGGTTTGTTGGTTTGTTGGTTTGTTGGTTTGTTGGCTTATTGGCTTGTTGGATTGTTGGTTTGTTCGTTTGTTGGTTTTTTGGTTAGTTGTTTTTTTGGATTGTTGGATTGTTGGTTTGTTGGTTTGTTGGCTTGTTGGTTTGTTGGTTTTTTGGTTTGTTAGTTTGTTGGTTTGTTGGTTTGTTGGTTTGTTGGTTTGTTGGTTTGTTGGTTTGTTGGTTTGCTGGTTGTTTGGTTTGTTGGTTTGTTGGTTTGTTGGCTTATTCGTTTTTTTGGTTTGTTGGTTTGTTGGCTTGTTGGTTTGTTGGTTTGTTGGTTGTTTGGTTTGTTGGTTTGTTGGTTTGTTGGTTTGTTGGTTTGTTGGCTTATTGGCTTGTTGGTTTGTTGGTTTGTTCGTTTGTTGGTTTGTTGGTTTGTTGTTTTTTTGAATTGTTGGATTGTTGGTTTGTTGGTTTGTTGGTTTGTTGGTTTGTTGTTTTTTTGGTTTGTTAGTTTGTTGGTTTGTTGGTTTGTTGGTTTGTTGGTTTGTTGGTTTGTTGGTTTGTTGGTTTGTTGACTTGTTGGTTTGTTGGTTTGTTGGCTTGTTGGTTTTGTTGGCTTGTTGGTTTGTTGGTTTGTTGGCTTGTTGGTTTGTTTCTTTGTTTCTTTGTTGGTTTGTTGGTTTATTGGTTTGTTGGTTTGTTGGTTTGTTGGTTTGTTGGCTTGTTGGTTTTTTAGTTTGTTGGTTTGTTGGTTTGTTGGCTTGTTGGTTTGTTAGTTTGTTGGTTTGTAGGTTTGTTGGTTTGTTGGTTTGTTGGTTTGCTGGCTTGTTGGTTTGTTGGTTTGTTCGTTTGTTGGTTTGTAGGTTTGTTGGTTTGTTGGCTTGTTGGCTTGTTGGTTTGTTGGTTTGTTGGCTTGTTGGTTTGTTGGTTTTGTTGGTTTGTTGGTTTGTTGGTTTGTTCGTTTGTTGGTTTGTTGGTTGTTTGGTTTGTTGGTTTGTTGGCTTGTTGGTTTGTTGGTTTGTTGATTTGTTGGCTTGTTGGTTTGTTGGTTTGTTGGTTTGTTGGTTTGTAGGTTTGTTGGTTTGTTGGTTTGTTGGTTTGCTGGCTTGTTGGTTTGTTGGTTTGTTCGATTGTTGGTTTGTAGGTTTGTTGGTTTTTTGGCTTGTTGGCTTGTTGGTTTGTTGGTTTGTTGGTTTGTTGGCTTGTTGGTTTGTTGGTTTTGTTGGTTTGTTGGTTTGTTGGTTTGTTGGTTTGTTGGTTTGTTGGTATGTTGGTTTGTTCGTTTGTTGGTTTGTTGGTTGTTTGGTTTGTTGGTTTGTTGGTTTGTTGGTTTGTTGGTTTGTTGGCTTATTGGCTTGTTGGTTTGTTAGTTTGTTCGTTTGTTGGTTTGTTTGTTTGTTGTTTTGTTGGATTGTTGGCTTGTTGGTTTGTTGGTTTTTTGGTTTGTTGGTTTGTTGGTTTGTTGGTTTGTTGGTTTGTTGGTTTGTTGGTTTGTTTGTTTGTTGGTTTGTTGGTTTGTTGGTTTGTTGGTTTGTTGGTTTGTTGGTTTGTTGGTTTGTTCGTTTGTTGGTTTGTTGGTTTGTTCGTTCGTTGGTTTGTTGGTTTGTTGGTTTGTTGGCTTGTTGGCTTGTTGGTTTGTTGGTTTGTTGGCTTGTTCGTTTGTTGGTTTGTTGGCTTGTTGGTTTGTTGGCTTGGTCGTTTGTTGGTTTGTTGGTTTGTTTGTTTGTTCGTTTGTTGGTTTGTTGGTTTGTTGGTTTGTTGGTTTGTTGGTTTGTTGGTTTGTTGGTTTGTTGGTTTGTTGGCTTGTTGGTTTGTTGGTTTGTTAGTTTGTTGGTTTGTTGGTTTGTTCGTTTGTTGGTTTGTTGGTTTGTTGGTTTGTTGGTTTGTTAGCTTGTTGGCTTGTTGGTTTGTTAGTTTGTTGACTTGTTGGTTTGTTGGTTTGTTGGCTTGTTGGTTTTGTTGGCTTGTTGGTTTGTTGGTTTGTTGGCTTGTTGGTTTGTTTCTTTGTTTCTTTGTTGGTTTATTGGTTTGTTGGTTTGTTGGTTTGTTGGTTTGTTGGTTTGTTGGTTTTTTGGTTTGTTGGTTTGTTGGTTTGTTGGCTTGTTGGTTTGTTAGTTTGTTGGTTTGTAGGTTTGTTGGTTTGTTGGTTTGTTGGTTTGCTGGCTTGTTGGTTTGTTGGTTTGTTCGTTTGTTGGTTTGTAGGTTTGTTGGTTTGTTGGCTTGTTGGCTTGTTGGTTTGTTGGCTTGTTGGTTTGTTGGTTTTGTTGGTTTGTTGGTTTGTTGGTTTGTTCGTTTGTTGGTTTGTTGGTTGTTTGGTTTGTTGGTTTGTTGGCTTGTTGGTTTGTTGGTTTGTTGATTTGTTGGCTTTTTGGCTTGTTGGTTTGTTAGTTTGTTCGTTTGTTGGTTTGTTGGCTTGTTGGTTTGTTGGTTTGTTGGTTTGTTGGTTTGTAGGTTTGTTGGTTTGTTGGTTTGTTGGTTTGCTGGCTTGTTGGTTTGTTGGTTTGTTCGATTGTTGGTTTGTAGGTTTGTTTGTTTGTTGGTTTGTTGGTTTGTTGGTTTGTTGGTTTGTTGGTTTGTTGGTTTGTTGGTTTGTTCGTTTGTTGGTTTGTTGGTTTGTTCGTTCGTTGGTTTGTTGGTTTGTTGGTTTGTTGGTTTGTTGGTTTGTTGGTTTGTTGGTTTGTTGGTTTGTTGGTTTGTTGGTTTGTTGGTTTGTTGGTTTGTTCGTTTGTTGGTTTGTTGGTTTGTTCGTTCGTTGGTTTGTTGGTTTGTTGGCTTGTTGGTTTGTTGGTTTTTTGGTTTGTTGGTTTGTTGGTTTGTTGGTTTGTTGGTTTGTTGGTTTGTTGGTTTGTTTGTTTGTTGGTTTGTTGGTTTGTTGGTTTGTTGGTTTGTTGGTTTGTTGGTTTGTTGGTTTGTTCGTTTGTTGGTTTGTTGGTTTGTTCGTTCGTTGGTTTGTTGGTTTGTTGGTTTGTTGGCTTGTTGGCTTGTTGGTTTGTTGGTTTGTTGGCTTGTTCGTTTGTTGGTTTGTTGGCTTGTTGGTTTGTTGGCTTGGTCGTTTGTTGGTTTGTTGGTTTGTTTGTTTGTTCGTTTGTTGGTTTGTTGGTTTGTTGGTTTGTTGGTTTGTTGGTTTGTTGGTTTGTTGGTTTGTTGGTTTGTTGGCTTGTTGGTTTGTTGGTTTGTTAGTTTGTTGGTTTGTTGGTTTGTTCGTTTGTTGGTTTGTTGGTTTGTTGGTTTGTTGGTTTGTTAGCTTGTTGGCTTGTTGGTTTGTTAGTTTGTTGACTTGTTGGTTTGTTGGTTTGTTGGCTTGTTGGTTTTGTTGGCTTGTTGGTTTGTTGGTTTGTTGGCTTGTTGGTTTGTTTCTTTGTTTCTTTGTTGGTTTATTGGTTTGTTGGTTTGTTGGTTTGTTGGTTTGTTGGTTTTTTGGTTTGTTGGTTTGTTGGTTTGTTGGCTTGTTGGTTTGTTAGTTTGTTGGTTTGTAGGTTTGTTGGTTTGTTGGTTTGTTGGTTTGCTGGCTTGTTGGTTTGTTGGTTTGTTCGTTTGTTGGTTTGTAGGTTTGTTGGTTTGTTGGCTTGTTGGCTTGTTGGTTTGTTGGCTTGTTGGTTTGTTGGTTTTGTTGGTTTGTTGGTTTGTTGGTTTGTTCGTTTGTTGGTTTGTTGGTTGTTTGGTTTGTTGGTTTGTTGGCTTGTTGGTTTGTTGGTTTGTTGATTTGTTGGCTTTTTGGCTTGTTGGTTTGTTAGTTTGTTCGTTTGTTGGTTTGTTGGCTTGTTGGTTTGTTGGTTTGTTGGTTTGTTGGTTTGTAGGTTTGTTGGTTTGTTGGTTTGTTGGTTTGCTGGCTTGTTGGTTTGTTGGTTTGTTCGATTGTTGGTTTGTAGGTTTGTTGGTTTTTTGGCTTGTTGGCTTGTTGGTTTGTTGGTTTGTTGGTTTGTTGGCTTGTTGATTTGTTGGTTTTGTTGGTTTGTTGGTTTGTTGGTTTGTTGGTTTGTTGGTTTGTTGGTATGTTGGTTTGTTCGTTTGTTGGTTTGTTGGTTGTTTGGTTTGTTGGTTTGTTGGTTTGTTGGTTTGTTGGCTTATTGGCTTGTTGGTTTGTTAGTTTGTTCGTTTGTTGGTTTGTTTGTTTGTTGTTTTGTTGGATTGTTGGCTTGTTGGTTTGTTGGTTTTTTGGTTTGTTGGTTTGTTGGTTTGTTGGTTTGTTGGTTTGTTGGTTTGTTGGTTTGTTGGTTTGTTGGTTTGTTTGTTTGTTGGCTTGTTGGCTTGTTGGTTTGTTGGTTTGTTGGTTTGTTGGTTTGTTGCTTTGTTCGTGTTTTGGTTTTTTGGCTTGTTGGTTTGTTCGTTTGTTGGTTTGTTGGTTACTTGGTTTGTTGGTTTGTTGGTTTGTTGGTTTGTTGGTTTGTTGGTTTGTTGGTTTGTTCGTTTGTTGGTTTGTTGGTTTGTTCGTTCGTTGGTTTGTTGGTTTGTTGGTTTGTTGGCTTGTTGGCTTGTTGGTTTGTTGGTTTGTTGGCTTGTTCGTGTGTTGGTTTGTTGGTTTGCTGGCTTGTTGGTTTGTTGGTTTGTTAGTTTGTTGGTGAGTTTGTTTGTTGGCTTGTTGGTTTGTTTGTTTGTTGGTTTGTTGGTTTGTTGGTTTTTTGGTTTGTTGGTTTTTTGGTTTGTTGCTTTGTTCGTGTTTTGGTTTGTTGGCTTGTTGGTTTGTTCGTTTGTTGGTTTGTTGGTTACTTGGTTTGTTGGTTTGTTGGTTTGTTGGCTTGTTGGTTTGTTGGGTTGTTCGTTTGTTGGTTTGTTGGTTTGTTCGTTTGTTGGTTTGTTGGTTTGTTGGTTTGTTGTCTTGTTGGTTTGTTGGCTTGTTGGTTTGTTCGTTTGTTGGTTTGTTGGTTACTTGGTTTGTTGGTTTGTTGGATTGTTGGCTTGTTGGTTTGTTGGGTTGTTCGTTTGTTGGTTTGTTGGTTTGTTCGTTTGTTGGTTTGTTGGTTTGTTGGTTTGTGGGTTTGTTCGTTTGTTGGTTTGTTGGTTTGTTGGTGTGTTGGTTTATTGGTTTGTTGGTTTGTTGGTTTGTTGGTTTGTTGGTTTGTTGGTTTGTTGGTTTGTTGCTTTGTTGGTTTGTTGGTTTGTTCGTTTGTTCGTTTGTTGGTTTGTTTATTTGTGGGTTTGTTGGCTTGTTGGTTTGTTGGTTTGTTGGCTTTTTGGTTTGTTGGTTTGTTGGTCTGTTCGTTTCTTGGTTTGTTGGTTTGTTCGCTTGTTGGTTTGTTGGCTTTTTGGTTTGTTGGCTTGTTGGTTTGTTGGCTTGTTGGCTTGTTGGTTTGTTGGTTTGTTCGTTTGTTGGCTTGTTGGCTTCTTGGTTTGTTGGTTTGTGGTTTGTTCGTTTGTTGGTTTGTTGGTTTGTTGGTTTGTTGGTTTGTTGGTTTGTTCGTTTGTTGGTTTGTTGGTTTGTTCGTTTGTTGGTTTGTTGGTTTGTTGGTTTGGTGGCTTGTTGGATTGTTGGTTTTTTGGTTTGTTGGCTTGTTGGTTTGTTGGTTTGTTGGCTTGTTGGTTTGTTGGCCTGTTGGTTTGTTCGTTTGTTGGTTTGTCTGTTTGTTGGTTTGTTGGTTTGTTCGTTTGTTGGTTTGTTGGTTTGTTGGTTTGTTAGTTTGTTCGTTTGTTCGCTTGTTGGTTTGTTGGCTTGTTGGTTTGTTGGTTTGTTGGTTTGTTGGTTTGTTGGTTTGTTGGTTTGTTGGTTTGTTGGTCTGCTCGTTTGTTGGTTTGTTGGTTTGTTCGCTCGTTGGTTTGTTGGTTTTTTGGTTTGTTGGCTTGTTGTTTTGTTGGCTTGTTTGCTTGTTGGTTTGTTAGTTTGTTCGTTTGTTGGCTTGTTGGCTTGTTGGTTTGTTCGTTTGTTGGTTTGTTGGTTTGTTGGTTTGTTAAATTGTTGGTTTGTTGGTTTGTTGGTTGGTTGGTTTGTTGGTTTGTTGGCTTGTTGGCTTGTTGGCTTTTTGGTTTGTTGGTTTGTTGGTTTGTTAGTTTGTTGGCTTGTTGGTTTGTTGGTTTGTTGGTTTGTTTGTTTGTTGGTTTGTTCGTTTGTTCGTTTGTTGGTTTGTTGGTTTGTTGGTTTGTTGGCTTGTTGGTTTGTTGGTTTGTTGGTTTGTTGATTTGGTGGTTTGTTGGCTTGTTGGTTTGTCGGCTTTTTCATTTGTTGGCTTGTTGGTTTGTTGGTTTGTTGGTTTGTTGGGTTGTTGGTTTGCTGGCTTATTGGAGTGTTGGTTTGTTGGTTTGTTTGTTTGTTGGTTTGTTCGTTTGTTGGATTGTTGGCTTTGTTGGTTTGTTGGTTTGTTGGTTTGTTGGTTTGTTGGTTTGTTGGTTTGTTGGCTTGTTGTTTTGTTGGTTTGTTGGTTGGTTGGTTTGTTGGTTTGTTAGCTTGTTGGCTTGTTGGCTTTTTGGTTTGTTAGTTTGTTAGTTTGGTGGTTTGTTGCTTTGTGAGTTTGCTGGCTTGTTGGTTTATTGGTTTGTTGGTTTGTTTGTTTGTTAGTTTGTTGGTTTGTTGGCTTGTTGGTTTGTTGGCTTGTCGGCTTGGTGGTTTGTTGGTTTGTTCGTTTGTTGGCTTGTTGGCTTCTTGGTTTGTTGGTTTGTTGGTTTGTTCGTTTGTTGGTTTGTTGGTTTGTTGGTTTGTTGGTTTGTTGGTTTGTTGGTTTGTTCGTTTGTTGGTTTGTTGGTTTGTTCGTTTGTTGGTTTGTTGGTTTGTTGGTTTGTTGGCTTGTTTGTTTTTTGGTTTGTTGGCTTGTTGGTTCGTTGGTTTGTTGGCTTGTTGGTTTGTTGGCCTGTTGGTTTGTTCGTTTGTTGGTTTGTTTGTTTGTTGGTTTGTTGGTTTGTTCGTTTGTTGGTTTGTTGGTTTGTTGGTTTGTTGGTTTGTTCGTTTGTTCGCTAGTTGGTTTGTTGGCTTGTTGGTTTGTTGGTTTGTTGGTTTGTTGGTTTGTTGGTTTGTTCGTTTGTTGGTTTGTTTGTTTGTTAGTTTGTTGGCTTGTTGGTTTGTTGGTTTGTTGGTTTGTTGGTTTGTTGGTTTGTTAGTCTGCTCGTTTGTTGGTTTGTTGGTTTGTTCGCTCGTTGGTTTGTTGGTTTTTTGGTTTGTTAGCTTGTTGTTTTGTTGGCTTGTTTGCTTGTTGGTTTGTTGGTTTGTTCGTTTGTTGGCTTGTTGGCTTGTTGGCTTGTTGGTTTGTTGGTTTGTTGGTTTGTTGGTTTGTTGGTTTGTTGGTTTGTTGGTTTGTTGGCTTGTTGGTTTGTTGGTTTGTTGGTTAGTTGGTTTGTTGGTTTGTTGGCTTGTTGGCTTGTTGGCTTTTTGGTTTGTTGGTTTGTTAGTTTGGTGGTTTGTTGGTTTGTTAGTTTGTTGGCTTGTTGGTTTGTTGGTTTGTTGGTTTGTTTGTTTGTTGGTTTGTTCGTTTGTTCGTTTGTTCGTTTGTTCGTTTGTCGGTTTGTTGGTTTGTTGGTTTGTTGGCTTGTTGGTTTGTTGCTTTGTTGGTTTGTTGATTTGGTGGTTTGTTGGCTTGTTGGTTTGTTGGTTTGTTCATTTGTTGGCTTGTTGGTTTGTTGGCTTGTTGGCTTGTTGGTTTGTTGGTTTGTTGGTTTGTTGGGTTATTAATTTGTTGGCTTATTGGTTGGTTGGTTTGTTGGTTTGTTGGCTTGTTGGCTTGTTGGCTTTTTGGTTTGTTATTTTGTTAGTTTGGTGGTTTGTTGCTTTGTTAGTTTGCTGGCTTGTTGGTTTATTAGTTTGTTGGTTTGTTTGTTTGTTGGTTTGTTCGTTTGTTCGTTTGTTGGTTTGTTGGTTTGTTGGTTTGTTGGCTTGTTGGTTTGTTGGCTTGTCGGCTTGGTGGTTTGTTGGTTTGTTTGTTTGTTGGCTTGTTGGCTTCTTGGTTTGTTGGTTTGTTGGTTTGTTCGTTTGTTGGTTTGTTGGTTTGTTGGTTTGTTGGTTTGTTGGTTTGTTCGTTTGTTGGTTTGTTGGTTTGTTCGTTTGTTGGTTTGTTGGTTTGTTGGTTTGTTGGCTTGTTGGCTTGTTGGTTTTTTGGTTTGTTGGCTTGTTGGTTCGTTGGTTTGTTGGCTTGTTGGTTTGTTGGCCTGTTGGTTTGTTCGTTTGTTGGTTTGTTTGTTTGTTGGTTTGTTGGTTTATTCGTTTGTTGGTTTGTTGGTTTGTTGGTTTGTTGGTTTATTGGTTTGTTCATTTGTTCGCTAGTTGGTTTGTTGGCTTGTTGGTTTGTTGGTTTGTTGGTTTGTTGGTTTGTTCGTTTGTTGGTTTGTTAGTCTGCTCGTTTGTTGGTTTGTTGGTTTGTTCGCTCGTTGGTTTGTTGGTTTTTTGGTTTGTTAGCTTGTTGTTTTGTTGGCTTGTTTGCTTGTTGGTTTGTTGGTTTGTTCGTTTGTTGGCTTGTTGGCTTGTTGGTTTGTTGGTTTGTTGGTTTGTTGGTTTGTTGGTTTGTTGGTTTGTTGGTTTGTTGGCTTGTTGGTTTGTTGGTTTGTTGGTTGGTTGGTTTGTTGGTTTGTTGGCTTGTTGGCTTGTTGGCTTTTTGGTTTGTTGGTTTGTTAGTTTGGTGGTTTGTTGGTTTGTTAGTTTGTTGGCTTGTTGGTTTGTTGGTTTGTTGGTTTGTTTGTTTGTTGGTTTGTTCGTTTGTTCGTTTGTTCGTTTGTTCGTTTGTTCGTTTGTTCGTTTGTTGGTTTGTTGGTTTGTTGGTTTGTTGGCTTGTTGGCTTGTTGGTTTTTTGGTTTATTGGCTTGTTGGTTCGTTGGTTTGTTGGCTTGTTGGTTTGTTGGCCTGTTGGTTTGTTCGTTTGTTGGTTTGTTTGTTTGTTGGTTTGTTGGTTTGTTCGTTTGTTGGTTTGTTGGTTTGTTGGTTTGTTGGTTTGTTCGTTTGTTCGCTAGTTGGTTTGTTGGCTTGTTGGTTTGTTGGTTTGTTGGTTTGTTGGTTTGTTCGTTTGTTGGTTTGTTTGTTTGTTAGTTTGTTGGTTTGTTGGTTTGTTGGTTTGTTGGTTTGTTGGTTTGTTGGTTTGTTGGTTTGTTAGTCTGCTCGTTTGTTGGTTTGTTGGTTTGTTCGCTCGTTGGTTTGTTGGTTTTTTGGTTTGTTAGCTTGTTGTTTTGTTGGCTTGTTTGCTTGTTGGTTTGTTGGTTTGTTCGTTTGTTGGCTTGTTGGTTTGTTGGTTTGTTGGTTTGTTGGTTTGTTTGTTCGTTTGTTGGTTTGTTGGTTTGTTGGTTTGTTGGTTTGGTGGTTTGCTGGCTTTTTGTTTTGTTGGTTTGTTAGTTTGTTGGTGAGTTTGTTTGTTGGCTTGTTGGTTTGTTTGTTTGTTGGTTTGTTGGTTTGTTGGTTTTTTGGTTTGTTGGTTTTTTGGTTTGTTGCTTTGTTTGTGTTTTGGTTTGTTGGCTTGTTGGTTTGTTCGTTTGTTGGTTTGTTGGTTACTTGGTTTGTTGGTTTGTTGGTTTGTTGGCTTGTTGGTTTGTTGGGTTGTTCGTTTGTTGGTTTGTTGGTTTGTTCGTTTGTTGGTTTGTTGGTTTGTTGGTTTGTTGTCTTGTTGGTTTGTTGGCTTGTTGGTTTGTTCGTTTGTTGGTTTGTTGGTTACTTGGTTTGTTGGTTTGTTGGTTTGTTGGCTTGTTGGTTTGTTGGGTTGTTCGTTTGTTGGTTTGTTGGTTTGTTGGTTTGTTGGTTTGTTCGTTTGTTGGTTTGTTGGTTTGTTGGTTTGTTGTCTTGTTGGTTTGTTGGCCTGTTGGTTTGTTCGTTTGTTGGTTTGTTAGTTTGTTGGTTTGTGGGTTTGTTCGTTTGTTGGTTTGTTGGTTTGTTGGTTTGTTGGTTTGTTGGTCTGTTGGTTTGTTGGTTTGTTGGTTTGTTGGTTTGTTAGTTTGTTGGTTTGTTGCTTTGTTGGTTTGTTGGTTTGTTCGTTTGTTCGTTTGTTGGTTTGTTTATTTGTTGGTTTGTTGGCTTGTTGGTTTGTTGGTTTGTTGGCTTTTTGGTTTGTTGGTTTGTTGGTCTGTTCGTTTCTTGGTTTGTTGGTTTGTTCGCTTGTTGGTTTGTTGGCTTTTTGGTTTGTTGGCTTGTTGGTTTGTTGGCTTGTTGGCTTGTTGGTTTGTTGGTTTGTTCGTTTGTTGGCTTGTTGGCTTCTTGGTTTGTTGGTTTGTGGTTTGTTCGTTTGTTGGTTTGTTGGTTTGTTGGTTTGTTGGTTTGTTGGTTTGTTCGTTTGTTGGTTTGTTGGTTTGTTCGTTTGTTGGTTTGTTGGTTTGTTGGTTTGTTGGCTTGTTGGATTGGTTTGTTGGCTTATTGGTGTGTTGGTTTGTCGGTTTGTTTGTTTGTTGGTTTGTTCGTTTGTTGGCTTGTTGGTTTGTTGGTTTGTTCGTTTGTTGGCTTGTTGGCTTTGTTGGTTTGTTGGTTTGTTGGTTTGTTGGTTTGTTGGTTTGTTGGTTTGTTGGCTTGTTGTTTTGTTGGTTTGTTGGTTGGTTGGTTTGTTGGTTTGTTAGCTTGTTGGCTTGTTGGCTTTTTGGTTTGTTAGTTTGTTAGTTTGGTGGTTTGTTGCTTTGTGAGTTTGCTGGCTTGTTGGTTTATTGGTTTGTTGGTTTGTTTGTTTGTTGGTTTGTTCGTTTGTTCGTTTGTTCGTTTGTTGGTTTGTTGGTTTGTTGGTTTGTTGGCTTGTTGGTTTGTTGGCTTGTCGGCTTGGTGGTTTGTTAGTTTGTTCGTTTGTTGGCTTGTTGGCTTCTTGGTTTGTTGGTTTGTTCGTTTGTTGGTTTGTTGGTTTGTTGGTTTGTTGGTTTGTTGGTTTGTTCGTTTGTTGGTTTGTTGGTTTGTTCGTTTGTTGGTTTGTTGGTTTGTTGGTTTGGTGGCTTGTTGGCTTGTTTGTTTTTTGGTTTGTTGGCTTGTTGGTTCGTTGGTTTGTTGGCTTGTTGGTTTGTTGGCCTGTTGGTTTGTTCGTTTGTTGGTTTGTTTGTTTGTTGGTTTGTTGGTTTGTTCGTTTGTTGGTTTGTTGGTTTGTTGGTTTGTTGGTTTGTTCGTTTGTTCGCTAGTTGGTTTGTTGGCTTGTTGGTTTGTTGGTTTGTTGGTTTGTTGGTTTGTTGGTTTGTTCGTTTGTTGGTTTGTTTGTTTGTTAGTTTGTTGGCTTGTTGGTTTGTTGGTTTGTTGGTTTGTTGGTTTGTTGGTTTGTTGGTTTGTTGGTTTGTTAGTCTGCTCGTTTGTTGGTTTGTTGGTTTGTTCGCTCGTTGGTTTGTTGGTTTTTTGGTTTGTTAGCTTGTTGTTTTGTTGGCCTGTTTGCTTGTTGGTTTGTTGGTTTGTTCGTTTGTTGGCTTGCTGGCTTGTTGGTTTATTGGTTTGTTGGTTTGTTGGTTTGTTGGTTTGTTGGTTTGTTGGTTTGTTGGTTTGTTGGCTTGTTGGTTTGTTGGTTTGTTGGTTGGTTGGTTGGTTGGTTTGTTGGTTTGTTAGCTTGTTGGCTTGTTGGCTTTTTGGTTTGTTAGTTTGTTAGTTTGGTGGTTTGTTGCTTTGTGAGTTTGGTGGCTTGTTGGTTTATTGGTTTGTTGGTTTGTTTGTTTGTTGGTTTGTTCGTTTGTTCGTTTGTTGGTTTGTTGGTTTGTTGGTTTGTTGGCTTGTTGGTTTGTTGGCTTGTTGGCTTGTCGGCTTGGTGGTTTGTTGGTTTGTTCGTTTGTTGGCTTGTTGGCTTCTTGGTTTGTTGGTTTGTTCGTTTGTTGGTTTGTTGGTTTGTTGGTTTGTTGGTTTGTTCGTTTGTTGGTTTGTTGGTTGGTTCGTTTGTTGGTTTGTTGGTTTGTTGGTTTGTTGGCTTGTTGGCTTGTTTGTTTTTTGGTTTGTTGGCTTGTTGGTTCGTTGGTTTGTTGGCTTGTTGGTTTGTTGGCCTGTTGGTTTGTTCGTTTGTTGGTTTGTTTGTTTGTTGGTTTGTTGGTTTGTTCGTTTGTTGGTTTGTTGGTTTGTTGGTTTGTTGGTTTGTTCGTTTGTTCGCTAGTTGGTTTGTTGGCTTGTTGGTTTGTTGGTTTGTTGGTTTGTTGGTTTGTTCGTTTGTTGGTTTGTTTGTTTGTTAGTTTGTTGGCTTGTTGG
Source organism: Atherix ibis (assembly GCA_958298945.1). Lineage (NCBI taxonomy): Eukaryota > Metazoa > Arthropoda > Insecta > Diptera > Athericidae > Atherix > Atherix ibis. The sequence goes on from OY282608.1 coordinate 101,817,143, forward strand.
TTTGTTGGTTTGTTGGTTTGTTGGTTTGTTGGTTTGTTGGTTTGTTAGTCTGCTCGTTTGTTGGTTTGTTGGTTTGTTCGCTCGTTGGTTTGTTGGTTTTTTGGTTTGTTAGCTTGTTGTTTTGTTGGCCTGTTTGCTTGTTGGTTTGTTGGTTTGTTCGTTTGTTGGCTTGTTAGCTTGTTGGTTTGTTGGTTTGTTGGTTTGTTGGTTTGTTGGTTTGTTGGTTTGTTGGTTTGTTGGCTTGTTGGTTTGTTGGTTTGTTGGTTGGTTGGTTTATTGGTTTGTTGGTTTGTTGGCTTGTTGGCTTGTTGGCTTTTTGGTTTGTTGGTTTGTTAGTTTGGTGGTTTGTTGGTTTGTTAGTTTGTTGGCTTGTTGGTTTGTTGGTTTGTTGGTTTGTTTGTTTGTTGGTTTGTTCGTTTGTTCGTTTGTTCGTTTGTTCGTTTGTTCGTTTGTCGGTTTGTTGGTTTGTTGGTTTGTTGGCTTGTTGGTTTGTTGCTTTGTTGGTTTGTTGATTTGGTGGTTTGTTGGCTTGTTGGTTTGTTGGTTTGTTCATTTGTTGGCTTGTTGGTTTGTTGGCTTGTTGGCTTGTTGGTTTGTTGGTTTGTTGGTTTGTTGGGTTGTTAATTTGTTGGCTTATTGGTTGGTTGGTTTGTTGGTTTGTTGGCTTGTTGGCTTGTTGGCTTTTTGATTTGTTATTTTGTTAGTTTGGTGGTTTGTTGCTTTGTTAGTTTGCTGGCTTGTTGGTTTATTGGTTTGTTGGTTTGTTTGTTTGTTGGTTTGTTCGTTTGTTCGTTTGTTGGTTTGTTGGTTTGTTGGTTTGTTGGCTTGTTGGTTTGTTGGCTTGTCGGCTTGGTGGTTTGTTGGTTTGTTCGTTTGTTGGCTTGTTGGCTACTTGGTTTGTTGGTTTGTTCGTTTGTTGGTTTGTTGGTTTGTTGGTTTGTTGGTTTGTTGGTTTGTTCGTTTGTTGGTTTGTTGGTTTGTTCGTTTGTTGGTTTGTTGGTTTGTTGGTTTGTTGGCTTGTTGGCTTGTTGGCTTTTTGGTTTGTTGACTTATTGGTTCGTTGGTTTGTTGGCTTGTTGGTTTGTTGGCCTGTTGGTTTGTTCGTTTGTTGGTTTGTTTGTTTGTTGGTTTGTTGGTTTGTTGGTTTGTTGGTTTGTTGGTTTGTTGGTTTGTTGGTTTGTTGGTTTGTTTATTTGTTCGCTAGTTGGTTTGTTGGCTTGTTGGTTTGTTGGTTTGTTGGTTTGTTGGTTTGTTCGTTTGTTGGTTTGTTAGTCTGCTCGTTTGTTGGTTTGTTGGTTTGTTCGCTCGTGGGTTTGTTGGTTTTTTGGTTTGTTAGCTTGTTGTTTTGTTGGCTTGTTTGCTTGTTGGTTTGTTGGTTTGTTCGTTTGTTGGCTTGTTGGCTTGTTGGTTTGTTGGTTTGCTGGCTTGTTGGTTTGTTGGTTTGTTGGTTGGTTGGTTTGTTGGTTTGTTGGCTTGTTGGCTTGTTGGCTTTTTGGTTTGTTGGTTTGTTAGTTTGGTGGTTTGTTGGTTTGTTAGTTTGTTGGCTTGTTGGTTTGTTGGTTTGTTGGTTTGTTTGTTTGTTGGTTTGTTCGTTTGTTCGTTTGTTCGTTTGTTCGTTTGTTCGTTTGTTCGTTTGTAGGTTTGTTGGTTTGTTGGTTTGTTGGCTTGTTGGCTTGTTGGTTTTTTGGTTTGTTGGCTTGTTGGTTCGTTGGTTTGTTGGCTTGTTGGTTTGTTGGCCTGTTGGTTTGTTCGTTTGTTGGTTTGTTTGTTTGTTGGTTTGTTGGTTTGTTCGTTTGTTGGTTTGTTGGTTTGTTGGTTTGTTGGTTTGTTCGTTTGTTCGCTAGTTGGTTTGTTGGCTTGTTGGTTTGTTGGTTTGTTGGTTTGTTGGTTTGTTCGTTTGTTGGTTTGTTTGTTTGTTAGTTTGTTGGTTTGTTGGTTTGTTGGTTTGTTGGTTTGTTGGTTTGTTGGTTTGTTGGTTTGTTAGTCTGCTCGTTTGTTGGTTTGTTGGTTTGTTCGCTCGTTGGTTTGTTGGTTTTTTGGTTTGTTAGCTTGTTGTTTTGTTGGCTTGTTTGCTTGTTGGTTTGTTGGTTTGTTCGTTTGTTGGTTTATTGGCTTGTTGGCTACTTGGTTTGTTGGTTTGTTGGTTTGTTCGTTTGTTGGTTTGTTGGTTGGTTGGTTTGTTGGTTTGTTGGTTTGTTCGTTTGTTGGTTTGTTGGTTTGTTCGTTTGTTGGTTTGTTGGTTTGTTGGTTTGTTGGCTTGTTGGCTTGTTGGTTTTTTGGTTTGTTGGCTTGTTGGTTCGTTGGTTTGTTGGCTTGTTGGTTTGTTGACCTGTTGGTTTGTTCGTTTGTTGGTTTGTTTGTTTGTTGGTTTGTTGGTTTGTTCGTTTGTTGGTTTGTTGGTTTGTTGGTTTGTTGGTTTGTTCATTTGTTCGCTAGTTGGTTTGTTGGCTTGTTGGTTGGTTGGTTTGTTGGTTTGTTGGTTTGTTCGTTTGTTGGTTTGTTAGTCTGCTCGTTTGTTGGTTTGTTGGTTTGTTCGCTCGTTGGTTTGTTGGTTTTTTGGTTTGTTAGCTTGTTGTTTTGTTGGCTTGTTTGCTTGTTGGTTTGTTGGTTTGTTCGTTTGTTGGCTTGTTGGCTTGTTGGCTTGTTGGTTTGTTGGTTTGTTGGTTTGTTGGTTTGTTGGTTTGTTGGTTTGTTGGTTTGTTGGCTTGTTGGTTTGTTGGTTTGTTGGTTGGTTGGTTTGTTGGTTTGTTGGCTTGTTGGCTTGTTGGCTTTTTGGTTTGTTGGTTTGTTAGTTTGGTGGTTTGTTGGTTTGTTAGTTTGTTGGCTTGTTGGTTTGTTGGTTTGTTGGTTTGTTTGTTTGTTGGTTTGTTCGTTTGTTCGTTTGTTCGTTTGTTCGTTTGTTCGTTTGTTCGTTTGTTGGTTTGTTGGTTTGTTGGTTTGTTGGCTTGTTGGCTTGTTGGTTTTTTGGTTTGTTGGCTTGTTGGTTCGTTGGTTTGTTGGCTTGTTGGTTTGTTGGCCTGTTGGTTTGTTCGTTTGTTGGTTTGTTTGTTTGTTGGTTTGTTGGTTTGTCCGTTTGTTGGTTTGTTGGTTTGTTGGTTTGTTGGTTTGTTCGTTTGTTCGCTAGTTGGTTTGTTGGCTTGTTGGTTTGTTGGTTTGTTGGTTTGTTGGTTTGTTCGTTTGTTGGTTTGTTTGTTTGTTAGTTTGTTGGTTTGTTGGTTTGTTGGTTTGTTGGTTTGTTGGTTTGTTGGTTTGTTGGTTTGTTAGTCTGCTCGTTTGTTGGTTTGTTGGTTTGTTCGCTCGTTGGTTTGTTGGTTTTTTGGTTTGTTAGCTTGTTGTTTTGTTGGCTTGTTTGCTTGTTGGTTTGTTGGTTTGTTCGTTTGTTGGCTTGTTGGCTTGTTGGTTTGTTGGTTTGTTGGTTTGTTGGTTTGTTTGTTTGTTGGTTTGTTGGTTTGTTGGCTTGTTGGTTTGTTGGTTTGTTGGTTGGTTGGTTTGTTGGTTTGTTGGCTTGTTGGCTTGTTGGCTTTTTGGTTTGTTGGTTTGTTAGTTTGGTGGTTTGTTGGTTTGTTAGTTTGTTGGCTTGTTGGTTTGTTGGTTTGTTGGTTTGTTTGTTTGTTGGTTTGTTCGTTTGTTCGTTTGTTCGTTTGTTGGTTTGTTGGTTTGTTGGTTTGTTGGCTTGTTGGTTTGTTGGTTTGTTGGTTTGTTGTTGATTTGGTGGTTTGTTGGCTTGTTGGTTTGTTGTTTTGTTCATTTGTTGGTTTGTTGGTTTGTTGGCTTGTTGGCTTGTTGGTTTGTTGGTTTGTTGGTTTGTTGGGTTGTTGGTTTGTTGGCTTATTGGTTGGTTGGTTTGTTGGTTTTTTGGATTGTTGGCTTGCTGGCTTTTTGGTTTGTTAGTTTGTTAGTTTGGTGGTTTGTTGCTTTGTTAGTTTGCTGGCTTGTTGGTTTATTGGTTTGTAGGTTTTTTTGTTTGTTGGTTTGTTCGTTTGTTCGTTTGTTGGTCTGTTGGTTTGTTGGTTTGTTGGCTTGTTGGTTTGTTGGCTTGTCGGCTTGGTTGTTTGTTGGTTTGTTCGTTTGTTGGCTTGTTGGCTTCTTGGTTTGTTGGTTTGTTGGTTTGTTCATTTGTTGGTTTGTTGGTTTGTTGGTTTGTTGGTTTGTTCGTTTGTTGGTTTGTTGGTTTGTTCGTTTGTTGGTTTGTTGGTTTGTTGGTTTGTTGGCTTGTTGGCTTGTTGGTTTTTTGGTTTGTTGGCTCGTTGGTTCGTTGGTTTGTTGGCTTGTTGGTTTGTTGGCCTGTTGGTTTGTTCGTTTGTTGGTTTGTTTGTTTGTTGGTTTGTTGGTTTGTTCGCTTGTTGGTTTGTTGGTTTGTTGGTTTGTTGGTTTGTTCGTTTGTTCGATAGTTGGTTTGTTGGCTTGTTGGTTTATTGGTTTGTTGGTTTGTTGGTTTGTTCGTTTGTTGGTTTGTTTGTTTGTTAGTTTGTTGGCTTGTTGGTTTGTTGGTTTGTTGGTTTGTTGGTTTGTTGGTTTGTTGGTTTGTTGGTTTGTTGGTTTGTTAGTCTGCTCGTTTGTTGGTTTGTTGGTTTGTTCGCTCGTTGGTTTGTTGGTTTTTTGGTTTGTTAGCTTGTTGTTTTGTTGGCTTGTTTGCTTGTTGGTTTGTTGGTTTGTTCGTTTGTTGGCTTGTTGGCTTGTTGGTTTGTTGGTTTGTTGGTTTGTTGGTTTGTTGGTTTGTTGGTTTGTTGGTTTGTTGGTTTGTTGGCTTGTTGGTTTGTTGGTTTGTTGGTTTGTTGGTTGGTTGGTTTGTGGGTTTGTTGGTTTGTTGGTTTGTTTGCTTGTTGGCTTGTTGGCTTTTTGGTTTGTTGGTTTGTTAGTTTGGTGGTTTGTTGGTTTGTTAGTTTGTTGGCTTGTTGGTTTGTTCGTTTGTTGGTTTGTTTGTTTGTTGGTTTGTTCGTTTGTTCGTTTGTTCGTTTGTTGGTTTGTTGGTTTGTTGGTTTGTTGGCTTGTTGGTTTGTTGGTTTGTTGGTTTGTTGATTTGGTGGTTCGTTGGCTTGTTGGTTTGTTGGTTTGTTCATTTGTTGGCTTGTTGGTTTGTTGGCTTGTTGGCTTGTTGGTTTGTTGGTTTGTTGTTTTGTTGGGTTGTTGGTTTGTTGGCTTTTTGGTGTGTTGGTTTGTTGGTTTGTTTGTTTGTTGGTTTGTTCGTTTGTTGGCTTGTTGGTTTGTTGGTTTGTTGGTTTGTTGATTTGTTGGTTTGTTGGCTTGTTGGTTTGTTGGTAAGTTGGTTTGTTCGTTTGTTGGCTTGTTGGTTTGTTGGCTTGCTGGCTTGTTGGTTTGTTAGTTTGTTGGTTTGTTGGTTTGTTGGTTTGTTGGTTTGTTGGTTTGTTGGTTTGTTGGCTTGTTGGCTTGTTGGTTTGTTCGTTTTTTGGATTGTTCGTTTGTTGGTTTGTTGTTTTGTTGGTTTGTTGTCTTGTTGGCATGTTGGTTTATTGGTTTGTTGGCTTTTTGGTTTATTGGTTTGTTGGCTTGTTGGTATGTTGGTTTGTTGGTTTGTTGGTTTGTTGGTTTGTTGGTTTGTTCGTTTGTTGGTTTGTTGGTTTGTTAGTTTGTTCGCTTGTTGGTTTGTTGGTTTGTTGGTTTGTTGGTGTGTTGGTTTGTTAGTTTGTTGGTTTGTTGGTTTGTTGGGGTGTTGGTTTGTTGGTTTGTTGGTTTGTTGGTTTGTTGGTTTGTTGGTTTGTTGTTTTGTTGGTTTGTTGGTTTGTTGGTTTGTTGGTGTGTTGGTTTGTTGGTTTGTTGGTTTGTTGGTTTGTTGGTTTGTTGGTTTATTGGCTTGTTGGTTTGTTGTTTTGTTGGTTTGTTTATTTGTTGGTTTGTTGGTTTGTCGGTTTGTTGTTTTGTTGGTTTGTTGGTTTGTTGGTTTGTTGGTTTGTGGTTTTGTTGGCTTGTTGGTTTGTTGGTTTGTTGGTTTGTTGGTTTTTTGGTTTGTTGGTTTGTTGGTTTGTTCGTTTGTTGGTTTGTTGGTTTGTTGGTTTGTTGGTTTGTTGGCTTGTTGGTTTGTTGGTTTGTTGGTTTGTTGGGTTGTTGGCTTGTTGGTTTGTTGGTTTGTTGGTTTGTTGGGTTGTTCATTTTTTGGTTTGTTGGTTTGTTGGTTTGTTGGTTTGTTGGCTTGTTGGTTTGTTCGTTTGTTGGCTTTTTGGTTTGTTGGTTTGTTGGTTTGTTGGTTTGTTCGTTTTTTGGTTTGTTGGTTTGTTGGCTTGTTGGTTTGTTGGTTTGTTGGTTTGTTGGCTTATTGGCTTGTTGGTTTGTTGGTTTGTTCGTTTGTTGGTTTGTTGGTTTGTTGTTTTGTTGGATTGTTGGCTTGTTGGTTTGTTGGTTTGTTGGCTTGTTGGTTTGTTGGTTTTTTGGTTTGTTGGTTTGTTGGTTTGTTGGTTTGTTGGTTTGTTGGTTTGTGGGTTTGTTGGTTTGTTGGTTTGTTGGTTTGTTGGTTTGTTGGTTTGTTGGTTTGTTGGTTTGTTGGTTTGTTGGCTTGTTGGTTTGTTGGTTTGTTAGTTTGTTGGTGTGTTATTTTGTTGGCTTGTTGGCTTGTTGGTTTGTTGGTTTGTTGGTTTGTTGGTTTTTTGCTTTGTCCGTTTTTTGGTTTGTTGGCTTGTTGGTTTGTTCGTTTGTTGGTTTGTTGGTTTGTTCGTTTGTTGGTTTGTTGGTTTGTTGGTTTGTTGGTTTGTTGGCTTGTTGGTTTGTTGGCTTGTTGGTTTGGTCGTTTATTGGTTTGTTGCTTTGTTGGTTTGTTGGTTTGTTCGTTTTTTGGTTTGTTGGTTTTTTGGTTATTTGGTTTTTTGGTTTGTTGGCTTTTTGGCTTATTGGCTTGTTGGTTTGTTGGTTTGTTCGTTTGTTGGTTTGTTGGTTTGTTGGTTTGTTTGTTTGTTGGTTTGTTGGTTTGTTGGTTTGTTGGTTTGTTGGTTTGTTGGTTTGTTGGTTTTTTGGTTTGTTGGTTTGTTGGTTTGTTGGTTTGTTGGTTTGTTGGTTTGTGGGTTTGTTGGTTTGTTGGTTTGTTGGTTTGTTGGTTTGTTGGTTTGTTGGTTTGTTGGTTTGTTGGCTTGTTGGTTTGTTGGTTTGTTAGTTTGTTGGTGTGTTATTTTGTTGGCTTGTTGGCTTGTTGATTTGTTGGTTTGTTGGTTTGTTGGTTTGTTGCTTTGTCCGTTTTTTGGTTTGTTGGCTTGTTGGTTTGTTCGTTTGTTGGTTTGTTGGTTTGTTCGTTTTTTGGTTTGTTGGTTTGTTGGTTTGTTGGTTTGTTGGCTTGTTGGTTTGTTGGCTTGTTGGTTTGGTCGTTTGTTGGTTTGTTGGTTTGTTTGTTTGTTCGTTTGTTGGTTTGTTGGTTTGTTGGTTTTTTGGTTATTTGGTTTTTTGGTTTGTTGGCTTTTTGGTTTGTTGGTTTGTTGGTTTGTTGGCTTGTTGGTTTGTTGGTTTGTTTGTTTGTTGGTTTGTTGGTTTTTTGGTTTGTTGGTTTGTTGGTTTATTGGTTTGTTGGCTTGTTGGTTTGTTGGTTTGTTGGTTTGTTGGTTTGTTGGTTTGTTGGTTTGCTGGCTTGTTGGTTTGTTGGTTTGTTCATTTGTTGGTTTGTAGATTTGTTGGTTTGTTGGCTTGTTGGCTTGTTGCTTTGTTGGTTTGTTGGTTTGTTGGCTTGTTGGTTTGCTGGTTTTGTTGGTTTGTTGGTTTGTTGGTTTGTTGGTTTGTTGGTTTGTTGGTTTGTTGGTTTGTTGGTTTGTTGGTTTGTTGGTTTGTTGGTTTGTTGGTTTGTTGGTTTGTTCGTTTGTTGGTTTGTTGGTTGTTTGGTTTGTTGGTTTGTTGGTTTGTTGGTATGTTGGTTTGTTGGTTTGTTGGCTTATTGGCTTATTGGTTTTTTGGTTTGTTCGTTTGTTGGTTTGTTGGTTTGTTGTTTTGTTGGATTGTTGGCTTGTTGGTTTTTTGGTTTGTTGGCTTGTTGGTTTGTTGGTTTTTTGGTTTGTTGGTTTAGTGGTTTGTTAGTTTGTTGGTTTGTTGGTTTGCTGGCTTGTTGGTTTGTTGGTTTGTTAGTTTGTTGGTGAGTTTGTTTGTTGGCTTGTTGGCTTGTTGGTTTGTTCGTTTGTTGGTTTGTTGGTTACTTGGTTGGTTATTTTGTTGGTTTGTTGGTTTGTTGGTTTGTTGGTTTGTTCGTTTGTTGGTTTGTTGGTTTGTTGGCTTGTTGGTTTGTTGGTTTGTTGGTTGTTTGGTTTGTTGGTTTGTTGGTTTGTTGGTTTGTTGGTTTGTTGTTTTGTTGGTTTGTTGGCTTATTGGCTTGTTGGTTTGTTGGTTTGTTCGTTTGTTGGTTTGTTGGTTTGTTGTTTTGTTGGATTGTTGGATTGTTGGTTTTTTGGTTTATTGGCTTATTGGTTTGTTGGTTTTTTGGTTTGTTGGTTTGTTGGTTTGTTGGTTTGTTGGTTTGTTGTTTTGTTGGTTTGTGGGTTTATTGGTTTGTTGGTTTGTTGGTTTGTTGGTTTGTTGGTTTGTTGGATTGTTGGTTTGTTGGCTTGTTGGTTTGTTGGTTTGTTTGTTTGTTGGTGTGTTTGTTTGTTGGCTTGTTGGCTTTTTGGTTTGTTGGTTTGTTGGTTTGTTGGTTTGTTGCTTTGTTCGTTTTTTGGTTTGTTGGCTTGTTGGTTTGTTCGTTTGTTGGTTTGTTGGTTTGTTCGTTTGTTGGTTTGTGAGTTTGTTGGTTTGTTGGTTTGTTGGCTTGTTGGCTTGTTGGCTTGTTGGTTTGTTGGCTTGTTGGTTTGTTCGTTTGTTGGTTTGTTGGTTTGTTCGTTTGTTCGGTTGTTGGTTTGTTGGTTTGTTGGTTTTTTGGTTATTTGGTTTTTTGGTTTGTTGGCTTTTTGGTTTGTTGGTTTGTTGGCTTGTTGGTTTGTTGGTTTGTTTGTTTGTTGGTTTATTTGTTTGTTGCTTTGTTGGTTTGTTGGTTTGTTGGTTTATTGGTTTGTTGGCTTGTTGGTTTTATTGGTTTGTTGGTTGTTGGTTTGTTGGCTTGTTGGTTTGTTGGTTTGTTGGTTTGTTGGTTTGTTGGTTGTTGGTTTGCTGGCTTGTTGGTTTGTTGGTTTGTTCGTTTGTTGGTTTGTAGATTTGTTGGTTTGTTGGCTTGTTGGCTTGTTGGTTTGTTGGTTTGCTGGTTTGTTGGCTTGTTGGTTTGTTGGTTTTGTTGGTTTGTTGGTTTGTTGGTTTGTTGGTTTGTTGGTTTGTTGGTTTGTTGGTTTGTTGGTTTGTTGGTTTGTTGGTTTGTTGGTTTGTTGGTTTGTTCGTTTGTTGGTTTGTTGGTTTGTTGGTTGTTTGGTTTGTTGGTTTGTTGGCTTGTTGGTTTGTTGGTTTTTTGGTTTGTTGGTTTTGTGGTTTGTTGGTTTGTTGGTTTGTTGGTTTGTTGGTTTGTTGGTTTGTTCGTTTGTTCGTTTATTTGTTTGTTGGTTTGTTGGTTTGTTGGTTTGTTGGTTTGCTGGCTTGTTGGTTTGTTGGTTTGTTAGTTTGTTGGTGAGTTTGTTTGTTGGCTTGTTTGTTTGTTTGTTTGTTGGTTTGTTCGTTTGTTGGTTTTTTGGTTTGTTGGTTTTTTGGTTTGTTGGCTTTTTGGTTTGTTGGTTTGTTGGTTTGTTCGTTTTTTGGTTTGCTGGCTTGTTGGTTTGTTCGTTTGTTGGTTTGTTGGTTACTTGGATGGTTATATTGTTGGTTTGTTGATTTGTTGGTTTGTTCGTTTGTTGGTTTGTTGGTTTGTTGGCGTGTTGGTTTGTTGGTTTGTTGGTTGTTTGGTTTGTTGGTTTGTTGGTTTGTTGGTTTGTTGGTTTGTTGGTTTGTTGGTTTGTTGGTTTGTTGGCTTATTGGCTTGTTGGTTTGTTGGTTGGTTCGTTTGTTGGTTTGTTGTTTTGTGGGGTTGTTGGCTTGTTGGTTTGTTGGTTTGTTGGCTTGTTGGTTTGTTGGTTTTTTGGTTTGTTGGTTTGTTGGTTTGTTGGTTTGTGGGTTTGATGGTTTGTGGGTTTGTTGGTTTGTTGGTTTGTTGGTTTGTTGGTTTGTTGGTTTGTTGGTTTGTTGGTTTGTTGGCTTGTTGGTTTGTTGGTTTGTTAGTTTGTTGGTGTGTTTGTTTGTTGGCTTGTTGGCTTGTTGGTTTGTTGGTTTTTTGGTTTGTTGGTTTGTTGCTTTGTTCGTTTTTTGGTTTGTTGGCTTGTTGGTTTGTTCGTTTGTTGGTTTGTTGGTTTGTTCGTTTGTTGGTTTGCTGGTTTGTTGGTTTGCTGGTTTGTTGGCTTGTTGGCTTGCTGGTTTGTTGGCTTATTGGTTTGTTCGTTTGTCGGTTTGTTGGTTTGTTCGTTTGTTCGGTTGTTGGTTTGTTGGTTTGTTGGTTTTTTGGTTATTTGGTTTTTTGGTTTGTTGGCTTTTTGGTTTGTTGGTTTGTTGGTTTGTTGGCTTGTTGGTTTGTTGGTTTGTTTGTTTGTTGGGTTGTTTTTGCTTGTTGGTTTGTTGGTTTGTTGGTTTGTAGGTTTATTGGTTTGTTGGCTTGTTGGTTTTATTGGTTTGTTGGTTTGTTGGTTTGTTGGCTTGTTGGTTTGTTGGTTTGTTGGTTTGTTGGTTTGTTGGTTGTTGGTTTAATGGCTTGTTGGTTTGTTGGTTTGTTCGTTTGTTGGTTTGTAGATTTGTTGGTTTGTTGGCTTGTTGGCTTGTTGGTTTGTTGGTTTGTTGGCTTGTGGGCTTGTTGGTTTTGTTGGTTTTGTTGGTTTGTTGGTTTGTTGGTTTGTTGGTTTGTTGGTTTGTTGGTTTGTTGGTTTGTTGGTTTGTTGGTTTGTTGGTTTGTTCGTTTGTTGGTTTGTTGGTTTGTTGTTTTGTTGGATTGTTGGCTTGTTGGTTTTTTGGTTTGTTGGCTTGTTGGTTTGTTGGTTTTTTGGTTTGTTGGTTTTTTGGTTTGTTGGTTTGTTGGTTTGTTGGTTTGTTGGTTTGTTCGTTTGTTCGTTTGTTCGTTTGTTGGTTTGATGGTTTGTTGGTTTGCTGGCTTGTTGGTTTGTTGGTTTGTTAGTTTGTTGGTGAGTTTGTTTGTTGGCTTGTTTGTTTGTTTGTTTGTTGGTTTGTTGGTTTGTTGGTTTTTTGGTTTGTTGGTTTTTTGGTTTGTTGGCTTTTTGGTTTGTTGGTTTGTTGGTTTGTTCGTTTTTTGGTTTGTTGGCTTGTTGGTTTGTTCGTTTGTTGGTTTGTTGGTTACTTGGTTGGTTATTTTGTTGGTTTGTTGGTTGGTTGGTTTGTTGGTTTGTTGGGTTGTTGGTTTGTTCGTTTGTTGGTTTGTTGGTTTGTTCGTTTGTTCCTTTGTTGGTTTGTTGGTTTGTTGGTTTGTTGGTTTGCTGGTTTTTTGGTTTTTTGGTTTATTGGTTTGTTGGCTTTTTGGTTTGTTGGTTTGTTGGTTTGTTTGTTTGTTGTCTTGTTGGTTTGTTGGCTTGTTGATTTTTTGGTTTGTTGGTTTGTTGGTTTGTTGACTTGTTGGTTTGTTGGTTTGTTGGTTTGTTGGTTTGGTGGTTTGTTGGTTTGCTGGCTTGTTGGTTTGTTGGTTTGTTCGTTTGTTGGTTTGTAGGTTTGTTGGTTTGTTGGCTTTTTGGCTTGTTTGTTTGTTGGTTTGTTGGCTTGTTGGTTTATTGGTTTTGTTGGTTTGTTGGTTTGTTGGTTTGTTGGTTTGTTGGTTTGTTAGTTTGTTGGTTGTTCGTTTATTGGTTTGTTGGTTTGTTGGTTTGTTTGTTTGTTGGCTTGTTGGTTTGTTGGTTTGTTGGCTTGTTGGTTTGTTGGTTTTGTTGGTTTGTTGGATTGTTGGTTTGTTGGTTTGTTGGTTTGTTGGTTTGTTGGTTTGTTGGGTTGTTGGTTTGTTGGTTTTGTTGGTTTGTTGGTTTGTTGGCTTGTTGGCTTGTTGGTTTGTTGGTTGGTTGGCTTGTTCGTTTGTTGGTTTGTTGGTTTGTTGGTTTGTTGGTTTGTTCGTTTTTTGGTTTGTTGGTTTGTTGGTTTGTCGGTTTGTTGGTTTGTTGGCTTATTGGTTTGTTCGTTTGTTAGCTTTTTTGTTTGTTGGTTTGTTGGTTTGTTGGTTTGTTGGTTTGTTGATTTGCTGGTTTGTTGGTTTTTTGGTTTGTTGGTTTGTTGGTTTGTTGGTTTGTTGATTTGTTGGTTTGTTGGTTTTTTGGTTTGTTGGTTTGTTCGTTTGTTGGTTTGTTGGTTTGTTGGCTTATTGGTTTGTTGGTTTGGTGGTTTGTTGGTTTGTTGGTTTGTTAGTTTGTTGGTTTGTTAGTTTGTTGGTGAGTTTGTTTGTTGGCTTGTTGGCTTGTTTGTTTGTTTGTTTGTTGGTTTGTTGGTTTGTTGGTTTTTTGGTTTGTTGGTTTTTTGGTTTGTTGGCTTTTTGGTTTGTTGTTTTGTTGGTTTGTTCGTTTTTTGGTTTGTTGGCTTGTTGGTTTGTTCGTTTGTTGGTTTGTTGGTTACTTGGTTGGTTATTTTGTTGGTTTGTTGGTTTGTTGGTTTGTTGGTTTGTTGGGTTGTTGGTTTGTTCGTTTGTTGGTTTGTTGGTTTGTTCGTTTGTTCCTTTGTTGGTTTGTTGGTTTGTTGGTTTGTTGGTTTGCTGGTTTTTTGGTTTTTTGGTTTATTGGTTTGTTGGCTTTTTGGTTTGTTGGTTTGTTGGTTTGTTTGTTTGTTGTCTTGTTGGTTTGTTGGCTTGTTGATTTTTTGGTTTGTTGGTTTGTTGGTTTGTTGACTTGTTGGTTTGTTGATTTGTTGGTTTGTTGGTTTGGTGGTTTGTTGGTTTGCTGGCTTGTTGGTTTGTTGGTTTGTTCGTTTGTTGGTTTGTAGGTTTGTTGGTTTGTTGGCTTTTTGGCTTGTTTGTTTGTTGGTTTGTTGGCTTGTTGGTTTATTGGTTTTGTTGGTTTGTTGGTTTGTTGGTTTGTTGGTTTGTTGGTTTGTTAATTTGTTGGTTGTTCGTTTATTGGTTTGTTGGTTTGTTGGTTTGTTTGTTTGTTGGCTTGTTGGTTTGTTGGTTTGTTGGCTTGTTGGTTTGTTGGTTTTGTTGGTTTGTTGGATTGTTGATTTGTTGGTTTGTTGGTTTGTTGGTTTGTTGGTTTGTTGGTTTGTTGGGTTGTTGGTCTGTTGGTTTTGTTGGTTTGTTGGTTTGTTGGCTTGTTGGCTTGTTGGTTTGTTCGTTTTTTGGTTTGTTGGTTTGTTGGTTTGTCGGTTTGTTGGTTTGTTGGCTTATTGGTTTTATTGGTTTGTTGGTTTGTTGGTTTGTTGGCTTGTTGGTTTGTTGGTTTGTTGGTTTGTTGGTTTCTTGGTTGTTGGTTTAATGGCTTGTTGGTTTGTTGGTTTGTTCGTTTGTTGGTTTGTAGATTTGTTGGTTTGTTGGCTTGTTGGCTTGTTGGTTTGTTGGTTTGTTGGTTTGTGGGCTTGTTGGTTTTGTTGGTTTTGTTGGTTTGTTGGTTTGTTGGTTTGTTGGTTTGTTGGTTTGTTGGTTTGTTGGTTTGTTGGTTTGTTGGTTTGTTGGTTTGTTCGTTTGTTGGTTTGTTGGTTTGTTGTTTTGTTGGATTGTTGGCTTGTTGGTTTTTTGGTTTGTTGGCTTGTTGGTTTGTTGGTTTTTTGGTTTGTTGGTTTTTTGGTTTGTTGGTTTGTTGGTTTGTTGGTTTGTTGGTTTGTTCGTTTGTTCGTTTGTTCGTTTGTTGGTTTGATGGTTTGTTGGTTTGCTGGCTTGTTGGTTTGTTGGTTTGTTAGTTTGTTGGTGAGTTTGTTTGTTGGCTTGTTTGTTTGTTTGTTTGTTGGTTTGTTGGTTTGTTGGTTTTTTGGTTTGTTGGTTTTTTGGTTTGTTGGCTTTTTGGTTTGTTGGTTTGTTGGTTTGTTCGTTTTTTGGTTTGTTGGCTTGTTGGTTTGTTCGTTTGTTGGTTTGTTGGTTACTTGGTTGGTTATTTTGTTGGTTTGTTGGTTGGTTGGTTTGTTGGTTTGTTGGGTTGTTGGTTTGTTCGTTTGTTGGTTTGTTGGTTTGTTCGTTTGTTCCTTTGTTGGTTTGTTGGTTTGTTGGTTTGTTGGTTTGCTGGTTTTTTGGTTTTTTGGTTTATTGGTTTGTTGGCTTTTTGGTTTGTTGGTTTGTTGGTTTGTTTGTTTGTTGTCTTGTTGGTTTGTTGGCTTGTTGATTTTTTGGTTTGTTGGTTTGTTGGTTTGTTGACTTGTTGGTTTGTTGGTTTGTTGGTTTGTTGGTTTGGTGGTTTGTTGGTTTGCTGGCTTGTTGGTTTGTTGGTTTGTTCGTTTGTTGGTTTGTAGGTTTGTTGGTTTGTTGGCTTTTTGGCTTGTTTGTTTGTTGGTTTGTTGGCTTGTTGGTTTATTGGTTTTGTTGGTTTGTTGGTTTGTTGGTTTGTTGGTTTGTTGGTTTGTTAGTTTGTTGGTTGTTCGTTTATTGGTTTGTTGGTTTGTTGGTTTGTTTGTTTGTTGGCTTGTTGGTTTGTTGGTTTGTTGGCTTGTTGGTTTGTTGGTTTTGTTGGTTTGTTGGATTGTTGGTTTGTTGGTTTGTTGGTTTGTTGGTTTGTTGGTTTGTTGGGTTGTTGGTTTGTTGGTTTTGTTGGTTTGTTGGTTTGTTGGCTTGTTGGCTTGTTGGTTTGTTGGTTGGTTGGCTTGTTCGTTTGTTGGTTTGTTGGTTTGTTGGTTTGTTGGTTTGTTCGTTTTTTGGTTTGTTGGTTTGTTGGTTTGTCGGTTTGTTGGTTTGTTGGCTTATTGGTTTGTTCGTTTGTTAGCTTTTTTGTTTGTTGGTTTGTTGGTTTGTTGGTTTGTTGGTTTGTTGGTTTGTTGATTTGCTGGTTTGTTGGTTTTTTGGTTTGTTGGTTTGTTGGTTTGTTGGTTTGTTGATTTGTTGGTTTGTTGGTTTTTTGGTTTGTTGGTTTGTTCGTTTGTTGGTTTGTTGGTTTGTTGGCTTATTGGTTTGTTGGTTTGGTGGTTTGTTGGTTTGTTGGTTTGTTAGTTTGTTGGTTTGTTAGTTTGTTGGTGAGTTTGTTTGTTGGCTTGTTGGCTTGTTTGTTTGTTTGTTTGTTGGTTTGTTGGTTTGTTGGTTTGTTGGTTTTTTGGTTTGTTGGTTTTTTGGTTTGTTGGCTTTTTGGTTTGTTGTTTTGTTGGTTTGTTCGTTTTTTGGTTTGTTGGCTTGTTGGTTTGTTCGTTTGTTGGTTTGTTGGTTACTTGGTTGGTTATTTTGTTGGTTTGTTGGTTTGTTGGTTTGTTGGTTTGTTGGGTTGTTGGTTTGTTCGTTTGTTGGTTTGTTGGTTTGTTCGTTTGTTCCTTTGTTGGTTTGTTGGTTTGTTGGTTTGTTGGTTTGCTGGTTTTTTGGTTTTTTGGTTTATTGGTTTGTTGGCTTTTTGGTTTGTTGGTTTGTTGGTTTGTTTGTATGTTGTCTTGTTGGTTTGTTGGCTTGTTGATTTTTTGGTTTGTTGGTTTGTTGGTTTGTTGACTTGTTGGTTTGTTGGTTTGTTGGTTTGTTGGTTTGGTGGTTTGTTGGTTTGCTGGCTTGTTGGTTTGTTGGTTTGTTCGTTTGTTGGTTTGTAGGTTTGTTGGTTTGTTGGCTTTTTGGCTTGTTTGTTTGTTGGTTTGTTGGCTTGTTGGTTTATTGGTTTTGTTGGTTTGTTGGTTTGTTGGTTTGTTGGTTTGTTGGTTTGTTAATTTGTTGGTTGTTCGTTTATTGGTTTGTTGGTTTGTTGGTTTGTTTGTTTGTTGGCTTGTTGGTTTGTTGGTTTGTTGGCTTGTTGGTTTGTTGGTTTTGTTGGTTTGTTGGATTGTTGATTTGTTGGTTTGTTGGTTTGTTGGTTTGTTGGTTTGTTGGGTTGTTGGTCTGTTGGTTTTGTTGGTTTGTTGGTTTGTTGGCTTGTTGGCTTGTTGGTTTGTTGGTTGGTTGGCTTGTTCGTTTGTTGGTTTGTTGGTTTGTTGGTTTGTTGGTTTGTTCGTTTTTTGGTTTGTTGGTTTGTTGGTTTGTCGGTTTGTTGGTTTGTTGGCTTATTGGTTTGTTCGTTTGTTAGCTTTTTTGTTTGTTGGTTTGTTGGTTTGTTGGTTTGTTGGTTTGTTGATTTGCTGGTTTGTTGGTTTTTTGGTTTGTTGGTTTGTTGGTTTGTTGGTTTGTTGATTTGTTGGTTTGTTGGTTTTTTGGTTTGTTGGTTTGTTCGTTTGTTGGTTTGCTGGTTTGTTGGCTTATTGGTTTGTTGGTTTGGTGGTTTGTTGGTTTGTTGGTTTGTTAGTTTGTTGGTTTGTTGGTTTGTTGGTTTGTTGATTTGTTGGTTTGTTGGCTTGTTGGTATGTTGGCTTGTTGGCTTGTTGGTTTGTTGGTTTGTTTGTTTGTTGGTTTGTTTGTTTGTTGGTTTGTTGGTTTGTTGACTTGTTGGCTTGTTGGTGTGTTGGTTTGTTGGTTTTTTGGTTTGTTGGCTTGTTGGTTTGTTGGTTTGTTGTTTGTTGGTTTGTTGGTTTGTTGGTTTGTTGGTTTATTGGCTTGTTGGTTTGTTGGCTTGTTGGCTTGTTGGTTTGTTGGTTTGTTCGTTTGTTAGTTTGTTGGTTTGTTGGTTTGTTGGCTTGTTGGCTTGTTGGTTTGTTGGTTTGTTGGTTTGTTGGTTTGTCGGTTTGTTGGTTTGTTGGTTTGTTGATTTGTTGGTTTGTTGGTTTGTTGGTTTGTTGGTTTGTTGGCTTGTTGGTTTGTTGGTTTGTTGGTTTGTTGGTTTGTTGGTTTGTTGGTTTCTTGGTTTGTTCGTTTGTTGGTTTGTTGGCTTGTTGATTTTTTGGTTTGTTGGTTTGTTGGTTTGTTGACTTGTTGGTTTGTTGGTTTGTTGGTTTGTAGGTTTGGTGGTTTGTTGGTTTGCTGGCTTGTTGGTTTGTTGGTTTGTTAGTTTGTTGGTTTGTTGGTTTGTTGGCTTGTTGGCTTGTTGGTTTGTTGGTTTGTTGGTTTGTTGGTTTGTCGGTTTGTTGGTTTGTTGGTTTGTTGATTTGTTGGTTTGTTGGTTTGTTGGTTTGTTGGTTTGTTGGCTTGTTGGTTTGTTGGTTTGTTGGTTTGATGGTTTGTTGGTTTCTTGGTTTGTTCGTTTGTTGGTTTGTTGGCTTGTTGATTTTTTGGTTTGTTGGTTTGTTGGTTTGTTGACTTGTTGGTTTGTTGGTTTGTTGGTTTGTAGGTTTGGTGGTTTGTTGGTTTGCTGGCTTGTTGGTTTGTTGGTTTGTTCGTTTGTTGGTTTGTAGGTTTGTTGGTTCGTTGGCTTTTTGGCTTGTTTGTTTGTTGGTTTGTTGGCTTGTTGGTTTATTGGTTTTGTTGGTTTGTTGGTTTGTTGGTTTGTTGGTTTGTTGGTTTGTTAGTTTGTTGGTTGTTCGTTTATTGGTTTGTTGGTTTGTTGGTTTGTTCGTTTGTTGGCTTGTTGGTTTGTTGGTTTGTTGGCTTGTTGGTTTGTTGGTTTTGTTGGTTTGTTGGATTGTTGGTTTGTTGGATTGTTGGTTTGTTGGTTTGTTGGTTTGTTGGGTTGTTGGTTTGTTGGTTTTGTTGGTTTGTTGGTTTGTTGGTTTGTTGGCTTGTTGGCTTGTTGGTTTGTTGGTTGGTTGGCTTGTTCGTTTGTTGGTTTGTTGGTTTGTTGGTTTGTTGGTTTGTTCGTTTTTTGGTTTGTTGGTTTGTTGGTTTGTCGGTTTGTTGGTTTGTTGGCTTATTGGTTTGTTCGTTTGTTAGCTTTTTGGTTTGTTGGTTTGTTGGTTTGTTGGTTTGTTGATTTGCTGGTTTGTTGGTTTTTTGGTTTGTTGGTTTGTTGGTTTGTTGGTTTGTTGATTTGTTGGTTTGTTGGTTTTTTGGTTTGTTGGTTTGTTCGTTTGTTGGTTTGTTGGTTTGTTGGCTTATTGGTTTGTTGGTTTGGTGGTTTGTTGGTTTGTTGGTTTGTTAGTTTGTTGGTTTGTTGGTTTGTTGGTTTGTTGAATTGTTGGTTTGTTGGCTTTTTGGTCTATTGGCTTGTTGGCTTGTTGGTTTGTTGGTTTGTTTGTTTGTTGGTTTGTTTGTTTGTTGGTTTGTTGGTTTGTTGGTTTGTTGGCTTGTTGGCTAATTGGTGTGTTGGTTTGTTGGTTTTTTGGTTTGTTGGCTTGTTGGTTTGTTGGTTTGTTGTTTGTTGGTTTGTTGGTTTGTTGGTTTGTTGGTTTATTGGCTTGTTGGTTTGTTGGCTTTTTGGTTTGTTGGTTTGTTGGTTTGTTTGTTTGTTGTCTTGTTGGTTTGTTGGCTTGTTGATTTTTTGGTTTGTTGGTTTGTTGGTTTGTTGACTTGTTGGTTTGTTGGTTTGTTGGTTTGTTGGTTTGGTGGTTTGTTGGTTTGCTGGCTTGTTGGTTTGTTGGTTTGTTCGTTTGTTGGTTTGTAGGTTTGTTGGTTTGTTGGCTTTTTGGCTTGTTTGTTTGTTGGTTTGTTGGCTTGTTGGTTTATTGGTTTTGTTGGTTTGTTGGTTTGTTGGTTTGTTGGTTTGTTGGTTTGTTAATTTGTTGGTTGTTCGTTTATTGGTTTGTTGGTTTGTTGGTTTGTTTGTTTGTTGGCTTGTTGGTTTGTTGGTTTGTTGGCTTGTTGGTTTGTTGGTTTTGTTGGTTTGTTGGATTGTTGATTTGTTGGTTTGTTGGTTTGTTGGTTTGTTGGTTTGTTGGGTTGTTGGTCTGTTGGTTTTGTTGGTTTGTTGGTTTGTTGGCTTGTTGGCTTGTTGGTTTGTTGGTTGGTTGGCTTGTTCGTTTGTTGGTTTGTTGGTTTGTTGGTTTGTTGGTTTGTTCGTTTTTTGGTTTGTTGGTTTGTTGGTTTGTCGGTTTGTTGGTTTGTTGGCTTATTGGTTTGTTCGTTTGTTAGCTTTTTTGTTTGTTGGTTTGTTGGTTTGTTGGTTTGTTGGTTTGTTGATTTGCTGGTTTGTTGGTTTTTTGGTTTGTTGGTTTGTTGGTTTGTTGGTTTGTTGATTTGTTGGTTTGTTGGTTTTTTGGTTTGTTGGTTTGTTCGTTTGTTGGTTTGCTGGTTTGTTGGCTTATTGGTTTGTTGGTTTGGTGGTTTGTTGGTTTGTTGGTTTGTTAGTTTGTTGGTTTGTTGGTTTGTTGGTTTGTTGATTTGTTGGTTTGTTGGCTTGTTGGTATGTTGGCTTGTTGGCTTGTTGGTTTGTTGGTTTGTTTGTTTGTTGGTTTGTTTGTTTGTTGGTTTGTTGGTTTGTTGACTTGTTGGCTTGTTGGTGTGTTGGTTTGTTGGTTTTTTGGTTTGTTGGCTTGTTGGTTTGTTGGTTTGTTGTTTGTTGGTTTGTTGGTTTGTTGGTTTGTTGGTTTATTGGCTTGTTGGTTTGTTGGCTTGTTGGCTTGTTGGTTTGTTGGTTTGTTCGTTTGTTAGTTTGTTGGTTTGTTGGTTTGTTGGCTTGTTGGCTTGTTGGTTTGTTGGTTTGTTGGTTTGTTGGTTTGTCGGTTTGTTGGTTTGTTGGTTTGTTGATTTGTTGGTTTGTTGGTTTGTTGGTTTGTTGGTTTGTTGGCTTGTTGGTTTGTTGGTTTGTTGGTTTGTTGGTTTGTTGGTTTGTTGGTTTCTTGGTTTGTTCGTTTGTTGGTTTGTTGGCTTGTTGATTTTTTGGTTTGTTGGTTTGTTGGTTTGTTGACTTGTTGGTTTGTTGGTTTGTTGGTTTGTAGGTTTGGTGGTTTGTTGGTTTGCTGGCTTGTTGGTTTGTTGGTTTGTTAGTTTGTTGGTTTGTTGGTTTGTTGGCTTGTTGGCTTGTTGGTTTGTTGGTTTGTTGGTTTGTTGGTTTGTCGGTTTGTTGGTTTGTTGGTTTGTTGATTTGTTGGTTTGTTGGTTTGTTGGTTTGTTGGTTTGTTGGCTTGTTGGTTTGTTGGTTTGTTGGTTTGATGGTTTGTTGGTTTCTTGGTTTGTTCGTTTGTTGGTTTGTTGGCTTGTTGATTTTTTGGTTTGTTGGTTTGTTGGTTTGTTGACTTGTTGGTTTGTTGGTTTGTTGGTTTGTTCGTTTTTTGGTTTGTTGGTTTGTTGGTTTGTCGGTTTGTTGGTTTGTTGGCTTATTGGTTTGTTCGTTTGTTAGCTTTTTTGTTTGTTGGTTTGTTGGTTTGTTGGTTTGTTGGTTTGTTGATTTGCTGGTTTGTTGGTTTTTTGGTTTGTTGGTTTGTTGGTTTGTTGGTTTGTTGATTTGTTGGTTTGTTGGTTTTTTGGTTTGTTGGTTTGTTCGTTTGTTGGTTTGCTGGTTTGTTGGCTTATTGGTTTGTTGGTTTGGTGGTTTGTTGGTTTGTTGGTTTGTTAGTTTGTTGGTTTGTTGGTTTGTTGGTTTGTTGATTTGTTGGTTTGTTGGCTTGTTGGTATGTTGGCTTGTTGGCTTGTTGGTTTGTTGGTTTGTTTGTTTGTTGGTTTGTTTGTTTGTTGGTTTGTTGGTTTGTTGACTTGTTGGCTTGTTGGTGTGTTGGTTTGTTGGTTTTTTGGTTTGTTGGCTTGTTGGTTTGTTGGTTTGTTGTTTGTTGGTTTGTTGGTTTGTTGGTTTGTTGGTTTATTGGCTTGTTGGTTTGTTGGCTTGTTGGCTTGTTGGTTTGTTGGTTTGTTCGTTTGTTAGTTTGTTGGTTTGTTGGTTTGTTGGCTTGTTGGCTTGTTGGTTTGTTGGTTTGTTGGTTTGTTGGTTTGTCGGTTTGTTGGTTTGTTGGTTTGTTGATTTGTTGGTTTGTTGGTTTGTTGGTTTGTTGGTTTGTTGGCTTGTTGGTTTGTTGGTTTGTTGGTTTGTTGGTTTGTTGGTTTGTTGGTTTCTTGGTTTGTTCGTTTGTTGGTTTGTTGGCTTGTTGATTTTTTGGTTTGTTGGTTTGTTGGTTTGTTGACTTGTTGGTTTGTTGGTTTGTTGGTTTGTAGGTTTGGTGGTTTGTTGGTTTGCTGGCTTGTTGGTTTGTTGGTTTGTTAGTTTGTTGGTTTGTTGGTTTGTTGGCTTGTTGGCTTGTTGGTTTGTTGGTTTGTTGGTTTGTTGGTTTGTCGGTTTGTTGGTTTGTTGGTTTGTTGATTTGTTGGTTTGTTGGTTTGTTGGTTTGTTGGTTTGTTGGCTTGTTGGTTTGTTGGTTTGTTGGTTTGATGGTTTGTTGGTTTCTTGGTTTGTTCGTTTGTTGGTTTGTTGGCTTGTTGATTTTTTGGTTTGTTGGTTTGTTGGTTTGTTGACTTGTTGGTTTGTTGGTTTGTTGGTTTGTAGGTTTGGTGGTTTGTTGGTTTGCTGGCTTGTTGGTTTGTTGGTTTGTTCGTTTGTTGGTTTGTAGGTTTGTTGGTTCGTTGGCTTTTTGGCTTGTTTGTTTGTTGGTTTGTTGGCTTGTTGGTTTATTGGTTTTGTTGGTTTGTTGGTTTGTTGGTTTGTTGGTTTGTTGGTTTGTTAGTTTGTTGGTTGTTCGTTTATTGGTTTGTTGGTTTGTTGGTTTGTTCGTTTGTTGGCTTGTTGGTTTGTTGGTTTGTTGGCTTGTTGGTTTGTTGGTTTTGTTGGTTTGTTGGATTGTTGGTTTGTTGGATTGTTGGTTTGTTGGTTTGTTGGTTTGTTGGGTTGTTGGTTTGTTGGTTTTGTTGGTTTGTTGGTTTGTTGGTTTGTTGGCTTGTTGGCTTGTTGGTTTGTTGGTTGGTTGGCTTGTTCGTTTGTTGGTTTGTTGGTTTGTTGGTTTGTTGGTTTGTTCGTTTTTTGGTTTGTTGGTTTGTTGGTTTGTCGGTTTGTTGGTTTGTTGGCTTATTGGTTTGTTCGTTTGTTAGCTTTTTGGTTTGTTGGTTTGTTGGTTTGTTGGTTTGTTGATTTGCTGGTTTGTTGGTTTTTTGGTTTGTTGGTTTGTTGGTTTGTTGGTTTGTTGATTTGTTGGTTTGTTGGTTTTTTGGTTTGTTGGTTTGTTCGTTTGTTGGTTTGTTGGTTTGTTGGCTTATTGGTTTGTTGGTTTGGTGGTTTGTTGGTTTGTTGGTTTGTTAGTTTGTTGGTTTGTTGGTTTGTTGGTTTGTTGAATTGTTGGTTTGTTGGCTTTTTGGTCTATTGGCTTGTTGGCTTGTTGGTTTGTTGGTTTGTTTGTTTGTTGGTTTGTTTGTTTGTTGGTTTGTTGGTTTGTTGGTTTGTTGGCTTGTTGGCTAATTGGTGTGTTGGTTTGTTGGTTTTTTGGTTTGTTGGCTTGTTGGTTTGTTGGTTTGTTGTTTGTTGGTTTGTTGGTTTGTTGGTTTGTTGGTTTATTGGCTTGTTGGTTTGTTGGCTTGTTGGCTTGTTGGTTTGTTGGTTTTTTCGTTTGTTGGTTTGTTGGTTTGTTGGTTTGTTGGCTTGTTGGCTTGTTGGTTTGTTGGTTTGTTGATTTGTTGGTTTGTCGGTTTGTTGGTTTGTTGGTTTGTTGGTTTCTTGGTTTGTTAGTTTGTTGGTTTGTTGGTTTGTTGGTTTGTTGGTTTGTTGGTTTGTTGGTTTGTTGGTTTGTTCGTTTGTTGGTTTGTTGCTTTGTTGGTTGTTTGGTTTGTTGGTTTGTTGGCTTGTTGGTTTGTTGGTTTGTTGATTTGCTGGTTTGTTGGTTTTTTGGTTTGTTGGTTTGTTGGTTTGTTGGTTTGTTGATTTGTTGGTTTGTTGGGTTTTTGGTTTGTTGGTTTGTTCGTTTGTTGGTTTGTTGGTTTGTTGGCTTATTGGTTTGTTGGTTTGGTGGTTTGTTGGTTTGTTGGTTTGTTAGTTTGTTCGTTTATTCGTTTGTTGGTTTGTTGGTTTGTTGATTTGCTGGCTTGTTGGCTTATTGGTTTGTTGGTTTGGTGGTTTGTTCGTTTGTTGGTTTGTTGGTTTGTTGTTTTGTTGGATTGTTGGCTTGTTGGTTTTTTGGTTTGTTGGCTTGTTGGTTTTTTGGTTTGTTGGTTTTGTGGTTTGTTGGTTTGTTGGTTTGTTTGTTTGTTGGTTTGTTGGTTTGTTCGTTTGTTCGTTTATTCGTTTGTTGGTTTGTTGGTTTGTTGATTTGCTGGCTTGTTGGTTTGTTGGTTTGTTAGTTTGTTGGTGAGTTTGTTTGTTGGCTTGTTTGTTTGTTTGTTTGTTGGTTTGTTCGTTTGTTGGTTTTTTGGTTTGTTGGTTTTTTGGTTTGTTGGCTTTTTGGTTTGTTGGTTTGTTGGTTTGTTCGCTTTTTGGTTTGTTGGCTTGTTGGTTTGTTCGTTTGTTGGTTTGTTGGTTACTTGGTTGGTTATTTTGTTGGTTTGTTGGTTTGTTAGTTTGTTGGTTTGTTCGTTTTTTGGTTTGTTGGTTTGTTGGCGTGTTGGTTTGTTGGTTTGTTGGTTGTTTGGTTTGTTGGTTTGTTGGTTTGTTGGTTTGTTGGTTTGTTGGTTTGTTGGTTTGTTGGTTTGTTGGCTTATTGGCTTGTTGGTTTGTTGGTTTGTTCGTTTGTTGGTTTGTTGGTTTGTTGTTTTGTGGGATTGTTGGCTTGTTGGTTTGTTGGTTTGTTGGCTTGTTGGTTTGTTGGTTTTTTGGTTTGTTGGTTTGTTGGTTTGTTGGTTTGATGGTTTGTGGGTTTGTTGGTTTGTTGGTTTGTTGGTTTGTTGGTTTGTTGGTTTGTTGGTTTGTTGGTTTGTTGGTTTGTTGGTTTGTTGGCTTGTTGGTTTGTCGGTATGTTAGTTTGTTGGTGTGTTTCTTTGTTGGCTTGTTGGTTTGTTGGTTTGTTGGTTTGTTGGTTTGTTGGTTTGCTGGTTTGTTCGTTTGTTGGTTTGTTGGCTTGTTGATTTTTTGGTTTGTTGGTTTGGTGGTTTGTTGACTTGTTGGTTTGTTGGTTTGTTGGTTTGTAGGTTTGGTGGTTTGTTGGTTTGCTGGCTTGTTGGTTTGTTGGTTTGTTCGTTTGTTGGTTTGTAGGTTTGTTGGTTTGTTGGCTTTTTGGCTTGTTTGTTTGTTGGTTTGTTGGCTTGTTGGTTTATTGGTTTTGTTGGTTTGTTGGTTTGTTGGTTTGTTGGTTTGTTGGTTTGTTGGTTTGTTAGTTTGTTGGTTGTTCGTTTATTGGTTTGTTGGTTTGTTGGTTTGTTTGTTTGTTGGCTTGTTGGTTTGTTGGTTTGTTGGCTTGTTGGTTTGTTGGTTTTGTTGGTTTGTTGGATTGTTGGTTTGTTGGTTTGTTGGTTTGTTGGTTTGTTGGTTTGTTGGGTTGTTGGTTTGTTGGTTTTGTTGGTTTGTTGGTTTGTTGGCTTGTTGGCTTGTTGGTTTGTTGGTTGGTTGGCTTGTTCGTTTGTTGGCTTGTTGGTTTGTTGGTTTGTTGGTTTGTTCGTTTTTTGGTTTGTTGGTTTGTTGGTTTGTCGGTTTGTTGGTTTGTTGGCTTATTGGTTTGTTCGTTTGTTAGCTTTTTGGTTTGTTGGTTTGTTGGTTTGTTGGTTTGTTGGTTTGTTGGTTTGTTGATTTGCTGGTTTGTTGGTTTTTTGGTTTGTTGGTTTGTTGGTTTGTTGGTTTGTTGATTTGTTGGTTTGTTGGGTTTTTGGTTTGTTGGTTTGTTCGTTTGTTGGTTTGTTGGTTTGTTGGCTTATTGGTTTGTTGGTTTGGTGGTTTGTTGGTTTGTTGGTTTGTTAGTTTGTTGGTTTGTTGGTTTGTTGGTTTGTTGAATTGTTGGTTTGTTGGCTTTTTGGTCTGTTGGCTTGTTGGCTTGTTGGTTTGTTGGTTTGTTTGTTTGTTGGTTTGTTTGTTTGTTGGTTTGTTGGTTTGTTGGTTTGTTGGCTTGTTGGCTTGTTGGTGTGTTGGTTTGTTGGTTTTTTGGTTTGTTGGCTTGTTGGTTTGTTGGTTTGTTGTTTGTTGGTTTGTTGGTTTGTTGGTTTGTTGGTTTATTGGCTTGTTGGTTTGTTGGCTTGTTGGCTTGTTGGTTTGTTGGTTTGTTCGTTTGTTGGTTTGTTGGTTTGTTGGTTGGTTGGCTTGTTGGCTTGTTGGTTTGTTGGTTTGTTGGTTTGTTGGTTTGTCAGTTTGTTGGTTTGTTGGGTTGTTGGTTTCTTGGTTTGTTAGTTTGTTGGTTCGTTGGTTTGTTGGTTTGTTGGTTTGTTGGTTTGTTCGTTTGTTGGTTTGGTGGTTTGTTGGTTGTTTGGTTTGTTGGTTTGTTGGCTTGTTGGTTTGTTGGTTTTTTGGTTTGTTGGTTTTGTGGTTTGTTGGTTTGTTGGTTTGTTGGTTTGTTGGTTTGTTGGTTTGTTGGTTTGTTCGTTTGTTCGTTTATTCGTTTGTTGGTTTGTTGGTTTGTTGGTTTGCTGGCTTGTTGGTTTGTTGGTTTGTTAGTTTGTTGGTGAGTTTGTTTGTTGGCTTGTTTGTTTGTTTGTTTGTTGGTTTGTTCGTTTGTTGGTTTATTGGTTTGTTGGTTTTTTGGTTTGTTGGCTTTTTGGTTTGTTGGTTTGTTGGTTTGTGCGCTTTTTGGTTTGTTGGCTTGTTGGTTTGTTCGTTTGTTGGTTTGTTGGTTACTTGGTTGGTTATTTTGTTGGTTTGTTGGTTTGTTGGTTTGTTCGTTTTTTGGTTTGTTGGTTTGTTGGTTTGTTGGTTGTTTGGTTTGTTGGTTTGTTGGTTTGTTGGTTTGTTGGTTTGTTGGTTTGTTGGTTTGTTGGCTTATTGGCTTGTTGGTTTGTTGGTTTGTTGGTTTGTTCGTTTGTTGGTTTGTTGGTTTGTTGTTTTGTGGGATTGTTGGCTTGTTGGTTTATTGGTTTGTTGGCTTGTTGGTTTGTTGGTTTTTTGGTTTGTTGGTTTGTTGGTTTGTTGGTTTGTTGGTTTGATGGTTTGTGGGTTTGTTGGTTTGTTGGTTTGTTGGTTTGTTGGTTTGTTGGTTTGTTGGTTTGTTGGTTTGTTGGTTTGTTGGTTTGTTGGTTTGTTGGCTTGTTGGTTTGTCGGTTTGTTAGTTTGTTGGTGTGTTTGTTTGTTGGCTTGTTGGCTTGTTGGTTTGTTGGTTTTTTGGTTTGTTGGTTTGTTGCTTTGTTCGTTTTTTGGTTTGTTGGCTTGTTGGTTTGTTCGTTTGTTGGTTTGTTCGTTTGTTGGTTTGTTGGTTTGTTGGTTTGTTGGTTTGTTGGTTTGTTGGCTTGTTGGCTTGCTGGTTTGTTGGCTTGTTGGTTTGTTCGTTTGTTGGTTTGTTGGTTTGTTCGTTTGTTCGATTGTTGGTTTGTTGGTTTGTTGGTTTGTTGGTTTGTTGGTTTGTTGGTTTGTTGGGTTGTTGGTTTGTTGGTTTTGTTGGTTTGTTGGTTTGTTGGCTTGTTGGCTTGTTGGTTTGTTGGTTGGTTGGCTTGTTCGTTTGTTGGTTTGTTGGTTTGTTGGTTTGTTGGTTTGTTCGTTTTTTTGGTTTGTTGGTTTGTTGGTTTGTCGGTTTGTTGGTTTGTTGGCTTATTGATTTGTTCGTTTGTTAGCTTTTTGGTTTGTTGGTTTGTTGGTTTGTTGGTTTGTTGGTTTGTTGATTTGCTGGTTTGTTGGTTTTTTGGTTTGTTGGTTTGTTGGTTTGTTGGTTTGTTGATTTGTTGGTTTGTTGGTTTTTTGGTTTGTTGGTTTGTTCGTTTGTTGGTTTGTTGGTTTATTGGCTTATTGGTTTGTTGGTTTGGTGGTTTGTTGGTTTGCTGGTTTGTTAGTTTGTTGGTTTGTTGGTTTGTTGGTTTGTTGAATTGTTGGTTTGTTGGCTTTTTGGTCTGTTGGCTTGTTGGCTTGTTGGTTTGTTGGTTTGTTTGTTTGTTGGTTTGTTTGTTTGTTGGTTTGTTGGTTTGTTGGTTTATTGGCTTGTTGGCTTGTTGGTGTGTTGGTTTGTTGGTTTTTTGGTTTGTTGGCTTGTTGGTTTGTTGGTTTGTTGTTTGTTGGTTTGTTGGTTTGTTGGTTTGTTGGTTTATTGGCTTGTTGGTTTGTTGGCTTGTTGGCTTGTTGGTTTGTTGGTTTGTTGGTTTGTTGGTTTGTTGGTTTGTTGGCTTGTTGGCTTGTTGGTTTGTTGGTTTGTTGGTTTGTTGGTTTGACGGTTTGTTGGTTTGTTGGTTTGTTGGTTTCTTGGTTTGTTAGTTTGTTGGTTTGTTGGTTTGTTGGTTTGTTGGTTTGTTGGTTTGTTGGTTTGTTCGTTTATTGGTTTGTTTGTTTGTTGGTTGTTTGGTTTGTTGGTTTGTTGGCTTGTTGGTTTGTTGGTTTTTTGGTTTGTTGGTTTTGTGGTTTGTTGGTTTGTTGGTTTGTTGGTTTGTTGGTTTGTTGGTTTGTTCGTTTGTTCGTTTATTTGTTTGTTGGTTTGTTGGTTTGTTGGTTTGCTGGCTTGTTGGTTTGTTGGTTTATTAGTTTGTTGGTGAGTTTGTTTGTTGGCTTGTTTGTTTGTTTGTTTGTTGGTTTGTTCGTTTGTTGGTTTTTTGGTTTGTTGGTTTTTTGGTTTGTTGGCTTTTTGGTTTGTTGGTTTGTTGGTTTGTTCGTTTTTTGGTTTGTTGGCTTGTTGGTTTGTTCGTTTGTTGGTTTGTTGGTTACTTGGTTGGTTATTTTGTTGGTTTGTTGGTTTGTTGGTTTGTTGGTTTGTTCGTTTGTTGGTTTGTTGGTTTGTTGGCGTGTTGGTTTGTTGGTTTGTTGGTTGTTTGGTTTGTTGGTTTGTTGGTTTGTTGGTTTGTTGTTTGTTGGTTTGTTGGTTTGTTGGTTTGTTGGTTTGTTGGTTTGTTGGCTTATTGGCTTGTGGGTTTGTTGGTTTGTTCGTTTGTTGGTTTGTTGGTTTGTTGTTTTGTGGGATTGTTGGCTTGTTGGTTTGTTGGTTTGTTGGCTTGTTGGTTTGTTGGTTTTTTGGTTTGTTGGTTTGTTGGTTTGTTGGTTTGTTGGTTTGATGGTTTGTGGGTTTGTTGGTTTGTTGGTTTGTTGGTTTGTTGGTTTGTTGGTTTGTTGGTTTGTTGGTTTGTTGGTTTGTTGGTTTGTTGGTTTGTTGGCTTGTTGGTTTGTCGGTTTGTTAGTTTGTTGGTGTGTTTGTTTGTTGGCTTGTTGGCTTGTTGGTTTGTTGGTTTGTTGGTTTGTTGGTTTGTTGCTTTGTTCGTTTTTTGGTTTGTTGGCTTGTTGGTTTGTTCGTTTGTTGGTTTGTTGGTTTGTTCGTTTGTTGGTTTGTTGGTTTGTTGGTTTGTTGGTTTGTTGGCTTGTTGGCTTGCTGGTTTGTTGGCTTGTTGGTTTGTTCAATTGTTGGTTTGTTGGTTTGTTCG
This sequence comes from Atherix ibis, assembly GCA_958298945.1. Lineage (NCBI taxonomy): Eukaryota > Metazoa > Arthropoda > Insecta > Diptera > Athericidae > Atherix > Atherix ibis. The sequence goes on from OY282608.1 coordinate 101,845,203, forward strand.
TTTGTTCGATTGTTGGTTTGTTGGTTTGTTGGTTTTTGGGTTATTTGGTTTTTTGGTTTGTTGGCTTTTTGGTTTGTTGGTTTGTTGGTTTGTTGGCTTGTTGGTTTGTTGGTTTGTTTGTTTGTTGGTTTGTTTGTTTGTTGGTTTGTTGGTTTGTTGGTTTGTTGGTTTATTGGTTTGTTGGCTTGTTGGTTTTATTGGTTTGTTGGTTTGTTGGTTTGTTGGCTTGTTGGTTTGTTGGTTTGTTGGTTTGTTGGTTTGTTGGTTGTTGTTTTAATGGCTTGTTGGTTTGTTGATTTGTTCGTTTGTTGGTTTGTAGTTTTGTTGGTTTGTTGGCTTGTTGGCTTGTTGGTTTGTTGGTTTGTTGGTTTGTTGGCTTGTTGGTTTGTTGGTTTTGTTGGTTTGTTGGTTTGTTGGTTTGTTGGTTTGTTGGTTTGTTGGTTTGTTGGTTTGTTGGTTTGTTGGTTTGTTGGTTTGTTGGTTTGTTCGTTTGTTGGTTTGTTGGTTTGTTGTTTTGTTGGATTGTTGGCTTGTTGGTTTTTTGGTTTGTTGGCTTGTTGGTTTGTTGGTTTTTTGGTTTGTTGGTTTTTTGGTTTGTTGGTTTGTTGGTTTCTTGGTTTGTTGGTTTGTTGGTTTGTTCGTTTGTTCGTTTGTTGGTTTGTTGGTTTGTTGGTTTGCTGGCTTGTTGGTTTGTTGGTTTGTTAGTTTGTTGGTGAGTTTGTTTGTTGGCTTGTTGGCTTGTTTGTTTGTTTGTTTGTTGGTTTGTTGGTTTGTTGGTTTTTTGGTTTGTTGGTTTGTTGGTTTGTTGGCTTGTTGGCTTGTTGGTTTGTTGGTTTGTTGGCTTGTTGGTTTATTGGTTTTGTTGGTTTGTTGATTTGTTAGTTTGTTGGTTTGTTGGTTTGTTGGTTTGTTGAATTGTTGGTTTGTTGGCTTTTTGGTCTGTTGGCTTGTTGGCTTGTTGGTTTTTTGGTTTGTTGGTTTGTTGGTTACTTGGTTGGTTATTTTGTTGGTTTGTTGGTTTGTTGGGTTGTTGGTTTGTTCGTTTGTTGGTTTGTTGGTTTGTTCGTTTGTTGGTTTGTTGGTTTGTTGGTTTCTTGGCTTGTTGGCTTGTTGGTTTGTTGGTTTGTTGGCTTGTTGGTTTGTTGGTTTGTTGGCGTGCTGGTTTGTTGTCTTGTTGGTTTGTTCGTTTGGTGGTATGTTGGTTTGTTCGTTTCTTCGTTTGTTCCTTTGTTGGTTTGTTGGTTTGTTGGTTTGTTGGTTTGCTGGTTTTTTGGTTTTTTGGTTTATTGGTTTGTTGGCTTTTTGGTTTGTTGGTTTGTTGGTTTGTTTGTTTGTTGTCTTGTTGGTTTGTTGGCTTGTAGATTTTTTGGTTTGTTGGTTTGTTGGTTTGTTGACTTGTTGGTTTGTTGGTTTGTTCGTTTGTTGGTTTGGTGGTTTGTTGGTTTGCTGGCTTGTTGGTTTGTTGGTTTGTTCATTTGTTGGTTTGTAGGTTTGTTGGTTTGTTATCTTTTTGGCTTGTTTGTTTGTTGGTTTGTTGGCTTGTTGGTTTATTGGTTTTGTTGGTTTGTTGGTTTGTTGGTTTGTTGGTTTGTTGGTTTGTTAGTTTGTTGGTTGTTCGTTTATTGGTTTATTGGTTTGTTGGTTTGCTTGTTTGTTGGCTTGTTGGTTTGTTGGTTTGTTGGCTTGTTGGTTTGTTGGTTTTGTTGGTTTGTTGGATTGTTGGTTTGTTGGTTTGTTGGTTTGTTGGTTTGTTGGGTTGTTGGTTTGTTGGTTATGTTGGTTTGTTGGTTTGTTGGCTTGTTGGCTTGTTGGTTTGTTGGTTGGTTGGCTTGTTCGTTTGTTGGTTTGTTGGTTTGTTGGTTTGTTGGTTTGTTCGTTTTTTGGTTTGTTGGTTTGTTGGTTTGTCGGTTTGTTGGTTTGTTGGCTTATTGGTTTTTCGTTTGTTAGCTTTTTTGTTTGTTGGTTTGTTGGTTTGTTGATTTGCTGGTTTGTTGGTTTTTTGGTTTGTTGGTTTGTTGGTTTGTTGGTTTGTTGATTTGTTGGTTTGTTGGTTTTTTGGTTTGTTGGTTTGTTCGTTTGTTGTTTTGTTGGTTTTTGGCTTATTGGTTTGTTGGTTTGTTGGTTTGTTGGTTTGTTGGTTTGTTTGTTTGTTGGTTTGTTGGTTTGTTGGTTTGTTGGTTTGTTGATTTGTTGGTTTGTTGGCTTGTTGGTCTGTTGGCTTGTTGGCTTGTTGGTTTGTTGGTTTGTTTGTTTGTTGGTTTGTTTGTTTGTTGGTTTGTTGGTTTGTTGACTTGTTGGCTTGTTGGTGTGTTGGTTTGTTGGTTTTTTGGTTTGTTGGCTTGTTGGTTTGTTGGTTTGTTGTTTGTTGGTTTGTTGGTTTGTTGGTTTGTTGGTTTATTGGCTTGTTGGTTTGTTGGCTTGTTGGCTTGTTGGCTTGTTGGTTTGTTGGTTTGTTCGTTTGTTGGTTTGTTGGTTTGTTGGTTTGTGTGCTTGTTGGCTTGTTGGTTTGTTGGTTTGTTGGTTTGTTGGTTTGTCGGTTTGTTGGTTTGTTGGTTTGTTGGTTTGTTGGTTTGTTGGTTTGTTGGTTTGTTGGTTTGTTGGCTTGTTGGTTTGTTGGTTTGTTGGTTTGTTGGTTTGTTGGTTTGTTGGTTTGTTGGTTTGTTGGTTTGTTGGTTTGTTGGTTTTGTTGGTTTGTTGGTTTGTTGGTTTGTTGACTTGTTGGTTTGTTGGTTTGTTGGTTTGTTGGTTTGGTGGTTTGTTGGTTTGCTGGCTTGTTGGTTTGTTGGTTTGTTCATTTGTTGGTTTGTAGGTTTGTTGGTTTGTTATCTTTTTGGCTTGTTTGTTTGTTGGTTTGTTGGCTTGTTGGTTTATTGGTTTTGTTGGTTTGTTGGTTTGTTGGTTTGTTGGTTTGTTGGTTTGTTAGTTTGTTGGTTGTTCGTTTATTGGTTTGTTGGTTTGTTGGTTTGTTTGTTTGTTGGCTTGTTGGTTTGTTGGTTTGTTGGCTTGTTGGTTTGTTGGTTTTGTTGGTTTGTTGGATTGTTGGTTTGTTGGTTTGTTGGTTTGTTGGTTTGTTGGTTTGTTGGGTTGTTGGTTTGTTGGTTATGTTGGTTTGTTGGTTTGTTGGCTTGTTGGCTTGTTGGTTTGTTTGTTGGTTGGCTTGTTCGTTTGTTGGTTTGTTGGTTTGTTGGTTTGTTGGTTTGTTCGTTTTTTGGTTTGTTGGTTTATTGGTTTGTCGGTTTGTTGGTTTGTTGGCTTATTGGTTTGTTCGTTTGTTAGCTTTTTTGTTTGTTGGTTTGTTGGTTTGTTGGTTTGTTGATTTGCTGGTTTGTTGGTTTTTTGGTTTGTTGGTTTGTTGGTTTGTTGGTTTGTTGATTTGTTGGTTTGTTGGTTTTTTGGTTTGTTGGTTTGTTAGTTTGTTGGTTTGTTGGTTTGTTGGCTTATTGGTTTGTTGGTTTGGTGGTTTGTTGGTTTGTTGGTTTGTTTGTTTGTTGGTTTGTTGGTTTCTTGGTTTGTTGGTTTGTTGATTTGTTGGTTTGTTGGCTTGTTGGTCTGTTGGCTTGTTGGCTTGTTGGTTTGTTGGTTTGTTTGTTTGTTGGTTTATTTGTTTGTTGGTTTGTTGGTTTGTTGACTTGTTGGCTTGTTGGTGTGTTGGTTTGTTGGTTTTTTGGTTTGTTGGCTTGTTAGTTTGTTGGTTTGTTGTTTGTTGGTTTGTTGGTTTGTTGGTTTGTTGGTTTATTGGCTTGTTGGTTTGTCGGCTTGTTGGCTTGTTGGTTTGTTGGTTTGTTCGTTTGTTGGTTTGTTGGTTTGTTGGTTTGTTGGCTTGTTGGCTTGTTGGTTTGTTGGTTTGTTGGTTTGTTGGTTTGTTGGTTTGTTGGTTTGTTGGTTTGTTGGTTTGTTGGTTTGTTGGTTTGTTGGTTTGTTGGTTTGTTGGCTTGTTGGTTTGTTGGTTTGTTGGTTTGTTGGTTTGTTGGTTTGTTGGTTTGTTGGTTTGTTCGTTTGTTGGTTTGTTGGTTTTGTTGGTTTGTTGGTTTGTTGGTTTGTTGGTTTGTTGGTTTGTTGGTTTGTTGGTTTGTTGGTTTGTTGGTTTGTCAGTTTGTTGGTTTGTTGGTTTGTTGGTTTGTTGGTTTGTTGGTTTGTTGGTTTGTTGGTTTGTTGGCTTGTTGGTTTGTTGGTTTGTTGGTTTGTTGGTTTGTTTGTTTGTTGGTTTGTTCGTTTGTTGGTTTTTTGGTTTTTTGGTTTATTGGTTTGTTGGCTTTTTGGTTTGTTGGTTTGTTGGTTTGTTTGTTTGTTGTCTTGTTGGTTTGTTGGCTTGTTGATTTTTTGGTTTGTTGGTTTGTTGGTTTGTTGACTTGTTGGTTTGTTGGTTTGTTGGTTTGTTGGTTTGGTGGTTTGTTGGTTTGCTGGCTTGTTGGTTTGTTGGTTTGTTCGTTTGTTGGTTTGTAGGTTTGTTGGTTTGTTGGCTTTTTGGCTTGTTTGTTTGTTGGTTTGTTGGCTTGTTGGTTTATTGGTTTTGTTGGTTTGTTGGTTTGTTGGTTTGTTTGTTTGTTGGTTTGTTAGTTTGTTGGTTGTTCGTTTATTGGTTTGTTGGTTTGTTGGTTTGTTTGTTTGTTGGCTTGTTGGTTTGTTGGTTTGTTGGCTTGTTGGTTTGTTGGTTTTGTTGGTTTGTTGGATTGTTGGTTTGTTGGTTTGTTGGTTTGTTGGTTTGTTGGTTTGTTGGGTTGTTGGTTTGTTGGTTTTGTTGGTTTGTTGGTTTGTTGGCTTGTTGGCTTGTTGGTTTGTTGGTTTGTTGGTTTGTTGGTTTGTTGGTTTGTTCGTTTTTTGGTTTGTTGGTTTGTTGGTTTGTCGGTTTGTTGGTTGGTTGGCTTATTGGTTTGTTCGTTTGTTAGCTTTTTGGTTTGTTGGTTTGTTGGTTTGTTGGTTTGTTGGTTTGTTGATTTGCTGGTTTGTTGGTTTTTTGGTTTGTTGGTTTGTTGGTTTGTTAGTTTGTTGATTTGTTGGTTTGTTGGTTTTTTGGTTTGTTGGTTTGTTCGTTTGTTGGTTTATTGGTTTGTTGGCTTATTGGTTTGTTGGTTTGGTGGTTTGTTGGTTTGTTGATTTGTTAGTTTGTTGGTTTGTTGGTTTGTTGGTTTGTTGAATTGTTGGTTTGTTGGCTTTTTGGTCTGTTGGCTTGTTGGCTTGTTGGTTTTTTGGTTTGTTTGTTTGTTGGTTTGTTTGTTTGTTGGTTTGTTGGTTTGTTGGTTTGTTGGCTTGTTGGCTTGTTGGTGTGTTGCTTTGTTGGTTTTTTGGTTTGTTGGCTTGTTGGTTTGTTGGTTTGTTGTTTGTTGGTTTGTTGGTTTGTTGGTTTGTTGGTTTATTGGCTTGTTGGTTTGTTGGCTTGTTGGCTTGTTGGTTTGTTGGTTTGTTCGTTTGTTGGTTTGTTGGTTTGTTGGTTTGTTGGCTTGTTGGCTTGTTGGTTTGTTGGTTTGTTGGTTTGTTGGTTTGTCGGTTTGTTGATTTGTTGGTTTGTTGGTTTGTTGGTTTGTTGGTTTGTTGGTTTGTTGGCTTGTTGGTTTGTTGGTTTGTTGGTTTGTCGGTTTGTTGGTTTGTTGGTTTGTTGGTTTGTTCGTTTGTTGGTTTGTTGGTTTTGTTAGTTTGTTGGTTTGTTGGTTTGTTGGTTTGTTGGTTTGTTGGTTTGTTGGTTTGTTGGTTTGTTGGTTTGTTGGTTTGTCAGTTTGTTGGTTTGTTGGTTTGTTGGTTTGTTGGTTTGTTGCTTTGTTGGTTTGTTGGCTTGTTGGTTTGTTGGTTTGTTGGTTTGTTGGTTTGTTCGTTTGTTGGTTTGTTGGTTTGTTGGTTTGTTGGTTTGTTGGTTTGTTGGTTTGTACGTTTGTTGGTTTGTTGGTTTGTTGGTTTGTTGGCTTGTTGGCTTGTTGGTTTGTTGGTTTGTTGGCTTGTTGGTTTGTTGGTTTGTTGGTTTGTTGGTTTGTTGGTTTGTTGGTTTGTTCGTTTGTTCATTTTTTGGTTTGTTGGTTTGTTGGTTTGTTGGCTTGTTGGTTTGTTCGTTTGTTGGCTTTTTGGTTTGTTGGTTTGTTGGTTTGTTGGTTTATTGGTTTGTTCGTTTTTTGGTTTGTTGGTTTGTCGGTTTGTTGGCTTGTTGGTTTGTTGGTTTGTTGGTTTGTTGGTTTGTTGGTTTGTTGGTTTGTTGGTTTGTTGGTTTGTTGGTTTGTATGTTTGTTGGTTTGTTGGTCTGTTGGTTTGTTGGTTTGTTGGCTTGTTGGTTTGTTGGATTGTTAGTTTGTTGGTGTGTTTGTTTGTTGGTTTGTTGGTTTGTTCGTTTGTTGGTTTGTTGCATTGTTGGTTTGTTGGCTTTTTGGTCTGTTGGCTTGTTGGCTTGTTGGTTTGTTGGTTTGTTTGTTTGTTGGTTTGTTTGTTTGTTGGTTTGTTGGTTTGTTGGATTGTTAGTTTGTTGGTGTGTTTGTTTGTTGGCTTGTTGGCTTCTTGGTTTGTTGGTTTGTTGGTTTGTTGGTTTGTTGCTTTGTTCGTTTTTTGGTTTGTTGACTTATTGGTTTGTTCTTTTGTTGGTTTGTTGGTGTGTTGGTTTGTTGGTTTTTTGGTTTGTTGGCTTGTTGGTTTGTTGGTTTGTTGTTTGTTGGTTTGTTGGTTTGTTGGTTTGTTGGTTTGTTGGTTTATTGGATTGTTGGTTTGTTGGCTTGTTGGCTTGTTGGTTTGTTGGTTTGTTGGTTTGATGGTTTGTGGGTTTGTTGGTTTGTTGGTTTGTTGGTTTGTTGGTTTGTTGGTTTGTTGGTTTGTTGGCTTGTTGGTTTATCGGTTTGTTAGTTTGTTGGTGTGTTTGTTTGTTGGCTTGTTGGCTTGTTGGTTTGTTGGTTTGTTGGTTTGTTGGTTTGTTGCTTTGTTCGTTTTTTGGTTTGTTGGCTTGTTGGTTTGTTCGTTTGTTGGTTTGTTGGTTTGTTCGTTTGTTGGTTTGTTGGTTTGTTGGTTTGTTGGTTTGTTGGCTTGTTGGCTTGCTGGTTTGTTGGCTTGTTGGTTTGTTCGTTTGTTGGTTTGTTGGTTTTTTCGTTTTTTCGATTGTTGGTTTGTTGGTTTTTTGGTTATTTGGTTTTTTGGTTTGTTGGCTTTTTGGTTTGTTGGTTTGTTGGTTTGTTGGCTTGTTGGTTTGTTGGTTTGTTTGTTTGTTGGTTTGTTTATTTGTTGGTTTGTTGGTTTGTTGGTTTGTTGGTTTATTGGTTTGTTGGCTTGTTGGTTTTATTGGTTTGTTGTTTTGTTGGTTTGTTGGCTTGTTGGTTTGTTGGTTTGTTGGTTTGTTGGTTTGTTGGTTGTTGGTTTAATGGCTTGTTGGTTTGTTGGTTTGTTCGTTTGTTGGTTTGTAGATTTGTTGGTTTGTTGGCTTGTTGGCTTGTTGGTTTGTTGATTTGTTGGCTTGTTGGTTTGTTGGTTTTGTTGGTTTGTTGGTTTGTTGGTTTGTTGGTTTGTTGGTTTGTTGGTTTGTTGGTTTGTTGGTTTGTTGGTTTGTTGGTTTGTTCGTTTGTTGGTTTGTTGGTTTGTTGTTTTGTTGGATTGTTGGCTTGTTGGTTTTTTGGTTTGTTGGCTTGTTGGTTTGTTGGTTTTTTGGTTTGTTGGTTTTTTGGTTTGTTGGTTTGTTGGTTTGTTGGTTTGTTGGTTTGTTGGTTTGTTCGTTTGTTCGTTTGTTGGTTTGTTGGTTTGTTGGTTTGCTGGCTTGTTGGTTTGTTGGTTTGTTAGTTTGTTGTTGAGTTTGTTTGTTGGCTTGTTGGCTTGTTTGTTTGTTTGTTTGTTGGTTTGTTGGTTTGTTGGTTTTTTGGTTTGTTGGTTTTTTGGTTTGTTGGCTTTTCGGTTTGTTGGTTTGTTCGTTTTTTGGTTTATTGGCTTGTTGGTTTGTTCGTTTGTTGGTTTGTTGGTTACTTGGTTGGTTATTTTGTTGGTTTGTTGGTTTGTTGGTTTGTTGGGTTGTTGGTTTGTTCGTTTGTTGGTTTGTTGGTTTGTTCGTTTGTTGGTTTGTTGGTTTGTTGGTTTCTTGGCTTGTTGGCTTGTTGGTTTGTTGGTTTGTTGGCATGTTGGTTTGTTGGTTTGTTGGCGTGCTGGTTTGTTGTCTTGTTGGTTTGTTCGTTTGGTGGTATGTTGGTTTGTTCGTTTGTTCGTTTGTTCCTTTGTTGGTTTGTTGGTTTGTTGGTTTGTTGGTTTGCTGGTTTTTTGGTTTTTTGGTTTATTGGTTTGTTGGCTTTTTGGTTTGTTGGTTTGTTGGTTTGTTTGTTTGTTGTCTTGTTGGTTTGATGGCTTGTTGATTTTTTGGTTTGTTGGTTTGTTGGTTTGTTGACTTGTTGGTTTGTTGGTTTGTTGGTTTGTTGGTTTGGTGGTTTGTTGGTTTGCTGGCTTGTTGGTTTGTTGGTTTGTTCGTTTGTTGGTTTGTAGGTTTGTTGGTTTGTTGGCTTTTTGGCTTGTTTGTTTGTTGGTTTGTTGGCTTGTTGGTTTATTGGTTTTGTTGGTTTGTTGGTTTGTTGGTTTGTTGGTTTGTTGGTTTGTTAGTTTGTTGGTTGTTCGTTTATTGGTTTGTTGGTTTGTTGGTTTGTTTGTTTGTTGGCTTGTTAATTTGTTGGTTTGTTGGCTTGTTGGTTTGTTGGTTTTGTTGGTTTGTTGGATTGTTGGTTTGTTGGTTTGTTGGTTTGTTGGTTTGTTGGTTTGTTGGTTTGTTGGGTTGTTGGTTTGTTGGTTTTGTTGGTTTGTTGGTTTGTTGGCTTGTTGGCTTGTTGGTTTGTTGGTTGGTTGGCTTGTTCGTTTGTTGGTTTGTTGGTTTGTTGGTTTGTTGGTTTGTTCGTTTTTTGGTTTGTTGGTTTGTTGGTTTGTCGGTTTGTTGGTTTGTTGGCTTATTGGTTTGTTCGTTTGTTAGCTTTTTTGTTTGTTGGATTGTTGGTTTGTTGGTTTGTTGGTTTGTTGGTTTGTTGGTTTGTTGGGTTGTTGGTTTGTTGGTTTTGTTGGTTTGTTGGTTTGTTGGCTTATTGGTTTGTTGGTTTGGTTGTTTGTTGGTTTGTTGGTTTGTTTGTTTGTTGGTTTGTTGGTTTGTTGGTTTGTTGGTTTGTTGATTTGTTGGTTTGTTGGCTTGTTGGTCTGTTGGCTTGTTGGCTTGTTGGTTTGTTGGTTTGTTTGTTTGTTGGTTTGTTTGTTTGTTGGTTTGTTGGTTTGTTGACTTGTTGGCTTGTTGGTGTGTTGGTTTGTTGGTTTTTTGGTTTGTTGGCTTGTTGGTTTGTTGGTTTGTTGTTTGTTGGTTTGTTGGTTTGTTGGTTTGTTGGTTTATTGGCTTGTTAGTTTGTTGGCTTGTTGGCTTGTTGGTTTGTTGGTTTGTTCGTTTGTTGGTTTGTTGGTTTGTTGGTTTGTTGGCTTGTTGGCTTGTTGGCTTGTTGGTTTGTTGGTTTGTTGGTTTGTTGGTTTGTCGGTTTGTTGGTTTGTTGGTTTGTTGGTTTGTTGGTTTGTTGGTTTGTTGGTTTGTTGGTTTGTTGGCTTGTTGGTTTGTTGGTTTGTTGGTTTGTTGGTTTGTTGGTTTGTTGGTTTGTTGGTTTATTCGTTTGTTGGTTTGTTGGTTTTGTTGGTTTGTTGGTTTGTTGGTTTGTTGGTTTGTTGGTTTGTTGGTTTGTTGGTTTGTTGGTTTGTCAGTTTGTTGGTTTGTTGGTTTGTTGGTTTGTTGGTTTGTTGGTTTGTTGGTTTGTTGGCTTGTTGGTTTGTTGGTTTGTTGGTTTGTTGGTTTGTTTGTTTGTTGGTTTGTTCGTTTGTTGGTTTTTTGGTTTTTTGGTTTATTGGTTTGTTGGCTTTTTGGTTTGTTGGTTTGTTGGTTTGTTTGTTTGTTGTCTTGTTGGTTTGTTGGCTTGTTGATTTTTTGGTTTGTTGGTTTGTTGGTTTGTTGACTTGTTGGTTTGTTGGTTTGTTGATTTGTTGGTTTGGTGGTTTGTTGGTTTGCTGGCTTGTTGGTTTGTTGGTTTGTTCGTTTGTTGGTTTGTAGGTTTGTTGGTTTGTTGGCTTTTTGGCTTGTTTGTTTGTTGGTTTGTTGGCTTGTTGGTTTATTGGTTTTGTTGGTTTGTTGGTTTGTTGGTTTGTTTGTTTGTTGGTTTGTTAGTTTGTTGGTTGTTCGTTTATTGGTTTGTTGGTTTGTTGGTTTGTTTGTTTGTTGGCTTGTTGGTTTGTTGGTTTGTTGGTTTTGTTGGTTTGTTGGATTGTTGGTTTGTTGGTTTGTTGGTTTGTTGGTTTGTTGGTTTGTTGGGTTGTTGGTTTGTTGGTTTTGTTGGTTTGTTGGTTTGTTGGCTTGTTGGCTTGTTGGTTTGTTGGTTGGTTGGCTTGTTCGTTTGTTGGTTTGTTGGTTTCTTGGTTTGTTGGTTTGTTGGTTTGTTCGTTTTTTGGTTTGTTGGTTTGTTGGTTTGTCAGTTTGTTGGTTGGTTGGCTTATTGGTTTGTTCGTTTGTTAGCTTTTTGGTTTGTTGGTTTGTTGGTTTGTTGGTTTGTTGGTTTGTTGATTTGCTGGTTTGTTGGTTTTTTGGTTTGTTGGTTTGTTGGTTTGTTAGTTTGTTGATTTGTTGGTTTGTTGGTTTTTTGGTTTGTTGGTTTGTTCGTTTGTTGGTTTATTGGTTTGTTGGCTTATTGGTTTGTTGGTTTGGTGGTTTGTTGGTTTGTTGGTTTGTTAGTTTGTTGGTTTGTTGGTTTGTTGGTTTGTTGAATTGTTGGTTTGTTGGCTTTTTGGTCTGTTGGCTTGTTGGCTTGTTGGTTAGTTGGTTTGTTTGTTTGTTGGTTTGTTTGTTTGTTGGTTTGTTGGTTTGTTGGTTTGTTGGCTTGTTGGCTTGTTGGTGTGTTGCTTTGTTGGTTTTTTGGTTTGTTGGCTTGTTGGTTTGTTGGTTTATTGTTTGTTGGTTTGTTGGTTTGTTGGTTTGTTGGTTTATTGGCTTGTTGGTTTGTTGGCTTGTTGGCTTGTTGGTTTGTTGGTTTGTTCGTTTGTTGGTTTGTTGGTTTGTTGGTTTGTTGGCTTGTTGGCTTGTTAATTTGTTGGTTTGTTGGTTTGTTGGTTTGTCGGTTTGTTGGTTTGTTGGTTCGTTGGTTTGTTGGTTTGTTGGTTTGTTGGTTTGTTGGTTTGTTGGCTTGTTGGTTTGTTGGTTTGTTGGTTTGTTGGTTTGTTGGTTTGTTGGTTTGTTGGTTTGTTGGTTTGTTCGTTTGTTGGTTTGTTGGTTTTGTTAGTTTGTTGGTTTGTTGGTTTGTTGGTTTGTTGGTTTGTTGGTTTGTTGGTTTGTTGGTTTGTTGGTTTGTTGGTTTGTTGGTTTGTCAGTTTGTTGGTTTGTTGGTTTGTTGGTTTGTTGGTTTGTTGCTTTGTTGGTTTGTTGGCTTGTTGGTTTGTTGGTTTGTTGGTTTGTTGGTTTGTTTGTTTGTTGGTTTGTTCGTTTGTTGGTTTGTTGGTTTGTTGGTTTGTTGGTTTGTTGGTTTGTTGGTTTGTACGTTTGTTGGTTTGTTGGTTTGTTGGTTTGTTGGCTTGTTGGCTTGTTGGTTTGTTGGTTTGTTGGCTTGTTGGTTTGTTGGTTTGTTGGTTTGTTGGTTTGTTGGTTTGTTGGTTTGTTGGTTTGTTCATTTTTTGGTTTGTTGGTTTGTTGGTTTGTTGGCTTGTTGGTTTGTTCGTTTGTTGGCTTTTTGGTTTGTTGGTTTGTGGTTTGTTGGTTTATTGGTTTGTTCGTTTTTTGGTTTGTTGGTTTGTCGGTTTGTTGGTTTGTTGGTTTGTTGGTTTGTTGGTTTGTTGGTTTGTTGGTTTGTTGGTTTGTTGGTTTGTTGGTTTGTTGGTTTGTTGGTTTGTTGGTCTGTTGGTTTGTTGGTTTGTTGGCTTGTTGGTTTGTTGGATTGTTAGTTTGGTGGTGTGTTTGTTTGTTGGTTTGTTGGTTTGTTGGTTTGTTGGTTTGTTGCATTGTTGGTTTGTTGGCTTTTTGGTCTTTTGGCTTGTTGGCTTGTTGGTTTGTTGGTTTGTTTGTTTGTTGGTTTGTTTGTTTGTTGGTTTGTTGGTTTGTTGGATTGTTAGTTTGTTGGTGTGTTTGTTTGTTGGCTTGTTGGCTTCTTGGTTTGTTGGTTTGTTGGTTTGTTGGTTTGTTGCTTTGTTCGTTTTTTGGTTTGTTGACTTATTGGTTTGTTCTTTTGTTGGTTTGTTGGTGTGTTGGTTTGTTGGTTTTTTAGTTTGTTGGCTTGTTGGTTTGTTGGTTTGTTGTTTGTTGGTTTGTTGGTTTGTTGGTTTGTTGGTTTGTTGGTTTATTGGATTGTTGGTTTGTTGGCTTGTTGGCTTGTTGGTTTGTTGGTTTGTTGGTTTGATGGTTTGTGGGTTTGTTGGTTTGTTGGTTTGTTGGTTTGTTGGTTTGTTGGTTTGTTGGCTTGTTGGTTTATCGGTTTGTTAGTTTGTTGGTGTGTTTGTTTGTTGGCTTGTTGGCTTGTTGGTTTGTTGGTTTGTTGGTTTGTTGGTTTGTTGCTTTGTTCGTTTTTTGGTTTGTTGGCTTGTTGGTTTGTTCGTTTGTTGGTTTGTTGGTTTGTTCGTTTGTTGGTTTGTTGGTTTGTTGGTTTGTTGGTTTGTTGGCTTGTTGGCTTGCTGGTTTGTTGGCTTGTTGGTTTGTTCGTTTGTTGGTTTGTTGGTTTGTTCGTTTTTTCGATTGTTGGTTTGTTGGTATTTTGGTTATTTGGTTTTTTGGTTTGTTGGCTTTTTGGTTTGTTGGTTTGTTGGTTTGTTGGCTTGTTGGTTTGTTGGTTTGTTTGTTTGTTGGTTTGTTTATTTGTTGGTTTGTTGGTTTGTTGGTTTGTTGGTTTGTTGGTTTATTGGTTTGTTGGCTTGTTGGTTTTATTGGTTTGTTGTTTTGTTGGTTTGTTGGCTTGTTGGTTTGTTGGTTTGTTGGTTTGTTGGTTTGTTGGTTGTTGGTTTAATGGCTTGTTGGTTTGTTGGTTTGTTCGTGTGTTGGTTTGTAGATTTGTTGGTTTGTTGGCTTGTTGGCTTGTTGGTTTGTTGGTTTGTTGGCTTGTTGGTTTGTTGGTTTTGTTGGTTTGTTGGTTTGTTGGTTTGTTGGTTTGTTGGTTTGTTGGTTTGTTGGTTTGTTGGTTTGTTGGTTTGTTGGTTTGTTGGTTTGTTCGTTTGTTGGTTTGTTGGTTTGTTGTTTTGTTGGATTGTTGGCTTGTTGGTTTTTTGGTTTGTTGGCTTGTTGGTTTGTTGGTTTTTTGGTTTGTTGGTTTTTTGGTTTGTTGGTTTGTTGGTTTGTTGGTTTGTTGGTTTGTTGGTTTGTTGGTTTGTTCGTTTGTTCGTTTATTGGTTTGTTGGTTTGTTGGTTTGCTGGCTTGTTAGTTTGTTGGTTTGTTAGTTTGTTGTTGAGTTTGTTTGTTGGCTTGTTGGCTTGTTTGATTGTTTGTTTGTTGGTTTGTTGGTTTGTTGGTTTTTTGGTTTGTTGGTTTTTTGGTTTGTTGGCTTTTTGGTTTGTTGGTTTGTTGGTTTGTTCGTTTTTTGGTTTATTGGCTTGTTGGTTTGTTCGTTTGTTGGTTTGTTGGTTACTTGGTTGGTTATTTTGTTGGTTTGTTGGTTTGTTGGTTTGTTGGGTTGTTGGTTTGTTCGTTTGTTGGTTTGTTGGTTTGTTCGTTTGTTGGTTTGTTGGTTTGTTAGTTTGTTGGTTGTTCGTTTATTGGTTTGTTGGTTTGTTGGTTTGTTTGTTTGTTGGCTTGTTGGTTTGTTGGTTTTTTGGTTTTTTGGTTTATTGGTTTGTTGGCTTTTTGGTTTGTTGGTTTGTTGGTTTGTTTGTTTGTTGTCTTGTTGGTTTGATGGCTTGTTGATTTTTTGGTTTGTTGCTTTGTTGGTTTGTTGACTTGTTGGTTTGTTGGTTTGTTGGTTTGTTGGTTTGGTGGTTTGTTGGTTTGCTGGCTTGTTGGTTTGTTGGTTTGTTCGTTTGTTGGTTTGTAGGTTTGTTGGTTTGTTGGCTTTTTGGCTTGTTTGTTTGTTGGTTTGTTGGCTTGTTGGTTTGTTGGTTTGTTGGCGTGCTGGTTTGTTGTCTTGTTGGTTTGTTCGTTTGGTGGTATGTTGGTTTGTTCGTTTGTTCGTTTGTTCCTTTGTTGGTTTGTTGGTTTGTTGGTTTGTTGGTTTGCTGGTTTTTTGGTTTTTTGGTTTATTGGTTTGTTGGCTTTTTGGTTTGTTGGTTTGTTGGTTTGTTTGTTTGTTGTCTTGTTGGTTTGATGGCTTGTTGATTTTTTGGTTTGTTGCTTTGTTGGTTTGTTGACTTGTTGGTTTGTTGGTTTGTTGGTTTGTTGGTTTGTTGGTTTGGTGGTTTGTTGGTTTGCTGGCTTGTTGGTTTGTTGGTTTGTTCGTTTGTTGGTTTGTAGGTTTGTTGGTTTGTTGGCTTTTTGGCTTGTTTGTTTGTTGGTTTGTTGGCTTGTTGGTTTATTGGTTTTGTTGGTTTGTTGGTTTGTTGGTTTGTTGGTTTGTTGGTTTGTTAGTTTGTTGGTTGTTCGTTTATTGGTTTGTTGGTTTGTTGGTTTGTTTGTTTGTTGGCTTGTTGGTTTGTTGGTTTGTTGGCTTGTTGGTTTGTTGGTTTTGTTGGTTTGTTGGATTGTTGGTTTGTTGGTTTGTTGGTTTGTTGGTTTGTTGGTTTGTTGGGTTGTTGGTTTGTTGGTTTTGTTGGTTTGTTGGTTTGTTGGCTTGTTGGCTTGTTGGTTTGTTGGTTGGTTGGCTTGTTCGTTTGTTGGTTTGTTGGTTTGTTGGTTTGTTCGTTTTTTGGTTTGTTGGTTTGTTGGTTTGTCGGTTTGTTGGTTTGTTGGCTTATTGGTTTGTTCGTTTGTTAGCTTTTTTGTTTGTTGGTTTGTTGGTTTGTTGGTTTGTTGATTTGCTGGTTTGTTGGTTTTTTGGTTTGTTGGTTTGTTGGTTTGTTGATTTGTTGGTTTGTTGGTTTTTTGGTTTGTTCGTTTGTTGGTTTGTTGGTTTGTTGGCTTATTGGTTTGTTGGTTTGGTGGTTTGTTGGTTTGTTGGTTTGTTAGTTTGTTGGTTTGTTGGTTTGTTGGTTTATTGATTTGTTGGTTTGTTGGCTTGTTGGTCTGTTGGCTTGTTGGCTTGTTGGTTTGTTGGTTTGTTTGTTTGTTGGTTTGTTTGTTGGTTGGTTTGTTGGTTTGTTGGTTTGTTGACTTGTTGGCTTGTTGGTGTGTTGGTTTGTTGGTTTTTTGGTTTGTTGGCTTGTTGGTTTGTTGGTTTGTTGTTTGTTGGTTTGTTGGTTTGTTGGTTTGTTGGTTTATTGGCTTGTTGGTTTGTTGGCTTGTTGGCTTGTTGGTTTGTTGGTTTGTTCGTTTGTTAGTTTGTTGGTTTGTTGGTTTGTTGGCTTGTTGGCTTGTTGGTTTGTTGGTTTGTTGGTTTGTTGGTTTGTCGGTTTGTTGGTTTGTTGGTTTGTTGGTTTGTTGGTTTGTTGGTTTGTTGGTTTGTTGGCTTGTTGGTTTGTTGGTTTGTTGGTTTGTTGGTTTGTTGGTTTGTTGGTTTGTTGGTTTGTTGGTTTGTTCGTTTGTTGGTTTGTTGGTTTTGTTGGTTTGTTGGTTTGTTGGTTTGTTGGTTTGTTCGTTTGTTGGTTTGTTGGTTTGTTGGTTTGTTGGTTTGTTGGTTTGTCAGTTTGTTAGTTTGTTGGTTTGTTGGTTTGTTGGTTTGTTGGTTTGTTGGTTAGTTGGTTTGTTCGTTTGTTGGTTTGTTGGTTTGTTGGCTTATTGGTTTGTTGGTTTGGTGGTTTGTTGGTTTGTTGGTTTGTTAGTTTGTTGGTTTGTTGGTTTGTTGGTTTGTTGGTTTGTTGGTTTGTTGATTTGTTGGTTTGTTGGCTTGTTGGTCTGTTGGCTTGTTGGCTTGTTGGTTTGTTGGTTTGTTTGTTTGTTGTTTTGTTTGTTTGTTGGTTTGTTGGTTTGTTGACTTGTTATCTTATTGGTGTGTTGGTTTGTTGGTTTTTTGGTTTGTTGGCTTGTTGGTTTGTTGGTTTGTTGTTTGTTGGTTTGTTGGTTTGTTGGTTTGTTGGTTTATTGGCTTGTTGGTTTGTTGGCTTGTTGGCTTGTTGGTTTGTTGGTTTGTTCGTTTGTTGGTTTGTTGGTTTGTAGGTTTGTTGGCTTGTTGGCTTGTTGGTTTGTTGGTTTGTTGGTTTGTTGGTTTGTCGGTTTGTTGGTTTGTTGGTTTGTTGGTTTGTTGGTTTGTTGGTTTGTTGGTTTGTTGGCTTGTTGGTTTGTTGGTTTGTTGGTTTGTTGGTTTGTTGGTTTGTTGGTTTGTTGGTTTGTTGGTTTGTTGGTTTGTTCGTTTGTTGGTTAGTTGGTTTTGTTGGTTTGTTGGTTTGTTGGTTTGTTGGTTTGTTGGTTTGTTGGTTTGTTGGTTTGTTGGTTTGTTGGTTTGTCAGTTTGTTGGTTTGTTGGTTTGTTGGTTTGTTGGTTTGTTGGTTTGTTGGTTTGTTGGTTTGTTGGTTTGTTGGTTTGTTGGCTTGTTGGTTTGTTGGTTTGTTGGTTTGTTGGTTTGTTTGTTTGTTGGTTTGTTCGTTTGTTGGTTTTTTGGTTTATTGGTTTGTTGGCTTTTTGGTTTGTTGGTTTGTTGGTTTGTTTGTTTGTTGTCTTGTTGTCTTGTTGGTTTGTTGGTTTGTTGGTTTGTTGGCTTGTTGGTTTGTTGGTTTTGTTGGTTTGTTGGATTGTTGGTTTGTTGGTTTGTTGGTTTGTTGGTTTGTTGGTTTGTTGGTTTGTTGGTTTGGTGGTTTGTTGGTTTGCTGGCTTGTTGGTTTGTTGGTTTGTTCGTTTGTTGGTTTGTAGGTTTGTTGGTTTGTTGGCTTTTTGGCTTGTTTGTTTGTTGGTTTGTTGGCTTGTTGGTTTATTGGTTTTGTTGGTTTGTTGGTTTGTTGGTTTGTTGGTTTGTTGGTTTGTTAGTTTGTTGGTTGTTCGTTTATTGGTTTGTTGGTTTGTTGGTTTGTTTGTTTGTTGGCTTGTTGGTTTGTTGGTTTGTTGGCTTGTTGGTTTGTTGGTTTTGTTGGTTTGTTGGATTGTTGGTTTGTTGGTTTGTTGGTTTGTTGGTTTGTTGGTTTGTTGGGTTGTTGGTTTGTTGGTTTTGTTGGTTTGTTGGTTTGTTGGCTTGTTGGCTTGTTGGTTTGTTGGTTGGTTGGCTTGTTCGTTTGTTGGTTTGTTGGTTTGTTGGTTTGTTCGTTTTTTGGTTTGTTGGTTTGTTGGTTTGTCGGTTTGTTGGTTTGTTGGCTTATTGGTTTGTTCGTTTGTTAGCTTTTTTGTTTGTTGGTTTGTTGGTTTGTTGGTTTGTTGATTTGCTGGTTTGTTGGTTTTTTGGTTTGTTGGTTTGTTGGTTTGTTGATTTGTTGGTTTGTTGGTTTTTTGGTTTGTTCGTTTGTTGGTTTGTTGGTTTGTTGGCTTATTGGTTTGTTGGTTTGGTGGTTTGTTGGTTTGTTGGTTTGTTAGTTTGTTGGTTTGTTGGTTTGTTGGTTTATTGATTTGTTGGTTTGTTGGCTTGTTGGTCTGTTGGCTTGTTGGCTTGTTGGTTTGTTGGTTTGTTTGTTTGTTGGTTTGTTTGTTTGTTGGTTTGTTGGTTTGTTGGTTTGTTGACTTGTTGGCTTGTTGGTGTGTTGGTTTGTTGGTTTTTTGGTTTGTTGGCTTGTTGGTTTGTTGGTTTGTTGTTTGTTGGTTTGTTGGTTTGTTGGTTTGTTGGTTTATTGGCTTGTTGGTTTGTTGGCTTGTTGGCTTGTTGGTTTGTTGGTTTGTTCGTTTGTTAGTTTGTTGGTTTGTTGGTTTGTTGGCTTGTTGGCTTGTTGGTTTGTTGGTTTGTTGGTTTGTTGGTTTGTCGGTTTGTTGGTTTGTTGGTTTGTTGGTTTGTTGGTTTGTTGGTTTGTTGGTTTGTTGGCTTGTTGGTTTGTTGGTTTGTTGGTTTGTTGGTTTGTTGGTTTGTTGGTTTGTTGGTTTGTTGGTTTGTTCGTTTGTTGGTTTGTTGGTTTTGTTGGTTTGTTGGTTTGTTGGTTTGTTGGTTTGTTCGTTTGTTGGTTTGTTGGTTTGTTGGTTTGTTGGTTTGTTGGTTTGTCAGTTTGTTAGTTTGTTGGTTTGTTGGTTTGTTGGTTTGTTGGTTTGTTGGTTAGTTGGTTTGTTCGTTTGTTGGTTTGTTGGTTTGTTGGCTTATTGGTTTGTTGGTTTGGTGGTTTGTTGGTTTGTTGGTTTGTTAGTTTGTTGGTTTGTTGGTTTGTTGGTTTGTTGGTTTGTTGGTTTGTTGATTTGTTGGTTTGTTGGCTTGTTGGTCTGTTGGCTTGTTGGCTTGTTGGTTTGTTGGTTTGTTTGTTTGTTGTTTTGTTTGTTTGTTGGTTTGTTGGTTTGTTGACTTGTTATCTTATTGGTGTGTTGGTTTGTTGGTTTTTTGGTTTGTTGGCTTGTTGGTTTGTTGGTTTGTTGTTTGTTGGTTTGTTGGTTTGTTGGTTTGTTGGTTTATTGGCTTGTTGGTTTGTTGGCTTGTTGGCTTGTTGGTTTGTTGGTTTGTTCGTTTGTTGGTTTGTTGGTTTGTAGGTTTGTTGGCTTGTTGGCTTGTTGGTTTGTTGGTTTGTTGGTTTGTTGGTTTGTCGGTTTGTTGGTTTGTTGGTTTGTTGGTTTGTTGGTTTGTTGGTTTGTTGGTTTGTTGGCTTGTTGGTTTGTTGGTTTGTTGGTTTGTTGGTTTGTTGGTTTGTTGGTTTGTTGGTTTGTTGGTTTGTTGGTTTGTTCGTTTGTTGGTTAGTTGGTTTTGTTGGTTTGTTGGTTTGTTGGTTTGTTGGTTTGTTGGTTTGTTGGTTTGTTGGTTTGTTGGTTTGTTGGTTTGTCAGTTTGTTGGTTTGTTGGTTTGTTGGTTTGTTGGTTTGTTGGTTTGTTGGTTTCTTGGTTTGTTGGTTTGTTGGTTTGTTGGCTTGTTGGTTTGTTGGTTTGTTGGTTTGTTGGTTTGTTTGTTTGTTGGTTTGTTCGTTTGTTGGTTTTTTGGTTTATTGGTTTGTTGGCTTTTTGGTTTGTTGGTTTGTTGGTTTGTTTGTTTGTTGTCTTGTTGTCTTGTTGGTTTGTTGGCTTGTTGATTTTTTGGTTTGTTGGTTTGTTGGTTTGTTGACTTGTTGGTTTGTTGGTTTGTTGGTTTGTTGGTTTGTTGGTTTGGTGGTTTGTTGGTTTGCTGGCTTGTTGGTTTGTTGGTTTGTTCGTTTGTTTGTTTGTAGGTTTGTTGGTTTGTTGGCTTTTTGGCTTGTTTGTTTGTTGGTTTGTTGGCTTGTTGGTTTATTGGTTTTGTTGGTTTGTTGGTTTGTTGGTTTGTTTGTTTGTTGGTTTGTTAGTTTGTTGGTTGTTCGTTTATTGGTTTGTTGGTTTGTTGGTTTGTTTGTTTGTTGGCTTGTTGGTTTGTTGGTTTGTTGGCTTGTTGGTTTGTTGGTTTTGTTGGTTTGTTGGATTGTTGGTTTGTTGGTTTGTTGGTTTGTTGGTTTGTTCGTTTGTTGGGTTGTTGGTTTGTTGGTTTTGTTGGTTTGTTGGTTTGTTGGCTTGTTGGTTTGTTGGTTTGTTGGTTAGTTGGTTTGTTCGTTTGTTGGTTTGTTGGTTTGTTGGCTTATTGGTTTGTTGGTTTGGTGGTTTGTTGGTTTGTTGGTTTGTTAGTTTGTTGGTTTGTTGGTTTGTTGGTTTGTTGGTTTGTTGGTTTGTTGATTTGTTGGTTTGTTGGCTTGTTGGTCTGTTGGCTTGTTGGCTTGTTGGTTTGTTGGTTTGTTTGTTTGTTGGTTTGTTTGTTTGTTGGTTTGTTGGTTTGTTGACTTGTTGGCTTGTTGGTGTGTTGGTTTGTTGGTTTTTTGGTTTGTTGGCTTGTTGGTTTGTTGGTTTGTTGTTTGTTGGTTTGTTGGTTTGTTGGTTTGTTGGTTTATTGGCTTGTTGGTTTGTTGGCTTGTTGGCTTGTTGGTTTGTTGGTTTGTTCGTTTGTTGGTTTGTTGGTTTGTTGGTTTGTTGGCTTGTAGGCTTGTTGGTTTGTTGGTTTGTTGGTTTGTTGGTTTGTCGGTTTGTTGGTTTGTTGGTTTGTTGGTTTGTTGGTTTGTTGGTTTGTTGGTTTGTTGGTTTGTTGGCTTGTTGGTTTGTTGGTTTGTTGGTTTGTTGGTTTGTTGGTTTGTTGGTTTGTTGGTTTGTTCGTTTGTTGGTTAGTTGGTTTTGTTGGTTTGTAGGTTTGTTGGTTTGTTGGTTTGTTGGTTTGTTGGTTTGTTGGTTTGTTGGTTTGTTGGTTTGTCAGTTTGTTGGTTTGTTGGTTTGTTGGTTTGTTGGTTTGTTGGTTTGTTGGTTTGTTGGTTTGTTGGCTTGTTGGTTTGTTGGTTTGTTGGTTTGTTGGTTTGTTTGTTTGTTGGTTTGTTCGTTTGTTGGTTTTTTGGTTTTTTGGTTTATTGGTTTGTTGGCTTTTTGGTTTGTTGGTTTGTTGGTTTGTTTGTTTGTTGTCTTGTTGTCTTGTTGGTTTGTTGGCTTGTTGATTTTTTGGTTTGTTGGTTTGTTGGTTTGTTGACTTGTTGGTTTGTTGGTTTGTTGGTTTGTTGGTTTGGTGGTTTGTTGGTTTGCTGGCTTGTTGGTTTGTTGGTTTGTTCGTTTGTTTGTTTGTAGGTTTGTTGGTTTGTTGGCTTTTTGGCTTGTTTGTTTGTTGGTTTGTTGGCTTGTTGGTTTATTGGTTTTGTTGGTTTGTTTGTTTGTTGGTTTGTTAGTTTGTTGGTTGTTCGTTTATTGGTTTGTTGGTTTGTTGGTTTGTTTGTTTGTTGGCTTGTTGGTTTGTTGGTTTGTTGGCTTGTTGGTTTGTTGGTTTTGTTGGTTTGTTGGATTGTTGGTTTGTTGGTTTGTTGGTTTGTTGGTTTGTTCGTTTGTTGGGTTGTTGGTTTGTTGGTTTGTTGGTTTGTTGGCTTGTTGGCTTGTTGGTTTGTTGGTTGGTTGGCTTGTTCGTTTGTTGGTTTGTTGGTTTGTTGGTTTGTTGGTTTGTTCGTTTTTTGGTTTGTTGGTTTGTTGGTTTGTCGGTTTGTTGGTTTGTTGGCTTATTGGTTTGTTCGTTTGTTAGCTTTTTGGTTTGTTGGTTTGTTGGTTTGTTGGTTTGTTGGTTTGTTGGTTTGTTGATTTGCTGGTTTGTTGGTTTTTTGGTTTGTTGGTTTGTTGGTTTGTTAGTTTGTTGATTTGTTGGTTTGTTGGTTTTTTGGTTTGTTGGTTTGTTCGTTTGTTGGTTTGTTGGTTTGTTGGCTTATTGGTTTGTTGGTTTGGTGGTTTGTTGGTTTGTTGGTTTGTTAGTTTGTTGGTTTGTTGGTTTGTTGGTTTGTTGAATTGTTGGTTTGTTGGCTTTTTGGTCTCTTGGCTTTTTGGCTTGTTGGCTTGTTGGTTTGTTGGTTTGTTTGTTTGTTGGTTTGTTTGTTTGTTGGTTTGTTGGTTTGTTGGTTTGTTGGCTTGTTGGCTTGTTGGTGTGTTGCTTTGTTGGTTTTTTGGTTTGTTGGCTTGTTGGTTTGTTGGTTTGTTGTTTGTTGGTTTTTTGGTTTGTTGGTTTGTTGGTTTATTGGCTTGTTGGTTTGTTGGCTTGTTGGCTTGTTGGTTTGTTGGTTTGTTGGTTTGTTGGTTTGTCGGTATGTTGGTTTGTTGGTTTGTTGGTTTGTTGGTTTGTTGGTTTGTTGGTTTGTTGGCTTGTTGGTTTGTTGGTTTGTTGGTTTGTTGGTTTGTTGGTTTGTTGGTTTGTTGGTTTGTTGGTTTGTTCGTTTGTTGGTTTGTTGGTTTTGTTGGTTTGTTGGTTTGTTGGTTTGTTGGTTTGTTGGTTTGTTGGTTTGTTGGTTTGTTGGTTTGTTGGTTTGTTAGTTTGTCAGTTTGTTGGTTTGTTCGTTTGTTGGTTTGTTGGTTTGTTGCTTTGTTGGTTTGTTGGCTTGTTGGTTTGTTGGTTTGTTGGTTTGTTGGTTTGTTTGTTTGTTGGTTTGTTCGTTTGTTGGTTTGTTGGTTTGTTGGTTTGTTGGTTTGTTGGTTTGTTGGTTTGTACGTTTGTTGGTTTGTTGGTTTGTTGGTTTGTTGGTTTGTTGGCTTGTTGGCTTGTTGGTTTGTTGGTTTGTTGGCTTGTTGGTTTGTTGGTTTGTTGGTTTGTTGGTTTGTTGGTTTGTTGGTTTGTTCATTTTTTGGTTTGTTGGTTTGTTGGTTTGTTGGCTTGTTGGTTTGTTCGTTTGTTGGCTTTTTGGTTTGTTGGTTTGTTGGTTTGTTGGTGTTATTGGTTTGTTGGTTTGTTGGTTTGTTGGCTTGTTGGTTTGTTGGTTTGTTGGTTTGTTGGTTTGTTGGTTTGTTGGTTGTTGGTTTAATGGTTTGTTGGTTTGTTGGTTTGTTGGTTTGTTAGTTTGTTGGTTTGTTGGTTTGTTGGTCTGTTGGTTTGTTGGTTTGTTGGCTTGTTGGTTTGTTGGATTGTTAGTTTGTTGGTGTGTTTGTTTGTTGGTTTGTTGGTTTGTGGGTTTGTTGGTTTGTTGAATTGTTGGTTTGTTGGCTTTTTGGTCTGTTGGCTTGTTGGCTTGTCGGTTTGTTGGTTTGTTTGTTTGTTGGTTTGTTTGTTTGTTAGTTTGTTGGTTTGTTGGATTGTTAGTTTGTTGGAGTGTTTGTTTGTTGGCTTGTTGGCTTCTTGGTTTGTTGGTTTGTTGGTTTGTTGGTTTGTTGCTTTGTTAGTTTTTTGGTTTGTTGACTTATTGGTTTGTTCTTTTGTTGGTTTGTTGGTGTGTTGGTTTGTTGGTTTTTTGGTTTGTTGGCTTGTTGGTTTGTTGGTTTGTTGTTTGTTGGTTTGTTGGTTTGTTGGTTTGTTGGTTTGTTGGTTTATTGGATTGTTGGTTTGTTGGCTTGTTGGCTTGTTGGTTTGTTGGTTTGTTGGTTTGATGGTTTGTGGGTTTGTTGGTTTGTTGGTTTGTTGGTTTGTTGGTTTGTTGGTTTGTTGGTTTGTTGGTTTGTTTGTCTTGTTGGTTTGTCGGTTTGTTAGTTTGTTGGTGTGTTTGTTTGTTGGCTTGTTGGCTTGTTGGTTTGTTGGTTTGTTGGTTTGTTGGTTTGTTGCTTTGTTCGTTTTTTGGTTTGTTGGCTTGTTGGTTTGTTCGTTTGTTGGTTTGTTGGTTTGTTCGTTTGTTGGTTTGTTGGTTTGTTGGTTTGTTGGTTTGTTGGCTTGTTGGCTTGCTGGTTTGTTGGCTTGTTGGTTTGTTCGTTTGTTGGTTTGTTGGTTTGTTCGTTTGTTCGATTGTTGGTTTGTTGGTTTGTTGGTTTTTTGGTTATTTGGTTTTTTGGTTTGTTGGCTTTTTGGTTTGTTGGTTTGTTGGTTTGTTGGCTTGTTGGTTTGTTGGTTTGTTTGTTTGTTGGTTTGTTTGTTTGTTGGTTTGTTGGTTTGTTGGTTTGTTGTTTTATTGGTTTGTTGGCTTGTTGGTGTTATTGGTTTGTTGGTTTGTTGGTTTGTTGGCTTGTTGGTTTGTTGGTTTGTTGGTTTGTTGGTTTGTTGGTTGTTGGTTTAATGGCTTGTTGGTTTGTTGGTTTGTTCGTTTGTTGGTTTGTAGATTTGTTGGTTTGTTGGCTTGTTGGCTTGTTGGTTTGTTGGTTTGTTGGTTTGTTGGCTTGTTGGTTTGTTGGTTTTGTTGGTTTGTTGGTTTGTTGGTTTGTTGGTTTGTTGGTTTGTTGGTTTGTTGGTTTGTTGGTTTGTTGGTTTGTTGGTTTGTTGGTTTGTTCGTTTGTTGGTTTGTTGGTTTGTTGTTTTGTTGGATTGTTGGCTTGTTGGTTTTTTGGTTTGTTGGCTTGTTGGTTTTTTGGTTTGTTGGTTTTTTGGTTTGTTGGTTTGTTGGTTTGTTGGTTTGTTGGTTTGTTGGTTTGTTCGTTTGTTCGTTTGTTGGTTTGTTGGTTTGTTGGTTTGCTGGCTTGTTGGTTTGTTGGTTTGTTAGTTTGTTGTTGAGTTTGTTTGTTGGCTTGTTGGCTTGTTTGTTTGTTTCTTTGTTGGTTTGTTGGTTTGTTGGTTTTTTGGTTTGTTGGTTTTTTGGTTTGTTGGCTTTTTGGTTTGTTGGTTTGTTGGTTTGTTCGTTTTTTGGTTTGTTGGCTTGTTGGTTTGTTCGTTTGTTGGTTTGTTGGTTACTTGGTTGGTTATTTTGTTGGTTTGTTGGTTTGTTGGTTTGTTGGGTTGTTGGTTTGTTCGTTTGTTGGTTTGTTGGTTTGTTCGTTTGTTGGTTTGTTGGTTTGTTGGTTTCTTGGCTTGTTGGCTTGTTGGTTTGTTGGTTTGTTGGCTTGTTGGTTTGTTGGTTTGTTGGCGTGCTGGTTTGTTGTCTTGTTGGTTTGTTCGTTTGGTGGTATGTTGGTTTCTCCGTTTGTTCGTTTGTTCCTTTGTTGGTTTGTTGGTTTGTTGGTTTGTTGGTTTGCTGGTTTTTTGGTTTTTTGGTTTATTGGTTTGTTGGCTTTTTGGTTTGTTGGTTTGTTGGTTTGTTTGTTTGTTGTCTTGTTGGTTTGTTGGCTTGTTGATTTTTTGGTTTGTTGGTTTGTTGGTTTGTTGACTTGTTGGTTTGTTGGTTTGTTGGTTTGTTGGTTTGGTGGTTTGTTGGTTTGCTGGCTTGTTGGTTTGTTGGTTTGTTCGTTTGTTGGTTTGTAGGTTTGTTGGTTTGTTGGCTTTTTGGCTTGTTTGTTTGTTGGTTTGTTGGCTTGTTGGTTTATTGGTTTTGTTGGTTTGTTGGTTTGTTGGTTTGTTGGTTTGTTGGTTTGTTAGTTTGTTGGTTGTTCGTTTATTGGTTTGTTGGTTTGTTGGTTTGTTTGTTTGTTGGCTTGTTGGTTTGTTGGTTTGTTGGCTTGTTGGTTTGTTGGTTTTGTTGGTTTGTTGGATTGTTGGTTTGTTGGTTTGTTGGTTTGTTGGTTTGTTGGTTTGTTGGGTTGTTGGTTTGTTGGTTTTGTTGGTTTGTTGGTTTGTTGGCTTGTTGGCTTGTTGGTTTGTTGGTTGGTTGGCTTGTTCGTTTGTTGGTTTGTTGGTTTGTTGGTTTGTTGGTTTGTTCGTTTTTTGGTTTGTTGGTTTGTTGGTTTGTCGGTTTGTTGGTTTGTTGGCTTATTGATTTGTTCGTTTGTTAGCTTTTTTGTTTGTTGGTTTGTTGGTTTGTTGGTTTGTTGATTTGCTGGTTTGTTGGTTTTTTGGTTTGTTGGTTTGTTGGTTTGTTGGTTTGTTGATTTGTTGGTTTGTTGGTTTTTTGGTTTGTTGGTTTGTTCGTTTGTTGGTTTGTTGGTTTGTTGGCTTATTGGTTTGTTGGTTTGGTGGTTTGTTGGTTTGTTGGTTTGTTAGTTTGTTGGTTTGTTGGTTTGTTGGTTTGTTGATTTGTTGGTTTGTTGGCTTGTTGGTCTGTTGGCTTGTTGGCTTGTTGGTTTGTTGGTTTGTTTGTTTGTTGGTTTGTTTGTTTGTTGGTTTGTTGGTTTGTTGACTTCTTGGCTTGTTGGTGTGTTGGTTTGTTGGTTTCTTGGTTTGTTGGCTTGTTGGTTTGTTGTTTGTTGGTTTGTTGGTTTGTTGGTTTGTTGGTTTATTGGCTTGTTGGTTTGTTGGCTTGTTGGCTTGTTGGTTCGTTGGCTTGTTCGTTTGTTGGTTTGTTGGTTTGTTGGTTTGTTGGTTTGTTGGCTTGTTGGCTTGTTGGTTTGTTGGTTTGTTGGTTTGTTGGTTTGTCGGTTTGTTGGTTTGTTGGTTTGTTGGTGTGTTGGTTTGTTGGTTTGTTGGATTGTTGGCTTGTTGGTTTGTTGGTTTGTTGGTTTGTTGGTTTGTTGGTTTGTTGGTTTGTTGGTTTGTTCGTTTGTTGGTTTGTTGGTTTTGTTGGTTTGTTGGTTTGTTGGTTTGTTGGTTTGTTGGTTTGTTGGTTTGTTGGTTTGTTGGTTTGTTGGTTTGTTGGTTTGTTGGTTTGTTGGTTTGTTGGTTTGTTGGTTTGTTGGTTTGTTGGTTTGTTGGTTTGTTGGTTTGTTGGTTTGTTGGTTTGTTGGCTTGTTGGTTTGTTGGTTTGTTGGTTTGTTGGTTTGTTTGTTTGTTGGTTTGTTCGTTTGTTGGTTTTTTGGTTTTTTGGTTTATTGGTTTGTTGGCTTTTTGGTTTGTTGGTTTGTTGGTTTGTTTGTTTGTTGTCTTGTTGGTTTGTTGGCTTGTTGATTTTTTGGTTTGTTGGTTTGTTGGTTTGCTGACTTGTTGGTTTGTTGGTTTGTTGGTTTGTTGGTTTGGTGGTTTGTTGGTTTGCTGGCTTGTTGGTTTGTTGGTTTGTTCGTTTGTTGGTTTGTTGGTTTGTTGGTTTGTTGGCTTGTTGGCTTGTTGGTTTGTTGGTTTGTTGGTTTGTTGGTTTGTCGGTTTGTTGGTTTGTTGGTTTGTTGGTTTGTTGGTTTGTTGGTTTGTTGGTTTGTTGGCTTGTTGGTTTGTTGGTTTGTTGGTTTGTTGGTGTGTTGGTTTGTTTTTTTGTTGGTTTGTTCGTTTGTTGGTTTGTTGGTTTTGTTGGTTTGTTGGTTTGTTGGTTTGTTGGTTTGTTGGTTTGTTGGTTTGTTGGTTTGTTGGTTTGTTGGTTTGTTGGTTTGTTGGTTTGTCAGTTTGTTGGTTTGTTGGTTTGTTGGTTTGTTGGTTTGTTGGTTTGTTGGTTTGTTGGTTTGTTGGTTTGTTGGCTTGTTGGTTTGTTGGTTTGTTGGTTTGTTGGTTTGTTTGTTTGTTGGTTTGTTCGTTTGTTGGTTTTTTGGTTTTTTGGTTTATTGGTTTGTTGGCTTTTTGGTTTGTTGGTTTGTTGGTTTGTTTGTTTGTTGTCTTGTTGGTTTGTTGGCTTGTTGATTTTTTGGTTTGTTGGTTTGTTGGTTTGCTGACTTGTTGGTTTGTTGGTTTGTTGGTTTGTTGGCTTGTTGGTTTGTTGGTTTTGTTGGTTTGTTGGATTGTTGGTTTGTTGGTTTGTTGGTTTGTTGGATTGTTGGTTTGTTGGGTTGTTGGTTTGTTGGTTTTGTTGGTCTGTTGGCTTGTTGGCTTGTTGGTTTGTTGGTTTGTTTGTTTGTTTGTTTGTTTGTTTGGGTGGTTTGTTGGTTTGTTGGTTTGTTGGCTTGTTGGCTTGTTGGTGTGTTGGTTTGTTGGTTTTTTGGTTTGTTGGCTTGTTGGTTAGTTGGTTTGTTGTTTGTTGTTTTGTTGGTTTATTGGTTTGTTGGTTTATTGGCTTGTTGGTTTGTTGGCTTGTTGGCTTGTTGGTTTGTTGGTTTGTTCGTTTGTTGGTTTGTTGGTTTGTTGGTTTGTTGGCTTGTTGGCTTGTTGGTTTGTTGGTTTGTTGGTTTGTTGGTTTGTCGGTTTGTTGGTTTGTTGGTTTGTTGGTTTGTTGGTTTGTTGGTTTGTTGGTTTGTTGGCTTGTTGGTTTGTTGGTTTGTTGGTTTGTTGGTTTGTTGGTTTGTTGGTTTGTTCGTTTGTTGGTTTGTTGGTTTTGTTGGTTTGTTGGTTTGTTGGTTTGTTGGTTTGTTGGTTTGTTGGTTTGTTGGTTTGTTGGTTTGTTGGTTTGTTGGTTTGTCAGTTTGTTGGTTTGTTGGTTTGTTGCTTTGTTGGTTTGTTGGTTTGTTGGTTTGTTGGCTTGTTGGTTTGTTGGTTTGTTGGTTTGTTGGTTTGTTGGTTTGTTTGTTTGTTGGTTTGTTCGTTTGTTGGTTTGTTGGTTTGTTGGTTTGTTGGTTTGTTGGTTTGTTGGTTTGTACGTTTGTTGGTTTGTTGGTTTGTTGGTTTGTTGGCTTGTTGGCTTGTTGGTTTGTTGGTTTGTTGGCTTGTTGGTTTGTTGGTTTGTTGGTTTGTTGGTTTGTTGGTTTGTTGGTTTGTTCATTTTTTGGTTTGTTGGTTTGTTGGTTTGTTGGCTTGTTGGTTTGTTCGTTTGTTGGCTTTTTGGTTTGTTGGTTTGTTGGTTTGTTGGCTTGTTGGTTTGTTGGATTGTTAGTTTGTTGGTGTGTTTGTTTGTTGGCTTTTTGGCTTCTTGGTTTGTTGGTTTGTTGGTTTGTTGGTTTGTTGCTTTGTTAGTTTTTTGGTTTGTTGACTTATTGGTTTGTTCTTTTGTTGGTTTGTTGGTTACTTGGTTTGTCGGTTTGTTGGTTTGTTGGTTTGTTGGTTTTTTCGTTTGTTGGTTTGTTGGTTTTTTCGTTTGTTGGTTTGTTGGTTTGTTGGTTTGTTGGTTTGTTGACTTGTTGGTTTGTTGGTTTGTTGGTTTGTTGGTTTGTTGGTTTGTTGGTTTGTTGGTTTGTTGGTTTGTTGGTTTGTTGGTTTGTTGGTTTGTTGGTTTGTTGGTTTGTTGGTTTGTTAGTTTGTTGGTTTGTTGGTTTGTTGGTTTGTTGGTTTGTTGGTTTGTTGGTTTGTTGGTTTGTTGGTTTGTTGGTTTGTTGGCTTGTTGGCTTGTTGGTTTGTTGGTTTGTTTACTTGTTGGTTTGTTAGCTTGTTGGTTTTGTTGGCTTGTTGGTTTGTTGGTTTGTTGGCTTGTTGGTTTGTTGGTTTGTTAGTTTCTTGGTGTGTTTGTTTGTTGGTTTGTTGGCTAGTTGGTTTGTTGGTTTGTTGGTTTGTTGGTTTGTTGGTTTGTTGGTTTGTTGGTTTGTTTGTTTGTTGGTTTGTTGGCTTGTTGGTTTGTTGGTTTGTTGGTTTGTTGGTTTGTTAGTTTGTTTGTTTGTTGGTTTGTTGGTTTGTTGGCTTGTTGGCTTGTTGGTTTGTTGGTTTGTTGACTTGTTGGCTTGTTATTTTTGTTGGCTTGTTGGTTTGTTGGTTTGTTGGTTTGTTTCTTTGTTGGTTTGTTGGTTTGTTGGTTTCTTGGTTTGTTGGCTTGTTGGTTTTTTGGTTTGTTGATTTGTTTCTATGTTGGTTTGTTGGTTTTTTGGTTTGTTGGTTTGTTGGTTTGTTGGTTTGTTCGTTTGTTGGCTTTTTGTTTTGTTGGTTTGTTGGTTTGTTGGTTTGTTGGTTGTTTGGTTTGTTGGTTTGTTGGTTTGTTGGTTTGTTGGTTTGTTGGCTTATTGGCTTGTTGGTTTGTTGGTTTGTTCGTTTGTTGGTTTGTTGGTTTGTTGTTTTTTTGGATTGTTGGTTTGTTAGTTTGTTGGTTTGTTGGTTTGTTGGTTGGTTGGTTTGTTGGTTTGTTGGTTTGTTGGTTTGTTGGTTGTTTGGTTTGTTGGTTTGTTGGTTTGTTGGCTTATTCGTTTTTTGGTTTGTTGGTTTGTTGGTTTGTTGGCTTGTTGGTTTGTTGGTTTGTTGGTTGTTTGGTTTGTTAGTTTGTTGGTTTGTTGGTTTGTTGGTTTGTTCGCTTATTGGCTTGTTGGTTTGTTGGTTTGTTCGTTTGTTGGTTTGTTGGTTTGTTGTTTTTTTGGATTGTTGGATTGTTGGTTTGTTGGTTTGGTGGCATGTTGGTTTGTTGTTTTTTTGGTTTGTTAGTTTGTTGGTTTGTTGGTTTGTTGGTTTGTTGGTTTGTTGGTTTGTTGGTTTGTTGGTTTGTTGGTTTGTTGGTTTGTTGGTTTGTTGGTTTGTTGGTTTGTTGGTTTGTTGGTTTGTTGGTTTGTTGGCTTGCTGGTTTGTTGGCTTGTTAGTTTGTTGGTTTGTTGGTTTGTTCGTTAGTTGGTTTGTTGGTTTGTTGGTTTGTTAGCTTGTTGGCTTGTTGGTTTGTTGGTTTGTTGACTTATTGGTTTGTTGGTTTGTTGGTTTGTTGGTTTGTTGGTTTGTTGGTTTGTTGGCTTGTTGGTTTGTTTGTTTGCTGGCTTGTTGGTTTGTTGGATTGTTCGTTTGTTGGTTTGTAGGTTTATTGGTTTGTTGGCTTGTTGGCTTGTTGGTTTGTTGGTATGTTGGTTTGTTGGCTTGTTGGTTTGTTGGTTTTGTTGGTTTGTTGGTTTGTTGGTTTGTTGGTTGTTTGGTTTGTTAGTTTGTTGGTTTGTTGGTTTGTTGGTTTGTTGGTTTGTTGGTTTGTTGGCTTATTGGCTTGTTGGTTTGTTAGTTTGTTCGTTTGTTGGTTTGTTGGCTTGTTGGATTGTTGGTTTGTTGGTTTGTTGGTTTGTAGGTTTTTTGGTTTGTTGGTTTGTTGGTTTGCTGGCTTGTTGGTTTGTTGGTTTGTTCGTTTGTTGGTTTGTAGGTTTGTTGGTTTGTTGGCTTGTTGGCTTGTTGGTTTGTTAGTTTGTTGGTTTGTTGGCTTGTTGGTTTATTGGTTTTGTTGGTTTGTTGGTTTGTTGGTTTGTTGGTTTGTTGGTTTGTTGGTTTGTTGGTTTGTTCATTTTTTGGTTTGTTGGTTTGTTGGTTTGTTGGCTTGTTGGTTTGTTCGTTTGTTGGCTTTTTGGTTTGTTGGTTTGTTGGTTTGTTGGTTTATTGGTTTGTTCGTTTTTTGGTTTGTTGTTTTGTCGGTTTGTTGGCTTGTTGGTTTGTTGGTTTGTTGGTTTGTTGGTTTGTTGGTTTGTTGGTTTGTCGGTTTGTTGGTTTGTTGGTTTGTTGGTTTGTTGGTTTGTTGATCTGTTGGTTTGTTGGTTTGTTGGCTTGTTGGTTTGTTGGATTGTTAGTTTGTTGGTGTGTTTGTTTGTTGGCTTGTTGGCTTCTTGGTTTGTTGGTTTGTTGGTTTGTTGGTTTGTTGCTTTGTTCGTTTTTTGGTTTGTTGACTTATTGGTTTGTTCTTTTGTTGGTTTGTTGGTTACTTGGTTTGTCGGTTTGTTGGTTTGTTGGTTTGTTGGTTTTTTCGTTTGTTGGTTTGTTGGTTTTTTCGTTTGTTGGTTTGTTGGTTTGTTGACTTGTTGGTTTGTTGGTTTGTTGGTTTGTTGGTTTGTTGGTTTGTTGGTTTGTTGGTTTGTTGGTTTGTTGGTTTGTTGGTTTGTTGGTTTGTTGGTTTGTTGGTTTGTTAGTTTGTTGGTTTGTTGGTTTGTTGGTTTGTTGGTTTGTTGGTTTGTTGGTTTGTTGGTTTGTTGGCTTGTTGGCTTGTTGGTTTGTTGGTTTGTTTACTTGTTGGTTTGTTGGCTTGTTGGTTTTGTTGGCTTGTTGGTTTGTTGGTTTGTTGGTTTGTTGGTTTGTTGGTTTGTTAGTTTGTTGGTGTGTTTGTTTGTTGGTTTGTTGGCTAGTTGGTTTGTTGGTTTGTTGGTTTGTTGGTTTGTTAGTTTGTTGGTTTGTTGGTTTGTTTGTTTGTTGGTTTGTTGGCTTGTTGGTTTGTTGGTTTGTTGGTTTGTTGGTTTGTTGGTTTGTTGGTTTGTTGGTTTGTTGGTTTGTTGGTTTGTTGGCTTGTTGGCTTGTTGGCTTGTTGGTTTGTTGGTTTGTTGACTTGTTGGCTTGTTGGTTTTGTTGGCTTGTTGGTTTGTTGGTTTGTTGGTTTGTTTCTTTGTTGGTTTGTTGGTTTCTTGGTTTGTTGGCTTGTTGGTTTTTTGGTTTGTTGATTTGTTTCTTTGTTGGTTTGTTGGTTTGTTGGTTTGTTGGTTTGTTGGTTTGTTGGTTTGTTGGTTTGTTCGTTTGTTGGCTTTTTGTTTTGTTGGTTTGTTGGTTTGTTGGTTTGTTGGTTTGTTGGTTGTTTGGTTTGTTGGTTTGTTGGTTTGTTGGTTTGTTGGTTTGTTGGCTTATTGGCTTGTTGGTTTGTTGGTTTGTTCGTTTGTTGGTTTGTTGGTTTGTTGTTTTTTTGGATTGTTGGTTTGTTAGTTTGTTGGTTTGTTGGTTTGTTGGTTGGTTGGTTTGTTGGTTTGTTGGTTTGTTGGTTTGTTGGTTGTTTGGTTTGTTGGTTTGTTGGTTTGTTGGCTTATTCGTTTTTTGGTTTGTTGGTTTGTTGGTTTGTTGGCTTGTTGGTTTGTTGGTTTGTTGGTTGTTTGGTTGTTTGGTTTGTTAGTTTGTTGGTTTGTTGGTTTGTTGGTTTGTTCGCTTATTGGCTTGTTGGTTTGTTGGTTTGTTCGTTTGTTGGTTTGTAGGTTTGTTGTTTTTTTGGATTGTTGGATTGTTGGTTTGTTGGTTTGGTGGCTTGTTGGTTTGTTGTTTTTTTGGTTTGTTAGTTTGTTGGTTTGTTGGTTTGTTGGTTTGTTGGTTTGTTGGTTTGTTGGTTTGTTGGTTTGTTGGTTTGTTGGTTTGTTGGTTTGTTGGTTTGTTGGTTTGTTGGTTTATTGGTTTGTTGGCTTGTTGGTTTGTTGGTTTGTTAGTTTGTTTGTTTGTTGGTTTGTTCGTTTGTTGGTTTGTTGGTTTGTTGGTTTGTTAGCTTGTTGGCTTTTTGGTTTGTTGGTTTGTTGACTTATTGGTTTGTTGGTTTGTTGGCTTGTTGGTTTTGTTGGCTTGTTGGTTTGTTTCTTTGTTTGTTTGTTGGTTTATTGGTTTGTTGGTTTGTTGGTTTGTTGGTTTGTTGGCTTGTTGGTTTGTTGGTTTGTTGGTTTGTTGGCTTGTTGGTTTGTTTGTTTGCTGGCTTGTTGGTTTGTTGGATTGTTCGTTTGTTGGTTTGTAGGTTTGTTGGTTTGTTGGCTTGTTGGCTTGTTGGTTTGTTGGTTTGTTGGTTTGTTGGTTTGTTGGCTTGTTGGTTTGTTGGTTTGTTGGTTTTGTTGGTTTGTTGGTTTGTTGGTTTGCTGGTTTGTTGGTTTGTTGGTATGTTGGTTTGTTCGTTTGTTGGTTTGTTGGTTGTTTGGTTTGTTAGTTTGTTAGTTTGTTGGTTTGTTGGTTTGTTGGTTTGTTGGTTTGTTGGCTTATTGGCTTGTTGGTTTGTAAGTTTGTTCGTTTGTTGGTTTGTTGGCTTGTTGGTTTGTTGGTTTGTTGGTTTGTTGGTTTGTAGGTTTGTTGGTTTGTTGGTTTGTTGGTTTGCTGGCTTGTTGGTTTGTTGGTTTGTTCGTTTGTTGGTTTGTAGGTTTGTTTGTTTGTTGGCTTGTTGGCTTGTTGGTTTGTTAGTTTGTTTGTTTGTTGGCTTGTTGGTTTGTTGGTTTTGTTGGTTTGTTGGTTTGTTGGTTTTTTGGTTTGTTGGTTTGTTGGTATGTTGGTTTGTTCGTTTGTTGGTTTGTTGGTTGTTTGGTTTGTTGGTTTGTTGGTTTGTTGGTTTGTTGGTTTGTTGGTTTGTTGGTTTGTTGGATTATTGGCTTGTTGGTTTGTTAGTTTGTTCGTTTTATGGTTTGTTGGTTTGTTGTTTTGTTGGATTGTTGGCTTGTTGGTTTGTTGGTTTGTTGGCTTGTTGGTTTGTTGGTTTTTTGGTTTGTTGGTTTGTTGGTTTGTTGGTTTGTTGGTTTGTTGGTTTGTTGGTTTGTTGGTTTGTTAGTTTGTTGGTGTGTTTGTTTGTTGGCTTGTTGGCTTGTTGGTTTGTTGGTTTGTTGGCTTGTTGGTTTGTTGGTTTGTTGGCTTGTTGGTTTGTTGGCTTGTTCGTTTGTTGGTTTGTTGGTTTGTTCGTTTGTTCGTTTGTTCGTTTGTTGGTTTGTTGGTTTGTTGGTTTGTTGGTTTGTTGGTTTTTTGGTTTGTTGGCTTTTTGGTTTGTTGGTTTGTTGGCTTGTTGGTTTGTTTTTTTGTTGGTTTGTTGGTTTGTTTGTTTGTTGGTTTGTTGGTTTATTGGTTTGTTGGTTTGTTGGTTTGTTGGTTTGTTGGTTTGTTGGTTTGATGGTTTGTTGGTTTGTTGGTTTGTTGGTTTGTTGGTTTGTTGGTTTGTTGGTTTGTTGGCTTGTTGGTTTTTTGGTTTGTTGGTTTGTTGGTTTGTTGGTTTGTTGGTTTGTTGGTTTGTTGGTTTGTTGGTTTGTTGGTTTGTTGGTTTGTTGGCTTGTTGGCTTGTTGGTTTGTTGGTTTGTTGACTTGTTGGTTTGTTGGTTTGTTGGCTTGTTGGTTTTGTTGGCTTGTAGGTTTGTTGGTTTGTTGGTTTGTTGGTTTGCTTCTTTTTTGGTTTGTTGGTTTGTTGGTTTGTTGGTTTGTTGGCTTGTTGGTTTTTTGGTTTGTTGGTTTGTTTCTTTGTTGGTTTGTTGGTTTGTTGGTTTGTTGGTTTGTTGGGTTGTTGGTTTGTTGGTTTGTTGGTTTGTTGGTTTGATGGTTTGTTGGTTTGTTGGTTTGTTGGTTTGTTGGTTTGTTGGTTTGTTGGTTTGTTGGCTTGTTGGTTTTTTGGTTTGTTGGTTTGTAGGTTTGTTTGTTTGTTGGCTTGTTGGCTTGTTGGCTTGTTGGTTTGTTAGTTTGTTGGTTTGTTGGCTTGTTGGTTTGTTGGTTTTGTTGGTTTGTTGGTTTGTTGGTTTTTTGGTTTGTTGGTTTGTTGGTATGTTGGTTTGTTCGTTTGTTGGTTTGTTGGTTGTTTGGTTTGTTGGTTTGTTGGTTTGTTGGTTTGTTGGTTTGTTCGTTTTTTGGTTTGTTGGTTTGTTGGTTTGTTGGTTTGTTGGTTTTTTTGGTTTGGTTGGTTTGTTGGCTTATTGGCTTGTTGGTTTGTTGGTTTGTTCGTTTGTTGGTTTGTTGGTTTGTTGTTTTGTTGGATTGTTGGCTTGTTGGTTAGTTGGTTTGTTGGCTTGTTGGTTTGTTGGTTTTTTGGTTTGTTGGTTTGTTGGTTTGTTGGTTTGTTGGTTTGTTGGTTTGTTGGTTTGTTGGTTTGTTGGTTTGTTGGTTTGTTGGTTTGTTGGTATGTTGGTTTGTTGGCTTGTTGGCTTGTTGGTTTGTTGGTTTGTTTGTTTGTTGGTTTGTTGTTTTGTTGGTTTGTTGGCTTGTTAGCTTGTTGGTTTATTGGTTTGTTGGCTTTTTGGTTTGTTGGTTGTTGGTTTGTTGGTTTGTTGGTTTGTTCGTTTGTTGGTTTGTTGGTTTATAGGTTTGTTGGCTTGTTGGTTTGTTGGTTTGTTGGCTTGTTGGTTTGTTGGTTTGTTGGTTTGTTGGTTTGTTGGTTTGTTGGTTTGTTGGTTGTTGGTTTGTTGGTTTGTTGGTTTGTTCGTTTGTTGGTTTGTTGGTTTGTTGGTTTGTTGGTTTGTTGGTTTGTTGGCTTGTTGGTTTGTTGGTTTATTGGTTTGTTGGTTTGTTGGCTTGTTGGTTTATGGGCTTGTTGGCTTGTTGGTTTGTTGGTTTGTTCGTTTGTTGGTTTGTTGGTTTGTTGTTTTGTTGGCTTGTTGGCTTGTTGGTTTGTTGGTTTGTTGGGTTGTTGGTTTGTTGGTTTTGTTGGTTTGTTGGTTTGTTGGTTTGTTGGTTTGTTGGTTTGTTGGTTTGTTGGTTTGTTGGTTTGTTGGTTTGTTGGTTTGTTGGTTTGTTGGTTTGTTGGTTTGTCAGTTTGTTGGTTTGTTGGTTTGTTGGTTTGTTGGTTTGTCGGTTTGTTGGTTTGTTGGTTTGTTGGCTTGTTGGTTGGTTGGTTTGTTGGTTTGTTGGTTTGTTTGTTTGTTGGTTTGTTCGTTTGTTGGATTGTTGGTTTGTTAGTTTGTTGGTTTGTTGGTTTGTTGGTTTGTTGGTTTGTACGTTTGTTGGTTTGTTGGTTTGTTGGTTTGTTGGTTTGTTGGTTTGTTGGCTTGTTGGCTTGTTGGTTTGTTGGTTTGTTGGCTTGTTGGTTTGTTGGTTTGTTGGTTTGTTGGTTTGTTGGTTTGTTGGTTTGTTCATTTTTTGGTTTGTTGGTTTGTTGGTTTGTTGGTTTGTTGGCTTGTTGGTTTGTTCGTTTGTTGGCTTTTTGGTTTGTCGGTTTGTTGGCTTGTTGGTTTGTTGGTTTGTTGGTTGTTTGGTTTGTGTGTTGGTTTGTTGGTTTGTTGGTTTGTTGGCTTATTGGCTTGTTGGTTTGTTGGTTTGTTCGTTTGTTGGTTTGTTGGTCTGTTGTTTTGTTCGATTGTTGGCTTGTTGGTTTGTTGGTTTGTTGGTTTGTTGGTTTGTTGGTTTGTTGGTTTGTTGGTTTGTTGGTTTGTTGGTTTGTTGGTTTGTTGGTCTGTTGGTTTGTTGGTTTGTTGGCTTGTTGGTTTGTTGGATTGTTAGTTTGTTGGTGTGTTTGTTTGTTGGCTTGTTGGCTTGTTGGTTTGTTGGTTTGTTGGTTTGTTGGTTTGTTGCTTTGTTCGTTTTTTGGTTTGTTGACTTATTGGTTTTTTTTTTTGTTGGTTTGTTGGTTACTTGGTTTGTCGGTTTGTTGGTTTGTTGGTTTGTTGGTTTGTTGGTTTTTTCGTTTGTTGGTTTGTTGGTTTTTTCGTTTGTTGGTTTGTTGGTTTTATCGTTTGTTGGTTTGTTGGTTTGTTGGTTTGTTGGCTTGTTGGTTTGTTGGTTTGTTGGTTTGTCGGTTTGTTGGTTTGTTGGTTTGTTGGTTTGTTGGTTTGTTGGCTTGTTGGTTTGTTGGCTTGGTCGTTTGTTGGTTTGTTGGTTTGTTCGTTTGTTCGTTTGTTGGTTTGTTGGTTTGTTGGTTTGTTGGTTTTTTGGTTTGTTGGTTTTTTGGTTTGTTGGCTTTTTGGTTTGTTGGTTTGTTGGCTTGTTGGTTTGTTTTTTTGTTGGTTTGTTGGTTTTTTAGTTTTGTTGGCTTGTTGGTTTGTTGGTTTGTTGGCTTGTTGGTTTGTTGGTTTGTTAGTTTGTTGGTGTGTTTTTTTGTTGGTTTGTTGGCTAGTTGGTTTGTTGGTTTGTTGGTTTGTTGGTTTGTTGGTTTGTTGGTTTGTTGGTTTGTTGGTTTGTTGGTTTGTTGGTTTGTTGGTTTGTTGGCTTGTTGGCTTGTTGGTTTGTTGGTTTGTTGACTTGTTGGTTTGTTGGTTTGTTGGCTTCTTGGTTTTGTTGGCTTGTAGGTTTGTTGGTTTGTTGGTTTGTTGGTTTGCTTCTTTGTTGGTTTGTTGATTTGTTGGTTTGTTGGTTTGTTGGCTTGTTGGTTTTTTGGTTTGTTGGTTTGTTTCTTTGTTGGTTTGTTGGTTTGTTGGTTTGTTGGTTTGTTGGGTTGTTGGTTTGTTGGTTTGTTGGTTTGTTGGTTTGTTTGCTTGTTGGTTTGTTCGTTTGTTGGCTTTTTGTTTTGTTGGTTTGTTGGTTTGTTCGTTTTTTGGTTTGTTGGTTTGTTGGTTTGTTGGTTTGTTGGTTTTTTTGGTTTGGTTGGTTTGTTGGCTTATTGGCTCTTTGGTTTGTTGGTTTGTTCGTTTGTTGGTTTGTTGGTTTGTTGTTTTGTTGGATTGTTGGCTTGTTGGTTTGTTGGTTTGTTGGCTTGTTGGTTTGTTGGTTTTTTGGTTTGTTGGTTTGTTGGTTTGTTGGTTTGTTTGTTTGTTGGTTTGTTGTTTTGTTGGTTTGTTGGCTTGTTAGCTTGTTGGTTTATTGGTTTGTTGGCTTTTTGGTTTGTTGGTTGTTGGTTTGTTGGTTTGTTGGTTTGTTCGTTTGTTGGTTTGTTGGTTTGTAGGTTTGTTGGTTTGTTCGTTTGTTGGTTTGTTGGTTTGTTGTTTTGGTGGCATGTTGGCTTGTTGGTTTTTGGTTTGTTGGGTTGTTGGTTTGTTGGTTTTGTTGGTTTGTTGGTTTGTTGGTTTGTTGGTTTGTTGGTTTGTTGGTTTGTTGGTTTGTTGGTTTGTTGGTTTGTTGGTTTGTCAGTTTGTTGGTTTGTTGGTTTGTTGATTTGTTGGTTTGTTGGTTTGTTGGCTTGTTGGTTTGTTGGTTTGTTGGTTTGTTGGTTTGTTTGTTTGTTGGTTTGTTCGTTTGTTGGATTGTTGGTTTGTTGGTTTGTTGGTTTGTTGGTTTGTTGGTTTGTTGGTTTGTACGTTTGTTGGTTTGTTGGTTTGTTGGTTTGTTGGTTTGTTGGCTTGTTGGCTTGTTGGTTTGTTGGTTTGTTGGCTTGTTGGTTTGTTGGTTTGTTGGTTTGTTGGTTTGTTGGTTTGTTGGTTTGTTCATTTTTTGGTTTGTTGGTTTGTTGGTTTGTTGGCTTGTTGGTTTGTTTGTTTGTTGGCTTTTTGGTTTGTTGGTTCGTTGGTTTGTTGGTTTATTGGTTTGTTCGTTTTTTGGTTTGTTGGTTTGTCGGTTTGTTGGCTTGTTGGTTTGTTGGTTTGTTGGTTGTTTGGTTTGTGTGTTGGTTTGTTGGTTTGTTGGTTTGTTGGCTTATTGGTTTGTTGGTTTGTTGGTTTGTTCGTTTGTTGGTTTGTTGGTTTGTTGTTATGTTCGATTGTTGGCTTGTTGGTTTGTTGGTTTGTTGGTTTGTTGGTTTGTTGGTTTGTTGGTTTGTTGGTTTGTTGGTTTGTTGGTTTGTTGGTTTGTTGGTTTGTTGGTTTGTTGGTCTGTTGGTTTGTTGGTTTGTTGGCTTGTTGGTTTGTTGGATTGTTAGTTTGTTGGTGTGTTTGTTTTTTATTGGCTTGTTGGCTTGTTGGTTTGTTGGTTTGTTGGTTTGTTGGTTTGTTGCTTTGTTCGTTTTTTGGTTTTTTGACTTATTGGTTTGTTCTTTTCTTGGTTTGTTGGTTACTTGGTTTGTCGGTTTGTTGGTTTGTTGGTTTGTTGGTTTGTTGGTTTTTTCGTTTGTTGGTTTGTTGGTTTTTTTGTTTGTTGGTTTGTTGGTTTTATCGTTTGTTGGTTTGTTGGTTTGTTGGTTTGTTGACTTGTTGGTTTGTTGGTTTGTTGGTTTGTTGGTTTGTTGGTTTGTTGGTTTGTTGGTTTGTTGGTTTGTTGGTTTGTTGGTTTGTTGGTTTGTTGGTTTGTTGGTTTGTTGATTTGTTGGTTTGTTGGTTTGTTGGTTTGTTGGTTTGTTGGTTTGTTGGTTTGTTGGTTTGTTGGTTTGTTAGTTTGTTGGCTTGTTGGCTTGTTGGTTTGTTGGTTTGTTTACTTGTTGGTTTGTTGGCTTGTTAGTTTTGTTGGCTTGTTGGTTTGTTGGTTTGTTGGCTTGTTGGTTTGTTGGTTTGTTAGTTTGTTGGTGTGTTTTTTTGTTGGTTTGTTGGCTAGTTGGTTTGTTGGTTTGTTGGTTTGTTGGTTTGTTGGTTTGTTTGTTTGTTGGTTTGTTGGCTTGTTGGTTTGTTGGTTTGTTGGTTTGTTGGTTTGTTAGTTTGTTGGTTTGTTGGTTTGTAGGTTTGTTGGTTTGTTGGTTTGTTGGCTTGTTGGCTTGTTGGTTTGTTGGTTTGTTGACTTGTTGGCTTGTTGGTTTTGTTGGCTTGTTGGTTTATTGGCTTGTTGGTTTGTTGGTTTGTTAGTTTGTTGGTTTGTTGGTTTGTTCGTTTATTGGTTTGTTGGTTTGTTGGTTTGTTAGCTTGTTGGCTTGTTGGTTTGTTGGTTTGTTGACTTGTTGGTTTGTTGGTTTGTTGGCTTGTTGATTTTGTTGGCTTGTTGGTTTGTTTCTTTGTTGGTTTGTTGGTTTATTGGTTTGTTGGTTTGTTGGTTTGTTAGTTTGTTGGCTTGTTGGTTTTTTGGGTTGTTGGTTTGTTGGTTTGTTGGCTTGTTGGTTTGTTGGTTTGTTCGTTTGTTGGTTTGTAGGTTTGTTGGTTTGTTGGCTTGTTGGCTTGTTGGTTTGTTGGTTTGTTGGTTTGTTGGCTTGTAGGTTTGTTGGTTTTGTTGGTTTGTTGGTTTGTTGGTTTGTTGGTTTGTTGGTTTGTTGGTATGTTGGTTTGTTCGTTTGTTGGTTTGTTGGTTGTTTGGTTTGTTGGTTTGTTGGTTTGTTGGTTTGTTGGTTTGTTGGTTTGTTGGCTTATTGGCTTGTTGGTTTGTTAGTTTGTTCGTTTGTTGGTTTGTTGGCTTGTTGGATTGTTGGTTTGTTGGTTTGTTGGTTTGTTGGTTTGTAGGTTTGTTGGTTTGTTGGTTTGTTGGTTTGCCGGCTTGTTGGTTTGTTGGTTTGTTTGTTTGTTGGTTTGTAGGTTTGTTAGTTTGTTGGTTTGTTGGCTTGTTGGCTTGTTGGCTTGTTGGTTTTGTTGGCTTGTTGGTTTATTGGCTTGTTGGTTTGTTGGTTTGTTAGTTTGTTGGTTTGTTGGTTTGTTCGTTTATTGGTTTGTTAATTTGTTGGTTTGTTAGCTTGTTGGCTTGTTGGTTTGTTGGTTTGTTGACTTGTTGGTTTGTTGGTTTGTTGGCTTGTTGATTTTGTTGGCTTGTTGGTTTGTTTCTTTGTTGGTTTGTTGGTTTATTGGTTTGTTGGTTTGTTGGTTTGTTGGTTTGTTGGCTTGTTGGTTTTTTGGTTTGTTGGTTTGTTGGTTTGTTGGCTTGTTGGTTTGCTGGCTTGTTGGTTTGTTGGTTTGTTGGTGTGTTTGTTTGTTGGCTTGTTGGCTTGTTGGTTTGTTGGTTTGTTGGTTTGTTAGTTTGTTGGTTTGTTGGCTTGTTCGTTTATTGGTTTGTTGGTTTGTTGGTTTGTTAGCTTGTTGGCTTGTTGGTTTGTTGGTTTGTTGACTTGTTGGTTTGTTGGTTTGTTGGCTTGTTAGTTTTGTTGGCTTGTTGGTTTATTTCTTTGTTGGTTTGTTGGTTTATTGGTTTGTTGGTTTGTTGGTTTGTTGGTTTGTAGGTTTGTTGGTTTGTTGGTTTGTTGGCTTGTTGGCTTGTTGGTTTGTTGGTTTGTTGACTTGTTGGCTTGTTGGTTTTGTTGGCTTGTTGGTTTATTGGCTTGTTGGTTTGTTGGTTTGTTAGTTTGTTGGTTTGTTGGTTTGTTGGTTTGTTGGTTTGTTAGCTTGTTGGCTTGTAGGTTTGTTGGTTTGTTGACTTGTTGGTTTGTTGGTTTGTTGGCTTGTTGATTTTGTTGGCTTGTTGGTTTGTTTCTTTGTTGGTTTGTTGGTTTATTGGTTTGTTGGTTTGTTGGTTTGTTGGTTTGTTGGCTTGTTGGTTTTTTGGTTTGTTGGTTTGTTGGCTTGTTGGCTTGTTGGTTTGTTGGTTTGCTGGCTTGTTGGTTTGTTGGTTTGTTCGTTTGTTGGTTTGTAGGTTTGTTGGTTTGTTGGCTTGTTGGCTTGTTGGTTTGTTGGTTTGTTGGTTTGTTGGCTTGTTGGTTTGTTGGTTTTGTTGGTTTGTTGGTTTGTTGGTTTGTTGGTATGTTGGTTTGTTGGTATGTTGGTTTGTTCGTTTGTTGGTTTGTTGGTTGTTTGGTTTGTTGGTTTGTTGGTTTGTTGGTTTGTTGGTTTGTTGGTTTGTTGGCTTATTGGCTTGTTGGTTTCTTAGTTTGTTCGTTTGTTGGTTTGTTGGCTTGTTGGATTGTTGGTTTGTTGGTTTGTTGGTTTGTAGGTTTGTTGGTTTGTTGGTTTGTTGGTGTGCTGGCTTGTTGGTTTGTTGGTTTGTTCGTTTGTTGGTTTGTAGGTTTGTTGGTTTGTTGGCTTGTTGGCTTGTTGGTTTGTTGGTTTGTTGGTATGTTGGTTTGTTCGTTTGTTGGTTTGTTGGTTGTTTGGTTTGTTGGTTTGTTGGTTTGTTGGTTTGTTGGTTTGTTGGTTTGTTGGATTATTGGCTTGTTGGTTTGTTAGTTTGTTCGTTTGTTGGTTTGTTGGTTTGTTGTTTTGTTGGATTGTTGGCTTGTTGGTTTGTTGGTTTGTTGGCTTGTTGGTTTGTTGGTTTTTTGCTTTGCTGGTTTGTTGGTTTGTTGGTTTGTTGGTTTGTTGGTTTGTTGGTTTGTTGGTTTGTTGGTTTGTTGGTTTGTTGGTTTGTTGGTTTGTTGGTTTGTTAGTTTGTTGATGTGTTTGTTTGTTGGCTTGTTGGCTTGTTGGTTTGTTGGTTTGTTGGTTTGTTGGTTTGTTGGTTTGTTGCTTTGTTCGTGTTTTGGTTTTTTGTCTTGTTGGTTTGTTCGTTTGTTGGTTTGTTGGTTACTTGGTTTGTTGGTTTGTTGGTTTGTTGGTTTGTTGGTTTGTTGGTTTGTTGGTTTGTTGGTTTGTTGGTTTGTTGGTTTGTTGGTTTGTTGGTTTGTTCGTTTGTTGGTTTGTTGGTTTGTTGGTTTGTTGGCTTGTTGGCTTGTTGGTTTGTTGGTTTGTTGGCTTGTTGGTTTGTTGGCTTGTTGATTTGTTGGCTTGTTCGTTTGTTGGTTTGTTGGTTTGTTCGTTTGTTCGTTTGTTGGTTTGTTGGTTTGTTGGTTTGTTGGTTTTTTGGTTTGTTGGTTTTTTGGTTTGTTGGCTTTTTGGTTTGTTGGTTTGTTGGCTTGTTGGTTTGTTGGTTTGTTGGTTTGTTGGTTTGTTGTTTTGTTGGTTTGTTTGTTTGTTGGTTTGTTGGTTTATTGGTTTGTTGGTTTGTTGGTTTGATGTTTTGTTGGTTTGTTTGTTTGTTGGTTTGTTGGTTTGTTGGTTTGTTGGTTTGTTGGTTTGTTGGTTTGTTGGTTTGTTGGCTTGTTGGTTTTTGGTTTGTTGGTTTGTTGGTTTGTTGGTTTGTTGGTTTGTTGGCTTGTTGGATTGTTGGTTTGTTGGTTTGTTGACTTGTTGGTTTGTTGGTTTGTTGGCTTGTTGGTTTTGTTGGCTTGTAGGTTTGTTGGTTTGTTGGTTTGTTGGTTTGTTTCTTTGTTGGTTTGTTGGTTTGTTGGTTTGTTGGTTTGTTGGTTTGTTGGCTTGTTGGTTTTTTGGTTTGTTGGTTGTTGGTTTGTTGGTTTGTTTGTTTGTTGGTTTGTTGGTTTGTTGGTTTGTTGGTTTGTTGGCTTGTTGGTTTGTTGGTTTATTGGTTTGTTGGTTTGTTGGCTTGTTGGTTTATTGGCTTGTTGGCTTGTTGGTTTGTTGGTTTATTCGTTTGTTGGTTTGTTGGTTTGTTGTTTTGTTGGCTTGTGTGGCTTGTTGGCTTGTTGGTTTGTTGGTTTGTTGGCTTGTTGGTTTGTTGGTTTTGTTGGTTTGTTGGTTTGTTGGTTTGTTGGTTTGTTGGTTTGTTGGTTTGTTGGTTTGTTGGTTTGTTGGTTTGTTGGTTTGTCAGTTTGTTGGTTTGTTGGTTTGTTGGTTTGTTGGTTTGTTGGTTTGTTGGTTTGTTGGCTTGTTGGTTTGTTGGTTTGTTGGTTTGTTGGTTTGTTTGTTTGTTGGTTTGTTCGTTTGTGGGTTTGTTGGTTTGTTGGTTTGTTGGTTTGTTGGTTTGTTGGTTTGTACGTTTGTTGGTTTGTTGGTTTGTTGGTTTGTTGGTTTGTTGGCTTGTTGGCTTGTTGGTTTGTTGGTTTGTTGGCTTGTTGGTTTGTTGGTTTGTTGGTTTGTTGGTTTGTTGGTTTGTTGGTTTGTTCATTTTTTGGTTTGTTGGTTTGTTGGTTTGTTGGTTTGTTGGCTTGTTGGTTTGTTCGTTTGTTGGCTTTTTGGTTTGTTGGTTTGTTGGTTTGTTGGTTTATTGGTTTGTTCGTTTTTTGGTTTGTTGGTTTGTCGGTTTGTTGGCTTGTTGGCTTGTTGGTTTGT
Source organism: Atherix ibis (assembly GCA_958298945.1). Lineage (NCBI taxonomy): Eukaryota > Metazoa > Arthropoda > Insecta > Diptera > Athericidae > Atherix > Atherix ibis. The sequence continues at coordinate 101,888,237 of OY282608.1, forward strand.
TGGTTTGTTGGTTGTTTGGTTTGTGTGTTGGTTTGTTGGTTTGTTGGTTTGTTGGTTTGTTGGCTTATTGGCTTGTTGGTTTGTTGGTTTGTTCGTTTGTTGGTTTGTTGGTTTGTTGTTTTGTTCGATTGTTGGCTTGTTGGTTTGTTGGTTTGTTGGTTTGTTGGTTTGTTGGTTTGTTGGTATGTTGGTTTGTTGGTCTGTTGGTTTGTTGGTTTGTTGGCTTGTTGGTTTGTTGGATTGTTAGTTTGTTGGTGTGTTTGTTTGTTGGCTTGTTGGTTTGTTGGTTTGTTGGTTTGTTGGTTTGTTGCTTTGTTCGTTTTTTGGTTTGTTGACTTATTGGTTTGTTCTTTTGTTGGTTTGTTGGTTACTTGGTTTGTCGGTTTGTTGGTTTGTTGGTTTGTTGGTTTGTTGGTTTGTTGGTTTTTTCGTTTGTTGGCTTGTTGGTTTTTTCGTTTGTTGGTTTGTTGGTTTGTTCGTTTGTTGGTTTGTTGGTTTGTTGGTTTGTTGACTTGTTGGTTTGTTGGTTTGTTGGTTTGTTGGTTTGTTGGTTTGTTGGTTTGTTGGTTTGTTGGTTTGTTGGTTTGTTGGTTTGTTGGTTTGTTGGTTTGTTGGTTTGTTGGTTTGTTGGTTTGTTGGTTTGTTGGTTTGTTGGTTTGTTAGTTTTTTGGTTTGTTGGTTTGTTGGCTTGTTGGCTTGTTGGTTTGTTGGTTTGTTTACTTGTTGGTTTGTTGGCTTGTTGGTTTTGTTGGCTTGTTGTTTTGTTGGTTTGTTTGCTTGTTGGTTTGTTGGTTTGTTAGTTTGTTGGTGTGTTTGTTTGTTGGTTTGTTGGCTAGTTGGTTTGTTGGTTTGTTGGTTTGTTGGTTTGTTGGTTTGTTGGTTTGTTGGTTTGTTGGTTTGTTTGTTTGTTGGTTTGTTGGCTTGTTGGTTTGTTGGTTTGTTGGTTTGTTGGTTTGTTGGTTTGTTGGTTTGTTGGTTTGTTGCTTTGTTCGTGTTTTGGTTTTTTGTCTTGTTGGTTTGTTCGTTTGTTGGTTTGTTGGTTACTTGGTTTGTTGGTTTGTTGGTTTGTTGGTTTGTTGGTTTGTTGGTTTGTTGGTTTGTTGGTTTGTTGGTTTGTTGGTTTGTTGGTTTGTTGGTTTGTTCGTTTGTTGGTTTGTTGGTTTGTTGGTTTGTTGGCTTGTTGGCTTGTTGGTTTGTTGGTTTGTTGGCTTGTTGGTTTGTTGGCTTGTTGGTTTGTTGGCTTGTTCGTTTGTTGGTTTGTTGGTTTGTTCGTTTGTTCGTTTGTTGGTTTGTTGGTTTGTTGGTTTGTTGGTTTGTTGGTTTTTTGGTTTGTTGGTTTTTTGGTTTGTTGGCTTTTTGGTTTGTTGGTTTGTTGGCTTGTTGGTTTGTTGGTTTGTTGGTTTGTTGGTTTGTTGTTTTGTTGGTTTGTTTGTTTGTTGGTTTGTTGGTTTATTGGTTTGTTGGTTTGTTGGTTTGATGTTTTGTTGGTTTGTTTGTTTGTTGGTTTGTTGGTTTGTTGGTTTGTTGGTTTGTTGGTTTGTTGGTTTGTTGGTTTGTTGGCTTGTTGGTTTTTGGTTTGTTGGTTTGTTGGTTTGTTGGTTTGTTGGTTTGTTGGCTTGTTGGCTTGTTGGTTTGTTGGTTTGTTGACTTGTTGGTTTGTTGGTTTGTTGGCTTGTTGGTTTTGTTGGCTTGTAGGTTTGTTGGTTTGTTGGTTTGTTGGTTTGTTTCTTTGTTGGTTTGTTGGTTTGTTGGTTTGTTGGTTTGTTGGTTTGTTGGCTTGTTGGTTTTTTGGTTTGTTGGTTGTTGGTTTGTTGGTTTGTTTGTTTGTTCGTTTGTTGGTTTGTTGGTTTGTTGGTTTGTTGGTTTGTTGGCTTGTTGGTTTGTTGGTTTATTGGTTTGTTTGTTTGTTGGCTTGTTGGTTTATTGGCTTGTTGGCTTGTTGGTTTGTTGGTTTATTCGTTTGTTGGTTTGTTGGTTTGTTGTTTTGTTGGCTTGTTGGCTTGTTGGCTTGTTGGTTTGTTGGTTTGTTGGCTTGTTGGTTTGTTGGTTTTGTTGGTTTGTTGGTTTGTTGGTTTGTTGGTTTGTTGGTTTGTTGGTTTGTTGGTTTGTTGGTTTGTTGGTTTGTTGGTTTGTCAGTTTGTTGGTTTGTTGGTTTGTTGGTTTGTTGGTTTGTTGGTTTGTTGGTTTGTTGGCTTGTTGGCTTGTTGGTTTGTTGGTTTGTTGGTTTGTTGGTTTGTTTGTTTGTTGGTTTGTTCGTTTGTGGGTTTGTTGGTTTGTTGGTTTGTTGGTTTGTTGGTTTGTTGGTTTGTACGTTTGTTGGTTTGTTGGTTTGTTGGTTTGTTGGTTTGTTGGCTTGTTGGCTTGTTGGTTTGTTGGTTTGTTGGCTTGTTGGTTTGTTGGTTTGTTGGTTTGTTGGTTTGTTGGTTTGTTGGTTTGTTCATTTTTTGGTTTGTTGGTTTGTTGGTTTGTTGGTTTGTTGGCTTGTTGGTTTGTTCGTTTGTTGGCTTTTTGGTTTGTTGGTTTGTTGGTTTGTTGGTTTATTGGTTTGTTCGTTTTTTGGTTTGTTGGTTTGTCGGTTTGTTGGCTTGTTGGCTTGTTGGTTTGTTGGTTTGTTGGTTGTTTGGTTTATGTGTTGGTTTGTTGGTTTGTTGGTTTGTTGGTTTGTTGGCTTATTGGCTTGTTGGTTTGTTGGTTTGTTCGTTTGTTGGTTTGTTGGTTTGTTGTTTTGTTCGATTGTTGGCTTGTTCGTTTGTTTGTTTGTTGGTTTGTTGGTTTGTTGGTTTGTTGGTATGTTGGTTTGTTGGTCTGTTGGTTTGTTTGTTTGTTGGCTTGTTGGTTTGTTGGATTGTTAGTTTGTTGGTGTGTTTGTTTGTTGGCTTGTTGGTTTGTTGGTTTGTTGGTTTGTTGGTTTGTTGCTTTGTTCGTTTTTTGGTTTGTTGACTTATTGGTTTGTTCTTTTGTTGGTTTGTTGGTTACTTGGTTTGTCGGTTTGTTGGTTTGTTGGTTTGTTGGTTTGTTGGTTTGTTGGTTTTTTCGTTTGTTGGCTTGTTGGTTTTTTCGTTTGTTGGTTTGTTGGTTTGTTCGTTTGTTGGTTTGTTGGTTTGTTGACTTGTTGGTTTGTTGGTTTGTTGGTTTGTTGGTTTGTTGGTTTGTTGGTTTGTTGGTTTGTTGGTTTGTTGGTTTGTTGGTTTGTTGGTTTGTTGGTTTGTTGGTTTGTTGGTTTGTTGGTTTGTTGGTTTGTTGGTTTGTTGGTTTGTTAGTTTTTTGGTTTGTTGGTTTGTTGGCTTGTTGGCTTGTTGGTTTGTTGGTTTGTTTACTTGTCGGTTTGTTGGCTTGTTGGTTTTGTTGGCTTGTTGTTTTGTTGGTTTGTTTGCTTGTTGGTTTGTTGGTTTGTTAGTTTGTTGGTGTGTTTGTTTGTTGGTTTGTTGGTTTGTTGGTTTGTTGGTTTGTTGGTTTGTTGGTTTGTTGGTTTGTTGGTTTGTTGGTTTGTTTGTTTGTTGGTTTGTTGGCTTGTTGTTTTGTTGGTTTGTTGGTTTGTTGGTTTGTTGGTTTGTTGGTTTGTTGGCTTGTTGGTTTGTTGGCTTGTTCGTTTGTCGGTTTGTTGGTTTGTTCGTTTGTTCGTTTGTTGGTTTGTTGGTTTGTTGGTTTGTTGGTTTTTTGGTTTGTTGGTTTTTTGGTTTGTTGGCTTTTTGGTTTGTTGGTTTGTTGGCTTGTTGGTTTGTTGGTTTGTTGGTTTGTTGGTTTGTTGGTTTGTTTGTTTGTTAGTTTGTTGGTTTATTGGTTTGTTGGTTTGTTGGTTTGTTGGTTTGTTGGCTTGTTGGTTTGTTGGTTTGTTGGTTTGTTGGTTTGTTGGTTTGTTGGTTTGTTGGTTTGTTGGCTTGTTGGCTTGTTGGTTTGTTGGTTTGTTGACTTGTTGGTTTGTTGGTTTGTTGGCTTGTTGGTTTTGTTGGCTTGTAGGTTTGTTGGTTTGTTGGTTTGTTGGTTTGTTTCTTTGTTGGTTTGTTGGTTTGTTGGTTTGTTGGTTTGTTGGTTTGTTGGCTTGTTGGCTTGTTGGTTTTTTGGTTTGTTGGTTTGTTTCTTTGTTGGTTTGTTGGTTTGTTGGTTTGTTGGGTTGTTGGTTTGTTGGTTTGTTGGTTTGTTGGCTTGTTGGTTTGTTCGTTTGTTGGCTTTTTGTTTTGTTGGTTTGTTGGTTTGTTGGTTTGTTGGTTTGTTCGTTTTTTGGTTTGTTGGTTTGTTGGTTTGTTGGTTTGTTGGTTTTTTTGGTTTGTTGGTTTGTTGGCTTATTGGCTTGTTGGTTTGTTGGTTTGTTCGTTTGTTGGTTTGTTGGTTTGTTGTTTTGTTGGATTGTTGGCTTGTTGGTTTGTTGGTTTGTTGGCTTGTTGGTTTGTTGGTTTTTTGGTTTGTTGGGTTGTTGGTTTGTTGGTTTGTTGGTTTGTTGGCTTGTTGGTTTGTTCGTTTGTTGGCTTTTTGTTTTGTTGGTTTGTTGGTTTGTTGGTTTGTTGGTTTGTTCGTTTTTTGGTTTGTTGGTTTGTTGGTTTGTTGGTTTGTTGGTTTGTTGGTTTGTTGGTTTGTTAGTTTTTTGGTTTGTTGGTTTGTTGGCTTGTTGGCTTGTTGGTTTGTTGGTTTGTTTACTTGTTGGTTTGTTGGCTTGTTGGTTTTGTTGGCTTGTTGTTTTGTTGGTTTGTTTGCTTGTTGGTTTGTTGGTTTGTTAGTTTGTTGGTGTGTTTGTTTGTTGGTTTGTTGGCTAGTTGGTTTGTTGGTTTGTTGGTTTGTTGGTTTGTTGGTTTGTTGGTTTGTTGGTTTGTTTGTTTGTTTGTTTGTTGGTTTGTTGGCTTGTTGGTTTGTTGGTTTGTTGGTTTGTTGGTTTGTTGGTTTGTTGGTTTGTTGGTTTGTTGGTTTGTTGGTTTGTTGGCTTGTTGGCTTGTTGGTTTGTTGGTTTGTTGACTTGTTGGCTTGTTGGTTTTGTTGGCTTGTTGGTTTGTTGGTTTGTTGGTTTGTTGGTTTGTTTCTTTGTTGGTTTGTTGGTTTATTGGTTTGTTGGTTTGTTGGCTTGTTGGTTTATTGGCTTGTTGGCTTGTTGGTTTGTTGGTTTATTCGTTTGTTGGTTTGTTGGTTTGTTGTTTTGTTGGCTTGTTGGCTTGTTGGCTTGTTGGTTTGTTGGTTTGTTGGCTTGTTGGTTTGTTGGTTTTGTTGGTTTGTTGGTTTGTTGGTTTGTTGGTTTGTTGGTTTGTTGGTTTGTTGGTTTGTTGGTTTGTTGGTTTGTTGGTTTGTCAGTTTGTTGGTTTGTTGGTTTGTTGGTTTGTTGGTTTGTTGGTTTGTTGGTTTGTTGGCTTGTTGGCTTGTTGGTTTGTTGGTTTGTTGGTTTGTTGGTTTGTTTGTTTGTTGGTTTGTTCGTTTGTGGGTTTGTTGGTTTGTTGGTTTGTTGGTTTGTTGGTTTGTTGGTTTGTACGTTTGTTGGTTTGTTGGTTTGTTGGTTTGTTGGTTTGTTGGCTTGTTGGCTTGTTGGTTTGTTGGTTTGTTGGCTTGTTGGTTTGTTGGTTTGTTGGTTTGTTGGTTTGTTGGTTTGTTGGTTTGTTCATTTTTTGGTTTGTTGGTTTGTTGGTTTGTTGGTTTGTTGGCTTGTTGGTTTGTTCGTTTGTTGGCTTTTTGGTTTGTTGGTTTGTTGGTTTGTTGGTTTATTGGTTTGTTCGTTTTTTGGTTTGTTGGTTTGTCGGTTTGTTGGCTTGTTGGCTTGTTGGTTTGTTGGTTTGTTGGTTGTTTGGTTTATGTGTTGGTTTGTTGGTTTGTTGGTTTGTTGGTTTGTTGGCTTATTGGCTTGTTGGTTTGTTGGTTTGTTCGTTTGTTGGTTTGTTGGTTTGTTGTTTTGTTCGATTGTTGGCTTGTTGGTTTGTTTGTTTGTTGGTTTGTTGGTTTGTTGGTTTGTTGGTATGTTGGTTTGTTGGTCTGTTGGTTTGTTGGTTTGTTGGCTTGTTGGTTTGTTGGATTGTTAGTTTGTTGGTGTGTTTGTTTGTTGGCTTGTTGGTTTGTTGGTTTGTTGGTTTGTTGGTTTGTTGCTTTGTTCGTTTTTTGGTTTGTTGACTTATTGGTTTGTTCTTTTGTTGGTTTGTTGGTTACTTGGTTTGTCGGTTTGTTGGTTTGTTGGTTTGTTGGTTTGTTGGTTTGTTGGTTTTTTCGTTTGTTGGCTTGTTGGTTTTTTCGTTTGTTGGTTTGTTGGTTTGTTCGTTTGTTGGTTTGTTGGTTTGTTGACTTGTTGGTTTGTTGGTTTGTTGGTTTGTTGGTTTGTTGGTTTGTTGGTTTGTTGGTTTGTTGGTTTGTTGGTTTGTTGGTTTGTTGGTTTGTTGGTTTGTTGGTTTGTTGGTTTGTTGGTTTGTTGGTTTGTTGGTTTGTTAGTTTTTTGGTTTGTTGGTTTGTTGGCTTGTTGGCTTGTTGGTTTGTTGGTTTGTTTACTTGTCGGTTTGTTGGCTTGTTGGTTTTGTTGGCTTGTTGTTTTGTTGGTTTGTTTGCTTGTTGGTTTGTTGGTTTGTTAGTTTGTTGGTGTGTTTGTTTGTTGGTTTGTTGGCTAGTTGGTTTGTTGGTTTGTTGGTTTGTTGGTTTGTTGGTTTGTTGGTTTGTTGGTTTGTTGGTTTGTTGGTTTGTTTGTTTGTTGGTTTGTTGGCTTGTTGTTTTGTTGGTTTGTTGGTTTGTTGGTTTGTTGGTTTGTTGGTTTGTTGGCTTGTTGGTTTGTTGGCTTGTTCGTTTGTCGGTTTGTTGGTTTGTTCGTTTGTTCGTTTGTTGGTTTGTTGGTTTGTTGGTTTGTTGGTTTTTTGGTTTGTTGGTTTTTTGGTTTGTTGGCTTTTTGGTTTGTTGGTTTGTTGGCTTGTTGGTTTGTTGGTTTGTTGGTTTGTTGGTTTGTTGGTTTGTTTGTTTGTTAGTTTGTTGGTTTATTGGTTTGTTGGTTTGTTGGTTTGTTGGTTTGTTGGCTTGTTGGTTTGTTGGTTTGTTGGTTTGTTGGTTTGTTGGTTTGTTGGTTTGTTGGTTTGTTGGCTTGTTGGCTTGTTGGTTTGTTGGTTTGTTGACTTGTTGGTTTGTTGGTTTGTTGGCTTGTTGGTTTTGTTGGCTTGTAGGTTTGTTGGTTTGTTGGTTTGTTGGTTTGTTTCTTTGTTGGTTTGTTGGTTTGTTGGTTTGTTGGTTTGTTGGTTTGTTGGCTTGTTGGCTTGTTGGTTTTTTGGTTTGTTGGTTTGTTTCTTTGTTGGTTTGTTGGTTTGTTGGTTTGTTGGGTTGTTGGTTTGTTGGTTTGTTGGTTTGTTGGCTTGTTGGTTTGTTCGTTTGTTGGCTTTTTGTTTTGTTGGTTTGTTGGTTTGTTGGTTTGTTGGTTTGTTCGTTTTTTGGTTTGTTGGTTTGTTGGTTTGTTGGTTTGTTGGTTTTTTTGGTTTGTTGGTTTGTTGGCTTATTGGCTTGTTGGTTTGTTGGTTTGTTCGTTTGTTGGTTTGTTGGTTTGTTGTTTTGTTGGATTGTTGGCTTGTTGGTTTGTTGGTTTGTTGGCTTGTTGGTTTGTTGGTTTTTTGGTTTGTTGGGTTGTTGGTTTGTTGGTTTGTTGGTTTGTTGGCTTGTTGGTTTGTTCGTTTGTTGGCTTTTTGTTTTGTTGGTTTGTTGGTTTGTTGGTTTGTTGGTTTGTTCGTTTTTTGGTTTGTTGGTTTGTTGGTTTGTTGGTTTGTTGGTTTGTTGGTTTGTTGGTTTGTTAGTTTTTTGGTTTGTTGGTTTGTTGGCTTGTTGGCTTGTTGGTTTGTTGGTTTGTTTACTTGTTGGTTTGTTGGCTTGTTGGTTTTGTTGGCTTGTTGTTTTGTTGGTTTGTTTGCTTGTTGGTTTGTTGGTTTGTTAGTTTGTTGGTGTGTTTGTTTGTTGGTTTGTTGGCTAGTTGGTTTGTTGGTTTGTTGGTTTGTTGGTTTGTTGGTTTGTTGGTTTGTTGGTTTGTTTGTTTGTTTGTTTGTTGGTTTGTTGGCTTGTTGGTTTGTTGGTTTGTTGGTTTGTTGGTTTGTTGGTTTGTTGGTTTGTTGGTTTGTTGGTTTGTTGGTTTGTTGGCTTGTTGGCTTGTTGGTTTGTTGGTTTGTTGACTTGTTGGCTTGTTGGTTTTGTTGGCTTGTTGGTTTGTTGGTTTGTTGGTTTGTTGGTTTGTTTCTTTGTTGGTTTGTTGGTTTGTTGGTTTCTTGGTTTGTTGGCTTGTTGGTTTTTTGGTTTGTTGATTTGTTTCTTTGTTGGTTTGTTGGTTTGTTGGTTTGTTGGTTTGTTGGTTTGTTGGTTTGTTGGTTTGTTCGTTTGTTGGCTTTTTGTTTTGTTGGTTTGTTGGTTTGTTGGTTTGTTGGTTGTTTGGTTTGTTGGTTTGTTGGTTTGTTGGTTTGTTGGTTTGTTGGCTTATTGGCTTGTTGGTTTGTTGGTTTGTTCGTTTGTTGGTTTGTTGGTTTGTTGTTTTTTTGGATTGTTGGATTGTTGGTTTGTTGGTTTGTTGGCTTGTTGGTTTGTTGGTTTTTTGGTTTGTTAGTTTGTTGGTTTGTTGGTTTGTTGGTTGGTTGGTTTGTTGGTTTGTTGGTTTGTTGGTTTGTTGGTTGTTTGGTTTGTTGGTTTGTTGGTTTGTTGGCTTATTCGTTTTTTGGTTTGTTGGTTTGTTGGTTTGTTGGCTTGTTGGTTTGTTGGTTTGTTTGTTGTTTGGTTTGTTGGTTTGTTGGTTTGTTGGTTTGTTGGTTTGTTCGCTAATTGGCTTGTTGGTTTGTTGGTTTGTTCGTTTGTTGGTTTGTTGGTTTGTTGTTTTTTGGATTGTTGGATTGTTGGTTTGTTGGTTTGTTGGCTTGTTGGTTTGTTGTGTTTTTGGTTTGTTAGTTTGTTGGTTTGTTGGTTTGTTGGTTTGTTGGTTTGTTGGTTTGTTGGCTTGTTGGCTTGTTGGTTTGTTGGTTTGTTGGCTTGTTGGTTTGTTGGTTTTGTTGGTTTGTTGGTTTGTTGGTTTGTTGGTTTGTTGGTATGTTGGTTTGTTCGTTTGTTGGTTTGTTGGTTGTTTGGTTTCTTGGTTTGTTGGTTTGTTGGTTTGTTGGTTTGATGGTTTGTTGGTTTGTTGGTTTGTTGGCTTATTGGCTTGTTGGTTTGTTAGTTTGTTCGTTTGTTGGTTTGTTGGCTTGTTGGTTTGTTGGTTTGTTGGTTTTTTGGTTTGCAGGTTTGTTGGTTTGTTGGTTTGTTGGTTTGCTGGCTTGTTGGTTTGTTGGTTTGTTCGTTTGTTGGTTTGTAGGTTTGTTGGTTTGTTGACTTGTTAGCTTGTTGGTTTGTTGGTTTGTTGGTTTGTTGGTTTGTTGGTTTGTTGGTTTTGTTGGTTTTTTGGTTTGTTGGTTTGTTGGTTTGTTGGTTTGTTGGTATGTTGGTTTGTTCGTTTGTTGGTTTATTGGTTGTTTGGTTTGTTGGTTTGTTGGTTTGTTGGTTTGTTGGTTTGTTGGTTTGTTGGTTTGTTGGTTTGTTGGCTTATTGGCTTGTTGGTTTGTTAGTTTGTTCGTTTGTTGGTTTGTTGGTTTGTTGTTTTGTTGGATTGTTGGCTTGTTGGTTTGTTGGTTTGTTGGTTTGTTGGCTTGTTGGTTTGTTGGTTTTTTGGTTTGTTGGTTTGTTGGTTTGTTGGTTTGTTGGTTTGTTGGTTTGTTGGTTTGTTGGTTTGTTGGTTTGCTGGTTTGTTGGTTTGTTAGTTTGTTGGTGTGTTTGTTTGTTGGCTTGTTGGCTTGTTGGTTTGTTGGTTTGTTGGTTTGTTGGTTTGTTGGTTTGTTTGTGTCTTGGTTTTTTGTCTTGTTGGTTTGTTCGTTTGTTGGTTTGTTGGTTACTTGGTTTGTTGGTTTTTTGGTTTGTTGGTTTGTTGGTTTGTTGGTTTGTTGGTTTGTTGGTTTGTTCGTTTGTTGGTTTGTTGGTTTGTTCGTTTGTTGGTTTGTTGGTTTGTTGGTTTGTTGGTTTGTTGGCTTGTTGGCTTGTTGGTTTGTTGGTTTGTTGGCTTGTTGGTTTGTTGGTTTGTTGGTTTGTTGGCTTGTTGGTTTGTTGGCTTGTTCGTTTGTCGGTTTGTTGGTTTGTTCGTTTGTTCGTTTGTTGGTTTGTTGGTTTGTTGGTTTGTTGGTTTTTTGGTTTGTTGGTTTTTTGGTTTGTTGGCTTTTTGGTTTGTTGGTTTGTTGGCTTGTTGGTTTGTTGGTTTGTTGGTTTGTTGGTTTGTTGGTTTGTTTGTTTGTTAGTTTGTTGGTTTATTGGTTTGTTGGTTTGTTGGTTTGTTGGTTTGTTGGCTTGTTGGTTTGTTGGTTTGTTGGTTTGTTGGTTTGTTGGTTTGTTGGTTTGTTGGTTTGTTGGCTTGTTGGCTTGTTGGTTTGTTGGTTTGTTGACTTGTTGGTTTGTTGGTTTGTTGGCTTGTTGGTTTTGTTGGCTTGTAGGTTTGTTGGTTTGTTGGTTTGTTGGTTTGTTTCTTTGTTGGTTTGTTGGTTTGTTGGTTTGTTGGTTTGTTGGTTTGTTGGCTTGTTGGTTTTTTGGTTTGTTGGTTTGTTTCTTTGTTGGTTTGTTGGTTTGTTGGTTTGTTGGTTTGTTGGTTTGTTGGGTTGTTGGTTTGTTGGTTTGTTGGTTTGTTGGCTTGTTGTTTTGTTCGTTTGTTGGCTTTTTGTTTTGTTGGTTTGTTGGTTTGTTGGTTTGTTGGTTTGTTCGTTTTTTGGTTTGTTGGTTTGTTGGTTTGTTGGTTTGTTGGTTTTTTTGGTTTGTTGGTTTGTTGGCTTATTGGCTTGTTGGTTTGTTGGTTTGTTCGTTTGTTGGTTTGTTGGTTTGTTGTTTTGTTGGATTGTTGGCTTGTTGGTTTGTTGGTTTGTTGGCTTGTTGGTTTGTTGGTTTTTTGGTTTGTTGGGTTGTTGGTTTGTTGGTTTGTTGGTTTGTTGGCTTGTTGGTTTGTTCGTTTGTTGGCTTTTTGTTTTGTTGGTTTGTTGGTTTGTTGGTTTGTTGGTTTGTTCGTTTTTTGGTTTGTTGGTTTGTTGGTTTGTTGGTTTGTTGGTTTTTTTGGTTTGTTGGTTTGTTGGCTTATTGGCTTGTTGGTTTGTTGGTTTGTTCGTTTGTTGGTTTGTTGGTTTGTTGGTTTGTTAGTTTGTTTGTTTGTTGGTTTGTTGGCTTGTTGGTGTGTTGGTTTGTTAGTTTGTTTGTGTGTTTGTTTGTTGGCTTGTTGGCTTGTTGGTTTGGTGGTTTGTTGGTTTGTTGGTTTGTTGGTTTGTTGCTTTGTTCGTTTTTTGGTTTGTTGGCTTGTTGGTTTGTTCGTTTGTTGGTTTGTTGGTTACTAGGTTTGTTGGTTTGTTCGTTTGTTGGTTTGTTGGTTTGTTTGTTTGTTGGTTTGTTGGTTTGTTGGTTTGATGGTTTGTTGGCTTATTTGCTTGTTGGTTTGTTGGTTTGTTCGTTTGTTGGTTTGTTCGTTTGTTGTTTTGTTGGTTTTGTTGGCTTGTTGGTTTGTTGGTTTGTTGGTTTGTTGGTTTGTTTCTTTGTTGGTTTGTTGGTTTGTTGGTTTGTTGGTTTGTTGGTTTGTTGGCTTATTGGCTTGTTGGTTTGTTGGTTTGTTCGTTTGTTGGTTTGTTGGTTTGTTGTTTTTTTGGATTGTTGGATTGTTGGTTTGTTGGTTTGTTGGCTTGTTGGCTTGTTGTTTTTTTGGTTTGTTAGTTTGTTGGTTTGTTGGTTTGTTGGTTTGTTGGTTTGTTGGTTTGTTGGTTTGTTCGTTTGTTGGTTTGTTGGGTTGTTGGTTTGTTGGTTTGTTGGTTTGTTGGCTTGTTGGTTTGTTGGTTTGTTAGTTTGTTGGTTTGTTGGTTTGTTCGTTTGTTGGTTTGTTGGTTTGTTGGTTTGTTGGTTTGTTGGTTTGTTGGCTTGTTGGCTTGTTGGTTTGTTGGTTTGTTGGTTTGTGGCTTGTTGGTTTGTTGGTTTGTTGGTTTGCTGGCTTGTTGGTTTGTTGGTTTGTTCGTTTGTTGGTTTGTAGGTTTGTTGATTGTTTGGTTTGTTGGTTTGTTGGTTTGTTGGATTGTTGGTTTGTTGGTTTGTTGGTTTGTTGGTTTGTTGGCTTATTGGCTTGTTGGTTTGTTAGTTTGTTCGTTTGTTGGTTTGTTGGCTTGTTGGTTTGTTGGTTTGTTGGTTTGTTGGTTTGCAGGTTTGTTGGTTTGTTGGTTTGTTGGTTTGCTGGCTTGTTGGTTTGTTGGTTTGTTCGTTTGTTGGTTTGTAGGTTTGTTGGTTTGTTGACTTGTTGGCTTGTTGGTTTGTTGGTTTGTTGGTTTGTTGGTTTGTTGGCTTGTTGGTTTGTTGGTTTTGTTGGTTTGTTGGTTTGTTGGTTTTTTGGTTTGTTGGTTTGTTGGTATGTTGGTTTGTTCGTTTGTTGGTTTGTTGGTTGTTTGGTTTGTTGGTTTGTTGGTTTGTTGGTTTGTTGGTTTGTTGGTTTGTTGGCTTATTGGCTTGTTGGTTTGTTAGTTTGTTCGTTTGTTGGTTTGTTGGTTTGTTGTTTTGTTGGATTGTTGGCTTGTTGGTTTGTTGGTTTTTTGGCTTGTTGGTTTGTTGGTTTTTTGGTTTGTTGGTTTGTTGGTTTGTTGGTTTGTTGGTTTGTTGGTTTGTTGGTTTGTTGGTTTGTTGGTTTGTTGGTGTGTTTGTTTGTTGGCTTGTTGGCTTGTTGGTTTGTTGGTTTGTTGGTTTGTTGGTTTGTTGGTTTGTTGCTTTGTTCGTGTTTTGGTTTTTTGTCCTGTTGGTTTGTTCATTTGTTGGTTTGTTGGTTACTTGGTTTGTTGGTTTGTTGGTTTGTTGGTTTGTTGGTTTGTTGGTTTGTTGGTTTGTTCGTTTGTTGGTTTGTTGGTTTGTTCGTTTGTTGGTTTGTTGGTTTGTTCGTTTGTTGGTTTGTTCGTTTGTTGGTTTGTTGGTTTGTTCGTTTGTTGGCTTGTTGGCTTGTTGGTTTGTTGGTTTGTTGGCTTGTTGGTTTGTTGGTTTGTTGGCTTGTTGGTTTGTTGGCTTGTTCGTTTGTTGGTTTGTTGGTTTGTTCGTTTGTTCGTTTGTTGGTTTGTTGGTTTGTTGGTTTGTTGGTTTTTTGGTTTGTTGGTTTTTTGGTTTGTTGGCTTTTTGGTTTGTTGGTTTGTGGGCTTGTTGGTTTGTTGGTTTGTTGGTTTGTTTGTTTGTTGGTTTGTTTGTTTGTTGGTTTGTTGGTTTATTGGTTTGTTGGTTTGTTGGTTTGTTGGCTTGTTGGTTTGTTGGTTTGTTGGTTTGTTGGTTTGTTGGTTTGTTGGTTTGTTGGTTTGTTGGTTTGTTGGTTTGTTGGCTTGTTGGCTTGTTGGTTTGTTGGTTTGTTGACTTGTTGGTTTGTTGGTTTGTTGGCTTGTTGGTTTTGTTGGCTTGTAGGTTTGTTGGTTTGTTGGTTTGTTGGTTTGTTTCTTTGTTGGTTTGTTGGTTTGTTGGTTTGTTGGTTTGTTGGTTTGTTGGCTTGTTAGTTTTTTGGTTTGTTGGTTTGTTTCTTTGTTGGTTTGTTGGTTTGTTGGTTTGTTGGTTTGTTGGGTTGTTGGTTTGTTGGTTTGTTCGTTTGTTGGCTTGTTGGTTTGTTCGTTTGTTGGCTTTTTGTTTTGTTGGTTTGTTGGTTTGTTCGTTTTTTGGTTTGTTGGTTTGTTGGTTTGTTGGTTTGTTGGTTTTTTTGGTTTGTTGGTTTGTTGGCTTATTGGCTTGTTGGTTTGTTGGTTTGTTCGTTTGTTGGTTTGTTGGTTTGTTGTTTTGTTGGATTGTTGGCTTGTTGGTTTGTTGTTTTGTTGGCTTGTTGGTTTGTTGGTTTTTTGGTTTGTTGGTTTGTTGGTTTTTTGGTTTGTTGGTTTGTTGGTTTGTTGGTTTGTTGGTTTGTTGGTTTGTTAGTTTGTTTGTTTGTTGGTTTGTTGGCTTGTTGGTTTGTTGCTTTGTTCGTTTTTTGGTTTGTTGTTTTGTTGGTTTGTTCGTTTGTTGGTTTGTTGGTTACTTGGTTTGTTGGTTTGTTGGTTTGTTGTTTTGTTCGTTTGTTGGTTTGTTGGTTTGTTCGTTTGTTGGTTTGTTGGTTTGTTGGTTTGATGGTTTGTTGGCTTATTGGCTTGTTGGTTTGTTTGTTTGTTTGTTTGTTGGTTTGTTCGTTTGTTGTTTTTTTGGTTTTGTTGGCTTGTTGGTTTGTTGGTTTGTTGGTTTGTTGGTTTGTTTCTTTGTTGGTTTGTTGGTTTGTTGGTTTGTTGGCTTATTGGCTTGTTGGTTTGTTGGTTTGTTCGTTTGTTGGTTTGTTGGTTTGTTGTTTTTTTGGATTGTTGGATTGTTGGTTTGTTGGTTTGTTGGCTTGTTGGTTTGTTGTTTTTTTGGTTTGTTAGTTTGTTGGTTTGTTGGTTTGTTGGTTTGTTGGTTTGTTGGTTTGTTGGTTTGTTGGTTTGTTGGTTTGTTGGTTTGTTGTTTTGTTGTTTTGTTGGTTTGTTGGCTTGTTGGTTTGTTGGTTTGTTAGTTTGTTGGTTTGTTGGTTTGTTCGTTTGTTGGTTTGTTGGTTTGTTGGTTTGTTAGCTTGTTGGCTTGTTGGTTTGTTGGTTTGTTGACTTGTTGGTTTGTTGGTTTGTTGGCTTGTTGGTTTGTTGGTTTGTTGGTTTGTTGGCTTGTTGGTTTTTGGGTTTGTTGGTTTGTTGGTTTGTTGGCTTGTTGGTTTGTTGGTTTGCTGGCTTGTTGGTTTGTTGGTTTGTTCGTTTGTTGGTTTGTAGGTTTGTTGGTTTGTTGGCTTGTTGGCTTGTTGGTTTGTTGGTTTGTTGGTTTGTTGGCTTGTTGGTTTGTTGGTTTTGTTGGTTTGTTGGTTTGTTGGTTTGTTGGTTTGTTGGTTTGTTGGTATGTTGGTTTGTTCGTTTGTTGGTTTGTTGGTTGTTTGGTTTGTTGGTTTGTTGGTTTGTTGGTTTGTTGGTTTGTTGGTTTGTTGGCTTATTGGCTTGTTGGTTTGTTAGTTTGTTCGTTTGTTGGTTTGTTGGCTTGTTGGTTTGTTGGTTTGTTGGTTTGTTGGTTTGTTGGTTTGTAGGTTTGTTGGTTTGTTGGTTTGTTGGTTTGCTGGCCTGTTGGTTTGTTGGTTTGATCGTTTGTTGGTTTGTAGGTTTGTTGGTTTGTTGGCTTGTTGGCTTGTTGGTTTGTTGGTCTGTTGGTTTGTTGGCTTGTTAGTTTGTTGGTTTTGTTGGTTTGTTGGTTTGTTGGTTTGTTGGTTTGTTGGTTTGTTGGTTTGTTGGTATGTTGGTTTGTTCGTTTGTTGGTTTGTTGGTTGTTTGGTTTGTTGGTTTGTTGGTTTGTTGGTTTGTTGGTTTGTTGGTTTGTTGGCTTATTGGCTTGTTGGTTTGTTAGTTTGTTTGTTTGTTGGTTTGTTGGTTTTTTTTTGTTGGATTGTTGGCTTGTTGGTTTGTTGTTTTGTTGGCTTGTTGGTTTGTTGGTTTTTGGTTTGTTGGTTTGTTGGTTTGTTGGTTTGTTGGTTTGTTGGTTTGTTGGTTTGTTGGTTTGTTGGTTTGTTAGTTTGTTGGTCTGTTTGTTTGTTGGCTTGTTGGCTTGTTGGTTTGTTGGTTTGTTGGTTTGTTGGTTTGTTGCTTTGTTCGTGTTTTGGTTTTTTGGCTTGTTGGTTTGTTCGTTTGTTGGTTTGTTGGTTACTTGGTTTGTTGGTTTGTTGGTTTGTTGGTTTGTTGGTTTGTTGGTTTGTTGGTTTGTTCGTTTGTTGGTTTATTGGTTTGTTCGTTTGTTGGTTTGTTGGTTTGTTGGCTTGTTGGCTTGTTGTTTTGTTGGTTTGTTGGCTTGTTGGTTTGTTGGTTTGTTGGCTTGTCTGTTTGTTGGCTTGTTCGTTTGTTGGTTTGTTGGTTTGTTCGTTTGTTCGTTTGTTCGTGTGTTGGTTTGTTGGTTTGTTGGTTTGTTGGTTTTTTGGTTTTTTGGTTTGTTGGTTTTTTGGTTTGTTGGCTTTTTGGTTTGTTGGTTTGTTGGCTTGTTGGTTTGTTGGTTTGTTGGTTTGTTGGTTTATTGGTTTGTTTGTTTGTTGGTTTGTTGGTTTATTGGTTTGTTGGTTTGTTGGTTTGTTGGTTTGTTGGTTTGTTGGTTTGTTGGTTTGTTGGTTTGTTGGTTTGTTAGTTTGTCGGTGTGTTTGTTTGTTGGCTTGTTGGTTTGTTGGTTTGTTGGTTTGTTGGTTTGTTGGTTTGTTGCTTTGTTCGTGTTTTGGTTTTTTGGCTTGTTGGTTTGTTCGTTTGTTGGTTTGTTGGTTACTTGGTTTGTTGGTTTGTTGGTTTGTTGGTTTGTTCGTTTGTTGGTTTGTTGGTTTGTTCGTTTGTTGGTTTGTTGGTTTGTTGGCTTGTTGGCTTGTTGTTTTGTTGGTTTGTTGGCTTGTTGGTTTGTTGGTTTGTTGGCTTGTTGGTTTGTTGGCTTGTTCGTTTGATGGTTTGTTGGTTTGTTCGTTTGTTCGTTTGTTGGTTTGTTGGTTTGTTGGTTTGTTGGTTTGTTGGTTTTTTGGTTTGTTGGTTTTTTGGTTTGTTGGCTTTTTGGTTTGTTGGTTTGTTGGCTTGTTGGTTTGTTGGTTTGTTGGTTTGTTGGTTTGTTGGTTTGTTTGTTTGTTGGTTTGTTGGTTTATTGGTTTGTTGGTTTGTTGGTTTGATGGTTTGTTGGTTTGTTTTTTTGTTGGTTTGTTGGTTTGTTGGTTTGTTGGTTTGTTGGTTTGTTGGTTTGTTGGTTTGTTGGTTTGTTGGCTTGTTGGTTTTTGGTTTGTTGGTTTGTTGGTTTGTTGGTTTGTTGGCTTGTTGTTTTGTTGGTTTGTTGGCTTGTTGGTTTGTTGGTTTGTTGGCTTGTCTGTTTGTTGGCTTGTTCGTTTGTTGGTTTGTTGGTTTGTTCGTTTGTTCGTTTGTTCGTGTGTTGGTTTGTTGGTTTGTTGGTTTGTTGGTTTTTTGGTTTTTTGGTTTGTTGGTTTTTTGGTTTGTTGGCTTTTTGGTTTGTTGGTTTGTTGGCTTGTTGGTTTGTTGGTTTGTTGGTTTGTTGGTTTATTGGTTTGTTTGTTTGTTGGTTTGTTGGTTTATTGGTTTGTTGGTTTGTTGGTTTGTTGGTTTGTTGGTTTGTTGGTTTGTTGGTTTGTTGGTTTGTTGGTTTGTTAGTTTGTCGGTGTGTTTGTTTGTTGGCTTGTTGGTTTGTTGGTTTGTTGACTTGTTGGTTTGTTGGTTTGTTGGCTTGTTGGTTTTGTTGGCTTGTAGGTTTGTTGGTTTGTTGGTTTGTTGGTTTGTTTCTTTGTTGGTTTGTTGGTTTGTTGGTTTGTTGGTTTGTTGGTTTGTTGGTTTGTTGGTTTGTTGGTTTTTTGGTTTGTTGGTTGTTGGTTTGTTGGGTTGTTTGTTTGTTCGTTTGTTGGTTTGTTGGTTTGTTGGTTTGTTGGCTTGTTGGTTTGTTGGTTTATTGGTTTGTTGGTTTGTTGGCTTGTTGGTTTATTGGCTTGTTGGCTTGTTGGTTTGTTGGTTTATTCGTTTGTTGGTTTGTTGGTTTGTTGTTTTGTTGGCTTGTTGGCTTGTTGGCTTGTTGGTTTGTTGGTTTGTTGGCTTGTTGGTTTGTTGGTTTTGTTGGTTTGTTGGTTTGTTGGTTTGTTGGTTTGTTGGTTTGTTGGTTTGTTGGTTTGTTGGTTTGTTGGTTTGTTGGTTTGTTGGTTTGTCAGTTTGTTGGTTTGTTGGTTTGTTGGTTTGTTGGTTTGTGGGTTTGTTGGTTTGTTGGCTTGTTGGTTTGTTGGTTTGTTGGTTTGTTTGTTTGTTGGTTTGTTCGTTTGTTGGTTTGTTGGTTTGTTGGTTTGTTGGTTTGTTGGTTTGTACGTTTGTTCGTTTGTTGGTTTGTTGGTTTGTTGGTTTGTTGGCTTGTTGGCTTGTTGGTTTGTTGGTTTGCTGGCTTGTTGGTTTGTTGGTTTGTTGGTTTGTTGGTTTGTTGGTTTGTTGGTTTTGTTCATTTTTTGGTTTGTTGGTTTGTTGGTTTGTTGGCTTGTTGGTTTGTTTGTTTGTTGGCTTTTTGGTTTGTTGGTTTGTTGGTTTGTTGGTTTATTGGTTTGTTCGTTTTTTGGTTTGTTGGTTTGTCGGTTTGTTGGCTTGTTGGCTTGTTGGTTTGTTGGTTTGTTGGTTGTTTGGTTTGTGTGTTGGTTTGTTGGTTTGTTGGTTTGTTGGTTTGTTGGCTTATTGGCTTGTTGGTTTGTTGGTTTGTTCGTTTGTTGGTTTGTTGGTTTGCTGGCTTGTTGGTTTGTTGGTTTGTTCGTTTGTTGGTTTGTAGGTTTGTTGGTTTGTTGGCTTGTTGGCTTGTTGGTTTGTTGGTCCGTTGGTTTGTTGGCTTGTTAGTTTGTTGGTTTTGTTGGTTTGTTGGTTTGTTGGTTTGTTGGTTTGTTGGCTTATTGGCTTGTTGGTTTGTTAGTTTGTTTGTTTGTTGGTTTGTTGGTTTTTTTTTTGTTGGATTGTTGGCTTGTTGGTTTGTTGTTTCGTTGGCTTGTTGGTTTGTTGGTTTTTTGGTTTGTTGGTTTGTTGGTTTGTTGGTTTGTTGGTTTGTTGGTTTGTTGGTTTGTTGGTTTGTTAGTTTGTTGGTCTGTTTGTTTGTTGGCTTGTTGGCTTGTTGGTTTGTTGGTTTGTTGGTTTGTTGGTTTGTTGCTTTGTTCGTGTTTTGGTTTTTTGGCTTGTTGGTTTGTTCGTTTGTTGGTTTGTTGGTTACTTGGTTTGTTGGTTTGTTGGTTTGTTGGTTTGTTGGTTTGTTGGTGTGTTGGTTTGTTCGTTTGTTGGTTTATTGGTTTGTTCGTTTGTTGGTTTGTTGGTTTGTTGGCTTGTTGGCTTGTTGTTTTGTTGGTTTGTTGGCTTGTTGGTTTGTTGGTTTGTTGGCTTGTCTGTTTGTTGGCTTGTTCGTTTGTTGGTTTGTTGGTTTGTTCGTTTGTTCGTTTGTTCGTGTGTTGGTTTGTTGGTTTGTTGGTTTGTTGGTTTTTTGGTTTTTTGGTTTGTTGGTTTTTTGGTTTGTTGGCTTTTTGGTTTGTTGGTTTGTTGGCTTGTTGGTTTGTTGGTTTGTTGGTTTGTTGGTTTATTGGTTTGTTTGTTTGTTGGTTTGTTGGTTTATTGGTTTGTTGGTTTGTTGGTTTGTTGGTTTGTTGGTTTGTTGGTTTGTTGGTTTGTTGGTTTGTTGGTTTGTTAGTTTGTTGGTGTGTTTGTTTGTTGGCTTGTTGGTTTGTTGGTTTGTTGGTTTGTTGGTTTGTTGCTTTGTTCGTGTTTTGGTTTTTTGGCTTGTTGGTTTGTTCGTTTGTTGGTTTGTTGGTTACTTGGTTTATTGGTTTGTTGGTTTGTTCGTTTGTTGGTTTGTTGGTTTGTTCGTTTGTTGGTTTGTTGGTGTGTTGGCTTGTTGGCTTGTTGTTTTGTTGGTTTGTTGGCTTGTTGGTTTGTTGGTTTGTTGGCTTGTTGGTTTGTTGGCTTGTTCGTTTGTTGGTTTGTTGGTTTGTTCGTTTGTTCGTTTGTTGGTTTGTTGGTTTGTTGGTTTGTTGGTTTGTTGGTTTTTTGGTTTGTTGGTTTTTTGGTTTGTTGGCTTTTTGGTTTGTTGGTTTGTTGGCTTGTTGGTTTGTTGGTTTGTTGGTTTGTTGGTTTGTTGGTTTGTTTGTTTGTTGGTTTGTTGGTTTATTGGTTTGTTGGTTTGTTGGTTTGATGGTTTGTTGGTTTGTTTGTTTGTTGGTTTGTTGGTTTGTTGGTTTGTTGGTTTGTTGGTTTGTTGGTTTGTTGGTTTGTTGGTTTGTTGGTTTGTTGGCTTGTTGGTTTTTGGTTTGTTGGTTTGTTGGTTTGTTGGTTTGTTGGTTTGTTGGCTTGTTGGCTTGTTGGTTTGTTGGTTTGTTGACTTGTTGGTTTGTTGGTTTGTTGGCTTGTTGGTTTTGTTGGCTTGTAGGTTTGTTGGTTTGTTGGTTTGTTGGTTTGTTTCTTTGTTGGTTTGTTGGTTTGTTGGTTTGTTGGTTTGTTGGTTTGTTGGTTTGTTGGTTTGTTGGTTTTTTGGTTTGTTGGTTGTTGGTTTGTTGGTTTGTTTGTTTGTTCGTTTGTTGGTTTGTTGGTTTGTTGGCTTGTTGGTTTGTTGGTTTATTGGTTTGTTGGTTTGTTGGCTTGTTGGTTTATTGGCTTGTTGGCTTGTTGGTTTGTTGGTTTATTCGTTTGTTGGTTTGTTGGTTTGTTGTTTTGTTGGCTTGTTGGCTTGTTGGCTTGTTGGTTTGTTGGTTTTTTGGCTTGTTGGTTTGTTGGTTTTGTTGGTTTGTTGGTTTGTTGGTTTGTTGGTTTGTTGGTTTGTTGGTTTGTTGGTTTGTTGGTTTGTTGGTTTGTCAGTTTGTTGGTTTGTTGGTTTGTTGGTTTGTTGGTTTGTGGGTTTGTTGGTTTGTTGGCTTGTTGGTTTGTTGGTTTGTTGGTTTGTTGGTTTGTTTGTTTGTTGGTTTGTTCGTTTGTGGGTTTGTTGGTTTGTTGGTTTGTTGGTTTGTTGGTTTGTTGGTTTGTACGTTTGTTGGTTTGTTGGTTTGTTGGTTTGTTGGTTTGTTGGCTTGTTGGCTTGTTGGTTTGTTGGTTTGCTGGCTTGTTGGTTTGTTGGTTTGTTGGTTTGTTGGTTTGTTGGTTTGTTGGTTTGTTCATTTTTTGGTTTGTTGGTTTGTTGGTTTGTTGGTTTGTTGGCTTGTTGGTTTGTTCGTTTGTTGGCTTTTTGGTTTGTTGGTTTGTTGGTTTGTTGGTTTATTGGTTTGTTCGTTTTTTGGTTTGTTGGTTTGTCGGTTTGTTGGCTTGTTGGCTTGTTGGTTTGTTGGTTTGTTGGTTGTTTGGTTTGTGTGTTGGTTTGTTGGTTTGTTGGTTTGTTGGTTTGTTGGCTTATTGGCTTGTTGGTTTGTTGGTTTGTTCGTTTGTTGGTTTGTTGGTTTGTTGTTTTGTTCGATTGTTGGCTTGTTGGTTTGTTGGTTTGTTGGTTTGTTGGTTTGTTGGTTTGTTGGTTTGTTGGTATGTTGGTTTGTTGGTCTGTTGGTTTGTTGGTTTGTTGGCTTGTTGGTTTGTTGGATTGTTAGTTTGTTGGTGTGTTTGTTTGTTGGCTTGTTGGCTTGTTGGTTTGTTGGTTTGTTGGTTTGTTGGTTTGTTGCTTTGTTAGTTTTTTGGTTGGTTGACTTATTGGTTTGTTCCTTTGTTGGTTTGTTGGTTACTTGGTTTGTCGGTTTGTTGGTTTGTTGGTTTGTTGGTTTGTTGGTTTTTTCGTTTGTAGGCTTGTTGGTTTTTTCGTTTGTTGGTTTGTTCGTTTGTTGGTTTGTTGGTTTGTTGGTTTGTTGACTTGTTGGTTTGTTGGTTTGTTGGTTTGTTGGTTTGTTGGTTTGTTGGTTTGTTGGTTTGTTGGTTTGTTGGTTTGTTGGTTTGTTGGTTTGTTGGTTTGTTGGTTTATTGGTTTGTTAGTTTGTTGGTTTGTTGGTTTGTTGGCTTGTTGGCTTGTTGGTTTGTTGGTTTGTTTACTTGTTGGTTTGTTGGCTTGTTGGTTTTGTTGGCTTGTTGTTTTGTTGGTTTGTTTGCTTGTTGGTTTGTTGGTTTGTTAGTTTGTTGGTGTGTTTGTTTGTTGGTTTGTTGGCTAGTTGGTTTGTTGGTTTGTTGGTTTGTTGGTTTGTTGGTTTGTTGGTTTGTTGGTTTGTTTGTTTGTTGGTTTGTTGGCTTGTTGGTTTGTTGGTTTGTTGGTTTGTTGGTTTGTTGGTTTGTTGGTTTGTTGGTTTGTTGGTTTGTTGGTTTGTTGGCTTATTGGCTTGTTGGTTTGTTGGTTTGTTGACTTGTTGGCTTGTTGGTTTTGTTGGCTTGTTGGTTTGTTGGTTTGTTGGTTTGTTGGTTTGTTTTTTTGTTGGTTTGTTGGTTTGTTGGTTTCTTGGTTTGTTGGCTTGTTGGTTTTTTGGTTTGTTGATTTGTTGGTTTGTTGGTTTGTTGGTTTGTTGGTTTGTTGGTTTGTTGGTTTGTTGGTTTGTTCGTTTGTTCGTTTGTTGGCTTTTTGTTTTGTTGGTTTGTTGGTTTGTTGGTTGTTTGGTTTGTTGGTTTGTTGGTTTGTTGGTTTGTTGGCTTATTGGCTTGTTGGTTTGTTGGTTTGTTCGTTTGTTGGTTTGTTGGTTTGTTGTTTTTTTGGATTGTTGGATTGTTGGTTTGTTGGTTTGTTGGCTTGTTGGTTTGTTGGTTTTTTGGTTTGTTAGTTTGTTGGTTTGTTGGTTTGTTGGTTGGTTGGTTTGTTGGTTTGTTGGTTTGTTGGTTTGTTGGTTGTTTGGTTTGTTGGTTTGTTGGTTTGTTGGCTTATTCGTTTTTTGGTTTGTTGGTTTGTAGGTTTGTTGGCTTGTTGGTTTGTTGGTTTGTTGGTTGTTTGGTTTGTTGGTTTGTTGGTTTGTTGGTTTGTTGGTTTGTTCGCTTATTGGCTTGTTGGTTTGTTCGTTTGTTGGTTTGTTGGTTTGTTGTTTTTTGGATTGTTGGATTGTTGGTTTGTTGGTTTGTTGGCTTGTTGGTTTGTTGTGTTTTTGGTTTGTTAGTTTGTTGGTTTGTTGGTTTGTTGGTTTGTTGGTTTGTTGGTTTGTTGGCTTGTTGGCTTGTTGGTTTGTTGGTTTGTTGGTTTGTTGGCTTGTTGGTTTGTTGGTTTTGTTGGTTTGTTGGTTTGTTGGTTTGTTGGTTTGTTGGTATGTTGGTTTGTTCGTTTGTTGGTTTGTTGGTTGTTTGGTTTGTTGGTTTGTTGGTTTGTCAGTTTGTTGGTTTGTTGGTTTGTTGGTTTGTTGGTTTGTGGGTTTGTTGGTTTGTTGGCTTGTTGGTTTGTTAGTTTGTTCGTTTGTTGGTTTGTTGGCTTGTTGGTTTGTTGGTTTGTTGGTTTTTTGGTTTGCAGGTTTGTTGGTTTGTTGGTTTGTTGGTTTGCTGGCTTGTTGGTTTGTTGGTTTGTTCGTTTGTTGGTTTGTAGGTTTGTTGGTTTGTTGACTTGTTAGCTTGTTGGTTTGTTGGTTTGTTGGCTTGTTGGTTTGTTGGTTTTGTTGGTTTTTTGGTTTGTTGGTTTGTTGGTTTGTTGGTTTGTTGGTATGTTGATTTGTTCGTTTGTTGGTTTATTGGTTGTTTGGTTTGTTGGTTTGTTGGTTTGTTGGTTTGTTGGTTTGTTGGTTTGTTGGTTTGTTGGTTTGTTGGTTTGTTGGCTTATTGGCTTGTTGGTTTGTTAGTTTGTTCGTTTGTTGGTTTGTTGGTTTGTTGTTTTGTTGGATTGTTGGCTTGTTGGTTTGTTGGTTTGTTGGCTTGTTGGTTTGTTGGTTTTTTGGTTTGTTGGTTTGTTGGTTTGTTGGTTTGTTGGTTTTTTGGTTTGTTGGTTGTTGGTTTGTTGGTTTGTTTGTTTGTTCGTTTGTTGGTTTGTTGGTTTGTTGGTTTGTTGGCTTGTTGGTTTGTTGGTTTATTGGTTTGTTGGTTTGTTGGCTTGTTGGTTTATTGGCTTGTTGGCTTGTTGGTTTGTTGGTTTATTCGTTTGTTGGTTTGTTGGTTTGTTGTTTTGTTGGCTTGTTGGCTTGTTGGCTTGTTGGTTTGTTGGTTTTTTGGCTTGTTGGTTTGTTGGTTTTGTTGGTTTGTTGGTTTGTTGGTTTGTTGGTTTGTTGGTTTGTTGGTTTGTTGGTTTGTTGGTTTGTTGGTTTGTCAGTTTGTTGGTTTGTTGGTTTGTTGGTTTGTTGGTTTGTGGGTTTGTTGGTTTGTTGGCTTGTTGGTTTGTTGGTTTGTTGGTTTGTTGGTTTGTTTGTTTGTTGGTTTGTTCGTTTGTGGGTTTGTTGGTTTGTTGGTTTGTTGGTTTGTTGGTTTGTTGGTTTGTACGTTTGTTGGTTTGTTGGTTTGTTGGTTTGTTGGTTTGTTGGCTTGTTGGCTTGTTGGTTTGTTGGTTTGCTGGCTTGTTGGTTTGTTGGTTT
This sequence comes from Atherix ibis, assembly GCA_958298945.1. Lineage (NCBI taxonomy): Eukaryota > Metazoa > Arthropoda > Insecta > Diptera > Athericidae > Atherix > Atherix ibis. The sequence goes on from OY282608.1 coordinate 101,912,118, forward strand.
GTTGGTTTGTTGGTTTGTTGGTTTGTTGGTTTGTTCATTTTTTGGTTTGTTGGTTTGTTGGTTTGTTGGTTTGTTGGCTTGTTGGTTTGTTCGTTTGTTGGCTTTTTGGTTTGTTGGTTTGTTGGTTTGTTGGTTTATTGGTTTGTTCGTTTTTTGGTTTGTTGGTTTGTCGGTTTGTTGGCTTGTTGGCTTGTTGGTTTGTTGGTTTGTTGGTTGTTTGGTTTGTGTGTTGGTTTGTTGGTTTGTTGGTTTGTTGGTTTGTTGGCTTATTGGCTTGTTGGTTTGTTGGTTTGTTCGTTTGTTGGTTTGTTGGTTTGTTGTTTTGTTCGATTGTTGGCTTGTTGGTTTGTTGGTTTGTTGGTTTGTTGGTTTGTTGGTTTGTTGGTTTGTTGGTATGTTGGTTTGTTGGTCTGTTGGTTTGTTGGTTTGTTGGCTTGTTGGTTTGTTGGATTGTTAGTTTGTTGGTGTGTTTGTTTGTTGGCTTGTTGGCTTGTTGGTTTGTTGGTTTGTTGGTTTGTTGGTTTGTTGCTTTGTTCGTTTTTTGGTTGGTTGACTTATTGGTTTGTTCCTTTGTTGGTTTGTTGGTTACTTGGTTTGTCGGTTTGTTGGTTTGTTGGTTTGTTGGTTTGTTGGTTTTTTCGTTTGTAGGCTTGTTGGTTTTTTCGTTTGTTGGTTTGTTCGTTTGTTGGTTTGTTGGTTTGTTGGTTTGTTGACTTGTTGGTTTGTTGGTTTGTTGGTTTGTTGGTTTGTTGGTTTGTTGGTTTGTTGGTTTGTTGGTTTGTTGGTTTGTTGGTTTGTTGGTTTGTTGGTTTGTTGGTTTGTTGGTTTGTTAGTTTGTTGGTTTGTTGGTTTGTTGGCTTGTTGGCTTGTTGGTTTGTTGGTTTGTTTACTTTTTGGTTTGTTGGCTTGTTGGTTTTGTTGGCTTGTTGTTTTGTTGGTTTGTTTGCTTGTTGGTTTGTTGGTTTGTTAGTTTGTTGGTGTGTTTGTTTGTTGGTTTGTTGGCTAGTTGGTTTGTTGGTTTGTTGGTTTGTTGGTTTGTTGGTTTGTTGGTTTGTTGGTTTGTTTGTTTGTTGGTTTGTTGGCTTGTTGGTTTGTTGGTTTGTTGGTTTGTTGGTTTGTTGGTTTGTTGGTTTGTTGGTTTGTTGGTTTGTTGGTTTGTTGGCTTATTGGCTTGTTGGTTTGTTGGTTTGTTGACTTGTTGGCTTGTTGGTTTTGTTGGCTTGTTGGTTTGTTGGTTTGTTGGTTTGTTGGTTTGTTTTTTTGTTGGTTTGTTGGTTTGTTGGTTTCTTGGTTTGTTGGCTTGTTGGTTTTTTGGTTTGTTGATTTGTTGGTTTGTTGGTTTGTTGGTTTGTTGGTTTGTTGGTTTGTTGGTTTGTTGGTTTGTTCGTTTGTTCGTTTGTTGGCTTTTTGTTTTGTTGGTTTGTTGGTTTGTTGGTTTGTTGGTTGTTTGGTTTGTTGGTTTGTTGGTTTGTTGGTTTGTTGGCTTATTGGCTTGTTGGTTTGTTGGTTTGTTCGTTTGTTGGTTTGTTGGTTTGTTGTTTTTTTGGATTGTTGGATTGTTGGTTTGTTGGTTTGTTGGCTTGTTGGTTTGTTGGTTTTTTGGTTTGTTAGTTTGTTGGTTTGTTGGTTTGTTGGTTGGTTGGTTTGTTGGCTTGTTGGTTTGTTGGTTTGTTGGTTGTTTGGTTTGTTGGTTTGTTGGTTTGTTGGCTTATTCGTTTTTTGGTTTGTTGGTTTGTAGGTTTGTTGGCTTGTTGGTTTGTTGGTTTGTTGGTTGTTTGGTTTGTTGGTTTGTTGGTTTGTTGGTTTGTTGGTTTGTTCGCTTATTGGCTTGTTGGTTTGTTCGTTTGTTGGTTTGTTGGTTTGTTGTTTTTTGGATTGTTGGATTGTTGGTTTGTTGGTTTGTTGGCTTGTTGGTTTGTTGTGTTTTTGGTTTGTTAGTTTGTTGGTTTGTTGGTTTGTTGGTTTGTTGGTTTGTTGGTTTGTTGGCTTGTTGGCTTGTTGGTTTGTTGGTTTGTTGGTTTGTTGGCTTGTTGGTTTGTTGGTTTTGTTGGTTTGTTGGTTTGTTGGTTTGTTGGTTTGTTGGTATGTTGGTTTGTTCGTTTGTTGGTTTGTTGGTTGTTTGGTTTGTTGGTTTGTTGGTTTGTCAGTTTGTTGGTTTGTTGGTTTGTTGGTTTGTTGGTTTGTGGGTTTGTTGGTTTGTTGGCTTGTTGGTTTGTTAGTTTGTTCGTTTGTTGGTTTGTTGGCTTGTTGGTTTGTTGGTTTGTTGGTTTTTTGGTTTGCAGGTTTGTTGGTTTGTTGGTTTGTTGGTTTGCTGGCTTGTTGGTTTGTTGGTTTGTTCGTTTGTTGGTTTGTAGGTTTGTTGGTTTGTTGACTTGTTAGCTTGTTGGTTTGTTGGTTTGTTGGCTTGTTGGTTTGTTGGTTTTGTTGGTTTTTTGGTTTGTTGGTTTGTTGGTTTGTTGGTTTGTTGGTATGTTGATTTGTTCGTTTGTTGGTTTATTGGTTGTTTGGTTTGTTGGTTTGTTGGTTTGTTGGTTTGTTGGTTTGTTGGTTTGTTGGTTTGTTGGTTTGTTGGTTTGTTGGCTTATTGGCTTGTTGGTTTGTTAGTTTGTTCGTTTGTTGGTTTGTTGGTTTGTTGTTTTGTTGGATTGTTGGCTTGTTGGTTTGTTGGTTTGTTGGCTTGTTGGTTTGTTGGTTTTTTGGTTTGTTGGTTTGTTGGTTTGTTGGTTTGTTGGTTTGTTGGTTTGTTGATTTGTTGGTTTGTTGGTTTGTTGGTTTGTTGGTTTGTTGGTTTGCTGGTTTGTTGGTTTGTTAGTTTGTTGGTGTGTTTGTTTGTTGGCTTGTTGGCTTGTTGGTTTGTTGGTTTGTTGGTTTGTTGGTTTGTTGGTTTGTTCGTGTCTTGGTTTTTTGTCTTGTTGGTTTGTTCGTTTGTTGGTTTGTTGGTTACTTGGTTTGTTGGTTTGTTGGTTTGTTGGTTTGTTGGTTTGTTGGTTTGTTCGTTTGTTGGTTTGTTGGTTTGTTCGTTTGTTGGTTTGTTGGTTTGTTGGTTTGTTGCTTTGTTGGCTTGTTGGCTTGTTGGTTTGTTGGTTTGTTGGCTTGTTGGTTTGTTGGTTTGTTGGTTTGTTGGCTTGTTGGTTTGTTGGCTTGTTCGTTTGTCGGTTTGTTGGTTTGTTCGTTTGTTCGTTTGTTGGTTTGTTGGTTTGTTGGTTTGTTGGTTTGTTGGTTTGTTGGTTTGTTGGTTTGTTGGTTTGTTGGTTTGTTGGTTTGTTAGTTTGTTGGTTTGTTGGTTTGTTGGCTTGTTGGCTTGTTGGTTTGTTGGTTTGTTTACTTGTTGGTTTGTTGGCTTGTTGGTTTTGTTGGCTTGTTGTTTTGTTGGTTTGTTTGCTTGTTGGTTTGTTGGTTTGTTAGTTTGTTGGTGTGTTTGTTTGTTGGTTTGTTGGCTAGTTGGTTTGTTGGTTTGTTGGTTTGTTGGTTTGTTGGTTTGTTGGTTTGTTGGTTTGTTGGTTTGTTTGTTTGTTGGTTTGTTGGCTTGTTGGTTTGTTGGTTTGTTGGTTTGTTGGTTTGTTGGTTTGTTGGTTTGTTGGTTTGTTGGTTTGTTGGTTTGTTGGCTTGTTGGTTTGTTGGTTTGTTGACTTGTTGGCTTGTTGGTTTTGTTGGCTTGTTGGTTTGTTGGTTTGTTTGTTTGTTGGTTTGCTTTTTTGTTGGTTTGTTGGTTTGTTGGTTTCTTGGTTTGTTGGCTTTTTGGTTTTTTGGTTTGTTGATTTGTTGGTTTGTTGGTTTGTTGGTTTGTTGGTTTGTTGGTTTGTTGGTTTGTTGGTTTGTTGGTTTGTTCGTTTGTTGGCTTTTTGTTTTGTTGGTTTGTTGGTTTGTTGGTTTGTTGGTTGTTTGGTTTGTTGGTTTGTTGGTTTGTTGGTTTGTTGGCTTATTGGCTTGTTGGTTTGTTAGTTTGTTCGTTTGTTGGTTTGTTGGTTTGTTGTTTTTTTGGATTGTTGGATTGTTGGTTTGTTGGTTTGTTGGCTTGTTGGTTTGTTGGTTTTTTGGTTTGTTAGTTTGTTGGTTTGTTGGTTTGTTGGTTGGTTGGTTTGTTGGTTTGTTGGTTTGTTGGTTTGTTGGTTGTTTGGTTTGTTGGTTTGTTGGTTTGTTGGCTTATTCGTTTTTTGGTTTGTTGGTTTGTAGGTTTGTTGGCTTGTTGGTTTGTTGGTTTGTTGGTTGTTTGGTTTGTTGGTTTGTTGCTTTGTTGGTTTGTTGGTTTGTTCGCTTATTGGCTTGTTGGTTTGTTGGTTTGTTCGTTTGTTGGTTTGTTGGTTTGTTGTTTTTTGGATTGTTGGATTGTTGGTTTGTTGGTTTGTTGGCTTGTTGGTTTGTTGTGTTTTTGGTTTGTTAGTTTGTTGGTTTGTTGGTTTGTTGGTTTGTTGGTTTGTTGGTTTGTTGGCTTGTTGGCTTGTTGGTTTGTTGGTTTGTTGGTTTGTTGGCTTGTTGGTTTGTTGGTTTTGTTGGTTTGTTGGTTTGTTGGTTTGTTGGTTTGTTGGTATGTTGGTTTGTTCGTTTGTTGGTTTGTTGGTTGTTTGGTTTGTTGGTTTGTTGGTTTGTTGGTTTGTTGGTTTGTTGGTTTGTTGGTTTGTTGGTTTGTTGGTTTGTTGGCTTATTGGCTTGTTGGTTTGTTAGTTTGTTCGTTTGTTGGTTTGTTGGCTTGTTGGTTTGTTGGTTTGTTGGTTTTTTGGTTTGCAGGTTTGTTGGTTTGTTGGTTTGTTGGTTTGCTGGCTTGTTGGTTTGTTGGTTTGTTCGTTTGTTGGTTTGTAGGTTTGTTGGTTTGTTGACTTGTTAGCTTGTTGGTTTGTTGGTTTGTTGGTTTGTTGGCTTGTTGGTTTGTTGGTTTTGTTGGTTTTTTGGTTTGTTGGTTTGTTGGTTTGTTGGTTTGTTGGTATGTTGGTTTGTTCGTTTGTTGGTTTATTGGTTGTTTGGTTTGTTGGTTTGTTGGTTTGTTGGTTTGTTGGTTTGTTGGTTTGTTGGTTTGTTGGTTTGTTGGCTTATTGGCTTGTTGGTTTGTTAGTTTGTTCGTTTGTTGGTTTGTTGGTTTGTTGTTTTGTTGGATTGTTGGCTTGTTGGTTTGTTGGTTTGTTGGCTTGTTGGTTTGTTGGTTTTTTGGTTTGTTGGTTTGTTGGTTTGTTGGTTTGTTGGTTTGTTGGTTTGTTGGTTTGTTGGTTTGTTGGTTTGTTGGTTTGTTGGTTTGCTGGTTTGTTGGTTTGTTAGTTTGTTGGTGTGTTTGTTTGTTGGCTTGTTGCCTTGTTGGTTTGTTGGTTTGTTGGTTTGTTGGTTTGTTGGTTTGTTCGTGTCTTGGTTTTTTGTCTTGTTGGTTTGTTCGTTTGTTGGTTTGTTGGTTACTTGGTTTGTTGGTTTGTTGGTTTGTTGGTTTGTTGGTTTGTTGGTTTGTTCGTTTGTTCGTTTGTTGGTTTGTTGGTTTGTTCGTTTGTTGGTTTGTTGGTTTGTTGGTTTGTTGGTTTGTTGGCTTGTTGGCTTGTTGGTTTGTTGGTTTGTTGGCTTGTTGGTTTGTTGGTTTGTTGGTTTGTTGGCTTGTTGGTTTGTTGGCTTGTTCGTTTGTCGGTTTGTTGGTTTGTTCGTTTGTTCGTTTGTTGGTTGGTTGGTTTGTTGGTTTGTTGGTTTTTTGGTTTGTTGGTTTTTTGGTTTGTTGGCTTTTTGGTTTGTTGGTTTGTTGGCTTGTTGGTTTGTTGGTTTGTTGGTTTGTTGGTTTGTTGGTTTGTTTGTTTGTTGGTTTGTTGGTTTATTGGTTTGTTGGTTTGTTGGTTTGTTGGTTTGTTGGTTTGTTGGCTTGTTGGTTTGTTGGTTTGTTGGTTTGTTGGTTTGTTGGTTTGTTGGTTTGTTGGTTTGTTGGCTTGTTGGCTTGTTGGTTTGTTGGTTTGTTGACTTGTTGGTTTGTTGGTTTGTTGGCTTGTTGGTTTTGTTGGCTTGTAGGTTTGTTGGTTTGTTGGTTTGTTGGTTTGTTTCTTTGTTGGTTTGTTGGTTTGTTGGTTTGTTGGTTTGTTGGTTTGTTGGCTTGTTGGTTTTTTGGTTTGTTGGTTTGTTTCTTTGTTGGTTTGTTGGTTTGTTGGTTTGTTGGTTTGTTGGTTTGTTGGGTTGTTGGTTTGTTGGTTTGTTGGTTTGTTGGCTTGTTGGTTTGTTCGTTTGTTGGCTTTTTGTTTTGTTGGTTTGTTGGTTTGTTGGTTTGTTGGTTTGTTCGTTTTTTGGTTTGTTGGTTTGTTGGTTTGTTGGGTTGTTGGTTTTTTTGGTTTGTTGGTTTGTTGGCTTATTGGCTTGTTGGTTTGTTGGTTTGTTCAGTTGTTGGTTTGTTGGTTTGTTGTTTTGTTGGATTGTTGGCTTGTTGGTTTGTTGGTTTGTTGGCTTGTTGGTTTGTTGGTTTTTTGGTTTGTTGGTTTGTTGGTTTGTTGGTTTGTTGGTTTGTTGGTTTGTTTGTTTGTTGGTTTCTTAGTTTGTTTGTTTGTTGGTTTGTTGGCTTGTTGGTGTGTTGGTTTGTTAGTTTGTTTGTGTGTTTGTTTGTTGGCTTGTTGGCTTGTTGGTTTGTTGGTTTGTTGGTTTGTTGGTTTGTTGGTTTGTTGCTTTGTTCGTTTTTTGGTTTGTTGGCTTGTTGGTTTGTTCGTTTGTTGGTTTGTTGGTTACTAGGTTTGTTGGTTTGTTGGTTTGTTGGTTTGTTCGTTTGTTGGTTTGTTGGTTTGTTTGTTTGTTGGTTTGTTGGTTTGTTGGTTTGATGGTTTGTTGGCTTATTGGCTTGTTGGTTTGTTGGTTTGTTCGTTTGTTGGTTTGTTCGTTTGTTGTTTTGTTGGTTTTGTTGGCTTGTTGGTTTGTTGGTTTGTTGGTTTGTTGGTTTGTTTCTTTGTTGGTTTGTTGGTTTGTTGGTTTGTTGGTTTGTTGGCTTATTGGCTTGTTGGTTTGTTGGTTTGTTCGTTTGTTGGTTTGTTGGTTTGTTGTTTTTTTGGATTGTTGGATTGTTGGTTTGTTGGTTTGTTGGCTTGTTGGTTTGTTGTTTTTTTGGTTTGTAAGTTTGTTGGTTTGTTGGTTTGTTGGTTTGTTGGTTTGTTGGTTTGTTGGTTTGTTCGTTTGTTGGTTTGTTGGTTTGTTGGTTTGTTGGTTTGTTGGTTTGTTGGTTTGTTGGCTTGTTGGTTTGTTGGTTTGTTAGTTTGTTGGTTTGTTGGTTTGTTCGTTTGTTGGTTTGTTGGTTTGTTAGTTTGTTGGTTTGTTGGTTTGTTGGCTTGTTGGCTTGTTGGTTTGTTGGTTTGTTGGTTTGTTGGCTTGTTGGTTTGTTGGTTTTGTTGGTTTGTTGGTTTGTTGGTTTGTTGGTTTGTTGGTATGTTGGTTTGTTCGTTTGTTGGTTTGTGGGTTGTTTGGTTTGTTGGTTTGTTGGTTTGTTGGATTGTTGGTTTGTTGGTTTGTTGGTTTGTTGGTTTGTTGGCTTATTGGCTTGTTGGTTTGTTCGTTTGTTGGTTTGTTGGCTCGTTGGTTTGTTGGTTTGTTGGTTTGTTGGTTTGCAGGTTTGTTGGTTTGTTGGTTTGTTGGTTTGCTGGCTTGTTGGTTTGTTGGTTTGTTCGTTTGTTGGTTTGTAGGTTTGTTGGTTTGTTGAATTGTTGGCTTGTTGGTTTGTTGGTTTGTTGGTTTGTTGGCTTGTTGGTTTGTTGGTTTTGTTGGTTTGTTGGTTTGTTGGTTTGTTGGTTTGTTGGTTTGTTGGTATGTTGGTTTGTTCGTTTGTTGGTTTGTTGGTTGTTTGGTTTGTTGGTTTGTTGGTTTGTTGGTTTGTTGGTTTGTTGGTTTGTTGGCTTATTGGCTTGTTGGTTTGTTAGTTTGTTCGTTTGTTGGTTTGTTGGTTTGTTGTTTTGTTGGATTGTTGGCTTGTTGGTTTGTTGGTTTGTTGGCTTGTTGGTTTGTTGGTTTTTTGGTTTGTTGGTTTGTTGGTTTGTTGGTTTGTTGGTTTGTTGGTTTGTTGGTTTGTTGGTTTGTTGGTTTGTTGGTTTGTTGGTTTGTTGGTGTGTTTGTTTGTTGGCTTGTTGGCTTGTTGGTTTGTTGGTTTGTTGGTTTGTTGGTTTGTTGCTTTGTTCGTGTTTTGGTTTTTTGTCCTGTTGGTTTGTTCGTTTGTTGGTTTGTTGGTTACTTGGTTTGTTGGTTTGTTGGTTTGTTGGTTTGTTGGTTTGTTGGTTTGTTGGTTTGTTCGTTTGTTGGTTTGTTGGTTTGTTCGTTTGTTGGTTTGTTGGTTTGTTCGTTTGTTGGTTTGTTCGTTTGTTGGTTTGTTGGTTTGTTCGTTTGTTGGCTTGTTGGCTTGTTGGTTTGTTGGTTTGTTGGCTTGTTGGTTTGTTGGTTTGTTGGCTTGTTGGTTTGTTGGCTTGTTCGTTTGTTGGTTTGTTGGTTTGTTCGTTTGTTCGTTTGTTGGTTTGTTGGTTTGTTGGTTTGTTGGTTTTTTGGTTTGTTGGTTTTTTGGTTTGTTGGCTTTTTGGTTTGTTGGTTTGTTGGCTTGTTGGTTTGTTGGTTTGTTGGTTTGTTTGTTTGTTGGTTTGTTTGTTTGTTGGTTAGTTGGTTTATTGGTTTGTTGGTTTGTTGGTTTGTTGGTTTGTTGGCTTGTTGGTTTGTTGGTTTGTTGGTTTGTTGGTTTGTTGGTTTGTTGGTTTGTTGGTTTGTTGGTTTGTTGGTTTGTTGGCTTGTTGGCTTGTTGGTTTGTTGGTTTGTTGACTTGTTGGTTTGTTCGTTTGTTGGCTTGTTGGTTTTGTTGGCTTGTAGGTTTGTTGGTTTGTTGGTTTGTTGGTTTGTTTCTTTGTTGGTTTGTTGGTTTGTTGGTTTGTTGGTTTGTTGGTTTGTTGGTTTGTTGGCTTGTTAGTTTTTTGGTTTGTTGGTTTGTTTCTTTGTTGGTTTGTTGGTTTGTTGGTTTGTTGGGTTGTTGGTTTGTTGGTTTGTTGGTTTGTTGGCTTGTTGGTTTGTTCGTTTGTTGGCTTTTTGTTTTGTTGGTTTGTTGGTTTGTTCGTTTTTTGGTTTGTTGGTTTGTTGGTTTGTTGGTTTGTTGGTTTTTTTGGTTTGTTGGTTTGTTGGCTTATTGGCTTGTTGGTTTGTTGGTTTGTTCGTTTGTTGGTTTGTTGGTTTGTTGTTTTGTTGGATTGTTGGCTTGTTGGTTTGTTGGTTTGTTGGCTTGTTGGTTTGTTGGTTTTTTGGTTTGTTGGTTTGTTGGTTTGTTGGTTTGTTGGTTTGTTGGTTTGTTGGTTTGTTGGTTTGTTGGTTTGTTGGTTTGTTAGTTTGTTAGTTTGTTTGTTTGTTGGTTTGTTGGCTTGTTGGTGTGTTGGTTTGTTAGTTTGTTTGTGTGTTTGTTTGTTGGCTTGTTGGCTTGTTGGTTTGTTGGTTTGTTGGTTTGTTGGTTTGTTGGTTTGTTGGTTTGTTGGTTTGTTGGTTTGTTGCTTTGTTCGTTTTTTGGTTTGTTGTTTTGTTGGTTTGTTCGTTTGTTGGTTTGTTGGTAACTTGGTTTGTTGGTTTGTTGGTTTGTTGTTTTGTTCGTTTGTTGGTTTGTTGGTTTGTTCGTTTGTTGGTTTGTTGGTTTGTTGGTTTGATGGTTTGTTGGCCTATTGGCTTGTTGGTTTGTTTGTTTGTTTGTTTGTTTCTTTGTTGGTTTGTTGTTTTTTTGGTTTTGTTGGCTTGTTGGTTTGTTGGTTTGTTGGTTTGTTGGTTTGTTTCTTTGTTGGTTTGTTGGTTTGTTGGTTTGTTGGCTTATTGGCTTGTTCGTTTGTTGGTTTGTTCGTTTGTTGGTTTGTTGGTTTGTTGTTTTTTTGGATTGTTGGATTGTTGGTTTGTTGGTTTGTTGGCTTGTTGGTTTGTTGTTTTTTTGGTTTGTTGGTTTGTTGGTTTGTTGGTTTGTTCGTTTGTTGGTTTGTTGGTTTGTTGGTTTGTTGGTTTGTTGGTTTGTTGGTTTGTTGTTTTGTTGGTTTGTTGGCTTGTTGGTTTGTTGGTTTGTTAGTTTGTTGGTTTGTTGGTTTGTTCGTTTGTTGGTTTGTTGGTTTGTTGGTTTGTTAGCTTGTTGGCTTGTTGGTTTTTTGGTTTGTTGACTTGTTGGTTTGTTGGTTTGTTGGCTTGTTGGTTTGTTGGTTTGTTGGTTTGTTGGCTTGTTGGTTTTTTGGTTTGTTGGTTTGTTGGTTTGTTGGCTTGTTGGTTTGTTGGTTTGCTGGCTTGTTGGTTTGTTGGTTTGTTCGTTTGTTGGTTTGATGGTTTGTTGGTTTGTTGGCTTGTTGGCTTGTTGGTTTGTTGGTTTGTTGGTTTGTTGGCTTGTTGGTTTGTTGGTTTTGTTGGTTTGTTGGTTTGTTGGTTTGTTGGTTTGTTGGTTTGTTGGTATGTTGGTTTGTTCGTTTGTTGGTTTGTTGGTTGTTTGGTTTGTTGGTTTGTTGGTTTGTTGGTTTGTTGGTTTGTTGGTTTGTTGGCTTATTGGCTTGTTGGTTTGTTAGTTTGTTCGTTTGTTGGTTTGTTGGCTTGTTGGTTTGTTGGTTTGTTGGTTTGTTGGTTTGTTGGTTTGTAGGTTTGTTGGTTTGTTGGTTTGTTGGTTTGCTGGCTTGTTGGTTTGTTGGTTTGTTCGTTTGTTGGTTTGTAGGTTTGTTGGTTTGTTGGCTTGTTGGCTTGTTGGTTTGTTGGTCTGTTGGTTTGTTGGCTTGTTAGTTTGTTGGTTTTGTTGGTTTGTTGGTTTGTTGGTTTGTTGGTTTGTTGGTTTGTTGTTATGTTGGTTTGTTCGTTTGTTGGTTTGTTGGTTGTTTGGTTTGTTGGTTTGTTGGTTTGTTGGTTTGTTGGTTTGTTGGTTTGTTGGCTTATTGGCTTGTTGGTTTGTTAGTTTGTTTGTTTGTTGGTTTATTGGTTTTTTTTTGTTGGATTGTTGGCTTGTTGGTTTGTTGGTTTGTTGGCTTGTTGGTTTGTTGGTTTTTTGGTTTTTTGGTTTGTTGTTTTGTTGGTTTGTTGGTTTGTTGGTTTGTTGGTTTGTTGGTTTGTTAGTTTGTTGGTCTGTTTGTTTGTTGGCTTGTTGGCTTGTTGGTTTGTTGGTTTGTTGGTTTGTTGGTTTGTTGCTTTGTTCGTGTTTTGGTTTTTTGGCTTGTTGGTTTGTTCGTTTGTTAGTTTGTTGGTTACTTGGTTTGTTGGTTTGTTGGTTTGTTGGTTTGTTGGTTTGTTGGTTTGTTGGTTTGTTCGTTTGTTGGTTTGTTGTTTTGTTCGTTTGTTGGTTTGTTGGTCTGTTGGTTTGTTGGTTTGTTGGCTTGTTGGTTTGTTGGATTGTTAGTTTGTTGGTGTGTTTGTTTGTTGGCTTGTTGGCTTGTTGGTTTGTTGGTTTGTTGGTTTGTTGGTTTGTTGCTTTGTTCGTTTTTTGGTTGGTTGACTTATTGGTTTGTTCTTTTGTTGGTTTGTTGGTTACTTGGTTTGTCGGTTTGTTGGTTTGTTGGTTTGTTGGTTTGTTGGTTTTTTCGTTTGTTGGCTTGTTGGTTTTTTCGTTTGTTGGTTTGTTGGTTTGTTCGTTTGTTGGTTTGTTGGTTTGTTGGTTTGTTGACTTGTTGGTTTGTTGGTTTGTTGGTTTGTTGGTTTGTTGGTTTGTTGGTTTGTTGGTTTGTTGGTTTGTTGGTTTGTTGGTTTGTTGGTTTGTTGGTTTGTTGGTTTGTTGGTTTGTTGGTTTGTTGGTTTGTTGGTTTGTTAGTTTGTTGGTTTGTTGGTTTGTTGGCTTGTTGGCTTGTTGGTTTGTTGGTTTGTTTACTTGTTGGTTTGTTGGCTTGTTGGTTTTGTTGGCTTGTTGTTTTGTTGGTTTGTTTGCTTGTTGGTTTGTTGGTTTGTTAGTTTGTTGGTGTGTTTGTTTGTTGGTTTGTTGGCTAGTTGGTTTGTTGGTTTGTTGGTTTGTTGGTTTGTTGGTTTGTTGGTTTGTTTGTTTGTTGGTTTGTTGGCTTGTTGGTTTGTTGGTTTGTTGGTTTGTTGGTTTGTTGGTTTGTTGGTTTGTTGGTTTGTTGGTTTGTTGGTTTGTTGGTTTGTTGGCTTGTTGGCTTGTTGGTTTGTTGGTTTGTTGACTTGTTGGCTTGTTGGTTTTGTTGGCTTGTTGGTTTGTTGGTTTGTTGGTTTGTTGGTTTGTTTTTTTGTTGGTTTGTTGGTTTGTTGGTTTCTTGGTTTGTTGGCTTGTTGGTTTTTTGGTTTGTTGATTTGTTGGTTTGTTGGTTTGTTGGTTTGTTGGTTTGTTGGTTTGTTGGTTTGTTGGTTTGTTGGTTTGTTCGTTTGTTGGCTTTTTGTTTTGTTGGTTTGTTGGTTTGTTGGTTGTTTGGTTTGTTGGTTTGTTGGTTTGTTGGTTTGTTGGCTTATTGGCTTGTTGGTTTGTTGGTTTGTTCGTTTGTTGGTTTGTTGGTTTGTTGTTTTTTTGGATTGTTGGATTGTTGGTTTGTTGGTTTGTTGGCTTGTTGGTTTGTTGGTTTTTTGGTTTGTTAGTTTGTTGGTTTGTTGGTTTGTTGGTTGGTTGGTTTGTTGGTTTGTTGGTTTGTTGGTTTGTTGGTTGTTTGGTTTGTTGGTTTGTTGGTTTGTTGGCTTATTCGTTTTTTGGTTTGTTGGTTTGTAGGTTTGTTGGCTTGTTGGTTTGTTGGTTTGTTGGTTGTTTGGTTTGTTGGTTTGTTGGTTTGTTGGTTTGTTGGTTTGTTCGCTTATTGGCTTGTTGGTTTGTTGGTTTGTTCGTTTGTTGGTTTGTTGGTTTGTTGTTTTTTGGATTGTTGGATTGTTGGTTTGTTGGTTTGTTGGCTTGTTGGTTTGTTGTGTTTTTGGTTTGTTAGTTTGTTGGTTTGTTGGTTTGTTGGTTTGTTGGTTTGTTGGTTTGTTGGCTTGTTGGCTTGTTGGTTTGTTGGTTTGTTGGTTTGTTGGCTTGTTGGTTTGTTGGTTTTGTTGGTTTGTTGGTTTGTTGGTTTGTTGGTTTGTTGGTATGTTGGTTTGTTCGTTTGTTGGTTTGTTGGTTGTTTGGTTTGTTGGTTTGTTGGTTTGTTGGTTTGTTGGTTTGTTGGTTTGTTGGTTTGTTGGTTTGTTGGTTTGTTGGCTTATTGGCTTGTTGGTTTGTTAGTTTGTTCGTTTGTTGGTTTGTTGGCTTGTTGGTTTGTTGGTTTGTTGGTTTTTTGGTTTGCAGGTTTGTTGGTTTGTTGGTTTGTTGGTTTGCTGGCTTGTTGGTTTGTTGGTTTGTTCGTTTGTTGGTTTGTAGGTTTGTTGGTTTGTTGACTTGTTAGCTTGTTGGTTTGTTGGTTTGTTGGTTTGTTGGCTTGTTGGTTTGTTGGTTTTGTTGGTTTTTTGGTTTGTTGGTTTGTTGGTTTGTTGGTTTGTTGGTATGTTGGTTTGTTCGTTTGTTGGTTTTTTGGTTGTTTGGTTTGTTGGTTTGTTGGTTTGTTGGTTTGTTGGTTTGTTGGTTTGTTGGTTTGTTGGTTTGTTGGCTTATTGGCTTGTTGGTTTGTTAGTTTGTTCGTTTGTTGGTTTGTTGGTTTGTTGTTTTGTTGGATTGTTGGCTTGTTGGTTTGTTGGTTTGTTGGCTTGTTGGTTTGTTGGTTTTTTGGTTTGTTGGTTTGTTGGTTTGTTGGTTTGTTGGTTTGTTGGTTTGTTTGTTTGTTGGTTTGTTGGTTTGTTGGTTTGCTGGTTTGTTGGTTTGTTAGTTTGTTGGTGTGTTTGTTTGTTGGCTTGTTGGCTTGTTGGTTTGTTGGTTTGTTCGTGTCTTGGTTTTTTGTCTTGTTGGTTTGTTCGTTTGTTGGTTTGTTGGTTACTTGGTTTGTTGGTTTGTTGGTTTGTTGGTTTGTTGGTTTGTTGGTTTGTTCGTTTGTTGGTTTGTTGGTTTGTTCGTTTGTTGGTTTGTTGGTTTGTTGGTTTGTTGGTTTGTTGGCTTGTTGGCTTGTTGGTTTGTTGGTTTGTTGGCTTGTTGGTTTGTTGGTTTGTTGGTTTGTTGGCTTGTTGGTTTGTTGGCTTGTTCGTTTGTTGGCTTGTTCGTTTGTCGGTTTGTTGGTTTGTTCGTTTGTTCGTTTGTTGGTTTGTTGGTTTGTTGGTTTGTTGGTTTTTTGGTTTGTTGGTTTTTTGGTTTGTTGGCTTTTTGGTTTGTTGGTTTGTTGGCTTGTTGGTTTGTTGGTTTGTTGGTTTGTTGGTTTGTTGGTTTGTTTGTTTGTTGGTTTGTTGGTTTATTGGTTTGTTGGTTTGTTGGTTTGTTGGTTTGTTGGCTTGTTGGTTTGTTGGTTTGTTGGTTTGTTGGTTTGTTGGTTTGTTGGTTTGTTGGTTTGTTGGCTTGTTGGCTTGTTGGTTTGTTGGTTTGTTGACTTGTTGGTTTGTTGGTTTGTTGGCTTGTTGGTTTTGTTGGCTTGTAGGTTGTTGGTTTGTTGGTTTGTTGGTTTGTTTCTTTGTTGGTTTGTTGGTTTGTTGGTTTGTTGGTTTGTTGGTTTGTTGGCTTGTTGGTTTTTTGGTTTGTTGGTTTGTTTCTTTGTTGGTTTGTTGGTTTGTTGGTTTGTTGGTTTGTTGGGTTGTTGGTTTGTTGGTTTGTTGGTTTGTTGGCTTGTTGGTTTGTTCGTTTGTTGGCTTTTTGTTTTGTTGGTTTGTTGGTTTGTTGGTTTGTTGGTTTGTTCGTTTTTTGGTTTGTTGGTTTGTTGGTTTGTTGGTTTGTTGGTTTTTTTGGTTTGTTGGTTTGTTGGCTTATTGGCTTGTTGGTTTGTTGGTTTGTTCGTTTGTTGGTTTGTTGGTTTGTTGTTTTGTTGTTTTGTTGGCTTGTTGGTTTGTTGGTTTGTTGGCTTGTTGGTTTGTTGGTTTTTTGGTTTGTTGGTTTGTTGGTTTGTTGGTTTGTTGGTTTGTTGGTTTGTTGGTTTGTTGGTTTGTTAGTTTGTTTGTTTGTTGGTTTGTTGGCTTGTTGGTGTGTTGGTTTGTTAGTTTGTTTGTGTGTTTGTTTGTTGGCTTGTTGGCTTGTTGGTTTGTTGGTTTGTTGGTTTGTTGGTTTGTTGGTTTGTTGCTTTGTTCGTTTTTTGGTTTGTTGGCTTGTTGGTTTGTTCGTTTGTTGGTTTGTTGGTTACTAGGTTTGTTGGTTTGTTGGTTTGTTGGTTTGTTCGTTTGTTGGTTTGTTGGTTTGTTTGTTTGTTGGTTTGTTGGTTTGTTGGTTTGATGGTTTGTTGGCTTATTGGCTTGTTGGTTTGTTGGTTTGTTCGTTTGTTGGTTTGTTCGTTTGTTGTTTTGTTGGTTTTGTTGGCTTGTTGGTTTGTTGGTTTGTTGGTTTGTTGGTTTGTTTCTTTGTTGGTTTGTTGGTTTGTTGGTTTGTTGGTTTGTTGGCTTATTGGCTAGTTGGTTTGTTGGTTTGTTCGTTTGTTGGTTTGTTGGTTTGTTGTTTTTTTGGATTGTTGGATTGTTGGTTTGTTGGTTTGTTGGCTTGTTGGTTTGTTGTTTTTTTGGTTTGTTAGTTTGTTGGTTTGTTGGTTTGTTGGTTTGTTGGTTTGTTGGTTTGTTGGTTTGTTCGTTTGTTGGTTTGTTGGTTTGTTGGTTTGTTGGTTTGTTGGTTTGTTGGTTTGTTGGCTTGTTGGTTTGTTGGTTTGTTAGTTTGTTGGTTTGTTGGTTTGTTCGTTTGTTGGTTTGTTGGTTTGTTAGTTTGTTGGTTTGTTGGTTTGTTGGCTTGTTGGCTTGTTGGTTTGTTGGTTTGTTGGTTTGTTGGCTTGTTGGTTTGTTGGTTTTGTTGGTTTGTTGGTTTGTTGGTTTGTTGGTTTGTTGGTATGTTGGTTTGTTCGTTTGTTGGTTTGTTGGTTGTTTGGTTTGTTGGTTTGTTGGTTTGTTGGTTTGTTGGATTGTTGGTTTGTTGGTTTGTTGGTTTGTTGGTTTGTTGGCTTATTGGCTTGTTGGTTTGTTAGTTTGTTCGTTTGTTGGTTTGTTGGCTCGTTGGTTTGTTGGTTTGTTGGTTTGTTGGTTTGCAGGTTTGTTGGTTTGTTGGTTTGTTGGTTTGTTGGTTTGCTGGCTTGTTGGTTTGTTGGTTTGTTCGTTTGTTGGTTTGTAGGTTTGTTGGTTTGTTGAATTGTTGGCTTGTTGGTTTGTTGGTTTGTTGGTTTGTTGGCTTGTTGGTTTGTTGGTTTTGTTGGTTTGTTGGTTTGTTGGTTTGTTGGTTTGTTGGTTTGTTGGTATGTTGGTTTGTTTGTTTGTTGGTTTGTTGGTTGTTTGGTTTGTTGGTTTGTTGGTTTGTTGGTTTGTTGGTTTGTTGGTTTGTTGGCTTATTGGCTTGTTGGTTTGTTAGTTTGTTCGTTTGTTGGTTTGTTGGTTTGTTGTTTTGTTGGATTGTTGGCTTGTTGGTTTGTTGGTTTGTTGGCTTGTTGGTTTGTTGGTTTTTTGGTTTGTTGGTTTGTTGGTTTGTTGGTTTGTTGGTTTGTTGGTTTGTTGGTTTGTTGGTTTGTTGGTTTGTTGGTTTGTTGGTGTGTTTGTTTGTTGGCTTGTTGGCTTGTTGGTTTGTTGGTTTGTTGGTTTGTTGGTTTGTTGCTTTGTTCGTGTTTTGGTTTTTTGTCCTGTTGGTTTGTTCGTTTGTTGGTTTGTTGGTTACTTGGTTTGTTGGTTTGTTGGTTTGTTGGTTTGTTGGTTTGTTGGTTTGTTGGTTTGTTCGTTTGTTGGTTTGTTGGTTTGTTCGTTTGTTGGTTTGTTGGTTTGTTCGTTTGTTGGTTTGTTCGTTTGTTGGTTTGTTGGTTTGTTCGTTTGTTGGCTTGTTGGCTTGTTGGTTTGTTGGTTTGTTGGCTTGTTGGTTTGTTGGTTTGTTGGCTTGTTGGTTTGTTGGCTTGTTCGTTTGTTGGTTTGTTGGTTTGTTCGTTTGTTCGTTTGTTGGTTTGTTGGTTTGTTGGTTTGTTGGTTTTTTGGTTTGTTGGTTTTTTGGTTTGTTGGCTTTTTGGTTTGTTGGTTTGTTGGCTTGTTGGTTTGTTGGTTTGTTGGTTTGTTTGTTTGTTGGTTTGTTTGTTTGTTGGTTTGTTGGTTTATTGGTTTGTTGGTTTGTTGGTTTGTTGGTTTGTTGGCTTGTTGGTTTGTTGGTTTGTTGGTTTGTTGGTTTGTTGGTTTGTTGGTTTGTTGGTTTGTTGGTTTGTTGGTTTGTTGGCTTGTTGGCTTGTTGGTTTGTTGGTTTGTTGACTTGTTGGTTTGTTCGTTTGTTGGCTTGTTGGTTTTGTTGGCTTGTAGGTTTGTTGGTTTGTTGGTTTGTTGGTTTGTTGGTTTGTTTCTTTGTTGGTTTGTTGGTTTGTTGGTTTGTTGGTTTGTTGGTTTGTTGGCTTGTTAGTTTTTTGGTTTGTTGGTTTGTTTCTTTGTTGGTTTGTTGGTTTGTTGGTTTGTTGGTTTGTTGGGTTGTTGGTTTGTTGGTTTGTTGGTTTGTTGGCTTGTTGGTTTGTTCGTTTGTTGGCTTTTTGTTTTGTTGGTTTGTTGGTTTGTTGGTTTGTTCGTTTTTTGGTTTGTTGGTTTGTTGGTTTGTTGGTTTGTTGGTTTTTTTGGTTTGTTGGTTTGTTGGCTTATTGGCTTGTTGGTTTGTTGGTTTGTTCGTTTGTTGGTTTGTTGGTTTGTTGTTTTGTTGGATTGTTGGCTTGTTGGTTTGTTGGTTTGTTGGCTTGTTGGTTTGTTGGTTTTTTGGTTTGTTGGTTTGTTGGTTTGTTGGTTTGTTGGTTTGTTGGTTTGTTGGTTTGTTGGTTTGTTGGTTTGTTGGTTTGTTAGTTTGTTAGTTTGTTTGTTTGTTGGTTTGTTGGCTTGTTGGTGTGTTGGTTTGTTAGTTTGTTTGTGTGTTTGTTTGTTGGCTTGTTGGCTTGTTGGTTTGTTGGTTTGTTGGTTTGTTGGTTTGTTGGTTTGTTGGTTTGTTGGTTTGTTGGTTTGTTGCTTTGTTCGTTTTTTGGTTTGTTGTTTTGTTGGTTTGTTCGTTTGTTGGTTTGTTGGTTTGTTGGTTTGTTGTTTTGTTCGTTTGTTGGTTTGTTGGTTTGTTCGTTTGTTGGTTTGTTGGTTTGTTGGTTTGATGGTTTGTTGGCCTATTGGCTTGTTGGTTTGTTTGTTTGTTTGTTTGTTTCTTTGTTGGTTTGTTGTTTTTTTGGTTTTGTTGGCTTGTTGGTTTGTTGGTTTGTTGGTTTGTTGGTTTGTTTCTTTGTTGGTTTGTTGGTTTGTTGGTTTGTTGGCTTATTGGCTTGTTCGTTTGTTGGTTTGTTCGTTTGTTGGTTTGTTGGTTTGTTGTTTTTTTGGATTGTTGGATTGTTGGTTTGTTGGTTTGTTGGCTTGTTGGTTTGTTGTTTTTTTGGTTTGTTAGTTTGTTGGTTTGTTGGTTTGTTGGTTTGTTGGTTTGTTCGTTTGTTGGTTTGTTGGTTTGTTGGTTTGTTGGTTTGTTGGTTTGTTGGTTTGTTGTTTTGTTGGTTTGTTGGCTTGTTGGTTTGTTGGTTTGTTAGTTTGTTGGTTTGTTGGTTTGTTCGTTTGTTGGTTTGTTGGTTTGTTGGTTTGTTAGCTTGTTGGCTTGTTGGTTTTTTGGTTTGTTGACTTGTTGGTTTGTTGGTTTGTTGGCTTGTTGGTTTATTGGTTTGTTGGTTTGTTGGCTTGTTGGTTTTTTGGTTTGTTGGTTTGTTGGTTTGTTGGCTTGTTGGTTTGTTGGTTTGCTGGCTTGTTGGTTTGTTGGTTTGTTCGTTTGTTGGTTTGTAGGTTTGTTGGTTTGTTGGCTTGTTGGCTTGTTGGTTTGTTGGTTTGTTGGTTTGTTGGCTTGTTGGTTTGTTGGTTTTGTTGGTTTGTTGGTTTGTTGGTTTGTTGGTTTGTTGGTTTGTTGGTATGTTGGTTTGTTCGTTTGTTGGTTTGTTGGTTGTTTGGTTTGTTGGTTTGTTGGTTTGTTGGTTTGTTGGTTTGTTGGTTTGTTGGCTTATTGGCTCGTTGGTTTGTTAGTTTGTTCGTTTGTTGGTTTGTTGGCTTGTTGGTTTGTTGGTTTGTTGGTTTGTTGGTTTGTTGGTTTGTAGGTTTGTTGGTTTGTTGGTTTGTTGGTTTGCTGGCTTGTTGGTTTGTTGGTTTGTTCGTTTGTTGGTTTGTAGGTTTGTTGGTTTGTTGGCTTGTTGGCTTGTTGGTTTGTTGGTCTGTTGGTTTGTTGGCTTGTTAGTTTGTTGGTTTTGTTGGTTTGTTGGTTTGTTGGTTTGTTGGTTTGTTGGTTTGTTGTTATGTTGGTTTGTTCGTTTGTTGGTTTGTTGGTTGTTTGGTTTGTTGGTTTGTTGGTTTGTTGGTTTGTTGGTTTGTTGGTTTGTTGGTTTGTTGGCTTATTGGCTTGTTGGTTTGTTAGTTTGTTTGTTTGTTGGTTTGTTGGTTTTTTTTTGTTGGATTGTTGGCTTGTTGGTTTGTTGGTTTGTTGGCTTGTTGGTTTGTTGGTTTTTTGGTTTTTTGGTTTGTAGGTTTGTTGGTTTGTTGGTTTGTTGGTTTGTTGGTTTGTTGGTTTGTTAGTTTGTTGGTCTGTTTGTTTGTTGGCTTGTTGGCTTGTTGGTTTGTTGGTTTGTTGGTTTGTTGGTTTGTTGCTTTGTTCGTGTTTTGGTTTTTTGGCTTGTTGGTTTGTTCGTTTGTTAGTTTGTTGGTTACTTGGTTTGTTGGTTTGTTGGTTTGTTGGTTTGTTGGTTTGTTGGTTTGTTGGTTTGTTCGTTTGTTGGTTTGTTGGTTTGTTCGTTTGTTGGTTTGTTGGTTTGTTGGCTTGTTGGCTTGTTGTTTTGTTGGTTTGTTGGCTTCTTGGTTTGTTGGTTTGTTGGCTTGTTGGTTTGTTGGCTTGTTCGTTTGTTGGTTTGTTGGTTTGTTCGTTTGTTCGTTTGTTCGTGTGTTGGTTTGTTGGTTTGTTGGTTTGTTGGTTTTTTGGTTTGTTGGTTTTTTGGTTTGTTGGCTTTTTGGTTTGTTGGTTTGTTGGCTTGTTGGTTTGTTGGTTTGTTGGTTTGTTGGTTTATTGGTTTGTTTGTTTGTTGGTTTGTTGGTTTATAGGTTTGTTGGTTTGTTGGTTTGTTGGTTTGTTGGTTTGTTGGTTTGTTGGTTTGTTGGTTTGTTGGTTTGTTAGTTTGTTGGTGTGTTTGTTTGTTGGCTTGTTGGTTTGTTGGTTTGTTGGTTTGTTGGTTTGTTGCTTTGTTCGTGTTTTGGTTTTTTGGCTTGTTGGTTTGTTCGTTTGTTGGTTTGTTGGTTACTTGGTTTGTTGGTTTGTTGGTTTGTTGGTTTGTTCGTTTGTTGGTTTGTTGGTTTGTTCGTTTGTTGGTTTGTTGGTTTTTTGGCTTGTTGGCTTGTTGTTTTGTTGGTTTGTTGGCTTGTTGGTTTGTTGGTTTGTTGGCTTGTTGGTTTGTTGGCTTGTTCGTTTGTTGGTTTGTTGGTTTGTTCGTTTGTTCGTTTCTTGGTTTGTTGGTTTGTTGGTTTGTTGGTTTGTTGGTTTGTTGGTTTTTTGGTTTATTGGTTTTTTGGTTTGTTGGCTTTTTGATTTGTTGGTTTGGTGGCTTGTTGGTTTGTTGGTTTGTTGGTTTGTTGGTTTGTTTGTTTGTTGGTTTGTTGGTTTATTGGTTTGTTGGTTTGTTGGTTTGTTGGCTTGTTGGTTTTTTGGTTTGTTGGTTTGTTGGTTTGTTGGTTTGTTGGTTTGTTGGTTGTTGGCTTGTTGGTTTTGTTGGTTTGTAGGTTTGTTGGTTAGTTGGTTTGTTGGTTTGTTTCTTTGTTGGTTTGTTGGTTTGTTGGTTTGTTGGTTTGTTGGTTTGTTGGCTTGTTGGTTTTTTGGTTTGTTGGTTTGTTTCTTTGTTGGTTTGTTGGTTTGTTGGTTTGTTGGTTTGTTGGGTTGTTGGTTTGTTGGTTTGTTGGTTTGTTGGTTTGTTGGCTTGTTGGTTTGTTCGTTTGTTGCCTTTTTGTTTTGTTGGTTTGTTGGTTTGTTGGTTTGTTGGTTTGTTCGTTTTTTGGTTTGTTGGTTTGTTGGTTTGTTGGTTTGTTGGTTTTTTTGGTTTGTTGGTTTGTTGGCTTATTGGCTTGTTGGTTTGTTGGTTTGTTCGTTTGTTGGTTTGTTGGTTTGTTGTTTTGTTGGATTGTTGGCTTGTTGATTTGTTGGTTTGTTGGCTTGTTGGTTTGTTGGTTTTTTGGTTTGTTGGTTTGTTGGTTTGTTGGTTTGTTGGTTTGTTGGTTTGTTGGTTTGTTGGTTTGTTGGTTTGTTGGTTTGTTGGTTTGTTAGTTTGTTTGTTTGTTGGTTTGTTGGCTTGTTGGTGTAATGGTTTGTTAGTTTGTTTGTGTGTTTGTTTGTTGGCTTGTTGGCTTGTTGGTTTGTTGGTTTGTTGGTTTGTTGGTTTGTTGGTTTGTTGCTTTGTTCGTTTTTTGGTTTGTTGACTTGTTGGTTTGTTCGTTTGTTGGTTTGTTGGTTACTTGGTTTGTTGGTTTGTTGGTTTGTTCGTTTGTTGGTTTGTTGGTTTGTTCGTTTGTTGGTTTGTTGGTTTGTTGGTTTAATGATTTGTTGGCTTATTGGCTTGTTGGTTTGTTGGTTTGTTCGTTTGTTGGTTTGTTCGTTTGTTGTTTTGTTGGTTTTGTTGGCTTGTTGGTTTGTTGGTTTGTTGGTTTGTTGGTTTGTTTCTTTGTTGGTTTGTTGGTTTGTTGGTTTTTTTGCTTGTTGGTTTGTTGGTTTGTTGATTGTTTGGTTTGTTGGTTTGTTGGTTTGTTGGTTTGTTGGCTTATTGGCTTGTTGGTTTGTTGGTTTGTTCGGTTGTTGGTTTGTTGGTTTGTTGTTTTGTTGGATTGTTGGATTGTTGGCTTGTTGGTTTGTTGGTTTGTTGGCTTGTTGGTTTGTTGGTTTTTTGGTTTGTTGGTTTGTTGGTTTGTTGGTTTTTTGGTCTGTGGTTTGTTGGTTTGTTGGTTTGTTGGTTTGTTGGTTTGTTGGTTTGTTAGTTTGTTGGTTTGTTGGTTTGTTGGTTTGTTGGTTTGTTGGTTTGTTGGTTTGTTGGTTTGTTGGTTTGTTGGTTTGTTGGTTTGTTGGCTTGTTGGTTTGTTGGTTTGTTAGTTTGTTTGTGTGTTTGTTTGTTGGCTTGTTGGTTTGTTGGTTTGTTGGTTTGTTGGTTTGCTGCTTTGTTAGTTTTTTTGGTTTGTTGGCTTGTTGGTTTGTTCGTTTGTTAGTTTGTTGGTTACTTGGTTTGTTGGTTTGTTGGTTTGTTGGTTTGTTGGTTTGTTGGTTTGTTGGTTTGTTGGTTTGTTGGTTTGTTGGTTTGTTGGTTTGTTCGTTGGTTGGTTTGTTGGTTTATTCGTTTGTTGGTTTGTTGGTTTGTTGGTTTGTTGGTTTGTTGGCTTGTTGGTTTGTTGGTTTGTGGACTTGTTGGTTTGTTGGTTTGTTGGTTTGTTGGTTTGTTGGTTTGTTGGTTTGTTGGTTTGTTGGTTTGTTGGTTTGTTGGTTTGTTGGTTTGTTGGCTTGTTGGTTTTTTGGTTTGTTGGTTTGTTGGTTTGTTGGTTTGTTGGTTTGTTGGTTTGCTGGTTTGTTGGTTTGTTGGTTTGTTGGCTTGTTGGTTTGTTGGTTTGTGGACTTGTTGGTTTGTTGGTTTGTTGGTTTGTTGGTTTGTTGGTTTGTTGGTTTGTTGGTTTGTTGGTTTGTTGGTTTGTTGGTTTGTTGGTTTGTTGGTTTGTTGGCTTGTTGGTTTGTTAGTTTGTTGGTTTGTTGGTTTGTTGGTTTGTTGGTTTGTTGGTTTGCTGGTTTGTTGGTTTGTTGGTTTGTTCGTTTGTTGGTTTGTTGGTTTGTTGGTTTGTTGGTTTGTTGGTTTGTTGGCTTGTTGGTTTGTTGGTTTGTGGACTTGTTGGTTTGTTGGTTTGTTGGTTTGTTGGTTTGTTGGTTTGTTGGTTTGTTGGTTTGTTGGTTTGTTGGTTTGTTGGTTTGTTGGTTTGTTGGTTTGTTGGTTTGTTGGTTTGTTGGCTTGTTGGTTTTTTGGTTTGTTGGTTTGTTGGGTTGTTGGCTTGTTGGTTTGTTAGTTTGTTGGTTTGTTGGTTTGTTGGTTTGTTGGTTTGTTGGTTTGCTGGTTTGTTGGTTTGTTGGTTTGTTCGTTTGTTGGTTTGTAGGTTTGTTGGTTTGTTGGCTTGTTGGCTTGTTGGTTTGTTGGTTTGTTGGTTTGTTAGCTTGTTGGTTTGTTGGTTTTGTTGGTTTGTTGGTTTGTTGGTTTGTTGGTTTGTTCGTTTGTTCGTATGTTGGTTTGTTCGTTTGTTGGTTTGTTGGTTACTTGGTTTGTTGGTTTGTTGGTTTGTTGGTTTGTTGGCTTGTTGGTTTGTTGGTTTGTTCGTTTGTCGGTTTGTTGGTTTGTTGTTTTGTTGGATTGTTGGCTTGTTGGTATGTTGGTTTGTTGGCTTGTTGGTTTGTTGGGTTTTTGGTTTGTTGGTTTGTTGGTTTGTGGGTTTGTTGGTTTGTTATTTTGTTGGTTTGTTGGTTTGTTGGTTTGTTGGTTTGTTGGTTTGTTGGTTTGTTGGTTTGTTGGTTTGTTGGTTTGTTAGCTTATTGGCTTGTTGGTTTGTTGGTTTGTTCGGTTGTTGGTTTGTTGGTTTGTTGTTTTGTTGGTTTGTTGGCTTGTTGGTTTGTTGGCTTGTTCGTTTGTTGGTTTGTTGGTTTGTTCGTTTGTTCGTTTGTTCGTTTGTTGGTTTGTTGGTTTGTTGGTTTGTTGGTTTTTTGGTTTGTTGGTTTTTTGGTTTGTTAGCTTTTTGGTTTGTTGGTTTGTTGGCTTGTTGGTTTGTTGGTTTGTTGGTTTGTTGGTTTGTTGGTTTGTTGGTTTGTTTGTTTGTTGGTTTGTTGGTTTATTGGTTTGTTGGTTTGTTGGTTTGTTGGTTTGTCGGTTTGTTGGTTTGTTGGTTTGTTGGTTTGTTAGTTTGTTGGTGTATTTGTTTGTTGGCTTGTTGGCTTGTTGGTTTGTTGGTTTGTTGGTTTGTTGGTTTGTTGCTTTGTTCGTGTTTTGGTTTTTTGGCTTGTTGGTTTGTTCGTTTGTTGGTTTGTTGGTTACTTGGTTTGTTGGTTTGTTGGTTTGTTGGTTTGTTGGTTTGTTGGTTTGTTCGTTTTTTGGTTTGTTGGTTTGTTGGTTTGTTGGTTTGTTGGTTTGTTGGCTTGTTGGTTTTTTGGTTTGTTGGTTTGTTTCTTTGTTGGTTTGTTGGTTTGTTGGTTTGTTGGTTTGTTGGGTTGTTGGTTTGTTGGTTTGTTGGTTTGTTGGTTTGTTGGCTTGTTGGTTTGTTCGTTTGTTGCCTTTTTGTTTTGTTGGTTTGTTGGTTTGTTGGTTTGTTGGTTTGTTCGTTTTTTGGTGTGTTGGTTTGTTGGTTTGTTGGTTTGTTGGTTTTTTTGGTTTGTTGGTTTGTTGGCTTATTGGCTTGTTGGTTTGTTGGTTTGTTCGTTTGTTGGTTTGTTGGTTTGTTGTTTTGTTGGATTGTTGGCTTGTTGATTTGTTGGTTTGTTGGCTTGTTGGTTTGTTGGTTTTTTGGTTTGTTGGTTTGTTGGTTTGTTGGTTTGTTGGTTTGTTGCTTTGTTGGTTTGTTGGTTTGTTGGTTTGTTGGTTTGTTGGTTTGTTGGTTTGTTAGTTTGTTGGTTTGTTGGTTTGTTGGCTTGTTGGTGTAATGGTTTGTTAGTTTGTTTGTGTGTTTGTTTGTTGGCTTGTTGGCTTGTTGGTTTGTTGGTTTGTTGGTTTGTTGGTTTGTTGGTTTGTTGCTTTGTTCGTTTTTTGGTTTGTTGACTTGTTGGTTTGTTCGTTTGTTGGTTTGTTGGTTACTTGGTTTGTTGGTTTGTTGGTTTGTTCGTTTGTTGGTTTGTTGGTTTGTTCGTTTGTTGGTTTGTTGGTTTGTTGGTTTAATGATTTGTTGGCTTATTGGCTTGTTGGTTTGTTGGTTTGTTCGTTTGTTGGTTTGTTCGTTTGTTGTTTTGTTGGTTTTGTTGGCTTGTTGGTTTGTTGGTTTGTTGGTTTGTTGGTTTGTTTCTTTGTTGGTTTGTTGGTTTGTTGGTTTTTTTGCTTGTTGGTTTGTTGGTTTGTTGATTGTTTGGTTTGTTGGTTTGTTGGTTTGTTGGTTTGTTGGCTTATTGGCTTGTTGGTTTGTTGGTTTGTTCGGTTGTTGGTTTGTTGGTTTGTTGTTTTGTTGGATTGTTGGATTGTTGGCTTGTTGGTTTGTTGGTTTGTTGGCTTGTTGGTTTGTTGGTTTTTTGGTTTGTTGGTTTGTTGGTTTGTTGGTTTTTTGGTCTGTGGTTTGTTGGTTTGTTGGTTTGTTGGTTTGTTGGTTTGTTGGTTTGTTAGTTTGTTGGTTTGTTGGTTTGTTGGTTTGTTGGTTTGTTGGTTTGTTGGTTTGTTGGTTTGTTGGTTTGTTGGTTTGTTGGTTTGTTGGCTTGTTGGTTTGTTGGTTTGTTAGTTTGTTTGTGTGTTTGTTTGTTGGCTTGTTGGTTTGTTGGTTTGTTGGTTTGTTGGTTTGCTGCTTTGTTAGTTTTTTTGGTTTGTTGGCTTGTTGGTTTGTTCGTTTGTTAGTTTGTTGGTTACTTGGTTTGTTGGTTTGTTGGTTTGTTGGTTTGTTGGTTTGTTGGTTTGTTGGTTTGTTGGTTTGTTGGTTTGTTGGTTTGTTCGTTGGTTGGTTTGTTGGTTTATTCGTTTGTTGGTTTGTTGGTTTGTTGGTTTGTTGGTTTGTTGGCTTGTTGGTTTGTTGGTTTGTGGACTTGTTGGTTTGTTGGTTTGTTGGTTTGTTGGTTTGTTGGTTTGTTGGTTTGTTGGTTTGTTGGTTTGTTGGTTTGTTGGTTTGTTGGTTTGTTGGTTTGTTGGCTTGTTGGTTTTTTGGTTTGTTGGTTTGTTGGTTTGTTGGTTTGTTGGTTTGTTGGTTTGCTGGTTTGTTGGTTTGTTGGTTTGTTGGCTTGTTGGTTTGTTGGTTTGTGGACTTGTTGGTTTGTTGGTTTGTTGGTTTGTTGGTTTGTTGGTTTGTTGGTTTGTTGGTTTGTTGGTTTGTTGGTTTGTTGGTTTGTTGGTTTGTTGGTTTGTTGGCTTGTTGGTTTGTTAGTTTGTTGGTTTGTTGGTTTGTTGGTTTGTTGGTTTGTTGGTTTGCTGGTTTGTTGGTTTGTTGGTTTGTTCGTTTGTTGGTTTGTTGGTTTGTTGGTTTGTTGGTTTGTTGGTTTGTTGGCTTGTTGGTTTGTTGGTTTGTGGACTTGTTGGTTTGTTGGTTTGTTGGTTTGTTGGTTTGTTGGTTTGTTGGTTTGTTGGTTTGTTGGTTTGTTGGTTTGTTGGTTTGTTGGTTTGTTGGTTTGTTGGTTTGTTGGCTTGTTGGTTTTTTGGTTTGTTGGTTTGTTGGGTTGTTGGCTTGTTGGTTTGTTAGTTTGTTGGTTTGTTGGTTTGTTGGTTTGTTGGTTTGTTGGTTTGCTGGTTTGTTGGTTTGTTGGTTTGTTCGTTTGTTGGTTTGTAGGTTTGTTGGTTTGTTGGCTTGTTGGCTTGTTGGTTTGTTGGTTTGTTGGTTTGTAAGCTTGTTGGTTTGTTGGTTTTGTTGGTTTGTTGGTTTGTTGGTTTGTTGGTTTGTTCGTTTGTTCGTATGTTGGTTTGTTGGTTTGTTGGTTACTTGGTTTGTTGGTTTGTTGGTTTGTTGGTTTGTTGGCTTGTTGGTTTGTTGGTTTGTTCGTTTGTCGGTTTGTTGGTTTGTTGTTTTGTTGGATTGTTGGCTTGTTGGTATGTTGGTTTGTTGGCTTGTTGGTTTGTTGGGTTTTTGGTTTGTTGGTTTGTTGGTTTGTGGGTTTGTTGGTTTGTTATTTTGTTGGTTTGTTGGTTTGTTGGTTTGTTGGTTTGTTGGTTTGTTGGTTTGTTGGTTTGTTGGTTTGTTAGCTTATTGGCTTGTTGGTTTGTTGGTTTGTTCGGTTGTTGGTTTGTTGGTTTGTTGTTTTGTTGGTTTGTTGGCTTGTTGGTTTGTTGGCTTGTTCGTTTGTTGGTTTGTTGGTTTGTTCGTTTGTTCGTTTGTTCGTTTGTTGGTTTGTTGGTTTGTTGGTTTGTTGGTTTTTTGGTTTGTTGGTTTTTTGGTTTGTTAGCTTTTTGGTTTGTTGGTTTGTTGGCTTGTTGGTTTGTTGGTTTGTTGGTTTGTTGGTTTGTTGGTTTGTTGGTTTGTTTGTTTGTTGGTTTGTTGGTTTATTGGTTTGTTGGTTTGTTGGTTTGTTGGTTTGTCGGTTTGTTGGTTTGTTGGTTTGTTGGTTTGTTAGTTTGTTGGTGTATTTGTTTGTTGGCTTGTTGGCTTGTTGGTTTGTTGGTTTGTTGGTTTGTTGGTTTGTTGCTTTGTTCGTGTTTTGGTTTTTTGGCTTGTTGGTTTGTTCGTTTGTTGGTTTGTTGGTTACTTGGTTTGTTGGTTTGTTGGTTTGTTGGTTTGTTGGTTTGTTGGTTTGTTCGTTTTTTGGTTTGTTGGTTTGTTCGTTTGTTGGTTTGTTGGTTTGTTGGCTTGTTGGCTTGTTGGTTTGTTGGCTTGTTGGTTTGTTGGTTTGTTGGCTTGTTGGTTTGTTGGTTTGTTGGCTTGTTCGTTTGTTGGTTTGTTGGTTTGTTTGTTTGTTCGTTTGTTGGTTTGTTGGTTTGTTGGTTTGTTGGTTTTTTGGTTTGTTCGTTTTTTGGTTTGTTGGCTTTTTGGTTTGTTGGTTTGTTGGCTTGTTGGTTTGTTGGTTTGTTGGTTTGTTGGTTTGTTGGTTTGTTTGTTTGTTTGTTTGTTGGTTTGTTGGTTTATTGGTTTGTTGGTTTGTTGGTTTGTTGGTTTGTTGGTTTGTTGGTTTGTTGGTTTGTTGGTTTGTTGGTTTGTTGGCTTGTTGGTTTTTTGGTTTGTTGGTTTGTTGGTTTGTTGGTTTGTTGGTTTGTTGGTTGTTGGCTTGTTGGCTTGTTGGTTTGTTGGTTTGTTGGTTTGTTGACTTGTTGGTTTGTTGGTTTGTTGGCTTGTTGGTTTTGTTGGCTTGTAGGTTTGTTGGTTTGTTGGTTTGTTGGTTTGTTTCTTTGTTGGTTTGTTGGTTTGTTGGTTTGTTGGTTTGTTGGTTTGTTGGCTTGTTGGTTTTTTGGTTTGTTGGTTTGTTTCTTTGTTGGTTTGTTGGTTTGTTGGTTTGTTGGTTTGTTGGGTTGTTGGTTTGTTGGTTTGTTGGCTTGTTGGTTTGTTCGTTTGTTGCCTTTTTGTTTTGTTGGTTTGTTGGTTTGTTGCTTTGTTCGTTTTTTGGTTTGTTGGTTTGTTGGTTTGTTGGTTTGTTGGTTTTTTTGGTTTGTTGGTTTGTTGGCTTATTGGCTTGTTGGTTTGTTGGTTTGATCGTTTGTCTGTTTGTTAGTCTGTTGTTTTGTTGGATTGTTGGCTTGTTGATTTGTTGGTTTGTTGGCTTGTTGGTTTGTTGGTTTTTTGGTTTGTTGGTTTGTTGGTTTGTTGGTTTGTTGGTTTGTTGGTTTGTTGTATTGTTGGTTTGTTGGTTTGTTGGTTTGTTAGTTTGTTTGTTTGTTGGTTTGTTGGCTTGTTGGTGTGTTGGTTTGTTAGTTTGTTTGTTTGTTTGTTTGTTGGCTTGTTGGCTTGTTGGTTTGTTGGTTTGTTGGTTTGTTGGTTTGTTGGTTTGTTGCTTTGTTCGTTTTTTGGTTTGTTGACTTGTTGGTTTGTTCGTTTGTTGGTTTGTTGGTTACTTGGTTTGTTGGTTTGTTGGTTTGTTCGTTTGTTGGTTTGTTGGTTTGTTCGTATGTTGGTTTGTTGGTTTGTTGGTTTAATGGTTTGTTGGCTTATTGGCTTGTTGGTTTGTTGGTTTGTTCGTTTGTTGGTTTGTTCTTTTGTTGTTTTGTTGGTTTTGTTGGCTTGTTGGTTTGTTGGTTTGTTGGTTTGTTGGTTTGTTTCTTTGTTCTTTTGTTGGTTTGTTGGTTTTTTGGCTTGTTGGTTTGTTGGTTTGTTGATTGTTTGGTTTGTTGGTTTGTTGGTTTGTTGGTTTGTTGGCTTATTGGCTTGTTGGTTTGTTGGTTTGTTCGGTTGTTGGTTTGTTGGTTTGTTGTTTTGTTGGATTGTTGGATTGTTGGCTTGTTGGTTTGTTGGTTTGTTGGCTTGTTGGTTTGTTGGTTTTTTTGGTTTGTTGGATTGTTGGTTTGTTGGTTTGTTGGTTTGTTGGTTTGTTGGTTTGTTGGTTTGTTGGTTTGTTGGTTTGTTGGTTTGTTGGTTTGTTGGTTTGTTGGTTTGTTGGTTTGTTGGTTTGTTGGTTTGTTGGTTTGTTGGTTTGTTGGCTTGTTGGTTTGTTGGTTTGTTAGTTTATTTGTGTGTTTGTTTGTTGGCTTGTTGGTTTGTTGGTTTGTTGGTTTGTTGGTTTGCTGCTTTGTTAGTTTTTTGGTTTGTTGGCTTGTCGGTTTGTTCGTTTGCTAGTTTGTTGGTTACTTGGTTTGTTGGTTTGTTGGTTTGTTGGTTTGTTGGTTTGTTGGTTTGTTGGTTTGTTGGTTTGTTGGTTTGTTGGTTTGTTGGTTTGTTCGTTGGTTGGTTTGTTGGTTTATTCGTTTGTTGGTTTATTGGTTTGTTGGTTTGTTGGCTTGTTGGTTTGTTGGTTTGTGGACTTGTTGGTTTGTTGGTTTGTTGGTTTGTTGGTTTGTTGGTTTGTTGGTTTGTTGGTTTGTTGGTTTGTTGGTTTGTTGGTTTGTTGGTTTATTGGTTTGTTGGTTTGTTGGTTTGTTGGCTTGTTGGTTTTTTGGTTTGTTGGTTTGTTGGTTTGTTGGCTTGTTGGTTTGTTAGTTTGTTGGATTGTTGGTTTGTTGGTTTGTTGGTTTGTTGGTTTGCTGGCTTGTTGGTTTGTTGGTTTGTTCGTTTGTTGGTTTGTAGGTTTGTTGGTTTGTTGGCTTGTGGGCTTGTTGGTTTGTTGGTTTGTTGGTTTGTTAGCTTGTTGGTTTGTTGGTTTTGTTGGTTTGTTGGTTTGTTGGTTTGTTCGTTTGTTCGTATGTTGGTTTGTTCGTTTGTTGGTTTGTTGGTTGTTTGGTTTGTTGGTTTGTTGGTTTGTTGGTTTGTTGGCTTATTGGCTTGTTGGTTTGTTGGTTTGTTCGTTTGTTGGTTTGTTGGTTTGTTGTTTTGTTGGATTGTTGGCTTGTTGGTATGTTGGTTTGTTGGTTTGTTCGTTTGTTGGGTTTTTGGTTTGTTGGTTTGTTGGTTTGTGGGTTTGTTGGTTTGTTATTTTGTTGGTTCGTTGGTTTGTTGGTTTGTTGGTTTGTTGGTTTGTTGGTTTGTTGGCTTGTTGGCTTGTTGGTTTGTTGGTTTGTTAGTTTGTTTGTGTGTTTGTTTGTTGGCTTGTTGGCTTGTTGGTTTGTTGGTTTGTTGGTTTGTTGGTTTGTTGGTTTGTTGCTTTGTTCGTTTTTTGGTTTGTTGGCATGTTGGTTTGTTCGTTTGTTGGTTTGTTTGTTACTTGGTTTGTTGGTTTGCTGGTTTGTTGGTTTGTTGGTTTGTTCGTTTGTTGGT
Source organism: Atherix ibis (assembly GCA_958298945.1). Lineage (NCBI taxonomy): Eukaryota > Metazoa > Arthropoda > Insecta > Diptera > Athericidae > Atherix > Atherix ibis. The sequence goes on from OY282608.1 coordinate 101,942,466, forward strand.
TTGTTGGTTTGTTCGTATGTTGGTTTGTTGGTTTGTTGGTTTAATGGTTTGTTGGCTTATTGGCTTGTTGGTTTGTTGGTTTGTTCGTTTGTTGGTTTGTTCTTTTGTTGTTTTGTTGGTTTTGTTGGCTTGTTGGTTTGTTGGTTTGTTGGTTTGTTGGTTTGTTTCTTTGTTCTTTTGTTGGTTTGTTGGTTTTTTGGCTTGTTGGTTTGTTGGTTTGTTGATTGTTTGGTTTGTTGGTTTGTTGGTTTGTTGGTTTGTTGGCTTATTGGCTTGTTGGTTTGTTGGTTTGTTCGGTTGTTGGTTTGTTGGTTTGTTGTTTTGTTGGATTGTTGGATTGTTGGCTTGTTGGTTTGTTGGTTTGTTGGCTTGTTGGTTTGTTGGTTTTTTTGGTTTGTTGGATTGTTGGTTTGTTGGTTTGTTGGTTTGTTGGTTTGTTGGTTTGTTGGTTTGTTGGTTTGTTGGTTTGTTGGTTTGTTGGTTTGTTGGTTTGTTGGTTTGTTGGTTTGTTGGTTTGTTGGTTTGTTGGTTTGTTGGTTTGTTGGTTTGTTGGCTTGTTGGTTTGTTGGTTTGTTAGTTTATTTGTGTGTTTGTTTGTTGGCTTGTTGGTTTGTTGGTTTGTTGGTTTGTTGGTTTGCTGCTTTGTTAGTTTTTTGGTTTGTTGGCTTGTCGGTTTGTTCGTTTGCTAGTTTGTTGGTTACTTGGTTTGTTGGTTTGTTGGTTTGTTGGTTTGTTGGTTTGTTGGTTTGTTGGTTTGTTGGTTTGTTGGTTTGTTGGTTTGTTGGTTTGTTCGTTGGTTGGTTTGTTGGTTTATTCGTTTGTTGGTTTATTGGTTTGTTGGTTTGTTGGCTTGTTGGTTTGTTGGTTTGTGGACTTGTTGGTTTGTTGGTTTGTTGGTTTGTTGGTTTGTTGGTTTGTTGGTTTGTTGGTTTGTTGGTTTGTTGGTTTGTTGGTTTGTTGGTTTGTTGGTTTATTGGTTTGTTGGTTTGTTGGTTTGTTGGCTTGTTGGTTTTTTGGTTTGTTGGTTTGTTGGTTTGTTGGCTTGTTGGTTTGTTAGTTTGTTGGATTGTTGGTTTGTTGGTTTGTTGGTTTGTTGGTTTGCTGGCTTGTTGGTTTGTTGGTTTGTTCGTTTGTTGGCTTGTAGGTTTGTTGGTTTGTTGGCTTGTGGGCTTGTTGGTTTGTTGGTTTGTTGGTTTGTTAGCTTGTTGGTTTGTTGGTTTTGTTGGTTTGTTGGTCTGTTGGTTTGTTCGTTTGTTCGTATATTGGTTTGTTCGTTTGTTGGTTTGTTGGTTGTTTGGTTTGTTGGTTTGTTGGTTTGTTGGTTTGTTGGCTTATTGGCTTGTTGGTTTGTTGGTTTGTTCGTTTGTTGGTTTGTTGGTTTGTTGTTTTGTTGGATTGTTGGCTTGTTGGTATGTTGGTTTGTTGGTTTGTTCGTTTGTTGGGTTTTTGGTTTGTTGGTTTGTTGGTTTGTGGGTTTGTTGGTTTGTTATTTTGTTGGTTCGTTGGTTTGTTGGTTTGTTGGTTTGTTGGTTTGTTGGTTTGTTGGCTTGTTGGCTTGTTGGTTTGTTGGTTTGTTAGTTTGTTTGTGTGTTTGTTTGTTGGCTTGTTGGCTTGTTGGTTTGTTGGTTTGTTGGTTTGTTGGTTTGTTGGTTTGTTGCTTTGTTCGTTTTTTGGTTTGTTGGCATGTTGGTTTGTTCGTTTGTTGGTTTGTTTGTTACTTGGTTTGTTGGTTTGCTGGTTTGTTGGTTTGTTGGTTTGTTCGTTTGTTGGTTTGTTCGTTTGTTGGTTTGTTGGTTTGTTGGTTTGTTGGCTTGTTGGCTTGTTGGTTTGTTGGTTTGTTGACTTGTTGGTTTGTTGGTTTGTTGGCTTGTTGGTTTTGTTGGCTTGTTGGTTTGTTGGTTTGTTGGCTTGTTGGTTTGCTTCTTTGTTGGTTTGTTGGTTTGTTGGCTTGTTGGTTTTTTAGTTTGTTGGTTTGTTGGTTTGTTGGTTTGTTGGTTTGTTGGTTTGTTGGTTTGTTGGTTTGTTGGTTTGCTGGATTGTTGGCTTGTTGGTTTGTTGGTTTGTTGGCTTGTTGGTTTGTTGGTTTTTTGGTTTGTTGGTTTGTTGGTTTGTTGGTTTGTTGGTTTGTTGGGTTGTTGGTTTGTTGGTTTGTTGGTTTGTTGGTTTGTTGGTTTGTTGGCTTGTTGGTTTGTTGGTTTGTTAGTTTGTTTGTGTGTTTGTTTGTTGGCTTGTTGGTTTGTTGGTTTGTTGGTTTGTTGGTTTGCTGCTTTGTTAGTTTTTTGGTTTGTTGGCTTGTTGGTTTGTTCGTTTGTTAGTTTGTTGGTTACTTGGTTTGTTGGTTTGTTGGTTTGTTGGTTTGTTGGTTTGTTGGTTTGTTGGTTTGTTGGTTTGTTGGTTTGTTCGTTGGTTGGTTTGTTGGTTTATTCGTTTGTTGGTTTGTTGGTTTGTTGGCTTGTTGGCTTGTTGGTTTGTTGGTTTGTGGACTTGTTGGTTTGTTGGTTTGTTGGCTTGTTGGTTTTGTTGGCTTGTTGGTTTGTTGGTTTGTTGGTTTGTTGGTTTGTTTGTTTGTTGTTTTGTTGGTTTGTTGGTTTGTTGGTTTGTTGGTTTGTTGGTTTGTTGGTGTGTTGGTTTGTTGGTTTGTTGGTTTGTTTGTTTGTTGGCTTGTTGGTTTTTTGGTTTGTTGGGTTGTTGGTTTGTTGGCTTGTTGGTTTGTTGGTTTGCTGGCTTGTTGGTTTGTTGGTTTGTTGGTTTGTTCGTTTCTTGGTTTGTAGGTTTGTTGGTTTGTTGGCTTGTTGGCTTGTTGGTTTGTTGTTTTGTTGGTTTGTTGGCTTGTTGGTTTGTTGGTTTTTTTTGGTTTGTTGGTTTGTTGGTTTGTTGGTTTGTTGATTTGTTCGTATGTTGGTTTGTTCGTTTGTTGGTTTGTTGGTTGTTTGGTTTGTTGGTTTGTTGGTTTGTTGGTTTGTTGGTTTGTTGGTTTGTTGGTTTGTTGGCTTATTGGCTTGTTGGTTTGTTGGTTTGTTCGTTTGTCGGTTTGTTGGTTTGTTGTTTTGTTGGATTGTTGGCTTGTTGGTATGTTGGTTTGTTGGCTTGTTGGTTTGTTGGGTTTTTGAATTTGTTGGTTTGTTGGTTTGTGGGTTTGTTGGTTTGTTAGTTTGTTGGTTTGTTGGTTTGTTGTTTTGTTGGTTTGTTGGTTTGTTGGTTTGTTGGTTTGTTGGCTTGTTGGCTTGTTGGTTTGTTGGTTTGTTAGTTTGTTTGTGTGTTTGTTTGTTGGCTTGTTGGCTTGTTGGCTTGTTGGTTTGTTGGTTTGTTGGTTTGTTGCTTTGTTCGTTTTTTGGTTTGTTGTTTTGTTGGTTTGTTCGTTTGTTGGTTTGTTGGTTACTTGGTTTGTTGGTTTGTTGGTTTGCTGGTTTGTTGGTTTGTTGGTTTGTTGGTTTGTTCGTTTGCTGGTTTGTTGGTTTGTTCGTTTGATGGTATGTTGGTTTGTTGGTTTGTTGGCTTGTTGGCTTGTTGGTTTGTTGGTTTGTTGACTTGTTGGTTTGTTGGTTTGTTGGCTTGTTGGTTTTGTTGGCTTGTTGGTTTGTTGGTTTGTTGGTTTGTTGGTTTGTTTCTTTGTTGGTTTGTTGGTTTGTTGGTTTGTTGGCTTGTTGGTTTTTTGGTTTGTTGGTTTGTAGGTTTGTTGGTTTGTTGGTTTGTTGGTTTGTTGGTTTGCTGGCTTGTTGGTTTGATGGTTTGTTCGTTTGTTGGTTTGTAGGTTTGTTGGTTTGTTCGCTTGTTGGCTTGTTGGCTTGTTGGTTTGTTGGTTTGTTGGCTTGTTGGTTTGTTCGTTTTGTTGGTTTGTTGGTTTGTTGGTTTGTTGGTTTGTTGGTTTGTTGGTATGTTGGTTTGTTCGTTTGTTGGTTTGTTGGTTGTTTAATTTGTTGGTTTGTTGGTTTGTTGGTTTGTTGGTTTGTTGGTTTGTTAGCTTATTGCCTTGTTGGTTTGTTAATTTTTTCGTTTGTTGGTTTGTTGGTTTGTTGGTTTGTTGTTTTGTTGGATTGTTGGCTTGTTGGTTTGTTGGTTTGTTGGCTTGTTGGTTTGTTGGTTTTTTGGTTTGTTGGTTTGTTGGTTTGTTGGTTTGTTGGTTTGTTGGTTTGTTGGTTTGTTGGTTTGTTGGTTTGTTGGTTTGTTGGTTTGTTGGTTTGTTGGTTTGTTAGTTTGTTGGTGTGTTTGTTTGTTGGCTTGTTGGTTTGTTGGTTTGTTGGTTTGTTGGTTTGTTGGTTTGTTGCTTTGTTTGTGTTTTGGTTTTTTGGCTTGTTGGTTTGTTCGTTTGTTGGTTTGTTGGTTACTTGGTTTGTTGGTTTGTTGGTTTGTTGGTTTGTTGGTTTGTTGGTTTGTTGGTTTGTTCGTTTGTTGGTTTGTTGGTTTGTTCGTTTGTTGGTTTGTTGGTTTGTTGGTTTGTTGGCTTGTTGGCTTGTTGGTTTGTTGGTTTGTTGGCTTGTTGGTTTGTTGGTTTGTTGGCTTGTTGGTTTGTTGGCTTGTTCGTTTGTTGGTTTGTTCGTTTGTTCGTTTGTTGGTTTGTTGGTTTGTTGGTTTGTTGGTTTTTTCGTTTGTTGGTTTTTTGGTTTGTTGGCTTTTTGGTTTGTTGGTTTGTGGGTTTGATGGCTTGTTGGTTTGTTGGTTTGTAGGTTTGTTGGTTTGTTGGTTTGTTGGTTTGTTGGTTTGTTTGTTTGTTGGTTTGTTGGTTACTTGGTTTGTTGGTTTGTTGGTTTGTTGGTTTGTTGGTTTGTTGGTTTGTTGGTTTGTTGGTTTGTTGGTTTGTTCGTTTGTTTGTTTGTTGGTTTGTTCGTTTGTTGGTTTGTTGGTTTGTTGGTTTGTCGGCTTGTTGGCTTGTTGTTTTGTTGGTTTGTTGGCTTGTTGGTTTGTTGGTTTGTTGGCTTGTTGGTTTGTTGGCTTGTTCGTTTGTTGGTTTGTTCGTTTGTTCGTTTGTTGGTTTGTTGGATTGTTGGTTTTTTGGTTTTTTGGTTTGTTGGTTTTTTGGTTTGTTGGCTTTTTGGTTTGTTGGCTTGTAGGTTTGTTGGTTTGTTGGTTTGTTGGTTTGTTGGTTTGTTTGTTTGTTGGGGTGTTGGTTTATTGGTTTGTTGGTTTGTTGGTTTGTTGGTTTGTTGGTTTGTTGGCTTGTTGGCTTTTTGTTTTGTTGGTTTGTTGGTTTGTTGGTTTGTTGGTTTGTTGGTTTGTTGGTTTGTTGGTTTCTTGGTTTGTTGTCTTGTTGGTTTTTTGGTTTGTTGGTTTGTTGGTTTATTGGTTTGTTGGTTTGTTGGTTTGTTTGTTTGTTGGCTTGTTGGTTTGTTGGTTTGTTGGTTTGTTGGTTTGTTGGTTTGTTGCTTTGTTTGTGTTTTGGTTTTTTGGCTTGTTGGTTTGTTGGTTACTTGGTTTGTTGGTTTGTTGGTTTGTTGGTTTGTTGGTTTGTTGGTTTGTTGGTTTGTTCGTTTGTTGGTTTGTTGGTTTGTTCGTTTGTTGGTTTGTTGGTTTGTTGGTTTGTTGGCTTGTTGGCTTGTTGGTTTGTTGGTTTGTTGGCTTGTTGGTTTGTTGGTTTGTTGGCTTGTTGGTTTGTTGGCTTGTTCGTTTGTTGGTTTGTTTGTTTGTTCGTTTGTTGGTTTGTTGGTTTGTTGGTTTGTTGGTTTTTTGGTTTGTTGGTTTTTTGGTTTGTTGGCTTTTTGGTTTGTTGGTTTGTTGGTTTGATGGCTTGTTGGTTTGTTGGTTTGTAGGTTTGTTGGTTTGTTGGTTTGTTGGTTTGTTGGTTTGTTGGTTTGTTTGTTTGTTGGTTTGTTGGTTACTTGGTTTGTTGGTTTGTTGGTTTGTTGGTTTGTTGGTTTGTTGGTTTGTTGGTTTGTTGGTTTGTTCGTTTGTTTGTTTGTTGGTTTGTTCGTTTGTTGGTTTGTTGGTTTGTTGGTTTGTCGGCTTGTTGGCTTGTTGTTTTGTTGGTTTGTTGGCTTGTTGGTTTGTTGGCTTGTTGGTTTGTTGGTTTGTTGGCTTGTTGGTTTGTTGGCTTGTTCGTTTGTTGCTTTGTTCGTTTGTTCGTTTGTTGGTTTGTTGGTTTGTTGGTTTGTTGGTTTTTTGGTTTGTTGGTTTTTTGGTTTGTTGGCTTTTTGGTTTGTTGGTTTGTTGGTTTGATGGCTTGTTGGTTTGTTGGTTTGTAGGTTTGTTGGTTTGTTGGTTTGTTGGTTTGTTGTTTTGTTGGTTTGTTTGTTTGTTGGTTTGTTGGTTACTTGGTTTGTTTGTTTGTTGGTTTGTTGGTTTGTTGGTTTGTTGGTTTGTTGGTTTGTTGGTTTGTTCGTTTGTTTGTTTGTTGGTTTGTTCGTTTGTTGGTTTGTTGGTTTGTTGGTTTGTCGGCTTGTTGGCTTGTTGTTTTGTTGGTTTGTTGGCTTGTTGGTTTGTTGGTTTGTTGGCTTGTTGGTTTGTTGGCTTGTTCGTTTGTTGGTTTGTTCGTTTGTTCGTTTGTTGGTTTGTTGGATTGTTGGTTTTTTGGGTTTTTGGTTTGTTGGTTTTTTGGTTTGTTGGCTTTTTGGTTTGTTGGCTTGTAGGTTTGTTGGTTTGTTGGGTTGTTGGTTTGTTGGTTTGTTTGTTTGTTGGTTTGTTGGTTTATTGGTTTGTTGGTTTGTTGGTTTGTTGGTTTGTTGGTTTGTTGGCTTGTTGGCTTTTTGTTTTGTTGGTTTGTTGGTTTGTTGGTTTGTTGGTTTGTTGGTTTCTTGGTTTGTTGTCTTGTTGGTTTTTTGGTTTGTTGGTTTGTTGGTTTATTGGTTTGTTGGTTTGTTGGTTTGTTTGTTTGTTGGCTTGTTGGCTTGTTGGTTTGTTGGTTTGTTGACTTGTTGGTTTCTTGGTTTCTTGGCTTGTTGATTTTGTTGGCTTGTAGGTTTGTTGCTTTGTTGGTTTGTTGGTTTGTTTCTTTGTTGGTTTGTTGGTTTGTTGGTTTGTTGGTTTGTTGGTTTGTTGGCTTGTTGGTTTTTTGGTTTGTTGGTTTGTTTCTTTGTTGGTTTGTTGGTGTTGGTTTGTTGGGTTGTTGGTTTGTTGGTTTGTTGGTTTGTTGGTTTGTTGGCTTGTTGGTTTGTTCGTTTGTTAGCTTTTTGTTTTGTTGGTTTGTTGGTTTGTTCGTTTTTTGGTTTGTTGGTTTGTTGGTTTGTTCGTTTGTTGGTTTGTTGGTTTGTTGTTTTGTTGGATTGTTGGCTTGTTGGTTAGTTGGTTTGTTGGCTTGTTGGTTTGTTGGTTTTTTGGTTTGTTGGTTTGTTGGTTTGTTGGTTTGTTGGTTTGTTGGTTTGTTGGTTTGTTGGTTTGTTTGTTGGTTGGTTTGTTGGCTTGTTGGTTTGTTGGTTTGTTAGTTTGTTTGTGTGTTTGTTTGTTGGCTTGTTGGCTTGTTGGTTTGTTTGTTTGTTGGTTTGTTGGTTTGTTGCTTTGTTCGTTTTTTGGTTTGTTGGCTTGTTGGTTTGTTCGTTTGTTGGTTTGTTGGTGACTTGGTTTGTTGGTTTGTTGGTTTGTTGGTTTGTTGGTTTGTTCGTTTGTTGGTTTGTTGGTTTCTTCGTTTGTTAGTTTGTTGGTTTGTTGGTTTGTTGGTTTGTTGGCTTATTGGTTTGTTGGTTTGTTGGTTTGTTTGTTTGTTGGCTTGTTGGCTTGTTGGTTTGTTGGTTTGTTGACTTGTTGGTTTCTTGGTTTCTTGGCTTGTTGATTTTGTTGGCTTGTAGGTTTGTTGCTTTGTTGGTTTGTTGGTTTGTTTCTTTGTTGGTTTGTTGGTTTGTTGGTTTGTTGGTTTGTTGGTTTGTTGGCTTGTTGGTTTTTTGGTTTGTTGGTTTGTTTCTTTGTTGGTTTGTTGGTGTTGGTTTGTTGGGTTGTTGGTTTGTTGGTTTGTTCGTTTTTTGGTTTGTTGGTTTGTTGGTTTGTTTCTTTGTTGATTTGTTGGTTTGTTGGTTTGTTGGTTTGTTGGTTTGTTGGCTTGTTGGTTTGTTGGTTTGTTGGTTGTTTGGTCTGTTGGTTTGTTGGTTTGTTGGTTTGTTGGTTTGTTGGTTTGTTGGTTTGTTGGTTTGTTGGTTTGTTGTTTTGTTGGATTGTTGGCTTGTTGGTTTGTTGGTCTGTCGGCTTGTTGGTTTGTTGGTTTTTTGGTTTGTTGGTTTTTTGGTTTGTTGGTTTGTTGGTTTATTGGTTTGTTGGTTTGTTGGTTTGTTGGTTTGTTGGTTTGTTGGTTACTTGGTTTGTTGGTTTGTTGGTTTGTTGGTTTGTTGGTTTGTTGGTTTGTTGGTTTGTTGGTTTGTTGGTTTGTTCGTTTGTTGGTTTGTTGGTTTGTTGGTTTGTTGGTTTGTTGGTTTGTTGGCTTGTTGGCTTGTTGGTTTGTTGGTTTGTGGACTTGTTGGTTTGTTGGTTTGTTGGCTTGTTGGTTTGTTGGTTTTTTGGTTTGTTGGTTTGTTGGTTTGTTGGTTTGTTGGTTTGTTGGTTTGCTGGTTTGTTGGCTTATTGGTTTGTTGGTTTGTTCGGTTGTTGGTTTGTTGGTTTGTTGTTTTGTTGGAATGTTGGCTTGTTGGTTTGTTGGTTTGTTGGCTTGTTGGTTTGTTGGTTTTTTGGTTTGTTGGTTTGTTGGTTTGTTGGTTTGTTGGTTTGTTGGTTTGTTGGTTTGTTGGTTTGTTGGTTTGTTGGTTTGTTGGTTTGTTGGTTTGTTGGTTTGTTGGTTTGTTGGTTTGTTGGTTTGTTGGTTTGTTGGCTTGTTGATTTGTTGGTTTGTTAGTTTGTTTGTGTGTTTGGTTGTTGGCTTGTTGGCTTGTTGGTTTGTTGGCTTGTTGGTTTGTTGGTTTGTTGACTTGTTGGTTTCTTGGTTTCTTGGCTTGTTGGTTTTGTTGGCTTGTAGGTTTGTTGGTTTGTTGGTTTGTTGGTTTGTTTCTTTGTTGGTTTGTTGGTTTGTTGGTTTGTTGGTTTGTTGGCTTGTTGGTTTTTTGGTTTGTTGGTTTGTTTCTTTGTTGGTTTGTTGGTGTTGGTTTGTTGGGTTGTTGGTTTGTTGGTTTGTTGGTTTGTTGGTTTGTTGGCTTGTTGGTTTGTTCGTTTGTTGGCTTTTTGTTTTGTTGGTTTGTTTTGTTTTTTGGTTTGTTGGTTTGTTGGTTTGTTGGTTTGTTGGTTTTTTTGGTTTGTTGGTTTGTTAGCTTATTGGCTTGTTGGTTTGTTGGTTTGTTCGTTTGTTGGTTTGTTGGTTTGTTGTTTTGTTGGATTGTTGGCTTGTTGGTTTGTTGGTTTGTTGGCTTGTTGGTTTGTTGGTTTTTTGGTTTGTTGGTTTGTTGGTTTGTTGGTTTGTTGGTTTGTTGGTTTGTTGGTTTGTTGGCTTGTTAGTTTGTTGGTTTGTTTGTTTGTTGGTTTGTTGGCTTGTTGGTTTGTTGGTTTGTTAGTTTGTTTGTGTGTTTGTTTGTTGGCTTGTTGGCTTGTTGGTTTGTTTGTTTGTTGGTTTGTTGGTTTGTTGCTTTGTTCGTTTTTTGGTTTGTTGGCTTGTTGGTTTGTTCGTTTGTTGGTTTGTTGGTTACTTGGTTTGTTGGTTTGTTGGTTTGTTGGTTTGTTCGTTTGTTGGTTTGTTGGTTTCTTCGTTTGTTAGTTTGTTGGTTTGTTGGTTTGTTGGTTTGTTGGCTTATTGGCTTGTTGGTTTGTTGGTTTGTTCGTTTGTTGGTTTGTTCGTTTGTTGTTTTGTTGGTTTTGTTGGCTTGTTGGTTTGTTGGTTTGTTGGTTTGTTGTTTTGTTGGATTGTTGGCTAGTTGGTATGTTGGTTTGTTGGCTTGTTTGTTTGTTGGGTTTTTGGTTTGTTGGTTTGTTGGTTTGTTGGTTTGTTGGTTTGTTGGCTTGTTGGTGTGTTGGTTTGTTAGTTTGTTGGTGTGTTTGTTTGTTGGTTTGTTGGCTTTTTGGTTTGTTGGTTTGTTGGTTTGTTGGTTTGTAGTTTTGTTCATTTTTTGGTTTGTTGGCTTGATGGTTTGTTCGTTTGTTGGTTTGTTGGTTACTTGGTTTGTTGGTTTGTTGGCTTGTTGGTTTGTTGGTTTTTTGGTTTGTTGGTTTGTTGGTTTGTTGGTTTGTTGGTTTGTTGGTTTGTTGGTTTGTTGGTTTGTTGGCTTGTTGGCTTGTTGGTTTGTTGGTTTGTGGACTTGTTGGTTTGTTGGTTTGTTGGCTTGTTGGTTTTGTTGGCTTGTTGGTTTGTTGGTTTGTTAGTTTGTTGGTTTGTTGGTTTGTTGGTTTGTTGCTTTGTTGGTTTGTTGGTTTGTTGGTTTGTTGGCTTGTTGGTTTTTTGGTTTGTTGGTTTGTTGGTTTGTTGGCTTGTTGGTTTGTTAGTTTGTTGGTTTGTTGGTTTGTTGGTTTTTTTGGTTTGTTGGTTTGTTGGCTTGTTGGTTTGTTGGTTTGTTCGTTTGTTGGTTTGTTGGTTTGTTGTTTTGTTGGATTGTTGGCTTGTTGGTTTGTTGGCTTGTTGGCTTGTTGGTTTGTTGGTTTGTTGGTTTTTTGGTTTGTTGGTTTGTTGGTTTGTTGGTTTGTTGGTTTGTTGGTTTGTTGGCTTGTTGGTTTGTTTGTTTGTTGGTTTGTTGGCTTGTTGGTTTGTTGGTTTGTTAGTTTATTTGTGTGTTTGTTTGTTGGCTTGTTGGCTTGTTGGTTTGTTTGTTTGTTGGTTTGTTGGTTTGTTGCTTTGTTCGTTTTTTGGTTTGTTGGCTTGTTGGTTTGTTCGTTTGTTGGTTTGTTGGCTACTTGGTTTGTTGGTTTGTTGGTTTGTTGGTTTGTTCGTTTGTTGGTTTGTTGGTTTCTTCGTTTGTTAGTTTGTTGGTTTGTTGGTTTGTTGGTTTGTTGGCTTATTGGCTTGTTGGTTTGTTGGTTTGTTCGTTTGTTGGTTTGTTCGTTTGTTGTTTTGTTGGTTTTGTTGGTTTGTTGGTTTGTTGGTTCGTTGGTTTGTTGGTTTGTTGGTTTGTTTCTTTGTTGATTTGTTGGTTTGTTGGTTTGTTGGTTTGTTGGTTTGTTGGTTGTTTGGTCTGTTGGTTTGTTGGTTTGTTGGTTTGTTGGTTTGTTGGTTTGTTGGCTTATTGGCTTGTTGGTTTGTTCGTTTGTTCGGTTGTTGGTTTGTTGGTTTGTTGTTTTGTTGGATTGTTGGCTTGTTGGTTTGTTGGTTTGTTGGCTTGTTGGTTTATTGGTTTTTTGGTTTGTTGGTTTGTGGGTTTGTTGGTTTGTTGGTTTGTTGGTTTGTTGGTTTGTTGGTTTGTTGGTTTGTTGGTTTGTTGGTTACTTGGTTTGTTGGTTTGTTGGTTTGCTGGTTTGTTGGTTTGTTGGTTTGTTGGTTTGTTGGTTTGTTCGTTTGTTGGTTTGTTGGTTTGTTGGTTTGTTGGTTTGTTGGTTTGTTGGCTTGTTGGCTTGTTGGTTTGTTGGTTTGTGGACTTGTTGGTTTGTTGGTTTGTTGGCTTGTTCGTTTGTTGGGTTTTTGGTTTGTTGGTTTGTTGGTTTGTTGGTTTGTTGGCTTGTTGGTGTGTTGGTTTGTTAGTTTGTTGGTGTGTTTGTTTGTTGGTTTGTTGGCTTTTTGGTTTGTTGGTTTGTTGGTTTGTTGGTTTGTTGTTTTGTTCATTTTTTGGTTTGTTGGCTTGATGGTTTGTTCGTTTGTTGGTTTGTTGGTTACTTGGTTTGTTGGTTTGTTGGCTTGTTGGTTTGTTGGTTTTTTGGTTTGTTGGTTTGTTGGTTTGTTGGTTTGTTGGTTTGTTGGTTTGTTGGCTTGTTGGCTTGTTGGTTTGTTGGTTTGTGGACTTGTTGGTTTGTTGGTTTGTTGGCTTGTTGGTTTTGTTGGCTTGTTGGTTTGTTGGTTTGTTAGTTTGTTGGTTTGTTGGTTTGTTGGTTTGTTGCTTTGTTGGTTTGTTGGTTTGTTGGTTTGTTGGCTTGTTGGTTTTTTCGTTTGTTGGTTTGTTGGTTTGTTGGCTTGTTGGTTTGTTAGTTTGTTGGTTTGTTGGTTTGTTGGTTTTTTTGGTTTGTTGGTTTGTTGGCTTGTTGGTTTGTTGGTTTGTTCGTTTGTTGGTTTGTTGGTTTGTTGTTTTGTGGATTGTTGGCTTGTTGGTTTGTTGGCTTGTTGGCTTGTTGGTTTGTTGGTTTTTGGTTTGTTGGTTTGTTGGTTTGTTGGTTTGTTGGTTTGTTGGTTTGTTGGCATGTTGGTTTGTTTGTTTGTTGGTTTGTTGGCTTGTTGGTTTGTTGGTTTGTTAGTTTGTTTGTGTGTTTGTTTGTTGGCTTGTTGGCTTGTTGGTTTGTTTGTTTGTTGGTTTGTTGGTTTGTTGCTTTGTTCGTTTTTTGGTTTGTTGGCTTGTTGGTTTGTTTGCTTGTTGGTTTGTTGGTTACTTGGTTTGTTGGTTTGTTGGTTTGTTGGTTTGTTCGTTTGTTGGTTTGTTGGTTTCTTCGTTTGTTAGTTTGTTGGTTTGTTGGTTTGTTGGTTTGTTGGCTTATTGGCTTGCTGGTTTGTTGGGTTGTTCGTTTGTTGGTTTGTTCGTTTTTTGTTTTGTTGGTTTTGTTGGCTTGTTGGTTTGTTGGTTTGTTTGTTTGTTGGTTTGTTTCTTTGTTGATTTGTTGGTTTGTTGGTTTGTTGGTTTGTTGGTTTGTTGGTTGTTTGGTCTGTTGGTTTGTTGGTTTGTTGGTTTGTTGGTTTGTTGGCTTATTGGCTTGTTGGTTTGTTCGTTTGTTCGGTTGTTGGTTTGTTGGTTTGTTGTTTTGTTGGAATGTTGGCTTGTTGGTTTGTTGGTTTGTTGGCTTGTTGGTTTGTTGGTTTTTTGGTTTGTTGGTTTGTTGGTTTGTTGGTTTGTTGGTTTGTTGGTTTGTTGGTTTGTTGGTTTGTTGGTTTGTTGGTTTGTTGGTTTGTTGGTTTGTTGGTTTGTTGGTTTGTTGGTTTGTTGGTTTGTTGGTTTGTTGGTTTGTTGGTTTGTTGGTTTGTTGGTTTGTTGGTTTGTTGGCTTGTTGATTTGTTGGTTTGTTAGTTTGTTTGTGTGTTTGGTTGTTGGCTTGTTGGCTTGTTGGTTTGTTGGCTTGTTGGTTTGTTGGTTTGTTGACTTGTTGGTTTCTTGGTTTCTTGGCTTGTTGGTTTTGTTGGCTTGTAGGTTTGTTGGTTTGTTGGTTTGTTTGTTTGTTTCTTTGTTGGTTTGTTGGTTTGTTGGTTTGTTGGTTTGTTGGCTTGTTGGTTTTTTGGTTTGTTGGTTTGTTTCTTTGTTGGTTTGTTGGTGTTGGTTTGTTGGGTTGTTGGTTTGTTGGTTTGTTGGTTTGTTGGTTTGTTGGCTTGTTGGTTTGTTCGTTTGTTGGCTTTTTGTTTTGTTGGTTTGTTGGTTTGTTTTGTTTTTTGATTTGTTGGTTTGTTGGTTTGTTGGTTTGTTGGTTTTTTTGGTTTGTTGGTTTGTTAGCTTATTGGCTTGTTGGTTTGTTGGTTTGTTCGTTTGTTGGTTTGTTGGTTTGTTGTTTTGTTGGATTGTTGGCTTGTTGGTTTGTTGGTTTGTTGGCTTGTTGGTTTGTTGGTTTTTTGGTTTGTTGGTTTGTTGGTTTGTTGGTTTGTTGGTTTGTTGGTTTGTTGGTTTGTTGGCTTGTTGGTTTGTTGGTTTGTTTGTTTGTTGGTTTGTTGGCTTGTTGGTTTGTTGGTTTGTTAGTTTGTTTGTGTGTTTGTTTGTTGGCTTGTTGGCTTGTTGGTTTGTTTGTTTGTTGGTTTGTTGGTTTGTTGCTTTGTTCGTTTTTTGGTTTGTTGGCTTGTTGGTTTGTTCGTTTGTTGGTTTGTTGGTTACTTGGTTTGTTGGTTTGTTGGTTTGTTGGTTTGTTCGTTTGTTGGTTTGTTGGTTTCTTCGTTTGTTAGTTTGTTGGTTTGTTGGTTTGTTGGTTTGTTGGCTTATTGGCTTGTTGGTTTGTTGGTTTGTTCGTTTGTTGGTTTGTTCGTTTGTTGTTTTGTTGGTTTTGTTGGCTTGTTGGTTTGTTGGTTTGTTGGTTTGTTGTTTTGTTGGATTGTTGGCTAGTTGGTATGTTGGTTTGTTGGCTTGTTGGTTTGTTGGGTTTTTGGTTTGTTGGTTTGTTGGTTTGTTGGTTTGTTGGTTTGTTGGCTTGTTGGTGTGTTGGTTTGTTAGTTTGTTGGTGTGTTTGTTTGTTGGTTTGTTGGCTTTTTGGTTTGTTGGTTTGTTGGTTTGTTGGTTTGTAGTTTTGTTTATTTTTTGGTTTGTTGGCTTGATGGTTTGTTCGTTTGTTGGTTTGTTGGTTACTTGGTTTGTTGGTTTGTTGGTTTGTTGGTTTGTTGGTTTGTTGCTTTGTTCGTTTTTTGGTTTGTTGGCTTGTTGGTTTGTTCGTTTGTTGGTTTGTTGGCTACTTGGTTTGTTGGTTTGTTGGTTTGTTGGTTTGTTCGTTTGTTGGTTTGTTGGTTTCTTCGTTTGTTAGTTTGTTGGTTTGTTGGTTTGTTGGTTTGTTGGCTTATTGGCTTGTTGGTTTGTTGGTTTGTTCGTTTGTTGGTTTGTTCGTTTGTTGTTTTGTTGGTTTTGTTGGCTTGTTGGTTTGTTGGTTTGTTGGTTTGTTGGTTTGTTGGTTTGTTTCTTTGTTGATTTGTTGGTTTGTTGGTTTGTTGGTTTGTTGGTTTGTTGGTTGTTTGGTCTGTTGGTTTGTTGGTTTGTTGGTTTGTTGGTTTGTTGGTTTGTTGGCTTATTGGCTTGTTGGTTTGTTCGTTTGTTCGGTTGTTGGTTTGTTGGTTTGTTGTTTTGTTGGATTGTTGGCTTGTTGGTTTGTTGGTTTGTTGGCTTGTTGGTTTATTGGTTTTTTGGTTTGTTGGTTTGTGGGTTTGTTGGTTTGTTGGTTTGTTGGTTTGTTGGTTTGTTGGTTTGTTGGTTTGTTGGTTTGTTGGTTACTTGGTTTGTTGGTTTGTTGGTTTGCTGGTTTGTTGGTTTGTTGGTTTGTTGGTTTGTTGGTTTGTTCGTTTGTTGGTTTGTTGGTTTGTTGGTTTGTTGGTTTGTTAGTTTGTTGGCTTGTTGGCTTGTTGGTTTGTTGGTTTGTGGACTTGTTGGTTTGTTGGTTTGTTGGCTTGTTCGTTTGTTGGGTTTTTGGTTTGTTGGTTTGTTGGTTTGTTGGTTTGTTGGCTTGTTGGTGTGTTGGTTTGTTAGTTTGTTGGTGTGTTTGTTTGTTGGTTTGTTGGCTTTTTGGTTTGTTGGTTTGTTGGTTTGTTGGTTTGTTGTTTTGTTCATTTTTTGGTTTGTTGGCTTGATGGTTTGTTCGTTTGTTGGTTTGTTGGTTACTTGGTTTGTTGGTTTGTTGGCTTGTTGGTTTGTTGGTTTTTTGGTTTGTTGGTTTGTTGGTTTGTTGGTTTGTTGGTTTGTTGGTTTGTTGGCTTGTTGGCTTGTTGGTTTGTTGGTTTGTGGACTTGTTGGTTTGTTGGTTTGTTGGCTTGTTGGTTTTGTTGGCTTGTTGGTTTGTTGGTTTGTTAGTTTGTTGGTTTGTTGGTTTGTTGGTTTGTTGCTTTGTTGGTTTGTTGGTTTGTTGGTTTGTTGGCTTGTTGGTTTTTGCGTTTGTTGGTTTGTTGGTTTGTTGGCTTGTTGGTTTGTTAGTTTGTTGGTTTGTTGGTTTGTTGGTTTTTTTGGTTTGTTGGTTTGTTGGCTTGTTGGTTTGTTGGTTTGTTCGTTTGTTGGTTTGTTGGTTTGTTGTTTTGTGGATTGTTGGCTTGTTGGTTTGTTGGCTTGTTGGCTTGTTGGTTTGTTGGTTTTTGGTTTGTTGGTTTGTTGGTTTGTTGGTTTGTTGGTTTGTTGGTTTGTTGGCTTGTTGGTTTGTTTGTTTGTTGGTTTGTTGGCTTGTTGGTTTGTTGGTTTGTTAGTTTGTTTGTGTGTTTGTTTGTTGGCTTGTTGGCTTGTTGGTTTGTTTGTTTGTTGGTTTGTTGGTTTGTTGCTTTGTTCGTTTTTTGGTTTGTTGGCTTGTTGGTTTGTTTGCTTGTTGGTTTGTTGGTTACTTGGTTTGTTGGTTTGTTGGTTTGTTGGTTTGTTCGTTTGTTGGTTTGTTGGTTTCTTCGTTTGTTAGTTTGTTGGTTTGTTGGTTTGTTGGTTTGTTGGCTTATTGGCTTGCTGGTTTGTTGGGTTGTTCGTTTGTTGGTTTGTTCGTTTTTTGTTTTGTTGGTTTTGTTGGTTTGTTGGTTTGTTGGTTTGTTGGTTTGTTGGTTTGTTGGTTTGTTGGTTTGTTGGTTTGTTGGTTTGTTGGTTTGTTGGTTTGTTGGTTTGTTGGTTTGTTGGTTTGTTGGTTTGTTGGCTTGTTGATTTGTTGGTTTGTTAGTTTGTTTGTGTGTTTGGTTGTTGGCTTGTTGGCTTGTTGGTTTGTTGGCTTGTTGGTTTGTTGGTTTGTTGACTTGTTGGTTTCTTGGTTTCTTGGCTTGTTGGTTTTGTTGGCTTGTAGGTTTGTTGGTTTGTTGGTTTGTTTGTTTGTTTCTTTGTTGGTTTGTTGGTTTGTTGGTTTGTTGGTTTGTTGGCTTGTTGGTTTTTTGGTTTGTTGGTTTGTTTCTTTGTTGGTTTGTTGGTGTTGGTTTGTTGGGTTGTTGGTTTGTTGGTTTGTTGGTTTGTTGGTTTGTTGGCTTGTTGGTTTGTTCGTTTGTTGGCTTTTTGTTTTGTTGGTTTGTTGGTTTGTTTTGTTTTTTGATTTGTTGGTTTGTTGGTTTGTTGGTTTGTTGGTTTTTTTGGTTTGTTGGTTTGTTAGCTTATTGGCTTGTTGGTTTGTTGGTTTGTTCGTTTGTTGGTTTGTTGGTTTGTTGTTTTGTTGGATTGTTGGCTTGTTGGTTTGTTGGTTTGTTGGCTTGTTGGTTTGTTGGTTTTTTGGTTTGTTGGTTTGTTGGTTTGTTGGTTTGTTGGTTTGTTGGTTTGTTGGTTTGTTGGCTTGTTGGTTTGTTGGTTTGTTTGTTTGTTGGTTTGTTGGCTTGTTGGTTTGTTGGTTTGTTAGTTTGTTTGTGTGTTTGTTTGTTGGCTTGTTGGCTTGTTGGTTTGTTTGTTTGTTGGTTTGTTGGTTTGTTGCTTTGTTCGTTTTTTGGTTTGTTGGCTTGTTGGTTTGTTCGTTTGTTGGTTTGTTGGTTACTTGGTTTGTTGGTTTGTTGGTTTGTTGGTTTGTTCGTTTGTTGGTTTGTTGGTTTCTTCGTTTGTTAGTTTGTTGGTTTGTTGGTTTGTTGGTTTGTTGGCTTATTGGCTTGTTGGTTTGTTGGTTTGTTCGTTTGTTGGTTTGTTCGTTTGTTGTTTTGTTGGTTTTGTTGGCTTGTTGGTTTGTTGGTTTGTTGGTTTGTTGTTTTGTTGGATTGTTGGCTAGTTGGTATGTTGGTTTGTTGGCTTGTTGGTTTGTTGGGTTTTTGGTTTGTTGGTTTGTTGGTTTGTTGGTTTGTTGGTTTGTTGGCTTGTTGGTGTGTTGGTTTGTTAGTTTGTTGGTGTGTTTGTTTGTTGGTTTGTTGGCTTTTTGGTTTGTTGGTTTGTTGGTTTGTTGGTTTGTAGTTTTGTTTATTTTTTGGTTTGTTGGCTTGATGGTTTGTTCGTTTGTTGGTTTGTTGGTTACTTGGTTTGTTGGTTTGTTGGCTTGTTGGTTTGTTGGTTTTTTGGTTTGTTGGTTTGTTGGTTTGTTGGTTTGTTGGTTTGTTGGTTTGTTGGCTTGTTGGTTTTTTGGTTTGTTGGTTTGTTGGTTTGTTGGCTTGTTGGTTTGTTAGTTTGTTGGTTTGTTGGTTTGTTGGTTTTTTTGGTTTGTTGGTTTGTTGGCTTGTTGGTTTGTTGGTTTGTTCGTTTGTTGGTTTGTTGGTTTGTTGTTTTGTGGATTGTTGGCTTGTTGGTTTGTTGGCTTGTTGGCTTGTTGGTTTGTTGGTTTTTGGTTTGTTGGTTTGTTGGTTTGTTGGTTTGTTGGTTTGTTGGTTTGTTGGCTTGTTGGTTTGTTTGTTTGTTGGTTTGTTGGCTTGTTGGTTTGTTGGTTTGTTAGTTTGTTTGTGTGTTTGTTTGTTGGCTTGTTGGCTTGTTGGTTTGTTTGTTTGTTGGTTTGTTGGTTTGTTGCTTTGTTCGTTTTTTGGTTTGTTGGCTTGTTGGTTTGTTTGCTTGTTGGTTTGTTGGTTACTTGGTTTGTTGGTTTGTTGGTTTGTTGGTTTGTTCGTTTGTTGGTTTGTTGGTTTCTTCGTTTGTTAGTTTGTTGGTTTGTTGGTTTATTGGTTTGTTGGCTTATTGGCTTGCTGGTTTGTTGGTTTGTTCGTTTGTTGGTTTGTTCGTTTTTTGTTTTGTTGGTTTTGTTGGCTTGTTGGTTTGTTGGTTTGTTGGTTTGTTGGTTTGTTTCTTTGTTGATTTGTTGGTTTGTTGGTTTGTTGGTTTGTTGGTTTGTTGGTTGTTTGGTCTGTTGGTTTGTTGGTTTGTCGGTTTGTTGGTTTGTTGGCTTATTGGCTTGTTGGTTTGTTCGTTTGTTCGGTTGTTGGTTTGTTGGTTTGTTGTTTTGTTGGATTGTTGGCTTGTTGGTTTGTTGGTTTGTTGGCTTGTTGGTTTATTGGTTTTTTGGTTTGTTGGTTTGTTGGTTTGTTGGTTTGTTGGTTTGTTGGTTTGTTGGTTTGTTGGTTTGTTGGTTTGGTGGTTACTTGGTTTGTTGGTTTGTTGGTTTGTTGGTTTGTTGGTTTGTTGGTTTGTTGGTTTGTTGGTTTGTTGGTTTGTTGGTTTGTTGGTTTGTTCGTTTGTTGGTTTGTTGGTTTGTTGGTTTGTTGGTTTGTTGGCTTGTTGGCTTGTTGGTTTGTTGGTTTGTGGACTTGTTGGTTTGTTGGTTTGTTGGCTTGTTGGTTTTGTTGGCTTGTTGGTTTGTTGGTTTGTTAGTTTGTTGGTTTGTTGGTTTGTTGGTTTGTTGGTTTGTTGGTTTGTTCGTTTGTTGGTTTGTTGGTTTGTTCGTTTGTTGGTTTGTTGGTTTGTTGGTTTGTTGGCTTGTTGGCTTGCTGGTTTGTTGCTTTGTGGACTTGTTGGTTTGTTGGCTTGTTGGTTTTGTTGGCTTGTTGGTTTGTTGGTTTGTTGGTTTGTTGGTTTGTTGGTTTGTTGGTTTGTTGGTTTGTTGGTTTGTTGGTTTGTTGGTTTGTTGGTTTGTTGGTTTGTTGGTTTGTTGGTTTGTTGGCTTATTGGCTTGTTGGTTTGTTTTTTTGTTCGGTTGTTGGTTTGTTGGTTTGTTGTTTTGTTGGATTGTTGGCTTGTTGGTTTGTTGGTTTGTTGGCTTGTTGGTTTGTTGGTTTTTTGTTTTGTTGGTTTGTTGGTTTGTTGGTTTGTTGGTTTGTTGGTTTGTTGGTTTGTTGGTTTGTTGGTTTGTTGGTTTGTTGGTTTGTTGGTTTGTTGGTTTGTTGGTTTGTTGGATTGTTGATTTGTTGGTTTGTTAGTTTGTTTGTGTGTTTGTTTGTTGGCTTGTTGGTTTGTTGGTTTGTTGGTTTGTTGGTTTGTTGCTTTGTTCGTTTTTTGGTTTGTTGGCTTGTTGGTTTGTACGTTTGTTGGTTTGTTGGTTTGTTGGTTTGTTGGCTTGTTGGCTTATTGGTTTGTTGGTTTGTGGACTTGTTGGTTTGTTGGTTTGTTGGCTTGTTGGTTTTTTGGTTTGTTGGTTTGTTGGTTTGTTGGCTTGTTGGTTTGTTAGTTTGTTGGTTTGTTGGTTTGTTGGTTTGTTGGTTTGTTGGTTTGTTGGCTTGTTGGCTTGTTGGTTTGTTGGTTTGTGGACTTGTTGGTTTGTTGGTTTGTTGGCTTGTTGGTTTTGTTGGCTTGTTGGTTTGTTGGTTTTTTGGTTTGTTGGTTTGTTAGTTTGTTGGTTTGTTGGTTTGTTGGTTTGTTGGTTTGTTGGTTTGTTGGTTTGTTGGTTTGTTGGTTTGTTGGTTTAGAGGTTTGTTGGTTTGTTGGCTTGTTGGCTTGTTGGCTTGTTGGTTTGTTGGTTTGTTGGTTGGTTGGTTTGTTGGCTTGTTGGTTTGTTGGTTTTGTTGGTTTGTTGGTTTGTTGGTTTGTTGGTTTGTTGGTTTGTTGGTATGTTGGTTTGTTCGTTTGTTGGTTTGTTGGTTGTTTGGTTTGTTCGTTTGTTGGTTTGTTGGTTTGTTGGTTTGTTGGTTTGTTCGTTTTTTGGTTTGTTGGCTTGATGGTTTGTTCGTTTGTTGGTTTGTTGGTTACTTGGTTTGTTGGTTTGTTGGTTTGTTGGTTTGTTGGTTTGTTGGTTTGTTGGTTTGTTGGTTTGTTCGTTTGTTGGTTTGTTGGTTCGTTGGCTTGTTGGTTTTTTGGTTTGTTGGTTTGTTGGCTTGTTGGTTTGTTGGTTTGTTGGTTTGTTGGTTTGTTGGTTTGTTGGTTTGTTGGTTTGTTGGTTTGTTGGTTTGTTGGTTTGTTGGTTTGTTGGTTTGTTGGTTTGCTGGTTTGCTGGCTTGTTGGTTTGCTGGCTTGTTGGTTTTTTGGTTTGTTGGTTTGTTGGTTTGTTGGTTTGTTGGTTTGTTGGCTTGTTGGTTTGTTGGCTTGTTGGCTTGTTGGTTTGTTGGTTTCTTGGTTTGTTGGCTTGTTGGTTTGTTGGTTTGTTGGTTTGTGGGTTTGTTGGTTTGTTGGTTTGTTGGTTTGGTGGCATGTTGGTTTGTTGGCTTGTTGGCTTGTTGGCTTATTAGTTTGTTGGCTTGTTGGTTCATTGGCTTGTTGGCTTGTTGGCTTGTTGGTTTGTTGGTTTGTTGGTTCGTTGTTTTGTTCGTTTGTTGGTTTGTTAGTTTGTTGGCTTGTTTGTTTGTTGGTTTGTTGGTTTGTTGGTTTGTTGGTTTGTTGGTTTGTTGGTTTGTTGGCTTGTTGGTTTGGTGGTTTGTTGGTTTCTTGGTTTGTTGGTTTGTTGTTTTGTTATTTTGTTGGTTTATTGGTTTGTTGGTTTATTTGTTTGTTGGTTTGTTCGTTTGTTGGCTTGTTGGTTTGTTGGCTCACTGGTTTGTTGGTTTGTTTGTTTGTTCGTTTGTTGGTTTGTTGGCTTGTTGGTTTGTTGGTTTATTGGCATGTTGGTTTGTTGGTTTGTATGTTTGTTGGTTTGTTCGTTTGTTGGCTTGTTGGTTTTGTTGGCTTGTTGGCTTGCTGGCTTGTTGGCTTGTTGGTTTGTTGGCTTGTTGGCTTGTTGGTTTGTTGGTTTGTTGGTTTGTTGGTTTGTTGGTTTGTTTTTTAGTTAGCTTGTTGGTTTTTTGGTTTGTTGATTTGTTGGCTTGTTGGTTTGTTGGTTTGTTGATTTGTTCGTTTGTTGGCTTGTTGGTTTGTTGGTTTGTTGGTTTGTTGGCTAGTTGGTTTATTAGTTTGTTGGTTAATTGGGTTATTGGTTTGTTGGTTTGTTGGTTTGTTGGCTTGTTGGTTTGTTAGTTTGTTGGTTTGTTGGTTTGTTG
The DNA here is from genome assembly GCA_958298945.1 of Atherix ibis. NCBI lineage: Eukaryota > Metazoa > Arthropoda > Insecta > Diptera > Athericidae > Atherix > Atherix ibis. The sequence goes on from OY282608.1 coordinate 101,963,785, forward strand.
GTTTTTTTGGTTTGTTGGTTTGTTGGCTTGTTGGTTTGTTGGTTTGTTCGTTTGTTGGTTTGTTGGTTTGTTGTTTTGTTGGATTGTTGGCTTGTTGGTTTGTTGGCTTGTTGGCTTGTTGGTTTGTTGGTTTTTTGGTTTGTTGGTTTGTTGGTTTGTTGGTTTGTTGGTTTGTTGGTTTGTTGGCTTGTTGGTTTGTTTGTTTGTTGGTTTGTTGGCTTGTTGGTTTGTTGGTTTGTTAGTTTGTTTGTGTGTTTGTTTGTTGGCTTGTTGGCTTGTTGGTTTGTTTGTTTGTTGGTTTGTTGGTTTGTTGCTTTGTTCGTTTTTTGGTTTGTTGACTTGTTGGTTTGTTCGTTTGTTGGTTTGTTGGTTACTTGGTTTGTTGGTTTGTTGGTTTGTTGGTTTGTTCGTTTGTTGGTTTGTTGGTTTCTTCGTTTGTTAGTTTGTTGGTTTGTTGGTTTGTTGGTTTGTTGGCTTATTGGCTTGTTGGTTTGTTGGTTTGTTCGTTTGTTGGTTTGTTCGTTTGTTGTTTTGTTGGTTTTGTTGGCTTGTTGGTTTGTTGGTTTGTTGGTTTGTTGGTTTGTTTCTTTGTTGATTTGTTGGTTTGTTGGTTTGTTGGTTTGTTGGTTTGTTGGTTGTTTGGTCTGTTGGTTTGTTGGTTTGTTGGTTTGTTGGTTTGTTGGTTTGTTGGCTTATTGGCTTGTTGGTTTGTTCGTTTGTTTGGTTGTTGGTTTGTTGGTTTGTTGTTTTGTTGGATTGTTGGCTTGTTGGTTTATTGGTTTGTTGGCTTGTTGGTTTATTGGTTTTTTGGTTTGTTGGTTTGTTGGTTTGTTGGTTTGTTGGTTTGTTGGTTTGTTGGTTTGTTGGTTTGTTGGTTTGTTGGTTTGTTGGTTACTTGGTTTGTTGGTTTGTTGGTTTGTTGGTTTGTTGGTTTGTTCGTTTGTTGGTTTGTTGGTTTGTTGGTTTGTTGGTTTGTTGGTTTGTTGGCTTGTTGGCTTGTTGGTTTGTTGGTTTGTGGACTTGTTGGTTTGTTGGTTTGTTGGCTTGTTGGTTTTGTTGGCTTGTTGGTTTGTTGGTTTGTTGGTTTGTTGGTTTGTTGGTTTGTTGGTTTGTTGGTTTGTTGGTTTGTTCGTTTGTTGGTTTGTTGGTTTGTTCGTTTGTTGGGTTGTTGGTTTGTTGGTTTGTTGGCTTGTTGGCTTGTTGGTTTGTTGCTTTGTGGACTTGTTGGTTTGTTGGCTTGTTGGTTTTGTTGGCTTGTTGGTTTGTTGGTTTGTTGGTTTGTTGGTTTGTTGGTTTGTTGGTTTGTTGGTTTGTTGGTTTGTTGGTTTGTTGGTTTGTTGGTTTGTTGGTTTGTTGGTTTATTGGCTTGTTGGTTTGTTTTTTTGTTCGGTTGTTGGTTTGTTGGTTTGTTGTTTTGTTGGATTGTTGGCTTGTTGGTTTGTTGGTTTGTTGGCTTGTTGGTTTGTTGGTTTTTTGTTTTGTTGGTTTGTTGGTTTGTTGGTTTGTTGGTTTGTTGGTTTGTTGGTTTGTTGATTTGTTGGTTTGTTGGTTTGTTGGTTTGTTGGTTTGTTGGTTTGTTGGTTTGTTGGCTTGTTGATTTGTTGGTTTGTTAGTTTGTCTGTGCGTTTGTTTGTTGGCTTGTGGGTTTGTTGGTTTGTTGGTTTGTTGGTTTGTTGCTTTGTTCGTTTTTTGGTTTGTTGGCTTGTTGGTTTGTACGTTTGTTGGTTTGTTGGTTTGTTGGTTTGTTGGCTTGTTGGCTTATTGGTTTGTTGGTTTGTGGACTTGTTGGTTTGTTGGTTTGTTGGCTTGTTGGTTTTGTTGGCTTGTTGGTTTGTTGGTTTGTTAGCTTGTTGGTTTGTTGGTTTGATGGTTTGTTGCTTTGTTGGTTTGTTGGTTTGTTGGTTTGTTGGCTTGTTGGTTTTTTGGTTTGTTGGTTTGTTGGTTTGTTGGCTTGTTGGTTTGTTAGTTTGTTGGTTTGTTGGTTTGTTGGTTTGTTGGTTTGTTGGTTTGTTGGCTTGTTGGCTTGTTGGTTTGTTGGTTTGTGGACTTGTTGGTTTGTTGGTTTGTTGGCTTGTTGGTTTTGTTGCCTTGTTGGTTTGTTGGTTTGTTGGTTTGTTGGTTTGTTAGTTTGTTGGTTTGTTGGTTTGTTGGTTTGTTGGTTTGTTGGTTTGTTGGTTTGTTGGTTTAGAGGTTTGTTGGTTTGTTGGCTTGTTGGCTTGTTGGCTTGTTGGTTTGTTGGTTTGTTGGTTGGTTGGTTTGTTGGCTTGTTGGTTTGTTGGTTTTGTTGGTTTGTTGGTTTGTTGGTTTGTTGGTTTGTTGGTTTGTTGGTATGTTGGTTTGTTCGTTTGTTGGTTTGTTGGTTGTTTGGTTTGTTGGTTTGTTGGTTTGTTGGTTTGTTGGTTTGTTGGTTTGTTCGTTTTTTGGTTTGTTGGCTTGATGGTTTGTTCGTTTGTTGGTTTGTTGGTTACTTGGTTTGTTGGTTTGTTGGTTTGTTGGTTTGTTGGTTTGTTGGTTTGTTCGTTTGTTGGTTTGTTGGTTCGGTGGCTTGTTGGTTTTTTGGTTTGTTGGTTTGTTGGCTTGTTGGTTTGTTGGTTTGTTGGTTTGTTGGTTTGTTGGTTTGTTGGTTTGTTGGTTTGTTGGTTTGTTGGTTTGTTGGTTTGTTGGTTTGCTGGTTTGCTGGCTTGTTGGTTTGCTGGCTTGTTGGTTTTTTGGTTTGTTGGTTTGTTGGTTTGTTGGTTTGTTGGTTTGTTGGCTTGTTGGTTTGTTGGCTTGTTGGCTTGTTGGTTTGTTGGTTTCTTGGTTTGTTGGCTTGTTGGTTTGTTGATTTGTTGGTTTGTGGGTTTGTTGGTTTGTTGGTTTGTTGGTTTGGTGGCATGTTGGTTTGTTGGCTTGTTGGCTTGTTGGCTTATTGGTTTGTTGGCTTGTTGTTTCATTGGCTTGTTGGCTTGTTGGCTTGTTGGTTTGTTGGTTTGTTGGTTTGTTGTTTTGTTCGTTTGTTGGTTTGTTAGTTTGTTGGCTTGTTTGTTTGTTGGTTTGTTGGTTTGTTGGTTTGTTGGTTTGTTGGTTTGTTGGTTTGTTGGCTTGTTGGTTTGGTGGTTTGTTGGTTTCTTGGTTTGTTGGTTTGTTGTTTTGTTATTTTGTTGGTTTATTGGTTTGTTGGTTTATTTGTTTGTTGGTTTGTTCGTTTGTTGGCTTGTTGGTTTGTTGGCTCACTGGTTTGTTGGTTTGTTTGTTTGTTCGTTTGTTGGTTTGTTGGCTTGTTGGTTTGTTGGTTTATTGGCATGTTGGTTTGTTGGTTTGTTGGTTTGTTGGTTTGTTCGTTTGTTGGCTTGTTGGTTTTGTTGGCTTGTTGGCTTGTTGGCTTGTTGGCTTGTTGGTTTGTTGGCTTGTTGGCTTGTTGGTTTGTTGGTTTGTTGGTTTGGTGGTTTGTTGGTTTGTTGGTTAGTTAGCTTGTTGGTTTTTTGGTTTGTTGATTTGTTGGCTTGTTGGTTTGTTGGTTTGTTCGTTTGTTGGTTTGTTGGTTTGTTGGTTTGTTGGTTTGTTGGTTTGTTGGTTTGTTGGTTTGTTGGTTTGTTGGTTCGTTGGCTTGTTGGTTTGTTGGCTTATTGGCTTGTTGGTTTGTTTGTTTGTTGGCTTGTTGGTTTGTTGGTTTGTGGGTTTGTTGGTTTGTTGGTTTGTTGGCTTGTTGGTTTGTTGGTTTGTTGATTTGTTCGTTTGTTGGCTTGTTGGTTTGTTGGTTTGTTGGTTTGTTGGCTAGTTGGTTTATTAGTTTGTTGGTTTATTGGTTTATTGGTTTGTTGGTTTGTTGGTTTGTTGGTTTGTTGGTTTGGTGGTTTTTTGGTTTGTTGGTTTGTTGGTTTGTTGGTCTGTTGGTTTGTTGGTTTTTTTGTTTGTTGGTGTGTTGGTTTGTTGGGTGGTTGGGTTGTTGGTTTGTTGGTTTGTTTGTTTGTTCGTTTGTTGGTTTGTTGGTTTGTCGGCTTGTTGGTTTGTTGGTTTGTTGGTTTGTTGGTTTGTTGGTTTGTTGGTTTGTTGGTTTGTACATTTTTGTTGGTTTTTTGGTTTGTTGGTTTGTTGGTTTGGTGGCATGTTGGTTTGTTGGCTTGTTGGCTTATTGGTTTGTTGGCTTGTTGGTTCATTGGCTTATTGGCTTGTTGGTTTGTTGGTTTGTTGGTTTGTTCGTTTGTTGGATTGTCCGTTTGTTGGCTTGTTTGTTTGTTGGTTTGTTGGTTTGTTGGTGTGTTGGTTTGTTGGTTTGTTGGTTTGTTGGTTTGTTGGCTTGTTGGTTTTTTGGTTTGTTTGTTGGTTTGTTGGTTTGTTGGTTTGTTGGCTTGTTGGCTTGTTGGTTTGTTGGTTTGTTGACATGTTGGTTTGTTGGTTTGTTGGCTTGTTGGTTTTGTTGGCTTGTAGGTTTGTTGGTTTGTTGGTTTGTTGGTTTGTTTCTTTGTTGGTTTGTTGGTTTGTTGGTTTGTTGGTTTGTTGGCTTATTGGTTTTTTGGTTTGTTGGTTTTTTTTTCTTTGTTGGTTTGTTGGGTTGTTGGTTTTTTGGTTTGTTGGTTTGTTGGTTTGTTGGCTTGTTGGTTTGTTCGTTTGTTGGCTTTTTGTTTTGTTGGTTTTTTGGTTTGTTGGTTTGTTCGTTTTTTGGTTTGTTAGTTTGTTGGTTTGTTGGTTTGTTCGTTTGTTGGTTTGTTGGTTTGTTGTTTTGTTGGATTGTTGGCTTGTTGGTTTGTTGGTTTGCTGGTTTGTTGGCTTGTTGGTTTGTTGGTTTTTTGGTTTGTTGGTTTGTTGGTTTGTTGGTTTGTTGGTTTGTTGGTTTGTTGGTTTGTTGGTTTGTTGGTTTGTTGGTTTGTTGGTTTGTCTGTTTGTTGGTTTGTTGGCTTGTTGGTTTCTTGGTTTGTTAGTTTGTTTGTGTGTTTGTTTGTTGGCTTGTTGGCTTGTTGGTTTGTTGGTTTGTTGGTTTGTTGGTTTGTTGGTTTGTTGTTTTGTTCGTTTTTTGGTTTGTTGGCTTGTTGGTTTGTTCGTTTGTTGGTTTGTTGGTTACTTGGTTTGTTGGTTTGTTGGTTTGTTGGTTTGTTCGTTTGTTGGTTTGTTGGTTTGTTCGTTTGTTGGTTTATTGGTTTGTTGGTTTGTTGGTTTGTTGGCTTATTGGCTTGTTGGTTTGTTGGTTTGTTCGTTTGTTGGTTTGTTCGTTTGTTGTTTTGTTGGTTTTGTTGGCTTGTTGGTTTGTTGGTTTGTTCGTTTGTTTCTTTGTTGATTTGTTGGTTTGTTGGTTTGTTGGCTTGTTGGTTTGTTGGTTTGTTGGTTGTTTGGTTTGTTGGTTTGTTGGTTTGTTGGTTTGTTGGTTTGATGGTTTGTTGGCTTATTCGCTTGTTGGTTTACTGGTTTGTTGGTTGTTTGGTTTGTTGGTTTGTTGGTTTGTTAATTTGTTGGTTTGTTGGTTTGTTAGCTTATTGGCTTGTTGGTTTGTTGGTTTGTTCGTTTGTCGATTTGTTGGTTTGTTGTTTTGTTGGATTGTTGGCTTGTTGGTATGTTGGTTTGTTGGCTTGTTGGTTTGTAAGGTTTTTGGTTTGTTGGTTTGTTGGTTTGTTGGTTTGTTAGTTTGTTGGTTTGTTGGTTTGTTGGTTTGTTGGTTTGTTGGTTTGTTGGTTTGTTGGTTTGTTGGTTTGTTGGTTTGTTGGTTTGTTGGTTTGATGGTTTGTTGGTTTGTTGGCTTGTTGGTTTGTTGGTTTGTTAGTTTGTTTGTGTGTTTGTTTGTTGGCTTGTTGGCTTGTCGGTTTGTTGGTTTGTTGGTTTGTTGGTTTGTTGCTTTGTTCGTTTTTTCGTTTGTTGGCTTGTTGGTTTGTTCGTTTGATGGTTTGTTGGTTACTTGGTTAGTTGGTTTGTTGGTTTGTTGGTTTGTTGGTTTGTTGGTTTGTTGGTTTGTTGGTTTGTTCGTTTGTTGGTTTGTTGGTTTGTTCGTTTGTTGGTTTGTTGGCTTGTTGGTTTTGTTGGCTTGCTGGTTTGTTGGTTTGTTGGCTTGTTGGTTTGTTTCTTTGTTGGTTTGTTGGTTTGTTGGTTTGTTGGTTTGTTGGTTTGTTGGTTTGTTGGTTTGTTGGTTTGTTGGCTTGTTGGTTTTTTGGTTTGTTGGTTTGTTGGTTTGTTGGCTTGTTGGTTTGTTGGTTTGTTGGTTTGTTGGTTTGTAGATTTGTTGGGTTGTTGGTTTGTTGGTTTGCTGGCTAGTTGGTTTTGTAGGTTTGTTCGTTTGTTCGTTTGTTGGTTTGTAGGTTTGTTGCCTTGTTGGCTTGTTGGTTTGTTGGTTTATTGGTTTGTTGGCTTGTTGGTTTGTTCGTTTTGTTGGTTTGTTGGTTTGTTCGTTTGTTGGTTTGTTGGTTTGTTGGTATGTTGGTTTGTTCGTTTGTTGGTTTGTTGGTTGTTTGGTTTGTTGGTTTGTTGGTTTGTTGGTTTGTTCGTTTGTTGGTTTGTTGGCTTATTGGCTTGTTGGTTTGTTAGTTTGTTCATTTGTTGGTTTGTTGGTTTGTTGTTTTGTTGGATTGTTGGCTTGTTGGATTGTTGGTTTGTTGGCTTGTTGGTTTGTTGGTTTTTTGGTTTGTTGGTTTGTTGGTTTTTTGGTTTGTTGGTTTGTTGGTTTGTTGGTTTGTTGGTTTGTTGGTTTGTTGGTTTGTTGGCTTGTTGGCTTGTTGGTTTGTTAGTTTGTTGACTTGTTGGTTTGTTGGTTTGTCGGCTTGTTGGTTTTGTTGGCTTGTAGGTCTGTTGGTTTGTTGGTTTTTTGGTTTGTTTCTTTGTTGGTTTGTTGGTTTGTTGGTTTGTTAGTTTGTTGGCTTGTTGGTTTTTTGGTTTGTTGGTTTGTTTCTTTGTTGGTTTATTGTTTTGTTGGTTTATTGGGTTGTTGGTTTGTTGGTTTGTTGGTTTGTTGGTTTGTTGGTTTGTTGGTTTGTTGGTTTGTTCGTTTGTTGGCTTTTTGTTTTGTTGGTTTGTTGGTTTGTTGGTTTGTTGGTTTGTTCGTTTTTTGGTTTGCTGGTTTGTTGGCTTGTTGGCTTGTTGGTTTGTTGGTTTGTTGACTTGTTTGTTTGTTGGTTTGTCGGCTTGTTGGTTTTGTTGGCTTGTAGGTTTGTTGGTTTGTTGGTTTTTTGGTTTGTTTCTTTGTTGGTTTGTTGGTTTGTTGGTTTGTTGGTTTGTTGGCTTGTTGGTTTTTTGGTTTGTTCGTTTTTTGGTTTGTTGATTTGTTGGTTTGTTGGTTTGTTCGTTTGTTGGTTTGTTGGTTTGTTGTTTTGTTGGATTGTTGCCTTGTTGGTTTGTTGGTTTGTTGGCTTGTTGGTTTGTTGGTTTTTTGGTTTGTTGGTTTGTTGGTTTGATGGTTTGTTGGTTTGTTGGCTTGTTGGTTTGTTGGTTTGTTGGTTTGTTGGTTTGTTGGTTTGTCTGTTTGTTGGTTTGTTGGCTTGTTGGTTTCTTGGTTTGTTAGTTTGTTTGTGTGTTTGTTTGTTGGCTTGTTGGCTTGTTGGTTTGTTGGTTTGTTAGTTTGTTGGTTTGCTGTTTTGTTCGTTTTTTGGTTTGTTGGCTTGTTGGTTTGTTCGTTTGTTGGTTTGTTGGTTACTTGGTTTGTTGGTTTGTTGGTTTGTTGGTTTGTTCGTTTGTTGGTTTGTTGGTTTGTTCGTTTGTTGGTTTATTGGTTTGTTGGTTTGTTGGTTTGTTGGCTTATTGGCTTGTTGGTTTGTTGGTTTGTTCGTTTGTTGGTTTGTTCGTTTATTGTTTTGTTGGTTTTGTTGGCTTGTTGGTTTGTTGGTTTGTTCGTTTGTTTCTTTGTTGGTTTGTTGGTTTGTTGGTTTGTTGGTTTGTTGGCTTGTTGGTTTGTTGGTTTGTTGGTTGTTTGGTTTGTTGGTTTGTTGGTTTGTTGGTTTGGTGGTTTGTTGGCTTATTCGCTTGTTGGTTTACTGGTTTGTTGGTTGTTTGGTTTGTTGGTTTGTTGGTTTGTTGGTTTGTTGGTTTGTTGGTTTGTTAGCTTATTGGCTTGTTGGTTTGTTGGTTTGTTCGTTTGTCGATTTGTTGGTTTGTTGTTTTGTTGGATTGTTGGCTTGTTGGTATGTTGGTTTGTTGGCTTGTTGGTTTGTAAGGTTTTTGGTTTGTTGGTTTGTTGGTTTGTTGGTTTGTTAGTTTGTTGGTTTGTTGGTTTGTTGGTTTGTTGGTTTGTTGGTTTGTTGGTTTGTTGGTTTGTTGGTTTGTTGGTTTGCTGGTTTGTTGGTTTGATGGTTTGTTGGTTTGTTGGCTTGTTGGTTTGTTGGTTTGTTAGTTTGTTTGTGTGTTTGTTTGTTGGCTTGTTGGCTTGTCGGTTTGTTGGTTTGTTGGTTTGTAGGTTTGTTGCTTTGTTCGTTTTTTCGTTTGTTGGCTTGTTGGTTTGTTCGTTTGATGGTTTGTTGGTTACTTGGTTAGTTGGTTTGTTGGTTTGTTGGTTTGTTGGTTTGTTGGTTTGTTGGTTTGTTGGTTTGTTGGTTTGTTGGTTTGTTCGTTTGTTGGTTTGTTGGTTTGTTCGTTTGTTGGTTTGTTGGCTTGTTGGTTTTGTTGGCTTGCTGGTTTGTTGGTTTGTTGGCTTGTTGGTTTGTTTCTTTGTTGGTTTGTTGGTTTGTTGGTTTGTTGGTTTGTTGGTTTGTTGGTTTGTTGGTTTGTTGGGTTGTTGGTTTGTTGGCTTGTTGGTTTTTTGGTTTGTTGGTTTGTTGGTTTGTTGGCTTGGTGGTTTGTTGGTTTGTTGGTTTGTTGGTTTGTAGATTTGTTGGGTTGTTGGTTTGTTGGTTTGCTGGCTAGTTGGTTTGTAGGTTTGTTCGTTTGTTCGTTTGTTGGTTTGTAGGTTTGTTGGCTTGTTGGCTTGTTGGTTTGTTGGTTTATTGGTTTGTTGGCTTGTTGGTTTGTTGGTTTTGTTGGTTTGTTGGTTTGTTCGTTTGTTGGTTTGTTGGTTTGTTGGTATGTTGGTTTGTTCGTTTGTTGGTTTGTTGGTTGTTTGGTTTGTTGGTTTGTTGGTTTGTTGGTTTGTTGGTTTGTTCGTTTGTTGGTTTGTTGGCTTATTGGCTTGTTGGTTTGTTAGTTTGTTCATTTGTTGGTTTGTTGGTTTGTTGTTTTGTTGGATTGTTGGCTTGTTGGTTTGTTGGTTTGTTGGCTTGTTGGTTTGTTGGTTTTTTCGTTTGTTGGTTTGTTGGTTTTTTGGTTTGTTGGTTTGTTGGTTTGTTGGTTTGTTGGTTTGTTGGTTTGTTGGTTTGTTGGTTTGTTGGCTTGTTGGCTTGTTGGTTTGTTAGTTTGTTGACTTGTTGGTTTGTTGGTTTGTCGGCTTGTTGGTTTTGTTGGCTTGTAGGTCTGTTGGTTTGTTGGTTTTTTGGTTTGTTTCTTTGTTGGTTTGTTGGTTTGTTGGTTTGTTAGTTTGTTGGCTTGTTGGTTTTTTGGTTTGTTGGTTTGTTTCTTTGTTGGTTTGTTGTTTTGTTGGTTTGTTGGGTTGTTGGTTTGTTGGTTTGTTGGTTTGTTGGTTTGTTGGTTTGTTGGTTTGTTGGTTTGTTCGTTTGTTGGCTTTTTGTTTTGTTGGTTTGTTGGTTTGTTGGTTTGTTCGTTTTTTGGTTTGTTGGTTTGTTGGCTTGTTGGCTTGTTGGTTTGTTGGTTTGTTGACTTGTTGGTTTGTTGGTTTGTCGGCTTGTTGGTTTTGTTGGCTTGTAGGTCTGTTGGTTTGTTGGTTTTTTGGTTTGTTTCTTTGTTGGTTTGTTGGTTTGTTGGTTTGTTGGTTTGTTGGCTTGTTGGTTTTTTGGTTTGTTGGTTTGTTTCTTTGTTGGTTTGTTGTTTTGTTGGTTTGTTGGGTTGTTCGTTTGTTGGTTTGTTGGTTTGTTGGTTTGTTGGTTTGTTTCTTTGTTGGTTTGTTTCTTTGTAGGTTTGTTGGTTTGTTGGCTTGTTGGTTTGTTGGTTTGTTGGTTTGTTGGTTGTTTGGTTTGTTGGTTTGTTGGTTTGTTGGTTTGTTGGTTTGTTGGCTTATTGGCTTGTTGGTTTGTTGGTTTGTTCGGTTGTTGGTTTGTTGGTTTGTTGTTTTGTTGGATTGTTGGCTTTTTGGTTTTGTTGGCTTGTTGGTTTTGTTGGCTTGTTGGTTTGTTGGTTTGTTGGTTTGTTGGCTTGTTGATTTGTTAGTTTGTTGGTTTGTTGGTTTGTTGGTTTGTTGGTTTGTTGGCTTGTTGGTTTTTTGGTTTGTTGGTTTGTTGGTTTGTTGGTTTGTTGGCTTGTTGGTTTGTTAGTTTGTTGGTTTGTTGGTTTGGTTGGCTTGTTGGTTTGTTGGTTTGTTGGTTTGTTGGTTTGTTGGTTTGTTGGTTTGTTGGTTTGTTGGTTTGTTGGTTTGTTGGTTTGTTGGGTTGTTGGCTTGTTGGTTTTTTGGTTTGTTGGTTTGTTGGTTTGTTGGTTTGTTGGTTTGTTGGTTTGTTGGCTTGTTGGTTTGTTAGTTTGTTGGTTTGTTGGTTTGGTTGGCTTGTTGGTTTGTTGGTTTGTTGGTTTGTTGGTTTTGTTGGTTTGTTGGCTTGTTGTTTTGTTGGCTTGTTGGTTTGTTCGTATGTTGGTTTGTTCGTTTGTTGGTTTGTTGGTTTGTTGGTTTGTGGGCTTGTTGGTTTTTTGGTTTGTTGGTTTTTTGGTTTGTTGGCTTGTTGGTTTGCTGGTTTGTTGGCTTGTTGGTTTGTTGGTTTTGTTGGTTTGTTGGCTTGTTGGTTTGTTGGTTTGTTGGTTTGTTGGCTTGTTGGTTTTTTGGTTTGTTGGTTTGTTGGTTTGTTGGTTTGTTGGTTTGTTTGTTTGTTGGTTTGTTGGTTTGTTGGTTTGTTGGTTTGTTGGTTTGCTGGCTTGTTGGTTTGTTGGTTTGTTTGTTTGTTGGTTTGTAGGTTTGTTGGTTTGTTGGCTTGTTGGCTTGTTGGTTTGTTGTTTTGTTGTTTTGTTGGCTTGTTGGTTTGTTGGTTTTGTTGGTTTGTTGGCTTGTTGGTTTGTTGGTTTGTTGGTTTGTTCGTATGTTGGTTTGTTCGTTTGTTGGTTTGTTGGTTGTTTGGTTTGTTGGTTTGTTGGTTTGTTGGTTTGTTGGTTTGTTGGTTTGTTGGCTTATTGGCTTGTTGGTTTAATGGTTTGTTCGTTTGTCGGTTTGTTGGTTTGTTGTTTTGTTGGATTGTTGGCTTGTTGGTATGTTGGTTTGTTGGCTTGTTGGTTTGTAAGGTTTTTGGTTTGTTGGTTTGTTGGTTTGTTGGCTTGTTGGTTTGTTGGTTTGTTGGTTTGTTGGTTTGTTGGTTTGTTGGTTTGTTGGTTTGTTGGTTTGTTGGTTTGTTGGTTTGTTGGTTTGATGGTTTGTTGGTTTGTTGGCTTGTTGGTTTGTTGGTTTGTTAGTTTGTTTGTGTGTTTGTTTGTTGGCTTGTTGGTTTGTTGGTTTGTTGGTTTGTTGGTTTGTTGCTTTGTTCGTTTTTTCGTTTGTTGGCTTGTTGGTTTGTTCGTTTGATGGTTTGTTGGTTACTTGGTTAGTTGGTTTGTTGGTTTGTTGGTTTGTTGGTTTGTTGGTTTGTTTGTTTGTTCGTTTGTTGGTTTGTTGGTTTGTTCGTTTGTTGGTTTGTTGGCTTGTTGGTTTTGTTGGCTTGTTGGTTTTTTGGTTTGTTGGCTTGTTGTTTTGTTACTTTGTTGGTTTTTTGGTTTGTTGGTTTGTTGGTTTGTTGGTTTGTTGGTTTGTTGGTTTGTTGGCTTGCTGGTTTTTTGGTTTGTTGGTTTGTTGGTTTGTTGGCTTGTTGGTTTGTTGGTTTGTTGGTTTGTTGGTTTGTTGGTTTGTAGATTTGTTGGTTTGTTGGTTTGTTGGTTTGCTGGCTAGTAGGTTTGTTGGTTTGTTCGTTTGTTCGTTTGTTGGTTTGTAGGTTTGTTGGCTTGTTGGCTTGTTGGTTTGTTGGTTTATTGGTTTGTTGGCTTGTTGGTTTTTTGGTTTTGTTGGTTTGTTGGTTTGTTCGTTTGTTGGTTTGTTGGTTTGTTGGTATGTTGGTTTGTTCGTTTGTTGGTTTGTTGGTTGTTTGGTTTGTTGGTTTGTTGGTTTGTTGGTTTGTTCGTTTGTTGGTTTGTTGGCTTATTGGCTTGTTGGTTTGTTAGTTTGTTCATTTGTTGGTTTGTTGGTTTGTTGTTTTGTTGGATTGTTGGCTTGTTGGTTTGTTGGTTTGTTGGCTTGTTGGTTTGTTGGTTTGTAGGTTTGTTGGCTTGTTGGCTTGTTGGTTTGTTGGTTTATTGGTTTGTTGGCTTGTTGGTTTTTTGGTTTTGTTGGTTTGTTGGTTTGTTCGTTTGTTGGTTTGTTGGTTTGTTGGTATGTTGGTTTGTTCGTTTGTTGGTTTGTTGGTTGTTTGGTTTGTTGGTTTGTTGGTTTGTTGGTTTGTTCGTTTGTTGGTTTGTTGGCTTATTGGCTTGTTGGTTTGTTAGTTTGTTCATTTGTTGGTTTGTTGGTTTGTTGTTTTGTTGGATTGTTGGCTTGTTGGTTTGTTGGTTTGTTGGCTTGTTGGTTTGTTGGTTTTTTGGTTTGTTGGTTTGTTTTTTTTTTGGTTTGTTGGTTTGTTGGTTTGTTGGTTTGTTGGTTTGTTGGTTTGTTGGTTTGTTGGTTTGTTGGTTTGTTGGTTTGTTGACTTGTTGGTTTGTTGGTTTGTCGGCTTGTTGGTTTTGTTGGCTTGTAGGTATGTTGGTTTGTTGGTTTTTTGGTTTGTTTCTTTGTTGGTTTGTTGGTTTGTTGGTTTGTTGGTTTGTTGGCTTGTTGGTTTTTTGGTTTGTTGGTTTGTTTCTTTGTTGGTTTGTTGTTTTGTTGGTTTGTTGGGTTGTTGGTTTGTTGGTTTGTTGGTTTGTTGGTTTGTTGGCTTGTTGGTTTGTTCGTTTGTTGGCTTTTTGTTTTGTTGGTTTGTTGGTTTGTTGGTTTGTTCGTTTTTTGGTTTGTTGGTTTGTTGGTTTTTTTGGTTTGTTGGTTTGTTGGCTTATTGGCTTGTTGGTTTGTTGGTTTGTTCGTTTGTTGGTTTGTTGGTTTGTTGTTTTGTTGGATTGTTGGCTTGTTGGTTTGTTGGTTTGTTGGTTTGTTGGCTTGTTGGTTTGTTGTTTTTTTGGTTTGTTGGTTTGTTGGTTTGTTGGTTTGTTGGTTTGTTGGTTTGTTGGTTTGTTGGTTTGTTGGTTTGTTGGTTTGTTGGTTTGTTGGTTTGTTAGTTTGTTGGTTTGTTGGTTTGTTTGTTTGTTGGTTTGTTGGCTTGTTGGCTTGTTGGTTTGTAAGTTTGTTGGTTTGTTGGTTTTTTATTTTGTTGGTTACTTGGTTTGTTGGTTTGTTGGTTTGTTGGTTTGTTGGTTTGTTGGTTTGTTGGTTTGTTGGTTTGTTGGTTGGTTGGTTTGTTGGTTTGTTCGTTTGTTGGTTTGTTGGTTTGTTCGTTTGTTGGTTTGTTGGTTTGTTGGTTTGTTGGCTTGTTGGCTTCTTGGTTTGTTCGTTTGTGAACTTGTTGGTTTGTTGGTTTGTTGGCTTGTTGGTTTTGTTGGCTTGTTGGTTTGTTGGTTTGTTGGTTTGTTGGTTTGTTGATTTGTTAGTTTGTTGGTTTGTTCGTTTGTTGGTTTGTTGGTTACTTGGTTTGTTGGTTTGTTGGTTTGTTGGTTTGTTCGTTTGTTGGTTTGTTGGTTTGTTCGTTTGTTGGTTTGTTGGTTTGTTGGTTTGTTGGTTTGTTGGCTTATTGGCTTGTTGGTTTGTTGGTTTGTTGGTTTGTTGGTTTGTTTCTTTGTTGGTTTGTTTCTTTGTTGGTTTGTTTCTTTGTTGGTTTGTTGGTTTGTTGGCTTGTTGTTGGTTTGTTGGTTGTTTGGTTTGTTGGTTTGTTGGTTTGTTGGTTTGTTGGTTTGTTGGTTTGTTGGCTTATTGGCTTGTTGGTTTGTTGGTTTGTTCGGTTGTTGGTTTGTTGGTTTGTTGTTTTGTTGGATTGTTGGCTTGTTGGTTTGTTGGTTTGTTGGTTTGTTGGTTTGTTGGTTTTTTATTTTGTTGGTTACTTGGTTTATTGGTTTGTTGGTTTGTTGGTTTGTTGGTTTGTTGGTTTGTTGGTTTGTTGGTTTGTTGGTTGGTTGGTTTGTTGGTTTGTTCGTTTGTTGGTTTGTTGGTTTGTTCGTTTGTTGGTTTGTTGGTTTGTTGGTTTGTTGGCTTGTTGGCTTCTTGGTTTGTTCGTTTGTGAACTTGTTGGTTTGTTGGTTTGTTGGCTTGTTGGTTTTGTTGGCTTGTTGGTTTGTTGGTTTGTTGGTTTGTTGGTTTGTTGATTTGTTAGTTTGTTGGTTTGTTGGTTTGTTGGTTTGTTGGTTTGTTGGCTTGTTGGTTTTTTGGTTTGTTGGTTTGTTGGTTTATTGGCTTGTTGGTTTGTTAGTTTGTTTGTTTGTTGGTTTGGTTGGCTTGTTGGTTTGTTGGTTTGTTGGTTTGTTGGTTTGTTGGTTTGTTGGTTTGTTGGTTTGTTGGTTTATTCGTTTGTTGGTTTGTTGGTTTGTTGGTTTGTTGGTTTGTTGGTTTGTTGGCTTGTTGGTTTTTTGGTTTGTTGATTTGTTGGTTTGTTGGCTTGTTGGTTTGTTAGTTTGTTGGTTTGTTGGTTTGTTGGTTTGTTGGTTTGTTGGTTTGTTGGTTTGTTGGTTTGCTGGCTTGTTGGTGTGTTGGTTTGTTGGTTTGTTGTTTTGTTGGATTGTTGGCTTGTTGGTTTGTTGGTTTGTTGGTTTGTTGGCTTGTTGGTTTGTTGTTTTTTTGGTTTGTTGGTTTGTTGGTTTGTTGGTTTGTTGGTTTGTTGGTTTGTTGGTTTGTTGGTTTGTTGGTTTGTTGGTTTGTTGGTTTGTTGGTTTGTTAGTTTGTTGGTTTGTTGGTTTGTTTGTTTGTTGGTTTGTTGGCTTGTTGGCTTGTTGGTTTGTAAGTTTGTTGGTTTGTTGGTTTTTTATTTTGTTGGTTACTTGGTTTGTTGGTTTGTTGGTTTGTTGGTTTGTTGGTTTGTTGGTTTGTTGGTTTGTTGGTTTGTTGGTTGGTTGGTTTGTTGGTTTGTTCGTTTGTTGGTTTGTTGGTTTGTTCGTTTGTTGGTTTGTTGGTTTGTTGGTTTGTTGGCTTGTTGGCTTCTTGGTTTGTTCGTTTGTGAACTTGTTGGTTTGTTGGTTTGTTGGCTTGTTGGTTTTGTTGGCTTGTTGGTTTGTTGGTTTGTTGGTTTGTTGGTTTGTTGATTTGTTAGTTTGTTGGTTTGTTCGTTTGTTGGTTTGTTGGTTACTTGGTTTGTTGGTTTGTTGGTTTGTTGGTTTGTTCGTTTGTTGGTTTGTTGGTTTGTTCGTTTGTTGGTTTGTTGGTTTGTTGGTTTGTTGGTTTGTTGGCTTATTGGCTTGTTGGTTTGTTGGTTTGTTGGTTTGTTGGTTTGTTTCTTTGTTGGTTTGTTTCTTTGTTGGTTTGTTTCTTTGTTGGTTTGTTGGTTTGTTGGCTTGTTGTTGGTTTGTTGGTTGTTTGGTTTGTTGGCTTGTTGGTTTGTTGGTTTGTTGGTTTGTTGGTTTGTTGGCTTATTGGCTTGTTGGTTTGTTGGTTTGTTCGGTTGTTGGTTTGTTGGTTTGTTGTTTTGTTGGATTGTTGGCTTGTTGGTTTGTTGGTTTGTTGGCTTGTTGGTTTGTTGGTTTTTTATTTTGTTGGTTACTTGGTTTGTTGGTTTGTTGGTTTGTTGGTTTGTTGGTTTGTTGGTTTGTTGGTTTGTTGGTTGGTTGGTTTGTTGGTTTGTTCGTTTGTTGGTTTGTTGGTTTATTCGTTTGTTGGTTTGTTGGTTTGTTGGTTTGTTGGCTTGTTGGCTTCTTGGTTTGTTCGTTTGTGAACTTGTTGGTTTGTTGGTTTGTTGGCTTGTTGGTTTTGTTGGCTTGTTGGTTTGTTGGTTTGTTGGTTTGTTGGTTTGTTGATTTGTTAGTTTGTTGGTTTGTTGGTTTGTTGGTTTGTTGGTTTGTTGGCTTGTTGGTTTTTTGGTTTGTTGGTTTGTTGGTTTATTGGCTTGTTGGTTTGTTAGTTTGTTTGTTTGTTGGTTTGGTTGGCTTGTTGGTTTGTTGGTTTGTTGGTTTGTTGGTTTGTTGGTTTGTTGGTTTGTTGGTTTGTTGGTTTATTCGTTTGTTGGTTTGTTGGTTTGTTGGTTTGTTGGTTTGTTGGTTTGTTGGCTTGTTGGTTTTTTGGTTTGTTGATTTGTTGGTTTGTTGGCTTGTTGGTTTGTTAGTTTGTTGGTTTGTTGGTTTGTTGGTTTGTTGGTTTGTTGGTTTGTTGGTTTGTTGGTTTGCTGGCTTGTTGGTGTGTTGGTTTGTTCGTTTGTTGGTTTGTAGGTTTGTTGGTTTGTTGGCTTGTTGGCTTGTTGGTTTGTTGGTTTGTTGGTTTGTTAGCTTGTTGGTTTGTTGGTTTTGTTGGTTTGTTGGCTTGTTGGTTTGTTGGTTTGTTGGTTTGTTCGTATGTTGGTTTTTTCGTTTGTTGGTTTGTTGGTTGTTTGGTTTGTTGGTTTGTTGGTTTGTTGGTTTGTTGGTTTGTTGGTTTGTTGGTTTGTTGGTTTGTTGGTTTGTTGGTTTGTTGGTTTGTTGGTTTGTTGGCTTGTTGGTTTGTTCGTTTGTTGGCTTTTTGGTTTGTTGGTTTGTTGGTTTGTTGGTTTGTTAGTTTTTTAGTTTGTTGGTTTGTTGGCTTGTTGGTTTGTTAGTTTGTTGGCTTATTGGTTTGTTGGTTTGTTGGTTTGTTCGTTTGTTGGTTTGTTGGTTTGTTGTTTTGTTGGAATGTTGGCTTGTTGGTTTGTTGGTTTGTTGGCTTGTTGGTTTGTTGGTTTTTTGGTTTGTTGGTTTGTTGGTTTGTTGGTTTGTTGGTTTGTTGGTTTGTTGGTTTGTTGGTTTGTTGGTTTGTTGGTTTGTTGGTTTGTTGGTTTGTTGGTTTGTTGGTTTGTTGGTTTGTTGGTTTGTTGGTTTGTTGGTTAGTTGGTTTGTTGGTTTGTTGGTTTGTTGGCTTGTTGGTTTGTTGGTTTGTTAGTTTGTTGGTGTGTTGGCTTGTTGGTTTGTTCGTTTGTTGGTTTGTTGGTTACTTGGTTTGTTGGCTTGTTGGTTTGTTGGCTTATTGGTTTGTTGGCTTGTTGGTTTGTTCGTTTGTTGGTTTGTTGGTTTGTTGTTTTGTTGGATTGTTGTCTTGTTGGTTTGTTGGTTTATTGGTTTGTTGGCTTGTTGGCTTGTTGGTTTGTTGGTTAGTTCGTTTGTTGGTTTGTTGGTTTGTTGGTTTGTTGGTTTGTTGGTTTGTTGGTTTGTTGGTTTGTTGGTTTGTTGGCTTGTTGGTTTGTTCGTTTGTTGGCTTTTTGGTTTGTTGGTTTCTTGGTTTGTTGGTTTGTTAGTTTTTTCGTTTGTTGGTTTGGTGGCTTGTTGGTTTGTTAGTTTGTTGGCTTATTGGTTTGTTGGTTTGTTGGTTTGTTCGTTTGTTGGTTTGTTGGTTTGTTGTTTTGTTGGATTGTTGGCTTGTTGGTTTGTTGGTTTGTTGGCTTGTTGGTTTGTTGGTTTTTTGGTTTGTTGGTTTGTTGGTTTGTTGGTTTGTTGGTTTGTTGGTTTGTTGGTTTGTTGGTTTGTTGGTTTGTTGGTTTGTTGGTTTGTTGGTTAGTTGGTTTGTTGGTTTGTGGGTTTGTTGGCTTGTTGGTTTGTTGGTTTGTTAGTTTGTTGGTGTGTTTGTTTGTTGGCTTGTTGGTTTGTTGGTTTGTTGGTTTGTTGGTTTGTTGGTTTGTTGCTTTGTTCGTTTTTTGGTTTGTTGGCTTGTTGGTTTGTTCGTTTGTTGGTTTGTTGGTTACTTGGTTTGTTGGCTTGTTGGTTTGTTGGCTTATTGGTTTGTTGGCTTGTTGGTTTGTTCGTTTGTTGGTTTGTTGGTTTGTTGTTTTGTTGGATTGTTGGCTTGTTGGTTTGTTGGTTTGTTGGTTTGTTGGTTTGTTGGCTTGTTGGTTTGTTGGTTTTTTGGTTTGTTGGTTTGTTGGTTTGTTGGTTTGTTGGTTTGTTGGTTTGTTGGTTTGTTGGTTTGTTGGTTTGTTGGTTTGTTGGTTTGTTGGTTTGTTGGTTTGTTGGTTTGTTGGTTAGTTGGTTTGTTGGTTTGTTGGTTTGTTGGCTTGTTGGTTTGTTGGCTTGTTAGTTTGTTGGTTTGTTCGTTTGTTGGTTTGTTGGTTTGTTGTTTTGTTGGATTGTTGGCTTGTTGGTTTGTTGGTTTGTTGGTTTGTTGGCTTGTTGGTTTGTTGGTTTTTTGGTTTGTTGGTTTGTTGGTTTGTTGGTTTGTTGGTTTGTTGGTTTGTTGGTTTGTTGGTTTGTTGGTTTGTTGGTTTGTTGGTTTGTTGGTTTGTTGGTTTGTTGGTTTGTTGGTTTGTTGGTTTGTTGGTTTGTTGGTTAGTTGGTTTGTTGGTTTGTTGGTTTGTTGGCTTGTTGGTTTGTTGGCTTGTTAGTTTGTTGGTATGTTTGTTTGTTGGTTTGTTGGTTTGTTGGTTTGTTGGCTTGTTGGTTTGTTGGTTTTTTGGTTTGTTGGTTTGTTGGTTTGTTGGTTTGTTGGTTTGTTGGTTTGTTGACTTGTTGGTTTGTTGGCTTGTTAGTTTGTTGGTATGTTTGTTTGTTGGTTTGTTGGTTTGTTGGTTTGTTGCTTTGTTCGTTTTTTGGTTTGTTGGCTTGTTGGTTTGTTCGTTTGTTGGTTTGTTGGTTACTTGGTTTGTTGGCTTGTTGGTTTGTTGGCTTATTGGTATGTTGGCTTGTTGGTTTGTTGGTTTGTTTGTTTGTTGGTTTGTTGTTTTGTTGGATTGTTGGCTTGTTGGTTTGTTGGTTTGTTGGTTTGTTGGCTTGTTGGTTTGTTGGTTTTTTGGTTTGTTGGTTTGTTGGTTTGTTGGTTTGTTGGTTTGTTGGTTTGTTGGTTTGTTGGTTTGTTGGTTTGTTGGTTTGTTGGTTAGTTGGTTTGTTGGTTTGTTGGTTTGTTGGCTTGTTGGTTTGTTGGCTTGTTAGTTTGTTGGTATGTTTGTTTGTTGGCTTGTTGGCTTGTTGGTTTGTTAGTTTGTTGGTTTGTTGGTTTGTTGGTTTTTTCGTTTGTTGGTTTGTTTATTTGTTCTTTTGTTGGTTTGCTGGTTTGTTGGTTTGTCGGCTTGTTGGCTTGTTGGTTTGTTGATTTTTGACTTGTTGGTTTGTTGGTTTGTTGGCTTGTTGGTTTTGTTGGTTTGTTGGTTTGTTGGCTTGTTGGCTTGTTGGTTTGTTAGTTTGTTGGCTTGTTGGTTTTTTGGTTGTTGGTTTGTTGGTTTTTTGGTTTGTTGGTTTGTTGGTTTGTTGGTTTGTTGGTTTGTTGGTTTGTTGGTTTGTTGGTTTGTTGGTTTGTTGGTTTGTTGGCTTGTTGGTTTGTTGGTTTTTTGGTTTGTTGGTTTGTTGGTTTGTTGGTTTGTTGGTTTGTTGGTTTGTTGGTTTGTTGGTTTGTTGGTTTGTTGGTTTGTTGGTTTGTTGGTTTGTTGGTTTGTTGGTTTGTTGTTTTGTTGGATTGTTGGCTTGTTGGTTTGTTGGTTTGTTGGTTTGTTGGCTTGTTGGTTTGTTGGTTTTTTGGTTTGTTGGTTTGTTGGTTTGTTGGTTTGTTGGTTTGTTGGTTTGTTGGTTTGTTGGTTTGTTGGTTTGTTGGTTTGTTGGTTTGTTGGTTTGTTGGTTTGTTGGTTTGTTGGTTTGTTGGTTTGTTGGTTTGTTGGTTAGTTGGTTTGTTGGTTTGTTGGTTTGTTGGCTTGTTGGTTTGTTGGCTTGTTAGTTTGTTGGTATGTTTGTTTGTTGGTTTGTTGGTTTGTTGGTTTGTTGGCTTGTTGGTTTGTTGGTTTTTTGGTTTGTTGGTTTGTTGGTTTGTTGGTTTGTTGGTTTGTTGGTTTGTTGACTTGTTGGTTTGTTGGCTTGTTAGTTTGTTGGTATGTTTGTTTGTTGGTTTGTTGGTTTGTTGGTTTGTTGCTTTGTTCGTTTTTTGGTTTGTTGGCTTGTTGGTTTGTTCGTTTGTTGGTTTGTTGGTTACTTGGTTTGTTGGCTTGTTGGTTTGTTGGCTTATTGGTATGTTGGCTTGTTGGTTTGTTGGTTTGTTTGTTTGTTGGTTTGTTGTTTTGTTGGATTGTTGGCTTGTTGGTTTGTTGGTTTGTTGGTTTGTTGGCTTGTTGGTTTGTTGGTTTTTTGGTTTGTTGGTTTGTTGGTTTGTTGGTTTGTTGGTTTGTTGGTTTGTTGGTTTGTTGGTTTGTTGGTTTGTTGGTTTGTTGGTTTGTTGGTTTGTTGGTTAGTTGGTTTGTTGGTTTGTTGGTTTGTTGGCTTGTTGGTTTGTTGGCTTGTTAGTTTGTTGGTATGTTTGTTTGTTGGCTTGTTGGCTTGTTGGTTTGTTGGTTTTTTGGTTTGTTGGTTTGTTGGTTTGTTGGTTTGTTGGTTTGTTGGTTTGTTGACTTGTTGGTTTGTTGGCTTGTTAGTTTGTTGGTATGTTTGTTTGTTGGTTTGTTGGCTTGTTGGCTTGTTGGTTTGTTGGTTAGTTCGTTTGTTGGTTTGTTGGTTTGTTGGTTTGTTGGTTTGTTGGTTTGTTGGTTTGTTGGTTTGTTGGTTTGTTGGTTTGTTGGCTTGTTGGTTTGTTCGTTTGTTGGCTTTTTGGTTTGTTGGTTTGTTGGTTTGTTGGTTTGTTAGTTTTTTCGTTTGTTGGTTTGGTGGCTTGTTGGTTTGTTAGTTTGTTGGCTTATTGGTTTGTTGGTTTGTTGGTTTGTTCGTTTGTTGGTTTGTTGGTTTGTTGTTTTGTTGGATTGTTGGCTTGTTGGTTTGTTGGTTTGTTGGCTTGTTGGTTTGTTGGTTTTTTGGTTTGTTGGTTTGTTGGTTTGTTGGTTTGTTGGTTTGTTGGTTTGTTGGTTTGTTGGTTTGTTGGTTTGTTGGTTTGTTGGTTTGTTGGTTAGTTGGTTTGTTGGTTTGTGGGTTTGTTGGCTTGTTGGTTTGTTGGTTTGTTAGTTTGTTGGTGTGTTTGTTTGTTGGCTTGTTGGTTTGTTGGTTTGTTGGTTTGTTGGTTTGTTGGTTTGTTGCTTTGTTCGTTTTTTGGTTTGTTGGCTTGTTGGTTTGTTCGTTTGTTGGTTTGTTGGTTACTTGGTTTGTTGGCTTGTTGGTTTGTTGGCTTATTGGTTTGTTGGCTTGTTGGTTTGTTCGTTTGTTGGTTTGTTGGTTTGTTGTTTTGTTGGATTGTTGGCTTGTTGGTTTGTTGGTTTGTTGGTTTGTTGGTTTGTTGGCTTGTTGGTTTGTTGGTTTTTTGGTTTGTTGGTTTGTTGGTTTGTTGGTTTGTTGGTTTGTTGGTTTGTTGGTTTGTTGGTTTGTTGGTTTGTTGGTTTGTTGGTTTGTTGGTTTGTTGGTTTGTTGGTTAGTTGGTTTGTTGGTTTGTTGGTTTGTTGGCTTGTTGGTTTGTTGGCTTGTTAGTTTGTTGGTTTGTTCGTTTGTTGGTTTGTTGGTTTGTTGTTTTGTTGGATTGTTGGCTTGTTGGTTTGTTGGTTTGTTGGTTTGTTGGCTTGTTGGTTTGTTGGTTTTTTGGTTTGTTGGTTTGTTGGTTTGTTGGTTTGTTGGTTTGTTGGTTTGTTGGTTTGTTGGTTTGTTGGTTTGTTGGTTTGTTGGTTTGTTGGTTTGTTGGTTTGTTGGTTTGTTGGTTTGTTGGTTTGTTGGTTTGTTGGTTAGTTGGTTTGTTGGTTTGTTGGTTTGTTGGCTTGTTGGTTTGTTGGCTTGTTAGTTTGTTGGTATGTTTGTTTGTTGGTTTGTTGGTTTGTTGGTTTGTTGGCTTGTTGGTTTGTTGGTTTTTTGGTTTGTTGGTTTGTTGGTTTGTTGGTTTGTTGGTTTGTTGGTTTGTTGACTTGTTGGTTTGTTGGCTTGTTAGTTTGTTGGTATGTTTGTTTGTTGGTTTGTTGGTTTGTTGGTTTGTTGCTTTGTTCGTTTTTTGGTTTGTTGGCTTGTTGGTTTGTTCGTTTGTTGGTTTGTTGGTTACTTGGTTTGTTGGCTTGTTGGTTTGTTGGCTTATTGGTATGTTGGCTTGTTGGTTTGTTGGTTTGTTTGTTTGTTGGTTTGTTGTTTTGTTGGATTGTTGGCTTGTTGGTTTGTTGGTTTGTTGGTTTGTTGGCTTGTTGGTTTGTTGGTTTTTTGGTTTGTTGGTTTGTTGGTTTGTTGGTTTGTTGGTTTGTTGGTTTGTTGGTTTGTTGGTTTGTTGGTTTGTTGGTTTGTTGGTTTGTTGGTTAGTTGGTTTGTTGGTTTGTTGGTTTGTTGGCTTGTTGGTTTGTTGGCTTGTTAGTTTGTTGGTATGTTTGTTTGTTGGCTTGTTGGCTTGTTGGTTTGTTAGTTTGTTGGTTTGTTGGTTTGTTGGTTTTTTCGTTTGTTGGTTTGTTTATTTGTTCTTTTGTTGGTTTGCTGGTTTGTTGGTTTGTCGGCTTGTTGGCTTGTTGGTTTGTTGATTTTTGACTTGTTGGTTTGTTGGTTTGTTGGCTTGTTGGTTTTGTTGGTTTGTTGGTTTGTTGGCTTGTTGGCTTGTTGGTTTGTTAGTTTGTTGGCTTGTTGGTTTTTTGGTTGTTGGTTTGTTGGTTTTTTGGTTTGTTGGTTTGTTGGTTTGTTGGTTTGTTGGTTTGTTGGTTTGTTGGTTTGTTGGTTTGTTGGTTTGTTGGCTTGTTGGTTTGTTAGTTTTTTGGTTTGTTGGTTTGTTGGTTTGTTGGTTTGTTGGTTTGTTGGTTTGTTGGTTTGTTGGTTTGTTGGTTTGTTGGTTTGTTGGTTTGTTGGTTTGTTGGTTTGTTGGTTTGTTGTTTTGTTGGATTGTTGGCTTGTTGGTTTGTTGGTTTGTTGGTTTGTTGGCTTGTTGGTTTGTTGGTTTTTTGGTTTGTTGGTTTGTTGGTTTGTTGGTTTGTTGGTTTGTTGGTTTGTTGGTTTGTTGGTTTGTTGGTTTGTTGGTTTGTTGGTTTGTTGGTTTGTTGGTTTGTTGGTTTGTTGGTTTGTTGGTTTGTTGGTTTGTTGGTTAGTTGGTTTGTTGGTTTGTTGGTTTGTTGGCTTGTTGGTTTGTTGGCTTGTTAGTTTGTTGGTATGTTTGTTTGTTGGTTTGTTGGTTTGTTGGTTTGTTGGCTTGTTGGTTTGTTGGTTTTTTGGTTTGTTGGTTTGTTGGTTTGTTGGTTTGTTGGTTTGTTGGTTTGTTGGTTTGTTGACTTGTTGGTTTGTTGGCTTGTTAGTTTGTTGGTATGTTTGTTTGTTGGTTTGTTGGTTTGTTGGTTTGTTGCTTTGTTCGTTTTTTGGTTTGTTGGCTTGTTGGTTTGTTCGTTTGTTGGTTTGTTGGTTACTTGGTTTGTTGGCTTGTTGGTTTGTTGGCTTATTGGTATGTTGGCTTGTTGGTTTGTTGGTTTGTTTGTTTGTTGGTTTGTTGTTTTGTTGGATTGTTGGCTTGTTGGTTTGTTGGTTTGTTGGTTTGTTGGCTTGTTGGTTTGTTGGTTTTTTGGTTTGTTGGTTTGTTGGTTTGTTGGTTTGTTGGTTTGTTGGTTTGTTGGTTTGTTGGTTTGTTGGTTTGTTGGTTTGTTGGTTTGTTGGTTTGTTGGTTAGTTGGTTTGTTGGTTTGTTGGTTTGTTGGCTTGTTGGTTTGTTGGCTTGTTAGTTTGTTGGTATGTTTGTTTGTTGGCTTGTTGGCTTGTTGGTTTGTTGGTTTTTTGGTTTGTTGGTTTGTTGGTTTGTTGGTTTGTTGGTTTGTTGGTTTGTTGACTTGTTGGTTTGTTGGCTTGTTAGTTTGTTGGTATGTTTGTTTGTTGGTTTGTTGGTTTGTTGGTTTGTTGCTTTGTTCGTTTTTTGGTTTGTTGGCTTGTTGGTTTGTTCGTTTGTTGGTTTGTTGGTTACTTGGTTTGTTGGCTTGTTGGTTTGTTGGCTTATTGGTATGTTGGCTTGTTGGTTTGTTGGTTTGTTTGTTTGTTGGTTTGTTGTTTTGTTGGATTGTTGGCTTGTTGGTTTGTTGGTTTGTTGGTTTGTTGGCTTGTTGGTTTGTTGGTTTTTTGGTTTGTTGGTTTGTTGGTTTGTTGGTTTGTTGGTTTGTTGGTTTGTTGGTTTGTTGGTTTGTTGGTTTGTTGGTTTGTTGGTTTGTTGGTTTGTTGGTTTGTTGGCTTGTTGGTTTGTTCGTTTGTTGGCTTTTTGGTTTGTTGGTTTGTTGGTTTGTTGGTTTGTTAGTTTTTTAGTTTGTTGGTTTGTTGGCTTGTTGGTTTGTTAGTTTGTTGGCTTATTGGTTTGTTGGTTTGTTGGTTTGTTCGTTTGTTGGTTTGTTGGTTTGTTGTTTTGTTGGAATGTTGGCTTGTTGGTTTGTTGGTTTGTTGGCTTGTTGGTTTGTTGGTTTTTTGGTTTGTTGGTTTGTTGGTTTGTTGGTTTGTTGGTTTGTTGGTTTGTTGGTTTGTTGGTTTGTTGGTTTGTTGGTTTGTTGGTTTGTTGGTTTGTTGGTTTGTTGGTTTGTTGGTTTGTTGGTTTGTTGGTTTGTTGGTTAGTTGGTTTGTTGGTTTGTTGGTTTGTTGGCTTGTTGGTTTGTTGGTTTGTTAGTTTGTTGGTGTGTTGGCTTGTTGGTTTGTTCGTTTGTTGGTTTGTTGGTTACTTGGTTTGTTGGCTTGTTGGTTTGTTGGCTTATTGGTTTGTTGGCTTGTTGGTTTGTTCGTTTGTTGGTTTGTTGGTTTGTTGTTTTGTTGGATTGTTGTCTTGTTGGTTTGTTGGTTTATTGGTTTGTTGGCTTGTTGGCTTGTTGGTTTGTTGGTTAGTTCGTTTGTTGGTTTGTTGGTTTGTTGGTTTGTTGGTTTGTTGGTTTGTTGGTTTGTTGGTTTGTTGGTTTGTTGGTTTGTTGGTTTGTTGGCTTGTTGGTTTGTTCGTTTGTTGGCTTTTTGGTTTGTTGGTTTGTTGGTTTGTTGGTTTGTTAGTTTTTTCGTTTGTTGGTTTGGTGGCTTGTTGGTTTGTTAGTTTGTTGGCTTATTGGTTTGTTGGTTTGTTGGTTTGTTCGTTTGTTGGTTTGTTGGTTTGTTGTTTTGTTGGATTGTTGGCTTGTTGGTTTGTTGGTTTGTTGGCTTGTTGGTTTGTTGGTTTTTTGGTTTGTTGGTTTGTTGGTTTGTTGGTTTGTTGGTTTGTTGGTTTGTTGGTTTGTTGGTTTGTTGGTTTGTTGGTTTGTTGGTTTGTTGGTTAGTTGGTTTGTTGGTTTGTGGGTTTGTTGGCTTGTTGGTTTGTTGGTTTGTTAGTTTGTTGGTGTGTTTGTTTGTTGGCTTGTTGGTTTGTTGGTTTGTTGGTTTGTTGGTTTGTTGGTTTGTTGCTTTGTTCGTTTTTTGGTTTGTTGGCTTGTTGGTTTGTTCGTTTGTTGGTTTGTTGGTTACTTGGTTTGTTGGCTTGTTGGTTTGTTGGCTTATTGGTTTGTTGGCTTGTTGGTTTGTTCGTTTGTTGGTTTGTTGGTTTGTTGTTTTGTTGGATTGTTGGCTTGTTGGTTGGTTGGTTTGTTGGTTTGTTGGTTTGTTGGCTTGTTGGTTTGTTGGTTTTTTGGTTTGTTGGTTTGTTGGTTTGTTGGTTTGTTGGTTTGTTGGTTTGTTGGTTTGTTGGTTTGTTGGTTTGTTGGTTTGTTGGTTTGTTGGTTTGTTGGTTTGTTGGTTTGTTGGTTAGTTGGTTTGTTGGTTTGTTGGTTTGTTGGCTTGTTGGTTTGTTGGCTTGTTAGTTTGTTGGTTTGTTCGTTTGTTGGTTTGTTGGTTTGTTGTTTTGTTGGATTGTTGGCTTGTTGGTTTGTTGGTTTGTTGGTTTGTTGGCTTGTTGGTTTGTTGGTTTTTTGGTTTGTTGGTTTGTTGGTTTGTTGGTTTGTTGGTTTGTTGGTTTGTTGGTTTGTTGGTTTGTTGGTTTGTTGGTTTGTTGGTTTGTTGGTTTGTTGGTTTGTTGGTTTGTTGGTTTGTTGGTTTGTTGGTTTGTTGGTTAGTTGGTTTGTTGGTTTGTTGGTTTGTTGGCTTGTTGGTTTGTTGGCTTGTTAGTTTGTTGGTATGTTTGTTTGTTGGTTTGTTGGTTTGTTGGTTTGTTGGCTTGTTGGTTTGTTGGTTTTTTGGTTTGTTGGTTTGTTGGTTTGTTGGTTTGTTGGTTTGTTGGTTTGTTGACTTGTTGGTTTGTTGGCTTGTTAGTTTGTTGGTATGTTTGTTTGTTGGTTTGTTGGTTTGTTGGTTTGTTGCTTTATTCGTTTTTTGGTTTGTTGGCTTGTTGGTTTGTTCGTTTGTTGGTTTGTTGGTTACTTGGTTTGTTGGCTTGTTGGTTTGTTGGCTTATTGGTATGTTGGCTTGTTGGTTTGTTGGTTTGTTTGTTTGTTGGTTTGTTGTTTTGTTGGATTGTTGGCTTGTTGGTTTGTTGGTTTGTTGGTTTGTTGGCTTGTTGGTTTGTTGGTTTTTTGGTTTGTTGGTTTGTTGGTTTGTTGGTTTGTTGGTTTGTTGGTTTGTTGGTTTGTTGGTTTGTTGGTTTGTTGGTTTGTTGGTTTGTTGGTTAGTTGGTTTGTTGGTTTGTTGGTTTGTTGGCTTGTTGGTTTGTTGGCTTGTTAGTTTGTTGGTATGTTTGTTTGTTGGCTTGTTGGCTTGTTGGTTTGTTAGTTTGTTGGTTTGTTGGTTTGTTGGTTTTTTCGTTTGTTGGTTTGTTTATTTGTTCTTTTGTTGGTTTGCTGGTTTGTTGGTTTGTCGGCTTGTTGGCTTGTTGGTTTGTTGATTTTTGACTTGTTGGTTTGTTGGTTTGTTGGCTTGTTGGTTTTGTTGGTTTGTTGGTTTGTTGGCTTGTTGGCTTGTTGGTTTGTTAGTTTGTTGGCTTGTTGGTTTTTTGGTTGTTGGTTTGTTGGTTTTTTGGTTTGTTGGTTTGTTGGTTTGTTGGTTTGTTGGTTTGTTGGTTTGTTGGTTTGTTGGTTTGTTGGTTTGTTGGTTTGTTGGTTTGTTGGTTTGTTGGTTTGTTGGTTTGTTGGTTAGTTGGTTTGTTGGTTTGTTGGTTTGTTGGCTTGTTGGTTTGTTGGCTTGTTAGTTTGTTGGTTTGTTCGTTTGTTGGTTTGTTGGTTTGTTGTTTTGTTGGATTGTTGGCTTGTTGGTTTGTTGGTTTGTTGGTTTGTTGGCTTGTTGGTTTGTTGGTTTTTTGGTTTGTTGGTTTGTTGGTTTGTTGGTTTGTTGGTTTGTTGGTTTGTTGGTTTGTTGGTTTGTTGGTTTGTTGGTTTGTTGGTTTGTTGGTTTGTTGGTTTGTTGGTTTGTTGGTTTGTTGGTTTGTTGGTTTGTTGGTTAGTTGGTTTGTTGGTTTGTTGGTTTGTTGGCTTGTTGGTTTGTTGGCTTGTTAGTTTGTTGGTATGTTTGTTTGTTGGTTTGTTGGTTTGTTGGTTTCTTGGCTTGTTGGTTTGTTGGTTTTTTGGTTTGTTGGTTTGTTGGTTTGTTGGTTTGTTGGTTTGTTGGTTTGTTGACTTGTTGGTTTGTTGGCTTGTTAGTTTGTTGGTATGTTTGTTTGTTGGTTTGTTGGTTTGTTGGTTTGTTGCTTTGTTCGTTTTTTGGTTTGTTGGCTTGTTGGTTTGTTCGTTTGTTGGTTTGTTGGTTACTTGGTTTGTTGGCTTGTTGGTTTGTTGGCTTATTGGTATGTTGGCTTGTTGGTTTGTTGGTTTGTTTGTTTGTTGGTTTGTTGTTTTGTTGGATTGTTGGCTTGTTGGTTTGTTGGTTTGTTGGTTTGTTGGTTTGTTGGCTTGTTGGTTTGTTGGTTTTTTGGTTTGTTGGTTTGTTGGTTTGTTGGTTTGTTGGTTTGTTGGTTTGTTGGTTTGTTGGTTTGTTGGTTTGTTGGTTTGTTGGTTTGTTGGTTAGTTGGTTTGTTGGTTTGTTGGTTTGTTGGCTTGTTGGTTTGTTGGCTTGTTAGTTTGTTGGTATGTTTGTTTGTTGGCTTGTTGGCTTGTTGGTTTGTTAGTTTGTTGGTTTGTTGGTTTGTTGGTTTTTTCGTTTGTTGGTTTGTTTATTTGTTCTTTTGTTGGTTTGCTGGTTTGTTGGTTTGTCGGCTTGTTGGCTTGTTGGTTTGTTGATTTTTGACTTGTTGGTTTGTTGGTTTGTTGGCTTGTTGGTTTTGTTGGTTTGTTGGTTTGTTGGCTTGTTGGCTTGTTGGTTTGTTAGTTTGTTGGCTTGTTGGTTTTTTGGTTGTTGGTTTGTTGGTTTGTTGGTTTGTTGGTTTGTTGGTTTGTTGGTTTATTGGTTTGTTGTTTTGTTGGTTTGTTGGTTTGTTGGTATGTTGGTTTGTTTGCTTGTTGGTTTATTGGCTTGTTGGTTTGTTGGCTTGTTGATTTGTTGGTTTGTTGGCTTGTTGGCTTGTTGGTTTGTTCGTTTGTTCGTTTGTTGGTTTGTTGGTTTGTTGGTTTGTTGGTTTTTTGGTTTGTTGGTTTTTTGGTTTGTTGGCTTTTTGGCTTGTTGGTTTGTTGGTTAGTTGGTTTGTTGGTTTGTTTGTTTGTTGGTTTGTTGGAATGCTGGCTTGTTGGTTTTGTTGGTTTGTTGGATTGTTGGTTTGTTGGTTTTTTGGTTTGTTGGTTTGTTGGTTTGTTGGTTTGTTGGTTTGTTGGTTTGTTGGTTTGTTGGTTTGTTGGTTTGTTGGTTTGTTGGTTTGTTGGTTTGTTGGTTTGTTGGTTTGTTGGTTTGTTGGTTTGTTGGTTTGTTGGTTTTTTGGTTTGTTTGCTTTTTGGCTTGTTGGTTTGTTGGTTAGTTGGTTTGTTGGTTTGTTTGTTTGTTGGTTTGTTGGTTTGTTGGTTTGTTGGTTTGTTGGTTTGTTGCTTTGTTGGTTTGTTGGTTTGTTGACTTGTTGGTTTTTTGGTTTGTTGGTTTGTTGGTTTGTTGGATTGTTAACTTATTGGTTTGTTGGTTTGTTGGCTTGTTGGTTTGTTAGTTTTTTGGTTTGTTGGTTTGTTGGTTTGTTGGTTTGTTGGTTTGTTGGTTCGTTGGTTTGTTGGTTTGTTGGTTTGTTGGTTTGTTGGTTTGTTGGTTTGTTTGTTTGTTGGTTTGTTGGCTTGTTAGCTTGTTGATGTGTTGGTTTGTTGGTTTATTGGTTTATTGGTATGTTGTTTTGTTGGCTTGTTGGATTGTTGGTTTGTTGGTTTCTTTGTTTGTTGGTTTGTTCGTTTGTTGGTTTGTTGGTTTGTTGGTTTGTTTCTTTGTTGGTTTGTTGGTTTGTTGGTTTGTTGGTTTGTTGGTTTGTTGGTTTGTAGGTTTGTTGGTTTGTTGGTTTGTTTGTTTGTTGGTTTGTTGGTTTGTGGGGTTGTTGGTTTATTGGTTTGTTGGTTTGTTGGCTTATTGGCTTGTTGGTTTGTTGGTTTGTTGGTTTGTTGGTTTGTTGTTTTTTTGGATTGTTGGCTTGATGGTTTGTTTGTTTGTTGGCTTGTTGGTTTGTTAGTTTTTTGGTTTGTTGGTTTGTTGGTTTGTTGGTTTGTTGGTTTGTTGGTTCGTTGGTTTGTTGGTTTGTTGGTTTGTTGGTTTGTTGGTTTGTTTGTTTGTTGGTTTGTTGGCTTGTTAGCTTGTTGGTGTGTTGGTTTGTTGGTTTGTTGGTTTATTGGTATGTTGGTTTGTTGGCTTGTTGGATTGTTAGTTTGTTGGTTTCTTTGTTTGTTGGTTTGTTCGTTTGTTGGTTTGTTGGTTTGTTGGTTTGTTTCTTTGTGGGTTTGTTGGTTTGTTGGTTTGTTGGTTTGTTGGTTTGTTGGTTTGTTGGTTTGTTTGTTTGTTGGTTTGTTGGTTTGTGGGTTTGTTGGTTTGTTGGTTTGTTGGTTTGTTGGCTTATTGGCTTGTTGGTTTGTTGGTTTGTTCGTTTGTTGGTTTGTTGATTTGTTGGTTTGTTAGTTTTTTTGTTTGTTGGTTTGTTGGTTTGTTGGTTTGTTGGTTTGTTGGTTTGTTGGTTTGTTGGTTTGTTGGTTTGTTGGCTTGTTGGTTTGTTGGTTTGTTAGTTTGTTTGTGTGTTTGTTTGTTGGATTGTTGGCTTGTTGGTTTGTTGGTTTGTTGGTTTGTTGGTTTGTTGCTTTGTTAGTTTTTTGGTTTGTTGGCTTGTTGGTTTGTTCGTTTGTTGGTTGGTTGGTTTGTTGGCTTGTTGGCTTGTTGGCTTATTGGTTTGTTGGCTTGTTGGTTTGTTCGTTTTTTGGTTTGTTGGCTTGTTGGTTTGTTGGCTTGTTGGTTTGTTGGTTTGTTGGTTTGTTGGTTTGTTGCTTTGTTGGTTTGTGTGCTTGTTAGCTTGTTGGTGTGTTGGTTTGTTGGTTTGTTGGCTTATTGATTTGTTGGTTTGTTGGTTTATTGGTTTGTTGGCTTGTTGGCTTGTTGGTTTGTTGGTTAGTTCGTTTGTTGGTTTGTTGGTTTGTTAGTTTGTTGGTTTGTTGGTTTGTTGGTTTGTTGGTTTGTTGGTTTGTTGGTTTGTTGGTTTGTTGGCTTGTTGGTTTGTTCGTTTGTTGGCTTTTTGGTTTGTTGGTTTGTTGGTTTGTTGGTTTGTTAGTTTTTTCGTTTGTTGGTTTGTTGGCTTGTTGGTTTGTTAGTTTGTTGGCTTATTGGTTTGTTGGTTTGTTGGTTTGTTCGTTTGTTGGTTTGTTGGTTTGTTGTTTTGTTGGATTGTTGGCTTGTTGGTTTGTTGGTTTGTTGGCTTGTTGGTTTGTTGGTTTTTTCGTTTGTTGGTTTGTTGGTTTGTTGGTTTGTTGGTTTGTTGGTTTGTTGGTTTGTTGGTTTGTTGGTTTGTTGGTTTGTTGGTTAGTTGGTTTGTTGGTTTGTTGGTTTGTTGGCTTGTTGGTTTGTTGGTTTGTTAGTTTGTTGGTGTGTTTGTTTGTTGGCTTGTTGGTTTGTTGGTTTGTTGGTTTGTTGGTTTGTTGCTTTGTTCGTTTTTTGGTTTGTTGGCTTGTTGGTTTGTTTGTTTGTTGGTTTGTTGGTTACTTGGTTTGTTGGCTTGTTGGTTTGTTGGCTTATTGGTTTGTTGGCTTGTTGGTTTGTTCGTTTGTTGGTTTGTTGGTTTGTTGTTTTGTTGGATTGTTGGCTTGTTGGTTTGTTGGTTTGTTGGTTTGTTGGCTTGTTGGTTTGTTGGTTTTTTGGTTTGTTGGTTTGTTGGTTTGTTGGTTTGTTGGTTTGTTGGTTTGTTGGTTTGTTGGTTTGTTGGTTTGTTGGTTTGTTGGTTTGTTGGTTTGTTGGTTAGTTGGTTTGTTGGTTTGTTGGTTTGTTGGCTTGTTGGTTTGTTGGCTTGTTAGTTTGTTGGTATGTTTGTTTGTTGGCTTGTTGGCTTGTTGGTTTGTTGGTTTGTTGGTTTGTTGGTTTGTTGCTTTGTTCGTTTTTTGGTTTGTTGGCTTGTTGGTTTGTTCGTTTGTTGGTTTGTTGGTTACTTGGTTTGTTGGCTTGTTGGTTTGTTGGTTTGTTGGTTTGTTAGTTTGTTGGTTTGTTGGTTTGTTGGTTTTTTCGTTTGTTGGTTTGTTTATTTGTTCGTTTGTTGGTTTGCTGGTTTGTTGGTTTGTCGGCTTGTTGGCTTGTTGGTTTGTTGATTTGTTGACTTGTTGGTTTGTTGGTTTGTTGGCTTGTTGGCTTGTTGGTTTTTTGGTTTGTTGGTTTGTTGGTTTGTTGGTTTGTTGGTTTGTTGGTTTATTGGTTTGTTGTTTTGTTGGTTTGTTGGTTTGTTGGTATGTTGGTTTGTTCGTTTGTTGGTTTGTTGGCTTGTTGGTTTGTTGGCTTGTTGGTTTGTTGGTTTGTTGGCTTGTTGGTTTGTTGGTTTGTTGGTTTGTTGGTTTGTTGGTTTGTTGGTTTGTTGGTTTGTTGGTTTGTTGGTTTGTTGGTTTGTTGGTTTGTTGGTTTGTTGGTTTGTTGGTTTGTTGGTTTGTTGGTTTTTTGGTTTGTTGGCTTTTTGGCTTGTTGGTTTGTTGGTTAGTTGGTTTGTTGGTTTGTTTGTTTGTTGGTTTGTTGGTTTGTTGGTTTGTTGGTTTGTTGGTTTGTTGGTTTGTTGCTTTGTTGGTTTGTTGGTTTGTTGACTTGTTGGTTTTTTGGTTTGTTGGGTTGTTGGTTTGTTGGATTGTTAACTTGTTGGTTTGTTGGTTTGTTGGCTTGTTGGTTTGTTAGTTTTTTGGTTTGTTGGTTTGTTGGTTTGTTGGTTTGTTGGTTTGTTGGTTCGTTGGTTTGTTGGTTTGTTGGTTTGTTGGTTTGTTGGTTTGTTTGTTTGTTGGTTTGTTGGCTTGTTAGCTTGTTGGTGTGTTGGTTTGTTGGTTTATTGGTTTATTGGTATGTTGTTTTGTTGGCTTGTTGGATTGTTGGTTTGTTGGTTTCTTTGTTTGTTGGTTTGTTCGTTTGTTGGTTTGTTGGTTTGTTGGTTTGTTTCTTTGTTGGTTTGTTGGTTTGTTGGTTTGTTGGTTTGTTGGTTTGTTGGTTTGTTGGTTTGTTTGTTTGTTGGTTTGTTGGTTTGTGGGTTTGTTGGTTTATTGGTTTGTTGGTTTGTTGGCTTATTGGCTTGTTGGTTTGTTGGTTTGTTCGTTTGTTGGTTTGTTGGTTTGTTGGTTTGTTAGTTTTTTTGTTTGTTGGTTTGTTGGTTTGTTGGTTTGTTGGTTTGTTGGTTTGTTGGTTTGTTGGTTTGTTGGTTTGTTGGTTTGTTGGTTTGTTATTTTTTTGGATTGTTGGCTTGATGGTTTGTTTGTTTGTTGGCTTGTTGGTTTGTTAGTTTTTTGGTTTGTTGGTTTGTTGGTTTGTTGGTTTGTTGGTTTGTTGGTTCGTTGTTTTGTTGGTTTGTTGGTTTGTTGGTTTGTTGGTTTGTTGGTTTGTTTGTTTGTTGGTTTGTTGGCTTGTTAGCTTGTTGGTGTGTTGGTTTGTTGGTTTGTTGGTTTATTGGTATGTTGGTTTATTGGCTTGTTGGATTGTTGGTTTGTTGGTTTCTTTGTTTGTTGGTTTGTTCGTTTGTTGGTTTGTTGGTTTGTTGGTTTGTTTCTTTGTGGGTTTGTTGGTTTGTTGGTTTGTTGGTTTGTTGGTTTGTTGGTTTGTTGGTTAGTTTGTTTGTTGGTTTGTTGGTTTGTGGGTTTGTTGGTTTGTTGGTTTGTTGGTTTGTTGGCTTATTGGCTTGTTGGTTTGTTGGTTTGTTCGTTTGTTGGTTTGTTGATTTGTTGGTTTGTTAGTTTTTTTGTTTGTTGGTTTGTTGGTTTGTTGGTTTGTTGGTTTGTTGGTTTGTTGGTTTGTTGGTTTGTTGGTTTGTTGGTTTGTTGGCTTGTTGGTTTGTTGGTTTGTTAGTTTGTTTGTGTGTTTGTTTGTTGGATTGTTGGCTTGTTGGTTTGTTGGTTTGTTGGTTTGTTGGTTTGTTGGTTTGTTGCTTTGTTAGTTTTTTGGTTTGTTGGCTTGTTGGTTTGTTCGTTTGTTGGTTGGTTGGTTTGTTGGCTTGTTGGCTTGTTGGCTTATTGGTTTGTTGGCTTATTGGTTTGTTCGTTTTTTGGTTTGTTGGCTTGTTGGTTTGTTGGCTTGTTGGTTTGTTGGTTTGTTGGTTTGTTGGTTTGTTGGTTTGTTGCTTTGTTGGTTTGTGTGCATGTTAGCTTGTTGGTGTGTTGGTTTGTTGGTTTGTTGGCTTATTGATTTGTTGGTTTGTTGGTTTATTGGTTTGTTGGCTTGTTGGCTTGTTGGTTTGTTGGTTAGTTCGTTTGTTGGTTTGTTGGTTTGTTGGTTTGTTGGTTTGTTGGTTTGTTGGTTTGTTGGTTTGTTGGTTTGTTGGTTTGTTGGTTTGTTGGCTTGTTGGTTTGTTCGTTTGTTGGCTTTTTGGTTTGTTGGTTTGTTGGTTTGTTGGTTTGTTAGTTTTTTCGTTTGTTGGTTTGTTGGCTTGTTGGTTTGTTAGTTTGTTGGCTTATTGGTTTGTTGGTTTGTTGGTTTGTTCGTTTGTTGGTTTGTTGGTTTGTTGTTTTGTTGGATTGTTCGCTTGTTGGTTTGTTGGTTTGTTGGCTTGTTGGTTTGTTGGTTTTTTCGTTTGTTGGTTTGTTGGTTTGTTGGTTTGTTGGTTTGTTGGTTTGTTGGTTTGTTGGTTTGTTGGTTTGTTGGTTTGTTGGTTAGTTGGTTTGTTGGTTTGTTGGTTTGTTGGCTTGTTGGTTTGTTGGTTTGTTAGTTTGTTGGTGTGTTTGTTTGTTGGCTTGTTGGTTTGTTGGTTTGTTGGTTTGTTGGTTTGTTGCTTTGTTCGTTTTTTGGTTTGTTGGCTTGTTGGTTTGTTTGTTTGTTTGTTTGTTGGTTACTTGGTTTGTTGGCTTGTTGGTTTGTTGGCTTATTGGTTTGTTGGCTTGTTGGTTTGTTCGTTTGTTGGTTTGTTGGTTTGTTGTTTTGTTGGATTGTTGGCTTGTTGGTTTGTTGGTTTGTTGGTTTGTTGGCTTGTTGGTTTGTTTGTTTTTTGGTTTGTTGGTTTGTTGGTTTGTTGGTTTGTTGGTTTGTTGGTTTGTTGGTTTGTTGGTTTGTTGGTTTGTTGGTTTGTTGGTTTGTTGGTTAGTTGGTTTGTTGGTTTGTTGGTTTGTTGGCTTGTTGGTTTGTTGGCTTGTTAGTTTGTTGGTATGTTTGTTTGTTGGCTTGTTGGCTTGTTGGTTTGTTGGTTTGTTTGTTTGTTGGTTTGTTGGCTTGTAAGCTTGTTGGTGTGTTGGTTTGTTGGTTTGTTGGTTTATTGGTATGTTGGTTTATTGGCTTGTTGGATTGTTGGTTTGTTGGTTTCTTTGTTTGTTGGTTTGTTCGTTTGTTGGTTTGTTGGTTTGTTGGTTTGTTTCTTTGTGGGTTTGTTGGTTTGTTGGTTTGTTGGTTTGTTGGTTTGTTGGTTTGTTGGTTAGTTTGTTTGTTGGTTTGTTGGTTTGTGGGTTTGTTGGTTTGTTGGTTTGTTGGTTTGTTGGCTTATTGGCTTGTTGGTTTGTTGGTTTGTTCGTTTGTTGGTTTGTTGATTTGTTGGTTTGTTAGTTTTTTTGTTTGTTGGTTTGTTGGTTTGTTGGTTTGTTGGTTTGTTGGTTTGTTGGTTTGTTGGTTTGTTGGTTTGTTGGTTTGTTGGCTTGTTGGTTTGTTGGTTTGTTAGTTTGTTTGTGTGTTTGTTTGTTGGATTGTTGGCTTGTTGGTTTGTTGGTTTGTTGGTTTGTTGGTTTGTTGGTTTGTTGCTTTGTTAGTTTTTTGGTTTGTTGGCTTGTTAATTTGTTCGTTTGTTGGTTGGTTGGTTTGTTGGCTTGTTGGCTTGTTGGCTTATTGGTTTGTTGGCTTGTTGGTTTGTTCGTTTTTTGGTTTGTTGGCTTGTTGGTTTGTTGGCTTGTTGGTTTGTTGGTTTGTTGGTTTGTTGGTTTGTTGGTTTGTTGCTTTGTTGGTTTGTGTGCATGTTAGCTTGTTGGTGTGTTGGTTTGTTGGTTTGTTGGCTTATTGATTTGTTGGTTTGTTGGTTTATTGGTTTGTTGGCTTGTTGGCTTGTTGGTTTGTTGGTTAGTTCGTTTGTTGGTTTGTTGGTTTGTTGGTTTGTTGGTTTGTTGGTTTGTTGGTTTGTTGGTTTGTTGGTTTGTTGGTTTGTTGGTTTGTTGGCTTGTTGGTTTGTTCGTTTGTTGGCTTTTTGGTTTGTTGGTTTGTTGGTTTGTTGGTTTGTTAGTTTTTTCGTTTGTTGGTTTGTTGGCTTGTTGGTTTGTTAGTTTGTTGGCTTATTGGTTTGTTGGTTTGTTGGTTTGTTCGTTTGTTGGTTTGTTGGTTTGTTGTTTTGTTGGATTGTTGGCTTGTTGGTT
The DNA here is from genome assembly GCA_958298945.1 of Atherix ibis. Classification (NCBI taxonomy): domain Eukaryota; kingdom Metazoa; phylum Arthropoda; class Insecta; order Diptera; family Athericidae; genus Atherix; species Atherix ibis. The sequence goes on from OY282608.1 coordinate 101,999,438, forward strand.
TGTTGGTTTGTTGGCTTGTTGGTTTGTTGGTTTTTTCGTTTGTTGGTTTGTTGGTTTGTTGGTTTGTTGGTTTGTTGGTTTGTTGGTTTGTTGGTTTGTTGGTTTGTTGGTTTGTTGGTTAGTTGGTTTGTTGGTTTGTTGGTTTGTTGGCTTGTTGGTTTGTTGGTTTGTTAGTTTGTTGGTGTGTTTGTTTGTTGGCTTGTTGGTTTGTTGGTTTGTTGGTTTGTTGGTTTGTTGCTTTGTTCGTTTTTTGGTTTGTTGGCTTGTTGGTTTGTTTGTTTGTTGGTTTGTTGGTTACTTGGTTTGTTGGCTTGTTGGTTTGTTGGCTTATTGGTTTGTTGGCTTGTTGGTTTGTTCGTTTGTTGGTTTGTTGGTTTGTTGTTTTGTTGGATTGTTGGCTTGTTGGTTTGTTGGTTTGTTGGTTTGTTGGCTTGTTGGTTTGTTGGTTTTTTGGTTTGTTGGTTTGTTGGTTTGTTGGTTTGTTGGTTTGTTGGTTTGTTGGTTTGTTGGTTTGTTGGTTTGTTGGTTTGTTGGTTTGTTGGTTAGTTGGTTTGTTGGTTTGTTGGTTTGTTGGCTTGTTGGTTTGTTGGCTTGTTAGTTTGTTGGTATGTTTGTTTGTTGGCTTGTTGGCTTGTTGGTTTGTTGGTTTGTTGGTTTGTTGGTTTGTTGCTTTGTTCGTTTTTTGGTTTGTTGGCTTGTTGGGTTGTTCGTTTGTTGGTTTGTTGGTTACTTGGTTTGTTGGCTTGTTGGTTTGTTGGTTTGTTGGTTTGTTAGTTTGTTGGTTTGTTGGTTTGTTGGTTTTTTCGTTTGTTGGTTTGTTTATTTGTTCGTTTGTTGGTTTGCTGGTTTGTTGGTTTGTCGGCTTGTTGGCTTGTTGGTTTGTTGATTTGTTGACTTGTTGGTTTGTTGGCTTGTTGGTTTTGTTGGTTTGTTGGTTTGTTGGCTTGTTGGCTTGTTGGTTTGTTGGTTTGTTGGCTTGTTGGTTTTTTGGTTTGTTGGTTTGTTGGTTTGTTGGTTTGTTGGTTTGTTGGTTTATTGGTTTGTTGTTTTGTTGGTTTGTTGGTTTGTTGGTATGTTGGTTTGTTCGTTTGTTGGTTTGTTGGCTTGTTGGTTTGTTGGCTTGTTGGTTTGTTGGTTTGTTGGCTTGTTGGTTTGCTGGTTTGTTGGCTTGTTGGCTTGTTGGTTTGTTCGTTTGTTCGTTTGTTGGTTTGTTGGTTTGTTGGTTTGTTGGTTTGTTGGTTTTTTGGTTTGTTGGTTTTTTGGTTTGTTGGCTTTTTGGCTTGTTGGTTTGTTGGTTAGTTGGTTTGTTGGTTTGTTTGTTTGTTGGTTTGCTGGTTTGTTGGTTTGTTGGTTTGTTGGTTTGTTGGTTTGTTGCTTTGTTGGTTTGTTGGTTTGTTGACTTGTTGGTTTTTTGGTTTGTTGGTTTGTTGGTTTGTTGGTTTGTTGGCTTGTTGGTTTGTTGGCTTGTTGGTTTTTTGGTTTGTTGGTTTGTTGGTTTGTTGCTTTGTTCGTTTTTTGGTTTCTTGGCTTGTTGGCTTGTTGGTTTTTTGGTTTGTTGGTTTGTTTCTTTGTTGGTTTGTTGGTTTGTTGGTTTGTTGGTTTGTTGGTTTGTTGGTTTGTTGGTTTGTTGGTTTGTTGGTTTGTTTGTTTGTTGGTTTGTTGGTTTGTTGGTTTGTTGGTTTGTTGGCTTATTGGCTTGTTGGTTTGTTGGTTTGTTCGTTTGTTGGTTTGTTGGTTTGTTGGTTTGTTGTTTTGTTGGATTGTTGGCTTGTTGGCTTGTTGGTTTGTTGGTTTGATGGCTTGTTGGTTTGTTAGTTTTTTGGTTTGTTGGTTTGTTGGTTTGTTGGTTTGTTGGTTTGTTGGTTTGTTGGTTCGTTGGTTTGTTGGTTCGTTGGTTTGTTGGTTTGTTGGTTTGTTTGTTTGTTGGTTTGTTGGCTTGTTAGTTTGTTGGTGTGTTGGTTTGTTGGTTTGTTGGTTTATTGGTATGTTGTTTTGTTAGCTTGTTGGATTGTTGGTTTGTTGGTTTCTTTGTTTGTTGGTTTGTTTGTTTGTTGGTTTGTTGGTTTGTTGGTTTGTTGGTTTGTTTCTTTGTTGGTTTGTTGGTTTGTTGGTTTGTTGGTTTGTTGGTTTGTTTGGTTTGTTGGTTTGTTTGTTTGTTGCTTTGTTGGTTTGTGGGTTTGTTGGTTTGTTGGTTTGTTGGTTTGTTGGCTTATTGGTTTGTTGGTTTGTTGGTTTGTTCGTTTGTTGGTTTGTTGGTTTGTTGGTTTGTTAGTTTTTTTGTTTGTTGGTTTGTTGGTTTGTTGGTTTGTTGGTTTGTTGGTTTGTTGGTTTGTTGGTTTGTTGGCTTGTTGGTTTGTTGGTTTGTTACTTTGTTAGTGTGTTTGTTTGTTGGATTGTTGGCTTGTTGGTTTGTTGGTTTGTTGGTTTGTTGGTTTGTTGCTTTGTTAGTTTTTTGGTTTGTTGGCTTGTTGGTTTGTTCGTTTGTTGGTTTGTTGGTTTGTTGGCTTGTTGGCTTGTTGGCTTATTGGCTTGTTGGCTTGTTGGTTTGTTCGTTTTTTGGTTTGTTGGCTTGTTGGTTTGTTGGCTTGTTGGTTTGTTGGTTTGTTAGTTTGTTGGTTTGTTGCTTTGTTGGTTTGTGTGCTTGTTAGCTTGTTGGTGTGTTGGTTTGTTGGTTTGTTGGCTTATTGATTTGTTGGTTTGTTGGTTTGTTGGTTTGTTGGCTTGTTGGCTTGTTGGTTTGTTGGTTAGTTCGTTTGTTGGTTTGTTGGTTTTTTGGTTTGTTGGTTTGTTGGTTTGTTGGTTTGTTGGTTAGTTGGCTTGTTGGTTTGTTGGTTTGTTGGATTGTTTGTTTGTTGGCTTGTTGGTTTGTTGGTTTGTTGGCTTGTTGGTTTGCTGGTTTGTTGGCTTGTTGGCTTGTTGGTTTGTTCGTTTGTTCGTTTGTTGGTTTGTTGGTTTGTTGGTTTGTTGGTTTGTTGGTTTTTTGGTTTGTTGGTTTTTTGGTTTGTTGGTTTTTTGGCTTGTTGGTTTGTTGGTTAGTTGGTTTGTTGGTTTGTTTGTTTGTTTGTTTGTTGGTTTGTTGGTTTGTTGGTTTGTTGGTTTGTTGGTTTGTTGGTTTGTTGGTTTGTTGCTTTGTTGGTTTGTTGGTTTGTTGACTTGTTGGTTTGTTGGTTTGTTGGTTGGTTGGTTTGTTCGTTTGTTGGTTTGTTGGTTTGTTGGTTTGTTGGTTTGTTGGTTTGTTGGCTCGTTGGTTTGTTGGTTTGTTGGCTTGTTGGTTTGTTGGTTTGTTGGTTTGTTGGTTTGTTGGTTTGTTGGATTATTCATTTTTTGGTTTGTTGGTTTGTTGGTTTGTTGGTTTGTTGGTTTGTTGGTTTGTTGGTTTGTTGCTTTGTTCGTTTTTTGGTTTGTTGGCTTATTGGTTTGTTCGTTTGTTGGTTTGTTGGTTACTTGGTTTGTTGGCTTGTTGGTTTGTTGGTTTGTTGGTTTGTTAGTTTGTTGGTTTGTTGGTTTGTTGGTTTTTTCGTTTGTTGGTTTGTTTATTTGTTCGTTTGTTGGTTTGCTGGTTTGTTGGTTTGTCAGCTTGTTGGCTTGTTGGTTTGTTGATTTGTTGACTTGTTGGTTTGTTGGTTTGTTGGCTTGTTGGTTTTGTTGGTTTGTTGGTTTGTTGGCTTGTTGGCTTGTTGGTTTGTTGGTTTGTTGGCTTGTTGGTTTTTGGGTTTGTAGGTTTGTTGGTTTGTTGGTTTGTTGGTTTGTTGGTTTATTGGTTTGTTGTTTTGTTGGTTTGTTGGTTTGTTGGTATGTTGGTTTGTTCGTTTGTTGGTTTGTTGGATTGTTTGTTTGTTGGCTTGTTGGTTTGTTGGTTTGTTGGCTTGTTGGTTTGCTGGTTTGTTGGCTTGTTGGCTTGTTGGTTTGTTCGTTTGTTCGTTTGTTGGTTTGTTGGTTTGTTGGTTTGTTGGTTTGTTGGTTTTTTGGTTTGTTGGTTTTTTGGTTTGTTGGTTTTTTGGCTTGTTGGTTTGTTGGTTAGTTGGTTTGTTGGTTTGTTTGTTTGTTTGTTTGTTGGTTTGTTGGTTTGTTGGTTTGTTGGTTTGTTGGTTTGTTGGTTTGTTGGTTTGTTGCTTTGTTGCTTTGTTGGTTTGTTGGTTTGTTGACTTGTTGGTTTTTTGGTTTGTTGGTTTGTTGGTTTGTTGGTTTGTTGGTTTGTTGGTTTGTTGGCTTGTTGGTTTTTTGGTTTGTTGGTTTGTTGGTTTGTTGCTTTGTTTGTTTTTTGGTTTGTTGGCTTGTTGGCTTGTTGGTTTTTTGGTTTGTTGGTTTGTTTCTTTGTTGGTTTGTTGGTTTGTTGGTTTGTTGGTTTGTTGGTTTGTTGGCTTGTTGGTTTGTTTGTTTGTTTGTTTGTTGGTTTGTTGGTTTGTTGGTTTGTTGGTTTGTTGGTTTATTGGCTTGTTGGTTTGTTGGTTTGTTCGTTTGTTGGTTTGTTGGTTTGTTGTTTTGTTGGATTGTTGGCTTGTTGGTTTGTTGGTTTGTTGGCTTGTTGGTTTGTTAGTTTTTTGGTTTGTTGGTTTGTTGGTTTGTTGGTTTGTTGGTTTGTTGGTTTGTTGGTTTGTTGGTTTGTTGGTTTGTTGGTTTGTTGGTTTGTTGGTTTGTTGGTTTGTTGGTTTGTTGGTTTGTTGGTTTGTTGGTTTGTTGGTTTGTTTGTTTGTTGGTTTGTTGGCTTGTTAGCTTGTTGGTGTGTTGGTTTGTTGGTTTGTTGGTTTATTGGTATGTTGTTTTGTTGGCTGGTTGGATTGTTGGTTTGTTGGTTTCTTTGTTTGTTGGTTTGTTCGTTTGTTGGTTTGTTGGTTTGTTGGTTTGTTTCTTTGTTGGTTTGTTGGTTTGTTGGTTTGTTGGTTTGTTGGTTTGTTGGTTTGTTGGTTTGTTTGTTTGTTGGTTTGTTGGTTTGTGGGTTTGTTGGTTTGTTGGTTTGTTGGTTTGTTGGCTTATTGGCTTGTTGGTTTGTTGGTTTGTTCGTTTGTTGGTTTGTTGGTTTGTTGGTTTGTTAGTTTTTTGGTTTGTTCGTTTGTTGGTTTGTTGGTTTGTTGGTTTGTTGGTTTGTTGGTTTGTTGGTTTGTTGGTTTGTTGGTTTGTTGGTTTGTTGGTTTGTTTGTTTGTTGGTTTGTTGGTTTGTGGGTTTGTTGGTTTGTTGGTTTGTTGGTTTGTTGGCTTATTGGCTTGTTGGTTTGTTGGTTTGTTCGTTTGTTGGTTTGTTGGTTTGTTGGTTTGTTAGTTTTTTGGTTTGTTGGTTTGTTGGTTTGTTGCTTTGTTGGTTTGTGTGCTTGTTAGCTTGTTGGTGTGTTGGTTTGTTGGTTTGTTGGCTTATTGGTTTGTTGGTTTGTTGGTTTGTTGGTTTGTTGGCTTGTTGGCTTGTTGGTTTGTTGCTTAGTTCGTTTGTTGGTTTGTTGGTTTGTTGGTTTGTTGGTTTGTTGGTTTGTTGGTGTATTGGTTTGTTGGTTTGTTGGCTTGTTGGTTTGTTCGTTTGTTGGCTTTTTGGTTTGTTGGTTTGTTGGTTTGTTGGTTTGTTAGTTTTTTCGTTTGTTGGTTTGTTGGCTTGTTGGTTTGTTGGTTTGTTGGCTTATTGGTTTGTTGGTTTGTTGGTTTGTTCGTTTGTTGGTTTGTTGGTTTGTTGTTTTGTTGTATTGTTGGCTTGTTGGTTTGTTGGTTTGTTGGCTTGTTGGTTTGTTGGTTTTTTGGTTTGTTGGTTTGTTGGTTTGTTGGTATGTTGGTTTGTTGGTTTGTTGGTTTGTTGGTTTGTTGGTTTGTTTGTTTGTTGGTTTGTTGGTTTGTTGGTTAGTTGGTTTGTTGGTTTGTTGGTTTGTTGGCTTGTTGGTTTGTTGGTTTTTAGTTTGTTGGTGTGTTTGTTTGTTGGCTTGTTGGCTTGTTGGTTTGTTGGTTTGTTGGTTTGTTGGTTTGTTGCTTTGTTCGTTTTTTGGTTTGTTGGCTTGTTGGTTTGTTAGTTTGTTGGTTTGTTGGTTACTTGGTTTGTTGGCTTGTTGGTTTGTTGGTTTGTTGGTTTGTTGGTTTGTTGGTTTTTTCGTTTGTTGGTTTGTTTGTTTGTTCGTTTGTTGGTTTGTTGGTTTGTTGTTTTGTTGGCTTGTTGGCTTGTTGGTTTGTTGATTTGTTGACTTGTTGGTTTGTTGGTTTGTTGGCTTGTTGGTTTTGTTGGTTTGTTGGTTTGTTGGCTTGTTGGCTTGTTGGTTTGTTTGTTTGTTGGCCTGTTGGTTTTTTGGTTTGTTGGTTTGTTGGTTTGTTGGTTTATTGGTTTGTTGTTTTGTTGGCTTGTTGGATTGTTGATTTGTTGGTTTGTTTGTTTCTTGGTTTGTTCGTTTGTTGGTTTGTTGGTTTGTTGGTTTGTTGGTTTGTTGGTTTGTTGGTTGGTTGGTTTGTTCGTTTGTTGGTTTGTTGGTTTGTTGGTTTGTTGGTTTGTTGGTTTGTTGGCTCATTGGTTTGTTGGTTTGTTGGCTTGTTGGTTTGTTGGTTTGTTGGTTTGTTGGTTTGTTGGTTTGTTGGTTTGTTGGATTATTCATTTTTTGGTTTGTTGGTTTGTTGGTTTGTTGGTTTGTTGGCTTGTTGGTTTGTTCGTTTGTTGGCTTTTTGGTTTGTTGGTTTGTTGGTTTGTCGGTTTGTTGGTTTATTGGTTTGTTCGTTTTTTGGTTTGTTGGTTTGTTGGCTTGTTAGTTTGTTGGTTTGTTGGTTGTTTGGTTTGTTGGTTTGTTATTTTGTTGGTTTGTTGGTTTGTTGGTTTGTTGGCTTGTTGGTTTGCTGGTTTTTTGGTTTGGTAGTTTGTTGGTTTGTTGGTTTGTTGGTTTGTTGGTTTGTTGGTTTGTTGGTTTGTTGGTTTGTTGGTTTGTTGGTTTGTTGGCTTGTTGGTTTGTTGGTTTGTTAGTTTGTTGGTGTGTTTGTTTGTTGGCTTGTTGGCTTGTTGGTTTGTTGGTTTTTTGGTTTGTTGGTTTGTTGCTTTGTTCGTTTTTTGGTTTGTTGGCTTGTTGGTTTGATCGTTTGTTGGTTTGTTGGTTACTTGGTTTGTTGGTTTGTTGGTTTGTTGGTTTGTTGGTTTGTTGGTTTGTTGGTTTGTTGGTTTGTTGGTTTGTTGGTTTTTTCGTTTGTTGGTTTGTTGGTTTGTTCGTTTGTTGGTTTGTTGGTTTGTTGGTTTGTTGGCTTGTTGGCTTGTTGGTTTGTTGACTTGTTGACTTGTTGGTTTGTTGGTTTGTTGGCTTGTTGGTTTTGTTGGTTTGTTTCTTTGTTGGTTTGTTGGCTTGTTGGTTTGATGGTTTGCTGGTTTGTTGGCTTGTTGGTTTTTTGGTTTGTTGGCTTGTTGGCTTGTTGGTTTTTTGGTTTGTTGGCTTGTTGGTTTTTTGGTTTGTTGGTTTGTTGGTTTGTTGGTTTGTTGGTTTATTGGTTTGTTGTTTTGTTGGCTTGTTGGATTGTTAGTTTGTTGGTTTGTTTGTTTATTGGTTTGTTCGTTTGTTGGTTTGTTGTTTTGTTGGTTTGTTGACTTGTTAGCTTGTTGGTTTATTGGTTTGTTGGCTTTTTGCTTTGTTGGTTTGTTGGTTTGTTGGTTTGTTGGTTTGTTGCTTTGTTGGTTTGTTCGTTTGTTGGTTTGTTTGTTTGTTGGTTTGTTGGTTTGTTGGTTTGTTGGTTTGTTGGTTTGTTAGTTTGTTGGTTTGTTGGTTTCTTGGTTTGTTGGTTTGTTGGTTTGTTGGCTTGTTGGTTTGTTGGCTTGTTGGCTTGTTGGTTTGTTGCTTTGTTCGTTTGTTCGTTTGTTGGTTTGTTGGTTTGTTGGTTTGTTGGTTTGTTGGTTTGTTAGTTTCTTGGTTTGTTGGTTTGTTGGTTTGTCGGTTTGTTGGTTTGTTGGTTTGTTGGTTTGTTGGTTTGTTGGTTTGTTGGTTTGTTGGTTTGTTGGTTTGTTGGCTTGTTGGTTTGTTGGTTTGTTGGTTTGTTGGTTTGTTTGTTTGTTGGTTTGTTCGTTTGTTGGTTTGTCGGGTTGTTGGTTTGTTGGTTTGTTGGTTACTTGGTTTGTTGGTTTGTTGGTTTGTTGGTTTGTTGGTTTGTTGGTTTTTTCGTTTGTTGGTTTGTTGGTTTGTTCGTTTGTTGGTTTGTTGGTTTGTTGGCTTGTTGTCTTGTTGGTTTGTTGATTTGTTGACTTGTTGGTTTGTTGGTTTGTTGGTTTATTGGTTTGTTCGTTTTTTGGTTTGTTGGTTTGTTGGCTTCTTGGTTTGTTGGTTTGTTGGTTTGTTGGTTTGTTGGTTTGTTGGATTACTCATTTTTTGGTTTGTTGGTTTGTTGGTTTGTTGGTTTGTTGGCTTGTTGGTTTGTTCGTTTGTTGGCTTTTTGGTTTGTTGGTTTGTTGGTTTGTTGGTTTGTTGTTTTATTGGTTTGTTCGTTTTTTGGTTTGTTGGTTTGTTGGCTTGTTGGTTTGTTGGTTTGTTGGTTGTTTGGTTTGTTGGTTTGTTATTTTGTTGGTTTGTTGGTTTGTTGGTTTGTTGGCTTGTTGGTTTGCTGGTTTTTTGGTTTGGTAGTTTGTTGGTTTGTTGGTTTGTTGGTTTGTTGGTTTGTTGGTTTGTTAGTTTGTTGGTGTGTTTGTTTGTTGGCTTGTTGGTTTGTTGGTTTTTTGGTTTGTTGGTTTGTTGCTTTGTTCGTTTTTTGGTTTGTTGGCTTGTTGGTTTGATCGTTTGTTGGTTTGTTGGTTACTTGGTTTGTTGGTTTGTTGGTTTGTTGGTTTGTCGGTTTGTTGGTTTGTTGGTTTTTTCGTTTGTTGGTTTGTTGGTTTGTTCGTTTGTTGGTTTGTTGGTTTGTTGGTTTGTTGGCTTGTTGGCTTGTTGGTTTGTTGATTTGTTGACTTGTTGGTTTGTTGGTTTGTTGGCTTGTTGGTTTTGTTGGTTTGTTTCTTTGTTGGTTTGTTGGTTTGTTGGTTTGATGGTTTGTTGGTTTGTTGGCTTGTTGGTTTTTTGGTTTGTTGGTTTGTTGGTTTGTTGGTTTGTTGGTTTGTTGGTTTGTTAGCTTGTTGGCTTGTTGGTTTGTTGGTTTGTTGGCTTGTTGGTTTTTTGGTTTGTTGGTTTGTTGGTTTGTTGGTTTGTTGGTTTATTGGTTTGTTGTTTTGTTGGCTTGTTGGATTGTTGGTTTGTTGGTTTGTTTGTTTATTGGTTTGTTCGTTTGTTGGTTTGTTGTTTTGTAGGTTTGTTGGCTTGTTAGCTTGTTGGTTTATTGGTTTGTTGGCTTTTTGGTTTGTTGGTTTGTTGGTTTGTTGGTTTGTTGGTTTGTTGGTTTGTTGGTTTGTTCGTTTGTTGGTTTGTTTGTTTGTTGGTTTGTTGGTTTGGTGGTTTGTTGGTTTGTTGGTTTGTTAGTTTGTTGGTTTGTTGGTTTGTTGGTTTGTTGGTTTGTTGGTTTGTTGGTTTGTTGGCTTGTTGGTTTGTTGGCTTGTTGGCTTGTTGGTTTGTTGGTTTGTTCGTTTTTTCGTTTGTTGGTTTGTTGGTTTGTTGGTTTGTTGGTTTGTTGGTTTGTTGGTTTGTTGGTTTCTTGGTTTGTTGGTTTGTTGGTTTGTCGGTTTGTTGGTTTGTTGGTTTGTTGGTTTGTTGGTTTGTTGGTTTGTTGGTTTCTTGGTTTGTTGGTTTGTTGGTTTGTTGGCTTGTTGGTTTGTTGGCTTGTTGGCTTGTTGGTTTGTTGCTTTGTTCGTTTGTTCGTTTGTTGGTTTGTTGGTTTGTTGGTTTGTTGGTTTGTTGGTTTGTTAGTTTCTTGGTTTGTTGGTTTGTTGGTTTGTCGGTTTGTTGGTTTGTTGGTTTGTTGGTTTGTTGGTTTGTTGGTTTGTTGGTTTGTTGGTTTGTTGGTTTGTTGGCTTGTTGGTTTGTTGGTTTGTTGGTTTGTTGGTTTGTTTGTTTGTTGGTTTGTTCGTTTGTTGGTTTGTCGGGTTGTTGGTTTGTTGGTTTGTTGGTTACTTGGTTTGTTGGTTTGTTGGTTTGTTGGTTTGTTGGTTTGTTGGTTTTTTCGTTTGTTGGTTTGTTGGTTTGTTCGTTTGTTGGTTTGTTGGTTTGTTGGCTTGTTGTCTTGTTGGTTTGTTGATTTGTTGACTTGTTGGTTTGTTGGTTTGTTGGTTTATTGGTTTGTTCGTTTTTTGGTTTGTTGGTTTGTTGGCTTCTTGGTTTGTTGGTTTGTTGGTTTGTTGGTTTGTTGGTTTGTTGGATTACTCATTTTTTGGTTTGTTGGTTTGTTGGTTTGTTGGTTTGTTGGCTTGTTGGTTTGTTCGTTTGTTGGCTTTTTGGTTTGTTGGTTTGTTGGTTTGTTGGTTTGTTGTTTTATTGGTTTGTTCGTTTTTTGGTTTGTTGGTTTGTTGGCTTGTTGGTTTGTTGGTTTGTTGGTTGTTTGGTTTGTTGGTTTGTTATTTTGTTGGTTTGTTGGTTTGTTGGTTTGTTGGCTTGTTGGTTTGCTGGTTTTTTGGTTTGGTAGTTTGTTGGTTTGTTGGTTTGTTGGTTTGTTGGTTTGTTGGTTTGTTAGTTTGTTGGTGTGTTTGTTTGTTGGCTTGTTGGTTTGTTGGTTTTTTGGTTTGTTGGTTTGTTGCTTTGTTCGTTTTTTGGTTTGTTGGCTTGTTGGTTTGATCGTTTGTTGGTTTGTTGGTTACTTGGTTTGTTGGTTTGTTGGTTTGTTGGTTTGTCGGTTTGTTGGTTTGTTGGTTTTTTCGTTTGTTGGTTTGTTGGTTTGTTCGTTTGTTGGTTTGTTGGTTTGTTGGTTTGTTGGCTTGTTGGCTTGTTGGTTTGTTGATTTGTTGACTTGTTGGTTTGTTGGTTTGTTGGCTTGTTGGTTTTGTTGGTTTGTTTCTTTGTTGGTTTGTTGGTTTGTTGGTTTGATGGTTTGTTGGTTTGTTGGCTTGTTGGTTTTTTGGTTTGTTGGTTTGTTGGTTTGTTGGTTTGTTGGTTTGTTGGTTTGTTAGCTTGTTGGCTTGTTGGTTTGTTGGTTTGTTGGCTTGTTGGTTTTTTGGTTTGTTGGTTTGTTGGTTTGTTGGTTTGTTGGTTTATTGGTTTGTTGTTTTGTTGGCTTGTTGGATTGTTGGTTTGTTGGTTTGTTTGTTTATTGGTTTGTTCGTTTGTTGGTTTGTTGTTTTGTAGGTTTGTTGGCTTGTTAGCTTGTTGGTTTATTGGTTTGTTGGCTTTTTGGTTTGTTGGTTTGTTGGTTTGTTGGTTTGTTGGTTTGTTGGTTTGTTGGTTTGTTCGTTTGTTGGTTTGTTTGTTTGTTGGTTTGTTGGTTTGGTGGTTTGTTGGTTTGTTGGTTTGTTAGTTTGTTGGTTTGTTGGTTTGTTGGTTTGTTGGTTTGTTGGTTTGTTGGTTTGTTGGCTTGTTGGTTTGTTGGCTTGTTGGCTTGTTGGTTTGTTGGTTTGTTCGTTTTTTCGTTTGTTGGTTTGTTGGTTTGTTGGTTTGTTGGTTTGTTGGTTTGTTGGTTTGTTGGTTTCTTGGTTTGTTGGTTTGTTGGTTTGTCGGTTTGTTGGTTTGTTGGTTTGTTGGTTTGTTGGTTTGTTGGTTTGTTGGTTTGTTGGTTTGTTGGTTTGTTGGTTTGTTGGTTTGTTGGCTTGTTGGTTTGTTGGTTTGTTGGTTTGTTGGTTTGTTTGTTTGTTGGTTTGTTCGTTTTTTGGTTTGTTGGTTTGTTGGTTTGTTGGTTTGTTGGCTTGTTGGTTTGTTCGTTTGTTGGCTTTTTGGTTTGTTGGTTTGTTGGTTTGTTGGTTTGTTGGTTTATTGGTTTGTTCGTTTTTTGGTTTGTTGGTTTGTTGGCTTGTTGGTTTGTTGGTTTGTTGGTTGTTTGTTTTGTTGGTTTGTTATTATGTTGGTTTGTTGGTTTGTTGGTTTGTTGGCTTGTTGGTTTGCTGGTTTTTTGGTTTGGTAGTTTGTTGGTTTGTTGGTTTGTTGGTTTGTTGGTTTGTTGGTTTGTTGGTTTGTTGGTTTGTTGGTTTGTTGGCTTGTTGTTTTGTTGGTTTGTTAGTTTGTTGGTGTGTTTGTTTGTTGGCTTGTTGGCTTGTTGGTTTGTTGGTTTTTTGGTTTGTTGGTTTGTTGCTTTGTTCGTTTTTTGGTTTGTTGGCTTGTTGATTTGATCGTTTGTTGGTTTGTTGGTTACTTGGTTTGTTGGTTTGTTGGTTTGTTGGTTTGTTGGTTTGTTGGTTTTTTCGTTTGTTGGTTTGTTGGTTTGTTCGTTTGTTGGTTTGTTGGTTTGTTGGTTTGTTGGCTTGTTGGCTTGTTGGTTTGTTGATTTGTTGACTTGTTGGTTTGTTGGTTTGTTGGCTTGTTGGTTTTGTTGGTTTGTTTCTTTGTTGGTTTGTTGGTTTGTTGGTTTGATGGTTTGTTGGTTTGTTGGCTTGTTGGTTTTTTGGTTTGTTGGTTTGTTGGTTTGTTGGTTTGTTGGGTTGTTACTTTGTTGGTTTGTTGGTTTGTTGGCTTGTTGGCTTGTTGGTTTGTTGGTTTGTTGGCTTGTTGGTTTTTTGGTTTGTTGGTTTGTTGGTTTGTTGGCTTGTTAGCTTTTTGGTTTATTGGTTTGTTGGCTTTTTGGTTTGTTGGTTTGTTGGTTTATTGGTTTGTTGGTTTGTTGGTTTGTTGGTTTGTTCGTTTGTTGGTTTGTTTGTTTGTTGGTTTGTTGGTTTGTTGGTTTGTTGGTTTGTTGGTTTGTTAGTTTGTTGGTTTGTTGGTTTGTTGGTTTGTTGGTTTGTTGGTTTGTTGGTTTGTTGGTTTGTTGGTTTGTTGGCTTGTTGGTTTGTTGGCTTGTTGGCTTGTTGGTTTGTTGGTTTGTTCGTTTGTTCGTTTGTTGGTTTCTTGGTTTGTTGGTTTGTTGGTTTGTTGGCTTGTTGGTTTGTTGGCTTGTTGGCTTGTTGGTTTGTTGCTTTGTTCGTTTGTTCGTTTGTTGGTTTGTTGGTTTGTTGGTTTGTTGGTTTGTTGGTTTGTTAGTTTCTTGGTTTGTTGGTTTGTTGGTTTGTCGGTTTGTTGGTTTGTTGGTTTGTTGGTTTGTTGGTTTGTTGGTTTGTTGGTTTGTTGGTTTGTTGGTTTGTTGGCTTGTTGGTTTGTTGGTTTGTTGGTTTGTTGGTTTGTTTGTTTGTTGGTTTGTTCGTTTGTTGGTTTGTCGGGTTGTTGGTTTGTTGGTTTGTTGGTTACTTGGTTTGTTGGTTTGTTGGTTTGTTGGTTTGTTGGTTTGTTGGTTTTTTCGTTTGTTGGTTTGTTGGTTTGTTCGTTTGTTGGTTTGTTGGTTTGTTGGCTTGTTGTCTTGTTGGTTTGTTGATTTGTTGACTTGTTGGTTTGTTGGTTTATTGGTTTGTTCGTTTTTTGGTTTGTTGGTTTGTTGGCTTCTTGGTTTGTTGGTTTGTTGGTTTGTTGGTTTGTTGGTTTGTTGGATTACTCATTTTTTGGTTTGTTGGTTTGTTGGTTTGTTGGTTTGTTGGCTTGTTGGTTTGTTCGTTTGTTGGCTTTTTGGTTTGTTGGTTTGTTGGTTTGTTGGTTTGTTGTTTTATTGGTTTGTTCGTTTTTTGGTTTGTTGGTTTGTTGGCTTGTTGGTTTGTTGGTTTGTTGGTTGTTTGGTTTGTTGGTTTGTTATTTTGTTGGTTTGTTGGTTTGTTGGTTTGTTGGCTTGTTGGTTTGCTGGTTTTTTGGTTTGGTAGTTTGTTGGTTTGTTGGTTTGTTGGTTTGTTGGTTTGTTGGTTTGTTAGTTTGTTGGTGTGTTTGTTTGTTGGCTTGTTGGTTTGTTGGTTTTTTGGTTTGTTGGTTTGTTGCTTTGTTCGTTTTTTGGTTTGTTGGCTTGTTGGTTTGATCGTTTGTTGGTTTGTTGGTTACTTGGTTTGTTGGTTTGTTGGTTTGTTGGTTTGTCGGTTTGTTGGTTTGTTGGTTTTTTCGTTTGTTGGTTTGTTGGTTTGTTCGTTTGTTGGTTTGTTGGTTTGTTGGTTTGTTGGCTTGTTGGCTTGTTGGTTTGTTGATTTGTTGACTTGTTGGTTTGTTGGTTTGTTGGCTTGTTGGTTTTGTTGGTTTGTTTCTTTGTTGGTTTGTTGGTTTGTTGGTTTGATGGTTTGTTGGTTTGTTGGCTTGTTGGTTTTTTGGTTTGTTGGTTTGTTGGTTTGTTGGTTTGTTGGTTTGTTGGTTTGTTAGCTTGTTGGCTTGTTGGTTTGTTGGTTTGTTGGCTTGTTGGTTTTTTGGTTTGTTGGTTTGTTGGTTTGTTGGTTTGTTGGTTTATTGGTTTGTTGTTTTGTTGGCTTGTTGGATTGTTGGTTTGTTGGTTTGTTTGTTTATTGGTTTGTTCGTTTGTTGGTTTGTTGTTTTGTAGGTTTGTTGGCTTGTTAGCTTGTTGGTTTATTGGTTTGTTGGCTTTTTGGTTTGTTGGTTTGTTGGTTTGTTGGTTTGTTGGTTTGTTGGTTTGTTGGTTTGTTCGTTTGTTGGTTTGTTTGTTTGTTGGTTTGTTGGTTTGGTGGTTTGTTGGTTTGTTGGTTTGTTAGTTTGTTGGTTTGTTGGTTTGTTGGTTTGTTGGTTTGTTGGTTTGTTGGTTTGTTGGCTTGTTGGTTTGTTGGCTTGTTGGCTTGTTGGTTTGTTGGTTTGTTCGTTTTTTCGTTTGTTGGTTTGTTGGTTTGTTGGTTTGTTGGTTTGTTGGTTTGTTGGTTTGTTGGTTTCTTGGTTTGTTGGTTTGTTGGTTTGTCGGTTTGTTGGTTTGTTGGTTTGTTGGTTTGTTGGTTTGTTGGTTTGTTGGTTTGTTGGTTTGTTAGTTTGTTGGTTTGTTGGTTTGTTGGCTTGTTGGTTTGTTGGTTTGTTGGTTTGTTGGTTTGTTTGTTTGTTGGTTTGTTCGTTTTTTGGTTTGTTGGTTTGTTGGTTTGTTGGTTTGTTGGCTTGTTGGTTTGTTCGTTTGTTGGCTTTTTGGTTTGTTGGTTTGTTGGTTTGTTGGTTTGTTGGTTTATTGGTTTGTTCGTTTTTTGGTTTGTTGGTTTGTTGGCTTGTTGGTTTGTTGGTTTGTTGGTTGTTTGTTTTGTTGGTTTGTTATTTTGTTGGTTTGTTGGTTTGTTGGTTTGTTGGCTTGTTGGTTTGCTGGTTTTTTGGTTTGGTAGTTTGTTGGTTTGTTGGTTTGTTGGTTTGTTGGTTTGTTGGTTTGTTGGTTTGTTGGTTTGTTGGTTTGTTGGCTTGTTGTTTTGTTGGTTTGTTAGTTTGTTGGTGTGTTTGTTTGTTGGCTTGTTGGCTTGTTGGTTTGTTGGTTTTTTGGTTTGTTGGTTTGTTGCTTTGTTCGTTTTTTGGTTTGTTGGCTTGTTGATTTGATCGTTTGTTGGTTTGTTGGTTACTTGGTTTGTTGGTTTGTTGGTTTGTTGGTTTGTTGGTTTGTTGGTTTTTTCGTTTGTTGGTTTGTTGGTTTGTTCGTTTGTTGGTTTGTTGGTTTGTTGGTTTGTTGGCTTGTTGGCTTGTTGGTTTGTTGATTTGTTGACTTGTTGGTTTGTTGGTTTGTTGGCTTGTTGGTTTTGTTGGTTTGTTTCTTTGTTGGTTTGTTGGTTTGTTGGTTTGATGGTTTGTTGGTTTGTTGGCTTGTTGGTTTTTTGGTTTGTTGGTTTGTTGGTTTGTTGGTTTGTTAGGTTGTTACTTTGTTGGTTTGTTGGTTTGTTGGCTTGTTGGCTTGTTGGTTTGTTGGTTTGTTGGCTTGTTGGTTTTTTGGTTTGTTGGTTTGTTGGTTTGTTGGCTTGTTAGCTTTTTGGTTTATTGGTTTGTTGGCTTTTTGGTTTGTTGGTTTGTTGGTTTATTGGTTTGTTGGTTTGTTGGTTTGTTGGTTTGTTCGTTTGTTGGTTTGTTTGTTTGTTGGTTTGTTGGTTTGTTGGTTTGTTGGTTTGTTGGTTTGTTAGTTTGTTGGTTTGTTGGTTTGTTGGTTTGTTGGTTTGTTGGTTTGTTGGTTTGTTGGTTTGTTGGTTTGTTGGCTTGTTGGTTTGTTGGCTTGTTGGCTTGTTGGTTTGTTGGTTTGTTCGTTTGTTCGTTTGTTGGTTTGTTGGTTTGTTGGTCTGTTGGTTTGTTGGTTTCTTGGTTTGTTGGTTTGTTGGTTTGTCGGTTTGTTGGTTTGTTGGTTTGTTGGTTTGTTGGTTTGTTGGTTTGTTGGTTTGTTGGTTTGTTGGTTTGTTGGTTTGTTGGTTTGTTGGTTTATTGGCTTGTTGGTTTGTTGGTTTGTTGGTTTGTTGGTTTGTTTGTTTGTTGGTTTGTTCGTTTGTTGGTTTGTCGGGTTGTTGGTTTGTTGGTTTGTTGGTTACTTGGTTTGTTGGTTTGTTGGTTTGTTGGTTTGTTGGTTTTTTCGTTTGTTGGTTTGTTGGTTTGTTCGTTTGTTGGTTTGTTGGTTTGTTGGTTTGTTGGCTTGTTGGCTTGTTGGTTTGTTGATTTGTTGACTTGTTGGTTTGTTGGTTTGTTGGTTTGTTGGTTTGTTGGTTTATTGGTTTGTTCGTTTTTTGGTTTGTTGGTTTGTTCGTTTGTTGGTTTTTTGGTTTGTTGGTTTGTTGGTTTGTTGGCTTGTTGGTTTGTTCGTTTGTTGGCCTTTTGGTTTGTTGGTTTGTTGGTTTGTTGGTTTGTTGGTTTGTTGGTTTATATGTTTGTTCGTTTTTTGGTTTGTTGGTTTGTTGGCTTGTTGGTTTGTTGGTTTGTTGGTTGTTTGGTTTGTTGGTTTGTTATTTTGTTGGTTTGTTGGTTTGTTGGTTTGTTGGCTTGTTGGTTTGCTGGTTTTTTGGTTTGTTAGTTTGTTGGTTTGTTGGTTTGTTGGTTTGTTGGTTTGTTGGTTTGTTGGTTTGTTGGTTTGTTGGTTTGTTGGCTTGTTGGTTTGTTGGTTTGTTAGTTTGTTGGTGTGTTTGTTTGTTGGCTTGTTGGCTTGTTGGTTTGTTGGTTTTTTGGTTTGTTGGTTTGTTGCTTTGTTCGTTTTTTGGTTTGTTGGCTTGTTGGTTTGTTCGTTTGTTGGTTTGTTGGTTACTTGGTTTGTTGGTTTGTTGGTTTGTTGGTTTGTTGGTTTGTTGGTTTTTTCGTTTGTTGGTTTGTGGGTTTATTCGTTTGTGGTTTGTTGGTTTGTTGGTTTGTTGGCTTGTTGGCTTGTTGGTTTGTTGATTTGTTGACTTGTTGGTTTGTTGGTTTGTTGGCTTGTTGGTTTTGTTGGTTTGTTTCTTTGTTGGTTTGTTGGTTTGTTGGTTTGTTGGTTTGTTATTTTGTTGGCTTGTTGGTTTTTTGGTTTGTTGGTTTGTTGGTTTGTTGGTTTGTTGGTTTGTTGGTTTGTTGGTTTGTTGGTTTGTTGGCTTGTTGGCTTGTTGGCTTGTTGGTTTGTTGGTTTGTTGGCTTGTTGGTTTTTTGGTTTGTTGGTTTGTTGGTTTGTTGGTTTATTGGTTTGTTGTTTTGTTGGCTTGTTGGATTGTTGGTTTGTTAGTTTGTTTGTTTGTTGGTTTGTTCGTTTGTTGGTTTGTCGGTTTGTTGGTTTGTTGGTTTGTTGGTTTGTTGGTTTGTTGGTTTGTTGGTTTGTTGGTTTGTTGGCTTGTTGGTTTGTTGGTTTGTTGGTTTGTTGGTTTGTTTGTTTGTTGGTTTGTTCGTTTGTTGGTTTGTCGGGTTGTTGGTTTGTTGGTTTGTTGGTTACTTGGTTTGTTGGTTTGTTGGTTTGTTGGTTTGTTGGTTTGTTGGTTTTTTCGTTTGTTGGTTTGTTGGTTTGTTCGTTTGTTGGTTTGTTGGTTTGTTGGTTTGTTGGCATGTTGGCTTGTTGGTTTGTTGATTTGTTGACTTGTTGGTTTGTTGGTTTGTTGGTTTATTAGTTTGTTCGTTTTTTGGTTTGTTGGTTTGTTGGTTTGTTGGCTCGTTGGTTTGTTGGTTTGTTGGCTTGTTGGTTGGTTGGTTTGTTGGTTTGTTGGTTTGTTGGCTTGTTGGATTATTCATTTTTTGGTTTGTTGGTTTGTTGGTTTGTTGGTTTGTTGGCTTGTTGGTTTGTTCGTTTGTTGGCTTTTTGGTTTGTTGGTTTGTTGGTTTGTTGGTTTGTTGGTTTATTGGTTTGTTCGTTTTTTGGTTTGTTGGTTTGTTGGCTTGTTGGTTTGTTGGTTTGTTGGTTGTTTGGTTTGTTGGTTTGTTATTTTGTTGGTTTGTTGGTTTGTTGGTTTGTTGGCTTGTTTGTTTGCTGGTTTTTTGGTTTGGTAGTTTGTTGGTTTGTTGGTTTGTTGGTTTGTTGGTTTGTTGGTTTGTTGGTTTGTTGGTTTGTTGGTTTGTTGGTTTGTTGGTTTGTTGGCTTGTTAGTTTGTTGGTTTGTTAGTTTGTTGGTGTGTTTGTGTGTTGGCTTGTTGGCTTGTTGGTTTGTTGGTTTTTTGGTTTGTTGGTTTGTTGCTTTGTTCGTTTTTTGGTTTGTTGGCTTGTTGGTTTGATCGTTTGTTGGTTTGTTGGTTACTTGGTTTGTTGGTTTGTTGGTTTGTTGGTTTGTTCGTTTGTTGGTTTGTTGGTTTTTTCGTTTGTTGGTTTGTTGGTTTGTTCGTTTGTTGGTTTGTTGGTTTGTTGGCTTGTTGGCTTGTTGGTTTGTTGATTTGTTGACTTGTTGGTTTGTTGGTTTGTTGGCTTGTTGGTTTTGTTGGTTTGTTTCTTTGTTGGTTTGTTGGTTTGTTGGTTTGATGGTTTGTTGGTTTGTTGGCTTGTTGGTTTTTTGGTTTGTTGGTTTGTTGATTTGTTGGTTTGTTGGTTTGTTGGTTTGTTGGTTTTTTGGTTTGTTGGTTTGTTAGCTTGTTGGCTTATTGGTTTGTTGGTTTGTTGGCTTGTTGGTTTTTTGGTTTGTTGGTTTGTTGGTTTGTTGGTTTGTTGGTTTATTGGTTTGTTGTTTTGTTGGCTTGTTGGATTGTTGGTTTGTTGGTTTGTTTGTTTATTGGTTTGTTCGTTTGTTGGTTTGTTGTTTTGTTGGTTTGTTGGCTTGTTAGCTTGTTGGTTTATTGGTTTGTTGGCTTTTTGGTTTGTTGGTTTGTTGGTTTGTTGGTTTGTTGGTTTGTTGGTTTGTTGGTTTGTTCGTTTGTTGGTTTGTTTGTTTGTTGGTTTGTTGGTTTGTTGGTTTGTTGGTTTGTTAGTTTGTTGGTTTGTTGGTTTGTTGGTTTGTTGGTTTGTTGGTTTGTTGGCTTGTTGGTTTGTTGGCTTGTTGGCTTGTTGGTTTGTTGGTTTGTTCGTTTGTTCGTTTGTTGGTTTGTTGGTTTGTTGGTTTGTTGGTTTGTTGGTTTGTTGGTTTGTTGGTTTCTTGGTTTGTTGGTTTGTTGGTTTGTCGGTTTGTTGGTTTGTTGGTTTGTTGGTTTGTTGGTTTGTTGGTTTGTTGGTTTGTTGGTTTGTTGGTTTGTTGGCTTGTTGGTTTGTTGGTTTGTTGGTTTGTTGGCTTATTTGTTTGTTGGTTTGTTCGTTTTTTGGTTTGTTGGTTTGTTGGTTTGTTGGTTTGTTGGCTTGTTGGTTTGTTCGTTTGTTGGCTTTTTGGTTTGTTGGTTTGTTGGTTTATTGGTTTGTTCGTTTTTTGGTTTGTTGGTTTGTTGGCTTGTTGGTTTGTTGGTTTGTTGGTTGTTTGGTTTGTTGGTTTGTTATTTTGTTGGTTTGTTGGTTTGTTGGTTTGTTGGTTTGTTGGCTCGTTGGTTTGTTGGTTTGTTGGCTTGTTGGTTTGTTGGTTTGTTGGTTTGTTGGTTTGTTGGTTTGTTGGATTATTCATTTTTTGGTTTGTTGGTTTGTTGGTTTGTTTGTTTGTTGGCTTGTTGGTTTGTTCGTTTGTTGGCTTTTTAGTTTGTTGGTTTGTTGGTTTGTTGGTTTATTGGTTTGTTCGTTTTTTGGTTTGTTGGTTTGTTGGCTTGTTGGTTTGTTGGTTTGTTGGTTGTTTGGTTTGTTGGTTTGTTATTTTGTTAGTTTGTTGGTTTGTTGGTTTGTTGGCTTGTTGGTTTGCTGGTTTTTTGGTTTGGTAGTTTGTTGGTTTGTTGGTTTGTTGGTTTGTTGGTTTGTTGGTGTGTTGGTTTGTTGGTTTGTTGGTTTGTTGCTTTGTTGGCTTGTTGGTTTGTTGGTTTGTTAGTTTGTTGGTGTGTTTGTTTGTTGGCTTGTTGGCTTGTTGGTTTGTTGGTTTTTTGGTTTGTTGGTTTGTTGCTTTGTTCGTTTTTTGGTTTGTTGGCTTGTTGGTTTGATCGTTTGTTGGTTTGTTGGTTACTTGGTTTGTTGGTTTGTTGGTTTGTTGGTTTGTTGGTTTGTTGGTTTGTTGGTTTGTTGGTTTTTTCGTTTGTTGGTTTGTTGGTTTGTTCGTTTGTTGGTTTGTTGGTTTGTTGGTTTGTTGGCTTGTTGGCTCGTTGGTTTGTTGATTTGTTGACTTGTTGGTTTGTTGGTTTGTTGGCTTGTTGGTATTGTTGGTTTGTTTCTTTGTTGGTTTGTTGGTTTGTTGGTTTGATGGTTTGTTGGTTTGTTGGCTTGTTGGTTTTTTGGTTTGTTGATTTGTTGGTTTGTTGGTTTTGTTGGTTTGTTGGTTTTTTGGTTTGTTGGTTTGTTAGCTTGTTGGCTTGTTGGTTTGTTGGTTTGTTGGCTTGTTGGTTTTTTGGTTTGTTGGTTTGTTGGTTTGTTGGTTTGTTGGTTTATTGGTTTGTTGTTTTGTTGGCTTGTTGGATTGTTGGTTTGTTGGTTTGTTTGTTTATTGGTTTGTTCGTTTGTTGGTTTGTTGTTTTGTTGGTTTGTTGGCTTGTTAGCTTGTTGGTTTATTGGTTTGTTGGCTTTTTGGTTTGTTGGTTTGTTGGTTTGTTGGTTTGTTGGTTTGTTGGTTTGTTGGTTTGTTCGTTTGTTGGTTTGTTTGTTTGTTGGTTTGTTGGTTTGTTGGTTTGTTGGTTTGTTGGTTTGTTAGTTTGTTGGTTTGTTGGTTTGTTGGTTTGTTGGTTTGTTGGTTTGTTGGTTTGTTGGCTTGTTGGTTTGTTGGCTTGTTGGCTTGTTGGTTTGTTGGTTTGTTCGTTTGTTCGTTTGTTGGTTTGTTGGTTTGTTGGTTTGTTGGTTTGTTGGTTTGTTGGTTTGTTGGTTTCTTGGTTTGTTGGTTTGTTGGTTTGTCGGTTTGTTGGTTTGTTGGTTTGTTGGTTTGTTGGTTTGTTGGTTTGTTGGTTTGTTGGTTTGTTGGTTTGTTGGTTTGTTGGTTTGTTGGCTTGTTGGTTTGTTGGTTTGTTGGTTTGTTGGTTTATTTGTTTGTTGGTTTGTTCGTTTTTTGGTTTGTAGGTTTGTTGGTTTGTTGGTTTGTTGGCTTGTTGGTTTGTTCGTTTGTTGGCTTTTTGGTTTGTTGGTTTGTTGGTTTGTTGGTTTGTTGGTTTATTGGTTTGTTCGTTTTTTGGTTTGTTGGTTTGTTGGCTTGTTGGTTTGTTGGTTTGTTGGTTGTTTGGTTTGTTGGTTTGTTATTTTGTTGGTTTGTTGGTTTGTTGGTTTGTTGGCTTGTTGGTTTGCTGGTTTTTTGGTTTGGTAGTTTGTTGGTTTGTTGGTTTGTTGGTTTGTTGGTTTGTTGGTTTGTTGGTTTGTTGGCTTGTTGTTTTGTTGGTTTGTTAGTTTGTTGGTGTGTTTGTTTGTTGGCTTGTTGGCTTGTTGGTTTGTTGGTTTTTTGGTTTGTTGGTTTGTTGCTTTGTTCGTTTTTTGGTTTGTTGGCTTGTTGATTTGATCGTTTGTTGGTTTGTTGGTTACTTGGTTTGTTGGTTTGTTGGTTTGTTGGTTTGTTGGTTTGTTGGTTTTTTCGTTTGTTGGTTTGTTCGTTTGTTGGTTTGTTGGTTTGTTGGTTTGTTGGCTTGTTGGCTTGTTGGTTTGTTGATTTGTTGACTTGTTGGTTTGTTGGTTTGTTGGTTTGTTGGCTTGTTGGTTTTGTTGGTTTGTTTCTTTGTTGGTTTGTTGGTTTGTTGGTTTGATGGTTTGTTGGTTTGTTGGCTTGTTGGTTTTTTGGTTTGTTTGTTTGTTGGTTTGTTGGTTTGTTGGGTTGTTGGTTTGTTGGTTTGTTGGTTTGTTGGCTTGTTGGCTTGTTGGTTTGTTGGTTTGTTGGCTTGTTGGTTTTTTGGTTTGTTGGTTTGTTGGTTTGTTGGTTTGTTGGTTTATTGGTTTGTTGTTTTGTTGGCTTGTTGGATTGTTGGTTTGTTGGTTTGTTTGTTTATTGGTTTGTTCGTTTGTTGGTTTGTTGTTTTGTTGGTTTGTTGGCTTGTTAGCTTGTTGGTTTATTGGTTTGTTGGCTTTTTGGTTTGTTGGTTTGTTGGTTTATTGGTTTGTTGGTTTGTTGGTTTGTTGGTTTGTTGGTTTGTTCGTTTGTTGGTTTGTTTGTTTGTTGGTTTGTTGGTTTGTTGGTTTGTTGGTTTGTTGGTTTGTTGGTTTGTTAGTTTGTTGGTTTGTTGGTTTGTTGGTTTGTTGGTTTGTTGGTTTGTTGGTTTGTTGGCTTGTTGGTTTGTTGGCTTGTTGGCTTGTTGGTTTGTTGGTTTGTTCGTTTGTTCGTTTGTTGGTTTGTTGGTTTGTTGGTCTGTTGGTTTGTTGGTTTCTTGGTTTGTTGGTTTGTTGGTTTGTCGGTTTGTTGGTTTGTTGGTTTGTTGGTTTGTTGGTTTGTTGGTTTGTTGGTTTGTTGGTTTGTTGGTTTGTTGGTTTGTTGGCTTGTTGGTTTGTTGGTTTGTTGGTTTGTTGGTTTGTTTGTTTGTTGGTTTGGTCGTTTGTTGGTTTGTCGGGTTGTTGGTTTGTTGGTTTGTTAGTTACTTGGTTTGTTGGTTTGTTGGTTTGTTGGTTTTTTCGTTTGTTGGTTTGTTGGTTTGTTCGTTTGTTGGTTTGTTGGTTTGTTGGTTTGTTGGCTTGTTGGCTTGTTGGTTTGTTGATTTGTTGACTTGTTGGTTTTTTGGTTTGTTGGTTTGTTGGTTTGTTGGTTTATTGGTTTGTTCGTTTTTTGGTTTGTTGGTTTGTTCGTTTGTTGGTTTGTTGGTTTGTTGGTTTGTTGGCTTGTTGGTTTGTTCGTTTGTTGGCTTTTTGGTTTGTTGGTTTGTTGGTTTGTTGTTTTGTTGGTTTATATGTTTGTTCGTTTTTTGGTTTGTTGGTTTGTTGGCTTGTTGGTTTGTTGGTTTGTTGGTTGTTTGGTTTGTTGGTTTGTTATTTTGTTGGTTTGTTGGTTTGTTGGTTTGTTGGCTTGTTGGTTTGCTGGTTTTTTGGTTTTTGTTAGTTTGTTGGTTTGTTGGTTTGTTGGTTTGTTGGTTTGTTGGTTTGTTGGTTTGTTGGTTTGTTGGTTTGTTGGTTTGTTGGCTTGTTGGTTTGTTGGTTTGTTAGTTTGTTGGTGTGTTTGTTTGTTGGCTTGTTGGCTTGTTGGTTTGTTGGTTTTTTGGTTTGTTGGTTTGTTGCTTTGTTCGTTTTTTGGTTTGTTGGCTTGTTGGTTTGTTCGTTTGTTGGTTTGTTGGTTACTTGGTTTGTTGGTTTGTTGGTTTGTTGGTTTGTTGGTTTGTTGGTTTGTTGGTTTTTTCGTTTGTTGGTTTGTTGGTTTATTCGTTTGTGGTTTGTTGGTTTGTTGGTTTGTTGGCTTGTTGGCTTGTTGGTTTGTTGATTTGTTGACTTGTTGGTTTGTTGGTTTGTTGGCTTGTTGGTTTTGTTGGTTTGTTTCTTTGTTGGTTTGTTGGTTTGTTGGTTTGTTGGTTTGTTGGCTTGTTGGTTTTTTGGTTTGTTGGTTTGTTGGTTTGTTGGTTTGTTGGTTTGTTGGTTTGTTGGTTTGTTGGTTTGTTGGCTTGTTGGCTTGTTGGCTTGTTGGTTTGTTGGTTTGTTGGCTTGTTGGTTTTTTGGTTTGTTGGTTTGTTGGTTTGTTGGTTTGTTGGTTTATTGGTTTGTTGTTTTGTTGGCTTGTTGGATTGTTGGTTTGTTAGTTTGTTTGTTTGTTGGTTTGTTCGTTTGTTGGTTTGTTGTTTTGTTGGTTTGTTGGCTTCTTAGCTTGTTGGTTTATTGGTTTATTGGCTTTTTGGTTTGTTGGTTTGTTGGTTTGTTGGTTTGTTGGTTTGTTGGTTTGTTGGTTTGTTCGTTTGTTGGTTTGTTTGTTTGTTGGTTTGTTGGTTTGTTGGTTTGTTGGTTTGTTGGTTTGTTGGTTTGTTGGTTTGTTGGTTTGTTGGTTTGTTAGTTTGTTGGTTTGTTGGTTTGTTGGTTTGTTGGTTTCTTGGTTTGTTGGTTTGTTGGCTTGTTGGTTTGTTGGCTTGTTGGCTTGTTGGTTTGTTGGTTTGTTCGTTTGTTCGTTTGTTGGTTTGTTGGTTTGTTGGTTTGTTGGTTTGTTGGTTTGTTGGTTTGTTGGTTTGTTGGTTTGTTGGTTTGTCGGTTTGTTGGTTTGTTGGTTTGTTGGTTTGTTGGTTTGTTGGTTTGTTGGTTTGTTGGTTTGTTGGTTTGTTGGTTTGTTGGCTTGTTGGTTTGTTGGTTTGTTGGTTTGTTGGTTTGTTTGTTTGTTGGTTTGTTCGTTTGTTGGTTTGTCGGGTTGTTGGTTTGTTGGTTTGTTGGTTACTTGGTTTGTTGGTTTGTTGGTTTGTTGGTTTGTTGGTTTGTTGGTTTGTTGGTGTTTTCGTTTGTTTGTTTGTTGGTTTGTTCGTTTGTTGGTTTGTTGGTTTGTTGGTTTGTTGGCTTGTTGGCTTGTTGGTTTGATGATTTGTTGACTTGTTGGTTTGTTGGTTTGTTGGCTTGTTGGTTTTGTTGGTTTATTTCTTTGTTGGTTTGTTGGTTTGTTGGTTTGTTGGTTTGTTGGTTTGTTGGCTTGTTTGTTTTTTTGTTTGTTGGTTTGTTGGTTTGTTGGTTTGTTGGTTTGTTGGTTTTTTGGTTTGTTGGTTTATTGGTTTGTTGTTTTGTTGGCTTGTTGGTTTGTTGGTTTGTTTGTTTGTTGGTTTGTTCGTTTGTTGGTTTGTTGGTTTGTTGGTTTGTTGGTTTGTTGGTTTGTTGGTTTGTTGGTTTGTTGGTTTGTTGGTTTGTTGGTTTGTTGGTCTGTTGGTTTGTTGGTTTGTTCGTTTGTTGGTTTGTTGGTTTGTTGGTTTGTTGGTTTGTTGGTTTGTTGGTTTGTTGGTTTGTTGGTTTGTTGGTTTGTTGGCTTGTTGGTTTGTTGGTTTGTTAGTTTGTTGGTGTGTTTGTTTGTTGGCTTGTTGGCTTGTTGGTTTGTTGGTTTTTTGGTTTGTTGGTTTGTTGCTTTGTTCGTTTTTTGGTTTGTTGGCTTGTTGGTTTGTTCGTTTGTTGGTTTGTTGGTTACTTGGTTTGTTGGTTTGTTGGTTTGTTGGTTTGTTGGTTTGTTGGTTTGTTGGTTTTTTCGTTTGTTGGTTTGTTGGTTTATTCGTTTGTGGTTTGTTGGTTTGTTGGTTTGTTGGCTTGTTGGCTTGTTGGTTTGTTGATTTGTTGACTTGTTGGTTTGTTGGTTTGTTGGCTTGTTGGTTTTGTTGGTTTGTTGGTTTGTTGGCTTGTTGGTTTTTTGGTTTGTTGGTTTGTTGGTTTGTTGGTTTGTTGGTTTGTTGGTTTGTTGGTTTGTTGGTTTGTTGGCTTGTTGGCTTGTTGGCTTGTTGGTTTGTTGGTTTGTTGGCTTGTTGGTTTTTTGGTTTGTTGGTTTGTTGGTTTGTTGGTTTGTTGGTTTATTGGTTTGTTGTTTTGTTGGCTTGTTGGATTGTTGGTTTGTTAGTTTGTTTGTTTGTTGGTTTGTTCGTTTGTTGGTTTGTTGTTTTGTTGGTTTGTTGGCTTCTTAGCTTGTTGGTTTATTGGTTTATTGGCTTTTTGGTTTGTTGGTTTGTTGGTTTGTTGGTTTGTTGGTTTGTTGGTTTGTTCGTTTGTTGGTTTGTTTGTTTGTTGGTTTGTTGGTTTGTTGGTTTGTTGGTTTGTTGGTTTGTTGGTTTGTTGGTTTGTTGGTTTGTTAGTTTGTTGGTTTGTTGGTTTGTTGGTTTGTTGGTTTCTTGGTTTGTTGGTTTGTTGGCTTGTTGGTTTGTTGGCTTGTTGGCTTGTTGGTTTGTTGGTTTGTTCGTTTGTTCGTTTGTTGGTTTGTTGGTTTGTTGGTTTGTTGGTTTGTTGGTTTGTTGGTTTGTCGGTTTGTTGGTTTGTTGGTTTGTTGGTTTGTTGGTTTGTTGGTTTGTTGGTTTGTTGGTTTGTTGGTTTGTTGGTTTGTTGGCTTGTTGGTTTGTTGGTTTGTTGGTTTGTTGGTTTGTTTGTTTGTTGGTTTGTTCGTTTGTTGGTTTGTCGGGTTGTTGGTTTGTTGGTTTGTTGGTTACTTGGTTTGTTGGTTTGTTGGTTTGTTGGTTTGTTGGTTTGTTGGTTTGTTGGTTTTTTCGTTTGTTTGTTTGTTGGTTTGTTCGTTTGTTGGTTTGTTGGTTTGTTGGTTTGTTGGCTTGTTGGCTTGTTGGTTTGATGATTTGTTGACTTGTTGGTTTGTTGGTTTGTTGGCTTGTTGGTTTTGTTGGTTTATTTCTTTGTTGGTTTGTTGGTTTGTTGGTTTGTTGGTTTGTTGGTTTGTTGGTTTGTTGGCTTGTTTGTTTTTTTGTTTGTTGGTTTGTTGGTTTGTTGGTTTGTTGGTTTGTTGGTTTTTTGGTTTGTTGGTTTATTGGTTTGTTGTTTTGTTGGCTTGTTGGTTTGTTGGTTTGTTTGTTTGTTGGTTTGTTCGTTTGTTGGTTTGTTGGTTTGTCGGTTTGTTGGTTTGTTGGTTTGTTGGTTTGTTGGTTTGTTGGTTTGTTGGTTTGTTGGTTTGTTGGTCTGTTGGTTTGTTGGTTTGTTCGTTTGTTGGTTTGTTGGTTTGTTGGTTTGTTGTTTTGTTGTTTTGTTGGTTTGTTGGCTTCTTGGCTTGTTGGCTTGTTAATTTGTTGGTTTGTTCGTTTGTTGGTTTGTTGTTTTGTTGGTTTGTTGGCTTGTTAGCTTGTTGGTTTATTGGTTTGTTGGCTTTTTGGTTTGTTGGTTTGTTGGTTTGTTGGTTTGTTGGTTTGTTGGTTTGTTGGTTTGTTGGTTTGTTCGTTTGTTGGTTTGTTGGTTTGTTGGTTTGTTGGCTTGTTGGTTTGTTGGCTTGTTGGCTTGTTGGTTTGTTGGTTTGTTCGTTTGTTGGTTTGTTGGTTTGTTGGTTTGTTGGTTTGTTGGTTTGTTGGTTTCTTGGTTTCTTGGTTTGTTGGTTTGTCGGTTTGTTGGTTTGTTGATTTGTTGGTTTGTTAGTTTGTTGGTTTGTTGGTTTGTTGGTTTGTTGGATTGTTGGCTTGTTGGTTTGTTGGTTTGTTGGTTTGTTGGTTTGTTTGTTTGTTGGTTTGTTCGTTTGTTGGTTTGTTGGTTTGTTGATTTGTTGGTTTGTTGGTTTGTTGGTTTGTTGGTTTGTTGGTTTGTTGGCTTGTTGGCTTGTTGGTTTGTTGGTTTGTTGGTTTGTTGGCTTGTTGGTTTGTTGGTTTGTTGGCTTGTTGGCTTGTTGGTTTTTTGGTTTGTTGGTTTGTTGTTTTGTTGGCTTGTTGGCTTGTTGGCTTGTTGGTTTGTTGGCTTGTTGGTTTGTTGGTTTGTTGGTTTGTTGTTTTGTTAGTTTGTTGGTTTATTGGTTTGTTCGTTTTTTGGTTTGTTGGTTTGTTGGTTTGTTGGCTTGTTGGTTTGTTGGTTTGGTTGTTTGGTTTCTTGGTTCGTTGGTTTGTTGGTTTGTTGGTTTGTTGGTTTGTTGGCTTATTGGCTTGTTGGTTTGTTGGTTTGTTCGTTTGTTGGTTTGTTGGTTTGTTGGTTTGTTGGTTTGTCGGTTTGTTGGTTTGTTGGTTTGTTGGTTTATTGGTTTGTTGTTTTGTTGGCTTGTTGGATTGTTGGTTTGTTGGTTTGTTTGTTTGTTGGTTTGTTCGTTTGTTGGTTTGTTGGTTTGTTGGTTTGTTGGTTTGTTGGTTTGTTGGTTTGTTGGTTTGTTGGTTTGTTGGTTTGTTGGTTTGTTGGTTTGTTGGTTTGTTGGTTTGTTGGTTTGTTGGTTTGTTCGTTTGTTGGTTTGTTGGTTTGTTGGTTTGTTGTTTTGTTGGTTTGTTGGCTTCTAGGCTTGTTGGTTTGTTGGTTTGTTCGTTTGTTCGTTTGTTGGTTTGTTGTTTTGTTGGTTTGTTGGCTTGTTAGCTTGTTGTTTTATTGGTTTGTTGGCTTTTTGGTTTGTTGGTTTGTTGGTTTGTTGGTTTGTTGGTTTGTTCGTTTGTTGGTTTGTTTGTTTGTTGGTTTGTTGGTTTGTTGGTTTGTTGGTTTGTTGGTTTGTTGGTTTGTTGGTTTGTTGGTTTGTTGGTTTGTTGGTTTGTTGGTTTGTTGGTTTGTTGGCTTGTTGGTTTGTTGGCTTGTTGGCTTGTTGGTTTGTTGGTTTGTTCGTTTGTTCGTTTGTTGGTTTGTTGGTTTGTTTGTTTGTTGGTTTGTTGGTTTGTTGGTTTGTTGGTTTGTTGGTTTCTTGGTTTGTTGGTTTGTCGGTTTGCTGGTTTGTTGGTTTGTTGGTTTGTTGGTTTGTTGGTTTGTTGGTTTGTTGGCTTGTTGGTTTGTTGGTTTGTTGGTTTGTTGGTTTGTTTGTTTGTTGGTTTGTTCGTTTGTTGGTTTGTTGGTTTGTTGGTTTGTTGGTTTGTTGGTTTGTTAGCTTGTTGGCTTGTTGGCTTGTTGGTTTGTTGGTGTGTTGGTTTGTTGTTTTGTTAGTTTGTTTGTTTATTGGTTGGTTCGTTTTTTGGTTTGTTGGTTTGTTGGTTTGTTGGCTTGTTGGTTTGTTGGTTTGTTGGTTGGCTGGTTTGTTGGTTCGTTGGTTTGTTGGTTTGTTGGTTTGTTGGTTTGTTGGCTTATTGGCTTGTTGTTTTGTTGGTTTGTTCTTTTGTTGGTTTGTTGGTTTGTTGTTTTGTTGGATTGTTGGCTTGTTGGTTTGTTGGTTTGTTGGCTTGTTGGTTTGTTGGTTTTTTGGTTTGTTGGTTTGTGGGCTTGTTGGTTTGTTGGTTTGTTGATTTGTTGGTTTGTTGGTTTGTTGGTTTGTTGGTTTGTTGGTTTGTTGGTTTGTTGGTTTGTTGGTTAGTTGGCTTGTTGGTTTGTTGCTTTGTTGGCTTGTTGGTTTGTTCGTTTGTTGGTTTGTTGGTTACTTGGTTTGTTGGCTTGTTGGTTTGTTGGTTTGTTGGTTTGTTGGTTTTTTCGTTTGTTGGTTTGTTTGTTTGTTCGTTTGTTGGTTTGTTGGTTTGTTGGTCTGTTGGCTTGTTGGCTTGTTGGTTTTTTGGTTTGTTAGTTTGTTGGTTTGTTGGTTTGTTGGTTTGTTGGTTTGTTGGTTTGTTGGTTTGTTGGTTTGTTGGTTTGTTGGTTTGTTGGTTTGTTGGTTTGTTGGCTTGTTGGTTTGTTGGTTTGTTGGTTTGTTAGTTTGTTGGTGTGTTTGTTTGTTGGCTTGTTGGCTTGTTGGCTTGTTGGTTTGTTGGTTTGTTGGTTTGTTTGTTTGTTGGTTTGTTGGTTTGTTGGTTTGTTGGCTTATTGGTTTATTGGTTTGTTGGTTTGTTGGTTTGTTAATTTTTTGGTTTGTTGGTTTGTTGGTTTGTTGGCTTGTTGGTTTGTTCGTTTGTGGGCTTTTTAGTTTGTTGGTTTGTTGGTTTGTTGGTTTATTGGTTTGTTCGTTTTTTGGTTTGTTGGTTTGTTGGCTTGTTGGTTTGTTGGTTTGTTAGTTGTTTGGTTTGTTGGTTTGTTGGCTTGTTGGTTTGTTGGTTTGTTGGCTTATTGGCTTGTTGGCTTGTTGGTTTGTTCGTTTGTTGGTTTGTTGGTTTGTTGTTTTGTTGTTTTGTTGGATTGTTGGCTTGTTGGTTTGTTGGTTTGTTGGCCTGTTGGTTTGTTGGTTTTTTGGTTTGTTAGTTTGTTGGTTTGTTGGTTTGTGTGTTTGTTGGTTTGTTGGTTTGTTGGTTTGTTGGTTTGTTGGTTTGTTGGTTTGTTGGCTTATTGGTTTGTTGGTTTGTTGGTTTGTTAGTTGTTGGTGTGTTTGTTTGTTGGCTTGTTGGCTTGTTAGTTTGTTGGTTTGTTGGTTTGTTGGTTTATTGCTTTGTTCGTTTTTTGGTATGTTGGCTTGTTGGTTTGTTCGTTTGTTGGTTTGTTGGTTACTTGGTTTGTTGGTTTGTTGGTTTGTTGGTTTGTTGGTTTGTTGGTTTGTTGGTTTGTTGGTTTTTTCGTTTGTTGGTTTGTTGGTTTGTTCGTTTGTTGGTTTGTTGGTTTGTTGGTTTGTTGGCTTGTTGGCTTGTTGGTTTGTTGGTTTGTTGACTTGTTGGTTTGTTGGTTTGTTGGTTTGTTGGTTTTGTTGGCTTGTTGGTTTGTTGGTTTGTTGGTTTGTTGGTTTGTTGGTTTGTTGGTTTGTTGGCTTGTTGATTTTTTGGTTTGTTGGTTTGTTGGTTTGTTGGTTTGTTGGTTTGTTGGTTTGTTGGTTTGTTGGCTTGTTGGCTTGTTGGTTTGTTGGTTTGTTGGCTTGTTGGTTTTTTGGTTTGTTGGTTTGTTGGTTTGTTGGTTTATTGGTTTGTTGTTTTGTTGGCTTGTTGGTTTGTTGGTTTGTTGGTTTGTTGGTTTGTTGGTTTGTTGGTTTGTTGGTTTGTTGTTTTGTTGGTTTGTTGGTTTGTTGGCTTATTGGCTTGTTGGTTTGTTGGTTTGTTCGTTTGTTGGTTTGTTGGTTTGTTGTTTTGTTGGATTGTTGCTTTGTTGGTTTGTTTGTTTGTTGGTTTGTTGGTTTGTTGGTTTGTTGGTTTGTTGGTTTGTTGGTTTGTTGGTTTGTTGTATTGTTGGTTTGTTGGCTTGTTGGCTTGTTGGTTTGTTGATTTGTTGACTTGTTGATTTGTTGGTTTGTTGGCTTGTTGGTTTTGTGTGCTTGTTGGTTTGTTGGTTTGTTGGTTTGTTGGTTTGTTTCTTTGTTGGTTTGTTGGTTTGTTTGTTTGTTGGTTTGTTTGTTTGTTGGTTTGTTGGCTTGTTGGTTTGTTGGTTTTTTGGTTTGTTGGTATGTTGGTTTGTTGATTTGATGGTTTGCTGGCTTGTTGGTTTGTTGGTTTGTTCGTTTGTTGGTTTGTAGGTTTGTTGGTTTGTTGGCTTGTTGGCTTGTTGGTTTGTTGGTTTGTTGGTTTGTTGGTTTGTTGGCTTGTTGGTTTGTTGGTTTAGTTGGTTTGTTGGTTTGTTGGTTTGCTGGTTTGTTGGTTTTTTGGTTTGTTAGTATGTTGGTTTGTTCGTTTGTTGGTTTGTTGGTTGTTTGGTTTGTTGGTTTGTTGGTTTGTTGGTTTGTTGTTTTGTTGGATTGTTGGCTTGTTGGTTTGTTGGTTTGTTGGCTTGTTGGTTTGTTGGTTTTTTGGTTTGTTGGTTTGTTGGTTTGTTGGTTTGCTGGCTTGTTGGTTTGTTGGTTTGTTGGTTTGTTGGTTTGTTGGTTTGTTGGTTTGTTGGTTTTTTGGTTTGTTGGTTTGTAGGTTTGTTGGTTTGTTGGTTTGTTGGCTTGTTGGCTTATTGGCTTGTTGGTTTGTTGGTTTGTTCGTTTATTGGTTTGTTGGTTTGTTGTTTTGTTGGCTTGTTGGTTTGTTGGTTTTTTGGTTTGTTGGTTTGTTCGTTTGTTGGTTTGTTGGCTTGTTGGTTTGTTGGTTTCTTGGTTTGCTGGCTTGTTGGTTTGTTGGTTTGTTCGTTTGTTGGTTTGTAGGTTTGTTGGTTTGTTGGTTTGTTGGTTTGTTGGTTTGTTGGTTTGTTGGGTTATTGCTTTGTTGGTTTGTTGGTTTGTTGCTTTGTTCGTTTTTTGGTTTGTTGGCTTGTTGGCTTGTTGGTTTTTTGGTTTGTTGGTTTGTTTCTTTGTTGGTTTGTTGGTTTGTTGGTTTTTTGGTTTGTTGGTTTGTTGGTTTATTGGCTTGTCGGTTTGTTCGTTTGTTGGCCTTTTGTTTTGTTGGTTTGTTGGTTTGTTGGTTTGTTGGTTTGTTGGTTTGGTCGTTTTTTGGTTTGTTGGCTTGTTGGTTTGTTCGTTTGTTGGTTTGTTGGTTACTTGGTTTGCTGGTTAGTTGGTTTGTTGGTTTGTTGGTTTGTTGGTTTGTTGGTTTGTTCGTTTGTTGGTTTGTTGGTTTGTTCGTGTGTTGGTTTGTTGGTTTGTTGGTTTGTTGGCTTGTTTGCTTGTTGGTTTGTTGGTTTGTTGGCTTGTTGGTTTGCTGGTTTGTTGGCTTGTTGGCTTGTTGGCTTGTTCGTTTGTTGGTTTGTTGGTTTGTTCGTTTGTTCGTTTGTTCGTTTGTTTGTTTGTTCGTTTGTTCGTTTGTTCGTTTGTTGGTTTGTTGGTTTGTTGGTTTGGTGGTTTTTTGGTTTGTTGGTTTTTTGGTTTGTTGGCTTTTTGGTTTGTTGGTTTGTTGGTTTGTTGGCTTGTTGGTTTGTTGGTTTGTTGGTTAGTTGGTTTGTTGGTTTGTTTGTTTGTTGGTTTGTTGGTTTGTTGGTTTGTTGGTTTGTTGGTTTGTTGGTTTGTTGGTTTATTGGTTTGTTGGTTTGTTGGTTTGTTGGCTTGTTGGTTTTTTAGTTTGTTGGTTTGTTGGTTTGTTGGTTTGTTGGTTTATTGGTTTATTGGTTTGTTGGCTTGTTGGCTTGTTGGTTTTTTGGTTTGTTGGTTTGTTGGTTTGTTGGTTTGTTGGTTTGTTGGTTTGTTGGTTTGTTGGTTTGTTGGCTTCTTGGTTTGTTGTATTGTTGGTTTGTTGGCTTGTTGGCTTATTGGTTTGTTGATTTGTTGACTTTTTGATTTGTTGGTTTGTTGGCTTGTTGGTTTTGTGTGCTTGTTGGTTTGTTGGTTTGTTGGTTTGTTGGTTTGTTTCTTTGTTGGTTTGTTGGTTTGTTTGTTTGTTGGTTTGTTTGTTTGTTGGTTTGTTGGCTTGTTGGTTTGTTGGTTTTTTGGTTTTTTGGTTTGTTGGTATGTTGGTTTGTTGGTTTGTTGGTTTGTTGGTTTGTTGGTTTGTTAGCTTGTTGGCTTGTTGGTTTGTTGGTTTGTTGACTTGTTGGTTTTATTGGTTTGTTGGCTTGTTAGTTCTGTTGGCTTGTTGGTTTGTTGGTTTGTTGGTTTGTTGGTTTGTTTCTTTGTTGGTTAGTTGGTTTGTTGGTTTGTTGGTTTGTTGGTTTGTTGGTTTGTTGGTTTGTTGGTTTGTTGGCTTGTTGGTTTTTTGCTTTGTTGGTTTGTTTCTTTGTTGGTTTGTTGGTTTGTTTGTTTGTTTGTTTGTTGGTTTGTTGGTTTGTTGGTTTGTTGGTTTGTTGGTTTGTTGGTTTCTTGGTGTGTTGGTTTGTTCGCTTGTTGGTTTGTTCGTTTGTTGGCTTTTGGTTTTGTTGGTTTGTTGGTTTGTTGGTTTGTTGGTTTGTTCGTTTTTTGGTATGTTGGTTTGTTGGTTTGTTGGCTTGTTGGTTTGTTGGTTTGTTGGTTGTTTGGTTTGTTGGTTTGTTGGTTTGTTGGTTTGTTGGTTTGTTGGCTTATTGGCTAGTTGGTTTGTTGGTTTCTTCGTTTGTTGGTTTGTTGGTTTGTTGTTTTGTTGGATTGTTGGCTTGTTGGTTTGTTGGTTTGTTGGCTAGTTGGTTTGTTGGTTTTTTGGTTTGTTGGTTTGTTGGTTTGTTGGTTTGTTGGTTTGTTGGTTTGTTGGTTTGTTGGTTTGTTGGTTTGTTGGTTTGTTGGTTTGTTAGTTTGTTGGTTTGTTGGTTTGTTGGGTTGTTGGTTTCTTGGTTTGTTAGTGTGTTTGTGCGTTTGTTGTTTGGCTTGTTGGTTTTTTGGTTTGTTGGTTTATTGGTTTGTTGCTTTGTTCGTTTTTTGGTTTGTTGGTTTGTTCGTTTGTTGGTTTGTTGGTTTGTTGGCTTGTTGGCTTGTTGGCTTGTTGGTTTGTTGGTTTGTTGACTTGTTGGTTTGTTGGTTTGTTGGCTTGTTGGTTTTGTTGGCTTGTTGGTTTGTTGGTTTGTTGGTTTGTTGGTTTGTTTCTTTATTGGTTTGTAGGTTTGTTGGTTTGTTGGTTTGTTGGTTTGCTGGCTTGTTGGTTTGTTGGTTTGTTCGTTTGTTGGTTTGTAGGTTTGTTGGTTTGTTGGCTTGTTGGCTTGTTGGTTTGTTGGTTTGTTGGTTTGTTGGTTTGTTGGCTTGTTGGTTTGTTGGTTTAGTTGGTTTGTTGGTTTGTTGGTTTGCTGGTTTGTTGGTTTTTTGGTTTGTTAGTATGTTGGTTTGTTCGTTTGTTGGTTTGTTGGTTGTTTGGTTTGTTGGTTTGTTGGTTTGTTGTTTTGTTGGATTGTTGGCTTGTTGGTTTGTTGGTTTGTTGGCTTGTTGGTTTGTTGGTTTTTTGGTTTGTTGGTTTGTTGGTTTGTTGGTTTGTTGGCTTGTTGGTTTGTTGGTTTGTTGGTTTGTTGGTTTGTTGGTTTGTTGGTTTGTTGGTTTGTTGGTTTTTTGGTTTGTTGGTTTGTAGGTTTGTTGGTTTGTTGGTTTGTTGGCTTGTTGGCTTATTGGCTTGTTGGTTTGTTGGTTTGTTCGTTTATTGGTTTGTTGGTTTGTTGTTTTGTCGGCTTGTTGGTTTGTTGGTTTTTTGGTTTGTTGGTTTGTTCGTTTGTTGGTTTGTTGGCTTGTTGGTTTGTTGGTTTCTTGGTTTGCTGGCTTGTTGGTTTGTTGGTTTGTTCGTTTGTTGGTTTGTAGGTTTGTTGGTTTGTTGGTTTGTTGGTTTGTTGGTTTGTTGGTTTGTTGGTTTGTTGGGTTATTGCTTTGTTGGTTTGTTGGTTTGTTGCTTTGTTCGTTTTTTGGTTTGTTGGCTTGTTGGCTTGTTGGTTTTTTGGTTTGTTGGTTTGTTTCTTTGTTGGTTTGTTGGTTTGTTGGTTTTTTGGTTTGTTGGTTTGTTGGTTTATTGGCTTGTCGGTTTGTTCGTTTGTTGGCCTTTTGTTTTGTTGGTTTGTTGGTTTGTTGGTTTGTTGGTTTGTTCGTTTTTTGGTTTGTTGGCTTGTTGGTTTGTTCGTTTGTTGGTTTGTTGGTTACTTGGTTTGCTGGTTAGTTGGTTTGTTGGTTTGTTGGTTTGTTGGTTTGTTGGTTTGTTCGTTTGTTGGTTTGTTGGTTTGTTCGTGTGTTGGTTTGTTGGTTTGTTGGTTTGTTGGCTTGTTTGCTTGTTGGTTTGTTGGTTTGTTGGCTTGTTGGTTTGCTGGTTTGTTGGCTTGTTGGCTTGTTGGCTTGTTCGTTTGTTGGTTTGTTGGTTTGTTCGTTTGTTCGTTTGTTCGTTTGTTCGTTTGTTGGTTTGTTGGTTTGTTGGTTTGGTGGTTTTTTGGTTTGTTGGTTTTTTGGTTTGTTGGCTTTTTGGTTTGTTGGTTTGTTGGTTTGTTGGCTTGTTGGTTTGTTGGTTAGTTGGTTTGTTGGTTTGTTTGTTTGTTGGTTTGTTGGTTTGTTGGTTTGTTGGTTTGTTGGTTTGTTGGTTTGTTGGTTTGTTGGTTTATTGGTTTGTTGGTTTGTTGGTTTGTTGGCTTGTTGGTTTTTTAGTTTGTTGGTTTGTTGGTTTGTTGGTTTGTTGGTTTGTTGGTTTATTGGTTTGTTGGTTTGTTGGCTTGTTGGCTTGTTGGTTTTTTGGTTTGTTGGTTTGTTGGTTTGTTGGTTTGTTGGTTTGTTGGTTTGTTGGTTTGTTGGCTTCTTGGCTTGTTGGCTTGTTGGTTTGTTGACTTGTTGGTTTGTTGGTTTGTTGGCTTGTTGGTTTTGTTGGCTTGTTGGTTTGTTGGTTTGTTGGTTTGTTGGTTTGTTTCTTTATTGGTTTGTTGGTTTCTTGGTTTGTTGGTTTGTTGGTTTGTTGGTTTGTTGGTTTGTTTGTTTGTTGGTTTGTTGGCTTGTTGGTTTTTTTGTTTGTTGGTTTGTTTTTTTGTTGGTTTGTTGGTTTGTTGGTTTGTTGGTTTGTTGGTTTGTTGGTTTGTTGGTTTGTTGGTTTGTTGGTTTGTTGGCTTGTTGGTTTGTTCGTTTGTTGGCTTTTTGTTTTGTTGGTTTGTTGGTTTGTTCGTTTTTTGGTTTGTTGGTTTGTTGTTTTGTTGGCTTGTTGGTTTGTTGGTTTATTGGTTTGTTGGTTGTTTTGTTTGTTGGTTTGTTGGTTTATTGGTTGTTGGTTTGTTGGTTTGTTGTTTTGTTGGATTGTTGGCTTGTTGGTTTGTTTGTTTGTTGGCTTGTTGGTTTGTTGGTTTTTTGGTTTGTTGGTTTGTTAGTTTGTTGGTTTGTTGGTTTGTTGGTTTGTTGGTTTGTTGGTTTGTTGGTTTGTTGGTTTGTTGGTTTGTTGGTTTGTTTGTTTGTTGGTTTATTGGTTTGTTGGCTTGTTTGTTTGTTGGTTTGTTAGTTTGTTTTTGTGTTTGTTTGTTGGCTTGTTGGTTTGTGTGTTTGTTGGTTTGTTGGTTTGTTGCTTTGTTCGTTTGTTGGTTTTTTTGTTTGTTGGTTTGTTAGTTTGTTGGTTTGTTGGTTTGTTTTTTTGTTGGTTTGTTGGTTTGTTGGTTTGTTGGTTTGTTGGTTTGTTGGTTTGTTGGTTTGTTGGTTTGTTGGTTTGTTGGTTTGTTGGCTTGTTGGTTTGTTGGTTTGTTAGTTTGTTTGTGTGTTTGTTTGTTGGCTTGTTGGTTTTTGTGTGTTTGTTGGTTTGTTGGTTTGTTGCTTTGTTCGTTTTTTGGTTTGTTGGCTTGTTGGTTTGTTCGTTTGTTGGTTTGTTGGTTACTTGGTTTATTGGTTTGTTGGTTTGTTCGTTTGTTGGTTTGTTGGTTTGCTCGTTTGTTGGTTTGTTGGTTTGTTCATTTGTTGGTTTGTTGGTTTGTTGGTTAGTTGGCTTGTTGGCTTGTTGGTTTTGTTGGCTTGTTGGTTTGTTGGTTTGTTGGTTTGTTGGTTTGTTGGTTTGTTGGTTTGTTTCTTTGTTGGTTTGTTGGTTTGTTGGTTTGTTGGTTTGTTGGCTTGTTGGTTTTTTGGTTTGTTGGTTTGTTGGTTTGTTGATTTGTAGGCTTGTTGGTTTGTTCGTTTGTTGGTTTTTTGGTTTGTTGGTTTGTTGGTTTGTTGGTTTGTTGGTTGTTGGTTTGTTGGTTTGTTGGCTTATTGGCTTGTTGGTTTGTTGGTTTGTTGGTTTGTTGTTATGTTAAATTGTTTGCTTGTTGGTTTGTTGGTTTGTTGGCTTGTTGGTTTGTTGGTTTTTTGGTTTGTTGGTTTGTTAGTTTGTTGGTTTGTTGGTTTGTTGGTTTGTTGGTTTGTTGGTTTGTTGGCTTGTTGGTTTATTGGTTTGTTGGTTTGTTGGTTTGTTGGCTTGTTGGTTTGTTGGTTTGTTAGGTTGTTTGTGTGTTTGTTTGTTGGCTTGTTGGTTTGTTGGTTTGTTGGTTTGTTGGTTTGTTGCTTTGTTCGTTTTGTGGTTTGTTGGCTTGTTTGTTTGTTTGTTTGTTGGTTTGTTGATTACTTGGTTTATTGGTTTGTTGGTTTGTTAGTTTGTTCGTTTGTTGGTTTGTTGGTTTGTTCGTTTGTTGGTTTGTTGGTTTGTTCGTTTATTGGTTTGTTGGTTTGTTGGCTTGTTGGCTTGTTGGTTTGTTGGTTTGTTGACTTGTTGGTTTGTTGGTTTGTTGGCTTGTTGGTTTTGTTGGCTTGTTGGTTTGTTGGTTTGTTGGTTTGTTGGCTTGTTGGCTTGTTGGTTTGTTGGTTTGTTGGTTTGTTGGTTTGTTGGTTTGTTGGTATTGTTGGTTTGTTGGTTTGTTGGTTTGTTGGTTTGTTGGTTTGTTGGCTTATTGGCTTGTTGGTTTGTTGGTTTGTTCGTTTGTTGGTTTATTGGTTTGTTGTTTTGTTGGGATTGTTGGCTTGTTGGTTTGTTGGTTTGTTGGCTTGTTGGTTTGTTGGTTTTTTGGTTTGTTGGTTTGTTGGTTTGTTGGTTTGTTGGTTTGTTGGTTTGTTGGTTTATTACTTTGTTGGTTTGTTGGTTTGTTGGTTTGTTGCTTTGTTCGTTTTTTGGTTTGTTGGCTTGTTGGCTTGTTTGTTTTTTGGTTTGTTGGTTTGTTTCTTTGTTGGTTTGTTGGTTTGTTGGTTTGTTGGTTTGTTGGTTTGTTGGTTTGTTGGGTTGTTGGTTTGTTGGTTTTTGGCTTGTTGATTTGTTCGTTTGTTGGCCTTTTGTTTTGTTGGTTTGTTGGTTTGTTGGTTTGTTCGTTTTTTGGTTTGTTGGCTTGTTGGTTTGTTCGTTTGTTGGTTTGTTGGTTACTTGGTTTGTTGGTTTGTTGGTTTGTTGGTTTGTTGGTTTGTTCGTTTGTTGGTTCGTTGGTTTGTTCGTTTGTTGGTTTGTTCGTTTGTTGGTTTGTTGGCTTGTTGGTTTGTTGGTTTGTTGGCTTGTTGGTTTGCTGGTTGGTTGGCTTGTTGGCTTGTTGGTTTCTTCGTTTGTTGGTTTGTTGGTTTGTTCGTTTGTTCGTTTGTTGGTTTCTTGGTTTGTTGGTTTGTTGGTTTTTTGGTTTGTTGGCTTTTTGGTTTGTTGGTTTGTTAGTTTGTTGGCTTGTTGGTTTGTTGGTTTGTTGTTTTGTTGGACTGTTGGCTTGTTGGTTTGTTGGTTTGTTGGCTTGTTGGTTTTTTTTTTTTTTGGTTTGTTGGTTTGTTGGTTTGTTGGTTTGTTGGTTTGTTGGTTTGTTGGTTTATTGATTTGTTGGTTTGTTGGTTTGTTGGTTTGTTGCTATGTTCGTTTTTTGGTTTGTTGGCTTGTTGGCTTGTTTGTTTTTTGGTTTGTTGGTTTGTTTCTTTGTTGGTTTGTTGGTTTGTTGGTTTGTTGGTTTGTTGGTTTGTTGGATTGTTGGTTTGTTGGTCTGTTGGCTTGTTGATTTGTTCGTTTGTTGGCCTTTTGTTTTGTTGGTTCGTTCGTTTTTTGGTTTGTTGGCTTGTTGGTTTGTTCGTTTGTTGGTTTGTTGGTTACTTGGTTTGTTGGTTTGTTGGGTTGTTGGTTTGTTGTTTTGTTGGTTTGTTCGTTTGTTGGTTCGTTGGTTTGTTCGTTTGTTGGTTTGTTGGTTTGTTGGTTTGTTGGCTTGTTGGCTTGTTGGTTTGTTGGTTTGTTGGCTTGTTGGTTTGCTGGTTTGTTGGCTTGTTGGCTTGTTGGTTTGTTCGTTTGTTGGTTTGTTGGTTTGTTGGTTTGTTGGTTTGTTGGTTTTTTGGTTTGTTGGTTTGTTGGTTTGTTGGCTTGTCGGTTTGTTGGTTAGTTGGCTTGTTGGTTTGTTGGTTTTTTGGTTTGTTGGTTTGTTAGTTTGTTGGTTTGTTGGTTTGTTGGTTTGTTGGTTTGTTGGTTTGTTGGTTTGTTGGTTTGTTGGTTTGTTGGTTTGTTGGTTTGTTGGTTTGTTGGCTTGTTGGTTTGTTGGTTTTTTGGTTTGTTGGTTTGTTAGTTTGTTGGTTTGTTGGTTTGTTGGTTTGTTGGTTTGTTGGTTTGTTGGTTTGTTGGTTTGTTGGTTTATTGATTTGTTGGTTTGTTGGTTTGTTGATTTGTTGGTTTGTTGGTTTGTTAGGTTGTTTGTGTGTTTGTTTGTTGGCTTGTTGGTTTGTTGGTTTGTTGGTTTGTTGGTTTGTTGCTTTGTTCGTTTTGTGGTTTGTTGGCTTGTTTGTTTGTTTGTTTGTTGGTTTGTTGGTTACTTGGTTTATTGGTTTGTTGGTTTGTTAGTTTGTTCGTTTGTTGGTTTGTTGGTTTGTTCGTTTGTTGGTTTATTGGTTTGTTCGTTTATTGGTTTGTTGGTTTGTTGGTTTGTTGGCTTGTTGGCTTGTTGGTTTGTTGGTTTGTTGACTTGTTGGTTTGTTGGTTTGTTGGCTTGTTGGTTTTGTTGGCTTGTTGGTTTGTTGGTTTGTTGGTTTGTTGGCTTGTTGGCTTGTTGGTTTGTTGGTTTGTTGGTTTGTTGGTTTGTTGGTTTGTTGGTATTGTTGGTTTGTTGGTTTGTTGGTTTGTTGGTTTGTTGGTTTGTTGGTTTGTTGGCTTATTGGCTTGTTGGTTTGTTGGTTTGTTCGTTTGTTGGTTTGTTGGTTTGTTGTTTTGTTGGGATTGTTGGCTTGTTGGTTTGTTGGTTTGTTGGCTTGTTGGTTTGTTGGTTTTTTGGTTTGTTGGTTTGTTGGTTTGTTGGTTTGTTGGTTTGTTGCTTTGTTCGTTTTTTGGTTTGTTGGCTTGTTGGCTTGTTTGTTTTTTGGTTTGTTGGTTTGTTTCTTTGTTGGTTTGTTGGTTTGTTGGTTTGTTGGTTTGTTGGTTTGTTGGTTTGTTGGGTTGTTGGTTTGATGGTTTTTGGCTTGTTGATTTGTTCGTTTGTTGGCCTTTTGTTTTGTTGGTTTGTTGGTTTGTTGGTTTGTTCGTTTTTTGGTTTGTTGGCTTGTTGGTTTGTTCGTTTGTTGGTTTGTTGGTTACTTGGTTTGTTGGTTTGTTGGTTTGTTGGTTTGTTGGTTTGTTCGTTTGTTGGTTCGTTGGTTTGTTCGTTTGTTGGTTTGTTCGTTTGTTGGTTTGTTGGCTTGTTGGCTTGTTGGTTTGTTGGTTTGTTGGCTTGTTGGTTTGCTGGTTGGTTGGCTTGTTGGCTTGTTGGTTTCTTCGTTTGTTGGTTTGTTGGTTTGTTCGTTTGTTCGTTTGTTGGTTTCTTGGTTTGTTGGTTTGTTGGTTTTTTGGTTTGTTGGCTTTTTGGTTTGTTGGTTTGTTAGTTTG
This sequence comes from Atherix ibis, assembly GCA_958298945.1. Taxonomy (NCBI): domain Eukaryota; kingdom Metazoa; phylum Arthropoda; class Insecta; order Diptera; family Athericidae; genus Atherix; species Atherix ibis. The sequence goes on from OY282608.1 coordinate 102,039,915, forward strand.
TTGGCTTGTTGGTTTGTTGGTTTGTTGTTTTGTTGGACTGTTGGCTTGTTGGTTTGTTGGTTTGTTGGCTTGTTGGTTTTTTTTTTTTTTGGTTTGTTGGTTTGTTGGTTTGTTGGTTTGTTGGTTTGTTGGTTTGTTGGTTTATTGATTTGTTGGTTTGTTGGTTTGTTGGTTTGTTGCTATGTTCGTTTTTTGGTTTGTTGGCTTGTTGGCTTGTTTGTTTTTTGGTTTGTTGGTTTGTTTCTTTGTTGGTTTGTTGGTTTGTTGGTTTGTTGGTTTGTTGGTTTGTTGGATTGTTGGTTTGTTGGTCTGTTGGCTTGTTGATTTGTTCGTTTGTTGGCCTTTTGTTTTGTTGGTTCGTTCGTTTTTTGGTTTGTTGGCTTGTTGGTTTGTTCGTTTGTTGGTTTGTTGGTTACTTGGTTTGTTGGGTTGTTGGTTTGTTGTTTTGTTGGTTTGTTCGTTTGTTGGTTCGTTGGTTTGTTCGTTTGTTGGTTTGTTGGTTTGTTGGTTTGTTGGCTTGTTGGCTTGTTGGTTTGTTGGTTTGTTGGCTTGTTGGTTTGCTGGTTTGTTGGCTTGTTGGCTTGTTGGTTTGTTCGTTTGTTGGTTTGTTGGTTTGTTCGTTTGTTCGTTTGTTGGTTTGTTGGTTTGTTGGTTTGTTGGTTTGTTGGTTTGTTGGTTTGTTGGTTTTTTGGTTTGGTGGTTTTTTTGGTTTGTTGGTTTTTTGGTTTGTTGGTTTGTTGGTTTGTTGGCTTGTCGGTTTGTTGGTTAGTTGGCTTGTTGGTTTGTTGGTTTTTTGGTTTGTTGGTTTGTTAGTTTGTTGGTTTGTTGGTTTGTTGGTTTGTTGGTTTGTTGGTTTGTTGGTTTGTTGGTTTGTTGGTTTGTTGGTTTGTTGGTTTGTTGGCTTGTTGGTTTGTTGGTTTTTTGGTTTGTTGGTTTGTTAGTTTGTTGGTTTGTTGGTTTGTTGGTTTGTTGGTTTGTTGGTTTGTTGGTTTGTTGGTTTGTTGGTTTATTGATTTGTTGGTTTGTTGGTTTGTTGATTTGTTGGTTTGTTGGTTTGTTAGGTTGTTTGTGTGTTTGTTTGTTGGCTTGTTGGTTTGTTGGTTTGTTGGTTTGTTGGTTTGTTGCTTTGTTCGTTTTGTGGTTTGTTGGCTTGTTTGTTTGTTTGTTTGTTGGTTTGTTGGTTACTTGGTTTATTGGTTTGTTGGTTTGTTAGTTTGTTCGTTTGTTGGTTTGTTGGTTTGTTCGTTTGTTGGTTTATTGGTTTGTTCGTTTATTGGTTTGTTGGTTTGTTGGTTTGTTGGCTTGTTGGCTTGTTGGTTTGTTGGTTTGTTGACTTGTTGGTTTGTTGGTTTGTTGGCTTGTTGGTTTTGTTGGCTTGTTGGTTTGTTGGTTTGTTGGTTTGTTGGCTTGTTGGCTTGTTGGTTTGTTGGTTTGTTGGTTTGTTGGTTTGTTGGTTTGTTGGTATTGTTGGTTTGTTGGTTTGTTGGTTTGTTGGTTTGTTGGTTTGTTGGTTTGTTGGCTTATTGGCTTGTTGGTTTGTTGGTTTGTTCGTTTGTTGGTTTGTTGGTTTGTTGTTTTGTTGGGATTGTTGGCTTGTTGGTTTGTTGGTTTGTTGGCTTGTTGGTTTGTTGGTTTTTTGGTTTGTTGGTTTGTTGGTTTGTTGGTTTGTTGGTTTGTTGGTTTGTTGGTTTATTACTTTGTTGGTTTGTTGGTTTGTTGGTTTGTTGCTTTGTTCGTTTTTTGGTTTGTTGGCTTGTTGGCTTGTTTGTTTTTTGGTTTGTTGGTTTGTTTCTTTGTTGGTTTGTTGGTTTGTTGGTTTGTTGGTTTGTTGGTGTGTTGGTTTGTTGGGTTGTTGGTTTGTTGGTTTGTTGGCTTGTTGATTTGTTCGTTTGTTGGCCTTTTGTTTTGTTGGTTTGTTGGTTTGTTGGTTTGTTCGTTTTTTGGTTTGTTGGCTTGTTGGTTTGTTCGTTTGGTGGTTTGTTGGTTACTTGGTTTGTTGGTTTGTTGGTTTGTTGGTTTGTTGGTTTGTTCGTTTGTTGGTTCGTTGGTTTGTTCGTTTGTTGGTTTGTTCGTTTGTTGGTTTGTTGGCTTGTTGGCTTGTTGGTTTGTTGGTTTGTTGGCTTGTTGGTTTGCTGGTTGGTTGGCTTGTTGGCTTGTTGGTTTGTTCGTTTGTTGGTTTGTTGGTTTGTTCGTTTGTTCGTTTGTTGGTTTCTTGGTTTGTTGGTTTGTTGGTTTTTTGGTTTGTTGGCTTTTTGGTTTGTTGGTTTGTTAGTTTGTTGGCTTGTTGGTTTGTTGGTTTGTTGTTTTGTTGGACTGTTGGCTTGTTGGTTTGTTGGTTTGTTGGCTTTATGGTTTGTTTTTTTTTTGGTTTGTTGGTTTGTTGGTTTGTTGGTTTGTTGGTTTGTTGGTTTGTTGGTTTGTTGGTTTATTGATTTGTTGGTTTGTTGGTTTGTTGGTTTGTTGCTATGTTCGTTTTTTGGTTTGTTGGCTTGTTGGCTTGTTTGTTTTTTGGTTTGTTGGTTTGTTTCTTTGTTGGTTTGTTGGTTTGTTGGTTTGTTGGTTTGTTGGTTTGTTGGATTGTTGGTTTGTTGGTCTGTTGGCTTGCTGATTTGTTCGTTTGTTGGCCTTTTGTTTTGTTGGTTCGTTCGTTTTTTGGTTTGTTGGCTTGTTGGTTTGTTCGTTTGTTGGTTTGTTGGTTACTTGGTTTGTTGGGTTGTTGGGTTGTTGGTTTGTTGTTTTGTTGGTTTGTTCGTTTGTTGGTTCGTTGGTTTGTTCGTTTGTTGGTTTGTTGGTTTGTTGGTTTGTTGGCTTGTTGGCTTGTTGGTTTGTTGGTTTGTTGGCTTGTTGGTTTGCTGGTTTGTTGGCTTGTTGGCTTGTTGGTTTGTTCGTTTGTTGGTTTGTTGGTTTGTTCGTTTGTTCGTTTGTTGGTTTGTTGGTTTGTTGGTTTGTTGGTTTGTTGGTTTGTTGGTTTGTTGGTTTTTTGGTTTGGTGGTTTTTTTGGTTTGTTGGTTTTTTGGTTTGTTGGTTTGTTGGTTTGTTGGCTTGTCGGTTTGTTGGTTAGTTGGCTTGTTGGTTTGTTGGTTTTTTGGTTTGTTGGTTTGTTAGTTTGTTGGTTTGTTGGTTTGTTGGTTTGTTGGTTTGTTGGTTTGTTGGTTTGTTGGTTTGTTGGTTTGTTGGTTTGTTGGTTTGTTGGCTTGTTGGTTTGTTGGTTTGTTAGTTTGTTTGTGTGTTTGTTCGTTGGTTTGTTGGTTTGTTGGTTTGTTGGTTTGTTGCTTTGTTCGTTTTTTGGTTTGTTGGCTTGTTGGTTTGTTCGTTTGTTGGTTTGTTGGTTACTTGGTTTATTGGTTTGTTGGTTTATTGGTTTGTTCGTTTGTTGGTTTGTTGGTTTGTTCGTTTGTTGGTTTGTTGGTTTGTTCGTTTGTTGGTTTGTTGGTTTGTTGGTTTGTTGGTTTGTTGGCTTGTTGGCTTGTTGGTTTTGTTGGCTTGTTGGTTTGTTGGTTTGTTGGTTTGTTGGTTTGTTGGTTTGTTGGTTTGTTGGTTTGTTTCTTTGTTGGTTTGTTGGTTTGTTGGTTTGTTGGTTTGTTGGTTTGTTGGTTTGTTGGCTTGTTGGTTTTTTGGTTTGTTGGTTTGTTGGTTTGTTGGTTTGTTGGCTTGTTGGTTTGTTCGTTTGTTGGTTTTTTGGTTTGTTGGTTTGTTGGTTTGTTGGTTGTTGGTTTGTTGGTTTGTTGGTTTATTGGCTTGTTGGTTTGTTGGTTTGTTGGTTTGTTGTTTTGTTGGATTGTTGGCTTGTTGGTTTGTTGGTTTGTTGGCTTGTTGGTTTGTTGGTTTTTTGGTTTGTTGGTTTGTTAGTTTGTTGGTTTGTTGGTTTGTTGGTTTGTTGGTTTGTTGGTTTGTTGGTTTGTTGGTTTGTTGGTTTCTTGGTTTGTTGGTTTGTTGGGTTGTTGGTTTGTTGGCTTGTTAGTTTGTTGGTTTGTTAGTTTGTTTGTGTGTTTGTTTGTTGGCTTGTTGGTTTGTTGGTTTGTTGGTTTGTTGCTTTGTTTGTTTTTTGGTTTGTTGGCTTGTGGGTTTGTTCGTTTGTTGGTTTGTTGGTTACTTGGTTTATTGGTTTGTTGGTTTGTTGGTTTGTTCGTTTGTTGGTTTGTTGGTTTGTTGGTTTGTTCATTTGTTGGTTTGTTGGTTTGTTGGTTTGTTGCTTTGTTGGTTTGTTGGCTTGTTGGCTTGTTGGTTTGTTGGTTTGTTTACTTGTTGGTTTGTTGGTTTGTTAGCTTGTTGGTTTTGTTGGCTTGTTGGTTTGTTGGATTGTTGGTTTGTTGGTTTGTTTCTTTGTTGGTTTGTTGGTTTGTTGGTTTGTTGGTTTGTTGGTTTGTTGGTTTGTTGGTTTGTTGGTTTGTTGGCTTGTTGGTTTTTTGGTTTCTTGGTTTGTTGGTTTGTTGGCTTGTTGGTTTGTTGGTTTGTTGGTTTGTTGGTTTGTTGGTTTGTTGGTTTGTTGGTTTATTGGTTTGCTAGCTTGTTGGTTTGTTGGTTTGTTCGTTTGTTGGTTTGTAGGTTTGTTGGTTTGTTGGCTTGTTGGCTTGCTGGTTTGTTGGTTTGTTGGTTTGTTGTCTTGTTGGTTTGTTGGTTTTGTTGGTTTGTTTGTTTGTTGGTTTGTTGGTTTGTTGGTTTGTTGGTATGTTGGTTTGTTCGTTTGTTAGTTTGTTGGCTTGTTGCTTTGTTGGTTTGTTGGCTTGTTGGTTTGCTGGTTTGTTGGCTTGTTGGCTTATTTGCTTGTTGGTTTGTTCGTTTGTTGGTTTGTTGGTTTGTTCGTTTGTTCGTTTGTTGGTTTGTTGGTTTGTTGGTTTGTTGGTTTTTTGGTTTGTTGGATTTCTGGTTTGTTGGCTTTTTGGTTTGTTGGTTTGTTGGTTTGTTGGTTTGTTGGTTTGTTGGTTTGTTGGTTTGTTGGTTTGTTGACTTGTTGGTTTGTTCGTTTGTTGGCTTTTTGTTTTGTTGGTTTGTTGGTTTGTTGGTTTGTTCGTTTTTTGGTTTGTTGGTTTGTTGTTTTGTTGGCTTGTTGGTTTGTTGGTTTATTGGTTTGTTGGTTGTTTTGTTTGTTGGTTTGTTGGTTTATTGGTTGTTGGTTTGTTGGTTTGTTGGTTTATTGGCTTATTGGCTTGTTGGTTTGTTGGTTTGTTGGTTTGTTGTTTTGTTGGATTGTTGGCTTGTTGGTTTGTTTGTTTGTTGGCTTGTTGGTTTGTTGGTTTTTTGGTTTGTTGGTTTGTTAGTTTGTTGGTTTGTTGGTTTGTTGGTTTGTTGGTTTGTTGGTTTGTTGGTTTGTTGGTTTGTTGGTTTGTTGGTTTGTTGGTTTGTTTGTTTGTTGGTTTATTGGTTTGTTGGCTTGTTTGTTTGTTGGTTTGTTAGTTTGTTTTTGTGTTTGTTTGTTGGCTTGTTGGTTTGTGTGTTTGTTGGTTTGTTGGTTTGTTGCTTTGTTCGTTTGTTGCTTTTTTGGTTTGTTGGTTTGTTAGTTTGTTGGTTTGTTGGTTTGTTGGTTTGTTGGTTTGTTGGTTTGTTGGTTTGTTGGTTTGTTGGTTTGTTGGTTTGTTGGTTTGTTGGTTTGTTGGTTTGTTGGTTTGTTGGTTTGTTGGCTTGTTAGTTTGTTGGTTTGTTAGTTTGTTTGTGTGTTTGTTTGTTGGCTTGTTGGTTTTTGTGTGTTTGTTGGTTTGTTGGTTTGTTGCTTTGTTCGTTTTTTGGTTTGTTGGCTTGTTGGTTTGTTCGTTTGTTGGTTTGTTGGTTACTTGGTTTATTGGTTTGTTGGTTTGTTCGTTTGTTGGTTTGTTGGTTTGCTCGTTTGTTGGTTTGTTGGTTTGTTCATTTGTTGGTTTGTTGGTTTGTTGGTTAGTTGGCTTGTTGGCTTGTTGGTTTTGTTGGCTTGTTGGTTTGTTGGTTTGTTGGTTTGTTGGTTTGTTGGTTTGTTTCTTTTTTGGTTTGTTGGTTTGTTGGTTTGTTGGTTTGTTGGCTTGTTGGTTTTTTGGTTTGTTGGTTTGTTGGTTTGTTGATTTGTGGGCTTGTTGGTTTGTTCGTTTGTTGGTTTTTTGGTTTGTTGGTTTGTTGGTTTGTTGGTTTGTTGGTTGTTGGTTTGTTGGTTTGTTGGCTTATTGGCTTGTTGGTTTGTTGGTTTGTTGGTTTGTTGTTATGTTGGATTGTTTGCTTGTTGGTTTGTTGGTTTGTTGGCTTGTTGGTTTGTTGGTTTTTTGGTTTGTTGGGTTGTTAGTTTGTTGGTTTGTTGGTTTGTTGGTTTATTGGTTTGTTGGTTTATTGGTTTGTTGGTTTGTTGGTTTGTTGGCTTGTTGGTTTGTTGGTTTGTTAGGTTGTTTGTGTGTTTGTTTGTTGGCTTGTTGGTTTGTTGGTTTGTTGGTTTGTTGGTTTGTTGCTTTGTTCGTTTTGTGGTTTGTTGGCTTGTTTGTTTGTTTGTTTGTTGGTTTGTTGGTTACTTGGTTTATTGGTTTGTTGGTTTGTTGGTTTGTTAGTTTGTTCGTTTGTTGGTTTGTTGGTTTGTTCGTTTGTTGGTTTGTTGGTTTGTTCGTTTATTGGTTTGTTGGTTTGTTGGTTTGTTGGCTTGTTGGCTTGTTGGTTTGTTGGTTTGTTGACTTGTTGGTTTGTTGGTTTGTTGGCTTGTTGGTTTTGTTGGCTTGTTGGTTTGTTGGTTTGTTGGTTTGTTGGCTTGTTGGCTTGTTGGTTTGTTGGTTTGTTAGTTTGTTGGTTTGTTGGTTTGTTGGTATTGTTGGTTTGTTGGTTTGTTGGTTTGTTGGTTTGTTGGTTTGTTGGTTTGTTGGTTTGTTGGCTTATTGGCTTGTTGGTTTGTTGGTTTGTTCGTTTGTTGGTTTGTTGGTTTGTTGTTTTGTTGGGATTGTTGGCTTGTTGGTTTGTTGGTTTGTTGGCTTGTTGGTTTGTTGGTTTTTTGGTTTGTTGGTTTGTTGGTTTGTTGGTTTGTTGGTTTGTTGGTCTGTTGGTTTATTACTTTGTTGGTTTGTTGGTTTGTTGGTTTGTTGCTTTGTTCGTTTTTTGGTTTGTTGGCTTGTTGGCTTGTTTGTTTTTTGGTTTGTTGGTTTGTTTCTTTGTTGGTTTGTTGGTTTGTTGGTTTGTTGGTTTGTTGGTTTGTTGGTTTGTTGGGTTGTTGGTTTGTTGGTTTGTTGGCTTGTTGATTTGTTCGTTTGTTGGCCTTTTGTTTTGTTGGTTTGTTGGTTTGTTGGTTTGTTCGTTTTTTGGTGTGTTGGCTTGTTGGTTTGTTCGTTTGTTGGTTTGTTGGTTACTTGGTTTGTTGGTTTGTTGGTTTGTTGGTTTGTTGGTTTGTTCGTTTGTTGGTTCGTTGGTTTGTTCGTTTGTTGGTTTGTTCGTTTGTTGGTTTGTTGGCTTGTTGGCTTGTTGGTTTGTTGGTTTGTTGGCTTGTTGGTTTGCTGGTTGGTTGGCTTGTTGGCTTGTTGGTTTGTTCGTTTGTTGGTTTGTTGGTTTGTTCGTTTGTTCGTTTGTTCGTTTGTTGGTTTCTTGGTTTGTTGGTTTGTTGGTTTTTTGGTTTGTTGGCTTTTTGGTTTGTTGGTTTGTTAGTTTGTTGGCTTGTTGGTTTGTTGGTTTGTTGGTTTGTTGGTTTGTTGGTTTGTTGGTTTATTGATTTGTTGGTTTGTTGGTTTGTTGGTTTGTTGGTTTGTTGCTATGTTCGTTTTTTGGTTTGTTGGCTTGTTGGCTGGTTTGTTTTTTGGTTTGTTGGTTTGTTTCTTTGTTGGTTTGTTGGTTTGTTGGTTTGTTGGTTTGTTGGTTTGTTGGTTTGTTGGATTGTTGGTTTGTTGGTCTGTTGGCTTGTTGATTTGTTCGTTTGTTGGCCTTTTGTTTTGTTGGTTCGTCCGTTTTTTGGTTTGTTGGCTTGTTGGTTTGTTCGTTTGTTGGTTTGTTGGTTACTTGGTTTGTTGGTTTGTTGGGTTGTTGGTTTGTTGTTTTGCTGGTTTGTTCGTTTGTTGGTTTGTTGGCTTGTTAGTTTGTTGGTTTGTTAGTTTGTTTGTGTGTTTGTTTGTTGGCTTGTTGGTTTTTGTGTGTTTGTTGGTTTGTTGGTTTGTTGGTTTGTTGGTTTGTTGGTTTGTTGGTTTGTTGGTCTGTTGGTTTATTACTTTGTTGGTTTGTTGGTTTGTTGGTTTGTTGGTTTGTTGGTTTATTGATTTGTTGGCTTGTTGGTTTGTTGGTTTGTTGACTTGTTGGTTTGTTGGTTTGTTGGCTTGTTGGTTTTGTTGGCTTGTTGGTTTGTTGGTTTGTTGGTTTGTTGGCTTGTTGGCTTGTTGGTTTGTTGGTTTGTTAGTTTGTTGGTTTGTTGGTTTGTTGGTATTGTTGGTTTGTTGGTTTGTTGGTTTGTTGGTTTGTTGGTTTGTTGGTTTGTTGGTTTGTTGGCTTATTGGCTTGTTGGTTTGTTGGTTTGTTCGTTTGTTGGTTTGTTGGTTTGTTGTTTTGTTGGGATTGTTGGCTTGTTGGTTTGTTGGTTTGTTGGCTTGTTGGTTTGTTGGTTTTTTGGTTTGTTGGTTTGTTGGTTTGTTGGTTTGTTGGTTTGTTGGTCTGTTGGTTTATTACTTTGTTGGTTTGTTGGTTTGTTGGTTTGTTGCTTTGTTCGTTTTTTGGTTTGTTGGCTTGTTGGCTTGTTTGTTTTTTGGTTTGTTGGTTTGTTTCTTTGTTGGTTTGTTGGTTTGTTGGTTTGTTGGTTTGTTGGTTTGTTGGTTTGTTGGGTTGTTGGTTTGTTGGTTTGTTGGCTTGTTGATTTGTTCGTTTGTTGGCCTTTTGTTTTGTTGGTTTGTTGGTTTGTTGGTTTGTTCGTTTTTTGGTGTGTTGGCTTGTTGGTTTGTTCGTTTGTTGGTTTGTTGGTTACTTGGTTTGTTGGTTTGTTGGTTTGTTGGTTTGTTGGTTTGTTCGTTTGTTGGTTCGTTGGTTTGTTCGTTTGTTGGTTTGTTCGTTTGTTGGTTTGTTGGCTTGTTGGCTTGTTGGTTTGTTGGTTTGTTGGCTTGTTGGTTTGCTGGTTGGTTGGCTTGTTGGCTTGTTGGTTTGTTCGTTTGTTGGTTTGTTGGTTTGTTCGTTTGTTCGTTTGTTCGTTTGTTGGTTTCTTGGTTTGTTGGTTTGTTGGTTTTTTGGTTTGTTGGCTTTTTGGTTTGTTGGTTTGTTAGTTTGTTGGCTTGTTGGTTTGTTGGTTTGTTGGTTTGTTGGTTTGTTGGTTTGTTGGTTTATTGATTTGTTGGTTTGTTGGTTTGTTGGTTTGTTGGTTTGTTGGCTTGTTAGTTTGTTGGTTTGTTAGTTTGTTTGTGTGTTTGTTTGTTGGCTTGTTGGTTTTTGTGTGTTTGTTGGTTTGTTGGTTTGTTGCTTTGTTCGTTTTTTGGTTTGTTGGCTTGTTGGTTTGTTCGTTTGTTGGTTTGTTGGTTACTTGGTTTATTGGTTTGTTGGTTTGTTCGTTTGTTGGTTTGTTGGTTTGCTCGTTTGTTGGTTTGTTGGTTTGTTCATTTGTTGGTTTGTTGGTTTGTTGGTTAGTTGGCTTGTTGGCTTGTTGGTTTTGTTGGCTTGTTGGTTTGTTGGTTTGTTGGTTTGTTGGTTTGTTGGTTTGTTTCTTTGTTGGTTTGTTGGTTTGTTGGTTTGTTGGTTTGTTGGCTTGTTGGTTTTTTGGTTTGTTGGTTTGTTGGTTTGTTGATTTGTGGGCTTGTTGGTTTGTTCGTTTGTTGGTTTTTTGGTTTGTTGGTTTGTTGGTTTGTTGGTTTGTTGGTTGTTGGTTTGTTGGTTTGTTGGCTTATTGGCTTGTTGGTTTGTTGGTTTGTTGGTTTGTTGTTATGTTGGATTGTTTGCTTGTTGGTTTGTTGGTTTGTTGGCTTGTTGGTTTGTTGGTTTTTTGGTTTGTTGGGTTGTTAGTTTGTTGGTTTGTTGGTTTGTTGGTTTATTGGTTTGTTGGTTTATTGGTTTGTTGGTTTGTTGGTTTGTTGGCTTGTTGGTTTGTTGGTTTGTTAGGTTGTTTGTGTGTTTGTTTGTTGGCTTGTTGGTTTGTTGGTTTGTTGGTTTGTTGGTTTGTTGCTTTGTTCGTTTTGTGGTTTGTTGGCTTGTTTGTTTGTTTGTTTGTTGGTTTGTTGGTTACTTGGTTTATTGGTTTGTTGGTTTGTTGGTTTGTTAGTTTGTTCGTTTGTTGGTTTGTTGGTTTGTTCGTTTGTTGGTTTGTTGGTTTGTTCGTTTATTGGTTTGTTGGTTTGTTGGTTTGTTGGCTTGTTGGCTTGTTGGTTTGTTGGTTTGTTGACTTGTTGGTTTGTTGGTTTGTTGGCTTGTTGGTTTTGTTGGCTTGTTGGTTTGTTGGTTTGTTGGTTTGTTGGCTTGTTGGCTTGTTGGTTTGTTGGTTTGTTAGTTTGTTGGTTTGTTGGTTTGTTGGTATTGTTGGTTTGTTGGTTTGTTGGTTTGTTGGTTTGTTGGTTTGTTGGTTTGTTGGTTTGTTGGCTTATTGGCTTGTTGGTTTGTTGGTTTGTTCGTTTGTTGGTTTGTTGGTTTGTTGTTTTGTTGGGATTGTTGGCTTGTTGGTTTGTTGGTTTGTTGGCTTGTTGGTTTGTTGGTTTTTTGGTTTGTTGGTTTGTTGGTTTGTTGGTTTGTTGGTTTGTTGGTCTGTTGGTTTATTACTTTGTTGGTTTGTTGGTTTGTTGCTTTGTTCGTTTTTTGGTTTGTTGGCTTGTTGGCTTGTTTGTTTTTTGGTTTGTTGGTTTGTTTCTTTGTTGGTTTGTTGGTTTGTTGGTTTGTTGGTTTGTTGGTTTGTTGGTTTGTTGGGTTGTTGGTTTGTTGGTTTGTTGGCTTGTTGATTTGTTCGTTTGTTGGCCTTTTGTTTTGTTGGTTTGTTGGTTTGTTGGTTTGTTCGTTTTTTGGTGTGTTGGCTTGTTGGTTTGTTCGTTTGTTGGTTTGTTGGTTACTTGGTTTGTTGGTTTGTTGGTTTGTTGGTTTGTTGGTTTGTTCGTTTGTTGGTTCGTTGGTTTGTTCGTTTGTTGGTTTGTTCGTTTGTTGGTTTGTTGGCTTGTTGGCTTGTTGGTTTGTTGGTTTGTTGGCTTGTTGGTTTGCTGGTTGGTTGGCTTGTTGGCTTGTTGGTTTGTTCGTTTGTTGGTTTGTTGGTTTGTTCGTTTGTTCGTTTGTTCGTTTGTTGGTTTCTTGGTTTGTTGGTTTGTTGGTTTTTTGGTTTGTTGGCTTTTTGGTTTGTTGGTTTGTTAGTTTGTTGGCTTGTTGGTTTGTTGGTTTGTTGGTTTGTTGGTTTGTTGGTTTGTTGGTTTATTGATTTGTTGGTTTGTTGGTTTGTTGGTTTGTTGGTTTGTTGCTATGTTCGTTTTTTGGTTTGTTGGCTTGTTGGCTGGTTTGTTTTTTGGTTTGTTGGTTTGTTTCTTTGTTGGTTTGTTGGTTTGTTGGTTTGTTGGTTTGTTGGTTTGTTGGTTTGTTGGATTGTTGGTTTGTTGGTCTGTTGGCTTGTTGATTTGTTCGTTTGTTGGCCTTTTGTTTTGTTGGTTCGTCCGTTTTTTGGTTTGTTGGCTTGTTGGTTTGTTCGTTTGTTGGTTTGTTGGTTACTTGGTTTGTTGGTTTGTTGGGTTGTTGGTTTGTTGTTTTGCTGGTTTGTTCGTTTGTTGGTTCGTTGGTTTGTTCGTTTGTTGGTTTGTTGGTTTGTTGGTTTGTTGGCTTGTTGGCTTGTTGGTTTGTTGGTTTGTTGGCTTGTTGGTTTGCTGGTTTGTTGGCTTGTTGGCTTGTTGGTTTGTTCGTTTGTTGGTTTGTTGGTTTGTTCGTTTGTTCGTTTGTTGGTTTGTTGGTTTGTTGGTTTGTTGGTTTGTTGGTTTTTTGGTTTGGTGGTTTTTTTGGTTTGTTGGTTTTTTGGTTTGTTGGTTTGTTGGTTTGTTGGCTTGTCGGTTTGTTGGTTAGTTGGCTTGTTGGTTTGTTGGTTTTTTGGTTTGTTGGTTTGTTAGTTTGTTGGTTTGTTGGTTTGTTGGTTTGTTGGTTTGTTGGTTTGTTGGTTTGTTGGTTTGTTGGTTTGTTGGTTTGTTGGTTTGTTGGTTTGTTGGTTTGTTGGTTTGTTGGTTTGTTGGCTTGTTGGTTTGTTGGTTTGTTAGTTTGTTTGTGTGTTTGTTCGTTGGTTTGTTGGTTTGTTGGTTTGTTGGTTTGTTGCTTTGTTCGTTTTTTGGTTTGTTGGCTTGTTGGTTTGTTCGTTTGTTGGTTTGTTGGTTACTTGGTTTATTGGTTTGTTGGTTTATTGGTTTGTTCGTTTGTTGGTTTGTTGGTTTGTTCGTTTGTTGGTTTGTTGGTTTGTTCGTTTGTTGGTTTGTTGGTTTGTTGGTTTGTTGGTTTGTTGGCTTGTTGGCTTGTTGGTTTTGTTGGCTTGTTGGTTTGTTGGTTTGTTGGTTTGTTGGTTTGTTGGTTTGTTTCTTTGTTGGTTTGTTGGTTTGTTGGTTTGTTGGTTTGTTGGTTTGTTGGCTTGTTGGTTTTTTGGTTTGTTGGTTTGTTGGTTTGTTGGCTTGTTGGTTTGTTCGTTTGTTGGTTTTTTGGTTTGTTGGTTTGTTGGTTTGTTGGTTTGTTGGTTGTTGGTTTGTTGGTTTGTTGGTTTATTGGCTTGTTGGTTTGTTGGTTTGTTGGTTTGTTGTTTTGTTGGATTGTTGGCTTGTTGGTTTGTTGGTTTGTTGGCTTGTTGGTTTGTTGGTTTTTTGGTTTGTTGCTTTGTTAGTTTGTTGGTTTGTTGGTTTGTTGGTTTGTTGGTTTGTTGGTTTGTTGGTTTGTTGGTTTGTTGGTTTCTTGGTTTGTTGGTTTGTTGGGTTGTTGGTTTGTTGGCTTGTTGGTTTGTTGGTTTGTTAGTTTGTTTGTGTGTTTGTTTGTTGGCTTGTTGGTTTGTTGGTTTGTTGGTTTGTTGCTTTGTTTGTTTTTTGGTTTGTTGGCTTGTGGGTTTGTTCGTTTGTTGGTTTGTTGGTTACTTGGTTTATTGGTTTGTTGGTTTGTTGGTTTGTTCGTTTGTTGGTTTGTTGGTTTGTTGGTTTGTTCATTTGTTGGTTTGTTGGTTTGTCCGTTTGTTGGTTTGTTGGTTTGTTGGTTTGTTGGTTTGTTTGCTTGTTGGCTTGTTGGTTTGTTGGTTTGTTTACTTGTTGGTTTGTTGGTTTGTTGGCTTGTTGGTTTTGTTGGTTTTGTTGGCTTGTTGGTTTGTTGGTTTGTTGGTTTGTTGGTTTGTTTCTTTGTTGGTTTGTTGGTTTGTTGGTTTGTTGGTTTGTTGGTTTGTTGGTTTGTTGGTTTGTTGGTTTGTTGGCTTGTTGGTTTTTTGGTTTGTTGGTTTGTTGGTTTGTTGGCTTGTTGGTTTGTTGGTTTGTTGGTTTGTTGGTTTGTTGGTTTGTTGGTTTGTTGGTTTATTGGTTTGCTGGCTTGTTGGTTTGTAGGTTTGTTCTTTGTTGGTTTGTAGGTTTGTTGGTTTGTTGGCTTGTTGGCTTGCTGGTTTGTTGGTTTGTTGGTTTGTTGTCTTGTTGGTTTGTTGGTTTTGTTGGTTTGTTTGTTTGTTGGTTTGTTGGTTTGTTGGTTTGTTGGTATGTTGGTTTGTTCGTTTGTTAGTTTGTTGGCTTGTTGCTTTGTTGGTTTGTTGGCTTGTTGGTTTGCTGGTTTGTTGGCTTGTTGGCTTATTTGCTTGTTGGTTTGTTCGTTTGTTGGTTTGTTGGTCTGTTCGTTTGTTCGTTTGTTGGTTTGTTGGTTTGTTGGTTTGTTGGTTTTTTGGTTTGTTGGATTTCTGGTTTGTTGGCTTTTTGGTTTGTTGGTTTGTTGGTTTGTTGGGTTGTTGGTTTGTTGGTTAGTTGGTTTGTTGGTTTGTTTGTTTGTTGGTTTGTTGGTTTGTTGGTTTGTTGGTTTGTTGGTTTGTTGGTTTGTTGGTTTGTTGGTTTGTTGGTTTGTTGGTTTGTTGGCTTGTTGGCTTGTTGGTTGTTTGGTTTGTTGGTTTGTTGGTTTGTTGGTTTGTTGGTTTGTTGGCTTGTTGGTTTGTTGGTTTGTTGGTTTGTTGGTTTGTTGGTTTGTTGGTTTGTTGGTTTTTTGGTTTGTTGGTTTGTAGGTTTGTTGGTTTGTTGGTTTGTTGGTTTGTTGGCTTGTTGGCTTATTGGCTTGTTGGTTTGTTGGTTTGTTCGTTTATTGGTTTGTTGGTTTGTTGTTTTGTTGGCTTGTTGGTTTGTTGGTTTTTTGGTTTGTTGGTTTGTTCGTTTGTTGGTTTGTTGGCTTGTTGGTTTGTTGGTTTGTTGGTTTGCTGGCTTGTTGGTTTGTTGGTTTGTTCGTTTGTTGGTTTGTTGGTTTGTTGGATTGTTGGTTTGTTGGTCTGTTGGCTTGTTGATTTGTTCGTTTGTTGGCCTTTTGTTTTGTTGGTTCGTCCGTTTTTTGGTTTGTTGGCTTGTTGGTTTGTTCGTTTGTTGGTTTGTTGGTTACTTGGTTTGTTGGTTTGTTGGGTTGTTGGTTTGTTGTTTTGCTGGTTTGTTCGTTTGTTGGTTCGTTGGTTTGTTCGTTTGTTGGTTTGTTGGTTTGTTGGTTTGTTGGCTTGTTGGCTTGTTGGTTTGTTGGTTTGTTGGCTTGTTGGTTTGCTGGTTTGTTGGCTTGTTGGCTTGTTGGTTTGTTCGTTTGTTGGTTTGTTGGTTTGTTCGTTTGTTCGTTTGTTGGTTTGTTGGTTTGTTGGTTTGTTGGTTTGTTGGTTTTTTGGTTTGGTGGTTTTTTTGGTTTGTTGGTTTTTTGGTTTGTTGGTTTGTTGGTTTGTTGGCTTGTCGGTTTGTTGGTTAGTTGGCTTGTTGGTTTGTTGGTTTTTTGGTTTGTTGGTTTGTTAGTTTGTTGGTTTGTTGGTTTGTTGGTTTGTTGGTTTGTTGGTTTGTTGGTTTGTTGGTTTGTTGGTTTGTTGGTTTGTTGGTTTGTTGGTTTGTTGGTTTGTTGGTTTGTTGGTTTGTTGGCTTGTTGGTTTGTTGGTTTGTTAGTTTGTTTGTGTGTTTGTTCGTTGGTTTGTTGGTTTGTTGGTTTGTTGGTTTGTTGCTTTGTTCGTTTTTTGGTTTGTTGGCTTGTTGGTTTGTTCGTTTGTTGGTTTGTTGGTTACTTGGTTTATTGGTTTGTTCGTTTGTTGGTTCGTTGGTTTGTTCGTTTGTTGGTTTGTTCGTTTGTTGGTTTGTTGGCTTGTTGGCTTGTTGGTTTGTTGGTTTGTTGGCTTGTTGGTTTGCTGGTTGGTTGGCTTGTTGGCTTGTTGGTTTGTTCGTTTGTTGGTTTGTTGGTTTGTTCGTTTGTTCGTTTGTTCGTTTGTTGGTTTCTTGGTTTGTTGGTTTGTTGGTTTTTTGGTTTGTTGGCTTTTTGGTTTGTTGGTTTGTTAGTTTGTTGGCTTGTTGGTTTGTTGGTTTGTTGGTTTGTTGGTTTGTTGGTTTGTTGGTTTATTGATTTGTTGGTTTGTTGGTTTGTTGGTTTGTTGGTTTGTTGCTATGTTCGTTTTTTGGTTTGTTGGCTTGTTGGCTGGTTTGTTTTTTGGTTTGTTGGTTTGTTTCTTTGTTGGTTTGTTGGTTTGTTGGTTTGTTGGTTTGTTGGTTTGTTGGTTTGTTGGATTGTTGGTTTGTTGGTCTGTTGGCTTGTTGATTTGTTCGTTTGTTGGCCTTTTGTTTTGTTGGTTCGTCCGTTTTTTGGTTTGTTGGCTTGTTGGTTTGTTCGTTTGTTGGTTTGTTGGTTACTTGGTTTGTTGGTTTGTTGGGTTGTTGGTTTGTTGTTTTGCTGGTTTGTTCGTTTGTTGGTTCGTTGGTTTGTTCGTTTGTTGGTTTGTTGGTTTGTTGGTTTGTTGGCTTGTTGGCTTGTTGGTTTGTTGGTTTGTTGGCTTGTTGGTTTGCTGGTTTGTTGGCTTGTTGGCTTGTTGGTTTGTTCGTTTGTTGGTTTGTTGGTTTGTTCGTTTGTTCGTTTGTTGGTTTGTTGGTTTGTTGGTTTGTTGGTTTGTTGGTTTTTTGGTTTGGTGGTTTTTTTGGTTTGTTGGTTTTTTGGTTTGTTGGTTTGTTGGTTTGTTGGCTTGTCGGTTTGTTGGTTAGTTGGCTTGTTGGTTTGTTGGTTTTTTGGTTTGTTGGTTTGTTAGTTTGTTGGTTTGTTGGTTTGTTGGTTTGTTGGTTTGTTGGTTTGTTGGTTTGTTGGTTTGTTGGTTTGTTGGTTTGTTGGTTTGTTGGTTTGTTGGTTTGTTGGTTTGTTGGTTTGTTGGCTTGTTGGTTTGTTGGTTTGTTAGTTTGTTTGTGTGTTTGTTCGTTGGTTTGTTGGTTTGTTGGTTTGTTGGTTTGTTGCTTTGTTCGTTTTTTGGTTTGTTGGCTTGTTGGTTTGTTCGTTTGTTGGTTTGTTGGTTACTTGGTTTATTGGTTTGTTGGTTTATTGGTTTGTTCGTTTGTTGGTTTGTTGGTTTGTTCGTTTGTTGGTTTGTTGGTTTGTTCGTTTGTTGGTTTGTTGGTTTGTTGGTTTGTTGGTTTGTTGGCTTGTTGGCTTGTTGGTTTTGTTGGCTTGTTGGTTTGTTGGTTTGTTGGTTTGTTGGTTTGTTGGTTTGTTTCTTTGTTGGTTTGTTGGTTTGTTGGTTTGTTGGTTTGTTGGTTTGTTGGCTTGTTGGTTTTTTGGTTTGTTGGTTTGTTGGTTTGTTGGCTTGTTGGTTTGTTCGTTTGTTGGTTTTTTGGTTTGTTGGTTTGTTGGTTTGTTGGTTTGTTGGTTGTTGGTTTGTTGGTTTGTTGGTTTATTGGCTTGTTGGTTTGTTGGTTTGTTGGTTTGTTGTTTTGTTGGATTGTTGGCTTGTTGGTTTGTTGGTTTGTTGGCTTGTTGGTTTGTTGGTTTTTTGGTTTGTTGCTTTGTTAGTTTGTTGGTTTGTTGGTTTGTTGGTTTGTTGGTTTGTTGGTTTGTTGGTTTGTTGGTTTCTTGGTTTGTTGGTTTGTTGGGTTGTTGGTTTGTTGGCTTGTTGGTTTGTTGGTTTGTTAGTTTGTTTGTGTGTTTTTTTGTTGGCTTGTTGGTTTGTTGGTTTGTTGGTTTGTTGCTTTGTTTGTTTTTTGGTTTGTTGGCTTGTGGGTTTGTTCGTTTGTTGGTTTGTTGGTTACTTGGTTTATTGGTTTGTTGGTTTGTTGGTTTGTTCGTTTGTTGGTTTGTTGGTTTGTTGGTTTGTTCATTTGTTGGTTTGTTGGTTTGTCCGTTTGTTGGTTTGTTGGTTTGTTGGTTTGTTGGTTTGTTTGCTTGTTGGCTTGTTGGTTTGTTGGTTTGTTTACTTGTTGGTTTGTTGGTTTGTTGGCTTGTTGGTTTTGTTGGTTTTGTTGGCTTGTTGGTTTGTTGGTTTGTTGGTTTGTTGGTTTGTTTCTTTGTTGGTTTGTTGGTTTGTTGGTTTGTTGGTTTGTTGGTTTGTTGGTTTGTTGGTTTGTTGGTTTGTTGGCTTGTTGGTTTTTTGGTTTGTTGGTTTGTTGGTTTGTTGGCTTGTTGGTTTGTTGGTTTGTTGGTTTGTTGGTTTGTTGGTTTGTTGGTTTGTTGGTTTATTGGTTTGCTGGCTTGTTGGTTTGTAGGTTTGTTCTTTGTTGGTTTGTAGGTTTGTTGGTTTGTTGGCTTGTTGGCTTGCTGGTTTGTTGGTTTGTTGGTTTGTTGTCTTGTTGGTTTGTTGGTTTTGTTGGTTTGTTTGTTTGTTGGTTTGTTGGTTTGTTGGTTTGTTGGTATGTTGGTTTGTTCGTTTGTTAGTTTGTTGGCTTGTTGCTTTGTTGGTTTGTTGGCTTGTTGGTTTGCTGGTTTGTTGGCTTGTTGGCTTATTTGCTTGTTGGTTTGTTCGTTTGTTGGTTTGTTGGTCTGTTCGTTTGTTCGTTTGTTGGTTTGTTGGTTTGTTGGTTTGTAGGTTTTTTGGTTTGTTGGATTTCTGGTTTGTTGGCTTTTTGGTTTGTTGGTTTGTTGGTTTGTTGGGTTGTTGGTTTGTTGGTTAGTTGGTTTGTTGGTTTGTTTGTTTGTTGGTTTGTTGGTTTGTTGGTTTGTTGGTTTGTTGGTTTGTTGGTTTGTTGGTTTGTTGGTTTGTTGGTTTGTTGGTTTGTTGGCTTGTTGGCTTGTTGGTTGTTTGGTTTGTTGGTTTGTTGGTTTGTTGGTTTGTTGGTTTGTTGGCTTGTTGGTTTGTTGGTTTGTTGGTTTGTTGGTTTGTTGGTTTGTTGGTTTGTTGGTTTTTTGGTTTGTTGGTTTGTAGGTTTGTTGGTTTGTTGGTTTGTTGGTTTGTTGGCTTGTTGGCTTATTGGCTTGTTGGTTTGTTGGTTTGTTCGTTTATTGGTTTGTTGGTTTGTTGTTTTGTTGGCTTGTTGGTTTGTTGGTTTTTTGGTTTGTTGGTTTGTTCGTTTGTTGGTTTGTTGGCTTGTTGGTTTGTTGGTTTGTTGGTTTGCTGGCTTGTTGGTTTGTTGGTTTGTTCGTTTGTTGGTTTGTAGGTTTGTTGGTTTGTTGGTTTGTTGGTTTGTTGGTTTGTTGGTTTGTTGGGTTATTGCTTTGTTGGTTTGTTGGTTTGTTGCTTTGTTCGTTTTTTGGTTTGTTGGCTTGTTGGCTTGTTGGTTTTTTGGTTTGTTGGTTTGTTTCTTTGTTGGTTTGTTGGTTTGTTGGTTTTTTGGTTTGTTGGTTTGTTGGTTTATTGGCTTGTCGGTTTGTTCGTTTGTTGGCCTTTTGTTTTGTTGGTTTGTAGGTTTGTTGGTTTGTTGGTTTGTTGGTTTGTTCGTTTTTTGGTTTGTTGGCTTGTTGGTTTGTTCGTTTGTTGGTTTGTTGGTTACTTGGTTTGCTGGTTAGTTGGTTTGTTGGTTTGTTGGTTTGTTGGTTTGTTCGTTTGTTGGTTTGTTGGTTTGTTCGTGTGTTGGTTTGTTGGTTTGTTGGTTTGTTGGCTTGTTTGCTTGTTTGTTTGTTGGTTTGTTGGCTTGTTGGTTTGCTGGTTTGTTGGCTTGTTGGCTTGTTGGCTTGTTCGTTTGTTGGTTTTTTGGTTTGTTGGTTTGTTGGTTTGTTGGTTTGTTGGTTGTTGGTTTGTTGGTTTGTTGGCTTATTGGCTTGTTGGTTTGTTGGTTTGTTGGTTTGTTGTTATGTTGGATTGTTTGCTTGTTGGTTTGTTGGTTTGTTGGCTTGTTGGTTTGTTGGTTTTTTGGTTTGTTGGTTTGTTAGTTTGTTGGTTTGTTGGTTTGTTGGTTTGTTGGTTTGTTGGTTTGTTGGTTTGTTGGTTTGTTGGTTTGTTGGTTTGTTGGTTTGTTGGTTTGTTGGTTTGTTGGTTTGTTGGCTTGTTGGTTTGTTGGTTTGTTAGGTTGTTTGTGTGTTTGTTTGTTGGCTTGTTGGTTACTTGGTTTATTGGTTTGTTGGTTTGTTGCTTTGTTCGTTTTGTGGTTTGTTGGCTTGTTTGTTTGTTTGTTTGTTGGTTTGTTGGTTACTTGGTTTATTGGTTTGTTGGTTTGTTAGTTTGTTCGTTTGTTGGTTTGTTGGTTTGTTCGTTTGTTGGCTTGTTGGTTTGTTCGTTTATTGGTTTGTTGGTTTGTTGGTTTGTTGGCTTGTTGGCTTGTTGGTTTGTTGGTTTGTTGACTTGTTGGTTTGTTGGTTTGTTGGCTTGTTGGTTTTGTTGGCTTGTTGGTTTGTTGGTTTGTTGGTTTGTTGGCTTGTTGGCTTGTTGGTTTGTTGGTTTGTTGGTTTGTTGGTTTGTTGGTTTGTTGGTATTGTTGGTTTGTTGGTTTGTTGGTTTGTTGGTTTGTTGGTTTGTTGGTTTGTTGGTTTGTTGGCTTATTGGCTTGTTGGTTTGTTGGTGTGTTCGTTTGTTGGTTTGTTGGTTTGTTGTTTTGTTGGGATTGTTGGCTTGTTGGTTTGTTGGTTTGTTGGCTTGTTGGTTTGTTGGTTTTTTGGTTTGTTGGTTTGTTGGTTTGTTGGTTTGTTGGTTTGTTGGTTTGTTGGTTTATTACTTTGTTGGTTTGTTCGTTTGTTGGTTTGTTGCTTTGTTCGTTTTTTGGTTTGTTGGCTTGTTGGCTTGTTTGTTTTTTGGTTTGTTGGTTTGTTTCTTTGTTGGTTTGTTGGTTTGTTGGTTTGTTGGTTTGTTGGTTTGTTGGGTTGTTGGTTTGTTGGTTTGTTGGCTTGTTGATTTGTTCGTTTGTTGGCCTTTTGTTTTGTTGGTTTGTTGGTTTGTTGGTTTGTTCGTTTTTTGGTTTGTTGGCTTGTTGGTTTGTTCGTTTGTTGGTTTGTTGGTTACTTGGTTTGTTGGTTTGTTGGTTTGTTGGTTTGTTGGTTTGTTCGTTTGTTGGTTCGTTGGTTTGTTCGTTTGTTGGTTTGTTCGTTTGTTGGTTTGTTGGCTTGTTGGCTTGTTGGTTTGTTGGTTTGTTGTCTTGTTGGTTTGCTGGTTGGTTGGCTTGTTGGCTTGTTGGTTTGTTCGTTTGTTGGTTTGTTGGTTTGTTCGTTTGTTCGTTTGTTGGTTTCTTGGTTTGTTGGTTTTTTGGTTTTTTTGGTTTGTTGGTTTTTTGGTTTGTTGGCTTTTTGGTTTGTTGGTTTGTTAGTTTGTTGGCTTGTTGGTTTGTTGGTTTGTTGTCTTGTTGGACTGTTGGCTTGTTGGTTTGTTGGTTTGTTGGCTTGTTGGTTTGTTTTTTTTTTGGTTTGTTGGTTTGTTGATTTGTTGGTTTGTTGGTTTGTTGGTTTGTTGGTTTGTTGGTTTATTGATTTGTTGGTTTGTTGGTTTGTTGGTTTGTTGCTATGTTCGTTTTTTGGTTTGTTGGCTTGTTGGCTTGTTTGTTTTTTGGTTTGTTGGTTTGTTTGTTTGTTGGTTTGTTGGTTTGTTAATTTGTTGGTTTGTTGGTTTGTTGGTTTGTTGGTTTGTTGGTTTGTTGGTTTGTTGGTTTGTTGGCTTGTTGGTTTTTTGGTTTGTTGGTTTGTTGGTTTGTTGGTTTGTTGGTTTGTTGGTTTGTTGGTTTGTTGGTTTGTTGGCTTGTTGGCTTGTTGGTTGTTTGGTTTGTTGGTTTGTTGGTTTGTTGGTTTGTTGGTTTGTTGGCTTGTTGGTTTGTTGGTTTGTTGGTTTGTTGGTTTGTTGGTTTGTTGGTTTGTTGGTTTTTTGGTTTGTTGGTTTGTAGGTTTGTTGGTTTGTTGGTTTGTTGGCTTGTTGGCTTATTGGCTTGTTGGTTTGTTGGTTTGTTCGTTTATTGGTTTGTTGGTTTGTTGTTTTGTTGGCTTGTTGGTTTGTTGGTTTGTTGGTTTCTTGGTTTGTTGGTTTGTTGGGTTGTTGGTTTGTTGGCTTGTTGGTTTGTTGGTTTGTTAGTTTGTTTGTGTGTTGGCTTGTTGGTTTGTTGGTTTTTTGGTTTGTTGCTTTGTTAGTTTGTTGGTTTGTTGGTTTGTTGGTTTGTTGGTTTGTTGGTTTGTTGGTTTGTTGGTTTGTTGGTTTCTTGGTTTGTTGGTTTGTTGGGTTGTTGGTTTGTTGGCTTGTTGGTTTGTTGGTTTGTTAGTTTGTTTGTGTGTTTGTTTGTTGGCTTGTTGGTTTGTTGGTTTGTTGGTTTGTTGCTTTGTTTGTTTTTTGGTTTGTTGGCTTGTGGGTTTGTTCGTTTGTTGGTTTGTTGGTTACTTGGTTTATTGGTTTGTTGGTTTGTTGGTTTGTTCGTTTGTTGGTTTGTTGGTTTGTTGGTTTGTTCATTTGTTGGTTTGTTGGTTTGTCCGTTTGTTGGTTTGTTGGTTTGTTGGTTTGTTGGTTTGTTTGCTTGTTGGCTTGTTGGTTTGTTGGTTTGTTTACTTGTTGGTTTGTTGGTTTGTTGGCTTGTTGGTTTTGTTGGTTTTGTTGGCTTGTTGGTTTGTTGGTTTGTTGGTTTGTTGGTTTGTTTCTTTGTTGGTTTGTTGGTTTGTTGGTTTGTTGGTTTGTTGGTTTGTTGGTTTGTTGGTTTGTTGGTTTGTTGGCTTGTTGGTTTTTTGGTTTGTTGGTTTGTTGGTTTGTTGGCTTGTTGGTTTGTTGGTTTGTTGGTTTGTTGGTTTGTTGGTTTGTTGGTTTGTTGGTTTATTGGTTTGCTGGCTTGTTGGTTTGTAGGTTTGTTCTTTGTTGGTTTGTAGGTTTGTTGGTTTGTTGGCTTGTTGGCTTGCTGGTTTGTTGGTTTGTTGGTTTGTTGTCTTGTTGGTTTGTTAATTTTGTTGGTTTGTTTGTTTGTTGGTTTGTTGGTTTGTTGGTTTGTTGGTATGTTGGTTTGTTCGTTTGTTAGTTTGTTGGCTTGTTGCTTTGTTGGTTTGTTGGCTTGTTGGTTTGCTGGTTTGTTGGCTTGTTGGCTTATTTGCTGTTGGTTTGTTCGTTTGTTGGTTTGTTGGTTTGTTCGTTTGTTCGTTTGTTGGTTTGTTGGTTTGTTGGTTTGTTGGTTTTTTGGTTTGTTGGATTTCTGGTTTGTTGGCTTTTTGGTTTGTTGGTTTGTTGGTTTGTTGGGTTGTTGTTTGTTGGTTAGTTGGTTTGTTGGTTTGTTTGTTTGTTGGTTTGTTGGTTTGTTGGTTTGTTGGTTTGTTGGTTTGTTGGTTTGTTGGTTTGTTGGTTTGTTGGTTTGTTGGTTTGTTGGCTTGTTGGCTTGTTGGTTGTTTGGTTTGTTGGTTTGTTGGTTTGTTGGTTTGTTGGTTTGTTGGTTTGTTGGCTTGTTGGTTTGTTGGTTTGTTGGTTTGTTGGTTTGTTGGTTTGTTGGTTTGTTGGTTTGTTGGTTTTTTGGTTTGTTGGTTTGTAGGTTTGTTGGTTTGTTCGTTTGTTGGTTTGTTGGCTTGTTGGCTTATTGGCTTGTTGGTTTGTTGGTTTGTTCGTTTATTGGTTTGTTGGTTTGTTGTTTTGTTGGCTTGTTGGTTTGTTGGTTTTTTGGTTTGTTGGTTTGTTCGTTTGTTGGTTTGTTGGCTTGTTGGTTTGTTGGTTTGTTGGTTTGCTGGCTTGTTGGTTTGTTGGTTTGTTCGTTTGTTGGTTTGTAGGTTTGTTGGTTTGTTGGTTTGTTGGTTTGTTGGTTTGTTGGTTTGTTGGGTTATTGCTTTGTTGGTTTGTTGGTTTGTTGCTTTGTTCGTTTTTTGGTTTGTTGGCTTGTTGGCTTGTTGGTTTTTTGGTTTGTTGGTTTGTTTCTTTGTTGGTTTGTTGGTTTGTTGGTTTTTTGGTTTGTTGGTTTGTTGGTTTATTGGCTTGTCGGTTTGTTCGTTTGTTGGCCTTTTGTTTTGTTGGTTTGTTGGTTTGTTGGTTTGTTGGTTTGTTGGTTTGTTCGTTTTTTGGTTTGTTGGCTTGTTGGTTTGTTCGTTTGTTGGTTTGTTGGTTACTTGGTTTGCTGGTTAGTTGGTTTGTTGGTTTGTTGGTTTGTTGGTTTGTTCGTTTGTTGGTTTGTTGGTTTGTTCGTGTGTTGGTTTGTTGGTTTGTTGGTTTGTTGGCTTGTTTGCTTGTTTGTTTGTTGGTTTGTTGGCTTGTTGGTTTGCTGGTTTGTTGGCTTGTTGGCTTGTTGGCTTGTTCGTTTGTTGGTTTTTTGGTTTGTTGGTTTGTTGGTTTGTTGGTTTGTTGGTTGTTGGTTTGTTGGTTTGTTGGCTTATTGGCTTGTTGGTTTGTTGGTTTGTTGGTTTGTTGTTATGTTGGATTGTTTGCTTGTTGGTTTGTTGGTTTGTTGGCTTGTTGGTTTGTTGGTTTTTTGGTTTGTTGGTTTGTTAGTTTGTTGGTTTGTTGGTTTGTTGGTTTGTTGGTTTGTTGGTTTGTTGGTTTGTTGGTTTGTTGGTTTGTTGGTTTGTTGGTTTGTTGGCTTGTTGGTTTGTTGGTTTGTTAGGTTGTTTGTGTGTTTGTTTGTTGGCTTGTTGGTTACTTGGTTTATTGGTTTGTTGGTTTGTTGCTTTGTTCGTTTTGTGGTTTGTTGGCTTGTTTGTTTGTTTGTTTGTTGGTTTGTTGGTTACTTGGTTTATTGGTTTGTTGGTTTGTTAGTTTGTTCGTTTGTTGGTTTGTTGGTTTGTTCGTTTGTTGGCTTGTTGGTTTGTTCGTTTATTGGTTTGTTGGTTTGTTGGTTTGTTGGCTTGTTGGCTTGTTGGTTTGTTGGTTTGTTGACTTGTTGGTTTGTTGGTTTGTTGGCTTGTTGGTTTTGTTGGCTTGTTGGTTTGTTGGTTTGTTGGTTTGTTGGCTTGTTGGCTTGTTGGTTTGTTGGTTTGTTGGTTTGTTGGTTTGTTGGTTTGTTGGTTTGTTGGTATTGTTGGTTTGTTGGTTTGTTGGTTTGTTGGTTTGTTGGTTTGTTGGTTTGTTGGCTTATTGGCTTGTTGGTTTGTTGGTGTGTTCGTTTGTTGGTTTGTTGGTTTGTTGTTTTGTTGGGATTGTTGGCTTGTTGGTTTGTTGGTTTGTTGGCTTGTTGGTTTGTTGGTTTTTTGGTTTGTTGGTTTGTTGGTTTGTTGGTTTGTTGGTTTGTTGGTTTGTTGGTTTATTACTTTGTTGGTTTGTTCGTTTGTTGGTTTGTTGCTTTGTTCGTTTTTTGGTTTGTTGGCTTGTTGGCTTGTTTGTTTTTTGGTTTGTTGGTTTGTTCTTTGTTGGTTTGTTGGTTTGTTGGTTTGTTGGTTTGTTGGTTTGTTGGGTTGTTGGTTTGTTGGTTTGTTGGCTTGTTGATTTGTTCGTTTGTTGGCCTTTTGTTTTGTTGGTTTGTTGGTTTGTTGGTTTGTTCGTTTTTTGGTTTGTTGGCTTGTTGGTTTGTTCGTTTGTTGGTTTGTTGGTTACATGGTTTGTTGGTTTGTTGGTTTGTTGGTTTGTTGGTTTGTTCGTTTGTTGGTTCGTTGGTTTGTTCGTTTGTTGGTTTGTTCGTTTGTTGGTTTGTTGGCTTGTTGGCTTGTTGGTTTGTTGGTTTGTTGTCTTGTTGGTTTGCTGGTTGGTTGGCTTGTTGGCTTGTTGGTTTGTTCGTTTGTTGGTTTGTTGGTTTGTTCGTTTGTTCGTTTGTTGGTTTCTTGGTTTGTTGGTTTGTTGGTTTTTTTGGTTTGTTGGTTTTTTGGTTTGTTGGCTTTTTGGTTTGTTGGTTTGTTAGTTTGTTGGCTTGTTGGTTTGTTGGTTTGTTGTCTTGTTGGACTGTTGGCTTGTTGGTTTGTTGGTTTGTTGGCTTGTTGGTTTGTTTTTTTTTTGGTTTGTTGGTTTGTTGATTTGTTGGTTTGTTGGTTTGTTGGTTTGTTGCTATGTTCGTTTTTTGGTTTGTTGGCTTGTTGGCTTGTTTGTTTTTTGGTTTGTTGGTTTGTTTGTTTGTTGGTTTGTTGGTTTGTTAATTTGTTGGTTTGTTGGTTTGTTGGTTTGTTGGTTTGTTGGTTTGTTGGTTTGTTGGTTTGTTGGCTTGTTGGTTTTTTGGTTTGTTGGTTTGTTGGTTTGTTGGTTTGTTGGTTTGTTGGTTTGTTGGTTTGTTGGTTTGTTGGCTTGTTGGCTTGTTGGTTGTTTGGTTTGTTGGTTTGTTGGTTTGTTGGTTTGTTGGTTTGTTGGCTTGTTGGTTTGTTGGTTTGTTGGTTTGTTGGTTTGTTGGTTTGTTGGTTTGTTGGTTTTTTGGTTTGTTGGTTTGTAGGTTTGTTGGTTTGTTGGTTTGTTGGCTTGTTGGCTTATTGGCTTGTTGGTTTGTTGGTTTGTTCGTTTATTGGTTTGTTGGTTTGTTGTTTTGTTGGCTTGTTGGTTTGTTGGTTTTTTGGTTTGTTGGTTTGTTCGTTTGTTGGTTTGTTGGCTTGTTGGTTTGTTGGTTTGTTGGTTTGCTGGCTTGTTGGTTTGTTGGTTTGTTCGTTTGTTGGTTTGTAGGTTTGTTGGTTTGTTGGTTTGTTGGTTTGTTGGTTTGTTGGTTTGTTGGGTTATTGCTTTGTTGGTTTGTTGGTTTGTTGCTTTGTTCGTTTTTTGGTTTGTTGGCTTGTTGGCTTGTTGGTTTTTTGGTTTGTTGGTTTGTTTCTTTGTTGGTTTGTTGGTTTGTTGGTTTTTTGGTTTGTTGGTTTGTTGGTTTATTGGCTTGTCGGTTTGTTCGTTTGTTGGCCTTTTGTTTTGTTGGTTTGTTGGTTTGTTGGTTTGTTGGTTTGTTGGTTTGTTCGTTTTTTGGTTTGTTGGCTTGTTGGTTTGTTCGTTTGTTGGTTTGTTGGTTACTTGGTTTGCTTGTTAGTTGGTTTGTTGGTTTGTTGGTTTGTTGGTTTGTTCGTTTGTTGGTTTGTTGGTTTGTTCGTGTGTTGGTTTGTTGGTTTGTTGGTTTGTTGGCTTGTTTGCTTGTTTGTTTGTTGGTTTGTTGGCTTGTTGGTTTGCTGGTTTGTTGGCTTGTTGGCTTGTTGGCTTGTTCGTTTGTTGGTTTTTTGGTTTGTTGGTTTGTTGGTTTGTTGGTTTGTTGGTTGTTGGTTTGTTGGTTTGTTGGCTTATTGGCTTGTTGGTTTGTTGGTTTGTTGGTTTGTTGTTATGTTGGATTGTTTGCTTGTTGGTTTGTTGGTTTGTTGGCTTGTTGGTTTGTTGGTTTTTTGGTTTGTTGGTTTGTTAGTTTGTTGGTTTGTTGGTTTGTTGGTTTGTTGGTTTGTTGGTTTGTTGGTTTGTTGGTTTGTTGGTTTGTTGGTTTGTTGGTTTGTTGGCTTGTTGGTTTGTTGGTTTGTTAGGTTGTTTGTGTGTTTGTTTGTTGGCTTGTTGGTTACTTGGTTTATTGGTTTGTTGGTTTGTTGCTTTGTTCGTTTTGTGGTTTGTTGGCTTGTTTGTTTGTTTGTTTGTTGGTTTGTTGGTTACTTGGTTTATTGGTTTGTTGGTTTGTTAGTTTGTTCGTTTGTTGGTTTGTTGGTTTGTTCGTTTGTTGGCTTGTTGGTTTGTTCGTTTATTGGTTTGTTGGTTTGTTGGTTTGTTGGCTTGTTGGCTTGTTGGTTTGTTGGTTTGTTGACTTGTTGGTTTGTTGGTTTGTTGGCTTGTTGGTTTTGTTGGCTTGTTGGTTTGTTGGTTTGTTGGTTTGTTGGCTTGTTGGCTTGTTGGTTTGTTGGTTTGTTGGTTTGTTGGTTTGTTGGTTTGTTGGTATTGTTGGTTTGTTGGTTTGTTGGTTTGTTGGTTTGTTGGTTTGTTGGTTTGTTGGTTTGTTGGCTTATTGGCTTGTTGGTTTGTTGGTTTGTTCGTTTGTTGGTTTGTTGGTTTGTTGTTTTGTTGGGATTGTTGGCTTGTTGGTTTGTTGGTTTGTTGGCTTGTTGGTTTGTTGGTTTTTTGGTTTGTTGGTTTGTTGGTTTGTTGGTTTGTTGGTTTGTTGGTTTGTTGGTTTATTACTTTGTTGGTTTGTTGGTTTGTTGGTTTGTTGCTTTGTTCGTTTTTTGGTTTGTTGGCTTGTTGGCTTGTTTGTTTTTTGGTTTGTTGGTTTGTTTCTTTGTTGGTTTGTTGGTTTGTTGGTTTGTTGGTTTGTTGGTTTGTTGGTTTGTTGGGTTGTTGGTTTGTTGGTTTGTTGGCTTGTTGATTTGTTCGTTTGTTGGCCTTTTGTTTTGTTGGTTTGTTGGTTTGTTGGTTTGTTCGTTTTTTGGTGTGTTGGCTTGTTGGTTTGTTCGTTTGTTGGTTTGTTGGTTACTTGGTTTGTTGGTTTGTTGGTTTGTTGGTTTGTTGGTTTGTTCGTTTGTTGGTTCGTTGGTTTGTTCGTTTGTTGGTTTGTTCGTTTGTTGGTTTGTTGGCTTGTTGGCTTGTTGGTTTGTTGGTTTGTTGGCTTGTTGGTTTGCTGGTTGGTTGGCTTGTTGGTTTGTTCGTTTGTTGGTTTGTTGGGTTGTTCGTTTGTTCGTTTGTTCGTTTGTTGGTTTGTTGGTTTCTTGGTTTGTTGGTTTGTTGGTTTTTTGGTTTGTTGGCTTTTTGGTTTGTTGGTTTGTTAGTTTGTTGGCTTGTTGGTTTGTTGGTTTGTTGTTTTGTTGGACTGTTGGCTTGTTGGTTTGTTGGTTTGTTGGCTTTTTGGTTTTTTTTTTTTTTGGTTTGTTGGTTTGTTGGTTTGTTGGTTTGTTGGTTTGTTGGTTTGTTGGTTTGTTGGTTTATTGATTTGTTGGTTTGTTGGTTTGTTGGTTTGTTGGTTTGTTGCTATGTTCGTTTTTTGGTTTGTTGGCTTGTTGGCTTGTTTGTTTTTTGGTTTGTTGGTTTGTTTCTTTGTTGGTTTGTTGGTTTGTTGGTTTGTTGGTTTGTTGGTTTGTTGGATTGTTGGTTTGTTGGTCTGTTGGCTTGTTGATTTGTTCGTTTGTTGGCCTTTTGTTTTGTTGGTTCGTCCGTTTTTTGGTTTGTTGGCTTGTTGGTTTGTTCGTTTGTTGGTTTGTTGGTTACTTGGTTTGTTGGTTTGTTGGGTTGTTGGTTTGTTGTTTTGCTGGTTTGTTCGTTTGTTGGTTCGTTGGTTTGTTCGTTTGTTGGTTTGTTGGTTTGTTGGTTTGTTGGCTTGTTGGCTTGTTGGTTTGTTGGTTTGTTGGCTTGTTGGTTTGCTGGTTTGTTGGCTTGTTGGCTTGTTGGTTTGTTCGTTTGTTGGTTTGTTGGTTTGTTCGTTTGTTCGTTTGTTGGTTTGTTGGTTTGTTGGTTTGTTGGTTTGTTGGTTTTTTGGTTTGGTGGTTTTTTTGGTTTGTTGGTTTTTTGGTTTGTTGGTTTGTTGGTTTGTTGGCTTGTCGGTTTGTTGGTTAGTTGGCTTGTTGGTTTGTTGGTTTTTTGGTTTGTTGGTTTGTTAGTTTGTTGGTTTGTTGGTTTGTTTCTTTGTTGGTTTGTTGGTTTGTTGGTTTGTTGGTTTGTTGGGTTGTTGGTTTGTTGGTTTGTTGGCTTGTTGATTTGTTCGTTTGTTGGCCTTTTGTTTTGTTGGTTTGTTGGTTTGTTGGTTTGTTCGTTTTTTGGTTTGTTGGCTTGTTGGTTTGTTCGTTTGTTGGTTTGTTGGTTACTTGGTTTGTTGGTTTGTTGGTTTGTTGGTTTGTTGGTTTGTTCGTTTGTTGGTTCGTTGGTTTGTTCGTTTGTTGGTTTGTTCGTTTGTTGGTTTGTTGGCTTGTTGGCTTGTTGGTTTGTTGGTTTGTTGTCTTGTTGGTTTGCTGGTTGGTTGGCTTGTTGGCTTGTTGGTTTGTTCGTTTGTTGGTTTGTTGGTTTGTTCGTTTGTTCGTTTGTTGGTTTCTTGGTTTGTTGGTTTGTTGGTTTTTTTGGTTTGTTGGTTTTTTGGTTTGTTGGCTTTTTGGTTTGTTGGTTTGTTAGTTTGTTGGCTTGTTGGTTTGTTGGTTTGTTGTCTTGTTGGACTGTTGGCTTGTTGGTTTGTTGGTTTGTTGGCTTGTTGGTTTGTTTTTTTTTTGGTTTGTTGGTTTGTTGATTTGTTGGTTTGTTGGTTTGTTGGTTTGTTGGTTTGTTGGTTTATTGATTTGTTGGTTTGTTGGTTTGTTGGTTTGTTGCTATGTTCGTTTTTTGGTTTGTTGGCTTGTTGGCTTGTTTGTTTTTTGGTTTGTTGGTTTGTTTGTTTGTTGGTTTGTTGGTTTGTTAATTTGTTGGTTTGTTGGTTTGTTGGTTTGTTGGTTTGTTGGTTTGTTGGTTTGTTGGTTTGTTGGCTTGTTGGTTTTTTGGTTTGTTGGTTTGTTGGTTTGTTGGTTTGTTGGTTTGTTGGTTTGTTGGTTTGTTGGTTTGTTGGTTTGTTGGTTTGTTGGATTGTTGGTTTGTTGGTCTGTTGGCTTGTTGATTTGTTCGTTTGTTGGCCTTTTGTTTTGTTGGTTCGTCCGTTTTTTGGTTTGTTGGCTTGTTGGTTTGTTCGTTTGTTGGTTTGTTGGTTACTTGGTTTGTTGGTTTGTTGGGTTGTTGGTTTGTTGTTTTGCTGGTTTGTTCGTTTGTTGGTTCGTTGGTTTGTTCGTTTGTTGGTTTGTTGGTTTGTTGGTTTGTTGGCTTGTTGGCTTGTTGGTTTGTTGGTTTGTTGGCTTGTTGGTTTGCTGGTTTGTTGGCTTGTTGGCTTGTTGGTTTGTTCGTTTGTTGGTTTGTTGGTTTGTTCGTTTGTTCGTTTGTTGGTTTGTTGGTTTGTTGGTTTGTTGGTTTGTTGGTTTTTTGGTTTGGTGGTTTTTTTGGTTTGTTGGTTTTTTGGTTTGTTGGTTTGTTGGTTTGTTGGCTTGTCGGTTTGTTGGTTAGTTGGCTTGTTGGTTTGTTGGTTTTTTGGTTTGTTGGTTTGTTAGTTTGTTGGTTTGTTGGTTTGTTTCTTTGTTGGTTTGTTGGTTTGTTGGTTTGTTGGTTTGTTGGTTTGTTGGGTTGTTGGTTTGTTGGTTTGTTGGCTTGTTGATTTGTTCGTTTGTTGGCCTTTTGTTTTGTTGGTTTGTTGGTTTGTTGGTTTGTTCGTTTTTTGGTTTGTTCGTTTGTTGGTTTGTTCGTTTGTTGGTTTGTTGGCTTGTTGGCTTGTTGGCTTGTTGGTTTGTTGGTTTGTTGGTTTGTTGGCTTGTCGGTTTGTTGGTTAGTTGGTTTGTTGGTTTGTTGGTTTGTTGGTTTGTTGGTTTGTTCGTTTGTTGGTTCGTTGGTTTGTTCGTTTGTTGGTTTGTTCGTTTGTTGGTTTGTTGGCTTGTTGGCTTGTTGGTTTGTTGGTTTGTTGTCTTGTTGGTTTGCTGGTTGGTTGGCTTGTTGGCTTGTTGGTTTGTTCGTTTGTTGGTTTGTTGGTTTGTTCGTTTGTTCGTTTGTTGGTTTCTTGGTTTGTTGGTTTGTTGGTTTTTTTGGTTTGTTGGTTTTTTGGTTTGTTGGCTTTTTGGTTTGTTGGTTTGTTAGTTTGTTGGCTTGTTGGTTTGTTGGTTTGTTGTCTTGTTGGACTGTTGGCTTGTTGGTTTGTTGGTTTGTTGGCTTGTTGGTTTGTTTTTTTTTTGGTTTGTTGGTTTGTTGATTTGTTGGTTTGTTGGTTTGTTGGTTTGTTGGTTTGTTGGTTTATTGATTTGTTGGTTTGTTGGTTTGTTGGTTTGTTGCTATGTTCGTTTTTTGGTTTGTTGGCTTGTTGGCTTGTTTGTTTTTTGGTTTGTTGGTTTGTTTGTTTGTTGGTTTGTTGGTTTGTTAATTTGTTGGTTTGTTGGTTTGTTGGTTTGTTGGTTTGTTGGTTTGTTGGTTTGTTGGTTTGTTGGCTTGTTGGTTTTTTGGTTTGTTGGTTTGTTGGTTTGTTGGTTTGTTGGTTTGTTGGTTTGTTGGTTTGTTGGTTTGTTGGCTTGTTGGCTTGTTGGTTGTTTGGTTTGTTGGTTTGTTGGTTTGTTGGTTTGTTGGTTTGTTGGCTTGTTGGTTTGTTGGTTTGTTGGTTTGTTGGTTTGTTGGTTTGTTGGTTTGTTGGTTTTTTGGTTTGTTGGTTTGTAGGTTTGTTGGTTTGTTGGTTTGTTGGCTTGTTGGCTTATTGGCTTGTTGGTTTGTTGGTTTGTTCGTTTATTGGTTTGTTGGTTTGTTGTTTTGTTGGCTTGTTGGTTTGTTTGTTTTTTGGTTTGTTGGTTTGTTCGTTTGTTGGTTTGTTGGCTTGTTGGTTTGTTGGTTTGTTGGTTTGCTGGCTTGTTGGTTTGTTGGTTTGTTCGTTTGTTGGTTTGTAGGTTTGTTGGTTTGTTGGTTTGTTGGTTTGTTGGTTTGTTGGTTTGTTGGGTTATTGCTTTGTTGGTTTGTTGGTTTGTTGCTTTGTTCGTTTTTTGGTTTGTTGGCTTGTTGGCTTGTTGGTTTTTTGGTTTGTTGGTTTGTTTCTTTGTTGGTTTGTTGGTTTGTTGGTTTTTTGGTTTGTTGGTTTGTTGGTTTATTGGCTTGTCGGTTTGTTCGTTTGTTGGCCTTTTGTTTTGTTGGTTTGTTGGTTTGTTGGTTTGTTGGTTTGTTGGTTTGTTCGTTTTTTGGTTTGTTGGCTTGTTGGTTTGTTCGTTTGTTGGTTTGTTGGTTACTTGGTTTGCTGGTTAGTTGGTTTGTTGGTTTGTTGGTTTGTTGGTTTGTTCGTTTGTTGGTTTGTTGGTTTGTTGGTTTGTTCGTGTGTTGGTTTGTTGGTTTGTTGGTTTGTTGGCTTGTTTGCTTGTTTGTTTGTTGGTTTGTTGGCTTGTTGGTTTGCTGGTTTGTTGGCTTGTTGGCTTGTTGGCTTGTTCGTTTGTTGGTTTTTTGGTTTGTTGGTTTGTTGGTTTGTTGGTTTGTTGGTTGTTGGTTTGTTGGTTTGTTGGCTTATTGGCTTGTTGGTTTGTTGGTTTGTTGGTTTGTTGTTATGTTGGATTGTTTGCTTGTTGGTTTGTTGGTTTGTTGGCTTGTTGGTTTGTTGGTTTTTTGGTTTGTTGGTTTGTTAGTTTGTTGGTTTGTTGGTTTGTTGGTTTGTTGGTTTGTTGGTTTGTTGGTTTGTTGGTTTGTTGGTTTGTTGGTTTGTTGGTTTGTTGGTTTGTTGGCTTGTTGGTTTGTTGGTTTGTTAGGTTGTTTGTGTGTTTGTTTGTTGGCTTGTTGGTTACTTGGTTTATTGGTTTGTTGGTTTGTTGCTTTGTTCGTTTTGTGGTTTGTTGGCTTGTTTGTTTGTTTGTTTTTTGGTTTGTTGGTTACTTGGTTTATTGGTTTGTTGGTTTGTTAGTTTGTTCGTTTGTTGGTTTGTTGGTTTGTTCGTTTGTTGGCTTGTTGGTTTGTTCGTTTATTGGTTTGTTGGTTTGTTGGTTTGTTGGCTTGTTGGCTTGTTGGTTTGTTGGTTTGTTGACTTGTTGGTTTGTTGGTTTGTTGGCTTGTTGGTTTTGTTGGCTTGTTGGTTTGTTGGTTTGTTGGTTTGTTGGCTTGTTGGCTTGTTGGTTTGTTGGTTTGTTGGTTTGTTGGTTTGTTGGTTTGTTGGTATTGTTGGTTTGTTGGTTTGTTGGTTTGTTGGTTTGTTGGTTTGTTGGTTTGTTGGTTTGTTGGTTTGTTGGCTTATTGGCTTGTTGGTTTGTTGGTTTGTTCGTTTGTTGGTTTGTTGGTTTGTTGTTTTGTTGGGATTGTTGGCTTGTTGGTTTGTTGGTTTGTTGGCTTGTTGGTTTGTTGGTTTTTTGGTTTGTTGGTTTGTTGGTTTGTTGGTTTGTTGGTTTGTTGGTTTGTTGGTTTATTACTTTGTTGGTTTGTTGGTTTGTTGGTTTGTTGCTTTGTTCGTTTTTTGGTTTGTTGGCTTGTTGGCTTGTTTGTTTTTTGGTTTGTTGGTTTGTTTCTTTGTTGGTTTGTTGGTTTGTTGGTTTGTTGGTTTGTTGGTTTGTTGGGTTGTTGGTTTGTTGGTTTGTTGGCTTGTTGATTTGTTCGTTTGTTGGCCTTTTGTTTTGTTGGTTTGTTGGTTTGTTGGTTTGTTCGTTTTTTGGTGTGTTGGCTTGTTGGTTTTTTGGTTTGTTGGCTTTTTGGTTTGTTGGTTTGTTAGTTTGTTGGCTTGTTGGTTTGTTGGTTTGTTCGTTTGTTGGTTCGTTGGTTTGTTCGTTTGTTGGTTTGTTCGTTTGTTGGTTTGTTGGCTTGTTGGCTTGTTGGTTTGTTGGTTTGTTGGCTTGTTGGTTTGCTGGTTGGTTGGCTTGTTGGTTTGTTCGTTTGTTGGTTTGTTGGTTTGTTCGTTTGTTCGTTTGTTCGTTTGTTGGTTTCTTGGTTTGTTGGTTTGTTGGTTTTTTGGTTTGTTGGCTTTTTGGTTTGTTGGTTTGTTAGTTTGTTGGCTTGTTGGTTTGTTGGTTTGTTGTTTTGTTGGACTGTTGGCTTGTTGGTTTGTTGGTTTGTTGGCTTGTTGGTTTTTTTTTTTTTTGGTTTGTTGGTTTGTTGGTTTGTTGGTTTGTTGGTTTGTTGGTTTGTTGGTTTGTTGGTTTGTTGGTTTATTGATTTGTTGGTTTGTTGGTTTGTTGGTTTGTTGGTTTGTTGCTATGTTCGTTTTTTGGTTTGTTGGCTTGTTGGCTTGTTTGTTTTTTGGTTTGTTGGTTTGTTTCTTTGTTGGTTTGTTGGTTTGTTGGTTTGTTGGTTTGTTGGTTTGTTGGATTGTTGGTTTGTTGGTCTGTTGGCTTGTTGATTTGTTCGTTTGTTGGCCTTTTGTTTTGTTGGTTCGTCCGTTTTTTGGTTTGTTGGCTTGTTGGTTTGTTCGTTTGTTGGTTTGTTGGTTACTTGGTTTGTTGGTTTGTTGGGTTGTTGGTTTGTTGTTTTGCTGGTTTGTTCGTTTGTTGGTTCGTTGGTTTGTTCGTTTGTTGGTTTGTTGGTTTGTTGGTTTGTTGGCTTGTTGGCTTGTTGGTTTGTTGGTTTGTTGGCTTGTTGGTTTGCTGGTTTGTTGGCTTGTTGGCTTGTTGGTTTGTTCGTTTGTTGGTTTGTTGGTTTGTTCGTTTGTTCGTTTGTTGGTTTGTTGGTTTGTTGGTTTGTTGGTTTGTTGGTTTTTTGGTTTGGCGGTTTTTTGGGTTTGTTGGTTTTTTGGTTTGTTGGTTTGTTGGTTTGTTGGCTTGTCGGTTTGTTGGTTAGTTGGCTTGTTGGTTTGTTCGTTTTTTGGTTTGTTGGCTTGTTGGTTTGTTCGTTTGTTGGTTTGTTGGTTACTTGGTTTGCTGGTTAGTTGGTTTGTTGGTTTGTTGGTTTGTTGGTTTGTTCGTTTGTTGGTTTGTTGGTTTGTTCGTGTGTTGGTTTGTTGGTTTGTTGGTTTGTTGGCTTGTTTGCTTGTTTGTTTGTTGGTTTGTTGGCTTGTTGGTTTGCTGGTTTGTTGGCTTGTTGGCTTGTTGGCTTGTTCGTTTGTTGGTTTTTTGGTTTGTTGGTTTGTTGGTTTGTTGGTTTGTTGGTTGTTGGTTTGTTGGTTTGTTGGCTTATTGGCTTGTTGGTTTGTTGGTTTGTTGGTTTGTTGTTATGTTGGATTGTTTGCTTGTTGGTTTGTTGGTTTGTTGGCTTGTTGGTTTGTTGGTTTTTTGGTTTGTTGGTTTGTTAGTTTGTTGGTTTGTTGGTTTGTTGGTTTGTTGGTTTGTTGGTTTGTTGGTTTGTTGGTTTGTTGGTTTGTTGGTTTGTTGGTTTGTTGGTTTGTTGGCTTGTTGGTTTGTTGGTTTGTTAGGTTGTTTGTGTGTTTGTTTGTTGGCTTGTTCGTTACTTGGTTTATTGGTTTGTTGGTTTGTTGCTTTGTTCGTTTTCTGGTTTGTTGGCTTGTTTGTTTGTTTGTTTGTTGGTTTGTTGGTTACTTGGTTTATTGGTTTGTTGGTTTGTTAGTTTGTTCGTTTGTTGGTTTGTTGGTTTGTTCGTTTGTTGGCTTGTTGGTTTGTTCGTTTATTGGTTTGTTGGTTTGTTGGTTTGTTGGCTTGTTGGCTTGTTGGTTTGTTGGTTTGTTGACTTGTTGGTTTGTTGGTTTGTTGGCTTGTTGGTTTTGTTGGCTTGTTGGTTTGTTGGTTTGTTGGTTTGTTGGCTTGTTGGCTTGTTGGTTTGTTGGTTTGTTGGTTTGTTGGTTTGTTGGTTTGTTGGTATTGTTGGTTTGTTGGTTTGTTGGTTTGTTGGTTTGTTGGTTTGTTGGTTTGTTGGTTTGTTGGCTTATTGGCTTGTTGGTTTGTTGGTGTGTTCGTTTGTTGGTTTGTTGGTTTGTTGTTTTGTTGGGATTGTTGGCTTGTTGGTTTGTTGGTTTGTTGGCTTGTTGGTTTGTTGGTTTTTTGGTTTGTTGGTTTGTTGGTTTGTTGGTTTGTTGGTTTGTTGGTTTGTTGGTTTATTACTTTGTTGGTTTGTTCGTTTGTTGGTTTGTTGCTTTGTTCGTTTTTTGGTTTGTTGGCTTGTTGGCTTGTTTGTTTTTTGGTTTGTTGGTTTGTTTCTTTGTTGGTTTGTTGGTTTGTTGGTTTGTTGGTTTGTTGGTTTGTTGGGTTGTTGGTTTGTTGGTTTGTTGGCTTGTTGATTTGTTCGTTTGTTGGCCTTTTGTTTTGTTGGTTTGTTGGTTTGTTGGTTTGTTCGTTTTTTGGTTTGTTGGCTTGTTGGTTTGTTCGTTTGTTGGTTTGTTGGTTACTTGGTTTGTTGGTTTGTTGGTTTGTTGGTTTGTTGGTTTGTTCGTTTGTTGGTTCGTTGGTTTGTTCGTTTGTTGGTTTGTTCGTTTGTTGGTTTGTTGGCTTGTTGGCTTGTTGGTTTGTTGGTTTGTTGTCTTGTTGGTTTGCTGGTTGGTTGGCTTGTTGGCTTGTTGGTTTGTTCGTTTGTTGGTTTGTTGGTTTGTTCGTTTGTTTGTTTGTTGGTTTCTTGGTTTGTTGGTTTGTTGGTTTTTTTGGTTTGTTGGTTTTTTGGTTTGTTGGCTTTTTGGTTTGTTGGTTTGTTAGTTTGTTGGCTTGTTGGTTTGTTGGTTTGTTGTCTTGTTGGACTGTTGGCTTGTTGGTTTGTTGGTTTGTTGGCTTGTTGGTTTGTTTTTTTTTTGGTTTGTTGGTTTGTTGATTTGTTGGTTTGTTGGTTTGTTGGTTTGTTGGTTTGTTGGTTTATTGATTTGTTGGTTTGTTGGTTTGTTAGTTTTTTGCTATGTTCGTTTTTTGGTTTGTTGGCTTGTTGGCTTGTTTGTTTTTTGGTTTGTTGGTTTGTTTCTTTGTTGGTTTGTTCGTTTGTTGGTTTGTTGGTTACTTGGTTTGCTGGTTTGTTGGGTTGTTGGTTTGTTGTTTTGTTGGTTTGTTCGTTTGTTGGTTCGTTGGTTTGTTCGTTTGTTGGTTTGTTGGTTTGTTGGTTTGTTGGCTTGTTGGCTTGTTGGTTTGTTGGTTTGTTGGCTTGTTGGTTTGCTGGTTTGTTGGCTTGTTGGCTTGTTGGTTTGTTCGTTTGTTGGTTTGTTGGTTTGTTCGTTTGTTCGTTTGTTGGTTTGTTGGTTTGTTGGTTTGTTGGTTTGTTGGTTTTTTGGTTTGGTGGTTTTTTTGGTTTGTTGGCTTTTTGGTTTGTTGGTTTGTTGGTTTGTTGGCTTGTTGGTTTGTTGGTTAGTTGGCTTGTTGGTTTGTTGGTTTTTTGGTTTGTTGGTTTGTTAGTTTGTTGGTTTGTTGGTTTGTTGGTTTGTTGGTTTGTTGGTTTGTTGGTTTGTTGGTTTGTTGGTTTGTTGGTTTGTTGGTTTGTTGGTTTGTTGGTTTGTTGGTTTGTTGGCTTGTTGGTTTGTTGGTTTGTTAGTTTGTTTGTGTGTTTGTTCGTTGGTTTGTTGGTTTGTTGGTTTGTTGGTTTGTTGCTTTGTTCGTTTTTTGGTTTGTTGGCTTGTTGGTTTGTTCGTTTGTTGGTTTGTTGGTTACTTGGTTTATTGGTATGTTGGTTTATTGGTTTGTTCGTTTGTTGGTTTGTTGGTTTGTTTGTTTGTTGGTTTGTTGGTTTGTTCGTTTGTTGGTTTGTTGGTTTGTTGGTTTGTTGGTTTGTTGGCTTGTTGGCTTGTTGGTTTTGTTGGCTTGTTGGTTTGTTGGCTTGTTGGTTTGTTGGTTTGTTGGTTTGTTTCTTTGTTGGTTTGTTGGTTTGTTGGTTTGTTGGTTTGTTGGTTTGTTGGTTTGTTGGCTTGTTGGTTTTTTGGTTTGTTGGTTTGTTGGTTTGTTGGTTTGTTGGCTTGTTGGTTTGTTCGTTTGTTGGTTTTTTGGTTTGTTGGTTTGTTGGTTTGTTGGTTTGTTGGTTGTTGGTTTGTTGGTTTGTTGGTTTATTGGCTTGTTGGTTTGTTGGTTTGTTGGTTTGTTGTTTTGTTGGATTGTTGGCTTGTTGGTTTGTTGGTTTGTTGGCTTGTTGGTTTGTTGGTTTTTTGGTTTGTTGGTTTGTTAGTTTGTT
Organism: Atherix ibis; assembly: GCA_958298945.1. Classification (NCBI taxonomy): domain Eukaryota; kingdom Metazoa; phylum Arthropoda; class Insecta; order Diptera; family Athericidae; genus Atherix; species Atherix ibis. The sequence continues at coordinate 102,077,395 of OY282608.1, forward strand.
GGTTTGTTGGTTTATTGGTTTGTAAGTTTGTTGGTTTGTTGGTTTGTTGGTTTCTTGGTTTGTTGGTTTGTTGGGTTGTTGGTTTGTTGGCTTGTTGGTTTGTTGGTTTGTTAGTTTGTTTGTGTGATTGTTTGTTGGCTTGTTGGTTTGTTGGTTTGTTGGTTTGTTGCTTTGTTTGTTTTTTGGTTTGTTGGCTTGTGGGTTTGTTCGTTTGTTGGTTTGTTGGTTACTCGGTTTATTGGTTTGTTGGTTTGTTGGTTTGTTCGTTTGTTGGTTTGTTGGTTTGTTGGTTTGTTCATTTGTTGGTTTGTTGGTTTGTCCGTTTGTTGGTTTGTTGGTTTGTTGGTTTGTTGGCTTGTTGGCTTGTTGGTTTGTTGGTTTGTTTACTTGTTGGTTTGTTGGTTTGTTGGCTTGTTGGTTTGTTGGTTAGTTGGCTTGTTGGTTTGTTGGTTTTTTGGTTTGTTGGTTTGTTAGTTTGTTGGTTTGTTGGCTTGTTGGTTTGTTCGTTTGTTGGTTTGTTGGTTACTTGGTTTATTGGTTTGTTGGTTTATTGGTTTGTTCGTTTGTTGGTTTGTTGGTTTGTTCGTTTGTTGGTTTGTTGGTTTGTTCGTTTGTTGGTTTGTTGGTTTGTTGGTTTGTTGGTTTGTTGGCTTGTTGGCTTGTTGGTTTTGTTGGCTTGTTGGTTTGTTGGTTTGTTGGTTTGTTGGTTTGTTGGTTTGTTGGTTTGTTTCTTTGTTGGTTTGTTGGTTTGTTGGTTTGTTGGTTTGTTGGTTTGTTGGTTTGTTGGCTTGTTGGTTTTTTGGTTTGTTGGTTTGTTGGTTTGTTGGTTTGTTGGCTTGTTGGTTTGTTCGTTTGTTGGTTTTTTGGTTTGTTGGTTTGTTGGTTTGTTGGTTTGTTGGTTGTTGGTTTGTTGGTTTGTTGGTTTATTGGCTTGTTGGTTTGTTGGTTTGTTGGTTTGTTGGTTTGTTGTTTTGTTGGATTGTTGGCTTGTTGGTTTGTTGGTTTGTTGGCTTGTTGGTTTGTTGGTTTTTTGGTTTGTTGGTTTGTTAGTTTGTTGGTTTGTTGGTTTGTTGGTTTGTTGGTTTGTTGGTTTGTTGGTTTGTTGGTTTGTTGGTTTGTTGGTTTGTTGGTTTGTTGGTTTGTTGGTTTGTTGGGTTGTTGGTTTGTTGGCTTGTTGGTTTGTTGGTTTGTTAGTTTGTTTGTGTGTTTGTTTGTTGGCTTGTTGGTTTGTTGGTTTGTTGGTTTGTTGCTTTGTTTGTTTTTTGGTTTGTTGGCTTGTGGGTTTGTTCGTTTGTTGGTTTGTTGGTTACTCGGTTTATTGGTTTGTTGGTTTGTTGGTTTGTTCGTTTGTTGGTTTGTTGGTTTGTTCATTTGTTGGTTTGTTGGTTTGTCCGTTTGTTGGTTTGTTGGTTTGTTGGTTTGTTGGCTTGTTGGCTTGTTGGTTTGTTGGTTTGTTTACTTGTTGGTTTGTTGGTTTGTTGGCTTGTTGGTTTTGTTGGCTTGTTGGTTTGTTGGTTTGTTGGTTTGTTGGTTTGTTTCTTTGTTGGTTTGTTGGTTTGTTGGTTTGTTGGTTTGTTGGTTTGTTGGTTTGTTGGTTTGTTGGCTTGTTGGTTTTTTGGTTTGTTGGTTTGTTGGTTTGTTGGCTTGTTGGTTTGTTGGTTTGTTGGTTTGTTGGTTTGTTGGTTTGTTGGTTTGTTGGTTTGTTGCTTTGTTCGTTTTTTGGTTTGTTGGCTTGTTGGTTTGTTCGTTTGTTGGTTTGTTGGTTACTTGGTTTATTGGTTTGTTGGTTTATTGGTTTGTTCGTTTGTTGGTTTGTTGGTTTGTTCGTTTGTTGGTTTGTTGGTTTGTTCGTTTGTTGGTTTGTTGGTTTGTTGGTTTGTTGGTTTGTTGGCTTGTTGGCTTGTTGGTTTTGTTGGTTTGTTGGTTTGTTCGTTTGTTGGTTTGTTTCTTTGTTGGTTTGTTGGTTTGTTGGTTTGTTGGTTTGTTGGTTTGTTGGTTTGTTGGCTTGTTGGTTTTTTGGTTTGTTGGTTTGTTGGTTTGTTGGTTTGTTGGCTTGTTGGTTTGTTCGTTTGTTGGTTTTTTGGTTTGTTGGTTTGTTGGTTTGTTGGTTTGTTGGTTGTTGGTTTGTTGGTTTGTTGGTTTATTGGCTTGTTGGTTTGTTGGTTTGTTGGTTTGTTGTTTTGTTGGATTGTTGGCTTGTTGGTTTGTTGGTTTGTTGGCTTGTTGGTTTGTTGGTTTTTTGGTTTGTTGGTTTGTTAGTTTGTTGGTTTGTTGGTTTGTTGGTTTGTTGGTTTGTTGGTTTGTTGGTTTGTTGGTTTGTTGGTTTGTTGGTTTGTTGGTTTGTTGGTTTGTTGGGTTGTTGGTTTGTTGGCTTGTTGGTTTGTTGGTTTGTTGGTTTGTTAGTTTGTTTGTGTGTTTGTTTGTTGGCTTGTTGGTTTGTTGGTTTGTTGGTTTGTTGCTTTGTTTGTTTTTTGGTTTGTTGGCTTGTGGGTTTGTTCGTTTGTTGGTTTGTTGGTTACTCGGTTTATTGGTTTGTTGGTTTGTTGGTTTGTTCGTTTGTTGGTTTGTTGGTTTGTTGGTTTGTTCATTTGTTGGTTTGTTGGTTTGTCCGTTTGTTGGTTTGTTGGTTTGTTGGTTTGTTGGCTTGTTGGCTTGTTGGTTTGTTGGTTTGTTTACTTGTTGGTTTGTTGGTTTGTTGGCTTGTTGGTTTGTTGGTTAGTTGGCTTGTTGGTTTGTTGGTTTTTTGGTTTGTTGGTTTGTTAGTTTGTTGGTTTGTTGGCTTGTTGGTTTGTTCGTTTGTTGGTTTGTTGGTTACTTGGTTTATTGGTTTGTTGGTTTATTGGTTTGTTCGTTTGTTGGTTTGTTGGTTTGTTCGTTTAATGGTTTGTTGGTTTGTTCGTTTGTTGGTTTGTTGGTTTGTTGGTTTGTTGGTTTGTTGGCTTGTTGGCTTGTTGGTTTTGTTGGCTTGTTGGTTTGTTGGTTTGTTGGTTTGTTGGTTTGTTGGTTTGTTGGTTTGTTTCTTTGTTGGTTTGTTGGTTTGTTGGTTTGTTGGTTTGTTGGTTTGTTGGTTTGTTGGCTTGTTGGTTTTTTGGTTTGTTGGTTTGTTGGTTTGTTGGTTTGTTGGCTTGTTGGTTTGTTCGTTTGTTGGTTTTTTGGTTTGTTGGTTTGTTGGTTTGTTGGTTTGTTGGTTGTTGGTTTGTTGGTTTGTTGGTTTATTGGCTTGTTGGTTTGTTGGTTTGTTGGTTTGTTGGTTTGTTGTTTTGTTGGATTGTTGGCTTGTTGGTTTGTTGGTTTGTTGGCTTGTTGGTTTGTTGGTTTTTTGGTTTGTTGGTTTGTTAGTTTGTTGGTTTGTTGGTTTGTTGGTTTGTTGGTTTGTTGGTTTGTTGGTTTGTTGGTTTGTTGGTTTGTTGGTTTGTTGGTTTGTTGGTTTGTTGGTTTGTTGGGTTGTTGGTTTGTTGGCTTGTTGGTTTGTTGGTTTGTTAGTTTGTTTGTGTGTTTGTTTGTTGGCTTGTTGGTTTGTTGGTTTGTTGGTTTGTTGCTTTGTTTGTTTTTTGGTTTGTTGGCTTGTGGGTTTGTTCGTTTGTTGGTTTGTTGGTTACTCGGTTTATTGGTTTGTTGGTTTGTTGGTTTGTTCGTTTGTTGGTTTGTTGGTTTGTTCATTTGTTGGTTTGTTGGTTTGTCCGTTTGTTGGTTTGTTGGTTTGTTGGTTTGTTGGCTTGTTGGCTTGTTGGTTTGTTGGTTTGTTTACTTGTTGGTTTGTTGGTTTGTTGGCTTGTTGGTTTTGTTGGCTTGTTGGTTTGTTGGTTTGTTGGTTTGTTGGTTTGTTTCTTTGTTGGTTTGTTGGTTTGTTGGTTTGTTGGTTTGTTGGTTTGTTGGTTTGTTGGTTTGTTGGCTTGTTGGTTTTTTGGTTTGTTGGTTTGTTGGTTTGTTGGCTTGTTGGTTTGTTGGTTTGTTGGTTTGTTGGTTTGTTGGTTTGTTGGTTTGTTGGTTTGTTGCTTTGTTCGTTTTTTGGTTTGTTGGCTTGTTGGTTTGTTCGTTTGTTGGTTTGTTGGTTACTTGGTTTATTGGTTTGTTGGTTTATTGGTTTGTTCGTTTGTTGGTTTGTTGGTTTGTTCGTTTGTTGGTTTGTTGGTTTGTTCGTTTGTTGGTTTGTTGGTTTGTTGGTTTGTTGGTTTGTTGGCTTGTTGGCTTGTTGGTTTTGTTGGTTTGTTGGTTTGTTCGTTTGTTGGTTTGTTTCTTTGTTGGTTTGTTGGTTTGTTGGTTTGTTGGTTTGTTGGTTTGTTGGTTTGTTGGCTTGTTGGTTTTTTGGTTTGTTGGTTTGTTGGTTTGTTGGTTTGTTGGCTTGTTGGTTTGTTCGTTTGTTGGTTTTTTGGTTTGTTGGTTTGTTGGTTTGTTGGTTTGTTGGTTGTTGGTTTGTTGGTTTGTTGGTTTATTGGCTTGTTGGTTTGTTGGTTTGTTGGTTTGTTGTTTTGTTGGATTGTTGGCTTGTTGGTTTGTTGGTTTGTTGGCTTGTTGGTTTGTTGGTTTTTTGGTTTGTTGGTTTGTTAGTTTGTTGGTTTGTTGGTTTGTTGGTTTGTTGGTTTGTTGGTTTGTTGGTTTGTTGGTTTGTTGGTTTGTTGGTTTGTTGGTTTGTTGGTTTGTTGGGTTGTTGGTTTGTTGGCTTGTTGGTTTGTTGGTTTGTTAGTTTGTTTGTGTGTTTGTTTGTTGGCTTGTTTGTTTGTTGGTTTGTTGGTTTGTTGCTTTGTTTGTTTTTTGGTTTGTTGGCTTGTTGGTTTGTTGGTTTGTTCGTTTGTTGGTTTGTAAGTTTGTTGGTTTGTTGGCTTGTTGGCTTGCTGGTTTGTTGGTTTGTTGGTTTGTTGGCTTGTTGGTTTGTTGGTTTTGTTGGTTTGTTTGTTTGTTGTTTTGTTGGTTTGTTGGTTTGTTGGTATGTTGGTTTGTTCGTTTGTTAGTTTGTTGGCTTGTTGCTTTGTTGGTTTGTTGGCTTGTTGGTTTGCTGGTTTGTTGGCTTGTTGGCTTATTTGCTTGTTGGGTTGTTCGTTTGTTGGTTTGTTGGTTTGTTCGTTTGTTCGTTTGTTGGTTTGTTGGTTTGTTGGTTTGTTCATTTGTTGGTTTGTTGGTTTGTCCGTTTGTTGGTTTGTTGGTTTGTTGGTTTGTTGGCTTGTTGGCTTGTTGGTTTGTTGGTGTGTTGGTTTGTTGGCTTGTTGGTTTTGTTGGCTTGTTGGTTTGTTGGTTTGTTGGTTTGTTGGTTTGTTTCTTTGTTGGTTTGTTGGTTTGTTGGTTTGTTGGTTTGTTGGTTTGTTGGTTTGTTGGCTTGTTGGCTTGTTGGTTTTTTGGTTTGTTGGTTTGTTGGTTTGTTGGCTTGTTGGTTTGTTGGTTTGTTGGTTTGTTGGTTTGTTGGTTTGTTGGTTTGTTGGTTTGTTGGTTTATTGGTTAGCTGGCTTGTTGGTTTGTTGGTTTGTTCGTTTGTTGGTTTGTAAGTTTGTTGGTTTGTTGGCTTGTTGGCTTGCTGGTTTGTTGGTTTGTTGGTTTGTTGGCTTGTTGGTTTGTTGGTTTTGTTGGTTTGTTTGTTTGTTGGTTTGTTGGTTTGTTGGTTTGTTGGTATGTTGGTTTGTTCGTTTGTTAGTTTGTTGGCTTGTTGCTTTGTTGGTTTGTTGGCTTGTTGGTTTGCTGGTTTGTTGGCTTGTTGGCTTATTTGCTTGTTGGTTTGTTCGTTTGTTGGTTTGTTGGTTTGTTCGTTTGTTCGTTTGTTGGTTTGTTGGTTTGTTGGTTTGTTGGTTTTTTGGTTTGTTGGATTTCTGGTTTGTTGGCTTTTTGGTTTGTTGGTTTGTTGGTTTGTTGGCTTGTTGGTTTGTTGGTTAGTTGGTTTGTTGGTTTGTTTGTTTGTTGGTTTGTTGGTTTGTTGGTTTGTTGGTTTGTTGGTTTTGGTTTGTTGGTTTGTTGGTTTGTTGGTTTGTTGGCTTGTTGGTTTTTTGGTTTGTTGGTTTGTTGGTTTGTTGGTTTGTTGGTTTGTTGGTTTGTTGGTTTGTTGGTTTGTTGGCTTGTTGGCTTGTAGGTTGTTTGGTTTGTTGGTTTGTTGGTTTGTTGGTTTGTTGGTTTGTTGGCTTGTTGGTTTGTTGGTTTGTTGGTTTGTTGGTTTGTTGGTTTGTTGGTTTGTTGGTTTGTTGGTTTTTTGGTTTGTTAGTTTGTAGGTTTGTTGGTTTGTTGGTTTGTTGGCTTGTTGGCTTATTGGCTTGTTGGTTTGTTGGTTTGTTCGTTTATTGGTTTGTTGGTTTGTTGTTTTGTTGGCTTGTTGGTTTGTTGGTTTTTTGGTTTGTTGGTTTGTTCGTTTGTTGGCTTGTTGGCTTGTTGGTTTGTTGGTTTGTTGGTTTGCTGGCTTGTTGGTTTGTTGGTTTGTTTACTTGTTGGTTTGTTGGTTTGTTGGCTTGTTGGTTTTGTTGGCTTGTTGGTTTGTTGGTTTGTTGGTTTGTTGGTTTGTTTCTTTGTTGGTTTGTTGGTTTGTTGGTTTGTTGGTTTGTTGGTTTGTTGGTTTTTTGGTTTGTTGGTTTGTTGGCTTGTTGGTTTTTTGGTTTGTTGGTTTGTTGGTTTGTTGCTTTGTTGGTTTGTTGGCTTGTTGGTTTGTTGGTTTGTTGGTTTGTTGGTTTGTTGGTTTGTTGGTTTGTTGGTTTATTGGTTTGCTGGCTTGTTGGTTTGTTGGTTTGTTCGTTTGTTGGTTTGTAGGTTTGTTGGTTTGTTGGCTTGTTGGCTTGCTGGTTTTTTGGTTTGTTGGCTTGTTGGTTTGTTGGTTTTGTTGGTTTGTTCATTTGTTGGTTTGTTGGTTTGTCCGTTTGTTGGTTTGTTGGTTTGTTGGTTTGTTGGCTTGTTGGCTTGTTGGTTTGTTGGTTTGTTTACTTGTTGGTTTGTTGGTTTGTTGGCTTGTTGGTTTTGTTGGCTTGTTGGTTTGTTGGTTTGTTGGTTTGTTGGTTTGTTTCTTTGTTGGTTTGTTGGTTTGTTGGTTTGTTGGTTTGTTGGTTTGTTGGTTTGTTGGTTTGTTGGTTTGTTGGCTTGTTGGTTTTTTGGTTTGTTGGTTTGTTGGTTTGTTGGCTTGTTGGTTTGTTGGTTTGTTGGTTTGTTGGTTTGTTGGTTTGTTGGTTTGTTGGTTTATTGGTTTGCTGGCTTGTTGGTTTGTTGGTTTGTTCGTTTGTTGGTTTGTAGGTTTGTTGGTTTGTTGGCTTGTTGGCTTGCTGGTTTGTTGGTTTGTTGGTTTGTTGGCTTGTTGGTTTGTTGGTTTTGTTGGTTTGTTGGCTTGTTGGCTTGTTGGTTTTGTTGGCTTGTTGGTTTGTTGGTTTGTTGGTTTGTTGGTTTGTTGGTTTGTTGGTTTGTTGGTTTGTTGGTTTGTTGGTTTGTTGGTTTGTTGGTTTGTTGGTTTGTTGGTTTGTTGGTTTGTTGGCTTGTTGGTTTGTTGGTTTGTTAGTTTGTTTGTGTGTTTGTTCGTTGGTTTGTTGGTTTGTTGGTTTGTTGGTTTGTTGCTTTGTTCGTTTTTTGGTTTGTTGGCTTGTTGGTTTGTTCGTTTGTTGGTTTGTTGGTTACTTGGTTTATTGGTATGTTGGTTTATTGGTTTGTTCGTTTGTTGGTTTGTTGGTTTGTTTGTTTGTTGGTTTGTTGGTTTGTTCGTTTGTTGGTTTGTTGGTTTGTTGGTTTGTTGGTTTGTTGGCTTGTTGGCTTGTTGGTTTTGTTGGCTTGTTGGTTTGTTGGCTTGTTGGTTTGTTGGTTTGTTGGTTTGTTTCTTTGTTGGTTTGTTGGTTTGTTGGTTTGTTGGTTTGTTGGTTTGTTGGTTTGTTGGTTTGTTGGCTTGTTGGTTTTTTGGTTTGTTGGTTTGTTGGTTTGTTGGTTTGTTGGCTTGTTGGTTTGTTCGTTTGTTGGTTTTTTGGTTTGTTGGTTTGTTGGTTTGTTGGTTTGTTGGTTGTTGGTTTGTTGGTTTGTTGGTTTATTGGCTTGTTGGTTTGTTGGTTTGTTGGTTTGTTGTTTTGTTGGATTGTTGGCTTGTTGGTTTGTTGGTTTGTTGGCTTGTTGGTTTGTTGGTTTTTTGGTTTGTTGGTTTGTTAGTTTGTTGGTTTGTTGGTTTATTGGTTTGTAAGTTTGTTGGTTTGTTGGTTTGTTGGTTTCTTGGTTTGTTGGTTTGTTGGGTTGTTGGTTTGTTGGCTTGTTGGTTTGTTGGTTTGTTAGTTTGTTTGTGTGATTGTTTGTTGGCTTGTTGGTTTGTTGGTTTGTTGGTTTGTTGCTTTGTTTGTTTTTTGGTTTGTTGGCTTGTGGGTTTGTTCGTTTGTTGGTTTGTTGGTTACTCGGTTTATTGGTTTGTTGGTTTGTTGGTTTGTTCGTTTGTTGGTTTGTTGGTTTGTTGGTTTGTTCATTTGTTGGTTTGTTGGTTTGTCCGTTTGTTGGTTTGTTGGTTTGTTGGTTTGTTGGCTTGTTGGCTTGTTGGTTTGTTGGTTTGTTTACTTGTTGGTTTGTTGGTTTGTTGGCTTGTTGGTTTGTTGGTTAGTTGGCTTGTTGGTTTGTTGGTTTTTTGGTTTGTTGGTTTGTTAGTTTGTTGGTTTGTTGGCTTGTTGGTTTGTTCGTTTGTTGGTTTGTTGGTTACTTGGTTTATTGGTTTGTTGGTTTATTGGTTTGTTCGTTTGTTGGTTTGTTGGTTTGTTCGTTTGTTGGTTTGTTGGTTTGTTCGTTTGTTGGTTTGTTGGTTTGTTGGTTTGTTGGTTTGTTGGCTTGTTGGCTTGTTGGTTTTGTTGGCTTGTTGGTTTGTTGGTTTGTTGGTTTGTTGGTTTGTTGGTTTGTTGGTTTGTTTCTTTGTTGGTTTGTTGGTTTGTTGGTTTGTTGGTTTGTTGGTTTGTTGGTTTGTTGGCTTGTTGGTTTTTTGGTTTGTTGGTTTGTTGGTTTGTTGGTTTGTTGGCTTGTTGGTTTGTTCGTTTGTTGGTTTTTTGGTTTGTTGGTTTGTTGGTTTGTTGGTTTGTTGGTTGTTGGTTTGTTGGTTTGTTGGTTTATTGGCTTGTTGGTTTGTTGGTTTGTTGGTTTGTTGGTTTGTTGTTTTGTTGGATTGTTGGCTTGTTGGTTTGTTGGTTTGTTGGCTTGTTGGTTTGTTGGTTTTTTGGTTTGTTGGTTTGTTAGTTTGTTGGTTTGTTGGTTTGTTGGTTTGTTGGTTTGTTGGTTTGTTGGTTTGTTGGTTTGTTGGTTTGTTGGTTTGTTGGTTTGTTGGTTTGTTGGTTTGTTGGGTTGTTGGTTTGTTGGCTTGTTGGTTTGTTGGTTTGTTAGTTTGTTTGTGTGTTTGTTTGTTGGCTTGTTGGTTTGTTGGTTTGTTGGTTTGTTGCTTTGTTTGTTTTTTGGTTTGTTGGCTTGTGGGTTTGTTCGTTTGTTGGTTTGTTGGTTACTCGGTTTATTGGTTTGTTGGTTTGTTGGTTTGTTCGTTTGTTGGTTTGTTGGTTTGTTCATTTGTTGGTTTGTTGGTTTGTCCGTTTGTTGGTTTGTTGGTTTGTTGGTTTGTTGGCTTGTTGGCTTGTTGGTTTGTTGGTTTGTTTACTTGTTGGTTTGTTGGTTTGTTGGCTTGTTGGTTTTGTTGGCTTGTTGGTTTGTTGGTTTGTTGGTTTGTTGGTTTGTTTCTTTGTTGGTTTGTTGGTTTGTTGGTTTGTTGGTTTGTTGGTTTGTTGGTTTGTTGGTTTGTTGGCTTGTTGGTTTTTTGGTTTGTTGGTTTGTTGGTTTGTTGGCTTGTTGGTTTGTTGGTTTGTTGGTTTGTTGGTTTGTTGGTTTGTTGGTTTGTTGGTTTGTTGCTTTGTTCGTTTTTTGGTTTGTTGGCTTGTTGGTTTGTTCGTTTGTTGGTTTGTTGGTTACTTGGTTTATTGGTTTGTTGGTTTATTGGTTTGTTCGTTTGTTGGTTTGTTGGTTTGTTCGTTTGTTGGTTTGTTGGTTTGTTCGTTTGTTGGTTTGTTGGTTTGTTGGTTTGTTGGTTTGTTGGCTTGTTGGCTTGTTGGTTTTGTTGGTTTGTTGGTTTGTTCGTTTGTTGGTTTGTTTCTTTGTTGGTTTGTTGGTTTGTTGGTTTGTTGGTTTGTTGGTTTGTTGGTTTGTTGGCTTGTTGGTTTTTTGGTTTGTTGGTTTGTTGGTTTGTTGGTTTGTTGGCTTGTTGGTTTGTTCGTTTGTTGGTTTTTTGGTTTGTTGGTTTGTTGGTTTGTTGGTTTGTTGGTTGTTGGTTTGTTGGTTTGTTGGTTTATTGGCTTGTTGGTTTGTTGGTTTGTTGGTTTGTTGTTTTGTTGGATTGTTGGCTTGTTGGTTTGTTGGTTTGTTGGCTTGTTGGTTTGTTGGTTTTTTGGTTTGTTGGTTTGTTAGTTTGTTGGTTTGTTGGTTTGTTGGTTTGTTGGTTTGTTGGTTTGTTGGTTTGTTGGTTTGTTGGTTTGTTGGTTTGTTGGTTTGTTGGTTTGTTGGGTTGTTGGTTTGTTGGCTTGTTGGTTTGTTGGTTTGTTAGTTTGTTTGTGTGTTTGTTTGTTGGCTTGTTGGTTTGTTGGTTTGTTGGTTTGTTGCTTTGTTTGTTTTTTGGTTTGTTGGCTTGTTGGTTTGTTGGTTTGTTCGTTTGTTGGTTTGTAAGTTTGTTGGTTTGTTGGCTTGTTGGCTTGCTGGTTTGTTGGTTTGTTGGTTTGTTGGCTTGTTGGTTTGTTGGTTTTGTTGGTTTGTTTGTTTGTTGTTTTGTTGGTTTGTTGGTTTGTTGGTATGTTGGTTTGTTCGTTTGTTAGTTTGTTGGCTTGTTGCTTTGTTGGTTTGTTGGCTTGTTGGTTTGCTGGTTTGTTGGCTTGTTGGCTTATTTGCTTGTTGGTTTGTTCGTTTGTTGGTTTGTTGGTTTGTTCGTTTGTTCGTTTGTTGGTTTGTTGGTTTGTTGGTTTGTTCATTTGTTGGTTTGTTGGTTTGTCCGTTTGTTGGTTTGTTGGTTTGTTGGTTTGTTGGCTTGTTGGCTTGTTGGTTTGTTGGTTTGTTGGTTTGTTGGCTTGTTGGTTTTGTTGGCTTGTTGGTTTGTTGGTTTGTTGGTTTGTTGGTTTGTTTCTTTGTTGGTTTGTTGGTTTGTTGGTTTGTTGGTTTGTTGGTTTGTTGGTTTGTTGGCTTGTTGGCTTGTTGGTTTTTTGGTTTGTTGGTTTGTTGGTTTGTTGGCTTGTTGGTTTGTTGGTTTGTTGGTTTGTTGGTTTGTTGGTTTGTTGGTTTGTTGGTTTGTTGGTTTATTGGTTAGCTGGCTTGTTGGTTTGTTGGTTTGTTCGTTTGTTGGTTTGTAAGTTTGTTGGTTTGTTGGCTTGTTGGCTTGCTGGTTTGTTGGTTTGTTGGTTTGTTGGCTTGTTGGTTTGTTGGTTTTGTTGGTTTGTTTGTTTGTTGGTTTGTTGGTTTGTTGGTTTGTTGGTATGTTGGTTTGTTCGTTTGTTAGTTTGTTGGCTTGTTGCTTTGTTGGTTTGTTGGCTTGTTGGTTTGCTGGTTTGTTGGCTTGTTGGCTTATTTGCTTGTTGGTTTGTTCGTTTGTTGGTTTGTTGGTTTGTTCGTTTGTTCGTTTGTTGGTTTGTTGGTTTGTTGGTTTGTTGGTTTTTTGGTTTGTTGGATTTCTGGTTTGTTGGCTTTTTGGTTTGTTGGTTTGTTGGTTTGTTGGCTTGTTGGTTTGTTGGTTAGTTGGTTTGTTGGTTTGTTTGTTTGTTGGTTTGTTGGTTTGTTGGTTTGTTGGTTTGTTGGTTTTGGTTTGTTGGTTTGTTGGTTTGTTGGTTTGTTGGCTTGTTGGTTTTTTGGTTTGTTGGTTTGTTGGTTTGTTGGTTTGTTGGTTTGTTGGTTTGTTGGTTTGTTGGTTTGTTGGCTTGTTGGCTTGTAGGTTGTTTGGTTTGTTGGTTTGTTGGTTTGTTGGTTTGTTGGTTTGTTGGCTTGTTGGTTTGTTGGTTTGTTGGTTTGTTGGTTTGTTGGTTTGTTGGTTTGTTGGTTTGTTGGTTTTTTGGTTTGTTAGTTTGTAGGTTTGTTGGTTTGTTGGTTTGTTGGCTTGTTGGCTTATTGGCTTGTTGGTTTGTTGGTTTGTTCGTTTATTGGTTTGTTGGTTTGTTGTTTTGTTGGCTTGTTGGTTTGTTGGTTTTTTGGTTTGTTGGTTTGTTCGTTTGTTGGCTTGTTGGCTTGTTGGTTTGTTGGTTTGTTGGTTTGCTGGCTTGTTGGTTTGTTGGTTTGTTTACTTGTTGGTTTGTTGGTTTGTTGGCTTGTTGGTTTTGTTGGCTTGTTGGTTTGTTGGTTTGTTGGTTTGTTGGTTTGTTTCTTTGTTGGTTTGTTGGTTTGTTGGTTTGTTGGTTTGTTGGTTTGTTGGTTTTTTGGTTTGTTGGTTTGTTGGCTTGTTGGTTTTTTGGTTTGTTGGTTTGTTGGTTTGTTGCTTTGTTGGTTTGTTGGCTTGTTGGTTTGTTGGTTTGTTGGTTTGTTGGTTTGTTGGTTTGTTGGTTTGTTGGTTTATTGGTTTGCTGGCTTGTTGGTTTGTTGGTTTGTTCGTTTGTTGGTTTGTAGGTTTGTTGGTTTGTTGGCTTGTTGGCTTGCTGGTTTTTTGGTTTGTTGGCTTGTTGGTTTGTTGGTTTTGTTGGTTTGTTCATTTGTTGGTTTGTTGGTTTGTCCGTTTGTTGGTTTGTTGGTTTGTTGGTTTGTTGGCTTGTTGGCTTGTTGGTTTGTTGGTTTGTTTACTTGTTGGTTTGTTGGTTTATTGGCTTGTTGGTTTTGTTGGCTTGTTGGTTTGTTGGTTTGTTGGTTTGTTGGTTTGTTTCTTTGTTGGTTTGTTGGTTTGTTGGTTTGTTGGTTTGTTGGTTTGTTGGTTTGTTGGTTTGTTGGTTTGTTGGCTTGTTGGTTTTTTGGTTTGTTGGTTTGTTGGTTTGTTGGCTTGTTGGTTTGTTGGTTTGTTGGTTTGTTGGTTTGTTGGTTTGTTGGTTTGTTGGTTTATTGGTTTGCTGGCTTGTTGGTTTGTTGGTTTGTTCGTTTGTTGGTTTGTAGGTTTGTTGGTTTGTTGGCTTGTTGGCTTGCTGGTTTGTTGGTTTGTTGGTTTGTTGGCTTGTTGGTTTGTTGGTTTTGTTGGTTTGTTTGTTTGTTGGTTTGTTGGTTTGTTGGTTTGTTGGTATGTTGGTATGTTGGTTTGTTCGTTTGTTAGTTTGTTGGCTTGTTGCTTTGTTGGTTTGTTGGCTTGTTGGTTTGCTGGTTTGTTGGCTTGTTGGCTTATTTGCTTGTTGGTTTGTTCGTTTGTTGGTTTGTTGGTTTGTTCGTTTGTTCGTTTGTTGGTTTGTTGGTTTGTTGGTTTGTTGGTTTTTTGGTTTGTTGGATTTCTGGTTTGTTGGCTTTTTGGTTTGTTGGTTTGTTGGCTTGTTGGTTTGTTGGTTAGTTGGTTTGTTGGTTTGTTTGTTTGTTGGTTTGTTGGTTTGTTGGTTTGTTGGTTTGTTGGTTTGTTGGTTTGTTGGTTTGTTGGTTTGTTGGTTTGTTGGTTTGTTGGCTTGTTGGTTTTTTGGTTTGTTGGTTTGTTGGTTTGTTGGCTTGTTGGCTTATTGGCTTGTTGGTTTGTTGGTTTGTTCGGTTATTGGTTTGTTGGTTTGTTGTTTTGTTGGCTTGTTGGTTTGTTGGTTTTTTGGTTTGTTGGTTTGTTCGTTTGTTGGTTTGTTGGCTTGTTGGTTTGTTGGTTTGTTGGTTTGCTGGCTTGTTGGTTTGTTGGTTTGTTCGTTTGTTGGTTTGTAGGTTTGTTGGTTTGTTGGTTTGTTGGTTTGTTGGTTTGTTGGGTTATTGCTTTGTTGGTTTGTTGGTTTGTTGCTTTGTTCGTTTTTTGGTTTGCTGGCTTGTTGCCTTGTTGGTTTTTTGGTTTGTTGGTTTGTTTCTTTGTTGGTTTGTTGGTTTGTTGGTTTTTTGGTTTGTTGGTTTGTTGGTTTATTGGCTTGTCGGTTTGTTCGTTTGTTGGCCTTTTGTTTTGTTGGTTTGTTGGTTTGTTGGTTTGTTCGTTTTTTGGTTTGTTGGCTTGTTGGTTTGTTCGTTTGTTGGTTTGTTGGTTACTTGGTTTGCTGGTTAGTTGGTTTGTTGGTTTGTTGGTTTGTTGGTTTGTCCGTTTGTTGGTTTGTTGGTTTGTTCGTGTGTTGGTTTGTTGGTTTGTTGGTTTGTTGGCTTGTTTGCTTGTTGGTTTGTTGGTTTGTTGGCTTGTTGGTTTGCTGGTTTGTTGGCTTGTTGGCTTGTTGGCTTGTTCGTTTGTTGGTTTGTTGGTTTGTTCGTTTGTTCGTTTGTTCGTTGGTTGGTTTGTTGGTTTATTGGTTTGTTGGTTTGTTGGTTTGTTGGCTTGTTGGTTTTTTAGTTTGTTGGTTTGTTGGTTTGTTGGTTTGTTGGTTTATTGGTTTGTTGGTTTGTTGGCTTGTTGGCTTGTTGGTTTTTTGGTTTGTTGGTTTGTTGGTTTGTTGGTTTGTTGGTTTGTTGGTTTGTTGGTTTGTTGGTTTGTTGGTTTGTTGGCTTCCTGGCTTGTTGGCTTGTTGGTTTGTTGACTTGTTGGTTTGTTGGTTTGTTGACTTGTTGGTTTTGTTGGCTTGTTGGTTTGTTGGTTTGTTGGTTTGTTGTTTTGTTTCTTTATTGGTTTGTTGGTTTCTTGGTTTGTTGGTTTGTTGGTTTGTTGGTTTGTTGGTTTGTTTGTTTGTTGGTTTGTTGGCTTGTTGGTTTTTTTGTTTGTTGGTTTGTTTTTTTGTTGGTTTGTTGGTTTGTTGGTTTGTTGGTTTGTTGGTTTGTTGGTTTGTTGGTTTGTTGGTTTGTTGGTTTGTTGGTTTGTTGGCTTGTTGGTTTGTTCGTTTGTTGGCTTTTTGTTTTGTTGGTTTGTTGGTTTGTTGGTTTGTTCGTTTTTTGGTTTGTTGGTTTGTTGTTTTGTTGGCTTGTTGGTTTGTTGGTTTGTTGGTTTGTTGGTTGTTTTGTTTGTTGGTTTGTTGGTTTATTGGTTGTTGGTTTGTTGGTTTGTTGGTTTATTGGCTTATTGGCTTGTTGGTTTGTTGGTTTGTTGGTTTGTTGTTTTGTTGGATTGTTGGCTTGTTGGTTTGTTTGTTTGTTGGCTTGTTGGTTTGTTGGTTTTTTGGTTTGTTGGTTTGTTAGTTTGTTGGTTTGTTGGTTTGTTGGTTTGTTGGTTTGTTGGTTTGTTGGTTTGTTGGTTTGTTGGTTTGTTGGTTTGTTGGTTTGTTGGTTTGTTGGTTTGTTGGTTTGTTGGCTTGTTGGTTTGTTGGTTTGTTAGTTTGTTTGTGTGTTTGTTTGTTGGCTTGTTGGTTTTTGTGTGTTTGTTGGTTTGTTGGTTTGTTGCTTTGTTCGTTTTTTGGTTTGTTGGCTTGTTGGTTTGTTCGTTTGTTGGTTTGTTGGTTACTTGGTTTATTGGTTTGTTGGTTTGTTGGTTTGTTCGTTTGTTGGTTTGTTGGTTTGTTCGTTTGTTGGTTTGTTGGTTTGTTCATTTGTTGGTTTGTTGGTTTGTTGGCTTGTTGGCTTGTTGGTTTTGTTGGCTTGTTGGTTTGTTGGTTTGTTGGTTTGTTGGTTTGTTGGTTTGTTTCTTTGTTGGTTTGTTGGTTTGTTGGTTTGTTGGTTTGTTGCCTTGTTGGTTTTTTGGTTTGTTGGTTTGTTGGTTTGTTGATTTGTTGGCTTGTTGGTTTGTTCGTTTGTTGGTTTTTTGGTTTGTTGGTTCGTTGGTTTGTTGGTTTGTTGCTTGTTGGTTTGTTGGTTTGTTGGCTTATTGGCTTGTTGGTTTGTTGGTTTGTTGGTTTGTTGTTATGTTGGATTGTTTGCTTGTTGGTTTGTTGGTTTGTTGGCTTGTTGGTATGTTGGTTTTTTGGTTTGTTGGTTTGTTAGTTTGTTGGTTTGTTGGTTTGTTGGTTTGTTGGTTTGTTGGTTTGTTGGTTTGTTGGTTTGTTGGTTTGTTGGTTTGTTGGTTTGTTGGTTTGTTGGCTTGTTGGTTTGTTGGTTTGTTAGGTTGTTTGTGTGTTTGTTTGTTGGCTTGTTGGTTTGTTGGTTTGTTGGTTTGTTGGTTTATTGCTTTGTTCGTTTTGTGGTTTGTTGGCTTGTTTGTTTGTTTGTTTGTTGGTTTGTTGGTTACTTGGTTTATTGGTTTGTTGGTTTGTTGGTTTGTTCGTTTGTTGGTTTGTTGGTTTGTTCGTTTGTTGGGTTGTTGGTTTGTTCGTTTATTGGTTTGTTGGTTTGTTGGTTTGTTGGCTTGTTGGCTTGTTGGTTTGTTGGTTTGTTGACTTGTTGGTTTGTTGGTTTGTTGGCTTGTTGGTTTTGTTGGCTTGTTGGTTTGTTGGTTTGTTGGTTTGTTGGCTTGTTGGCTTGTTGGTTTGTTGGTTTGTTGGTTTGTTGGTTTGTTGGTTTGTTGGTATTGTTGGTTTGTTGGTTTGTTGGTTTGTTGGTTTGTTGGTTTGTTGGTTTGTTGGTTTGTTGGTTTGTTGGCTTATTGGCTTGTTGGTTTGTTGGTTTGTTCGTTTGTTGGTTTGTTGGTTTGTTGTTTTGTTGGGATTGTTGGCTTGTTGGTTTGTTGGTTTGTTGGCTTGTTGGTTTGTTGGTTTTTTGGTTTGTTGGTTTGTTGGTTTGTTGGTTTGTTGGTTTGTTGGTTTGTTGGTTTATTGCTTTGTTGGTTTGTTGGTTTGTTGGTTTGTTGCTTTGTTCGTTTTTTGGTTTGTTGGCTTGTTGGCTTGTTTGTTTTTTGGTTTGTTGGTTTGTTTCTTTGTTGGTTTGTTGGTTTGTTGGTTTGTTGGTTTGTTGGTTTGTTGGTTTGTTGGGTTGTTGGTTCGTTGGTTTGTTGGCTTGTTGATTTGTTCGTTTGTTGGCCTTTTGTTTTGTTGGTTTATTGGTTTGTTGGTTTGTTAGTTTTTTGGTTTGTTGGCTTGGTGGTTTGTTCGTTTGTTGGTTTGTTGGTTACTTGGTTTGTTGGTTTGTTGGTTTGTTGGTTTGTTGGTTTGTTCGTTTGTTGGTTCGTTGGTTTGTTCGTTTGTTGGTTTGTTCGTTTGTTGGTTTGTTGGCTTGTTGGCTTGTTGGTTTGTTGGTTTGTTGGCTTGTTGGTTTGCTGGTTGGTTGGCTTGTTGGCTTGTTGGTTTGTTCGTTTGTTGGTTTGTTGGTTTGTTCGTTTGTTCGTTTGTTGGTTTCTTGGTTTGTTGGTTTGTTGGTTTTTTTGGTTTGTTGGTTTTTTGGTTTGTTGGCTTTTTGGTTTGTTGGTTTGTTAGTTTGTTGGCTTGTTGGTTTGTTGGTTTGTTGTTTTGTTGGACTGTTGGCTTGTTGGTTTGTTGGTTTGTTGGCTTGTTGGTTTGTTTTTTTTTTGGTTTGTTGGTTTGTTGGTTTGTTGGTTTGTTGGTTTGTTGGTTTGTTGGTTTGTTGGTTTATTGATTTGTTGGTTTGTTGGTTTGTTGGTTTGTTGCTATGTTCGTTTTTTGGTTTGTTGGCTTGTTGGCTTGTTTGTTTTTTGGTTTGTTGGTTTGTTTCTTTGTTGGTTTTTTGGTTTGTTGGTTTGTTGGTTTGTTGGTTTGTTGGATTGTTGGTTTGTTGGTCTGTTGGCTTGTTGATTTGTTCGTTTGTTGGCCTTTTGTTTTGTTGGTTTGTTCGTTTTTTGGTTTGTTGGCTTGTTGGTTTGTTCGTTTGTTGGTTTGTTGGTTACTTGGTTTGTTGGTTTGTTGGGTTGTTGGTTTGTTGTTTTGTTGGTTTGTTCGTTTGTTGGTTCGTTGGTTTGTTCATTTGTTGGTTTGTTGGTTTGTTGGCTTGTTGGCTTGTTGGTTTGTTGGTTTGTTGGCTTGTTGGTTTGCTGGTTTGTTGGCTTGTTGGCTTGTTGGTTTGTTCGTTTGTTGGTTTGTTGGTTTGTTCGTTTGTTCGTTTGTTGGTTTGTTGGTTTGTTGATTTGTTGGTTTGTTGGTTTTTTGGTTTGTTGGTTTTTTTGGTTTGTTGGCTTTTTGGTTTGTTGGTTTGTTGGTTTGTTGGCTTGTTGGTTTGTTGGTTAGTTGGCTTGTTGGTTTGTTGGTTTTTTGGTTTGTTGGTTTGTTAGTTTGTTGGTTTGTTGGTTTGTTGGTTTGTTGGTTTGTTGGTTTGTTGGTTTGTTGGTTTGTTGGTTTGTTGGTTTGTTGGTTTGTTGGTTTGTTGGTTTGTTGGCTTGTTGGTTTGTTGGCTTGTTGGTTTGTTGGTTTGTTAGTTTGTTTGTGTGTTTGTTCGTTGGTTTGTTGGTTTGTTGGTTTGTTGGTTTGTTGCTTTGTTCGTTTTTTGGTTTGTTGGCTTGTTGGTTTGTTCGTTTGTTGGTTTGTTTGTTACTTGGTTTATTGGTTTGTTGGTTTATTAGTTTGTTCGTTTGTTGGTTTGTTGGTTTGTTCGTTTGTTGGTTTGTTGGTTTGTTCGTTTGTTGGTTTGTTGGTTTGTTGGTTTGTTGGTTTGTTGGCTTGTTGGCTTGTTGGTTTTGTTGGCTTGTTGGTTTGTTGGTTTGTTGGTTTGTTGGTTTGTTGGTTTGTTGGTTTGTTGGTTTGTTGGTTTGTTGGTTTGTTGGTTTGTTGGTTTGTTGGTTTGTTGGCTTGTTGGTTTTTTGGTTTGTTGATTTGTTGGTTTGTTGGTTTGTTGGCTTGTTGGTTTGTTGGCTTGTTGGTTTGTTCGTTTGTTGGTTTTTTGGTTTGTTGGTTTGTTGGTTTGTTGGTTTGTTGGTTGTTGGTTTGTTGGTTTGTTGGTTTATTGGCTTGTTGGTTTGTTGGTTTGTTGGTTTGTTGTTTTGTTGGATTGTTGGCTTGTTGGTTTGTTGGTTTTTTGGCTTGTTGGTTTGTTGGTTTTTTGGTTTGTTGGTTTGTTAGTTTGTTGGTTTGTTGGTTTGTTGGTTTGTTGGTTTGTTGGTTTGTTGGTTTGTTGGTTTGTTGGTTTGTTGGTTTGTTGGTTTCTTGGTTTGTTGGTTTGTTGGGTTGTTGGTTTGTTGGCTTGTTGGTTTGTTGGTTTGTTAGTTTGTTTGTGTGTTTGTTTGTTGGCTTGTTGGTTTGTTGGTTTGTTGGTTTGTTGCTTTGTTTGTTTTTTGGTTTGTTGGCTTGTGGGTTTGTTCGTTTGTTGGTTTGTTGGTTACTTGGTTTATTGGTTTGTTGGTTTGTTGGTTTGTTCGTTTGTTGGTTTGTTGGTTTGTTGGTTTGTTCATTTGTTGGTTTGTTGGTTTGTCCGTTTGTTGGTTTGTTGGTTTGTTGGTTTGTTGGTTTGTTGGCTTGTTGGCTTGTTGGTTTGTTGGTTTGTTTACTTGTTGGGTTGTTGGTTTGTTGGCTTGTTGGTTTTGTTGGCTTGTTGGTTTGTTGGTTTGTTGGTTTGTTGGTTTGTTTCTTTGTTGGTTTGTTGGTTTGTTGGTTTGTTGGTTTGTTGGTTTGTTGGTTTGTTGGTTTGTTGGTTTGTTGGCTTGTTGGTTTTTTGGTTTGTTGGTTTGTTGGTTTGTTGGCTTGTTGGTTTGTTGGTTTGTTGGTTTGTTGGTTTGTTGGTTTGTTGGTTTGTTGGTTTATTGGTTTGCTGGCTTGTTGGTTTGTTGGTTTGTTCGTTTGTTGGTTTGTAGGTTTGTTGGTTTGTTGGCTTGTTGGTTTGCTGGTTTGTTGGTTTGTTGGTTTGTTGGCTTGTTGGTTTGTTGGTTTTGTTGGTTTGTTTGTTTGTTGGTTTGTTGGTTTGTTGGTTTGTTGGTATGTTGGTTTGTTCGTTTGTTAGTTTGTTGGCTTGTTGCTTTGTTGGTTTGTTGGCTTGTTGGTTTGCTGGTTTGTTGGCTTGTTGGCTTATTTGCTTGTTGGTTTGTTCGTTTGTTGGTTTGTTGGTTTGTTCGTTTGTTCGTTTGTTGGTTTGTTGGTTTGTTGGTTTGTTGGTTTTTTGGTTTGTTGGATTTCTGGTTTGTTGGCTTTTTGGTTTGTTGGTTTGTTGGTTTGTTGGCTTGTTGGTTTGTTGGTTAGTTGGTTTGTTGGTTTGTTTGTTTGTTGGTTTGTTGGTTTGTTGGTTTGTTGGTTTGTTGGTTTGTTGGTTTGTTGGTTTGTTGGTTTGTTGGCTTGTTGGTTTTTTGGTTTGTTGGTTTGTTGGTTTGTTGGTTTGTTGGTTTGTTGGTTTGTTGGTTTGTTGGTTTGTTGGCTTGTTGGCTTGTTGGTTGTTTGGTTTGTTGGTTTGTTGGTTTGTTGGTTTGTTGGTTTGTTAATTTGTTGGATTGTTGGCTTTTTGGGTTGTCGGTTTGTTGACTTGTTGGTTTGTTGGTTTTGTTGGCTTGTTGGTTTGTTGGTTTGTTGGTTTGTTGGTTTGTTGGTTTGTTGGTTTGTTTCTTTGTTGGTGTGTTGGTTTGTTGGTTTGTTGGTTTGTTGGTTTGTTGGTTTGTTGGTTTGTTGGTTTGTTGGTTTGTTGGTTTGTTGGTTTGTTGGCTTGTTGGTTTTTTGGTTTGTTGGTTTGTTTTTTTGTTGGTTTGTTGGTTTGTTGGTTTGTTGGTTTGTTGGTTTGTTGGTTTGTTGGTTTGTTGGCTTGTTGGTATGTTCGTTTGTTGGCTTTTTGTTTTGTTGGTTTGTTGGCTTGTTGGTTTTGTTGGTTTATTGGCTTGTTGGTTTGTTGGTTTGTTGGTTTGTTGTTTTGTTGGATTGTTGGCTTGTTGGTTTGTTGGTTTTTTGGCTTGTTGGTTTGTCGGTTTTTTGGTTTGTTGGTTTGTTAGTTTGTTGGTTTGTTGGTTTGTTGGTTTGTTGGTTTGTTGGTTTGTTGGTTTGTTGGTTTGTTGGTTTGTTGGTTTGTTGGTTTGTTGGTTTCTTGGTTTGTTGGTTTGTTGGGTTGTTGGTTTGTTGGCTTGTTGGTTTGTTGGTTTGTTAGTTTGTTTGTGTGTTTGTTTGTTGGCTTGTTGGTTTGTTGGTTTGTTGGTTTGTTGCTTTGTTTGTTTTTTGGTTTGTTGGCTTGTGGGTTTGTTCGTTTGTTGGTTTGTTGGTTACTTGGTTTATTGGTTTGTTGGTTTGTTGGTTTGTTCGTTTGTTGGTTTGTTGGTTTGTTGGTTTGTTCATTTGTTGGTTTGTTGGTTTGTCCGTTTGTTGGTTTGTTGGTTTGTTGGTTTGTTGGCTTGTTGGCTTGTTGGTTTGTTGGTTTGTTTACTTGTTGGGTTGTTGGTTTGTTGGCTTGTTGGTTTTGTTGGCTTGTTGGTTTGTTGGTTTGTTGGTTTGTTGGTTTGTTTCTTTGTTGGTTTGTTGGCTTGTTGGTTTTTTGGTTTGTTGGTTTGTTGGTTTGTTGGCTTGTTGGTTTGTTGGTTTGTTGGTTTGTTGGTTTGTTGGTTTGTTGGTTTGTTGGTTTATTGGTTTGCTGGCTTGTTGGTTTGTTGGTTTGTTCGTTTGTTGGTTTGTAGGTTTGTTGGTTTGTTGGCTTGTTGGCTTGCTGGTTTGTTGGTTTGTTGGTTTGTTGGCTTGTTGGTTTGTTGGTTTTGTTGGTTTGTTTGTTTGTTGGTTTGTTGGTTTGTTGGTTTGTTGGTATGTTGGTTTGTTCGTTTGTTAGTTTGTTGGCTTGTTGCTTTGTTGGTTTGTTGGCTTGTTGGTTTGCTGGTTTGTTGGCTTGTTGGCTTATTTGCTTGTTGGTTTGTTCGTTTGTTGGTTTGTTGGTTTGTTCGTTTGTTCGTTTGTTGGTTTGTTGGTTTGTTGGTTTGTTGGTTTTTTGGTTTGTTGGATTTCTGGTTTGTTGGCTTTTTGGTTTGTTGGTTTGTTGGTTTGTTGGCTTGTTGGTTTGTTGGTTAGTTGGTTTGTTGGTTTGTTTGTTTGTTGGTTTGTTGGTTTGTTGGTTTGTTGGTTTGTTGGTTTGTTGGTTTGTTGGTTTGTTGGTTTGTTGGCTTGTTGGTTTTTTGGTTTGTTGGTTTGTTGGTTTGTTGGTTTGTTGGTTTGTTGGTTTGTTGGTTTGTTGGTTTGTTGGCTTGTTGGCTTGTTGGTTGTTTGGTTTGTTGGTTTGTTGGTTTGTTGGTTTGTTGGTTTGTTAATTTGTTGGATTGTTGGCTTTTTGGGTTGTTGGTTTGTTGACTTGTTGGTTTGTTGGTTTTGTTGGCTTGTTGGTTTGTTGGTTTGTTGGTTTGTTGGTTTGTTGGTTTGTTGGTTTGTTTCTTTGTTGGTGTGTTGGTTTGTTGGTTTGTTGGTTTGTTGGTTTGTTGGTTTGTTGGTTTGTTGGTTTGTTGGTTTGTTGGTTTGTTGGCTTGTTGGTTTTTTGGTTTGTTGGTTTGTTTTTTTGTTGGTTTGTTGGTTTGTTGGTTTGTTGGTTTGTTGGTTTGTTGGTTTGTTGGTTTGTTGGCTTGTTGGTATGTTCGTTTGTTGGCTTTTTGTTTTGTTGGTTTGTTGGCTTGTTGGTTTTGTTGGCTTGTTGGTTTGTTGTTTTGTTGGTTTGTTGGTTTGTTTCTTTGTTGGTTTGTTGGTTTGTTGGTTTGTTGGTTTGTTGGTTTGTTGGTTTGTTGGTTTGTTGGTTTGTTGGCTTGTTGGTTTTTTGGTTTGTTGGTTTGTTTTTTTGTTGGTTTTTGGTTTGTCGGTTTGTTGGTTTGTTGGTTTGTTGGTTTGTTTGTTTGTTGGTTTGTTGGTTTGTTGGCTTGTTGGTTTGTTCGTTTGTTGGCTTTTTGTTTTGTTGGTTTGTTGATTTGTTGGTTTGTTCGTTTTTTGGTTTGTTGGTTTGTTGGTTTGTTGGCTTGTTGGTTTGTTGGTTTGTTGGTTTGTTGGTTTGTTGGCTTATTGGCTTGTTGGTTTGTCGGTTTGTTGGTTTGTTGTTTTGTTCGATTGTTGGCTTGTTGGTTTGTCGGTTTGTTGGTTTGTTGGTTTGTTGGTTGTTGGTTTGTTGGTTTGTTGGTTTGTTGGCTTATTGGCTTGTTGCTTTGTTGGTTTGTTGGCTTGTTGGTTTGCTGGTTTGTTGGCTTGTTGGCTTATTTGCTTGTTGGTTTGTTCGTTTGTTGGTTTGTTGGTTTGTTCGTTTGTTCGTTTGTTGGTTTGTTGGTTTGTTGGTTTGTTGGTTTTTTGGTTTGTTGGATTTCTGGTTTGTTGGCTTTTTGGTTTGTTGGTTTGTTGGTTTGTTGGCTTGTTGGTTTGTTGGTTAGTTGGTTTGTTGGTTTGTTTGTTTGTTGGTTTGTTGGTTTGTTGGTTTGTTGGTTTGTTGGATTGTTGGCTTTTTGGGTTGTTGGTTTGTTGACTTGTTGGTTTGTTGGTTTTGTTGGCTTGTTGGTTTGTTGGTTTGTTGGTTTGTTGGTTTGTTGGTTTGTTGGTTTGTTTCTTTGTTGGTGTGTTGGTTTGTTGGTTTGTTGGTTTGTTGGTTTGTTGGTTTGTTGGTTTGTTGGTTTGTTGGTTTGTTGGTTTGTTGGCTTGTTGGTTTTTTGGTTTGTTGGTTTGTTTTTTTGTTGGTTTGTTGGTTTGTTGGTTTGTTGGTTTGTTGGTTTGTTGGTTTGTTGGTTTGTTGGCTTGTTGGTATGTTCGTTTGTTGGCTTTTTGTTTTGTTGGTTTGTTGGCTTGTTGGTTTTGTTGGCTTGTTGGTTTGTTGTTTTGTTGGTTTGTTGGTTTGTTTCTTTGTTGGTTTGTTGGTTTGTTGGTTTGTTGGTTTGTTGGTTTGTTGGTTTGTTGGTTTGTTGGCTTGTTGGTTTTTTGGTTTGTTGGTTTGTTTTTTTGTTGGTTTTTGGTTTGTCGGTTTGTTGGTTTGTTGGTTTGTTGGTTTGTTTGTTTGTTGGTTTGTTGGTTTGTTGGCTTGTTGGTTTGTTCGTTTGTTGGCTTTTTGTTTTGTTGGTTTGTTGATTTGTTGGTTTGTTCGTTTTTTGGTTTGTTGGTTTGTTGGTTTGTTGGCTTGTTGGTTTGTTGGTTTGTTGGTTTGTTGGCTTATTGGCTTGTTGGTTTGTCGGTTTGTTGGTTTGTTGTTTTGTTCGATTGTTGGCTTGTTGGTTTGTCGGTTTGTTGGTTTGTTGGTTTGTTGGTTGTTGGTTTGTTGGTTTGTTGGTTTGTTGGCTTATTGGCTTATTGGTTTGTCGGTTTGTTGGTTTGTTGTTTTGTTGGATTGTTGGCTTGTTGGTTTGTTGGTTTGTTGGCTTATTGGTTTGTTGGTTTTTTGGTTTGTTGGTTTGTTAGTTTGTTGGTTTGTTAGTCTGTTGGTTTGTTGGTTTGTTGGTTTGTTGGTTTGTTGGTTTGTTGGTTTATTGGTTTGTTGGTTTGTTGGTTTGTGGGTTTGTTGGTTTGTTGTTTTGTTGGTTTGTTAGTTTGTTTGTGTGTTTGTTTGTTGGCTTGTTGGTTTGTTTGTTTGTTGGTTTGTTGGTTTGTTGCTTTGTTCGTTTTTTGGTTTGTTGGCTTGTTGGTTTGTTAGTTTGTTGGTTACTTGGTTTTTTGGTTTGTTGGTTTGTTGGTTTGTTCGTTTGTTGGTTTGTTGGTTTGTTCGTTTGTTGGTTTGTTGGTTTGTTCGTTTGTTGGTTTGTTGGTTTGTTGGTTTGTTGGCTTGTTAGCTTGTTGGTGGTGTTGGCTTGTTGGTTTGTTGGTTTGTTGGTTTGTTGGTTTGTTGGTTTGTTTCTTTGTTGGTTTGTTGGTTTGTTGGTTTGTTGGTTTGTTGGTTTGTTGGTTTGTTGGCTTGTTGGTTTTTTGGTTTGTTGGTTTGTTGGTTTGTTGGCTTGTTGGTTTGTTCGTTTGTTGGTTTTTTGGTTTGTTGGTTTGTTGGTTTGTGAGTTTGTTGGTTGTTGGTTTGTTGGTTTGTTGGCTTATTGGCTTGTTGGTTTGTTGGTTTGTTGGTTTGTTGGTTTGTTGTTTTGTTCGATTGGTGGCTTGTTGGTTTGTTGGTTTGTTGGTTTGTTGGTTTTTTGGTTTGTTGGTTTGTTAGTTTGTTGGTTTGTTGGTTTGTTGGTTTGTTGGTTTGTTGGTTTGTTGGTTTGTTGGTTTGTTGGTTTGTTGGTTTGTTGGTTTGTTGGTTTGTTGGCTTGTTGGTTTGTTGGTTTGTTAGTTTGTTTGTGTGTTTGTTTGTTGGCTGGTTGGTTTGTTGGTTTGTTGGTTTGTTGCTTTGTTCGTTTTTTCGTTTGTTGGCTTGTTGGTTTGTTCGTTTGTTGGTTTGTTGGTTACTTGGTTTATTGGTTTGTTGGTTTGTTTCTTTGTTGGTTTGTTGGTTTGTTGGTTTGTTGGTTTGTTGGTTTGTT
The DNA here is from genome assembly GCA_958298945.1 of Atherix ibis. Lineage (NCBI taxonomy): Eukaryota > Metazoa > Arthropoda > Insecta > Diptera > Athericidae > Atherix > Atherix ibis. The sequence goes on from OY282608.1 coordinate 102,102,470, forward strand.
GGTTTGTTGGTTTGTTGGTTTGTTGGTTTGTTGGCTTGTTGGTTTTTTGGTTTGTTGGTTTGTTCTTTTGTTGGTTTTTGGTTTGTTGGTTTGTTGGTTTGTTGGTTTGTTGGTTTGTTTGTTTGTTGGTTTGTTGGTTTGTTGGCTTGTTGGTTTGTTCGTTTGTTGGCTTTTTTTTTTGTTGGTTTGTTGGTTTGTTGGTTTGTTCGTTTTTTGGTTTGTTGGTTTGTTGGTTTGTTGGCTTGTTGGTTTGTTGGTTTGTTGGTTGTTTTGTTTGTTGGTTTGTTGGTTTGTTGTTTGTTGGTTTGTTGGTTTGTTGGCTTATTGGCTTGTTGGTTTGTCGGTTTGTTGGTTTGTTGTTTTGTTGGATTGTTGGCTTGTTGGTTTGTTGGTTTGTTGGCTTATTGGTTTGTTGATTTTTTGGTTTGTTGGTTTGTTAGTTTGTTGGTTTGTTAGTCTGTTGGTTTGTTGGTTTGTTGGTTTGTTGGGTTGTTGGTTTGTTGGTTTATTGGTTTGTTGGTTTGTTGGTTTGTTGGTTTGTTGGTTTGTTGGTTTGTTGGCTTGTTGGTTTGTTGTTTTGTTGGTTTGTTAGTTTGTTTGTGTGTTTGTTTGTTGGCTTGTTGGTTTGCTTGTTTGTTGGTTTGTTGGTTTGTTGCTTTGTTCGTTTTTTGGTTTATTGGCTTGTTGGTTTGTTCGTTTGTTGGTTTGTTGGTTACTTGGTTTTTTGGTTTGTTGGTTTGTTGGTTTGTTCGTTTGTTGGTTTGTTGGTTTGTTGGTTTGTTGGCTTGTTGGATTGTTGGTGGTGTTGGCTTGTTGGTTTGTTGGTTTGTTGGTTTGTTGGTTTGTTGGTTTGTTTCTTTGTTGGTTTGTTGGTTTGTTGGTTTGTTGGTTTGTTGGTTTATTGGTTTGTTTCTTTGTTGGTTTGTTGGTTTGTTGGTTTGTTGGTTTGTTGGTTTGTTGGTTTGTTGGTTTGTTGGCTTGTTGGTTTTTTGGTTTGTTGGTTTGTTGGTTTGTTGGCTTGTTGGTTTGTTCGTTTGTTGGTTTTTTGGTTTGTTGGTTTGTTGGTTTGTGAGTTTGTTGGTTGTTGGTTTGTTGGTTTGTTGGCTTATTGGCTTGTTGGTTTGTTGGTTTGTTGGTTTGTTGGTTTGTTGTTTTGTTGGATTGGTGGTTTGTTGGTTTGTTGGTTTGTTGGTTTGTTGGTTTTTTGGTTTGTTGGTTTGTTAGTTTGTTGGTTTGTTGGTTTGTTGGTTTGTTGGTTTGTTGGTTTGTTGGTTTGTTGGTTTGTTGGTTTGTTGGTTTGTTGGTTTGTTGGTTTGTTGGTTTGTTGGTTTGTTGGCTTGTTGGTTTGTTGGTTTGTTAGTTTGTTTGTGTGTTTGTTTGTTGGCTGGTTGGTTTGTTGGTTTGTTGGTTTGTTGCTTTGTTCGTTTTTTGGTTTGTTGGCTTGTTGGTTTGTTCGTTTGTTGGTTTGTTGGTTACTTGGTTTATTGGTTTGTTGGTTTGTTGGTTTTTTCGTTTGTTGGTTTGTTGGTTTGTTCGTTTGTTGGTTTGTTGGTTTGTTCGTTTGTTGGTTTGTTGGTTTGTTGGTTTGTTGGCTTGTTGGCTTGTTGGTTTGTTGGTTTGTTGGTTTGTTGGCTTGTTGGTTTTGTTGGCTTGTTGGTTTGTTGGTTTGTTGGTTTGTTGGTTTGTTGGTTTGTTTCTTTGTTGGTTTGTTGGTTTGTTGGTTTGTTTGTTTGTTGGTTTGTTGGTTTGTTGGTTTGTTGGCTTGTTGGTTTTTTGGTTTGTTGGTTTGTTGGTTTGTTGGTTTGTTGGTTTGTTGGTTTGTTGGTTTGTTGGCTTGTTGGTTTTTTGGTTTGTTGGTTTGTTGGTTTGTTGGTTTGTTGGTTTGTTGGTTTGTTGGTTTGTTGGCTTGTTGGTTTTTTGGTTTGTTGGTTTGTTGGTTTGTTGGCTTATTGGTTTGTTCGTTTGTTGGCTTTTTGTTTTGTTGGCTTGTTGGGTGTTTGTTTGTTCGTTTTTTGGTTTGTTGGTTTGTTGGTTTGTTGGCTTGTTGGTTTGTTGGTTTGTTGGTTGTTTTGTTTGTTGGTTTGTTGGTTTGTTAATTGTTGGTTTGTTGGCTTATTGGCTTGTTGGTTTGTTGTTTTGTTGGTTTGTTGTTTTGTTGGATTGTTGACTTGTTGGTTTGTTGGCTTGTTGGTTTGTTGGTTTTTTGGTTTGTTGGTTTGTTAGTTTGTTGGTTTGTTAGTCTGTTGGTTTATTGGTTTGTTGGTTTGTTGGTTTGTTGGTTTGTTGGTTTATTGGTTTGTTGGTTTGTTGGTTTGTTGGTTTGTTGGTTTGTTGGCTTGTTGGTTTGTTGGTTTGTTGGTTTGTTGGTTTGTTAGTTTGTTTGTGTGTTTGTTTGTTGGCTTGTTGGTTTGTTGGTTTGTTGGTTTGTTGGTTTGTTGCTTTGTTCGTTTTTTGGTTTGTTGGCTTGTTGGTTTGTTCGTTTGTTGGTTTGTTGGTTACTTGGTTTTTTGGTTTGTTAGTTTGTTGGTTTGTTCGTTTGTTGGTTTGTTGGTTTGTTCGTTTGTTGGTTTGTTGGTTTGTTTGTTTGTTGGTTTGTTGGTTTGTTGGTTTGTTGGCTTGTTGGTTTTGTTTGCTTGTTGGTTTGTTGGTTTGTTGGTTTGTTGGTTTGTTGGTTTGTTGGTTTGTTGGTTTGTTTCTTTGTTGGTTTGTTGGTTTGTTGGTTTGTTGGTTTGTTGGTTTGTTGGCTTGTTGGTTTTTTGGTTTGTTGGTTTGTTGGTTTGTTGGTTTGTTGGCTTGTTGGTTTGTTCGTTTGTTGGTTTTTTGGTTTGTTGGTTTGTTGGTTTGTGGGTTTGTTGGTTGTTGGTTTGTTGGTTTGTTGGCTTATTGGCTTGTTGGTTTGTTGGTTTGTTGGTTTGTTGGTTTGTTGTTTTGTTGGATTGAAGGCTTGTTGGTTTGTTGGTTTGTTGGTTTTTTGGTTTGTTGGTTTGTTAGTTTGTTGGTTTGTTGGTTTGTTGGTTTGTTGGTTTGTTGGTTTGTTGGTTTGTTGGTTTGTTGGTTTGTTGGTTTGTTGGTTTGTTGGTTTGTTGGTTTGTTGGTTTGTTGGCTTGTTGGTTTGTTGGTTTGTTAGTTTGTTTGTGTGTTTGTTTGTTGGCTGGTTGGTTTGTTGGTTTGTTGGTTTGTTGCTTTGTTCGTTTTTTGGTTTGTTGGCTTGTTGGTTTGTTCGTTTGTTGGTTTGTTGGTTACTTGGTTTATTGGTTTGTTGGTTTGTTGGTTTGTTCGTTTTTTGGTTTGTTAGTTTGTTCGTTTGTTGGTTTGTTGGTTTGTTCGTTTGTTGGTTTGTTGGTTTGTTGGTTTGTTGGCTTGTTGGCTTGTTGGTTTGTTGGTTTGTTGGCTTGTTGGTTTTGTTGGCTTGTTGGTTTGTTGGTTTGTTGGTTTGTTTCTTTGTTGGTTTGTTGGTTTGTTGGTTTGTTGGTTTGTTGGTTTGTTGGTTTGTTTTTTTGTTGGTTTGTTGGTTTGTTGGCTTATTGGTTTTTTGGTTTGTTGGTTTGTTTTTTTGTTGGTTTGTTGGTTTGTTGGTTTGTTGGTTTGTTGGTTTGTTGGCTTGTTGGTATGTTCGTTTGTTGGCTTTTTGTTTTGTTGGTTTGTTGGCTTGTTGGCTTGTTGGTTTGTTGGTTTGTTGGTTTGTTGGTTTGTTGGTTTGTTGGTTTGTTGGTTTGTTGGTTTGTTGGCTTGTTGGTTTTTTGGTTTGTTGGTTTGTTGGTTTGTTGGTTTGTTGGTTTGTTGGTTTGTTGGTTTGTTGGCTTGTTGGTTTTTTGGTTTGTTGGTTTGTTGGTTTGTTGGCTTATTGGTTTGTTCGTTTGTTGGCTTTTTGTTTTGTTGGCTTGTTGGGTGTTTGTTTGTTCGTTTTTTGGTTTGTTGGTTTGTTGGTTTGTTGGCTTGTTGGTTTGTTGGTTTGTTGGTTGTTTTGTTTGTTGGTTTGTTGGTTTGTTAATTGTTGGTTTGTTGGCTTATTGGCTTGTTGGTTTGTTGTTTTGTTGGTTTGTTGTTTTGTTGGATTGTTGACTTGTTGGTTTGTTGGCTTGTTGGTTTGTTGGTTTTTTGGTTTGTTGGTTTGTTAGTTTGTTGGTTTGTTAGTCTGTTGGTTTATTGGTTTGTTGGTTTGTTGGTTTGTTGGTTTGTTGGTTTATTGGTTTGTTGGTTTGTTGGTTTGTTGGTTTGTTGGTTTGTTGGCTTGTTGGTTTGTTGGTTTGTTGGTTTGTTGGTTTGTTAGTTTGTTTGTGTGTTTGTTTGTTGGCTTGTTGGTTTGTTGGTTTGTTGGTTTGTTGGTTTGTTGCTTTGTTCGTTTTTTGGTTTGTTGGCTTGTTGGTATGTTCGTTTGTTGGTTTGTTGGTTACTTGGTTTTTTGGTTTGTTAGTTTGTTGGTTTGTTCGTTTGTTGGTTTGTTGGTTTGTTCGTTTGTTGGTTTGTTGGTTTGTTTGTTTGTTGGTTTGTTGGTTTGTTGGTTTGTTGGCTTGTTGGTTTTGTTTGCTTGTTGGTTTGTTGGTTTGTTGGTTTGTTGGTTTGTTGGTTTGTTGGTTTGTTGGTTTGTTTCTTTGTTGGTTTGTTGGTTTGTTGGTTTGTTGGTTTGTTGGTTTGTTGGCTTGTTGGTTTTTTGGTTTGTTGGTTTGTTGGTTTGTTGGTTTGTTGGCTTGTTGGTTTGTTCGTTTGTTGGTTTTTTGGTTTGTTGGTTTGTTGGTTTGTGGGTTTGTTGGTTGTTGGTTTGTTGGTTTGTTGGCTTATTGGCTTGTTGGTTTGTTGGTTTGTTGGTTTGTTGGTTTGTTGTTTTGTTGGATTGAAGGCTTGTTGGTTTGTTGGTTTGTTGGTTTTTTGGTTTGTTGGTTTGTTAGTTTGTTGGTTTGTTGGTTTGTTGGTTTGTTGGTTTGTTGGTTTGTTGGTTTGTTGGTTTGTTGGTTTGTTGGTTTGTTGGTTTGTTGGTTTGTTGGTTTGTTGGTTTGTTGGCTTGTTGGTTTGTTGGTTTGTTAGTTTGTTTGTGTGTTTGTTTGTTGGCTGGTTGGTTTGTTGGTTTGTTGGTTTGTTGCTTTGTTCGTTTTTTGGTTTGTTGGCTTGTTGGTTTGTTCGTTTGTTGGTTTGTTGGTTACTTGGTTTATTGGTTTGTTGGTTTGTTGGTTTGTTCGTTTTTTGGTTTGTTAGTTTGTTCGTTTGTTGGTTTGTTGGTTTGTTCGTTTGTTGGTTTGTTGGTTTGTTGGTTTGTTGGCTTGTTGGCTTGTTGGTTTGTTGGTTTGTTGGCTTGTTGGTTTTGTTGGCTTGTTGGTTTGTTGGTTTGTTGGTTTGTTTCTTTGTTGGTTTGTTGGTTTGTTGGTTTGTTGGTTTGTTGGTTTGTTGGTTTGTTTTTTTGTTGGTTTGTTGGTTTGTTGGCTTATTGGTTTTTTGGTTTGTTGGTTTGTTTTTTTGTTGGTTTGTTGGTTTGTTGGTTTGTTGGTTTGTTGGTTTGTTGGCTTGTTGGTATGTTCGTTTGTTGGCTTTTTGTTTTGTTGGTTTGTTGGCTTGTTGGTTTGTTGGTTTGTTGGTTTGTTGGTTTGTTTCTTTGTTGGTTTGTTGGTTTGTTGGTTTGTTGGTTTGTTGGTTTGTTGGTTTGTTGGCTTGTTGGTTTTTTGGTTTGTTGGTTTGTTTTTTTGTTGGTTTGTTGGTTTGTTGGTTTGTTGGTTTGTTGGTTTGTTGGTTTGTTGGTTTGTTGGTTTGTTGGCTTGTTGGCTTGTTGGTTTGTTCGTTTGTTGGCTTTTTGTTTTGTTGGTTTGTTGGGTGTTGGTTTGTTCATTTTTTGGTTTGTTGGTTGTTTTGTTTGTTGGTTTGTTGGTTTGTTGGTTGTTGGTTTGTTGGTTTGTTGGCTTATTGGCTTATTGGCTTGTTGGTTTGTTGGTTTGTTGGTTTGCTGTTTTGTTGGATTGTTGGCTTGTTGGTTTGTTGGTTTGTTGGCTTGTTGGTTTGTTGGTTTTTTGGTTTGTTGGTTTGTAAGTTTGTTGGTTTGTTAGTTTGTTGGTTTGTTGGTTTGTTGGTTTGTTGGTTTGTTGGTTTGTTGGTTTATTGGTTTGTTGGTTTGTTGGTTTGTTGGTTTGTTGGTTTGTTGGCTTGTTGGTTTATTGGTTTGTTGGTTTGTTAGTTTGTTTGTGTGTTTGTTTGTTTGCTTGTTGGTTTGTTGGTTTGTTGGTTTGTTGGTTTGTTGCTTTGTTCGTTTTTTGGTTTGTTGGCTTGTTGGTTTGTTCGTTTGTTGGTTTGTTGGTTACTTGGTTTATTGGCTTGTTGGTTTGTTGGTTTGTTCGTTTGTTGGTTTGTTGGTTTGTTCGTTTGTTGGTTTGTTGGTTTGTTCGTTTGTTTGTTTGTTGGTTTGTTTTTTTGTTTCTTTGTTGGTTTGTTGGTTTGTTGGTTTGTTGGTTTGTTGGTTTGTTGGTTTGTTGGTTTGTTGGCTTGTTGGTTTTTTGGTTTGTTGGTTTGTTGGTTTGTTCGTTTGTTGGTTTGTTGGCTTGTTGGTTTGTTCGTTTGTTGGTTTTTTGGTTTGTTGGTTTGTTGGTTTGTGGGTTTGTTGGTTGTTGGTTTGTTGGTTTGTTGGCTTATTGGCTTGTTGGTTTGTTGGTTTGTTGGTTTGTTGGTTTGTTGGATTGGTGGCTTGTTGGTTTGTTGGTTTGTTGGTTTATTGGTTTTTTGGTTTGTTGGTTTGTTAGTTTGTTGGTTTGTTGGTTTTGTTGGCTTGTTGGTTTGGTGGTTTGTTGGTTTGTTGGTTTGTTGGTTTGTTGGTTTGTTGGTTTGTTTCTTTGTTGGTTTGTTGGATTGGTGGCTTGTTGGTTTGTTGGTTTGTTGGTTTGTTGGTTTGTTGGTTTGTTGGCTTGTTGGTTTTTTGGTTTGTTGGTTTGTTGGTTTGTTGGTTTGTTGGTTTGTTGGCTTGTTGGTTTGTTCGTTTGTTGGTTTTTTGGTTTGTTGGTTTGTTGGTTTGTGGGTTTGTTGGTTGTTTGTTTGTTGGTTTGTTGGCTTATTGGCTTGTTGGTTTGTTGGTTTGTTGGTTTGTTGTTTTGTTGGATTGGTAGCTTGTTGGTTTGTTGGTTTGTTAGTTTGTTTGTGTGTTTGTTTGTTGGCTGGTTGGTTTGCTGGTTTGTTGGTTTGTTGCTTTGTTCGTTTTTTGGTTTGTTGGCTTGTTGGTTTGTTCGTTTGTTGGTTTGTTGGTTACTTGGTTTATTGGTTTGTTGGTTTGTTGGTTTGTTCGTTTGTTGGTTTGTTGGTTTGTTCGTTTGTTGGTTTGTTGGTTTGTTCGTTTGTTGGTTTGTTGGTTTGTTGGTTTGTTGGCTTGTTGGCTTGTTGGTTTGTTGGTTTGTTGGCTTGTTGGTTTTGTTGGTTTGTTGGTTTGTTGGTTTGTTAATTTGTTGTTTTGTTGGTTTGTTTCTTTGTTGGTTTGTTGGTTTGGTGGTTTGTTGGTTTGTTGGTTTGTTGGTTTGTTGGCTTGCTGGTTTTTTGGTTTGTTGGTTTGTTGGCTTGTTGGTTTGTTGGTTTGTTGGTTTGTTGGTTTGTTGGTTTGCTGGTTTGTTGGTTTGCTGGTTTGTTCGTTTGTTGGTTTGTAGGTTTGTTGGTTTGTTGGCTTGTTGGCTTGTTGGCTTGCTGGTTTGTTGATTTGTTGGTTTGTTGGCTTGTTGGTTTGTTGGTTTTGTTGGTTTGTTTGTTTGTTGGTTTGTTGGTTTGTTGGTTTGTTGGTATGTTGGTTTGTTCGTTTTGTTGGTGTGTTTGCTTGTTGGTTTGTTGGTTTGTTGGCTTGTTGGTTTGCTTGTTTGTTGGCTTGCTGGCTTGTTGGTTTTTTGGTTTTTTGGTTTGTTGGTTTTTTGGTTTGTTGGCTTTTTGGCTTGTTGGCTTGCTGGTTTGTTGGTTTGTTGGCTTGTTGGTTTGTTGGTTTTGTTGGTTTGTTTGTTTGTTGGTTTGTTGGTTTGTTGGTTTGTTGGTTTGTTGGTATGTTGGTTTGTTCGTTTTGTTGGTTTGTTTGCTTGTTGGTTTGTTGGTTTGTTGGCTTGTTCGTTTGTTTGTTTGTTGGTTTGTTGGTTTGTTGGTTTTTTGGTTTTTTGGTTTGTTGGTTTTTTGGTTTGTTGGCTTTTTGGTTTGTTGGTTTGTTGGTTTGTTGGCTTGTTCGTTTGTTGGTTAGTTGGTTTGTTGGTTTGTTGGTTTGTTGGTTTGTTGGTTTGTTGGTTTGTTGGTTTGTTGGTTTGTTGGTTTGTTGGTTTATTGGTTTGTTGGCTTGTTGGTTTTTTGGTTTGTTTGTTTCTTGGTTTGTTGGTTTGTTGGTTTGTTGGCTTGTTGGTTTTTTGGTTTGTTGGTTTGTTGGTTTGTTGGTTTGTTGGTTTGTTGGTTTGTTGGTTTGTTGGTTTGTTGGCTTGTTGGGTTGTTGGGTTGTTGGTTTGTTGACTTGTTGGTTTGTTGGTTTGTTGGCTTGTTGGTTTCGTTGGCTTGTTGGTTTGTTGGTTTGTTGGTTTGTAGGTTTGTTTCTTTGGTGGTTTGTCGGTTTGTTGGTTTGTTGGTTTGTTGGTTTGTTGGTTTGTTGGTTTGTTGGTTTGTTGGCTTGTTGTTTTTTTGGTTTGTTGGTTTGTTTTTTTGTTGGTTTGTTGGTTTGTTGGTTTGTTGGTTTATTGGTTTGTTGGTTTGTTGGTTTGCTGGATTGTTGGTATGTTCGTTTGTTGGCTTTTTGTTTTGTTGGTTTGTTGGTTTGTTCGTTTTTTGGTTTGTTGGTTTGTTGGTTTGTTGGTTTGTTGGCTTGTTGGTTTGTTGGTTTGTTGGTTGTTTTGTTTGTTGGTTTGTTGGTTTGTTGGTTGTTGGTTTGTTGGTTTGTTGGCTTATTGGCTTGTTGGTTTGTTGGTTTGTTGGTTTGTTGTTTTGTTGGATTGTTGGCTTGTTGGTTTGTTGGTTTGTTGGCTTGTTGGTTTGTTGGTTTATTGGTTTGTTGGTTTGTTAGTTTGTTGGTTTGTTGGTTTGTTGGTTTGTTGGTTTGTTGGTTTGTTGGTTTGTTGGTTTGTTGGTTTGTTGGTTTGTTGGTTTGTTGGTTTGTTGGTTTGTTGGTTTGTTGGTTTGTTGGTTTGTTGGTTTGTTGGCTTGTTGGTTTGTTGGTTTGTTAGTTTTTTTGTGTGTTTGTTTGTTGGCTTGTTGGTTTGTTCGTTTGTTGGGTTGTTGGTTACTTGGTTTATTGGTTTGTTGGCTTGTTGGTTTGTTCGTTTGTTGGTTTATTGGTTTGTTCGTTTGTTGGTTTGTTGGTTTGTTGGTTTGTTGGCTTGTTGGCTTGTTGGTTTGTTGGTTTGTTGACTTGTTGGCTTGTTGGTTTGTTGGCTTGTTGGTTTTGTTGGCTTGTTGGTTTGTTGGTTTGTTGGTTTGTTGGTTTGTTGGTTTGTTTCTTTGTTTGTTTGTTGGTTTGTTGGTTTGTTGGTTTGTTGGTTTGTTGGTTTGTTAGCTTGTTGGTTTGTTCGTTTGTTGGCTTTTTGTTTTGTTGGTTTTTTGGTTTGTTGGTTTGTTCGTTTTTTGGTTTGTTGGTTTGTTGGTTTGTTGGCTTGTTGGTTTGTTGGTTTGTTAGTTGTTTTGTTTGTTGGTTTGTTGGTTGTTGGTTTGTTGGTTTGTTGGCTTATTGGCTTGTTAGATTGTTGGTTTGTTGGTTTGTTGTTTTGTTGGATTGTTGGCTTGTTGGTTTGTTGGTTTGTTGGCTTGTTGGTTTGTTGGTTTTTTTAGTTTGTTGGTTTGTTAGTTTGTTGGTTTGTTGGTTTGTTGGTTTGTTGGTTTGTTGGCTTGTTGGTTTTATGGTTTGTTGGTTTGTTGGTTTGTTGGTTTGTTGGTTTGTTGGTTTGTTGGCTTGTTGGCTTGTTGGTTTGTTGGTTTGTTAGTTTGTTTGGGTGTTGGTTTGTTGGTTTGTTGGTTTGTTGGTTTGTTGGTTTGTTGCTTTGTTCGTTTTTTGGTTTGTTGGCTTGTTGGTTTGTTCGTTTGGTGGTTTGTTGGTTACTTGGTTAATTGGTTTGTTGGTTTGTTGGTTTGTTCGTTTGTTCGTTTGTTGGTTTGCTGGTTTGTTCGTTTGTTGGTTTGTTGGTTTGTTGGTTTGATGGTTTCTTGGTTTGTTAGTTTGTTTGTGTGTTGGTTTGTTGGTTTGTTGGTTTGTTGGTTTTTTGGCTTGTTGGTTTTGTTGGCTTGTTGGTTGGTTGGTTTGTTGGTTTGTTGGTTTGTTGGTTTGTGCCTTTGTTGGTTTGTTGGTTTATTGGTTTGTTGGTTTGTTGGCTTGTTGGTTTTTTGGTTTGTTGGTTTGTTGGTTTGTTGGCTTGTTGGTTTGTTGGTTTGTTGGTTTGTTGGTTTGTTGGTTTGTTGGTTTGTTGGTTTGTTGGTTTGTTGGTTTGCTGGCTTGTTGGTTTGTTGGTTTGTTGGTTTGTTCGTTTGTTGGTTTGTAGGTTTGTTGGTTTGTTGGCTTGTTGGCTTGCTGGTTTGTTGGTTTGTTGGTTTGTTGGTTTGTTGGCTTGTTGGTTTGTTGGTTTGTTGGTTATTGTTTTGTTGGCTTGTTTGTTTGTTGGTTTGTTGGCTTGTTGGTTTGTTGGTTTTTTGGTTTGTTGGTTTGTTAGTTTGTTGGTTTGTTGGTTTGTTGGTTTGTTGGTTTGGTGGTTTGTTGGTTTGTTGGTTTGTTGGTTTGTTGGTTTGTTGGTTTGTTGGTTTGTTGGTTTGTTGGTTTGTTGGTTTGTTGGTTTGTTGGTTTGTTGGTTTGTTGGTTTGTTGGCTTGTTGGTTTGTTGGTTTGTTAGTTTTTTTGTGTGTTTGTTTGTTGGCTTGTTGGTTTGTTCGTTTGTTGGGTTGTTGGTTACTTGGTTTATTGGTTTGTTGGCTTGTTGGTTTGTTCGTTTGTTGGTTTATTGGTTTGTTCGTTTGTTGGTTTGTTGGTTTGTTGGTTTGTTGGCTTGTTGGCTTGTTGGTTTGTTGGTTTGTTGACTTGTTGGCTTGTTGGTTTGTTGGCTTGTTGGTTTTGTTGGCTTGTTGGTTTGTTGGTTTGTTGGTTTGTTGGTTTGTTGGTTTGTTTCTTTGTTTGTTTGTTGGTTTGTTGGTTTGTTGGTTTGTTGGTTTGTTGGTTTGTTAGCTTGTTGGTTTGTTCGTTTGTTGGCTTTTTGTTTTGTTGGTTTTTTGGTTTGTTGGTTTGTTCGTTTTTTGGTTTGTTGGTTTGTTGGTTTGTTGGCTTGTTGGTTTGTTGGTTTGTTAGTTGTTTTGTTTGTTGGTTTGTTGGTTGTTGGTTTGTTGGTTTGTTGGCTTATTGGCTTGTTGGATTGTTGGTTTGTTGGTTTGTTGTTTTGTTGGATTGTTGGCTTGTTGGTTTGTTGGTTTGTTGGCTTGTTGGTTTGTTGGTTTTTTTAGTTTGTTGGTTTGTTAGTTTGTTGGTTTGTTGGTTTGTTGGTTTGTTGGTTTGTTGGCTTGTTGGTTTTATGGTTTGTTGGTTTGTTGGTTTGTTGGTTTGTTGGTTTGTTGGTTTGTTGGCTTGTTGGCTTGTTGGTTTGTTGGTTTGTTAGTTTGTTTGGGTGTTGGTTTGTTGGTTTGTTGGTTTGTTGGTTTGTTGGTTTGTTGCTTTGTTCGTTTTTTGGTTTGTTGGCTTGTTGGTTTGTTCGTTTGGTGGTTTGTTGGTTACTTGGTTAATTGGTTTGTTGGTTTGTTGGTTTGTTCGTTTGTTCGTTTGTTGGTTTGCTGGTTTGTTCGTTTGTTGGTTTGTTGGTTTGTTGGTTTGATGGTTTCTTGGTTTGTTAGTTTGTTTGTGTGTTGGTTTGTTGGTTTGTTGGTTTGTTGGTTTTTTGGCTTGTTGGTTTTGTTGGCTTGTTGGTTGGTTGGTTTGTTGGTTTGTTGGTTTGTTGGTTTGTGCCTTTGTTGGTTTGTTGGTTTATTGGTTTGTTGGTTTGTTGGCTTGTTGGTTTTTTGGTTTGTTGGTTTGTTGGTTTGTTGGCTTGTTGGTTTGTTGGTTTGTTGGTTTGTTGGTTTGTTGGTTTGTTGGTTTGTTGGTTTGTTGGTTTGTTGGTTTGCTGGCTTGTTGGTTTGTTGGTTTGTTGGTTTGTTCGTTTGTTGGTTTGTAGGTTTGTTGGTTTGTTGGCTTGTTGGCTTGCTGGTTTGTTGGTTTGTTGGTTTGTTGGTTTGTTGGCTTGTTGGTTTGTTGGTTTGTTGGTTATTGTTTTGTTGGCTTGTTTGTTTGTTGGTTTGTTGGCTTGTTGGTTTGTTGGTTTTTTGGTTTGTTGGTTTGTTAGTTTGTTGGTTTGTTGGTTTGTTGGTTTGTTGGTTTGGTGGTTTGTTGGTTTGTTGGTTTGTTGGTTTGTTGGTTTGTTGGTTTGTTGGTTTGTTGGTTTGTTGGTTTGTTGGTTTGTTGGTTTGTTGGTTTGTTGGTTTGTTGGTTTGTTGGCTTGTTGGTTTCTTGGTTTGTTAGTTTGTTTGTGTGTTGGTTTGTTGGTTTGTTGGTTTGTTGGTTTTTTGCTTTGTTCGTTTTTTGGTTTGTTGGCTTGTTGGTTTGTTCGTTTGTTGGTTTGTTGGTTTGTTCGTTTGTTGGTTTGTTGGTTTGTTGGTTTGTTGGCTTGTTGGCTTGTTGGTTTGTTGGTTTGTTGACTTGTTGACTTGTTGGTTTGTTGGTTTGTTGGCTTGTTGGTTTTGTTGGCTCGTTGGTTTGTTGGTTTGTTGGTTTGTTGGTTTGTTGGTTTGTTTCTTTGTTGGTTTGCTGGTTTGTTGGTTTGTTGGTTTGTTGGTTTGTTGGCTTGTTGGTTTTTTGGTTTGTTGGTTTGTTGGTTTGTTGGCTTGTTGGTTTGTTGGTTTGTTGTTTTGTTGGTTTGTTGGTTTGTTGGTTTGTTGATTTGTTGGTTTGTTGGTTTGCTGGCTTGTTGCTTTGTTGGTTTGTTCGTTTGTTGGTTTGTAGGTTTGTTGGTTTGTTGGCTTGTTGGCTTGCTGGTTTGTTGGTTTGTTGGTTTGTTGGCTTGTTGGTTTGTTGGTTTTGTTGGTTTGTTTGTTTGTTGGTTTGTTGGTTTGTTGGTTTGTTGGTATGTTGGTTTGTTCGTTTGTTGTTTTGTTGGTTGTTTGGTTTGTTAATTTGTTGGTTTGTTGGTTTGTTTGTTTGTTGGTTTGTTGGTTTGTTGGCTTATTGGCTTGTTGGTTTGTTGGTTTGTTCGTTTGTTGGTTTGTTGGTTACTTGGTTTGTTGGTTTGTTGATTTGTTGGTTTGTTGGTTTGTTGGTTTGTTAGTTTGTTTGTGTGTTTGTTAGTTGGCTTGTTGGCTTGTTGGTTTGTTGGTTTGTTGGTTTGTTGGTTTGTTGCTTTGTTCGTTTTTTGGTTTGTTGGCTTGTTGGTTTGCTCGTTTGTTGGTTTGTTGGTTACTTGGTTTATTGGTTTGTTGGTTTGTTTGTTTGTTCGTTTGTTGGTTTGTTGGTTTGTTCGTTTGTTGGTTTGTTGGTTTGTTCGTTTGTTGGTTTGTTGGTTTGTTGGTTTGTTGGCTTGTTGGCTTGTTGGTTTGTTGGTTTGTTGACTTTTTGGTTTGTTGGTTTGTTGGCTTGTTGGCTTGTTGGTTTTCTTGGCTTGTTGGTTTGTTGGTTTCTTGGTTTGTTGGTTTGTTTCTTTGTTGGTTTGTTGGTTTGTTGGTTTGTTCGTTTGTTGGTTTGTAGGTTTGTTGGTTTGTTGGCTTGTTGGCTTGCTGGTTTGTTGGTTTGTTGGTTTGTTGGTTTGTTGGCTTGTTGGTTTGTTGGTTTGTTGGTTATTGTTTTGTTGGCTTGTTTGTTTGTTGGTTTGTTGGCTTGTTGGTTTGTTGGTTTTTTGGTTTGTTGGTTTGTTAGTTTGTTGGTTTGTTGGTTTGTTGGTTTGTTGGTTTGGTGGTTTGTTGGTTTGTTGGTTTGTTGGTTTGTTGGTTTGTTGGTTTGTTGGTTTGTTGGTTTGTTGGTTTGTTGGTTTGTTGGTTTGTTGGTTTGTTGGTTTGTTGGTTTGTTGGCTTGTTGGTTTCTTGGTTTGTTAGTTTGTTTGTGTGTTGGTTTGTTGGTTTGTTGGTTTGTTGGTTTTTTGCTTTGTTCGTTTTTTGGTTTGTTGGCTTGTTGGTTTGTTCGTTTGTTGGTTTGTTGGTTTGTTCGTTTGTTGGTTTGTTGGTTTGTTGGTTTGTTGGCTTGTTGGCTTGTTGGTTTGTTGGTTTGTTGACTTGTTGACTTGTTGGTTTGTTGGTTTGTTGGCTTGTTGGTTTTGTTGGCTCGTTGGTTTGTTGGTTTGTTGGTTTGTTGGTTTGTTTCTTTGTTGGTTTGCTGGTTTGTTGGTTTGTTGGTTTGTTGGTTTGTTGGCTTGTTGGTTTTTTGGTTTGTTGGTTTGTTGGTTTGTTGGCTTGTTGGTTTGTTGGTTTGTTGTTTTGTTGGTTTGTTGGTTTGTTGGTTTGTTGATTTGTTGGTTTGTTGGTTTGCTGGCTTGTTGGTTTGTTGGTTTGTTCGTTTGTTGGTTTGTAGGTTTGTTGGTTTGTTGGCTTGTTGGCTTGCTGGTTTGTTGGTTTGTTGGTTTGTTGGCTTGTTGGTTTGTTGGTTTTGTTGGTTTGTTTGTTTGTTGGTTTGTTGGTTTGTTGGTTTGTTGGTATGTTGGTTTGTTCGTTTGTTGTTTTGTTGGTTGTTTGGTTTGTTAATTTGTTGGTTTGTTGGTTTGTTTGTTTGTTGGTTTGTTGGTTTGTTGGCTTATTGGCTTGTTGGTTTGTTGGTTTGTTCGTTTGTTGGTTTGTTGGTTACTTGGTTTGTTGGTTTGTTGATTTGTTGGTTTGTTGGTTTGTTGGTTTGTTAGTTTGTTTGTGTGTTTGTTAGTTGGCTTGTTGGCTTGTTGGTTTGTTGGTTTGTTGGTTTGTTGGTTTGTTGCTTTGTTCGTTTTTTGGTTTGTTGGCTTGTTGGTTTGCTCGTTTGTTGGTTTGTTGGTTACTTGGTTTATTGGTTTGTTGGTTTGTTTGTTTGTTCGTTTGTTGGTTTGTTGGTTTGTTCGTTTGTTGGTTTGTTGGTTTGTTCGTTTGTTGGTTTGTTGGTTTGTTGGTTTGTTGGCTTGTTGGCTTGTTGGTTTGTTGGTTTGTTGACTTTTTGGTTTGTTGGTTTGTTGGCTTGTTGGCTTGTTGGTTTTCTTGGCTTGTTGGTTTGTTGGTTTCTTGGTTTGTTGGTTTGTTTCTTTGTTGGTTTGTTGGTTTGTTGGTTTGTTGGTTTGTTGGTTTGTTGGTTTGTTGGTTTGTTGGTTTGTTGGTTTGTTGGTTTGTTGGCTTGTTGGTTTTTTGGTTTGTTGGTTTTTTGGTTTGTTGGCTTGTTGGTTTGTTGGTTTGTTGGTTTGTTGGTTTGCTGGCTTGTTGGCTTGTTGGTTTGTTGGTTTGTTGGCTTGTTGGCTTGCTGGTTTGTTGGTTTGTTGGCTTGTTGGTTTGTTCGTTTGTTGGTTTGTTGGTTTGTTCGTTTGTTCGTTTGTTCGTTTGTTGGTTTGTTGGTTTGTTGGTTTGTTGGTTTTTTGGTTTACTGGCTTTTTGGTTTGTTGGTTTGTTCGTTTGTTGGTTTGTACTTTTGTTGGTTTGTTGGCTTGTTGGCTTGCTGGTTTGTTGGTATGTTGGCTTGTTGGTTTGTTGGCTTGCTGGTTTGTTGGTTTGTTGGCTTGTTGGTTTGTTGGTTTTGTTGGTTTGTTGGTTTGTTGGTTTGTTGGTTTGTAGGCTTGTTGGCTTGCTGGTTTGTTGGTTTGTTGGCTTGTTGGCTTGTTGGTTTGTTCGTTTGTTGGTTTGTTGGTTTGTTCGTTTGTTCGTTTGTTCGTTTGTTCGTTTGTTCGTTTGTTGGTTTGTTGGTTTGTTGGTTTGTTGGTTTTTTGGTTTGTTGGTTTTTTGGTTTGTTGGCTTTTTGGTTTGTTGGTTTGTTGGCTTGTTGGTTTGTTGGTTAGTTGGTTTGTTGATTTGTTTGTTTGTTGGTTTGTTGGTTTGTTGGTTTGTTGGTTTGTTGGTTTGTTGGTTTGTTGGTTTGTTGGCTTGTTGGTTTTTTGGTTTGTTGGTTTGTTGGTTTGTTGGTTTGTTGGTTTGTTGGTTTGTTGGTTTGTTGGTTTGTTGGTTTGTTGGTTTGTTGGTTTGTTGGTTTGTTGGTTTGTTGGCTTATTGGTTTTTTGGTTTGTTGGTTTGTTGGTTTGTTGGTTTGTTGGTTTGTTGGTTTGTTGGTTTGTTGGTTTGTTGGCTTGTTGGCTTGTTGGGTTGTTGGTTTGTTGACTTGTTGGTATGTTGGTTTGTTGGCTTGTTGGTTTTGTTGGCTTGTTGGTTTGTTGGTTTGTTGGTTTGTTTCTTTGTTGGTTTGTTGGTTTGTTGGTTTGTTGGTTTGTTGGTTTGTTGGTTTGTTGGTTTGTTGGTTTGTTGGTTTGTTGGTTTGTTGGTTTGTTGGTTTGTTGGTTTGTTGGTTTGTTGGCTTATTGGTTTTTTGACTTGTTGGTTTGTTGGTTTGTTGGCTTGTTGGCTTGTTGGTTTGTTGGTTTGTTGACTTCTTGGTTTTTTGGTTTGTTGGCTTGTTGGTTTTGTTGGCTTGTTAGTTTGTTGGTTTGTTGGTTTGTTGGTTTGTTGGTTTGTTGGTTTGTTGGTTTGTTGGTTTGTTGGTTTGTTGGTTTGTTGGCTTATTGGTTTTTTGGTTTGTTGGTTTGTTGGTTTGTTGGTTTGTTGGTTTGTTGGTTTGTTGGTTTGTTGGTTTGTTGGTTTGTTGGCTTGTTGGCTTGTTGGGTTGTTGGTTTGTTGACTTGTTGGTTTGTTGGTTTGTTGGCTTGTTGGTTTTGTTGGCTTGTTGGTTTGTTGGTTTGTTGGTTTGTTTCTTTGTTGGTTTGTTGGTTTGTTGGTTTGTTGGTTTGTTGGTTTGTTGGTTTGTTGGTTTGTTGGTTTGTTGGTTTGTTGGTTTGTTGGTTTGTTGGTTTGTTGGTTTGTTGGTTTGTTGGTTTGTTGGTTTGTTGGTTTGTTGGTTTGTTGGTTTGTTGGTTTGTTGGCTTGTTGGTTTTGTTAGCTTGTTGGTTTGTTCGTTTGTTGGCTTTTTGTTTTGTTGGTTTGTTGGTTTGTTGGTTTGTTGGTTTGTTGGTTTGTTCGTTTTTTCGTTTGTTGGTTTGTTGGTTTGTTGGCTTGTTGGTTTGTTGGTTGGTTGGTTGTTTTGTTTGTTGGTTTGTTGGTTGTTGGTTTGTTGGTTTGTTGGCTTATTGGCTTGTTGGTTTGTTGGTTTGTTGGTTTGTTGTTTTGTTGGATTGTTGGCTTGTCGGCTTGTTGGTTTGTTGGTTTGTTGGCTTGTTGGTTTGTTGGTTTTTTTAGTTTGTTGGTTTGTTAGTTTGTTGGTTTGTTGGTTTGTTGGTTTGTTGGTTTGTTGGCTTGTTGGTTTTATGGTTTGTTGGTTTGTTGGTTTGTTGGTTTGTTGGTTTGTTAGTTTGTTTGGGTGTCGGTTTGTTGGTTTGTTGGTTTGTTGGTTTGTTGCTTTGTTCGTTTTTTGGTTTGTTGGCTTGTTGGTTTGTTCGTTTGTTGGTTTGTTGGTTACTTGGTTAATTGGTTTGTTCGTTTGTTGGTTTGTTCGTTTGTTCGTTTGTTGGTTTGTTGGTTTGTTCGTTTGTTGGTTTTGTTGGTTTGTTGGTTTGATGGCTTGTTGGCTTGTTGGTTTGTTGGTTTGTTTACTTGTTGGTTTGTTGGTTTGTTGGCTTGTTTGTTTTGTTGGCTTGTTGGTTGGTTGGTTTGTTGGTTTTTTGGTTTATTGGTTTGTTCCTTTGTTGGTTTGTTGGTTTGTTGGTTTGTTGGTTTATTGGTTTGTTGGTTTGTTGGCTTGTTGGTTTTTTGGTTTGTTGGTTTGTTATTTTTTGTAGGCTTGTTGGTTTGTTGGTTTGTTGGTTTGTTGGTTTGTTGGTTTGTTGGTTTGTTGGTTTGTTGGTTTGTTGGTTTGTTGGTTTGCTGGCTTGTTGGTTTGTTGGTTTGTTCGTTTGTTGGTTTGTAGGTTTGTTGGTTTGTTGGCTTGTTGGCTTGCTGGTTTGTTGGTTTGTTTGTTTGTTGGCTTGTTGGTTTGTTGGTTTGTTGGTTATTGTTTTGTTGGCTTGTTTGTTTGTTGGTTTGTTGGCTTGTTGGTTTGTTGGTTTTTTGGTTTGTTGGTTTGTTAGTTTGTTGGTTTGTTGGTTTGTTGGTTTGTTGGTTTGTTGGTTTGTTGGTTTGTTGGTTTGTTGGTTTGTTGGTTTGTTGGTTTGTTGGTTTGTTGGTTTGTTGGTTTGTTGGTTTGTTGGTTTGTTGGCTTGTTGGTTTCTTGGATTGTTAGTTTATTTGTGTGTTGGTTTGTTGGTTTGTTGGTTTGTTGCTTTGTTCGTTTTTTGGTTTGTTGGCTTGTTGGTTTGGTCGTTTGTTGGTTTGTTGGTTTGTTCGTTTGTTGGTTTGTTGGTTTGTTGGTTTGTTTGCTTGCTGGCTTGTTGGTTTGTTGGTTTGTTAGTTTGTTTGGGTGTTGGTTTGTTGGTTTGTTGGTTTGTTGGTTTATTGCTTTGTTCGTTTTTTGGTTTGTTGGCTTGTTGATTTGTTCGTTTGTTGGTTTGTTGGTTACTTGGTTAATTGTTTTGTTGGTTTGTTGGTTTGTTCGTTTGTTCGTTTGTTGGTTTGTTGGTTTGTTCGTTTGTTGGTTTGTTGGTTTGTTGGTTTGATGGTTTCTTGGTTTGTTAGTTTGTTTGTGTGTTGGTTTGTTGGTTTGTTGGTTTGTTGGTTTTTTGGCTTGTTGGTTTTGTTGGCTTGTTGGTTGGTTGGTTTGTTGGTTTGTTGGTTTGTTGGTTTGTGCATTTGTTGGTTTGTTGGTTTGTTGGTTTGTTGGTTTGTTGGTTTATTGGTTTAATGGTTTGTTGGCTTGTTGGTTTTTTGGTTTGTTGGTTTGTTGGTTTGTTGGCTTGTTGGTTTTTTGGTTTGTTGGCTTGTTGGTTTTGTTGGCTTGTTGGTTTGTTGGTTTGTTGGTTTGTTGGTTTGTTGGTTTGTTTCTTTGTTGGTTTGTTGGTTTGTTGGTTTGTTGGTTTGTTGGTTTGTTGGTTTGTTGGTTTGTTGGTTTGTTAGCTTGTTGGTTTGTTCGTTTGTTGGCTTTTTGTTTTGTTGGTTTGTTGGTTTGTTGGTTTGTTGGTTTGTTGGTTTGTTCGTTTTTTCGTTTGTTGGTTTGTTGGTTTGTTGGCTTGTTGGTTTGTTGGTTTGTTGGTTGTTTTGTTTGTTGGTTTGTTGGTTGTTGGTTTGTTGGTTTGTTGGCTTATTGGCTTGTTGGTTTGTTGGTTTGTTGGTTTGTTGTTTTGTTGGATTATTGGCTTGTTGGCTTGTTGGTTTGTTGGTTTGTTGGCTTGTTGGTTTGTTGGTTTTTTTAGTTTGTTGGTTTGTTGGTTTGTTGGCTTGTTCGTTTTATGGTTTGTTGGTTTGTTGGTTTGTTGGTTTGTTGGTTTGTTGGTTTGTTGGTTTGTTGGCTTGTTGGCTTGTTGGTTTGTTGGTTTGTTAGTTTGTTTGGGTGTTGGTTTGTTGGTTTGTTGGTTTGTTGGTTTGTTCGTTTTTTGGTTTGTTGGCTTGTTGGTTTGTTCGTTTGTTGGTTTGTTGGTTACTTGGTTAATTGGTTTGTTGGTTTGTTGGTTTGTTTGTTTGTTCGTTTGTTGGTTTGTTGGTTTGTTCGTTTGTTGGTTTGTTGGTTTGTTGGTTTGATGGCTTGTTGGCTTGTTGGTTTGTTGGTTTGTTTACTTGTTGGTTTGTTGGTTTGTTGGCTTGTTGGTTTTGTTGGCTTGTTGGTTGGTTGGTTTGTTGGTTTTTTGGTTTGTTGGTTTGTTCCTTTGTTGGTTTGTTTGTTTGTTGGTTTGTTGGTTTATTGGTTTGTTGGTTTGTTGGCTTGTTGGTTTTTTGGTTTGTTGGTTTGTTATTTTTTGTAGGCTTGTTGGTTTGTTGGTTTGTTGGTTTGTTGGTTTGTTGGTTTGTTGGTTTGTTGGTTTGTTGGTTTGTTGGTTTGTTGGTTTGCTGGCTTGTTGGTTTGTTGGTTTGTTCGTTTGTTGGTTTGTAGGTTTGTTGGTTTGTTGGCTTGTTGGCTTGCTGGTTTGTTGGTTTGTTTTTGTTTGTTGGCTTGTTGGTTTGTTGGTTTGTTGGTTATTGTTTTGTTGGCTTGTTTGTTTGTTGGTTTGTTGGCTTGTTGGTTTGTTGGTTTTTTGGTTTGTTGGTTTGTTAGTTTGTTGGTTTGTTGGTTTGTTGGTTTGTTGGTTTGTTGGTTTGTTGGTTTGTTGGTTTGTTGGTTTGTTGGTTTGTTGGTTTGTTGGTTTGTTGGTTTGTTGGTTTGTTGGTTTGTTGGTTTGTTAGTTTGTTGGTTTGTTGGTTTGTTGGTTTGTTGGTTTGTTGGTTTGTTGGTTTGTTGGCTTGTTGGTTTCTTGGTTTGTTAGTTTGTTTGTGTGTTGGTTTGTTGGTTTGTTGGTTTGTTGGTTTGTTGCTTTGTTCGTTTTTTGGTTTGTTGGCTTGTTGGTTTGGTCGTTTGTTGGTTTGTTGGTTTGTTCGTTTGTTGGTTTGTTGGTTTGTTGGTTTGTTGGTTTGTTGGCTTGCTGGCTTGTTGGATTGTTGGTTTGTTAGTTTGTTTGGGCGTTGGTTTGTTGGTTTGTTGGTTTGTTGGTTTGTTGCTTTGTTCGTTTTTTGGTTTGTTGGCTTGTTGGTTTGTTCGTTTGTTGGTTTGTTGGTTACTTGGTTAATTGTTTTGTTGGTTTGTTGGTTTGTTCGTTTGTTCGTTTGTTGGTTTGTTGGTTTGTTCGTTTGTTGGTTTGTTGGTTTGTTGGTTTGATGGTTTCTTGGTTTGTTAGTTTGTTTGTGTGTTGGTTTGTTGGTTTGTTGGTTTGTTGGTTTTTTGGCTTGTTGGTTTTGTTGGCTTGTTGGTTGGTTGGTTTGTTGGTTTGTTGGTTTGTTGGTTTGTGCCTTTGTTGGTTTGTTGGTTTGTTGGTTTGTTGGTTTATTGGGTTGTTGGTTTGTTGGCTTGTTGGTTTTTTGGTTTGTTAGTTTGTTGGTTTGTTGGCTTGTTGGTTTGTTGGTTTGTTGGTTTGTTGGTTTGTTGGTTTGTTGGTTTGTTGGTTTGTTGGTTTGTTGGTTTGCTGGCTTGTTGGTTTGTTGGTTTGTTCGTTTGTTGGTTTGTAGATTTGTTGGTTTGTTGGCTTGTTGGCTTGCTGGTTTGTTGGTTTGTTGGTTTGTTGGTTTGTTGGCTTGTTGGTTTGTTGGTTTGTTGGTTATTGTTTTGTTGGCTTGTTTGTTTGTTGGTTTGTTGGCTTGTTGGTTTGTTGGTTTTTTGGTTTGTTGGTTTGTTAGTTTGTTGGTTTTTTGGCTTGTTGGTTTTGTTGGCTTGTTGGTTGGTTGGTTTGTTGGTTTGTTGGTTTGTTGGTTTGTGCCTTTGTTGGTTTGTTGGTTTGTTGGTTTGTTGGTTTATTGGGTTGTTGGTTTGTTGGCTTGTTGGTTTTTTGGTTTGTTAGTTTGTTGGTTTGTTGGCTTGTTGGTTTGTTGGTTTGTTGGTTTATTGGTTACGTGGTTTATTGGTTTGTTGGTTTGTTAGTTTGTTGGTTTGTTGGTTTGTTGGTTTGATGGTTTCTTGGTTTGTTAGTTTGTTTGTGTGTTGGTTTGTTGGTTTGTTGGTTTGTTGGTTTTTTGGCTTGTTGGTTTTGTTGGCTTGTTGGTTGGTTGGTTTGTTGGTTTGTTGGTTTGTTGGTTTGTGCCTTTGTTGGTTTGTTGGTTTGTTGGTTTATTGGGTTGTTGGTTTGTTGGCTTGTTGGTTTTTTGGTTTGTTAGTTTGTTGGTTTGTTGGCTTGTTGGTTTGTTGGTTTGTTGGTTTGTTGGTTACGTGGTTTATTGGTTTGTTGGTTTGTTAGTTTGTTGGTTTGTTGGTTTGTTGGTTTGATGGTTTCTTGGTTTGTTAGTTTGTTTGTGTGTTGGTTTGTTGGTTTGTTGGTTTGTTGGTTTTTTGGCTTGTTGGTTTTGTTGGCTTGTTGGTTGGTTGGTTTGTTGGTTTGTTGGTTTGTTGGTTTGTGCCTTTGTTGGTTTGTTGGTTTGTTGGTTTGTTGGTTTATTGGGTTGTTGGTTTGTTGGCTTGTTGGTTTTTTGGTTTGTTAGTTTGTTGGTTTGTTGGCTTGTTGGTTTGTTGGTTTGTTGGTTTGTTGGTTACGTGGTTTATTGGTTTGTTGGTTTGTTAGTTTGTTGGTTTGTTGGTTTGTTGGTTTGATGGTTTCTTGGTTTGTTAGTTTGTTTGTGTGTTGGTTTGTTGGTTTGTTGGTTTGTTGGTTTTTTGGCTTGTTGGTTTTGTTGGCTTGTTGGTTTGTTCGTTTGTTGGTTTGTTGGTTACTTGGTTAATTGGTTTGTTGGTTTGTTGGTTTGTTTGTTTGTTCGTTTGTTGGTTTGTTGGTTTGTTCGTTTGTTGGTTTGTTGGTTTGTTGGTTTGATGGCTTGTTGGCTTGTTGGTTTGTTGGTTTGTTTACTTGTTGGTTTGTTGGTTTGTTGGCTTGTTGGTTTTGTTGGCTTGTTGGTTGGTTGGTTTGTTGGTTTTTTGGTTTGTTGGTTTGTTCCTTTGTTGGTTTGTTTGTTTGTTGGTTTGTTGGTTTATTGGTTTGTTGGTTTGTTGGCTTGTTGGTTTTTTGGTTTGTTGGTTTGTTATTTTTTGTAGGCTTGTTGGTTTGTTGGTTTGTTGGTTTGTTGGTTTGTTGGTTTGTTGGTTTGTTGGTTTGTTGGTTTGTTGGTTTGTTGGTTTGCTGGCTTGTTGGTTTGTTGGTTTGTTCGTTTGTTGGTTTGTAGGTTTGTTGGTTTGTTGGCTTGTTGGCTTGCTGGTTTGTTGGTTTGTTTTTGTTTGTTGGCTTGTTGGTTTGTTGGTTTGTTGGTTATTGTTTTGTTGGCTTGTTTGTTGTTGGTTTGTTGGCTTGTTGGTTTGTTGGTTTTTTGGTTTGTTGGTTTGTTAGTTTGTTGGTTTGTTGGTTTGTTGGTTTGTTGGTTTGTTGGTTTGTTGGTTTGTTGGTTTGTTGGTTTGTTGGTTTGTTGGTTTGTTGGTTTGTTGGTTTGTTGGTTTGTTGGTTTGTTAGTTTGTTGGTTTGTTGGTTTGTTGGTTTGTTGGTTTGTTGGTTTGTTGGTTTGTTGGCTTGTTGGTTTCTTGGTTTGTTAGTTTGTTTGTGTGTTGGTTTGTTGGTTTGTTGGTTTGTTGGTTTGTTGCTTTGTTCGTTTTTTGGTTTGTTGGCTTGTTGGTTTGGTCGTTTGTTGGTTTGTTGGTTTGTTCGTTTGTTGGTTTGTTGGTTTGTTGGTTTGTTGGTTTGTTGGCTTGCTGGCTTGTTGGATTGTTGGTTTGTTAGTTTGTTTGGGCGTTGGTTTGTTGGTTTGTTGGTTTGTTGGTTTGTTGCTTTGTTCGTTTTTTGGTTTGTAGGCTTGTTGGTTTGTTCGTTTGTTGGTTTGTTGGTTACTTGGTTAATTGTTTTGTTGGTTTGTTGGTTTGTTCGTTTGTTCGTTTGTTGGTTTGTTGGTTTGTTCGTTTGTTGGTTTGTTGGTTTGTTGGTTTGATGGTTTCTTGGTTTGTTAGTTTGTTTGTGTGTTGGTTTGTTGGTTTGTTGGTTTGTTGGTTTTTTGGCTTGTTGGTTTTGTTGGCTTGTTGGTTGGTTGGTTTGTTGGTTTGTTGGTTTGTTGGTTTGTGCCTTTGTTGGTTTGTTGGTTTGTTGGTTTGTTGGTTTATTGGGTTGTTGGTTTGTTGGCTTGTTGGTTTTTTGGTTTGTTAGTTTGTTGGTTTGTTGGCTTGTTGGTTTGTTGGTTTGTTGGTTTGTTGGTTTGTTGGTTTGTTGGTTTGTTGGTTTGTTGGTTTGTTGGTTTGTTGGTTTGCTGGCTTGTTGGTTTGTTGGTTTGTTGGTTTGTTCGTTTGTTGGTTTGTAGATTTGTTGGTTTGTTGGCTTGTTGGCTTGCTGGTTTGTTGGTTTGTTGGTTTGTTGGTTTGTTGGCTTGTTGGTTTGTTGGTTTGTTGGTTATTGTTTTGTTGGCTTGTTTGTTTGTTGGTTTGTTGGCTTGTTGGTTTGTTGGTTTTTTGGTTTGTTGGTTTGTTAGTTTGTTGGTTTGTTGGTTTGTTGGTTTGTTGGTTTGGTGGTTTGTTGGTTTGTTGGTTTGTTGGTTTGTTGGTTTGTTGGTTTGTTGGTTTGTTGGTTTGTTGGTTTGTTGATTTGTTGGTTTGTTGGTTTGTTGGCTTGTTGGTTTCTTGGTTTGTTAGTTTGTTTGTGTGTTGGTTTGTTGGTTTGTTGGTTTGTTGGTTTGTTGGCTTGTTGGCTTGTTGGTTTGTTGGTTTGTTGACTTGTTGACTTGTTGGTTTGTTGGTTTGTTGGCCTGTTGGTTTTGTTGGCTCGTTGGTTTGTTGGTTTGTTGGTTTGTTGGTTTGTTGGTTTGTTTCTTTGTTGGTTTGCTGGTTTGTTGGTTTGTTGGTTTGTTGGTTTGTTGGCTTGTTGGTTTTTTGGTTTGTTGGTTTGTTGGTTTGCTGGCTTGTTGGTTTGTTGGTTTGTTCGTTTGTTGGTTTGTAGATTTGTTGGTTTGTTGGCTTGTTGGCTTGCTGGTTTGTTGGTTTGTTGGTTTGTTGGTTTGTTGGCTTGTTGGTTTGTTGGTTTGTTGGTTATTGTTTTGTTGGCTTGTTTGTTTGTTGGTTTGTTGGCTTGTTGGTTTGTTGGTTTTTTGGTTTGTTGGTTTGTTAGTTTGTTGGTTTGTTGGTTTGTTGGTTTGTTGGTTTGGTGGTTTGTTGGTTTGTTGGTTTGTTGGTTTGTTGGTTTGTTGGTTTGTTGGTTTGTTGGTTTGTTGGTTTGTTGATTTGTTGGTTTGTTGGTTTGTTGGCTTGTTGGTTTCTTGGTTTGTTAGTTTGTTTGTGTGTTGGTTTGTTGGTTTGTTGGTTTGTTGGTTTGTTGGCTTGTTGGCTTGTTGGTTTGTTGGTTTGTTGACTTGTTGACTTGTTGGTTTGTTGGTTTGTTGGCTTGTTGGTTTTGTTGGCTCGTTGGTTTGTTGGTTTGTTGGTTTGTTGGTTTGTTGGTTTGTTTCTTTGTTGGTTTGCTGGTTTGTTGGTTTGTTGGTTTGTTGTTTTGTTGGTTTGTTGGTTTGTTGGTTTGTTGGTTTGCTGGCTTGTTGGTTTGTTGGTTTGTTCGTTTGTTGGTTTGTAGGTTTGTTGGTTTGTTGGCTTGTTGGCTTGCTGGTTTGTTGGTTTGTTGGTTTGTTGGCTTGTTGGTTTGTTGGTTTTGTTGGTTTGTTTGTTTGTTGGTTTGTTGGTTTGTTGGTTTGTTGGTATGTTGGTTTGTTCGTTTGTTGTTTTGTTGGTTGTTTGGTTTGTTAATTTGTTGGTTTGTTGGTTTGTTGGTTTGTTGGTTTGTTGGTTTGTTGGCTTATTGGCTTGTTGGTTTGTTGGTTTGTTCGTTTGTTGGTTTGTTGGTTACTTGGTTTGTTGGTTTGTTGATTTGTTGGTTTGTTGGTTTGTTGGTTTGTTAGTTTGTTTGTGTGTTTGTTAGTTGGCTTGTTGGCTTGTTGGTTTGTTGGTTTGTTGGTTTGTTGGTTTGTTGCTTTGTTCGTTTTTTGGTTTGTTGGCTTGTTGGTTTGCTCGTTTGTTGGTTTGTTGGTTACGTGGTTTATTGGTTTGTTGGTTTGTTTGTTTGTTCGTTTGTTGGTTTGTTGGTTTGTTCGTTTGTTGGTTTGTTGGTTTGTTCGTTTGTTGGTTTGTTGGTTTGTTGGTTTGTTGGCTTGTTGGCTTGTTGGTTTGTTGGTTTGTTGACTTTTTAGTTTGTTGGTTTGTTGGCTTGTTGGCTTGTTGGTTTTGTTGGCTTGTTGGTTTGTTGGTTTGTTGGTTTGTTGGTTTGTTTCTTTGTTGGTTTGTTGGTTTGTTGGTTTGTTGGTTTGTTGGTTTGTTGGTTTGTTGGTTTGTTGGCTTGTTGGTTTTTTGGTTTGTTGGTTTTTTGGTTTGTTGTCTTGTTGGTTTGTTGGTTTGTTGGTTTGTTGGTTTGTTGGCTTGTTGGCTTGTTGGTTTGTGGGTTTGTTGGCTTGTTGGCTTGCTGGTTTGTTGGTTTGTTGGCTTGTTGGTTTTTTCGTTTGTTGGTTTGTTGGTTTGTTCGTTTGTTCGTTTGTTGGTTTGTTGGTTTGTTGGTTTGTTGGTTTTTTGGTTTACTGGCTTTTTGGTTTGTTGGTTTGTTCGTTTGTTGGTTTGTAGTTTTGTTGGTTTGTTGGCTTGTTGGCTTGCTGGTTTGTTGGTTTGTTGGCTTGCTGGTTTGTTGGTTTGTTGGCTTGTTGGTTTGTTGGTTTTGTTGGTTTGTTTGTTTGTTGGTTTGTTGGTTTGTTGGTTTGTTGGTATGTTGGTATGTTGATTTGTTCGTTTGGTGGTTTGTTAGTTTGTTGGTTTGTTGGTTTGTAGGCTTGTTGGCTTGCTGGTTTGTTGGTTTGTTGGCTTGTTGGCTTGTTGGTTTGTTCGTTTGTTGGTTTGTTGGTTTGTTCGTTTGTTCGTTTGTTCGTTTGTTCGTTTGTTGGTTTGTTGGTTTGTTGGGTTTTTGGTTTGTTGGTTTTTTGGTTTGTTGGCTTTTTGGTTTGTTGGTTTGTTGGCTTGTTGGTTTGTTGGTTAGTTGGTTTGTTGATTTGTTTTTTTGTTGGTTTGTTGGTTTGTTGGTTTGTTGGTTTGTTGGTTTGTTGGTTTGTTGGTTTGTTGGTTTGTTGGCTTGTTGGTTTTTTGGTTTGTTGGTTTGTTGGTTTGTTGGTTTGTTGGTTTGTTGGTTTGTTGGTTTATTGGTTTTTTGGTTTGTTGGTTTGTTGGCTTATTGGTTTTTTGGTTTGTTGGTTTGTTGGTTTGTTGGTTTGTTGGTTTGTTGGTTTGTTGGTTTGTTGGTTTGTTGGTTTGTTGGCTTGTTGGCTTGTTGGGTTGTTGGTTTGTTGACTTGTTGGTTTGTTGGTTTGTTGGCTTGTTGGTTTTGTTGGCTTGTTGGTTTGTTGGTTTGTTGGTTTGTTTCTTTGTTGGTTTGTTGGTTTGTTGGTTTGTTGGTTTGTTGGTTTGTTGGTTTGTTGGTTTGTTGGTTTGTTGGTTTGTTGGTTTGTTGGTTTGTTGGTTTGTTGGCTTATTGGTTTTTTGATTTGTTGGTTTGTTGGTTTGTTGGCTTGTTGGCTTGTTGGTTTGTTGGTTTGTTGACTTGTTGGTTTTTTGGTTTGTTGGTTTGTTGGCTTGTTGGTTTTGTTGGCTTGTTGGTTTGTTGGTTTGTTGGTTTGTTTCTTTGTTGGTTTGTTGGTTTGTTGGTTTGTTGGTTTGTTGGTTTGTTGGTTTGTTGGTTTGTTGGTTTGTTGGTTTGTTGGTTTGTTGGTTTGTTGGCTTATTGGTTTTTTGATTTGTTGGTTTGTTGGTTTGTTGGTTTGTTGGTTTGTTGGTTTGTTGGCTTGTTGGCTTGTTGGTTTGTGGGTTTGTTGGCTTGTTGGCTTGCTGGTTTGTTGGTTTGTTGGCTTGTTGGTTTTTTCGTTTGTTGGTTTGTTGGTTTGTTCGTTTGTTCGTTTGTTGGTTTGTTGGTTTGTTGGTTTGTTGGTTTTTTGGTTTACTGGCTTTTTGGTTTGTTGGTTTGTTCGTTTGTTGGTTTGTAGTTTTGTTGGTTTGTTGGCTTGTTGGCTTGCTGGTTTGTTGGTTTGTTGGCTTGCTGGTTTGTTGGTTTGTTGGCTTGTTGGTTTGTTGGTTTTGTTGGTTTGTTTGTTTGTTGGTTTGTTGGTTTGTTGGTTTGTTGGTATGTTGGTATGTTGATTTGTTCGTTTGGTGGTTTGTTAGTTTGTTGGTTTGTTGGTTTGTAGGCTTGTTGGCTTGCTGGTTTGTTGGTTTGTTGGCTTGTTGGCTTGTTGGTTTGTTCGTTTGTTGGTTTGTTGGTTTGTTCGTTTGTTCGTTTGTTCGTTTGTTCGTTTGTTGGTTTGTTGGTTTGTTGGTTTTTTGGTTTGTTGGTTTTTTGGTTTGTTGGCTTTTTGGTTTGTTGGTTTGTTGGCTTGTTGGTTTGTTGGTTAGTTGGTTTGTTGATTTGTTTTTTTGTTGGTTTGTTGGTTTGTTGGTTTGTTGGTTTGTTGGTTTGTTGGTTTGTTGGTTTGTTGGTTTGTTGGTTTGTTGGTTTGTTGGCTTGTTGGTTTTTTGGTTTGTTGGTTTGTTGGTTTGTTGGTTTGTTGGTTTGTTGGTTTGTTGGTTTATTGGTTTTTTGGTTTGTTGGTTTGTTGGCTTATTGGTTTTTTGGTTTGTTGGTTTGTTGGTTTGTTGGTTTGTTGGTTTGTTGGTTTGTTGGTTTGTTGGCTTGTTGGCTTGTTGGGTTGTTGGTTTGTTGACTTGTTGGTTTGTTGGTTTGTTGGCTTGTTGGTTTTGTTGGCTTGTTGGTTTGTTGGTTTGTTGGTTTGTTTCTTTGTTGGTTTGTTGGTTTGTTGGTTTGTTGGTTTGTTGGTTTGTTGGTTTGTTGGTTTGTTGGTTTGTTGGTTTGTTGGTTTGTTGGTTTGTTGGTTTGTTGGCATATTGGTTTTTTGATTTGTTGGTTTGTTGGTTTGTTGGCTTGTTGGCTTGTTGGTTTGTTGGTTTGTTGACTTGTTGGTTTTTTGGTTTGTTGGCTTGTTGGTTTTGTTGGCTTGTTGGTTTGTTGGTTTGTTGGTTTGTTGGTTTGTTGGTTTGTTGGTTTGTTTCTTTGTTGGTTTGTTTGTTTGTTGGTTTGTTGGTTTGTTGGTTTGTTGGTTTGTTGGTTTGTTGGTTTGTTGGTTTGTTAGCTTGTAGGTTTGTTCGTTTGTTGGCTTTTTGTTTTGTTGGTTTGTTGGTTTGTTGGTTTGTTCGTTTTTTCGTTTGTTGGTTTGTTGGTTTGTTGGCTTGTTGGTTTGTTGGTTTGTTGGTTTGTTGGTTGTTTTGTTTGTTGGTTTGTTGGTTGTTGGTTTGTTGGTTTGTTGGCTTATTGGCTTGTTGGTTTGTTGGTTTGTTGGTTTGTTGTTTTGTTGGATTGTTGGCTTGTTGGCTTGTTGGTTTGTTGGTTTGTTGGCTTGTTGGTTTGTTGGTTTTTTTAGTTTGTTGGTTTGTTAGTTTGTTGGTTTGTTGGTTTGTTGGTTTGTTGGTTTGTTGGCTTGTTGGTTTTATGGTTTGTTGGTTTGTTGGTTTGTTGGTTTGTTGGCTTGTTGGCTTGTTGGTTTGTTGGTTTGTTAGTTTGTTTGGGTGTTGGTTTGTTGGTTTGTTGGTTTGTTGGTTTGTTGCTTTGTTTGTTTTTTGGTTTGTTGGCTTGTTGGTTTGGTCGTTTGTTGGTTTGTTGGTTTGTTGGCTTGTTGGCTCGCTGGTTTGTTGGTTTGTTGGCCTGTTGGTTTGTTCGTTTGTTGGTTTGTTGGTTTGTTCGTTTGTTCGTTTGTTCGTTTGTTGGTTTGTTGGTTTGTTGGTTTGTTGGTTTTTTGGTTTGCTGGGTTTTTGGTTTGTTGGTTTGTTCGTTTGTTGGTTTGTAGGTTTGTTGGTTTGTTGGCTTGTTGGCTTGCTGGTTTGTTGGTTTGTTGGCTTGTTGGTTTGTTGGTTTTGTTGGTTTGTTTGTTTGTTGGTTTGTTGGTTTGTTGGTTTGTTGGTATGTTGATTTTTTCGTTTGGTGGTTTGTTGGTTTGTTGGTTTGTTGGCTTGTTGGCTTGCTGGTTTGTTGGTTTGTTGGCTTGTTGGCGTGTTGGTTTGTTCGTTTGTTGGCTTATTGGTTTTTTGGTTTGTTGGTTTGTTGGCTTGTTTGTTTGTTGGTTTGTTGGTTTGTTGGTTTGTTGGTTTTTTGGTTTGTTGGTTTTTTGGTTTGTTGGCTTTTTGGTTTGTTGGTTTGTTGGCTTGTTGGTTTGTTGGTTAGTTGGTTTGTTGATTTGTTTTTTTGTTGGTTTGTTGGTTTGTTGGTTTGTTGGTTTGTTGGTTTGTTGGTTTGTTGGTTTGTTGGTTTGTTGGCTTGTTGGTTTTTTGGTTTGTTGGTTTGTTGGTTTGTTGGTTTGTTGGTTTGTTTGTTTGTTGGTTTGTTGGTTTATTGGTTTTTTGGTTTGTTGGTTTGTTGGTTTGTTGGCTTATTGGTTTTTTGGTTTGTTGGTTTGTTGGTTTGTTGGTTTGTTGGTTTGTTGGTTTGTTGGCTTGTTGGCTTGTTGGGTTGTTGGTTTGTTGACTTGTTGGTTTGTTGGTTTGTTGGCTTGTTGGTTTTGTTGGCTTGTTGGTTTGTTGGTTTGTTGGTTTGTTTCTTTGTTGGTTTGTTGGTTTGTTGGTTTGTTGGTTTGTTGGTATGTTGGTTTGTTGGTTTGTTGGTTTGTTGGTTTGTTGGTTTGTTGGTTTGTTGGTTTGTTGGTTTGTTGGTTTGTTGGTTTGTTGGTTTGTTGGCATATTGGTTTTTTGATTTGTTGGTTTGTTGGTTTGTTGGCTTGTTGGCTTGTTGGTTTGTTGGTTTGTTGACTTGTTGGTTTTTTGGTTTGTTGGCTTGTTGGTTTTGTTGGCTTGTTGGTTTGTTGGTTTGTTGGTTTGTTGGTTTGTTGGTTTGTTTCTTTGTTGGTTTGTTGGTTTGTTGGTTTGTTGGTTTGTTGGTTTGTTGGTTTGTTGGTTTGTTAGCTTGTTGGTTTGTTCGTTTGTTGGCTTTTTGTTTTGTTGGTTTGTTGGTTTGTTGGTTTGTTGGTTTGTTGGTTTGTTCGTTTTTTCGTTTGTTGGTTTGTTGGTTTGTTGGCTTGTTGGTTTGTTGGTTTGTTGGTTGTTTTGTTTGTTGGTTTGTTGGTTGTTGGTTTGTTGGTTTGTTGGCTAATTGGCTTGTTGGTTTGTTGGTTTGTTGGTTTGTTGTTTTGTTGGATTGTTGGCTTGTTGGCTTGTTGGTTTGTTGGTTTGTTGGCTTGTTGGTTTGTTGGTTTTTTTAGTTTGTTGGTTTGTTAGTTTGTTGGTTTGTTGGTTTGTTGGTTTGTTGGTTTGTTGGCTTGTTGGTTTTATGGTTTGTTGGTTTGTTGGTTTGTTGGTTTGTTGGTTTGTTGGTTTGTTGGCTTGTTGGCTTGTTGGTTTGTTGGTTTGTTAGTTTGTTTGGGTGTTGGTTTGTTGGTTTGTTGGTTTGTTGCTTTGTTCGTTTTTTGGTTTGTTGGCTTGTTGGTTTGGTCGTTTGTTGGTTTGTTGGTTTGTTGGCTTGTTGGCTTGCTGGTTTGTTGGTTTGTTGGCTTGTTGGTTTGTTCGTTTGTTGGTTTGTTGGTTTGTTCGTTTGTTCGTTTGTTGGTTTGTTGGTTTGTTGGTTTGTTGGTTTTTTGGTTTGCTGGGTTTTTGGTTTGTTGGTTTGTTCGTTTGTTGGTTTGTAGGTTTGTTGGTTTGTTGGCTTGTTGGCTTGCTGGTTTGTTGGTTTGTTGGCTTGTTGGTTTGTTGGTTTTGTTGGTTTGTTTGTTTGTTGGTTTGTTGGTTTGTTGGTTTGTTGGTATGTTGATTTTTTCGTTTGGTGGTTTGTTGGTTTGTTGGTTTGTTGGCTTGTTGGCTTGCTGGTTTGTCGGTTTGTTGGCTTGTTGGCTTGTTGGTTTGTTGGCTTGTTGGCTTATTGGTTTTTTGTTTTGTTGGTTTGTTGGTTTGTTGGTTTGTTGGCTTGTTGGTTTGTTCGTTTGTTGGCTTTTTGTTTTGTTGGTTTGTTGGTTTGTTGGTTTGTTAGTTTGTTCGTTTTTTGGTTTGTTGGTTTTTTGGTTTCTTGGCTTGTTGGTTTGTTGGTTTGTTGGTTGTTTTGTTTGTTGGTTTGTTGGTTGTTGGTTTGTTGGTTTGTTGGCTTATTGGCTTGTTGGTTTGTTGGTTTGTTGGTTTGTTGTTTTGTTGGATTGTTGGCTTGTTGGTTTGTTGGTTTGTTGGCTTGTTGGTTTTGTTGGCTTGTTGGTTTGTTGGTTTGTTGGTTTGTTTCTTTGTTGGTTTGTTGGTTTGTTGGTTTGTTGGTTTGTTGGTTTGTTGGTTTGTTGGTTTGTTGGTTTGTTGCTTTGTTGGTTTGTTGGTTTGTTGGTTTGTTGGTTTGTTGGCTTGTTGGTTTTTTGGTTTGTTGGTTTGTTTTATTTTGTTGGTTTGTTGATTTGTTGGTTTGTTGGTTTGTTGGTTTGTTGGTTTGTTGGTTTGTTGGTTTGTTGGCTTGTTGGTTTGTTCGTTTGTTGGCTTTGTGTTTTGTTGGTTTGTTGGTTTGTTGGTTTGTTAGTTTGTTCGTTTTTTGGTTTGTTGGTTTGTTGGTTTCTTGGCTTGTTGGTTTGTTGGTTTGTTGGTTGTTTTGTTTGTTGGTTTGTTGGTTGTTGGTTTGTTGGTTTGTTGGCTTATTGGCTTGTTGGTTTGTTGGTTTGTTGGTTTGTTGTTTTGTTGGATTGTTGGCTTGTTGGTTAGTTGGCTTGTTGGTTTGTTGGTTTTTTGGTTTGTTGGTTTGTTAGTTTGTTGGTTTGTTGGTTTGTTGGTTTGTTGGTTTGTTGGTTGGTTGGTTTGTTCGTTTGTTGGTTTGTTGGTTTGTTGGTTTGTTGGTTTGTTGGTTTGTTGGTTTGTTGGTTTGTTGGTTTGTTGGTTTGTTGGTTTGTTAGTTTGTTTGCGTGTCTGTTTGTTGGCTTGTTGGTTTGTTGGTTTGTTGGTTTGTTGGTTTGTTGCTTTGTTCGTTTTTTGGTTTGTTGGCTTGTTGGTTTGTTCGTTTGTTGGTTTGTTGGTTACTTGGTTTATTGGTTTGTCGGTGTTTGTTGGTTTGTTTGTTTGTTGGTTTGTTGGTTTGTTCGTTTGTTGGTTTGTTGGTTTGTTCGTTTGTTGGTTTGTTTGTTTGTTGGTTTGTTGGCTTGTTGGCTTGTTGGTTTGTTGGTTTGTTGGTTTGTTGACTTGTTGGTTTGTTGGTTTGTTGGCTTGTTGGTTTTGTTGGCTTGTTGGTTTGTTGGTTTATTGGTTTGTTGGTTTGTTTCTTTGTTGGTTTGTTGGTTTGTTGGTTTGTTGGTTTGTCGGTTTTTTGGTTTGTTGGCTTGTTGGTTTTTCGGTTTGTTGGTTTGTTGGTTTGTTGGCTTGTTTGTTTGTTGGTTTGTTGGTTTGTTGGTTTGTTGGTTTGTTGGTTTGTTGGTTTGTTGGTTTGTTAGTTTGCTGGCTTGTTGGTTTGTTGGTTTGTTCGTTTGTTGGTTTGTAGGTTTGTTGGTTTGTTGGCTTGTTGGCTTGCTGGTTTGTTGGATTGTTGGTTTGTTGGCTTGTTGGTTTGTTGGTTTTGTTGGTTTGTTTGCATGTTGGTTTGTTGGTTTGTTGGTTTGTTGGTTTGTTGGTATGTTGGTTTGTTCGTTTGTTGGTTTGTTGGTTGTTTGGTTTGTTGGTTTGTTGGTTTGTTGGTTTGTTGGTTTGTTGGCTTATTGGCTTGTTGTTTTGTTGGTTTGTTCGTTTGTTGGTTTGTTGTTTTGTTGGATTGTTGGCTTGTTGGTTTGTTGGTTTGTTGGCTTGTTGGTTTGTTGGTTTTTTGGTTTGTTAGTTTGTTGGTTTGTTGGTTTGTTGGTTTGTTGGTTTGTTGGTTTGTTGGTATGTTGGTTTGTTGGTTTGTTGGTTTGTTGGTTTGTTGGTTTGTTGGTTTGTTGGCTTGTTGGTTTGTTGGTTTGTTAGTTTGTTGGTGTGTTTGTTTGTTGGCTTGTTGGCTTGTTGGTTTGTTGGTTTGTTGGTTTGTTGGTTTGTTGGTTTGTTGGTTTGTTTCTTTGTTCGTTTTTTGGTTTGTTGGCTTGTTGGTTTGTTCGTTTGTTGGTTTGTTGGTTACTTGGTTTGTTGGTTTGTTGCTTTGTTGGTTTGTTGGTTTGTTGGTTTGTTGGTTTGTTCGTTTGTTGGTTTGTTGGTTGTTTGGTTTGTTGGTTTGTTGGGTTGTTGGTGTGTTGGTTTGTTGGTTTGTTGGCTTATTGGCTTGTTGGTTTGTTGGTTTGTTCGTTTGTTGGTTTGTTGTTTTGTTGGATTGTTGGCTTGTTGGTTTGTTGGTTTATTGGCTTGTTGGTTTGTTGGTTTTTTGGTTTGTTGGTTTGTTGGCTTGTTGGTTTGTTGGTTTGTTGGTTTGTTGGTTTGTTTCTTTGTTCGTTTTTTGGTTTGTTGGCTTGTTGGTTTTTTCGTTTGTTGGTTTGTTGGTTACTTGGTTTGTTGGTTTGTTGGTTTGTTGGTTTGTTGGTTTGTTGGTTTGTTGGTTTGCTCGTTTGTTGGTTTGTTGATTTGTTCGTTTGTTGGTTTGTTGGTTTGTTGGTTTGTTGGCTTGTTGGCTCGTTGGTTTGTTGGTTTGTTGGCTTGTTGGTTTGTTGGTTTATTGGCTTGTTGGTTTGTTGGCTTGTTGGTTTGTTCGTTTGCTGGTTTGTTGATTTGTTCGTTTGTTCGTTTGTTGGTTTGTTGGTTTGTTGGTTTGTTGGTTTGTTGGTTTTTTGGTTTGTTGGTTTTTTGGTTTGTTGGCTTTTTGGTTTGTTGGTTTGTTGGTTTGTTGGCTTCTTGGTTTGTTGGTTTGTTGGTTTGTTGGCTTGTTTGTTTGTTGGTTTGTTGGTTTGTTGGTTTGTTGGTTTGTTGGTTTGTTGGTTTGTTGGTTTGTTGGTTTGTTGTTTTGTTGGTTTGTTGGTTTGTTGGTTTGTTGGTTTGTTGGTTTGTTTGCTAGTTGGTTTTTTTGTTTGTTGGTTTGTTGGTTTGTTGGTTTGTTGGTTTGTTGGTTTGTTTGTATGTTGGTTTGTTGGCTTGTTGGTTTGTTGGCTTGTTGGCTTGTTGGTTTGTTGGTTTGTTGGTTTGTTTCTTTGTTGGTTTGTTGGTTTGTTGGTTTGTTGGTTTGTTGGTTTGTTTATTTGTTGGTTTGTTGGTTTGTTGGCTTGTTGGTTTTTTGGTTCGTTGGTTTGTTTCTTTGTTGGTTTGTTGGTTTGTTGGTTTGTTGGTTTGTTGGTTTGTTGGTTTGTTGGTTTGTTGGTTTGTTGGTTTGTTGGTTAGTTGGTTTGTTGGTTTTCTGGCTTTTTGGTCTGCTGGTTTGTTCGTTTGTTGGTTTGTAGGTTTGTTGTTTTGTTGGTTTGCTGGCTTGTTGGTTTGTTGGTTTGTTGGTTTGTTGGCTTGTTGGTTTGTTGGTTTTGATGGTTTGTTGGCTTGTTGGTTTGTTGGTTTGTTGGTATGTTGGTTTGTTCGTTTGTTGGTTTGTTGGTTGTTTGGTTTGTTGGTTTGTTGGTTTGTTGATTTGTTGGTTTGTTGGTTTGTTGGCTTATTGGCTTATTGGTTTGTAGGTTTGTTCGTTTGTTGGTTTGTTGGTTTGTTGTTTTGTTGGATTGTTGGCTTGTTGGTTTGTTGGTTTGTTGGTTTGTTGGTTTTTTGATTTGTTGGTTTTTTGGTTTGTTGGTTTGTTGGTTTGTTTGTTTGTTGGTTTGTTGGTTTATTGGTTTGTTGGTTTGTTGGTTGGTTGGTTTGTTGGTTTGTTGGCTTGTTGGTTTGTTGGCTTGTTGGTTTGTTGGTTTTTTAGTTTGTTGGTGTGTTTGTTTGTTGGCTTGTTGGTTTGTTGGTTTGTTGGTTTGTTGGTTTGTTGCTTTGTTCGTTTTTTGGTTTGTTGGCTTGTTGGTTTGTTCGTTTGTTGGTTTGTTGGTTACTTAATTTGTTGGTTTGTTGGATTGTTGATTTGTTGGTTTGTTGGTTCGTTGGTTTGTTCGTTTGTTGGTTTGTTGGTTTGTTCGTTTGTTGGTTTGTTGGTTTGTTGGCTTCTTGGTTTGTTGGTTTGTTGGTTTGTTGGCTTGTTTGTTTGTTGGTTTGTTGGTTTGTTGGTTTGTTGGTTTGTTGGTTTGTTGGTTTGTTGGTTTGTTGTTTTGTTGGTTTCTTGGTTTGTTGGTTTGTTGGTTTGTTGGTTTGTTTGCTAGTTGGTTTTTTTGTTTGTTGGTTTGTTGGTTTGTTGGTTTGTTGG
The DNA here is from genome assembly GCA_958298945.1 of Atherix ibis. NCBI lineage: Eukaryota > Metazoa > Arthropoda > Insecta > Diptera > Athericidae > Atherix > Atherix ibis. The sequence goes on from OY282608.1 coordinate 102,138,246, forward strand.
TTTGTTGGTTTGTTGGTATGTTGGTTTGTTGGCTTGTTGGTTTGTTGGCTTGTTGGCTTGTTGGTTTGTTGGTTTGTTGGTTTGTTTCTTTGTTGGTTTGTTGGTTTGTTGGTTTGTTGGTTTGTTGGTTTGTTGGTTTGTTGGTTTGTTGGCTTGTTGGTTTTTTGGTTCGTTGGTTTGTTTCTTTGTTGGTTTGTTGGTTTGTTGGTTTGTTGGTTTGTTGGTTTGTTGGTTTGTTGGTTTGTTGGTTTGTTGGTTTGTTGGTTAGTTGGTTTGTTGGTTTTCTGGCTTTTTGGTCTGCTGGCTTGTTCGTTTGTTGGTTTGTAGGTTTGTTGTTTTGTTGGTTTGCTGGCTTGTGGGTTTGTTGGTTTGTTGGTTTGTTGGCTTGTTGGTTTGTTGGTTTTGATGGTTTGTTGGCTTGTTGGTTTGTTGGTTTGTTGGTATGTTGGTTTGTTCGTTTGTTGGTTTGTTGGTTGTTTGGTTTGTTGGTTTGTTGGTTTGTTGATTTGTTGGTTTGTTGGTTTGTTGGCTTATTGGCTTATTGGTTTGTAGGTTTGTTCGTTTGTTGGTTTGTTGGTTTGTTGTTTTGTTGGATTGTTGGCTTGTTGGTTTGTTGGTTTGTTGGTTTGTTGGTTTTTTGATTTGTTGGTTTGTTGGTTTGTTGGTTTGTTGGTTTGTTTGTTTGTTGGTTTGTTGGTTTATTGGTTTGTTGGTTTGTTGGTTGGTTGGTTTGTTGGTTTGTTGGCTTGTTGGTTTGTTGGCTTGTTGGTTTGTTGGTTTTTTAGTTTGTTGGTGTGTTTGTTTGTTGGCTTGTTGGTTTGTTGGTTTGTTGGTTTGTTGGTTTGTTGCTTTGTTCGTTTTTTGGTTTGTTGGCTTGTTGGTTTGTTCGTTTGTTGGTTTGTTGGTTACTTAATTTGTTGGTTTGTTGGATTGTTGATTTGTTGGTTTGTTGGTTCGTTGGTTTGTTCGTTTGTTGGTTTGTTGGTTTGTTCGTTTGTTGGTTTGTTGGTTTTTTGGTTTGTTGGTTTGTTTGTTTGTTGGCTTGTTGGTTTGTTGGTTTGTTGGTTTGTTCGTTTGTTGGTTTGTTGGTTGTTTGGTTTGTTGGTTTGTTGGTTTGTTGGTTTGTTGGTTTGTTGGTTTGTTGGCTTATTGGCTTGTTGGTTTGTTGGTTTGTTCGTTTGTTGGTTTGTTGTTTTGTTGGATTGTTGGCTTGTTGGTTTGTTGGTTTGTTGGTTTGTTGGGTTGTTGGTTTGTTGGTTTTTTGGTTTGTTGGTTTGTTGGCTTGTTGGTTTGTTGGTTTGTTGGTTTGTTGGTTTGTTGGTTTGTTTCTTTGTTCGTTTTTTGGTTTGTTTGCTTGTTGGTTTGTTCGTTTGTTGGTTTGTTGGTTACTTGGTTTGTTGGTTTGTTGGTTTGTTGGTTTGTTGGTTTGTTGGTTTGTTGGTTTGTTGGTTTGTTCGTTTGTTCGTTTGTTGGTTTGTTGATTTGTTCGTTTGTTGGTTTGTTGGTTTGTTGGTTTGTTGGCTTGTTGGCTCGTTGGTTTGTTGGTTTGTTGGCTTGTTGGTTTGTTGGTTTATTGGCTTGTTGGTTTGTTGGCTTGTTGGTTTGTTCGTTTGCAGGTTTGTTGATTTGTTCGTTTGTTGGTTTGTTGGTTTTTTGGTTTGTTGGCTTTTTGGTTTGTTGGTTTGTTGGTTTGTTGGCTTGTTGGTTTGTTGGTTTGTTATTTTGTTGGCTTGTTTGTTTGTTGGTTTGTTGGTTTGTTGGTTTGTTGGTTTGTTGGTTTGTTGGTTTGTTGGTTTGTTGTTTTGTTGGTTTGTTGGTTTGTTGGTTTGTTGGTTTGTTGGTTTGTTTGCTAGTTCGTTTTTTTGTTTGTTGGTTTGTTAGTTTGTTGGTTTATTGGTTTGTTGGTTTGTTGGTATGTTGGTTTGTTGGCTTGTTGGTTTGTTGGCTTGTTGGCTTGTTGGTTTGTTGGTTTGTTGGTTTGTTGGTTTGTTTCTTTGTTCGTTTGTTGGTTTGTTGGTTTGTTGGTTTGTTGGTTTGTTGGTTTGTTGGTTTGTTGACTTGTTGGTTTTTTGGTTCGTTGGTTTGTTTCTTTGTTGGTTTGTTGGTTTGTTGGTTGGTTGGTTTGTTGGTTTGTTGGTTTGTTGGTTTGTTGGTTTGTTGGTTTGTTGGTTTGTTGGTTTTCTGGCTTGTTAGTCTGCTGGTTTGTTCGTTTGTTGGTTTGTAGGTTTGTTGTTTTGTTGGCTTGTTAGCTTGTTGGTTTGTTGGTTTGTTGGTTTGTTGGCTTGTTGGTTTGTTGGTTTTGATGGTTTGTTGGATTGTTGGTTTGTTGGTTTGTTGGTATGTTGGTTTGTTCGTTTGTTGGTTTGTTGGTTGTTTGGTTTGTTGGTTTGTTGGTTTGTTGATTTGTTGGTTTGTTGGCTTGTTGGCTTATTGGCTTATTGGTTTGTAGGTTTGTTCGTTTGTTGGTTTGTTGGTTTGTTGTTTTGTTGGATTGTTGGCTTGTTGGTTTGTTGGTTTGTTGGTTTGTTGGTTTTTTGGTTTGTTGGTTTGTTGGTTTGTTGGTTTGTTGGTTTGTTGGTTTGTTGGTTTGTTGGTTTATTGGTTTGTTGGTCTGTTGGTTGGTAGGTTTGTTGGTTTGTTGGCTTGTTGGTTTGTTGGCTTGTTGGTTTGTTGGTTTGTTAGTTTGTTGGTGTGTTTGTTTGTTGGTTTGTTGGTTTGTTGGTTTGTTGGTTTGTTGCTTTGTTCGTTTTTTGGTTTGTTGGCTTGTTGGTTTGTTCGTTTGTTGGTTTGTTGGTTACTTGGTTTGTTGGTTTGTTGGATTGTTGATTTGTTGGTTTGTTGGTTCGTTGGTTTGTTCGTTTGTTGGTTTGTTGGTTTGTTTGTTTGTTGGTTTGCTGGTTTTTTGGTTTCTTGGCTTGTTGGCTTGTTGGTTTGTTGGCTTGTTGGTTTGTTCTTTTGTTGGTTTGTTGGTTTGTTCGTTTGTTCGTTTGTTGGTTTGTTGGTTTGTTAGTTTGTTGGTTTTTTTGCTTTGTTGGTTTTTTGGTTTGTTGGCTTTTTGGTTTGTTGGTTTGTTGGTTTGCTTGCTTGTTGGTTTGTTGGTTTGTTGGTTTGTTGGTTTGTTGGTTTGTTGGTTTATTGGTTTGTTGGCTTGTTGGTTGGTTGGTTTGTTGGTTTGTTGGCTTGTTGGTTTGTTGGCTTGTTGGTTTGTTGGTTTGTTAGTTTGTTGGTGTGTTTGTTTGTTGGCTTGTTGGTTTGTTGGTTTGTTGGTTTGTTGGTTTGTTGCTTTGTTCGTTTTTTGGTTTGTTGGCTTGTGGTTTGTTCGTTTGTTGGTTTGTTGGTTACTTGGTTTGTTGGTTTGTTGGTTTGTTGATTTGTTGGTTTGTTGGTTCGTTGGTTTGTTGGTTTGTTGGTTTGTTCGTTTGTTGGTTTGTTGGTTTTTTGGTTTGTTGGCTTGTTGGCTTGTTGGTTTGTTTGTTTGTTGGCTTGTTGGTTTGTTGGTTTGTTGGCTTGTTGGTTTGTTGGCTTGTTGGTTTGTTCGTTTGTTGGTTTGTTGGTTTGTTCGTTTGTTCGTTTGTTGGTTCGTTGGTTTGTTGGTTTGTTGGTTTTTTTGGTTTGTAGGTTTTTTGTTTGTTGGCTTTTTGGTTTTTTGGTTTGTTGGTTTGCTTGCTTGTTGGTTTGTTGGTTTGTTGGTTTGTTGGTTTGTTTGTTTGTTCGTTTGTTGGTTTGTTGGTTTGTTGGTTTATTGGTTTATTGGTTTGTTGGTTTGTTGGTTTGTTGGTTTGTTGGATTGTTGGTTTTTTGGTTTGTTGGTTTGTTGGTTTGTTGGTTTTGTTGGTTTTGTTGGCTTGTTGGTTTGTTGGTTTGTTGGTTTGTTGGTTTGTTGGTTTGTTTCTTTGTTAGTTTGTTGGTTTGTTGGTTTGTTGGTTTGTTGGTTTGTTGGTTTGTTGGTTTGTTGGCTTGTTGGTTTTTTGGTTTGTTGGTTTGTTTCTTTGTTGGTTTGTTGGTTTGTAGGTTTGTTGGTTTGTTGGTTTGTTCGTTTGTTGGTTTGTAGGTTAGTTGGTTTGTTGGCTTGTTGGCTTGTTGGTTTGTTGGTTTGTTGGTTTGTTGGCTTGTTGGTTTGTTGGTTTGTTGGTTTGTTGGTTTGTTGGTTTGTTTGTTTTCTGGCTTGTTGGTTTGCTGGTTTGTTCGTTTTTGGTTTGTAGGTTTGTTGGTTTGTTGGCTTGTTGGCTTGTTGGTTTGTTGGTTTGTTGGTTTGTTGGTTTGTTGGTTTTGTTGGTTTGTTGGTTTGTTGGTTGTTGGTTTGTTGGTATGTTGGTTTGTTCGTTTGTTGGTTTGTTGGTTGTTTGGTTTGTTGGTTTGTTGGTTTGTTGATTTGTTGGTTTGTTGGTTTGTTGGCTTATTGGCTTGTTGGTTTGTTGGTTTGTTCGTTTGTTCGTTTGTTGGTTTGTTGGTTTGTTGTTTTGTTGGATTGTTGGCTTGTTGGTTTGTTGGTTTGTTGGTTTGTTGGTTTGTTGGTTTTTTGGTTTGTTGGTTTGTTGGTTTGTTGGTTTGTTGGTTTGTTGGTTTGTTGGTTTGTTGGCTTGTTGGTTTGTTGGTTTGTTAGTTTGTTGGTGTGTTTGTTTGTTGGCTTGTTGGCTTGTTGGTTTGTTGGTTTGTTGGTTTGTTGTTTTGTTCGTTTTTTGGTTTGTTGGCTTGTTGGTTTGTTCGTTTGTTGTGTTGTTGGTTACTTGGTTTGTTGGTTTGTTGGTTTGTTGGTTTGTTGGTTTGTTGGTTTGTTGGTTTGTTGGTTTGTTGGTTTGCTGGTTTGTTGGTTTGTTCGTTTGTTGGTTTGTTGGTTTGTTCGTTTGTTGGTTTGTTCGTTTGTTGGTTTGTTGGTTTGTTGGTTTGTTGGTTTATTCGTTTGTTGGTTTGTTCGTTTGTTGGTTTGTTGGTTTTTTGGTTTGTTGGTTTTTTGGTTTGTTGGCTTTTTGGTTTGTTGGTTTGTTGGTTTGCTGGCTTGTTGGTTTGTTGGTTTGTTAGTTTGTTTGTTTGTTGGTTTGTTCGTTTGTTGGTTTGTTGGTTTATTGGTTTGTTGGTTTGTTGGTTTGTTGGTTTGTTGGTTTGTTGGATTGTTGGTTTTTTGGTTTGTTGGTTTGTTGGTTTGTTGGTTTTGTTGGCTTGTTTTTTTGTTGGTTTGTTGGTTTGTTGGTTTGTTTCTTTGTTGGTTTGTTGGTTTGTTGGTTTGTTGTTTTGTTGGTTTGTTGGCTTGTTGGTTTTTTGGTTTGTTGGTTTGTATCTTTGTTGGTTTTTTGGTTTGTAGGTTTGTTGGTTTGTTGGTTTGTTGGTTTGTTGGTTTGTTGGTTTGTTGGTTTGTTGGTTTGTTGGTTTGTTGGTTTGTCGGTTTGTTGACTTGTTTGTTTGTTCGTTTGTTGGCTTTTTGGTTTGTTGGTTTGTTGGTTTGTTGGTTTGTTGGTTTGTTGATTTGTTCGTTTTTTGGTTTGTTGGTTTGTTGGTTTGTTGGTTTGTTGATTTGTTGGTTTGTTGGTTGTTTGGTTTGTTGGTTAATTGGTTTGTTGGTTTGTTGGTTGGTTGGCTTATTGGCTTGTTGGTTTGTTGGTTTGTTCGTTTGTTGGTTTGTTGGTTTGTTGTTTTGTTGGATTGTTGGATTGTTGGTTTGTTGGTTTGTTGGTTTGTTGGCTTGTTGGTTTGTTCGTTTTTTGGTTTGCTGGTTTGTTGGTTTGTTGGTTTATTGGTTTGTTGGTTTGTTGGTTTGTTGGTTTGATGGTTTGTTGGTTTCTTGGTTTGTTGGTTTGTTGGCTTGTTGGTTTGTTGGTTTGTTAGTTTGTTTTTGTGTTTGTTTGTTGGATTGTTGGCTTATTGGTTTGTTGGTTTGTTGATTTGTTGCTTTGTTCGTTTTTTGGTTTGTTGGCTTGTTGGTTTGTTCGTTTGTTGGTTTGTTGGTTACTTGGTTTGTTGGTTTGTTGGTTTGTTGGTTTGTTGGTTTGTTGGTTTGTTGGTTTGTTGGTTTGCTGGTTTGTTGGTTTGTTGGTTTGTTCGTTTGTTCGTTTGTTGGTTTGTTGGGTTGTTCTTTTGTTGGTTTGTTGGTTTGTTGGTTTGTTGGCTTGTTGGCTTGTTGATTTGTTGGCTTGTTGATTTGTTGGTTTGTTGGTTCGTTGGTTTGTTGGTTTGTTGGTTTGTTGGTTTGTTGGTTTGTTGGTTTGTTGGTTTGTTGGTTTGTTGGTTTGTTGGTTTGTTGGTGTGTTGGTGTGTTGGCTTGTTGGTTTGTTGATTTGTTGGTTTGTTGTTTTGTTGGTTTGTTTGTTTGTTGGCTTGTTGGTTTGTTGGTTTGTTAGTTTGTTGGTGTGTTTTTTGTTGGCTTGTTGGTTTGTTGGTTTGTTGATTTGTTGGTTTGTTGGTTTGTTGGTTTGTTCGTTTGTTGGTTTGTTGGTTTGTTCGTTTGTTGGTTTGTTGGTTTGTTGGTTTGTTGGTTTTTTTGGTTTGTTGGTTTTTTGGTTTGTTGGCTTTTTGGTTTGTTGGTTAGTTGGTTTGCTTGCTTGTTGGTTTGTTGGTTTGTTGGTTTGTTGGTTTGTTGGTTTGTTGGCTTGTTGGTTTGTTGGTTTGTTGGCTTGTTGGTTTGTTGGCTTGTTAGTTTGTTCGTTTGTTGGTTTGTTGGTTTGTTCGTTTGTTCGTTTGTTGGTTTGTTGGTTTGTTGGTTTTTTTGGTTTGTTGGTTTTTTGGTTTGTTGGCTTTTTGGTTTGTTGGTTTTTTGGTTTGTTGGCTTGTTGGCTTGTTGGTTTGTTTGTTTGTTGGCTTGTTGGTTTGTTGGTTTGTTGGCTTGTTGGTTTGTTGGCTTGTTGGTTTGTTCGTTTGTTGGTTTGTTGGTTTGTTCGTTTGTTCGTTTGTTGGTTTGTTGGTTTGTTGGTTTGTTGGTTTTTTTGGTTTGTTGGTTTTTTGGTTTGTTGGCTTTTTGGTTTGTTGGTTAGTTGGTTTGCTTGCTTGTTAGTTTGTTGGTTTGTTGGTTTGTTGGTTTGTTGGTTTGTTGGCTTGTTGGTTTGTTGGTTTGTTGGCTTTTTGGTTTGTTGGTTAGTTGGTTTGCTTGCTTGTTGGTTTGTTGGTTTGTTGGTTTGTTGGTTTGTTGGCTTGTTGGTTTGTTGGTTTGTTGGCTTGTTGGTTTGTTGGCTTGTTGGTTTGTTCGTTTGTTGGTTTGTTGGTTTGTTCGTTTGTTCGTTTGTTGGTTTGTTGGTTTGTTGGTTTGTTGGTTTGTTGGTTTTTTTGGTTTGTTGGTTTTTTGGTTTGTTGGCTTTTTGGTTTGTTGGTTTTTTGGTTTGTTGGCTTGTTGGCTTGTTGGTTTGTTTGTTTGTTGGCTTGTTGGTTTGTTGGTTTGTTGGCTTGTTGGTTTGTTGGCTTGTTGGTTTGTTCGTTTGTTGGTTTGTTGGTTTGTTCGTTTGTTCGTTTGTTGGTTTGTTGATTTGTTGGTTTTTTTGGTTTGTTGGTTTTTTGGTTTGTTGGCTTTTTGGTTTGTTGGTTTTTTGGTTTGTTGGCTTGTTGGCTTGTTGGTTTGTTTGTTTGTTGGCTTGTTGGTTTGTTGGTTTGTTGGCTTGTTGGTTTGTTGGTTTGTTGGTTTGTTGGTTTGTTTGTTTGTTAGTTTGTTGGTTTGTTGGTTTGTTGGTTTATTGGTTTGTTGGTTTGTTGGTTTGTTGGTTTGTTGGATTGTTGGTTTTTTGGTTTGTTGGTTTTTTGGTTTGTTGGTTTTGTTGGCTTGGTTTTTTGTTGGTTTGTTGGTTTGTTTCTTTGTTGGTTTGTTGGTTTGTTGGTTTGTTGGTTTGTTGGTTTGTTGGTTTGTTGGTTTGTTGGTTTGTTGGCTTGTTGGTTTTTTGGTTTGTTGGTTTGTATCTTTGTTGGTTTTTTGGTTTGTAGGTTTGTTGGTTTGTAGGTTTGTTGGTTTGTTGGTTTGTTGGTTTGTTTCTTTGTTGGTTTGTTGGTTTGTTGGTTTGTTGGTTTGTTGGTTTGTTGGTTGGTTGGTTTGTTGGTTTGTTGGCTTGTTGGTTTTTTGGTTTGTTGGTTTGTATCTTTGTTGGTTTTTTGGTTTGTAGGTTTGTTGGTTTGTATCTTTGTTGGTTTTTTGGTTTGTAGGTTTGTTGGTTTGTTGGTTTTTTGGTTTGTTGGTTTGTTGGTTTGTTGGTTTGTTGGTTTGTTGGTTTGTTGGTTTGTTGGTTTGTTGGTTTGTTGGTTTGTTGGTTTGTTGGTTTGTTGGTTTGTTGGTTTCTTGGTTTGTTGGTTTGTTGGCTTGTTGGTTTGTTTTTTTTGTTAGTTTGTTTCTGTGTTTGTTTGTTGGCTTGTTGGCTTATTGGTTTGTTGGTTTGTTGATTTGTTGCTTTGTTCGTTTTTTGGTTTGTTGGCTTGTTGGTTTGTTCGTTTGTTGGTTTGTTGGTTACTTGGTTTGTTGGTTTGTTGGTTTGTTGGTTTGTTGGTTTGTTGGTTTGTTGGTTTGTTGGTTTTTTCGTTTGTTGGTTTGTTCGTTTGTTCGTTTGTTGGTTTGTTGGGTTGTTCGTTTGTTGGTTTGTTGGTTTGTTGGCTTGTTGGCTTGTTGATTTGTTGGCTTGTTGGTTTGTTGGTTTTTTGGTTTGTTGGTTTGTTGGTTTGTTGGTTTGTTGGTTTGTTGGTTTGTTGGTTTGTTGGTTTGTTGGTTTGTGGGTTTGTGGGTTTGTTGGTGTGTTGGCTTGTTGGTTTGTTGATTTGTTGGTTTGTTGGTTTGTTGGTTTGTTGGTTTGTTGGCTTGTTGGTTTGTTGGTTTGTTAGTTTGTTGGTCTGTTTGTTTGTTGGCTTGCTGGTTTGTTGGTTTGTTGATTTGTTGGTTTGTTGGTTTGTTGGTTTGTTCGTTTGTTGGTTTGTTCGTTTGTTCGTTTGTTGGTTTGTTGGTTTTTTGGATTATTGGCTTGTTGGCTAGTTGGTTTGTTGGCTTGTTGGTTTGTTCGTTTGTTGGTTTGTTGGTTTGTTCGTTTGTTCGTTTGTTGGTTTGTTGGTTTGTTGGTTTGTTGGTTTTTTTTGGTTTTTTTGGTTTGTTGGTTTTTTGGTTTGTTGGCTTTTTGGTTTGTTGGTTTTTTGGCTTGTTGGCTTGTTGGCTTGTTGGTGTGTTTGTTTGTTGGTTTGTTGGTTTGTTGGTTTGTTGGTTTGTTGGTTTGTTGGTTTGTTGGTGTGTTGGCTTGTTGGTTTGTTGATTTGTTGGTTTGTTGGTTTGTTGGTTTGTTGGCTTGTTGGTTTGTTGGTTTGTTAGTTTGTTGGTGTGTTTGTTTGTTGGCTTGTTAATTTGTTGGTTTGTTGATTTGTTGGTTTGTTGGTTTGTTGGTTTGTTCGTTTGTTGGTTTGTTGGTTTGTTTGTTTGTTGCTTTGTTCGTTTTTTGGTTTGTTGGCTTGTTGGTTTGTTCGTTTGTTGGTTTGTTGGTTACTTGGTTTGTTGGTTTGTTGGTTTGTTGGTTTGTTTTTTTGTTGGTTTGTTGGTTTTTGGTTTGTTGGTTTGTTCGTTTGTTCGTTTGTTGGTTTGTTGGGTTGTTCGTTTGTTGGTTTGTTGGTTTGTTGGTTTGTTGGCTTCTTGGCTTGTTGATTTGTTGGCTTGTTGGTTTGTTGGTTTTTTGGTTTGTTTGTTTGTTGGGTTGTTGGTTTGTTGGTTTGTTGGTTCGTTGGTTTGTTGGTTTGTTGGTTTGTTGGCTTGTTTGTTTGTTGGTTTGTTGGTTTGTTGGGGTGTTGGCTTGTTGGTTTGTTGGTTTGTAGATATGTTGGTTTGTTGGTTTGTTGGTTTGTTGGTTTGTTGGCTTGTTGGTTTGTTGGTTTGTTAGTTTGTTGGTGTGTTTGTTTGTTGGCTTGTTGGTTTGTTGGTTTGTTGATTTGTTGGTTTGTTGGTTTGTTGGTTTGTTGGTTTGTTCGTTTGTTGGTTTGTTGGTTTGTTCGTTTGTTGGTTTGTTGGTTTTTTGGTTTGTTGGCTTGTTGGCTTGTTGGTTTGTTTGTTTGTTGGCTTTTTGGTTTGTTGGCTTGTTGGTTTGTTTGTTTGTTGGCTTGTTGGTTTGTTGGTTTGTTGGCTTGTTGGTTTGTTGGCTTGTTGGTTTGTTCGTTTGTTGGTTTGTTGGTTTGTTCGTTTGTTCGTTTGTTGGTTTGTTGGTTTGTTGGTTTGTTGGTTTTTTTGGTTTGTTGGTTTTTTGGTTTGTTGGCTTTTTGGTTTGTTGGTTTGCTTGCTTGTTGGTTTGTTGGTTTGTTGGTTTGTTGGTTTGTTGGTTTGTTGGTTTGTTTGTTTGTTGGTTTGTTTGTTTGTTGGTTTGTTGGTTTATTGGTTTGTTGGTTTGTTGGTTTGCTGGTTTGTTGGTTTATTGGTTTGTTGGTTTGTTGGTTTGTTGGTTTGTTGGATTGTTGGTTTTTTGGTTTGTTGGTTTGTTGGTTTGTTGGTTTTGTTGGCTTGTTGGTTTGTTGGTTTGTTGGTTTGTTTCTTTGTTGGTTTGTTGGTTTGTTGGTTTGTTGGTTTGTTGGTTTGTTGGTTTGTTGGTTTGTTGGCTTGTTGGTTTTTTGGTTTGTTGGTTTGTTGGTTTGTTGGTTTGTTGGTTTGTTGGTTTGTTGGTTTGTTGGTTTGTTGGTTTGTTGGTTTGTTGGTTTGTTGGTTTGTTGGCTTATTGGTTTGTTGGTTTGTTGGTTTGTTGGTTTGTTCGTTTGTTGGTTTGTTGGTTTGTTGGTTTGTTGGATTGTTGGTTTTTTGGTTTGTTAGTTTGTTGGTTTGTTGTTTTTGTTGGCTTGTTGGTTTGTTGCTTTGTTGGTTTGTTGGTTTGTTGGTTTGTTGGTTTGTTGGTTTGTTGGTTTGTTGGTTTGTTGGTTTGTTGGCTTGTTGGTTTGTTGATTTGTTGGTTTGTTGGTTTGTTGGTTTGTTGCTTTGTTGGCTTGTTGGTTTGTTGGTTTGTTAGTTTGTTGGTGTGTTTGCTTGTTGGTTTGTTGGTTTGTTGATTTGTTGGTTTGTTGGTTTGTTGGTTTGTTGGTTTGTTCGTTTGTTGGTTTGTTGGTTTGTTCGTTTATTGGTTTGTTGGTTTTTTGGTTTGTTGGCTTGTTGGCTTGTTGGTTTGTTTGTTTGTTGGCTTGTTGGTTTGTTGGCTTGTTGGTTTGTTTGTTTGTTGGCTTGTTGGTTTGTTGGTTTGTTGGCTTGTTGGTTTGTTGGTTTGTTCGTTTGTTGGTTTGTTGGTTTGTTCGTTTGTTCGTTTGTTGGTTTGTTGGTTTGTTGGTTTGTTGGTTTTTTTGGTTTGTTGGTTTTTTGGTTTGTTGTCTTTTTGGTTTGTTGGTTTGTTGGTTTGCTTGCTTGTTGGTTTGTTGGTTTATTAGTTTGTTGGTTTGTTGGTTTGTTGGTTTGTTGGTTTATTGGTTTGTTGGTTTGTTGGTTTGTTGGTTTGTTGGATTGTTGGTTTTTTGGTTTGTTGGTTTGTTGGTTTGTTGGTTTTGTTGGCTTGTTGGTTTGTTGGTTTGTTGGTTTGTTGGTTTGTTTCTTTGTTGGTTTGTTGGTTTGTTGGCTTGTTGGTTTGTGGGTTTGTTGGTTTGTTGGCTTGTTGGTTTGTTGGTTTGTTGGTTTGTTGGTTTGTTTCTTTGTTGGTTTGTTGGTTTGTTGGTTTGTTGGTTTGTTGGTTTGTTGGTTTGTTGGCTTGTTTGTTTGTTCGTTTGTTGGCATTTTGGTTTGTTGGTTTGTTGGTTTGTTGGTTTGTTGGTTTGTTGGTTTGTTGGTTTGTTGGTTTGTTGGTTTGTTGGTTTGTTGGTTTGTTGGTTTGTTGGTTTGTCGGTTTGTTGACTTGTTTGTTTGTTCGTGTGTTGGCTTTTTGGTTTGTTGGTTTGTTGGTTTGTTGGTTTGTTGGTTTGTTGATTTGTTCGTTTTTTGGTTTGTTGGTTTGTTGGTTTGTTGGTTTGTTGGTTTGTTGGTTGTTTGGTTTGTTGGTTTGTTGGTTTGTTGGTTTGTTGGTTGGTTGGCTTATTTGCTTGTTGGTTTGTTGGTTTGTTCGTTTGTTGGTTTGTTGGTTTGTTGTTTTGTTGGATTGTTGGATTGTTGGTTTGTTGGTTTGTTGGTTTGTTGGTTTGTTGGCTTGTTGGTTTGTTGGTTTTTTGGTTTGTTGGTTTGTTGGTTTGTTGGTTTGTTGGTTTCTTGGTTTGTTGGTTTGTTGGTTTGTTGGTTTCTTGGTTTGTTGGTTTGTTGGCTTGTTGGTTTGTTGGTTTGTTGGTTTGTTAGTTTGTTTCTGTGTTTGTTTGTTGGCTTGTTGGCTTATTGGTTTGTTGGTTTGTTGATTTGTTGCTTTGTTCGTTTTTTGGTTTGGTGGCTTGTTGGTTTGTTCGTTTGTTGGTTTGTTGGTTACTTGGTTTGTTGGTTTGTTGGTTTGTTGGTTTGTTGGTTTGTTGGTTTGTTCGTTCGTTCGTTTGTTGGTTTGTTGGGTTGTTCGTTTGTTGGTTTGTTGGTGTGTTGGCTTGTTGGCTTGTTGGTTTGTTGATTTGTTGGTTTGTTGGTTTGTTGGTTTGTTGGTTTGTTGGCTTGTTGGTTTGTTGGTTTGTTGGTTTGTTGGTTTGTTAGTTTGTTGGTGTGTTTGTTTGTTGGTTTGTTTGTTTGTTGGCTTGTTGGTTTGTTGGTTTGTTGGCTTGTTGGTTTGTTGGCTTGTTGGTTTGTTCGTTTGTTGGTTTGTTGGTTTGTTCGTTTGTTCGTTTGTTGGTTTGTTGGTTTGTTGGTTTGTTGGTTTTTTTGGTTTGTTGGTTTTTTGGTTTGTTGGCTTTTTGGTTTGTTGGTTTTTTGGTTTGTTGGCTTGTTGGCTTGTTGGTTTGTTTTTTTTGTTGGTTTGTTGGTTTGTTGGTTTGTTGGTTTGTTGGTGTGTTGGCTTGTTGGTTTGTTGATTTGTTGGTTTGTTGGTTTGTTGGTTTGTTGGTTTGTTGGTTTGTTGGTTTGTTGGTTTGTTGGCTTGTTGGTTTGTTGGTTTGTTAGTTTGTTAGTGTGTTTGTTTGTTGGCTTGTTGATTTGTTGGTTTGTTGATTTGTTGGTTTGCTGGTTTGTTGGTTTGTTCGTTTGTTGGTTTGTTGGTTTGTTTGTTTGTTGCTTTGTTCGTTTTTTGGTTTGTTGGCTTGTTGGTTTGTTCGTTTGTTGGTTTGTTAGTTACTTGGTTTGTTGGTTTGTTGGTTTGTTGGTTTGTTGGTTTGTTGGTTTGTTGGTTTGTTCGTTTGTTCGTTTGTTGGTTTGTTGGGTTGTTCGTTTGTTGGTTTGTTGGTTTGTTGGTTTGTTGGCTTGTTGGCTTGTTGATTTGTTGGCTTGTTGGTTTGTTGGTTTTTTGGTTTGTTGATTTGTTGGTTTGTTGGTTTGTTGGTTTGTTGGTTTGTTGGTTTGTTGGTTTGTTGGTTTGTTGGTTTGTTGGTTTGTTGGTTTGTTGGTTTGTTGGTTTGTTGGTTTGTTGGTTTGTTGGTGTGTTGGCTTGTTGGTTTGTTGATTTGTTGGTTTGTTGGTTTGGTGGTTTGTTGGTTTGTTGGTTTGTTGGCTTGTTGGTTTGTTGGCTTGTTGGTTTGTTGGTTTGTTAGTTTGTTGGTATGTTTGTTTGTTGGCTTGTTGGTTTGTTGGTTTGTTGATTTGTTGGTTTGTTGGTTTGTTGGTTTGTTCGTTTGTTGGTTTGTTGGTTTGTTCGTTTGTTGGTTTGTTGGTTTTTTGGTTTGTTGGCTTGTTGGCTTGTTGGTTTGTTTGTTTGTTGGTTTGTTGGTTTGTTGGCTTGTTGGTTTGTTGGCTTGTTGGTTTGTTCGTTTGTTGGTTTGTTGGTTTGTTCGTTTGTTCGTTTGTTGGTTTGTTGGTTTGTTGGCTTTTTGGTTTGTTGGTTTGTTGGTTTGCTTGCTTATTGGTTTGTTGGTTTGTTGGTTTGTTGGTTTGTTTGTTTGTTGGTTTGTTGGTTTGTTGGTTTGTTGGTTTATTGGTTTGTTGGTTTGTTGGTTTGTTGGTTTGTTGGTTTATTGGTTTGTTGGTTTGTTGGTTTGTTGGTTTGTTGGTTGTTGGTTTTTTGGTTGTTGGTTTGTTGGTTTGTTGGTTTTGTTGGTTTGTTGGTTTGTTGGTTTTTTGGTTTGTTTCTTTGTTGGTTTGTTGGTTTGTTGGTTTGTTGGTTTGTTGGTTTGTTGGTTTGTTGGTTTGTTGGCTTGTATGTTTTTTGGTTTGTTGGTTTATTTCTTTGTTGGTTTGTTGGTTTATAGGTTTGTTGGTTTGTTGGTTTTTTCGTTTGTTGGTTTGTAGGTTTGTTGGTTTGTTGGCTTGTTGGCTTGTTGGTTTGTTGGTTTGTTGGTTTGTTGGCTTGTTGGTTTGTTGGTTTGTTGGTTTGTTGGTTTGTTGGTTTGTTGGTTTGTTTCTTTGTTGGTTTGTTGGTTTGTTGGTTTGTTGGTTTGTTGGTTTGTTGGTTTGTTGGCTTGTTTGTTTGTTCGTTTGTTGGCATTTTGGTTTGTTGGTTTGTTGGTTTGTTGGTTTGTTGGTTTGTTGGTTTGTTGGTTTGTTGGTTTGTTGGTTTGTTGGTTTGTTGGTTTGTTGGTTTGTTGGTTTGTTGGTTTGTCGGCTTGTTGATTTGTTGGCTTGTTGGTTTGTTGGTTTGTTGGTTTGTTTCTTTGTTGGTTTGTTGAATTGTTGGTTTGTTGGTTTGTTGGTTTGTTGGTTTGTTGTTTGTTGGCTTGTTGGTTTTTTGGTTTGTTGGTTTGTTTCTTTGTTGGTTTGTTGGTTTGTTGGTTTGTTGGTTTGTTGGTTTTTTGGTTTTCTGGCTTGTTGGTTTGCTGGTTTGTTCGTTTTTGGTTTGTAGGTTTGTTGGTTTGTTGGCTTGTTGGCTTGTTGGTTTGTTGGTTTGTTGGTTTGTTGGCTTGATGGTTTGTTGGTTTTGTTGGTTTGTTGGTTTGTTGGTTTGTTGGTTTGTTGGTTTGTTGGTTTGTTGGTATGTTGGTTTGTTCGTTTGATGGTTTGTTGGTTGTTTGGTTTGTTGGTTTTCTTGGTTTGTTGGTTTGTTGGTTTGTTGGTTTGTTGGTATGTTGGTTTGTTCGTTTGTTGGTTTGTTGGTTGTTTGGTTTGTCGGTTTGTTGGTTTATTGACTTGTTGGTTTGTTGGTTTGTTGGTTTGTTGGCTTATTGGCTTGTTGGTTTGTTGGTTTGTTCGTTTGTGGGTTTGTTGGTTTGTTCTTTTCTTGGATTGTTGGCTTGTTGGTTTGTTGGTTTGTTGGTTTGTTAGTTTGTTGGTTTTTTGGTTTGTTGGTTTGTTGGTTTGTTGGTTTGTTGGTTTGTTGGTTTGTTGGTTTTTTGGTTTGTTGGTTTGTTGGTTTGTTGGATTGTTGGTTTGTTGGTTTGCTGGTTTGTTGGTTTGTTGGTTTGTTGGTTTGTTGGTTTGTTGGCTTGTTGGTTTGTTGGTTTGTTGGCTTGTTGGTTTGTTGGTTTGTTAGTTTGTTGGTGTGTTTGTATGTTGGCTTGTTGGCTTGTTGGTTTGTTGGTTTGTTGGTTTGTTGCTTTGTTCGTTTTTTGGTTTGTTGGCTTGTTGGTTTGTTCGTTTGTTGGTTTGTTGGTTACTTGGTTTGTTGGTTTGTTTGTTTGTTGGTTTGTTGGTTTGTTGGTTTGTTGGTTTGTTGGTTTGTTGGTTTGCTAGTTTGTTGGTTTGTTCGTTTCTTGGTTTGTTTGTTTGTTCGTTTGTTGGTTTGTTGGTTTTTTGGTTTGTTGGCTTGTTGGCTTGTTGGTTTGTACGTTTGCTGGCTTGTTGGTTTGATGGTTTGTTGGCTTGTTGGTTTGTTGGCTTGTTGTTTTGTTCGTTTGTTGGTTTGTTGGTTTGTTGGTTTGTTGGTTTTTTGGTTTGTTGGCTTTTTGGTTTGTTGGTTTGTTGGTTTGCTGGCTTGTTGGTTTGTTGGTTTGTTGGTTTGTTTGTTTGTTGGTTTGTTTGTTTGTTGGTTTGTTGGCTTATTGGTTTGTTGGTTTGTTGGTTTGTTGGATTGTTGGTTTTTTGGTTTGTTGGTTTGTTGGTTTGTTGGTTTTGTTGGCTTGTTTTTTTGTTGGTTTGCTGGTTTGTTGGTTTGTTTCTTTGTTGGTTTGTTGGTTTGTTGGTTTGTTGGTTTGTTGGTTTGTTGGTTTGTTGGTTTGTTGGTTTGTTGGCTTGTTGGTTTTTTGGTTTGTTGGTTTGTATCTTTGTTGATTTTTGGTTTGTAGGTTTGTTGGTTTGTTGGTTTGTTGGTTTGTTGGTTTGTTGGTTTGTTGGTTTGTTGGTTTGTTGGTTTGTTGGTTTGTTGGTTTGTTGGTTTGTTGGTTTGTTGGTTTGTTGGTTTGTCGGTTTGTTGACTTGTTTGTTTGTTCGTTTGTTGGCTTTTTGGTTTCTTGGTTTGTTGGTTTGTTGGTTTGTTGATTTGTTCGTTCTTTGTTTTGTTGGTTTGTTGGTTTGTTGGCTTGTTGGTTTGTTGGTTTTTTTGGTTGTTTGGTTTGTTGGTTTGTTGGTTTGTTGGTTTGTTGGTTGGTTGGCTTATAGGCTTGTTGGTATGTTGGTTTGTTCGTTTGTTGGTTTGTTGGTTTGTGTTTTTGTTGGATTGTTGGTTTGTTGGTTTGTTGGTTTGTTGGCTTGTTGGTTTGTTGGTTTTTTTGTTTGTTGGTTTGTTGGTTTGTTGGTTTGTTGGTTTGTTGGTTTGTTGGTTTGTTGGTTTGTACGTTTGTTGGTTTGTTGGTTTGTTGGTTTGTTGGTTGTTTGGTTTGTTGGTTTGTTGGTTTGTTGGTTGGTTGGCTTATTGGCTTGTTGGTTTGTTGGCTTGTTCGTTTGTTGGTTTGTTAGTTTGATTTTTGTTGGATTGTTGGATTGTTGGTTTGTTGGTTTGTTGGTTTGTTGGTTTGTTGGTTTGTAGGTTTGTTGGTTTGTTGGTTTGTTGGTTTGTTGGTTTGTTGGTTTGTTGGTTTGTTGGTTTGTTGGTTTGTTGGTTTGTTGGCTAATTGGTTTGTTGGTTTGTTAGTTTGTTTCTGTGTTTGTTTGTTGGCTTGTTGGCTTATTGGTTTCTTGGTTTGTTGATTTGTTGCTTTGTTCGTTTTTTGGTTTGTTGGTTTGTTCGTTTGTTGGTTTGTTGGTTACTTGGTTTGTTGGTTTGTTGGTTTGTTTGTTTGTTGGTTTGTTTGTTTGTTGGTTTGTTGGTTTGTTGGTTTGTTGGTTTGTTGGTTTGTTGGTTTGTTGGTTTGTTGGTTTGTTGGTTTGTTCGTTTGTTCGTTTGTTGGTTTGTTGGTTTGTTCGTTTGTTGGTTTGTTGGTTTGTTGGTTTGTTGGCTTGTTGGCTTGTTGGTTTGTTGGCTTGTAGGTTTGTTTGTTTTTTTGGTTTGTTGGTTTGTTGGTTTGTTGGTTTGTTGGTTTGTTGGTTTGTTGGTTTGTTGGTTTGTTGGTTTGTTGGTTTGTTGGTTTGTTAGTTTGTTGGTTTGTTGGTTTGTTGGTTTGTTGGTTTGTTAGTTTGTTGGTGTGTTTGTTTGTTGGCTTGTTGGTTTGTTGGTTTGTTGGTTTATTGGTTTGTTGCTTTGTTCGTTTTTTGGTTTGTTGGCTTGTTGGTTTGTTCGTTTGTTGGTTTGTTGGTTTGTTGGTTTGTTGGTTTGTTGGTTTGTTGGTTTGTTAGTTTGTTCGTTTGTTGGTTTGTTGGTTTGTTCGTTTGTTGGTTTGTTGGTTTGTTGGTTTGTTGGCTTGTTGGATTGTTGGTTTGTTGGTTTGTTGGTTTGTCGGTTTGTTGGTTTGTTGGTTTGTTGGTTTGTTGGCTTGTTGGTTTGTTCGTTTGTTCGTTTGTTCGTGTGTTGGTTTGTTGGTTTGTTGGTTTGTTGGTTTGTTGGTTTTTTGCTTTGTTGGTTTTTTGGTTTGTTTGCTTTTTGGTTTGTTGGTTTGTTGGTTTGTTGGCTTGTTGGTTTGTTGGTTTGTTGGATTGTTGGTTTGTTTGTTGTTTAGTTTGTTGGTTTGTTGGTTTGTTGGTTTGTTGGTTTGTTGGTTTGTTGGTTTGTTTGTTTGTTGGTTTGTTGGTTTGTTGGTTTGTTGGTTGGTTGGCTTATTGGCTTGTTGGTTTGTTGGCTTGTTCGTTTGTTGGTTTGTTAGTTTGATTTTTGTTGGATTGTTGGATTGTTGGTTTGTTGGTTTGTTGGTTTGTTGGCTTGTTGGTTTGTTGGTTTTTTTGTTTGTTGGTTTGTTGGTTTGTTGGTTTGTAGGTTTGTTGGTTTGTTGGTTTGTTGGTTTGTTGGTTTGTTGGTTTGTTGGTTTGTTGGTTTGTTGGTTTGTTGGTTTGTTGGCTAATTGGTTTGTTGGTTTGTTAGTTTGTTTCTGTGTTTGTTTGTTGGCTTGTTGGCTTATTGGTTTGTTGGTTTGTTGATTTGTTGCTTTGTTAGTTTTTTGGTTTGTTGGTTTGTTCGTTTGTTGGTTTGTTGGTTACTTGGTTTGTTGGTTTGTTGGTTTGTTTGTTTGTTGGTTTGTTGGTTTGTTGGTTTGTTGGTTTGTTGGTTTGTTGGTTTGTTGGTTTGTTGGTTTGTTGGTTTGTTGGTTTGTTCGTTTGTTCGTTTGTTGGTTTGTTGGTTTGTTCGTTTGTTGGTTTGTTGGTTTGTTGGTTTGTTGGCTTGTTGGCTTGTTGGTTTGTTGGCTTGTAGGTTTGTTTGTTTTTTTGGTTTGTTGGTTTGTTGGTTTGTTGGTTTGTTGGTTTGTTGGTTTGTTGGTTTGTTGGTTTGTTGGTTTGTTGGTTTGTTGGTTTGTTGGTTTGTTAGTTTGTTGGTTTGTTGGTTTGTTGGTTTGTTGGTTTGTTAGTTTGTTAGTGTGTTTGTTTGTTGGCTTGTTGGTTTGTTGGTTTGTTGGTTTATTGGTTTGTTGCTTTGTTCGTTTTTTGGTTTGTTGGCTTGTTGGTTTGTTCGTTTGTTGGTTTGTTGGTTTGTTGGTTTGTTGGTTTGTTGGTTTGTTGGTTTGTTAGTTTGTTCGTTTGTTGGTTTGTTGGTTTGTTCGTTTGTTGGTTTGTTGGTTTGTTGGTTTGTTGGCTTGTTGGATTGTTGGTTTGTTGGTTTGTTGGTTTGTCGGTTTGTTGGTTTGTTGGTTTGTTGGTTTGTTGGCTTGTTGGTTTGTTCGTTTGTTCGTTTGTTCGTGTGTTGGTTTGTTGGTTTGTTGGTTTGTTGGTTTGTTGGTTTTTTGCTTTGTTGGTTTTTTGGTTTGTTTGCTTTTTGGTTTGTTGGTTTGTTGGTTTGTTGGCTTGTTGGTTTGTTGGTTTGTTGGATTGTTGGTTTGTTTGTTGTTTAGTTTGTTGGTTTGTTGGTTTGTTGGTTTGTTGGTTTGTTGGTTTGTTGGTTTGTTTGTTTGTTGGTTTGTTGGCTTGTTGGTTTTTTGGTTTGTTGGTTTGTTGGTTTGCTGGCTTGTTGGTTTTGTTGGCTTGTTGGTTAGTTGGTTTGTTGGTTTGTTTCTTTGTTGGTTTGTTGGTTTGTTGGTTTGTTGGTTTGTTGGTTTGTTGGTTTGTTGGCTTGTTCGTTTTTTGGTTTGTTGGTTTGTTTCTTTGTTGGTCTGTTAGTTTGTTGGTTTGTTGGTTTGTTGGTTTGTTGGTTTGTTGGTTTGTCGGTTTGTTGGTTTGTTGGTTTGTTGGTTTGTTGGCTTGTTGGTTTGTTCGTTTGTTTGCTTTTTGGTTTATTGGTTTGCTGGTTTGTTGGTTTGTTGGTTTGTTCGTTTTTTGGTTTGTTGGTTTGTAGGTTTGTTGGCTTGTTGGTTTGTTGGTTTGTTGGTTGTTTGGTTTATTGGTTTGTTGGTTTGTTGGTTTGTTAGTTTGTTAGCTTATTGGCTTGTTGGTTTGTTGGTTTGTTCGTTTGTTGGTTTGTTGGTTTGTTCTTTTGTTGGATTGTTGGCTTGTTGGTTTGTTGGCTTGTTGGTTTGCTGGTTTTTTGGTTTGTTGGTTTTTTGGTTTGTTGGCTTGTTGGTTTGTTCGTTTGTTGGTTTGTTGGTTACTTGGTTTGTTGGTTTGTTGGTTTGTTGGTTTGTTGGTTTGTTGGTTTGTTGGTTTTTTGGTTTGTTCGTTTGTTGGTTTGTTGGTGTGTTTGTTTGTTGGCTTGGTGGTTTGTTGGTTTGTTGATTTGTTGGTTTGTTGGTTTGTTTGTTTGTTGGTTTGTTGGTTTGTTCGTTTGTTGGTTTGTTGGTTTTTTAATTTGTTGGCTTGTTGGCTTGTTGGTTTGTTTGTTTGTTGGCTTGTTGGTTTGTTCGTTTGTTGGTTTGTTGGTTTGTTGGTTTGTTGGTTTGTTGGTTTGTTGGTTTGTTAGTTTGTTCGTTTGTTGGTTTGTTGGTTTGTTCGTTTGTTGGTTTGTTGGTTTGTTGGTTTATTGGCTTGTTGGATTGTTGGTTTGTTGGTTTGTTGGTTTGTTGGTTTGTTGGCTTGTTGGTTTGTTGGCTTGTTGGTTTGTTTGTTTGTTGGTTTGTTGGTTTGTTCGTTTGTTCGTGTGTTGGTTTGTTGGTTTGTTGGTTTGTTGGTTTGTTGGTTTTTTGCTTTGTTGGTTTTTTGGTTTGTTGGCTTTTTGGTTTGTTGGTTTGTTGGTTTGTTGGCTTGTTGGTTTGTTGGTTTGTTGGTTTGTTGGTTTGTTTGTTGGTTGGTTTGTTGGTTTGTTGGTTTGTTGGTTTGTTGGTTTGTTGGTTTGTTGGTTTGTTGGTTTGTTGGCTTGTTGATTTTTTGGTTTGTTGGTTTGTTGGTTTGTTGGCTTGTTGGTTTTGTTGGCTTGATGGTTAGTTGGTTTGTTGGTTTGTTTCTTTGTTGGTTTGTTGGTTTGTTGGTTTGTTGGTTTGTTGGTTTGTTGGTTTGTTGGTTTGTTGGTTTGTTGGTTTGTTGGTTTGTTGGCTTGTTCGTTTTTTGGTTTGTTGGTTTGTTTCTTTGTTGGTTTGTTAGTTTGTTGGTTTGTTGGTTTTTTGGTTTGTTGGTTTGTTGGTTTGTTGGTTTGTTGGTTTGTTGGTTTGTTGGCTTGTTGGTTTGTTCCTTTGTTTGCTTTTTGGTTTGTTGGTTTGTTGGTTTGTTGGTTTGTTGGTTTGTTCATTTTTTGGTTTGTTGGTTTGTAGGTTTGTTGGCTTGTTGGTTTGTTGGTTTGTTGGTTGTTTGGTTTATTGGTTTGTTGGTTTGTTAGTTTGTTGGCTTATTGGCTTGTTGATTTGTTGGTTTGTTCGTTTGTTGGTTTGTTGGTTTGTTCTTTTGTTGGATTGTTGGCTTGTTGGTTTGTTGGCTTGTTGGTTTGCTGGTTTTTTGGTTTGTTGGTTTTTTGGTTTGTTGGCTTGTTGGTTTGTTCGTTTGTTGGTTTGTTCGTTTGTTGGTTTGTTGGTTTGTTGGTTTGTTGGTTTGTTCGTTTGTTGGTTTGTTGGTTTGTTGGTTTGTTGGTTTGTTCGTTTGTTCGTTTGTTGGTTTGTTGGTTTGTTCGTTTGTTGGTTTGTTGGTTTAATGGTTTGTTGGCTTGTTGGCTTGTTGGTTTGTTGGCTTGTAGGTTTGTTGGTTTTTTGGTTTGTTGGTTTGTTGGTTTGTTGGTTTGTTGGTTTGTTGGTTTGTTGGTTTGTTGGTTTGTTGGTTTGTTGGTTTGTTAGTTTGTTGGTTTGTTGGTTTGTTGGTTTGTTGGTTTGTTAGTTTGTTGGTGTGTTTGTTTGTTGGCTTGTTGGTTTGTTGGTTTGTTGGTTTATTGGTTTGTTGCTTTGTTCGTTTTTTGGTTTGTTGGCTTGTTGGTTTGTTCGTTTGTTGGTTTGTTGGTTTGTTGGTTTGTTGGTTTGTTGGTTTGTTGGTTTGTTAGTTTGTTCGTTTGTTGGTTTGTTGACTTGTTGGTTTGTTGGTTTGTTGGCTTATTGGCTTGTTGGTTTGTTGGTTTGTTCGTTTGTTGGTTTGTTGGTTTGTTGTTTTGTTGGATTGTTGGTTTGTTGGTTTGTTGGCTTATTGGTTTGTTGGTTTGTTGGCTTGTTGGTTTGTTGGTTTGTTAGTTTGTTGGTGTGTTTGTATGTTGGCTTGTTGGCTTGTTGGTTTGTTGGTTTGTTGGTTTGTTGCTTTGTTCGTTTTTTGGTTTGTTGGCTTGTTGGTTTGTTCGTTTGTTGGTTTGTTGGTTACTTGGTTTGTTGGTTTGTTGGTTTGTTGGTTTGTTCGTTTGTTGGTTTGTTGGTGTGTTTGTTTGTTGGCTTGGTGGTTTGTTGGTTTGTTGATTTGTTGGTTTGTTGGTTTGTTGGTTTGTTCGTTTGTTGGTTTGTTGGTTTGTTCGTTTGTTGGTTTGTTGGTTTTTTGGTTTGTTGGCTTGTTGGCTTGTTGGTTTGTTTGTTTGTTGGCTTGTTGGTTTGTTGGTTTGTTGGCTTGTTGGTTTGTTGGCTTGTGGTTTAATCGTTTGTTGGTTTGTTGGTTTGTTCGTTTGTTCGTTTGTTGGTTTTTTTGTTTGTTGGTTTGTTGGTTTGTTGGTTTGTAGGTTTGTTGGTTTGTTGGTTTGTTGGTTTGTTGGTTTGTTGGTTTGTTGGTTTGTTGGTTTGTTGGTTTGTTGGTTTGTTGGCTAATTGGTTTGTTGGTTTGTTAGTTTGTTTCTGTGTTTGTTTGTTGGCTTGTTGGCTTATTGGTTTGTTGGTTTGTTGATTTGTTGCTTTGTTCGTTTTTTGGTTTGTTGGTTTGTTCGTTTGTTGGTTTGTTGGTTACTTGGTTTGTTGGTTTGTTGGTTTGTTGGTTTGTTGGTTTGTTGGTTTGTTGGTTTGTTGGTTTGTTGGTTTGTTCGTTTGTTGGTTTGTTGGTTTGTTGGTTTGTTGGTTTGTTCGTTTGTTCGTTTGTTGGTTTGTTGGTTTGTTCGTTTGTTGGTTTGTTGGTTTGTTGGTTTGTTGGCTTGTTGGCTTGTTGGTTTGTTGGCTTGTAGGTTTGTTGGTTTTTTGGTTTGTTGGTTTGTTGGTTTGTTGGTTTGTTGGTTTGTTGGTTTGTTGGTTTGTTGGTTTGTTGGTTTGTTGGTTTGTTAGTTTGTTGGTTTGTTGGTTTGTTGGTTTGTTGGTTTGTTAGTTTGTTGGTGTGTTTGTTTGTTGGCTTGTTGGTTTGTTGGTTTGTTGGTTTATTGGTTTGTTGCTTTGTTCGTTTTTTGGTTTGTTGGCTTGTTGGTTTGTTCGTTTGTTGGTTTGTTGGTTTGTTGGTTTGTTGGTTTGTTGGTTTGTTGGTTTGTTGGTTTGTTAGTTTGTTCGTTTGTTGGTTTGTTGACTTGTTGGTTTGTTGGTTTGTTGGCTTATTGGCTTGTTGGTTTGTTGGTTTGTTCGTTTGTTGGTTTGTTGGTTTGTTGTTTTGTTGGATTGTTGGTTTGTTGGTTTGTTGGCTTATTGGTTTGTTGGTTTGTTGGCTTGTTGGTTTGTTGGTTTGTTAGTTTGTTGGTGTGTTTGTATGTTGGCTTGTTGGCTTGTTGGTTTGTTGGTTTGTTGGTTTGTTGCTTTGTTCGTTTTTTGGTTTGTTGGCTTGTTGGTTTGTTCGTTTGTTGGTTTGTTGGTTACTTGGTTTGTTGGTTTGTTGGTTTGTTGGTTTGTTGGTTTGTTGGTTTGCTGGTTTGTTGGTTTGTTCGTTTGTTGGTTTGTTGGTTTTTTGGTTTGTTGGCTTGTTGGCTTGTTGGTTTGTACGTTTGTTGGCTTGTTGGTTTGATGGTTTGTTGGCTTGTTGGTTTGTTAGCTTGTTGTTTTGTTCGTTTGTTGGTTTGTTGGTTTGTTGGTTTGTTGGTTTTTTGGTTTGTTGGCTTTTTGGTTTGTTGGTTTGTTGGTTTGCTGGCTTGTTGGTTTGTTGGTTTGTTGGTTTGTTTGTTTGTTGGTTTGTTTCTTTGTTGGTTTGTTGGCTTATTGGTTTGTTGGTTTGTTGGTTTGTTGGTTTGTTGGATTGTTGGTTTTTTGGTTTGTTGGTTTGTTGGTTTGTTGGTTTTGTTGGCTTGTTTTTTTGTTGGTTTGCTGGTTTGTTGGTTTGTTTCTTTGTTGGTTTGTTGGTTTGTTGGTTTGTTGGTTTGTTGGTTTGTTGGTTTGTTGGCTTGTTGGTTTTTTGGTTTGTTGGTTTGTATCTTTGTTGGTTTTTTGGTTTGTAGGTTTGTTGGTTTGTTGGTTTTGTTGGCTTGTTTTTTTGTTGGTTTGCTGGTTTGTTGGTTTGTTTCTTTGTTGGTTTGTTGGTTTGTTGGTTTGTTGGTTTGTTGGTTTGTTGGTTTGTTGGTTTGTCGGTTTGTTGACTTGTTTCTTTGTTCGTTTGTTGGCTTTTTGGTTTGTTGGTTTGTTGGTTTGTTGGTTTGTTGATTTGTTCGTTTTTTGTTTTGTTGGTTTGTTGGTTTGTTGGTTTGTTGGCTTGTTGGTTTGTTGGTTTGTTGGTTGTTTGGTTTGTTAGTTTGTTGGTTTGTTGTTTGGTTGGCTTATTGGCTTGTTGGTTTGTTGGTTTGTTCGTTTGTTGGTTTGTTGGTTTGTGTTTTTGTTGGATTGTTGGTTTGTTGGTTTGTTGGCTTGTTGGTTTGTTGGTTTTTTTGTTTGTTGGTTTGTTGGTTTGTTGGTTTGTTGGTTTGTTGGTTTGTTGGTTTGTACGTTTGTTGGTTTGTTGGTTTGTTGGTTTGTTGGTTGTTTGGTTTGTTGGTTTGTTGGTTTGTTGGTTGGTTGGCTTATTGGCTTGTTGGTTTGTTGGCTTGTTCGTTTGTTGGTTTGTTAGTTTGATGTTTTGTTGGATTGTTGGATTGTTGGTTTGTTGGTTTGTTGGTTTGTTGGCTTGTTGGTTTGTTGGTTTTTTGGTTTGTTGGTTTGTTGGTTTGTTGGTTTGTTGGTTTGTTGGTTTGTTGGTTTGTTGGTTTGTTGGTTTGTTGGTTTGTTGGTTTGTTGGTTTGTTGGTTTGTTGGTTTGTTGGTTTGTTGGTTTGTTGGTTTGTTGGTTTGTTGGTTTGTTGGCTTGTTGGTTTGTTGGTTTGTTAATTTGTTTCTGTGTTTGTTTGTTGGCTTGTTGGTTTATTGGTTTGTTGGTTTGTTGATTTGTTGCTTTGTTCGTTTTTTGGTTTGTTGGTTTGTTCGTTTGTTGGTTTGTTGGTTACTTGGTTTATTGGTTTGTTGGTTTGTTGGTTTGTTGGTTTGTTGGTTTGTTGGTTTGTTGGTTTGTTGGTTTGTTGGTTTGTTCGTTTGTTCGTTTGTTCGTTTGTTGGTTTGTTGGTTTGTTCGTTTGTTGGTTTGTTGGTTTGTTGGTTTGTAGGCTTGTTGGCTTGTTGGTTTGTTGGCTTGTAGGTTTGTTGGTTTTTTGGTTTGTTGGTTTGTTGGTTTGTTGGTTTGTTGGTTTGTTGGTTTGTTGGTTTGTTGGTTTGTTGGTTTGTTGGTTTGTTGGTTTGTTGGTTTGTTGGTTTGCTAGTTTGTTGGTGTGTTTGTTTGTTGGCTTGTTGGTTTGTTGGTTTGTTGGTTTGTTGGTTTGTTGCTTTGTTCGTTTTTTGGTTTGTTGGCTTGTTGGTTTGTTCGTTTGTTGGTTTGTTGGATACTTGGTTTGTTGGTTTGTTGGTTTGTTGGTTTGTTGGTTTGTTGGTTTGTTGGTTTGTTGGTTTGTTGGTTTGTTGGTTTGTTAGTTTGTTCGTTTGTTGGTTTGTTGGTTTGTTCGTTTGTTGGTTTGTTGGTTTGTTGGTTTGTTGGCTTGTTGGCTTGTTGGTTTGTTGGTTTGTTGGCTTGTTGGTTTGTTGGCTTGTTGGTTTGTTCGTTTGTTAGTTTGTTGGTTTGTTCGTTTGTTCATGTGTTGGTTTGGTGGTTTGTTGGTTTGTTGGTTTGTTGGTTTTTTGCTTTGTTGGTTTTTTGGTTTGTTGGTTTGTTGGTTTGTTGGTTTGTTGGTTTGTTTGTTGGTTGGTTTGTTGGTTTGTTGGTTTGTTGGTTTGTTGGTTTGTTGGTTTGTTGGTTTGTTGGTTTGTTGGTTTGTTGGCTTGTTGGTTTTTTGGTTTGTTGGTTTGTTGGTTTGTTTGCTTGTTGGTTTTGTTGGCTTGTTGGTTAGTTGGTTTGTTGGTTTGTTTCTTTGTTGGTTTGTTGGTTTGTTGGTTTGCTGGTTTGTTGGTTTGTTGATTTGTTGGTTTGTTGGTTTGTTGGCTTGTTCGTTTTTTGGTTTATTGGTTTGTTTCTTTGTTGGTTTGTTAGTTTGTTGGTTTGTTGGTTTGTTGGTTTGTTGGTTTGTTGGTTTGTTGGTTTGTTGGTTTGTTGGTTTGTTGGTTTGTTGGTTTGTTGGTTTGTTGGTTTGTTGGCTTGTTGGTTTGTTCGTTTGTTTGCTTTTTGGTTTGTTGGTTTGTTGGTTTGTTGGTTTGTTGGTTTGTTCGTTTGTTGGTTTGTTGGTTTGTTGGTTTGTTGGCTTGTTGGTTTGTTGGTTTGTTGGTTGTTTGGTTTATTGGTTTGTTGGTTTGTTGGTTTGTTAGTTTGTTGGCTTATTGGCTTGTTGGTTTGTTGGTTTGTTCGTTTGTTGGTTTGTTGGTTTGTTCTTTTGTTGGATTGTTGGCTTGTTGGTTTGTTGGCTTGTTGGTTTGCTGGTTTTTTGGTTTGTTCGTTTTTTGGTTTGTTGGCTTGTTGGTTTGTTCGTTTGTTGGTTTGTTGGATACTTGGTTTGTTGGTTTGTTGGTTTGTTGGTTTGTTGGTTTGTTGGTTTGTTGGTTTGTTGGTTTGTTAGTTTGTTCGTTTGTTGGTTTGTTGGTTTGTTCGTTTGTTGGTTTGTTGGTTTGTTGGTTTGTTGGCTTGTTGGCTTGTTGGTTTGTTGGTTTGTTGGTTTGTTGGCTTGTTGGTTTGTTGGCTTGTTGGTTTGTTCGTTTGTTGGTTTGTTGGTTTGTTCGTTTGTTCGTGTGTTGGTTTGTTGGTTTGTTGGTTTGTTGGTTTGTTGGCTTGTTGGTTTTTTGGTTTGTTGGTTTGTATCTTTGTTGGTTTTTTGGTTTGTAGGTTTGTTGGTTTGTTGGTTTTGTTGGCTTGTTTTTTTGTTGGTTTGCTGGTTTGTTGGTTTGTTTCTTTGTTGGTTTGTTGGTTTGTTGGTTTGTTGGTTTGTTGGTTTGTTGGTTTGTTGGTTTGTCGGTTTGTTGACTTGTTTCTTTGTTCGTTTGTTGGCTTTTTGGTTTGTTGGTTTGTTGGTTTGTTGGTTTGTTGATTTGTTCGTTTTTTGTTTTGTTGGTTTGTTGGTTTGTTGGTTTGTTGGCTTGTTGGTTTGTTGGTTTGTTGGTTGTTTGGTTTGTTAGTTTGTTGGTTTGTTGTTTGGTTGGCTTATTGGCTTGTTGGTTTGTTGGTTTGTTCGTTTGTTGGTTTGTTGGTTTGTGTTTTTGTTGGATTGTTGGTTTGTTGGTTTGTTGGCTTGTTGGTTTGTTGGTTTTTTTGTTTGTTGGTTTGTTGGTTTGTTGGTTTGTTGGTTTGTTGGTTTGTTGGTTTGTACGTTTGTTGGTTTGTTGGTTTGTTGGTTTGTTGGTTGTTTGGTTTGTTGGTTTGTTGGTTTGTTGGTTGGTTGGCTTATTGGCTTGTTGGTTTGTTGGCTTGTTCGTTTGTTGGTTTGTTAGTTTGATGTTTTGTTGGATTGTTGGATTGTTGGTTTGTTGGTTTGTTGGTTTGTTGGCTTGTTGGTTTGTTGGTTTTTTGGTTTGTTGGTTTGTTGGTTTGTTGGTTTGTTGGTTTGTTGGTTTGTTGGTTTGTTGGTTTGTTGGTTTGTTGGTTTGTTGGTTTGTTGGTTTGTTGGTTTGTTGGTTTGTTGGTTTGTTGGTTTGTTGGTTTGTTGGTTTGTTGGTTTGTTGGCTTGTTGGTTTGTTGGTTTGTTAGTTTGTTTCTGTGTTTGTTTGTTGGCTTGTTGGTTTATTGGTTTGTTGGTTTGTTGATTTGTTGCTTTGTTCGTTTTTTGGTTTGTTGGTTTGTTCGTTTGTTGGTTTGTTGGTTACTTGGTTTATTGGTTTGTTGGTTTGTTGGTTTGTTGGTTTGTTGGTTTGTTGGTTTGTTGGTTTGTTGGTTTGTTGGTTTGTTCGTTTGTTCGTTTGTTCGTTTGTTGGTTTGTTGGTTTGTTCGTTTGTTGGTTTGTTGGTTTGTTGGTTTGTAGGCTTGTTGGCTTGTTGGTTTGTTGGCTTGTAGGTTTGTTGGTTTTTTGGTTTGTTGGTTTGTTGGTTTGTTGGTTTGTTGGTTTGTTGGTTTGTTGGTTTGTTGGTTTGTTGGTTTGTTGGTTTGTTGGTTTGTTGGTTTGTTGGTTTGCTAGTTTGTTGGTGTGTTTGTTTGTTGGCTTGTTGGTTTGTTGGTTTGTTGGTTTGTTGGTTTGTTGCTTTGTTCGTTTTTTGGTTTGTTGGCTTGTTGGTTTGTTCGTTTGTTGGTTTGTTGGATACTTGGTTTGTTGGTTTGTTGGTTTGTTGGTTTGTTGGTTTGTTGGTTTGTTGGTTTGTTGGTTTGTTGGTTTGTTGGTTTGTTAGTTTGTTCGTTTGTTGGTTTGTTGGTTTGTTCGTTTGTTGGTTTGTTGGTTTGTTGGTTTGTTGGCTTGTTGGCTTGTTGGTTTGTTGGTTTGTTGGCTTGTTGGTTTGTTGGCTTGTTGGTTTGTTCGTTTGTTAGTTTGTTGGTTTGTTCGTTTGTTCATGTGTTGGTTTGTTGGTTTGTTGGTTTGTTGGTTTGTTGGTTTTTTGCTTTGTTGGTTTTTTGGTTTGTTGGTTTGTTGGTTTGTTGGTTTGTTGGTTTGTTTGTTGGTTGGTTTGTTGGTTTGTTGGTTTGTTGGTTTGT
Organism: Atherix ibis; assembly: GCA_958298945.1. Classification (NCBI taxonomy): domain Eukaryota; kingdom Metazoa; phylum Arthropoda; class Insecta; order Diptera; family Athericidae; genus Atherix; species Atherix ibis. The sequence continues at coordinate 102,166,859 of OY282608.1, forward strand.
TGGTTTGTTGGTTTGTTGGTTTGTTGGTTTGTTGGTTTGTTGGCTTGTTGGTTTTTTGGTTTGTTGGTTTGTTGGTTTGTTTGCTTGTTGGTTTTGTTGGCTTGTTGGTTAGTTGGTTTGTTGGTTTGTTTCTTTGTTGGTTTGTTGGTTTGTTGGTTTGCTGGTTTGTTGGTTTGTTGATTTGTTGGTTTGTTGGTTTGTTGGCTTGTTCGTTTTTTGGTTTATTGGTTTGTTTCTTTGTTGGTTTGTTAGTTTGTTGGTTTGTTGGTTTGTTGGTTTGTTGGTTTGTTGGTTTGTTGGTTTGTTGGTTTGTTGGTTTGTTGGTTTGTTGGTTTGTTGGTTTGTTGGTTTGTTGGCTTGTTGGTTTGTTCGTTTGTTTGCTTTTTGGTTTGTTGGTTTGTTGGTTTGTTGGTTTGTTGGTTTGTTCGTTTGTTGGTTTGTTGGTTTGTTGGTTTGTTGGCTTGTTGGTTTGTTGGTTTGTTGGTTGTTTGGTTTATTGGTTTGTTGGTTTGTTGGTTTGTTAGTTTGTTGGCTTATTGGCTTGTTGGTTTGTTGGTTTGTTCGTTTGTTGGTTTGTTGGTTTGTTCTTTTGTTGGATTGTTGGCTTGTTGGTTTGTTGGCTTGTTGGTTTGCTGGTTTTTTGGTTTGTTCGTTTTTTGGTTTGTTGGCTTGTTGGTTTGTTCGTTTGTTGGTTTGTTGGATACTTGGTTTGTTGGTTTGTTGGTTTGTTGGTTTGTTGGTTTGTTGGTTTGTTGGTTTGTTGGTTTGTTAGTTTGTTCGTTTGTTGGTTTGTTGGTTTGTTCGTTTGTTGGTTTGTTGGTTTGTTGGTTTGTTGGCTTGTTGGCTTGTTGGTTTGTTGGTTTGTTGGTTTGTTGGCTTGTTGGTTTGTTGGCTTGTTGGTTTGTTCGTTTGTTGGTTTGTTGGTTTGTTCGTTTGTTCGTGTGTTGGTTTGTTGGTTTGTTGGTTTGTTGGTTTGTTGGTTTTTTGCTTTGTTGGTTTTTTTGGTTTGTTGGCTTGTTGGTTTGTTGGTTTGTTGGTTTGTTGGTTTGTTTGTTGGTTGGTTTGTTGGTTTGTTGGTTTGTTGGTTTGTTGGTTTGTTGGTTTGTTGGTTTGTTGGTTTGTTGGTTTGTTGGTTTGTTGGTTTGTTGGTTTGTTGGCTTGTTGGTTTTTTGGTTTGTTGGTTTGTTGGTTTGTTGGCTTTTTGGTTTTGTTGGCTTGTTGGTTAGTTGGTTTGTTGGTTTGTTTCTTTGTTGGTTTGTTGGTTTGTTGGTTTGCTGGTTTGTTGGTTTGTTGATTTGTTGGTTTGTTGGTTTGTTGGCTTGTTCGTTTTTTGGTTTATTGGTTTGTTTCTTTGTTGGTTTGTTAGTTTGTTGGTTTGTTGGTTTGTTGGTTTGTTGGTTTGTTGGTTTGTTGGTTTGTTGGTTTGTTGGTTTGTTGGTTTGTTGGTTTGTTGGTTTGTTGGTTTGTTGGTTTGTTGGTTTGTTGGTTTGTTGGTTTGTTGGCTTGTTGGTTTGTTCGTTTGTTTGCTTTTTGGTTTGTTGGTTTGTTGGTTTGTTGGTTTGTTGGTTTGTTCGTTTGTTGGTTTGTTGGTTTGTTGGTTTGTTGGCTTGTTGGTTTGTTGGTTTGTTGGTTGTTTGGTTTATTGGTTTGTTGGTTTGTTGGTTTGTTAGTTTGTTGGCTTATTGGCTTGTTGGTTTGTTGGTTTGTTCGTTTGTTGGTTTGTTGGTTTGTTCTTTTGTTGGATTGTTGGCTTGTTGGTTTGTTGGCTTGTTGGTTTGCTGGTTTTTTGGTTTGTTGGCTTGTTGGTTTGTTCGTTTGTTGGTTAGTTGGTTACTTGGTTTGTTAGTTTTTTGGTTTGTTGGTTTGTTCGTTTGTTGGTTTGTTGGTTACTTGGTTTGTTGGTTTGTTGGTTTGTTGGTTTGTTGGTTTGTTGGTTTGTTGGTTTGTTGGTTTGTTGGTTTGTTGGTTTGTTCGTTTGTTCGTGTGTTGGTTTGTTGGTTTGTTCGTTTGTTGGTTTGTTGGTTTGTTGGTTTGTTGGCTTGTTGGCTTGTTGGTTTGTTGGCTTGTAGGTTTGTTGGTTTGTTGGTTACTTGGTTTGTTGGTTTGTTGGTTTGTTGGTTTGTTGGTTTGTTGGTTTGTTGGCTTGTTGGTTTGTTGGTTTGTTAGTTTGTTTTTGTGTTTGTTTGTTGGCTTGTTGGCTTATTGGTTTGTTGGTTTATTGATTTGTTGCTTTGTTGGTTTGTTGGTTACTTGGTTTGTTGGTTTGTTGGTTTGTTGGTTTGTTGGTTTGTTGGTTTGTTGGTTTGTTGGTTTTTTCGTTTGTTCGTTTGTTGGTTTGTTGGTTTGTTGGTTTGTTGGTTTGTTGGTTTGTTGGCTTGTAGGTTTGTTGGTTTTTTGGTTTGTTGGTTTGTTGGTTTGTTGGTTTGTTGGTTTGTTGGTTTGGTGGTTTGTTGGTTTGTTGGTTTGTTGGTTTGTTGGTTTGTTGGTTTGTTAGTTTGTTGGTGTGTTTGTTTGTTGGCTTGTTGGTTTGTTGGTTTGTTGGTTTGTTGGTTTGTTGCTTTGTTCGTTTTTTGGTTTGTTGGCTTGTTGGTTTGTTCGTTTGTTGGTTTGTTGGATACTTGGTTTGTTGGTTTGTTGGTTTGTTGGTTTGTTGGTTTGTTAGTTTGTTCGTTTGTTGGTTTGTTGGTTTGTTCGTTTGTTGGTTTGTTGGTTTGTTGGTTTGTCGGCTTGTTGGCTTGTTGGTTTGTTGGTTTGTTGGTTTGTTGGTTTGTTGGCTTGTTGGTTTGTTGGCTTGTTGGTTTGTTCGTTTGTTGGTTTGTTGGTTTGTTCGTTTGTTCGTGTGTTGGTTTGTTGGTTTGTTGGTTTGTTGGTTTTTTGCTTTGTTGGTTTTTTGGTTTGTTGGCTTTTTGGTTTGTTGGTTTGTTGGTTTGTTGGCTTGTTGGTTTGTTGGTTTGTTGGTTTGTTGGTTTGTTGGTTTTATGGTTTGTTTGTTGGTTGGTTTGTTGGTTTGTTGGTTTGTTGGTTTGTTGGTTTGTTGGTTTGTTGGTTTGTTGGTTTGTTGGTTTGTTGGTTTGTTGGCTTGTTGGTTTTTTGGTTTGTTGGTTTGTTGGTTTGTTGGCTTGTTGGTTTTGTTGGCTTGTTGGTTAGTTGGTTTGTTGGTTTGTTTCTTTGTTGGTTTGCTGGTTTGTTGGTTTGTTGGTTTGTTGGTTTGTTGGTTTGTTGGTTTGTTGGTTTGTTGGCTTGTTCGTTTTTTGGTTTGTTGGTTTGTTTCTGTGTTGGTTTGTTAGTTTGTTGGTTTGTTGGTTTGTTGGTTTGTTGGTTTGTTGGTTTGTTGGTTTGTTGGTTTGTTGGTTTGTTGGCTTGTTGGTTTGTTCGTTTGTTTGCTTTTTGGTTTGTTGGTTTGTTCGTTTTTTGGTTTGTTGGTTTGTAGGTTTGTTGGCTTGTTGGTTTGTTGGTTTGTTGGTTGGTTGGTTTATTGGTTTGTTGGTTTGTTGGTTTGTTAGTTTGTTGGCTTATTGGCTTGTTGGTTTGTCGGTTTGTTCGTTTGTTGGTTTGTTGGTTTGTTCTTTTGTTGGATTGATGGCTTGTTGGTTTGTTGGCTTGTTGGTTTGCTGGTTTTTTGGTTTGTTGGTTTTTTGGTTTGTTGGCTTGTTGGTTTGTTCGTTTGTTGGTTTGTTGGTTACTAGGTTTGTTGGTTTGTTGGTTTGTTGGTTTGTTGGTTTGTTGGTTTTTTGGATTGTTCGTTTGTTGGTTTGTTGGTTTGTTCGTTTGTTGGTTTGTTGGTTTGTTGGTTTGTTGACTTGTTGGCTTGTTGGTTTGTCGGTTTTTTGGTTTGCTGGTTTGTTGGTTTGTCGGTTTGTTGGTTTGTTGGTTTGTTGGTTTGTTGGTTTGTTGGTTTGTTGGTTTGTTGGTTTGTTGGTTTGTTGGTTTGTTGGTTTATTGGTTTGTTGGCTTGTTGGCTTGTTGGTTTGTTGGTTTGTTAGTTTGTTTGTGTGTTTGTTGGTTGGCTTGTTGGCTTGTTGGTTTGTTGGTTTGTTGGTTTGTTGGTTTGTTGCTTTGTTCGTTTTTTGGTTTGTTGGCTTGTTGGTTTGTTCGTTTGTTGGTTTGTTGGTTTGTTGGTTTGTTGGTTTGTTGGTTTGTTGGTTTGTTGGTTTGTTGGTTTGTTGGTTTGTTGGTTTGTTGGCTTGTTCGTTTGTTGCTTTGTTGGTTTGTTCGTTTGTTGGTTTGTTGGCTTGTTGGCTTGTTGGTTTGTTGGTTTGTTGACTTGTTGGTTTGTTGGTTTGTTGGCTTGTTGGTTTTGTTGGCTTGTTAGTTTGTTGGTTTGTTGGTTTGTTGGTTTGTTTCTTTGTTGGTTTGTTTGTTTGTTGGTTTTTTGGTTTGTTGGTTTGTTGGCTTGTTGGTTTGTTGGTTTGTTAGTTTGTTTGTGTGTTTGTTTGTTGGCTTGTTGGCTTGTTGGTTTGTTGGTTTGTTGGTTTGTTGGTTTGTTGGTTTGTTGGTTTGTTGGTTTATTGGTTTGTTGGCTTGTTGGCTTGTTGGTTTGTTGGTTTGTTAGTTTGTTTGTGTGTTTGTTGGTTGGCTTGTTGGCTTGTTGGTTTGTTGGTTTGTTGGTTTGTTGGTTTGTTGCTTTGTTCGTTTTTTGGTTTGTTGGCTTGTTGGTTTGTTCGTTTGTTGGTTTGTTGGTTTGTTGGTTTGTTGGTTTGTTGGTTTGTTGGTTTGTTGGTTTGTTGGTTTGTTGGTTTGTTGGTTTGTTGGTTTGTTGGCTTGTTCGTTTGTTGCTTTGTTGGTTTGTTCGTTTGTTGGTTTGTTGGCTTGTTGGCTTGTTGGTTTGTTGGTTTGTTGACTTGTTGGTTTGTTGGTTTGTTGGCTTGTTGGTTTTGTTGGCTTGTTGGTTTGTTGGTTTGTTGGTTTGTTGGTTTGTTTCTTTGTTGGTTTGTTTGTTTGTTGGTTTTTTGGTTTGTTGGTTTGTTGGTTTGTTGGTTTGTTGGTTTGTTGGTTTGTTGGTTTGTTGGTTTGTTGATTTGTTGGTTTGTTGGCTTGTTGGTTTGTTGGTTTGTTAGTTTGTTTGTGTGTTTGTTTGTTGGCTTGTTGGCTTGTTGGTTTGTTGGTTTGTTGGTTTGTTGCTTTGTTCGTTTTTAGGTTTGTTGGCTTGTTGGTTTCTTCGTTTGTTGGTTTGTTGGTTACTTGGTTTGTTGGTTTGTTGGTTTGTTGGTTTGTTGGTTTGTTGGTTTGTTCGTTTGTTGGTTTGTTAGTTTGTTGGTTTGTTGACTTGTTGGCTTGTTGGTTTGTTGGCTTGTTGGTTTGTTGGTTTTTTGGTTTGTTGGTTTGTTGGTTTGTTGGTTTGCTGGTTTTTTGGTTTATTGGTTTGTTGGTTTGTTGGTTTGTTGGTTTGTTGGCTTGTTGGTTTGTTCGCTTGTTGGTTTGTTGGTTACTTGGTTTGTTGATTTGTTGGTTTGTTGGCTTGTTGGTTTGTTGGTTTGTTAGTTTGTTTGTGTGTTTGTTTGTTGACTTGTTGGTTTGTTGGTTTGTTGGCTTGTTGGTTTTGTTGGCTTGTTGGTTTGTTGGTTTGTTGGTTTGTTGGTTTGTTTCTTTGTTGGTTTGTTTGTTTGTTGGTTTTTTGGTTTGTTGGTTTGTTGGCTTGTTGGTTTGTTGGTTTGTTAGTTTGTTTGTGTGTTTGTTTGTTGGCTTGTTGGCTTGTTGGTTTGTTGGTTTGTTGGTTTGTTGGTTTGTTGGTTTGTTGGTTTGTTGGTTTATTGGTTTGTTGGCTTGTTGGCTTGTTGGTTTGTTGGTTTGTTAGTTTGTTTGTGTGTTTGTTGGTTGGCTTGTTGGCTTGTTGGTTTGTTGGTTTGTTGGTTTGTTGGTTTGTTGCTTTGTTCGTTTTTTGGTTTGTTGGCTTGTTGGTTTGTTCGTTTGTTGGTTTGTTGGTTTGTTGGTTTGTTGGTTTGTTGGTTTGTTGGTTTGTTGGTTTGTTGGTTTGTTGGTTTGTTGGTTTGTTGGTTTGTTGGTTTGTTGGCTTGTTCGTTTGTTGCTTTGTTGGTTTGTTCGTTTGTTGGTTTGTTGGCTTGTTGGCTTGTTGGTTTGTTGGTTTGTTGACTTGTTGGTTTGTTGGTTTGTTGGCTTGTTGGTTTTGTTGGCTTGTTGGTTTGTTGGTTTGTTGGTTTGTTGGTTTGTTTCTTTGTTGGTTTGTTTGTTTGTTGGTTTTTTGGTTTGTTGGTTTGTTGGTTTGTTGGTTTGTTGGTTTGTTGGTTTGTTGGTTTGTTGGTTTGTTGGTTTGTTGATTTGTTGGTTTGTTGGCTTGTTGGTTTGTTGGTTTGTTAGTTTGTTTGTGTGTTTGTTTGTTGGCTTGTTGGCTTGTTGGTTTGTTGGTTTGTTGGTTTGTTGCTTTGTTCGTTTTTAGGTTTGTTGGCTTGTTGGTTTGTTCGTTTGTTGGTTTGTTGGTTACTTGGTTTGTTGGTTTGTTGGTTTGTTGGTTTGTTGGTTTGTTGGTTTGTTCGTTTGTTGGTTTGTTAGTTTGTTGGTTTGTTGACTTGTTGGCTTGTTGGTTTGTTGGCTTGTTGGTTTGTTGGTTTTTTGGTTTGTTGGTTTGTTGGTTTGTTGGTTTGCTGGTTTTTTGGTTTATTGGTTTGTTGGTTTGTTGGTTTGTTGGTTTGTTGGCTTGTTGGTTTGTTCGCTTGTTGGTTTGTTGGTTTGTTCGTTTGTTTGTGTGTTTGTTTGTTGGCTTGTTGGCTTGTTGGTTTGTTGGTTTGTTGGTTTGTTGGTTTGTTGTTTTGTTCGTTTTTTGGTTTGTTGGCTTTTTGGTTTGTTCGTTTGTTGGTTTGTTGGTTACTTGGCTTGTTGGTTTGTTGGTTTGTTGGTTTGTTGGTTTGTTGCTTTGTTGGTTTGTTCTTTTGTTTGTTTGTTGGTTTGTTCGTTTGTTGGTTTGTTGGTTTGCTGGTTTGTTGGCTTGTTGGCTTGTTGGTTTGTTGGTTTGTTGACTTGTTGGTTTGTTGGCTTGTTGGTTTGTTGGTTTGTTGGTTTGTTGGTTTGTTGGTTTGTTGGTTTGTTGGTTTGTTGGTTTGTTGGTTTGTTGGTTTGTTGGTTTGTTGGTTTGTTGGCTTGTTGGTTTTTTGGTTTGTTGGTTTGTTGGTTTGTTGGCTTGTTGGTTTGTTGGTTTGTTGGTTTGTTGGTTTGTTGGTTTGTTGGTTTGTTGGTTTGTTGGTTTGCTGGCTTGTTCGTTTGTTGGTTTGGTCGTTTGTTGGTTTGTAGGTTTGTTGGTTTGTTAGCTTGTTGGCTTGTTGGCTTGTTGGTTTGTTGGTTTGTTGGATTGTTGGCTTGTTGGTTTGTTGGTTTTGTTGGTTTGTTGGTTTGTTGGATTGTTGGTTTGTTGGTTTGTTGGTTTGTTGGTTTGTTGGTATGTTGGTTTGTTCGTTTGTTGGTTTGTTGGTTTGTTGGCTTGTTGGTTTGTTGGTTTTTTGGTTTGTTGGTTTGTTGGTTTGTTGGTTGGTTGGCTTGTTGGTTTGTTGTTTTGTTGGTTTGTTGGTTTGTTGGTTTGTTGGCTTGTTGGCTTGTTGGTTTGTTGGTTTGTTAGTTTGTTGGTGTGTTTGTTTGTTGGCTTGTTGGTTTGTTGGTTTGTTGGTTTGTTGGTTTGTTGGCTTGTTGGCTTGTTGGTTTGTTCGTTTGTTGGCTTTTTGGTTTATTGGTTTGTTGTTTTGTTGGTTTGTTGGCTAATTAGTTTGTTGGTTTGTTGGGTTGTTCGTTTGTTGGTTTGTTGGTTTGTTGTTTTGTTGGATTGTTGGCTTGTTGGTTAGTTGGTTTGTTGGCTTGTTGGTTTGTTGGTTTTTTGGTTTGTTGGTTTGTTGGTTTGTTGGTTTGTTGGTTTGTTGGATTGTTGGTTTGTTGGTTTGTTGGTTTGTTGGCTTGTTGGTTTGTTGGTTTGTTAGTTTGTTTGTGTGTTTGTTTGTTGGCTTGTTGCCTTTTTGGTTTGTTGGTTTGTTGGTTTGTTGGTTTGTTACTTTGTTCGTTTTTTTGTTTGTTGGCTTTTTGGTTTGTTTGTTTGTTGGTTTGTGGGTTACTTGGTTTGTTGGTTTGTTGGTTTGTTGGTTTGTTCGGTTGTTGGTTTGTTGGTTTGTTCGTTTGTTGGTTTGTTGGTTTGTTGGTTTGTTGGTTTGTTGGCTTGTTGGCTTGTTGGTTTGTTGGTTTGTTGTTTTGTTGGTTTGTTCGTTTTTTGGTTTGTTGGCTTATTGGTTTGTTGGTTTGTTGGCTTGTTGGTTTGTTGGTTTGTTGGTTTGTTGGTTTGTTGGTTTGTTGGTTTGTTGGCTTTTTGGTGTGTCGGTTTGTTGGTTTGTTTGTTTGCTTGTTTGTTTGTTTGTTGGCTTGTTGGTTTGTTGGTTTGTTGGTTTGTTGGTTTGTTGGCTTGTTGGTTTGTTTGTTTGCTGGTTTGTTCGTTTGTTGGCTTGTTGGTTTGTTGGCTTATTGGTTTGTTGGTTTGTTGGTTTGTTGGCTCTTTGGTTTGTTGGTTTGTTGGTTTGTTGGTTTGTTGGTTTGTTGGTTTGTTGGCTTGTAAGCTTGTTGGTTTATTGGTTTGTTGGGGTTTTGGTTTGTTGGTTTGTTGGTTTGTTGGCTTGTTGGTTTGTTGGTTTGTTGGTTTGTTAGTTTGTTGGTTTGTTGGTTTGTTGTCTTGTTGGTTTGTTGGCTTGTTGGTTTGTTGGATTGTTCGTTTGTTGGTTTGTTGGTTTGTTGGTTTGTTGGTATGTTGGCTTGTTGGCTTGTTGGCTTATTGGTTTGTTGGTTTGTTGGTTTGTTCATTTGTTGGTTTGTTGTTTTGTTGGTTTGTTGGCTTGTATGCTTGTTGGTTTATTGGTTTGTTGGCTTTTTGGTTTGTTGGTTTGTTGGTTTGTTGGTTTGTTGGTTTGTTGTTTTGTTGGTTTGTTGGTTTGTTCGTTTGTTGGTTTGTTGGTTTGTTGGCTTGTTGGTTTATTGGTTTGTTGGTTTGTTGGTTTGTTGGTTTGTTGGTTTGTTGGTTTGTTGGTTTGTTGGTTTGTTGGTTTGTTGTCTTGTTGGTTTGTTGGCTTGTTGGTTTGTTGGTTTGTTCGTTTGTTGGTTTGTTGGTTTGTTGGTTTGTTGGCTTGTTGGCTTGTTGGTTTGTTGGTTTGTTGGCTTGTTGGTTTGTTGGTTTTGTTGGTTTGTTGGTTTGTTGGTTTGTTGGTTTGTTGGTTTGTTGGTTTGTTGGTTTGTTGATTTGTTGGTTTGTTGGTTTGTTGGTTTGTTGGTTTGTTGGTTTGTCGGTTTTTGGTTTGTTGGTTTGTTGGTTTGTTGGTTTGTTGGTTTGTTGGTTTGTTGGTTTGTTGGTTTGTTGGCTTGTTGGTTTGTTGGTTTGTTGGTTTGTTGGTTTGTTTGCTTGTTGGTTTGTCCGTTTGTTGGTTTGTTGGTTTGTTGGTTTGTTGGTTTGTTGGTTTGTTGGTTGGTTCGTTTGTTGGTTTGTTGGTTTGTTGGCTTGTTGGCTTGTTGGTTTGTTGGTTTGTTGGCTTGCTGGTTTGTTGGTTTTTTGGTTTGTTGATTTGTTGGTTTGTTGGCTTGCTGGTTTGTTCGTTTGTTGGCTTTTTGGTTTGTTGGTTTGTTGGTTTGTAGGTTTGTTGGTTTGTTGGTTTATTGGTTTGTTCGTTTTTTGGTTTGTTGGTCTGTTGGTTTGTTGGCTTGTTGGTTTGTTGGTTTGTTGGTTGTTTAGTTTGTTGGATTGTTGGTTTGTTGGTTTGTTGGTTTATTGGTTTGTTTGCTTATTGGTTTGTTGGTTTGTTCGTTTGTTGGGTTGTTGGTTTGTTGTTTTGTTGGATTGTTGGCTTGTTGGTTTGTTGGTTTGTTGGCTTGTTGGTTTGTTGGTTTTTTGGTTTGTTGGTTTGCTGGTTTTTTGGTTTCTTGGTTTGTTGTTTTGTTGGATTGTTGGCTTGTTGGTTTGTTGGTTTGTTGGCTTGTTGGCTTGTTGGTTTGTTGGTTTGTTGACTTGTTGGTTTGTTGGTTTGTTGGCTTGTTGGTTTTGTTGGCTTGTTGGTTTGTTGGTTTGTTGGTTTGTTGGTTTGTTTCTTTGTTGGTTTGTTTGTTTGTTGGTTTTTTGGTTTGTTGGTTTGTTGGTTTGTTGGTTTGTTGGTTTGTTGGTTTGTTGGTTTGTTGGTTTGTTGATTTGTTGGTTTGTTGGCTTGTTGGTTTGTTGGTTTGTTAGTTTGTTTGTGTGTTTGTTTGTTGGCTTGTTGGCTTGTTGGTTTGTTGGTTTGTTGGTTTGTTGCTTTGTTCGTTTTTAGGTTTGTTGGCTTGTTGGTTTGTTCGTTTGTTGGTTTGTTGGTTACTTGGTTTGTTGGTTTGTTGGTTTGTTGGTTTGTTGGTTTGTTGGTTTGTTCGTTTGTTGGTTTGTTAGTTTGTTGGTTTGTTGACTTGTTGGCTTGTTGGTTTGTTGGCTTGTTGGTTTGTTGGTTTTTTGGTTTGTTGGTTTGTTGGTTTGTTGGTTTGCTGGTTTTTTGGTTTATTGGTTTGTTGGTTTGTTGGTTTGTTGGTTTGTTGGCTTGTTGGTTTGTTCGCTTGTTGGTTTGTTGGTTTGTTCGTTTGTTTGTGTGTTTGTTTGTTGGCTTGTTGGCTTGTTGGTTTGTTGGTTTGTTGGTTTGTTGGTTTGTTGTTTTGTTCGTTTTTTGGTTTGTTGGCTTGTTGGTTTGTTCGTTTGTTGGTTTGTTGGTTACTTGGCTTGTTGGTTTGTTGGTTTGTTGGTTTGTTGGTTTGTTGCTTTGTTGGTTTGTTCTTTTGTTTGTTTGTTGGTTTGTTCGTTTGTTGGTTTGTTGGTTTGCTGGTTTGTTGGCTTGTTGGCTTGTTGGTTTGTTGGTTTGTTGACTTGTTGGTTTGTTGGCTTGTTGGTTTGTTGGTTTGTTGGTTTGTTGGTTTGTTGGTTTGTTGGTTTGTTGGTTTGTTGGTTTGTTGGTTTGTTGGTTTGTTGGTTTGTTGGTTTGTTGGCTTGTTGGTTTTTTGGTTTGTTGGTTTGTTGGTTTGTTGGCTTGTTGGTTTGTTGGTTTGTTGGTTTGTTGGTTTGTTGGTTTGTTGGTTTGTTGGTTTGTTGGTTTGCTGGCTTGTTCGTTTGTTGGTTTGGTCGTTTGTTGGTTTGTAGGTTTGTTGGTTTGTTAGCTTGTTGGCTTGTTGGCTTGTTGGTTTGTTGGTTTGTTGGATTGTTGGCTTGTTGGTTTGTTGGTTTTGTTGGTTTGTTGGTTTGTTGGATTGTTGGTTTGTTGGTTTGTTGGTTTGTTGGTTTGTTGGTATGTTGGTTTGTTCGTTTGTTGGTTTGTTGGTTTGTTGGCTTGTTGGTTTGTTGGTTTTTTGGTTTGTTGGTTTGTTGGTTTGTTGGTTGGTTGGCTTGTTGGTTTGTTGTTTTGTTGGTTTGTTGGTTTGTTGGTTTGTTGGCTTGTTGGCTTGTTGGTTTGTTGGTTTGTTAGTTTGTTGGTGTGTTTGTTTGTTGGCTTGTTGGTTTGTTGGTTTGTTGGTTTGTTGGTTTGTTGGCTTGTTGGCTTGTTGGTTTGTTCGTTTGTTGGCTTTTTGGTTTATTGGTTTGTTGGTTTGTTGGTTTGTTGGCTAATTAGCTTGTTGGTTTGTTGGGTTGTTCGTTTGTTGGTTTGTTGGTTTGTTGTTTTGTTGGATTGTTGGCTTGTTGGTTAGTTGGTTTGTTGGCTTGTTGGTTTGTTGGTTTTTTGGTTTGTTGGTTTGTTGGTTTGTTGGTTTGTTGGTTTGTTGGATTGTTGGTTTGTTGGTTTGTTGGTTTGTTGGCTTGTTGGTTTGTTGGTTTGTTAGTTTGTTTGTGTGTTTGTTTGTTGGCTTGTTGCCTTTTTGGTTTGTTGGTTTGTTGGTTTGTTGGTTTGTTACTTTGTTCGTTTTTTTGTTTGTTGGCTTTTTGGTTTGTTTGTTTGTTGGTTTGTGGGTTACTTGGTTTGTTGGTTTGTTGGTTTGTTGGTTTGTTGGTTTGTTCGGTTGTTGGTTTGTTGGTTTGTTCGTTTGTTGGTTTGTTGGTTTGTTGGTTTGTTGGTTTGTTGGCTTGTTGGCTTGTTGGTTTGTTGGTTTGTTGTTTTGTTGGTTTGTTCGTTTTTTGGTTTGTTGGCTTATTGGTTTGTTGGTTTGTTGGCTTGTTGGTTTGTTGGTTTGTTGGTTTGTTGGTTTGTTGGTTTGTTGGTTTGTTGGCTTTTTGGTGTGTCGGTTTGTTGGTTTGTTTGTTTGCTTGTTTGTTTGTTTGTTGGCTTGTTGGTTTGTTGGTTTGTTGGTTTGTTGGTTTGTTGGCTTGTTGGTTTGTTTGTTTGCTGGTTTGTTCGTTTGTTGGCTTGTTGGTTTGTTGGCTTATTGGTTTGTTGGTTTGTTGGTTTGTTGGCTCTTTGGTTTGTTGGTTTGTTGGTTTGTTGGTTTGTTGGTTTGTTGGTTTGTTGGCTTGTAAGCTTGTTGGTTTATTGGTTTGTTGGCTTTTTGGTTTGTTGGTTTGTTGGTTTGTTGGCTTGTTGGTTTGTTGGTTTGTTGGTTTGTTAGTTTGTTGGTTTGTTGGTTTGTTGTCTTGTTGGTTTGTTGGCTTGTTGGTTTGTTGGATTGTTCGTTTGTTGGTTTGTTGGTTTGTTGGTTTGTTGGTATGTTGGCTTGTTGGCTTGTTGGCTTATTGGTTTGTTGGTTTGTTGGTTTGTTCATTTGTTGGTTTGTTGTTTTGTTGGTTTGTTGGCTTGTATGCTTGTTGGTTTATTGGTTTGTTGGCTTTTTGGTTTGTTGGTTTGTTGGTTTGTTGGTTTGTTGGTTTGTTGTTTTGTTGGTTTGTTGGTTTGTTCGTTTGTTGGTTTGTTGGTTTGTTGGCTTGTTGGTTTATTGGTTTGTTGGTTTGTTGGTTTGTTGGTTTGTTGGTTTGTTGGTTTGTTGGTTTGTTGGTTTGTTGTCTTGTTGGTTTGTTGGCTTGTTGGTTTGTTGGTTTGTTCGTTTGTTGGTTTGTTGGTTTGTTGGTTTGTTGGCTTGTTGGCTTGTTGGTTTCTTGGTTTGTTGGCTTGTTGGTTTGTTGGTTTTGTTGGTTTGTTGGTTTGTTGGTTTGTTGGTTTGTTGGTTTGTTGGTTTGTTGGTTTGTTGATTTGTTGGTTTGTTGGTTTGTTGGTTTGTTGGTTTGTTGGTTTGTTGGTTTGTCGGTTTTTGGTTTGTTGGTTTGTTGGTTTGTTGGTTTGTTGGTTTGTTGGTTTGTTGGTTTGTTGGTTTGTTGGCTTGTTGGTTTGTTGGTTTGTTGGTTTGTTGGTTTGTTTGCTTGTTGGTTTGTCCGTTTGTTGGTTTGTTGGTTTGTTGGTTTGTTGGTTTGTTGGTTTGTTGGTTGGTTCGTTTGTTGGTTTGTTGGTTTGTTGGCTTGTTGGCTTGTTGGTTTGTTGGTTTGTTGGCTTGCTGGTTTGTTGGTTTTTTGGTTTGTTGATTTGTTGGTTTGTTGGCTTGCTGGTTTGTTCGTTTGTTGGCTTTTTGGTTTGTTGGTTTGTTGGTTTGTAGGTTTGTTGGTTTGTTGGTTTATTGGTTTGTTCGTTTTTTGGTCTGTTGGTTTGTTGGTTTGTTGGCTTGTTGGTTTGTTGGTTTGTTGGTTGTTTAGTTTGTTGGATTGTTGGTTTGTTGGTTTGTTGGTTTATTGGTTTGTTTGCTTATTGGTTTGTTGGTTTGTTCGTTTGTTGGGTTGTTGGTTTGTTGTTTTGTTGGATTGTTGGCTTGTTGGTTTGTTGGTTTGTTGGCTTGTTGGTTTGTTGGTTTTTTGGTTTGTTGGTTTGCTGGTTTTTTGGTTTCTTGGTTTGTTGGTTTGTTGGTTTGTTGGTTTGTTGGTTTGTTGGTTTGTTGGTTTGTTGGTTTGTTGGCTTGTTGGTTTGTTGGTTTGCTAGTTTGTTGGTGTGTTTGTTTGTTGGCTTGTTGGTTTGTTGGTTTGTTGGTTTGTCGGTTTGTTGCTTTGTTCGTTTTTTGGTTTGTTGGCTTGTTGGTTTGTTCGTTTGTTGGTTTGTTGGTTTGTTTGTTTGTTGGCTTGTTGGCTTGTTGGTTTGTTGGTTTGTTGGTTTGTTCGTTTTTTGGTTTGTTGGTTTGTTGGTTTGTTGGTTTGTTGGCTTGTTGGTTTGTTGGTTTGTTGGTTTGTTGATTTTTGGTTTGTTGGTTTGTTGGTTTGTTGGCTTATTGGCTTGTTGGTTTGTTGGTTTGTTCATTTGTTGGTTTGTTGGTTTGTTGTTTTGTTGGATTGTTGGCTTGTTGGTTTATTGGTTGGTTGGCTTGTTGGTTTGTTGGTTTGTTGGTTTGTTGGCTTGTTGGTTTGTTCGTTTGTTGGCTTTTTGGTTTGTTGGTTTGTTGGTTTGTTGGTTTGTTGGTTTGTTCGTTTTTTGGTTTGTTGGTTTGTTGGTTTGTTGGCTTGTTGGTTTGTTGGTTTGTTGGTTTGTTGGTTGTTTGGTTTGTTGGTTTGTTAATTTGTTGGTTTGTTGGTTTGTTGGTTTGTTGGTTTGTCGGCTTATTGGCTTGTTGGTTTGTTGGTTTGTTCGTTTGTTGGTTTGTTGGTTTGTTGTTTTGTTGGATTGTTGGCTTGTTGGTTTGTTGGTTTGTCGGGTTGTTGGTTTGTTGGTTTGTTGGTTTGTTGGTTTGTTTGCTTATTGCTTTGTTGGTTTGTTGGTTTGTTGGTTTGGTGGTTTGTTGGTTTGTTGGTTTGTTGGCTTGTTGGTTTGTTGGCTTGTTGGTTTGTTGGTTTGTTGGTTTGTTGGTTTGTTCGTTTGTTGGTTTGTTGGTTTGTTGGTTTGTTGGTTTGTTGGCTTGTCGGCTTGTTGGTTTGTTGGTTTGTTGGCTTGTTAGTTTGTTGGTTTTGTTGGTTTTTTGGTTTGTTGGTTTGTTGGTTTGTTGGTTTGTTGGTTTGTTGGTTTGTTGATTTGTTGGTTTGTTGGTTTGTTCGTTTGTTGGTTTGTTGGTTTGTTGGTTTGTTGGTTTGTTGGCTTGTTGGCTTGTTGGCTTGTTGGTTTGTTGGTTTGTTGGTTTGTTGGCTTGTTGGTTTGTTGGTTTGTTGGTTTGTTGGTTTGTTGGTTTGTTGGTTTGTTGGTTTGTTGGTTTGTTCATTTTTTGGTTTGTTGGTTTGTTGGTTTATTGGTTTGTTCGTTTGTTGGTTTGTTGGTTTGTTGGCTTATTGGTTTGTTCGTTTGTTGGCTTTTTGGTTTGTTGGTTTGTTGGTTTATTGGTTTATTGGTTTGTTCGTTTTTTGGTTTGTTGATTTGTTGGTTTGTTGGTTTGTTGGTTTGTTGGCTTATTGGCTTGTTGGTTTGTTGGTTTGTTCGTTTGTTGGTTTGCTGGTTTGTTGTTTTGTTGGATTGTTGGCTTGTTGGTTTGTTGGTTTGTTGGCTTGTTGGTTTGTTGGTTTGTTAGTTTGTTGGTTTGTTGGTTTGTTGGTTGTTGGTTTGTTGGTTTGTTGGTTTGTTGGTTTGTTAGTTTGTTAGCTTGTTGGCTTGTTGGTTTGTTGGTTTGTTCGTTTGTTGGTTTGTTGTTTTGTTAGTTTGTTGGCTTGTCAGCTTGTTGGTTTATTGGTTTGTTGGCTTTTTGGTTTGTTGGTTTGTTGATTTGTTAGTTTGTTGATTTGTTGGTTTGTTGGTTTGTTCGTTTGTTGGTTTGTTGGTTTGTTGGTTTGTTGGCTTATTGTTTTGTTGATTTGTTGGTTTGGTGGTTTGTTGGTTTGTTGGTTTGTTGGCTTGTTGGTTTGTTGGCTTGTTGGCTTGTTGGTTTGTTGGTTTGTTGGTTTGTTTGTTTGTTGGTTTGTTGGTTAGTTGGTTTGTTGGCTTGTTGGCTTGTTGGTTTGTTGGTTTGTTGGCTTGTTAGTTTGTTGGTGTTGTTGGTTTGTTGGTTTGTTGGTTTGTTGGTTTGTTGATTTGTTGGTTTGTTGGTTTGTTGGTTTGTTGGTTTGTTGGTTTGTTCGTTTGTTGGTTTGTTGGTTTGTTGGTTTGTTGGTTTGTTGGCTTGTTGGCTTGTTGGCTTGTTGGTTTGTTGGTTTGTTGGTTTGTTGTTTTGTTGGATTGTTGGCTTGTTGGTTTGTTGTTTTGTTGGCTTGTTGGTTTGTTGGTTTGTTAGTTTGTTGGTTTGTTGGTTTGTTGGTTTGTTGGTTTGTTGGCTTATTGGTTTGTTCGTTTGTTGGCTTTTTGGTTTGTTGGTTTGTTGGTTTGTTGGTTTGTTGGTTTGTTTGTTTATTGGTTTGTTCGTTTTTTGGTTTGTTGGTTTGTTGGCTCGTTGGTTTGTTGGTTTGTTGGTTGTTTGGTTTGTTGGTTTGTTAGTTTGTTGGTTTGTTAGTTTGTTGGCTTATTGGCTTGTTGGTTTGTTGGTTTGTTCGTTTGTTGGTTTGCTGGTTTGTTGTTTTGTTGGATTGTTGGCTTGTTGGTTTGTTGGTTTGTTGGCTTGTTGGTTTGTTGGTTTTTTGGTTTGTTGGTTTGTTAGTTTATTGGTTTGTTGGTTTGTTGGTTTGTTGGTTTGTTGGTTCGTTGGTTTGTTGGTTTGTTGGTTTGTTGGTTTGTTGGTTTGTTGGTTAGTTGGCTTGTTGGTTTGTTGGTTTCTTAGTTTGTTGGTATGCTTGTTTGTTGGCTTGTTGGCTTGTTGGTTTGTTGGTGTGTTGGTTTGTTGGTTTGTTGCTTTGTTCGTTTTTTGGTTTGTTGGCTTGTTGGTGTGTTGTTTTGTTGGTTTGTTCGTTTTTTGGTTTGTTGGCTTGTTGGTTTGTTGGTTTGTTCGTTTGTTGGTTTAATGGTTTGTTGGTTTGTTGGTTTGTTTCTTTGTTGGTTTGTTGGTTTTTTGGTTTGTTGGTTTGTTGGTTTGTTGGTTTGTTGGTTTGTTGGTTTGTTGGTTTGTTGGTTTGTTGGTTTGTTGGTTTGTTGGTTTGTTGGTTTGTTGGTTTGTTGGCTTGTTGGCTTGTTGGTTTGTTGGTTTGTTAGTTTGTTGGTGTGTTTGTTTGTTGGCTTGTTGGTTTGTTGGTTTGTTGGTTTGTTGGTTTGTTGGCTTGTTGGCTTGTTGGTTTGTTCGTTTGTTGGCTTTTTGGTTTATTGGTTTGTTGGTTTGTTGGTTTGTTGGCTAATTAGCTTGTTGGTTTGTTGGGTTGTTCGTTTGTTGGTTTGTTGGTTTGTTGTTTTGTTGGATTGTTGGCTTGTTGGTTAGTTGGTTTGTTGGCTTGTTGGTTTGCTGGTTTTTTGGTTTGTTGGTTTGTTGGTTTGTTGGTTTGTTGGTTTGTTGGATTGTTGGTTTGTTGGTTTGTTGGTTTGTTGGCTTGTTGGTTTGTTGGTTTGTTAGTTTGTTTGTGTGTTTGTTTGTTGGCTTGTTGCCTTTTTGGTTTGTTTGTTTGTTGGTTTGTGGGTTACTTGGTTTGTTGGTTTGTTGGTTTGTTGGTTTGTTGGTTTGTTCGGTTGTTGGTTTGTTGGTTTGTTCGTTTGTTGGTTTGTTGGTTTGTTGGTTTGTTGGTTTGTTGGCTTGTTGGCTTGTTGGTTTGTTGGTTTGTTGTTTTGTTGGTTTGTTCGTTTTTTGGTTTGTTGGCTTATTGGTTTGTTGGTTTGTTGGCTTGTTGGTTTGTTGGTTTGTTGGTTTGTTGGTTTGTTGGTTTGTTGGTTTGTTGGCTTTTTGGTGTGTCGGTTTGTTGGTTTGTTTGTTTGCTTGTTTGTTTGTTTGTTGGCTTGTTGGTTTGTTGGTTTGTTGGTTTGTTGGTTTGTTGGCTTGTTGGTTTGTTTGTTTGCTGGTTTGTTCGTTTGTTGGCTTGTTGGTTTGTTGGCTTATTGGTTTGTTGGTTTGTTGGTTTGTTGGCTCTTTGGTTTGTTGGTTTGTTGGTTTGTTGGTTTGTTGGTTTGTTGGTTTGTTGGTTTGTTGGCTTGTAAGCTTGTTGGTTTATTGGTTTGTTGGCTTTTTGGTTTGTTGGTTTGTTGGTTTGTTGGCTTGTTGGTTTGTTGGTTTGTTGGTTTGTTAGTTTGTTGGTTTGTTGGTTTGTTGTCTTGTTGGTTTGTTGGCTTGTTGGTTTGTTGGATTGTTCGTTTGTTGGTTTGTTGGTTTGTTGGTTTGTTGGTATGTTGGCTTGTTGGCTTGTTGGCTTATTGGTTTGTTGGTTTGTTGGTTTGTTCATTTGTTGGTTTGTTGTTTTGTTGGTTTGTTGGCTTGTATGCTTGTTGGTTTATTGGTTTGTTGGCTTTTTGGTTTGTTGGTTTGTTGGTTTGTTGGTTTGTTGGTTTGTTGGTTTGTTGTTTTGTTGGTTTGTTGGTTTGTTCGTTTGTTGGTTTGTTGGTTTGTTGGCTTGTTGGTTTATTGGTTTGTTGGTTTGTTGGTTTGTTGGTTTGTTGGTTTGTTGGTTTGTTGGTTTGTTGGTTTGTTGGTTTGTTGTCTTGTTGGTTTGTTGGCTTGTTGGTTTGTTGGTTTGTTCGTTTGTTGGTTTGTTGGTTTGTTGGTTTGTTGGCTTGTTGGCTTGTTGGTTTGTTGGTTTGTTGGCTTGTTGGTTTGTTGGTTTTGTTGGTTTGTTGGTTTGTTGGTTTGTTGGTTTGTTGGTTTGTTGGTTTGTTGGTTTGTTGATTTGTTGGTTTGTTGGTTTGTTGGTTTGTTGGTTTGTTGGTTTGTCGGTTTTTGGTTTGTTGGTTTGTTGGTTTGTTGGTTTGTTGGTTTGTTGGTTTGTTGGTTTGTTGGTTTGTTGGTTTGTTGGCTTGTTGGTTTGTTGGTTTGTTGGTTTGTTGGTTTGTTTGCTTGTTGGTTTGTCCGTTTGTTGGTTTGTTGGTTTGTTGGTTTGTTGGTTTGTTGGTTTGTTGGTTGGTTCGTTTGTTGGTTTGTTGGTTTGTTGGCTTGTTGGCTTGTTGGTTTGTTGGTTTGTTGGCTTGCTGGTTTGTTGGTTTTTTGGTTTGTTGATTTGTTGGTTTGTTGGCTTGCTGGTTTGTTCGTTTGTTGGCTTTTTGGTTTGTTGGTTTGTTGGTTTGTAGGTTTGTTGGTTTGTTGGTTTATTGGTTTGTTCGTTTTTTGGTTTGTTGGTTTGTTGGTTTGTTGGCTTGTTGGTTTGTTGGTTTGTTGGTTGTTTAGTTTGTTGGATTGTTGGTTTGTTGGTTTGTTGGTTTATTGGTTTGTTTGCTTATTGGTTTGTTGGTTTGTTCGTTTGTTGGGTTGTTGGTTTGTTGTTTTGTTGGATTGTTGGCTTGTTGGTTTGTTGGTTTGTTGGCTTGTTGGTTTGTTGGTTTTTTGGTTTGTTGGTTTGCTGGTTTTTTGGTTTCTTGGTTTGTTGGTTTGTTGGTTTGTTGGTTTGTTGGTTTGTTGGTTTGTTGGTTTGTTGGTTTGTTGGCTTGTTGGTTTGTTGGTTTGCTAGTTTGTTGGTGTGTTTGTTTGTTGGCTTGTTGGTTTGTTGGTTTGTTGGTTTGTCGGTTTGTTGCTTTGTTCGTTTTTTGGTTTGTTGGCTTGTTGGTTTGTTCGTTTGTTGGTTTGTTGGTTTGTTTGTTTGTTGGCTTGTTGGCTTGTTGGTTTGTTGGTTTGTTGGTTTGTTCGTTTTTTGGTTTGTTGGTTTGTTGGTTTGTTGGCTTGTTGGTTTGTTGGTTTGTTGGTTTGTTGATTTTTGGTTTGTTGGTTTGTTGGTTTGTTGGCTTATTGGCTTGTTGGTTTGTTGGTTTGTTCATTTGTTGGTTTGTTGGTTTGTTGTTTTGTTGGATTGTTGGCTTGTTGGTTTATTGGTTGGTTGGCTTGTTGGTTTGTTGGTTTGTTGGTTTGTTGGCTTGTTGGTTTGTTCGTTTGTTGGCTTTTTGGTTTGTTGGTTTGTTGGTTTGTTGGTTTGTTGGTTTGTTCGTTTTTTGGTTTGTTGGTTTGTTGGTTTGTTGGCTTGTTGGTTTGTTGGTTTGTTGGTTTGTTGGTTGTTTGGTTTGTTGGTTTGTTAATTTGTTGGTTTGTTGGTTTGTTGGTTTGTTGGTTTGTCGGCTTATTGGCTTGTTGGTTTGTTGGTTTGTTCGTTTGTTGGTTTGTTGGTTTGTTGTTTTGTTGGATTGTTGGCTTGTTGGTTTGTTGGTTTGTCGGGTTGTTGGTTTGTTGGTTTGTTGGTTTGTTGGTTTGTTTGCTTATTGCTTTGTTGGTTTGTTGGTTTGTTGGTTTGGTGGTTTGTTGGTTTGTTGGTTTGTTGGCTTGTTGGTTTGTTGGCTTGTTGGTTTGTTGGTTTGTTGGTTTGTTGGTTTGTTCGTTTGTTGGTTTGTTGGTTTGTTGGTTTGTTGGTTTGTTGGCTTGTCGGCTTGTTGGTTTGTTGGTTTGTTGGCTTGTTAGTTTGTTGGTTTTGTTGGTTTTTTGGTTTGTTGGTTTGTTGGTTTGTTGGTTTGTTGGTTTGTTGGTTTGTTGATTTGTTGGTTTGTTGGTTTGTTCGTTTGTTGGTTTGTTGGTTTGTTGGTTTGTTGGTTTGTTGGCTTGTTGGCTTGTTGGCTTGTTGGTTTGTTGGTTTGTTGGTTTGTTGGCTTGTTGGTTTGTTGGTTTGTTGGTTTGTTGGTTTGTTGGTTTGTTGGTTTGTTGGTTTGTTGGTTTGTTCATTTTTTGGTTTGTTGGTTTGTTGGTTTATTGGTTTGTTCGTTTGTTGGTTTGTTGGTTTGTTGGCTTATTGGTTTGTTCGTTTGTTGGCTTTTTGGTTTGTTGGTTTGTTGGTTTATTGGTTTATTGGTTTGTTCGTTTTTTGGTTTGTTGATTTGTTGGTTTGTTGGCTCGTTGGGTTGTTGGTTTGTTGGTTGTTTGGTTTGTTGGTTTGTTGGTTTGTTGGTTTGTTGGTTTGTTGGCTTATTGGCTTGTTGGTTTGTTGGTTTGTTCGTTTGTTGGTTTGCTGGTTTGTTGTTTTGTTGGATTGTTGGCTTGTTGGTTTGTTGGTTTGTTGGCTTGTTGGTTTGTTGGTTTGTTAGTTTGTTGGTTTGTTGGTTTGTTGGTTGTTGGTTTGTTGGTTTGTTGGTTTGTTGGTTTGTTAGTTTGTTAGCTTGTTGGCTTGTTGGTTTGTTGGTTTGTTCGTTTGTTGGTTTGTTGTTTTGTTAGTTTGTTGGCTTGTCAGCTTGTTGGTTTATTGGTTTGTTGGCTTTTTGGTTTGTTGGTTTGTTGATTTGTTAGTTTGTTGATTTGTTGGTTTGTTGGTTTGTTCGTTTGTTGGTTTGTTGGTTTGTTGGTTTGTTGGCTTATTGTTTTGTTGATTTGTTGGTTTGGTGGTTTGTTGGTTTGTTGGTTTGTTGGCTTGTTGGTTTGTTGGCTTGTTGGCTTGTTGGTTTGTTGGTTTGTTGGTTTGTTTGTTTGTTGGTTTGTTGGTTAGTTGGTTTGTTGGCTTGTTGGCTTGTTGGTTTGTTGGTTTGTTGGCTTGTTAGTTTGTTGGTGTTGTTGGTTTGTTGGTTTGTTGGTTTGTTGGTTTGTTGGTTTGTTGATTTGTTGGTTTGTTGGTTTGTTGGTTTGTTGGTTTGTTGGTTTGTTCGTTTGTTGGTTTGTTGGTTTGTTGGTTTGTTGGTTTGTTGGCTTGTTGGCTTGTTGGCTTGTTGGTTTGTTGGTTTGTTGGTTTGTTGTTTTGTTGGATTGTTGGCTTGTTGGTTTGTTGTTTTGTTGGCTTGTTGGTTTGTCGGTTTGTTAGTTTGTTGGTTTGTTGGTTTGTTGGTTTGTTGGTTTGTTGGCTTATTGGTTTGTTCGTTTGTTGGCTTTTTGGTTTGTTGGTTTGTTGGTTTGTTGGTTTGTTGGTTTGTTTGTTTATTGGTTTGTTCGTTTTTTGGTTTGTTGGTTTGTTGGCTCGTTGGTTTGTTGGTTTGTTGGTTGTTTGGTTTGTTGGTTTGTTAGTTTGTTGGTTTGTTAGTTTGTTGGCTTATTGGCTTGTTGGTTTGTTGGTTTGTTCGTTTGTTGGTTTGCTGGTTTGTTGTTTTGTTGGATTGTTGGCTTGTTGGTTTGTTGGTTTGTTGGCTTGTTGGTTTGTTGGTTTTTTGGTTTGTTGGTTTGTTAGTTTATTGGTTTGTTGGTTTGTTGGTTTGTTGGTTTGTTGGTTCGTTGGTTTGTTGGTTTGTTGGTTTGTTGGTTTGTTGGTTTGTTGGTTTGTTGGTTAGTTGGCTTGTTGGTTTGTTGGTTTCTTAGTTTGTTGGTATGCTTGTTTGTTGGCTTGTTGGCTTGTTGGTTTGTTGGTGTGTTGGTTTGTTGGTTTGTTGCTTTGTTCGTTTTTTGGTTTGTTGGCTTGTTGGTGTGTTGTTTTGTTGGTTTGTTCGTTTTTTGGTTTGTTGGCTTGTTGGTTTGTTGGTTTGTTCGTTTGTTCGTTTGTTGGTTTGTTGGTTTGTTGGTTTGTTTCTTTGTTGGTTTGTTGGTTTTTTGGTTTGTTGGTTTGTTGGTTTGTTGGTTTGTTGGTTTGTTGGTTTGTTGGTTTGTTGGTTTGTTGGTTTGTTGGTTTGTTG
Organism: Atherix ibis; assembly: GCA_958298945.1. NCBI lineage: Eukaryota > Metazoa > Arthropoda > Insecta > Diptera > Athericidae > Atherix > Atherix ibis. Next base: position 102,189,208 of record OY282608.1, read on the forward strand.
GTTTGTTGGCTTGTTGGTTTGTTGGTTTGTTAGTTTGTTCGTTTGTTGGTTTGCTTATTTGTTGTTTTGTTGGATTGTTGGCTTGTTGGTTTGTTGGTTTGTTGGCTTGTTGGTTTGTTGGTTTGTTAGTTTGTTGGTTTGTTGGTTTGTTGGTTGTTGGTTTGTTGGTTTGTTGGTTTGTTGGTTTGTTAGTTTGTTAGCTTGTTGGCTTGTTGGTTTGTTGGTTTGTTCGTTTGTTGGTTTGTTGTTTTGTTAGTTTGTTGGCTTGTCAGCTTGTTGGTTTATTGGTTTGTTGGCTTTTTGGTTTGTTGGTTTGTTGATTTGTTAGTTTGTTGGTTTGTTGGTTTGTTGGTTTGTTCGTTTGTTGGTTTGTTGGTTTGTTGGTTTGTTGGCTTATTGGTTTGTTGATTTGTTGGTTTGGTGGTTTGTTGGTTTGTTGGTTTGTTGGCTTGTTGGTTTGTTGGCTTGTTGGCTTGTTGGTTTGTTGGTTTGTTGGTTTGTTGGTTAGTTGGTTTGTTGGCTTGTTGGCTTGTTGGTTTGTTGGTTTGTTGGCTTGTTCGTTTGTTGGTTTGTTGGTTTGTTGGTTTGTTGGTTTGTTGGCTTGTTGGCTTGTTGGCTTGTTGGTTTGTTGGTTTGTTGTTTTGTTGTTTTGTTGGATTGTTGGCTTGTTGGTTTGTTGGTTTGTTGGCTTGTTGGTTTGTTGGTTTGTTAGTTTGTTGGTTTGTTGGTTTGTTGGTTTGTTGGTTTGTTGGTTCGTTGGTTTGTTGATTTGTTGGTTTGTTGGTTTGTTGGTTTGTTGGCTCGTTGGTTTGTTGGTTTGTTGGTTGTTTGGTTTGTTGGTTTGTTAGTTTGTTGGTTTGTTAGTTTGTTGGCTTATTGGCTTGTTGGTTTGTTGGTTTGTTCGTTTGTTGGTTTGCTGGTTTGTTGTTTTGTTGGATTGTTGGCTTGTTGGTTTGTTGGTTTGTTGGCTTGTTGGTTTGTTGGTTTTTTGGTTTGTTGGTTTGTTAGTTTATTGGTTTGTTGGTTTGTTGGTTTGTTGGTTTGTTGGTTCGTTGGTTTGTTGGTTGGTTGGTTTGTTGGTTTGTTGGTTTGTTGGTTAGTTGGCTTGTTGGTTTGTTGGTTTGTTAGTTTGTTGGTATGTTTGTTTGTTGGCTTGTTGGCTTGTTGGTTTGTTGGTGTGTTGGTTTGTTGGTTTGTTGCTTTGTTCGTTTTTTGGTTTGTTGGCTAGTTGGTGTGTTGTTTTGTTGGTTTGTTCGTTTTTTGGTTTGTTGGCTTGTTGGTTTGTTGGTTTGTTCGTTTGTTGGTTTGTTGGTTTGTTGGTTTGTTGGTTTGTTTCTTTGTTGGTTTGTTGGTTTTTTGGTTTGTTGGTTTGTTGGTTTGTTGGTTTGTTGGTTTGTTGGTTTGTTGGTTTGTTGGTTTGTTGGTTTGTTGGTTTGTTGGTTTGTTGGCTTGTTGGTTTGTTGGTTTGTTAGTTTGTTTGTGTGTTTGTTTATTGGCTTGTTGGCTTGTTGGTTTGTTGGTTTGTTGGTTTGTTGGTTTGTTGGTTTGTTGGTTTGTTGCTTTGTTCGTCTTTAGGTTTGTTGGCTTGTTGGTTTGTTCGTTTGTTGGTTTGTTGGTTACTTGGTTTGTTGGTTTGTTGGTTTGTTGGTTTGTTGGTTTGTTGGTTTGTTCGTTTGTTGGTTTGTTGGTTTGTTCGTTTGTTGGTTTGTTGGTTTGTTGGCTTGTTGGCTTGTTCGTTTGTTGGCTTGTTGGTTTTTTGGTTTGTTGGTTTGTTGGTTTGTTGGTTTGTTGGTTTGTTGGTTTGTTGGTTTATTGGTTTGTTGGTTTGTTGGTTTGTTGGTTTGTTGGTTTGTTGGTTTGTTGGTTTGTTGGCTTGTTGGTTTGTTGGTTTGTTCGTTTGTTTGTGTGTTTGTTTGTTGGCTTGTTGGCTTCTTGGTTTGTTGGTTTGTTGGTTTGTTGGCTTGTTAATTTGTTGGTTTTGTTGGTTTGTTGGTTTGTTGGTTTGTTGGTTTGTTGGTTTGTTGGTTTGTTGGTTTGTTGGTATGTTGGTTTGTTCGTTTGTTGGTTTGTTGGTTTGTTGGCTTGTTGGTTTGTTGGGTTTTTGGTTTGTTGGTTTGTTGGTTTGTTGGTTTGTTGGCTTGTTGGTTTGTTGGTTTGTTGGTTTGTTGGTTTGTTGGTTTGTTGGCTTGTTGGTTTGTTGGTTTGTTGGCTTTTTGGTTTGTTGGTTTGTTGGTTTGTTGGTTTGTTGGCTAATTAGCTTGTTGGTTTGTTGGTTTGTTCGTTTGTTGGTTTGTTGGTTTGTTGTTTTGTTGGATTGTTGGCTTGTTGGTTTGTTGGTTTGTTGGCTTGTTGGTTTGTTGGTTTTTTTGTTTGTTGGTTTGTTGGTTTGTTGGTTTGTTGGTTTGTTGGTTTGTTGGTTTGCTGGTTTGTTGGTTTGTTGGTTTGTTGGTTTGTTGGCTTGTTGGTTTGTTGGTTTGTTAGTTTGTTTGTGTGTTTGTTTGTTGGCTTGTTGGCTTTTTGGTTTGTTGGTTTGTTGGCTAATTAGCTTGTTAGTTTATTGGCTTGTTAGTTTGTTGGATTTGTTGGTTTGTTGGTTTGTTGGTTTGTTGGTTTGTTGGTTTGTTGGTTTGTTGGTTTGTTGGTTTGTTGGTTTGTTGGTTTTTTGGTTTGTTGGTTTGTTGGTTTGTTCGTTTGTTGGTTTGTTGGTTTGTTGGTTTGTTGGCTTGTTGGCTTGTTGGCTTGTTGGTTTGTTGGTTTGTTGGTTTGTTGGCTTGTTGGTTTGTTGGTTTGTTGGTTTGTTGGTTTGTTGGTTTGTTCATTTTTTGGTTTGTTAGTTTGTTGGTTTATTGGCTTATTGGTTTGTTTGTTTGTTGGCTTTTTGGTTTGTTGGTTTGTTGGTTTGTTGGTTTTTATTGGTTTGTTCGTTTTTTGGTTTGTTGGTTTGTTAGTTTGTTGGCTCGTTGGTTTGTTGGTTGTTTGGTTTGTTGGTTTGTTGGCTTATTGGCTTGTTGGTTTGTTGGTTTGTTGGTTTGCTGGTTTGTTGTTTTGTTGGATTGTTGGCATGTTGGTTTGTTGTTTTGTTGGATTGTTGGCTTGTTGGTTTGTTGGTTTGTTGGCTTGTTAGTTTGTTGGTTTTTTGGTTTGTTGGTTTGCTGGTTTGTTGTTTTGTTGGATTGTTGGCTTGTTGGTTTGTTGGTTTGTTGGCTTGTTAGTTTGTTGGTTTTTTGGTTTGTTGGTTTGTTGGTTTGTTGGTTTGTTGGTTTGTTGGTTTGTTGGTTTGTTGGTTCGTTGGTTTGTTGGTTTGTTGGTTTGTTGGTTTGTTGGTTTGTTGGTTAGTTGGCTTGTTGGTTTGTTGGTTTGTTAGTTTGTTGGTGTGTTTGTTTGTTGGCTTGTTGGCTTGTTGGTTTGTTGGTTTGTTGGTTTGTTGCTTTGTTGCTTTGTTCGTTTTTTGGTTTGTTGGCTTGTTGGTGTGTTGTTTTGTTGGTTTGTTCGTTTTTTGGTTTGTTGGCTTGTTGGTTTGATGGTTTGTTCGTTTGTTGGTTTGTTGGTTTGTTGGTTTGTTTCTTTGTTGGTTTGTTGGTTTGTTGGTTTGTTGGTTTGTTGGTTTGTAGGTTTGTTGGTTTGTTGGTTTGTGGGCTTGTTGGTTTGTTGGTTTGTTAGTTTGTTTGTGTGTTTGTTTGTTGGCTTGTTGGTTTGTTGGTTACTTGGTTTGTTGGTTTGTTGGTTTGTTGGTTTGTTGGTTGTTGGTTTGTTGGTTTGTTCGTTTGTTGGTTTGTTGGTTTGTTCGTTTGTTGGTTTGTTGGTTTGTTGGTTTGTTGGCTTGTTGGCGTGTTGGTTTGTTGGCTTGTTGGTTTGTTGGTTTTTTGGTTTGTTGGTTTGTTGGTTTGTTGGTTTGTTGGTTTGTTGGTTTATTGGTTTGTTGGTTTGTTGGTTTGTTGGTTTGTTGGTTTGTTGGCTTGTTGGTTTGTTGGTTTGTTCGTTTGTTTGTGTGTTTGTTTGTTGGCTTGTTGGCTTGTTGGTTTGTTGGTTTGTTGGTTTGTTGGTTTGTTGCTTTGTTCGTTTTTTGGTTTGTTGGCTTGTTGGTTTGTTCGTTTGTTGGTTTGTTGGTTACTTGGCTTGTTGGTTTGTTGGTTTGTTGGTTTGTTGGTTTGTTGGTTTGTTGGTTTGTTGGTTTGTTCGTTTGTTGGTTTGTTGGTTTGTTGGTTTGTTGGTTTGTTTCTTTGTTGGTTTGTTGGTTTTTGGGTTGTTGGTTTGTTGGTTTGTTGGTTTGTTGGTTTGTTGGTTTGTTGGTTTGTTGGTTTGTTGGTTTGTTGGTTTGTTGGTTTGTTGGTTTGTTGGTTTGTTGGTTTGTTGGTTTGTTGGCTTGTTGGTTTGTTGGTTTGTTAGTTTGTTTGTGTGTTTGTTTATTGGCTTGTTGGCTTGTTGGTTTGGTGGTTTGTTGGTTTGTTGGTTTGTTGGTTTGTTGGTTTGTTGCTTTGTTCGTCTTTAGGTTTGTTGGCTTGTTGGTTTGTTCGTTTGTTGGTTTGTTGGTTACTTGGTTTGTTGGTTTGTTGGTTTGTTGGTTTGTTGGTTTGTTGGCTTGTTCGTTTGTTGGTTTGTTGGTTTGTTCGTTTGTTGGTTTGTTGTTTGTTGGTTTGTTGGCTTGTTGGCTTATTCGTTTGTTGGCTTGTTGGTTTGTTGGTTTTTTGGTTTGTTGGTTTGTTGGTTTGTTGGTTTGTTGGTTTGTTGGTTTGTTGGTTTATTGGTTTGTTGGTTTGTTGGTTTGTTGGTTTGTTGGTTTGTTGGTTTGTTGGCTTGTTGGTTTGTTGGTTTGTTCGTTTGTTTGTGTGTTTGTTTGTTGGCTTGTTGGCTTGTTGGTTTGTTGGTTTGTTGGTTTGTGGGTTTGTTGGTTTGTTGGTTTGTTGGTTTGTTGGTTTTTGGTTTGTGGTTTGTTCGTTTGTTGGTTTGTTGGTTTGTTCGGTTGTTGGTTTGTTGGTTTGCTGGTTTGTTGGCTTGTTGGCTTGTTGGTTTGTTAGTTTGTGGACTTGTTGGTTTGTTGGATTGTTGGTTTTGTTGGCTTGTTGGTTTGTTGGTTTGTTGGTTTGTTGGTTTGTTTCTTTGTTGGTTTGTTGGTTTGTTGGTTTGTTGGCTTGTTGGTTTGTTGGTTTGTTGTTTTGTTGATTTGTTCGTTTTTTGGTTTCTTGGCTTATTGGTTTGTTGGTTTGTTGGCTTGTTGGTTTGTTGGTTTGTTGGTTTCTTGGTTTGTTGGTTTGTTGGTTTGCTGGCTTGTTCGTTTGTTGGTTTGGTCGTTTGTTGGTTTGTAGGTTTGTTGGTTTGTTGGCTTGTTGGCTTGTTGGTTTGTTGGTTTGTTGGTTTGTTGGCTTGTTGATTTGTTGGTTTGTTGGTTTGTTGGTTTGTTGGTTTGTTGGTTTGTTGGTTTGTTGGTTTGTTGGTTTGTTGGTTTGTTGGTTTGTTGGTTTGTTGGTTTTTTGGTTTGTTGGTTTGTTGGTTTGTTGGTTTGTTCGTTTGTTGGTTTGTTGGTTTGTTGGTTTGTTGGCTTGTTGGCTTGTTGGCTTGTTGGTTTGTTGGTTTGTTGGTTTGTTGGCTTGTTGGTTTGTTGGTTTGTTGGTTTGTTGGTTTGTTGGTTTGTTCATTTTTTGGTTTGTTAGTTTGTTGGTTTATTGGCTTATTGGTTAGTTGTTTGTTGGCTTTTTGGTTTGTTGGTTTGTTGGTTTGTTGGTTTATTGGTTTGTTCGTTTTTTGGTTTGTTGGTTTGTTAGTTTGTTGGCTCGTTGGTTTGTTAGTTGTTTGGTTTGTTGGTTTGTTGGCTTATTGGCTTGTTGGTTTGTTGGTTTGTTCGTTTGTTGGTTTGCTGGTTTGTTGTTTTGTTGGATTGTTGGCATGTTGGTTTGTTGTTTTGTTGGATTGTTGGCTTGTTGGTTTGTTGGTTTGTTGGCTTGTTAGTTTGTTGGTTTTTGGGGTTTGTTGGTTTGCTGGTTTGTTGTTTTGTTGGATTGTTGGCTTGTTGGTTTGTTGGTTTGTTGGCTTGTTAGTTTGTTGGTTTTTTGGTTTGTTGGTTTGTTGGTTTGTTGGTTTGTTGGTTTGTTGGTTTGTTGGTTTGTTGGTTCGTTGGTTTGTTGGTTTGTTGGTTTGTTGGTTTGTTGGTTTGTTGGTTAGTTGGCTTGTTGGTTTGTTGGTTTGTTAGTTTGTTGGTGTGTTTGTTTGTTGGCTTGTTGGCTTGTTGGTTTGTTGGTTTGTTGGTTTATTGCTTTGTTGCTTTGTTCGTTTTTTGGTTTGTTGGCTTGTTGGTGTGTTGTTTTGTTGGTTTGTTCGTTTTTTGGTTTGTTGGCTTGTTGGTTTGATGGTTTGTTCGTTTGTTGGTTTGTTGGTTTGTTGGTTTGTTTCTTTGTTGGTTTGTTGGTTTGTTGGTTTGTTGGTTTGTTGGTTTGTAGGTTTGTTGGTTTGTTGGTTTGTTGGCTTGTTGGTTTGTTGGTTTGTTAGTTTGTTTGTGTGTTTGTTTGTTGGCTTGTTGGTTTGTTGGTTACTTGGTTTGTTGGTTTGTTGGTTTGTTGGTTTGTTGGTTGTTGGTTTGTTGGTTTGTTCGTTTGTTGGTTTGTTGGTTTGTTCGTTTGTTGGTTTGTTGGTTTGTTGGTTTGTTGGCTTGTTGGCTTGTTGGTTTGTTGGCTTGTTGGTTTGTTGGTTTTTTGGTTTGTTGGTTTGTTGGTTTGTTGGTTTGTTGGTTTGTTGGTTTGTTGGTTTATTGGTTTGTTGGTTTGTTGGTTTGTTGGTTTGTTGGTTTGTTGGCTTGTTGGTTTGTTGGTTTGTTCGTTTGTTTGTGTGTTTGTTTGTTGGCTTGTTGGCTTGTTGGTTTGTTGGTTTGTTGGTTTGTTGGTTTGTTGCTTTGTTCGTTTTTTGGTTTGTTGGCTTGTTGGTTTGTTCGTTTGTTGGTTTGTTGGTTACTTGGCTTGTGGGTTTGTTGGTTTGTTGGTTTGTTGGTTTGTTGGTTTGTTGATTTGTTGGTTTGTTGGTTTGTTCGTTTGTTGGTTTGTTGGTTTGTTGGTTTGTTGGTTTGTTTCTTTGTTGGTTTGTTGGTTTTTGGGTTGTTGGTTTGTTGGTTTGTTGGTTTGTTGGTTTGTTGGTTTGTTGGTGTGTTGGTTTGTTGGTTTGTTGGTTTGTTGGTTTGTTGGTTTGTTGGTTTGTTGGTTTGTTAGTTTGTTGGTTTGTTGGCTTGTTGGTTTGTTGGTTTGTTAGTTTGTTTGTGTGTTTGTTTATTGGCTTGTTGGCTTGTTGGTTTGGTGGTTTGTTGGTTTGTTGGTTTGTTGGTTTGTTGGTTTGTTGCTTTGTTCGTCTTTAGGTTTGTTGGCTTGTTGGTTTGTTCGTTTGTTGGTTTGTTGGTTACTTGGTTTGTTGGTTTGTTGGTTTGTTGGTTTGTTGGTTTGTTGGCTTGTTCGTTTGTTGGTTTGTTGGTTTGTTCGTTTGTTGGTTTGTTGTTTGTTGGTTTGTTGGCTTGTTGGCTTATTCGTTTGTTGGCTTGTTGGTTTGTTGGTTTTTTGGTTTGTTGGTTTGTTGGTTTGTTGGTTTGTTGGTTTGTTGGTTTGTTGGTTTGTTGGTTTATTGGTTTGTTGGTTTGTTGGTTTGTTGGTTTGTTGGTTTGTTGGTTTGTTGGCTTGTTGGTTTGTTGGTTTGTTCGTTTGTTTGTGTGTTTGTTTGTTGGCTTGTTGGCTTGTTGGTTTGTTGGTTTGTTGGTTTGTGGGTTTGTTGGTTTGTTGGTTTGTTGGTTTGTTGGTTTGTTGGTTTTTGGTTTGTGGTTTGTTCGTTTGTTGGTTTGTTGGTTTGTTCGTTTGTTGGTTTGTTGGTTTGCTGGTTTGTTGGCTTGTTGGCTTGTTGGTTTGTTAGTTTGTGGACTTGTTGGTTTGTTGGATTGTTGGTTTTGTTGGCTTGTTGGTTTGTTGGTTTGTTGGTTTGTTGGTTTGTTTCTTTGTTGGTTTGTTGGTTTGTTGGTTTGTTGGCTTGTTGGTTTGTTGGTTTGTTGTTTTGTTGATTTGTTCGTTTTTTGGTTTCTTGGCTTATTGGTTTGTTGGTTTGTTGGCTTGTTGGTTTGTTGGTTTGTTGGTTTCTTGGTTTGTTGGTTTGTTGGTTTGCTGGCTTGTTCGTTTGTTGGTTTGGTCGTTTGTTGGTTTATAGGTTTATTGGTTTGTTGGTTTGTTGGTTTGTTGGTTTGTTGGTTTGTTGGTTTGTTGGCTTGTTGGTTTGTTGGTTTGTTCGTTTGTTTGTGTGTTTGTTTGTTGGCTTGTTGGCTTGTTGGTTTGTTGGTTTGTTGGTTTGTGGGTTTGTTGGTTTGTTGGTTTGTTGGTTTGTTGGTTTGTTGGTTTTTGGTTTGTGGTTTGTTCGTTTGTTGGTTTGTTGGTTTGTTCGTTTGTTGGTTTGTTGGTTTGCTGGTTTGTTGGCTTGTTGGCTTGTTGGTTTGTTAGTTTGTGGACTTGTTGGTTTGTTGGATTGTTGGTTTTGTTGGCTTGTTGGTTTGTTGGTTTGTTGGTTTGTTGGTTTGTTTCTTTGTTGGTTTGTTGGTTTGTTGGTTTGTTGGCTTGTTGGTTTGTTGGTTTGTTGGTTTGTTGGTTACTTGGTTTGTTGGTTTGTTGGTTTGTTGGTTTGTTGGTTTGTTGGTTTGTTGGCTTGTTCGTTTGTTGGTTTGTTGGTTTGTTCGTTTGTTGGTTTGTTGTTTGTTGGTTTGTTGGCTTGTTGGCTTATTCGTTTGTTGGCTTGTTGGTTTGTTGGTTTTTTGGTTTGTTGGTTTGTTGGTTTGTTGGTTTGTTGGTTTGTTGGTTTGTTGGTTTGTTGGTTTATTGGTTTGTTGGTTTGTTGGTTTGTTGGTTTGTTGGTTTGTTGGTTTGTTGGCTTGTTGGTTTGTTGGTTTGTTCGTTTGTTTGTGTGTTTGTTTGTTGGCTTGTTGGCTTGTTGGTTTGTTGGTTTGTTGGTTTGTGGGTTTGTTGGTTTGTTGGTTTGTTGGTTTGTTGGTTTGTTGGTTTTTGGTTTGTGGTTTGTTCGTTTGTTGGTTTGTTGGTTTGTTCGTTTGTTGGTTTGTTGGTTTGCTGGTTTGTTGGCTTGTTGGCTTGTTGGTTTGTTAGTTTGTGGACTTGTTGGTTTGTTGGATTGTTGGTTTTGTTGGCTTGTTGGTTTGTTGGTTTGTTGGTTTGTTTCTTTGTTGGTTTGTTGGTTTGTTGGTTTGTTGGCTTGTTGGTTTGTTGGTTTGTTGTTTTGTTGATTTGTTCGTTTTTTGGTTTCTTGGCTTATTGGTTTGTTGGTTTGTTGGCTTGTTGGTTTGTTGGTTTGTTGGTTTCTTGGTTTGTTGGTTTGTTGGTTTGCTGGCTTGTTCGTTTGTTGGTTTGGTCGTTTGTTGGTTTGTAGGTTTATTGGTTTGTTGGTTTGTTGGTTTGTTGGTTTGTTGGTTTGTTGGTTTGTTGGCTTGTTGGTTTGTTGGTTTGTTCGTTTGTTTGTGTGTTTGTTTGTTGGCTTGTTGGCTTGTTGGTTTGTTGGTTTGTTGGTTTGTGGGTTTGTTGGTTTGTTGGTTTGTTGGTTTGTTGGTTTGTTGGTTTTTGGTTTGTGGTTTGTTCGTTTGTTGGTTTGTTGGTTTGTTCGTTTGTTGGTTTGTTGGTTTGCTGGTTTGTTGGCTTGTTGGCTTGTTGGTTTGTTAGTTTGTGGACTTGTTGGTTTGTTGGATTGTTGGTTTTGTTGGCTTGTTGGTTTGTTGGTTTGTTGGTTTGTTGGTTTGTTTCTTTGTTGGTTTGTTGGTTTGTTGGTTTGTTGGCTTGTTGGTTTGTTGGTTTGTTGTTTTGTTGATTTGTTCGTTTTTTGGTTTCTTGGCTTATTGGTTTGTTGGTTTGTTGGCTTGTTGGTTTGTTGGTTTGTTGGTTTCTTGATTTGTTGGTTTGTTGGTTTGCTGGCTTGTTCGTTTGTTGGTTTGGTCGTTTGTTGGTTTGTAGGTTTGTTGGTTTGTTGGCTTGTTGGTTTGTTGGTTTGTTGGTTTGTTGGTTTGTTGGTTTGTTGGCTTGTTGGTTTGTTGGTTTGTTGGCTTTTTGGTTTGTTGGTTTGTTGGTTTGTTGGTTTGTTGGCTAATTAGCTTGTTGGTTTGTTGGTTTGTTCGTTTGTTGGTTTGTTGGTTTGTTGTTTTGTTGGATTGTTGGCTTGTTGGTTTGTTGGTTTGTTGGCTTGTTGGTTTGTTGGGTTTTTGGTTTGTTGGTTTGTTGGTTTGTTGGTTTGTTGGCTTGTTGGTTTGTTGGTTTGTTGGTTTGTTGGTTTGTTGGTTTGTTGGCTTGTTGGTTTGTTGGTTTGTTGGCTTTTTGGTTTGTTGGTTTGTTGGTTTGTTGGTTTGTTGGCTAATTAGCTTGTTGGTTTGTTGGTTTGTTCGTTTGTTGGTTTGTTGGTTTGTTGTTTTGTTGGATTGTTGGCTTGTTGGTTTGTTGGTTTGTTGGCTTGTTGGTTTGTTGGTTTTTTTGTTTGTTGGTTTGTTGGTTTGTTGGTTTGTTGGTTTGTTGGTTTGTTGGTTTGCTGGTTTGTTGGTTTGTTGGTTTGTTGGTTTGTTGGCTTGTTGGTTTGTTGGTTTGTTAGTTTGTTTGTGTGTTTGTTTGTTGGCTTGTTGGCTTTTTGGTTTGTTGGTTTGTTGGCTAATTAGCTTGTTAGTTTATTGGCTTGTTAGTTTGTTGGATTTGTTGGTTTGTTGGTTTGTTGGTTTGTTGGTTTGTTGGTTTGTTGGTTTGTTGGTTTGTTGGTTTTTTGGTTTGTTGGTTTGTTGGTTTGTTCGTTTGTTGGTTTGTTGGTTTGTTGGTTTGTTGGCTTGTTGGCTTGTTGGCTTGTTGGTTTGTTGGTTTGTTGGTTTGTTGGCTTGTTGGTTTGTTGGTTTGTTGGTTTGTTGGTTTGTTGGTTTGTTCATTTTTTGGTTTGTTAGTTTGTTGGTTTATTGGCTTATTGGTTTGTTTGTTTGTTGGCTTTTTGGTTTGTTGGTTTGTTGGTTTGTTGGTTTTTATTGGTTTGTTCGTTTTTTGAATTGTTGGTTTGTTAGTTTGTTGGCTCGTTGGTTTGTTGGTTGTTTGGTTTGTTGGTTTGTTGGCTTATTGGCTTGTTGGTTTGTTGGTTTGTTCGTTTGTTGGTTTGCTGGTTTGTTGTTTTGTTGGATTGTTGGCATGTTGGTTTGTTGTTTTGTTGGATTGTTGGCTTGTTGGTTTGTTGGTTTGTTGGCTTGTTAGTTTGTTGGTTTTTTGGTTTGTTGGTTTGCTGGTTTGTTGTTTTGTTGGATTGTTGGCTTGTTGGTTTGTTGGTTTGTTGGCTTGTTAGTTTGTTGGTTTTTTGGTTTGTTGGTTTGTTGGTTTGTTGGTTTGTTGGTTTGTTGGTTTGTTGGTTTGTTGGTTCGTTGGTTTGTTGGTTTGTTGGTTTGTTGGTTTGTTGGTTTGTTGGTTAGTTGGCTTGTTGGTTTGTTGGTTTGTTAGTTTGTTGGTGTGTTTGTTTGTTGGCTTGTTGGCTTGTTGGTTTGTTGGTTTGTTGGTTTGTTGCTTTGTTGCTTTGTTCGTTTTTTGGTTTGTTGGCTTGTTGGTGTGTTGTTTTGTTGGTTTGTTCGTTTTTTGGTTTGTTGGCTTGTTGGTTTGATGGTTTGTTCGTTTGTTGGTTTGTTGGTTTGTTGGTTTGTTTCTTTGTTGGTTTGTTGGTTTGTTGGTTTGTTGGTTTGTTGGTTTGTAGGTTTGTTGGTTTGTTGGTTTGTTGGCTTGTTGGTTTGTTGGTTTGTTAGTTTGTTTGTGGGTTTGTTTGTTGGCTTGTTGGTTTGTTGGTTACTTGGTTTGTTGGTTTGTTGGTTTGTTGGTTTGTTGGTTGTTGGTTTGTTGGTTTGTTCGTTTGTTGGTTTGTTGGTTTGTTCGTTTGTTGGTTTGTTGGTTTGTTGGTTTGTTGGCTTGTTGGCTTGTTGGTTTGTTGGCTTGTTGGTTTGTTGGTTTTTTGGTTTGTTGGTTTGTTGGTTTGTTGGTTTGTTGGTTTGTTGGTTTATTGGTTTGTTGGTTTGTTGGTTTGTTGGTTTGTTGGTTTGTTGGCTTGTTGGTTTGTTGGTTTGTTCGTTTGTTTGTGTGTTTGTTTGTTGGCTTGTTGGCTTGTTGGTTTGTTGGTTTGTTGGTTTGTTGGTTTGTTGCTTTGTTCGTTTTTTGGTTTGTTGGCTTGTTGGTTTGTTCGTTTGTTGGTTTGTTGGTTACTTGGCTTGTTGGTTTGTTGGTTTGTTGGTTTGTTGGTTTGTTGGTTTGTTGGTTTGTTGGTTTGTTCGTTTGTTGGTTTGTTGGTTTGTTGGTTTGTTGGTTTGTTTCTTTGTTGGTTTGTTGGTTTTTGGGTTGTTGGTTTGTTGGTTTGTTGGTTTGTTGGTTTGTTGGTTTGTTGGTTTGTTGGTTTGTTGGTTTGTTGGTTTGTTGGTTTGTTGGTTTGTTGGTTTGTTGGTTTGTTGGCTTGTTGGTTTGTTGGTTTGTTAGTTTGTTTGTGTGTTTGTTTATTGGCTTGTTGGCTTGTTGGTTTGGTGGTTTGTTGGTTTGTTGGTTTGTTGGTTTGTTGGTTTGTTGCTTTGTTCGTCTTTAGGTTTGTTGGCTTGTTGGTTTGTTCGTTTGTTGGTTTGTTGGTTACTTGGTTTGTTGGTTTGTTGGTTTGTTGGTTTGTTGGTTTGTTGGCTTGTTCGTTTGTTGGTTTGTTGGTTTGTTCGTTTGTTGGTTTGTTGTTTGTTGGTTTGTTGGCTTGTTGGCTTATTCGTTTGTTGGCTTGTTGGTTTGTTGGTTTTTTGGTTTGTTGGTTTGTTGGTTTGTTGGTTTGTTGGTTTGTTGGTTTGTTGGTTTATTGGTTTGTTGGTTTGTTGGTTTGTTGGTTTGTTGGTTTGTTGGTTTGTTGGCTTGTTGGTTTGTTGGTTTGTTCGTTTGTTTGTGTGTTTGTTTGTTGGCTTGTTGGCTTGTTGGTTTGTTGGTTTGTTGGTTTGTGGGTTTGTTGGTTTGTTGGTTTGTTGGTTTGTTGGTTTTTGGTTTGTGGTTTGTTCGTTTGTTGGTTTGTTGGTTTGTTCGTTTGTTGGTTTGTTGGTTTGCTGGTTTGTTGGCTTGTTGGCTTGTTGGTTTGTTAGTTTGTGGACTTGTTGGTTTGTTGGATTGTTGGTTTTGTTGGCTTGTTGGTTTGTTGGTTTGTTGGTTTGTTGGTTTGTTTCTTTGTTGGTTTGTTGGCTTGTTGGTTTGTTGGTTTGTTGTTTTGTTGATTTGTTCGTTTTTTGGTTTCTTGGCTTATTGGTTTGTTGGTTTGTTGGCTTGTTGGTTTGTTGGTTTGTTGGTTTCTTGGTTTGTTGGTTTGTTGGTTTGCTGGCTTGTTCGTTTGTTGGTTTGGTCGTTTGTTGGTTTGTAGGTTTGTTGGTTTGTTGGCTTGTTGGCTTGTTGGTTTGTTGGTTTGTTGGTTTGTTGGCTTGTTGATTTGTTGGTTTGTTGGTTTGTTGGTTTGTTGGTTTGTTGGTTTGTTGGTTTGTTGGTTTGTTGGTTTGTTGGTTTGTTGGTTTGTTGGTTTTTTGGTTTGTTGGTTTGTTGGTTTGTTGGTTTGTTCGTTTGTTGGTTTGTTGGTTTGTTGGTTTGTTGGCTTGTTGGCTTGTTGGCTTGTTGGTTTGTTGGTTTGTTGGTTTGTTGGCTTGTTGGTTTGTTGGTTTGTTGGTTTGTTGGTTTGTTGGTTTGTTCATTTTTTGGTTTGTTAGCTTGTTGGTTTATTGGCTTATTGGTTAGTTGTTTGTTGGCTTTTTGGTTTGTTGGTTTGTTGGTTTGTTGGTTTATTGGTTTGTTCGTTTTTTGGTTTGTTGGTTTGTTAGTTTGTTGGCTCGTTGGTTTGTTGGTTGTTTGGTTTGTTGGTTTGTTGGCTTATTGGCTTGTTGGTTTGTTGGTTTGTTCGTTTGTTGGTTTGCTGGTTTGTTGTTTTGTTGGATTGTTGGCATGTTGGTTTGTTGTTTTGTTGGATTGTTGGCTTGTTGGTTTGTTGGTTTGTTGGCTTGTTAGTTTGTTGGTTTTTGGGGTTTGTTGGTTTGCTGGTTTGTTGTTTTGTTGGATTGTTGGCTTGTTGGTTTGTTGGTTTGTTGGCTTGTTAGTTTGTTGGTTTTTTGGTTTGTTGGTTTGTTGGTTTGTTGGTTTGTTGGTTTGTTGGTTTGTTGGTTTGTTGGTTCGTTGGTTTGTTGGTTTGTTGGTTTGTTGGTTTGTTGGTTTGTTGGTTAGTTGGCTTGTTGGTTTGTTGGTTTGTTAGTTTGTTGGTGTGTTTGTTTGTTGGCTTGTTGGCTTGTTGGTTTGTTGGTTTGTTGGTTTATTGCTTTGTTGCTTTGTTCGTTTTTTGGTTTGTTGGCTTGTTGGTGTGTTGTTTTGTTGGTTTGTTCGTTTTTTGGTTTGTTGGCTTGTTGGTTTGATGGTTTGTTCGTTTGTTGGTTTGTTGGTTTGTTGGTTTGTTTCTTTGTTGGTTTGTTGGTTTGTTGGTTTGTTGGTTTGTTGGTTTGTAGGTTTGTTGGTTTGTTGGTTTGTTGGCTTGTTGGTTTGTTGGTTTGTTAGTTTGTTTGTGTGTTTGTTTGTTGGCTTGTTGGTTTGTTGTTTACTTGGTTTGTTGGTTTGTTGGTTTGTTGGTTTGTTGGTTGTTGGTTTGTTGGTTTGTTCGTTTGTTGGTTTGTTGGTTTGTTCGTTTGTTGGTTTGTTGGTTTGTTGGTTTGTTGGCTTGTTGGCTTGTTGGTTTGTTGGCTTGTTGGTTTGTTGGTTTTTTGGTTTGTTGGTTTGTTGGTTTGTTGGTTTGTTGGTTTGTTGGTTTATTGGTTTGTTGGTTTGTTGGTTTGTTGGTTTGTTGGTTTGTTGGCTTGTTGGTTTGTTGGTTTGTTCGTTTGTTTGTGTGTTTGTTTGTTGGCTTGTTGGCTTGTTGGTTTGTTGGTTTGTTGGTTTGTTGGTTTGTTGCTTTGTTCGTTTTTTGGTTTGTTGGCTTGTTGGTTTGTTCGTTTGTTGGTTTGTTGGTTACTTGGCTTGTGGGTTTGTTGGTTTGTTGGTTTGTTGGTTTGTTGGTTTGTTGGTTTGTTGGTTTGTTGGTTTGTTCGTTTGTTGGTTTGTTGGTTTGTTGGTTTGTTGGTTTGTTTCTTTGTTGGTTTGTTGGTTTTTGGGTTGTTGGTTTGTTGGTTTGTTGGTTTGTTGGTTTGTTGGTTTGTTGGTGTGTTGGTTTGTTGGTTTGTTGGTTTGTTGGTTTGTTGGTTTGTTGGTTTGTTGGTTTGTTAGTTTGTTGGTTTGTTGGCTTGTTGGTTTGTTGGTTTGTTAGTTTGTTTGTGTGTTTGTTTATTGGCTTGTTGGCTTGTTGGTTTGGTGGTTTGTTGGTTTGTTGGTTTGTTGGTTTGTTGGTTTGTTGCTTTGTTCGTCTTTAGGTTTGTTGGCTGTTTGTTCGTTTGTTGGTTTGTTGGTTACTTGGTTTGTTGGTTTGTTGGTTTGTTGGTTTGTTGGTTTGTTGGTTTGTTGGCTTGTTCGTTTGTTGGTTTGTTGGTTTGTTCGTTTGTTGGTTTGTTGTTTGTTGGTTTGTTGGCTTGTTGGCTTATTCGTTTGTTGGCTTGTTGGTTTGTTGGTTTTTTGGTTTGTTGGTTTGTTGGTTTGTTGGTTTGTTGGTTTGTTGGTTTGTTGGTTTGTTGGTTTATTGGTTTGTTGGTTTGTTGGTTTGTTGGTTTGTTGGTTTGTTGGTTTGTTGGCTTGTTGGTTTGTTGGTTTGTTCGTTTGTTTGTGTGTTTGTTTGTTGGCTTGTTGGCTTGTTGGTTTGTTGGTTTGTTGGTTTGTGGGTTTGTTGGTTTGTTGGTTTGTTGGTTTGTTGGTTTGTTGGTTTTTGGTTTGTGGTTTGTTCGTTTGTTGGTTTGTTGGTTTGTTCGTTTGTTGGTTTGTTGGTTTGCTGGTTTGTTGGCTTGTTGGCTTGTTGGTTTGTTAGTTTGTGGACTTGTTGGTTTGTTGGATTGTTGGTTTTGTTGGCTTGTTGGTTTGTTGGTTTGTTGGTTTGTTGGTTTGTTTCTTTGTTGGTTTGTTGGTTTGTTGGTTTGTTGGCTTGTTGGTTTGTTGGTTTGTTGTTTTGTTGATTTGTTCGTTTTTTGGTTTCTTGGCTTATTGGTTTGTTGGTTTGTTGGCTTGTTGGTTTGTTGGTTTGTTGGTTTCTTGGTTTGTTGGTTTGTTGGTTTGCTGGCTTGTTCGTTTGTTGGTTTGGTCGTTTGTTGGTTTGTAGGTTTGTTGGTTTGTTGGCTTGTTGGCTTGTTGGTTTGTTGGTTTGTTGGTTTGTTGGCTTGTTGATTTGTTGGTTTTGTTGGTTTGTTGGTTTGTTGGTTTGTTGGTTTGTTGGTTTTATGGTTTGTTGGTATGATGGTTTGTTGGTTTGTTGGTTTGTTGGTTTGTTGGTTTGTTGGTTTGTTGGCTTGTTGGTTTGTTGGTTTGCTAGTTTGTTGATGTGTTTGTTTGTTGGCTTGTTGGCTTGTTGGGATGTTGGTTTGTTGGTTTGTTGGTTTGTTGGTTTGTTGCTTTGTTCGTTTTTTGGTTTGTTGGCTTGTTGGTTTGTTCGTTTGTTGGTTTGTTGGTTTGTTGGTTTGTTGGCTTGTTGGCTTGTTGGTTTGTTGGTTTGTTGGTTTGTTCGTTTTTTGGTTTGTTTGTTTGTTGGTTTGTTGATTGTTTGGTTTGTTGGTTTGTTGGTTTGTTGGTTTGTTGGTTTGTTGGTTTGTTGGCTTATTGGCTGGTTGGTTTGTTGGTTTGTAGGTTTGTTCATTTGTTGGTTTGTTGGTTTGTTGTTTTGTTGGATTGTTGGCTTGTTGGTTTATTGGTTTGTTGGCTTGTTGGTTTGTTGGTTTGTTGGTTTGTTGGCTTGTTGGTTTGTTCGTTTGTTGGCTTTTTGGTTTGTTGGTTTGTTGGTTTGTTGGTTTGTTGGTTTGTTCGTTTTTTGGTTTGTTGGCTTGTTGGTTTGTTGGTTTGTTGGTTGTTTGGTTTGTCGGTTTGTTGGTTTGTTGGTTTGTTAGTTTGTTGGCTTATTGGCTTGTCGGTTTGTTGGTTTGTTCGTTTGTTGGTTTGTTGGTTTGTTGGTTTGTTGGTTTGTTTCTTTGTTGGTTTGTTGGTTTTTGGGTTGTTGGTTTGTTGGTTTGTTGGTTTGTTGGTTTGTTTGTTTGTTGGTTTGTTCGTTTGTTGGCTTGTTGGTCTGTTGGTTTGTTGGTTTGTTGGTTTGTTGGCTTGTTGGTTTGTTGGTTTGTTGGTTTGTTCATTTGTTGGCTTGTTGATTTGTTGGCTTGTTGGCTTGTTGGTTTGTTGGTTTGTTGGTTTGTTGATTTATTGTTTTGTTGTTTTGTTGGCTTGTTGGCTTGTTGGTTTGTTGGTTTGTTGGTTTGTTGGTTTGTTTGTTTGTTGGTTTGTTCGTTTGTTGGTTTGTTTGTTTGTTGGTTTGTTGGTTTGTTGGTTTGCTGGTTTGTTGGTTTGTTGGTTTGTTGGTTTGTTGGTTTGTTGGTTTGTTGGTTTGTTGGTTTGTTAGCTTGTTGGCTTGTTGGTTTGTTGGTTTGTTCGTTTGTTGGTTTGTTGTTTCGTTGGTTTGTTGGCTTGTTTGCTTGTTGGTTTATTGGTTTGTTGGCTTTTTGGTTTGTTGGTTTGTTGGTTTGTTGGCTTGTTGGTTTGTTCGTTTGTTTCTTTGTTGGTTTGTTGGTTTTTGGGTTGTTGGTTTGTTGGTTTGTTGGTTTGTTGGTTTGTTTGTTTGTTGGTTTGTTCGTTTGTTGGCTTGTTGGTCTGTTGGTTTGTTGGTTTGTTGGTTTGTTGGCTTGTTGGTTTGTTGGTTTGTTGGTTTGTTCATTTGTTGGCTTGTTGATTTGTTGGCTTGTTGGCTTGTTGGTTTGTTGGTTTGTTGGTTTGTTGATTTATTGTTTTGTTGTTTTGTTGGCTTGTTGGCTTGTTGGTTTGTTGGTTTGTTGGTTTGTTGGTTTGTTTGTTTGTTGGTTTGTTCGTTTGTTGGTTTGTTTGTTTGTTGGTTTGTTGGTTTGTTGGTTTGCTGGTTTGTTGGTTTGTTGGTTTGTTGGTTTGTTGGTTTGTTGGTTTGTTGGTTTGTTGGTTTGTTAGCTTGTTGGCTTGTTGGTTTGTTGGTTTGTTCGTTTGTTGGTTTGTTGTTTCGTTGGTTTGTTGGCTTGTTTGCTTGTTGGTTTATTGGTTTGTTGGCTTTTTGGTTTGTTGGTTTGTTGGTTTGTTGGCTTGTTGGTTTGTTCGTTTGTTGGTTTGTTGGTTTGTTCGTTTGTTGGTTTGTTGGTTTGTTGGTTTGTTGGTTTGTTCGTTTTTTGGTTTGTTGGTTTGTTGGTTTGTTGATTGTTTGGTTTGTTGGTTTGTTGGTTTGTTGGTTTGTTGGTTTGTTGGCTTATTGGCTGGTTGGTTTGTTGGTTTGTTGGTTTGTTCATTTGTTGGTTTGTTGGTTTGTTGTTTTGTTGGATTGTTGGCTTGTTGGTTTATTGGTTTGTTGGCTTGTTGGTTTGTTGGTTTGTTGGTTTGTTGGCTTGTTGGTTTGTTCGTTTGTTGGCTTTTTGGTTTGTTGGTTTGTTGGTTTGTTGGTTTGTTGGTTTGTTTGTTTTTTGGTTTGTTGGCTTGTTGGTTTGTTGGTTTGTTGGTTGTTTGGTTTGTCGGTTTGTTGGTTTGTTGGTTTGTTGGTTTGTTAGTTTGTTGGCTTATTGGCTTGTCGGTTTGTTGGTTTGTTCGTTTGTTGGTTTGTTGGTTTGTTGGTTTGTTGGTTTGTTTCTTTGTTGGTTTGTTGGTTTTTGGGTTGTTGGTTTGTTGGTTTGTTGGTTTGTTGGTTTGTTGGCTTGTTCGTTTGTTGGTTTGTTGGTTTGTTCGTTTGTTGGTTTGTTGTTTGTTGGTTTGTTGGCTTGTTGGCTTATTCGTTTGTTGGCTTGTTGGTTTGTTGGTTTTTTGGTTTGTTGGTTTGTTGGTTTGTTGGTTTGTTGGTTTGTTGGTTTGTTGGTTTGTTGGTTTATTGGTTTGTTGGTTTGTTGGTTTGTTGGTTTGTTGGTTTGTTGGTTTGTTGGCTTGTTGGTTTGTTGGTTTGTTCGTTTGTTTGTGTGTTTGTTTGTTGGCTTGTTGGCTTGTTGGTTTGTTGGTTTGTTGGTTTGTGGGTTTGTTGGTTTGTTGGGTTGTTGGTTTGTTGGTTTGTTGGTTTTTGGTTTGTGGTTTGTTCGTTTGTTGGTTTGTTGGTTTGTTCGTTTGTTGGTTTGTTGGTTTGCTGGTTTGTTGGCTTGTTGGCTTGTTGGTTTGTTAGTTTGTGGACTTGTTGGTTTGTTGGATTGTTGGTTTTGTTGGCTTGTTGGTTTGTTGGTTTGTTGGTTTGTTGGTTTGTTTCTTTGTTGGTTTGTTGGTTTGTTGGTTTGTTGGCTTGTTGGTTTGTTGGTTTGTTGTTTTGTTGATTTGTTCGTTTTTTGGTTTCTTGGCTTATTGGTTTGTTGGTTTGTTGGCTTGTTGGTTTGTTGGTTTGTTGGTTTCTTGGTTTGTTGGTTTGTTGGTTTGCTGGCTTGTTCGTTTGTTGGTTTGGTCGTTTGTTGGTTTGTAGGTTTGTTGGTTTGTTGGCTTGTTGGCTTGTTGGTTTGTTGGTTTGTTGGTTTGTTGGCTTGTTGATTTGTTGGTTTTGTTGGTTTGTTGGTTTGTTGGTTTGTTGGTTTGTTGGTTTTATGGTTTGTTGGTATGATGGTTTGTTGGTTTGTTGGTTTGTTGGTTTGTTGGTTTGTTGGTTTGTTGGTTTGTTGGCTTGTTGGTTTGTTGGTTTGCTAGTTTGTTGATGTGTTTGTTTGTTGGCTTGTTGGCTTGTTGGGATGTTGGTTTGTTGGTTTGTTGGTTTGTTGGTTTGTTGCTTTGTTCGTTTTTTGGTTTGTTGGCTTGTTGGTTTGTTCGTTTGTTGGTTTGTTGGTTTGTTGGTTTGTTGGCTTGTTGTCTTGTTGGCTTGTTGGTTTGTTGGTTTGTTGGTTTGTTCGTTTTTTGGTTTGTTTGTTTGTTGGTTTGTTGATTGTTTGGTTTGTTGGTTTGTTGGTTTGTTGGTTTGTTGGTTTGTTGGTTTGTTGGCTTATTGGCTGGTTGGTTTGTTGGTTTGTAGGTTTGTTCATTTGTTGGTTTGTTGGTTTGTTGTTTTGTTGGATTGTTGGCTTGTTGGTTTATTGGTTTGTTGGCTTGTTGGTTTGTTGGTTTGTTGGTTTGTTGGCTTGTTGGTTTGTTCGTTTGTTGGCTTTTTGGTTTGTTGGTTTGTTGGTTTGTTGGTTTGTTGGTTTGTTCGTTTTTTGGTTTGTTGGCTTGTTGGTTTGTTGGTTTGTTGGTTGTTTGGTTTGTCGGTTTGTTGGTTTGTTGGTTTGTTGGTTTGTTGGTTTGTTGGTTTGTTGGTTTGTTGGTTTGTTCGTTTTTTGGTTTGTTGGCTTGTTGGTTTGTTGGTTTGTTGGTTGTTTGGTTTGTCGGTTTGTTGGTTTGTTGGTTTGTTGGTTTGTTGGTTTGTTTCTTTGTTGGTTTGTTGGTTTTTGGGTTGTTGGTTTGTTGGTTTGTTGGTTTGTTGGTTTGTTTGTTTGTTGGTTTGTTCGTTTGTTGGCTTGTTGGTCTGTTGGTTTGTTGGTTTGTTGGTTTGTTGGCTTGTTGGTTTGTTGGTTTGTTGGTTTGTTCATTTGTTGGCTTGTTGATTTGTTGGCTTGTTGGCTTGTTGGTTTGTTGGTTTGTTGGTTTGTTGATTTATTGTTTTGTTGTTTTGTTGGCTTGTTGGCTTGTTGGTTTGTTGGTTTGTTGGTTTGTTGGTTTGTTTGTTTGTTGGTTTGTTCGTTTGTTGGTTTGTTTGTTTGTTGGTTTGTTGGTTTGTTGGTTTGCTGGTTTGTTGGTTTGTTGGTTTGTTGGTTTGTTGGTTTGTTGGTTTGTTGGTTTGTTGGTTTGTTAGCTTGTTGGCTTGTTGGTTTGTTGGTTTGTTCGTTTGTTGGTTTGTTGTTTCGTTGGTTTGTTGGCTTGTTTGCTTGTTGGTTTATTGGTTTGTTGGCTTTTTGGTTTGTTGGTTTGTTGGTTTGTTGGCTTGTTGGTTTGTTCGTTTGTTGGTTTGTTGGTTTGTTCGTTTGTTGGTTTGTTGGTTTGTTGGTTTGTTGGTTTGTTCGTTTTTTGGTTTGTTGGTTTGTTGGTTTGTTGATTGTTTGGTTTGTTGGTTTGTTGGTTTGTTGGTTTGTTGGTTTGTTGGCTTATTGGCTGGTTGGTTTGTTGGTTTGTTGGTTTGTTCATTTGTTGGTTTGTTGGTTTGTTGTTTTGTTGGATTGTTGGCTTGTTGGTTTATTGGTTTGTTGGCTTGTTGGTTTGTTGGTTTGTTGGTTTGTTGGCTTGTTGGTTTGTTCGTTTGTTGGCTTTTTGGTTTGTTGGTTTGTTGGTTTGTTGGTTTGTTGGTTTGTTTGTTTTTTGGTTTGTTGGCTTGTTGGTTTGTTGGTTTGTTGGTTGTTTGGTTTGTCGGTTTGTTGGTTTGTTGGTTTGTTGGTTTGTTAGTTTGTTGGCTTATTGGCTTGTCGGTTTGTTGGTTTGTTCGTTTGTTGGTTTGTTGGTTTGTTGGTTTGTTGGTTTGTTTCTTTGTTGGTTTGTTGGTTTTTGGGTTGTTGGTTTGTTGGTTTGTTGGTTTGTTGGTTTGTTGGTTTGTTGGTTTGTTGGTTTGTTGGTTTGTTGGTTTGTTGGTTTGTTGGTTTGTTGGTTTGTTGGTTTGTTGGTTTGTTGGTTTGTTAGTTTGTTTGTGTGTTTGTTTATTGGCTTGTTGGCTTGTTGGTTTGGTGGTTTGTTGGTTTGTTGGTTTGTTGGTTTGTTGGTTTGTTGCTTTGTTCGTCTTTAGGTTTGTTGGCTTGTTGGTTTGTTCGTTTGTTGGTTTGTTGGTTACTTGGTTTGTTGGTTTGTTGGTTTGTTGGTTTGTTGGTTTGTTGGTTTGTTCGTTTGTTGGTTTGTTGGTTTGTTCGTTTGTTGGTTTGTTGTTTGTTGGTTTGTTGGCTTGTTGGCTTATTCGTTTGTTGGCTTGTTGGTTTGTTGGTTTTTTGGTTTGTTGGTTTGTTGGTTTGTTGGTTTGTTGGTTTGTTGGATTATTGGTTTGTTGGTTTGTTGGTTTGTTGGTTTGTTGGTGTGTTGGTTTGTTGGCTTGTTGGTTTGTTGGTTTGTTCGTTTGTTTGTGTGTTTGTTTGTTGGCTTCTTGGCTTGTTGGTTTGTTGGTTTGTTGGTTTGTGGGTTTGTTGGTTTGTTGGTTTGTTGCTTTGTTCGTTTTTTGGTTTGTTGGCTGGTTGGTTTGTTCATTTGTTAGTTTGTTGGTTACTTGGCTTGTTGGTTTGTTGGTTTGTTGGTTTTTGGTTTGTTGGTTTGTTCGTTTGTTGGTTTGTTGGTTTGTTCGTTTGTTGGTTTGTTGGTTTGCTGGTTTGTTGGCTTGTTGGCTTGTTGGTTTGTTAGTTTGTGGACTTGTTGGTTTGTTGGATTGTTGGTTTTGTTGGCTTGTTGGTTTGTTGGTTTGTTGGTTTGTTGGTTTGTTTCTTTGTTGGTTTGTTGGTTTGTTGGTTTGTTGGCTTGTTGGTTTGTTGGTTTGTTGTTTTGTTGGTTTGTTCGTTTTTTGGTTTCTTGGCTTATTGGTTTGTTGGTTTGTTGGCTTGTTGGTTTGTTGGTTTGTTGGTTTCTTGGTTTGTTGGTTTGTTAGTTTGCTGGCTTGTTCGTTTGTTGGTTTGGTCGTTTGTTGGTTTGTAGGTTTGTTGGTTTGTTGGCTTGTTGGCTTGTTGGTTTGTTGGTTTGTTGGTTTGTTGGCTTGTTGATTTGTTGGTTTTGTTGGTTTGTTGGTTTGTTGATTTGTTGGTTTGTTGGTTTGTTGGTTTGTTGGTATGTTGGTTTGTTGGTTTGTTGGTTTGTTGGTTTGTTGGTTTGTTGGTTTGTTGGCTTGTTGGTTTGTTGGTTTGCTAGTTTGTTGGTGTGTTTGTTTGTTGGCTTGTTGGCTTGTTGGTTTGTTGGTTTGTTGGTTTGTTGGTTTGTTGGTTTGTTGCTTTGTTCGTTTTTTGGTTTGTTGGCTTGTTGGTTTGTTCGTTTGTTGGTTTGTTGGTTTGTTGGTTTGTTGGCTTGTTGGCTTGTTGGTTTGTTGGTTTGTTGGTTTGTTCGTTTTTTGGTTTGTTGGTTTGTTGGTTTGTTGATTGTTTGGTTTGTTGGTTTGTTGGTTTGTTGGTTTGTTGGTTTGTTGGTTTGTTGGCTTATTGGCTGGTTGGTTTGTTGGTTTGTTGGTTTGTTCATTTGTTGGTTTGTTGGTTTGTTGTTTTGTTGGATTGTTGGCTTGTTGGTTTATTGGTTTGTTGGCTTGTTGGTTTGTTGGTTTGTTGGTTTGTTGGCTTGTTGGTTTGTTCGTTTGTTGGCTTTTTGGTTTGTTGGTTTGTTGGTTTGTTGGTTTGTTGGTTTGTTGGTTTGTTCGTTTTTTGGTTTGTTGGCTTGTTGGTTTGTTGGTTTGTTGGTTGTTCGGTTTGTCGGTTTGTTGGTTTGTTGGTTTGTTGGTTTGTTAGTTTGTTGGCTTATTGGCTTGTCGGTTTGTTGGTTTGTTCGTTTATTGGTTTGTTGGTTTGTTGTTTTATTGGATTGTTGGCTTGTTGGTTTGCTGGTTTGTTGGCTTGTTGGTTTGTTGGTTTTTTTGTTTGTTGGTTTGTTGGTTTGTTGGTTTGTTGGTTTGTTGGTTTGTTGGTTTGTTGGTTTGTTGGTTTGTTGGTTTGTTGGCTTGTTGGTTTGTTGGTTTGTTAGTTTGTTTGTGGGTTTGTTTTTTGGTCTGTTGGCTTGTTGGTTTGTTGGTTTGTTGGCTTGTTGGTTTTTTGGTTTGTTGGTTTGTTGGTTTGTTGGTTTGTTGGCTTGTTGGTTTGTTGGTGTGTTGGTTTGTTGGTTTGTTTGTTTGTTGGTTTTTTCGTTTGTTGGCTTGTTGGTCTGTTGGTTTGTTGGTTTGTTGGTTTGTTGGCTTGTTGGTTTGTTGGTTTGTTGGTTTGTTAGCTTGTTGGCTTGTTGGTTTGTTCGTTTGTTGGTTTGTTGTTTTGTTGGTTTGTTGGTTTGTTGGTTTGTTGGTTTGTTGGTTTGTTGGCTTGTTGGTTTGTTGGTTTGTTAGTTTGTTTGTGTGTTTGTTTTTTGGTCTGTTGGCTTGTTGGTGTGTTGGTTTGTTGGCTTAATGGTTTTTTGGTTTGTTGGTTTGTCGGTTTGTTGGTTTGTTGGCTTGTTGGTTTGTTGGTGTGTTGGTTTGTTGGTTTGTTTGTTTGTTGGTTTGTTTGTTTGTTGGCTTGTTGGTCTGTTGGTTTGTTGGTTTGTTGGTTTGTTGGCTTGTTGGTTTGTTGGTTTGTTGGTTTGTTCATTTGTTGGCTTGTTGATTTGTTGGCTTGTTGGCTTGTTGGTTTGTTGGTTTGTTGGTTTGTTGATTTATTGTTTTGTTGTTTTGTTGGCTTGTTGGCTTGTTGGTTTGTTGGTTTGTTGGTTTGTTTGTTTGTTGGTTTGTTCGTTTGTTGGTTTGTTTGTTTGTTGGTTTGTTGGTTTGTTGGTTTGCTGGTTTGTTGGTTTGTTGGTTTGTTGGTTTGTTGGTTTGTTCGTTTGTTGGTTTGTTAGCTTGTTGGCTTGTTGGTTTGTTGGTTTGTTCGTTTGTTGGTTTGTTGTTTCGTTGGTTTGTTGGCTTGTTTGCTTGTTGGCTTATTGGTTTGTTGGCTTTTTGGTTTGTTGGTTTGTTGGTTTGTTGGTTTGTTGGTTTGTTGGTTTGTTGGCTTGTTGGTTTGTTCGTTTGTTGGTTTGTTGGTTTGTTGGTTTGTTGGCTTGTTGGCTTGTTGGTTTGTTGGTTTGTTGGTTTGTTCGTTTTTTGGTTTGTTGGTTTGTTGGTTTGTTGATTGTTTGGTTTGTTGGTTTGTTGGTTTGTTGGTTTGTTGGTTTGTTGGTTTGTTGGCTTATTGGCTGGTTGGTTTGTTAGTTTGTTGGTTTGTTCATTTGTTGGTTTGTTGGTTTGTTGTTTTGTTGGATTGTTGGCTTGTTGGTTTATTGGTTTGTTGGCTTGTTGGTTTGTTGGTTTGTTGGTTTGTTGGCTTGTTGGTTTGTTCGTTTGTTGGCTTTTTGGTTTGTTGGTTTGTTGGTTTGTTGGTTTGTTGCTTTGTTGGTTTGTTCGTTTTTTGGTTTGTTGGCTTGTTGGTTTGTTGGTTTGTTGGTTGTTTGGTTTGTCGGTTTGTTGGTTTGTTGGTTTGTTGGTTTGTTAGTTTGTTGGCTTATTGGCTTGTCGGTTTGTTGGTTTGTTCGTTTATTGGTTTGTTGGTTTGTTGTTTTATTGGATTGTTGGCTTGTTGGTTTGCTGGTTTGTTGGCTTGTTGGTTTGTTGGTTTTTTTGTTTGTTGGTTTGTTGGTTTGTTGGTTTGTTGGTTTGTTGGTTTGTTGGTTTGTTGGTTTGTTGGTTTGTTGGTTTGTTGGCTTGTTGGTTTGTTGGTTTGTTAGTTTGTTTGTGGGTTTGTTTTTTGGTCTGTTGGCTTGTTGGTTTGTTGGTTTGTTGGCTTGTTGGTTTTTTGGTTTGTTGGTTTGTTGGTTTGTTGGTTTGTTGGCTTGTTGGTTTGTTGATGTGTTGGTTTGTTGGTTTGTTTGTTTGTTGGTTTTTTCGTTTGTTGGCTTGTTGGTCTGTTGGTTTCTTGGTTTGTTGGTTTGTTGGCTTGTTGGTTTGTTGGTTTGTTGGTTTGTTCATTTGTTGGCTTGTTGATTTGTTGGCTTGTTGGCTTGTTGGTTTGTTGGTTTGTTGGTTTGTTGGTTTATTGTTTTGTTGTTTTGTTGGCTTGTTGGCTTGTTGGTTTGTTGGTTTGTTGGTTTGTTGGTTTGTTTGTTTGTTGGTTTATTCGTTTGTTGGTTTGTTTGTTTGTTGGTTTGTTGGTTTGTTTGTTTGCTGGTTTGTTGGTTTGTTGGTTTGTTGGTTTGTTGGTTTGTTGGTTTGTTGGTTTGTTGGTTTGTTAGCTTGTTGGCTTGTTGGTTTGTTGGTTTGTTCGTTTGTTGGTTTGTTGTTTTGTTGGTTTGTTGGTTTGTTGGTTTGTTGGTTTGTTGGTTTGTTGGCTTGTTGGTTTGTTGGTTTGTTGGTTTGTTAGCTTGTTGGCTTGTTGGTTTGTTCGTTTGTTGGTTTGTTGTTTTGTTGGTTTGTTGGTTTGTTGGTTTGTTGGTTTGTTGGTTTGTTGGCTTGTTGGTTTGTTGGTTTGTTAGTTTGTTTGTGTGTTTGTTTTTTGGTCTGTTGGCTTGTTGGTGTGTTGGTTTGTTGGCTTAATGGTTTTTTGGTTTGTTGGTTTGTCGGTTTGTTGGTTTGTTGGCTTGTTGGTTTGTTGGTGTGTTGGTTTGTTGGTTTGTTTGTTTGTTGGTTTGTTTGTTTGTTGGCTTGTTGGTCTGTTGGTTTGTTGGTTTGTTGGTTTGTTGGCTTGTTGGTTTGTTGGTTTGTTGGTTTGTTCATTTGTTGGCTTGTTGATTTGTTGGCTTGTTGGCTTGTTGGTTTGTTGGTTTGTTGGTTTGTTGATTTATTGTTTTGTTGTTTTGTTGGCTTGTTGGCTTGTTGGTTTGTTGGTTTGTTGGTTTGTTTGTTTGTTGGTTTGTTCGTTTGTTGGTTTGTTTGTTTGTTGGTTTGTTGGTTTGTTGGTTTGCTGGTTTGTTGGTTTGTTGGTTTGTTGGTTTGTTGGTTTGTTCGTTTGTTGATTTGTTAG
Organism: Atherix ibis; assembly: GCA_958298945.1. Classification (NCBI taxonomy): domain Eukaryota; kingdom Metazoa; phylum Arthropoda; class Insecta; order Diptera; family Athericidae; genus Atherix; species Atherix ibis. The sequence goes on from OY282608.1 coordinate 102,215,873, forward strand.
CTTGTTGGCTTGTTGGTTTGTTGGTTTGTTCGTTTGTTGGTTTGTTGTTTCGTTGGTTTGTTGGCTTGTTTGCTTGTTGGCTTATTGGTTTGTTGGCTTTTTGGTTTGTTGGTTTGTTGGTTTGTTGGTTTGTTGGTTTGTTGGTTTGTTGGCTTGTTGGTTTGTTCGTTTGTTGGTTTGTTGGTTTGTTGGTTTGTTGGCTTGTTGGCTTGTTGGTTTGTTGGTTTGTTGGTTTGTTCGTTTTTTGGTTTGTTGGTTTGTTGGTTTGTTGATTGTTTGGTTTGTTGGTTTGTTGGTTTGTTGGTTTGTTGGTTTGTTGGTTTGTTGGCTTATTGGCTGGTTGGTTTGTTGGTTTGTTGGTTTGTTCATTTGTTGGTTTGTTGGTTTGTTGTTTTGTTGGATTGTTGGCTTGTTGGTTTATTGGTTTGTTGGCTTGTTGGTTTGTTGGTTTGTTGGTTTGTTGGCTTGTTGGTTTGTTCGTTTGTTGGCTTTTTGGTTTGTTGGTTTGTTGGTTTGTTGGTTTGTTGCTTTGTTGGTTTGTTCGTTTTTTGGTTTGTTGGCTTGTTGGTTTGTTGGTTTGTTGGTTGTTTGGTTTGTCGGTTTGTTGGTTTGTTGGTTTGTTGGTTTGTTAGTTTGTTGGCTTATTGGCTTGTCGGTTTGTTGGTTTGTTCGTTTATTGGTTTGTTGGTTTGTTGTTTTATTGGATTGTTGGCTTGTTGGTTTGCTGGTTTGTTGGCTTGTTGGTTTGTTGGTTTTTTTGTTTGTTGGTTTGTTGGTTTGTTGGTTTGTTGGTTTGTTGGTTTGTTGGTTTGTTGGTTTGTTGGTTTGTTGGTTTGTTGGCTTGTTGGTTTGTTGGTTTGTTAGTTTGTTTGTGGGTTTGTTTTTTGGTCTGTTGGCTTGTTGGTTTGTTGGTTTGTTGGCTTGTTGGTTTTTTGGTTTGTTGGTTTGTTGGTTTGTTGGTTTGTTGGCTTGTTGGTTTGTTGATGTGTTGGTTTGTTGGTTTGTTTGTTTGTTGGTTTTTTCGTTTGTTGGCTTGTTGGTCTGTTGGTTTCTTGGTTTGTTGGTTTGTTGGCTTGTTGGTTTGTTGGTTTGTTGGTTTGTTCATTTGTTGGCTTGTTGATTTGTTGGCTTGTTGGCTTGTTGGTTTGTTGGTTTGTTGGTTTGTTGGTTTATTGTTTTGTTGTTTTGTTGGCTTGTTGGCTTGTTGGTTTGTTGGTTTGTTGGTTTGTTGGTTTGTTTGTTTGTTGGTTTATTCGTTTGTTGGTTTGTTTGTTTGTTGGTTTGTTGGTTTGTTTGTTTGCTGGTTTGTTGGTTTGTTGGTTTGTTGGTTTGTTGGTTTGTTGGTTTGTTGGTTTGTTAGCTTGTTGGCTTGTTGGTTTGTTGGTTTGTTCGTTTGTTGGTTTGTTGTTTTGTTGGTTTGTTGGTTTGTTGGTTTGTTGGCTTGTTGGTTTGTTGGTTTGTTAGTTTGTTTGTGTGTTTGTTTTTTGGTCTGTTGGCTTGTTGGTTTGTTGGTTTGTTGGCTTAATGGTTTTTTGGTTTGTTGGTTTGTCGGTTTGTTGGTTTGTTGGCTTGTTGGTTTGTTGGTGTGTTGGTTTGTTGGTTTGTTTGTTTGTTGGTTTGTTCGTTTGTTGGCTTGTTGGTCTGTTGGTTTGTTGGTTTGTTGGTTTGTTGGCTTGTTGGTTAGTTGGTTTGTTGGTTTGTTTATTTGTTGGCTTGTTGATTTGTTGGCTTGTTGGCTTGTTGGTTTGTTGGTTTGTTGGTTTGTTGATTTATTGTTTTGTTGTTTTGTTGGCTTGTTGGCTTGTTGGTTTGTTGGTTTGTTGGTTTGTTGGTTTGTTTGTTTGTTGGTTTGTTCGTTTGTTGGTTTGTTTGTTTGTTGGTTTGTTGGTTTGTTGGTTTGCTGGTTTGTTGGTTTGTTGGTTTGTTGGTTTGTTGGTTTGTTGGTTTGTTCGTTTGTTGGTTTGTTGGTTTGTTAGCTTGTTGGCTTGTTGGTTTGTTGGTTTGTTCGTTTGTTGGTTTGTTGTTTCGTTGGTTTGTTGGCTTGTTTGCTTGTTGGTTTATTGGTTTGTTGGCTTTTTGGTTTGTTGGTTTGTTGGTTTGTTGGTTTGTTGGTTTGTTGGTTTGTTGGTTTGTTGGTTTGTTGTTTTGTTGGTTTGTTGGTTTGTTGGTTTGTTCGTTTGTTGGTTTGTTGGTTTGTTGGCTTGTTGGTTTGTTGGTTTGTTGGTTTGTTGGTTTGTTGGTTTGTTGGTTTGTTGGTTTGTTATCTTGTTGGTTTGTTGGCTTGTTGGCTTGTTGGGTTGTTGGTTTGTTGGTTTGTTCGTTTGTTGGTTTGTTGGTTTGTTGGTTTGTTGGCTTGTTGGCTTGTTGGTTTGTTGGTTTGTTGGCTTGTTGGTTTGTTGGTTTTGTTGGTTTGTTGGTTTGTTAGTTTGTTGGTTTGTTGGTTTGTTGATTTCTTGGTTTGTTGGTTTGTTGGTTTGTCGTTTTGTTGGTTTGTTGGTTTGTTGGTTTGTTGGTTTGTTGGTTTGTTGGTTTGTTGGCTTGTTGATTTGTTGGTTTGTTGGTTTGTTGGTTTGTTTGTTTGTTGGTTTGTCCGTTTGTTGGTTTGTTGGTTTGTTGGTTTGTTGGTTTGTTGGTTGGTTCGTTTGTTATTTTGTTGGTTTGTTGGTTTGTTGGCTTGTTGGCTTGTTGGTTTGTTGGTTTGTTGGCTTGCTGGCTTGCTGGTTTGTTGGTTTGTTGGTTTGTTGGCTTGTTGGTTTGTTCGTTTGTTGGCTTTTTGGTTTGTTGGTTTGTTGGTTTGTGGTTTGTTTGTTTGTTGGTTTGTTCGTTTGTTGGTTTGTTTGTTTGTTGGTTTGTTGGTTTGTTTGTTTGCTGGTTTGTTGGTTTGTTGGTTTGTTGGTTTGTTGGTTTGTTGGTTTGTTGGTTTGTTGGTTTGTTGGTTTGTTAGCTTGTTGGCTTGTTGGTTTGTTGGTTTGTTCGTTTGTTGGTTTGTTGTTTTGTTGGTTTGTTGGTTTGTTGGTTTGTTGGTTTGTTGGTTTGTTGGCTTGTTGGTTTGTTGGTTTGTTAGTTTGTTTGTGTGTTTGTTTTTTGGTCTGTTGGCTTGTTGGTTTGTTGGTTTGTTGGCTTAATGGTTTTTTGGTTTGTTGGTTTGTCGGTTTGTTGGTTTGTTGGCTTGTTGGTTTGTTGGTGTGTTGGTTTGTTGGTTTGTTTGTTTGTTGGTTTGTTCGTTTGTTGGCTTGTTGGTCTGTTGGTTTGTTGGTTTGTTGGTTTGTTGGCTTGTTGGTTTGTTGGTTTGTTGGTTTGTTCATTTGTTGGCTTGTTGATTTGTTGGCTTGTTGGCTTGTTGGTTTGTTGGTTTGTTGGTTTGTTGATTTATTGTTTTGTTGTTTTGTTGGCTTGTTGGCTTGTTGGTTTGTTGGTTTGTTGGTTTGTTTGTTTGTTGGTTTGTTCGTTTGTTGGTTTGTTTGTTTGTTGGTTTGTTGGTTTGCTGGTTTGTTGGTTTGTTGGTTTGTTGGTTTGTTGGTTTGTTGGTTTGTTGGTTTGTTGGTTTGTTGGTTTGTTGGTTTGTTAGCTTGTTGGCTTGTTGGTTTGTTGGTTTGTTCGTTTGTTGGTTTGTTGTTTCGTTGGTTTGTTGGGTTGTTTGCTTGTTGGTTTATTGGTTTGTTGGCTTTTTGGTTTGTTGGTTTGTTGGTTTGTTGGTTTGTTGGTTTGTTGGTTTGTTGGTTTGTTGTTTTGTTGGTTTGTTGGTTTGTTCGTTTGTTGGTTTGTTGGTTTGTTGGCTTGTTGGTTTGTTGTTTTGTTGGTTTGTTGGTTTGTTGGTTTGTTGGTTTGTTGGTTTGTTGGTTTGTTATCTTGTTGGTTTGTTGGCTTGCTGGCTTGTTGGGTTGTTGGTTTGTTGGTTTGTTCGTTTGTTGGTTTGTTGGTTTGTTGGTTTGTTGGCTTGTTGGCTTGTTGGTTTGTTGGTTTGTTGGCTTGTTGGTTTGTTGGTTTTGTTGGTTTGTTGGTTTGTTAGTTTGTTGGTTTGTTGGTTTGTTGATTTCTTGGTTTGTTGGTTTGTTGGTTTGTCGTTTTGTTGGTTTGTTGATTTGTTGGTTTGTTGGTTTGTTGGTTTGTTGGCTTGTTGATTTGTTGGTTTGTTGGTTTGTTGGTTTGTTTGTTTGTTGGTTTGTCCGTTTGTTGGTTTGTTGGTTTGTTGGTTTGTTGGTTTGTTGGTTGGTTCGTTTGTTATTTTGTTGGTTTGTTGGTTTGTTGGCTTGTTGGCTTGTTGGTTTGTTGGTTTGTTGGCTTGCTGGCTTGCTGGTTTGTTGGTTTGTTGGTTTGTTGGCTTGTTGGTTTGTTCGTTTGTTGTCTTTTTGGTTTGTTGGTTTGTTGGTTTGTTGGTTTATTGGTTTGTTAGTTTTTTGGTTTGTTGGGTTGTTGGTTTGTTGGCTTGTTGGTTTGTTGGTTTGTTGGTTGTTTGGTTTGTTGGATTGTTGGTTTGTTGGTTTGTTGGTTTATTGGTTTGTTGGCTTGTTGGTTTGTTGGTTTGTTCGTTTGTTGGTTTGTTGGTTTGTTGTTTCGTTGGCTTGTTGGTTTGTTGGTTTGTTGGTTTGTTGGTTTGTTGCTTTGTTCGTTTTTTGGTTTGTTGGCTTGTTGGTTTGTTCATTTGTTGGTCTGTTGGTTTGTTGGTTTGTTGGTTTGTTGGCTTGTTGGTTTGTTGGTTTGTTGATTGTTTGGTTTGTTGGTTTGTTGGTTTGTTGGTTTGTTGGTTTGTTGGTTTGTTGGTTTGTTGGCTTATTGGCTTGTTGGTTTGTTGGTTTGTTCATTTGTTGGTTTGTTGGTTTGTTGTTTTGTTGGATTGTTGGCTTGTTGGTTTATTGGTTTGTTGGCTTGTTGGTTTGTTGGTTTGTTGGCTTGTTGGTTTGTTCATTTGTTGGCTTTTTGGTTTGTTGGTTTGTTGGTTTGTTGGTTTGTTCGTTTTTTGGTTTCTTGGTTTGTTGGTTTGTTGGCTTGTTTGTTTGTTGGTTTGTTCGTTTGTTGGCTTGTTGGTTTGTTAGTTTGTTGGTTTGTTGGTTTGTTGGTTTGTTCATTTATTGGCTTGTTGATTTGTTGGCTTGTTGGTTTGTTGGTTTGTTGTTTTGTTGGTTTATTGGTTTGTTGGTTTGTTGGTTTGTTGGTTTATTTGTTTGTTGGTTTGTTCGTTTGTTGGTTTGTTTGTTTGTTGGTTTGTTGGTTTGTTGGTTTGTCGGTTTGTTGGTTTGTTGGTTTGTTGGTTTGTTGGTTTGTTGGCTTATTGGCTTGTTGGTTTGTTGGTTTGTTCATTTGTTGGTTTGTTGGTTTGTTGTTTTGTTGGATTGTTGGCTTGTTGGGTTATTGGTTTGTTGGCTTGTTGGTTTGTTGGTTTGTTGGTTTGTTGGCTTGTTGGTTTGTTGGTTTGTTAGTTTGTTTGTGTGTTTGTTTTTTGGTCTATTGGCTTGTTTGTTTGTTGGTTTGTTGGCTTGTTGGCTTGTTGGTGTGTTGGTTTGTTGGTTTGTTTGTTTGTTTGTTGGTTTGTTCGTTTGTTGGCTTGTTGGTCTGTTGGTTTGTTGGTTTGTTGGTTTGTTGGCTTGTTGGTTTGTTGGTTTGTTGGTTTGTTCATTTGTTGGCTTGTTGATTTGTTGGCTTGTAGGCTTGTTGGTTTGTTGGTTTGTTGGTTTGTTGGTTTATTGTTTTGTTGTTTTGTTGGCTTGTTGGCTTGTTGGTTTGTTGGTTTGTGGTTTGTTTGTTTGTTGGTTTGTTCGTTTGTTTTTTTGTTTGTTTGTTGGTTTGTTGGTTTGTTGGTTTGCTGGTTTGTTGGTTTGTTGGTTTGTTGGTTTGTTGGTTTGTTGGTTTGTTGGCTTGTTGGCTTGTTGGTGTGTTGGTTTGTTGGTTTGTTTGTTTGTTGGTTTGTTCGTTTGTTGGCTTGTTGGTCTGTTGGTTTGTTGGTTTGTTGGTTTGTTGGCTTGTTGGTTTGTTGGTTTGTCGGTTTGTTCATTTGTTAGCTTGTTGATTTGCTGGCTTATTGGCTTGTTGGTTTGTTGGTTTGTTGGTTTGTTGGTGTGTTGGTTTGTTAGTTTGTTTGTGTGTTTGTTTTTTGGTCTGTTGGCTTGTTGGTTTGTTGGTTTGTTGGCTTGTTGGTTTTTTGGTTTGTTGGTTTGTTGGTTTGTTGGTTTGTTGGCTTGTTGGCTTGTTGGTGTGTTGGTTTGTTGGTTTGTTTGTTTGTTGGTTTGTTCGTTTGTTGGCTTGTTGGTCTGTTGGTTTGTTGGTTTGTTGGTTTGTTGGCTTGTTGGTTTGTTGGTTTGTCGGTTTGTTCATTTGTTGGCTTGTTGATTTGCTGGTTTGTTGGCTTGTTGGTTTGTTGGTTTGTTGGTTTGTTGGCTTATTGTTTTGTTGTTTTGTTGGCTTTTTGGCTTGTTGGTTTGTTGGTTTGTTGGTTTGTTTGTTTGTTGGTTTGTTCGTTTGTTGGTTTGTTTGTTTGTTGGTTTGTTGGTTTGTTGGTTTGTTGGTTTGTTTGTTTGTTCGTTTGTTGGTTTGTTGGTTTGTTGGTTTGTTGGTTTGTTGGTTTGTTAGCTTGTTGGCTTGTTGGTTTGTTGGTTTGTTCGTTTGTTGGTTTGTTGGTTTGTTGGTTTGTTGTTTTGTTGGTTTGTTGGTTTGTTGGTTTGTTGGTTTGTTGGTTTGTTGTCTTGTTGGTTAGTTGGCTTGTTGGCTTGTTGGTTTGTTGGTTTGTTCGTTTGTTGGTTTGTTGGTTTGTTGGTTTGTTGGCTTGTTGGCTTGTTGGTTTGTTGGTTTGTTGGCTTGTTAGTTTGTTGGTTTTGTTGGTTTGTTGGTTTGTTAGTTTGTTGGTTTGTTGGTTTGTTGATTTGTTGGTTTGTTGGTTTGTTGGTTTGTTGGTTTGTTGGTTTGTCGGTTTGTTGGTTTGTTGGTTTGTTGGTTTGTTGATTTGTTGGTTTGTTGGTTTGTTGGTTTGTTGGCTTGTTGGCTTGTTGGCTTGTTGGTTTTTTGGTTTGTTGGTTTGTTGGTTTGTTTGTTTGTTGGTTTGTCCGTTTGTTTGTTTGTTGGTTTGTTGGTTTGTTGTTTTGTTGGTTGGTTCGTTTGTATTTTGTTGGTTTGTTGGTTTGTTGGTTTATTGTTTTGTTGTTTTGTTGGCTTGTTGGCTTGTTGGTTTGTTGGTTTGTGGTTTGTTTGTTTGTTGGTTTGTTCGTTTGTTTTTTTGTTTGTTTGTTGGTTTGTTGGTTTGTTGGTTTGCTGGTTTGTTGGTTTGTTGGTTTGTTGGTTTGTTGGTTTGTTGGCTTGTTGGCTTGTTGGTGTGTTTGTTTGTTGGTTTGTTTGTTTGTTGGTTTGTTCGTTTGTTGGCTTGTTGGTCTGTTGGTTTGTTGGTTTGTTGGTTTGTTGGCTTGTTGGTTTGTTGGTTTGTCGGTTTGTTCATTTGTTGGCTTGTTGATTTGCTGGCTTGTTGGCTTGTTGGTTTGTTGGTTTGTTGGTTTGTTGGTGTGTTGGTTTGTTAGTTTGTTTGTGTGTTTGTTTTTTGGTCTGTTGGCTTGTTGGTTTGTTGGTTTGTTGGCTTGTTGGTTTTTTGGTTTGTTGGTTTGTTGATTTGTTGGTTTGTTGGCTTGTTGGCTTGTTGGTGTGTTGGTTTGTTGGTTTGTTTGTTTGTTGGTTTGTTCGTTTGTTGGCTTGTTGGTCTGTTGGTTTGTTGGTTTGTTGGTTGGTTGGCTTGTTGGTTTGTTGGTTTGTCGGTTTGTTCATTTGTTGGCTTGTTGATTTGCTGGCTTGTTGGCTTGTTGGTTTGTTGGTTTGTTGGTTTGTTGGCTTATTGTTTTGTTGTTTTGTTGGCTTTTTGGCTTGTTGGTTTGTTGGTTTGTTGGTTTGTTTGTTTGTTGGTTTGTTCGTTTGTTGGTTTGTTTGTTTGTTGGTTTGTTGGTTTGTTGGTTTGCTGGTTTGTTTGTTTGTTCGTTTGCTGGTTTGTTGGTTTGTTGGTTTGTTGGTTTGTTGGTTTGTTAGCTTGTTGGCTTGTTGGTTTGTTGGTTTGTTCGTTTGTTGGTTTGTTGGTTTGTTGGTTTGTTGTTTTGTTGGTTTGTTGGTTTGTTCGTTTGTCGGTTTGTTGGTTTGTTGGCTTGTTGGTTTGTTGGTTTGTTGGTTTGTTGGTTTGTTGGTTTGTTGGTTTGTTGGTTTGTTGGTTTGTTGTCTTGTTGGTTAGTTGGCTTGTTGGCTTGTTGGTTTGTTGGTTTGTTCGTTTGTTGGTTTGTTGGTTTGTTGGTTTGTTGGCTTGTTGGCTTGTTGGTTTGTTGGTTTGTTGGCTTGTTAGTTTGTTGGTTTTGTTGGTTTTTTGGTTTGTTTGTTTGTTAGTTTGTTGGTTTGTTGGTTTGTTGATTTGTTGGTTTGTTGGTTTGTTGGTTTGTTGGTTTGTTGGTTTGTTGGTTTGTCGGTTTGTTGGTTTGTTGGTTTGTTGGTTTGTTGGTTTGTTGGTTTGTTGGTTTGTTGGTTTGTTGGCTTGTTGGTTTTTTGGTTTGTTGGTTTGTTGGTTTGTTTGTTTGTTGGTTTGTCCGTTTGTTTGTTTGTTGGTTTGTTGGTTTGTTGTTTTGTTGGTTGGTTCGTTTGTATTTTGTTGGTTTGTTGGTTTGTTGGTTTGTTGGCTTGTTGGTTTGTTGGTTTGTTGGCTTGCTGGTTTGTTGGTTTGTTGGTTTGTTGGTTTGCTGGTTTGTTGGCTTGTTGGTTTGTTCGTTTGTTGGCTTTTTGTTTTGTTGGTTTGTTGGTTTGTTGGTTTGTTGGTTTATTGGTTTGTTAGTTTTTTGGTTTGTTGGTTTGTTGGTTTGTTGCCTTGTTGGTTTGTTGGTTTGTTGGTTGTTTGGTTTGTTGGATTGTTGGTTTGTTGGTTTGTTGGTTTATTGGTTTGTTGGCTTGTTGGTTTGTTGGTTTGTTCGTTTGTTGGTTTGTTGGTTTGTTGTTTTGTTGGATTGTTGGCTTGTTGGTTTGTTGGTTTGTTGGCTTGTTGGTTTGTTGGTTTTTTGGTTTGTTGGTTTGCTGGTTTTTTGGTTTGTTGGTTTGTTGGTTTGTTGGTTTGTTGGTTTGTTGGTTTGTTGGTTTGTTGGTTTGTTGGTTTGTTGGTTTGTTCGTTTGTTGGCTTGTTGGTTTGTTAGTTTGCTAGTTTGTTGGTGTGTTTGTTTGTTGGCTTGTTGGCTTGTTGGTTTGTTGGTTTGTTGGTTCGTTGGTTTGTGATTTGTTCGTTTTTTGGTTTGTTGGCTTGTTGGTTTGTTCATTTGTTGGTTTGTTGGTTTGTTGGTTTGTTGGTTTGTTGGTTTGTTGGTTTGTTCATTTTTTGGTTTGTTGGTTTGTTGGTTTGTTGGCTTGTTGGTTTGTTGGTTTGTTGATTGTTTGGTTTGTTGGTTTGTTGGTTTGTTGGTTTGTTGGTTTGTTGGCTTATTGGCTTGTTGGTTTGTTGGTTTGTTCATTTGTTGGTTTGTTGGTTTGTTGTTTTGTTGGATTATTGGCTTGTTGGTTTATTGTTTTGTTGGCTTGTTGGTTTGTTGGTTTGTTGGCTTGTTGGTTTGTTCATTTGTTGGCGTTTTGGTTTGTTGGTTTGTTGGTTTGTTCGTTTTTTGGTTTCTTGGTTTGTTGGTTTGTTGGCTTGTTGGTTTGTTGGTTTGTTAGTTGTTTGGTTTGTTGGTTTGTTGGTTTGTTGGTTTGTTGGTTTGTTGGTTTGTCGGCTTATTGGCTTGTTTGTTTGTTGGTTTGTTCGTTTGTTGGTTTGTTGGTTTGTTGTTTTGTTGGATTGTTCGCTTGTTGGTTTGTTGGTTTGTTGGCTTGTTGGTTTGTTGGTTTGTTCGTTTGTTGGCTTGTTGGTTTGTTGGTTTGTTGGTTTGGTGGTTTGCTGGTTTGTTCATTTGTTGGCTTGTTGATTTGTTGGCTTGTTGGCTTGTGGGTTTGTTGGTTTGTTGGTTTGTTGGTTTGTTGGCTTGTTGGCTTGTTGGTGTGTTGGTTTGTTGGTTTGTGTGTTTGTTGGTTTGTTCGTTTGTTGGTTTGTTGGTTTGTTGGTTTGTTGGTTTGTTGGTTTGTTGGTTTGTTGGCTTGTTGGTTTGTTGGTTTGTTAGTTTGTTTGTGTGTTTGTTTTTTGGTTTGTTGGCTTGTTGGTTTGTTGGTTTGTTGGCTTGTTGGTTTGTTGGTTTGTTGGTTTGTTGGTTTGTTGGCTTGTTGGCTTGTTGGTGTGTTGGTTTGTTGGTTTGTTTGTTTGTTGGTTTGTTCGTTTGTTGGCTTGTTGGTTTGTTGGTTTGTTGGTTTGGTGGTTTGTTGGTTTGTTCATTTGTTGGCTTGTTGATTTGTTGGCTTGTTGGCTTGTGGGTTTGTTGGTTTGTTGGTTTGTTGGTTTGTTGGTTTATTGGTTTGTTGTTTTGTTGGCTTGTTGGCTTGTTGGTTTGTTGGTTTGTTGGTTTGTTTGTTTGTTGGTTTGTTCGTTTGTTGGTTTGTTAGCTTGTTGGCTTGTTGGTTTGTTGGTTTGTTCGTTTGTTGGTTTGTTGTTTTGTTGGTTTGTTGGCTTGTTAGCTTGTTGGTTTATTGGTTTGTTGGCTTTTTGGTTTGTTGGTTTGTTGGTTTGTTGGTTTGTTGGTTTGTTGGTTCGTTGGTTTGTTCGTTTGTTGGTTTGTTGGTTTGTTGGCTTATTGATTTGTTGGTTTGTTGGTTTGTTGATTTGTTGGTTTGTTGGTTTGTTGGTTTGTTGGTTTGTCGGTTTGTTGGTTTGTTGGTTTGTTGGTTTGTTGGTTTGTTGGTTTGTAGGTTTGTTGGTTTGTTGGCTTGTTGGTTTGTTGGTTTGTTGGTTTGTTGGTTTGTTTGTTTGTTGGTTTGTTCGTTTGTTGGTTTGTTGGTTTGTTGTTTTGTTGGCTTGTTGGCTTGTTGGTTTGTTGGTTTGTTGGGTTGTTGGTTTGTTGCTTTGTTCGTTTTTTGGTTTGTTGGCTTGTTGGTTTGTTCATTTGTTGGTTTGTTTGTTTGTTGGTTTGTTGGTTTGTTGGCTTGTTGGTTTGTTGGTTTGTTGATTGTTTGGTTTGTTGGTTTGTTGGTTTGTTGGTTTGTTGGTTTGTTGGTTTGTTGGTTTGTTGGTTTGTTGGCTTATTGGCTTGTTGGTTTGTTGGTTTGTTCATTTGTTGGTTTGTTGGTTTGTTGTTTTGTTGGATTGTTGGCTTGTTGGCTTATTGGTTTGTTGGCTTGTTGGTTTGTTGGTTTGTTGGCTTGTTGGTTTGTTCATTTGTTGGCTTTTTGGTTTGTTGGTTTGTTGGTTTGTTGGTTTGTTCGTTTTTTGGTTTCTTGGTTTGTTGGTTTGTTGGCTTGTTTGTTTGTTGGTTTGTTCGTTTGTTGGCTTGTTGGTTTGTTGGTTTGTTGGTTTGTTGGTTTGTTGGTTTGTTCATTTGTTGGCTTGTTGATTTGTTGGCTTGTTGGCTAGTTGGTTTGTTGGTTTGTTGTTTTGATGGTTTATTGATTTGTTGTTTTGTTGGCTTGTTGGCTTGTTGGTTTGTTGGTTTGTTGGTTTGTTGGTTTGTTTGTTTGTTGGTTTGTTCGTTTGTTGGTTTCTTTGTTTGTTGGTTTGTTGGTTTGTTGGTTTGTCGGTTTGTTGGTTTGTTGGTTTGTTGGTTCGATGGTTTGTTGGCTTATTGGCTTGTTGGTTTGTTGGTTTGTTCATTTGTTGGTTTGTTGGTTTGTTGTTTTGTTGGATTGTTGGCTTGTTGGTTTATTGGTTTGTTGGCTTGTTGGTTTGTTGGTTTGTTGGTTTGTTGGCTTGTTGGTTTGTTGGTTTGTTAGTTTTTTTGTGTGTTTGTTTTTTGGTCTGTTGGCTTGTTTGTTTGTTAGTTTGTTGGCTTGTTGGTTTTTTGGTTTGTTGGTTTGTTGGTTTGGTGGCTTGTTGGCTTGTTGGTGTGTTGGTTTGTTGGTTTGTTTGTTTGTTGGTTTGTTCGTTTGTTGGCTTGTTGGTCTGTTGGTTTGTTGGTTTGTTGGTTTGTTGGTTTGTTGGCTTGTTGGTTTGTTTGTTTGTTGGTTTGTTCATTTGTTGGCTTGTTGATTTGTTGGCTTGTAGGCTTGTTGGTTTGTTGGTTTGTTGGTTTGTTGTTTTGTTGGGTTGTTGGCTTGTTGGCTTGTTGGTTTTTTGGTTTGTGGTTTGTTTGTTTGTTGGTTTGTTCGTTTGTTGGTTTGTTTGTTTGTTGGTTTGTTGGTTTGTTGGTTTGCTGGTTTGTTGGTTTGTTGGTTTGTTGGTTTGTTGGTGTGTTGGTTTGTTGGTTTGTTAGCTTGTTGGCTTGTTGGTTTGTTGGTTTGTTCGTTTGTTGATTTGTTGTTTTGTTGGTTTGTTGGTTTGTTGGTTTGTTGGTTTGTTGGTTTGTTGGCTTGTTGGTTTATTGGTTTGTTAGTTTGTTTGTGTGTTTGTTTTTTGGTCTGTTGGCTTGTTGGTTTGTTGGTTTGTTGGCTTGTTGGTTTTTTGGTTTGTTGGTTTGTTGGTTTGTTGGTTTGTTGGCTTGTTGGCTTGTTGGTGTGTTGGTTTGTTGGTTTGTTTGTTTGTTGGTTTGTTCGTTTGTTGGCTTGTTGGTCTGTTGGTTTGTTGGTTTGTTGGTTTGTTGGCTTGTTGGTTTGTTGGTTTGTCGGTTTGTTCATTTGTTGGCTTGTTGATTTGCTGGCTTGTTGGCTTGTTGGTTTGTTGGTTTGTTGGTTTGTTGGCTTATTGTTTTGTTGTTTTGTTGGCTTGTTGGCTTGTTGGTTTGTTGGTTTGTTGGTTTGTTTGTTTGTTGGTTTGTTCGTTTGTTGGTTTGTTTGTTTGTTGGTTTGTTGGTTTGTTGGTTTGCTGGTTTGTTTGTTTGTTGGTTTGTTGGTTTGTTGGTTTGTTGTTTTGTTGGTTTGTTGGTTTGTTAGCTTGTTGGCTTGTTGGTTTGTTGGTTTGTTTGTTTGTTGGTTTGTTGTTTTGCTCGTTTGTTGGCTTGTTGGTTTGTTAGTTTGCTAGTTTGTTGGTGTGTTTGTTTGTTGGCTTGTTGGCTTGTTGGTTTGTTTGTTTGTTGGTTTGTTGGTTTGTTGGTTTGTTGGTTTGTTGGTTTGTTCGTTTGTTGCCTTGTTGGTTTGTTGGTTTGCTAGTTTGTTGGTGTGTTTGTTTGTTGGCTTGTTGGCTTGTTGGTTTGTTGGTTTGTTGGTTTGTTGGTTTGTTGCTTTGTTCGTTTTTTGGTTTGTTGGCTTGTTGGTTTGTTCATTTGTTGGTTTGTTGGTTTGTTGGTTTGTTGGTTTGTTGGCTTGTTGGTTTGTTGGTTTGTTGGTTTGTTCATTTTTTGGTTTGTTGGTTTGTTGGTTTGTTGGCTTGTTGGTTTGTTGGTTTGTTGATTGTTTGGTTTGTTGGTTTGTTGGTTTGCTGGTTTGTTAGTTTGTTGGTTTGTTGGCTTATTGGCTTGTTGGTTTGTTGGTTTGTTCATTTGTTGGTTTGTTGGTTTGTTGTTTTGTTGGATTATTGGCTTGTTGGTTTATTGGTTTGTTGGCTTGTTGGTTTGTTGGTTTGTTAGCTTGTTGGTTTGTTCATTTGTTGGCGTTTTGGTTTGTTGGTTTGTTGGTTTGTTGGTTTGTTAGTTGTTTGGTTTGTTGGTTTGTTGGTTTGTTGGTTTGTTGGTTTGTTGGTTTGTCGCCTTATTGGCTTGTTTGTTTGTTGGTTTGTTCGTTTGTTGGTTTGTTGGTTTGTTGTTTTGTTGGATTGTTCGCTTGTTGGTTTGTTGGTTTGTTGGCTTGTTGGTTTGTTGGTTTTTTTGTTTGTTAGTTTGTTGGTTTGTTGGTTTGTTGGTTTGTTGGTTTGTTGGTTTGTTGGTTTGTTGGTTTGTTGGCTTGTTGGTTTGCTGGTTTGTTAGTTTGTTTGTGTGTTTGTTTTTTGGTTTGTTGGCTTGTTGGTTTGTTGGTTTTTTTGTTTGTTAGTTTGTTGGTTTGTTGGTTTGTTGGTTTGTTGGTTTGTTGGTTTGTTGGTTTGTTGGCTTGTTGGTTTGTTGTTTTGTTGGTTTGTTGGTTTGTTGGTTTGTTGGCTTGTTGGCTTGTTGGTGTGTTGGTTTGTTGGTTTGTTGGTTTGCTTGTTTGTTGGTTTGTTCGTTTGTTGGCTTGTTGGTTTGTTGGTTTGTTGGTTTGGTGGTTTGTTGGTTTGTTCATTTGTTGGCTTGTTGATTTGTTGGCTTGTTGGCTTGTTGGTTTGTTGGTTTGTTGGTTTGTTGGTTTGTTGGTTTATTGGTTTGTTGTTTTGTTGGCTTGTTGGCTTGTTGGTTTGTTGGTTTGTTGGTTTGTTTGTTTGTTTGTTTGTTGGTTTGTTCGTTTGTTGGTTTGTTAGCTTGTTGGCTTGTTGGTTTGTTGGTTTGTTCGTTTGTTGGTTTGTTGTTTTGTTGGTTTGTTGGCTTGTTAGCTTGTTGGTTCATTGGTTTGTTGGCTTTTTGGTTTGTTGGTTTGTTGGTTTGTTGGTTTGTTGGTTTGTTGGTTTGTTGGTTTGTTGGTTTGTTGGTTTGTTCGTTTGTTGGTTTGTTGGTTTGTTGGCTTATTGATTTGTTGGTTTGTTGGTTTGTTGATTTGTTTGTTTGTTGGTTTGTTGGTGTGTCGGTTTGTTGGTTTGTTGGTTTGTTGGTTTGTTGGTTTGTTGGTTTGTTGGTTTGTTGGTTTGTTGGCTTGTTGGTTTGTTGGTTTGTTGGTTTGTTGGTTTGTTTGTTTGTTGGTTTGTTCGTTTGTTGGTTTGTTGGTTTGTTGTTTTGTTGGCTTGTTGGTTTGTTGGTTTGTTGGGTTGTTGGTTTGTTGCTTTGTTCGTTTTTTGGTTTGTTGGCTTGTTGGTTTGTTCATTTGTTGGTATGTTGGTTTGTTGGTTTGTTGGTTTGGTGGCTTGTTGGTTTGTTGGTTTGTTAATTGTTTGGTTTGTTGGTTTGTTGGTTTGTTGGTTTGTTGGTTTGTTGGTTTGTTGGTTTGTTGGCTTATTGGCTTGTTGGTTTGTTGGTTTGTTCATTTGTTGGTTTGTTGGTTTGTTGTTTTGTTGGATTGTTGGCTTGTTGGTTTATTGGTTTCTTGGTTTGTTGGTTTGTTGGCTTGTTTGTTTGTTGGTTTGTTCGTTTGTTGGCTTGTTGGTTTGTTGGTTTGTTGGTTTGTTGGTTTGTTGGTTTGTTCATTTGTTGGCTTGTTGATTTGTTGGCTTGTTGGCTTGTTGGTTTGTTGGTTTGTTGTTTTGTTGGTTTATTGGTTTGTTGTTTTGTTGGCTTGTTGGCTTGTTGGTTTGTTGGTTTGTTGGTTTGTTGGTTTGTTTGTTTGTTGGTTTGTTCGTTTGTTGGTTTGTTTGTTTGTTGGTTTGTTGGTTTGTTGGTTTGTCGGTTTGTTGGTTTATTGGTTTGTTGGTTCGTTGGTTTGTTGGCTTATTGGCTTGTTGGTTTGTTGGTTTGTTCATTTGTTGGTTTGTTGGTTTGTTGTTTTGTTGGATTGTTGGCTTGTTGGGTTATTGGTCTGTTGGCTTGTTGGTTTGTTGGTTTGTTGGTTTGTTGGTTTGTTGGCTTGTTGGTTTGTTGGTTTGTTAGTTTGTTTGTGTGTTTGTTTTTTGGTCTGTTGGCTTGTTTGTTTGTTGGTTTGTTGGCTTGTGGGTTTTTTGGTTTGTTGGTTTGTTGGTTTGTTGGCTTGTTGGCTTGTTGGTGTGTTAGTTTGTTGGTTTGTTTGTTTGTTGGTTTGTTCGTTTGTTGGCTTGTTGGTCTGTTGATTTGTTGGTTTATTGGTTTGTTGGTTTGTTGGCTTGTTGGTTTGTTGGTTTGTTGGTTTGTTCATTTGTTGGCTTGTTGATTTGTTGGCTTGTAGGCTTGTTGGTTTGTTGGTTTGTTGGTTTGTTGGTTTATTGTTTTGTTGGGTTGTTGGCTTGTTGGCTTGTTGGTTTGTTGGTTTGTGGTTTGTTTGTTTGTTGGTTTGTTCGTTTGTTGGTTTGTTTGTTTGTTGGTTTGTTGGTTTGTTGGTTTGCTGGTTTGTTGGTTTGTTGGTTTGTTGGTTTGTTGGTTTGTTGGTTTGTTGGTTTGTTGGTTTGTTAGCTTGTTGGCTTGTTGATTTGTTGGTTTGTTCGTTTGTTGGTTTGTTGTTTTGTTGGTTTGTTGGTTTGTTGGTTTGTTGGTTTGTTGGTTTGTTGGCTTGTTGGTTTATTGGTTTGTTAGTTTGTTTGTGTGTTTGTTTTTTGGTCTGTTGGCTTGTTGGTTTGTTGGTTTGTTGGCTTGTTGGTTTTTTGGTTTGTTGGTTTGTTGGTTTGTTGGTTTGTTGGCTTGTTAGCTTGTTGGTGTGTTGGTTTGTTGGTTTGTTTGTTTGTTGGTTAGTTCGTTTGTTGGCTTGTTGGTCTGTTGGTTTGTTGGTTTGTTGGTTTGTTGGCTTGTTGGTTTGTTGGTTTGTCGGTTTGTTCATTTGTTGGCTTGTTGATTTGCTGGCTTGTTGGCTTGTTGGTTTGTTGGTTTGTTGGTTTGTTGGGTTATTGTTTTGTTGTTTTGTTGGCTTGTTGGCTTGTTGGTTTGTTGGTTTGTTGGTTTGTTTGTTTGTTGGTTTGTTCGTTTGGTGGTTTGTTTGTTTGTTGGTTTGTTGGTTTGTTGGTTTGCTGGTTTGTTTGTTTGTTGGTTTGTTGGTTTGTTGGTTTGTTGGTTTGTTGGTTTGTTGGTTTGTTAGCTTGTTGGCTTGTTGGTTTGTTGGTTTGTTCGTTTGTTGGTTTGTTGTTTTGTTGGTTTGTTGGCTTGTTTGCTTGTTGGTTTATTGGTTTGTTGGCTTTTTGGTTTGTTGGTTTGTTGGTTTGTTGGTTTGTTGGTTTGTTGGTTTGTTGGTTTGTTGTTTTGTTGGTTTATTGGTTTGTTCGTTTGTTGGTTTGTTGGTTTGTTGGCTTGTTGGTTTGTTGGTTTGTTGGTTTGTTGGTTTGTTGGTTTGTTGGTTTGTTGGTTTGTTGGTTTGTTGTCTTGTTGGTTAGTTGGCTTGTTAAATTGTTGGTTTGTTCGTTTGTTGGTTTGTTGGTTTGTTGGTTTGTTGGCTTGTTGGCTTGTTGGTTTGTTGGTTTGTTGGCTTGTTGGTTTGTTGGTTTTGTTGGTTTGTTGCTTTTTTAGTTTGTTGGTTTGTTGGTTTGTTGATTTGTTGGTTTGTTGGTTTGTTGGTTTGTTGGTTTGTTGGTTTGTTGGTTTGTTGGTTTGTCGGTTTGTTGGTTTGTTGGTTTGTTGGTTTGTTGGTTTGTTGGTTTGTTGGTTTGATGGTTTGTTGGTTTGTTGGTTTGTTGGTTTGTTGGTTGGTTCGTTTGTATTTTGTTGGTTTGTTGGTTTGTTGGCTTGTTGGCTTGTTGGTTTGTTGGTTTGTTGGCTTGCTGGTTTGTTGGTTTGTTGGTTTGTTGGTTTGCTGGTTTGTTGGCTTGTTGGTTTTTTCGTTTGTTGGTTTTTGGTTTGTTGGTTTGTTGGTTTGTTGGTTTGTTGGTTTATTGGTTTGTTAGTTTTTTGGTTTGTTGGTTTGTTGGTTTGTTGGCTTGTTGGTTTGTTGGTTTGTTGGTTGTTTGGTTTGTTGGATTGTTGGTTTGTTGGTTTGTTGGTTTATTGGTTTGTTGGCTTGTTGGTTTGTTGGTTTGTTCGTTTGTTGGTTTGTTGGTTTGTTGTTTTGTTGGATTGTTGGCTTGTTGGTTTGTTGGTTTGTTGGCTTGTTGGTTTGTTGGTTTTTTGGTTTGTTGGTTTGCTGGTTTTTTGGTTTGTTGGTTTGTTGGTTTGTTGGTTTGTTGGTTTGTTGGTTTGTTGGTTTGTTGGTTTGTTGGTTTATTGGTTTGTTCGTTTGTTGGCTTGTTGGTTAGTTGGTTTGCTAGTTTGTTGGTGTGTTTGTTTGTTGTCTTGTTGGCTTGTTGGTTTGTTGGTTTGTTGGTTTGTTGGTTTGTTGCTTTGTTCGTTTTTTGGTTTGCTGGCTTGTTGGTTTGTTCATTTGTTGGTTTGTTGGTTTGTTGGTTTGTTGGTTTGTTGGCTTGTTGGTTTGTTGGTTTGTTTGTTTGTTCATTTTTTGGTTTGTTGGTTTGTTGGCTTGTTGGTTTGTTGGTTTGTTGATTGTTTGGTTTGTTGGTTTGTTGGTTTGTTGGTTTGTTGGTTTGTTGGTTTGTTGGTTTGTTGGCTTATTGGCTTGTTGGTTTGTTGGTTTGTTCATTTGTTGGTTTGTTGGTTTGTTGTTTTGTTGGATTATTGGCTTGTTGGTTTATTGGTTTGTTGGCTTGTTGGTTTGTTGGTTTGTTGGCTTGTTGGTTTGTTCATTTGTTGGCGTTTTGGTTTGTTGGTTTGTTGGTTTGTTGGTTTGTTAGTTTTTTGGTTTCGTGGTTTGTTGGTTTGTTGGCTTGTTGGTTTGTTGGTTTGTTAGTTGTTTGGTTTGTTGGTTTGTTGGTTTGTTGGTTTGTTGGTTTGTTGGTTTGTCGGCTTATTGGCTTGTTTGTTTGTTGGTTTGTTCGTTTGTTGGTTTGTTGGTTTGTTGTTTTGTTGGATTGTTTGCTTGTTGGTTTGTTGGTTTGTTGGCTTATTGGTTTGTTGGTTTTTTTGTTTGTTGGTTTGTTGGTTTATTGGTTTGTTGGTTTGTTGGTTTGTTGGTTTGTTGGCTTGTTGGTTTGTTGGTTTGTTAGTTTGTTTGTGTGTTTGTTTTTTGGTTTGTTGGCTTGTTGATTTGTTGGTTTGTTGGCTTGTTGGTTTGTTGGTTTGTTGGTTTGTTGGTTTGTTGGTTTCTTGGCTTGTTGGCTTGTTGGTGTGTTGGTTTGTTGGTTTGTTTGTTTGTTGGTTTGTTCGTTTGTTGGCTTGTTGGTTTGTTGGTTTGTTGGTTTGGTGGTTTGTTGGTTTGTTCATTTGTTGGCTTGTTGATTTGTTGGCTTGTTGGCTTGTTGGTTTGTTGGTTTGTTGGTTTGTTGGTTTGTTGGTTTATTGGTTTGTTGTTTTGTTGGCTTGTTGGCTTGTTGGTTTGTTGGTTTGTTGGTTTGTTTGTTTGTTGGTTTGTTCGTTTGTTGGTTTATTAGCTTGTTGGCTTGTTGGTTTGTTGGTTTGTTCGTTTGTTGGTTTGTTGTTTTGTCGGTTTGTTGGCTTGTTAGCTTGTTGGTTTATTGGTTTGTTGGCTTTTTGGTTTGTTGGTTTGTTGGTTTGTTGGTTTGTTGGTTTGTTGGTTTGTTGGTTTGTTGGTTTGTTCGTTTGTTGGTTTGTTGGTTTGTTGGCTTATTGATTTGTTGGTTTGTTGGTTTGTTGATTTGTTGGTTTGTTGGTTTGTTGGTTTGTTGGTTTGTCGGTTTGTTGGTTTGTTGGTTTGTTGGTTTGTTGGTTTGTTGGTTTGTTGGTTTGTTGGTTTGTTGGTTTGTTGGCTTGTTGGTTTGCTGGTTTGTTGGTTTGTTTGTTTGTTTGTTTGTTGGTTTGTCCGTTTGTTGGTTTGTTGGTTTGTTGGTTTGTTGGTTTGTTGGTTGGTTCGTTTGTTATTTTGTTGGTTTGTTGGTTTGTTGGCTTGTTGGCTTGTTGGTTTGTTGGTTTGTTGGCTTGCTGGTTTGTTGGTTTGTTGGTTTGTTGGTTTGTTTGTTTGTTGGCTTGTTGGTTTGTTCGTTTGTTGGCTTTTTGGTTTGTTGGTTTGTTGGTTTGTTGGTTTGTTGGTTTATTGGTTTGTTAGTTTTTTGGTTTGTTGGTTTGTTGTTTTATTGGCTTATTGGTTTGTTCGTTTGTTGGTTCTTTGGTTTGTTGGATTGTTGATTTGTTGGTTTGTTGGTTTATTGGTTTGTTGGCTTGTTGGTTTGTTGGTTTGTTCGTTAGTTGGTTTGTTGGTTTGTTGTTTTGTTGGATTGTTGGCTTGTTGGTTTGTTGGTTTGTTGGTTTGTTGGCTTGTTGGTTTGTTGGTTTTTTGGTTTGTTGGTTTGCTGGTTTTTTGGTTTGTTGGCTTGTTGGTTTGTTGGTTTGTTGGTTTGTTGGTTTGTTGGTTTGTTGGTTTGTTCGTTTGTTTGCTTGTTGGTTTGTTGGTTTGCTAGTTTGTTGGTGTGTTTGTTTGTTGGCTTGTTGGCTTGTTGGTTTGTTGGTTTGTTGGTTTGTTGGTTTGTTGCTTTGTTCGTTTTTTGGTTTGTTGGCTTGTTGGTTTGTTGGTTTGTTGGTTTGTTGGTTTGTTGGTTTCTTGGCTTGTTGGCTTGTTGGTGTGTTGGTTTGTTGGTTTGTTTGTTTGTTGGTTTGTTCGTTTGTTGGCTTGTTGGTTTGTTGGTTTGTTGGTTTGGTGGTTTGTTGGTTTGTTCATTTGTTGGCTTGTTGATTTGTTGGCTTGTTGGCTTGTTGGTTTGTTGGTTTGTTGGTTTGTTGGTTTGTTGGTTTATTGGTTTGTTGTTTTGTTGGCTTGTTGGCTTGTTGGTTTGTTGGTTTGTTGGTTTGTTTGTTTGTTGGTTTGTTCGTTTGTTGGTTTATTAGCTTGTTGGCTTGTTGGTTTGTTGGTTTGTTCGTTTGTTGGTTTGTTGTTTTGTCGGTTTGTTGGCTTGTTAGCTTGTTGGTTTATTGGTTTGTTGGCTTTTTGGTTTGTTGGTTTGTTGGTTTGTTGGTTTGTTGGTTTGTTGGTTTGTTGGTTTGTTGGTTTGTTCGTTTGTTGGTTTGTTGGTTTGTTGGCTTATTGATTTGTTGGTTTGTTGATTTGTTGGTTTGTTGGTTTGTTGGTTTGTTGGTTTGTCGGTTTGTTGGTTTGTTGGTTTGTTGGTTTGTTGGTTTGTTGGTTTGTTGGTTTGTTGGTTTGTTGGCTTGTTGGCTTGTTGGTTTGCTGGTTTGTTGGTTTGTTTGTTTGTTTGTTTGTTGGTTTGTCCGTTTGTTGGTTTGTTGGTTTGTTGGTTTGTTGGTTTGTTGGTTGGTTCGTTTGTTATTTTGTTGGTTTGTTGGTTTGTTGGCTTGTTGGCTTGTTGGTTTGTTGGTTTGTTGGCTTGCTGGTTTGTTGGTTTGTTGGTTTGTTGGTTTGTTTGTTTGTTGGCTTGTTGGTTTGTTCGTTTGTTGGCTTTTTGGTTTGTTGGTTTGTTGGTTTGTTGGTTTGTTGGTTTATTGGTTTGTTAGTTTTTTGGTTTGTTGGTTTGTTGTTTTATTGGCTTGTTGGTTTGTTCGTTTGTTGGTTCTTTGGTTTGTTGGATTGTTGATTTGTTGGTTTGTTGGTTTATTGGTTTGTTGGCTTGTTGGTTTGTTGGTTTGTTCGTTAGTTGGTTTGTTGGTTTGTTGTTTTGTTGGATTGTTGGCTTGTTGGTTTGTTGGTTTGTTGGTTTGTTGGCTTGTTGGTTTGTTGGTTTTTTGGTTTGTTGGTTTGCTGGTTTTTTGGTTTGTTGGCTTGTTGGTTTGTTGGTTTGTTGGTTTGTTGGTTTGTTGGTTTGTTGGTTTGTTCGTTTGTTGGCTTGTTGGTTTGTTGGTTTGCTAGTTTGTTGGTGTGTTTGTTTGTTGGCTTGTTGGCTTGTTGGTTTGTTGGTTTGTTGGTTTGTTGGTTTGTTGCTTTGTTCGTTTTTTGGTTTGTTGGCTTGTTGGTTTTTTTCATTTGTTGGTTTGTTGGTTTGTTGGTTTGTTGGTTTGTTGGCTTGTTGGTTTGTTGGTTTGTTCATTTTTTGGTTTGTTGGTTTGTTGGTTTGTTGGTTTGTTGGCTTGTTGGTTTGTTGTTTTGTTAATTGTTTGGTTTGTTGGTTTGTTGGTTTGTTGGTTTGTTGGTTTGTTGGTTTGTTGGCTTATTGGTTTGTTGGTTTGTTGGTTTGTTCATTTGTTGGTTTGTTGGTTTGTTGTTTTATTGGATTATTGGCTTGTTGGTTTATTGGTTTGTTGGCTTGTTGGTTTGTTGGTTTGTTGGCTTGTTGGTTTGTTCATTTGTTGGCTTTTTGGTTTGTTGGTTTGTTGGTTTGTTGGTTTGTTGGTTTGTTCGTTTTTTGGTTTCTTGGTTTGTTGGTTTGTTGGCTTGTTGGTTTGTTGGTTTGTTAGTTGTTTGGTTTGTTGGTTTGTTGGTTTGTTGGTTTGTTGGTTTGTTGGTTTGTCGGCTTATTGGCTTGTTTGTTTGTTGGTTTGTTCGTTTGTTGGTTTGTTGGTTTGTTGTTTTGTTGGATTGTTCGCTTGTTGATTTGTTGGTTTGTTGGCTTGTTGGTTTGTTGGTTTTTTTGTTTGTTGGTTTGTTGGTTTGTTGGCTTGTTGTTTTGTTGGTTTGTTGGTTTGTTGGTTTGTTGGCTTGTTGGCTTGTTGGTGTGTTGGTTTGTTGGTTTGTTTGTTTGTTGGTTTGTTCGTTTGTTGGCTTGTTGGTTTGTTGGTTTGTTGGTTTGGTGGTTTGTTGGTTTGTCATTTTGTTGGCTTGTTGATTTGTTGGCTTGTTGGATTATTGGCTTGTTGGTTTATTGGTTTGTTGGCTTGTTGGTTTGTTGGTTTGTTGGCTTGTTGGTTTGTTCATTTGTTGGCTTTTTGGTTTGTTGGTTTGTTGGTTTGTTGGTTTGTTCGTTTTTTGGTTTCTTGGTTTGTTGGCTTATTGGCTTGTTGGTTTGTTGGTTTGTTCATTTGTTGGTTTAATGGTTTGTTGTTTTGTTGGATTATTGGCTTGTTGGTTTATTGGTTTGTTGGCTTGTTGGTTTGTTGGTTTGTTGGCTTGTTGGTTAGTTCATTTGTTGGCTTCTTGGTTTGTTGGTTTGTTGGTTTGTTGGTTTGTTGGTTTGTTGGTTTGTTCGTTTTTTGGTTTCTTGGTTTGTTGGTTTGTTGGCTTGTTGGCTTGTTGGTTTGTTGGTTTGTTAGTTGTTTGGTTTTTTGGTTTGTTGGTTTGTTGGTTTGTTGGTTTGTTGGTTTGTCGGCTTATTGGCTTGTTTGTTTGTTGGTTTGTTCGTTTGTTGGTTTGTTGGTTTGTTGTTTTGTTGGTTTGTTGGTTTGTTGGCTTGTTGGTTTGTTGGTTTTTTTGTTTGTTGGTTTGTTGGTTTGTTGGTTTGTTGGTTTGTTGGTTTGTTGGTTTGTTGGTTTGTTGGTTTGTTGGCTTGTTGGTTTGTTGGTTTGTTAGTTTGTTTGTGTATTTGTTTTTTGGTTTGTTGGCTTGTTGGTTTGTTGATTTATTGGCTTGTTGGTTTGTTGGTTTGTTGGTTTGTTGGTTTGTTGGTTTGTTGGCTTGTTAACTTGTTGGTGTGTTGGTTTGTTGGTTTGTTTGTTTGTTGGTTTGTTCGTTTGTTGGCTTGTTGGTTTGTTGGTTTGATGGTTTGTTGGTTTGTTGGTTTGTTCATTTGTTGGCTTGTTGATTTGTTGGCTTGTTGGTTTGTTGGTTTGTTGGTTTGTTGGTTTATTGGTTTGTTGTTTTGTTGGCTTGTTGGCTTGTTGGTTTGTTGGTTTGTTGGTTTGTTTGTTTGTTGGTTTGTTCATTTGTTGGTTTGTTAGCTTGTTGGTTTGTTGGTTTGTTCGTTTGTTGGGTTGTTGTTTTGTTGGTTTGTTGGCTTGTTAGCTTGTTGGTTTATTGGTTTGTTGGCTTTTTGGTTTGTTGGTTTGTTGGTTTGTTGGTTTGTTGGTTTGTTGGTTTGTTGGCTTGTTCGTTTGTTGGTTTGTTGGTTTGTTGGTTTGTTGGCTTGTTGGTTTATTGGCTTGTTGGCTTGTTGGTTTGTTGGTTTGTTGGTTTGTTCGTTTTTTGGTTTGTTGGTTTGTTGGTTTGTTGGCTTGTTAGCTTGTTGATTTGTTGGTTTGTTGGCTTGTTAGTTTGTTGGTTTTGTTGGTTTGTTGGTTTGTTGGTTTGTTGGTTTGTTAGTTTGTTGGTTTATTGGTTTGTTGGTTTGTCGGCTTGTCGGTTTGTTGGTTTGTTGGTTTGTTGGTTTGTTGGTTTGTTGGTTTGTTGGTTTGTTGGTTTGTTGGTTGTTTGGTTTGTTGGATTGTTGGTTTGTTGGTTTGTTGGTTTATTGGTTTGTTGGCTTGTTGGTTTGTTGGTTTGTTCGTTTGTTGGTTTGTTGGTTTGTTGTTTTGTTGGATTGTTGGCTTGTTGGTTTGTTGGTTTGTTGGCTTGTTGGTTTGTTGGTTTTTTGGTTTGTTGGTTTGCTGGTTTTTTGGTTTGTTGGTTTGTTGGTTTGTTGGTTTGTTGGTTTGTTGGTTTGTTGGTTTGTTGGTTTGTTGGTTTATTGGTTTATTGGTTTGTTCGTTTGTTGGCTTGTTGGTTTGTTGGTTTGCTAGTTTGTCGGTGTGTTTGTTTGTTGGCTTGTTGGCTTGTTGGTTTGTTGGTTTGTTGATTTGTTGGTTTGTTGCTTTGTTCGTTTTTTGGTTTGTTGGCTTGTTGGTTTGTTCATTTGTTGGTTTGTTGGTTTGTTGGTTTGTTGGTTTGTTGGCTTGCTGGTTTGTTGGTTTGTTTGTTTGTTCATTTTTTGGTTTGTTGGTTTGTTGGTTTGTTGGCTTGTTGGTTTGTTGGTTTGTTGATTGTTTGGTTTGCTGGTTTGTTGGTTTGTTGGTTTGTTCATTTGTTGGTTTGTTGGTTTGTTGTTTTGTTGGATTATTGGCTTGTTGGTTTATTGGTTTGTTGGATTGTTGGTTTGTTGGTTTGTTGGCTTGTTGGTTTGTTCATTTGTTGGCGTTTTGGGTTGTTGGTTTGTTGGTTTGTTGGTTTGTTCGTTTTTTGGTTTCTTGGTTTGTTGGTTTGTTGGCTTGTTGGTTTGTTGGTTTGTTAGTTGTTTGGTTTGTTGGTTTGTTGGTTTGTTGGTTTGTTGGTTTGTTGGTTTGTTGGTTTGTCGGCTTATTGGCTTGTTTGTTTGTTGGTTTGTTCGTTTGTTGGTTTGTTGGTTTGTTGTTTTGTTGGATTGTTCGCTTGTTGGTTTGTTGGTTTGTTGGCTTGTTGGTTTGTTGGTTTTTTTGTTTGTTGGTTTGTTGGTTTGTTGGTTTGTTGGTTTGTTGGTTTGTTGGATTGTTGGTTTGTTGGTTTGTTGGCTTGTTGGTTTGTTGGTTTGTTAGTTTGTTTGTGTGTTTGTTTTTTGGTTTGTTGGCTTGTTGATTTGTTGGTTTGTTGGCTTGTTGGTTTGTTGGTTTGTTGGTTTGTTGGTTTGTTGGTTTGTTGGCTTGTTGGCTTGTTGGTGTCTTGGTTTGTTGGTTTGTTGGTTTGTTGGTTTGTTCGTTTGTTGGCTTGTTGTTTTGTTGGTTTGTTGGTTTGGTGGTTTGTTGGTTTGTTCATTTGTTGGCTTGTTGATTTGTTGGCTTGTTGGTTTGTTGGTTTGTTGGTTTGTTGGTTTGTTGGTTTATTAGTTTGTTGTTTTGTTGGCTTGTTGGCTTGTTGGTTTGTTGGTTTGTTGGTTTGTTTGTTTGTTGGTTTGTTCGTTTGTTGGTTTGTTAGCTTGTTGGCTTGTTGGTTTGTTGGTTTGTTCGTTTGTTGGTTTGTTGTTTTGTTGGTTTGTTGGCTTGTTAGCTTGTTGGTTTATTGGTTTGTTGGCTTTTTGGTTTGTTGGTTTGTTGGTTTGTTGGTTTGTTGGTTTGTTGGTTTGTTGGTTTGTTCGTTTGTTGGTTTGTTGGTTTGTTGGTTTGCTAGTTTGTTGGTGTGTTTGTTTGTTGGCTTGTTGGCTTGTTGGTTTGTTGGTTTGTTGATTTGTTGGTTTGTTGCTTTGTTCGTTTTTTGGTTTGTTGGCTTGTTGGTTTGTTCATTTGTTGGTTTGTTGGTTTGTTGGTTTGTTGGTTTGTTGGCTTGCTGGTTTGTTGGTTTGTTTGTTTGTTCATTTTTTGGTTTGTTGGTTTGTTGGTTTGTTGGCTTGTTGGTTTGTTGGTTTGTTGATTGTTTGGTTTGCTGGTTTGTTGGTTTGTTGGTTTGTTGGTTTGTTGGTTTGTTGGTTTGTTGGCTTGTTGGCTTGTTGGTGTCTTGGTTTGTTGGTTTGTTTGTTTGTTGGTTTGTTCGTTTGTTGGCTTGTTGTTTTGTTGGTTTGTTGGTTTGGTGGTTTGTTGGTTTGTTCATTTGTTGGCTTGTTGATTTGTTGGCTTGTTGGTTTGTTGGTTTGTTGGTTTGTTGGTTTGTTGGTTTATTAGTTTGTTGTTTTGTTGGCTTGTTGGCTTGTTGGTTTGTTGGTTTGTTGGTTTGTTTGTTTGTTGGTTTGTTCGTTTGTTGGTTTGTTAGCTTGTTGGCTTGTTGGTATGTTGGTTTGTTCGTTTGTTGGTTTGTTGTTTTGTTGGTTTGTTGGCTTGTTAGCTTGTTGGTTTATTGGTTTGTTGGCTTTTTGGTTTGTTGGTTTGTTGGTTTGTTGGTTTGTTGGTTTGTTGGTTTGTTGGTTTGTTGGTTTGTTGGTTTATTGGTTTGTTCGTTTGTTGGCTTGTTGGTTTGTTGGTTTGCTAGTTTGTTGGTGTGTTTGTTTGTTGGCTTGTTGGCTTGTTGGTTTGTTGGTTTGTTGATTTGTTGGTTTGTTGCTTTGTTCGTTTTTTGGTTTGTTGGCTTGTTGGTTTGTTCATTTGTTGGTTTGTTGGTTTGTTGGTTTGTTGGTTTGTTGGCTTGCTGGTTTGTTGGTTTGTTTGTTTGTTCATTTTTTGGTTTGTTGGTTTGTTGGTTTGTTGGCTTGTTGGTTTGTTGGTTTGTTGATTGTTTGGTTTGCTGGTTTGTTGGTTTGTTGGTTTGTTGGTTTGTTGGTTTGTTGGCTTATTGGCTTGTTGGTTTGTTGGTTTGTTCATTTGTTGGTTTGTTGGTTTGTTGTTTTGTTGGATTATTGGCTTGTTGGTTTATTGGTTTGTTGGATTGTTGGTTTGTTGGTTTGTTGGCTTGTTGGTTTGTTCATTTGTTGGCGTTTTGGGTTGTTGGTTTGTTGGTTTGTTGGTTTGTTCGTTTTTTGGTTTCTTGGTTTGTTGGTTTGTTGGCTTGTTGGTTTGTTGGTTTGTTAGTTGTTTGGTTTGTTGGTTTGTTGGTTTGTTGGTTTGTTGGTTTGTTGGTTTGTTGGTTTGTCGGCTTATTGGCTTGTTTGTTTGTTGGTTTGTTCGTTTGTTGGTTTGTTGGTTTGTTGTTTTGTTGGATTGTTCGCTTGTTGGTTTGTTGGCTTGTTGGCTTGTTGGTTTGTTGGTTTTTTTGTTTGTTGGTTTGTTGGTTTGTTGGTTTGTTGGTTTGTTGGTTTGTTGGTTTGTTGGTTTGTTGGCTTGTTGGTTTGTTGGTTTGTTAGTTTGTTTGTGTGTTTGTTTTTTGGTTTGTTGGCTTGTTGATTTGTTGGTTTGTTGGCTTGTTGGTTTGTTGGTTTGTTGGTTTGTTGGTTTGTTGGTTTGTTGGCTTGTTGGCTTGTTGGCTTGTTGGTGTCTTGGTTTGTTGGTTTGTTTGTTTGTTGGTTTGTTCGTTTGTTGGCTTGTTGTTTTGTTGGTGTGTTGGTTTGGTGGTTTGTTGGTTTGTTCATTTGTTGGCTTGTTGATTTGTTGGCTTGTTGGTTTGTTGGTTTGTTGGTTTGTTGGTTTGTTGGTTTATTAGTTTGTTGTTTTGTTGGCTTGTTGGCTTGTTGGTTTGTTGGTTTGTTGGTTTGTTTGTTTGTTGGTTTGTTCGTTTGTTGGTTTGTTAGCTTGTTGGCTTGTTGGTTCGTTGGTTTGTTCGTTTGTTGGTTTGTTGTTTTGTTGGTTTGTTGGCTTGTTAGCTTGTTGGTTTATTGATTTGTTGGCTTTTTGGTTTGTTGGTTTGTTGGTTTGTTGGTTTGTTGGTTTGTTGGTTTGTTCGTTTGTTGGTTTGTTGGTTTGTTGACTTATTGATTTGTTGGTTTGTTGGTTTGTTGGTTTGTTGATTTGTTGGTTTGTTGGTTTGTTGGTTTGTTGGATTGTTGGTTTGTTGGTTTGTTGGCTTGTTGGTTTGTTGGTTTGTTAGTTTGTTTGTGTGTTTGTTTTTTGGTTTGTTGGCTTGTTGATTTGTTGGTTTGTTGGCTTGTTGGTTTGTTGGTTTGTTGGTTTGTTGGTTTGTTGGTTTGTTGGCTTGTTGGCTTGTTGGTGTCTTGGTTTGTTGGTTTGTTGGTTTGTTGGTTTGTTCGTTTGTTGGCTTGTTGTTTTGTTGGTTTGTTGGTTTGGTGGTTTGTTGGTTTGTTCATTTGTTGGCTTGTTGATTTGTTGGCTTGTTGGTTTGTTGGTTTGTTGGTTTGTTGGTTTGTTGGTTTATTAGTTTGTTGTTTTGTTGGCTTGTTGGCTTGTTGGTTTGTTGGTTTGTTGGTTTGTTTGTTTGTTGGTTTGTTCGTTTGTTGGTTTGTTAGCTTGTTGGCTTGTTGGTTTGTTGGTTTGTTCGTTTGTTGGTTTGTTGTTTTGTTGGTTTGTTGGCTTGTTAGCTTGTTGGTTTATTGGTTTGTTGGCTTTTTGGTTTGTTGGTTTGTTGGTTTGTTGGTTTGTTGGTTTGTTGGTTTGTTGGTTTGTTCGTTTGTTGGTTTGTTGGTTTGTTGGTTTGCTAGTTTGTTGGTGTGTTTGTTTGTTGGCTTGTTGGCTTGTTGGTTTGTTGGTTTGTTGATTTGTTGGTTTGTTGCTTTGTTCGTTTTTTGGTTTGTTGGCTTGTTGGTTTGTTCATTTGTTGGTTTGTTGGTTTGTTGGTTTGTTGGTTTGTTGGCTTGCTGGTTTGTTGGTTTGTTTGTTTGTTCATTTTTTGGTTTGTTGGTTTGTTGGTTTGTTGGCTTGTTGGTTTGTTGGTTTGTTGATTGTTTGGTTTGCTGGTTTGTTGGTTTGTTGGTTTGTTGGTTTGTTGGTTTGTTGGTTTGTTGGCTTGTTGGCTTGTTGGTGTCTTGGTTTGTTGGTTTGTTTGTTTGTTGGTTTGTTCGTTTGTTGGCTTGTTGTTTTGTTGGTTTGTTGGTTTGGTGGTTTGTTGGTTTGTTCATTTGTTGGCTTGTTGATTTGTTGGCTTGTTGGTTTGTTGGTTTGTTGGTTTGTTGGTTTGTTGGTTTATTAGTTTGTTGTTTTGTTGGCTTGTTGGCTTGTTGGTTTGTTGGTTTGTTGGTTTGTTTGTTTGTTGGTTTGTTCGTTTGTTGGTTTGTTAGCTTGTTGGCTTGTTGGTATGTTGGTTTGTTCGTTTGTTGGTTTGTTGTTTTGTTGGTTTGTTGGCTTGTTAGCTTGTTGGTTTATTGGTTTGTTGGCTTTTTGGTTTGTTGGTTTGTTGGTTTGTTGGTTTGTTGGTTTGTTGGTTTGTTGGTTTGTTGGTTTGTTGGTTTATTGGTTTGTTCGTTTGTTGGCTTGTTGGTTTGTTGGTTTGCTAGTTTGTTGGTGTGTTTGTTTGTTGGCTTGTTGGCTTGTTGGTTTGTTGGTTTGTTGATTTGTTGGTTTGTTGCTTTGTTCGTTTTTTGGTTTGTTGGCTTGTTGGTTTGTTCATTTGTTGGTTTGTTGGTTTGTTGGTTTGTTGGTTTGTTGGCTTGCTGGTTTGTTGGTTTGTTTGTTTGTTCATTTTTTGGTTTGTTGGTTTGTTGGTTTGTTGGCTTGTTGGTTTGTTGGTTTGTTGATTGTTTGGTTTGCTGGTTTGTTGGTTTGTTGGTTTGTTGGTTTGTTGGTTTGTTGGCTTATTGGCTTGTTGGTTTGTTGGTTTGTTCATTTGTTGGTTTGTTGGTTTGTTGTTTTGTTGGATTATTGGCTTGTTGGTTTATTGGTTTGTTGGATTGTTGGTTTGTTGGTTTGTTGGCTTGTTGGTTTGTTCATTTGTTGGCGTTTTGGGTTGTTGGTTTGTTGGTTTGTTGGTTTGTTCGTTTTTTGGTTTCTTGGTTTGTTGGTTTGTTGGCTTGTTGGTTTGTTGGTTTGTTAGTTGTTTGGTTTGTTGGTTTGTTGGTTTGTTGGTTTGTTGGTTTGTTGGTTTGTTGGTTTGTCGGCTTATTGGCTTGTTTGTTTGTTGGTTTGTTCGTTTGTTGGTTTGTTGGTTTGTTGTTTTGTTGGATTGTTCGCTTGTTGGTTTGTTGGCTTGTTGGCTTGTTGGTTTGTTGGTTTTTTTGTTTGTTGGTTTGTTGGTTTGTTGGTTTGTTGGTTTGTTGGTTTGTTGGTTTGTTGGTTTGTTGGCTTGTTGGTTTGTTGGTTTGTTAGTTTGTTTGTGTGTTTGTTTTTTGGTTTGTTGGCTTGTTGATTTGTTGGTTTGTTGGCTTGTTGGTTTGTTGGTTTGTTGGTTTGTTGGTTTGTTGGTTTGTTGGCTTGTTGGCTTGTTGGCTTGTTGGTGTCTTGGTTTGTTGGTTTGTTTGTTTGTTGGTTTGTTCGTTTGTTGGCTTGTTGTTTTGTTGGTGTGTTGGTTTGGTGGTTTGTTGGTTTGTTCATTTGTTGGCTTGTTGATTTGTTGGCTTGTTGGTTTGTTGGTTTGTTGGTTTGTTGGTTTGTTGGTTTATTAGTTTGTTGTTTTGTTGGCTTGTTGGCTTGTTGGTTTGTTGGTTTGTTGGTTTGTTTGTTTGTTGGTTTGTTCGTTTGTTGGTTTGTTAGCTTGTTGGCTTGTTGTTTCGTTGGTTTGTTCGTTTGTTGGTTTGTTGTTTTGTTGGTTTGTTGGCTTGTTAGCTTGTTGGTTTATTGATTTGTTGGCTTTTTGGTTTGTTGGTTTGTTGGTTTGTTGGTTTGTTGGTTTGTTGGTTTGTTCGTTTGTTGGTTTGTTGGTTTGTTGACTTATTGATTTGTTGGTTTGTTGGTTTGTTGGTTTGTTGATTTGTTGGTTTGTTGGTTTGTTGGTTTGTTGGTTTGTCGGTTTGTTGGTTTGTTGGTTTGTTGGCTTGTTGGTTTATTGGTTTGTTGGCTTGTTGGTTTGTTGGTTTGTTGGCTTGTTGGTTTGTTCATTTGTTGGCGTTTTGGTTTGTTGGTTTGTTGGTTTGTTCGTTTTTTGGTTTCTTGGTTTGTTGGTTTGTTGGCTTGTTGGTTTGTTGGTTTGTTAGTTGTTTGGTTTGTTGGTTTGTTGGTTTGTTGGTTTGTTGGTTTGTTGGTTTGTCGGCTTATTGGCTTGTTTGTTTGTTGGTTTGTTCGTTTGTTGGTTTGTTGGTTTGTTGTTTTGTTGGATTGTTCGCTTGTTGGTTTGTTGGTTTGTTGGCTTATTGGTTTGTTGGTTTTTTTGTTTGTTGGTTTGTTGGTTTGTTGGTTTGTTGGTTTGTTGGTTTGTTGGTTTGTTGGTTTGTTGGCTTGTTGGTTTGTTGGTTTGTTAGTTTGTTTGTGTGTTTGTTTTTTGGTTTGTTGGCTTGTTGATTTGTTGGTTTGTTGGCTTGTTGGTTTGTTGGTTTGTTGGTTTGTTGGTTTGTTGGTTTGTTGGCTTGTTGGCTTGTTGGTGTGTTGGTTTGTTGGTTTGTTTGTTTGTTGGTTTGTTCGTTTGTTGGCTTGTTGGTTTGTTGGTTTGTTGGTTTGGTGGTTTGTTGGTTTGTTCATTTGTTGGCTTGTTGATTTGTTGGCTTGTTGGCTTGTTGGTTTGTTGGTTTGTTGGTTTGTTGGTTTGTTGGTTTATTGGTTTATTGTTTTGTTGGCTTGTTGGCTTGTTGGTTTGTTGGTTTGTTGGTTTGTTTGTTTGTTGGTTTGTTCGTTTGTTGGTTTGTTAGCTTGTTGGCTTGTTGGTTTGTTGGTTTGTTCGTTTGTTGGTTTGTTGT
This sequence comes from Atherix ibis, assembly GCA_958298945.1. Lineage (NCBI taxonomy): Eukaryota > Metazoa > Arthropoda > Insecta > Diptera > Athericidae > Atherix > Atherix ibis. The sequence continues at coordinate 102,247,266 of OY282608.1, forward strand.
TTTGTCGGTTTGTTGGCTTGTTAGCTTGTTTGTTTATTGGTTTGTTGGCTTTTTGGTTTGTTGGTTTGTTGGTTTGTTGGTTTGTTGGTTTGTTGGTTTGTTGGTTTGTTCGTTTGTTGGTTTGTTGGTTTGTTGGCTTATTGATTTGTTGGTTTGTTGGTTTGTTGGTTTGTTGATTTGTTGGTTTGTTGGTTTGTTGGTTTGTTGGTTTGTCGGTTTGTTGGTTTGTTGGTTTGTTGGTTTGTTGGTTTGTTGGTTTGTTGGTTTGTTGGTTTGTTGGTTTGTTGGCTTGTTGGTTTGCTGGTTTGTTGGTTTGTTGGTTTGTTTGTTTGTTGGTTTGTCCGTTTGTTGGTTTGTTGGTTTGTTGGTTTGTTGGTTTGTTGGTTGGTTCGTTTGTTATTTTGTTGGTTTGTTGGTTTGTTGGTTTGTTGGTTTGTTCGTTTGTTGTTTTGTTGGTTTGTTGGCTTATTGATTTGTTGGTTTGTTGGTTTGTTGGTTTGATGGTTTGTTGGTTTGTTGGTTTGTTGGCTTGTTGGTTTATTGGCTTGTTGGCTTGTTGGTTTGTTGGTTTGTTGGTTTGTTCGTTTGTTGGTTTGTTGGTTTGTTGGTTTGTTGGCTTGTTGGCTTGTTGATTTGTTGGTTTGTTGGCTTGTTAGTTTGTTGGTTTTGTTGGTTTGTTGGTTTGTTGGTTTGTTGGTTTGTTGGTTTGTTGGTTTATTGGTTTGTTGGTTTGTCGGCTTGTCAGTTTGTTGGTTTGTTGGTTTGTTGGTTTGTTGGTTTGTTGGTTTGTTGGTTTGTTGGTTGTTTGGTTTGTTGGATTGTTGGTTTGTTGGTTTGTTGGTTTATTGGTTTGTTGGCTTGTTGGTTTGTTGGTTTGTTCGTTTGTTGGTTTGTTGGTTTGTTGTTTTGTTGGATTGTTGGCTTGTTGGTTTGTTGGTTTGTTGGCTTGTTGGTTTGTTGGTTTTTTGGTTTGTTGGTTTGCTGGTTTTTTGGTTTGTTGGTTTGTTGGTTTGTTGGTTTGTTGGTTTGTTGGTTTGTTGGTTTGTTGGTTTGTTGGTTTGTTGGTTTGTTGGTTTATTGGTTTGTTCGTTTGTTGGCTTGTTGGTTTGTTGGTTTGCTAGTTTGTTGGTGTGTTTGTTTGTTGGCTTGTTGGCTTGTCGGTTTGTTGGTTTGTTGGTTTGTTGGTTTGTTGCTTTGTTCGTTTTTTGGTTTGTTGGCTTGTTGGTTTGTTCATTTGTTGGTTTGTTGGTTTGTTGGTTTGTTGGTTTGTTGGCTTGCTGGTTTGTTGGTTTGTTTGTTTGTTCATTTTTTGGTTTGTTGGTTTGTTGGTTTGTTGGCTTGTTGGTTTGTTGATTGTTTGGTTTGTTGGTTTGTTGGTTTGTTGGTTTGTTGGTTTGTTGGTTTGTTGGCTTATTGGCTTGTTGGTTTGTTGGTTTGTTCATTTGTTGGTTTGTTGGTTTGTTGTTTTGTTGGATTATTGGCTTGTTGGTTTATTGGTTTGTTGGATTGTTGGTTTGTTGGTTTGTTGGCTTGTTGGTTTGTTCATTTGTTGGCGTTTTGGTTTGTTGGTTTGTTGGTTTGTTGGTTTGTTCGTTTTTTGGTTTCTTGGTTTGTTGGTTTGTTGGCTTGTTGGTTTGTTGGTTTGTTAGTTGTTTGGTTTGTTGGTTTGTTGGTTTGTTGGTTTGTTGGTTTGTTGGTTTGTTGGTTTGTCGGCTTATTGGATTGTTTGTTTGTTGGTTTGTTCGTTTGTTGGTTTGTTGGTTTGTTGTTTTGTTGGATTGTTCGCTTGTTGGTTTGTTGGTTTGTTGGCTTGTTGGTTTGTTGGTTTTTTTGTTTGTTGGTTTGTTGGTTTGTTGGTTTGTTGGTTTGTTGGTTTGTTGGTTTGTTGGTTTGTTGGTTTGTTGGCTTGTTGGTTTGTTGGTTTGTTAGTTTGTTTGTGTGTTTGTTTTTTGGTTTGTTGGCTTGTTGATTTGTTGGTTTGTTGGCTTGTTGGTTTGTTGGTTTGTTGGTTTGTTGGTTTGTTGGTTTGTTGGCTTGTTGGCTTGTTGGTGTCTTGGTTTGTTGGTTTGTTTGTTTGTTGGTTTGTTCGTTTGTTGGCTTGTTGTTTTGTTGGTTTGTTGGTTTGGTGGTTTGTTGGTTTGTTCATTTGTTGGCTTGTTGATTTGTTGGCTTGTTGGTTTGTTGGTTTGTTGGTTTGTTGGTTTGTTGGTTTATTAGTTTGTTGTTTTGTTGGCTTGTTGGCTTGTTGGTTTGTTGGTTTGTTGGTTTGTTTGTTTGTTGGTTTGTTCGTTTGTTGGTTTGTTAGCTTGTTGGCTTGTTGGTTTGTTGGTTTGTTCGTTTGTTGGTTTGTTGTTTTGTTGGTTTGTTGGCTTGTTAGCTTGTTGGTTTATTGGTTTGTTGGCTTTTCGGTTTGTTGGTTTGTTGGTTTGTTGGTTTGTTGGTTTGTTGGTTTGTTGGTTTGTTCGTTTGTTGGTTTGTTGGTTTGTTGACTTATTGATTTGTTGGTTTGTTGGTTTGTTGGTTTGTTGATTTGTTGGTTTGTTGGTTTGTTGGTTTGTTGGTTTGTCGGTTTGTTGGTTTGTTGGTTTGTTGGCTTGTTGGTTTATTGGTTTGTTGGCTTGTTGGTTTGTTGGTTTGTTGGCTTGTTGGTTTGTTCATTTGTTGGCGTTTTGGTTTGTTGGTTTGTTGGTTTGTTGGTTTGTTCGTTTTTTGGTTTCTTGGTTTGTTGGTTTGTTGGTTTGTTGGTTTGTCGGCTTATTGGCTTGTTTGTTTGTTGGTTTGTTCGTTTGTTGGTTTGTTGGTTTGTTGTTTTGTTGGATTGTTCGCTTGTTGGTTTGTTGGTTTGTTGGCTTATTGGTTTGTTGGTTTTTTTGTTTGTTGGTTTGTTGGTTTGTTGGTTTGTTGGCTTGTTGGTTTGTTGGTTTGTTAATTTGTTTGTGTGTTTGTTTTTTGGTTTGTTGGCTTGTTGATTTGTTGGTTTGTTGGCTTGTTGGTTTGTTGGTTTGTTGGTTTGTTGGTTTGTTGGTTTGTTGGTTTGTTGGCTTGTTGGCTTGTTGGTGTGTTGGTTTGTTGGTTTGTTTGTTTGTTGGTTTGTTCGTTTGTTGGCTTGTTGGTTTGTTGGTTTGTTGGTTTGGTGGTTTGTTGGTTTGTTCATTTGTTGGCTTGTTGATTTGTTGGCTTGTTGGCTTGTTGGTTTGTTGGTTTGTTGGTTTGTTGGTTTGTTGGTTTATTGGTTTGTTGTTTTGTTGGCTTGTTGGCTTGTTGGTTTGTTGGTTTGTTGGTTTGTTTGTTTGTTGGTTTGTTCGTTTGTTGGTTTGTTAGCTTGTTGGCTTGTTGGTTTGTTGGTTTGTTCGTTTGTTGGTTTGTTGTTTTGTCGGTTTGTTGGCTTGTTAGCTTGTTGGTTTATTGGTTTGTTGGCTTTTTGGTTTGTTGGTTTGTTGGTTTGTTGGTTTGTTGGTTTGTTGGTTTGTTGGTTTGTTCGTTTGTTGGTTTGTTGGTTTGTTGGCTTATTGATTTGTTGGTTTGCTGGTTTGTTGGTTTGTTGATTTGTTGGTTTGTTGGTTTGTTGGTTTGTTGGTTTGTCGGTTTGTTGGTTTGTTGGTTTGTTGGTTTGTTGGTTTGTTGGTTTGTTGGTTTGTTGGTTTGTTGGTTTGTTGGTTTGTTGGCTTGTTGGTTTGCTGGTTTGTTGGTTTGTTGGTTTGTTTGTTTGTTGGTTTGTCCGTTTGTTGGTTTGTTGGTTTGTTGGTTTGTTGGTTTGTTGGTTTGTTGGTTGGTTCGTTTGTTATTTTGTTGGTTTGTTGGTTTGTTGGCTTGTTGGCTTGTTGGTTTGTTGGTTTGTTGGCTTGCTGGTTTGTTGGTTTGTTGGTTTGTTGGTTTGTTTGTTTGTTGGCTTGTTGGTTTGTTCGTTTGTTGGCTTTTTGGTTTTTTGGTTTGTTGGTTTGTTGGTTTGTTGGTTTATTGGTTTGTTAATTTTTTGGTTTGTTGGTTTGTTGTTTTATTGGCTTGTTGGTTTGTTGGTTTGTTGGTTCTTTGGTTTGTTGGATTGTTGATTTTTTGGTTTGTTGGTTTATTGGTTTGTTGGCTTGTTGGTTTGTTGGTTTGTTCGTTTGTTGGTTTGTTGGTTTGTTGGTTTGTTGGTTTGTTGGTTTGTTCGTTTGTTGGTTTGTCGGTTTGTTGGTTTGTTGGTTTGTTGGCTTGTTGGTTTATTGGTTTGTTGGCTTGTTGGTTTGTTGGTTTGTTGGCTTGTCGGTTTGTTCATTTGTTGGCGTTTTGATTTGTTGGTTTGTTGGTTTGTTCGTTTTTTGGTTTCTTGGTTTGTTGGTTTGTTGGTTTGTTGGTTTGTTGGTTTGTTAGTTGTTTGGTTTGTTGGTTTGTTGGTTTGTTGGTTTGTTGGTTTGTTGGTTTGTTGGTTTGTCGGCTTATTGGCTTGTTTGTTTGTTGGTTTGTTCGTTTGTTGGTTTGTTGGTTTGTTGTTTTGTTGGATTGTTCGCTTGTTGGTTTGTTGGTTTGTTGGTTTGTTGGTTTGTTCGTTTTTTGGTTTCTTGGTTTGTTGGTTTGTTGGTTTGTTGGTTTTTTAGTTGTTTGGTTTGTTGGTTTGTTGGTTTGTTGGTTTGTTGGTTTGTTGGTTTGTTGGTTTGTCGGCTTATTGGCTTGTTTGTTTGTTGGTTTGTTCGTTTGTTGGTTTGTTGGTTTGTTGTTTTGTTGGATTGTTCGCTTGTTGGTTTGTTGGTTTGTTGGCTTATTGGTTTGTTGGTTTTTTTGTTTGTTGGTTTGTTGGTTTGTTGGTTTGTTGGTTTGTTGGTTTGTTGGCTTGTTGGTTTGTTGGTTTGTTAGTTTGTTTGTGTGTTTGTTTTTTGGTTTGTTGGCTTGTTGATTTGTTGGTTTGTTGGCTTGTTGGTTTGTTGGCTTGTTGGTTTGTTGGTTTGTTGGTTTGTTGGTTTGTTGGTTTGTTGGCTTGTTGGCTTGTTTGTGTGTTGGTTTGTTGGTTTGTTTGTTTGTTGGTTTGTTCGTTTGTTGGCTTGTTGGTTTGTTGGTTTGTTGGTTTGGTGGTTTGTTGGTTTGTTCATTTGTTGGCTTGTTGATTTGTTGGCTTGTTGGCTTGTTGGTTTGTTGGTTTGTTGGTTTGTTGGTTTGTTGGTTTATTGGTTTGTTGTTTTGTTGGCTTGTTGGCTTGTTGGTTTGTTGGTTTGTTGGTTTGTTTGTTTGTTGGTTTGTTCGTTTGTTGGTTTGTTAGCTTGTTGGCTTGTTGGTTTGTTGGTTTGTTCGTTTGTTGGTTTGTTGTTTTGTCGGTTTGTTGGCTTGTTAGCTTGTTGGTTTATTGGTTTGTTGGCTTTTTGGTTTGTTGGTTTGTTGGTTTGTTGGTTTGTTGGTTTGTTGGTTTGTTGGTTTGTTCGTTTGTTGGTTTGTTGGTTTGTTGGCTTATTGATTTGTTGGTTTGTTGGTTTGTTGGTTTGTTGATTTGTTGGTTTGTTGGTTTGTTGGTTTGTTGGTTTGTCGGTTTGTTGGTTTGTTGGTTTGTTGGTTTGTTGGTTTGTTGGCTTGTTGGTTTGCTGGTTTGTTGGTTTGTTGGTTTGTTTGTTTGTTGGTTTGTCCGTTTGTTGGTTTGTTGGTTTGTTGGTTTGTTGGTTTGTTGGTTGGTTCGTTTGTTATTTTGTTGGTTTGTTGGTTTGTTGGCTTGTTGGCTTGTTGGTTTGTTGGTTTGTTGGCTTGCTGGTTTGTTGGTTTGTTGGTTTGTTGGTTCGTTTGTTTGTTGGCTTGTTGGTTTGTTCGTTTGATGGCTTTTTGGTTTGTTGGTTTGTTGGTTTGTTGGTTTGTTAGTTTATTGGTTTGTTAGTTTTTTGGTTTGTTGGTTTGTTGTTTTATTGGCTTGTTGGTTTGTTGGTTTGTTGGTTCTTTGGTTTGTTGGATTGTTGATTTGTTGGTTTGTTGGTTTATTGGTTTGTTGGCTTGTTGGTTTGTTGGTTTGTTCGTTTGTTGGTTTGTTGGTTTGTTGTTTTGTTGGATTGTTGGCTTGTTGGTTTGTTGGTTTGTTGGTTTGTTGGCTTGTTGGTTTGTTGGTTTTTTGGTTTGTTGGTTTGCTGGTTTTTTGGTTTGTTGGCTTGTTGGTTTGTTGGTTTGTTGGTTTGTTGGTTTGTTGGTTTGTTGGTTTGTTCGTTTGTTGGCTTGTTGGTTTGTTGGTTTGCTAGTTTGTTGGTGTGTTTGTTTGTTGGCTTGTTGGCTTGTTGGTTTGTTGGTTTGTTGGTTTGTTGGTTTGTTGCTTTGTTCGTTTTTTGGTTTGTTGGCTTGTTGGTTTTTTTCATTTGTTGGTTTGTTGGTTTGTTGGTTTGTTGGTTTGTTGGTTTGTTGGCTTGTTGGTTTGTTGGTTTGTTGGTTTGTTCATTTTTTGGTTGGTTGGTTTGTTGGTTTGTTGGCTTGTTGGTTTGTTGTTTTGTTAATTGTTTGGTTTGTTGGTTTGTTGGTTTGTTGGTTTGTTGGTTTGTTGGTTTGTTGGCTTATTGGTTTGTTGGTTTGTTGGTTTGTTCATTTGTTGGTTTGTTGGTTTGTTGTTTTATTGGATTATTGGCTTGTTGGTTTATTGGTTTGTTGGCTTGTTGGTTTGTTGGTTTGTTGGCTTGTTGGTCTGTTCATTTGTTGGCTTTTTGGTTTGTTGGTTTGTTGGTTTGTTGGTTTGTTGGTTTGTTCGTTTTTTGGTTTGTTGGTTTGTTGGTTTGTTGGTTTGTTGGTTTGTTGGTTTGTTGGTTTGTCGGCTTATTGGCTTGTTTGTTTGTTGGTTTGTTCGTTTGTTGGTTTGTTGGTTTGTTGTTTTGTTGGATTGTTCGCTTGTTGATTTGTTGGTTTGTTGGCTTGTTGGTTTGTTGGTTTTTTTGTTTGTTGGTTTGTTGGTTTGTTGGCTTGTTGTTTTGTTGGTTTGTTGGTTTGTTGGTTTGTTGGTTTGTTGGCTTGTTGGCTTGTTGGTGTGTTGGTTTGTTGGTTTGTTTGTTTGTTGGTTTGTTCGTTTGTTGGCTTGTTGGTTTGTTGGTTTGTTGGTTTGGTGGTTTGTTGGTTTGTCATTTTGTTGGCTTGTTGATTTGTTGGCTTGTTGGATTATTGGCTTGTTGGTTTATTGGTTTGTTGGCTTGTTGGTTTGTTGGTTTGTTGGCTTGTTGGTTTGTTCATTTGTTGGCTTTTTGGTTTGTTGGTTTGTTGGTTTGTTGGTTTGTTCGTTTTTTGGTTTCTTGGTTTGTTGGTTTGTTGGCTTGTTGGCTTGTTGGTTTGTTGGTTTGTTAGTTGTTTGGTTTTTTGGTTTGTTGGTTTGTTGGTTTGTTGGTTTGTTGGTTTGTCGGCTTATTGGCTTGTTTGTTTGTTGGTTTGTTCGTTTGTTGGTTTGTTGGTTTGTTGTTTTGTTGGTTTGTTGGTTTGTTGGCTTGTTGGTTTGTTGGTTTTTTTGTTTGTTGGTTTGTTGGTTTTTTGGTTTGTTGGTTTGTTGGTTTGTTGGTTTGTTGGTTTGTTGGTTTGTTGGTTTGTTGGTTTGTTGGCTTGTTGGTTTGTTGGTTTGTTAGTTTGTTTGTGTGTTTGTTTTTTGGTTTGTTGGCTTGTTGGTTTGTTGGTTTGTTGGCTTGTTGGTTTGTTGGTTTGTTGGTTTGTTGGTTTGTTGGTTTGTTGGCTTGTTAACTTGTTGGTGTGTTGGTTTGTTGGTTTGTTTGTTTGTTGGTTTGTTCGTTTGTTGGCTTGTTGGTTTGTTGGTTTGATGGTTTGTTGGTTTGTTGGTTTGTTCATTTGTTGGCTTGTTGATTTGTTGGCTTGTCGGCTTGTTGGTTTGTTGGTTTGTTGATTTGTTGGTTTATTGGTTTGTTGTTTTGTTGGCTTGTTGGCTTGTTGGTTTGTTGGTTTGTTGGTTTGTTTGTTTGTTGGTTTGTTCATTTGCTGGTTTGTTAGCTTGTTGGTTTGTTGGTTTGTTCGTTTGTTGGTTTGTTGTTTTGTTGGTTTGTTGGCTTGTTAGCTTGTTGGTTTATTGGTTTGTTGGCTTTTTGGTTTGTTGGTTTGTTGGATTGTTGGCTTGTTGGTTTGTTGGTTTGTTGGTTTGTTGGCTTGTTGGTTTGTTGGTTTTTTGGTTTGTTGGTTTGCTGGTTTTTTGGTTTGTTGGCTTGTTGGTTTGTTGGTTTGTTGGTTTGTTGGTTTGTTGGTTTGTTGGTTTGTTCGTTTGTTGGCTTGTTGGTTTGTTGGTTTGCTAGTTTGTTGGTGTGTTTGTTTGTTGGATTGTTGGCTTGTTGGTTTGTTGGTTTGTTGGTTTGTTGGTTTGTTGCTTTGTTCGTTTTTTGGTTTGTTGGCTTGTTGGTTTTTTTCATTTGTTGGTTTGTTGGTTTGTTGGTTTGTTGGTTTGTTGGCTTGTTGGTTTGTTGGTTTGTTGGTTTGTTCATTTTTTGGTTGGTTGGTTTGTTGGTTTGTTGGCTTGTTGGTTTGTTGTTTTGTTAATTGTTTGGTTTGTTGGTTTGTTGGTTTGTTGGTTTGTTGGTTTGTTGGTTTGTTGGCTTATTGGTTTGTTGGTTTGTTGGTTTGTTCATTTGTTGGTTTGTTGGTTTGTTGTTTTATTGGATTATTGGCTTGTTGGTTTATTGGTTTGTTGGCTTGTTGGTTTGTTGGTTTGTTGGCTTGTTGGTTTGTTCATTTGTTGGCTTTTTGGTTTGTTGGTTTGTTGGTTTGTTGGTTTGTTGGTTTGTTCGTTTTTTGGTTTCTTGGTTTGTTGGTTTGTTGGCTTGTTGGTTTGTTGGTTTGTTTGTTGTTTGGTTTGTTGGTTTGTTGGTTTGTTGGTTTGTTGGTTTGTTGGTTTGTCGGCTTATTGGCTTGTTTGTTTGTTGGTTTGTTCGTTTGTTGGTTTGTTGGTTTGTTAGCTTGTTGGTTTGTTGGTTTTTTTGTTTGTTGGTTTGTTGGTTTGTTGGCTTGTTGTTTTGTTGGTTTGTTGGTTTGTTGGTTTGTTGGCTTGTTGGCTTGTTGGTGTGTTGGTTTGTTGGTTTGTTTGTTTGTTGGTTTGTTCGTTTGTTGGCTTGTTGGTTTGTTGGTTTGTTGGTTTGGTGGTTTGTTGGTTTGTCATTTTGTTGGCTTGTTGATTTGTTGGCTTGTTGGATTATTGGCTTGTTGGTTTATTGGTTTGTTGGCTTGTTGGTTTGTTGGTTTGTTGGCTTGTTGGTTTGTTCATTTGTTGGCTTTTTGGTTTGTTGGTTTGTTGGTTTGTTGGTTTGTTCGTTTTTTGGTTTCTTGGTTTGTTGGCTTATTGGCTTGTTGGTTTGTTGGTTTGTTCATTTGTTGGTTTAATGGTTTGTTGTTTTGTTGGATTATTGGCTTGTTGGTTTATTGGTTTGTTGGCTTGTTGGTTTGTTGGTTTGTTGGCTTGTTGGTTAGTTAATTTGTTGGCTTCTTGGTTTGTTGGTTTGTTGGTTTGTTGGTTTGTTGGTTTGTTGGTTTGTTCGTTTTTTAGTTTCTTGGTTTGTTGGTTTGTTGGCTTGTTGGCTTGTTGGTTTGTTGGTTTGTTAGTTGTTTGGTTTTTTGGTTTGTTGGTTTGTTGGTTTGTTGGTTTGTTGGTTTGTCGGCTTATTGGCTTGTTTGTTTGTTGGTTTGTTCGTTTGTTGGTTTGTTGGTTTGTTGTTTTGTTGGTTTGTTGGTTTGTTGGCTTGTTGGATTATTGGCTTGTTGGTTTATTGGTTTGTTGGCTTGTTGGTTTGTTGGTTTGTTGGCTTGTTGGTTTGTTCATTTGTTGGCTTTTTGGTTTGTTGGTTTGTTGGTTTGTTGGTTTGTTCGTTTTTTGGTTTCTTGGTTTGTTGGTTTGTTGGCTTGTTGGCTTGTTGGTTTGTTGGTTTGTTAGTTGTTTGGTTTTTTGGTTTGTTGGTTTGTTGGTTTGTTGGTTTGTCGGCTTATTGGCTTGTTTGTTTGTTGGTTTGTTCGTTTGTTGGTTTGTTGGTTTGTTGTTTTGTTGGTTTGTTGGTTTGTTGGCTTGTTGGTTTGTTGGTTTTTTTGTTTGTTGGTTTGTTGGTTTGTTGGTTTGTTGGTTTGTTGGTTTGTTGGTTTGTTGGTTTGTTGGTTTGTTGGTGTGTTAGTTTGTTGGTTTGTTGGCTTGTTGGTTTGTTGGTTTGTTAGTTTGTTTGTGTGTTTGTTTTTTTGGTTTGTTGGCTTGTTGGTTTGTTGGTTTGTTGGCTTGTTGGTTTGTTGGTTTGTTGGTTTGTTGGTTTGTTGGTTTGTTGGCTTGTTAACTTGTTGGTGTGTTGGTTTGTTGGTTTGTTTGTTTGTTGGTTTGTTGGCTTATTGGTTTGTTGGTTTGTTGGTTTGTTCATTTGTTGGTTTGTTGGTTTGTTGTTTTATTGGATTATTGGCTTGTTGGTTTATTGGTTTGTTGGCTTGTTGGTTTGTTGGTTTGTTGGCTTGTTGGTTTGTTCATTTGTTGGCTTTTTGGTTTGTTGGTTTGTTGGTTTGTTGGTTTGTTGGTTTGTTCGTTTTTTGGTTTCTTGGTTTGTTGGTTTGTTGGCTTGTTGGTTTGTTGGTTTGTTAGTTGTTTGGTTTGTTGGTTTGTTGGTTTGTTGGTTTGTTGGTTTGTCGGCTTATTGGCTTGTTTGTTTGTTGGTTTGTTCGTTTGCTGGTTTGTTGGTTTGTTAGCTTGTTGGTTTGTTGGTTTTTTTGTTTGTTGGTTTGTTGGTTTGTTGGCTTGTTGTTTTGTTGGTTTGTTGGTTTGTTGGTTTGTTGGTTTTTTGGCTTGTTGGCTTGTTGGTGTGTTGGTTTGTTGGTTTGTTTGTTTGTTGGTTTGTTCGTTTGTTGGCTTGTTGGTTTGTTGGTTTGTTGGTTTGGTGGTTTGTTGGTTTGTCATTTTGTTGGCTTGTTGAGTTGTTGGCTTGTTGGATTATTGGCTTGTTGGTTTATTGGTTTGTTGGCTTGTTGGTTTGTTGGTTTGTTGGCTTGTTGGTTTGTTCATTTGTTGGCTTTTTGGTTTGTTGGTTTGTTGGTTTGTTGGTTTGTTCGTTTTTTGGTTTCTTGGTTTGTTGGCTTATTGGCTTGTTGGTTTGTTGGTTTGTTCATTTGTTGGTTTAATGGTTTGTTGTTTTGTTGGATTATTGGCTTGTTGGTTTATTGGTTTGTTGGCTTGTTGGTTTGTTGGTTTGTTGGCTTGTTGGTTAGTTAATTTGTTGGCTTCTTGGTTTGTTGGTTTGTTGGTTTGTTGGTTTGTTGGTTTGTTGGTTTGTTCGTTTTTTGGTTTCTTGGTTTGTTGGTTTGTTGGCTTGTTGGCTTGTTGGTTTGTTGGTTTGTTAGTTGTTTGGTTTTTTGGTTTGTTGGTTAGTTGGTTTGTTGGTTTGTTGGTTTGTCGGCTTATTGGCTTGTTTGTTTGTTGGTTTGTTCGTTTGTTGGTTTGTTGGTTTGTTGTTTTGTTGGTTTGTTGGTTTGTTGGCTTGTTGGTTTGTTGGTTTTTTTGTTTGTTGGTTTGTTGGTTTGTTGGTTTGTTGGTTTGTTGGTTTGTTGGTTTGTTGGTTTGTTGGTTTGTTGGTTTGTTGGCTTGTTGGTTTGTTGGTTTGTTAGTTTGTTTGTGTGTTTGTTTTTTGGTTTGTTGGCTTGTTGGTTTGTTGGTTTGTTGGCTTGTTGGTTTGTTGGTTTGTTGGTTTGTTGGTTTGTTGGTTTGTTGGCTTGTTAACTTGTTGGTGTGTTGGTTTGTTGGTTTGTTTGTTTGTTGGTTTGTTCGTTTGTTGGCTTGTTGGTTTGTTGGTTTGATGGTTTGTTGGTTTGTTGGTTTGTTCATTTGTTGGCTTGTTGATTTGTTGGCTTGTTGGCTTGTTGGTTTGTTGGTTTGTTGGTTTGTTGGTTTATTGGTTTGTTGTTTTGTTGGCTTGTTGCCTTGTTGGTTTGTTGGTTTGTTGGTTTGTTTGTTTGTTGGTTTGTTCATTTGTTGGTTTGTTAGCTTGTTGGTTTGTTGGTTTGTTCGTTTGTTGGTTTGTTGTTTTGTTGGTTTGTTGGCTTGTTAGCTTGTTGGTTTATTGGTTTGTTGGCTTTTTGGTTTGTTGGTTTGTTGGTTTGTTGGTTTGTTGGTTTGTTGGTTTGTTGGTTTGTTCGTTTGTTGGTTTGTTGGTTTGTTGGCTTATTGATTTGTTGGTTTGTTGGTTTGATGGTTTGTTGGTTTGTTGGTTTGTTGGCTTGTTGGTTTATTGGCTTGTTGGCTTGTTGGTTTGTTGGTTTGTTGGTTTGTTCGTTTGTTGGTTTGTTGGTTTGTTGGTTTGTTGGCTTGTTGGCTTGTTGATTTGTTGGTTTGTTGGCTTGTTAGTTTGTTGGTTTTGTTGGTTTGTTGGTTTGTTGGTTTGTTGGTTTGTTGGTTTGTTGGTTTATTGGTTTGTTGGTTTGTCGGCTTGTCGGTTTGTTGGTTTGTTGGTTTGTTGGTTTGTTGGTTTGTTGGTTTGTTGGTTTGTTGGTTTGTTGGTTGTTTGGTTTGTTGGATTGTTGGTTTGTTGGTTTGTTGGTTTATTGGTTTGTTGGCTTGTTGGTTTGTTGGTTTGTTCGTTTGTTGGTTTGTTGGTTTGTTGTTTTGTTGGATTGTTGTCTTGTTGGTTTGTTGGTTTGTTGGCTTGTTGGTTTGTTGGTTTTTTGGTTTGTTGGTTTGTTGGTTTGTTGGTTTGTTGGTTTGTTGGCTTATTGGTTTGTTGGTTTGTTGGTTTGTTCATTTGTTGGTTTGTTGGTTTGTTGTTTTATTGGATTATTGGCTTGTTGGTTTATTGGTTTGTTGGCTTGTTGGTTTGTTGGTTTGTTGGCTTGTTGATTTGTTCATTTGTTGGCTTTTTGGTTTGTAGGTTTGTTGGTTTGTTGGTTTGTTGGTTTGTTCGTTTTTTGGTTTCTTGGTTTGTTGGTTTGTTGGCTTGTTAGTTTGTTGGTTTGTTAGTTGTTTGGTTTGTTGGTTTGTTGGTTTGTTGGTTTGTTGGTTTGTTGGTTTGTTGGTTTGTTGGTTTGTCGGCTTATTGGCTTGTTTGTTTGTTGGTTTGTTCGTTTGTTGGTTTGTTGGTTTGTTGTTTTGTTGGATTGTTCGCTTGTTGATTTGTTGGTTTGTTGGCTTGTTGGTTTGTTGGTTTTTTTGTTTGTTGGTTTGTTGGTTTGTTGGCTTGTTGTTTTGTTGGTTTGTTGGTTTGTTGGTTTGTTGGTTTGTTGGTTTGTTGGCTTGTTGGCTTGTTGGTGTGTTGGTTTGTTGGTTTGTTTGTTTGTTGGTTTGTTCGTTTGTTGGCTTGTTGGTTTGTTGGTTTGTTGGTTTAGTGGTTTGTTGGTTTGTCATTTTGTTGGCTTGTTGATTTGTTAGCTTGTTGGATTATTGGCTTGTTGGTTTATTGGTTTGTTGGCTTGTTGGTTTGTTGGTTTGTTGGCTTGTTGGTTTGTTCATTTGTTGGCTTTTTGGTTTGTTGGTTTGTTGGTTTGTTCGTTTTTTGGTTTCTTGGTTTGTTGGCTTATTGGCTTGTTGGTTTGTTGGTTTGTTCATTTGTTGGTTTAATGGTTTGTTGTTTTGTTGGATTATTGGCTTGTTGGTTTATTGGTTTGTTCGCTTGTTGGTTTGTTGGTTTGTTGGCTTGTTGGTTAGTTCATTTGTTGGCTTCTTGGTTTGTTGGTTTGTTGGTTTGTTGGTTTGTTCGTTTTTTGGTTTCTTGGTTTGTTGGTTTGTTGGCTTGTTGGCTTGTTGGTTTGTTGGTTTGTTAGTTGTTTGGTTTTTTGGTTTGTTGGTTTGTTGGTTTGTTGGTTTGTTGGTTTGTCGGCTTATTGGCTTGTTTGTTTGTTGGTTTGTTCGTTTGTTGGTTTGTTGGTTTGTTGTTTTGTTGGTTTGTTGGTTTGTTGGCTTGTTGGTTTGTTGGTTTTTTTGTTTGTTGGTTTGTTGGTTTGTTGGTTTGTTGGTTTGTTGGTTTGTTGGTTTGTTGGTTTGTTGGTTTGTTGGTTTGTTGTTTTGTTGGTTTGTTGGTTTGTTGGTTTGTTGGTTTGTTGGCTTGTTAACTTGTTGGTGTGTTGGTTTGTTGGTTTGTTTGTTTGTTGGTTTGTTCGTTTGTTGGCTTGTTGGTTTGTTGGTTTGATGGTTTGTTGGTTTGTTGGTTTGTTCATTTGTTGGCTTGTTGATTTGTTGGCTTGTTGGCTTGTTGGTTTGTTGGTTTGTTGGTTTGTTGGTTTATTGGTTTGTTGTTTTGTTGGCTTGTTGGCTTGTTGGTTTGTTGGTTTGTTGGTTTGTTTGTTTGTTGGTTTGTTCATTTGTTGGTTTGTTAGCTTGTTGGTTTGTTGGTTTGTTCGTTTGTTGGTTTTTTGTTTTGTTGGTTTGTTGGCTTGTTAGCTTGTTGGTTTATTGGTTTGTTGGCTTTTTGGTTTGTTGGTTTGTTGGTTTGTTGGTTTGTTGGTTTGTTGGTTTGTTGGTTTGTTGGTTTGTTCGTTTGTTGGTTTGTTGGTTTGTTGGCTTATTGATTTGTTGGTTTGTTGGTTTGTTGGTTTGATGGTTTGTTGGTTTGTTGGTTTGTTCGTTTGTTGGTTTGTTGGTTTGTTGGTTTGTTGGCTTGTTGGCTTTTTGATTTGTTGGTTTGTTGGCTTGTTAGTTTGTTGGTTTTGTTGGTTTGTTTGTTTGTTGGTTTGTTCATTTGTTGGTTTGTTAGCTTGTTGGTTTGTTGGTTTGTTCGTTTGTTGGTTTTTTGTTTTGTTGGTTTGTTGGCTTGTTAGCTTGTTGGTTTATTGGTTTGTTGGCTTTTTGGTTTGTTGGTTTGTTGGTTTGTTGGTTTGTTGGTTTGTTGGTTTGTTGGTTTGTTCGTTTGTTGGTTTGTTGGTTTGTTGGCTTATTGATTTGTTGGTTTATTGGCTTGTTGGCTTGTTGGTTTGTTGGTTTGTTCGTTTGTTGGTTTGTTGGTTTGTTGGTTTGTTGGCTTGTTGGCTTGTTGATTTGTTGGTTTGTTGGCTTGTTAGTTTGTTGGTTTTGTTGGTTTGTTGGTTTGTTGGTTTGTTGGTTTGTTGGTTTGTTGGTTTATTGGTTTGTTGGTTTGTCGGCTTGTCGGTTTGTTGGTTTGTTGGTTTGTTGGTTTGTTGGTTTGTTGGTTTGTTGGTTTGTTGGTTTGTTGGTTTGTTGGTTGTTTGGTTTGTTGGATTGTTGGTTTGTTGGTTTGTTGGTTTATTGGTTTGTTGGCTTGTTGGTTTGTTGGTTTGTTCGTTTGTTGGTTTGTTGGTTTGTTGTTTTGTTGGATTGTTGTCTTGTTGGTTTGTTGGTTTGTTGGCTTGTTGGTTTGTTGGTTTTTTGGTTTGTTGGTTTGCTGGTTTTTTGGTTTGTTGGTTTGTTGGTTTGTTGGTTTGTTGGTTTGCTGGTTTGTTGGTTTGTTGGTTTGTTGGTTTATTGGTTTGTTCGTTTGTTGGCTTGTTGGTTTGTTGGTTTGCTAGTTTGTTGGTGTGTTTGTTTGTTGACTTGTTGGCTTGTTGGTTTGTTGGTTTGTTGGTTTGTTGGTTTGTTGCTTTGTTCGTTTTTTGGTTTGTTGGCTTGTTGGTTTGTTCATTTGTTGGTTTGTTGGTTTGTTGGTTTGTTGGTTTGTTGGCTTGCTGGTTTGTTGGTTTGTTTGTTTGTTCATTTTTGGTTTGTTGGTTTGTTGGTTTGTTGGCTTGTTGGCTTGTTGGTTTGTTGGTTTGTTGATTGTTTGGTTTGTTGGTTTGTTGGTTTGTTGGTTTGTTGGTTTGTTGGTTTGTTGGCTTATTGGCTTGTTGGTTTGTTGGTTTGTTCATTTGTTGGTTTGTTGGTTTGTTGTTTTGTTGGATTATTGGCTTGTTGGTTTATTGGTTTGTTGGCTTGTTGGTTTGTTGGTTTGTTGGCTTGTTGGTTTGTGCATTTGTTGGCGTCTTGGTTTGTTGGTTTGTTGGTTTGTTGGTTTGTTCGTTTTTTGGTTTCTTGGTTTGTTGTTTTGTTGGCTTGTTGGTTTGTTGGTTTGTTAGTTGTTTGGTTTGTTGGTTTGTTGGTTTGTTGGTTTGTTGGTTTGTTGGTTTGTTGGTTTGTCGGCTTATTGGCTTGTTTGTTTGTTGGTTTGTTCGTTTGTTGGTTTGTTGGTTTGTTGTTTTGTTGGATTGTTCGCTTGTTGGTTTGTTGGTTTGTTGGCTTGTTGGTTTGTTGGTTTTTTTGTTTGTTGGTTTGTTGGTTTGTTGGTTTGTTGGTTTGTTGGTTTGTTGGTTTGTTGGTTTGTTGGTTTGTTGGCTTGTTGGTTTGTTGGTTTGTTAGTTTGTTTGTGTGTTTGTTTTTTGGTTTGTTGGCTTGTTGATTTGTTGGTTTGTTGGCTTGTTGGTTTGTTGGTTTGTTGGTTTGTTGGTTTGTTGGTTTGTTGGTTTGTTGGCTTGTTGGCTTGTTGGTGTGTTGGTTTGTTGGTTTGTTTGTTTGTTGGTTTGTTCGTTTGTTGGCTTGTTGGTTTGTTGGTTTGTTGGTTTGGTGGTTTGTTGGTTTGTTCATTTGTTGGCTTGTTGATTTGTTGGCTTGTTGGTTTGTTGGTTTGTTGGTTTGTTGGTTTGTTGTTTTATTAGTTTGTTGTTTTGTTGGCTTGTTGGCTTGTTGGTTTGTTGGTTTGTTGGTTTGTTGGTTTGTTTGTTTGTTGGTTTGTTCGTTTGTTGGTTTGTTAGCTTGTTGGCTTGTTGGTTTGTTGGTTTGTTCGTTTGTTGGTTTGTTGTTTTGTTGGTTTGTTGGCTTGTTAGCTTGTTGGTTTATTGGTTTGTTGGCTTTTTGGTTTGTTGGTTTGTTGGTTTGTTGGTTTGTTGGTTTGTTGGTTTGTTGGTTTGTTGGTTTGTTCGTTTGTTGGTTTGTTGGTTTGTTGACTTATTGATTTGTTGGTTTGTTGGTTTGTTGGTTTGTTGATTTGTTGGTTTTTTGGTTTGTTGGTTTGTTGGTTTGTCGGTTTGTTGGTTTGTTGGCTTGTTGGTTTGTTGGTTTGTTGGTTTGTTGGTTTGTTGGCTTGTTGGTTTGCTGGTTTGTTGGTTTTTTGGTTTGTTTGTTTGTTGGTTTGTCCGTTTGTTGGTTTGTTGGTTTGTTGGTTTGTTGGTTTGTTGGTTGGTTCGTTTGTTATTTTGTTGGTTTGTTGGTTTGTTGGCTTGTTGGCTTGTTGGTTTGTTGGTTTGTTGGCTTGCTGGTTTGTTGGTTTGTTGGTTTGTTGGTTTGTTTGTTTGTTGGCTTGTTGGTTTGTTCGTTTGTTGGCTTTTTGGTTTGTTGGTTTGTTGGTTTGTTGGTTTGTTGGTTTGTTGGTTCATTGGTTTGTTAGTTTTTTGGTTTGTTGGTTTGTTGGTTTGTTGGCTTGTTGGTTTGTTGGTTTGTTGGTTCTTTGGTTTGTTGGATTGTTGATTTGTTGGTTTGTTGGTTTATTGGTTTGTTGGCTTGTTGGTTTGTTGGTTTGTTCGTTTGTTGGTTTGTTGGTTTGTTGTTTTGTTGGATTGTTGGCTTGTTGGTTTGTTGGTTTGTTGGTTTGTTGGCTTGTTGGTTTGTTGGTTTTTTGGTTTGTTGGTTTGCTGGTTTTTTGGTTTGTTGGTTTGCTAGTTTGTTGGTGTGTTTGTTTGTTGGCTTGTTGGCTTGTTGGTTTGTTGGTTTGTTGGTTTGTTGGTTTGTTGCTTTGTTCGTTTTTTGGTTTGTTGGCTTGTTGGTTTTTTTCATTTGTTGGTTTGTTTGTTTGTTGGTTTGTTGGTTTGTTGGCTTGTTGGTTTGTTGGTTTGTTGGTTTGTTCATTTTTTGGTTTGTTGGTTTGTTGGCTTGTTGGTTTGTTGGTTTGTTAATTGTTTGGTTTGTTGGTTTGTTGGTTTGTTGGTTTGTTGGTTTGTTGGTTTGTTGGCTTATTGGTTTGTTGGTTTGTTGGTTTGTTCATTTGTTGGTTTGTTGGTTTGTTGTTTTATTGGATTATTGGCTTGTTGGTTTATTGGTTTGTTGGCTTGTTGGTTTGTTGGTTTGTTGGCTTGTTGGTTTGTTCATTTGTTGGCTTTTTGGTTTGTTGGTTTGTTGGTTTGTTGGTTTGTTGGTTTGTTGGTTTGTTCGTTTTTTGGTTTCTTGGTTTGTTGGTTTGTTGGCTTGTTGGTTTGTTGGTTTGTTAGTTGTTTGGTTTGTTGGTTTGTTGGTTTGTTGGTTTGTTGGTTTGTTGGTTTGTCGGCTTATTGGCTTGTTTGTTTGTTGGTTTGTTCGTTTGTTGGTTTGTTGGTTTGTTGTTTTGTTGGATTGTTCGCTTGTTGATTTGTTGGTTTGTTGGCTTGTTGGTTTGTTGGTTTTTTTGTTTGTTGGTTTGTTGGTTTGTTGGCTTGTTGTTTTGTTGGTTTGTTGGTTTGTTGGTTTGTTGGTTTGTTGGCTTGTTGGCTTGTTGGTGTGTTAGTTTGTTGGTTTGTTTGTTTGTTGGTTTGTTCGTTTGTTGGCTTGTTGGTTTGTTGGTTTGTTGGTTTGGTGGTTTGTTGGTTTGTTCATTTGTTGGCATGTTGATTTGTTGGCTTGTTGGATTATTGGCTTGTTGGTTTATTGGTTTGTTGGCTTGTTGGTTTGTTGGTTTGTTGGCTTGTTGGTTTGTTCATTTGTTGGCTTTTTGGTTTGTTGGTTTGTTGGTTTGTTGGTTTGTTCGTTTTTTGGTTTCTTGGTTTGTTGGCTTATTGGCTTGTTGGTTTGTTGGTTTGTTCATTTGTTGGTTTAATGGTTTGTTGTTTTGTTGGATTATTGGCTTGTTGGTTTATTGGTTTGTTGGCTTGTTGGTTTGTTGGTTTGTCGGCTTGTTGGTTAGTTCATTTGTTGGCTTTTTGGTTTGTTGGTTTGTTGGTTTGTTGGTTTGTTGGTTTGTTGGTTTGTTCGTTTTTTGGTTTCTTGGTTTGTTGGTTTGTTGGCTTGTTGGCTTGTTGGTTTGTTGGTTTGTTAGTTGTTTGGTTTGTTGGTTTGTTGGTTTGTTGGTTTGTTGGTTTATTGGTTTGTCGGCTTATTGGCTTGTTTGTTTGTTGGTTTGTTCGTTTGTTGGTTTGTTGGTTTGTTGTTTTGTTGGTTTGTTGGTTTGTTGGCTTGTTGGTTTGTTGGTTTTTTTGTTTGTTGGTTTGTTGGTTTGTTGGTTTGTTGGTTTGTTGGTTTGTTGGTTTGTTGGTTTGTTGGTTTGTTGGCTTGTTGGTTTGTTGGTTTGTTGGCTTGTTAACTTGTTGGTGTGTTGGTTTGTTGGTTTGTTTGTTTGTTGGTTTGTTCGTTTGTTGGCTTGTTGGTTTGTTGGTTTGATGGTTTGTTGGTTTGTTGGTTTGTTCATTTGTTGGCTTGTTGATTTGTTGATTTGTTGGCTTGTTGGCTTGTTGGTTTGTTGGTTTGTTGGTTTGTTGGTTTATTGATTTGTTGTTTTGTTGGCTTGTTGGCTTGTTGGTTTGTTGGTTTGTTGGTTTGTTTGTTTGTTGGTTTGTTCATTTGTTGGTTTGCTAGCTTGTTGGCTTGTTGGTTTGTTGGTTTGTTCGTTTGTTGGTTTGTTGTTTTGTTGGTTTGTTGGCTTGTTAGCTTGTTGGTTTATTGGTTTGTTGGCTTTTTGGTTTGTTGGTTTGTTGGTTTGTTGGTTTGTTGGTTTGTTGGTTTGTTGGTTTGTTGGTTTGTTCGTTTGTTGGTTTGTTGGTTTGTTGGCTTATTGATTTGTTGGTTTGTTGGTTTGTTGGTTTGATGGTTTGTTGGTTTGTTGGTTTGTTGGCTTATTGGTTTATTGGCTTGTTGGCTTGTTGGTTTGTTGGTTTGTTGGTTTGTTCGTTTGTTGGTTTGTTGGTTTGTTGGTTTGTTGGCTTGTTGGCTTGTTGATTTGTTGGTTTGTTGGTTTGTTAGTTTGTTGGTTTTGTTGGTTTGTTGGTTTGTTGGTTTGTTGGTTTGTTGGTTTGTTGGTTTATTGGTTTGTTGGTTTGTCGGCTTGTCGGTTTGTTGGTTTGTTGGTTTGTTGGCTTGCTGGTTTGTTGGTTTGTTGGTTTGTTGGTTTGTTTGTTTGTTGGCTTGTTGGTTTGTTCGTTTGTTGGCTTTTTGGTTTGTTGGTTTGTTGGTTTGTTGGTTTGTTGGTTTGTTGGTTCATTGGTTTGTTAGTTTTTTGGTTTGTTGGTTTGTTGGTTTGTTGGCTTGTTGGTTTGTTGGTTTGTTGGTTCTTTGGTTTGTTGGATTGTTGATTT
The DNA here is from genome assembly GCA_958298945.1 of Atherix ibis. NCBI lineage: Eukaryota > Metazoa > Arthropoda > Insecta > Diptera > Athericidae > Atherix > Atherix ibis. The sequence goes on from OY282608.1 coordinate 102,267,357, forward strand.
GTTGGTTTGTTGGTTTATTGGTTTGTTGGCTTGTTGGTTTGTTGGTTTGTTCGTTTGTTGGTTTGTTGGTTTGTTGTTTTGTTGGATTGTTGGCTTGTTGGTTTGTTGGTTTGTTGGTTTGTTGGCTTGTTGGTTTGTTGGTTTTTTGGTTTGTTGGTTTGCTGGTTTTTTGGTTTGTTGGTTTGCTAGTTTGTTGGTGTGTTTGTTTGTTGGCTTGTTGGCTTGTTGGTTTGTTGGTTTGTTGGTTTGTTGGTTTGTTGCTTTGTTCGTTTTTTGGTTTGTTGGCTTGTTGGTTTTTTTCATTTGTTGGTTTGTTGGTTTGTTGGTTTGTTGGCTTGTTGGTTTGTTGGTTTGTTGGTTTGTTCATTTTTTGGTTTGTTGGTTTGTTGGCTTGTTGGTTTGTTGGTTTGTTAATTGTTTGGTTTGTTGGTTTGTTGGTTTGTTGGTTTGTTGGTTTGTTGGTTTGTTGGCTTATTGGTTTGTTGGTTTGTTGGTTTGTTCATTTGTTGGTTTGTTGGTTTGTTGTTTTATTGGATTATTGGCTTGTTGGTTTATTGGTTTGTTGGCTTGTTGGTTTGTTGGTTTGTTGGCTTGTTGGTTTGTTCATTTGTTGGCTTTTTGGTTTGTTGGTTTGTTGGTTTGTTGGTTTGTTGGTTTGTTGGTTTGTTCGTTTTTTGGTTTCTTGGTTTGTTGGTTTGTTGGCTTGTTGGTTTGTTGGTTTGTTAGTTGTTTGGTTTGTTGGTTTGTTGGTTTGTTGGTTTGTTGGTTTGTTGGTTTGTCGGCTTATTGGCTTGTTTGTTTGTTGGTTTGTTCGTTTGTTGGTTTGTTGGTTTGTTGTTTTGTTGGATTGTTCGCTTGTTGATTTGTTGGTTTGTTGGCTTGTTGGTTTGTTGGTTTTTTTGTTTGTTGGTTTGTTGGTTTGTTGGCTTGTTGTTTTGTTGGTTTGTTCGTTTGTTGGTTTGTTGGTTTGTTGGCTTGTTGGCTTGTTGGTGTGTTAGTTTGTTGGTTTGTTTGTTTGTTGGTTTGTTCGTTTGTTGGCTTGTTGGTTTGTTGGTTTGTTGGTTTGGTGGTTTGTTGGTTTGTTCATTTGTTGGCATGTTGATTTGTTGGCTTGTTGGATTATTGGCTTGTTGGTTTATTGGTTTGTTGGCTTGTTGGTTTGTTGGTTTGTTGGCTTGTTGGTTTGTTCATTTGTTGGCTTTTTGGTTTGTTGGTTTGTTGGTTTGTTGGTTTGTTCGTTTTTTGGTTTCTTGGTTTGTTGGCTTATTGGCTTGTTGGTTTGTTGGTTTGTTCATTTGTTGGTTTAATGGTTTGTTGTTTTGTTGGATTATTGGCTTGTTGGTTTATTGGTTTGTTGGCTTGTTGGTTTGTTGGTTTGTCGGCTTGTTGGTTAGTTCATTTGTTGGCTTTTTGGTTTGTTGGTTTGTTGGTTTGTTGGTTTGTTGGTTTGTTGGTTTGTTCGTTTTTTGGTTTCTTGGTTTGTTGGTTTGTTGGCTTGTTGGCTTGTTGGTTTGTTGGTTTGTTAGTTGTTTGGTTTGTTGGTTTGTTGGTTTGTTGGTTTGTTGGTTTATTGGTTTGTCGGCTTATTGGCTTGTTTGTTTGTTGGTTTGTTCGTTTGTTGGTTTGTTGGTTTGTTGTTTTGTTGGTTTGTTGGTTTGTTGGCTTGTTGGTTTGTTGGTTTTTTTGTTTGTTGGTTTGTTGGTTTGTTGGTTTGTTGGTTTGTTGGTTTGTTGGTTTGTTGGTTTGTTGGTTTGTTGGCTTGTTGGTTTGTTGGTTTGTTAGTTTGTTTGTGTGTTTGTTTTTTGGTTTGTTGGCTTGTTGGTTTGTTGGTTTGTTGGCTTGTTGGTTTGTTGGTTTGTTGGTTTGTTGGTTTGTTGGTTTGTTGGTTTGTTGGCTTGTTAACTTGTTGGTGTGTTGGTTTGTTGGTTTGTTTGTTTGTTGGTTTGTTCGTTTGTTGGCTTGTTGGTTTGTTGGTTTGATGGTTTGTTGGTTTGTTGGTTTGTTCATTTGTTGGCTTGTTGATTTGTTGATTTGTTGGCTTGTTGGCTTGTTGGTTTGTTGGTTTGTTGGTTTGTTGGTTTATTGATTTGTTGTTTTGTTGGCTTGTTGGCTTGTTGGTTTGTTGGTTTGTTGGTTTGTTTGTTTGTTGGTTTGTTCATTTGTTGGGTTGCTAGCTTGTTGGCTTGTTGGTTTGTTGGTTTGTTCGTTTGTTGGTTTGTTGTTTTGTTGGTTTGTTGGCTTGTTAGCTTGTTGGTTTATTGGTTTGTTGGCTTTTTGGTTTGTTGGTTTGTTGGTTTGTTGGTTTGTTGGTTTGTTGGTTTGTTGGTTTGTTGGTTTGTTCGTTTGTTGGTTTGTTGGTTTGTTGGCTAATTGATTTGTTGGTTTGTTGGTTTGTTGGTTTGATGGTTTGTTGGTTTGTTGGTTTGTTGGCTTATTGGTTTATTGGCTTGTTGGCTTGTTGGTTTGTTGGTTTGTTGGTTTGTTCGTTTGTTGGTTTGTTGGTTTGTTGGTTTGTTGGCTTGTTGGCTTGTTGATTTGTTGGTTTGTTGGTTTGTTAGTTTCTTGGTTTTGTTGGTTTGTTGGTTTGTTGGTTTGTTGGTTTGTTGGTTTGTTGGTTTATTGGTTTGTTGGTTTGTCGGCTTGTCGGTTTGTTGGTTTGTTGGTTTGTTGGTTTGTTGGTTTGTTGGTTTGTTGGTTTGTTGGCTTGTTGGCTTGTTGGTTTGTTGGTTTGTTGGTTTTTTGTTTTGTTTGTTTATTGGTTTGTTCGTTTGTTGGTTTGTTGGTTTGTTGGCTTGTTGGATTGTTGGCTTGTTGGTTTGTTGGTTTGTTGGTTTATTGGCTTGTTGGTTTGTTGGTTTGTTGATTTGTTGGTTTGTTGGTTTGTTCATTTTTTGGTTTGTTGGTTTGTTGGTTTGTTTGTTTGTTGGTTTGTTGGTTTGTTGGTTTGTTGGTTTGTTGGTTTGTTGGTTTATTGGTTTGTTGGTTTGTCGGCTTGTCGGTTTGTTGGTTTGTTGGTTTGTTGGTTTGTTGGTTTGTTGGTTTGTTGGTTTGTTGGCTTGTTGGCTTGTTGGTTTGTTGGTTTGTTGGTTTTTTGTTTTGTTTGTTTATTGGTTTGTTCGTTTGTTGGTTTGTTGGTTTGTTGGTTTGTTGGTTTGTTGGCTCGTTGGTTTGTTGGTTTGTTGGTTGTTTGGTTTGTTGGTTTGTTGGTTTGTTGGTTTGTTGGTTTGTTGGTTTGTTGGCTTATTGGCTTGTTGGTTTGTTGGTTTGTTCGTTTGTTGGTTTGCTGGTTTGTTGTTTTGTTGGATTGTTGGCTTGTTGGTTTGTTGGTTTGTTGGCTTGTTGGTTTGTTGGTTTTTTGGTTTGTTGGTTTGTTGGTTTGTTGGTTTGTTGGTTTGTTGGTTTGTTGGTTTGTTGGTTTGTTGGTCAGTTGGCTTGTTGGTTTGTTGGTTTGTTAGTTTGTTGGTGTGTTTGTTTGTAGGCTTGTTGGCTTGCTGGTTTGTTGGTTTGTTGGTTTGTTGGTTTGTTGCTTTGTTGCTTTGTTCGTTTTTTGGTTTGTTGGCTTGTTGGTGTGTTGTTTTGTTGGTTTGTTCATTTTTTGGTTTGTTGGCTTGTTGGTTTGTTGGTTTGTTCGTTTGTTGGTTTGTTGGTTCGTTGGTTTGTTGGTTTGTTCGTTTGTTGGTTTGTTGGTTTGTTGGTTTATTGGTTTGTTTGTTTGTTGGTTTGTTGGTTTGTTGGTTTGTTGGCTTGTTGGTTTGTTGGTTTATTGGTTTGTTGGTTTGTTCGTTTGTTGGATTGTTGGTTTGTTGGCTTGTTGGTTTGTTGGCTAGTTGGTTTGTAGGTTTGTTGGTTTGTTGGTTTGTTGGCTTGTTGGTTTGTTGGTTTGTGGCTTGTTGGTTTGTTGGCTTGTTGGCTTGTTGGTTTGTTGGTTTGTTGGCTTGTTGGTTTGTTGGCTTTTTGGCTTGTTGGTTTGTTGGTTTGTTCATTTGTTGGTTTGTTGGTTTGTTGGTTTTTTGGTTTGTTGGCTTGTTGGTTTGTTGATTTGTTGGTTTGTTGGTTTGTTCGTTTGTTGGTTTTTTGGTTTGTTGGTTTGTTGGTTTGTTGGCATGTTGGCTTGTTGGCTTATTGGTTTGTTGGCTTGTTGGTTTGTTGGCTTGTTGGCTTGTTGGTTGTTTGGTTTGTTGGTTTGTTCGTTTGTTGGTTTGTTCGTTTGTTGGTTTGTTTGTTTGTTGGTTTGTTGGTTTGTTGGTTTGTTGACTTATTGGTTTGTTCGTTTGTTGGCTTTTTGGTTTGTTGGTTTGTTGGTTTGTTGGTTTGTTGGTTTATTGGTTTGTTAGTTTTTTGGTTTGTTGGTTTGTTGGCTTGTTGGTTTGTTGGTTTGTTGGTTGTTTGGTTTGTTGGTTCTTTGGTTTGTTGGATTGTTGGTTTTTGGTTTGTTGGTTTATTGGTTTGTTGGCTTGTTGGGTTGTTGGTTTGTTCGTTTGTTGGTAAGTTGGTTTGTTGTTTTTTTTGTTTTTTCGTTTGTTGGTTTGTTGGTTTTTTGGTTTGTTGGTTTGTTGGTTTGTTGGTTTGTTGGCTTGTTGGTTTGTTGGTTTGCTAGTTTGTTGGTGTGTTTGTTTGTTGGCTTCTTGGCTTGTTGGTTTGTTGGTTTGTTGGTTTGTTGGTTTGTTGCTTTGTTCGTTTTTTGGTTTCTTGGCTTGTTGGTTTGTTCGTTTGTTGGTTTGTTGGTTACTTGGTTTGTTGGTTTGTTGGTTTGTTGGTTTGTTGGTTTTTTCGTTTGTTGGTTTGTTGGTTTGTTCGTTTGTTGGTTTGTTGGTTTGTTGGTTTGTTGGTTTGTTGGCTTGTTGGCTTGTTGGTTTGTTGGTTTGTTGGTTTTTTCGTTTGTTGGTTTGTTCGTTTGTTAGTTTGTTGGTTTTTTGTTTTGTTGGATTGTTGGCTTGTTGGTTTATTGGTTTGTTGGCTTGTTGGTTTGTTGGTTTGTTGGTTTGTTGGGTTGTTGGCTTGTTGGTTTGTTCATTTGTTGGCTTTTTGGTTTGTTGGTTTGTTGGTTTGTTGGTTTGTTGGTTTGTTCGTTTTTTGGTTTCTTGGTTTGTTGGTTTGTTGGCTTGTTGGTTTGTTGGTTTGTTAGTTGTTTGGTTTGTTGGTTTGTTGGTTTGTTGGTTTGTTGGTTTGTTGGTTTGTCGGCTTATTGGCTTGTTTGTTTGTTGGTTTGTTCGTTTGTTGGTTTGTTGGTTTGTTGTTTTGTTGGATTGTTCGATTGTTGATTTGTTGGTTTGTTGGCTTGTTGGTTTGTTGGTTTTTTTGTTTGTTGGTTTGTTGGTTTGTTGGCTTGTTGTTTTGTTGGTTTGTTGGTTTGTTGGTTTGTTGGTTTGTTGGCTTGTTGGCTTGTTGGTGTGTTGGCTTGTTGGTTTGTTTGTTTTTTGGTTTGTTCGTTTGTTGGCTTGTTGGTTTGTTGGTTTGTTGGTTTGGTGGTTTGTTGGTTTGTTCATTTGTTGGCTTGTTGATTTGTTGGCTTGTTGGATTATTGGCTTGTTGGTTTATTGGTTTGTTGGCTTGTTCGTTTGTTGGTTTGTTGGTTTGTTGGCTTGTTGGTTTGTTGGCTTTTTGGCTTGTTGGTTTGTTGGTTTGTTCATTTGTTGGTTTGTTGGTTTGTTGGTTTTTTGGTTTGTTGGCTTGTTGGTTTGTTGATTTGTTGGTTTGTTGGTTTGTTCGTTTATTGGTTTTTTGGTTTGTTGGTTTGTTGGTTTGTTGGCATGTTGGCTTGTTGGCTTATTGGTTTGTTGGCTTGTTGGTTTGTTGGCTTGTTGGCTTGTTGGTTGTTTGGTTTGTTGGTTTGTTCGTTTGTTGGTTTGTTCGTTTGTTGGTTTGTTTGTTTGTTGGTTTGTTGGTTTGTTGGTTTGTTGGTTTGTTGACTTGTTGGTTTGTTGGCTTTTTGGTTTGTTGGTTTGTTGGTTTGTTGGTTTGTTGGTTTATTGGTTTGTTCGTTTTTTGGTTTGTTGGTTTGTTGGCTTGTTGGTTTTTTGGTTTGTTGGTTGTTTGGTTTGTTGGTTGTTTGGTTTGTTGGATTGTTGGTTTTTTGGTTTGTTGGTTTATTGGTTTGTTGGCTTGTTGGGTTGTTGGTTTGTTCGTTTGTTGGTTAGTTGGTTTGTTGTTTTTTTTGTTTTTTCGTTTGTTGGTTTGTTGGTTTTTTGGTTTGTTGGTTTGTTGGTTTGTTGGTTTGTTGGTTTGTTGGTTTGTTGGCTTGTTGGTTTGTTGGTTTGCTAGTTTGTTGGTGTGTTTGTTTGTTGGCTTCTTGGCTTGTTGGTTTGTTGGTTTGTTGGTTTGTTGGTTTGTTGCTTTGTTCGTTTTTTGGTTTCTTGGCTTGTTGGTTTGTTCGTTTGTTGGTTTGTTGGTTACTTGGTTTGTTGGTTTGTTGGTTTGTTGGTTTGTTGGTTTTTTCGTTTGTTGGTTTGTTGGTTTGTTCGTTTGTTGGTTTGTTGGTTTGTTGGTTTGTTGGTTTGTTGGCTTGTTGGCTTGTTGGTTTGTTGGTTTGTTGGTTTTTTCGTTTGTTGGTTTGTTCGTTTGTTAGTTTGTTGGTTTTTTGTTTTGTTGGATTGTTGGCTTGTTGGTTTATTGGTTAGTTGGCTTGTTGGTTTGTTGGTTTGTTGGTTTGTTGGTTTGTTGGTTTGTTCGTTTGTTGGCTTGTTGGTTTGTTGGTTTGCTAGTTTGTTGGTGTGTTTGTTTGTTGGCTTGTTGGCTTGTTGGTTTGTTGGTTTGTTGGTTTGTTGGTTTGTTGCTTTGTTCGTTTTTTGGTTTGTTGGCTTGTTGGTTTTTTTCATTTGTTGGTTTGTTGGTTTGTTGGTTTGTTGGCTTGTTGGTTTGTTGGTTTGTTGGTTTGTTCGTTTGTTGGTTGGTTGGTTTGTTGGCTTGTTGGTTTGTTGGTTTGTTAATTGTTTGGTTTGTTGGTTTGTTGGTTTGTTGGTTTGTTGGTTCGTTGGTTTGTTGGCTTATTGGTTTGTTGGTTTGTTGGTTTGTTCATTTTTTGGTTTGTTGGTTTGTTGTTTTATTGGATTATTGGCTTGTTGGTTTATTGGTTTGTTGGCTTGTTGGTTTGTTGGGTTGTTGGCTTGTTGGTTTGTTCATTTGTTGGCTTTTTGGTTTGTTGGTTTGTTGGTTTGTTGGTTTGTTGGTTTGTTCGTTTTTTGGTTTCTTGGTTTGTTGGTTTGTTGGCTTGTTGGTTTGTTGGTTTGTTAGTTGTTTGGTTTGTTGGTTTGTTGGGTTGTTGGTTTGTTGGTTTGGTGGTTTGTCGGCTTATTGGCTTGTTTGTTTGTTGGTTTGTTCATTTGTTGGTTTGTTGGTTTGTTGTTTTGTTGGATTGTTCGATTGTTGGTTTGTTGGTTTGTTGACTTGTTGGTTTGTTGGCTTTTTGGTTTGTTGGTTTGTTGGTTTGTTGGTTTGTTGGTTTATTGGTTTGTTCGTTTTTTGGTTTGTTGGTTTGTTGGCTTATTGGTTTTTTGGTTTGTTGGTTGTTTGGTTTGTTGGTTGTTTGGTTTGTTGGATTGTTGGTTTTTTGGTTTGTTGGTTTATTGGTTTGTTGGCTTGTTGGGTTGTTGGTTTGTTCGTTTGTTGGTTAGTTGGTTTGTTGTTTTTTTTGTTTTTTCGTTTGTTGGTTTGTTGGTTTTTTGGTTTGTTGGTTTGTTGGTTTGTTGGTTTGTTGGTTTGTTGGTTTGTTGGCTTGTTGGTTTGTTGGTTTGCTAGTTTGTTGGTGTGTTTGTTTGTTGGCTTCTTGGCTTGTTGGTTTGTTGGTTTGTTGGTTTGTTGGTTTGTTGCTTTGTTCGTTTTTTGGTTTCTTGGCTTGTTGGTTTGTTCGTTTGTTGGTTTGTTGGTTACTTGGTTTGTTGGTTTGTTGGTTTGTTGGTTTGTTGGTTTTTTCGTTTGTTGGTTTGTTGGTTTGTTCGTTTGTTGGTTTGTTGGTTTGTTGGTTTGTTGGTTTGTTGGCTTGTTGGCTTGTTGGTTTGTTGGTTTGTTGGTTTTTTCGTTTGTTGGTTTGTTCGTTTGTTAGTTTGTTGGTTTTTTGTTTTGTTGGATTGTTGGCTTGTTGGTTTATTGGTTTGTTGGCTTGTTGGTTTGTTGGTTTGTTGGTTTGTTGGTTTGTTGGTTTGTTCGTTTGTTGGCTTGTTGGTTTGTTGGTTTGCTAGTTTGTTGGTGTGTTTGTTTGTTGGCTTGTTGGCTTGTTGGTCTGTTGGTTTGTTGGTTTGTTGGTTTGTTGCTTTGTTCGTTTTTTGGTTTGTTGGCTTGTTGGTTTTTTTCATTTGTTGGTTTGTTGGTTTGTTGGTTTGTTGGCTTGTTGGTTTGTTGGTTTGTTGGTTTGTTCGTTTGTTGGTTTGTTGGTTTGTTGGCTTGTTGGTTTGTTGGTTTGTTAATTGTTTGGTTTGTTGGTTTGTTGGTTTGTTGGTTTGTTGGTTCGTTGGTTTGTTGGCTTATTGGTTTGTTGGTTTGTTGGTTTGTTCATTTTTTGGTTTGTTGGTTTGTTGTTTTATTGGATTATTGGCTTGTTGGTTTATTGGTTTGTTGGCTTGTTGGTTTGTTGGGTTGTTGGCTTGTTGGTTTGTTCATTTGTTGGCTTTTTGGTTTGTTGGTTTGTTGGTTTGTTGGTTTGTTGGTTTGTTCGTTTTTTGGTTTCTTGGTTTGTTGGTTTGTTGGCTTGTTGGTTTGTTGGTTTGTTAGTTGTTTGGTTTGTTGGTTTGTTGGGTTGTTGGTTTGTTGGTTTGTTGGTTTGTCGGCTTATTGGCTTGTTTGTTTGTTGGTTTGTTCGTTTGTTGGTTTGTTGGTTTGTTGTTTTGTTGGATTGTTCGATTGTTGATTTGTTGGTTTGTTGGCTTGTTGGTTTGTTGGTTTTTTTGTTTGTTGGTTTGTTGGTTTGTTGGCTTGTTGTTTTGTTGGTTTGTTGGTTTGTTGGTTTGTTGGTTTGTTGGCTTGTTGGCTTGTTGGTGTGTTGTTTTGTTGGTTTGTTTGTTTTTTGGTTTGTTCGTTTGTTGGCTTGTTGGTTTGTTGGTTTGTTGGTTTGGTGGTTTGTTTGTTTGTTCATTTGTTGGCTTGTTGATTTGTTGGCTTGTTGGATTATTGGCTTGTTGGTTTATTGGTTTATTGGCTTGTTGGTTTGTTGGTTTGTTGGCTTGTTGGTTTGTTCATTTGTTGGCTTTTTGGTTTGTTGGTTTGTTGGTTTGTTGGTTTGTTCGTTTTTTGGTTTCTTGGTTTGTTGGCTTATTGGCTTGTTGGTTTGTTGGTTTGTTCATTTGTTGGTTTAATGGTTTGTTGTTTTGTTGGATTATTGGCTTGTTGGTTTATTGGTTTGTTGGCTTCTTGGTTTGTTGGCTTGTTGGTTAGTTCATTTGTTGGCTTTTTGGTTTGTTGGTTTGTTGGTTTGTTGGTTTGTTGGTTTGTTCGTTTTTTGGTTTCTTGGTTTGTTGGTTTGTTGGCTTGTTGGCTTGTTGGTTTGTTGGTTTGTTAGTTGTTTGGTTTGTTGGTTTGTTGGTTTGTTGGTTTGTTGGTTTGTTGGTTTGTCGGCTTATTGGCTTGTTTGTTTGTTGGTTTGTTCGTTTGTTGGTTTGTTGGTTTGTTGTTTTGTTGGTTTGTTGGTTTGTTGGCTTGTTGGTTTGTTGGTTTTTTTGTTTGTTGGTTTGTTGGTTTGTTGGTTTGTTGGTTTGTTGGTTTGTTGGTTTGTTGGTTTGTTGGTTTGTTGGTTTGTTGGCTTGTTGGTTTGTTGGTTTGTTAGTTTGTTTGTGTGTTTGTTTTTTGGTTTGTTGGCTTGTTGGTTTGTTGGTTTGTTGGCTTGTTAGTTTGTTTGTTTGTTGGTTTGTTGGTTTGTTGGTTTGTTGGCTTGTTAACTTGTTGGTGTGTTGGTTTGTTGGTCTGTTTGTTTGTTGGTTTGTTCGTTTGTTGGCTTGTTGGTTTGTTGGTTTGATGGTTTGTTGGTTTGTTGGTTTGTTCATTTGTTGGCTTGTTGATTTGTTGGCTTGTTGGCTTGTTGGTTTGTTGGTTTGTTGGTTTGTTGGTTTATTGGTTTGTTGTTTTGTTGGCTTGTTGGCTTGTTGGTTTGTTGGTTTGTTGGTTTGTTTGTTTGTTGGTTTGTTCATTTGTTGGTTTGTTAGCTTGTTGGCTTGTTGGTTTGTTGGTTTGTTCGTTTGTTGGTTTTTTGTTTTGTTGGTTTGTTGGCTTGTTAGCTTGTTGGTTTATTGGTTTGTTGGCATTTTGGTTTGTTGGTTTGTTGGTTTGTTGGTTTGTTGGTTTGTTCGTTTGTTGGTTTGTTGGTTTGTTGGCTTATTGATTTGTTGGTTTGTTGGTTTGTTGGTTTGTTGGCTTGTTGGTTTATTGGCTTGTTGGCTTGTTGGTTTGTTGGTTTGTTGGTTTGTTCGTTTGTTGGTTTGTTGGTTTGTTGGTTTGTTGGCTTGTTGGCTTTTAGATTTGTTGGTTTGTTGGCTTGTTAGTTTGTTGGTTTTGTTGGTTTGTTGGTTTGTTGGTTTGTTGATTTGTTGGTTTGTTGGTTTGTTGGTTTATTGATTTGTTGGTTTGTCGGCTTGTCGGTTTGTTGGTTTGTTGGTTTGTTGGTTTGTTGGTTTGTTGGTTTGTTGGTTTGTTGGTTTGTTGGCTTGTTGGCTTGTTGGTTTGTTGGTTTGTTGGTTTTTTGTTTTGTTTGTTTATTGGTTTGTTCGTTTGTTGGTTTGTTGGTTTGTTGGCTTGTTGGCTTGTTGGCTTGTTGGTTTGTTGGTTTGTTGGTTTATTGGCTTGTTGGTTTGTTGGTTTGTTGGTTTGTTGGTTTATTGGTTTGTTCGTTTTTTGGTTTGTTGGTTTGTTGGTTTGTTGGCTCGTTGGTTTGTTGGTTTGTTGGTTGTTTGGTTTGTTGGTTTGTTCGTTTGTTGGTTTGTTGGTTTGTTGGCTTATTGGCTTGTTGGTTTGTTGGTTTGTTCGTTTGTTGGTTTGCTGGTTTGTTGTTTTGTTGGATTGTTGGCTTGTTGGTTTGTTGGTTTGTTGGCTTGTTGGTTTGTTGGTTTTTTGGTTTGTTGGTTTGTTGGTTTGTTGGTTTGTTGGTTTGTTGGTTTGTTGGTTTGTTGGTTTGTTGGTTTGTTGGTTTGTTGGTTTGTTGGTTAGTTGGCTTGTTGGTTTGTTGGTTTGTTAGTTTGTTGGTGTGTTTGTTTGTTGGTTTGCTGGTTTGTTGTTTTGTTGGATTGTTGGCTTGTTGGTTTGTTGGTTTGTTGGCTTGTTAGTTTGTTCGTTTGTTGGTTTGTTGGTTCGTTGGTTTGTTGGTTTGTTCGTTTGTTGGTTTGTTGGTTTGTTGGTTTATTGGTTTGTTTGTTTGTTGGTTTGTTGGTTTGTTGGTTTGTTGGCTTGTTGGTTTGTTGGTTTATTGGTTTGTTGGTTTGTTCGTTTGTTGGATTGTTGGTTTGTTGGCTTGTTGGTTTGTTGGCTAGTTGGTTTGTTGGTTTGTTGGTTTGTTGGTTTGTTGGCTTGTTGGTTTGTTGGTTTGTTGGTTTGTGGCTTGTTGGTTTGTTGGCTTGTTGGCTTGGTGGTTTGTTGGTTTGTTGGTTTGTTGGTTTGTTGGTTTGTTGGCTTGTTGGCTTGTTGGTTTGTTGGTTTGTTGGCTTGTTGGTTTGTTGGCTTTTTGGCTTGTTGGTTTGTTGGTTTGTTCATTTGTTGGTTTGTTGGTTTGTTGGTTTTTTGGTTTGTTGGCTTGTTGGTTTGTTGATTTGTTGGTTTGTTGGTTTGTTCGTTTGTTGGTTTTTTGGTTTGTTGGTTTGTTGGTTTGTTGGCATGTTGGCTTGTTGGCTTATTGGTTTGTTGGCTTGTTGGTTTGTTGGCTTGTTGGCTTGTTGGTTGTTTGGTTTGTTGGTTTGTTCGTTTGTTGGTTTATTCGTTTGTTGGTTTGTTTGTTTGTTGGTTTGTTGGTTTGATGGTTTGTTGGCTTGTTGGTTTGTTCGTTTGTTGGCTTTTTGGTTTGTTGGTTTGTTGGTTTGTTGGTTTGTTGGTTTATTGGTTTGTTCGTTTTTTGGTTTGTTGGTTTGTTGGTTTGTTGGCTTGTTGGTTTGTTGGTTTGTTGGTTGTTTGGTTTGTTGGTTGTTTGGTTTGTTGGATTGTTGGTTTGTTGGTTTGTTGGTTTATTGGTTTGTTGGCTTGTTGGGTTGTTGGTTTGTTCGTTTGTTGGTTAGTTGGTTTGTTGTTTTTTTTTGTTTTTTCGTTTGTTGGTTTGTTGGTTTTTTGTTTTGTTGGTTTGTTGGTTTGTTGGTTTGTTGGTTTGTTGGTTTGTTGGCTTGTTGGTTTGTTGGTTTGCTAGTTTGTTGGTGTGTTTGTTTGTTGGCTTCTTGGCTTGTTTATTTGTTGGTTTGTTGGTTTGTTGGTTTGTTGCTTTGTTCGTTTTTTGGTTTCTTGGCTTGTTGGTTTGTTCGTTTGTTGGTTTGTTGGTTACTTGGTTTGTAGATTTGTTGGTTTGTTGGTTTGTTGGTTTGTTGGTTTGTTGGTTTTTTCGTTTGTTGGTTTGTTGGTTTGTTCGTTTGTTGGTTTGTTGGTTTGTTGGTTTGTTGGTTTGTTGGCTTGTTGGCTTGTTGGTTTGTTGGTTTGTTGGTTTTTTCGTTTGTTGGTTTGTTCGTTTGTTAGTTTGTTGGTTTTTTGTTTTGTTGGATTGTTGGCTTGTTGGTTTATTGGTTTGTTGGCTTGTTGGTTTGTTGGTTTGTTGGTTTGTTGGCTTGTTGGTTTGTTCGTTTGTTGGCTTTTTGGTTTATTGGTTTGTTGGTTTGTTGGTTTGTTGGTTTGTTCGTTTTTTGGTTTGTTGGTTTGTTGGTTTGTTGGCTTGTTGGTTTGTTGGTTGTTTGGTTTGTGGTTTGTTGGTTTGTTTGTTTGTTGGTTTGTTGGTTTGTTGGCTTATTGGCTTGTTGGTTTGTTGGTTTGTTCGTTTGTTGGTTTGTTGGTTTGTTGTTTTGTTGGATTGTTGGCTTGTTGGTTTATTGGTTTGTTGGCTTGTTGGTTTGTTGGTTTTTTTGTTTGTTGGTTTGTTGGTTTGTTGGTTTGTTGGTTTGTTGGTTTGTTGGTTTGTTGGTTTGTTGGTTTGTTGGTTTGTTGGTTTGTTGGTTTGTTGGCTTGTTGGTTTGTTGGTTTGTTAGTTTGTTTGTGTTTTTGTTTTTTGGTTTGTTGGCTTGTTGGCTTGTTGGTTTGTTGGTTTGTTGGTTTGTTCGTTTGTTGGCTTGTTGGCTTGGTTTGTTGGTTTGTTGGTTTGTTGGCTTGTTGGTTTGTTGGTTTGTTGGTTTGTTGGTATGTTGGCTTGTTGGCTTGTTGGTGTGTTGATTTGTTGGTTTGTTTGTTTGTTGGTTTGTTCGTTTGTTGTTGGCTTGTTGGTTTGTTGGTTTGTTGGTATGTTGGTTTGTTGGCTTGTTGGTTTGTTAATTTGTTGGTTTGTTCGTTTGCTGGCTTGTTGATTTGTTGGCTTGTTGGCTTGTTGGTTTGTTGGTTTGTTGGTTTGTTGGTTTGTTGGTTTGTTGGTTTATTGGTTTGTTGTTATGTTGGCTTGTTGGCTTGTTGGTTTGTTGGTTTATTCGTTTGTTGGTTTGTTGGTTTGTTGTTTTGTTGGATTGTTGGCTTGTTGGTTTATTGGTTTGTTGGCTTGTTGGTTTGTTGGTTTTTTTGTTTGTTGGTTTGTTGGTTTGTTGGTTTGTTGGTTTGTTGGTTTGTTGGTTTGTTGGTTTGTTGGTTTGTTGGTTTGTTTGTTTGTTGGTTTGTTGGTTTGTTGGTTTGTTGGTTTGTTGGCTTGTTGGTTTGTTGGTTTGTTAGTTTGTTTGTGTTTTTGTTTTTTGGTTTGTTGGCTTGTTGGCTTGTTGGTTTGTTGGTTTGTTGGTTTGTTCGTTTGTTGGCTTGTTGGCTTGGTTTGTTGGTTTGTTGGTTTGTTGGCTTGTTGGTTTGTTGGTTTGTTGGTTTGTTGGTATGTTGGCTTGTTGGCTTGTTGGTGTGTTGGTTTGTTGGTTTGTTTGTTTGTTGGTTTGTTCGTTTGTTGTTGGCTTGTTGGTTTGTTGGTTTGTTGGTTTGTTGGCTTGTTGGTTTGTTAATTTGTTGGTTTGTTCGTTTTATGGCTTGTTGATTTGTTGGCTTGTTGGCTTGTTGGTTTGTTGGTTTGTTGGTTTGTTGGTTTGTTGGTTTATTGGTTTGTTGTTTTGTTGGCTTGTTGGCTTGTTGGTTTGTTGGTTTGTTGGTGTGTTTGTTTGTTGGTTTGTTCGATTGTTGGTTTGTTTGTTTGTTGGTTTGTTGGTTTGTTGGTTTGTTGGTTTGTTGGTTTGTTGGTTTGTTGTTTTGTTAGCTTTTTGGCTTGTTGGTTTGTTGGTTTGTTCGTTTGTTGGTTTGTTGGTTTGTTGGTTTGTTGGCTTGTTAGCTTGTTGGTTTATTGGTTTGTTGGCTTTTTGGTTTGTTGGTTTGTTGGTTTGTTGGTTTGTTGGTTTGTTGGTTTGTTGGTTTGTTAGTTTGTTGGTTTGTTGGTATGTTGGTTTGTTAGCTTATTGGTTTGTTGGTTTGTTGGTTTGTTGGTTTGTTGGTTTGTTGGTTTGTTGGTTTGTTGGCTTGTTGGTTTGTTGGCTTGTTGGCTTGTTGGTTTGTTGGTTTGTTGGTTTGTTCGTTTGTTGGTTTGTTGGTTTGTTGGTTTGTTGGCTTGTTGGCTTGTTGGTTTGTTGGTTTGTTGGCTTGTTAGTTTGTTGGTTTTGTTGGTTTGTTGGTTTGTTGGTTTGTTGGTTTGTTGGTTTGTTGGTTTGTTGGTTTGTTGGTTTGTCGGTTTGTTGGTTTGTTGGTTTGTTGGTTTGTTGGTTTGTTGATTTGTTGGTTTGTTGGTTTGTTGGGTTGCTCATTTTTTGGTTTGTTGGTTTGTTGGTTTGTTGGCTCGTTGGTTTGTTGGTTTGTTGGTTGTTTGGTTTGTTGGTTTGTTGGTTTGTTCATTTGTTGGCTTTTTGGTTTGTTGGTTTGTTGGTTTGTTGGTTTGTTGGTTTGTTGGTTTGTTCGTTTTTTGGTTTCTTGGTTTGTTGGTTTGTTGGCTTGTTGGCTTGTTGGTTTGTTGGTTTGTTAGTTGTTTGGTTTGTTGGTTTGTTGGTTTGTTGGTTTGTTAGTTTGTTGGTTTGTCGGCTTATTGGCTTGTTTGTTTGTTGGTTTGTTCGTTTGTTGGTTTGTTGGTTTGTTGTTTTGTTGGTTTGTTGGTTTGTTGGCTTGTTGGTTTGTTGGTTTTTTTGTTTGTTGGTTTGTTGGTTTGTTGGTTTGTTGGTTTGTTGGTTTGTTGGTTTGTTGGTTTGTTGGTTTGTTGGCTTGTTGGTTTGTTGGTTTGTTAGTTTGTTTGTGTGTTTGTTTTTTGGTTTGTTGGTTTGTTGGTTTGTTGGCTTGTTGGTTTGTTGGTTTGTTGGTTTGTTGGTTTGTTGGTTTGTTGGCTTGTTAACTTGTTGGTGTGTTGGTTTGTTGGTTTGTTTGTTTGTTGGTTTGTTCGTTTGTTGGCTTGTTGGTTTGTTGGTTTGATGGTTTGTTGGTTTGTTCATTTGTTGGCTTGTTGATTTGTTGGCTTGTTGGCTTGTTGGTTTGTTGGTTTGTTGGTTTGTTGGTTTATTGGTTTGTTGTTTTGTTGGCTTGTTGGCTTGTTGGTTTGTTGGTTTATTGGTTTGTTCGTTTTTTGGTTTGTTGGTTTGTTGGTTTGTTCGTTTTTTGGTTTGTTGGTTTGTTGGTTTGTTGGCTTGTTGGTTTGTTGGTTTGTTGGTTGTTTGGTTTGTTGGTTGTTTGGTTTGTTGGATTGTTGGTTTGTTGGTTTGTTGGTTTATTGGTTTGTTGGCTTGTTGGGTTGTTGGTTTGTTCGTTTGTTGGTTAGTTGGTTTGTTGTTTTTTTTGTTTTTTCGTTTGTTGGTTTGTTGGTTTTTTGCTTTGTTGGTTTGTTGGTTTGTTGGTTTGTTGGTTTGTTGGTTTGTTGGCTTGTTGGTTTGTTGGTTTGCTTGTTTGTTGGTGTGTTTGTTTGTTGGCTTCTTGGCTTGTTGGTTTGTTGGTTTGTTGGTTTGTTGGTTTGTTGCTTTGTTCGTTTTTTGGTTTCTTGGCTTGTTGGTTTGTTCGTTTGTTGGTTTGTTGGTTACTTGGTTTGTTGATTTGTTGGTTTGTTGGTTTGTTGGTTTGTTGGTTTGTTGGTTTTTTCGTTTGTTGGTTTGTTGGTTTGTTCGTTTGTTGGTTTGTTGGTTTGTTGGTTTGTTGGTTTGTTGGCTTGTTGGCTTGTTGGTTTGTTGGTTTGTTGGTTTTTTCGTTTGTTGGTTTGTTCGTTTGTTAGTTTGTTGGTTTTTTGTTTTGTTGGATTGTTGGCTTGTTGGTTTATTGGTTTGTTGGCTTGTTGGTTTGTTGGTTTGTTGGTTTGTTGGCTTGTTGGTTTATTCGTTTGTTGGCTTTTTGGTTTATTGGTTTGTTGGTTTGTTGGTTTGTTGGTTTGTTCGTTTTTTGGTTTGTTGGTTTTTTGGTTTGTTAGCTTGTTGGTTTGTTGGTTGTTTGGTTTGTGGTTTGTTGGTTTGTTGGTTTGTTGGTTTGTTGGTTTGTTGGCTTATTGGCTTGTTGGTTTGTTGGTTTGTTCGTTTGTTGGTTTGTTGGTTTGTTGTTTTGTTGGATTGTTGGCTTGTTGGTTTATTGGTTTGTTGGCTTGTTGGTTTGTTGGTTTTTTTGTTTGTTGGTTTGTTGGTTTGTTGGTTTGTTGGTTTGTTGGTTTGTTGGTTTGTTGGTTTGTTGGTTTGTTGGTTTGTTGGTTTGTTGATTTGTTGGTTTGTTGGTTTGTTGGTTTGTTGGCTTGTTGGTTTGTTAGTTTGTTAGTTTGTTTGTGTTTTTGTTTTTTGGTTTGTTGGCTTGTTGGCTTGTTGGTTTGTTGGTTTGTTGGTTTGTTCGTTTGTTGGCTTGTTGGTTTGGTTTGTTGGTTTGTTGGGTTGTTGGTTTGTTGGTTTGTTGGTTTGTTGGTATGTTGGCTTG
Organism: Atherix ibis; assembly: GCA_958298945.1. NCBI lineage: Eukaryota > Metazoa > Arthropoda > Insecta > Diptera > Athericidae > Atherix > Atherix ibis. The sequence goes on from OY282608.1 coordinate 102,284,325, forward strand.
TTGGCTTGTTGGTGTGTTGGTTTGTTGGTTTGTTTGTTTGTTGGTTTGTTCGTTTGTTGTTGGCTTGTTGGTTTGTTGGTTTGTTGGTTTGTTGGTTTGTTGGATTGTTGGTTTGTTAATTTGTTGGTTTGTTCGTTTGCTGGCTTGTTGATTTGTTGGCTTGTTGGCTTGTTGGTTTGTTGGTTTGTTGGTTTGTTGGTTTGTTGGTTTATTGGTTTGTTGTTTTGTTGGCTTGTTGGCTTGTTGGTTTGTTGGTTTGTTGGTGTGTTTGTTTGTTGGTTTGTTCGATTGTTGGTTTGTTTGTTTGTTGGTTTGTTGGTTTGTTGGTTTGTTGGTTTTTTGGTTTGTTGGTTTGTTGTTTTGTTAGCTTTTTGGCTTGTTGGTTTGTTGGTTTGTTCGTTTGTTGGTTTGTTGGTTTGTTGGTTTGTTGGCTTGTTAGCTTGTTGGTTTATTGGTTTGTTGGCTTTTTGGTTTGTTGGTTTGTTGGTTTGTTGGTTTGTTGGTTTGTTGGTTTGTTATTTTGTTGGTTTGTTGGTATGTTGGTTTGTTAGCTTATTGGTTTGTTGGTTTGTTGGTTTGTTGGTTTGTTGGTTTGTTGGTTTGTTGGCTTGTTGGTTTGTTGGCTTGTTGGCTTGTTGGTTTGTTGGTTTGTTGGTTTGTTCGTTTGTTGGTTTGTTGGTTTGTTGGTTTGTTGGCTTGTTGGCTTGTTGGTTTGTTGGTTTGTTGGCTTGTTAGTTTGCTGGTTTTGTTGGTTTGTTGGTTTGTTGGTTTGTTGGTTTGTTGGTTTGTTGGTTTGTTGGTTTGTTGGTTTGTCGGTTTGTTGGTTTGTTGGTTTGTTGGTTTGTTGGTTTGTTGGTTTGTTGGTTTGTTGGGTTGTTCATTTTTTGGTTTGTTGGTTTGTTGGTTTGTTGGCTCGTTGGTTTGTTGGTTTGTTGGTTGTTTGGTTTGTTGGTTTGTTGGTTTGTTGGTTTGTTGGTTTGTTGGCTTATTGGCTTGTTGGTTTGTTGGTTTGTTGGTTTGTTGGTTTGTTGGTTTGTTGGTTTGTTGGTTTGTTGGCTTGTTGGTTTGTTCATTTGTTGGCTTTTTGGTTTGTTGGTTTGTTGGTTTGTTGGTTTGTCCGTTTTTTGGTTTCTGGGTTTGTTGGCTTATTGGCTTGTTGGTTTGTTGGTTTGTTCATTTGTTGGTTTAATGGTTTGTTGTTTTGTTGGATTATTGGCTTGTTGGTTTATTGGTTTGTTGGCTTGTTGGTTTGTTGGTTTGTTGGCTTGTTGGTTAGTTCATTTGTTGGCTTTTTGGTTTGTTGGTTTGTTGGTTTGTTGGTTTGTTGGTTTGTTGGTTTGTTCGTTTTTTGGTTTCTTGGTTTGTTGGTTTGTTGGCTTGTTGGCTTGTTGGTTTGTTGGCTTATTGGCTTGTTTGTTTGTTGGTTTGTTCGTTTGTTGGTTTGTTGGTTTGTTGTTTTGTTGGTTTGTTGGTTTGTTCGTTTGTTGGTTTGTTGGTTTGTTGTTTTGTTGGATTGTTGGCTTGTTGGTTTATTGGTTTGTTGGCTTGTTGGTTTGTTGGTTTTTTTGTTTGTTGGTTTGTTCGTTTGTAGGTTTGTTGGTTTGTTGGTTTGTTGGTTTGTTGGTTTGTTGGTTTGTTGGTTTGTTGGTTTGTTGGTTTGTTGGTTTGTTGGTTTGTTGGTTTGTTGGCTTGTTGGTTTGTTAGTTTGTTAGTTTGTTTGTGTTTTTGTTTTTTGGTTTGTTGGCTTGTTGGCTTGTAGGTTTGTTGGTTTGTTGGTTTGTTCGTTTGTTGGCTTGTTGGCTTGGTTTGTTGGTTTGTTGGGTTGTTGGTTTGTTGGTTTGTTGGTTTGTTGGTATGTTGGCTTGTTGGCTTGTTGGTGTGTTGGTTTGTTGGTTTGTTTGTTTGTTGGTTTGTTCGTTTGTTGTTGGCTTGTTGGTTTGTTGGTTTGTTGGTTTGTTGGTTTGTTGGATTGTTGGTTTATTAATTTGTTGGTTTGTTCGTTTGCTGGCTTGTTGATTTGTTGGCTTGTTGGCTTGTTGGTTTGTTGGTTTGTTGGTTTGTTGGTTTGTTGGTTTATTGGTTTGTTGTTTTGTTGGCTTGTTGGCTTGTTGGCTTGTTGGTTTGTTGGTTTGTTGGTGTGTTTGTTTGTTGGTTTGTTCGATTGTTGGTTTGTTTGTTTGTTGGTTTGTTGGTTTGTTGGTTTGTTGGTTTTTTGGTTTGTTGGTTTGTTGTTTTGTTAGCTTTTTGGCTTGTTGGTTTGTTGGTTTGTTCGTTTGTTGGTTTGTTGGTTTGTTGGTTTGTTGGCTTGTTAGCTTGTTGGTTTATTGGTTTGTTGGCTTTTTGGTTTGTTGGTTTGTTGGTTTGTTGGTTTGTTGGTTTGTTATTTTGTTGGTTTGTTGGTATGTTGGTTTGTTAGCTTATTGGTTTGTTGGTTTGTTGGTTTGTTGGTTTGTTGGTTTGTTGGTTTGTTGGCTTGTTGTTTTGTTGGCTTGTTGGCTTGTTGGTTTGTTGGTTTGTTGGTTTGTTCGTTTGTTGGTTTGTTGGTTTGTTGGTTTGTTGGCTTGTTGGCTTGTTGGTTTGTTGGTTTGTTGGCTTGTTAGTTTGTTGGTTTTGTTGGTTTGTTGGTTTGTTGGTTTGTTGGTTTGTTGGTTTGTTGGTTTGTTGGTTTGTTGGTTTGTCGGTTTGTTGGTTTGTTGGTTTGTTGGTTTGTTGGTTTGTTGGTTTGTTGGTTTGTTGGGTTGTTCATTTTTTGGTTTGTTGGTTTGTTGGTTTGTTGGCTCGTTGGTTTGTTGGTTTGTTGGTTGTTTGGTTTGGTGGTTTGTTGGTTTGTTGGTTTGTTGGTTTGTTGGCTTATTGTCTTGTTGGTTTGTTGGTTTGTTGGTTTGTTGGTTTGTTGGTTTGTTGGTTTGTTGGTTTGTTGGCTTGTTGGTTTGTTCATTTGTTGGCTTTTTGGTTTGTTGGTTTGTTGGTTTGTTGGTTTGTTCGTTTTTTGGTTTCTTGGTTTGTTGGCTTATTGGCTTGTTGGTTTGTTGGTTTGTTCATTTGTTGGTTTAATGGTTTGTTGTTTTGTTGGATTATTGGCTTGTTGGTTTATTGGTTTGTTGGCTTGTTGGTTTGTTGGTTTGTTGGCTTGTTGGTTAGTTCATTTGTTGGCTTTTTGGTTTGTTGGTTTGTTGGTTTGTTGGTTTGTTGGTTTGTTGGTTTGTTCGTTTTTTGGTTTCTTGGTTTGTTGGTTTGTTGGCTTGTTGGCTTGTTGGTTTGTTGGCTTATTGGCTTGTTTGTTTGTTGGTTTGTTCGTTTGTTGGTTTGTTGGTTTGTTGTTTTGTTGGTTTGTTGGTTTGTTGGCTTGTTGGTTTGTTGGCTTGTTGGCTTGTTGATTTGTTGGTTTGTTGGCTTGTTAGTTTGTTGGTTTTGTTGGTTTGTTGGTTTGTTGGTTTGTTGGTTTGTTGGTTTGTTGGTTTATTGGTTTGTTGGTTTGTCGGCTTGTCGGTTTGTTGGTTTGTTGGTTTGTTGGTTTGTTGGTTTGTTGGTTTGTTGGTTTGTTGGCTTGTTGGCTTGTTGGTTTGTTGGTTTGTTGGTTTTTTGTTTTGTTTGTTTATTGGTTTGTTCGTTTGTTGGTTTGTTGGTTTGTTGGCTTGTTGGCTTGTTGGCTTGTTGGTTTGTTGGTTTGTTGGTTTATTGGCTTGTTGGTTTGTTGGTTTGTTGATTTGTTGGTTTGTTGGTTTGTTCATTTTCTGGTTTGTTGGTTTGTTGGTTTGTTTGTTTGTTGGTTTGTTGGTTTGTTGGTTTGTTGGTTTGTTGGTTTATTGGTTTGTTCGTTTTTTGGTTTGTTGGTTTGTTGGTTTGTTGGCTCGTTGGTTTGTTGGTTTGTTGGTTGTTTGGTTTGTTGGTTTGTTGGTTTGTTGGTTTGTTGGCTTATTGGCTTGTTGGTTAGTTGGTTTGTTCGTTTGTTGGTTTGCTGGTTTGTTGTTTTGTTGGATTGTTGGCTTGTTGGTTTGTTGGTTTGTTGGCTTGTTGGTTTGTTGGTTTTTTGGTTTGTTGGTTTGTTGGTTTGTTGGTTTGTTGGTTTGTTGGTTTGTTGGTTTGTTGGTTTGTTGGTTTGTTGGTTTGTTGGTTAGTTGGCTTGTTGGTTTGTTGGTTTGTTAGTTTGTTGGTGTGTTTGTTTGTTGGCTTGTTGGCTTGTTGGTTTGTTGGTTTGTTGGTTTGTTGGTTTGTTGGTTTGTTGGTTTGTTGCTTTGTTCGATTTTTGGTTTGTTGGCTTGTTGGTGTGTTGTTTTGTTGGTTTGTTCGTTTTTTGGTTTGTTGGCTTGTTGGTTTGTTGGTTTGTTCGTTTGTTGGTTTGTTGGTTCGTTGGTTTGTTGGTTTGTTCGTTTGTTGGTTTGTTGGTTTGTTGGTTTATTGGTTTGTTTGTTTGTTGGTTTGTTGGTTTGTTGGTTTGTTGGTTTGTTGGCTTGTTGGTTTGTTGGTTTATTGGTTTGTTGGTTTGTTCGTTTGTTGGATTGTTGGTTTGTTGGCTTGTTGGTTTGTTGGCTAGTTGGTTTGTTGGTTTGTTGGTTTGTTGGTTTGTTGGCTTGTTGGTTTGTTGGTTTATGGCTTGTTGGTTTGTTGGCTTGTTGGCTTGTTGGTTTGTTGGTTTGTTCGTTTGTTGGTTTGTTGGTTTGTTGGTTTGTTGGTTTGTTGGTTTGTTGGCTTGTTGGCTTGTTGGCTTGTTGGTTTGTTGGTTTGTTGGCTTGTTGGTTTGTTGGCTTTTTGGCTTGTTGGTTTGTTGGTTTGTTCATTTGTTGGTTTGTTGGTTTGTTGGTTTTTTGGTTTGTTGGCTTGTTGGTTTGTTGATTTCTTGGTTTGTTGGTTTGTTCGTTTGTTGTTTGTTTGGTTTGTTGGATTGTTGGTTTGTTGGTTTGTTGGTTTATTGGTTTGTTGGCTTGTTGGGTTGTTCGTTTGTTGGTTAGTTGGTTTGTTGTTTTTTTTGTTTTTTCGTTTGTTGGTTTGTTGGTTTTTTGGTTTGTTGGTTTGTTGGTTTATTGGTTTGTTGGTTTGTTGGTTTGTTGGCTTGTTGGTTTGTTGGTTTGTTGGTTTGCTAGTTTGTTGGTGTGTTTGTTTGTTGGCTTCTTGGCTTGTTGGTTTCTTGGTTTGTTGGTTTGTTGGTTTGTTGCTTTGTTCGTTTTTTGGTTTCTTGGCTTGTTGGTTTGTTCGTTTGTTGGTTTGTTGGTTACTTGGTTTGTTGGTTTGTTGGTTTGTTGGTTTGTTGGTTTGTTGGTTTGTTGGTTTTTTCGTTTGTTGGTTTGTTGGTTTGTTCGTTTGTTGGTTTGTTGGTTTGTTGGTTTGTTGGTTTGTTGGCTTGTTGGCTTGTTGGTTTGTTGGTTTGTTGGTTTTTTCGTTTGTTGGTTTGTTCGTTTGTTAGTTTGTTGGTTTTTTGTTTTGTTGGATTGTTGGCTTGTTGGTTTATTGGTTTGTTGGCTTGTTGGTTTGTTGGTTTGTTGGTTTGTTGGCTTGTTGGTTTGTTCGTTTGTTGGCTTTTTGGTTTATTGGTTTGTTGGTTTGTTGGTTTGTTGGTTTGTTCGTTTTTTGGTTTTTTGGTTTGTTGGTTTGTTGGTTTGTTGGCTCGTTGGTTTGTTGGTTTGTTGGTTGTTTGGTTTGTTGGTTTGTTGGTTTGTTGGTTTGTTGGCTTGTTGGCTTGTTGGTTTGTTGGTTTGTTGGCTTGTTAGTTTGTTGGTTTTGTTGGTTTGTTGGTTTGTTGGTTTGTTGGTTTGTTGGTTTGTTGGTTTGTTGGTTTGTTGGTTTGTTGGTTTGTCGGTTTGTTGGTTTGTTGGTTTGTTGGTTTGTTGGTTTGTTGGTTTGTTGGTTTGTTGGTTTGTCGGTTTGTTGGTTTGTTGGTTTGTTGGTTTGTTGGTTTGTCGGTTTGTTGGTTTGTTGGTTTGTTATTTTGTTGGTTTGTTGGTATGTTGGTTTGTTAGCTTATTGGTTTGTTGGTTTGTTGGTTTGTTGGTTTGTTGGTTTGTTGGTTTGTTGGCTTGTTGGTTTGTTGGCTTGTTGGCTTGTTGGTTTGTTGGTTTGTTGGTTTGTTCGTTTGTTGGTTTGTTGGTTTGTTGGTTTGTTGGCTTGTTGGCTTGTTGGTTTGTTGGTTTGTTGGCTTGTTAGTTTGTTGGTTTTGTTGGTTTGTTGGTTTGTTGGTTTGTTGGTTTGTTGGTTTGTTGGTTTGTTGGTTTGTCGGTTTGTTGGTTTGTTGGTTTGTTGGTTTGTTGGTTTGTTGGTTTGTTGGGTTGTTCATTTTTTGGTTTGTTGGTTTGTTGGTTTGTTGGCTTATTGGCTTGTTGGTTAGTTGGTTTGTTCGTTTGTTGGTTTGCTGGTTTGTTGTTTTGTTGGATTGTTGGCTTGTTGGTTTGTTGGTTTGTTGGCTTGTTGGTTTGTTGGTTTTTTGGTTTGTTGGTTTGTTGGTTTGTTGGTTTGTTGGTTTGTTGGTTTGTTGGTTTGTTGGTTTGTTGGTTTGTTGGTTTGTTGGTTTGTTGGTTAGTTGGCTTGTTGGTTTGTTGGTTTGTTAGTTTGTTGGTGTGTTTGTTTGTTGGCTTGTTGGCTTGTTGGTTTGTTGGTTTGTTGGTTTGTTGGTTTGTTGGTTTGTTGGTTTGTTGCTTTGTTCGATTTTTGGTTTGTTGGCTTGTTGGTGTGTTGTTTTGTTGGTTTGTTCGTTTTTTGGTTTGTTGGCTTGTTGGTTTGTTGGTTTGTTCGTTTGTTGGTTTGTTGGTTCGTTGGTTTGTTGGTTTGTTCGTTTGTTGGTTTGTTGGTTTGTTGGTTTATTGGTTTGTTTGTTTGTTGGTTTGTTGGTTTGTTGGTTTGTTGGCTTGTTGGTTTGTTGGTTTATTGGTTTGTTGGTTTGTTCGTTTGTTGGATTGTTGGTTTGTTGGCTTGTTGGTTTGTTGGCTAGTTGGTTTGTTGGTTTGTTGGTTTGTTGGTTTGTTGGCTTGTTGGTTTGTTGGTTTATGGCTTGTTGGTTTGTTGGCTTGTTGGCTTGTTGGTTTGTTGGTTTGTTCGTTTGTTGGTTTGTTGGTTTGTTGGTTTGTTGGTTTGTTGGTTTGTTGGCTTGTTGGCTTGTTGGTTTGTTGGTTTGTTGGCTTGTTGGTTTGTTGGCTTTTTGGCTTGTTGGTTTGTTGGTTTGTTCATTTGTTGGTTTGTTGGTTTGTTGGTTTTTTGGTTTGTTGGCTTGTTGGTTTGTTGATTTCTTGGTTTGTTGGTTTGTTCGTTTGTTGGTTTTTTGGTTTGTTGGTTTGTTGGTTTGTTGGCATGTTGGCTTGTTGGCTTATTGGTTTGTTGGCTTGTTGGTTTGTTGGGTTGTTGGCTTGTTGGTTGTTTGGTTTGTTGGTTTGTTCGTTTGTTGGTTTGTTCGTTTGTTAGTTTGTTTGTTTGTTGGTTTGTTGGTTTGTTGGTTTGTTGGTTTGTTGGCTTGTTGGTTTGTTCGTTTGTTGGCTTTTTGATTTGTTGGTTTGTTGGTTAGTTGGTTTGTTGGTTTATTGGTTTGTTCGTTTTTTGGTTTGTTGGTTTGTTGGTTTGTTGGCTTGTTGGTTTGTTGGTTTGTTGGTTGTTTGGTTTGTTGTTTGTTTGGTTTGTTGGATTGTTGGTTTGTTGGTTTGTTGGTTTATTGGTTTGTTGGCTTGTTGGGTTGTTCGTTTGTTGGTTAGTTGGTTTGTTGTTTTTTTTGTTTTTTCGTTTGTTGGTTTGTTGGTTTTTTGGTTTGTTGGTTTGTTGGTTTATTGGTTTGTTGGTTTGTTGGTTTGTTGGCTTGTTGGTTTGTTGGTTTGCTAGTTTGTTGGTGTGTTTGTTTGTTGGCTTCTTGGCTTGTTGGTTTCTTGGTTTGTTGGTTTGTTGGTTTGTTGCTTTGTTCGTTTTTTGGTTTCTTGGCTTGTTGGTTTGTTCGTTTGTTGGTTTGTTGGTTACTTGGTTTGTTGGTTTGTTGGTTTGTTGGTTTGTTGGTTTGTTGGTTTGTTGGTTTTTTCGTTTGTTGGTTTGTTGGTTTGTTCGTTTGTTGGTTTGTTGGTTTGTTGGTTTGTTGGTTTGTTGGCTTGTTGGCTTGTTGGTTTGTTGGTTTGTTGGTTTTTTCGTTTGTTGGTTTGTTCGTTTGTTAGTTTGTTGGTTTTTTGTTTTGTTGGATTGTTGGCTTGTTGGTTTATTGGTTTGTTGGCTTGTTGGTTTGTTGGTTTGTTGGTTTGTTGGCTTGTTGGTTTGTTCGTTTGTTGGCTTTTTGGTTTATTGGTTTGTTGGTTTGTTGGTTTGTTGGTTTGTTCGTTTTTTGGTTTTTTGGTTTGTTGGTTTGTTGGTTTGTTGGCTCGTTGGTTTGTTGGTTTGTTGGTTGTTTGGTTTGTTGGTTTGTTGGTTTGTTGGTTTGTTGGCTTGTTGGCTTGTTGGTTTGTTGGTTTGTTGGCTTGTTAGTTTGTTGGTTTTGTTGGTTTGTTGGTTTGTTGGTTTGTTGGTTTGTTGGTTTGTTGGTTTGTTGGTTTGTTGGTTTGTTGGTTTGTTGGTTTGTCGGTTTGTTGGTTTGTTGGTTTGTTGGTTTGTTGGTTTGTTGGTTTGTTGGTTTGTTGGTTTGTTGGTTTGTCGGTTTGTTGGTTTGTTGGTTTGTTGGTTTGTTGGTTTGTCGGTTTGTTGGTTTGTTGGTTTGTTATTTTGTTGGTTTGTTGGTATGTTGGTTTGTTAGCTTATTGGTTTGTTGGTTTGTTGGTTTGTTGGTTTGTTGGTTTGTTGGTTTGTTGGCTTGTTGGTTTGTTGGCTTGTTGGCTTGTTGGTTTGTTGGTTTGTTGGTTTGTTCGTTTGTTGGTTTGTTGGTTTGTTGGTTTGTTGGCTTGTTGGCTTGTTGGTTTGTTGGTTTGTTGGCTTGTTAGTTTGTTGGTTTTGTTGGTTTGTTGGTTTGTTGGTTTGTTGGTTTGTTGGTTTGTTGGTTTGTTGGTTTGTCGGTTTGTTGGTTTGTTGGTTTGTTGGTTTGTTGGTTTGTTGGTTTGTTGGGTTGTTCATTTTTTGGTTTGTTGGTTTGTTGGTTTGTTGGCTCGTTGGTTTGTTGGTTTGTTGGTTGTTTGGTTTGTTGGTTTGTTGGTTTGTTGGTTTGTTGGTTTGTTGGCTTATTGGCTTGTTGGTTTGTTGGTTTGTTGGTTTGTTGGTTTGTTGGTTTGTTGGTTTGTTGGCTTGTTGGTTTGTTCATTTGTTGGCTTTTTGGTTTGTGGTTTGTTGGTTTGTTGGTTTGTTCGTTTTTTGGTTTCTTGGTTTGTTGGCTTATTGGCTTGTTGGTTTGTTGGTTTGTTCATTTGTTGGTTTAATGGTTTGTTGTTTTGTTGGATTATTGGCTTGTTGGTTTATTGGTTGGTTGGCTTGTTGGTTTGTTGGTTTGTTGGCTTGTTGGTTAGTTCATTTGTTGGCTTTTTGGTATGTTGGTTTGTTGGTTTGTTGGTTTGTTGGTTTGTTGGTTTGTTCGTTTTTTGGTTTCTTGGTTTGTTGGTTTGTTGGCTTGTTGGCTTGTTGGTTTGTTGGCTTATTGGCTTGTTTGTTTGTTGGTTTGTTCGTTTGTTGGTTTGTTGGTTTGTTGTTTTGTTGGTTTGTTGGTTTGTTGGCTTGTTGGTTTGTTGGCTTGTTGGCTTGTTGATTTGTTGGTTTGTTGGCTTGTTAGTTTGTTGGTTTTGTTGGTTTGTTGGTTTGTTGGTTTGTTGGTTTGTTGGTTTGTTGGTTTATTGGTTTGTTGGTTTGTCGGCTTGTCGGTTTGTTGGTTTGTTGGTTTGTTGGTTTGTTGGTTTGTTGGTTTGTTGGTTTGTTGGCTTGTTGGCTTGTTGGTTTGTTGGTTTGTTGGTTTTTTGTTTTGTTTGTTTATTGGTTTGTTCGTTTGTTGGTTTGTTGGTTTGTTGGCTTGTTGGCTTGTTGGCTTGTTGGTTTGTTGGTTTGTTGGTTTATTGGCTTGTTGGTTTGTTGGTTTGTTGATTTGTTGGTTTGTTGGTTTGTTCATTTTCTGGTTTGTTGGTTTGTTGGTTTGTTTGTTTGTTGGTTTGTTGGTTTGTTGGTTTGTTGGTTTGTTGGTTTATTGGTTTGTTCGTTTTTTGGTTTGTTGGTTTGTTGGTTTGTTGGCTCGTTGGTTTGTTGGTTTGTTGGTTGTTTGGTTTGTTGGTTTGTTGGTTTGTTGGTTTGTTGGCTTATTGGCTTGTTGGTTAGTTGGTTTGTTCGTTTGTTGGTTGGCTGGTTTGTTGTTTTGTTGGATTGTTGGCTTGTTGGTTTGTTGGTTTGTTGGCTTGTTGGTTTGTTGGTTTTTTGGTTTGTTAGTTTGTTGGTTTGTTGGTTTGTTGGTTTGTTGGTTTGTTGGTTTGTTGGTTTGTTGGTTTGTTGGTTTGTTGGTTAGTTGGCTTGTTGGTTTGTTGGTTTGTTAGTTTGTTGGTGTGTTTGTTTGTTGGCTTGTTGGCTTGTTGGTTTGTTGGTTTGTTGGTTTGTTGGTTTGTTGGTTTGTTGCTTTGTTCGATTTTTGGTTTGTTGGCTTGTTGGTGTGTTGTTTTGTTGGTTTGTTCGTTTTTTGGTTTGTTGGCTTGTTGGTTTGTTGGTTTGTTCGTTTGTTGGTTTGTTGGTTCGTTGGTTTGTTGGTTTGTTCGTTTGTTGGTTTGTTGGTTTGTTGGTTTATTGGTTTGTTTGTTTGTTGGTTTGTTGGTTTGTTGGTTTGTTGGCTTGTTGGTTTGTTGGTTTATTGGTTTGTTGGTTTGTTCGTTTGTTGGATTGTTGGTTTGTTGGCTTGTTGGTGTGTTGGCTAGTTGGTTTGTTGGTTTGTTGGTTTGTTGGTTTGTTGGCTTGTTGGTTTGTTGGTTTGTGGCTTGTTGGTTTGTTGGCTTGTTGGCTTGTTGGTTTGTTGGTTTGTTCGTTTGTTGGTTTGTTGGTTTGTTGGTTTGTTGGTTTGTTGGTTTGTTGGCTTGTTGGCTTGTTGGTTTGTTGGTTTGTTGGCTTGTTGGTTTGTTGGCTTTTTGGCTTGTTGGTTTGTTGGTTTGTTCATTTGTTGGTTTGTTGGTTTGTTGGTTTTTTGGTTTGTTGGCTTGTTGGTTTGTTGATTTGTTGGTTTGTTGGTTTGTTCGTTTGTTGGTTTTTTGGTTTGTTGGTTTGTTGGTTTGTTGGCATGTTGGCTTGTTGGCTTATTGGTTTGTTGGCTTGTTGGTTTGTTGGGTTGTTGGCTTGTTGGTTGTTTGGTTTGTTGGTTTGTTCGTTTGTTGGTTTGTTCGTTTGTTAGTTTGTTTGTTTGTTGGTTTGTTGGTTTGTTGGTTTGTTGGTTTGTTGGTTTGTTGGCTTGTTGGTTTGTTCATTTGTTGGCTTTTTGATTTGTTGGTTTGTTGGTTTGTTGGTTTATTGGTTTGTTCGTTTTTTGGTTTGTTGGTTTGTTGGTTTGTTGGCTTGTTGGTTTGTTGGTTTGTTGGTTGTTTGGTTTGTTGTTTGTTTGGTTTGTTGGATTGTTGGTTTGTTGGTTTGTTGGTTTATTGGTTTGTTGGCTTGTTGGGTTGTTCGTTTGTTGGTTGGTTGGTTTGTTGTTTTTTTTGTTTTTTCGTTTGTTGGTTTGTTGGTTTTTTGGTTTGTTGGTTTGTTGGTTTGTTGGTTTATTGGTTTGTTGGTTTGTTGGTTTGTTGGCTTGTTGGTTTGTTGGTTTGCTAGTTTGTTGGTGTGTTTGTTTGTTGGCTTCTTGGCTTGTTGGTTTCTTGGTTTGTTGGTTTGTTGGTTTGTTGCTTTGTTCGTTTTTTGGTTTCTTGGCTTGTTGGTTTGTTCGTTTGTTGGTTTGTTGGTTACTTGGTTTGTTGGTTTGTTGGTTTGTTGGTTTGTTGGTTTGTTGGTTTGTTGGTTTTTTCGTTTGTTGGTTTGTTGGTTTGTTCGTTTCTTGGTTTGTTGGTTTGTTGGTTTGTTGGTTTGTTGGCTTGTTGGCTTGTTGGTTTGTTGGTTTGTTGGTTTTTTCGTTTGTTGGTTTGTTCGTTTGTTAGTTTGTTGGTTTTTTGTTTTGTTGGATTGTTGGCTTGTTGGTTTATTGGTTTGTTGGCTTGTTGGTTTGTTGGTTTGTTGGTTTGTTGGCTTGTTGGTTTGTTCGTTTGTTGGCTTTTTGGTTTATTGGTTTGTTGGTTTGTTGGTTTGTTGGTTTGTTCGTTTTTTGGTTTTTTGGTTTGTTGGTTTGTTGGTTTGTTGGCTCGTTGGTTTGTTGGTTTGTTGGTTGTTTGGTTTGTTGGTTTGTTGGTTTGTTGGTTTGTTGGCTTATTGGCTTGTTGGTTAGTTGGTTTGTTCGTTTGTTGGTTTGCTGGTTTGTTGTTTTGTTGGATTGTTGGCTTGTTGGTTTGTTGGTTTGTTGGCTTGTTGGTTTGTTGGTTTTTTGGTTTGTTGGTTTGTTGGTTTGTTGGTTTGTTGGTTTGTTGGTTTGTTGGTTTGTTGGTTTGTTGGTTTGTTGGTTTGTTGGTTAGTTGGCTTGTTGGTTTGTTGGTTTGTTAGTTTGTTGGTGTGTTTGTTTGTTGGCTTGTTGGCTTGTTGGTTTGTTGGTTTGTTGGTTTGTTGGTTTGTTGGTTTGTTGCTTTGTTCGATTTTTGGTTTGTTGGCTTGTTGGTGTGTTGTTTTGTTGGTTTGTTCGTTTTTTGGTTTGTTGGCTTGTTGGTTTGTTGGTTTGTTCGTTTGTTGGTTTGTTGGTTCGTTGGTTTGTTGGTTTGTTCGTTTGTTGGTTTGTTGGTTTGTTGGTTTATTGGTTTGTTTGTTTGTTGGTTTGTTGGTTTGTTGGTTTGTTGGCTTGTTGGTTTGTTGGTTTATTGGTTTGTTGGTTTGTTCGTTTGTTGGATTGTTGGTTTGTTGGCTTGTTGGTTTGTTGGCTAGTTGGTTTGTTGGTTTGTTGGTTTGTTGGTTTGTTGGCTTGTTGGTTTGTTGGTTTGTGGCTTGTTGGTTTGTTGGCTTGTTGGCTTGTTGGTTTGTTGGTTTGTTCGTTTGTTGGTTTGTTGGTTTGTTGGTTTGTTGGTTTGTTGGTTTGTTGGCTTGTTGGCTTGTTGGTTTGTTGGTTTTTTGGCTTGTTGGTTTGTTGGCTTTTTGGCTTGTTGGTTTGTTGGTTTGTTCATTTGTTGGTTTGTTGGTTTGTTGGTTTTTTGGTTTGTTGGCTTGTTGGTTTGTTGATTTGTTGGTTTGTTGGTTTGTTCGTTTGTTGGTTTTTTGGTTTGTTGGTTTGTTGGTTTGTTGGCATGTTGGCTTGTTGGCTTATTGGTTTGTTGGCTTGTTGGTTTGTTGGGTTGTTGGCTTGTTGGTTGTTTGGTTTGTTGGTTTGTTCGTTTGTTGGTTTGTTCGTTTGTTAGTTTGTTTGTTTGTTGGTTTGTTGGTTTGTTGGTTTGTTGGTTTGTTGGTTTGTTGGCTTGTTGGTTTGTTCGTTTGTTGGCTTTTTGATTTGTTGGTTTGTTGGTTTGTTGGTTTATTGGTTTGTTCGTTTTTTGGTTTGTTGGTTTGTTGGTTTGTTGGCTTGTTGGTTTGTTGGTTTGTTGGTTGTTTGGTTTGTTGTTTGTTTGGTTTGTTGGATTGTTGGTTTGTTGGTTTGTTGGTTTATTGGTTTGTTGGCTTGTTGGGTTGTTCGTTTGTTGGTTAGTTGGTTTGTTGTTTTTTTTGTTTTTTCGTTTGTTGGTTTGTTGGTTTTTTGGTTTGTTGGTTTGTTGGTTTATTGGTTTGTTGGTTTGTTGGTTTGTTGGCTTGTTGGTTTGTTGGTTTGCTAGTTTGTTGGTGTGTTTGTTTGTTGGCTTCTTGGCTTGTTGGTTTCTTGGTTTGTTGGTTTGTTGGTTTGTTGCTTTGTTCGTTTTTTGGTTTCTTGGCTTGTTGGTTTGTTCGTTTGTTGGTTTGTTGGTTACTTGGTTTGTTGGTTTGTTGGTTTGTTGGTTTGTTGGTTTGTTGGTTTGTTGGTTTTTTCGTTTGTTGGTTTGTTGGTTTGTTCGTTTGTTGGTTTGTTGGTTTGTTGGTTTGTTGGTTTGTTGGCTTGTTGGCTTGTTGGTTTGTTGGTTTGTTGGTTTTTTCGTTTGTTGGTTTGTTCGTTTGTTAGTTTGTTGGTTTTTTGTTTTGTTGGATTGTTGGCTTGTTGGTTTATTGGTTTGTTGGCTTGTTGGTTTGTTGGTTTGTTGGTTTGTTGGCTTGTTGGTTTGTTCGTTCGTTGGCTTTTTGGTTTATTGGTTTGTTGGTTTGTTGGTTTGTTGGTTTGTTCGTTTTTTGGTTTGTTGGTTTGTTGGTTTGTTGGCTTGTTGGTTTGTTGGTTGTTTGGTTTGTGGTTTGTTGGTTTGTTGGTTTGTTGGTTTGTTGGTTTGTTGGCTTATTGGCTTGTTGGTTTGTTGGTTTGTTCGTTTGTTGGTTTGTTGGTTTGTTGTTTTGTTGGATTGTTGGCTTGTTGGTTTATTGGTTTGTTGGCTTGTTGGTTTGTTGGTTTTTTTGTTTGTTGGTTTGTTGGTTTGTTGGTTTGTTGGTTTGTTGGTTTGTTGGTTTGTTGGTTTGTTGGTTTGTTGGTTTGTTGGTTTGTTGGTTTGTTGGTTTGTTGGTTTGTTGGTTTGTTGGTTTGTTGGTTTGTTGGTTTGTTGGTTTGTTGGTTTGTTGGTTTGTTGGTTTGTTGGCTTGTTGGTTTGTTGGTTTGTTAGTTTGTTTGTGTTTTTGTTTTTTGGTTTGTTGGCTTGTTGGCTTGTTGGTTTGTTGGTTTGTTGGTTTGTTCGTTTGTTGGCTTGTTGGCTTTGTTTGTTGGTTTGTTGGTTTGTTGGCTTGTTGGTTTGTTGGTTTGTTGGTTTGTTGGTATGTTGGCTTGTTGGCTTGTTGGTGTGTTGGTTTGTTGGTTTGTTTGTTTGTTGGTTTGTTCGTTTGTTGTTGGCTTGTTGGTTTGTTGGTTTGTTGGTTTGTTGGTTTGTTGGCTTGTTAGTTTGTTAAATTGTTGGTTTGTTGGTTTGTTCGTTTGCTGGCTTGTTGATTTGTTGGCTTGTTGGCTTGTTGGTTTGTTGGTTTGTTGGTTTGTTGGTTTGTTGGTTTATTGGTTTGTTGTTTTGTTGGCTTGTTGGCTTGTTGGTTTGTTGGTTTGTTGGTGTGTTTGTTTGTTGGTTTGTTCGATTGTTGGTTTGTTTGTTTGTTGGTTTGTTGGTTTGTTGGTTTGTTGGTTTGTTGGTTTGTTGGTTTGTTGGTTTGTTGGTTTGTTGGTTTGTTGTTTTGTTAGCTTTTTGGCTTGTTGGTTTGTTGGTTTGTTCGTTTGTTGGTTTGTTGGTTTGTTGGTTTGTTGGCTTGTTAGCTTGTTGGTTTATTGGTTTGTTGGCTTTTTGGTTTGTTGGTTTGTTGGTTTGTTGGTTTGTTGGTTTGTTAGTTTGTTGGTTTGTTGTTATGTTGGTTTGTCAGCTTATTGGTTTGTTGGTTTGTTGGTTTGTTGGTTTGTTGGTTTGTTGGTTTGTTGGCTTGTTGGTTTGTTGGCTTGTTGGCTTGTTGGTTTGTTGGTTTGTTGGTTTGTTCGTTTGTTTGTTTGTTGGTTTGTTGGTTTGTTGGCTTATTGGCTTGTTGGTTTGTTGGTTTGCTGGCTTGTTAGTTTGTTGGTTTTGTTGGTTTGTTGGTTTGTTGGTTTGTTGGTTTGTTGGTTTGTTGGTTTGTTGGTTTGTTGGTTTGTCGGTTTGTTGGTTTGTTGGTTTGTTGGTTTGTTGGTTTGTTGGTTTGTTGGTTTGTTGGTTTGTTGGGTTGTTCATTTTTTGGTTTGTTGGTTTGTTGGTTTGTTGGCTCGTTGGTTTGTTGGTTTGTTGGTTGTTTGGTTTGTTGGTTTGTTGGTTTGTTGGTTTGTTGGTTTGTTGGCTTATTGGCTTGTTGGTTTGTTGGTTTCTTCGTTTGTTGGTTTGCTGGTTTGTTGTTTTGTTGTATTGTTGGCTTGTTGGTTTGTTGGTTTGTTGGCTTGTTGGTTTGTTGGTTTTTTGGTTTGTTGGTTTGTTGGTTTGTTGGTTTGTTGGTTTGTTGGTTTGTTGGTTTGTTGGTTTGTTGGTTTGTTGGTTTGTTGGTTTGTTGGTTTGTTGGTTTGTTGGTTTGTTGGTTAGTTGGCTTGTTGGTTTGTTGGTTTGTTAGTTTGTTGGTGTGTTTGTTTGTTGGCTTGTTGGCTTGTTGGCTTGTTGGTTTGTTGGTTTGTTGGTTTGTTGGTTTGTTGCTTTGTTCGTTTTTTGGTTTGTTGGCTTGTTGGTGTGTTGTTTTGTTGGTTTGTTCGTTTTTTGGTTTGTTGGCTTGTTGGTTTGTTGGTTTGTTCGTGTGTTGGTTTGTTGGTTCGTTGGTTTGTTGGTTTGTTCGTTTGTTGGTTTGTTGGTTTGTTGGTTTGTTGGTTTATTGGTTTGTTGGTTTGTTGGTTTGTTGGTTCGTGGTTTGTTGGCTTGTTGGTTTGTTGGTTTATTGGTTTGTTGGTTTGTTCGTTTGTTGGCTTGTTGGTTTGTTGGCTTGTTGGTTTGTTGGCTAGTTGGTTTGTTGGTTTGTTGGTGTGTTGGTTTGTTGGCTTGTTGGTTTGTTGGTTTGTGGCTTGTTGGTTTGTTGGCTTGTTGGTTTGTTGGTTTGTTCGTTTGTTGGTTTGTTGGCTTGTTGGCTTGTTGGTTTGTTGGCTTGTTGGTTTGTTCGTTTGTTTGTTTGTTGGTTTGTTGGTTTGTTGGTTTGTTGGTTTGTTGGCTTGTTGGTTTGTTCGTTTGTTGGCTTTTTGGTTTGTTGGTTTGTTGGTTTGTTGGTTTATTGGTTTGTTCGTTTTTTGGTTTGTTGGTTTGTTGGTTTGTTGGCTTGTTGGTTTGTTGGTTTGTTCGTTTGTTGGTTTGTTGGCTTGTTGGTTTGTTGGTTTGTTAGTTTGTTTGTGTTTTTGTTTTTTGGTTTGTTGGCTTGTTGGCTTGCTGGTTTGTTGGTTTGTTGGTTTGTTCGTTTGTTGGCTTGTTGGCTTGGTTTGTTGGTTTGTTGGTTTGTTTGCTTGTTGGTTTGTTGGTTTGTTGGTTTGTTGGTATGTTGGCTTGTTGGCTTGTTGGTGTGTTGGTTTGTTGGTATGTTTGTTTGTTGGTTTGTTCGTTTGTTGTTGGCTTGTTGGTTTGTTGGTTTGTTGGTTTGTTGGTTTGTTGGCTTGTTGGTTTGTTAATTTGTTGGTTTGTTCGTTTGTTGGCTTGTTGATTTGTTGGCTTGTTGGCTTGTTGGTTTATTGGTTTGTTGGTTTGTTGGTTTGTTGGTTTATTCGTTTGTTGTTTTGTTGGCTTGTTGGCTTGTTGGTTTGTTGGTTTGTTGGTGTGTTTGTTTGTTGGTTTGTTCGATTGTTGGTTTGTTTGTTTGTTGGTTTGTTGGTTTGTTGGTTTGTTGGTTTGTTGGTTTGTTGGTTTGTTGGTTTGTTGGTTTGTTGTTTTGTTAGCTTTTTGGCTTGTTGGTTTGTTGGTTTGTTCGTTTGTTGGTTTGTTGGTTTGTTGGTTTGTTGGTTTGTCGGTTTGTTGGTTTATTGGTTTGTTGGCTTTTTGGTTTGTTGGTTTGTTGGTTTGTTGGTTTGTTGGTTTGTTAGTTTGTTGGTTTGTTGGTATGTTGGTTTGTTAGCTTATTGGTTTGTTGGTTTGTTGGTTTGTTGGTTTGTTGGTTTGTTGGTTTGTTGGCTTGTTGGTTTGTTGGCTTGTTGGCTTGTTGGTTTGTTGGTTTGTTGGTTTGTTCGTTTGTTGGTTTGTTGGTTTGTTGGTTTGTTGGCTTGTTGGCTTGTTGGTTTGTTGGTTTTTTGGCTTGTTAGTTTGTTGGTTTTGTTGGTTTGTTGGTTTGTTGGTTTGTTGGTTTGTTGGTTTGTTGGTTTGTTGGTTTCTCGGTTTGTTGGTTTGTTGGTTTGTTGGTTTGTTGGTTTGTTGGTTTGTTGGTTTGTTGGGTTGTTCATTTTTTGGTTTGTTGGTTTGTTGGTTTGTTGGCTCGTTGGTTTGTTGGTTTGTTGGTTGTTTGGTTTGTTGGTTTGTTGGTTTGTTGGTTTGTTGGCTTATTGGCTTGTTGGTTTGTTGGTTTCTTCGTTTTTTGGTTTGCTGGTTTGTTGTTTTGTTGGATTGTTGGCTTGTTGGTTTGTTGGTTTGTTGGTTTGTTGGCTTGTTGGTTTGTTGGTTTTTTGGTTTGTTGGTTTGTTGGTTTGTTGGTTTGTTGGTTTGTTGGTTTGTTGGTTTGTTGGTTTGTTGGTTTGTTGGTTTGTTGGTTTGTTGGTTTGTTGGTTTGTTGCTTTGTTCGTTTTTTGGTTTGTTGGCTTGTTGGTGTGTTGTTTTGATGGTTTGTTCGTTTTTTGGTTTGTTGGCTTGTTGGTTTGTTGGTTTGTTCGTGTGTTGGTTTGTTGGTTCGTTGGTTTGTTGGTTTGTTCGTTTGTTGGTTTGTTGGTTTGTTGGTTTATTGGTTTGTTGGTTTGTTGGTTTGTTGGTTTGTGGTTTGTTGGCTTGTTGGTTTGTTGGTTTATTGGTTTGTTGGTTTGTTCATTTGTTGGCTTGTTGGTTTGTTGGCTTGTTGGTTTGTTGGCTAGTTGGTTTGTTGGTTTGTTGGTTTGTTGGTTTGTTGGCTTGTTGGTTTGTTGGTTTGTGGCTTGTTGGTTTGTTGGCTTGTTGGTTTGTTGGTTTGTTCGTTTGTTGGTTTGTTGGCTTGTTGGCTTGTTGGTTTGTTGGCTTGTTGGTTTGTTCGTTTGTTGGTTTGTTGGCTTGTTGGTTTGTTGGCTTTTTGGCTTGTTGGTTTGTTGGTTTGTTCATTTGTTGGTTTGTTGGTTTGTTGGTTTTTTGGTTTGTTGGCTTGTTGGTTTGTTGATTTGTTGATTTGTTGGTTTGTTGGTTTGTTCGTTTGTTGGTTTTTTGGTTTGTTGGTTTGTTGGGTTGTTGGCATGTTGGCTTGTTGTCTTATTGGTTTGTTGGCTTGTTGGTTTGTTGGCTTGTTGGCTTGTTGGTTTCTTGTTTTGTCGGTTTGTTCGTTTGTTGGTTTGTTCGTTTGTTGGTTTGTTTGTTTGTTGGTTTGTTGGTTTGTTGGTTTGTTGGTTTGTTGGCTTGTTGGTTTGTTCGTTTGTTGGCTTTTTGGTTTGTTGGTTTGTTGGTTTGTTGGTTTATTGGTTTGTTCGTTTTTTGGTTTGTTGGTTTGTTGGTTTATTGGCTTGTTGGTTTGTTGGTTTGTTGGTTGTTTGGTTTGTTGGTTGTTTGGTTTGTTGGATTGTTGGTTTGTTGGTTTGTTGGTTTATTGGTTTGTTGGCTTGTTGGGTTGTTGGTTTGTTCGTTTGTTGGTTTGTTGGTTTGTTGTTTCGCTGGATTGTTGGCTTGTTGGTTTGTTGGTTTGTTGGCTTGTTGGTTTGTTTGTTTTTTGGTTTGTTGGTTTGTTGGTTTTTTGGTTTGTTGGTTTGTTGGTTTGTTGGTTTGTTGGTTTGTTGGTTTGTTGGCTTGTTGGTTTGTTGGTTTGCTAGTTTGTTGGTGTGTTTGTTTGTTGGCTTCTTAACTTGTTGGTTTGTTGGTTTGTTGGTTTGTTGGTTTGTTGCTTTGTTCGTTTTTTGGTTTCTAGGCTTGTTGGTTTGTTCGTTTGTTGGTTTGTTGGTTACTTGGTTTGTTGGATTGTTGGTTTGTTGGTTTGTTGGTTTGTTGGTTTTTTCGTTTGTTGGTTTGTTGGTTTGTTCGTTTGTTGGTTTGTTGGTTTGTTGGTTTGTGGGTTTGTTGGCTTGTTGGCTTGTTGGTTTGTTGGTTTGTTGGTTTGTTCGTTTTTTGGTTTGTTGGTTTGTTGGTTTGTTGGCTTGTTGGTTTGTTGGTTTGTTGATTTGTTTGGTTTGTTGGTTTGATGGTTTGTTTGTTTGTTGGTTTGTTGGTTTGTTGATTTGTTGGCTTATTGGCTTGTTGGTTTGTTGGTTTGTTCGTTTGTTAGTTTGTTGGTTTGTTGTTTTGTTGGATTGTTGGTTTGTTGGTTTATTGGTTTGTTGGCTTGTTGGTTTGTTGCTTTGTTGGTTTGTTGGCTTGTTGGTTTGTTCGTTTGTTGGCTTTTTGGTTTATTGGTTTGTTGGTTTGTTGGTTTGTTCGTTTTTTGGTTTGTTGGTTTGTTGGTTTGTTGGCTTGTTGGTTTGTTGGTTGTTTGGTTTGTGGTTTGTTGGTTTGTTGGTTTGTTGGTTTGTTGGTTTGTTGGCTTATTGGCTTGTTGGTTTGTTGGTTTGTTCGTTTGTTGGTTTGTTGGTTTGTTGTTTTGTTGGATTGTTGGCTTGTTGGTTTATTGGTTGGTTGGCTTGTTGGTTTGTTGGTTTTTTTGTTTGTTGGTTTGTTGGTTTGTTGGTTTGTTGTTTTGTTGGTTTGTTGGTTTGTTGGTTTGTTGGTTTGTTGGTTTGTTGGTTTGTTGGTTTGTTGGTTTGTTGGTTTGTTGGCTTGTTGGTTTGTTGGTTTGTTAGTTTGTTTGTGTGTTTATTTTTTGGTTTGTTGGCTTGTTGGTTTGTTGATTTGTTGGCTTGTTGGTTTGTTGGTTTGTTTGTTTGTTGGTTTGTTGGTTTGTTGGCTTGTTGGCTTGGTTTGTTGGTTTGTTGGTTTGTTGGCTTGTTGGTTTGTTGGTTTGTTCGTTTGTTGGCTTGTTGATTTGTTGGCTTGTTGGCTTGTTGGTTTGTTGGTTTGTTGGTTTGTTGGTTTATTGGTTTGTTGTTTTGTTGGCTTGTTGGCTTATTGGTTTGTTGGTTTGTTGGTTTGTTTGTTTGTTGGTTTGTTGGTTTGTTGGTTTGTTGGTTTGTTGGTTTGTTGGTTTGTTGGTTTGTTGGTTTGTTGGTTTGTTGGTTTGTTGGTTTGTTGGTTTGTTGGTTTGTTGGTTTGTTGGTTTGTTGGTTTGTTGGTTTGTTGGTTTGTTGGTTTGTTGGCTTGTTGGCTTGTTGGTGTGGTGGTTTGTTGGTTTGTTTGTTTGTTGGTTTCTTCGTTTGTTGTTGGCTTGTTGGTTTGTTGGTTTGTTGGTTTGTTGGCTTGTTGGTTTGTTAATTTGTTGGTTTGTTCGTTTGTTGGCTTGTTGATTTGTTGGCTTGTTGGTTTGTTGGTTTGTTGGTTTGTTGGTTTGTTGGTTTATTAATTTGTTGTTTTGTTGGCTTGTTGGCTTGTTGGTTTGTTAGCTTATTGGTTTGTTGGTTTGTTGGTTTGTTGGTTTGTTAGTTTGTTGGTTTGTTGGCTTGTTGGTTTGTTGGCTTGTTGGCTTGTTGGTTTGTTGGTTTGTTGGTTTGTTCGTTTGTTGGTTTGTTGGTTTGTTGGTTTGTTGGCTTGTTGGCTTGTTGGTTTGTTGGTTTGCTGGCTTGTTAGTTTGTTGGTTTTGTTGGTTTGTTGGTTTGTTGGTTTGTTGGTTTGTTGGTTTGTTGGTTTGTTGGTTTGTTGGTTTGTCGGTTTGTTGGTTTGTTGGTTTGTTGGCTTGTTGTCTTATTGGTTTGTTGGCTTGTTGGTTTGTTGGCTTGTTGGCTTGTTGGTTTCTTGTTTTGTTGGTTTGTTCGTTTGTTGGTTTGTTCGTTTGTTGGTTTGTTTGTTTGTTGGTTTGTTGGTTTGTTGGTTTGTTGGTTTGTTGGCTTGTTGGTTTGTTCGTTTGTTGGCTTTTTGGTTTGTTGGTTTGTTGGTTTGTTGGTTTATTGGTTTGTTCGTTTTTTGGTTTGTTGGTTTGTTGGTTTATTGGCTTGTTGGTTTGTTGGTTTGTTGGTTGTTTGGTTTGTTGGTTGTTTGGTTTGTTGGATTGTTGGTTTGTTGGTTTGTTGGTTTATTGGTTTGTTGGCTTGTTGGGTTGTTGGTTTGTTCGTTTGTTGGTTTGTTGGTTTGTTGTTTCGCTGGATTGTTGGCTTGTTGGTTTGTTGGTTTGTTGGCTTGTTTGTTTGTTTGTTTTTTGGTTTGTTGGTTTGTTGGTTTTTTGGTTTGTTGGTTTGTTGGTTTGTTGGTTTGTTGGTTTGTTGGTTTGTTGGCTTGTTGGTTTGTTGGTTTGCTAGTTTGTTGGTGTGTTTGTTTGTTGGCTTCTTAACTTGTTGGTTTGTTGGTTTGTTGGTTTGTTGCTTTGTTCGTTTTTTGGTTTCTAGGCTTGTTGGTTTGTTCGTTTGTTGGTTTGTTGGTTACTTGGTTTGTTGGATCGTTGGTTTGTTGGTTTGTTGGTTTGTTGGTTTTTTCGTTTGTTGGTTTGTTGGTTTATTCGTTTGTTGGTTTGTTGGTTTGTTGGTTTGTGGGTTTGTTGGCTTGTTGGCTTGTTGGTTTGTTGGTTTGTTGGTTTGTTCGTTTTTTGGTTTGTTGGTTTGTTGGTTTGTTGGCTTGTTGGTTTGTTGGTTTGTTGATTTGTTTGGTTTGTTGGTTTGATGGTTTGTTTGTTTGTTGGTTTGTTGGTTTGTTGATTTGTTGGCTTATTGGCTTGTTGGTTTGTTGGTTTGTTCGTTTGTTAGTTTGTTGGTTTGTTGTTTTGTTGGATTGTTGGCTTGTTGGTTTATTGGTTTGTTGGCTTGTTGGTTTGTTGCTTTGTTGGTTTGTTGGCTTGTTGGTTTGTTCGTTTGTTGGCTTTTTGGTTTATTGGTTTGTTGGTTTGTTGGTTTGTTCGTTTTTTGGTTTGTTGGTTTGTTGGTTTGTTGGCTTGTTGGTTTGTTGGTTGTTTGGTTTGTGGTTTGTTGGTTTGTTGGTTTGTTGGTTTGTTGGTTTGTTGGCTTATTGGCTTGTTGGTTTGTTGGTTTGTTCGTTTGTTGGTTTGTTGGTTTGTTGTTTTGTTGGATTGTTGGCTTGTTGGTTTATTGGTTGGTTGGCTTGTTGGTTTGTTGGTTTTTTTGTTTGTTGGTTTGTTGGTTTGTTGGTTTGTTGTTTTGTTGGTTTGTTGGTTTGTTGGTTTGTTGGTTTGTTGGTTTGTTGGTTTGTTGGTTTGTTGGTTTGTTGGTTTGTTGGTTTGTTGGCTTGTTGGTTTGTTGGTTTGTTAGTTTGTTTGTGTGTTTATTTTTTGGTTTGTTGGCTTGTTGGTTTGTTGATTTGTTGGCTTGTTGGTTTGTTGGTTTGTTTGTTTGTTGGTTTGTTGGTTTGTTGGCTTGTTGGCTTGGTTTGTTGGTTTGTTGGTTTGTTGGCTTGTTGGTTTGTTGGTTTGTTCGTTTGTTGGCTTGTTGATTTGTTGGCTTGTTGGCTTGTTGGTTTGTTGGTTTGTTGGTTTGTTGGTTTATTGGTTTGTTGTTTTGTTGGCTTGTTGGCTTATTGGTTTGTTGGTTTGTTGGTTTGTTTGTTTGTTTGTTTGTTGGTTTGTTGGTTTGTTGGTTTGTTGGTTTGTTGGTTTGTTGGTTTGTTGGTTTGTTGGTTTGTTGGTTTGTTGGTTTGTTGGTTTGTTGGTTTGTTGGTTTGTTGGTTTGTTGGTTTGTTGGTTTGTTGGTTTGTTGGCTTGTTGGCTTGTTGGTGTGGTGGTTTGTTGGTTTGTTTGTTTGTTGGTTTCTTCGTTTGTTGTTGGCTTGTTGGTTTGTTGGTTTGTTGGTTTGTTGGCTTGTTGGTTTGTTAATTTGTTGGTTTGTTCGTTTGTTGGCTTGTTGATTTGTTGGCTTGTTGGTTTGTTGGTTTGTTGGTTTGTTGGTTTGTTGGTTTATTAATTTGTTGTTTTGTTGGCTTGTTGGCTTGTTGGTTTGTTAGCTTATTGGTTTGTTGGTTTGTTGGTTTGTTGGTTTGTTAGTTTGTTGGTTTGTTGGCTTGTTGGTTTGTTGGCTTGTTGGCTTGTTGGTTTGTTGGTTTGTTGGTTTGTTCGTTTGTTGGTTTGTTGGTTTGTTGGTTTGTTGGCTTGTTGGCTTGTTGGTTTGTTGGTTTGCTGGCTTGTTAGTTTGTTGGTTTTGTTGGTTTGTTGGTTTGTTGGTTTGTTGGTTTGTTGGTTTGTTGGTTTGTTGGTTTGTTGGTTTGTCGGTTTGTTGGTTTGTTGGTTTGTTGGCCTGTTGTCTTATTGGTTTGTTGGCTTGTTGGTTTGTTGGCTTGTTGGCTTGTTGGTTTCTTGTTTTGTTGGTTTGTTCGTTTGTTGGTTTGTTCGTTTGTTGGTTTGTTTGTTTGTTGGTTTGTTGGTTTGTTGGTTTGTTGGTTTGTTGGCTTGTTGGTTTGTTCGTTTGTTGGCTTTTTGGTTTGTTGGTTTGTTGGTTTGTTGGTTTATTGGTTTGTTCGTTTTTTGGTTTGTTGGTTTGTTGGTTTATTGGCTTGTTGGTTTGTTGGTTTGTTGGTTGTTTGGTTTGTTGGTTGTTTGGTTTGTTGGATTGTTGGTTTGTTGGTTTGTTGGTTTATTGGTTTGTTGGCTTGTTGGGTTGTTGGTTTGTTCGTTTGTTGGTTTGTTGGTTTGTTGTTTCGCTGGATTGTTGGCTTGTTGGTTTGTTGGTTTGTTGGCTTGTTGGTTTGTTTGTTTTTTGGTTTGTTGGTTTGTTGGTTTTTTGGTTTGTTGGTTTGTTGGTTTGTTGGTTTGTTGGTTTGTTGGTTTGTTGGCTTGTTGGTTTGTTGGTTTGCTAGTTTGTTGGTGTGTTTGTTTGTTGGCTTCTTAACTTGTTGGTTTGTTGGTTTGTTGGTTTGTTGCTTTGTTCGTTTTTTGGTTTCTAGGCTTGTTGGTTTGTTCGTTTGTTGGTTTGTTGGTTACTTGGTTTGTTGGATTGTTGGTTTGTTGGTTTGTTGGTTTGTTGGTTTTTTCGTTTGTTGGTTTGTTGGTTTATTCGTTTGTTGGTTTGTTGGTTTGTTGGTTTGTGGGTTTGTTGGCTTGTTGGCTTGTTGGTTTGTTGGTTTGTTGGTTTGTTCGTTTTTTGGTTTGTTGGTTTGTTGGTTTGTTGGCTTGTTGGTTTGTTGGTTTGTTGATTTGTTTGGTTTGTTGGTTTGATGGTTTGTTTGTTTGTTGGTTTGTTGGTTTGTTGATTTGTTGGCTTATTGGCTTGTTGGTTTGTTGGTTTGTTCGTTTGTTAGTTTGTTGGTTTGTTGTTTTGTTGGATTGTTGGCTTGTTGGTTTATTGGTTTGTTGGCTTGTTGGTTTGTTGCTTTGTTGGTTTGTTGGCTTGTTGGTTTGTTCGTTTGTTGGCTTTTTGGTTTATTGGTTTGTTGGTTTGTTGGTTTGTTCGTTTTTTGGTTTGTTGGTTTGTTGGTTTGTTGGCTTGTTGGTTTGTTGGTTGTTTGGTTTGTGGTTTGTTGGTTTGTTGGTTTGTTGGTTTGTTGGTTTGTTGGTTTGTTGGCTTATTGGCTTGTTGGTTTGTTGGTTTGTTCGTTTGTTGGTTTGTTGGTTTGTTGTTTTGTTGGATTGTTGGCTTGTTGGTTTATTGGTTGGTTGGCTTGTTGGTTTGTTGGTTTTTTTGTTTGTTGGTTTGTTGGTTTGTTGGTTTGTTGTTTTGTTGGTTTGTTGGTTTGTTGGTTTGTTGGTTTGTTGGTTTGTTGGTTTGTTGGTTTGTTGGTTTGTTGGTTTGTTGGTTTGTTGGCTTGTTGGTTTGTTGGTTTGTTAGTTTGTTTGTGTGTTTATTTTTTGGTTTGTTGGCTTGTTGGTTTGTTGATTTGTTGGCTTGTTGGTTTGTTGGTTTGTTTGTTTGTTGGTTTGTTGGTTTGTTGGCTTGTTGGCTTGGTTTGTTGGTTTGTTGGTTTGTTGGCTTGTTGGTTTGTTGGTTTGTTCGTTTGTTGGCTTGTTGATTTGTTGGCTTGTTGGCTTGTTGGTTTGTTGGTTTGTTGGTTTGTTGGTTTATTGGTTTGTTGTTTTGTTGGCTTGTTGGCTTATTGGTTTGTTGGTTTGTTGGTTTGTTTGTTTGTTGGTTTGTTGGTTTGTTGGTTTGTTGGTTTGTTGGTTTGTTGGTTTGTTGGTTTGTTGGTTTGTTGGTTTGTTGGTTTGTTGGTTTGTTGGTTTGTTGGTTTGTTGGTTTGTTGGTTTGTTGGTTTGTTGGTTTGTTGGTTTGTTGGCTTGTTGGCTTGTTGGTGTGGTGGTTTGTTGGTTTGTTTGTTTGTTGGTTTCTTCGTTTGTTGTTGGCTTGTTGGTTTGTTGGTTTGTTGGTTTGTTGGCTTGTTGGTTTGTTAATTTGTTGGTTTGTTCGTTTGTTGGCTTGTTGATTTGTTGGCTTGTTGGTTTGTTGGTTTGTTGGTTTGTTGGTTTGTTGGTTTATTAATTTGTTGTTTTGTTGGCTTGTTGGCTTGTTGGTTTGTTAGCTTATTGGTTTGTTGGTTTGTTGGTTTGTTGGTTTGTTAGTTTGTTGGTTTGTTGGCTTGTTGGTTTGTTCGTTTGTTGGTTTGTTGGTTACTTGGTTTGTTGGATTGTTGGTTTGTTGGTTTGTTGGTTTGTTGGTTTTTTCGTTTGTTGGTTTGTTGGTTTATTCGTTTGTTGGTTTGTTGGTTTGTTGGTTTGTGGGTTTGTTGGCTTGTTGGCTTGTTGGTTTGTTGGTTTGTTGGTTTGTTCGTTTTTTGGTTTGTTGGTTTGTTGGTTTGTTGGCTTGTTGGTTTGTTGGTTTGTTGATTTGTTTGGTTTGTTGGTTTGATGGTTTGTTTGTTTGTTGGTTTGTTGGTTTGTTGATTTGTTGGCTTATTGGCTTGTTGGTTTGTTGGTTTGTTCGTTTGTTAGTTTGTTGGTTTGTTGTTTTGTTGGATTGTTGGCTTGTTGGTTTATTGGTTTGTTGGCTTGTTGGTTTGTTGCTTTGTTGGTTTGTTGGCTTGTTGGTTTGTTCGTTTGTTGGCTTTTTGGTTTATTGGTTTGTTGGTTTGTTGGTTTGTTCGTTTTTTGGTTTGTTGGTTTGTTGGTTTGTTGGCTTGTTGGTTTGTTGGTTGTTTGGTTTGTGGTTTGTTGGTTTGTTGGTTTGTTGGTTTGTTGGTTTGTTGGCTTATTGGCTTGTTGGTTTGTTGGTTTGTTCGTTTGTTGGTTTGTTGGTTTGTTGTTTTGTTGGATTGTTGGCTTGTTGGTTTATTGGTTGGTTGGCTTGTTGGTTTGTTGGTTTTTTTGTTTGTTGGTTTGTTGGTTTGTTGGTTTGTTGTTTTGTTGGTTTGTTGGTTTGTTGGTTTGTTGGTTTGTTGGTTTGTTGGTTTGTTGGTTTGTTGGTTTGTTGGTTTGTTGGTTTGTTGGCTTGTTGGTTTGTTGGTTTGTTAGTTTGTTTGTGTGTTTATTTTTTGGTTTGTTGGCTTGTTGGTTTGTTGATTTGTTGGCTTGTTGGTTTGTTGGTTTGTTTGTTTGTTGGTTTGTTGGTTTGTTGGCTTGTTGGCTTGGTTTGTTGGTTTGTTGGTTTGTTGGCTTGTTGGTTTGTTGGTTTGTTCGTTTGTTGGCTTGTTGATTTGTTGGCTTGTTGGCTTGTTGGTTTGTTGGTTTGTTGGTTTGTTGGTTTATTGGTTTGTTGTTTTGTTGGCTTGTTGGCTTATTGGTTTGTTGGTTTGTTGGTTTGTTTGTTTGTTTGTTTGTTGGTTTGTTGGTTTGTTGGTTTGTTGGTTTGTTGGTTTGTTGGTTTGTTGGTTTGTTGGTTTGTTGGTTTGTTGGTTTGTTGGTTTGTTGGTTTGTTGGTTTGTTGGTTTGTTGGTTTGTTGGTTTGTTGGTTTGTTGGTTTGTTGGCTTGTTGGCTTGTTGGTGTGGTGGTTTGTTGGTTTGTTTGTTTGTTGGTTTCTTCGTTTGTTGTTGGCTTGTTGGTTTGTTGGTTTGTTGGTTTGTTGGCTTGTTGGTTTGTTAATTTGTTGGTTTGTTCGTTTGTTGGCTTGTTGATTTGTTGGTTTGTTCGTTTGTTGGTTTGTTGGTTTGTTGGTTTGTTGGCTTGTTGGCTTGTTGGTTTGTTGGTTTGCTGGCTTGTTAGTTTGTTGGTTTTGTTGGTTTGTTGGTTTGTTGGTTTGTTGGTTTGTTGGTTTGTTGGTTTGTTGGTTTGTTGGTTTGTCGGTTTGTTGGTTTGTTGGTTTGTT